>OU466863.1:22054411-24554411 GCA_911865555.2 Thlaspi arvense | reverse complement strand
TGAGGGAGAAGAGCAACAAAACAAGGGCAGTGCTGTTAAAGAACTCATGATGGCTTTCAACCAGTGCACTTTCAAGCCAACAAGATATCCATGCACTTCCACAATGAAGGCACTTGGACTCTATACTGACTGCAAGGGCACGTTTGAGCGCATGGGTCTTGGAGCTTTCATGGAGATGCCACTCCCATCTTACCAACAGCTCACTTACCAATTCCTCTCCACACTCAAAGTGGTTTGGTATGAAGACAGTGAGCTCCCTAATGGCGATGGATGGATCTATTTTAGGATTGGCAAGGAAGAGTTCTCCTCAACATTCACAGAGATCGCCAAGGATCTAGAGCTGAAGTCCCACCACACCAAGCTGAGCAGGTTTGAAATCCCAAGTAGGCAGCACACCAGGCTGTGGGGTCTCATTGGAGTTGGGCAATACACTCCTGGAAGATCAAGGAACCAGCACCTAAGGCATCCAGCCTTGAGATATGTCCACAAAGCACTTGCGAATACACTCTTTGCAAGGAAGGAGACGACATATCTCACAGGAAGGGAAACAGATCTGATATACCAAGGACTGTATGAGGTGTTGGGAAGCGATGAGTATGGGGAACCTCTCAGAGCACCGAGAAGCAACCCCTGCTATGTGGCTATGTTGATGGAGCAGCTTCTATCCTACCAGAGCTGGATTTTGAGTAAGACAAAGAAGGAGAAGAGCCCTCAAGTGCACGTTGGGGGAGTTGTGACAGCAGTTCTACAAGCTAGTGGAGTAGACCTTGACAAACATGAAGGTGATGCACTTGAGCCACTATGGATTAACATTGATTACCTCAAGAGAAGCCACTACCTTGAAAGAACCATTGGTGGAAAGCATGTGTACAACTTCATCACAACCTTTGGCACACCAGCAAAAGTCCTCCTCCCCAATCCAAAGCTTACATCCTTCTTCAGAAACGGAAACATCAGCTTCAACCCAAGCACTGAAGAGCTTTACACAGGCGGCCCTATTCCTGGAGAGGAAGATGAAGACAGTGATGCAGAGGAGGAGCACACTGGAGAGATCAGAGAAGAAGAAGAAGAAGATCAAGGGAATGCTAATGCTGGCACTGATTTTCAAAGAAGAACCCATGAAGAAGATGAGATTGGAGAAGAGGAAGTGTTGAACTACAGCTCAAGGCAGTTCCACTTTCAGCCTTATGCAGCACCCAACCAAGGAAGCTCTTTGAGAGCAGCTCATGAGCACATCAGCACACTCCAGAAGTGGTGCAAGTGGCAGGATAAAGCCATCAAGGGGCTTATGAAAATGATGAAAGGGAAGTTCAAGAAGAACAAGGCTACATCAGCAAGAACTTCTCACCACAGCCACACCTATGAGCTCAACTCTCAACAAGAAGAGCAACTAAAGCCAACTAAAGAGGAGGAAGCTATATTGAACCCCCATGGAAGACATTCATTTCATACACAACTAAGAGACCAGTGGGGTACATGGGAACAACCAAGGGCTTCATATTATGAGCCAAGAGCCCATGTTCCATCAGCTTGGGAGGCGCCAAACCCCAACTCCTCTGAAGTTCAGGAAACATGGCAATGGGGCTCACAAGGAACTTCTTCACAGGCTGAACAGCTATGGTCAAGCTGGGTTCAACCAACTCCAGAAGCAGCTCAGCATTCCACTATTGTTTATGAAAGAAGGAAGAGGAGAACATCTTTTCATTTTTCTAATATATTTTGTTGCTTCTCTCTTCCATTGCTTTCATTACACAAGGGACTGTGTAATTTAAGTGTGGGAGAGAGATTTGGGGTTTGACTTTGTTTTCTGTTTTCTTAGTTTTTCTTTTTCTTTTCACTTTGAGTCTCATGCATATCATGCATACATGTACGGCATAGAAAAACACAAAAAATTGAAAAAATTTGAAAAACTTTTGCATTTTTTGCAAACCAAAAAGAAAGCATGTAGTTGCATTTCATTCCTTTAAGATTGAGTCTAGTGTTGACAAATAGGTTGCATTGCATTTGCATAGGGCATTATGATGAATTTTCCTTGTAAAGTGCTTAGTGTTTAGAGATGATTTCGGTTTTCAAGTGCTTAGTTGTTTGATGCATCACATGATTGCTAGAAGTTAAAGCTGAACCATGCTTAGATTGCTAGATTTGGTCTTCTCATCTCATTATGAAAGCATTTGTTCCCTGAAAATCAACTCTGCCAACTTGAACTTTAATTTGGACTTTCAATTATCATGTTTTATGCATTGAAAAGTGAATTCATGGCTACCATATATATATTTGGATCATCTTTCTCCTTTCTACCACTCTTGTTGATCCAAATAGCTGATCCTCATACTTATGGGACAGTTACATCCTCACCCTTAGCCAAAACCTCCTTTTGAGCCTAAACACTATTGTGAGAGCTGTGAGGCCTTTGCATTGCATTTTTGATTTTGTCTTGGCAAAAAGTGTTAGGAATAAGGCTGGCAATGATTAGCTCTCTTGTAGATATCAGCTTGCATCTTGAGCTTGATTCTAGGATAGGAGCTTTTGGGGTATGAAAGGGTAGAGTTAGGTGGTTTGAACTTAATGTTTTTTATCTTTTGAAAAGAAAAGGGAAAGATTTGAAATGGTAGATAAAGGGGAAACAGTTTAGTATTGTGGTTAAGCAAAGGGATGAAAAGCTCTAAGTTCAAAAAGGAAGAATTGGCGCCAACAACAAAGCTCAGAGAGGGTCCAAAGAAGAAAAATCAGACCAGGAGCAATCCACCAAAGGTGATGAAGGTGCCATTACAATAAAGAAGAGCAAGTCCCAACCAAGAAGAAGCAACTACACAAGCAGAATGAAGAAGGTTTCCCCAACCATGAATAAGAAGGAAGAAAAGGGTAGAGTTTAGGAAAAGGTAGACTTAGAGGGTTCACTTTTGGGTTTAGAAATGCTTAGGACTCATCTTTTGGAAGTAAGGGTAGAGGAGGGCTTTGAATTGCATGCATAAGTGTGCTTTTACCTTTAGCATTTTGCTTAAGACGAAGTCATTTCATTGAGTGATCCTTTATGTCTTTAACCCTGTGCTTAAATGAGATCATTCTTGTCTCATAACCTTACCCCTTTTCAACCAAATGTATTCACTTGATTTGCATAAGCATGATTCATGTTCTGAACTTAATTGAATGTTAAAAAGTTGATTGATTTGAGCATTTGCCTAAGTTGAGATTTGAGATCATTTTGAAACATGATGCGCATGGCTAGGTTCTTTTAAGTATAGCTGATTGTGTTTGCATCCTACAACTAGGCACTTGAGCATTAAAACCATCTCTTTACCTTTGCACTTTTGGAATCTGAATGCCCACTTTCAAACCTCACTCTCCCATTTGTTCTTACTTGTTTGAGGACAAGCAAAAGGCAAGTGTGGGGGTGTTGATATCCCTTGTATTTACACCATTTAGGGCTGCATTTAGTACATGTTTTGGTCCTCTTTTGCATACTTTCCCTTAGCTTTTGTCCTATTTTCTTCTCCTTTTAGACTTAGGTTGCATTAGGAGTTTAGATTGCCTTTTCCTTGCATATTGGATGTTTTTAGGTGCTTTTGGAGCTTAAAGGAGCTTGGAGGAGCTTTGGGAATGATCCAGGAGGCTAGCTGGACAAAAGGGAGCAAGAAGGATCAAAGCAGAAGATCTCTGCAGAAGTTTTCGGTCAGAGCCTGGAATTTTCGGTCTCTGGTGACCGAAATGGAGCAGTATCGATCACCAGTATCGGTCTGATGTGGTCGACACAAACACACTGTTATAATTTCGGTCGTGTGTGTCGATCACTGATGACCGATACATATAAATTTCGGTCACTGGAGGTCGACACAATTGATCGATACTGACCCAGCCCGAACCTGTTTTTAATTACACTTTTGCCACCTTTCTTGGGTTTTCTCCCTTAGGCTATAAATAGCCCCTTCTTCTATATTTTCGAGAGGTCTTGTCAAAATACTGTTCTTAAGCTATTTCTTTAAGTTTGTAAGACAATTTCTTTGCTTTGTTTAATACAGTCAAGTATTTGCTTTAATCTTTCTTTAATCTTTCTTTTAATCATGATTAGCATCTTCTTCCTTTGTGATTTGGTGTTAAACATGATTATGAGTGAGTAGTTACCTTAGGGTTTCTAGATGTGGTAGATTAGGGGAATCTATGGCTTGATTAAGGCTTGTTATGTGCTTCTGTTTATGGGTTACTCTCTATTAATCTGTTATTCATGCTAGATTAGTCTTGATCAAACTGGTCTAGGTTGTTAGCTTTCTCTTATGCCCACCAAGTGTTTGATAAAATGCTGAACCTGTTTAGAAGAGGATTTGCTGGCCTTGGCTCAAGAGATTGACTGTTTGAGGAGCATTTTGACTTGAATAGAGTTGATTAGTCTTGCTTGCTTGATGTTTTAGCACTAATGAGAGTTAGTTCTTGTTAAGATTTTTAACAAAGGGTTATTTGCCAAGAGATTGGATTTAACTAACTTAGTTGTGAACTCTATGTCTAGGAACCACCATTGCTTGCTTACTTGCTTGATCAATGTAGTTTGAAACAGCCTTAATCAATGTATGAAATTCCCAAAAATCAATAACCACATCTAGGAACTTGTCTTTCTCTAATTTGAATTTCGGATTTGCTCTGTTTTGCTCGGTTTTACTCTGTTTTTCTTGCTTAGAATTGCTTAGTTTGCTTTTGCTTTCACCTTGTTGCTGCTTGGTTCACTTATGTTGTTAGAACTGTTGCTTAGGCAACAAAACCCCTTTCCTGGCTTGCTTGACTTAGAGATTCCACTCTCAACTCTTCTGTCTTTCAACTCCTCCCATTTGGATTGATACAACCCTATGCTATACTGCAACTGACTAGTACAAGCTAGGGCAATTGTCCTACAAGGGGTAAAACCCTTGTATCACTTCAACCCATTTTGACACATAATCAACAGATACAAGAATGTACCTGTTCCCATAAGAGGAAGGGAAGGATCCTATAAAGTCAATCCCCCACATATCAAACAGATCCACTTCAAGGATATAATTCAGAGGCATCTCACCTCTCTTGGAAATGTTTCCCTTTCTTTGGCAAGCATCACATGAAGAGATGTGGGCTTGGGCGTCCTTGAACAGGCTAGGCCACCAAAAATCAGCTTGTAGGACCTTGGAGGCTGTCTTGAATGTTGCAAAATGTCCTCCATAGGTTGAGCCATCGCAATGGTGCAGGATTCCTGGAATCTCTTCCTCAGTTACACACCTTCTGAACAACCCATCACTCCCTCTTTTGTACAAATAAGGCTCATCCCAAAAGTAATGGGAGACATCTCTTAAGAACTTCTTCTATTGATGTGAGTTGAGGGTCTGTGGTATCTGTCCAACCACCAAGTAGTTTACAAAGTCAGCATACCAAGGTAGTTTATCTTCTTATAGGCCTTCCACTTCTGCTTTCTTGACGCCTAAAGCATGCAACTGTTCTTCTGGTAGAGTATCATTTATTGGGACAAAGTCATCTATCTTCAGTCTTGAGAGGTGATCAGCAACTCCATTCTCAATGCCTATCTTATCCACAATCTCCATATCAAACTCTTGTAAGAGAATAATCCATCTAAGAAGCTTTGGTTTGGTGTCCTTCTTAGCATAGATGTGTATCAGCGCAGCATGATCAGTATAAACAATCACTTTGGAGTCTACTATGTAGCTCCTGAACTTTTCAAATGCAAAGACAACTGCAAGAGCTCTTTCTCAGTTGTAGCATACCTTGACTGAGCCTCATCCATGGTTCTGCTAGCTTAGTAGATAACATGAAGTTTCTTTTCAACTCTCTGCCCAAAAACTACTCCAACTGCATAGTCCCTAGCATCACACATTATTTCAAATGGCAGATCCCAATTTGGGGCTTGGACTATTGGCGCTGATACCAGAGCTTGTTTGAGAGTAAGGAAGGCTTGCAGGCAGTCTTCATCAAACACAAACTCTGTCTCCTTACACAAAAATCTTGTCAAGGGTCTTGCAATCCTTGAGAAGTCCTTGATGAATCTTCTGTAGAAGCCAGCATGCCCTAGAAAGCTCCTGATCCCCTTGACAGTGGTGGGAGGTTCTAAATGCACCATCATATCAATATTAGCCTTGTCCACTTCTATCCCTTTCTCTAAGATCTTATGACCCAAAACAATCCCTTCTTGCACCATGAAGTGACACTTTTCCAAGTTCAGGACCAGTTTTGTGTCTTCACACCTTTGGAGGACCTGAGAAAGGTTAGACAAGTAGACACCAAAGGAGGATCCATATATGCTAAAGTCGTCCATGAATACCTCCACCATTTTTTCAAGCAAGTCAGAAAAGATAGAAGTCATACATCTTTGAAAAGTAGCAGGAGCATTGCATAAACCAAAAGGCATTCTTCTATAAGCGAAAGTTCCATATGGACAATTAAAAGTAGTTTTCTCCTGATCATTGGGATGGATAGGGATCTGAAAGAATCCACTATAACCATCTAAAAAGCAGTAATACTTATGATTTGCTAATCTTTCTAGCATTTGGTCAATAAATGGCAAAGGGAAGTGATCTTTTCTAGAAGCAAAATTAAGTTTTCTGTAATCTATGTACATTCTATGACCAGTGATTGTCCTAGTTGGTATTAGCTCATCATTTTCATTTTTAACAACAGTGATCCCTCTCTTCTTAGGTACCACATGGACTGGTGAAACCCATGTGCTATCTGAGATGGGATAGATCACTCCTGCTTCAAGCAACTTCAAGATTTCCTTTTTTACTACTTCTTTTAAATTAGGATTCAGCCTTCTCTGAGGTTCAATATAAGTTCTTGTCTTATCCTCTAGATGGATCCTGCGAGTGCAGAGGTTAGGAGATATGCCTTGGATATCATCTAGTGAATACCCAATAGCTTTCCTAAACCTCTTTAACACTGATGTTACTGCATATTGCATGTATTTTGCATACATATTAGTTAGCTTTTCATGTATTTACATCACACTTTAGACTAGATTGCATCACTTAGGGTCCTAGAACATTCTCGCACCAGCATACGCATGTTCCTTGCATTTTGCATCACATTCAGGTTGTTCCTGGCTACTTTGGAGTCATTAAGGACCAGAGATCGGGGAGCAGATCGAGCATGGCAGGTCGATCTAGATGAGATCGACCAGAAGATCGAGAAGACCAGGCGATCCAAGGAAAATGATCGAGACGAAGATCGAGTGGAGCAATCGATCAAATGGTATGGACGTAAATGATGCCATGCAGAGCAAGGGCCGGATCGAGTCCACCACTCGATCCGACCGAAGATCGACACCAGGATCGGATGCAACACTCGATCCGCCGAAGAAGATCGAGACCCATATCGAGTAAAAGACACGATGCCCGAAGTGATCGAGAGAGCCGCTCGATCCTGAAGTCGATCTCTGTCCTTTCAACTGCTTTTGGCCGCTAGCGAGGGGGGGACCATCGAGCTGTTTTCACCGTTTTAGGAAGGCGGCGATGTCTTTTTCGACACACACTTTTTCATTTTTATCTTTTTATGCTTTTCTCTCTGGTTTGGAGACTCTCCGCCATTGTTAGACTTTGAGCTTTGTTCTTGAATATTTCAAATCGTTTAAGTTTTAAGTAATCGTTTTCATGTTCATCGCTTCATCTTTCATGTTTATTTTGGTTATTCTCATGTGTAGCGAGTAGTTTCATTTGGGTCTCGGGGTTGAGAGGATTCACGGGTTCTAAGGGGTTTTCAAGTTGGTAGTTATCTTGTTCTTAATGGCTTTCTCTTCTAGGATGTTGAGTCCCTAAGGCTTAAAGACTCTCACACCAAGATCGTTATGGTCAGAGAGGTCTCTTACCTTGATAGGATCCAGAGATCTCTGAAAATCACGTCCTAGAGACTAGTTACCCCTTCCCAAAAGCCATGGAAGTTTAGGGGACTAGTTAGGCCGTGTGTTTGAAATCTGAGTTCATTGCCCTTCAACCTCTCTTTCCACCAGAAGCCATGGGTTTGGAGGAGAGGATGAAGGAGTGATCCATACCGAAAGCCACGGATGGATCTTGTTTTCGTTTTCAAGGCTTAGAGAATCTCACAAAGTGAGTCGATTTAAAGTTTTCAACCCCAACTTGGACCCTTGAAACCCCAGACCATGAATCTCAACCCTAGACCCTTCTTTCTTAGCATTCTTACATCTTCGTTAGTCATTCACTTGATATTCGTTGCGTCCTGGTCATTAGTTTCCTCATACTTGCATTGTTAGACGAGATCGATCCAAACTGCTTGATCTAGTGGTCGATCCTGTGGTCGATTCACTAGTCAATTTTTGTTAAATCATAGCCTTGCATTTTAATTTTTCTGTTTATTCCTCGTAGTATTTCAATCACTCTTGGTAATCCTAAAATAGTTTTGCATTCCATTCGGTCGTTGCATATAGTTTTTAGGATTTTCACAATTTCGCCTGTTATTCGCTTAGTTTTACACTGCTCTTGCATTCTCTTTGATCTTCCTAGCTCCTAGAAATAGATTGACTCTCACTTGCAAAATGTACTACAAACTAAGTGTTGCATTTGAGTTTGATACCCTCATTGTATCCTCACCCTTGCAAAGAAAATAGCTATCAAATGGCGCCGTTGCCATTCTAGGAGTGTTAGAAAGCATAGAGATTTGGGGCTTAGTAAAGACTAAGCCTTTACCTTGTTTTAGTTACTAATTTCTCTACTCTCAAACGTGTGTCTCTCAGGTACATGAATCTTCGTTCAAGGGGAGACAACAATCTACTTCAACCCTTGGACAACATTCATCAGCTTGGTCATTCACGGCAAAGAAGAGTACGAGAACAAGCCAGAGCCTTTGAGGAGATTGTTCAGCACGGTTTGGTTGACTTTGAAGCTATGGCTGAACACGAGCATCCAGAGGGACCTCCTCCAGCTCACGGGGCAGTGGGAAGGGGCAATGGAAACCCCCAACACGCGGCTAGACCCCCAAGGATCATAGGAGCCGGAGATGCTCCCAATACTCATCACAATAGGTTTGGGATCACTCCTCCTCCTGTGCAAAACAACAACTTCGAGATTAAGCCAGGTTTCATCTCCATGGTGCAAAACAACAAGTTCCACGGCTTAGCAATGGAAGATCCCTTGGAGCACCTTGACAATGTCGAGCAAGTATGTGGGATGATCAAGATAAACGGCATATTAGAAGATGCTTTCAAGCTGCGTCTCTTTCCCTTTTCACTCGGAGACAAAGCTAGGCATTGGGAGAAGACCTTCCACAAGGCACCATCACCTCATGGGCCGAGTGTAAGAAAGCTTTCCTCTCAAAATTCTTTTCTAGCACCAGAACGGCAAGGCTAAGAAGCGAGATCAGCGGCTTCACGCAAAGGAATAATGAGACTTTCAATGAAGCTCTGGAACGATTCAAGGACTATACTATCCAATGTCCTCACCACGGCTTCAGCGAAGAGACCCTTCTAAGCACTATCTACCGCGGAGCTTCACCAAAGATCAGGTTGTTGCTTGACACGGCTAGCAAAGGGAACTTCCTTGGTCCAGAGGTAGAAGAGGGCATGGAGCTGATTGAAAACTTAGCATTGAGTGACGGCAACTATGCTGAAGATTATGACCGTGCACCGAGAGGATCTGAGCTAGAGTCTCACAAAAAGGAGCTGAAATCCTTGCATGAGAAGATTGATAAGCTGGTGTTAGCCAACCAGAAGCATGTTCACTTTGTTGGTGAAGCGGATGAGAATCAAGAGGAGCTTGAGTTGAGCCAGGAAGAAGAAAATTGGGTGGCGGGACAGAACAATGACAAATCTCACGGCTACACCCAAGGCTACAACCAGAATAACAATCTCTCCTACCGTAGTACCAACGTCGCCAACCCTAAGGACCAAGTGTACCCTGCTCAGCAAGCAAACCCTTTCATAACTTACAACAAAGGTTTTCAGCCGAGTGGTGGCTTCCAAGGTCAAGGGCAGAACAACTTCCAAGGGCAACATCAAGGCAACAAGGATTATACGCCAAACTACCCTCCGGGCTTTGCACCTCAGCAGCAGCAGCCGATGCAACAACAAGTTGATCCGGTTCAGGCCATGTTTCAGCAGCTGATCCAAGGGCAAGCCTCTACAAACCAGAAGTTTGCCGAGATGAACACTCGTTTAGACTCGTCTCTCACTGACTTCTCCACTCAGATCACCAACTTAAACAACAATATCAAGCAGCTAGAGAAGGGGAAAGCGAGTACAAGTGGTCAGAATAGCCTACCGGGCAAGTGTGAGCAGAATCCTAAGGAATATGCCAACGCCATCACATTAAGAAGCGGCAAAGAGCTAGCACCTACGGTTACTCCTAAGAACAACAAGGACGTTGTAATTCAAGAGGGGGAGGGTAAGCTTTCAGCTGATGATGAGATCAACTTTGACAATGTCTGGATTCAAGGGCCAAGAAGAGAGGATAAAGCGGTTGTTGAGAAGAAAGCAGAGCAAACTACTAAGGAGAAGGATGCTTATGTACCTCCACCGTATGTACCTAAGCTGCCTTTTCCTGGCCGTTTCAAGAAGCAACTCATAGAGAAGCATAGAGTCTTGTTTGAGAAGCATCTTAAGGACGTAGAGATCAAGCTACTTCTCGTGGACTGCCTTGCAATGATGCCTAAATGCGCCAAATTCTTCAAAGACACTCTCGTGAAGAAGAATAAGGGAAGTAAGGAGGTGCTTGTTCTAAGTGAGGAGTGTAGTGCTGTGATACACAAGGAAATAGTCCCTAAGAAGTTGGGAGACCTTGGAAGCTTCACTATACCCTGCGCTTTAGGTCCTTTGGAGTTCAAGAGTTGCCTTTGTGATCTCGGAGCTAGCATAAATCTGATGCCTCATTCCGTGGCAAAGAAACTAGGCTTTACCCGTTTCAAGGACTGTAGAATCTCGTTGGTACTAGCTGACAGGAGTGTGAGGTTACCCGTAGAATTGCTTGAGGACTTGCCAGTGAAGATCAGTGGAGTGAACGTACCTACAGACTTCGTTGTTTTGGAAATGGATGAAGAGCCAAAGGATCCACTCAATCTCGGTAGACCTTTCTTAGCTACCGCCGGCGCCATAATAGACGTCAAGAACGGGAAGATTGCCTTGCACTTGGGTAAGGATATAAGGCTAGACTTTGATATCAATGAGGTTTTGAAGAAGCCTACGATAGAAGGGCAAGTTTTCTACATTGATACATTGGATGCCTTAGCGGATGAGTTGCTGGAAGAGCTGGCTCAAGAAGATCATTTGAAGCTGGCACTGACTAAGGAGCCAGGAGAGTTTGGTTATGTGGATCAAAGGACTCAGGAGTATGTCAACCTGCTTGATTCGAGGAAAATTGTGCTTGAAGATGTAGGCGTTTGCCTAGAGATCGACTCCAAGATCGATGATATTACTCGATCCAGGGGTCAAATCGACAAGACAATCGAGAGCACAACTCGATCCGGTGCAGAAATAGACAGTCAGATCGAAGAGGGTGATCGATCCAGGAAAACAATCGAGTCCGAGATCAAGAAAGGCCTTCCGATAAAATTGAGGTCCAATCCGGAGATCGACTCAGCGTCTCGATCTCTCACTCGATCCATATCGAATCGAGTGAGTGAATCGAGCGAAACTGCTCGATCTAGACGACATCAAGAGCAAGATCGACCAGACGACTCGATTTCAGAAGGGATTGCGGTTGGAGAAAGCAGCCTCAAGGGCCATATCTCGGGTTCTAAGGAAGTTTCCAAGAAGGAGAACAACAGCAACAGCCACGAGGATGATTGGAGCGAGCTGTTAGCCCCAAAGGTGGACCTTAAGGAGCTCCTAAAAGGGCTAAGGTATGCTTTCTTAGGGCTTAACGAAACCTATCCTGTGATTGTGAATGAAAACTTGAGTGATGATGAGTTGCAATCACTCTTAACTGAGTTGAGAAAGTATAGGAGGGCCATTGAGTACTCTTTAAGTGACATCAAGGGCCTTTCACCGATGCTTTGCACTCATAGGATTCACTTGGATAATGAGAACGCCTCTTCTATAGAACATCAAAGGCGTTTGAATCCAAATTTGAAAGTGGTTGTCAAAAAAGAGATTCTTAAGCTTTTAGAGGCTGACGTGATCTATCCCATAAGTGACAGCACGTGGGTTTCTCCCGTACACGTGGTGCCTAAGAAGGGAGGGATCACGGTCGTTAAGAATGACAAAGATGAGCTTATACCTACTAGGACTATTACTGGACACCGTATGTGTATTGACTATAGGAAGCTTAATCTTGCTACTAGAAAAGATCATTTTCCCTTGCCTTTTATTGATCAAATGCTTGGAAGACTTTGCTAATCACCCTTACTATTGCTTTCTTGATGGATATAATGGATTTTTCCAAATATCAATCCATCCCAACGATCAGGAGAAGACGACCTTTACATGCCCTTATGGTACCTTCACGTATCGAAGGATGCCATTCGGGTTGTGTAACGCACCAGCTATGTTTCAGCGGTGTATGATGTCGATCTTCTCCGATCTAATAGAAGAGATGGTAGAGGTGTTTATGGATGACTTCTCGGTCTATGGTGCGTCCTTTTCTGCGTGTTTGTTGCTCAATTGGGAAAAAAATGCCACTTCATGGTTAAGGAGGGGATCGTGCTTGGACATAAGATATCAGAGAAGGGTATTGAAGTCGACAAGGCAAAGATTGATGTGATGACAAGCCTTGAGCCGCCAGTTAACGTAAAAGGGGTGAGAAGTTTCTTGGGACATGCCGGCTTCTACAGGCGTTTCATTAAAGACTTCTCTAAGATTGCACGCCCTCTCACTCGGCTGTTGTGCAAAGAGGCTGAATTCGTCTTTGATGAGGACTGTTTGCAAGCTTTCGTGACAATCAAGGAAGCCCTAGTATCCGCGCCTATAGTGCAAGGACCAGATTGGACTCTCCCATTCGAGATTATGTGCGATGCTAGTGACTACGCCGTGGGAGCTGTCCTAAGCCAAAGGAAGGATAAGAAGCTGCACGTTATATACTATGCTTCAAGGACCTTGGATGACACGCAAACGAGGTACACCACTACTGAGAAAGAGCTATTGGCGGTTGTATTCGCCTTTGAGAAGTTCAGAGCTTACCTCGTGGGTTCCAAGACCATAGTTTACACGGATCACGCAGCTTTGCGCTACATCTATTCCAAGAAAGACACTAAGTCGAGGCTTTAGAGATGGATCCTCTTACTCCAGGAGTTTGATATGGAAATTAAAGACAAGAAAGGGATAGAAAACGGAGTTGCTGACCATCTCTCTCGGCTAACGATCAACGAGTCTCTGCCCTTAGATGATTCTCTCCCAAAAGAGCAACTCATGGCGATCACTACGGCTGTTTGTGGAAAGCTTGAAGGGCAGTTTGAGGAGGTGTTGAGCTTCAAGGAGGAGGATCTTCTCTGGTACGCTGATCTTGTGAACTACTTAGCGTGTGGTGAGGAGCCAAAACATCTCAACAGCTATCACAAGAAGATGTTTATGAGAGAGGTAAGTGACTACTTTTGGGACGAGCCCTACTTGTATAAGAGAGGAGTGGACAGTTTGTACCGGAGATGTGTTACAAAGGAAGAAGCTAAAGACATCCTCTTTTACTGTCATGGCTCATCCTATGGAGGACACTTCGCTTCATTCAAGACTGCCACGAAAGTGTTGCAAGCTGTTTTCTGGTGGCTGTCCATCTTCTAAGATGCACACGAGTTTGTGAAGAGCTGAGAAGCGTCAACGAGCAGGGAATATCACTAAGAGGAACGAGATGCCTCAGGTTCCTATCTTCGAGGTTGACGTGTTTGACGCATGGAGCATAGACTTCATGGGGCCATTTCCTTCTTCATACGGCAATAAGTACATCTTAGTAGCGGTTCATTATGTCTCCAAGTGGGTTGAGGCTGTTGCTTCCTCTACAAACGATTCTAAGGTGGTGATCAAGCTGTTTAAAAGCATCATTTTCCCGAGGTTTGGGGTACCAAAGGTGGTTATAAGCGATGGAGGAAGCCACTTCATCAACAAGATCTTTGAGAGCCTTTTGAGAAAGTACGGCGTTAAGCATAAAGTGGCTACACCGTATCATCCTCAAACGAGCGGTCAAGTGGAAGTCTCCAACCGGCAAATCAAGGCTATACTTGAGAAGACGGTGGGAGCAACAAGGAAAGACTGGGCAGTAAAGTTGGACGACGCTCTTTGGGCCTACGGTACTGCCTTTAAAACACCGATTGGTACGACCCCTTTCACTCTGCTCTTTGGCAAAGGCTGTCACCTCCCAGTTGAGCTTCAACACCATGCATTGTGGGCTATAAAGAGGCTGAACTTTGACCTCAAGATTGCTAAAGAGAGGCGCCTCATCCAGCTACATGAACTGGACGAACTAAGGTTGAACGCTTATGAGAGCTCTCAGATATACAAGGAGCGGACTAAGGAAGCTCATGACAAGAAGTTGGTTGCCAAGGAGCTTATGGAAGGAGGTTTGGTGTTGCTGTACAATTCAAGACTCAAACTCTTCCCGGGAAAGCTGAAGTCAAGGTGGAGCGGGCCGTTTGTGATCCAAGAAGTGCTGCCTTATGGAGCTGTTACATTGATGGGCAAGAGTGGCAGTGCATTCACCGTGAACGGACACAGGGTCAAGCCTTACTTGGCGGACAGCTATGACAAGGAGAGTACCTCGGTGCTCCTCCATGACCCACCATCTGCCTAAACCAAGTAAAGTCTAGCTAAAGACGTTAAAGAAAGCGCACTTGGGAGGCATTCCCATGTCTATCCTGTACATATTTCTGCTTTATTTCTCTTTCAGTTTTATGTTTTTATTTTGCAAGTGTGTAGGAACAGGTATGAGGAGTCTAAACCTCGATCTTGAAGTCCAAAAGAGGCGATAAGGGTTAAGAAAAGGCTAGAGATCGAGTGCTAGATCGACTAATCCTAACTCGATCTTTGCTAGATCGAGTTAGTGAATCAAGAGGAGCCAGTCGATCTAGACGAGAACGAGTGATAAGATTGATCTAGATGAAAACGGATCGATCGATCTCATCTGGATCGACCGATCTAAGTTCTCTCGGGAAATCCTTAAAAGACAGATCGATCACTCGACTCGATCTATCACTCGATGTAAGCCAAATCGATCCCCAAATCGAGGACGTAGCTCGATCACGAGGACTTAGCCGTGGAGCCAAAATCTCAACGATCGAGAGAGCCAATCGATCCAGGACTCGATTCACCATGAATCGAGTCACGAATCGAGTAACCCTCTCGATCTAAGCCATTATGGGCATGAGATCGAGTCCTAGATCGACCAAACGGACTCGATCTCATGCCGAGGTAACATTTTCTTTCCCTCCTTTATTCTTTTCCCTCCAGTTTTTTAATTTAAAACTTGGTCAAGGCAAGCATCTTTGACTATGAAAGATGTGCCTTGACCAATACTTGTGTCAGAAACCACCTCCTTTTATCCATAGTTTTGTTTCTTGTTGGCCTTTAAATGTTTTCATCAACTTCACACTCTTTCATTCTTGTTTTCTCGAAATTTTAGGGCAAAGAGAGTGAGAGTTCTCTGTTTCTAAAGGCTAACAAACTTCTTAACAATCTTTGCAAAAGGTATTTTCGGTTATTTGATAAAAATCTTTAGGAAAATCTCCTTTATTTCGCAATTGATTGTTTTAGATGCAAGGGAGGTTTTGAATTTTTAAATTTAGCTAAATAATAGGAAAAATTCTGGATTTTCTAGTATCTCTAGATTTGACTCTCTATTATTTTGCTATATTTTTTATAAATCCCCCAAAATTCTAGGGTATTAAGTATAAGTTTTTTTCTTTGCCTCTCTTCTTCTCTCATCCTATCGCCGTTTTGCTCATTACTTTGATTGAGAAACCTGTTTCAGGCACGATGGCCCCCAAGAGGACGAGAGAGGAGACGGCACAAGAAGGAGAAGGTCAGGAAGTGGCTGTTCAAGAGAGGGTCCGATTGAGTAAGGACGAGAAGAGGGATAAGAAGTGGCTGGAAAGGCTTCGGTTCGAGCCTACTAAGTTTGCGGACCGGGAGCTGCTGTTCAAGCTAGGGATCCTTGGAGATTTCGACCAACTCCTCAAGAACATTGGCTTAAGATGTCTGTCACGAATGAATTGCCCAACCATTCCAGAAGTGACAATAGACTTCCTTGCCACGTTGGAGTTTCGTTACGAGAACCCTAGCGCCCCTGTTCCTTCACAAGCCCGTCTCTCTTTCAAGGTTGGACGTCAAGCCTTCAGCCTCTCAATCCCCGAGCTGTGTGAAGCATATGGTCTCAACGCAGCCGCCATCAAGATCGAGTTCCCCTCCTTCACGCGAGCAAACGATTTTTGGGACCTGATCAGCAACGAAGACTATGAGGCCAACACTGCCAAAATCAAGAGAGTGAGAAGCCCGGTGCTGAGGTACACCTTGAAGCTGATCGCCAACACATTCAGAGGAAGGTCTGTTGCTCCCACGGTCACGAAGACCGAGCTTTGCTTCTTGTTCCAAGACGTGAAGCATTTGTTGTGTGATCCGGCGGAGAATGAAGAGCCTATGGAGGATGAACTCGGCGACGAGGTGAACTATGGATGCGTACTTGCTGCCTCTTTGGTGAAGTACAAGGCTTATGCCTTGCGGTGCAAGGCAAGCTCTTCTTTCTTTGGCGGCTTCCTCACTCCTATATTCATACAAGCTGGCGTACCTATACCCGATTTCACACCCGTCCCGGCTAGAGCTTTCATGGATGAGGTCTACATGAGGAATACCGACAGCTTGGGACGCAAGCCAGCAGAAGGGTTCTACGCTTATCTTTTCATCGACGACGAAAACGAGAAGAGAGTGTGCATCCTACCAAACAAGGACGAGACCGAGCTGCTTGGTGTTGGGAACATTGATAACTATTATCTTTGCAAGGGTGAGTATGCAATGAGGCTATCAAAACTCAAATGCAAGACAGGTTGTAGCACAGTATGCAAGAGAGAGTCAATCCACACCTAGGATGATAGAAAAAGCAAGGAGAATGCAAGGGCTTTGCAAATCTAAGCGAACAAAGATCGGTTTTGAGAAAATCCCTAAAAACTAGATGCAGCAACTAAATGGAATGCAAAACTATTTTAATATTACCAGGAATGATCAAACTACCATGAGGAACAAACAGAATAATTAAAGAACAAAGCTACGAATTACTAAAATTCGACTAGTGGATCGACCACGGGATCGACCACTAGATCGAGCAACAACGATCAATCTCGTCTAAAAATGTAAGAACAGCAAAACTAACAACCAGGATGCTATCAAAGATCAAACGAAAGACGAGAGAGGATGTAAAGATGCTAAGAAAGAGGGTCTAGGGTTGAGATTCATGGTCAGGGGTTTCAAAGGTCCGAACTTGGGTTGAAAACTTTAAATCGACTCACTTTGTGAGAATCTCTAAGCCTTGAAAACGCAATAAGATCTATCTGTGGCTTTCGGTATAGATCACTCCTTCATCCTCTCCTCCAAATCCATGGCTTTTGGTGGAAAGAGAGGTTGAAGGGAAGGAAAAACAGATTTCAACGCATGGCTTAACTAGTCCCCCAAACTTCCATGGCTTTTGGGAAGGGGTAACTAGTCTCTAGGGTGCGATCTTCAGAGGTCCCTGAATCCTGTCAAGGTAAGAGACCTCTCGGATCATAATGCTCTTGGCGTGAGAGTCTTTAAGCTTTAGGAACTCGACACCCTAGAAGAGATAGCCATTAAGCACTAGAAAACTCCAAGATCGAAAACCTTTTTGACCCCTTGAATCCTCTCAACCCCAAACCCTAATGAAACTACTCATTACACATAAGATAAATCAAGAAAAGCATGAAGAAAGAAACAATGAACATGAAAAGGAACTAGATTAAACTTCAAACGATTCTAATACAAAGCCAGAAAAACTTCAAGTTCGACAATGGTGGATCATCTCAAAAACCAGAGAGAAATGCATAAAAAGATAAGATTGAAAAAGTTGTGTGGAAAGAGACATCGCCGCCTTCCCAAAATGGCGAAAACAACTCGATGGTCCCCCCCCCCCTCGCTAGCGGCCAAAAGCGGTTGAAAGGAGAGAGATCGACTTCGGGATCGAGCGGCTCTCTCGATCATTTTCAGACATCGTGTCTTTGACTCGATCTGGGTCTCGATCATCTTCGGCGGATCGAGTGTTGCATCCGATCTTGGTATCGATCTTCGGTTGGATCGAGTGGTGGACTAGATCCGGCTCTTGCTCTGCATGGCGTCATTTACGTCCGTACCGTTTGATCGATTGCTCCACTCGATCTTATGCTTGATCAGTTTCCTTGGATCGCCTGGCCTTCTCGATCTTCTGGTCGATCTCATCTAGATCGACCGGCCATGCTCGATCTGTTCCCCGATCTCTGGTCCTTAGCAAACATCCGATTTTCCACGAACCGCCACAACAGCTTCAGCACATCCACGAACCTCCACGACTCCAAAGTAGCCAGAAACAACCTGAATGTGATGCAAAATGCAAGGAACATGCTTATGCTAGTGCGAGAATGCTCTGGGACCCTAAGTGATGAAATCTAGTCTAAAGTGTGATGTAAATGCATGAAAAGCTAACTAATATGTATGCAAAATGTATGCAATATGCAGTAACATCAACTCCCCCAAACTTATTTCTTGCTTGCCCTCAAGCAACAGAAAATAAGTAAGGAATAGAGGTTTAAAAACGAATGGGGGTTTAAGCTTCTCGCAAAGGTGCCTTTCAAATGAATCAATCTCAATGTCCTAGTTAACAGTTCTAAAATGCTATGCACACACTCATACTCCAAAGAACTTGGCCATACTCATCACACAAATAAATTCAGATCATGACTCTAATATTCCTAACAATCAAAGAAACTCATCCTTTAACATTCATTAACATCCGAACCATGAATCAAACTTATGCACTTTAAAGCAAAACACATTTGGCTAAAGGTGTAGGTTATGATCATAGAATGATCTCATTTGAAAAGGGTTTTCAATTAAAACAAGGGTTTCTCTCAAAAGTGGCAAGAACTTTATGCATAATGCTAAAGGTGAAGGCAATTGATGCATACATGATCAGATTCTCATCTACCCATGTAAACTAACAATGATCCTAAACCCCTCTCATTTATTAACTTTTCATCCTCACTCACCACTTAGAATCTACCCTTTTTTTTTCTCAAAGCTTAGCATTCCCCAATTTAAAACAGAAAATATTTTTAACTCTTTATGCTAGTGAAAAGGTTGAAAATAATTTGCTCTTTAACTATTTCTTATTAGTAGCTCTCTTATTATTTTTTTCTTTTCCTCTTTTTTTTCTTTTCTTTTATTTTGGCACTTCTCTTTTTCTTTTTCTTTTTCTTTTTTATTTGAGAGAGCTATCTCGTGAAATTTATTAGAGCATATAAATAAATATTTTAAACACAACCCTTCACTTAAAACCTATTTCTTTCTTTTAAACACCTAACTCTTTTGAAACCGAGAACAGATAAACATGAAAACAACCCCAATGATCCCCCAAACTTACTTCTAAGCCTATACCTAGCTTCAAAATGCAAAGCTAGCAATCATATGAAAACCCAATCATGTCGCCTAAACCTAACACTTTATGCTAAGTTCAAAACCAAAAAAAGAAGGCCTCACAATGATGTCACACAAGAAATATTTGGCTTCAAAGAAGGGTAAGGGTCAAGGTGAGAGTTCTACTTAGGCTCACAAAGAGTGGTAAAAGAAAGAAGAGAGCCTAAATATTTTAAAATCCATGTGTTCATTTTCAAATGCATAAGGATGATAATTAAAATTTCAGATTAAGATTTTCATTTATTAGGACAAGTTTCAAATCATGAGAGTTCAATTCAAGTCACGAAAAGCACAGCAAGTGATCCAAGCATGGTAAGAACTGATAAACACTTTCTTAGCAAGGGTTAAAATGCAATGAGGTTATCAAACTCAAATGCAAGACATGTTGTAGTACAGCAAGCAAAAGAGAGTCAATCCATGCCTAGGATGATAGAGAATGCAAAGAGAATACAAGGACTAATGCAAATCCAAGCGAAATGAGATGATTTATGAGAAAATCTCTAAAAACTAGATGCAGCAACTTAAATAGAATGCAACCTATTTTAAAAATACTAGGAATGAAGAAACTACCACGAGGAACAAACAGAATAATTAAAGGACAAAGCTTCGAATTACTAAAATTCGAATAGTGGATCGACCATGAGATCGACCACTAGATCGAGCGATAACAATCGATCTCGTCTAAAAATGCAAAAACAGTAAAACTAATGACCAGGATTCTATCAAAGATCAAGCGAATGACGAGAGAAGATGTAAAGATGCTAAAAGAGAGGGCCTAGGGTTGAGATTCATGGTCAGGCAAAGGTTCGACCTTGGATTGGAAACTTTAAATCGACTCACTTTGTGAGGATCTCTAAGCCTTGAAAACTAGGCAAGATCTATCTGTGGCTTTTGGTATAGATCACTCCTTCATCCTCTCCTCCAAACATATGGCTTTTAGTGGAAAGAGAGGTCGAAGGGCAAGGAAAACAGATTTCAACGAGTGGCTTAACTAGTCCCCCAAACTTCCATGGCTTTTGGGAAGGGGTAACTAGTCTCTAGGGTGTGATCTTCAGAGGTCCCTGAATCCTGTCAAGGTAAGGAACCTCTCGGATCATGAAGCTCTTGGCGTGAGATTCTTCAAGCTTTGAGAACTCAACACCCTAGAAGAGATAGCCATTAAAACGCTTAGAAAACCCCAAGATCGAAACCCTTTCGACCCCTTAATCCTCTCAACCCCGAACCCAAATGAACTACTCACTACACATAAAGTAAATCAAGCAATGCATGGAAAAGGAAACGATGAACATGAAAAGAAAACTAGATTAAGCTGAAAACGATTCGATTACAAAGCTAAAAAAATTCAAAAGTTCGACAATGGTGTTCTTCTTCAAAACCAGAGAGAAAAACATAAAAAAAGATAAGGATAAAAAATTGTGTTGGAAAAGGACGTCGCCGCCTTCCCAAAATGCCCAAAACAAGCTGATGGTCCCCCTCCTCGCTAGTGGCCAAAAGTGGTTGAAAGGACAGAGTTCGACTCTGGGATCGAGCGGTTCTCTCACTGAACATCGTGTCATCAGCTCGATCTAGGTCTCGATCATCTTCGGCGGATCGAGCGTTGCATCCGATATCGGTATCGCTCATCGGTTGGATCGAGTGGTGTACTCGATCTAGCTCTCGCTCTGCATGGCGTCATTTACGTCCGTACCGTTTGATCGACTGCTTCACTTGATCCTCGTCTTGATCATTCTCCTTGGATCGCCCGGTCTTCTCGATCTTCTGGTCGATCACATCCTAGATCGACCTGCCATGCTCGATATGTTCCTCGATCTCTGATCCTTAGTAAATATCCGAGCTTCCACGAGCCGCTGCAACAGCTTCAGCACGTCCACGAACCTCCACGACTCCAAAGCAGCCAGAAACAACCTGAATGTGATGCAAAATGCAAGGAACATGCGTATGCTGGTGCAAGAATGCTCTAGGACTCTAAGTGATGCAATCTAACCTAAAACGTGATGTAAATGCATGAAAACCTAACTAATGAGTATGCAAAATGTATGTAATATGCAGTAACATCAACTCCCCCAAACTTACTTCTTGCTTGCTCTCAAGCAACAGAAAATAAGTAAGGAAGGGAGGTTTTAAGAAAAACGAATGGGGGTTTAAACTTCTTGCAAAGGTGCCTTTCAAATGAATCAGTCTCAATGTCCTAGTTAACAGTTCTAAAATGCTATGCTCACACTCATACTCCAAAGAACTTAGCCATACTCATCACACAAATAAATTCAGATCATGACTCTCCTATTCCTAACAATCAAAGAAACTCATCCTTTAACATTCATTAACATTCGAACCATGAATCAAACTTATGCACTTTAAAGCAAAACACATTTGGCTAAGGTTGAAGGTTATGAGCATTGAATGATGTCATTTGAAAATGGTTTACAATTAAAACAAGGGTTTCTCTCAAAAATGGTTGAACTTATGCATAATGCTAAAGGTAAAGACAATTGATGCATACATGATCAGATTCTCATCTACCCATGTAAACTAATCAATGATCCAAAACCCCTCTCATTTATCAACTTTTATCCTCACTCACCACTTAGAATCTACCTTTTTTCTTCTCAAAACTTAGCAATCCCCAATTCGAAACAAAAACATTTTTAAACTCTTTAGGTTAGTGAAAAGGTTTTGAAAATAATTTTGCTCTTTAAATATTTCTTATTGGTAGCTCTCCTATTTATTTTTTTTTCTTTTCTCTCTCTTTTTGTATTTTTATTTGGCACTTAGGCTCTTCTTTTTTTTTTTTTATCTTTTCTTTTCCTTTTTAATTGGGAGAGCTACCTCCTGAAATTTATTAGAGCATCTACATAGTTTTTAAACACAACCTTTCACTTAAAACCCATTTCTTTCTTTCAATCACCAAACTCTTTGAAACCGAGAACAAATAGAAATAAAAACAACCCCAATGATCCCGCAAACTTATCATAAGCCTATACCTAGCTTCAAAATGCAAAGCTAGCAATCATATGAGAACCAAATAATGTCGCCTAAACCTAACACTTTATGCTAAGTTCAAAACCGAAAAGAAGGCCTCACAATGATGTCACACAAGAAATATATTTGGCTTCAAAGAAGGGTAAGGGTCAAGGTGGGAGTTCTACTTAGGCTCACAAAGAGTGGTGAAAAGGAAGAAGAGAGCCTAAATATTTTAAAATCCATGTGTTCATTTTCAAATGCATAAGGATGATAACTAAAATTTCAAATTAAGGTTCTCACTTATTAGGACAAGTTTCAAATCATGAGAGTTCACTTCAAGTCACGAAAATCCTAGCAAATGATCCAAGCATGGTAAGAACTTACTTTCAAAGCATAGACAAAGCATTAGAGAACTACTAACTAGGGCATTGAAACAATTCATAAGTAAAAACACCTTTTTAAGAAACTCTAACCCCTTATGCAAATGCAAACAACCTAGATGCTAAGAGAAATTCTAGACTCAATCCTAACATGTTTTGACAAGATGAATGCAACTACATGAATCTTTGAAAATTTTTTAAAAATTTTACCAATTTTTCATGAACTAAAGACTCAAGGATGCTAAAGGAAAATAAGATCACAAAACACATGTCAAACCACACATGTACTCCCCCACACTTGCTTGACACCGTCCCGGTGGCAAACCCATTCGAAGGAGCACCAAAACACAAAGCAAAAAGAAGCAAATATGAGCGGTTATGTAGAATGGAAGAAGGTTGTTACCTCTGGTCTAGTCTCGGCTAAAACTTGAGGATGTTCCAGAGGAGCTAGAGATTGTTGCTTTGCCCTTGTCGGCTGGTTCTTGGAGAGAATGGCGCGCCGACTGAATGGTGCTGCTTTGTGCCTCACGGATGACAACTCCACCGGTTGAGAGCCTTCTCTTCTCGGGTTGGTGAACCTCTTTACTTGCTTCCTTCTTAGGCGAGCCTCCTTGAAGTGCCTTGACTTTCTTGCCAAGTTTCTTGAGCATTTTGCCTTGCCACTTATTGATTTTCCTTTGCATCTCCACAACAGATGCTAGGAACTTCTCTGTTTTGGTTCTCGGCTCAAAGTCTAACTTGGGAAGTGTGTAGGCTTCGGGCATCTCATCTTCCGTGGCTGGAGACTCGGACCTTTGACGAGGAGCAATCGCTGAAGCAGGTGGTCCTCCTAGAGGAGCAAAGCACTCCTCTTCCGTGGGCAAGAACTCGATGTTCCCAACACCAAGCAGCTCGGTCTCATCTTTGTTTGGCAGGATGCACACTCTCTTCTTGTCTTCGTCGTCTATGAAGAGGTAAGCGTAGAACCCTTCTGCTGGCGTGCATCCCAAGCTGTCGGTATTCCTCATGTAGGCCTCATCCCTGATAGCTCTGGCTGGTACATGGGCGAAGTCGTGTATAGGCACACCAGCTTGCAAGAATAGAGGAGTGAGGAAGCCGCCAATGTAAGAAGAAGTTGCCTTACACCGCAAGGCATAAGCCTTGTATTTCACCAAGGAAGCAGCAAGCACACATCCGTAGTTCACCTTGTCGCCGAGCTCATCCTCCATTGGCTCTTCATTTGCATCCAGATCACACACCAAGTGCTTCACGCCTTCGAACAGGAAGCAAAGCTCGGTCTTTGTGACCGTGGGAGCAACTGATCTTCCGCTAAACGTGTTGGCAATCAGCTTCAGAGTGTACCTCAGCACCCGGCTTCTCACTCTCTTGATCTTGGGGGTGTAGGCTTTGTAGTCCTCGTTGCTAATCAGGTCCCAAAAGTCGTCTGCTCGTTTGAAGGCGGGGAAATCGACCTTGTTGGCATCCACGTTGAGACCATACGCTTGACATAGCTCGGGGATGGAGAGGGTGTAGGCTTGATGTCCAACCTTGAAGTGGAGGCGACCGTGTGAAGGAACGGGTGTGCTAGGATCCTCGTAACGGAACTCCAACGTGGCAAGGAAGTCTATTGTCACTTCTGGAATGGTTGGGCAATCCATCCGTGACAGACATCTTAGGCCAATGTTCTTGAGGAGTTGGTCGAAATCCCCAAGAATCCCTAGCTTGAACAGCAACTCTCGATCCGCAAACTTGGTAGGCTCAAAATGGAGCCTTTCAAGCCGTTTCTTGTCCCTCTTCTCATCCTTAGTCCATCTGACCCTCTCTTGAACAGCCACCTCTTGTCCTTCTCCCTCTTGTGCTGTCTCTTCTCTTGTTCTCTTGGGGGCCATTGTACCTGAAACAAGTTTTCTCAAGAAGTTTGATAAGCAAAACGGCGGTTTGATGAGAATAAGAGAGGAGAAAGAGAAAGCTTATAAATACTACCCTAGAATTTTGGGGAATTAATAAAACTTTTAGCTAAATAAAGGAGAATCAAATCTTTAGATACTAGAAAAACTAGAATTATTCTTTTTACTTAGCTAAATTTTAAAAATCAAAACCGACCATATCTTTTAGAACAATATCTTGCGAATTTAAAGGAAATTTTTTAAAGATAAATCATTAAATTCTGAAAATACATTTGCAAGAATGTTAAAGATCTTTGCTAGCCTTTGAAAACCGAAAACTCTCACTCTCTTTGTTTAAAATTTTCGAGAAAACAAGAATGAGAGGGTGAGAAGTTGTTGAAACATTTAAAGACTAGCAAAAAGCAAAACCATGGGTAGTAAAGGTGGTTTTCTGACAAAGTCTTGGTCAAGGCACATCTTTCATGGTCAAAGATGCTTGCTGATGTTACTGCATATTACATACATTTTGCATACTTATTAGTTAGCTTTTCATGCATTTGTATCACATTTTAGGTTAGATTGCATCACTTAGAGTCCTAGAGCATTCTTGCACCAGCATACGCATGTTCCTTGCATTTTGCATCACATTTAGGTTGTTTCTGGCTGCTTTGGAGTCGTGGAGGTTCGTGGACATGTTGAGGCTGTTGTAGCAGTTGGTAGAAGCTCGGATATTTGCTAAGGATCAGAGATCGAGGAGCAGATCGAGCATGGCCGGTCGATCTAGGATGTGATCGACCAGAAGATCGAATCAACCAGGCGATCCATGGAGAATGATTGAGACGAGGATCGAGTGAAGCAGTCGATAAAATGGTACGGACGTAAATGACGCCATGAAGAGTGAGAGCCAGATTGAGTACACCACCCGATCGATACCGAGATCGGATGCAACACTCGATCCGCCGATGATGATCGAGACCCAGATCGAGCTGAAGACACGATGTCTGGAGATGAACGAGAGAACCGCTCGATCCCGGAATCGATCTCTGTCCTTTCAACCACTTTTGGCCGCTAGCGAGGGGGGGACCATCAGCTTTTTTTGGCCATTTTGGGAAGGCGGCGATGTCTTTTTCCCACACAACTTTCAATCCTTATCTTTTTGTATGTTTTCTCTCGGGTTTCGATGAAGAATACCATTGTCGAACTTTGAGTTTTCTTAAGCTTTGTAATCGAATCGTTTTCATCTTAATCTAGTTTTCTTTTCATGTTCATCGTTTCCTTTCACATGCTTTGCTTGATTTACCTTATGTGTAGTGAGTAGTTTATTTGGGTTCGGGGTTGAGAGGATTAAGAGGTCTAAAGGGTTTCGATCTTGGGGTTTTTCTAAGTGTTTTCAATGGCTATCTCTTCTAGGGTATTGAGATCTCAATGCTTGAAGACTCTCACGCCAAGAGCTTCATGATCCGAGAGGGTCCTTACCTTGACAGGATTCAGGAGCCTCGGAAGATCACACCCTAGAGACTAGTTATCCCTTCCCAAAAGCCATGGAAGTTTGGGGGACTAGTTAAGCCACTCATTTGAAATATGTTTTCCATGCCCTTCGACCTCTCTTTCCACCAAAAGCCATGGGTTTGGAGGAGGGGATGAAGGAGTGATCTATACCGAAAGCCACATATATATCTTGCTTAGTTTTCAAGGCTTAGAGATCCTCACAAAGTGAGTCGATTTAAAGTTTTCAACCCAAGGTCGAACCCTTGAAAACCCTGACCATGAATCTCAACCCTAGGCCCTCTCTTTTAACATCTTTACATCTTCTCTCGTCATTCGCTTGATCTTTGATAGCATCGTGGTCGTTAGTTTCACTGTTCTTGCATTTTTAGACGAGATCGATTGTTATTGCTCGATCTAGTGGTCGATCTCATGGTCGATCCACTAGTCGAATTTTAGTAATTCGAAGCTTTGTCCTTTAATTATTATGTTTGTTCCTCGTGGTAGTTTCATTACTCCTAGTAATTTTAAAATAGGTTGCATTCCATTTAAGTTGTTGCATCTAGTTTTTATGGATTTTCTCATAACTTATCTTGTTTCGCTTAGATTTGCATTAGACCTTCTATTCTCTTTGAATTCTCTATCATCCTAGGCATGGATTGACTCTCTCTTGCTTGCTGTACTACAACCTGTCTTGCATTTGAGTTTGATAACCTCATTGCATTCTCACCCTTGCAAATAAAGTGTCTATCAAATGGCGCCATCCTAGGACTGTTTAGAGAACATAGAGATTTGGGACTTAGCAAAGACTAAATCTTTACCTTGTTCAAGTTACTAATCCTTCTACTCTCAAACGTGTGTTTTCAGGTATATGAATCTTCGTTCACGGGGAGATAACAATCTACTTCCACCTTTGGACAATATTCATCAGCTTGGTCATTCACGGCAAAGAAGAGTCAGAGAACAAGCCAGAGCCTTTGAGGAGATTGTTCAGCATGGTTTGGTTGACTTTGAAGCTATGGCTGAACACGAGCATCCAGAGGGACCTCCTCCAGCTCACGGGGCAGTGGGAAGGGGCAATGGAAACCCCCAACACGCGGCTAGACCCCCAAGGATCATAGGAGCCGGAGATGCTCCCAATACTCATCACAATAGGTTTGGGATCACTCCTCCTCCTGTACAGAACAACAACTTCTAGATCAAGCCAGGTTTCATCTCCATGGTGCAAAACAACAAATTCCACGGCTTAGCAATGGAAGATCCCTTGGAGCACCTTGAAAACTTCGAGCAAGTATGTGGGATGATCAAGATCAATGGCATATCCGAAGATGCTTTCAAGCTGTGTCTCTTCCCCTTTTCACTCGGAGACAAAGCTAGGCACTGGGAGAAGACCCTCCCACAAGGCACCATCACCTCATGGGCCGAGTGTAAGAAGGCCTTTCTCTCAAAGTTCTTCTCTAGCACCAGGACAGCACGGTTGAGAAGCGAAATCAGCGGCTTCATTCAACGGAACAATGAGACATTCAACGAGGCAATGGAGCGTTTCAAAGACTACACGATCCAATGTCCTCTTCATGGGTTCAGCGAGGAGACACTACTTAGTACCATATACCGTGGAGCTTCACCGAAGATCAGGTCGTTGCTTGACACAGCTAGCAAAGGGAACTTCCTTGGTCAGGAGGTAGAAGAGGGTATGGAGCTGATAGAAAACTCGGCATTGAGTGATGGCAACTACGCTGAGGACTATGACCATGCACCGAGAGGATCAGAGCTAGAGTCTCACAAAAAGAAGCTGAAATCTTTGCATGAGAAGATAGATAAGCTGGTGTTAGCCAATCAGAAGCATGTTCACTTTGTTGGTGAAGCTGATGAGAATCAAGAGGAGTTAGAGTTGAGCCAAGAAGAAGCCAATTGGGTGGCGGGACAGAACAACTACAAACCTCAAGGCTACAACCAAGGTTACCAGAACAACAACCTCTCCTACCGAAGCACCAACGTAGCCAACCCTAAGGATCAAGTGTACCTTGCTCAGCAAGCAAAACCTTTCATCCCTTACAACAAAGGTTTTCAACCGAGTGGTGGTTTCCAAGGTCAAGGGAAGAACAACTTCCAAGGGCAACATCAAAGTAACAAGGGTTATACGCCTAACTACCCTCCGGGCTTTGCACCTCAACAGCCGATGCAACAACAAATTGATCCGGTTCAGGCAATGTTTCAACAGCTGATACAAGGGCAAGCCTCTACAAACCAGAAGTTCGCCGAGATGAACACTCATCTAGACTCGTCTCTCACTGACTTCTCCACTCAGATCACCAACTTAAACAACAAGATCAAGCAGCTAGATAAGGGGAAAGCGAGTACGAGTGGTCAGAATAGTCTTCCGGGAAAGTGTGAGCAGAATCCTAAGGAGTATGCTAACGCCATAACGTTGAGAAGCGGCAAAGAGCTCGAACCTCTGGTCTCTACTAAGAACAACGAGGACGTTGTAATTCAAGAGGGGGAGGGTAAACCTTCAGCTGATGATAATGAGATTAACTTTGACAACGTTTGGATCCAAGGGCCAAGAAGAGGAGACAAAGCAGTTGTTGAGAAGAAAGCTGAGCAAACTACTAAGGAGAAGAATGCTTATGTGCCTTCACCGTATGTACCTAAGCTGCCTTTTCCTGGCCGTTTCAAGAAGCAACTCATAGAGAAGCATAGAATCGTCTTTGAGAAGCATCTTAAGGACGTGGAGATCAAGCTTCCTCTTGTTGACTACCTTGCAATGATGCCTAAATGCGCCAAATTTTTCAAAGACACTCTCGTGAAGAAGAATAAGGAAAGCAAAGAGGTACTTGTTCTAAGTGAAAAGTGTAGTGCTGTGATACATAAGGAGATAGTCCCTAAGAAGTTGGGAGACCCTGGAAGCTTCACTATACCCTGCGCTTTAGGTCCTCTAGAGTTCAAAAGTTGCCTATGCGATCTTGGAGCTTGCATAAACCTGATGCCTCACTCCGTGGCTAAGAAGCTTGGCTTTACTCGTTTCAAAGACTGTCGGATCTCGTTGGTACTGGCTGATAGGAGTGTGAGGCTACCAGTGGGGCTGCTTGAAGATCTACCGGTGCGAATCAGTGGTGTGAACGTGCCTATGGACTTCGTCGTGCTGGAGATGGATGAAGAGCCTAAAGATCCACTCATCTTAGGGAGACCATTCCTTGCAACCGCCGGGGCTATCATAGATGTCAAGAATGGGAAGATTGCCTTGCACTTGGGAAAGGAGATAAGGCTTGACTTTGATATCAATGAGG
Organism: Thlaspi arvense; assembly: GCA_911865555.2. Taxonomy (NCBI): domain Eukaryota; kingdom Viridiplantae; phylum Streptophyta; class Magnoliopsida; order Brassicales; family Brassicaceae; genus Thlaspi; species Thlaspi arvense. The sequence continues at coordinate 24,524,875 of OU466863.1, read as the reverse complement.
TTCTGAAGAAGCCGACCATAGAAGGGCAAGCTTTCTACATTGAAACGATGGATGCCTTAGCGGATGAGTTGCTGGATGAGCTGGCTCTAGAAGACCATCTGAAGCTAGCACTGACTAAGGAGCCAGGGAAGTTTGGCTATGTGGATCAGAGGACCCAGGAGTACGTCAACCTGCTGGATTCTAGGAAGATTGTTAAGAAGGATGAAAGTTGCTGCCTAGAGATCGACCCCGAGATCGACGCTATCACTCGATCCAGGAGTCAGATCGACAAGGCAATCGAAAACACAACTTGATCCGGTGCAGCAATCGGCAGACAGATCGAGAAGAATGCTCGATCAGGAAAAACAATCGAGTCGACGATCGAGAGAGACCTCCCGATCATTTTGGGGTCCAATCAGGAGATCGACTCAGCGTCTCGATCCCTTACTCGATCCACATCAAATCGAGTAAGTGAATCGAGCGAAATGGCTCGATCTAGACGACATCGAGAGGAGAATCGACTAAAGGACTCGATTTCAGAAGGGATAGCGATGGAAGAGAGCAGTCTTAAGGGCCATGCCTCGGGGTCTAAGGAGGGTTCCAAGGAGGAAAGCAACAACAGCAGCCACGAGGATGACTGGAGTGAGCTGTTAGCCCCAAAGGTGGACCTTAAGGAGCTCCCAAAAGGGCTAAGGTATGCTTTCTTAGGACCTAATAACACTTATCCCGTGATTGTGAATGAAAACCTAAGTGATGATGAGTTGCACTCGCTCCTGACTGAGCTGAGAAAGTATAGGAAGGCCATTGGGTACTCTTTAAGTGACATCAAGGGCCTTTCACCAATGCTTTGCACTCACAGGATTCACTTGGATAATGAGAACGCCTCTTCTATAGAACATCAAAGGCGTTTGAATCCTAATTTGAAAGAGGTTGTTAAGAAAGAGATCCTTAAGCTTTTAGAGGCTGACGTGATCTATCCCATAAGTGACAGCACGTGGGTTTCTCCTGTACACGTGGTGCCTAAGAAGGGAGGGATCACGGTCATAAGGAATGAAAAGGATGAGCTTTTTCCTATTAGAACCATCACTGGTCATAGGATGTGTATTGATTATAGGAAACTTAACCTTGCGACTAGGAAAGACCATTTCCCTTTGCCTTTTATTGATCAAATGCTTGAGAGACTTGCTAATCACCCTTACTACTGTTTCCTCGATGGGTATAGCGGTTTCTTTCAGATACCAATTCACCCAAATGATTAGGAGAAGACGACCTTCACGTGTCCCTACGGTACCTTCGCATATCGAAGGATGCCGTTTGGATTGTGTAATGCACCGGCTACGTTTCAGCGGTGTATGATGTCGATCTTCTCCGATCTATTAGAGGAGATGGTAGAGGTGTTCATGGATGACTTCTCTGTCTATGGTGCGTCCTTTTCTGCGTGTTTGTTGAATCTTTGCAGGGTACTAAAGCGTTGTGAAGAGACAAACTTGGTGCTGACTGGGAGAAATGCCACTTTATGGTTAAGGAAGGGATCGTGCTTGGTCATAAGATATCAGAGGTTGATCAGGCTAAAGTGGAAGTCATGATGGGTCTTGAGCCGCCGGTTAACGTCAAGGGAGTCAGAAGTTTCTTGGGACACGCCGGGTTCTATAGGCGCTTCATCAAAGATTTTTCCAAGATTGCACGCCCTCTTAGACGGTTGTTGTGCAAAGAAGCTGAGTTTGTGTTTGATGAGGAGTGTTTGAGAGCTTTTGTGACCATCAAGGAAGCCCTTACATCAGCTCATATAGTCCAAGCACCAGACTGGTCTCTTCCCTTTGAGATCATGTGTGATGCTAGTGACTACGCCGTAGGAGCCGTTCTTGGTCAGAAGAAAGGCAAGAAGCTACACGTGATCTACTATGCTTCAAGAACCTTGGATGACACGCAAACAAGGTACACCACTACAGAGAAGGAGTTGCTTGCAGTAGTGTTCGCCTTTGAGAAGTTCAGATCATATCTCGTTGGTTCCAAGGCTACTGTATTAACGGATCACGCTGTCTTGCGATACATCTATTCGAAGAAAGACACTAAGCCTTGGCTCTTAAGATGGATTCTCTTGCTCCAGGAGTTTGACATGGAGATTAAAGACAAGAAAGGAATAGAAAAAAGAGTCGCTGACCACCTCTCACGGCTAAGGATCAACTAGTCTCTCCCCTTAGATGACTCTCTTCCAGAAAAGCAGCTCATGGCAATTATCACGGCTGTTTGTGGAAAGCTAGAAGGGAGGTTTGAAGAGGTGTTGAGTTTCAAAGAGGAGGATCTACCGTGGTATGCTGATGTAGTGAACTATCTAGCGTGTGGTGAGGAGCCAACACATCTCAACAGCTATCACAAGAAGCGGTTTATGAGAGAGGCTAGTGATTACTTTTGGGACGAGCCCTACTTATACAAAAGAGGAGTAGACAGTCTGTACCCGAGATGTGTTACAAAGGAAGAAGCTAGGGACATCCTCTATCATTGCCATGTCTCTTCCTACGGAAGACACTTCGCCTTATTCAAGACTGCCACGAAAGTGTTGCAAGCCGGTTTCTGGTGGCCGTCCATTTTTAAAGATGCACACGAGTTTGTGAAGAGCTGTGAGGCATGTCAACAAGCAGGGAATATCACTAAGAGGAACGAAATGCCTCAGGTTCCCATCTTCGAGGTTGACGTGTTCGACGCGTGGGGCATAGACTTCATGGGGCCATTTCCTTCTTCATATGGCAACAAATACATCTTAGTAGCAGTTGATTATGTCTCTAAATAGGTTGAGGCGGTTGCTTCCCCTACAAATGAATCTAAGGTGGTAATCAAGCTGTTCAAGAGTATCATCTTCCCAAGGTTTGGGGTACCTAAGGTGGTTATAAGCGATGGAGAAAGCCACTTCATAAACAAGGTCTTTGAGAACCTCTTGAGAAAGTATGGAGTTAAGCATAAGGTGGCTACACCGTATTATCCTCAAACAAGCGGTCGAGTGGAAGTCTCCAACCGGAAAATCAAGGCTAAACTAGAGAAGACTGTCAGAGCAACAAGGAAAGACTGGGCAGTGAAGCTGGACGACGCTCTTTGGGCCTACCGTACCGCCTTCAAAACGCCGATTGGTACAACCCCTTTCACTCTACTCTATGGCAAGGGCTGTCATCTCCCGGTTGAGCTGGAACACCGTGTGTTGTGGGCTGTGAAGAGGCTGAACTTTGACCTCAAGACTGCTCAGGAGAGGCGCCTTATTCAGCTACACGAACTGGATGAGTTAAGACTGAACGCTTATGAAAGCTCTCGGATATACAAGGAGCCGACTAAGGAGACTCATGACAAGAAGTTGGTTGCCAAGGAGCTTAAGGAAGGAGGGTTAGTGTTGCTGTACAACTCAAGGCTCAAACTCTTCCCGGGAGAGCTGAAGTCAAGGTGGAGCGGACCGTTCGTAATCCAAGAAGTGTTGCCTTATGGAGCTGTTACTCTGATGGGAAAAACTGGCAGTGCATTAACCGTCAACGGACACAGAGTCAAGCCTTACTTGGCAAACAGCTATGACAAGGTGAGTACCTTGGTGCTTCTCCAAGACCCACCATCCGCCTAAACCAAGTAAAGTCTAGCTAAAGACGTTAAAGAAAGCGTACTTGGGAGGCATTCCCATGTTTATCTTGTACATAGTTCTGCTTTATTTCTCTTTCAGTTTTATGTATTTATTCTGCAAGTGTGTAGCAACAGGTATGAGGAGTCTAAACCTTGATCTTGAAATCCAAAAGAGGCGATAGGGGTTAAGATAAGGCTAGAGATCAAGTGCTAGATCGACTGATCCTGACTCGATCTTTGCTAGATCGAGTCAGTGAATCGAGAGGAGTCAGTCGATCTAGACGAGAACAAGTGATAAGATCGACCTTGACGAAAAAGGATCGATCGATCCAAAATGGATCGACCGATCTAATTTCTCTCGGGAAAATCTGTTGAAAACAGATCGATCACTCGACTCGATCCATCACTCGATCTATGCCTAATCGACCCCTAAATCGAGGACAAAGCTCGATCATGAGGACTTAGCCGTGGAGCCAACATCTCAATGATCGAGGGAGCCAATCGATCCAAGACTCGATTCATCATGAATCGAGTCTCAAATCGAGTAACCCTCCCGATCTAAGCCATTATGGGCATGAGATCGAGTCCTAGATCGACCAAATGGACTCGATCTCATGCCGAGTTAACATTTTCTTTCCCTCCTTATATTCTTTTCCCTCCAATTTTTAAATTCGAAACTTGGTGAAGGCAAGCATCTTTGACCATGAAAGATGTGCCTTGACCAAGACTTTGTCAAAAAACCACCTTTACTACCCATAGTTTTGCTCTTTGCTAGTCTTTAAATGTTTCAACAACCTCTCACACTCTCATTCCTGTTTTTCTCGAAAATTTTAAACAAAGAGAGTGAGAGTTTCGGTTTTCAGAAGCTAGCAAAGATCTTTTACATTTCTTGCAAAGGTATTTTCAAAATTTAATGATTTATCTTTAGGAAAATTTCCTTTAAATTCACAAGATATTGTTCTAGAATATAGGGTCGGTTTTGATTTTTAAAAATTAGCTAAGTAAAAGGAATAATTCTAGATTTTCTAGTATCTAAAGATCTGATTCTCCTTTATTTAGCTATGATTTTTATTAATTCCCCAAAATTCTAGGGTAGTATTTATAAGTTCTCTCCTTTTCCTCTCTCATTCTCATCAAACCGCCGTTTTGCTTATGAAGCTTCTTGAGAAACTTGTTTCAGGTACAATGGCCCCCAAAAGAACAAGAGAAGATACAGGACAAGAGGGAGAAGGACAAGAGGTGGCAGTTCAAGAAAGGGTCAGATGGACTAAGGATGAGAAGAGGGACAAGAAACGGCTGGAAAGGCTTCGGTTTGAGCCTACCAAGTTTGCTGATCGAGAGCTGCTGTTCAAGCAAGGGATTCTTGGGGATTTCGACCAACTCCTCAAGAACATTGGCCTAAGATGTCTGTCACGGATGGATTGCCCAACCATTCCAGAAGTGACAATCGACTTCCTTGCCACGTTGGAGTTCCGTTACGAGAATCCTAGCACACCCGTCCCTTCACAAGGTCGCCTCTACTTCAAGGTTGGCCGTCAAGCCTACACCCTCTCCATCCCTGAGCTATGCCAAGCTTATGGTCTCAACGCGGATGCCAACAAGGTCGAGTTCCCCGCCTTCAAGAAAGCCAACGACTTTTGGGACCTGATTAGCAATGAGGACTACAAAGCCAACACCGCCAAGATCAAGCGAGTGAGAAGCCCGGTGCTGAGGTACACTCTGAAGCTGATTTCCAATACGTTTAGTGGAAGATCTGTTGCTCCCACGGTCACAAAGACCAAGCTTTGCTTCCTGTTCCAAGGCGTGAAGCACTTGGTGTGTGATCTGGATGCAAATGACGAGCCTATAGAGGATGAACTCGGCGATGAGGTGAACTACGGATGTGTGCTTGCTGCTTCCTTGGTGAAATTCAAGGCTTATGCCTTGCGGTGCAAGGCAACTTCTACTTACATTGGCGGCTTCCTCACTCCTCTATTCTTGCAAGCTGGTGTGCCTATTCACGACTTCGCCCATGTACCAGCCAGAGCTTTCATGGATGAGGCGTACATGAGGAATACCGACAGCTTGGGACGCATGCCAGGAGAAGGGTTCTACGCCTACCTCTTCATAGACGACGAAGACAAGAAGAGAGCGTGCATCCTGCCAAACAAAGATGAAACCGAGCTGCTTGGTGTTGGGAACATCGAGTTTTTGCCCACGGAGGAAGAGTGCTTTGCCCCTCTAGGAGGACCACCTGCTTCAGCGATTGCTCCTCGTCAAAGGTCCGAGTCTCCAGCCACGGAAGATGAGATGCCCGAGGCCTACACACTTCCCAAGTTAGACTTTGAGCCGAGGACAAAAACCGAGAAGTTCCTAGCATCTGTTGTGGAGATGCAAAGGAAGATCAATAAGTGGCAAGGCAAAATTCTAAAGAAACTTGGAAAGAAATTCAAGGCACTTCAAGGAGGCTCGCCTAAGAAGGATGCAAGTAAGGAGGCTCAACAACCCGAGAAGAGAAGGCTCTCAACCGGTGAAGTTGTCATCCGCGAGGCACAAAGCAGCACCATTCAGCCGGCGCGCCATTCTCTCCAAGAACCAGCCGACAAGGGCAAAGCAACAATCTCTAGCTCCTCTGGAACATCCTCAAGTTCCAGCCGAGACTAGACCAGAGGTAACAACCTTCTTCCATTGTACATAACAACTCATATTTGTTTCTTTTTGCTTTGTGTTTTGGTGCTTCATCAAATGAGTTTGCCACCGGGACGGTGTCAAGCAAGTTTGGGGGAGTACATGTGTGATTTGACTTGTGTTTTGTGATCTGATTTTCCTTTAGCATCCTTGAGTCTTTAGTTCATGAAAAATTGGTAAAAGTTTTAAATTTTTTTCAAAGATTCATGTAGTTGCATTCATCTTGTCAAAACATGTTAGGATTGAGTCTAGAGTTTCTCATAGCATCTAGGTTGTTTGCATTTTGCATAAGGGGTTAGAGTTTCTTAAAAAGGTGTTTTTACTTATGAATTGTTTCAATGCCCTAGTTAGTAGTTCTCTAATGCTTTGTCTATGCTTTGAAAGTAAGTTCTTACCATGCTTGGATCACTTGTTAGGATTTTCGTGACTTGAATTGAACTCTCATAATTTGAAACTTGTCCTAATAAGTGAGAACCTTAATTTGAAATTCTAATTATCATCCTTATGCATTTGAAAATGAACACATGGTTTTAAAATATTTAGGCTCTCTTCTTCCTTTTTACCACTCTTTGTAAGCCTAAGTAGAACTCCCACCTTGAACCTTACCCTTCTTTGAAGCCAAATGTTCTTGTGTGACATCAGTGTGAGGCCTTCTTTTCGGTTTTGAACTTGGCATAAAGTGTTAGGTTTAGGCGACATGATTTGGTTCTCATATGATTGCTAGCTTTGCATTTTGAAGCTAGGTATAGGCTTAGGATAAGTTTGGGGGATCATTGGGGTTGTTTTCATTTCTATTTGTTCTCGGTTTCAAGGAATTTGGTGTTTTAAAGAAAGAAATGGGTATTAAGTGAAAAGATTGTGTTTAAAAACTAAGTATATGCTATAATAAATTTCAGGAGGTAGCTCTCCCAAAAAAAAAAAATAATAATAAAAGAAAAAGAAATAAAAGAGCCTAAGAGCCAAATAAAAATAAAAAGAAAAAAAAAAGAGAAAAGAAAAAAAAAAGAAAAAAAATAAATAAGAGAGCTACTAATAAGAAATATTTAAAGAGCAAAGTTATTTTCAAAACCTTTTTCACTAGCCTTAAAAGTTTAAAAATGTTCTTGTTTCGAATTGTGGATTGCTAAGTTTTGAGAAGAAAAAGGGTAGACTCTAAGTGGTGAGTGAGGATAAAAGTTGTTAAATGAGAGGGGTTTAGGATCATTTGTTAGTTTACATGGGTAGATGAGAATCTAATCATGTATGCATCAATTGTCTTTACCTTTAGCATTATGCACAAGTTCAACCATTTTTGAGAGAAACCCTTGTTCTAATTATAAACCCTTTTCAAATGAGATCATTCAATGCTCATAACCTTCACCCTTAGCCAAATGTGTTTTGCTTTAAAGTGCATAAGTTTGATTCATGGTTCTAATGTTAATGAATGTTAAAGGACGAGTTTCTTTGATTGTTGGGAATAGGAGAGTCATGATTTGAATTTCTTTGTGTGATGAGTATGGCTAAGTTCTTTGGAGTATGAGTATAAGCATAGCATTTTAGAACTGTTAACTAGGACATTGAGATTGATTCATTTGAAAGGCACCTTTGCAAGAAGTTTAAACCCCCATTCGTTTTTCTGAAAACCTCTCTTCCTTACTTATTTTATGTTGCTTGAGGGCAAGCAAGAAGTAAGTTTGGGGGAGTTGATGTTACTGCATATTACATATATTTTGCATACTCATTAGTTAGCTTTTCATGCATTTGTATCACATTTTAGGTTAGATTGCATCACTTAGAGTCCTAGAGCATTCTTGCACCAGCATACGCATGTTCCTTGCATTTTGCATCACATTTAAGTTGTTTCTGGCTGCTTTGGAGTCGTGGAGGTTCGTGGACATGTTGAGGCTGTTGTGGCAGTTCGTGGAAGATTGGATATTTGCTAAGGATCAGAGATCGAGGAGCAGATCGAGCATGGCCGGTCGATCTAGGATGTGATAGACCAGAAGATCGAGCCAACCAGGCGATCCAGGGAGAATGATCGAGACGAGGATCGAGTGAAGCAGTCGCTCAAACGGTACGGACGTAAATGATACCATGCAGAGCGAGAGCCAGATCGAGTACACCACCAGATCCAACCAAAGATCGATACCGAGATCGGATGCAACACTCGATCCACCGATGATGATCGAGACCCAGATCGAGCTGAAGACACGATGTCCGGAGATGATCGAGAGAACCGCTCGATACCGGAATCGATATCTGTCCTTTCAACCACTTTTGGCCGCTAGCGAGGGGGGGGGACCATCAGCTTGTTTTGGCCATTTTGGGAAGGCGGCGACGTCCTTTTCCCACAAAACTTTCAATCCTTATCTTTTTTGTATGTTTTCTCTCGGGTTTCGACGAAGAACACCATTGTCAAACTTTGAGTTTTCTTAAGCTTTGTAATCGAATCGTTTTCATCTTAATCTAGTTTTCTTTTCATGTTCATCGTTTCCTTTCACATGCTTTGCTTGATTTACCTTATGTGTAGTGAGTAGTTTAATTGGGTTCGGGGTTGAGAGGATTAAGGGGTCTAAAGGGTTTCGATCTTGGGGTTTTTCTAAGTGTTTTCAATGGCTATCTCTTCTAGGGTGTTAAGATCTCAATGCTTGAAGACTCTCACGCCAAGAGCTTCATGATCCGAGAGGGTCCTTACCTTGACAGGATTCAGGAGCCTCGGAAGATCACACCCTAGAGACTAGTTACCCTTTCCCAAAAGCCATGGAAGTTTGGGGGACTAGTTAAGCCACTCATTTGAAATCTGTTTTCCATGCCCTTCGACCTCTCTTTCCACCAAAAGCCATGGGTTTGGAGGAGGGGATGAAGGACTGATCTATACCGAAAGCCACAGATAGATCTTGCTTAGTTTTCAAGGCTTAGAGATCCTCACAAAGTGAGTCGATTTAATGTTTTCAACCCAAGGTCGAACCCTTGAAACCCCTGACCATGAATCTCAACCCTAGGCCCTCTCTTTTAGCATCTTTACATCTTCTCTCGTCATTCACTTGATCTTTGATAGCATCCTCGTCGTTAGTTTCACTGTTCTTGCATTTTTAGACGAGATCGATTGTTATTGCTCGATCTAGTGGTCGATCTCATGGTTGATCCACTAGTCGAATTTTAGTAATTCGAAGCTTTGTCCTTTAATTATTCTGTTTGTTCCTCGTGGTAGTTTCATCATTCCTAGTAATTTTAAAATAGGTTGCATTCTATTTAAGTTGCTGCATCTAGTTTTTAGGGATTTTCCCATAACTTATCTTGTTTCGCTTAGATTTGCATTAGTCCTTGTATTCTCTTTGCATTCTCTATCATCCTAGGTATGGATTGACTCTCTCTTGCTTGCTGTACTACAACCTGTCTTGCATTTGAGTTTGATAACCTCATTGCATTCTCACCCTTGCAAATAAAGTGTCTATCAATTGGCGCCGTTGCCAACTTAGGTTTTGCTGAAATTACTAGGATTTGGAGCTTAGTATAGACTAAATTTTTATTTTTCATTTTGGTTACTCACTCTCTTTCATATGTTTGTTCTTTTTGCAAGGCACAATCATAAGGAAGACAGTATGGATTCGGATATAGCATCAATGTTTGAGGCCTTATTAGCGAATCAAGAGAGAATGCTGGCTTGGGACCCAACTAGCAACCATGGTTTTGAAAGGTCATCCACTTATCAAAGAGGGATTATGGATGAACATTCTTCTCCAGAGAATCACTATGGATATGTTGAGGAATACCAATCCTGGGACATGGAGTATGAGCAAGGAGCAGCCTATTCTTCTCACATCTCTAAGGAGGAAGAAAATCTCAACATGATGAAGTTGCTTTTGGAGCAGCAAGGAGCAGCCTATTCTTCCCACATCTCTAAGGAGGAAGAAACTCTCAACATGATGAAGTTTCTTTTGGAGCAGCAAGAACAGCTTAATGAGAGCATTAGCATGCTTGACTTCACACTAGGCTCTCCTGCTCCATTTTCAAGAGTTGCTGCAACAACACATGTAGAGTCTATCAACACCAAAATCACACAAGGGAGTGAGGAACAAGAGGATAAAGCTCTCACCAATGATGAATTCCAACAAGAAGCTGAAGAACTTGAAGCTCTTCTTAGGTACATTGTTGATGAAAATCTTGAGCAAAGATTTGAAGATCCTTGTGAAGAAAGTTTGGTTGTTGATTGTTTAGAGGATGCTAGTGAGAGCTCATTTGTTGAGCAAGAGCCCTCCACCAAGAAAGAAGCACATCTGCAACTCATTCCCAAGAAGGAGACAAAGGAGAATCCCATTGCATTAGCCTCCAAGGAGGGTGAAGAAGAATATCCAATGCAACAACCTTTTGCCAAGCACCTCGGTTTCACCCTCACCAATGAAGAGAGCATTGAGGATCCACGGCAGTTACACTTTGAGGAGATAAGGATGCACACATTTGGGGGATGGTTCTATGATGAGTATGAGCCTGGTGATACAAGCCTCAACATGACCGAAGAAGAGAGCCTTGAGGATCCATGGAAGTTACCCTTTGAGGAGATAAGGATGCACACATTTGAAGGATGGTTCTATGATGAGTATGAGCCTGGTGATACAAGCCTCAACATGACCAAGGAAGATGGAGATTCAAAGGCACGCTCTTGGAAGCTCTTAAATCCAGGAAAACTGAAGCATGTCCAGTAGATCGATGGCTAGATCGAGTGACAAGGTCGATCTAGATGAGAACGGATCGATCGGTCCAAAAATGGATCGACCGATCTAATTTCTCTCGGGAAATTATCAGAGTTTGGACCGATCGGTCCTATCTAGATCGACCAATTGATCGAGCATGATCCTCGATCTTCTGCCCAGAACGACCCTCAGATCGATCCTCTAGCTCGATCCACAACACAGCCCGAGGTACACCATTCCAAAACCTGCATTTTTGGATTTTTAAATTTTATTTCTTGTTGTTGGTCTCTCTTAAACTTTTATTACACAAGGGACTCTGTAATTTAAGTTTGGGGGAGAGGTTGAGAGATTTAATTTTGTGTTTTGTTTTCTTATTTTTCCTTTAAGCATATTTGAGTCTTCATGCATATACATTTGCATAGAAAATCAGAAAAATTTTCAAAATTTTTGAAAAAATTCATGTAGCTTGCACTTGCATTGGTAAATATTTTAGGATGGAGTCTAGATATTATCATATAGGTTGCTTGCATTCACGTGCATATGGGGCAATTTTTCTTAAAAATAGTGTTTTATGCTCATGAATTAGTTCAAGGCCCTAGTTATTAGTTCTTTGATGCTTGTGCAAACTTGAAGTTAAGTTCTAACCATATTTGGATCATTTGTTTTGATTTTCGTGGCTTAAGTTGAACAGACATGAATTGAATCCTTTCCTACTAAGTGAGAACCTTAATCTGAATTTGAATTATCACACTTGTGCATTTGAAATGAAATACATGGATCACATATACATATTCAGGCATTCTTACCCCTTTCTACCACTCTTTGTAAGTCTGAATAGAACTCCACACCCTGAACCTTGCCTTCCTTTCAAGCCAAATATTTCTTGTGTGATGTGAGGCCTTATTTTTGGATTGAACTTGGCATAAAGTGTTAGGTTTAGGCGACATTATTAGGCTTTCATATTGATGCTAGCTTTGCATTTTGAAGCTAGTTTTAGGTTTGTTTTGGGGCAGGGATTCGCTGGTGTTAAAAGAATTTTGCTTATGTGTTTTCAGTTTAAAAATAAATGGTGTTTGGGGTTTGAAAATAAAAAGGACTCATGGTTTAAGTGGTGGTGTTGTTCTGTTTTTAAATAAAAGCTCAGTTTTAAAAGAGAAGGTGGTAGCTCTCAAAAAAAAAAATAATAATAATAATAATAAAAGAAAATCAGAAAGAAAAGAGCTTAAGGCCAAAGTTTAAAAAGAAAAAAAAATAAGAGAAGAGAGCTACCAAGATTTAAAGAAAGAGCTTTAAGTTTGTGTTTGACCACCACTAGCCTAAGAAGAGTAAAGATGTCTTCTGTTTTTGTGGGTTATGTTTGGCTTCTTGCCTTGTTGTTTGGGTAGTTTCTAGAGGGTGAGTGAGCTTGAAAAAGAAAGAAAATGAGAGGGGTTTAGGATCATTGTTAGTGTATATGGGTAGATGAGAGTCTAGCCATGTATGCATCAATTGTCTTTACCTTTAGCATTATGCATAAGTTCAATCCTTTTTGAGATAACCCATTGTTTGAATTACCCACTTGAATGAGACCATCTTTGTCTCATAACCTTGTCCTTAGCCAAATGTATTCTGTTCTACGTGCATGAGTGTGATTCACGGTTTGATTATTAATTGAAAGTTAAAGGTTATGATTCTTGGATTGTTTGGAATATGAGAGTCATGATCTGAAATTCAACATGTGATGAATATGGCTAAGTTCTTTGAAGTAGAGTTTGTATACTGCATCCTAGAATTAAGAACAAGGACCATTGAGATGATTCATTTGAAAAACACTTTTTCAAGAAATTTGAACCCCCATTTTTTTTTAAAACCTCTCTCTCGGACTTGTCTTTGTTTGCTTGAGGACAAGCAAAAAGGCAAGTTTGGGGGAGTTGATAAACTCATAATTTAGCATATTTTAGCACTCATTTAGGATAGATTTTGCATTCATATTGCATTCATATTTAGATTATTTGTAACGGTTGCTCCATTTTAGGTTTTAGACATGTTTGCATTAGCATTTACAAATTTCTTGCATATATGCGTTGTTTTTAGGTAATATGGAGTACATGGAGCTGTTGTTGGACGCTGAGCATGGACAAGGAGTCAAAAGAAGAGCTTGGGAGTTGCTGGGAGTCAAGAAAGAGTTCGGCCAAAAAGAATTAGGCAGAGATCGACCACCAGATCGACCATCCCACTCGTTTCAGCCAGAGATCGACCACCAGATCGACCATCCCACTCGTTTCAGCCAGATATCGACCACTAGATCGACCATCCCACTCGTTTCAGCCAGAGATCGACCACCAGATCGACCATCCCACTCGTTTCAGCCAGAGATCGACCACCAGATCGACCATCCCACTCGTTTCAGCCAGAGATCGACCACTTGATCGACCAGGCCACTCGTTTCAGCTCAGATCGACCACTAGATCGACCAGGCGGGTCGATCTTCGGCCCAGATTTCTGCTTTCTTCCTTGGACAGCTCAGACTTTGTCTTTTAGTGAGGGGACCAGTTGTGTGGTCCTTTATGAACACTCTAAACCTAAAATTTTGGGGGATTGACGAATTTTACAGCTCCATCCCCATTTTTGGGTTTTGTGGATCACCATTAAAACATCTTTTCCATTTTCAAGCTTTATCTTTTGTAAAAACTTTGATTTTGAATTTAAGAACTTCTCTTTAAGTTTTAATCTTTTTTTCTTGTTATCTTAATCATGTTTAACTCCTCTTATCTCATGATTAAGAGGGATTTGAAAATGATAATAGAGTAGTTCTTTAGGATTTAAGGATGAGGTGATTAGGAAGGTTTTAAAGGTTAGATCTTGGTATTTTCTTGCTCTTAACTTTATCCTTTCTTGGTTTGGAGTATCAAATGCTTAAAGACCTTGAGAGAGGCTTTATGATCCAAGAGATTTCTTTTTGTCGTAAGAAATTAGGAGATCTCTTATGTCCAAACCAAGAGACTAGTATGCCTTAAAGACCACGGAAGTGGCAAGTAAGGACTAGTTAAGCCATGCTAAGATCCGTGCTTCAGCTCCATCAACCATCCTTTTCCACCACAAGCCATGGGTTTGGAGAGGATGAATGATGAGAGGAACTTATCTTACCCACAAGCCATGGGAAGATTGCATCTTAGGCTTAAGGATAGCTCATTTAGAAATGTGTAGATTTACTTCTTGCAAACCAAGATCGAACCTTGAGCTTCCCTAAGCATGAACCTCATCCTTGAATCTGTTATTTATCATTTAAGTAATTTCAAAAGCTTTCTCCTTTAGATTTAAAGTTTCCTCCTTTCACTTTGCTAGAAATAGCTTTATTTGCCTGTTTTCAGTTTTCAAATTTTCATAATCAGTAGCCTTGCAGTTTAAATTCCTAATTTTCTTCTAGTAGTTGCTAACCCTTAAGAGGGGATTTTAAAATTTTTGTCTTGCTCATTTCATATTGCATTTAGTTTTTGTTGAATTTCTCCCTCATTTACCCGAATTTGACTTAGCTTTACTTGCTCTTGCATTCCTAGTATCTTTCATCATCCTAGTCTGGATTGACACCTAAAGTACTACAGCAACCCCAAGAGGCTTTAGGATTGATATTTAGAACTGTGAAAAAAAGCTCTCTATCACTTGCCTTGACCAAGTTTTGAATTTAAAAATTGGAGGGAAAAGAATAAAGGAGGGAAAGAGAATGTTACCTCGGCATGAGATCGAGTCCATTTGGTCGATCTAGGACTCGATCTCATGCCCATAATGGCTTAGATCGAGAGGGTTACTCGATTTGAGACTCGATTCATGATGAATCGAGTCTTGGATCGATTGGCTCCCTCGATCATTGAGATGTTGGCTCCACGGCTAAGTCCTCATGATCGAGCTTTGTCCTCGATTTAGGGGTCGATTAGGCATAGATCGAGTGATGGATCGAGTCGAGTGATCGATCTGTTTTCAACAGATTTTCCCGAGAGAAATTAGATCGGTCGATCCATTTTGGATCGATCGATCCTTTTTCGTCAAGGTCGATCTTATCACTCGTTCTCGTCTAGATCGACTGGCTCCTCTCGATTCACTGACTCGATCTAGCAAAGATTGAGTCAGGATCAGTCGATCTAGCACTCGATCTCTAGCCTTATCTTAACCCCTATCACCTCTTTTGGTAATTCAAGATCGAGGTTTAGACTCCTCATACCTGTTCCTACACACTTGCAAAATAAAAACATAAAACTGAAAGAGAAAGAAAGCAGAAATATGTACAAGATAGACATGAGAATGCCTCCCAAGTACGCTTTCTTTAACGTCTTTAGCTAGACTTTACTTGGTTTAGGCGGATGGTGGGTCTTGGAGAAACACCGAGGTACTCTCCTTGTCATAGCTGTCTGCCAAGTAAGGCTTGACTCTATGTCCGTTGACGGTGAATGCACTGCCACTCTTTCCCATCAGTGTAACAGCTCCATAAGGCAGCACTTCTTGGATCACAAACGGCCCGCTCCACCTTGACTTCAGCTTTCCCGGGAAGAGTTTGAGTCTTAAGTTGTACAGAAACACTAAAGGTCCTTCCTTAAGCTCCTTGGCGACCAACTTCTTTTCATGAGCTTCCTTAGTCCGCTCCTTGTATATCCGAGAGCTCTCATAAGCGTTCAGTCTTAACTCGTCCAGTTCATGTAGCTGAATAAGGCGCCTCTCTTGAGCAGTCTTGAGGTCAAAGTTCAGCCTCTTCACAGCCCACAACACACGGTGTTCCAGCTTAACCGGGAGATGACAGCCCATGCCATAGAGTAGAGTGAAAGGGGTCGTACCAATCGGTGTTTTGAAGGCGGTACGGTAGGCCCAAAGAGCGTCGTCCAGCTTCACTGCCCAGTCTTTCCTTGTTGCTCCGACAGTCTTCTCCAGTATAGCCTTGATTTGCCGGTTGGAGACTTCCACTTGACCGCTTGTTTGAGGATGATACGGTGTAGCCACCTTATGCTTAACGCCATACTTTCTCAAGAGGTTCTCAAAAACCTTGTTTATGAAGTGGCTTCCTCCATCGCTTATAACCACCTTAGGTACCCCAAACCTCGGGAAGATGATACTCTTGAACAGCCTGATTACCACCTTAGAGTCGTTTGTAGGGGAAGCAATAGCCTCAACCCATTTAGAGACATAATCCACTGCTACTAAGATGTATTTGTCGCCATATGAAGAAGGAAATGGCCCCATGAAGTCTATGCCCCACGCGTCGAACACGTCAACCTCGAAGATGGGAACCTGAGGCATTTCGTTCCTCTTAGTGATATTCCCTGCTCGTTGACATGCCTCACAGCTCTTCACAAACTCGTGTGCATTTTTAAAGATGGACGGCCACAAGAAACTGGCTTGCAACACTTTTGTGGCAGTCTTGAATGAAGCGAAGTGTCCTCCGTAGGAAGAGCCATGGCAATGATAGAGGATGTCTCTAGCTTCTTCCTTTGTAACACACCTCCGGTACAAACTGTCCACTCCTCTCTTGCATAAGTAGGGCTCGTCCCAAAAGTAGTCACTAGCCTCTCTCATGAACCGCTTCTTGTGATAGCTGTTGAGATGTGTTGGCTCCTCACCACACGCTAAATAGTTCACTACATCAGCATACCACGGTAGATCCTCCTCTTTGAAACTCAACACTTCTACAAATCGCCCCTCTAGCTTTCCACAAACAGCCGTGGTGATCGCCATGAGTTGCTCTTCTGGAAGAGAGTCATCTAAGGGGAGAGACTCGTTGATCCTTAGCCATGAGAGATGGTCAGCGACTCCATTTTCTATTCCCTTCTTGTCTTTAATCTCCATGTCAAACTCCTGGAGCAAGAGAATCCACCTCAAGAGCCGAGGCTTAGTGTCTTTCTTCGAATAGATGTATCGCAAAGCAGCGTGATCCGTGTAGACAATAGCTTTGGAACCAATAAGATATGATATGAACTTCTCAAAGGCGAACACTACTGCAAGCAACTCCTTCTCTGTAGTGGTATACCTTGTTTGCGTGTCATCCAAGGTTCTTGAAGCATAGTAGATCACATGTAGCTTCTTGTCTTTCTTCTGACCAAGAACGGCTCCTACGGCGTAGTCATTAGCATCACACATGATCTCAAAGGGCAGAGACCAGTCTGGTGCTTGAACTATGGGGGCTGATGTAAGGGCTTCCTTGATTGTCACGAAAGCTCGCAAACACTCCTCATCAAACACAAATTCAGATTCATTGCATAACAATCGTGTAAGAGGGCGTGCAATCTTGGAGAAATCTTTTTTGAAGAGCCTATAGAACCCGGCGTGTCCCAAGAAACTTCTGACTCTCTTAACGTTAACCGGCGGCTCAAGACCCATCATGACTTCCACTTTAGCCTGATCAACCTCAATGCCCTTCTCTGATATCTTATGACCAAGCACGATCCCTTCCTTGACCATAAAGTGGCATTTCTCCCAGTTTAGCACCAAGTTTGTCTCTTCACAACGCTTTAGTACCTTGCAAAGATTCAACAAATACGCAGAAAAGGACGCACCATAGACAGAGAAATCATCCATGAACACCTCTACCATCTCCTCTATTAGATCGGAGAAGACCGACATCATACACCGCTGAAACGTAGCCGGTGCATTACACAATCAAAACGGCATCCTTCGATACGGGAAGGTACCGTAGGGACATGTGAAGGTCGTCTTCTCCTGATCATTTGGGTAAATTGGTATCTGAAAGAAACCACTATACCCATCGAGGAAACAGTAGTAAGGGTGATTAGCAAGTCTCTCAAGCATTTGATCAATAAAAGGCAAAGGGAAATGGTCTTTCCTAGTCGTAAGGTTAAGTTTCCTATAATCAATACACATCCTATGACCAGTGATGGTCCTAGTAGGAATAGGCTCATCCTTTTCATTCCTTTGGACCGTGATCCCTCCCTTCTTAGGCACCACGTGTACAGGAGAAACCCACGTGCTGTCACTTATGGGATAGATCACGTCAACCTCTAAAAGCTTAAGGATCTCTTTCTTAACAACCTCTTTCAAATTAGGATTCAAACGCCTTTGATGTTCTATAGAAGAGGCGTTCTCAATATCCAAGTGAATCCTGTGAGTGCAAAGCATTGGTGAAAGGCCCTTGATGTCACTTAAAGAGTACCCAATGGCCTTCCTATACTTTCTCAGCTCAGTCAGGAGCGAGTGCAACTCATCATCACTTAAGTTTTCATTCACAATCACGGGATAAGTGTTATTAGGCCCTAAGAAAGCATACCTTAGCCCTTTTGGGAGCTCCTTAAGGTCCACATTTGGGGCTAACAGCTCGCTCCAGTCATCCTCGTGGCTGTGGTTGTTGCTTTCCTCCTTGGAACCCTCCTTAGAACTCGAGGCATGGCCCTTAAGACTGCTTTCCTCAACCGCTATCCCTTCTGAAATCGAGTCCTCCAGTCGATCTTGCTCTCGATGTCGTCTAGATCGAGCAATTTTGCTCGATTCACTTACTCGATTTGATGTTGATCGAGTAAGGGATCGAGACGCTGAGTCGATCTCTTGATTGGACCCCAAAATGATCGGGAGGTCTCTCTCGATCGTCGACTCGATTGTTTTTTTGGATCGATCATTCCTCTCGATTTGTCTGTCGATCGCTGCACCGGATCGAGTTGTGTTCTCGATTGCCTTATCGATCTTACTCCTGGATCGAGTGATAGCGTCGATCTCGGGGTCGATCTCTAGGCAGCAACTTTCATCCTTCTTAACAATCTTCCTAGAATCCAGCAAGTTGACGTACTCCTGGGTCCTCTGATCCACATAGCCAAACTCTCCTGGCTCCTTAGTCAATGCCAGCTTCAGATGGTCTTCCAGAGCCAGCTCTTCCAGCAACTCATCCGCTAAGGCATCCATCGTTTCAATGTAGAAAACCTGCCCTTCTATGGTCGGCTTCTTCAGAACCTCATTGATATCGAAGTCCAGCCTTATATCCTTTCCCAAGTGCAAGGCAATCTTCCCGTTCTTGAAGTCGATGATAGCCCCGGCGGTTGCAAGGAATGGTCTTCCTAGGATGAGTGCGTCCTTAGGCTCTTCATCCATCTCCAACACGACGAAGTCCGTAGGTACGTTCTCACCACTGATTCGCACCGGTAGATCTTCAAGCAGCCCCACTGGTAGCCTCACACTTCTATCTGCCAGTACCAACGAGATCCTACAGTCTTTGAAACGAGTAAAGCCAAGCTTCTTAGCCATAGAGTGAGGCATCAGGTTTATGCTAGCTATGAGATCACATAGGCAACTCTTGAACTCTAGGGGACCTAAAGCGCAGGGTATAGTGAAGCGTCCAGGGTCTCCCAACTTCTTAGGGACTATCTCCTTATGTATCACAGCAATACATTCTACACTTAAAACAAGTACCTCCTTGCTTTCCTTATTCTTCTTCACGAGAGTGTCTTTGAAGAATTTGGCACATTTAGGCATCATTGCAAGGCAGTCAACAAGAGGTAGCTTGATCTCCACGTCCTTAAGATGCTTTTCAAAGAGGATTCTATGCTTCTCTATGAGTTGCTTCTTGAAACAGCCAGGAAAAGGCAGCTTAGGTACATACGGTGGAGGCACATAAGCATTCTTCTCCTTAGTAGTTTGCTCAGCTTTCTTCTCAGCAACTGCTTTGTCTCCTCTTCTTGGCCCTTGGATCCAGACGTTGTCAAAGTTAATCTCTTCATCAGCTGAAGGCTTACCCTCCCCCTCTTGAATTACAACGTCCTCGTTGTTCTTAGTAGAGACCGGAGGTTCTAGCTCTTTGCCGCTTCTCAACGTGATGGCGTTGGCATACTCCTTAGGATTCTGCTCACACTTGCCCGGTAGACTATTCTGACCACTTGTAGTTGCTTTCCCCTTCTCTAGGTGCTTGATCTTGTTGTTTAAGTTGGTGATCTGAGTGGAGAAGTCAGTAAGAGACGAGTCTAGACGAGTGTTCATCTCGGCGAACTTCTGGTTTATAGAGGCTTGCCCTTGTATTAGCTGTTGAAACATTGCCTGAACCGGATCAACTTGTTGTTGCATCGGCTGTTGCTGCTGAGGTGCAAAGCCCGGAGGGTAGTTAGGCGTATAACCCTTGTTACTTTGATGTTGCCCTTGGAAATGGGTTTGCCCTTGACCTTGAAAATCACCACTCGGCTGAAAACCTTTGTTGTAAGGGATGAAAGGTTTTGCTTTCTGAGCAGGGTACACTAGGTCCTTAGGGTTGGCAACGTTGGTGCTTCGGTAAGAGAGGTTGTTGTTCTGGTTGTAGCCTTGGTTGTAGCCTTGAGGTTTGTAATTGTTCTGTCCTGCCAGCCAATTGGCTTCTTCCTGGCTCAACTCAAGCTCCTCTTGATTCTCATCAGCTTCACCAACCAAGTGAACATGCTTCTGATTGGCTAACACCAGCTTATCTATCTTCTCATGCAAGGATATCAGCTCCTTTTTGTGAGACTCTAGCTCGGATCCTCTCGGTGCACGGTCATAGTCCTCAACGTAGTTGCCATCGCTTAATGCCAAGTTTTCTATCAGCTCCATACCCTCTTCTACCTCCTGACCAAGGAAGTTCCCTTTGCTAGCTGTGCCAAGCAACAACCTGATCTTTGGTGAAGCTCCACGGTATATGGTGCTGAGTAGGGTCTCCTCGCTGAAACCGTGATGAGGACATTGGATCGTGTAGTCTTTGAAACGCTCCATTGCCTCGTTGAATGTCTCGTTGTTTCGTTGAGTGAAGCCGCTGATTTCGCTTCTCAACCGTGCTGTCCTGGTGCTAGAGAAGAACTTTGAGAGAAAGGCCTTCTTACACTCGGCCCATGAGGTGATAGTGCCTTGTGGGAGGGTCTTCTCCCAATGCCTAGCCTTGTCTCCGAGTGAAAAGGGAAAGAGACGCAGCTTGAAAGCATCTTCGGATATGCCATTGATCTTGATCATCCCACATACTTGCTCGAAGTTGTCAAGGTGCTCCAAGGGATCTTCCAATGCTATGCCATGGAACTTGTTGTTTTGCACCATGGAGATGAAACCTGGCTTGACCTCGAAGTTGTTGTTTTGTACAGGAGGAGGAGTGATCCCAAACCTATTGTGATGAGTATTGGGAGCATCTCCAGCTCCTATGATCCTTGGGGGTCTAGCCGCATGTTGGGGGTTTCCATTGCCCCTTCCCACTGCCCCGTGAGCTGGAGGAGGTCCCTCTGGATGGTCGTGTTCAGCCATAGCTTCAAAGTCAACCAAACCGTGCTGAACAATCTCCTCAAAGGCTCTGGGTTGTTCTCTTACTCTTCTTTGCCGTGAATGACCAAGCTGATGAATATTGTCCAAAGGTGGAAGTAGATTGTTATCTCCCCGTGAACGAAGATTAATATACCTGAGAACACACGTTCGAGAGTAGAATGATTAGTAACTTAAACAAGGTAAAGACTTAGTCTTTGCTAAGTCCCAAATCTCTATGTTCTCTACACAATCCTAGGATGGCAACGGCGCCATTTGATAAACACTTTGTTTGCAAGGGTGAGAATGCAATGAGGTTATCAAACTCAAAAGCAAGACAGTTTGTAGTACAGCATGCAAGAGAGAGTCAATCCACACCTAGGATGATAGAAAATGCAAAGAGAATGCAAGGACTATGCAAATCTAAGGGAAACAAGATGAGTTTTGAGAAAATCCCTAAAAACTAGATTCAGCAACTAAATGGAATGAAAACTATTTTAAAATTACCAGGAATGATCAAACTACCATGGGGAACAAACAGAATAATTAAAGGACAAACCTTCGAATTACTAAAATTCGACTAGTAGATCGACCATGAGATCGACCACTAGATCGAGCAATAACAATCGATCTCGTCTAAAAATGCAAGAACAGTAAAACTAACGACCAGGATGCTATCAAAGATCAAGCGAATGACGAGAGAAGATGTAAAGATGCTAAAAGAGAGGGCGTAGGGTTGAGATTCGTGGTCAGGGGTTTCAAAGGTTCGACTTTGGGTTGAAAACTTTAAATCGACTCACTTTGTGAGGATCTCTAAGCCTTGAAAACTAGGCAAGATCTATCCGTGGCTTTTGGTATAGATCACTCCTTCATCCTCTCCTCCAAACCCATGGCTTTTGGTGGAAAGAGAGGTCGAAGGGCAAGGAAAACAGATTTCAACGAGTGGCTTAACTAGTCCCCCAAACTTCCATGGCTTTTGGAAAGCGGTAACTAGTCTCTAGGGTGTGATCTTCAGAGGTCCCTGAATCCTGTCAAGGTAAGGAACCTCTCGGATCATGAAGCTCTTAGCGTGAGAGTCTTCAAGCTTTGAGAACTCAACACCCTAGAAGAGATAACCATTAAAACGCTTAGAAAACCCCAAGATCGAAACCCTTTAGACCCCTTAATCCTCTCAACCCCGAACCCAAATGAACTACTCACCACACATAAAGTAAATCAAGCAAAGATGGAAAAGGAAACGATGAACATGAAAAGAAAACTAGATTAAGCTGAAAACGATTCGATTACAAAGCTAAAAAAACTCAAAGTTCGACAATGGTGTTCTTCTTCAAAACCAGAGAGAAAAACATAAAAAAGATAAGGATGAAAAATTGTGTGGGAAAAGGACGTCGCCGCCTTTCCAAAATGGCCAAAACAAGCTGATGGTCCCTCCCTCGCTAGCAGCCAAAAGTGGTTGAAAGGACAGAGATCGACTCCGGGATCAAGCGGTTCTCTCGATCATCTCCGAACATCGTGTCTTCAGAACGATCTAGGTCTATATCATCTTCGGTGGATCGAGCGTTGCATCCGATCTCGGTATCGCTCTTCGGTTGGATTGAGTGGTGTACTCGATCTGGCTCTCGCTCTGCATGGCGTCATTTACGTCCGTACCATTTGATCGACTGCTTCACTCGATCCTCGTCTCGATCATTCTCCTTGGATCGCCCGGTCTTCTCGATCTTCTGGTCGATTAAATCCTAGATCGACCTGCCATGCTCGATCTGTTACTCGATCTCTGATCCTTAGTAAATATCTGAGCTTCCACGAGCCGCTGCAACAGTTTCAGCACGTCCACGAACCTCCACCACTCCAAAGCAGCCAGAAACAACCTGAATGTGATGCAAAATGCAAGGAACATGCGTATGCTGGTGCAAGAATGCTCTAGGACTCTAAGTGATGCAATCTAACCTAAAACGTGATGCAAATGCATGAAAAGCTAACTAATGAGTATGCAAAATGTATTTAATATGCAGTAACATCACCTGCAAAGATTCAACAAACACGCAGAAAAAGACGCACCATAGACAGAGAAGTCATCTATAAAAACCTCAACCATCTCTTATATTAGATCGGAGAAGATTGACATCATACACCGCTGAAACGTAGCCGGTGCATTACACAATCCAAACGGCATCCTTCGATAAGCGAAGGTACCGTAGGGACATGTGCAGGTCGTCTTCTCCTGATCATTTGGGTGAATTGGTATCTGAAAGAAACCGCTATACCCATCGAGGAAACAGTAGTAAGGGTGATTAGCAAGTCTCTCAAGCATTTGATCAATAAAAGGTAAGGGGAAATGATCATTCCTAGTTGCAAGATTAAGTTTCCTATAATCAATACACATCCTATGACCAGTGAGGGTTCTAGTAGGAATAAGCTCATCTTTATCGTTCCTTATGACCGTGATCCCTCCCTTCTTAGGCACCACGTGTACAAGAGAAACCCACGTGCTGTCACTTATGGGATAGATCACGTCATTGCAAGGCAGTCAACAAGAGGTAGCTTGATCTCCACGTCCTTAAGATGCTTTTCAAAGAGGATTCTATGCTTCTCTATGAGTTGCTTCTTGAAACAGCCAGGAAAAGGCAGCTTAGGTACATACGGTGGAGGCACATAAGCATTCTTCTCCTTAGTAGTTTGCTCAGCTTTCTTCTCAGCAACTGCTTTGTCTCCTCTTCTTGGCCCTTGGATCCAGACGTTGTCAAAGTTAATCTCTTCATCAGCTGAAGGCTTACCCTCCCCCTCTTGAATTACAACGTCCTCGTTGTTCTTAGTAGAGACCGGAGGTTCTAGCTCTTTGCCGCTTCTCAACGTGATGGCGTTGGCATACTCCTTAGGATTCTGCTCACACTTGCCCGGTAGACTATTCTGACCACTTGTACTCCTTTCCCCTTCTCTAGCTGCTTGATCTAGTTGTTTAAGTTGGTGGTCTGAGTGGAGAAGTAAGTGAGAGACGAGTCGAGACGAGTGTTCATCTCGGCGAACTTCTGGTTTGTAGAGGCTTGCCCTTGTATCAGCTGCTGAAACATGGCCTGAACCGGATCAACTTGTTCTTGCATCGGCTATTGCTGCTGAGGTGCAAAGCCCGGAGGGTAGTTTGGCGTATAACCCTTGTTTCCTTGATGTTTCCCTTGGAAGTTGTTCTGCCCTTGACCTTGGAAACCACCACTAGGCTGAAAACCTTTGTTGTAAGGGATGAAAGGTTTTGCTTGCTGAGCAGGGTACACTTGGTCCTTAGGGTTGGCAACGTTAGTACTACGGTTGGAGAGATTGTTGTTCTGGTTGTAGCCTTGGTTGTAGCCTTGAGGTTTGTAATTGTTCTGTCCCGCCACCCAATTGGCTTCTTCCTGGCTCAACTCAAGCTCTTCTTGATTCTCATCTGCTTCACCAACAAAGTGAACATGCTTCTGGTTGGCTAACACCAGCTTATCTATCTTCTCATGCAAAGATTTCAGCTCTTTTTTGTGAGACTCTAGCTCGGATCCTCTCGGTGCACGGTTATAATCCTCAGCGTAGTTGTCATCACTCAATGCCAAGTTTTCAATCAGCTCCATGCCCTCTTCTACCTCCTGACCAAGGAAGTTCCCTTTACTAGCTGTGTCAAGTAACAACCTGATCTTTGGCGAAGCTCCGCGGTAGATGGTGCTGAGTAGGGTCTCCTCGCTGAAACCGTGATGAGGACATTGGATCGTATAGTCTTTGAAACGTTCCGTTGCCTCGTTGAATGTCTCGTTGTTTCGTTGAGTGAAGCCGCTGATTTCGCTTTTCAATCGTGCTGTCCTGGTGCTAGAGAAGAACTTTGAGAGAAAGGCCTTCTTACACTCGGCCCATGAGGTGATGGTGCCTTGTGGGAGGGTCTTCTCCCAATGCCTAGCCTTGTCTCCGAGTGAAAAGGGAAAGAGACGCAGCTTGAAAGCATCTTCGGATATGCCGTTTATCTTGATCATCCCACATACTTGCTCGAAATTGTTAAGGTGCTCCAAGGGATCTTCCATTGCTAAGCCGTGGAACTTGTTGTTTTGCACCATGGAGATGAAACCTGGCTTAATCTCGAAGTTGTTGTTTTGTACAGGAGGAGGAGTGATCCCAAACCTATTGTGATGAGTATTGGGAGCATCTCCGGCTCCTATGATCCTTGGGGGTCTAGCCGCGTGTTGGGGGTTTCCATTGCCCCTTCCCAGTGCCCCGTGAGCTTGAGGAGGTCCCTCTGGATGCTCATGTTCAGCCATAGCTTCAAAGTCAACCAAACCGTGCTGAACAATCTCCTTAAAGGCTCTGGCTTGTTCTCGTACTCTTCTTTGCCGTGAATGACCAAGCTGATGAATGTTGTCCAAGGGTTGAAGTAGATTGTTATCTCCCCTTGAACGAAGATTCATGTACCTGAGAGACACACGTTTGAGAGTAGAATGATTAGTAACTAAAACAAGGTAAAGGCTTAGTCATTACTAAGTCCCAAATCTATATGTTTTCTAAACAATCCTAGGATGGCAACGGCGCCATTTGATAACTATTATCTTTGCAAGGGTGAGTATGCAATGAGGCTATCAAAACTTAAATGCAAGACAGGTTGTAGCACAGTATGCAAGAGAGAGTCAATCCACACCTAGGATGATAGAAAAAGCAAGGAGAATGCAAGGGCTTTGCAAATCTAAGCGAACAAAGATCGGTTTTGAGAAAATCCCTTAAAACTAGATGCAGCAACTAAATGGAATGCAAAACTATTTTAATATTACCAGGAATGATCAACTACCATGAGGAACAAACAGAATAATTAAAGAACAAAGCTACGAATTACTAAAATTCGACTAGTGGATCGACCACGGGATCGACCACTAGATCGAGCAACAATGATCGATCTCGTCTAAAAATGTAAGAACAGTGAAACTAACGACCAGGATGCTATCAAAGATCAAACGAAAGACGAGAGAGGATGTAAAGATGCTAAGAAAGAGGGTCTAGGGTTGAGATTCATGGTCAGGGGTTTCAAAGGTCCGAACTTGGGTTGAAAACTTTAAATCGACTAACTTTGTGAGAATCTCTAAGCCTTAAAAACGAAATAAGATCTATCCGTCGCTTTCGGTATAGATCACTCCTTCATCCTCTCCTCCAAACCCATGGCTTTTGGTGGAAAGAGAGGTTGAAGGGTAGGAAAAACAGATTTCAACGCATGGCTTAACTAGTCCCCCAAACTTCCATGGCTTTTGGGAAGGGGTAACTAGTCTCTAGGGTGCAATCTTCAGAGGTCCCTGAATCCTGTCAAGGTAAGAGACCTCTCGGATCATAAAGCTCTTGGCGTGAGAGTCTTTAAGCTTTAGGAACTCGACACCCTAGAAGAGATAGCCATTAAGCACTAGAAAACTCCAAGATCGAAAACCTTTTTGACCCCTTGAATCCTCTCAACCCCGAACCCTAATGAAACTACTCACTACACATAAGATAAATCAAGCAAAGCATGAAGAAAGAAACGATGAACATGAAAAGGAACTAGATTAAACTTCAAACGATTCGAATACAAAGCAAGAAAAACTTCAAGTTCGACAATGGTGGATCATCTCAAAAACCAGAGAGAAAAGCATAAAAAGATAAGATTGAAAAAGTTGTGTGGAAAGGGACATCGCCGCCTTCCCAAAATGGCGAAAACAACTCGATGGTCCCCCTCGTCGCTAGCGGCCAAAAGCGGTTGAAAGGACGGAGATCGACTTCGGGATCAAGCGGCTCTGTCGATCATTTTCGGACATCGTGTCTTTGACTCGATCTGGGTCTCGATCATCTTTGGCGGATCGAGTGTTGCATCCGATCTTGGTATCGATCTTCGGTTGGATCGAGTGGTGGAATCGATCCGGCTCTCGCTCTGCATGGCGTCATTTACGTTCATACCGTTTGATCGATTGCTCCACTCGATCTTATGCTCGATCAGTTTCCTTGGATAGCCTGGTCTTTTCGATCTTCTGGTCGATCTCATCTAGATCGACCTGCCATGCTCGATCTGTTCCCCGATCTCTGGTCCTTAGTAAACATCCGACCATCCACGAACCACCACAACAGCTTCAGCACGTCCACGAACCTCCACGACTCCAAAGTAGCCAGAAACAACCTAAATGTGATGCAAAATACAAGGAACATGCGTATGCTAGTGCGAGAATGCTCTAGGACCCTAAGTGATGCAATCTAGCCTAATGTGTGATGTAAATGCATGAAAAGCTAACTAATATGTATGCAAAATGTATGCAATATGCAGTAACATCAAACATCGAGTTCTTGCCAACAGAAGAGGAGTGCTTTGCTCCTCTAGGAGGAACGCCTGCCCCAGCGATTGCTCCTCGTCAAAGGTCTGAGTCCCCAGCCACGGAAGATGAGATGCCCGAGGCTTACACCCTTCCTAAGATAGACTTTGAGCCGAGAACCAAAACGGAGAAGTTCCTAGCATCAGTTGTGGAGATGCAAAGGAAAATCAACAAATGGCAAGGTAAAATGCTCAAGAAACTTGCCAAGAAGGTCAAATCGCTTCAAGGAGGCTCGCCTAAGAAAGATGCAAGTGAAGAGGTTCAACAACCCGAGAAGAGTAGGCTTTCAACCGGTGGAGTTGTCATCTGTGAGACTCAAGGCAGCAACATTCAACCGGCGCGTCTCTCTCTTCAAGAGCCAGGCTCCAAAGGCAAAGCCGTAGCATCTAGCTCCTCTGGAACATCCTCAAGTTCCAGCCGAGACTAGACACGAGGTAACAACCTTCTTCCATTGTACATACTGCTCATGTTTGCTTCTTTTTTCTTTGTGTTTTGATGCTCCTTTGAATTTGTTTGCCACCGGGACGGTGTCAAGAAAGTTTGGGGGAGTATATGTGTGGTTTGACTTGTGTTTTCTGTTCTTATTTTCCCTTTAGCATCCTTGAGTCTTCATTACATGAAAAATTGGTAAAATTTTTTAAAATTTTTCAAAGATTCATGTAGTTGCTTTCATCTCATTGAGCATTTTAGGATTGAGTCTAGAATCTTAAAGCATCTAGGTTGTTCATATTCGCATAAGGGGTTAGAGTTTTTCTTAAAAAGGTGTTTTAAACTCATGAATTGTTTCAATGCCCTAGTTAGTAGTTCTCTAATGCTTTGCTCATACTTAGAAAGTAAGTTCTTACCATGCTTGGATCACTTGCTATGATTTTCGTGATTTAAGTTGAACAGACATGAATTGAATCCTTTCCTACTAAGTGAGAACCTTAATCTGAATTTGAAATATCACTCTTCTGCATTTGAAATGAAATACATGGATCACATATACATATTCAGGCTTTCTTACCCCTTTTTACCACTCTTTGTAAGTCTGAATAGAACTCCACACCCTGAACCTTGCCTTCCTTTCAAGCCAAATATTTCTTGTGTGATGTGAGGCCTTATTTTTGTATTGAACTTGACATAAAGTGTTAGGTTTAGGCGACATGATTAGGCTTTCATATTGATGCTAGCTTTGTATTTTGCAGCTAGTTTTAGGTTTGTTTTGGAGCAGGGATTTGCTGGTGTTAAAAGAATTTTGCTTATGTGTTTTCAGTTTAAAAAGAAATGGTGTTTGGGGTTTGAAAATAAAGGACTCATGGTTTTAAGTGGTGGTGTTGTTCTGTTTTTAAAATAAAAGCTCAGTTTTAAAAGAGATGGAGGTAGCTCTCAAAAATAAAAAAAAATCAGAAAGAAAAGAGTCAAAAGGCCAAAGTTTAAAAGAGAAAAAAAATAATAATAATAAGAGAAGAGAGCTACCAAGATTTAAAGAAAGAGCTTTAAGTTTGTGTTTGACCACCACTAGCCTTATAAGAGTAAAGTTTCTCCTGTTTTCGTGGGTTATGCTTGGCTTCTTGCCTTGTCGTTTTGGTAGTTTCTAGAGGGTGAGTGAGCTCGAAAAAGAAAGAAAATGAGAGGGGTTTAGGAACATTGTTAGTGTATATGGGTAGATGAGAGTCTGATCATGTATGCATAAATTGTCTTTACCTTTAGCATTATGCATAAGTTCAATCCTTTTTGAGATAACCCATTGTTTGAATTACCCGCTTGAATGAGATCATCTTTGTCTCATAACCTTGTCCTTAGCCAAATGTATTATGTTCTAAGTGCATAAGTGTGATTCACGGTTTGATCATTAATTGAATGTTAAAGGTTAGGATTCTTGGATTGTTTGGAATATGAGAGTCATGATCTAAATTTCTTTGTGTGATGAGTATGGCTAAGTTCTTTGGAGTATGAGTGTGCGCATTGCATTTTATAACTAGTAACTAGGACATTGAGATTGATTCATTTGTTAGGCACCTTTGCAAGAAGCTTAAACCCCCGTCTTTCCTAAAACCTCTCTTCTTTTCTTATTTTCTGTTGCTTGAGGGCAAGCAAGAAGTAAGTTTGGGGGAGTTGATGTTACTGCATATTGCATGTATTTTGCATACATATTAGTTAGCTTTTCATGTATTTACATCACACTTTAGACTAGATTGCATCACTTAGGGTCCTAGAACATTCTCGCACCAGCATACGCATGTTCCTTGCATTTTGCATCACATTCAGGTTGTTCCTGGCTACTTTGGAGTCGTGGAGGTTCGTGGACGTGCTGAAGCTGTTGTGGCGGTTCGTGGAAGGTCGGATGTTTGCTAAGGACCAGAGATCGGGGAGCAGATCGAGCATGGCAGGTCGATCTAGATGAGATCGACTAGAAGATCGAGAAGACCAGGCGATCCAAAGAAAATGAACGAGACGAAGATCGAGTGGAGCAATCGATCAAATGGTACGGACGTAAATGACGCCATGCAGAGCGAGGGCCGGATCGAGTCCAGCACTCGATCCGACCGTAGATCGACACCAGGATCAGATGTAACACTCGATCCGCCGAAGAAGATCGAGACCCAGATCGAGTAGAAGACTCGATGTCCGAAAGTGATCGAGAGAGCCGCTCAATCCCGAAGTCGATCTCTCTCCTTTCAACCGCTATTGGCCGCTAGCGAGGGGGGGGACCATCGAGCTGTTTTCACCATTTTGGGAAGGCGGCGATGTCTTTTTCGACACACACTTTTTCATTCTTATCTTTTTATGCTTTTTCTCTCTGGTTTGGAGTCTCTCCGCCATTGTTAGACTTTGAGCTTTGTTCTTGAATATTTCGAATCGTTTAAGTTTTAAGTAATCGTTTTCATGTTCATCGCTTCATCTTTCATGTTTATTTCGGTTATTCTCATGTGTAGCGAGTAGTTTCATTTGGGTCTCGGGGTTGAGAGGATTCACTAGGTCTAAGGGGTTTTCAAGTTGGTAGTTTTCTTGTTCTTAATGGCTTTCTCTTCTAGGATGTTGAGTCCCTAAGGCTTAAAGACTCTCACGCCAAGATCTTTATGATCAGAGAGGTCTCTTACCTTGACAGGATCCAGAGATCTCTGAAAATCACATCCTAGAGACTAGTTACCCTTTCCCAAAAGCCATGGAAGTTTAGGGGACTAGTTAGGCCGTGTGTTTGAAATCTGAGTTCATTGCCCTTCAACCTCTCTTTCCACCAGAAGCCATGGGTTTGGAGGAGTGGATGAAGGCGTGATCCATAACGAAAGCAACGGATGGATCTTGTTTTCGTTTTCAAGGCTTAGAGAATCTCACAAAGTGAGTCGATTTAACGTTTTAAACCCCAACTTGGACCCTTGAAACCCCGGACCATGAATCTCAACCCTAGACCCTTCTTTCTTAGAATTCTTACATCTTCGTTAGTCATTCGCTTGATATTCGTCGCGTCCTGGTCATTAGTTTCCTCATACTTGCATTTTTAGACGAGATCGATCCAAAATGCTCGATCTAGTAGTCGATCCTGCTGTCGATTCACTAGTCGATTTTTGTTAAATCATAGCCTTGCATTTTAATTTTTCTGTTTGTTCCTCGTAGTAGTTCAATCACTCTTGGTAATTTTAAAATAGTTTTGCATTCCATTCGGTCATTGCATATAGTTTTTAGGATTTTCACAATTTCGCCTGTTATTCGCTTAGTTTTACACTCCTCTTGCATTCTCTTTGATCTTCCTAGCTCCTAGAAATGGATTGACTCTCACTTGCATACTGTACTACAACCTAAGTGTTGCATTTGAGTTTGATAGCCTCATTGCATCCTCACCTTTGCAAAGAAAATAGCTATCAAACACCTTGACAAGGGCCAGGATCTCATCATCATTGAGGTTGTCATTGACTATAACAGGGTAAGTGGAGTTAGGACCTAGGAAAACATACCTTAGCCTATGCGGAAGTGGTTTGAGTTCCACATTTGGTGCCTTGAGTTCGCTCCAGTCCTCATCTGAGCTGCTTTGCTTCTTGGCGTCAGCTTCCTTGCTTGCGGAACCAGTTTCCTGAGCTGAGAAGGCTTCTTTTCTTGTGTACTCCAACCTTTCAAATGGCTCTTCCTCTCCAGTCCTCATCCGAGCTGCTTTGTGATAACACATTTCTTACGGTGTAAATGCAAGCACAAGAGGTTATCAAACTCAAATGCAAGACTAAGATGTAGTATATCATGCAAGTGAGGTATCAATCCACACCTAGGGGTAGCAAGTTCCCTAAGAATGCAAGGGAATGAGCAAATCTAAGCGAAAATGATAAATGATTGGTAAAATCCTTAAAAACTAAATGCAGGTGTCAAATGCAAAGCGAAACAATTTTAAAATCCTTGGAAGAGGGTTAACTACCACGAGGAGCAAGAGCAATGACAAAAATGCAAGGCTATAAAAAACTAAAAATCGACTAGTGGATCGACCACTGGATCGACCACTAGATCAAGCAATATAGATCGATCTCGTCTAAGAACTTAAAATGATGAATGATGCGACGGATTAATGAACAAGATGCAAACTTTATGATGACAGAATGTTAAGCAGAGGTTTAAAACACTATGAAAGAGGGTTTAGGGTTGAGGGTCATATTCATGGATCTTAAAGATTAAAGCTTGGTTTGAAAACTTTTAGATCTACTCACTTTATGAGGTTCTATAGGCCTTGAAAACAAAACAAGAACCATCCATGGCATGTGGTATGGTTCACTTCTTCAATCTCTTCTCCAAACCCATGGCGTTTGGTGGAAGAAGAGATCGAATAGCTTGGAACACAGATTTCAAACAAATGACCTAACTAATCCCCTAAACAACCATGAAATGTGGGAAAGGAAGGATCAGCCTCTAGGATCTGATTTTCCAGGACATCTGAATCCTGTCAAGGTAAGAAAGCCCTTGGATCATAGAGATCTTGGCGTGAGAGTCTCTAAGCCTTATGTACTCAAGATCCTAGAAGAGAAAGTAATGAAGAACAAGAAAACTCAAAGCTTTAACCTTTTTGACCCTTTCGAATCTCCTCAACCCATCAACCCAAATGAAACTACTCGCTACAGATAAAGAAAACCGAACAGAATGCAGAAGATGATCTACTAAACATGATTAACGATTGATTAAAGGCAAAAGGTTCAATATTCAAAGTGAAAAAGCAAGAAAAGCTTTTAGTTCTACAATGGCGGATTCGCCTAAAAACGAGAGAGAACGAAAAGGTAAAGAGATAGAATGAAGATAATGAAAGGGATGGCTGCATTTTGCCAAAAATGGCCAAACCGCAAATGGTCCCCCCTTCGCTACGCTCAAAATCCAGCTGGACGGATAAGGTTAGTCTGGTATCGACTCGGGTCACTCGATCTCTGGATCGTTCTTCTCTTGGATCGGATGACTTCGGTCGATCTCTGAGTCGACCCTTTGTCGATCGTGTTGGAAGCTCGATCTGGTTCTCGATCTGCATGGCGTCATTTATGTCCGTGCTCCAGATCAATCTCCTCTCTCGATCTTGATCTCGATCCTTCCTCTTGAATCGCCTTGGTGCACTCGATCTTCTGGTCGATCTTCTCTTGATAGACCTGCCTTGCTCGATCTGCTACTCGATCTCAGGTCTTTAGCATGCACTCCTGAGTTTTCCAAGTGTCCACGAGCTTCCTCACGAGCCTTAGGACGTCCACGAGTTCTCCAAAGCTCCAAAGTGTCCAAAAACAACCTGAATACGATGCATAATGCAAGAAACATGCGAATGCTAGTGCAAAAGTGCTCTAGGACCTAAAATGGTGCAAACTAGCCTAATATGCAAGGTGAATGCATGAGAAACTATCCTAAATGAATGCAAAATACACAAAATATATAGTAATATCAACTCTCCCAAACTTGCATTTTGCTTGCCCTCAAGCAAACAAAATTCAAGAAGGAGGAGAAGTTTTAAAAACGGGGGTTTAAGCTTCTTGCAAAGGTGCTTTTCAAAATGAATCATTTCAATAGTCCTAGTTCTTAACTCTAAAATGCAATGCACACACTCATACTCCAAAGAACTTAGCCATACTCATCACACAATGAATTTCAAATCATGACTCTCCTATTCCAAACATTCAAAGAATCTTATCCTTTAACATTCATTAAGATTAGAACCGTGAATCACATCTATGCATTTTAAAGCTGAAAACATTTGGTTAAGGACAAAGGCTATGAGACTATAATGATCTCATTTAAAAAGGGTTTTATAATGCAAAGGGTTTCTCTCAAGAAGGGTAAGAACTTATGCATAATGTTAAAGGTAAAGGCAATTGATGCATACATAACTAGACTCTCATCTACCCATGTATACTAACAATGATCCTAAAACCCCTCTCATTTCTTTTCTTTTTAACTCACTCACCCTCCTAAATACTAACCTTATCACCAAAGCAATTTGCTTAGCAAAAACCCAAGTTAAAACAGAAAACATCCTTACTCTTTTAGGCTA
Organism: Thlaspi arvense; assembly: GCA_911865555.2. Taxonomy (NCBI): domain Eukaryota; kingdom Viridiplantae; phylum Streptophyta; class Magnoliopsida; order Brassicales; family Brassicaceae; genus Thlaspi; species Thlaspi arvense. Next base: position 24,490,979 of record OU466863.1, on the reverse strand, counting down.
GTGGAAAGACAGAAAACATTTTTTGCTATTTACTTTTCTTATTGATAGCTCTCTACTTATTATTTTTCTTTTTCTTTTTCTTTTCTTTTTATTTGGCACTTAGGCTCTTTTCTTTTCTTTTTCTTTTATTTGAGAACTATCTCCTGAAATATATTTAGAGCTTTTCATTTTGAAAACATTGCCTTCCACTTAAAACCACTTCAAACACTTCAAACACCAAACTCTTCTGAAACCGTAAACAATTAAGCAAATAAATAATCCCAATGAACCCGAAACCCATCCTAAGCCTAAAAACTAGCTTCAAAATGCAAAGCTAGCAATCAAATGAGAGCCTAATCATGTCGCCTAGACCTAACACTTTATGCTAACTTCAAACCGAAAAGAGGCCTCACAATGATATCACACAAGAACATTTGGCTTGAAAGAAAGGTAATGGTTATGGTGGGAGTTCTACTTAGGCTTACAAGAGAGTGGTGAAAGGAGGAAGAGAGCCTAAATATGTATAAGGTCCATGTGTTCATTTTAAAATGCATAAGTATGATAATTAAAATTCAGATTAGGGTTCTCACTTATTAGGACAAGATTTACTTCATGAATGTTCAAGTCAAGCCACGATAATCAAAACACATGATCCAAGTATGGTTAGAGCTTACTTTCAAAGAGTGTACAATGCATCAAAGAGCTACTAACTAGGGCCTTGAAACAATTCATGAGCTTAAAACACCTGTTAAAGAAAACTTTAACCCCTTATGCAAATGTAAACAACCTAGATGCTTAAAAATTCTAGACTCAATCCTAAAATGTCTAACAGAGTGAATGCAACTACATGAATTTTTTTTTGAAATTTTTAAAAACTTTTACCAATTTTTTTTGTTCTTTTCTATGCCTTAGATGCAATGAAGACTCAAGGGATGCAAAGAGAAAATGAGAAGAAAGAAAACAATGTCAAATAACACACACACGCCCCCAAACTTGAATGACACCGTCTCGGTGGCAAACAAATTCAAAGGAGTTCAAAACATAAAGCAAAAGAAAACGAAAACGGGTGATGGTATTTACAAGGATCAGTTGTTGGTACCTTGGAGCTAAACTCGGCTGGAACTTGAGGATGTTCCAGCGGAGCCGCTCTTGCTAGTGGAGCGTCGCGCTATGCCCTTGCCTTTATCCGCGGTCGGGAATCCATGGACGGAATGACGTGCTTGTTGCGTGCTGCCTAGAGGTTCACGGATGACTATCTGACCCGTTGATCTCCTCCTCTGCTCTCGCTCGGGCTGCTCGACCTCTACACTCATGGACTGCTTAGACTGCGCTTGAGAGTTCCCTTGAAACACCATGATCTTCTTGGCAAGTTTCTTGATCATCTTACCTTGCCATTTGGTTATCTTGCGCTGCATCTCCACAACCGAAGCTAGGAACTTCTCCGCTTTGGTTCTGGGCTCAAAATCTATCTTTGGGAGCTCAAAATCAGCTGGCATCACGGTGTCTGAGGGTGGTGATTCTGAGGGCTCACGGGTGACTTGAGGTGGCATCATGGCTGCTCCAAGTGGTTCATAACACTCCTCTTGATTTGGACAGAACTCGACGGTGCCTATGCTGCCCACGTATGTTTCATCCACATTAGGAAGGATGCATATGCTCTTCTTCTTGTCATCACTGTAGAACAGATAAGCAAAGAATCCTGGAGCTGGCGTAGGTCCCAAGCTATCGGTGTTACGCATATAGATCTCGTCCATGTATGCTCTATCCGCGCAAGGTTCGAAGCTTTGAAGAGGTACACCGGCTTGAATGAGGAGTGGTGTAAGGAAGCCGCCAATGAATGCTGAACTCGCCTTGCACCTCATAGCATACGCCTTGTATTTCACCAAAGAGGACGCCAAGATACATCCATAATTAACATCATTCCCAAGCTCATCTTGCATCGGCTCGTGGTTCTCCTCTTCGCTGCTGCAAAGTACCCTCTTGATTCCTTGGAAGAGAAAGCACAGCTCGGTCCTTGTCACGGTAGGAGCCACTGATCGCCCACTGAAGGTGTTTGCTAGCAGCTTGAGAGTATACCTCAGGACGGGATTCCTCAATTTCTTGATCTTAGCCGTGTTGGGCTTGTATTCTTCATCACCAAAGCAAGTCCCATAGTTCTTTGGCAGTCTTGAGAGGAGGGAATTCTACTTGATTAGCCGTGGCATTAAGACCATAAGCTTGGCAAAACTCTTCAATGGAGAGATGATAAGCTTGCCTCTTGACCTTGAAGGTGAGATGACCTTGTGAGGGAGTAGGGAGGCTCGGATTCTCATAGGAAAACGCCAAGGTAGAGAGGAAGTCTAGAGTGACTTGCGCATATGTTGGGGAATCCATCCATGAAAGGCATGCAAGCCCCATGTCTTGGAGATGAAAATCAAAGTCTTCTAGAAGTCCCATCCTCTCCAAGAGATCTCTACTAGCAAACTTAGTAGGCTCAAAGCGCAGCCTCTCTAACCTCTTCTTTGCCAACTTTTCCTCCTTCGTCCAACGAACCCTCTCTTGAACCACTTGTTGAGCTTCTTCCTGTTGAACCACTTGTTGCTCCTCTTGACCTTCTCCTTCTTGTTCTGTCTCCTCTCTCGTTCTCTTTGGGGCCATAGTACCTGAAACACAATTCTCAAACAAGAGAATGAGCAAAGGCGGCGAATTTTGAGAGAAAGAGCAAGCAAGAAAGAAAAGGTTTTAACTAATGCCCTAAATTTTGGGGGAATTTATAAAAATTATAGCAAGATAATAGAGAAGGGAATCTAGAGATAGAACCAAATCTAGAATTTTTCCTGATATTTAGCTAGTTTTAAAAATTCGCTAAACCTATAACATCTAATTATTCAAACAATGCAAAGAAAAGGAAATTTTCCCAAAAGATTTAAAACAAAGACTTGAAAATACCTTTTCGAAGTTGAAAGAGGATGTTGGCCCTTAGTAAAAAAGGAAATCACACTCTCTCTGGTTTAGAAACTCGAAAAAATAATAATGAGAGAGTGTGTTTGTTGAAAATTTAAAGGCCAACAAGAAAAATTTAAAACCATGGGCAAGAAAGTTGTTTTCTGACAAAAGGTATGGTCAAGGCACATCTTTCATGGTCAAAGATGCTTGCCTTGAACACTTTTTAAATTTAAAAACTGGAGGGAAAGTAGAAAAGAGGGAAAAAAATTGTTACCTCGGCACGAGATCGAGTCCATTCGGTCGATCTACGACTCGATCTCATGCCCATAATGGCTTGGATCGAGAGGTTTAATCGATCAGGGACTCGATTCATTTTGCATCGAGTCATAGATCGACTGTCCCTCTCGTTCCTTGACTTTTGGTCAACTAGGCATTGGTCCTTGAGTCGAGCTACGTGATCGATCTGAGGGTCGATTTGGCTTAGATCGAGTGGCAGATCAAGTAGACCATTCAATCTATTTTTGAGAATCGAGTGACTCGGTCGATCTACACCTCGTTTGCTTTTCAAGCTAAACGTATAGGGTGTTCATCCTCTCGTGATTGACCGTTCCACTCGATCTGTCTACTCAATCTCGTCTAGATCGACTAACTCCTCTCGATTCACTACCTCAATCTAGTAAAGATCGAGCTAGGATGAGCCAATCTAGCACTCGATCTCTAGCCTATTCTTAACCCTTCTCGCCTCTTTTAGACTCCAAAATCATGTCCTGCAATACCTTACACCCTTTCCTACACACTTAGAAGATAAAAACATAAAACTGAAATAGAAAGAAAGCAGAAATATATACAAGATAGACATGGGAATGCCTCCCAAGTGCGCTTTCTTTAACGTCTTTAGCTAGACTTTACTTGGTTTAGGCAGATGGTGGGTCTTGGAGAAGCATTGAAGTGCTCTCCTTGTTGAATGCACTGACCATGTATGGCTTTACTATGTGTACGTTGACTGTGAATGCATTCCCACTCTTGCCAACCAACGTAACGGCTCCATAGGGCAATACTTCCTTGATCTCAAACGGTCCGCACCACCTTGATTTGAGCTTGCTCGGGAACAGCTTCAACCTCGAGTCATAGAGTAGCACCAGGCTGCCTTCCTTAAGCTCTTTATGAACCAGCTTCTTGTCATGAGCCACCTTAGTACGCTCCTTGTAGATCTTAGCGCTTTCGTAGGCGTCCAGCCCTAGTTCATCAAGCTTATGTAGCTGAATCAAACGCATCTCCTGACTTGTCTTGAGATCATAGTTCAACTGCTTCACAACCCACAATGATCTATGTTCCAGCTCAACAGAGAGGTGACATCCTTTGCCGTAGAGAAGAGTAAAAGGAGTAGTACCAATGGGGATTTTGAAAGCGGTCCGGTAAGCCCACAAAGCATCGTCTAGCTTAGCCGCCCAATCCTTCCGAGTAGTACCTACTGTCCTCTCGAGTATTGCCTTGATCTGCCGGTTAGAGACCTATACTTGTCCAATCGTTTGAGGATGATAAGGTGTAGCTACCGTGTGCTTCACACCATATTTCCTTAAGAGGTTTTCGAATACTTTGTTGATGAAATGGCTGCCACCGTCACTAATCACAACCTTAGAGACTCCAAATCTTGGGAATATGATGGTTTTAAAGAGCTTGATCACCACCTTAGAGTCATTTGTAGGGGAAGCGATGGCCTCAACCCATTTAGATACATAATCAACCGCCACCAAGATGTACTTATTGCCATAAGAAGATGGGAATGGACCCATAAAATCTATCCCCCATGCGTCAAAGACATCAACTTCGAAGATAGGAACCTGAGGCATCTCGTTTCTCTTGCTGATATTTACTCATTTATTGGTCATCCTAGATAGGAACCTGAGACTCATTTATTCTCATCCTAGAGAGGTGATCTGCCAAGTCGTTCTCTATCCCTTTCTTGTCCTTAATTTCCATGTCGAATTCTTGGAGCAAAAGGATCCATCTCAAGAGTCTCGGTTTAGTGTCTTTCTTGGAATAGATGTACCTCAGAGCTGCGTGATCTGTATAGACAACCACCTTAAAGCCTATGAGGTATGACCTGAACTTCTCAAAGGCGAATACAACTGCCAGCAACTCCTTTTCAGTCGTAGCGTACTTCACTTGAGTGTCATCTAAGGTCCGGCTGGCATAGTAGATGACGTGCAGCCTTTTGTCTTTCCTTTGACCAAGAACGGCTCCTATGGCGTAGTCACTCGCGTCACACATGATCTCGAATGGTAGAGTCCAGTCCGGTGCTTGCACTATTGGCGCGGATACAAGAGCTTCCTTGATGGTCACGAAAGCACGAAGACAATCCTCATCAAACACAAAGTCAGCTTCCTTTCACAACAGCCTTGTGAGAGGGCGTGCAATCTTGTAAAAGTCTTTGATGAAGCGCCTGTAGAAGCCAGCATGGCCTAGGAAACTCCTTACTCCTTTGACATTAACCGGCGGCTCAAGACTCATCATGACTTCAACCTTGGCTTTGTCAACCTCTATGCCTTTCTCTGATATCTTGTGGCCAAGCATGATCCCTTCCTTCACCATGAAGTGACACTTCTCCCAGTTAAGCACAAGATTCGTCTCTTCACAACGCTTTAGTACCTTGCAAAGATTCAATAAACACGCAGAAAATGACGCACCATATACAGAGCAGTCATCCATAAACACTTTTACAATCTCTTCTATTAGATCAGAGAAGATCGACATCATACACCACTGAAACGTAGCCGGTGCGTTACACAACCCGAATGGCATCCTTCGATACGCGAAGGTGCCATAAGGGCATGTAAAGGTCGTCTTCTCTTGATCGTTTGGATGGATTGATATTTGAAAGAAACCACTATATCCATCAAGAAAGCAATAGTAAGGATGATTAGTAAGCCTCTCAAGCATTTGATCAATAAAAGGTAAAGGAAAATGATCCTTTCTAGTAGCAAGATTAAGCTTCCTATAGTCAATACACATACGGTGTCCTGTAATACTCCTAGTAGGTATAAGCTCATCTTTATCATTCTTAATGACCGTGATCCCTCCCTTCTTAGGCACCACATGTACAGGGGAGAGCCACGTGCTGTCACTTATGGGATAGATCACGTCAGCCTCTAACAGCTTAAGAATCTCTTTCTTAACAACCTCTTTTAAATTAGGATTCAAACGCCTTTGGTGTTCTAAAGATGAGGCATTCTCATTATCCAAGTGAATCCTATGAGTGCAAAGCATTGGTGAAAGGCCCTTGATGTCACTTAGAGAGTAACCAATGGCCTTCCTATACTTTCTCAGCTCATTTAGGAGCGAGTGCAACTCATCATCACTTAAGTTTTCATTCACAATCACGGGGTAGGTATCATTAAGCCCTAAGAAAGCATATTTTAGCCCTTCTAGAAGCTCCTTAAGGTCCACCTTTAGGGCTAGCAGTTCGCTCCAGTCCTCCTCGTGGCTCTTGTTGACGTTCCCATCCTCAATAGCCTCCTTAGAACCCGAGACATGACCCAAAAGACTGCTTTCTTGAACCGTTGTCCCCTCCGAGATCGAGTCATCCAGTCGATCTTGCACTCGTTCTGTTCCGGATCGAGCAATTTCACTCGATTCTCCTACTCGATTTGGATGGGATCGAGCAGGAGATCGAGTCCCCGTCTCGTTCGCTGAACTGATCGATTGGCTTCCCTCGATCTTCCCATCGATTGTTTTGCTGGATCAACTGCACTCAGGTCGATCACTTACTCGATTTGATTGGGATCGAGTAGTAGATCGAGCGTCTGAGTCGTTCTCTTCTCTGGATCGACCAGTCTCCTCGACCTTCTTGTCGATTGCTGTCTTGGATCGAGTGATCTTCTCGATTGCCTGATCGATCTCTAAGCATATGCCTTCATCTTCTAACACAACTTTCCTAGAGTCAAGGAGATTAACGTACTCCTGAGTCTTCCTACTCAGAAAACCAAACTCTCTTGGCTCCTTAGTCAATGCCAGCTTCAAGTGATCCTCTTGTGCAAGCTCCTCTAGCAGTTCATCCGCCAAAGCATCCAACGTCTCTATATAGAAAGCTTTCCCTTCTATGGTGGGCTTCTTCAGGACCTCGTTGATGTCAAAATCCAGCCTTATATCCTTGCCCAAGTGTAGAGCTATCTTCCCATTCTTGACATCAATGATTGCTCCAGCGGTTGCAAGGAATGGCCTCCCAAGTATAAGCGGATCCTTAGGGTCTTCTTCCATTTCAACAAACAAGCATGAAGCACAAGGTCAATAAAATCTAACAAGTTCTCATACCTCCACTTTTGATGGCGTGTGTGATTACTTATCACTTGCTGTAATATATCAGACAACTACTCACTGGTCAGGTTTATTGCAGTTATCTAAGGGCAACTTTCCACCAATGGGTGATGCAAAGACTCATGACATTCTAAGCATCTATTTCAAGACTTAAACCATTAAGACATTTCATCAAACACATGGAGTGCAGGATAAAACGCAAGCATTAAAGATAAATTCAGCAAGAAGAGGAATGGGATCTAGCAACCTAACACATCAAGCATCCAAAAGAAACACTTTTGCATCACAAAAAATCACGAATCTCTAAAATAACTCAAACCCTAAAGAGGAAATTCGAAATTAATAAAAGTAAGAGCAAGACTAAAGATTAAAGACTTATGATTAAAAGAAGAAGAAAACATAAATAAAAGTATACACAAGTGATCCAATCTCAACCCATAAATGATTTGTTCTTGTTCTATGAAAAACCAAAGCAAAGCTTTGGGGAAGAGAAAGGATAAGAGAAAATAGATCTAGGTTTAGCTATTTATAGGGACCATCCCCAAAATAGCCCTAGGAAGCAAAAATAAAAAAGTCAAAGATGGTCAAAGATGCTTTTCGGACAAAAACCTATCGATCTGAAGGAAGGAGGTAGGAGATCGATGTGGTGATCGATAGGAACTTCTGGTTGCGGACAGTGATGCTTGAACCGACGTATCTTTTGAAATACAAATCGGAATGACATGATTCAACCTCCGTTGGAAAGCTTATTCGATCCTATATAACTTCTATGAAGGACGTGGAGGCTGAATCGCACCGTAAGACCTTCGTTTTGACCCATACATTTCATATCGATCTGCACATCGGACAGATTTCTCTCAGCTTTAGTCGATACAGGACTTTGGTGCAGCCTAAAACCCGTCATCTTGGCTATTATTCTTGGTTCTTCATGTCCTCATCATTCACCATTCTCCAAATGTTCTTTGCTCCATTTAGACCTGAAAAAGACTCCAAACAATGCAAAACATGCAAATGTCTAACCTTAAACCTATTATGTCTAATATGAATGCAAATGTGACAAAATATGATGAATGAATGCTTGAAAGAGACCAAAAACTAAAATAAATGCAAGCTAAAACAAGGTAAATTATGACGATATCAACACCCCCACACTTAGATCTTGCTTGCCCTCAAGCAAGTATAAACATGGTGGAAGAGAAGTTTGAAAGTATGAGCTATTTGGTTTGAAAGATGCCAATAATAAAAATCAAGTCATTGTCCAAGTTAATGATTCTAAGATGAAAATGATGTTTGTTCTTACTGAAAATCTAGCCACACTCATCACAAGCATATAAAAGAAAACTCAAGACTATCTTACACAAGCAAATTACATCATCCAATCTCTTTAACATTCAATTAACTCATCAACCAAGTGGATCATGCTCATACAAATCTCGTGTTTTCATTTGGCTAAGGATAAGGCTTATGAGGCAAAGATGACCTCAAACAATTTAGAACTGGTTATATGTATGTTCAAGGGTTCTCTCAAGAAAATGGAATGAGCTTTGGTAAAATGCTAAGGGTAAAGAACAACATATGCATACAAAGGTAAACTCCCATCTACCCAAAAATCCATAAGTGATCTAAACTCCTTTGCTTCTTCCCCAAAACATAATCCTATTCTACCCTTTTTCTTGAAGCTTTTTGCTTCTTTTGATCCCATTCTTCATTCTCCTTTGGAGCTTCTTTGATAGTGCATCTTCTTCTTTGATTCTTCTTGGAGGTTTGACCATTTCTTCTATGCTTTTTCTCTTCTTTACTTTACTGGTGTTCTCTTTGCTATCTTTGGAGACCTTCTTCATTTGCATAGAGCTTTTAATGATTAGCCAAACTTCCCAAGGTTACTTATATGCACTCCTTTTCCTTTTCTTTCTCTTTTCCTTCTTCACTTGATAACCCAAAATTTGAAACCCAAAACCATCCCTTGTTAACCAAAACATCCTAGCCTATCTAGCTCAAGAGGGTGAGCTAGTTCTACAATGGAAGGGTCCCTTTGTAGTTTTAACCCAACACTTTTTACTAAGCTCATTCCTTAGAGAAAAGGCCTCACAATCACTCACAAACAATTTTTGGCTTGAAAGAAGGTTTGGTTAATGGCAGGGAAATCTATTGGGACTAGCAAGAGGGGACAAAGAGGGAAAAAGAAAGCCCAAGTATGTGTATGGTATCCATGAAAACACTTTCAATGCATAAGACATGATAATTCAATATTCAAATTATGGTTCTAGTAAATAGAGACTGAATTCAGGTCATGCAAGCTTCATCAAGACAAGAGTATCATGCAAAGAATTCCAAGTGTGGTTCAAACTTCAATTCAAACTAGACCATAACATCAAAGAACTAACAACTTAGGCAATGAAGTGAATTCAAAAATTAACATCTCTGAAAGGCAAACATCATTCTCAAAATTTCGAATTGATGAAACCTCAATGCAAATGCAACTAGATGCAATCCTAAAATGCAAGATGCAACTAGGTGATCACTCAAAACTATTTTAAAAAAAAAATTTCGAAAATCTTTCAAAAGTTTCAAATTTTTGCAAGTATGAGAGATATGCAAGAGATGAATGTTAAAATTTGAAACACAACTGTTAGTATCACACCCTCCCACACACTTAAATTACACAGTCCCTGTATAATCCACTGTGTAATAAAAGTGCAAGAGGAGCCAATATCCAACAAACAATTCAAAAAAATAAGAGAAGAAGAGAAGAAGAAAAATGCAAAAGTTTTGGAGTATACCTCAAGGTCTTGTAACGGAGGAGGAGTGGAAATGTTTTAAAGAATGGCTTGGAATGGTGAATGGTGAAGAAGAAAGCCTTTACTCCCTTGAAACCAGAAGTGTGCACCATACTGAGCAAGATCAAGGAGTTATATCGACCAAAACAACTGATATCCAGCTTGATGTAACTTTTGGGGTTCTTGCAGCGCCTTTGCCAAAATAGCGGTATTTCTTGATCCAATTCACCAAATGATACGAAACCAGCTGAATACGAGACCTAACGCAATTTTCTATCACTTTCATGCAGACATCCGGGGCTGAATCGAGAGGCAAACCCTTCGTCCAGGCTAATCTTCAAGTCGGTCAAGATGATTGGTCAAAACACCAGATGGATATGTGCTCACTCTATTCGCCATAACTCTTTAGTCACCGATTTTAATGACTGGAAACCAACATCAATAGAAAGCTAACTCACCGGGCTACAATGTTGATGAAGATCGCCGAGGCCAAATCGGAATGGAAACACCTCATCTGAGCTCATCTTCAGTCGATGAGCTTCGTATCGGTCACCCTTGACCGATGCTGGTGACCGAAATTCATCCCCTGGGTTTATGTCGATCACTTCTAACGAATACTGGTGACCGAAATTCATCCGTTGGGTTTATGTCGATCACTTCTGATCAATGCTGGTGACCGAAAATCTGGTATCGGTCACTCCTTTACCCGATAGCCTTCGTGCACAGACCGATAGGGGTTGAGCGGTTTCACGAAAAATTCGGTAACGTTTTAACCACTGATGGGAATGACCTGAAACCAACTCCAAACGCAAGCTAACTCACAGGGATCCAACATTGATGAAGATTGTGGAAGCTGAATCGGAGTGTATATTCTTTTTCCGAGCCGGTTTTGTCAGATGAAGTTTCTGGCCGCTTCAACAAGGTGCACCTTCTTCTTGGTTCTTGGTGTAATCGCCATGGAGAGAGTAGCTTGGTGCATAGACAGGCAGTAAGACTGAGCAGAAATTTCTGGTTTGTACTCAGTATGTTGCCTACCATTTTTTCTTGGCCATAATCAGTGCACCAGCTCAATGAATAAGCTGTTGTAGCTCTTTGGCATTGTCCACCTTGTGTTGAACTATTTGATCATCTTAGAACCCTGAAACACTAAACAAAAGAAATAAAAAGCAAAAGGAGCATATATAGACAAGGGATAAAAATGGAACTACCTTCCAAGTGTGCTTGTTTATAGTCACTAAGCTTTACTCTTAGCAAGTGAAACTCAAAGATGAGAGTTCAATGGAACTACTGTTCCTTCTCCAATCATCAAAACACAAAAAAGCATAAAGAAAATAGTCTAGTCTAAGCAAGTAATCAAACTCAAATGCCTTAGACACAATGAACTGGCAACGGCGCCAATTAGTGTTAGGGTTTTTAAGCCTTAACTCAATCCTCAAACACACATGTCATTGTAGTACTTGAGGTGTCAATCCAATCCAAAGGCTAAGGAACAATCAAGATGCAGAAAACTTGCTAAGCTAGGCCAAATAAAGAGAGGAAATTGAACTCTAACAACCTATGATGAACAAGAAGGAAATCTAACAACCTAAGGATGAACAAGAAGAAAGCAAAACACAAAAGGTGAAAATCAAGCAAAGCAACCAAAATAAAGGAAAAACAGAGCAAACTCAGAACATAGCATAAAACAGAGAAAATATGGGACTTGAGATGAGATAATTGGTAATAGGGAACTCTTGACTCAGCCTATGATGCTTACAAACTCACACAATGCTAATCCTTATGCACAGGATTCATTTATATGACTAATCCAATCTCTTGGCACTAATCTCTTTGCTAATTACCAAGTCAAGAACTAATTATCTTTAGTGAAATGATAAAAAGCAAGCATTAAGACAAATTTATCAACCCTATATTGCCAAATCACTCCCTAGACAGTCAATCTCTTGAGCTAGGATAAGCAATTGTCTTGCAAAGCAGTTCAGGCATTTCATCAAACTCTTGGTGGGCATAAAATGAGCCTAAGATCTTAATCAACTATTAAGCATTAAACAAAGCAATCAAGAAAGGAAATAGAAGAATTAACACTAAGCAATCATTGATAGGGTCTCAAATTCCCTAAACCTAACCCATCTCAAATTCCTAAAAAGAAAGCAAACACAAAAAAGGCAAGGTTCAAGACTAAAGTGATAGCAAAGTGAATCGTGCTTATGGTTAAGGGATCAAATCAAATTAAGAGCAATTTAACTCTAGATTAGGAAATCTAAAACAAGACAGGCTACTTTGTTCATTGGCATGTCAAACCCATGGTTAGTGGTGTATTTACCAACAAACAAGCAAGAAGCACAAGGTCCATAAAATCTAACAAGTTCTCATACCTCCACTTTTGATGGCTTGTGTGATTACTTATCACTTGCTGTAATATATCAGACAACTACTCACTGGTCAGGTTTATTGCAGTTATCTAAGGGCAACTTTCCACCAATGGGTGATGCAAAAGACTCATGACATTCTAAGCATCTATTTCAAGACTTAAACCAATAAGACATTTCATCAAACACATGGAGTGCACGATAAAACGCCCAGGATTCTTGTCTAATCCAAAAGAGGTACTAGGCATTAAAGATCAATTCTGCAAGAAGAGGAATGGGATCTAGCAACCTAACACATCAAGCATCCAAAAGAAACACTTTTGCATCACAAAAAATCATGAATCTCTAAAATAACTCAAACCCTAAAGAGGAAATTCGAAATTAATAAAAGTAAGAGCAAGACTAAAGATTAAAGACTTATGATTAAAAGAAGAAGAAAACATAAATAAAAGTATACACAAGTGATCCAATCTCAACCCACAAAGGATTTGTTCTTGTTCTTTGAAAAACCAAAGCAAAGCTTTGGAGAAGAGAAAGGATAAGAGAAAATAGATCTAGGTTTAGCTATTTATAGAGAACATCCCCAAAATAGCCCTAAGAAGCAAAAAATAAAAAAAGTCAAAGATGGTCAAAGATGCTTTTCGGACAAAAACCTATCGATCTGAAAGAAGGAGGTAGGAGATCGATGTGGTGATCGATAGGAACTTCTGGTTGCGGACAGTGATGCTTGAACCGCCGTATCTTTTGAAATACAGGTCGGATTGACATGATTCAACCTCCGTTGGAAAGCTTATTCGATCCTATATAACTTCTATGAAGGACGTGGAGGCTGAATCGCACCGTAAGACCTTCGTTTTGACCCATACATTTCATATCGATCTGCACATCGGACAGATTTCTCTCAGCTTTAGTCGATACAGGACTTTGGTGCAGCCTAAAACCCGTCATCTTGGCTATTATTCTTGGTTCTTCATGTCCTCATCATTCACCATTCTCCAAATGTTCCTTGCTCCATTTAGACCTGAAAAAGACTCCAAACAATGTAAAACATGCAAATGTCTAACCTTAAACCTATTATGTCTAATATGAATGCAAATGTGACAAAATATGATGAATGAATGCATGAAAGAGACCAAAAACTAAAATAAATGCAAGCTAAAACAAGGTAAATTATGACGATATCAACACCCCCACACTTAGATCTTGCTTGCCCTCAAGCAAGTATAAACATGGTGGAAGAGAAGTTTGAAAGTATGAGCTATTTGGTTTGAAAGATGCCAATAATAAAAATCAAGTCATTGTCCAAGTTAATGATTCTAAGATGAAAATGATGTTTGTTCTTACTGAAAATCTAGCCACACTCATCACAAGCATATAAAAGAAAACTCAAGACTATCTTACACAAGCAAATTACATCATCCAATCTCTTTAACATTCAATTAACTCATCAACCAAGTGGATCATGCTCATACAAATCTCGTGTTTTCATTTGGCTAAGGATAAGGCTTATGAGGCAAAGATGACCTCAAACAATTTAGAACTGGTTATATGTATGTTCAAGGGTTCTCTCAAGAAAATGGAATGAGCTTTGGTAAAATGCTAAGGGTAAAGAACAACATATGCATACAAAGGTAAACTCCCATCTACCCAAAAATCCATAAGTGATCTAAACTCCTTTGCTTCTTCCCCAAAACATAATCCTATTCTACCCTTTTTCTTGAAGCTTTTTGCTTCTTTTGATCCCATTCTTCATTCTCCTTTGGAGCTTCTTTGATACTGCATCTTCTTCTTTGATTCTTCTTGGAGGTTTGACCATTTCTTCTATGCTTTTTCTCTTCTTTACTTTACTGGTGTTCTCTTTGCTATCTTTGGAGACCTTCTTCATTTGCATAGAGCTTTTAATGATTAGCCAAACTTCCCAAGGTTACTTATATGCACTCCTTTTCCTTTTCTTTCTCTTTTCCTTCTTCACTTGATAACCCAAAATTTGAAACCCAAAAACCATCCCTTGTTAACCAAAACATCCTAGCCTATCTAGCTCAAGAGGGTGAGCTAGTTCTACAATGGAAGGGTCCCTTTGTAGTTTTAACCCAACACTTTTTACTAAGCTCATTCCTTAGAGAAAAGGCCTCACAATCACTCACAAACAATTTTTGGCTTGAAAGAAGGTTTGGTTAATGGCAGGGAAATCTATTGGGACTAGCAAGAGGGGACAAAGAAGGGAAAAAGAAAGCCCAAGTATGTGTATGGTATCCATGAAAACACTTTCAATGCATAAGACATGATAATTCAATATTCAAATTATGGTTCTAGTAAATAGAGACTGAATTCAGGTCATGCAAGCTTCATCAAGACAAGAGTATCATGCAAAGAATTCCAAGTGTGGTTCAAACTTCAATTCAAACTAGACCATAACATCAAAGAACTAACAACTTAGGCAATGAAGTGAATTCAAAAATTAACATCTCTGAAAGGCAAACATCATTCTCAAAATTTCGAATTGATGAAACCTCAATGCAAATGCAACTAGATGCAATCCTAAAATGCAAGATGCAACTAGGTGATCACTCAAAACTATTTTTAAAAAAAAAATTTCGAAAATCTTTCAAAAGTTTCAAATTTTTGCAAGTATGAGAGATATGCAAGAGATGAATGTTAAAATTTGAAACACAACTGTTAGTATCACACCCTCCCACACACTTAAATTACACAGTCCCTGTATAATCCACTGTGTAATAAAAGTGCAAGAGGAGCCAATATCCAACAAACAATTCAAAAAAATAAGAGAAGAAGAGAAGAAGAAAAATGCAAAAGTTTTGGAGTATACCTCAAGGTCTTGTAACGGAGGAGGAGTGGAAATGTTTTAAAGAATGGCTTGGAATGGTGAATGGTGAAGAAGAAAGCCTTTACTCCCTTGAAACCAGAAGTGTGCACCATACTGAGCAAGATCAAGGAGTTATATCGACCAAAACAACTGATATCCAGCTTGATGTAACTTTTGGGGTTCTTGCAGCGCCTTTGCCAAAATAGCGGTATTTCTTGATCCAATTCACCAAATGATACGAAACCAGCTGAATACGAGACCTAACGCAATTTTCTATCACTTTCATGCAGACATCCGGGGCTGAATCGAGAGGCAAACCCTTCGTCCAGGCTAATCTTCAAGTCGGTCAAGATGATTGGTCAAAACACCAGATGGATATGTGCTCACTCTATTCGCCATAACTCTTTAGTCACCGATTTTAATGACTGGAAACCAACATCAATAGAAAGCTAACTCACCGGGCTACAATGTTGATGAAGATCGCCGAGGCCAAATCGGAATGGAAACACCTCATCTGAGCTCATCTTCAGTCGATGAGCTTCGTATCGGTCACCCTTGACCGATGCTGGTGACCGAAATTCATCCCCTGGGTTTATGTCGATCACTTCTAACGAATACTGGTGACCGAAATTCATCCGTTGGGTTTATGTCGATCACTTCTGATCAATGCTGGTGACCGAAAATCTGGTATCGGTCACTCCTTTACCCGATAGCCTTCGTGCACAGACCGATAGGGGTTGAGCGGTTTCACGAAAAATTCGGTAACGTTTTAACCACTGATGGGAATGACCTGAAACCAACTCCAAACGCAAGCTAACTCACAGGGATCCAACATTGATGAAGATTGTGGAAGCTGAATCGGAGTGTATATTCTTTTTCCGAGCCGGTTTTGTCAGATGAAGTTTCTGGCCGCTTCAACAAGGTGCACCTTCTTCTTGGTTCTTGGTGTAATCGCCATGGAGAGAGTAGCTTGGTGCATAGACAGGCAGTAAGACTGAGCAGAAATTTCTGGTTTGTACTCAGTATGTTGCCTACCATTTTTTCTTGGCCATAATCAGTGCACCAGCTCAATGAATAAGCTGTTGTAGCTCTTTGGCATTGTCCACCTTGTGTTGAACTATTTGATCATCTTAGAACCCTGAAACACTAAACAAAAGAAATAAAAAGCAAAAGGAGCATATATAGACAAGGGATAAAAATGGAACTACCTTCCAAGTGTGCTTGTTTATAGTCACTAAGCTTTACTCTTAGCAAGTGAAACTCAAAGATGAGAGTTCAATGGAACTACTGTTCCTTCTCCAATCATCAAAACACAAAAAAGCATAAAGAAAATAGTCTAGTCTAAGCAAGTAATCAAACTCAAATGCCTTAGACACAATGAACTGGCAACGGCGCCAATTAGTGTTAGGGTTTTTAAGCCTTAACTCAATCCTCAAACACACATGTCATTGTAGTACTTGAGGTGTCAATCCAATCCAAAGGCTAAGGAACAATCAAGATGCAGAAAACTTGCTAAGCTAGGCCAAATAAAGAGAGGAAATTGAACTCTAACAACCTATGATGAACAAGAAGGAAATCTAACAACCTAAGGATGAACAAGAAGAAAGCAAAACACAAAAGGTGAAAATCAAGCAAAGCAACCAAAATAAAGGAAAAACAGAGCAAACTCAGAACATAGCATAAAACAGAGAAAATATGGGACTTGAGATGAGATAATTGGTAATAGGGAACTCTTGACTCAGCCTATGATGCTTACAAACTCACACAATGCTAATCCTTATGCACAGGATTCATTTATATGACTAATCCAATCTCTTGGCACTAATCTCTTTGCTAATTACCAAGTCAAGAACTAATTATCTTTAGTGAAATGATAAAAAGCAAGCATTAAGACAAATTTATCAACCCTATATTGCCAAATCACTCCCTAGACAGTCAATCTCTTGAGCTAGGATAAGCAATTGTCTTGCAAAGCAGTTCAGGCATTTCATCAAACTCTTGGTGGGCATAAAATGAGCCTAAGATCTTAATCAACTATTAAGCATTAAACAAAGCAATCAAGAAAGGAAATAGAAGAATTAACACTAAGCAATCATTGATAGGGTCTCAAATTCCCTAAACCTAACCCATCTCAAATTCCTAAAAAGAAAGCAAACACAAAAAAGGCAAGGTTCAAGACTAAAGTGATAGCAAAGTGAATCGTGCTTATGGTTAAGGGATCAAATCAAATTAAGAGCAATTTAACTCTAGATTAGGAAATCTAAAACAAGACAGGCTACTTTGTTCATTGGCATGTCAAACCCATGGTTAGTGGTGTATTTACCAACAAACAAGCAAGAAGCACAAGGTCCATAAAATCTAACAAGTTCTCATACCTCCACTTTTGATGGCTTGTGTGATTACTTATCACTTGCTGTAATATATCAGACAACTACTCACTGGTCAGGTTTATTGCAGTTATCTAAGGGCAACTTTCCACCAATGGGTGATGCAAAAGACTCATGACATTCTAAGCATCTATTTCAAGACTTAAACCAATAAGACATTTCATCAAACACATGGAGTGCACGATAAAACGCCCAGGATTCTTGTCTAATCCAAAGAGGTACTAGGCATTAAAGATCAATTCTGCAAGAAGAGGAATGGGATCTAGCAACCTAACACATCAAGCATCCAAAAGAAACACTTTTGCATCACAAAAAATCATGAATCTCTAAAATAACTCAAACCCTAAAGAGGAAATTCGAAATTAATAAAAGTAAGAGCAAGACTAAAGATTAAAGACTTATGATTAAAAGAAGAAGAAAACATAAATAAAAGTATACACAAGTGATCCAATCTCAACCCACAAAGGATTTGTTCTTGTTCTTTGAAAAACCAAAGCAAAGCTTTGGAGAAGAGAAAGGATAAGAGAAAATAGATCTAGGTTTAGCTATTTATAGAGAACATCCCCAAAATAGCCCTAAGAAGCAAAAATAAAAAAAGTCAAAGATGGTCAAAGATGCTTTTCGGACAAAAACCTATCGATCTGAAAGAAGGAGGTAGGAGATCGATGTGGTGATCGATAGGAACTTCTGGTTGCGGACAGTGATGCTTGAACCGCCGTATCTTTTGAAATACAGGTCGGATTGACATGATTCAACCTCCGTTGGAAAGCTTATTCGATCCTATATAACTTCTATGAAGGACGTGGAGGCTGAATCGCACCGTAAGACCTTCGTTTTGACCCATACATTTCATATCGATCTGCACATCGGACAGATTTCTCTCAGCTTTAGTCGATACAGGACTTTGGTGCAGCCTAAAACCCGTCATCTTGGCTATTATTCTTGGTTCTTCATGTCCTCATCATTCACCATTCTCCAAATGTTCCTTGCTCCATTTAGACCTGAAAAAGACTCCAAACAATGTAAAACATGCAAATGTCTAACCTTAAACCTATTATGTCTAATATGAATGCAAATGTGACAAAATATGATGAATGAATGCATGAAAGAGACCAAAAACTAAAATAAATGCAAGCTAAAACAAGGTAAATTATGACGATATCAACACCCCCACACTTAGATCTTGCTTGCCCTCAAGCAAGTATAAACATGGTGGAAGAGAAGTTTGAAAGTATGAGCTATTTGGTTTGAAAGATGCCAATAATAAAAATCAAGTCATTGTCCAAGTTAATGATTCTAAGATGAAAATGATGTTTGTTCTTACTGAAAATCTAGCCACACTCATCACAAGCATATAAAAGAAAACTCAAGACTATCTTACACAAGCAAATTACATCATCCAATCTCTTTAACATTCAATTAACTCATCAACCAAGTGGATCATGCTCATACAAATCTCGTGTTTTCATTTGGCTAAGGATAAGGCTTATGAGGCAAAGATGACCTCAAACAATTTAGAACTGGTTATATGTATGTTCAAGGGTTCTCTCAAGAAAATGGAATGAGCTTTGGTAAAATGCTAAGGGTAAAGAACAACATATGCATACAAAGGTAAACTCCCATCTACCCAAAAATCCATAAGTGATCTAAACTCCTTTGCTTCTTCCCCAAAACATAATCCTATTCTACCCTTTTTCTTGAAGCTTTTTTGCTTCTTTTGATCCCATTCTTCATTCTCCTTTGGAGCTTCTTTGATACTGCATCTTCTTCTTTGATTCTTCTTGGAGGTTTGACCATTTCTTCTATGCTTTTTCTCTTCTTTACTTTACTGGTGTTCTCTTTGCTATCTTTGGAGACCTTCTTCATTTGCATAGAGCTTTTAATGATTAGCCAAACTTCCCAAGGTTACTTATATGCACTCCTTTTCCTTTTCTTTCTCTTTTCCTTCTTCACTTGATAACCCAAAATTTGAAACCCAAAACCATCCCTTGTTAACCAAAACATCCTAGCCTATCTAGCTCAAGAGGGTGAGCTAGTTCTACAATGGAAGGGTCCCTTTGTAGTTTTAACCCAACACTTTTTACTAAGCTCATTCCTTAGAGAAAAGGCCTCACAATCACTCACAAACAATTTTTGGCTTGAAAGAAGGTTTGGTTAATGGCAGGGAAATCTATTGGGACTAGCAAGAGGGGACAAAGAAGGGAAAAAGAAAGCCCAAGTATGTGTATGGTATCCATGAAAACACTTTCAATGCATAAGACATGATAATTCAATATTCAAATTATGGTTCTAGTAAATAGAGACTGAATTCAGGTCATGCAAGCTTCATCAAGACAAGAGTATCATGCAAAGAATTCCAAGTGTGGTTCAAACTTCAATTCAAACTAGACCATAACATCAAAGAACTAACAACTTAGGCAATGAAGTGAATTCAAAAATTAACATCTCTGAAAGGCAAACATCATTCTCAAAATTTCGAATTGATGAAACCTCAATGCAAATGCAACTAGATGCAATCCTAAAATGCAAGATGCAACTAGGTGATCACTCAAAACTATTTTAAAAAAAAAATTTCGAAAATCTTTCAAAAGTTTCAAATTTTTGCAAGTATGAGAGATATGCAAGAGATGAATGTTAAAATTTGAAACACAACTGTTAGTATCACACCCTCCCACACACTTAAATTACACAGTCCCTGTATAATCCACTGTGTAATAAAAGTGCAAGAGGAGCCAATATCCAACAAACAATTCAAAAAAATAAGAGAAGAAGAGAAGAAGAAAAATGCAAAAGTTTTGGAGTATACCTCAAGGTCTTGTAACGGAGGAGGAGTGGAAATGTTTTAAAGAATGGCTTGGAATGGTGAATGGTGAAGAAGAAAGCCTTTACTCCCTTGAAACCAGAAGTGTGCACCATACTGAGCAAGATCAAGGAGTTATATCGACCAAAACAACTGATATCCAGCTTGATGTAACTTTTGGGGTTCTTGCAGCGCCTTTGCCAAAATAGCGGTATTTCTTGATCCAATTCACCAAATGATACGAAAC
This sequence comes from Thlaspi arvense, assembly GCA_911865555.2. Taxonomy (NCBI): domain Eukaryota; kingdom Viridiplantae; phylum Streptophyta; class Magnoliopsida; order Brassicales; family Brassicaceae; genus Thlaspi; species Thlaspi arvense. The sequence goes on along the minus strand of OU466863.1, from coordinate 24,470,357 downwards.
CAGCTGAATACGAGACCTAACGCAATTTTCTATCACTTTCATGCAGACATCCGGGGCTGAATCGAGAGGCAAACCCTTCGTCCAGGCTAATCTTCAAGTCGGTCAAGATGATTGGTCAAAACACCAGATGGATATGTGCTCACTCTATTCGCCATAACTCTTTAGTCACCGATTTTAATGACTGGAAACCAACATCAATAGAAAGCTAACTCACCGGGCTACAATGTTGATGAAGATCGCCGAGGCCAAATCGGAATGGAAACACCTCATCTGAGCTCATCTTCAGTCGATGAGCTTCGTATCGGTCACCCTTGACCGATGCTGGTGACCGAAATTCATCCCCTGGGTTTATGTCGATCACTTCTAACGAATACTGGTGACCGAAATTCATCCGTTGGGTTTATGTCGATCACTTCTGATCAATGCTGGTGACCGAAAATCTGGTATCGGTCACTCCTTTACCCGATAGCCTTCGTGCACAGACCGATAGGGGTTGAGCGGTTTCACGAAAAATTCGGTAACGTTTTAACCACTGATGGGAATGACCTGAAACCAACTCCAAACGCAAGCTAACTCACAGGGATCCAACATTGATGAAGATTGTGGAAGCTGAATCGGAGTGTATATTCTTTTTCCGAGCCGGTTTTGTCAGATGAAGTTTCTGGCCGCTTCAACAAGGTGCACCTTCTTCTTGGTTCTTGGTGTAATCGCCATGGAGAGAGTAGCTTGGTGCATAGACAGGCAGTAAGACTGAGCAGAAATTTCTGGTTTGTACTCAGTATGTTGCCTACCATTTTTTCTTGGCCATAATCAGTGCACCAGCTCAATGAATAAGCTGTTGTAGCTCTTTGGCATTGTCCACCTTGTGTTGAACTATTTGATCATCTTAGAACCCTGAAACACTAAACAAAAGAAATAAAAAGCAAAAGGAGCATATATAGACAAGGGATAAAAATGGAACTACCTTCCAAGTGTGCTTGTTTATAGTCACTAAGCTTTACTCTTAGCAAGTGAAACTCAAAGATGAGAGTTCAATGGAACTACTGTTCCTTCTCCAATCATCAAAACACAAAAAAGCATAAAGAAAATAGTCTAGTCTAAGCAAGTAATCAAACTCAAATGCCTTAGACACAATGAACTGGCAACGGCGCCAATTAGTGTTAGGGTTTTTAAGCCTTAACTCAATCCTCAAACACACATGTCATTGTAGTACTTGAGGTGTCAATCCAATCCAAAGGCTAAGGAACAATCAAGATGCAGAAAACTTGCTAAGCTAGGCCAAATAAAGAGAGGAAATTGAACTCTAACAACCTATGATGAACAAGAAGGAAATCTAACAACCTAAGGATGAACAAGAAGAAAGCAAAACACAAAAGGTGAAAATCAAGCAAAGCAACCAAAATAAAGGAAAAACAGAGCAAACTCAGAACATAGCATAAAACAGAGAAAATATGGGACTTGAGATGAGATAATTGGTAATAGGGAACTCTTGACTCAGCCTATGATGCTTACAAACTCACACAATGCTAATCCTTATGCACAGGATTCATTTATATGACTAATCCAATCTCTTGGCACTAATCTCTTTGCTAATTACCAAGTCAAGAACTAATTATCTTTAGTGAAATGATAAAAAGCAAGCATTAAGACAAATTTATCAACCCTATATTGCCAAATCACTCCCTAGACAGTCAATCTCTTGAGCTAGGATAAGCAATTGTCTTGCAAAGCAGTTCAGGCATTTCATCAAACTCTTGGTGGGCATAAAATGAGCCTAAGATCTTAATCAACTATTAAGCATTAAACAAAGCAATCAAGAAAGGAAATGGAAGAATTAACACTAAGCAATCATTGATAGGGTCTCAAATTCCCTAAACCTAACCCATCTCAAATCCCTAAAAAGAAAGCAAACACAAAAAAGGCAAGGTTCAAGACTAAAGTGATAGCAAAGTGAATCGTGCTTATGGTTAAGGGATCAAATCAAATTAAGAGCAATTTAACTCTAGATTAGGAAATCTAAAACAAGACAGGCTACTTTGTTCATTGGCATGTCAAACCCATGGTTAGTGGTGTATTTACCAACAAACAAGCAAGAAGCACAAGGTCCATAAAATCTAACAAGTTCTCATACCTCCACTTTTGATGGCTTGTGTGATTACTTATCACTTGCTGTAATATATCAGACAACTACTCACTGGTCAGGTTTATTGCAGTTATCTAAGGGCAACTTTCCACCAATGGGTGATGCAAAGACTCATGACATTCTAAGCATCTATTTCAAGACTTAAACCAATAAGACATTTCATCAAACACATGGAGTGCACGATAAAACGCCCAGGATTCTTGTCTAATCCAAAGAGGTACTAGGCATTAAAGATCAATTCTGCAAGAAGAGGAATGGGATCTAGCAACCTAACACATCAAGCATCCAAAAGAAACACTTTTGCATCACAAAAAATCATGAATCTCTAAAATAACTCAAACCCTAAAGAGGAAATTCGAAATTAATAAAAGTAAGAGCAAGACTAAAGATTAAAGACTTATGATTAAAAGAAGAAGAAAACATAAATAAAAGTATACACAAGTGATCCAATCTCAACCCACAAAGGATTTGTTCTTGTTCTTTGAAAAACCAAAGCAAAGCTTTGGAGAAGAGAAAGGATAAGAGAAAATAGATCTAGGTTTAGCTATTTATAGGGAACATCCCCAAAATAGCCCTAGGAAGCAAAAATAAAAAAGTCAAAGATGGTCAAAGATGCTTTTCGGACAAAAACCTATCGATCTGAAAGAAGGAGGTAGGAGATCGATGTGGTGATCGATAGGAACTTCTGGTTGCGGACAGTGATGCTTGAACCGCCGTATCTTTTGAAATACAGGTCGGATTGACATGATTCAACCTCCGTTGGAAAGCTTATTCGATCCTATATAACTTCTATGAAGGACGTGGAGGCTGAATCGCACCGTAAGACCTTCGTTTTGACCCATACATTTCATATCGATCTGCACATCGGACAGATTTCTCTCAGCTTTAGTCGATACAGGACTTTGGTGCAGCCTAAAACCCGTCATCTTGGCTATTATTCTTGGTTCTTCATGTCCTCATCATTCACCATTCTCCAAATGTTCCTTGCTCCATTTAGACCTGAAAAAGACTCCAAACAATGCAAAACATGCAAATGTCTAACCTTAAACCTATTATGTCTAATATGAATGCAAATGTGACAAAATATGATGAATGAATGCATGAAAGAGACCAAAAACTAAAATAAATGCAAGCTAAAACAAGGTAAATTATGACGATATCAACACCCCCACACTTAGATCTTGCTTGCCCTCAAGCAAGTATGAACATGGTGGAAGAGAAGTTTGAAAGTATGAGCTATTTGGTTTGAAAGATGCCAATAATAAAAATCAAGTCATTGTCCAAGTTAATGATTCTAAGATGAAAATGATGTTTGTTCTTACTGAAAATCTAGCCACACTCATCACAAGCATATAAAAGAAAACTCAAGACTATCTTACACAAGCAAATTACATCATCCAATCTCTTTAACATTCAATTAACTCATCAACCAAGTGGATCATGCTCATACAAATCTCGTGTTTTCATTTGGCTAAGGATAAGGCTTATGAGGCAAAGATGACCTCAAAAACAATTTAGAACTGGTTATATGTATGTTCAAGGGTTCTCTCAAGAAAATGGAATGAGCTTTGGTAAAATGCTAAGGGTAAAGAACAACATATGCATACAAAGGTAAACTCCCATCTACCCAAAAATCCATAAGTGATCTAAACTCCTTTGCTTCTTCCCCAAAACATAATCCTATTCTACCCTTTTTCTTGAAGCTTTTTGCTTCTTTTGATCCCATTCTTCATTCTCCTTTGGAGCTTCTTTGATAGTGCATCTTCTTCTTTGATTCTTCTTGGAGGTTTGACCATTTCTTCTATGCTTTTTCTCTTCTTTACTTTACTGGTGTTCTCTTTGCTATCTTTGGAGACCTTCTTCATTTGCATAGAGCTTTTAATGATTAGCCAAACTTCCCAAGGTTACTTATATGCACTCCTTTTCCTTTTCTTTCTCTTTTCCTTCTTCACTTGATAACCCAAAATTTGAATCCCAAAACCATCCCTTGTTAACCAAAACATCCTAGCCTATCTAGCTCAAGAGGGTGAGCTAGTTCTACAATGGAAGGGTCCCTTTGTATTTCTAACCCAACACTTTTTACTAAGCTCATTCCTTAGAGAAAAAGCCTCACAATCACTCACAAACAATTTTTGGCTTGAAAGAAGGTTTGGTTAATGGCAGGAAAAACTACTGGGACTAGCAAGAGGGGACAAAGAAGGGAAAAAGAAAGCCCAAGTATGTGTATGGTATCCATGAAAACACTTTCAATGCATAAGACATGATAATTCAATATTCAAATTATGGTTCTAGGAAATAGAGACTGAAATCAGGTCATGCAAGCTTCATCAAGACAAGAGTATCATGCAAAGAATTCCAAGTGTGGTTCAAACTTCAATTCAAACTAGACCATAACATCAAAGAACTAACAACTTAGGCAATGAAGTGATTTCAAAAATTAACATCTATGAACGGCAAACATCATGCTCAAAATTTCGAATTGATGAAACCTCAATGCAAATGCAACTAGATGCAATCCTAAAATGCAAGATGCAACTAGGTGATCACTCAAAACCTTTTTTAAAAAAAAATTTCGAAAATCTTTCAAAAGTTTCAAAATTTTGCAAGTATGAGAGATATGCAAGAGATGAATGTTAAAATTTGAAAGACAACTGTTAGTATCACACCCTCCCCCACACTTAAATTACACAGTCCCTGTGTAATCCACTGTGTAATGAAAGTGCAAGAGGAGCCAATATCCAACAAACAATTCCAAAAAATAAGAGAAGAAGAGAAGAAGAAAAATGCAAAACTTTTGGAGTATACCTCAAGGTCTTGTAATGGAGGAGGAGTGGAAATGTTTTAAAGAATGTCTTGGAATGGTGAATGGTGAAGAAGAAAGCCTTTACTCCCTTGAAACCAGAAGTGTGCACCATACTGAGCAAGATCAAGGAGTTATATCGACCAAAACAACTGATATCCAGCTTGATGTAACTTTTGGGGTTCTTGCAGCGCCTTTGCCAAAATCGCTGTATTTCTTGATCCAATGCACCAAATGATACGAAACCAGCTGAATGCGAGACCTAACTCAATTTTCTATCACTTTCATGAAGACATCCGGGGCTGAATCGAGAGGCAAACCCTTCGTCCAGGCTAATCTTCAAGTCGGTCAAGATGATTGGTCAAAACACCAGATGGATATGTGCTCACTCTATTCGCCATAACTCTTTAGTCACCGATTTCAATGACTCGAAACCAACATAAATAGAAAGCTAACTCACGGAGCTACAATGTTGATGAAGATCGCCGAGGCCAAATCGGAATGGAAACACCTTATCTGAGCTCATCTTCAGTCGATGAGCTTCGTATCGGTCACCCTTGACCGATGCTGGTGACCGAAATTCATCCCCTGGGTTTTTTGTCGATCACTTCTGACCGATACTGGTGACCAAAAATCTGGTATCGATCACTCCTTTACCCGATAACTTTCGTGCACAGACCGATAGGGGTTGAGCGGTTTCACGCAAAATTCGGTAACGTTTTAACCACTGATGGGAATAACCTGAAACCAACTCCAGACGCAAGCTAACTCACAGGGCTACAACATTGATGAAGATTGTGGAAGCTGAATCGGAGTGTATATTCTTTTTCCGAACCGGTTTTGTCAGATGAAGTTTATGGCCGCTTCAACAAGGTGCACCTTCTTCTTGGTTCTTGGTGTAATCGCCATGGAGAGAGTAGCTTGGTGCATAGACAGGAAGTAAGACTGAGCAGAAATTTCTGGTTTGTACTCAGTATGTTTCCTACCATTTTTTCCTGGCCATAATCAGTGCACCAGCTCAATGAATAAGCTGTTGTAGCTCTTTGGCATTGTCCACCTTGTGTTGAACCATTTGATCAATCTTAGAACCCTGAAACACTAAACAAAAGAAATCAAAAGCAAAAGGAGCATATATAGACAAGGGATAAACATGGAACTACCTTCCAAGTGTGCTTGTTTATAGTCACTAAGCTTCACGCTTAGCAAGTGAAACTCAAAGATGAGAGTTCAATGGAACAAATGTTCCTTCTCCAATCATCAAAACACAAAAAAACATAAAGAAAATAGTCTAGTCTAAGCAAGTAATCAAACTCAAATGCCTTAGACACAATGAACTGGCAATGGCGCCAATTATTGTTAGGGTTTTTAAGCCTTAACTCAATTCTCAAACACACATGTCAATGTAGTACTTGAGGTGTCAATCCAATACAAAGGCTAAGGGACAATCAAGATGCAGAAAACTTGCTAAGCTAGGCCAAATAAAGATAGGAAATTGAACTCTAACAACCTATGATGAACAAGAAGGAAATCTAACAACCTATGGATGAACAAGAAGAAAGCAAAACACAAAAGGTGAAAATCAAGCAAAGCAACCAAAATAAAGGAAAAACGGAGCAAACTCAGAACATAGCTTAAAACAGAGAAAAGATGGGACTTGAGATGAGATAATTGGTAATAGGGAACTCTTGACTCAGCCTATGATCCTTACAAACTCACACAATGCTAATCCTTATGCACAGGATTCATTTATATGACTAATCCAATCTCTTGGCACTAATCTCTTTGCTAATTACCAAGTCAAGAACTAATTCTCTTTAGTGAAATGATAAAAAGCAAGCATTAAGACAAATCTATCAACCCTATATTGCCAAATCACTCCCTAGACAGTCAATCTCTTGAGCTAGGATAAGCAATTGTCTTGCAAAGCAGTTCAGGTATTTCATCAAACACTTGGTGGGCATAAAATGAGCCTAAGATCTTAATCAACTATTAAGCATTAAACACAGCAATCAAGAAAGGAAATTGAAGAATTAACACTAAGCAATCATAGATAGGGTCTCAAATTCCCTTAACCTAACCCATCTCAAATCCCTAAAAAGAAAGCAAACACAAAAAAGGCAAGGTTCAAGACTAAAGTGATAGCAAAGTGAATCGTGCTTATGGTTAAGGGATCAAATCAAATTAAGAGCAATTCAACTCTAGATTAGGAAATCTAAAACAAGACAGGCTACTTTGTTCATTGGCATGTCAAACCCATGGTTAGTGGTGTATTTACCAACAAACAAGCAAGAAGCACAAGGTCCATAAAATCTAACAAGTTCTCATACCTCCACTTTTGATGGCTTGTGTGATTACTTATCACTTGCTGTAATATATCAGACAACTACTCACTGGTCAGGTTTATTGCAGTTATCTAAGGGCAACTTTCCACCAATGGGTGATGCAAAGACTCATGACATTCTAAGCATCTATTTCAAGACTTAAACCAATAAGATATTTCATCAAACACATGGAGTGCACGATAAAACGCCCAGGATTCTTATCTAATCCAAAGAGGTACTAGGCATTAAAGATCAATTCAGCAAGAAGAGGAATGGGATCTAGCAACCTAACACATCAAGCATCCAAAAGAAACACTTTTGCATCACAAAAAATCATGAATCTCTAAAATAACTCAAACCCTAAAGAGCAAATTCGAAATTAATAAAAGTAAGAGCAAGACTAAAGATTAAAGACTTATGATTAAAAGAAGAAGAAAACATAAATAAAAGTATACACAAGTGATCCAATCTCAACCCACAAAGGATTTGTTCTTGTTCTATGAAAAACCAAAGCAAAGCTTTGGGGAAAAGAAAGGATAAGAGAAAATAGATCTAGGTTTAGCAATTTATAGGGAACATCCCCAAAAATAGCCCTAGGAAGAAAAAATAAAAAAGTCAAAGATGGTCAAAGATGCTTTTCGGACAAAAACCTATTGATCTGAAGGAAGGAGGTAGGAGATCGATGTGGTGATCGATAGGAACTTCTGGTTGCGGACAGTGATGCTTGAACCACCGTATCTTTTGAAATACAGATCTGATTGACATGATTCAACCTCCGTTGGAAAGCTTATTCGAGCCTCTACAAATGCTATGAAGGACGTGGAGGCTGAATCTCAACGTAAGATGTGATTCAGCCTTGGTCGATACAGGACTTTGGTGCAGCCTAAAACCCGTCATCTTGGCTATTATTCTTGGTTCTTCATGTCCTCATCATTCACCATTCTCCAAATGTCTTCCTTGCTCCATTTAGACCTGAAAAAGACTCCAAACAATGCAAAACATGCAAATGTCTAACCTTAAACCTATTATGTCTAATATGAATGCAAATGTGACAAAATATGATGAATGGATGCATGAAAGAAACCAAAACCTAAACTAAATGCAAGCTAAAACAAGGTAAATTATGAGGATATAAGCATCATCGCTAGGCTATCCACAAGGGGCAGCTTGATCTCTACGTACCTCAGATGCTTCTCAAACAAGAGCATATGCCTTTCTATAAGCTGTTTCTTGAAGCGGCAAGGAAAAGGAAGCTTAGGAACATAAGGTGGAGGTATGTAGTTATCCTTCTCCTCAGTTGCTTTCTCCAATTGCTTCTCTACAGCTGCTTCTTTTCCCTTCGTTGGCCTCTCTATGCACACGTTGTTGAAGTTGATCTCATCATCAGCCGATGGTTTACCCTCCCCCTCTTGAACCACAATGTCCTCATTGTCTTTAGGTGTAACCCTCGGTGGAAGTTCTTTCCCACGTCGTAGTGTGATAGCATTGGCGTATTCCTTGGGATTTTGCTCACACTTGCTCGGTAGACTGCTTTGACCACTTGTACTTGCTTTACCCTTCTCTAACTGCTTAATCTTATTGTTTAGAGTTGTAATCTGAGTAGAGACATCAGTGAGAGAGGAGTCTAAGCGGGTGTTCATTTCGGCGAACTTCTGGTTTGTTGAAGCTTGCCCTTGAAGTAGCTGCTGAAACATGGCTTGTACAGGATCAACTTGTTGCGGTTGCATCTGTTGTTGAGGAACAAAGCATGGAGGGTACATAGGAGTATAACCTTTGTTTCCCTGAAAGTTACCTTGTTGCAGACCTTGAAAATAACCACTCGGCTGAAAACCTTTGTTATAAGGCACAAACGGTTTAGCTTGTTGAGGAGGGTACATCTGATCCTTTGGGTTTTCAACATTGGTACTTCTATAAGACAAGTTGTTGTTGACTTGGTAGCCTTGAGAGTAACCTTGAGGCTTGTAGTTGTTCTGACCGGCTACCCAATTAGGTTCTTCTTCTTGGCATTGCTCTAGCTCATCCAAGACATCCGCAGCTTCTCCAACAAAATGTACATGCTTTTTGGTTTGCAAGCATGAGCTTATCGATCTTCTCATGGAGAGACTTCATTTATTTCTTGTTGGCTTCAAGATCAGCTCCTATTGGTGCACGGTCATAGTCTTCAGAATAATTCCCATCGCTCAATCCTAGGTTTTCAATGAGATCCATACCTTCCTCAACCTCTTGACCAAAAAGTTTCATTTGCTTGTCGTGTCAAGTAGTAGTCTGATCTTTGGAAGTGCTCCGCGGTAGATAGTACTCAATAAGGTCTCTTCGCTGAAACTATGGTGAGGGCAGGCTATTGTATAATCCTTAAAACGCTCCATAGCCTCATTGAAGGACTCATTCTGTCGCTGAGTGAAACCACTGATCTCGCTTCTCAACCTTGCTGTCCGAGAGCTTGAGAAAAACATGGAGAGGAAAGCTTTCTTACAGTCAGCCCAAGAAGTGATAGTGCCTTGTGGAAGAGTCTTCTCCCAGTGCCGTGCCTTGTCGCCTAAGGAAAAGGGAAACAAACGCAGCTTGAAGCTGTCCTCCGAGATGCCATTTATCTTGAGCATTCCACAAAGCTGCTCAAAGTTGTCTAGATGCGCCAATGGGTCCTCCAAGGTTAACCCATGAAATTTGTTGTTTTGCACCATCTGAACAAACCCTGCCTTGATCTCGAAATTATTGTTTTACACTGGGGGAGGCGTGATCCGAAACCTATCATGGTGAGTATTGGGAGCATCTCCTGCTCCAATGATCTGTGGGGGTCTAGCCGCGTGGTGGGGGTTTCCATTACCCCTTCCCACTGCCCCGTGGGCTGGAGGAGGTCCCTCTGGGTGCTCGTGCTCAGCCATTGCTTCAAAATCCACTGAACCTTGCTGAACAATCTCCTCAAAAGCTCTAGCTTGCTCTCTAACTCTTCTTGATCTTGCGTGGCCAAGCTGAAGAATATTGTCCAAGGTTGTGAGTAAGGCGTTGTCACCCTTGGAACGCAGATTCATGTACCTGAAAGACACAAGTTTGAAAGTAGAGAAATCAGTAACCAACTTAAAGTAAAGGCTTAGTCTTTACTAAACCCCAAATCTTAATGCTTCATATCCCCTAAGATGGCAATGGCGCCATTTGATAACACATTTCTTACGGTGTAAATGCAAGCACGAGAGGTTATCAAACTCAAATGCAAGACTAAGATGTAGTATAGCATGCAAGTGAGGTATCACTCCACACCTAGGGGTAGCAAGTTCACTAAGAATGTAAGGGAATGAGCAAATCTAAGCGAAAATGATAAATGATTGGTAAAATCCTTAAAATCTAAATCCAAGTGTCAAATGCAAAGCGAAACAATTTTAAAATCCCTGGAAGTGGGTTAAAAACCACGAGGAACAAGCGTAATGACAAAAATGCAAGGATATAAAAAACTAAAAATCGACTAGTGGATCGACCACTGGATCGACCACTAGATCGAGCAATTTGGATTGATCTCGTCTAACAACTTAAAATGATGAATAATGTAATGGATTAATGAACAAGATGCAAACTTTATGCTGACAGAATGATAAGCAGAGGTTTAAAACACTAAGAAAGAGGGTCTAGGGTTGAGGGTCATATTCATGGATCTCAAAGATTAAAGCTTGGTTTGAAAACTTTTAGATCTACTCACATTGTGAGGTTCTCTAGGCCTTGAAAACAAAACAAGAACCATCAATGGCATGTGGTATGGTTCACTTCTTCAATCTCTTCTCCAAACCCATGGCGTTTGGTGGAAAAAGAGATCGAAGAGCTTGGAACACATATTTCAAACAAATGACCTAACTAATCCCCTAAACAACCATGGCATGTGGGAAATGAAGGATTAGCCTCAAGGATCTGATTTTCCAGGACATTTGAATCCTGTCCAAGTAAGACAGCCCTTGGATCATAGAGATCTTGGCGTGAGAGTCTCTAAGCCTTAAGTACTCAAGATCCTAGAAGCGAAAGTAATGAAGAACAAGAAAACTCAAAGCTTTAACCTTTTTGACCCTTTCGAATCACCTCAACCCATCAACCCAAATGAAACTACTCGCTACACATAAAGAAAACCGAACAGAATGCAGAAGATGATCTACTAAACATGATTAACGATTGATTAAAGGCAAAAGGTTCAATATTCAAAGTGAAAAAGCAAGAAACGCTTTTAGTTCTACAATGGCGGATTCGCCTAAAAACGAGAGAGAACAAAAAGGTAAAGAGACAGAATGAAGATAATGAAAGGGATGGCTGCGTTTTGCCAAAAATGGCCAAACCGCAAATGGTCCCCCCTTTGCTATGGTCCAAATCCAGCTGGACGGATAATGTTAGTCTGGAATCGACTCGGGTAACTCGATCTCTGGCTCGATCTTCTCTTGGATCGGATGACTTCGGTCGATCTCTGAGTCGATCGTGTTGGAAGCTCGATCTGGTTCTCGATCTGCATGGTGATAGTCACTTTATTTGCAAGGGTGAGAATGCAATGAGGTTATCAAACTCAAATGCAAGACAGGTTGTAGTACAGCAAGCAAGAGAGAGTCAATCCATACCTAGGATGATAGAGAATGCAAAGAGAATACAAGGACTAATGCAAATCTAAGCGAAACATGATAAGTTATGAGAAAATCCCTAAAAACTAGATGCAGCAACTTAAATGGAATGCAACCTATTTTAAAATTACTAGGAATGATGAAACTACCACGAGGAACAAACAGAATAATTAAAGGACAAAGCTTCGAATTACTAAAATTCGATTAGTGGATCGACCATGAGATCGACCACTAGATCGAGCAATAACAATCGATCTCGTCTAAAAATGCAAGAACAGTGAAACTAAAGACCAGGATGCTATCAAAGATCAAGCGAATGACGAGAGAAGATGTAAAGATGCTAAAAGAGAGGGCCTAGGGTTGAGATTCATGGTCAGGGGTTTCAAGGGTTCGACCTTGGGTTGAAAACTTTAAATCGACTCACTTTGTGAGGATCTCTAAGCCTTGAAAACTAAGCAAGATCTATCCGTGGCTTTCGGTATAGATCACTCCTTCATCCCCTCCTCCAAACCCATGGATTTTGGTGGAAAGAGAGGTCGAAGGGCATGGAAAACATATTTTAAATGAGTGGCTTAACTAGTCCCCCAAACTTTCATGGCTTTTGGGAAGGGGTAACTAGTCTCTAGTGTGTGATCTTCCGAGGCTCCTGAATCCTGTCAAGGTAAGGAACCTCTCAGATCATGAAGCTCTTCGCGTGAGAGTCTTCAAGCATTGATATCTCAACACCCTAGAAAAGATAGCCATTGAAAACACTTAGAAAAACCCCAAGATCGAAACCCTTTAGACCCCTTAATCCTCTCAACCCCGAACCCAAATAAACTACTCACTACACATAAAGTAAATCAAGCAAAGCATGTGAAAGGAAACAATGAACATGAAAAGAAAACTAGATTAAGATGAAAACGATTCGATTACAAAGCTTAAGAAAACTCAAAGTTCGACAATGGTGTTCTTCGTCAAAACCAGAGAGAAAACATACAAAAAAGATAAGGATTGAAAGTTCTGTGGGAAAAGGACGTCCCCGCCTTCCCAAAATGGCCAAAACAAGCTGATGGTCCCCCCCCCTCGCTAGCGGCCAAATGTGGTTGAAAGGACAGATATCGATTCCGGGATCGAGCGGTTCTCTCGATCATCTCAGGACATCGTGTCTTCAGCTCGATCTGGGTCTCGATCATCATCGGCGGATCGAGTGTTACATCCGATCTCGGTATCGCTCTTCGGTTGGATCGGGTGGTGTACTCGATCTGGCTCTCGCTCTGCATGGCATCATTTACGTCCATACCGTTTGATCGACTGCTTCACTCGATCCTCGTCTCGATCATTCTCCATGGATCGCCTGGTTGGCTCGATCTTCTGGTCGATCACATCCTAGATCGACTGGCCATGCTTGATCGGCTCCTCGATCTCTGATATTTAGCAAATATCCGAGCTTCCACGAACTGCTACAACAGCCTCAACATGTCCACGAACCTCCACGACTCCAAAGCAGCCAGAAACAACCTAAATGTGATGCAAAATGCAAGGAACATGCATATGCTGGTGCAAGAATGCTCTAGGACTCTAAGTGATACAATCTAACCTAAAATGTGAAACAAATGCATGAAAAGCTAACTAATGAGTATGCAAAATGTATGTAATATGCAGTAACATCACATGTGTCATTTACGTCTGTGCTCCAGATCAATCTCCTCTCTCGATCTTGATCTCGATCCTTCCTCTTGAATCGCCTTGGTGCACTCGATCCTCTAGTCGATCTTCTCTTGATCGACCTGCCTTGCTCGATCTGCTACTCGATCTCAGGTCCTTAGCATGCACTCCTTAGTTTTCCAAGTGTCCACGAGTTTCCTCACGAGCCTTAGCACGTCCACGAGTTCTCCAAAGCTCCAAAGTGTCCAAAAACAACCTAAATATGATGCATAATGCAAGAAACATGCGAATGCTAGTGCAAAAGTGCTCTAGGACCTAAAATAGTGCAAACTAGCCTAATATACAAGGTGAATGCATGAGAATCCTAAATTCATGCAAAATACATAAAATATATAGTAATATTACTTTGCTTCTTGGCGTCAGCTTCCTTGCTTGGGGAACCAGTTTCCGGAGCTGAGAAGGCTTCTTTTCTTGTGTACTCCAACCTTTCAAATGGCTCTTCCTCTTCAAAGAACCTGTGAGAGTCCAATCTCAGCTGATAACCTAAGCTTTCCTTATCCAAGTACCCATCATCTACATGCTCACTTGTCAAAGCCACTTGGAGCTTGTCTTCACAACACAGCTCCTCTTAAAGTTCATCATTTAGCTGCTCTAGAATATCAATCTGGAATACTTGACCTTTAATAGTAGGCTGCTGCATAATCTTTATGATGTCAAACATCAAAGACATATCCTTGCCCAACTTTAGCTCAATCTTTCCCTTCTTAACATCAATGACTGCTCCTGTTGTGGCTAGCAATGGTATCCCAAGAATAAGAGGATCTCTAGGCTCCTCATCCATATCCAAAACTACAAAATCAGTAGGTATTTCTACACTCCCAATCCTGAGTGGTACATCTTCAAGCAAACCTTTGGGAAGTCTTACTGATCTATCAGCCAATACCAAAGAGATTCTGCAGTCTTTGAACTTGGTGAAACCTAGGCGCTGTGCTACAGAGTAGGGCATCAAGCTGACACTAGCTCCAAGATCACACAAACATTTGTTAAACAGGAGTGGACCTATAGAGCAGGGTAAGGTGAAGCTCCCTGGATCTCCTAGCTTGTTGGGAGTCACTCTCTTCTGCTGAATAATGGCGCTACATTCATGTGTGAGGACTACCATTCCTTGCAGATCCTTGGTTCTTTCAGCAACAGCATCTTTCAAGAATTTCTGATAAGGAGGGACTAAAACAAAGGCATCTAATAGTGGCATTGTGAGCTAGATTTTCTTCACCTGTTCATCAAAGAGTCCTTTGTATTTAGCAACCAGCTGCTTCTTAAACCTTCCAAGAAAAGATTGATATCCCTTGTATTTACACCATTCAGGGCTGCATTTAGTATATATTTTGATCCTCTTTTGCATGTTTTCCCTTTGCTTTTGTCCCATTTTCTTCTCCTTTTAGACTTAGGTTGCATTTAGAGTATAGTTTGCATTTTCTTTGCATTATGGATGTTTTTAGGTGCTTTTGGAGCTAAAAGGAGCTTGGAAGAGTTTTGGGAATGATACAAGATGCTAGCTGGGCAAAAGGCAGCAAGAAGGATCACAGCAGAAGATCTCTGCAGAAGTTTTCGGTCAGAGCACAGAGAGTATCGGTCAAGGATGACCGATACGGAAAATATCGATCACCAGTATCGGTCAAGTGTGAACGACACAAACACACCGGATGGATTTCGGTCATATGTGTCGATCACTCCAGACCGATAGGGATCCATTTCGGTCACTGAAGACCGACACAACTGACCGATACTGACGCAGCCCGAACCTGATTTTAAGTACGCTTTTGCCATTACTCTAGGGCTTTCTTCTCTAGAATATAAATAGCCCATTTTTCCAGATTTTCGAGGGGTCATGTCAAAATACTGATCTTGAGCATTTTCATTAAGTTTGTAAGACAATTTCTTTGCTTTGTTTAATATAATCAAGTATTTTCTTTAATTTTTCTTTAATATTTCTTTTAATTATGATTAGCATCCTTTCCCTTTGTGATTTGGTGTTAAACATGATTATGAGTGAGTAGTCATCTTAGGGTTTCTAGATGTGGTAGATTAGGGGGATTTAAGGATTGATTAAGGCTTGTTAAGTGCTTCAGTATATGTGTTCCTCTCTATTAATCTGTTATTCATGCTAGATTAGTCTTGATCAAACTTGTCTAAGTTGTTAGCTTTCTCTTATGCCCACCAAGTGTTTGATGAAATGCTGATCACGTTTAATAGAGGATTTGCTGGCCTTGGCTC
This sequence comes from Thlaspi arvense, assembly GCA_911865555.2. Taxonomy (NCBI): domain Eukaryota; kingdom Viridiplantae; phylum Streptophyta; class Magnoliopsida; order Brassicales; family Brassicaceae; genus Thlaspi; species Thlaspi arvense. The sequence continues at coordinate 24,454,589 of OU466863.1, read as the reverse complement.
AAGAGATTGACTGTTTGAGGAGCATTTTGACTTGAATATAGTTATTTAATCATGCTTGCTTGATGTTTTAGCACTAATGAGAGTTAGTTCTTGTTATAATGTTTAGCAAAGGGTTATTTGCCAAGAGATTAGATCTAACTAGCTTAATTGTGAACTCTATGTCTAGGAATCACCATTGCCTGCTTATTTGCTTGATCAATGTAGTTTGAAACAGCCTAGTTAATGTCTGAAATTCCCCAAAGTCAATAACCACATCTAGGAACTTGCCTTTCTCTTATTTGAATCTCGGATTTGCTCTGTTTTGCTCTGTTTTACTATGTTTTTCTTGCTTAGAACTGCTTAGTTTGCTTTTGCTTTCACTTTGTTTGCTGCTTGTTTCACGTAGGTTGCTAGAACTGTTGCTTAGGCAACAAAACCAATTCTCTGCTTGCTTGACTTAGAGATTTTACTCTCAACTCTTCCTAATTTGATTGACATAAAACCCATACTACAACTGACTAGTGCAAGGGTGATTGAACCAAGGGGTCACAAACCTTGTGTCAATTTGGTACCGTTGCCATTTGGGAATCAGTTTGAATCATTAGAGTTTGTAGAATCTTTAAGATCTAGCTTTTACTTTTCTTTGGTTACTAATTCTCTTTGACTCTCACTTCTGTCTCTCAGGTATATGAACTTTAGATCTAGAGGTTCAAACAATCTTGTGGATTTCATAGACAACATCAATCTGCTGGATAGAGGACAGAGAGCAAGGAGACAGCAAGAAAGGCAGCAACACTTGCAAAGACTTGGTATGAACAATCAGGATCAAGCCATGGATGACATCAGATATCAGAGTCCTCCAGGAGCTGCAGGTGCTCAGGGTATACAAGGACATCAAGGTGTTGAAGGCTTACAAGGTGAGCAAGGACTAAGAGGCGCTGCACAAGCTCCTAGAGCAGCTAGACCTATTGGCGCTGGTGATGCACCAAATGCCTACAACAACAGGACCGGTATCATTCCACCCGCTGTCCAAAACAACAACTTCGAAATCAAGTGGATTGATTTCAATGGTTCAGAGCAGCAAATTCTATGGGTTACCACTTGAAGATCCTCTAGATCATCTGGATAATTTTGACAGGCTGTGCTCACTCACAAAGATAAATGGAGTAAGTGAAGATGGCTTCAAGCTCAGATTGTTTCCCTTTTCCCTAGGAGACAAAGCACATCAGTTGGAGAAAAACCTTCCCCAAGGAAGTATCACCAGCTGGGATGAATGCAAGAAAGCCTTTCTAGTAAATTTCTTCTCCACTTCAAGAACTGCTAGGATAAGGAATGAGATTTCAGGATTTGCACAGAGGAACAATGAAAGCTTTGGAGAAGCTTGGGAAAGCCTCTTTGCTATCCACTTTTTACAGAGGAGCGTTGCCTAAGATAAGAATACTTCTGGACACAGCATCCAATAAGAACTTCCTGTCAAAGGATGTAGATGAAGGTTTGGAGTTAGTAGAGAACTTGGCTCAGTCTGATGGAAACTACAATGAGGAATTTGACAGAGCACCAAGGAGTGCAAAGGATGAGTTAGAGTCTAGCAAGAAAGAAATCAAGTCTCTACATGAGAAGCTGGACTTGTTGCTAAGGGAAAAGAAAGAGGTTCACTTTGTGGGATACATGGTTCAGCTTGATGATCATGAGCAATGCCAAGTTGAGCAGATGAACTATTTGGGAAACCAAGGTGGCTACAAAAACTATGGGAACTAGAGACCAAATCCCAACTTGTCCTACAGGAGCAACAATGTTGCCAACCCACAAGATCAGGTTTACCCTCAACAGCAACAGCAAGCTGCCCCAAGACCTTTTGTTCCCTAAAACAATCAAGGTTTCCAGCAGAGGAACAACAACTATCAGCCATGAGCGCCCTACAACCCTCCAGGATTCAATGCCCAAGCACAAGGACAAATTTCCTCTAGCTCTCAAGATACTGACCTCAAGACCCTCATGCAGCAAATGATCAACACTCAAGTCACTACAACCTTGGAGATGAACAAGAAGTTTGCAGAGGTCCATAACAAAATTGATTCAATGCATGTAGAGCTTACAAACAAGTTTGATGGATTGGCTGCAAGAGTCAAAACACTGGAGAACAACAAAGGCATAGCTGGTCCTAAACCACAAGGACAGTTTCTTGGAAAACCAGAAGCCAACCCAAAGGAGTTCTGCAATGCCATTGTGCTAGAAGAAGGAAGCTTCTCAGCTGAAGAGGAGGCTATCATTGAAGAGTTCCTCTACTTGTTCACTGAGGACACTGAACCTCTTGGGGGGGGGCGAAGAGTTCTTGGAAATAAAAAATGACCAAGGAGCTGTAGAGGAAGGACCCATTGGAGATAGGGAAAACTCAGATGATGAAGAGTGGTGGGCGCCACATGAAGTTTTTGATAACACAAAGGAGTACTTGGTGGAAACTGCTGATGATAAGGAGAAACCTCAAACAGCTACTCTTCCTGTCTATCAACCAACCATCCCTTTTCCAGGAAGGTTCAAGAAACAGCTAGTTCAGAAGTATGAAACTCTCTATGCTGCTCAGATGGAATTGAGGGGTTTGAATGGCCAAGAAGAACTTGAGAAGCTAAGGGTGAAGACTGGAACACCTGAGGTTAAGGAGCTCACTATCAAAAAACTTGGAGATCCAGGCTGTTTCACTCTTCCATGTGAACTTAAGGGGCAGACTTTCAAGAGCTGTCTTTGTGACCTTGGAGCAAGTATCAACCTTCTTCCATCCTCTACTGCTAAGGCTCTTGGCCACACTCAACTTCAGGAGAGTAATGTATCCCTTACTATAGCTGATGGGACAGTGAAGAAACCACTTGGGAGTCTCAAGGATGTGCCAATGATGATAGAAGGAGTAACTATTCCCACTGATTTCCTGGTGCTTGATGTGGAAGGGCATATAAAGAATGCTATCATACTAGGAAGACCTTTCTTGGCCTCAGCTGGAGCAGCGTCTGATGCTAAGGAATGCATTATTGAGCTGAAGCTGACCAAGAAGAAGGTTCTAAGGTTTGAATCCAAAGGGAATAAGCTAGAGAATGAGCAAGCCTTCTCAATGGATATCAGGCAAGCTGAAGCAACTTGGAAGGAACTGGCCAGAGTTTGAAGGCTACCAAGGAGAGAGTTTTGATGGCTGCTGCTTGGCCAAGTTGTTTGAAGACACCACTGAAAAGGAGGTCCTTGAAGTGGTTGGTTAGAAGAATCTGAATGAGATCAAGTTGGATACTAACAAAGGGGAGCTGGTTTTGTAACCAAGGGTTTCTATGAAGGGAGAGTTCATCTTCAAGCTTCAGCAAGAGGGGAAGACTATGCCTTTTGCCAAGATAAAGATGAATGAAGTTTCTGCTAGAGTCTAAAGGAGCAAGCCACCACCAAGGAGTTCCAAGACTCCTTCTCCTCACCTCAACTAAAGAGGTAATCAAAGTCAAGCTTAGTGACTTTAAGCAAGCACACTTGGGAAGTAGTCCCTTGGTATCCTTTTGTAAATATTATGCTTTCTAGTTTATCTTTTATGCTTTGTTTTAGTGTATAGAAACAGGATTTCGAACTGGGGTTTGAGAAAGTCTGAAGGGGACAAAGAACAGGTGTATTCTGGCTGATATCGGTCATTTGTATCGGTCATGACAGACCGATACACAGACTTTCGGTCATCAGTATCGATCATGATTGACCGATATCAGTGGAGCCAGTCTATACCAGTCAACATATCGGTCACTTGTGACCGATATGGAAAGAAGTTTGGAAAGCAGGACGAATTTCGGTCATTCATATCGACCATGCTTGATCGACATAAACACACAATATGATTTTCGGTCCAGAGTATCGATCACTGGTGATCGATGAGATTCTTTGAATCATATCGGTCCCCAATATCGATCACTCAAGATCGACACAATCATGCCGGATGTATTTCGGTCAAGTGTGTCGATCACTGATGACCGATACTAATCCTAGGAAGCACGTCAGTCTCCAGTGTCGATCACTCATGACCGAAAATGCAATTTCGGTCAATAATATCGGGGACACTGAACCTCTAAGTGGGGGGGGGGGGGGGGGGGGGGGGGGGGGGGAAGAGTTCTTCGAAATAAAAAATGACCAAGGAGCTGTAGAAGAAGGACCCTTTGGAGATAGGGAAAACTCAGATGATGAAGAGTGGTGGGCGCCACATGAAGTTGTTGATAACACAAAGGACTACTTGGTGGAAACTGCTGATGATAAGGAGAAACCTCAAACAGCTACTCTTCCTGTCTATCAACCAACCATCCCTTTTCCAGGAAGGTTTAAGAAACAGCTAGTTCAGAAGTATGAAACTATTTATGCTGCTCAGATGGAATTGAGGGGTTTGAATGGCCAAGAAGAACTTGAGAAGCTAAGGGTGAAGACTGGAACACCTGAGGTTAAGGAGCTCACTATAAAAAAACTTGGAGATCCAGGCTGTTTCACTCTTCCATGTGAACTTAAGGGGCAGACTTTCAAGAGCTGTCTTTGTGACCTTGGAGCAAGTATCAACCTTCTCCCATCCTCTACTGCTAAGGCTCTTGGCCACACTCAACTTCAGGAGAGTAATGTATCCCTTACTATAGCTGATGGGACAGTGAAGAAACCACTTGGGAGTCTCACAGATGTGCCAATGATGATAGAAGGAGTAACCATTCCCACTGATTTCCTGGTGCTTGATGTGGAAGGGCATATAAAGAATGCTATCATACTAGGAAGACCTTTCTTGGCCTCAGCTGGAGCAGCGTTTGATGCTAAGGAATGCATTATTTAGCTGAAGCTGACCAAGAAGAAGGTTCTAAGGTTTGACTCCAAAGGGAATAAGCTGGAGAATGAGCAAGCCTTCTCAATGGATATCAGGAAGCTGAAGCAACTTGGAAGGAACTGGCCAGAGTTTGAAGGCTACCAAGGAGAGAGTTTTGATGGCTGCTGCTTGGCCAAGTTCTTTGAAGACACCACTGAAAAGGAGGTCCTTGAAGTGGTTGGTTAGAAGAATCTGAATGAGATCAAGTTGGATACTAACAAAGGGGAGCTGGTTTTGTAACCAAGGGTTTCTATGAAGGGAGAGTTCATCTTCAAGCTTCAGCAAGAGGGGAAGACTATGCCTTTTGCCAAGATAAAGATGAATGAAGTTTCTGCTAGAGTCTAAAGGAGCAAGCCACCACCAAGGAGTTCCAAGACTCCTTCTCCTCACCTCAACTAAAGAGGTAATCAAAGTCAAGCTTAGTGACTTTAAGCAAGCACACTTGGGAGGTAGTCCCATGGTATCCTTTTGTAAATATTATGCTTTCTAGTTTATCTTTTATGCTTTGTTTTAGTGTATAGAAACATGATTTCGAACTGGGGTTTGAGAAAGTCTGAAGGGGACAAAGAACAGGTGTATTCTGGCTGATATCGGTCATTTGTATCGGTCATGACAGACCGATACACAGACTTTCGGTCATCAGTATCGATCATAATTGACTGATATTAGTGGAGCCAGTCTATACCAGTCAACATATCGGTCACTTGTGACCGATATGGAAAGAAGTTTGGAAAGCAGGACGAATTTCGGTCATTCATATCGACCATGCTTGATCGACATAAACACACGATATGATTTTCGGTCCAGAGTATCGATCACTGGTGATCGATGAGATTCTTGGAATCATATCGGTCCCCAATATCGATCACTCAAGATCGACACAGTCATGCCGGATGTATTTCGGTCAAGTGTGTCGATCACTGATGACCGATACTAATCCTAGGAAGCACGTCAGTCTCCAGTGTCGATCACTCATGACCGAAAATGCAATTTCGGTCAGTAATATCGGTCATGAGTGACCGAAACTCCATCCGAATTAAGTATCTCAACTTTCAAAATTTTTTACCTCCTTTGGTTTTGAGCCAAAGGAGTTTGAATTTTTAAATGGGATTCCTCCTGACCTCTTTCTTAGCTTCTGAACACTTTTTTTTTTGTCCCCCACACTTTTGATTCCTTATGTTCCCTCACCAACCTTTGATTCCTTTGGGTTCCTCTCTTCTCTCTCTATTTAAGCAACAACTTTCTTCACTTCTCTTCACACTTAAACTCACTCTTCTTCTCACCTAAAGCTCGAAACAACTAGTTCTTTTTCTCTTTTATTGCTTTCTTTAAGTATTCAAAAACTCACTAAAGGTTTGCTTCCTAAACTATCTCTCTTTGCTCTTACTCTTAGCTTATGTTAAAAATCGCTTAGTATGAAGTTTTTAAGAGCAAGCAGTGTTTAGTTTTGATTGTTGTGATATGGTTCTGCAATTTGGATTTGTTTTGAAATATCAAGCTAGATGTTGAAGTTCTGATTAATGTCTATTTATCTCATTGCTTGTTCATCCTCATCCTTTTGCAAGATCATCATCTCTTTTGCCTAAGAACCATTTTGCTAGAATGTCATGCATAACTGTTTATCTTTTGTGCATTCTAGCTTATTTAGTTGCTAGCTTTTGATCTCTTCTTGCTTTGAATAAGTTTAAGCTTGTTGTTAGGACTTGTTAGACTTTTCTTAGCTTAAGGAGTTTCACCATTAAAAAGCTTTCAGCTATTTGGTTCTTCAGCTTTCATTCTTTCGCTTACCTTGTTTTCAAGCTTTGCTTTTGAAGGTACCATGGGAAGAACAAACATAGCTGCTGGGAAAAAGGGAAAAGCACCTCAGGAAGCACCAACATCTCCAACAGTAAGGCAAGAAAAAGGAAAGGGCAAAGCTGCTGAGACTTCATCCAAGGCCGCTGGAAAGAGGCCAGCTAAGGATAAAAGCGCAAAGCATAGAGGCAAGGGAAAAGCTGTTGAGGAAGAAGTTCCACCCATGAAGTACAGTGCTAGGGAACTCATGGAGAGATTCAGTAGATGCACCTTCAAGCCAACAAGATATCCATGCCCCTCCACAATGAAGGAGCTGGGAATCTATGAAGACTGCATCTGCACCTTTGAACAGATGGGGCTTACAGAGCTACTACAGCCTCTCCTATCCTATTAGCGCTTCACTCATCAATTCCTCTCCACCCTCAAGGTGATTTATTATGAGAAGAGTGAGCTCCCTGACCATGATGGATGTATCTCTTTCAAGCTTGGAAAACAGAAGTTCAAAATCACATTCGTAGAACTCTCCAGGGCGCTGGGGCTAAGCACCTACTTTCAAAGAGGGAAGAAGTTCTTAATCCATGAATCACAGTACACAAGGTTTTGGGAGGCAATTGGAGTAGGGGAATTCAAAGCTGGGACTACTAGGAACCAACACTTGAAGCATCCTGCAGTTAGATATGCACACAAGGTGATTGCAAACACATTTTTTTGCAAGGAAAGAAACCTCACATCTAACTGGCAAGGAGAGAGACTTCCTCTACAATGGATTGTACACTGGTCCAGGCACCATCAGATGTGCAGTGAAAGTTCCTCCACCAAGCAAGCTCCCATGCCTTGTAAGACTGTTGATGGAGCAGCTGAAAACATACCAGAGCTGGATTGTCAACAAGGGAAGAAGGGAGAATAATCCACAACTGCACATTGGAGCAGTTGTGACACCAATTCTATTAGGTTGTGATGTGAACCTTGAGGAGCATGCTGAAGATGCTCTAGCTCCTGTCTGGATAGATATGGAGTATCTGATGAGAAGTCATTTTCTTGAGAAGAGTGTTCAGGGCAAGTATGTTTATCAATTTCTCAACAATCACTTAGAGCAAGTGAGAGTCCTTCTCCCAAACCCAAGGCTAACCTCCTTCACCATAACAACAAACATCAACTTCAACTTGAGTGAGGAGGAGCTCTACACAGGCCGCCCTATTCCTACAGGAAAAGAAGAAGAAGACATTGAAGAAGAAGAGGAGCACACTGAAGAGATTAGAGAAGAAGGAGAAGAAGAACAATGGAATGCTACTGCTGGCGATGAAGGCCAAGGAGGAACCTATGAAGAAGATGAGCTTGAAGAAGAAGAAGTGTTGAACTACAGCTCAAGGCAGTTCCACTTTTATCCCTATGAAGCTCCCAACCAAGGAAGCTCTTTGAGAGCAGCTCATGAGCACATCAACACACTCCAGAAGTGGTGCAAGTGGCAAGACAAAGCCATCAAAGGGCTTATGAAGATGGGAAGGGGAAGTTCAGGAAGAACAAGGCTACATCAGCAAAAACTTCCTACCACAGCCACACCCAAGAGCTCAACTCTCAACAAGAAGAGCAACTTCACCAAGCTGAGCCAACTGAAGAGGAGGAAGCTGTATGGAACCCCCATGGAAGACACTCATTCCATGCACAACCAAGTGATCAATGGGGTACATGGGCACAACCAAGGGCCTCATCTTATCAGCTGGTGCCTGACCCAGCCCAAACCTGTTTTTAATTATGTTTTTGCCATTACTCTAGGGCTTTCTTCTCTAGACTATAAATAGCCCTTTTTCCAGATTTTCGAGGGTCATGTCAAAATACTGTTCTGGAGCATTTTCATTAAGTTTGTAAGACAATTTTTTTGCTTTGTTTAATATAATCAATTATTTGCTTTAATATTTCTTTAATCTTTCTTTTAATCATGATTAGCATCTTTTTTCTTTGTGATTTGGTGTTAAACATGATTATGAGTGAGTAGTCATCTTAGGGTTTCTAGATGTGGTAGATTAAGGGGATTTAAGGCTTGATTAAGGCTTGTTAAGTGCTTCAGTTTATGGTTTCCTCTCTATTAATCTGTTATTCATGCTAGATTAGTCTTGATCAAACTTGTCGAAGTTGTTAGCTTTCTCTTATGCCCACCAAGTGTTTGATGAAATGCTGATCATGTTTAATAGAGGATTTGTTGGCCTTGGCTCAATAGATTGACTGTTTGAGGAGCATTTTTACTTGAATAGAGTTATTTAATCATGCTTGCTTGATGTTTTAGCACAAATGAGAGTTAGTTCTTGATAGAATGTTTAGCAAAGGGTTATTTGCCAAGAGATTGGATCTAACTAGCTTAATTGTGAACTCTATGTCTACGAATCACCATTGCCTGCTTATTTGCTTGATCAATGTAGTTTGAAACAGCCTAGTTAATGTCTGAAATTCCCCAAAGTCAATAACCACATCTAGGAACTTGCCTTTTTCTTATTTGAATCTCGGATTTGCTCTGTTTTACTCTGTTTTTCTTGCTTAGAACTGCTTAGTTTGCTTTTCCTTTCACTTTGTTTGCTGCTTGTTTTACCTAGGTTGCTAGAACTGTTGCTTAGGCAACAAAACCAATTCTCTGCTTGCTTGACTTAGAGATTTTACTCTTAACTCTTCTGTTTTCAACTCTTCCCAATTGGATTGACATAAAACCCATACTACAATTGACTAGTGCAAGGGTGACTGAACCAAGGGGTCACAAACCTTGTGTCAAAGGTATTGTGGGCTGATAAGGAGGAGGTGTGTTTCTTTGTTCCTTGGCTAACTCCTTAGAAGCCTCCTTTGCCTTGCCTTTAGTAACCTCCTTGTCCTTGGCTTTTTCTGAAATCTTTTCAGCTTCAATCATTTCATCTTCTGGAGTGTCCTCATTTTCGTTGACCCCAACCCCCTCTTCTTGTTCCTCAATGTCCTCATTGGGTGTAGAAGGAGCTACTCTTGGGGGAAGCTGCTTCCCACTTCTGAGAGTGACAGCTTTGACATATTCTTTTGTGAGTGAAGAGGTAGAAGGGGCAGACATGGTTTCTAGTTTGTTGATCTTTATTTTGATAGGAGCTATGTGTGACTGAAGTTTTGAGTCAATGTCCTTGTGTATTTCATTAGTCATACTTCTCTTAATATCAGTGAAACTCTTTTGAATCTCAACAGCCATCATCTTCTGCAGTCCTCCATTGTGAAGTTGTTGGAGTTGGAGGAGCATTCTTTATAATCCAGATTATGTGAAGGTGAAAAATTATTGATACCAGCTGTTTGAGAAGAGTAAGCTTGATGCTGTGGAGAGTGAGTGTCTTCAACGGACTGGTGTATATAGGCTCCATGGTCATGATGCATCAGTGGCGCCTCTTGTTGTTGGAGAGCTTTTACATGGTGTTCTTTGGGTAGGAGTTTAGTGGTTGCATTGAGTAGTAGATCAACTTTCTTCTGCAGGGCTTTCATCTTAGACAATGCTGTTGCTAGTTCCTTGGAATATTGCTCTTTGTCATCCACATAGTCCCAATTGCTGAGTGCCATGTTCTCCACCAGTACCCAGCCTTCATCTACATCTTTTCCAAGGAAGTAGCCATTACTAGCTGTATCTAGAAGGATTCTTATCTTTGGGAGAACACCTCTATAGAGTGTGGATAGAAGCATTTCCTTAGTGAAGCCATGATGAGGGCATTGATGATCAAAACCTCTGAACATCTCCCATGTGTCTCCAAAGCTTTTATTAGACCACTGCCTGAAGTTTGTAATCTCATTTCTGAAGTGTGCAGTTCTTGAGGGAGAGAAGAATTTGGTTAAGAAAGCACATTTACATTGTTTACCAAGTGGTGATGCTGCCTTGTGCAAGAGATTTCTCCCATAATCTAGCTCTATCACCAAGAGAAAATGGAAATAACTTGAGCTTCAAACCATCATCTGATACTCCACTAAGCTTTGTTAAAGTGCATATCCTCTCAAACTGATCCAGGTGCTCTAAAGGGTCTTGGTTGGGCAATCCAAAGAACTGCCTTTCTTGGATCATTGTGATGAGACTGCTCTTGATCTGATATTTCTCAGTTTCCATAGGTGGAAGAATTCCTTCTCTTGAAGCATAGTTGGAGGGTATATCAGCAGCACCAATGGGTCTTCTTGGTCTCTGAACAACAGCTCCTTGTAGACCAGCTTGACCTTGTTCACCTTGCAGGCCTTGAATTCCTTGAGGACCTTGAGGACCTTGTGGACCTTGCAAACCAAAATCAGCAGCATACTGATGTTCTTCCATGCTTCAACAGCTGAATGCTGATTCTGCAAACCCAAAATCTTTGACCTTTAACCTCAGTTGTAGTTGTAGACACTTAAGATCAAGTGTTGTGGTACCTACAAAAGAAATTCTAGACCAAAAGAGAAATCAGTAACTAAAATCGAAAATAACAAAGCTTGATCTCAAGATCTCTACAAATCCTACTGAACAAAGCATTACCCTAATGGCAACGGCGCCAAATTGATACAAGAGTTTTGACTCTCTTATGTCAATCACCCATTGTACTAGTCACTGTATCATTGAGTTTTAATGTCAATCCAAAGGGGAAGATTGAAACAGCAGGATTATAGTAGATTTCCTAATTCAAGAAGATATAAAAGGGGTTTTAGAATATCTAGCAACCTAAGTGGTCAAACAGCAACCAAACAAGCATAAAATAAGGAAGAAGGCAAGCAAACAACCAAAGTAAAGATAAAAACATGGCATATTCAGAATAGAGCTTAAAATAAGGAAAGATGGGACTTGAGATGAGATTATTGGTGTTAGGGAACTCTTGACTCAACTTATGATGCTTACAAACTCACACAATGCTATTCCTTATGAATAAGATTCATTTATATGACTAATCCAATCTCTTGGCACTAATCTCTTTGCTAATTACCAGGTCAAGAACTAATTCTCATTAGTGAAATGATAAAGAGCAAGCATTAAAACAAATCTATCAACCCTATATTGCCAAATCACTCCCTAGACAGTCAATCTCTTGAGCTAGGATAAGCAATTCTCTTGCAAAGCAGTTCAAGCATTTCATCAAACACTTGGTGGGCATAAAATGAGCCTAAAATCTCAATCAACTTAGCTAGGGCTAATAAAGCATTAAACACAGCAATCAAGAAAGGAAATGGAAGAATTAACCCTAAACCTAACCCATCTCAAATCCCTAAAAAGGACTACTCACTAATCACCATTTAAGCCACCAAATCAAAGAGATAAAGACGACTAATCATGATTAGAAAGCTTAAACAAGATGAAAGATGCAAACTTCGATTAAAATGAAGCAAAGATTCAAATTACAAAACCCAAGGGTCTAAACAAGAAAGAAAGAACTGCTGGGTAAAAGCTTGTTCCCAGAAATTAGGGATTTTTCGTATTTATAGGAGTCTAAGCAAAAATGGCAAAATTGTAAATAAAGGGTCTTCAGTCTGGCAGCGTATCTGTCAGTTACGTCGGTCATCAGTGACCGATACGGATCCCATCGGTCTGGAGTGATCGACACTGGTGACCGAAATTAACTCGTTGTGTTTGTATCGGTCACCCTTGACCGATGCAGGTGATCGATGCTGCTTTGTATCGGTCATCCTTGACCGATACTGGTGATCGATACTGCTCCATATCGGTCATCCTTGACCGATGTTCACCGTGCTCTGGCCGAAAACTTCTGCAGAGATTCTCTGCTTCGATCCTTCTTGCTCCCTTTTGCCCAGCTAGCATCCTGGATCATCCCCAAAACTCCTCCAAGCTCCTTTTAGCTCCAATAGCACCTAAAAACATACAAAATGCAAGGAAAATGCAAACTATACTCTAAATGCAACCTAAGTTTAAAAGGAGAAGTAAATGGGACAAAAGCTAAGGGAACACATGCAAAAGAGGACCAAAATATGTACTAAATGCAGCCCTAAATGGTGTAAATACAAGGGATATCACTGCTGCTGAGCAATCCTCCAAAGCCGCTGGAAAGAGACCAGTTGGAGATGAGGGAGAAAATCAACCAAAGAAGGTCAATGCTGCTAGAGCACTCATGGAGGCTTTCAACCAGTGCACTTTCAAGCCAACAAGATACCCATGCACCTCCACAATGAAGGCGCTGGTGCTCTATAGTGACTGCAAAGCCATATTTGAGCGCATGGGCCTTGGAGCTTTCATGGAAATGCCACTCCCATCTTACCAACAGCTCACATACCAATTCCTCTCCAAACTCAAGGTGGTCTGGTATGAAGACAATGAACTCTCTAATGGCGATGGATGGATTTCTTTTTGGATTGGCAAGGAAAAGTTTTCCCCAACATTCACGACGATCGCCAAGGCTCTAGATCTGAAGTCCCGCCCCACCAAGCTGAGCAGGTTCGAAATCCTAGTAAGCAGCACAACATGCTGTGGGGCATTATTGGGGCTGGGCAATACATGATAACGGTATTTTTCAATGATGCAAAGATGATGTCAAGATACAACAGAGAGGTTATCAAAACTCAAATGCACACAAAGATGTAGTATAGTGAGCAAGAGAGGAATCAATCCACACCTTGGGGTAGCAAGATCACTAAGAATGCAAAGGAATGAGCAAATCTAAGCAGATTATGAAAATGATTGGTAAAATCCCTGAAAACTAGATGCAGTGATTAAATGCAAGGCAAAACAATTTTAAAATCCCTGGAAGAGGGTTAACTACCACGAGGAACATGCGGAATATTTAAAATGAAAAGCTACTAATTATTAAAAATCGACTAGTGGATCTACCACGGGATCGACCACTAGATCGAGCAACAACGATCGATCTCGTCTAAACGACCTAGAATGATGAAATGATGCGATTTGTGATTAATAAGAACATGACTTTATGATGGTGGGATGATATTAAACGACTTAAGATACTAAGAAAGAGGGTCTTGGGTCGAGGGTCACGTTCGTGGTCTCAAAGGTCAAAGCTTAGTTAGAAAACATATGATCTACTCTCTTTGAGAGGTTCTTTAGGCCTTGAAAACAAAATAAGATCCATCCATGGCGTGTGGTATGGATCACTCCTTCATTCTCTTCTCCAAACCCATGGCATTTGGTGGAAAAAGAGATCGAAAGGCATAAAACATAGATTTCAAACAATTGACCTAACTAGTCCCCTTTACAACCATGGCGTGTGGAAAGGTAGACTAGCCTATAGGATTTGATTTTCCAGGACATCTTGATCCTGTCAAGGTAAGACATCCCTCGGAATATAAAGATCTTGGCATGAGAGTCTCTAAGCCTTAAGCGTTCAAAATCCTAGAAGAGATGGTGATGAAGAACAAGAAAACACAAAACTTTAACCTTTTCGATCCTTTCGAATCGCCCCGACCCCAAAACCCAGTAAGACTACTCGCGATTCATAAAGAAAACCGATGAAAGCATAAAAGATGATCTATTAAGCATGATTAACAAAGATTAAAGCAAGCTGTTTAATATTCAAAAGTTAAAATGCAAGAAAAGCTTCGAAAGTCTACAATGGCGATTCGCCTAAAAACAAGAGAGATAAGAAAAGGTAGAAGATAGAATGGGGATAATGAAAGGGATCGTTGCCTTTTGCCAAAAATGGCCAAACCGCAAATGGTCCCCCCTTCGCTACGGTCCAAAGCGAGCTGGATGGATAAGGTTGGTCTGGGATCGAGCACGAAGCTCGATTTGCCACTTGATCTTGTCTTGGATCAGATGACTCTTAGTCGATCTCTGAGTCGATCTTGTGCTGATCGGGTTGGAAGCTCGATCCAGTATTTGATATGCATGGCGTCATTTACGTCCGTACTTCAGATCGATCCCAACACTCGATCTTGATCTCGATCCATCTGCTTGCATCGACTTGATTACTCGATCTTCTGGTCGATCTCGTCTGGATCGACCTGCCTTGCTCGATCTCGGGTCCCAAGCATGCAATCCTGATTTCTCCAAGTCTCCACGAACTTCCTCACGAGCCTCAGCACGTCCACGAATCCTCCATAGCTCCAAAGTAGCCGAAAACAACCTGAATGCAATGCAAAATTCAAGAAACATGCAAATGCTGGTGCAAAAGTACTCTAGGACCTAAAGTGATGCAAACTAGCCTAAAGTGCGAGGTAAATGCATGAGAAACTATCTTATATGTATGCAAAACACATGAAATATGCAGCAATATCAACTCCCCCTAACTTGCCTTTTGCTTGCCCTCAAGCAAACAAAATTCAAGAAGGGAGAGAGGTTTTAAAACAATCGGGGGTTTAAGCTTCTTGCAAAGGTGTCTTTCAAATGAATCAATCTCAACGTCCTAGTCACTAGTTTTAAGATGCGATGCACACACTCATACTCCAAAGAACTTAGCCATACTCATCACACAATGAATTTCAAATCATGACTCTCCTATTCCAAACAATTAAAGAATCTCATCCTTTAACATTCATTAATGATCAGACCGTGAATCAAACTTATGCACTTTAAAGTAGAACACATTTGGCTAAGGGTGAAGACTATGAGCATAGAATGATCTCATTTTAAAAAGGGTTATACAATGCAAAAGGTTTCTCTCACGAATGGTATGAACTTTATGCATAATGCTAAAGGTAAAGGCAATTGATGCATACATGATCAGATTCTCATCTACCCATACGCTAATCAATTATCCTAAAACCCCTCTCATTTTTTTTTATTTTAAGCTCACTCACCCACTTAGATACTCCCCTTATCAACAAAGCATCAGCTTAGCAAACCCCAAATCAAAACAGAAAACATCTTTACTCTTTAGGCTAGTGAAAAGGCTTGAAAATATTTTAGCTCCTTATTTTTTTCTTATTGATTGCTCTCTATTCTCTCTTTTTCTTTTCCTTTTTTTTTATTTGGCTCTTAGACTCTTTTCTTTTCTTTTTATTTTTCTTGAGAGAGCTATCTTCTGAAATACTTAGAGCTTTATATATTTTGAAAACAAAGCCTTTCACTTAAAACCTTTTAATCACTTCAATCACCAAGACCTTTTTGAAACCGTAAGCATATAAACAAAAAAACAATCCCATCAAACCCCCAAACTTATCCTAAGCCTATAACTAACTTCAAAATGCAAAGCTAGCAATTATATGAGAACCTAATCATGTCGCCTAAACGTAACACGTTATGCTAAGTTCAAACCGAAAAGAGGCCTCACAATGATGTCACACAAGAATACTTTGCTTGAAAGAAAGGTAAGGGTAATGGTGGGGGTTCTACTTAGGCTCACAAAAAGTGGTAAAGGAGGAAGAGAGTCCAAATATGTGTAAGATCCATGTGTTCATTTTCAAATGCATAAGAATGATATTTAAAAATCAGGTTAGGGTTCTCACTTATTAGGACAAGTTTCAAATCATGAATGTTCAAGTCAAGCCACGAAAATCCAAACAAGTGATCCAAGCATGGAAAGGACTTACTTTCAAAGCGTGAGCAAAGCATTAGAGAACTACTAACTAGGGCATTGAAACAATTCATGAGCTTAAAACACCTTTTTAAGAAAACTTTAACCCCTTATGCAAATGTAAGCAACCTAGATGCTTAAAAATTCTAGAATGTAAACAATAAGAAATCCTAAAATGTTCAACAATGTGAATGCAACTACATGAATTTTTTTTTTTTGAAAATTTTTAAAACTTTTACCAATTTTTTTGTTTTTTTCTATGCCTTAGATGCAATGAAGACTCAAGGGATGCAAAGAGAAGATAAGAGCAAAATAAACATGTCAAACCACACACATACTCCCCCAAACTTGAATGACACTGTCTCGGTGGCAAACAAATTCGAGAGAGTTCAAAACCACAAAGCAAAAACAATGAAAATATGAGTGGTGTGTACAAGGATCGGTTGTTGGTACCTTGGAGCTAAACTCTGCTGGAACTTGAGGATGTTCCAGCGGAGCTGCTCTTGCTAGAGGAGCGTCGTGCTATGTCTTTGCCTTTATCAGCGGTCGGGAAACCATGGACAGAATGACGTGCTTGTTGTGCGTTGCCTTGTGGTTCACGAATGACGACACCGCCAGTCGATCTCCTCCTCTTCTCGGGCTCCTCGACCTCTAAACTCATGGACTGCTTAGACTTCGCGGATGAGCTCCCTTGAAGCGCCTTGACTTTCTCGGCAAGCTTCTTGATCATCTTCCCTTTCCACTTAGTAATCTTGTGCTGCACCTCCACCACCGAAGCAAGAAACTTCTCCGCTTTGGTCCGTGGTTCAAAGTCCATCCTGGGAAGTTCAAAGTGGGCTGGCATTGCCCCATCTGAGGGTGGTGACTCTGACTCCTCATGCGCGGACTGAATAGGCATCATGGTTGCACCAAGTGGAGCGTAACACTCTTCTTGGGTTGGGCAAAATTCGATTGTACCGATGCTATCCAAGTGTGTCTCGTCAACGTTGGGTAGGATGCACACGCTCTTCTTCATCTCGTCATTGTAGAACAGATAAGCAAAGAATCCCGGAGCTGGCATAGGTCCCATGCTATCTGTATTGCGCATGTAGGTTTCGTCCATGAATACTCTATCCGCGCAAGGCTCGAAGCGTTGAAGAGGTACACCGGCTTGGATGAAGAGTAGCGTGAGGAAACCTCCAATGTATGCTGAACTCGCCTTGCACCTCAGAGCGTATGCCTTGTACTTCACCAAGGAGGATGCTAGAATACATCTGTAGTTAACATCATTCCCAAGGTCATCCATCAGCGGATCGTGGTTCTCTTCTTCGCTGCTGCTTAAATCTAGAATATCTAGATAAAGGAAAAGAAAATCTAGATATGAGCTTAAATCTAGAATATTTCCTGATTTCTAGCTTCTTTTAAAAAATTGTTAAAATCACTAGCAACTTAAATCAACCATGCGATTATTAAAGGGTTTTTGAAAGATTTTATTTAAAAATCTGAAAATACCTTTGCAGGATTGAAAACAGAAGCTAATGGCCTTTAGGAAAAGAAAAATAGCACTCTCTCTCGATTTAGAATTTGCAAGAACAGAAATGAGAGAGTGTGAAGTTGTTGAAAACATAAAGGCCAAGAAAATCTAAAACCATGGGTAAGAAAAACGGTTTTCTGACAAAAGGTGTGGTCAAGGCACATCTTTCGTGGTCCTAGATGCTTGCCTTGACTACCATTCAAAATCAAAAAGAGAGGGAAAAGAAAAATGGATGGAAAAATTTGTTACCTCGGCATGAGATCGAGTCCTTTTGGTCGATCTAGGACTCGATCTCATGCCCATGTTTGCTGGATCGATAGATTTGATCGATCAGTGACTCGATTGGTTTAGAATCGAGTCATATATCGATTTGACTCTCTCGTTCCTTGACTTTTGGTCAACTAGGCTGTACTCCTTGGATCGATTTCCTTGATTGATTCGGGGGGTCGATTTGGCTGAGATCGAATAGCACAACGTGTAGACTACTCGATCTGAGTTCAAGGATCGAGTGACTCGGTCGATCTACCCCTCGTTCGCTTTTCAAGCTGAACGTATTGATGGATTGTCCTCTCGTGATCGAACGTTCCACTCGATTTGTCTACTCGATCTCGTCTAGATCGACTGACTCCTCTCGATTCACTAGCTCGATCTAGCAAAGATCGAGCCAGGATGAGTCGATCTAGCACTCGATCTATAGCCTATGGTCGCCCCTTCTTACTCCTTTTGGATCTAAGATCATGGCCTGTAATCCATTATATCTGTTCCTACACACTCAGAACATAAAAACATAAAGTTGAAAGAGAAATAAAGCAAAAATATATACAGGATAGACATGGGAATGCCTCCCAAGTGCGATTTCTTTAACGTCTTTAGCTAGACTTTACTTTGTTTAGGCAGATGGTGGGTCTTGGAGAAGCATTGAGGTGCTCTCCTTGTCAAATGCACTCTCCATGTATGGCTTAACTCTGTGTCCGTTCACATTGAATGCATTCCCACTCTTGCCTACCAACGTGACCGCTCCGTAGGGCAATACCTCCTTGATTTCATACGGTCCACTCCACCTAGATTTCAGCTTCCCTGGAAAGAGCTTGGGCCTTGAATTGTAAAGCAGCACCAAAATCCCTTCCTTAAGCTCCTTGGGTACCAATTTCTTGTCATGAGCAGCCTTAGTGCGCTCCTTGTAGATCCTAGCGCTTTCGTAAGCATCTAGCCTTAGCTCATCAAGGTCGTGTAGCTGGATCAAGCGCTTCTCCTGAGCTTTCTTTAGATCAAAATTCAGCCGCTTCACAGCCCACAATGCTCGATGTTCCAGCTCAATGGGGAGATGGCATCCTTTGCCGTAGAGAAGAGTGAAAGGAGTAGTACCAATGGGCGTTTTCAAAGCAGTCCGGTAAGCCCACAAAGCGTCGTCTAGCTTCACTGCCCAATCCTTCCGAGTTGTCCCAACTGTTCTCTCAAGTATCGCCTTGATCTGCCGGTTAGAGACCTCCACTTGGCCACACGTTTGAGGATGGTAAGGCGTAGCTACCTTGTGCTTCACGCCATACTTCCTTAGAAGGTTTTCAAACAACTTGTTGGTGAAATGACTACCGCCGTCACTGATTACAACCTTGGGGACTCCAAACCGTGGGAATATGACTGTTGTGAAGCATAGTAAATCACGTGCAGCCGCTTGTCTTTCCTCTGACCAAGAACAGCTCCCACGGTGTAGTCACTCACGTCACACATTATCTCGAACAGTAGATCCAATCCGGTGCTTGCACTATAGGCGCGGATACCAGAGCTTCCTTGATGGTCATGAAAGCACGAAGGCAATCCTCATTAAACACGAAGTCAGCTTCCTTGCACAAAAGCCATGAGAAAGGGCGTGCAATCTTGGAAAAATCCTTGATGAAGCGCCTGTAGACGTCAGCGTGGCCTAGGAAACTCCTCACCCCTTTTACATTAACCGGCGACTCAAGACTCATTATGACCTCAACCTTGGCTTTGTTAACCTCTATGCATTTCTCTGATATCTTGTGGCAAGCACGATCCCTTCTTTCACCATGAACTGACGCTTCTCCCAGTTAAGCACAAGATTCGTCTCTTCACAACGCTTTAGTACCTTACAAAGATTCAACAAACACGCAGAAAAAGACGCACCATATACAGAGAAGTCATCCATAAACACTTCCACCATCTCTTCTATTATATCAGAGAAGATCGACATCATACACCGCTGAAACGTAGCCGGTGCGTTACACAACCCGAATGGCATCCTTCGATACGCGAAGGTGCCATTAGGGCATGTAAAGGTCGTCTTCTCCTGATCATTTGAATGGATAGGTATTTGAAAGAATCCACTATATCCATCAAGAAAGCAATAGTAAGGATGATTAGCAAGCCTCTCAAGCATTTGATCAATAAAAGGTAAGGGAAAATGATCCTTTCTAGTAGCAAGATTAAGCTTCCTATAGTCAATACACATACGGTGTCCTGTAATACTCCTAGTAGGTATAAGCTCATCTTTATCATTCTTAATGACTGTGATCACTCCCTTCTTAGGCACCACGTGTACGGGAGAAACCCATGTGCTGTCACTTATGGGATAGATCACGTCAGCCTCTAACAGCTTAAGAATTTCCTTCTTAACAACCGCTTTTAAATTCGGATTCAAACGCCTTTAATGTTCTATAGAAGAGGCGCTCTCATTATCCAAGTGAATCCTATGAGTGCAAAGCATTGGTGAAAGGCCCATGATGTCACTTAGAGAGTACCCAATGGCCTTTCTATACTTTCTCAGCTCAGTTAGGAGCGAGTGTAACTCATCATCACTTAAGTTTTCATTCATAATCACAGGATAGGTTTCGTTAGGCCCTAAGAAAGCATACCTTAGCCCTTTTGAGAGCACATTAAGGTCCACCTTTGGGGCTAGCAGCTCACTCCAGTCCTCCTCGTGGCTCTTGTTGACATTCCCATCCTCAGTAGCCTCCTTAGAACCTGAGACGTGACCCAAAAGACCGCTGTCTTGAGCTGTTGTCCCCTCTGAGATCGAGTCTTCCAGTCGATCTTGCACTCGTTCTGGCCCGGATCGAGTAATTTCACTCGATTCTCCTACTCGATTTGATTGGGATCGAGCAAGAGATCGAGTCTCCGTCTCGATCTCTGAACTGATCGGTTGACTTCCCTCGATCTTTCCATCGATTGTTTTTCTGGATCGTGATATTGCAGCATATTTCGTGTATTTTGCATACATATAAGTTAGTTTCTCATGCATTTACCTTGCACTTTTGGCTAGTTTGCATCACTTTAGGTCCTAGAGCATTCTTGCACCAGCATATGCATGTTTCTTGCATTTTGCATCGCATTCAGGTTGTTTTCGGCTACTTTGGAGACTTGGAAGATTCGTGGACGTGCTAAGGCTCGTGAGGAGGCTCGTGGAAACTTGGAGAATTTAGGAATGCTTGCTAAGGATCAGAGATCGAGAAGCGGATCGAGTATGGCCTGTCGATCTATCGAGTAGTCCATCCGATCCAAGGGAACTGATCGAGACGGAGATCGAGTGAAGAGATCGATCAAGGAGTACGGGTGTAAATGACGCCATGTAGAGCGGAGTCGGATCGAGTCAACTACTTGATCCTCCATAGATCGACTCCAAGATCGGACGAAGCACTCGATCCACCGAAGAAGACCGAGACACAGATCGAGTTGAAGTCACGATGTTCGAAGATGATCGAGTGAGATGCTCGATCTCGAGGTCGATCCTAGTGCACTTTAACTGTTTTTGGCTTCTATTGAGGGGGGGACCATCGAGCTGTTTGGCCTATTTTGGGAAGGCGGCGATCTTGCTTTTCCACACACGTTTTCACTTTCGCTTTTTAGAATTTTTCTCTCTGTGCGAAGGCGATTTCGCCATTGTTAGAAATTGAAGCTTTTTCTTGCTTTGTTCTTGAATATTGAATCGTTTAAGTTTAAAGCAATCATTTTTCATGTTTACTAGTTCGTCTTCTATGCTTTGTTCGGTTTATTTTATGTGTAGCGAGTAGTTTCATCGGGTTTTGGGGTTGAGAGGATTCAAAGGGGTTGAAAAGGTTTTTGAAGCTTGGTGTTTTCTTGTTCTTCATGGCTTTCTCTGTTAGGATATCGAGTTCTTAAGGCTTAGAGACTCTCACGCCAAGATCTTTATGATCCAAAGGGCCTCTTACCTTGACAGGATCCAGAGGTCCTTGAAAATCGAATCCTAGTCTACCTTTCCCAAACGCCATGGTAGTTTAAGGGACTAGTTAGGTCGTGTGTTTGAAATATATGTTTTATGCCCTTCAATCTCTTTTTCCGCCAAACGCCATGGGTCTGGAGGAGAGGATGAAGGAGTGATCCATACCACACACCATGGATG
The DNA here is from genome assembly GCA_911865555.2 of Thlaspi arvense. Classification (NCBI taxonomy): domain Eukaryota; kingdom Viridiplantae; phylum Streptophyta; class Magnoliopsida; order Brassicales; family Brassicaceae; genus Thlaspi; species Thlaspi arvense. The sequence continues at coordinate 24,432,663 of OU466863.1, read as the reverse complement.
GATCTTGTTTTGTTTTCAAGGCCTAGAGAATCTCACAAAGTGAGTAGATCTAAAGTTTTCAAACCAAGCTCGAACCTTTGAAACCCTTGAACATGAATCTCAACCATGGACCCTCTTTCTTAGTATTCTTACATCTCTGTTAATCATTCGCTTGCTATCTGTTCGCATCCTGGTCTTTAGATTCATTTCTGTTGAACTTTTAGACGAGATCGATCGTTGTTGCTCGATCTAGTGGTCGATCCTGTGGTCGATCCACTAGTTGATTTTTATTAATTCATAGCTTTGCATTTTATTCATTCTGTTTGTTCCTCGTGGTAGTTCACTCGTTTCTAGTATTTTTAAAATAGTTTTGCATTGCATTTGATCGTTGCATCTAGTTTTTAGGATTTTTACAAAACCGTTCATCATTTGCTTAGCTTTGCATGATCCTTTCATTCTCATTGCACTTTCTGGCTCCTAGGTTGGATTGATTCCTTTTGCACTATACTACGACTGTGTGCTGCTTGAGTTTTGATAACCTCCTGCATTACATTACTCATTTAGACAGCAAAAACCTGTTATCAAATGGCGTCGTTGCCATCTTAGGAGTGTTTAGGAAGCATTGAGATTTGAGGTTTAGTAAAGACTAAGCCTTTGTTTTTCTTTTGGATACTGATTTCTCTACTCTCAAACTTGTGTCTTTCAGGTACATGAATCTACGTTCAAGGGGAGAAAACAATCAACTTCAACCCTTGGACAACATTCATCAACTCGGACATTCAAGACAAAGAAGAGTTAGAGAGAAAGCTAGAGATTTTGAGGAGATAGTTCAGCAAGGTTCAGTGGATTTTGAAGCGATGGCTGAGCACGAACATCCAGAGGGACCTCCTCCAGCTCATGGGGCAGTGGGAAGGGGTAATGGAAACCCCCACCACGCGGCTAGACCCCCATGGATCATAGGAGCGGGAGATGCTCCCAACACTCATCATAATAGATTTGGGATCACTCCTCCTCCTGTACAGAACAACAACTTCGAGATTAAGCCAGGATTCATCTCAATGGTGCAAAACAATAAGTTCCACGGGTTAGCAATGAAAACTTCGAGCAAGTATGTGGGATGATCAAGATTAATGGCATATCCGAAGATGCTTTCAAGCTGTGTCTCTTTCCATTTTCTCTTGGAGACAAGGCTAGACATTGGGAGAAGACCCTTCCACAGGGCACCATTACCTCTTGGGCTGAGTGTAAGAAGGCGTTCCTTTCAAAGTTCTTCTCTAGCACCAGAACAGCAAGGTTGAGAAGTGAGATCAGCGGCTTCACTCAAAGGAACAATGAGACGTTTAATGAAGCCATGGAGCGGTTCAAGGACTACACCATTCCATGTCCTCACCACGGTTTCAGCGAAGAGACTCTACTAAGCACTATCTACCGCGGCGCTTCACCTAAGATACGCTTGCTACTTGACACGGCGAGTAAGGGAAACTTCCTTGGTCAAGAGGTAGAAGAGGGCATGGAGCTGATTGAAAACTTGGCATTGAGTGACGGCAATTATGCTGAAGACAATGACCGTACACCGAGAGGTTCTGAGCTAGAGTCTCACAAGAAAGAGCTTAAGTCAATGCATGAGAAGATTGACAAGCTAGTGTTGGCTAACCAGAAGCATGTTCACTTCGTTGGTGAAGCGGATGAAACCTTAGAGGAGCTTGAGTTGAGTCAACAAGAAGCCAATTGGGTGGCGGGGCAGAACAACTACAAACCTCAAGTGTATTCACAAGGCTACAACCAGAACAACAATCTCTCCTATAGAAGCACCAATGTCGCGAACCCTAAACATCAAGTGTACCCTGCTCAGCAAGTAAAGCCTTTCGTCCCATACAACAAAGGTTTTCAGCCGAGTGGTGGTTTCCAAGGGCAAGGGCAGAGCAACTTCCAAGGACAACAGCAAGGAAACAAGGGTTATACGCCAATGTAGCCTCCGGGCTTTGTCCCTCAACAACAACAGAGGCAACCGCAACAAGTTGATCATATCCAAGCCATGTTTCAACAATTGATTCAAGGGCAAGCATCTACAAATCAGAAGTTTTCCGAGATGAACACTCATTTAGACTCCTCACACACTGATTTCTCTACTCAGATTACAAACTTGAATAACAAGATCAAGCAGCTAGAGAAGGGAAAGGCGAGTACAAGTGGTCAGAATAGCTTACCGGGCAAGTGTGAGTAGAATCCCCAGGAATATGCCAACGCCATTACACTAAGGAGTGGGAAAGAGCTTGCACCTACGGTTACTCCTAAGAACAACGAGGACGTTGTAATTCAAGAGGGGGAGGGTAAGCTTTCAGCTGATGATGAGATCAACTTGGACAATGTTTGGATTCAAGGACCAAGGAGAGGTGAGAAAGCGGCTGTAGAAAAGAAAGTGGAGCAAGCTGCTAAGGAGAAAGACGCTTATGTGCCACCACCGTATGTACCCAAGCTACCTTTTCCTGGCCGCTTCAAGAAGCAACTTATAGAGAAGCACAGAATCTTGTTTGAGAAACATCTCAAGGACGTAGAGATCAAGCTACCTCTCGTGGACTGCCTTGCCATGATGCCTAAATGCACTAAATTCTTCAAAGACACGCTTGCAAAGAAGAATAAAGAGAGCAAGGAAGTACTAGTTCTTAGTGAGGAATGTAGTGCCGTAATACACAAGGAGATAGTTCCCAAGAAGTTGGGAGATCCTGGAAGCTTCACTATACCTTGCGCTTTAGGTCCAATGGAATTCAAGAGATGTCTTTGTGACCTCCGTGCTAGTATAAATCTGATGCCTCATTCCGTAGCAAAGAAACTTGGCTTTACCCGGTTCAAAGATTGCAAATGTAAACGTGCCTACGGACTTCATTGTGTTGGAAAAGGATGAAGAACCTAAGGATCCGCTCATTCTTGGTAGACCGTTCTTAGCCATCGCTGGAGCCATCATCGACGTCAAGAATGGGAAGATAGCTCTATACTTGGGTAAAGATATAAGGCTGGACTTCGACATCAATGAGGTTTTGAAGAAGCCTACGATAGAAGGGCAAGCTTTCTACATTGAGACGTTGGACGCTTTAGCGGATGATTTGCTAGAAGAGTTGGCTCAGGAGGATCATTTGAAGCTGGTATTGACTAAGGAGCCAGGAGAGTTCGGTTACTTGGATCAGAGGACTCATGAATACGTTAACCTGCTTAATTCAAGGAAAGTTGTGCTAGAATATAAAAGCGCTTGCCAAGAGATCGACTCCGAGATCGACAGGACAATCGAGAACACAACTCGATCTGGTGCAACAATCGACAGTCAGATCGAGGAGGGTGATCAATCCAGGAAATTAATCGAGTCCGAGATCGAGAGATGCCTTCCGATCAGTTCAGGGTTCATTCTGGAGAACGACTCGGCAGCTCGATCTCTCACTCAATCCACGTTAAATCGAGTAAGCGAATCGAGTGAAACTGCAAGATCTAGACGACATCGATAGCAAGATCGACTGGATGACTCGATTTCAGAGGGGAAAACGGTTCAAGAAAGCAGCCTTAAGGGTCATGTCTCGGGTTCTAGGGAAGGTTCCAAGGAGGAAAACAACAACAACAACCACGAGGATGATTGGAGCGAGCTGCTAGCCCCAAAGGTGGACCTTAAGGAGCTCCCAAAAGGGCTAAGGTATGCTTTCTTAGGGCTTAACGAAACCTATCCCGTGATTGTGAATGAAAACTTAATTGATGATGAGTTGCACTCACTCTTAACTGAGTTGAGAAAGTATAGGAAAGCCATTAGGTACTCTCTAAGTGACATCAAGGGCCTTTCACCAATGTTTTGCACTCATTGGATTCACTTGGATAATGAGAACGCCTCTTCTATAGAACATAAAAGGCCTTTGAATCCTAATTTGAAAGAGGTTGTTAAGAAAGAGATTCTTAAGCTGTTAGAAGATGACGTGATCTATCCCATAAGTGACAACACGTGGGTTTCTCCCGTAACACGTTATGCTAAGTTCAAACCGAAAAGAGGCTTCACAATGATGTCACACAAGAATACTTGGCTTGAAAGAAAGGTAAGGGTATGGTGGGGGTTCTACTTAGGCTCACAAAGAGTGGTAAAGGAGGAAGAGAGTCCAAATATGTGTAAGATCCATGTGTTCATTTTCAAATGCATAAGAATGATATTTAAAAATCAGGTTAGGGTTCTCACTTATTAGGACAAGTTTCAAATCATGAATTTTCAAGTCAAGCCACGAAAATCAAAACAAGTGATCCAAGCATGGAAAGGACTTACTTTCAAAGCGTGAGCAAAGCATTAGAGAACTACTAACTAGGGCATTGAAACAATTCATGAGCTTAAAACACCTTTTTAAGAAAACTTTAACCCCTTATGCAAATGTAAACAACCTAGATGCTTAAAATTTCTAGACTCAATTTTTTTTTTTTTTTTTTAAAAGTTTTATAAATTTTACCAATTTTTTTGTTCTTTTCTATGCCTTAGATGCAATGAAGACTCAAGGGATGCAAAGAGAAGATAAGAGCAAAATAAACATGTCAAACCACACACATACTCCCCCAAACTTGAATGACACCGTCTCGGTGACAAACAAATTCGAGAGAGTTCAAAACCACAAAGCAAAAACAAAGAAAATATGAGTGGTGTGTACAAGGATCGGTTGTTGGTACCTTGGAGCTAAACTCGGCTGGAACTTGAGGATGTTCCAGCGGAGCTGCTCTAGCTAGAGGAGCATCGTGCTATGTCTTTGCCTTTATCAGCGGTCGGGAAACCATGGACAGAATGACGTGCTTGTTGCGCGTTGCCTTGTGGTTCACGAATGATGACACCGCCAGTCGATCTCCTCCCCTTCTCGGGCTCCTCGACCTTTACACCCATGGACTGCTTAGACTTCGCGGATGAGCTCCCTTGAAGCGCCTTGACTTTCTCGGCAAGCTTCTTGATCATCTTCCCTTGCCACTTAGTAATCTTGTGCTGCACCTCCACCATCGAAGCAAGAAACTTCTCCGCTTTGGTCTGTGGTTCAAAGTCCATCCTGGGAAGCTCAAAGTGGGCTGGCATTGCCCCATTTGAGGGTGGTGACTCTGACTCCTCACGCGCGGACTGAATAGGCATCATGGTTGCACCAAGTGGTACGTAACACTCTTCTTGGGTTGGGAAAAATTCGATTGTACCGATGCTATCCAAGTGTGTCTCGTCAACATTGGGTAGGATGCACACGCTCTTCTTCTTCTCGTCATTGTAGAACAGATAAGCAAAGAATCCTGGAGCTGGCATAGGTCCCATGTAGGTTTCGTCAATGAATGCTCTATCCGCGCAAGGCTCGAAGCGTTGAAGAGGTACACCGGCTTGGATGAAGAGTGGCGTGAGGAAACCTCCAATGTATGCTGAACTTGCCTTGTACCTCAGAGCGTATGCCTTGTACTTCACCAAGGAGGATGCTAGAATACATCTGTAGTTAACATCATTCCCAAGGTCATCCATCAGTGGATTGTGGTTCTCTTCTTCGCTGCTGCACGGTATCCTTTTGATCCCTTGGAAAAGGAAGCACAACTCAGTCTTTGTCACTGTAGGAGACATGGCCCGCCCGCTGAAAGTGTTTGCCAACAGCTTGAGAGTGTACCTCAGAACGGGATTCCTTACTTTCTTGATCTTAGCCGTGTTGGCTTTGTATTCTTCATCACAAAGAACGTCCCATATGATGCTAGCGTTCTTATAAGGGGGAAACTCCACTTGCTTAGCCGCAGCGTTGAGTCCATATGCTTGGCAAAGCTCCTCAATGGAAAGGTGATAAGACCGCTTCTTGACCTTGTAGGTGAGATGACCTTGTGAAGGAGTGGGGAGACTCGGATTCTCAAAGGAAAACGCCAAGGTGGAGAGGAAATCCAAGGTGACTTGCGGATATGTTGGGCAATCCATCCTTGAAAGGCATGCAAGCCCCATGTCTTGGAGACGAAAGTCAAAATCTTCTAGAAGACCCATTCTTGCCAACAAGTCTCTACTTGCAAACTTGGTAGGCTCAAAGTGCAGCATCTCTAGCCTTTGCTTCGCTGACTTATCCTCCTCAGTCCAACGGATCCTCTCGTGAACATGATCAGGTTCCTCCTCTCGAACTTGTTGAGCTCCTTCCTCTTGAACCGCTTGCTGCTCTTCTTCTCTTTGTGTATCCTCTTCTCTAGTTCTCTTAGGTGCCATTGGTGCCTGAAAGGTAATTCTTGGAAGAAAGAGTTAAAATAGGCGGCAAATACAAAGAAAACACAAGGAAGAGAAAGAAATTCGCAACTAATACCCTAGATTTATGGGAGATTTATAAAAATTGTAACTAGATAAAGGAAAAGAAAATCTAGATATTGAGCTTAAATCTAGAATATTTTCTGATTTCTAGCTTCTTTTAAAAAATTGTTAAAATCACTAGCAACTTAAATCAACCATGTGATTATTAAAGGATTTTTGAAAAGATTTTAATTAAAAATCTGAAAATACATTTGCAGGATTGAAAACAGAAGCTAATGGCCATTAGGAAAAGAAAAATAGCAATCTCTCTCGATTTAGAATTTGCAAGAACAGAAATGAGAGAGTGTGAAGTTGTTGAAAACATAAAGGCCAAGAAAATCTAAAACCATGGGTAAGAAAAGCGGTTTTCTGACAAAAGGTGTGGTCAAGGCACATCTTTCGTGGTCAAAGATGCTTGCCTTGACTACCATTCAAAATCAAAAAGAGAGGGAAAAGAAAAATGGAGGGAAAAATTTGTTACCTCGGCATGAGATCGAGTCCTTTTGGTCGATCTAGGACTCGATCCCATGCTCATGTTGGCTGGATCGAGAGATTTGATCGATCAGTGACTCGATTGGTTTAGAATCGAGTCATAGATCGATTTGACTCTCTCGTTCCTTGACTTTTGGTCAACTAGGCTGTACTCCTTGGATCGATTTTCTTGATTGATTCGGGGGTCGATTTGGCTGAGATCGAATAGCACAACGTGTAGACTACTCGATCTGAGTTCAAGGATCGAGTGACTCTGTCGATCTACCCCTCGTTCGCTTTTCAAGCTGAACGTATTGATGGATTATCCTCTCGTGATCGACCGTTCCACTCGATTTGTCTACTCGATCTCGTCTAGATCGACTGACTCCTCTCGATTCACTAGCTCGATCTAGCAAAGATCGAGCCAGGATGAGTCGATCTAGCACTCGATCTCTAGCCTATGTTCGCCCCTTCTTACTCCTTTTGGATCTAAGATCATGGCCTGTAATCCATTATACCTGTTCCTACACACTCAGAAGATAAAAACATAAAGCTGAAAGAGAAATAAAGCAAAAATATATACAGGATAGACATGGGAATGCATCCCAAGTGCGATTTCTTTAACGTCTTTAGCTAGACTTTACTTGGTTTAGGCAGATGGTGGGTCTTGGAGAAGCATTGAGGTGCTCTCCTTGTCAAATGCACTCTCCATGTATGGCTTAACTCTGTGTCCGTTCACAGTGAATGCATTCCCACTCTTGCCTACCAATGTGACAGCTCCGTAGGGCAATACCTCCTTGATTTCATACGGTCCACTCCACCTAGATTTCAGCTTCCCTGGAAAGAGCTTGAGCCTTGAATTGTAAAGCAGCACCAAACTCCCTTCCTAAAGCTCCTTGGGTACCAACTTCTTGTCATGAGCAGCCTTAGTGCACTCCTTGTAGATCCTAGCGCTTTCGTAAGCATCTAGCCTTAGCTCATCAAGTTCGTGTAGCTGGATCAAGCGCTTCTCCTGAGCTGTCTTTAGATCAAAATTCAGCCGCTTCACAGCCCACAATGCTCGATGTTCCAGCTCAACGGGGAGATGGCATCCTTTGCCGTAGAGAAGAGTGAAAGGAGTAGTACCAATGGGCGTTTTCAAAGCAGTCCGGTAAGCCCACAAAGCGTCGTCTAGCTTCACTGCCCAATCCTTCCGAGTTGTCCCAACTGTTCTCTCAAGTATCGCCTTGATCTGCCGGTTAGAGACCTCCACTTGGCCACACGTTTGAGGATGGTAAGGCGTAGCTACCTTGCACTTCACGCCATACTTCCTTAGAAGGTTTTCAAACAACTTGTTGATGAAATGGCTACCGCCGTCACTGATTACAAACTTGGGGACTCCAAACCGTGGGAATATGACTGTTTTGAAGAGCTTTACCACTACCTTAGAGTCGTTTGTAGGGGAAGCAATGGCCTCAACCCATTTAGAAACGTAGTCAACAGCCACCAAAACGAACTTGTTGCCGTAAGAAGAAGGGAGAGGCCCCATGAAGTCTATGCCCATGCGTCAAACACGTCTACCTCAAAGATGGGAACCTGAGGCATCTCGTTCCTCTTCGTGATGTTCCCTGCTCGTTGACAAGCTTCACAACTCTTCACGAACTCATGGGCATCTTTGAAGATGGACGGCCACCAGAAACCTGCTTGCAAGACTTTTGTAGAGGTCTTGAATGAAGCAAAGTGGCCGCCGTACGAAGAGCCATGGCAGTGAAAGAGGATGTCCCTAGCCTCCTCCTTTGTCACACATCTCCTGTATAGACTGTCAACACCTCTCTTGTATAAATAAAGCTCATCCCAGAAGTAGTGGCTTATGTCCCTCATGAACTTCTTCTTGTGATAGTTATCAAGATGCGAAGGCTCTTCCCCACATGCCAAGTAGTTCACAATGTCAGCATACCAAGGAAGATCCTCTTCTTTGAAACTCAGAACCTCCTCAAACCGCCCTTCTAGCTTTCCACACACGGCTGTAGTGATCATCATAAGTTGTTCCTCGGGATGCGAATCATCTAAGGGTAAAGACTCGGTTATTCTCATCCGAGAGAGGTGATCAGCAACACCATTCTTTATCCCTTTCTTGCCCTTGATCTCCATGTCAAACTTCTGAAGAAGAAGAATCCATCTCAAGAGCCTTGGCTTAGTGTCCTTCTTGGAATAGATGTACCTCAAACCCGCATGATCTGTGTAGACAATGGCCTTGGAACCCACGAGATATGACCTGAACTTCTCAAAGACGAATACAACTGCCAACAACTCCTTCTCAGTCGTAGTGTACCTGGCTTACGTATCGTCCAAGGCACGTGAAGCATAGTAAATCACGTGCAGCTGCTTGTCTTTCCTCTGACCAAGTGATAAACACTTTCTTAGCAAGGGTTAAAATGCAATGAGGTTATCAAACTCAAATGCAAGACATGTTGTAGTACAGCAAGCAAGAGAGAGTCAATCCATGCCTAGGATGATAGATAATGCAAAGAGAATACAAGGACTAATGCAAATCCAAGCGAAATTAGATGATTTATGAGAAAATCTCTAAAAACTAGATGCAGCAACTTAAATAGAATGCAACCTATTTTAAAAATACTAGGAATGAAGAAACTACCACGAGGAACAAACAGAATAATTAAAGGACAAAGCTTCGAATTACTAAAATTCGAGTAGTGGATCGACCATGAGATCGACCACTAGATCGAGCGATAACAATCAATCTCGTCTATAAATGCAAGAACAGTAAAACTAATGACCAGGATGCTATCAAAGATCAAGCGAATGACGAGATAAGATGTAAAGATGCTAAAAGAAAGGGCTTAGGGTTGAGATTCATGGTCAGGGGTTTCAAAGGTTCGACCTTGGGTTGAAAACAATGAATCGACTCACTTTGTCAGAATCTCTAAGCCTTAAAAACTAAGCAAGATCTATCTGTGGCTTTCGGTATAGATCACTCCTTCGTCCTCTCCTCCAAACCCATGGCTTTTGGTGGAAAGAGAGGTCGAAGGGCATGGAAAGCAGATTTCAAATGAATGGCTTAACTAATCCCCCAAACTTCCATGGCTTTTGGGAAGGGGTAACCAGTCTCTAAGGTGTGATCTTCTGAGGCTCATGAATCCTGTCAAGGTAAGGAACCACTCGGATCATGAAGCTCTTGGCGTGAGAGTCTTCAAGCATTGAGATCTCAACACCTTAGAAGAGATAGCCGTTGAAAACGCTTAGAAAAATCTCAAGATCGAAACCCTTTAGACCCCTTAATCCTCTCAACCCCGAACCCAAGTAAACTACTCACTACACATAAAGTAAATCAAGTAAAGCATGTAAAAGGAAACGATGAACATGAAAAGAAAACTGGATTAAAATAAAAACGATTCGAATACAAAGCTTAAGAAAAACTCAAGTTCGACAATGGTGTTCTTTTCGAAAACCAGAGAGAAAACAAGGATTGAAAGTTGTGTGGGAAAAGGACGTCGCCGCCTTCCCAAAAAGGCCAAAACAAACTGATGGTCCCCCCTCGCTAGCGGCCAAAAGTGGTTGAAAGGACAGAGATCGACTCCAGGATCGAGCGGTTCTCTCGATCATATCCGGACATCGTGTCTTCAGCTCGATCTGGGTCTCGATCATCATCGGTGAATCGAGTGTTGCATCCGATCTCGGTATCGATCTTCCATTGGATCGAGTGGTGTACTCGATCTGGCTATCGCTCTGCATGGCATCATTTACGTCTGTACCGATTGATCGACTGCTTCACTCGATCCTTGTCTCGATCATTCTCCTTGGATCGCCTGGTTGGCTCGATCTTCTGGTCGATCACATCACAGATCGACATGCCATGCTCGATCTGCTCCTCGATCCCTGATCCTTAGCAAATATCCGAGCTCCCATGAACTGCTACATCAGCCTCAACATGTCCACGAACCTCCACGACTCCAAAGCAACCGGAAACAACCTGAATGTGATGCAAAATGCAAGGAACATGCGTATGCTGGTGCAATAATGCTCTAGGACTCTAATTGATGCAATCTAACCTAAAATGCTATACAAATGCATGAAAAGCTAACTAATGAGTGTGCAAAATGTATGCAATATGCAGTAACATCAACTCCCCCAAACTTACTTCTTGCTTGCCCTCAAGCAACAGAAAATAAGTAAGGAAAAGAGGTTTTCAGAAAAACGAATGGGGGTTTAAACTTCTTGCAAAGGTGCCTTTCAAATGAATCAATCTCAACGTCCTAGTTAACAGTTCTAAAATGCTATGCTTACACTCATACTCCAAAGAACTTAGCCATACTCATCACACAAAGAAATTCAAATCATGACTCTCCTATTTCTAACAATCAAAGAAACTCATCCTTTAACATTCATTAATATTAGAACCATGAATCAAACTTATGCACTTTAAAGCAAAACACATTTGGCGAAGGGTGAAGGTTATTAGCATTGAATGATCTCATTTGAAAAGGGTTTATAATTAGAACAAGGGTTTCTCTCAAAAATGGTTGAACTTATGGATAATGCTAAAGGTAAAGACAATTTATGCATACATGATTAGATTCTCATCTACCCATGTTAACTAACAAACGATTCTAGACCCCTCTCATTTAACAAATTTTAATCCTCACTCACCACTTAGAGTCTACCCTTTTTCTTCTCAAAACTTAGCAATCCCCAATTCGAAACAAAAACATTTTAAAACTTTTTAGGCTAGTGAAAAGGTTTTTGAAAATAACTTTGCTCTTTAAATATTTCTTATTGGTAGCTCTCAATATTTTTTTTTCTTTTCTCTTTTTTTTTTAATTTTTATTTGGCACTTAGGCTCTTTTATTTCTTTTTCTTTTACTTATATATATTTTTTTTTTGGGAGAGCTACCTCCTGAAATTTATTAGAGCATACTTAGCTTTTAAATACAACATTTCACTTAAAACCCATTTCTTTCTTTAAATCACCAAACCTTTTGAAACCGAAAACAAATAGAAATGAATACAACCCCAATGATTCCCCCAAACTTATCCTAAGCCTATACCTAGCTTCAAAATGCAAAGCTAGCAATCATATGAGAACCAAATCATGTCGCCTAAACCTAACACTTTATGCCAAGTTCAAACCAAAAGAAAGGCCTCACAATGATGTCACACAAGAACATTTGGCTTCAAAGAAGGGTAAGGTTCAAGGAGGGAGTTCTACTTAGGCTCACAAAGAGTCGTAAAAAGGAAGAAGAGAGCCTAAATATTTTAAAACCATGTGTTCATTTTCAAATGCATAAGGATGATAATTAGAATTTCAAATTAAGGTTCTCACTTATTAGGATGAGTTTCAAATCATGAGAGTTCAATTCAAGCCACGAAAATCCTAACAAGTGATCCAAGCATGGTAAGAACTTACTTTCAAAGCATAGACAAAGCATTAGAGAACTACTAACTAGGGTATTGAAACAATTCATAAGTAAAAACACCTTTTCAAAAAATTCTAACCCCTTATGCAAGATGCAAACAACCTAGATGCTATGAGAAACTCTAGACTCAATCCTAACATGTTTTGACAAGATGAATGCAACTACATGAATCTTTGAAAAAATTTAAAAAATTTTATCAATTTTTCATGAACTAAAGACTCAAGGATGCAAAAGGAAAATAAGATCACAGAACACAAGTCAAATCACACATGTACTCCCCCAAACTTGCTTGACACCGTCCCGGTGGCAAACTCAATCGAAGGAGCAACAAAACACAAAGCAAAAAAGAAGCAAATATGAGCGGTTATGTACAATGGAAGAAGGTTGTTACCTCTGGTCTAGTCTCGGCTGGAACTTGAGGATGTTCCAGAGGAGCTAGAGACTATGGTCTTGCCCTTGTCGGCTGGTTCTTGGAGAGAGTGGCGCGCCGGCTGAATGGTGCTTCCTTGGGTCTCGCGGATGACAACTCCACCGGTTGAGAGCCTTCTCTTCTCGGGTTGTTGCACCTCTTGACTTGCAGCTTTCTTAGGTGAGCCTCCCTGAAGTGCCTTGACTTTATTTCCAAGCTTCTTGAGCATCTTGCCTTGCCACTTATTGATCTTCCTTTGCAACTCCACAACAGATGCTAGGAACTTCTCTGTTTTTGTCCTCGGCTCAAAGTCTATCTTGGGAAGTGTATAGGCCTCGGGCATCTCATCTTCCGTGGCTGGAGACTCGGACCTTTGACGAGGGGTAATCGCTGAAGCAGGTGGTCCTCCTAGAGGGGCAAGAACTCGATGTTCCCAACACCAAGCAGCTCGGTTTCATCTTTGTTGGGGAGGATGCACACTCTCTTCTTGTCTTCGTCGTCTATGAAGAGGTAGGCGTAGAACCCTTCTGCTGGTGTGCGTCCCAAGCTGTCAGTATTCCTCATGTATGCCTCGTCCATGAAAGCTCTGGCTGGTACATGGGCGAAGTCGTGAATAGGCACACCAGCTTGAAAGAACAGAGGAGTGAGGAAACCACCAATGTAAGAGGAGGTTGCCTTGCACCGCAAGGCATAAGCCTTGTATTTCACATATGAAGCAGCAAGCACACATCCGTAGTTCACCTCATCGCCGAGCTCATCCTCCATAGGTTCGTCATTTGCATCCGGATCACACACCAAGTGCTTCACTCCTTGGAACAGGAAGCAAAGCTCTGTCTTTGTGACTGTGGGAGCAACAGATCTTCCACTAAACGTGTTGGCAATCAGCTTCAGAGTGTACCTCAGCACCGGGCTTCTCACTCGCTTGATCTTGGCGGTGTTGGCTTTGTAGTCTTCATTGCTGATCAGGTCCCAAAAGTCGTTGGCTTTCTTGAAGGCGGGGAACTCGACTTAGTTTGCATCCGCATTGAGACCATAAGCTTGACATAGCTCGGGGATGGAGAGGGTGTAGGCTTAACGGCCAACCTTGAAGTAGAGGCGACCTTGTGAAGGGACGGGTGTACTAGGATTCTCATAACAGAACTCCAGCGTGGCAAGGAAGTCAATTGTCACTTCTGGAATGGTTGGGCAATCCATCCGTGACAGACATCTTAGACCAATGTTCTTGAGGAGTTGATCGAAATCCCTAAGAATCCCTAGCTTGAACAACAGCTCTCGATCAGCAAACTTTGTAGGCTCAAACAGAAGCCTTTCCAGCCGTTTCTTGTCCCTCCTCTCATCCTTAGTCCATCTAACCCTCTCTTGAACTGCCACCTCTTGCCCTTCTCCTTCTTGTGCAGTCTCTTCTCTTGTTCTCTTGGGGGCCATTGTTCCAGAAACAAGTTTCTAAAGAAGTTTGATAAGCAAAACGGCGATTTGATGAGAATGAGAGAAGAGAAGGAGAGAACTTATAAAAACTACCCTAGAATTTTGGAGAATTAATAAAAATCATAGCTAAATAAAGGAGAATCATATCTTAAGATACTAAAAAATCTAGAATTAATCCTTTTACGTAGCTAGTTTTAAAAAATCAAAACCGACCCGATATTCTAGAACAATATCTTGCGAATTTAAAGGAAACTTTCCTAAAGATAAATCATTAAATTTCGAAAATACCTTTGTAAGAAATGTAAAAGATCTTTGCTAGCTTCTGAAAACCGAAACTCTCACTCTCTTTGTTTAAAATTTTCGAGAAAAACAGGAATGAGAGGGTGAGAGGTTGTTGAAATATTTAAAGGCTAGCAAAGAGCAAAACAATGGGTAGTAAAGGTGGTTTTTCTGACAAAGTCTTGGTCAAGGCACATTTTCATGGTCAAAGATGCTTGCCTTGACCAAGTTTTGAATTTAAAAGTTGGAGGGAAAAGAGTAAAGGAGGGAACGAAAATGTTACCTAGGCATGAGATCGAGTCCATTTGGTCGATCTAGGACTCGATCTCATGCCCATAATGGCTTAGATCGAGAGGGTTACTCGATTTGGGACTCGATTCATGATGAATCGAGTCTTGGATCGATTGGCTCTCTCGATCATTGAGATGTTAGCTCCTCAGCTAAGTCCTCATGGTCGAGCTATGTCCTCGATTTAGGGGTCGATTTGGCACAGATCGAGTGATGGATCGAGTCGAGTGATCGATCTGTTTTCAACAGATTTTCCCGAGAGAAATTAGACCGGTCGATCCGTTTTGGATCGATCGATCCTTTTTCGTCAAGGTCGATCTTGTCACTCGTTCTCGTCTAGATCGACTGGCTCCTCTCGATTCACTGACTCGATCTAGCAAAGATCGAGTCAGGTCAGTCGATCTAGCACTCGATCTCTAGCCTTATCTTAACCCCTATCGCCTCTTTTAGACTTCAAGATAAAGGTTTAGACTCCTCATACCTGTTCCTACACACTTGCAGAATAAAAACATAAAACTGAAAAGGAAATAAAGCAGAGATATGTACAAGATAAACATGGGAATGCCTCCCAAGTGCGCTTTCTTTAACGTCTTTAGCTAGACTTTACTTGGTTTAGGCGGATCGTGGGTCTTGGAGAAGCACCGAGGTACTCTCCTTGTCATAGCTGTCTGCCAAGTAGGGCTTGACTCTGTGTCCGTGGACGGTGAATGGACTGCCACTTTTTCCCATCAGAGTAACAGCTCCATAAGGTAACACTTCTTGAATCACGAACGGTCTGCTCCACCTTGACTTCAGCTTCCCCGGGAAGAGTTTGAGCCTTGAGTTGTACAGCAACACTAACCCTCCTTCCTTAAGCTCCTTGGCAACCAACTTCTTGTCATGAGTCTCCTTAGTCCGCTCCTTGTATATCCGAGAGCTCTCATAAGCGTTCAGTCTTAAATCATCCAGTTCGTGTAGCTGAATAAGGCGCCTCTCCTGAGCATTGTTGAGGTCAAAGTTCAGCCTCTTCACAGCCCATAATGCACGGTGTTCCCGCTCAACCGGGAGGTGACAGCTCTTGCCATAGAGTAGAGTGAAAGGGGTTGTACCAATCGGCGTTTTGAAGGCGGTACGGTAGGCCTAAAGAGCGTCGTCCAGCTTCACTGCCCAGTCTTTCCTTGTTGCTCCGACAGTCTTCTCTAGTATAGCCTTGTTTTGCCGGTTAGAGACTTCCACTTGACCGCTTGTTTGAGGATGATACGGTGTAGCCACCTTATGCTTAACTCCATACTTTCTCAAGTTGTTCTCAAAGACCTTGTTTATGAAGTGGCTTCCTCCAACGCTTATGACCACCTTAGGTACCCCAAACCTCGGGAAAATGATACTCTTGAACAGCTTGAATACCACCTTAGAGTCATTTGTAGGGGAAGCAACCGCCTCAACCCATTTAGAAACATAATCCACTGCTACTAAGATGTATTTGTTGCCATATGAAGAAGGAAATGGCCCCATGAAGTCTATCCCCCACGCGTCGAACACGTCAACCTCGAAGATGGGAACTTGAGGCATTTCGTTCCTCTTAGTGATATTCCTTGCTCGTTGACATGCCTCACAGCTCTTCACAAACTCGTGTGCATCTTTAAAAATAGACGGCCACCAGAAACCGGCTTGCAACACTTTCGTGGCAGTCTTGAATGAGGCGAAGTGTCCTCCGTAGGAAGAGCCATGGCAGTGATAGAGGATGTCCCTGGCTTCTTCCTTTGTAACACATCTCCGGTACAAACTGTCTACTCCTCTCTTGTATAAGTAGGGCTCGTCCCAAAAGTAGTCACTAGCCTCTCTCATAAACCGTTTCTTGTGATAGCTGTTGTGATGTGTTGGCTCCTCACCACACGCAAGATAGTTCACTACATCAGCATACCACGGTAGATCCTTCTCTTTGAAACTCAACACCTCTTCAAACCTCCCTTCTAGCTTTCCACAAACAGCCGTAATAATCGCCATGAGCTGCTCTTCTGGGAGAGAGTCATCTAAGGGGAGAGACTCGTTGATCCTTAGCCGTGAGAGATGGTCAGCGACTCCGTTTTCGATTCCCTTCTTGTCTTTAATCTCCATGTCAAACTCCTGGAGCAAGAGAATCCACCTTAAGAGCCGAGGCTTAGTGTCTTTCTTCGAATAGATGTATCGCAAGGCAGCATGATCCGTGTATACAATAGCCTTGGAACCAACGAGATACGATCTGAACTTCTCAAAGGCGAACACAAGCAAATCCTTCTCCGTAGTGGTGTACCTTGTTTGCGTGTCATCCAAGGTTCTTGAAGAATAGTAGATCACGTGTAGCTTCTTGTCCTTCTTCTGACCAAGAACGGCTCCTACGGCGTAGTCACTAGCATTACACATGATCTCAAAGGGAAGAGACCAGTCTGGTGCTTGGACTATAGGAGCTGATGTAAGGGCTTCCTTGATGGTCACGAAAGCCTTCAAACACTCCTTATCAAACACGAACTCAGCTTCCTTGCACAACAACCGTGTAAGAGGGCGTGCAATCTTGGAGAAATCTTTGATGAAGCGCCTATAGAACCCCGCGTGTCCCAAGAAGCTTCTGATTCCCTTGACGTTAACCAGCGGCTCAAGACCCATCATGACCTCCACCTTAGCCTGATCAACCTCAATGCCCTTCTCTGATATCTTATGACCAAGCACGATCCCTTCCTTAACCATAAAGTGGCATTTCTCCCAGTTCAGCACCAAGTTTGTCTCTTCACAACGCTTTAGTACCCTGCAAAGATTCAACAGACACGCAGAAAAGGACCCACCATAGACAGAGAAGCCATCCATGAACACCTCTACCATCTCCTCTATTAGATCGGAGAAGATCGACATCATACACCGGTGAAATGTAGCCGGTGCATTACACAATACAAACGGCATCCTTCGATATGCGAAGGTACCGTAGGGACATGTGAAGGTCATCTTCTCCTGATCATTTGGGTGAATTGGTATCTGAAAGAAACCGCTATACCCATCGAGAAAACAATAGTAAGGGTGATTAGCAAGTCTCTCAAGCATTTGATCAATAAAAGGCAAAGGGAAATGGTCTTTCCTAGTCGCAAGGTTAAGTTTCCTATAGTCAATACACATCCTATGACCAGTAATGGTTCTAGTAGGAATAAGCTCATCCTTTTCATTCTTTATGACCGTGATCCCTCCCTTCTTAGGCACCACGTGTACAGGAGAAACCCACGTGCTGTCACTTATGGGATAGATCACGTCAGCCTCTCAAAGCTTAAGGATTTCTTTCTTAACAACCTCTTTCAAATTAGGATTCAAACGCCTTTGATGTTCTATAGAAGAGGCGTTCTCATTATCCAAGTGAAGCAGCAAGCACACATCCGTAGTTCACCTCATCGCCGAGCTCATCCTCCATAGGTTCGTCATTTGCATCTGGACAACACACCAAGTGCTTCACTCCTTGGAACAGGAAGCAAAGCTCTGTCTTTGTGACCGTGGGAGCAACAGATCTTCCACTAAACGTGTTGGCAATCAGCTTCAGAGTGTACCTCAGCACCGGGCTTCTCACTCGCTTGATCTTGGCGGTGTTGGCTTTGTAGTCTTCATTGCTGATCAGGTCCCAAAAGTCGTTGGCTTTCTTGAAGGCGGGGAACTCGACTTAGTTTGCATCCGCGTTGAGACCATAAGCTTGGCATAGCTCAGGGATGGAGAGGGTGTAGGCTTAACGGCCAACCTTGAAGTAGAGGCGACCTTGTGAAGGGACGGGTTTGCTAGGATTCTCGTAACAGAACTCCAACGTGGCAAGGAAGTCTATTGTCACTTCTGGAATGGTTGGGCAATCCATCCGTGACAGACATCTTAGACCAATGTTCTTGTGGAGTTTATCGAAATCCCCAAGAATCCCTAGCTTGAACAACAGCTCTCGATCAGCAAACTTTGTAGGCTCAAACCGAAGCCTTTCCAGCCGTTTCTTGTCCCTCCTCTCATCCTTAGTCCATCTAACCCTCTCTTGAACTGCCACCTCTTGCCCTTCTCCTTCTTGTGCTGTCTCTTCTCTTGTTCTCTTGGGGGCCATTGTTCCAGAAACAAGTTTCTAAAGAAGTTTGATAAGCAAAACGGCAATTTGATGAGAATGAGAGAAGAGAAGGAGAGAACTTATAAAAACTACCCTAGAATTTTGGGGAATTAATAAAAATCATAGCTAAATAAAGGAGAATCATATCTTAAGATACTAAAAAATCTAGAATTAAACCTTTTACTTAGCTAGTTTTTAAAAATAAAAACCGACCTTATATTCTAGAACAATATCTTGCAAATTTAAAGGAAACTTTTCTAAAGATAAATCATTAAATTTCAAAAATACCTTTGCAAGAAATGTAAAAGATCTTTGCTAGCTTCTGAAAACCGAAACTCTCACTCTCTTTGTTTAAAATTTTCGAGAAAAACAGGAATGAGAGGGTGAGAGGTTGTTGAAATATTTAAAGGCTAGCAAAGAGCAAAACAATGGGTAGTAAAGGTGGTTTTTCTGACAAAGTCTTGGTCAAGGCACATTTTCATGGTCAAAGATGCTTGCCTTGACCAAGTTTTGAATTTAAAAGTTGGAGGGAAAAGAGTAAAGGAGGGAACGAAAATGTTACCTAAGCATGAGATCGAGTCCATTTGGTCGATCTAGGACTCGATCTCATGCCCATAATGGCTTAGATCGAGAGGGTTACTCGATTTAGGACTCGATTCATGATGAATCGAGTCTTGGATCGATTGGCTCTCTTGATCATTGAGATGTTACCTCCTCGGCTAAGTCCTCATGGTCGAGCTATGTCCTCGATTTAGGGGTCGATTTGGCACAGATCGAGTGATGGATCGAGTCGAGTGATCGATCTGTTTTCAACAGATTTTCCCGAGAGAAATTAGACCGGTCGATCCGTTTTGGATCGATCGATCCTTTTTCGTCAAGGTCGATCCTGTCACTCGTTCTCGTCTAGATCGACTGGCTCCTCTCGATTCACTGACTCGATCTAGCAAAGATCGAGTCAGGGTCAGTCGATCTAGCACTCGATCTCTAGCCTTATCTTAACCCCTATCGCCTCTTTTAGACTTCAAGATCAAGGTTTAGACTCCTCATACCTGTTCCTACACACTTGCAGAATAAAAACATAAAACTGAAAAGGAAATAAAGCAGAGATATGTACAAGATAAACATGGGAATGCCTCCCAAGTGCGCTTTCTTTAACGTCTTTAGCTAGACTTTACTTGGTTTAGGCGGATTGTGGGTCTTGGAGAAGCACCGAGGTACTCTCCTTGTCATAGCTGTCTGCCAAGTAGGGCTTGACTCTGTGTCCGTTGACGGTGAATGCACTGCAACTTTTTCCAATCAGAGTAACAGCTCCATAAGGCAACACTTCTTGAATCACGAACGGTCTGCTCCACCTTGACTTCAGCTTCCCCGGGAAGAGTTTGAGCCTTGAGTTCTACAGTAACACTAACCCTCCTTCCTTAAGCACCTTGGCAACCAACTTCTTGTCATGAGTCTCCTTAGTCCGCTCCTTGTATATCCGAGAGCTCTCATAAGCGTTCAGTCTTAACTCATCCAGTTCGTGTAGCTGAATAAGGCGCCTCTCCTGAGCAGTCTTGAGGTCAAAGTTCAGCCTCTTCACAGCCCACAACGCACAGTGTTCCAGCTCAACCGGGAGATGACAGCCCTTGTCATAGAGTAGAGTGAAAGGAGTTGTACCAATCGGTGTTTTGAAGGCGGTACGGTAGGCCCAAAGAGCGTCGTCCAGCTTCACTGCCCAGTCTTTCCTTCTTGCTCCGACAGTCTGGTCTAGTATAGCCTTGATTTGCCTGTTGGAAACTTCCACTTGACCGCTTGTTTGGGGATGATACGGTGTAGCCACCTTATGCTTAACTCCATACTTTCTCTAGAGGTTCTCGAAGACCTTATTTATGAAGTGGCTTCCCCCATCACTTATGACAACCTTGGGTACCCCAAACCTCAGGAAGATGATACTCTTGAACAGCTTGATTACCACCTTAGAGTCATTTGTAGGGGAAGCATCAGCCTCAACCCATTTAGAGACATAATCCACAGCTACTAAGATGGATTTGTTGCCATATGAAGAAGGAAATGGCCCCATGAAGTCTATCCCTCCACGCATCGAACACGTCAACCTCGAAGATGGGAACTTGAGGCATTTCGTTCCTCTTAGTGATATTCCCTGCTCGTTGACATGCCTCACAGCTCTTCACAAACTCGTGTGCATCTTTAAAAATAGACGGCCACCAGAAACCGGCTTGCAACACTTTCGTGGCAGTCTTGAATGAGGTGAAGTGTCCTCCGTAGGAAGAGCCATGGCAATGATAGAGGATGTCCCTGGCTTCTTCCTTTGTAACACATCTCCGGTACAAACTGTCTATTCCTCTCTTGTATAAGTAGGGCTCGTCCCAAAAGTAGTCACTAGCCTCTCTCATAAACCGCTTCTTGTGATAGCTGTTGAGATGTGTTGGCTCCTCACCACACGCTAGATAGTTCACTATATCAGCATACCACGGTAGATCCACCTCTTTGAAACTCAACACCTCCTCAAACCTCCGTTCTAGCTTTCCACAAACAGCCGTGGTAATCGCCATAAGCTGCTCTTCTGGAAGAGAGTCATCTAAGGGGAGAGACTCGTTGATCCTTAGCCGTGAGAGATGGTCAGCGACTCCGTTTTCTATTCCTTTCTTGTCTTTAATCTCCATGTCAAACTCCTGGAGTAAGAGAATCCATCTTAAGAGCTGAGGCTTAGTGTCTTTCTTCGAGTAGATGTATCGCAAGGCAGCGTGATCCGTGTATACAATAGCCTTGGAACCAACGAGATATGATCTGAACTTCTCAAAGGCGAACACTACTGCGAGCAACTCCTTCTCCGTAGTGGTGTACCTTGTTTGCGTGTCATCCAAGGTTCTTGAAGCATTGTAGATCACGTGCAGCTTCTTGTCTTTCTTCTGACCAAGAACGGCTCTTACGGCGTAGTCACTAGCATCACACATGATCTCAAAGGGGAGAGACCAGTCTGGTGCTTGGACTATAGGAAGGGCTTCCTTGATGGTCACGAAAGCCTTCAAACATTCCTCATCGTGCAATCTTGGCCTATAGAACCCTGCGTGTCCCAAGAAGCTTCTGACTCCCTTAACATTAACCGGCGGCTCAAGACCCATCATGACTTCCACCTTAGCCTGATCAACCTCAATGCCCTTCTCTGATATCTTATGACCAAGCACGATCCCTTCCTTAACCATAAAGTGGCATTTTTTCCAGTTCAGTACCAAGTTTGTCTCTTCACAACGTTTGACTACCCTGCAAAGATTAAACAAACACGCAGAAAAGGACGCACCATAGACAGAGAAGTCATCCATGAACACCTCTACCATCTCCTCTATTAGATCGGAGAAGATCGACATCATACACCGCTGAAACGTAGCCGGAGCATTACAGAATCCAAACGGCATCCTTCGATATGCAAAGGTACCGTAGGGACATGTGAAGGTCGTCTTCTCCTGATCATTTGGGTGAATAGGTATCTGAAAGAAACCGCTATACCCATCGAGAAAACAGTAGTAAGGGTGATTAGCAAGTCTCCCAAGCATTTGATCAATAAAAGGCAAAGGGAAATGGTCTTTCCTAGTCGCAAGGTTAAGTTTCCTATAATCAATACACATCCTATGACCAGCAATGGTTCTAGTAGGGATAAGCTCATCCTTTTCATTCCTTATGACCGTGATCCCTCCCTTCTTAGGCACCACGTGTACAGGAGAAACCCACGTGCTGTCACTTATGGGATAGATCACGTCAGCCTCTAAAAGCTTAAGGATTTCTTTCTTAACAAGCTCTTTCAAATTAGGATTCAAACGCCTTTGATGTTCTATAGAAGAGGCGTTCTCATTATCCAAGTGAATCTTATGAGTGCAAAGCATTGGTGAAAGGCCCTTGATGTCAAAGAGTACCCAATGGCCTTCCTATACTTTCTCAGCTCAGTCAGGAGCGAGTGCAACTCATCATCACTAAGGTTTTCATTCACAATCACGGGATAAGTGTTATTAGGCCCTAAGAAAGCATACCTTAGCCCTTTTGGGAGATCCTTAAGGTCCACCTTTGGGGCTAACAGCTCACTCCAGTCATCCTCGTGGCTGTTGTTGTTGCTTTCCTCCTTGGAACTCTCCTTTGAACCCGAGGCATGGCCCTTCAGACTGCTTTCCTCCATCGCTATCCCTTCTGAAATCGAGTCCTCCAGTCGATTCTCCTCTCGATGTCGTCTAGATCGAACCATTTCGCTCATTCACTTACTCGATTTGATGTGGATCGAGTAAGGAATCGAGACGCTGAATCGATCTCTTGATTGGACCCCAAAATGATCGGGAGGTCTCTCTCGATCGCCGACTCGATTGTTTTTCCTGATCGAGCATTCTTCTCGATCTGTCCGTCGATTGTTGCACCGGATCAAGTTGTGTTCTCGATTGCCTTGTCGATCTGACTCCTGGATCGAGTGATAGCGTCGATCTCGGAGACGATCTCTAGGCAGCAACCTTCTTTATTCTTAACAATCCTCCTAGAATCCAGCAGGTTGATGTACTCCTGGGTCCTCTGGTCCACATAGCCAAACTTATCTGGCTCTTTAGGCAGTGCTAGCTTCAGATGGTCTTCTAGAGCCAGCTCTTCCAGCAACTCATCCGGTAAGGCATCCATCGTTTCAATGTAGAAAGCTTGCCCTTCAATGGTCGGCTTCTTCAGAACCTCGTTGATGTCGAAGTCAAGCCTGATCTCCTTTCCCAAATGCAAGGCAATCTTCCCATTTTTCACATCTATGATAGCCCCGGCGGTTGCAAGGAACGGTCTCCCTAAGATGAGTGGATCCTTAGGCTCTTCATCCATCTCCAACACGACGAAGTCCGTAGGTACGTTCACACCACTGATTCGCACCGGTAAATCTTCAAGCAGCCCCACTGGTAGCCTCACACTCCTATCAGCCAGTACCAACGAGATCTGACAGTCTTTGAAATGAGTAAAGCCAAGCTTCTTAGCCACGGAGTAAGGCATCAGGTTTATGCTAGCTCCGAGATCACATAAGCAACTCTTGAACTCTAGAGGACCTAGAGCGCAGGGTATAGTGAAGCTTCCAGGGTCTCCCAACTTCTTAGGGACTATCTCCTTATGTATCACAGCACTACACTCTTAACTTAGAACAAGTACCACCTTGCTTTCCTTATTCTTCTTCACGAGAGTGTCTTTGAAGAATTTGGCGCATTTTGGCATCATTGCAAGGCAGTCAATGAGAGGTAGCTTGATCTCCACGTCCTTAAGATGCTTCTCAAAGAGGATTCTATGCTTCTCTATGAGTTGCTTCTTGAAGCGGCCAGGAAAAGGCAGCTTAGGTACATACGGTGGAGGCACATAAGCATTCTTCTCCTTAGTGGTTTGCTCAACTTTCTTCTCAGCAGCTGCTTTGTCTCCTCTTCTTGGCCCTTGGATTCAAACGTTGTCAAAGTTAATCTCATCATCATCAGCTGAAGGTTTACCCTCCCCCTCTGGAATTACAATGTCCTCGTTGTTCTTTGTAGAGACCGGAGGTTCGAGCTCTTTACCGCTTCTCAACGTTATGGCATTAGCATACTCCTTGGGATTCTGCTCACACTTTCCCAGAAGACTATTCTGACCACTCGTACTCGCTTTCCCTTTCTCCAGCTGCTTGATCTTGTTGTTTAAGTTGGTGATCTGAGTGGAGAAGTCAGTGAGAGATGAGTCTAGACGAGTGTTCATCTCGGCGAACTTCTGGTTTGTAGAGGCTTGCCCTTGTATCAGCTGTTGAAACATTGCTAGAACCGGATCAACTTGTTGTTGCATCGGTCGTTGCTGCTGAGGTGCGAAGCCCGGAGGGTAGTTAGGTGTGTAACCCTTGTTATTTTGATGTTGCCCTTGGAAGTTGTTCTGCCCTTGACCTTGGAAACCACCACTCGGTTGAAAACCTTTGTTGTAAGGGATGAAAGGTTTTGCTTGCTGAGTAGGGTACACTTGATCTTTAGGGTTTGCTACGTTGGTGCTTCGGTAGGAGAGGTTGTTGTTTTGGTAGCCTTGGTTGTAGCCTTGAGATTTGTAGTTATTCTGTCCCGCCACCCAATTGGCTTCTTCTTGGCTCAACTCTAACTCCTCTTGATTCTCATCAGCTTCACCAACAAAGTGAACATGCTTCTGATTGGCTAACACCAGCTTATCTATCTTCTCATGCAAAGATTTCAGTTCCTTTTTGAGAGACTCTAGCTCTGATCCTCTCGGTGTACGGTCATAATCCTCAGCGTAATTGCCATCACTCAACGCCAAGTTTTCTATCAGCTCCATACCCTCTTCTACCTCCTGACCGAGGAAGTTCCCTTTGCTAGCAGTGTCAAGCAACAACCTGATCTTTGGTGAGGCTCCACGGTAAATGGTACTGAGTAGTGTCTCCTCGCTGAACCCGTGATGAGGATATTGGATCGTGTAGTCTTTGAAACGCTCCATTACCTCGTTGAATGTCTCATTGTTCCTTTGAGTGAAACCGCTGATTTTGCTTCTCAGCCGTGCAGTCCTGGTGCTTGAGAAGAACTTTGAGAGAAACGCCTTCTTACACTAGGCCCATGAGGTGATGGTGCCTTGTGGGAGGGTCTTCTCCCAATGTCTAGCTTTGTCTCCGAGTGAAAAGGGGAAGAGACGTAGCTTGAAAGCATCTTCGGATATGCCATTGATCTTGATCATCCCACATACTTGCTCGAAGTTGTCAAGGTGCTCCAAGGGATCTTCCATTGCTAAGCCGTGGAACTTGTTGTTTTGCACCATGGAGATGAAACCTGGCTTGATCTCGAAGTTGTTGTTTTGTACAGGAGGAGGAGTGATCCGAAACCTATTGTGATGAGTATTGGGAGCATCTCCGGCTCCTATGATCCTTGGGGGTCTAGCCGCGTGTTGGTGGTTTCCATTGCTCCTTCCTGCTGCCCCGTGAGCTGGAGGAGGTCCTTCTGGATGCTCGTGTTCAACCATATCTTTAAAGTCAACCAAACTGTGCTGAACAATCTCCTCAAAGGCTCTTGTTTGTTCTCTGACTCTCCTTTGCCGTGAGTGACCAAGCTGATGAATGTTGTCCAAGGGTTGTAGTAGATTGTTGTCTCCCCTTGAACAAAGATTCATGTACCTGAAAACACACGTTTGAGAGTAAATTGATTAGTAACTTGAAAAAGGTAAAGACTTAGTCTTTGCTAAGTCCCAAATCTCTATGTTCTCTAAACAGTCCTAGGATGGCAACGGTGCCTTTTGATAGACACTTTCTTAGCAAGGGTTAAATTGCAATGAGGTTATCAAACTCAAATGCAAGACATGTTGTAGTACAGCAAGCAAGAGAGAACCAATTCATGCCTAGGATGATAGAGAATGCAAGGAGAATACAAGGACTAATGCAAATCTAAGCGAAATGAGATGATTTATGAGCAAATCTCTAAAAACTAGATGCAGCAACTTAAATAGAATGAAACCTATTTTAAAAATACTAGAAATGAAGAAACTACCACGAGGAACAAAAAGATTAATTAAAGGACCAAGCTTCGAATTACTAAAATTCGACTAGTGGATCGACCACGAGATCGACCACTAGATCGAGCAATAACAATCGATCTCATCTAAAAATGCAAGAACAGTAAAACTAATGACCAGGATGCTATCAAAGATCAAGCGAATGACGAGATAAGATGTAAAGATGCTAAAAGAAAGGGCCTAGGGTTGAGATTTATGGTCAGGGGTTTCAAAGGTTCGACCTTGGGTTGAAAACTTTAAATTGACTCACTTTGTGAGGATCTCTAAGCCTTGAAAACTAAGGAAGATCTATCTGTGGCTTTCGGTATAGATCACTCCTTCATCCTCTCCTCCAACCCCATGGCTTTTGGTGGAAAGAGAGGTCGAAGGGCAAGGAAAACAGATTTCAAATGAATGGCTTAACTAATCCCCCAAACTTCCATGGCTTTTGGGACCGGGTAACTAGTCTCTAAGGTGTGATCTTCCGAGGTTCCTGAATCCTGTCAAGGTAAAGAACCTCTCGGATCATGAAGCTCTTGGCGTGAGAGTCTTCAAGCATTGAGATCTCAACACCTTAGAAGAGATAGCCATTGAAAACGTTTAGAAAAACCCCAAGATCGAAATCCTTTAGACCCCTTAATCCTCTCAACCCCGAACCCAATTGACTACTCACTACACATAGAGTAAATCAAGCAAAGCATGTAAAACAAAATGATGAATATGAAAAGAAAACTAGATTGAACGGAAATAATTCGATTACAAAGCTTAAGAAAAACGCAAGTTCAACAATGGTGTTCTTCACGAAAAAAAAAACATAAAGAAAAAGATAAGGATCTAAAGTTGTGTGGGAAAAGGACGTCGCCGCCTTCCCAAAATGCCGAAACAAGCTGATGGTCCCCCCCTCGCTAGCGGCCAAAAACAGTTGAAAGGACAGAGATTGACTCCAGGATCGAGCGGTTCTCTCGATCATATCCGGACATCGTGTCTTCGGCTCGATCTGGGTCTCGATCATCATCGGCGAATCGAGTGTTGCATCCGATCTTGGTATCGATCTTCGGCTGGATCGAGTGGTGTACTCGATCTGGCTCTCGCTCTGCATGGCGTCATTTACGTCCGTACCGTTTGATCGACTGCTTCACTCGATCCTTGTCTCGATCATTCTCCTTGGATCGCCTGGTTGGCTCGATCTTCTGGTCGATCACATCACAGATCGACCGGCCATGCTCGATCTGCTCCTCGATCTCTGATCCTTAGCATATATCCGAGCTCCCACGAACTGCTACATCAGCCTCAACACGTCTACGAACCTCCACGACTCCAAAGCAGTCAGAAACAACCTCTATGTGATGCAAAATGCAAGGAACATGCGTATGCTGGTGCAAGAATGCTCTAGGACTCTAAGTGATGCAATCTAACCTAAAACGTGATACAAATGCATGAAAAGCTAACTAATGAGTATGCAAAATGTATGCAATATGCAATAACATCAATCCATCAAGAAAGCAATAGTAAGGATGATTAGCAAGCCTCTCAAGCATTTGATCAATAAAAGGTAAGGGAAAATGATCTTTTCTAGTAGCAAGATTAAGCTTCCTATAGTCAATACACATACGGTGTCCAGTAATACTACTAGTAGGTATAAGCTCATCTTTATCATTCTTAATGACCGTGATCCCTCCCTTCTTAGGCACCACGTGTACGGGAGAAACCCACGTGCTGTCACTTTTGGGATAGATCACGTCAGCCTCTAACAGCTTAAGAATTTCCTTCTTAACAACCTCTTTTAAATTCGGATTCAAACGCCTTTGATGTTCTATAGAAGAGGCGCTCTCATTATCCAAGTGAATCATATGAGTGCAAAGCATTGGTGAAAGGCCCATGATGTCACTTAGAGAATGCTCAATGGCCTTCCTATACTTTCTCAGCTCAGTTAGGAGCGAGTGCAACTCATCATCACTTAAGATTTCATTCACAATCGCAGGATAGGTTTCGTTAGGCCCTAAGAAAGCATACCTTAGCCCTTTTGGGAGCTCCTTAAGGTCCACCTTTAGGGCTATCAGCTCACTCCAGTCCTCCTCGTTGCTCTTGTTGACATTCCCATCCTCAGTAGCCTCCTTAGAACCTGAGACGTGACCCAAAAGACCGCTTTATTGAGCTGTTGTCCCCACTGAGATCGAGTCTTCCAGTCGATCTTGCACTCGTTCTGGCCTGGATCGAGTCATTTCACTCGATTCTCCTACCCAATTTTATTGGGATCGAGCAAGAGATCGAGTCTCCGTCTCGATCTCTGAACTGATCGGTTGACTTCCCTCGATCTTTCCATCAATTGTTTTTCTTGATCGTGATATTGCTGCATATTTCGTGTATTTTGCATA
Source organism: Thlaspi arvense (assembly GCA_911865555.2). Classification (NCBI taxonomy): domain Eukaryota; kingdom Viridiplantae; phylum Streptophyta; class Magnoliopsida; order Brassicales; family Brassicaceae; genus Thlaspi; species Thlaspi arvense. The sequence goes on along the minus strand of OU466863.1, from coordinate 24,404,180 downwards.
CATATAAGTTAGTTTCTCATGCATTTACCTTGCACTTTAGGCTAGTTTGCATCACTTTAGGTCCTAGAGCATTCTTGCACCAGCATATGCATGTTACTTGCATTTTGCATCGCATTCAGGTTGTTTTCGGCTACCTTGGAGTCTTGGAAGATTCGTGGACGTGCTAAGGCTTGTGAGGAGGCTCGTGGAAACTTGGAGAATACAGGAATGCTTGCTAAGGATCAGAGATCGAGAAGCGGATCGAGCATGGCCTGTCGATCTATCGAGTAGTCCATCCGATCCAAGGGAACTGATCGAGACGAAGATCGAGTGAAGAGATCAATCAAGGAGTACGGACATAAATGACGCCATTCAGAGCGAGAGTCGGATCGAGTCAACTACTCGATACTCCATAGATCGACTCCAAGATCGGACGAAGCACTCGATCCACCGAAGAAGACCGAGACACAGATCGAGTTGAAGTCACGATGTGCTAAGATGATCGAGTGAGATGCTGGATCTCGAGGTCGATCCTAGTGCACTTTAACTGTTTTTGGCTTCTATTGAGGGGGGGACCATCGAGCTGTTTGGCCTATTTTGGGAAGGCGGCGATCTTGCTTTTCCACACACGTTTTCACTTTATCTTTTTCGAATTTTTCTCTCTGTTCGAAGGCAATTTCGCCATTGTTAGACATTGAAGCTTTTTCTTGCTTTGCTGTTGAATATTGAATCGTTTAAGTTTAAAGCAATCGTTTTTCATGTTTACTAGTTCATCTTCTATGCTTTGTTCGGTTTATTTTATGTGTAGCGAGTAGTTTCATCGGGTTTTGGCGTTGAGAGGATTCAAAGGGGTTGAAAAAGTTTTTAAAGCTTGGTGTTTTCTTGTTCTTCATGGCTTTCTCTGTTAGGATATCGAGTTCTTAAGGCTTAGAGACTCTCACGCCAAGATCTTTATGATCCAAAGGGCCTCTTACCTTGACAGGATCCAGAGGTCCTTGAAAATCGAATCCTAGAGGCTAGTCTACCTTTCCCAAACGCCATGGTAGTTTAAGGGACTAGTTAGGTCGTGTGTTTGAAATATATGTTTTATGCCCTTCAATCTGTTTTTCCGCCAAACGCCATGGGTCTGGAGGAGAGGACGAAGGAGTGATCCATACCACACACCATGGATGGATCTTGTTTTGTTTTCAAGGCCTAGAGAATCTCACAAAGTGAGTAGATCTAAAGTTTTCAAACCAAGCTCGAACCTTTGAAACCCTTGAACATGAATCTCAACCATGGACCCTCTTTCTTAGTATTCTTACATCTCTGTTAATCATTCTCTTGCTATCTGTTCGTATCCTGGTCTTTAGATTCATTTCTGTTGAACTTTTAGACGAGATCGATCGTTGTTGCTCGATCTAGTGGTCGATCCTGTGGTCGATCCACTAGTTGATTTTTATTAATTCATAGCTTTGCATTTTAATCATTCTGTTTGTTCCTCGTGGTAGTTCACTCGTTTCTAGTATTTTTAAAATAGTTTTGCTTTGCATTTGACCGTTGCATCTAGTTTTTAGGATTTTTACAAAACCGTTCATCATTTGCTTAGCTTTGCATGATCGTTTCATTCTCATTGCACTTTCTGGCTCCTAGGTTGGATTGATTCCTTTTGCATTATACTACGACTGTGTGCTGCTTGAGTTTTGATAACCTCCTGCATTGCATTACTCATTTAGACAGCAAAAACCTGTTATCAAATGGCGTCGTTGCCATCTTAGGATTGTTTAGGAAGCATTGAGATTTGGGGTTTAGTAAAGACTAAGCCTTTGTTTTTCTTTTGGATACTGATTTCTCTACTCTCAAACTTTTGTCTTTCAGGTACATGAATCTACGTTCAAGGGGAGACAACAATCAACTTCAACCCTTGGACAACATTCATCAACTCGGACATTCAAGACAAAGAAGAGTTAAAGAGCAAGCTAGAGATTTTGAGGTGATAGTTCGGCAAGGTTAGTGGATTTTGAAGCGATGGCTGAGCACGAACATCCAGAGGGACCTCCTCCAGCTCATGGGGCAGTGGGAAGGGGTAATGGAAACCCTCACCACGCGGCTAGACCCCCACGGATCATAGGAGCGGGAGATGCTCCCAACACTCATCATAATAGATTTGGGATCACTCCTCCTCCTGTACAGAACAACAACTTCGAGATTAAGCCAGGATTCATCTCAATGGTGCGAAACAATAAGTCCCACGGGTTAGCAATGACAACTTCGAGCATGTATGTGGGATGATCAAGATTAATGGCATATCCGAAGATGCTTTCAAGCTGCATCTCTTTCCATTTTCTCTTGGAGACAAGGCTAGACATTGGGAGAAGACCCTTCCACAGGGCACCATTACCTCTTGGGCTGAGTGTAAGAAGGCGTTCCTTTCAAAGTTCTTCTCTAGCACCAGAACACCAAGGTTGAGAAGTGAGATCAGCGGCTTCACTCAAAGGAACAATGAGACGTTCAATGAAGCCATGGAGAGGTTCAAGGACTACACCATTCCATGTCCTCACCACGGTTTCAGCGAAGAGACTCTACTAAGCACTATCTACCGCGGCGCTTCACCTAAGATATGCTTGCTACTTGACACGACGAGTAAGGGAAACTTCCTTGGTCAAGAGGTAGAAGAGGGCATGGAGCTGATTGAAAACTTGGCATTGAGTGACGGAAATTATGCTGAAGACAACGACCGTACACCAAGAGGTTCTGAGCTAGAGTCTCAAAAGAAAGAGCTTAAGTCATTGCATGAGAAGATTGACAAGCTGGTGTTGGCTAACCAGAAGCATGTTCACTTCGTTGGTGAAGCGGATGAAACCTTAGAGGAGCTTGAGTTGAGTCAAGAAGAAGCCAATTGGGTGGCGGGTCAGAACAACTACAAACCTAAAGGGTATTCACAAGGCTACAACCAGAACAACAATCTCTCCTATAGAAGCACCAATGTCGCGAACCCTAAAGATCAAGTGTACCCTGCTCAGCAAGTAAAGCCTTTCGTCCCATACAGCAAAGGTTTTCAGCCGAGTGGTGGTTTCCAAGGACAACAGCAAGGAAACAAGGGTTATACGCCAATGTACCCTCCGGGCTTTGTCCCTCAACAACAACAGATGCCACCGCAATAAGTTGATCCTATCCAAGCCATGTTTCAACAATTGATTCAAGGGCAAGCATCTACAAATCAGAAGTTCTCCGAGATGAACACTCGTTTAGACTCCTCACACACTGATTTCTCTACTCAGATTACAAACTTGAATAACAAGATCAAGCAGCTAGAGAAGGGAAAGGCGAGTACAAGTGGTCAGAATAGCTTACCGGGCAAGTGTGAGTAGAATCCCCAGGAATATGCCAACACCATTACACTAAGGAGTGGGAAAGAGCTTGCACCTACGGTTACTCCTAATAACAACGAGGACGTTGTAATTCAAGAGGGGGAGGGTAAGCTTTCAGCTGATGATGAGATCAACTTTGACAATGTTTGGATTCAAGGGCCAAGGAGAGGTGAGAAAGCGGCTGTAGAGAAGAAAGTGGAGCAAGCTGCTAAGGAGAAAGACGCTTATGTGCCCCCGCCGTATATACCCAAGCTACCTTTTCCTGGCCTCTTCAAGAAGCAATTTATAGAGAAGCACAGAATCTTGTTTGAGAAGCATCTCAAGGACGTAGAGATCAAGCTACCTCTCGTGGACTGCCTTGCCATGATGCCTAAATGCACTAAATTCTTCAAAGACACGCTTGCAAAGAAGAATAAACAGACCAAGGAAGTACTAGTTCTTAGTGAGGAATGTAGTGCCGTAATACACAAGGAGATATTTCCCAAGAAGTTGGGAGATCCTGGAAGCTTCACTATACCTTGTGCTTTAGGTCCATTGGAATTCAAGAGATGTCTTTGCGACCTCCGTGCTAGTATAAATCTGATGCCTCATTCCGTAGCAAAGAAACTTGGCTTTACCCGGTTCAAAGATTGTAGAATCTCCTTGGTGCTAGCTGACAAAAGCGTGAGGTTACCCGTGGGTTTGCTTGAGGACTTGCCAGTGAGAATCAGCGGTGTAAACGTGCCTACGGACTTTGTTGTGTTGGAAATGGATGAAGAACCTAAGGATCCGCTCATTCTTGGTAGACCGTTCTTAGCCACTGCTGGAGCCATTATCGACGTCAAGAATGGGAAGATAGCTCTGCACTTGGGTAAAGATATAAGGCTGGACTTCGACATCAATGAGGTTTTGAAGAAGCCTACAATAGAAGGGCAGGCTTTCTACATTGAGACGTTGGACGCTTTAGCGGATGATTTGCTAGAAGAGTTGGCTCAGGAGGATCATTTGAAGCTGACATTGACTAAGGAGCCAGGAGAGTTCGGTTACTTGGATCAGAGGACTCAAGAATACGTTAACCTGCTTGATTCAAGGAAAGTTGTGCTAGAATATGAAAGCGCTTGCCTAGAGATCGACTCCGAGATCGACGGGACAATCGAGAACACAACTCGATCTGGTGCAACAATCGACAGTCAGATCGAGGAGGGTGATTGATCCAGGAAATTAATCGAGTCCGAGATCGAGAGATGCCTTCCGATCAGTTTAGGGCTCATTCCGGAGAACGACTCGGCAGCTCGATCTCTCACTCAATCCACGTTATATCGAGTGAGCGAATCGAGTGAAACTGCTCGATCTAGATGACATCGAGAGCAAGATCGACTGGATGACTCGATTTCAGAGGGGACAACGGTTTAAGAAAGCAGCGTTAAGGGTCATGTCTTGGGTTCGAAGGAAGGTTCCAAGGAGGAAAACAACAACAACAACCACGAGGATGATTGGAGCGAGCTGCTTGCCCAAAAGGTGGACCTTAAAGAGCTCCCAAAAGAGCTAAGGTATGCTTTCTTAGGGCTTAACGAAACCTATCCCGTGATTGTGAATGAAAACTTAAGTGATGATGAGTTGCACTCACTCTTAACTGAGTTGAGAAAGTATAGGAAGGCCATTGGGTACTCTCTAAGTGACATCAAGGGCCTTTCACCAATGTTTTGCACTCATTGGATTCACTTGGATAATGAGAACGCCTCTTCTATAGAACATAAAAGGCCTTTGAATCCTAATTTGAAAGAGGTTGTTAAGAAAGAGATTCTTAAGCTGTTAGAAGCTGACGTGATCTATCCTATAAGTGACAACACGTGGGTTTCTCCCGTACACATGGTGCCTAAGAAGGGAGGGATCACGGTCATTAAGAATGATAAAGATGAGCTTATACCTACTAGGACTGTTACGGGACACCGTATGTGTATTGACTATAGGAAGCTTAATCTTGCTACTAGAAAGGATCATTTTCCCTTGCCTTTTATTGATCAAATGCTTGAAAGACTTGCTAATCATCCCTACTATTGCTTTCTTGATGGATATAATGGATTTTTCCAAATACCAATCCATCCAAATGATCAGGAGAAGACGACCTTTACATGCCCTTATAGCACCTTCGCGTATCGAAGGATGCCATTCGGGTTGTGTAACGCACCAGCTACGTTTCAGCGGTGTATGATGTCGATCTTCTCCGATCTAATAGAAGAGATGGTAGAGGTGTTTATAGATGACTTCTCTGTCTATGGCGCGTCCTTTTCTGCGTGTTTGTTGAATCTTTGCAAGGTACTAAAGCGTTGTGAGGAGACAAACTTGGTGCTTAATTGGGAGAAATGTCACTTCATGGGGAAGGAAGGGACTGTGATTGGTCATAAGATATCAGAGAAGGGCATTGATGTTGATAAGGCTAAGGTTGAGGTCATGATGAGTCTTGAGCCGCCGGTTAATGTCAAGGGGATCAGGAGTTTCTTGGGGCACGCTGGCTTCTACAGGCGCTTCATCAAGGATTTTTCCAAGATTGCACGCCCTCTCACACTGCTTTTGTGCAAGGAAGCCGATTTTTGTCTTTGATGAGGAGTTCTTGCTAGCTTTCAAGACCATTAAGGAAGCTCTCGTCACGGCACCCATAGTACAAGCACCAGACTGAAGTCTACCGTTCGAGATTATGTGTGATACTAGTGACTATGCCGTGGGAGCCGTTCTAGGTCAAAGGAAAGATAAGAAGCTGCACATGATTTACTATGCTTCAAGAACCTTGGATGACACGCAAACAAGGTACACTACTACGGAGAAGGAGCTATTGGCAGTAGTGTTTGCCTTTGAGAAGTTCCGGTCATACCTCGTGGGTTCCAAGGCCATTGCCTACACAGATCACGCGGCTTTGAGGTACATCTATTCCAAGAAGGACACTAAGACGAGGATTTTGAGATGGATTCTTCTCCTTCAGGAGTTTGACATGGAGATTAAAGACAAGAAAAGGATAGAGAACGGCGTTGCTGACCATCTCTCTCGGTTAAGAATCAACGAGTCTCTACCCTTAGATGATTCGCTTCCCGAGGAACAACTCATGGCGATCACTACGGCTGTTTGTGGAAAGCTAGAAGGGCAGTTTGAGGAGGTTCGGAGCTTCAAAGAGGAGGATCTTCCTTGGTACGCTGACATTGTGAACTACTTGGCATGTGGGGAAGAGCCTTCGCATCTTGACAACTATCACAAGAAGAAGTTCATGAGGGACGTAAGCAACTACTTTTGGGACGAGCCCTATTTATACAAGAGAGGTGTTGACAGCCTATACAGTAGATGCATGACACAAGAGGAAGCAAGAGACATCATCTTTCACTGCCATGGCTCTTCGTATGGCGGCCACTTTGCTTCATTCAAGACCGCCACTAAAATCTTGCAAGCCGGTTTCTGGTGGCCGTCCATCTTCAAAGACACCCATGAGTTTGTGATGAGTTGCGAAGCTTGTCAACGAGCAGGGAACATCACTAAGAGGAACGAGATGCCTCAGGATCCCATCTTTGAGGTAGACATCTTTGACGCCTAGGGCATAGACTTCATGGGGCCTTTCCCTTCTTCCTACGGCAACAAGTTCATATTGGTGGCTGTTGACTACGTTTCTAAATGGGCTGAGGCCATTGCTTCCCCTACAAACGAATCTAAGGTGGTGATCAAGCTGATGTTACTGCATATTGCATGTATTTTGCATACATATTAGTTAGCTTTTCAAGCATTTATATCACACTTTAGACTAGATTGCATCACTTAGGGTCCTAGAACATTCTCGCACCAGCATACGCATGTTCCTTGCATTTTGCATCACATTCGGGTTGTTCCTGGCTACTTTAGAGTCGTGGCGGTTCGTGGAAGGTCGGATGTTTGCTAAGGACCAGAGATCGGGGAGCAGATCGAGCATGGCAGGTCGATCTAGATGAGATCGACCAGAAGATCGAGAAGACCAGGCGATCCAAGGAAAATGATCGAGACGAAGATCGAGTGGAGCAATCGATCAAATGGTACGGACGTAAATGACGCCATGCAGAGCGAGGGCCGGATCGAGTCCACCACTCGATCCGACCGAAGATCGACACCAGGATCGGATGCAACACTCGATCCGCCGAAGAAGATCGAGACCCATATCGAGTAGAAGACACGATGTCTGAAAGTGATCGAGAGAGCCGCTCGATCCCGAAGCCGATCTCTGTCCTTTCAACCGCTTTTGGCCGCTTGCGAGGGGGGGACCATCGAGCTGTTTTCACCATTTTAAGAAGGCGGCGATGTCTTTTTCGACACACACTTTTTCATTCTTATCTTTTTTATGCTTTTTCTCTCTGGTTTGGAGACTCTCCGCCATTGTTAGACTTTGAGCTTTGTTCTTGAATATTTCGAATCGTTTAAGTTTTAAGTAATCGTTTTCATGTTCATCGCTTCATCTTTCATGTTTATTTCGGTTATTCTCATGTGTAGCGAGTAGTTTCATTTGGGTCTCGGGGTTGAGAGGATTCACGGGGTCTAAGGGGTTTTCAAGTTGGTAGTTTTATTGTTCTTAATGGCTTTCTCTTCTAGGATGTTGAGTCCCTAAGGCTTAAAGACTCTCACGCCAAGATCTTTATGATCAGAGAGGTCTCTTACCTTGACAGGATCCAGAGATCTCTGAAAATCATATCCTAGAGACTAATTACCCTTTCCCAAAAGCCATGGAAGTTTAGGGGACTAGTTAGGCCATGTGTTTGAAATCTGAGTTCATTGCCCTTCAACCTCTCTTTCCACCAGAAGCCATGGGTTTGGAGGAGAGGATGAAAGAGTGAACCATACCGAAAGCCACAGATGGATCTTTTTTTCGTTTTCAAGGCTTAGAGAATCTCACAAAGTGAGTCGATTTAAAGTTTTCAACCCCAACTTGGACCCTTGAAACCCCGGACAATGAATCTCAACCCTAGACCCTTCTTTCCTAGAATTCTTACATCTTCGTTAGTCATTCGCTTTATAATCGTCGTGTCCTGGTCATTAGTTTCCTCATACTTGCAGTTTTAGACGAGATCGATCCAAACTGCTCGATCTAGTGGTCGATCCTGTGGTCGATTCACTAGTCGATATTTTGTTAAATCATAGCCTTGCATTTTAATTTTTCTGTTTGTTCCTCGTAGTAGTTCAATCACTCTTGGTAAATTTAAAATAGTTTTTCATTCCATTCAGTCGTTGCATAGAGTTTTTAGGATTTTCACAATATCGCCTATTATTCGCTTAGTTTTACACTGCTCTTGCATTCTCTTTGATCTTCCTAGCTCCTAGAAATGGATTGACTCTCACTTGCATACTGTACTACAACCTAAGTGTTGCATTTGAGTTTGATAGCCTCATTGCATCCTCACCCTTGCAAAGAAAATAGCTATCAAATGGCGCCGTTGCCATTCAAGGAGTGTTAGAAAGCATAGAGATTTGGGCTTAGTAAAGACTAAGCCTTTACCTTGTTTTAGTTACTAATTTCTCTACTCTCAAACGTGTGTCTCTCAGGTACATGAATCTTCGTTCAAGGGGAGACAACAATCTACTTCAACGCTTGGACAACATTCATCAGCTTGGTCATTCAAGACAAAGAAGAGTACGAGAACAAGCCAGAGCCTTTGAGGAGATTGCTCAGCACGGTTTGGTTAACTTTGAAGCTATGGCTGAACACGAGCATCCAGAGGGACCTCCTCCAGCTCACGGGGCAGTGGGAAGGGGCAATGGAAACCCCCAACACGCGGCTAGACTCCCAAGGATCATAGGAGCCGGAGATGCTCCCAATACTCATCACAATAGGTTTGGGATCACTCCTCCTCCTGTACAAAACAATAACTTCGAGATTAAGCCAGGTTTCATCTCCATGGTGCAAAACAACAAGTTCCACGGCTTAGCAATGGAAGATCCCTTGGAGCACCTTGACAATTTTGAGCAAGTATGTGGGATGATCCAGATAAACGGCATATCAGAAGATGTTTTCAAGCTGCGTCTCTTTCCCTTTTCACTCGGAGAAAAAGCTAGGCATTGGGAGAAGACCCTTCCACAAGGCACCATCACCTCATAGGCCGAGTGTAAGAAAGCTTTCCTCTCAAAATTCTTCTCTAGCACCAGAACGGCAAGGCTAAGAAGCGAGATCAGCGGCTTCACGCAAAGGAATAATGAGACTTTCAATGAAGCCATGGAACGATTCAAGGACTATACTATCCAATGTCCTCACCACGGCTTCAGCAAAGAGACCCTTCTAAGCAATATCTACCACGGAGCTTCACCAAAGATCAGGTTGTTGCTTGACACGGCTAGCAAAGGGAACTTCCTTGGTCAGGAGGTAGAAGAGGGCATGAAGCTGATTGAAAACTTAGCATTGAGTGACGGCAACTATGCTGAAGATTATGACCGTGCACCGAGAGGATCTGAGCTAGAGTCTCACAGAAAGGAGCTGAAATCCTTGCATGAGAAAATTGATAAGCTGGTGTTAGCCAACCAGAAGCATGTTCACTTTGTTGGTGAAGTGGATGAGAATCAAGAGGAGCTTGAGTTGAGCCAGGAAGAAGCAATTTGGGTGGCGGGACAGAACAATTACAAATCTCACAGCTACACCCAAGGCTACAACCAGCACAACAATCTCTCCTACCGTAGTACCAACGTCGCCAACCCTAAGGACCAAGTGTACCCTGCTCAGCAAGCAAAACCTTTTATAACTTACAACAAAGGTTTTCAGCCGAGTGGTGGCTTTCAAGGTCAAGGGCAGAACAACCTCCAAGGGAAACATCAAGGCAACAAGGTTTATACGCCAAACTACCCTCCGGGCTTTGCACCTCAGCAGCAGCAGCCGATGCAACAACAAGTTGATCCGGTTCAGGCCATGTTTCATCAGCTGATCCAAGGGCAAGCCTCTACAAACCAGAAGTTTGCCGAGATGAACACTCGTTTAGACTCGTCTCTCACTGACTTCTCCACTCAGATCACCAACTTAAACAACAAGATCAAGCAGCTAGAGAAGGGGAAAGCGAGTACAAGTGGTCAGAATAGCCTACCGGGCAAGTGTGGGCAGAATCCTAAGGAATATGCCAACGCCATCACATTAAGAAGCGGCAAAGAGCTAGCACCTTTGGTTACTCCTAAGAACAACGAGGACGTTGTAATTCAAGAGGGGGAGGGTAAGCTTTCCGCTGATGATGAGATCAACTTTGACAATGTCTGGATTCAAGGGCCAAGAAGAGGGGATAAAGTGGTTGTTGAGAAGAAAGCAGAGCAAACTACTAAGGAGAAGGATGCTTATGTACCTCCGCCGTATGTACATAAGCTGCCTCTTCCTGGCCGTTTCAAAAAGCAACTCATAGAGAAGCATAGAGTCTTGTTTGAGAAGCATCTTAAGGACGTAGAGATCAAGTTACCTCTCGTGGACTGCCTTGCAATGATGCCTAAATGTGCAAAATTCTTCAAAGACACTCTCGTGAAGAAGAATAAGGAAAGTAAGGAGGTGCTTGTTCTAAGTGTGGAGTGTAGTGCTGTGATACACAAGGAAATAGTCCCTAAGAAGTTGGGAGACCCTGGAAGCTTCACTATATCCTGCGCTTTAGGTCCTTTGGAATCAAGAGTTGCCTTTGTGATCTCGGAGCTAGCATAAATCTGATGCCTCATTCTGTGGCAAAGAAACTCGGCTTTACCCGTTTCAAGGACTGTAGAATCTCATTGGTACTAGCTGACAGAAGTGTGAGGTTACCCGTAGGATTGCTTGAGGACTTGCCAGTGAAGATCAGTGGAGTGAACGTACCTACAGACTTCGTTGTTTTGGAAATGGATGTAGAGCCAAAGGATCCACTCATTCTCGGTAGACCTTTCTTAGCTACCGCTGGCGCTATAATAGACGTCAAGAACGGGAAGATTGCCTTGCACTTGGGTAAGGATATAAGGCTAGACTTTGATATCAATGAGGTTTTGAAGAAGCCTACGGTAGAAGGGCAAGCTTTCTACATTGATACATTGGATGCCTTAGCGGATGAGTTGCAGGAAGAGCTGGCTCAGGAAGATCATTTAAAGCTGGCACTGACTAAGGAGCCAGGAGAGTTTGGTTATGTGGATCAGAGGACTCAGGAGTATGTCAACCTGCTTGATTCGAGGAAAGTTGTGCTTGAAGATGTAGGCGTTTGCCTAGAGATCGACTCCAAGATCGATGACATTACTCGATCCAGGGGTCAAATCGACAAGACAATCAAGAGCACAACTCGATCCGGTACAGAAATCGACAGTCAGATCGAGGAGGGTGATCGATCCAGGAAAACAATCGAGTCCGAGATCGAGAAAGGCCTTCCGATTAAATTGAGGTCCAATCCGGAGATCGACTTGATAAACACTTTCTTAGCAAGGGTCAAAATGCAATGAGGTTATCAAACTCAAATGCAAGACATGTTGTAGTACAGCAAGCAGAAGAGAGTCAATCCATGCCCAGGATGATAGAGAATGCAAAGAGAATACAAGGACTAATGCAAATCCAAGCGAAACGAGATGATTTATGAGAAAATCTCTAAAAGCTAGATGCAGCGACTTAAATAGAATGCAACCTATTTTAAAAATACTAGGAATGAAGAAACTACCACGAGGAACAAACAGAATAATTAATGGACCAAGCTTCGAATTACTAAAATTCGACTAGTGGATCGACCATGAGATCGACCACTAGATTGAGCAATAACAATCGATCTCGTCTAAAAATGCAAGAAAAGTAAAACTAATGACCAGGATGCTATCAAAGATCAAGCGAATGACGAGATAAGATGTAAAGATGCTAAAAGAAAGGGCCTAGGGTTGAGATTCATGGTCAGGGGTTTCAAAAGTTCGACCTTGGGTTGAAAACTTTAAATCGACTCACTTTGTGAGGATATCTAAGCCTTGAAAACTAAGCAAGATCTATCAGTGGCTTTCGGTATAGATCACTCCTTCATCCTCTCCTCCAAACCCATGGCTTTTGGTGGAAAGAGAGGTCGAAGGGCATGGAAAGCAGATTTCAAATGAATGGCTTAACAAATCCCTCAAACTTCCATGGCTTTTGGGAAGGGGTAACTAGTCTCTAGGGTGTGATCTTCCGAGGCTCCTGAATCCTGTCAAGGTAAGGAACCTCTCGGATCATGAAGCTCTTGGCGTGAGAGTCTTCAAGCATTGAGATCTCAACACCCTAGAAGAGATAGCCGTTGAAAACGCTTAGAAAAAGCCCAAGATCGAAACCCTTTAGACCCCTTAATCCTCTCAACCCCGAACCCAAATAAACTACTCACTACACATAAAGTAAATCAAGCAAAGCATCTAAAAGAAAACGATGAACATGAAAAGATAACTGGATTAAGATGAAAACGATTCGATTACAAAGCTTAAGAAAAACTCAAGTTCGACAATGGTGTTCTTCTCGAAAACTAGAGAGAAAACATACAGAAAAAAGATAAGGCTTGAAAGTTGTGTAGGAAAAGGACGTCGCCGCCTTCCCAAAATGGCCAAAACAAGCTGATGGTCCCCCCTCGCGAGCGGCCAAAAGTGGTGGAAAGGACAGAGATCGACTCCACGATCGAGCGGTTCTCTCGATCATATCCGGACATCGTGTCTTCAGCTTGATCTGGGTCTCGATCATCATCGGCGAATCGAGTGTTGCATCCGATCTCGGTATCGATCTTCAGTTGGATCGAGTGGTGTACTCGATCCGGCTCTCGCTCTGCATGGCGTCATTTATGTCCGTACCGTTTGATCGACTGCTTCACTCGATCCTTGTCTCGATCATTCTCCTTGGATCGCCTGGTTGGCTCGATCTTCTGATCGATCTCATCACAGATCGACCGACCATGCTCGATCTGCTCCTCGATCTCTGATCCTTAGCAACTATCTGAGCTCCCACGAACTGCTACATCAGCCTCAACATGTCCACGAACCTCCACGACTCCAAAGCAGCCAGAAACAACCTGAATGTGATGCAAAATGCAAGGAACATGCGTATGCTGGTGCAAGAATGCTCTAGGACTCTAAGTGATGCAATCTAACCTAAAATGTGATACAAATGCATGAAAATCTAACTAATGAGTATGCAAAATGTATGCAATATGCAGTAACATTAACTCCCCCAAACTTACTTCTTGCTTGCCCTCAAGCAACAGAAAATAAGTAAGGAAGAGAGGTTTTCAAAAAAACGAATAGGGGTTTAAACTTCTTGCAAAGGTGCCTTTCAAATGAATCAATCTCAATGTCCTAGTTAACAGTTCTAAAATGCTATGCTTACAGTCATACTCCAAAGAACTTAGCCATACTCATCACACAAAGAAATTCAAATCATTACTCTCCTATTCCTAACAATCAAAGAAACTTATCTTTTAACATTCATTAACATTAGAACCATGAATCAAACTTATGCACTTTAAAGCAAAACACATTTGGCTAAGGGTGAAGGTTATGAGCATTGAATGATCTCATTTGAAAAGGGTTTATAATTAGAACAAGAGTTTCTCTCAAAAATGGTTGAACTTGTGCATAATGCTAAAGATTCTCATCTACCCATGTAAACTAACAAACGATCCTAAACCCCTCTCATTTAACAGATTTTATCCTCACTCACCACTTAGAGTCTACCTTTTTTTTCACAAAACTTAGCAATCCCCAATTCGAAACAAAAACATTTTTAAACTCTTAAAGCTAGTGAAAAGGTTTTAGAAATCACTTTGCTCTTTAAATATTTCTTATTGGTAGCTCTCTTATTATTATTTTTTTCTTTTTTTTTTTTTTTATTTTTACTTGGCACTTAGGCTCTTTTATTTCTTTTTCTTCTTTTTTTTTTCTTTTTTTGTATTTATTTTTTTTTATTGGGAGAGCTACCTCCTGAAATTTATTAGAGCATACTTAGTCTTTAAACACAACCCTTCACTTAAAACCCATTTCTTTCTTTAAAACACCAAACTCTTTGAAACCGAGAACAAATAGAAATGAATACAACCCCAATGATCCCCCAAACTTATCCTAAGCCTATATCTAGCTTCAAAATGCAAAGCTAGCAATCATATGAGAACCAAATTATGTCGCCTAAACCTAACACTTTATGCCAAGTTCAAACCGAAAGGAAGGCCTCACAAAGATGTCACACGAGAACGTTTGGCTTCAAAGAAGGGTAAGGTTCAAGGAGGGAGTTCTACTTAGGCTCACAAAGAGTGGTAAAAAGGAAGAAGAGAGCCTAAATATTTTAAATCCATGTGTTCATTTTCAAATGCATAAGGATGATAATTAGAATTTCAAATTAAGGTTCTCACTTATTAGGATAAGTTTCAAATCATGAGAGTTCAATTTAAGCCACGAAAATCCTAACAAGTGATCCAAGCATGGTAAGAACCTACTTTCAAAGCATAAACAAAGCATTAGAGAACTACTAACTAGGGCATTGAAACAATTCATAAGTAAAAACACCTTTTTAAGAAACTTTAACCCCTTATGCAGAATGCAAACAACCTAGATGCTATGAGAAACTCTAGACTCAATCCTAACATGTTTTGACAAGATGAATGCAACTACATGAATCTTTGAAAATTGTTTTTTAAAAATTTTACCAATTTTTCATGAACTAAAGACTCAAGGATGCTAAAGGAAAATAACATCACAGAACACAAGTCAAATCACACATTGACTCCCCCAAACATACTTGACACCGTCCCGGTGGCAAACTCATTCGAAGGAGTAGCAAAACACAAAACAAAAAGAAGCAAATATGAGCGGTTATGTACAATGGAAGAAGGTTGTTACCTCTGGTCTAGTCTCGGCTGGAACTTGAGGATGTTCCAGAGGAGCTAGAGACTATGGTCTTGCCCTTGTCGGCTGGTTCTTGGAGAGAGTGGCGCGCCGGCTGAATGGTGTTTCCTAGGGTCTCGCGGATGACAACTCCACCGGTTGAGAGCCTTCTCTTCTCGGGTTGTTGCACCTCTTGACTCGCAGCTTTCTTAGGTGAGCCTCCCTGAAGTGCCTTGACTTTCTTTCCAAGCTTCTTGAGCATCTTGCCTTGCCGCTTATTGATCTTCCTTTGCATCTCCACAACAGATGCTAGGAACTTCTCGGTTTTTCTCCTCGGCTCAAAGTCTAACTTGGGAAGTGTGTAGGCCTCGGGCATCTCATCTTCCGTGGCTGGAGACTCGGACTTTTGATGAGGGGCAATCGCTGAAGCATGTGGTCCTCCTCCGTGGGCAAGAACTCGGTGTTCCCAACACCAAGCAGCTCGGTTTCATCTTTGTTGGGCAGGATGCACACTCTTTTCTTGTCTTCATCGTCTATAAAGAGGTAGGCGTAGAACCCTTCTGCTGGCGTGCGTCCCAAGCTGTCAGTATTCCTCATGTATGCCTCGTCCATGAAAGCTCTGGCTGGTACATGGGCGAACTCGTGAATGGGAACACCAGCTTGCAAGAACAGAGGAGTGAGGAAACTGCCAATGTAAGAGGAAGTTGTCTTGCACCGCAAGGCATAAGCCTTGTATTTCACCAATGAAGCAGCAAGCACACATCCGTAGTTCACCTCATCGCCGAGTTCATCCTCCATAGGCTCGTCATTTGCATCCGGATCACACACCAAGTGCTTCACACCTTGGAACAGGAAGCAAAGCTCTGTCTTTGTGACCGTTGGAGCAACAGATCTTCCAGTAAAAGTGTTGGCGATCAGCTTCAGAGTGTACCTCAACACCGGGCTTCTTACTCGCTTGATCTTGGCGGTGTTGGCTTTGTAGTCTTCATTGCTGATCAGGTTCCAAAAGTCGTTGGCTTTCTTTAAGGCGGGGAACTCAACCTTGTTGGCATCCGCGTTGAGACCATAAGCTTGGTATAGCTCAGGGATGGAGAGCGTGTAGGCTTGACGGCCAACCTTGAAGTAGAGGCGACCATGTGAAGGGACGGGTGTGCTAGGATTCTCGTAACGGAACTCCAGCGTGGCAAGGAAGTCTATTGTCACTTCTGGAATGGTTGGGCAATCCATCTGTGACAGACATCTTAGGCCAATGTTCTTGAGGAGTTGGTCGAAATCCCCAAGAATCCCTAGCTTGAACAACAGCTCTCGATCAGCAAACTTTGTAGGCTCAAACCGAAGCCTTTCCAGCCGTTTCTTGTCCCTCTTCTCATCTTTAGTCCATCTGACCCTCTCTTGAACTGCCACCTCTTGTCCTTCTCCCTCTTGTGCTATCTCTTCTCTTGTTCTCTTGGGGGCCATTGTTCCTGAAACAAGTTTCTAAAGAAGTTTGCTAAGCAAAACAGCGGTTTGATGAGAATGAGAGAAGAGAAGGAGAGAACTTATAAAAACTACCCTAGAATTTTGGGGAATTAATAAAACTTATAGCTAAATAAAGGAGAATCATATCTTTAGATACTGCAAAATCTAGAATTATTCCTTTTATTTAGCTAGTTTTAAAAAATCAAAACCGACCCTATATTCTAGAACAATATCTTGCGAATTTAATGGAAATTTTCATAACGATAAATCATTAAATTTTGAAAATACTTTTGCAAGAAATGTAAGAGATCTTTGCTAGCTTCTGAAAACCGAAACTCTCACTCTCTTTGTTTAAAATTTTCGAGAAAAACAGGAATGAGAGGGTGAGAGGTTGTTGAAATATTTAAAGACTAGCAAAGAGCAAAACCATGGGTAGTAAAGGTGGTTTTTCTGACAAAGTCTTGGTCAAGGCACATCTTTCATGGTCAAAGATGCTTGCCTTGACCAAGTTTTGAATTTAAAAATTGGAGGGAAAAGAGTAAAGGAGGGAAAGAAAATGTTACCTCGGCATGAGATCGGTCGATCCTTTTTCGTCAAGGTCGATCTTGTCACTCGTTCTCGTCTAGATCGACTGGCTTCTCTCGATTCACTGACTCGATCTAGCAAAGATCGAGTCAGGATCAGTCGATCTAGCACTCGATCTCTAGCCTTATCTTAACCCCTATCGCCTCTTTTAGACTTCAAGATCAAGGTTTAGACTCCTCATACCTGTTCCTACACATTTGCAGAATAAAAACATAAAACTGAAAGGAAAATAAGCAGAAATATGTACAAGATAAACATGGGAATGCCTCCCAAGTGCGCCATCTTTAACATCTTTAGCTAGACTTTACTTGGTTTAGGCGGATGGCGGGTCTTGGAGGAGCACCGAGGTACTCTCCTTGTCGTAGCCGTCTGCCAAGTAAGGCTTGAATCTGTGTCTGTTGACGGTGAATGCACTGCCACTTTTTCCCATCAGAGTAACAGCTCCATAAGGCAACACTTCTTGAATCAAGAACGGTCCGCTCCACCTTGACTTCAACTTTCCCGGGAAGAGTTTGAGCCTTGAGTTGTACAGCAACACTAACCCTCATTCCTTAAGCTCCTTGGCAACCAACTTCTTGTCATGAGTCTCCTTAGTCTGCTCCTTGTATATCCGAGAGCTCTCATAAGCGTTCAGTCTTAACTCATCCAGTTCGTGTAGCTGAATAAGGCGCCTCTCCTGAGCAGTCTTGAGGTCAAAGTGCAGCCTCTTCACAGCCCATAACGCATGGTGTTCCAGCTCAACCGGGAGGTGACAGCCCTTGCCATAGAGTAGAGTGAAAGGAGTTGTACCAATCGGCGTTTTGAAGGCGGTACGGTAGGCCCAAAGAGCATCGTCCAGCTTCACTGCCCAGTCTTTCCTTGTTGCTCCGACAGTCTTCTCTAGTATAGCCTTGATTTGCCGGTTGGAGACTTCCACTTGACCGCTTGTTTGAGGATGATATGGTGTAGCCACCTTATGCTTAACTCCATACTTTCTCAAGAGGTTCTCAAAGACCTTGTTTATGAAGTGGCTTCCTCCATCGCTTATAACCACCTTAGGTACCCTAAACCTCGGGAAGATGACACTCTTGAACAGCTTGATTACCACCTTAGAGTCATTTGTAGGGGAAGCAACCGCCTCAATCCACTTAGAGACATAATCCACTGCTTCTAAGATGTATTTGTTGCCATATGAAGAAGGAAATGGCCCCATGAAGTCTATGCCCCACGCGTCGAACACGTCAACCTCGATGATGGGAACTTGAGGCATTTTGTTCCTGTTAGTGATATTCCCTGCTCATTGACATGCCTCACAGCTCTTCACAAACTCGTGTGCATCTTTAAAAATAGACGGCCACCAGAAACCGGCTTGCAACACTTTCGTGGCAGTCTTGAATGAGGAGAAGTGTCCTCCGTAGGAAGAGCCATGGCAATGATAGAGGATATCCCTGGCTTCTTCCTTTGTAACACATCTCCGGTACAAACTGTCTACTCCTCTCTTGTATAAGTAAGGCTCGTCCCAAAAGTAGTCACTAGCCTCTCTCATAAACCGTTTCTTGTGATAGCTGTTGAGATGTGTTGGCTCCTCACCACACGCTAGATAGTTCACTACATCAGCATACCACGGTAGATCCTCTTCTTTGAAACTCAACACCTCCTCAAACCTCCCTTCTAGCTTTCCACAAACAGCCGTGGTAATCGCTGGAAGAGACTCGTTGATCCTTAGCCGTGAGAGATGGTCAGCAACTTCGTTTTCTATTCCCTTCTTGTCTTTAATCTCCATGTCAAACACCTGGAGCAAGAGAATCCATCTTAAGAGGCGAGGCTTAGTGTCTTTCTTCGAATAGATGTATCGCAAGGCAGCGTGATCCGTGTATACAATATCCTTGGAACCAACGAGATATGATCTGAACTTCTCAAAGGCGAACACTACTGCAAGCAACTCCTTCTCCACAGTGGTGTACCTTGTTTGCGTGTCATCCAAGGTTCTTGAAGCATAGTAGATCACGTGTAGCTTCTTGTCTTTCTTCTGACCAAGAACGGCTCCTACGACGTAGTCACTAGAATCACACATGATCCCAAAGGGAAGAGACCAGTTTGGTGCTTGGACTATAGGAGCTGATGTAAGGGCTTCCTTGATGGTCACGAAAGCTTTCAAACACTCCTCATCAAACACAAACTCAGCTTCCTTGCACAACAACCGTGTAAGAGGGCGTGCAATCTTGGAGAAATCTTTGAAGAAGCGCCTATAGAACCCTGCGTGTCCCAAGAAGCTTCTGACTCCCTTAATGTTAACCGGCGGCTCAAGACCCATCATGACTTCCACTTTAGCCTGATCAACCTCAATGCCCTTCTCTGATATCTTGTGACCAAGCACGATCCCTTCCTTAACCATAAAGTGGCATTTCTCCCAGTTCAGCACCAAGTTTGTCTCTTCACAACGTTTTAGTACCCTGCTAAGATTCAGCAAAAACGCAGAAAAGGACGCACCTTAGACAGAGAAATCATCCATGAACACCTCTACCATCTCCTCTATTAGATCGGAGAAGATCGACATCATACACCGCTGAAATGTAGCCGGTGCATTACACAATCCAAACGGCATCCTTCGATATGCGAAGGTACCGTAGGGACATGTGAAGGTCGTCTTCTCCTGATCATTTGGGTGAATTGGTATCTGAAAGAAACCGCTATACCCATCGAGAAAACAGCAGTAAGGGTGATTAGAAGGTCTCTCAAGCATTTGATCAATAAAAGGCAAAGGGAAATGGTCTTTCCTAGTCGCAAGGTTAAGTTTCCTATAGTCAATACACATCCTATGCCCAGTAATGGTTCTAGTAGGAATAAGCTCATCCTTTTCATTCCTTATGACCGTGATCCCTCCCTTCTTAGGCACCACGTGTACAGGAGAAACCCACCTGCTCTCACTTATGGGATAGATTACGTCAGCCTCTAAAAGCTTAAGGATTTCTTTCTTAACAACCTCTTTCAAATAAGGATTCAAACGCCTTTGATGTTCTATAGAAGAGGCGTTCTCATTATCCAAGTGAATCCTATGAGTGCAAAGCATTGGTGAAAGGCCCTTGATGTCACTTAAAGAGTACCCAATGGCCTTCCTACACTTTCTCAGCTCAGTCAGGAGCGAGTGCAACTCATCGTCACTTAGGTTTTCATTCACAATCACGGGATAGGTGTTATTAGGCCCTAAGAAAACATACCTTAGCCCTTTTGGGAGCTCCTTAAGGTCCACCTTTGGGGCTAACAGCTCACTCCAGTCATCCTCGTGGCTGTTGTTGTTGCTTTCCTCCTTGGAACCCTCCTTAGACCCCGAGGCATGGCCCTTTAGACTGCTTTCCTCCATCGCTATCCCTTCTGAAATCGAGTCCTCCAGTCGATTCTCCTCTCGATGTCGTCTAGATCGAGCCATTTCGCTCGATTCACTTACTCGATTTGATGTGGATCGAGTAAGGGATCGAGACGCTGAGTCGATCTCTTGATTGGACCCCATAATGATCGGGAGGTCTCTCTCGATCGTCGACTCGATTGTTTTTCCTGATCGAGCATTCCTCTCGATCTGTCCGTCGATTGTTGCACCGGATCGAGTTGTGTTCTCGATTGCCTTGTCGATCTAACTCTTGGATCGAGTGATAGCGTCGATCTCGTAGTCGATCTCTAGGCAGAAACCTTCATCATTCTTAACAATCCTCCTAGAATCCAGCAGGTTGACGTACTCCTGGGTCCTCTGGTCCACATAGCCAAACTCCCCTGGCTCCTTAGTCAGTGCTAGCTTCAGATGGTCTTCTAGAGCCAGCTCTTCCAGCAACTCATCCACTAAGGCATCCATCATTTCAATGTAGAAAGCTTGCCCTTCAATGGTCGGCTTCTTCAGAACCTCATTGATATCGAAGTCAAGCCTTATCTCCTTTCCCAAATGCAAGGCAATCTTCCCATTCTTCACATCTATGATAGCCCCGACGGTTGCAAGGAACGGTCTCCCTAAGATGAGTGGATCCTTAGGCTATTCATCCATCTCCAACACGACGAAGTCCATAGGCACGTTCACACCACTGATTCGCACCGGTAAATCTTCAAGCAGCCCCACTGGTAGCCTAACACTCCTATCAGCCAGTACCAACGAGATCCGACAGTCTTTGAAACGAGTAAAGCCAAGCTTCTTAGCCACGAAGTGAGGCATCAGGTTTATGCTAGCTCCGAGATCACATAGGCAACTCTTGAACTCTAGAGGACCTAAAGCGCAGGGTATAGTGAAGCTTCCAGGGTCTCCCAACTTCTTAGGGACTATCTCCTTATGTATCACAGCACTACACTCTTCACATAGAACAAGTACCTCCTTGCTTTCCTTATTCTTCTTTACGAGAGTGTCTTTGAAGAATTTGGCGCATTTAGGCATCATTGCAAGGCAGTCAACGAGAGGTAGCTTGATCTCCACGTCCATAAGATGCTTCTCAAAGAGGATTCTATGCTTCTCTATGAGTTGCTTTTTGAAGCGGCCAGGAAAAGGCAGCTTAGGTACATACGGTGGAGGCACATAAGCATGCTTCTCCTTTGTAGTTTGCTCAGCTTTCTTTTCAGCAACTGCTTTGTCTCCTCTTCTTGGCCCTTGGATCCAAACGTTGTCAAAGTTAATCTCATCATCATCAGCCGAAGGTTTACCCTCCCCCTCTTGAATTACAACGTCCTTGTTGTTCTTGGTAGAGACCGGAGGTTTGAGCTCTTTACCGCTTCTCAACGTTATGGCATTAGCATACTCCTTAGGATTCTGCTCACACTTTCCCGGAAGACTATTCTGACCACTCGTACTCACTTTCCCCTTTTCTAGCTGCTTGATCTTGTTGTTTAAGTTGGTGATCTGAGTGGAGAAGTCAGTGAGAGACGAGTCTAGATGAGTGTTCATCTCGGCGAACTTCTGGTTTGTAGAGGATTGCCCCTGTATCAGCTGTTGAAACATTGCTTGAACCGGATCAACTTGTTGTTGCTGCTGAGGTGCAAAGCCTGGAGGGTAGTTAGGTGTATAACCCTTGTTGTTTTGATGTTGCCCTTGGAAGTTGTTCTGCCCTTGACCTTGGAAACCACCACTCGGTTGAAAACCTTTGTTGTAAGGGATGAAAGGTTTTGCTTGCTGAGCAGGATACACTTGATCTTTAGGGTTTGCTACGTTGGTGCTTCGGTAGGAGAGGTTGTTGTTCGGGTAGCCTTGGTTGTAGCCTTGAGGTTTGTAGTTATTCTGTCCCGCCACCCAATTGGCTTCTTCTTGGCTCAACTCTAACTCCTCTTGGTTCTCATCAGCTTCACCAACAAAGTGAACATGCTTCTGATTGGCTAACACCAGCTTATCTATCTTCTCATGCAAAGATTTCAGCTCCTTCTTATGAGACTCTAGCTCTGATCCTCTCGGTGCACGGTCATAATCCTCAGCATAGTTGCCATCACTCAATGCCAAGTTTTCTATCAGCTCGATACCCTCTTCTACCTCCTGACCGAGGAAGTTCCCTTTGCTAGCTGTGTTAAGCAACAACTTGATCTTTGGTGAAGCTCCACGGTATATGGTACTGAGTAGTGTCTCCTCGCTGAACACATAATGAGGACATTGGATCGTGTAATCTTTGAAACGCTTCATTGCCTCGTTGAATGTCTCATTGTTCCTTTGAGTGAAACCGCTGATTTCGCTTCTCAACCGTGCTGTCCTGGTGCTAGAGAAGAACTTTGAGAGAAAGGCCTTCTTACACTCGGCCCATGAGGTGATGGTGCCCTGTGGGAGGGTCTTCTCCCAATGTCTAGCTTTGTCTCCGAGTGAAAAGGGGAAGAGACGCAGCTTGAAAGCATCTTCGGATATGCCATTGATCTTTATCATCGCACATACTTGCTCGAAGTTGTCAAGGTGCTCCAAGGGATCTTCCGTTGCTAAGCCGTGGAACTTGTTGTTTTGCACCATGGAGATGAAACCTGGCTTGATCTCGAAGTTGTTGTTTTGTACAGGAGGAGGAGTGATCACAAACCTATTGTGATGAGTATTGGGAGCATCGCCGGCTCCTATGATCCTTGGGGGTCTAGCCGCGTGTTGGGGATGTCCATTGCCCCTTCCTACTGCCCCGTGAGCTGGAGGAGGTCCTTCTGGATGCTCGTGTTCAGCCATAGCTTCAAAGTCAACCAAACCGTGCTGAACAATCTCCTCAAAGGCTCTGGCTTGTTCTCTGACTCTCCTTTGCCGTGAGTGACCAAGCTGATGAATATTGTCCAAAGCTGGAAGTAGATTGTTCTCTCCCCTTGAACGAAGATTCATATACCTGAAAACACACGTTTGAGAGTAGAATGTTTAGTAGCTTGAAAAAGGTAAAGACTTAGTCTTTGCTAAGTCCCAAATCTCTATGTTCTCTAAACAGTCCTAGGATGGCAACGGCGCCATTTGATAAACACTTTCTTAGCAAGGGTGAAAATGCAATAAGGTTATCAAACTCAAATGCAAGACATGTTGTAGTACAGCAAGCAAGAGAGAGTCAATCCATGCCCAGGATGATAGAGAATGCAAAGAGAATAC
This sequence comes from Thlaspi arvense, assembly GCA_911865555.2. Classification (NCBI taxonomy): domain Eukaryota; kingdom Viridiplantae; phylum Streptophyta; class Magnoliopsida; order Brassicales; family Brassicaceae; genus Thlaspi; species Thlaspi arvense. The sequence continues at coordinate 24,380,513 of OU466863.1, read as the reverse complement.
AAGGACTAATGCAAATCCAAGCGAAACGAGATGATTTATGAGAAAATCTCTAAAAACTAGATGCAGCGACTTAAATAGAATGCAACCTATTTTAAAAATACTAGGAATGAAGAAACTACCACGAGGAACAAACAGAATAATTAAAGGACCAAGCTTCGAATTACTATAATTCGACTAGTGGATCGACCATGAGATCAACCACTAGATCGAGCAATAACAATCGATCTCGTCTAAAAATGCAAGAACAGTAAAACTAACGACCAGGATGCTATCAAAGATCAAGCGAATGACGAGATAAGATGTAAAGATGCTAAAAGAAAGGGCCTAGGGTTGAGATTCATGGTCAGGGGTCTCAAAAGTTCAACCTTGGGTTGAAAACTTTAAATCGACTCACTTTGTGAGGATCTCTAAGCCTTGAAAACTAAGCAAGATCTATCCGTGGCTTTCGGTATAGATCACTCCTTCATCCGCTCCTCCAAACCCATGGCTTTTGGTGGAAAGAGAGGTCGAATGGCATGGAAAGCAGATTTCAAATGAATGGCTTAACTAATCCCCCAAACTTCAATGGCTTTTGGGAAGGGGTAACTAGTCTCTAGGGTGTGATCTTCCGAGGCTCCTGAATCCTGTCAAGCTAAGGAACCTCTCGGATCATGAAGCTCTTCGCGTGAGAGTCTTCAAGCATTGAGATCTCAACACCCTAGAAGAGATAGCCGTTGAAAATGCTTAGAAAAACCCCAAGATCAAAACCCTTTAGACCCCTTAATCCTCTCAACCCCGAACCCAAATAAACTACTCACTACACATAAAGTAAATCAAGCAAAGCATGTAAAAGGAAACGATGAACATGAAAAGATAACTGGATTAAGATGAAAACAATTCGATTACAAAGCTTAAGAAAAACTCAAGTTCGACAATGGTGTTCTTCTCGTAAACTAGAGAGAAAACATACAGAAAAAGATAAGGATTGAAAGTTGTGTGGGAAAAGGACGTCGCCGCCTTCCCAAAATGGCCAAAACAAGCTGATGGTCCTCCCCTCGCTAGCAGCTAAAAGTGGTTGAAAGGACAGAGATCGACTCCAGGATCGAGCGGTTCTGTCGATCATATCCGGACATCGTGTCTTCAGCTTGATCTGGGTCTCGATCATCATCGGCGAATCGAGTGTTGCATCCGATCTCGGTATCGATCTTCAGTTGGATCGAGTGGTGTACTCGATCTGGCTCTCGCTCTGCATGGCGTCATTTACGTCCGTACCATTTGATCGACTGCTTCACTCGATCCTTGTCTCGATCATTCTCCTTGGATCGCCTGGTTGGCTCGATCTTCTGGTCGATCTCATCACAGATCGACCGGCCATGCTCGATCTGCTCCTCGATCTCTGATCCTTAGCAAATATCCGGGCTCCCACAAACTGCTACATCAGCCTCAACATGTCCACGAACCTCCACGACTCCAAAGCAGCCAGAAACAACCTGAATGTGATGCAAAATGCAAGGAACATGCGTATGCTGGTGCAAGAATGCTCTAGGACTCTAAGTGATGCAATCTAACCTAAAATGTGATACAAATGCATGAAAAGCTAACTAATGAGTATGCAAAATGTATGCAATATGCAGTAACATCACGACTCAGCGTCTCGATCTCTCACTCGATCCACATCAAATCGAGTGAGTTAATCGAGCGAAACTGCTTGATCTAGACGACATCGAGAGCAAGATCGTCCAGACGACACGATTACAGAAGGGATAGCGGTTGGAGAAAGCAGCCTCAAGGGCCATATCTCGGGTTCTAAGGAAGGTTCCAAGAAGGAGAACAACAGCAACAGCCACGAGGATGATTAGAGCGAGCTGTTAGCCCCAAAGGTGGACCTTAAGGGGCTCCCAAAAGGGCTAAGGTATGCTTTCTTAGGGCTTAACGAAACCTATCCTGTGATTGTGAATGAAAACTTGAGTGATGATGAGTTGCAATCACTCTTAACTGAGTTGAGAAAGTATAGGAAGGCCATTGGGTACTCTCTAAGTGACATCAAGGGCCTTTCACCGATGCTTTGCACTCATAGGATTCACTTGGTTAATGAGAACGCCTCTTCTATAGAACATCAAAGGCGTTTGAATCCAAATTTGAAAGAGGTTGTCAAGAAAGAGATTCATAAGGTTGTTACCTCTGGTCTAGTCTCGGCTGGAACTTGAGGATGTTCCAGGGGAGCTAGAGATTGTTGCTTTGCCCTTGTCGGCTGGTTCTTGGAGAGAATGGCGCGCCGGCTGAATGGTGCTGCTTTGTGCCTCGCGGATGACAACTCCACCGGTTGAGAGCCTTCTCCTCTCGGGTTGTTGAGCCTCCTCACTTGTAGCCTTCTTAGGCGAGCCTCCTTGAAGTGCCTTGACTTTCTTTCCAAGTTTCTTGAGCATTTTGCCTTGCCACTTATTGATCTTCGTTTGCATCTCCACAACAGATGCTAGGAATTTCTCAGTTTTTGTCCTCGGCTCAAAGTCTAACTTGGGAAGTGTGTAGGCCTCGGGCATCTCATCTTTCATGGCTGGAGACTCGGACCTTTGACGAGGAGCAATCGCTGAAGCAGGTGGTCCTCCTAGAGGAGCAAAGCACTCTTCCTCCGTGGGTAAGAACTCGATGTTCCCAACACCAAGCAGCTCGGTTTCATCTTTGTTTGGGAGGATGCACACTCTCTTTTTGTCTTCGTCGTCTATGAAGAGGTAGGCGTAGAACCCTTCTGCTGGCGTGCGTCCCAAGCTGTCGGAATTCCTCATGTACGCCACATCCATGAAAGCTCTGGTTGGTATATAGGCGAAGTCGTGAATAGGCACACCAGCTTGCAAGAATAGAGGAGTGAGGAAGCCGCCAATGTAGGAAGAAGTTGCCTTGCACCGCAAGGCATAAGCCTTGTATTTGACCAAAGAAGCAGCAAGCACACATCCGTAGTTCACCTCATCGCCGAGTTCATCCTCCATAGGCTCGTCATTTGCATCCGGATCACACACCAAGTGCTTCACGCCTTGGAACAGGAAGCAAAGCTCGGTCTTCGTGACCGTGGGAGCAACAGATCTTTCACTAAACGTGTTGGCAATCAGCTTCAGAGTGTACCTCAGAACCGGGCTTCTCACTCGCTTGATCTTGGCGGTGTTGGCTTTGTAGTCCTCATTGCTAATCAGGTCCCAAAAGTCGTTGGCTTTCTTGAAGGCGGGGAACTCGACCTTTTCGGCATCCGCATTGAGACCATAAGCTTGGCATAGCTCAGGGATGGAGAGGGTGTAGGCTTGACGGCCAACCTTGAAGTAGAGGCGACCTTGTGAAGGGACGGGTGTGCTAGGATTCTCGTAACGGAACTCCAACGTGGCAAGGAAGTCTATTGTCACTTCTGGAATGGTTGGGCAATCCATCCGTGACAGACATCTTAGGCCAATGTTCTTGAGGAGTTGATCGAAATCCCCAAGAATCCCTAGCTTGAACAGCAGCTCTCGATCAGCAAACTTGGTAGGCTCAAACTGAAGCCTTTCCAGCCGTTTCTTGTCCCTCTTCTCATCCTTAGTCCATCTGACCCTCTCTTGAACTGCCACCTCTTGTCCTTCTCCCTCTTGTGCTGTCTCTTCTCTTGTTCTTTTGGGGGCCATTGTACCTGAAACAAGTTTCTCAAGAAGCTTGATAAGCAAAACGGCGGTTTGATGAAAATGAGAGAGAAGAAGGAGAGAACTTATAAATACTACCCTAGAATTTTGGGGAATTAATAAAAATCATAGCTAAATAAAGGAGAATCAGATCTTTAGATACTAGAAAATCTAGAATTATTCCTTTTACTTAGCTAGTTTTTAAAAATCAAAACCGACCCTATATTCTAGAACAATAACTTGTGAATATAAAGGAAATTTTCCTAAAGATAAATCATTAAATTTTGAAAATACCTTTGCAAGAAATGTAAAAGATCTTTGCTAGCTTCTGAAAACCGAAACTCTCACTCTCTTTGTTTAAAATTTTCGAGAAAAACAGGAATGAGAGGGTGAGAGGTTGTTGAAACATTTAAAGACTAGCAAAGAGCAAAACTATGGGTAGTAAAGGTGGTTTTCAGACAAAGTCTTGGTCAAGGCACATCTTTCATGGTCAAAGATGCTTGCCTTGACAAAGTTTTGAATTTAAAAATTGGAGGGAAAAGAATAAAGGAGTGAAAGAAAATATTACCTCGGCACGAGATCGAGTCCATTCAAAATGGCTTAGATCGAGAGGGTTACTCGATTTGAGACTCGATTCATGGTGAATCGAGTCTTGGATCGATTAGCTCTCTCGATCATTGAGATGTTGGCTCCATGGCTAAGTCCTCATGATGGATCTATGACCTCGATCTAGGGGTCGATTTGGCACAGATCGAGTGATGGATCGAGTCGAGTGATCGATCTGTTTTCCACAGATTTTCCCTAGAGAAATTAGATCGGTCGATCCATTTTGGATCAATCGATCCTTTTTCATCAAGGTCGATCTTATCACTCGTTCTGGTCTAGATCGACTAGCTCCTCTCGATTCACTGACTCGATCTAGCAAAGATCGAGTCAGGATCAGTCGATCTAGTACTCGATCTCTAGCCTCATCTTAACCACTATCGCCTCTTTTGGACTTCAAGATCAAGGTTTAGACTCCTCATACCTGTTCCTACACACTTGCAGAATAAAAACATAAAAATGAAAGAGAAATAAAGTAGAAATATGTACAAGATAAACATGGGAATGCCTCCCAAGTGCGCTTTTTTTAACGTTTTTAGCTAGACTTTACTTGGTTTAGGCGGATGGTGGGTCTTGGAGAAGCACCGAGGTACTCTCCATGTCATAGCTATCTGCCAAGTAAGGCTTGACTCTGTGTCCGTTGAGGGTGAATGCACTGCCACTTTTTCCCATCAGAGTAACAGCTCCATAAGGCAACACTTCTTGGATCACGAACGGTCCGCTCCACGTTGACTTCAGCTTTCCCGGGAAGAGTTTGAGCCTTGAGTTGTACAGCAACACTAATCCTCCTTCCTTAAGCTCCTTGGCAACCAACTTCTTGTCATGAGTCTCCTTAGTCCGCTCCTTGTATATCCAAGAGCTCTCATAAGCGTTCAGTCTTAACTCATCCAGTTCGTGTAGCTGAATAAGGCGCCTCTCCTGAGCTGTCTTGAGGTCAAAGTTCAGCCTCTTCACAGCCCACAACGAACGGTGTTCCAGCTCAACCGGGAGATGACAGCCCTTGCCATAGAGTAGAGTGAAAGGGGTTGTACCAATCGGCGTTTTGAAGGCGGTACGGTAGGCCCAAAGAGCGTCGTCCAGCTTCACTGCCCAGTCTTTCCTTGTTCCTCCGACTGTCTTCTCTAGTAAGGCCTTGATTTGCCGGTTGGAGACTTCCACTTGACCGCTTGTTTGAGGATGATACGGTGTAGCCACCTTATGCTTAACTCCATACTTTCTCAAGAGGTTCTCAAAGACCTTGTTTATGAAGTGGCTACCTCCATCGCTTATGACCACCTTAGGTACCCCAAACCTCGGGAAGATGATACTCTTGAACAGCTTGATTACCACCTTAGAGTCATTTGTAGGGGAAGCAACCGCCTCAACCCATTTAGAGACATAATCCACTAATCCACTGCTACTAAGATGTATTTGTTGCCATATGAAGAAGGAAATGGCTCCATGAAGTTTATGCCCCACGCGTCGAACACGTCAACCTCGAAGATGGGAACTTCAGGCATTTCGTTCCTCTTAGTGATATTCCCTGCTCGTTGACATGCCTCACAGCTCTTCACAAACTCGTGTGCATCTTTAAAAATGGACGGCCACCAGAAACCGACTTGCAACACTTTCGTGGCAGTCTTGAATGAGGCGAAGTGTCCTCCGTAGGAAGAGCCATGGCAGTGATAGAGGATGTCCCTAGCTTCTTCCTTTGTAACACATCTCCGGTACAAACTGTCTACTCCTCTCTTGTATAAGTAGGGCTCATCCCAAAAGTAATCACTAGCCTCTCTCATAAACCGCTTCTTGTGATAGCTGTTGAGATGTGTTGGCTCCTCACCACACGCTAGATAGTTCACTATATCAGCATACCACGGTAGATCATCCTCTTTGAAACTCAACACCTCTTCAAACCTCCCTTCTAGCTTTCCACAAACAGCCGTGGTAATCGCCATGAGCTGCTCTTCTGGAAGAGAGTCATCTAAGGGGAGAGACTCGTTGATCCTTAGCCGTGAGAGATGGTCAGCGACTTCGTTTTCTATCCCTTTCTTGTCTTTAATCTCCATTTCAAACTCCTGGAGCAAGAGAATCCATCTTAAGAGCCAAGGCTTAGTGTCTTTCTTCGAATAGATGTATCGCAAGGCAGCGTGATCCGTGTATACAATAGCCTTGGAACCAACGAGATACGATCTGAACTTCTCAAAGGCGAACACTACTGCAAGCAACTCCTTCTCTGTAGTGGTGTACCTTGTTTGCGTGTCATCCAAGGTTCTTGAAGGATAGTAGATCACGTGTAGCTTCTTGTCTTTCTTCTGACCAAGAACGGCTCCCACGGCGTAGTCACTAGCATCACACATGATCTCAAAGGGAAGAGACCAGTCTGGTGCTTGGACTATAGGAGCTGATGTAAGGGCTTCCTTGATGGTCACGAAAGCTCCCAAACACTCCTCATCAATCACAAACTCAGCTTCCTTGCACAACAACCGTGTAAGAGGGCGTGCAATCTTGGAGAAATCTTTGATGAAGCGCTTTTAGAACCCTGCGTGTCCTAAGAAGCTTCTGACTCCCTTGACGTTAACCGGCGGCTCAAGACCCATCATAACTTCCACTTTAGCCTGATCAACCTCAATGCCCTTCTCTGATATCTTATGACCGAGCACGATCCCTTCCTTAACCATAAAGTGGCATTTCTCCCAGTTCAGCACCAAGTTTGTCTCTTCACAACGCTTTAGTACCCTGCAAAGATTCAACAAACACGCAGAAAAGGACGCACCATAGACATAGAAGTCATCCATTAACACCTCTACCATCTCCTCTATTAGATCAGAGAAGATCGACATCATACACCGCTGAAACGTAGCCGGTGCATTACACAATCCAAACGGCATCCTTCGATATGCGAAGGTTCCGTAGGGACATGTGAAGGTCGTCTTCTCCTGATCATTTGGGTGAATTGGTATCTGAAAGAAACCGCTATACCCATCAAGGAAACAGTAGTAAGGGTGATTAGCAAGTCTCTCAAGCATTTGATCAATAAAAGGCAAAGTGAAATGGTTTTTCCTAGTCGCAAGGTTAAGTTTCCTATAATCAATACACATCCTATGACCAGTGATGGTTCTAGTAGGAATAAGCTCATCCTTTTCATTCCTTATGACCGTGATCCCTCCCTTCTTAGGCACCACGTGTACAGGAGAAACCCACGCGCTGTCACTTATGGGATAGATCACGTCAGCCTCTAAAAGCTTAAGGATTTCTTTCTTAACAACCTATTTCAAATTAGGATTCAAACGCCTTTGATGTTCTATAGAAGAGGCGTTCTCATTATCCAAGTGAATCCTATGAGTGCAAAGCATTGGTGAAAGGCCCTTGATGTCACTTAAAGAGTACCCAATGGCCTTCCTATACTTTCTCAGCTCAGTCAGGAGCGAGTGCAACTCATCATCACTTATGTTTTCATTCACAATCACGGGATAGTAGTTTTTAGGCCCTAAGAAAGCATACCTTAGCCCTTTTGGGAGCTCCTTAAGGTCCACCTTTGGTGCTAACAGCTCACTCCAGTCATCCTCGTGGCTGTTGTTGTTGCTTTCCTCCTTGGAACCCTCCTTGGAACCCGAGGCATGGCCTTAAAGACTGCTTTCCTCCATTGCTATCCCTTCTGAAATCGAGTCCTCCAGTCGATTCTACTCTCGATGTCGTCTAGATCGAGCCATTTCGCTCGATTCACTTACTCGATTTGATGTGGATCGAGTAAGGGATTGAGACGCTGAATCGATCTCCTGATTGGACCCTAAAATGATTGGGAGGTCTCTCTCGATCGTTGACTCGATTGTTTTTCCTGATCGAGCATTCCTCTCGATCTGTCTGTCGATTGCTGCACCGGATCGAGTTGTGTTCTCGATTGCCTTGTCGATCTGACTCCCGGATCGAGTGATAGCGTCGATCTCGGGGTCGATCTCTAGGCAGCAACTTTCATCCTTCTTAACAATTTTCCTAGTATCCAGCAGGTTTACGTACTCATGGGTCCTCTGATCCACATAGCCAAACTCCCATGGCTCCTTAGTCAGTGCTAGCTTCAGATGGTCTTCTAGAGCCAGCTCTTCCAGCAACTCATCCGCTAAGGCATCCATCGTTTCAATGTAGAAAGCTTGCCCTTCTATGCTCAGCTTCTTGAGAACCTCATTGATATCAAAGTCAAGCCTTATCTCCTTTCCCAAGTGCAAGGCAATCTTCCCATTCTTCACATCTATGATAGCCCCGGTGGTGGCAAGGAATGGTCTCCCTAAGATGAGTGGATCTTTAGGCTCTTCATCCATCTCCAACACGACGAAGTCCGTAGGCACGTTCACACCACTGATTCGCACCGGTAAATCTTCAAGCAGCCCCACTGGTAGCCTCACACTCCTATCAGCCAGTACCAACGAGATCCGACAATCTTTGAAACGAGTAAAACCAAGCTTCTTAGCCACAGAGTGAGGCATCAGGTTTATGCTAGCTCCGAGATCACATAGGCAACTCTTGAACTCTAGAGGACCTAAAGCGCAGGGTATAGTGAAGCTTCCAGGGTCTCCCAAATTCTTAGGGACTATCTCCTTATGTATCACAGCACTACACTCTTCACTTAGAACAAGTACCTCCTTGCTTTCCTTATTCTTCTTCACTAGAGTGTCTTTGAAGAATTTGGCGCATTTAGGCATCATTGCAAGGCAGTCAACGAGAGGTAGCTTGATCTCCACGTCCTTAAGATGCTTCTCAAAGAGGATTCTATGCTTCTCTATAAGTTGCTTCTTGAAACGGCCAGGAAAAGGCAGCTTAGGTACATACAGTGGAGGCATATAAGCATTCTTCTCCTTAGCAGTTTGCTCAACTTTCTTCTCAACAACTGCTTTGTCTCCTCTTCTTGGCTCTAGGATCCAAACGTTGTCAAAGTTAATCTCATCATCATCAGCTGAAGGTTTACCCTTCCCCTCTTGAATTACAATGTCCTCGTTGTTCTTTGTAGAGACCGGAGGTTCGAGCTCTTTGCCGCTTCTCAACGTTATGGCGTTAGCATACTCTTTTGGATTCTGCACACACTTTCCCGGAAGACTATTCTGACCACTCGTACTCGCTTTCCCCTTCTCTAGCTGCTTGATCTTGTTGTTTAAGTTGGTGATCTGAGTGGAGAAGTCAGTGAGAGACGAGTCTAGACGAATGTTCATCTCAGCAAATTTCTGGTTTGTAGAGGCTTGCCCTTGTATAAGCTGTTGGAACATTGCTTGAACCGGATCAACTTGTTGTTGCATCGGTTGTTGCTGCTGAGGTGCAAAGCCCGGAGGGTAGTTAGGCGTATAAACCTTGTTACTTTGATGTTGCCCTTGGAAGTTTTTCTGCCCCTGACCTTGGAAACCACCACTCGGTTGAAAACCTTTGTTGTAAGGGATGAAAGGTTTTGCTTGCTGAGCAGGGTATACTTGATCTTTAGGGTTGGCTACGTTGGTGCTTTGGTAGGAGAGGTTGTTGTTCTGGTAGCCTTGGTTGTAGCCTTGAGTTTTGTAGTTGTTCTGTCCCACCACCCAATTGGCTTCCTCTTGGCTCAACTCTAACTCCTCTTGATTCTCATCAGCTTCACCAACAAAGTGAACATGCTTCTGATTGGCTAACACCAACTTATCTATCTTCTCATGCAAAGATTTCAGCTCCTTTTTGTGAGACTCTTGCTCTGATCCTCTCGGTGCATGGTCATATTCCTCAGCGTAGTTGCCATCACTCAATGCCAAGTTTTCTATCAGCTCCATACCCTCTTCTACCTCCTGACCAAGGAAGTTCCCTTTGCTAGCTGTGTCAAGAAACAACCTGATCTTTGGTGAAGCTCCACGGTATATGGTAATGAGTAGTGTCTCCTCGCTGAACCCGTGATGAGGACATTGGATCGTGTAGTCTTTGAAACGCTCCATTGCCTCGTTGAATGTCTCATTGTTCCGTTGAGTGAAGCCGCTGATTTCGCTTCTCAACCGTGCTGTCCTGGTGCTAGAGAAGAACTTTGAGAGAAAGGCCTTCTTACACTCGGCCCATGAGGTGATGGTGCCTTGTGGGAGGGTCTTCTCCCAATGCCTAGCCTTGTCTCCGAGTGAAAAGGGGAAGAGACGCAGCTTGAAAGCATCTTCGGTTATGCTATTGATCTTGATCATCCCACATACTTGCTCGAAGTTGTCAAGGTGCTCCAAGGGATCTTCCATTGCTAAACCGTGGAACTTGTTGTTTTGCACCATGGAGATGAAACCTGGCTTGATCTCGAAGTTGTTGTTCTGTACAGGAGGAGGAGTGATCCCAAACCTATTGTGATGAGTATTGGGAGCATCTCCGGCTCCTATGATCCTTGGGGGTCTAGCCACGTGTTGGAGGTTTCCATTGCCCCTTCCTACTGCCCCGTGAGCTGGAGGAGGTCCTTCTGGATGCTCGTGTTCAGCCATAGCTTCAAAGTCAACCAAACTGCGCTGAACAATCTCCTCAAAGGCTCTGGCTTGTTCCCTGACTCTTCTTTGCCGTGAGTGACCAAGCTGATGAATATTGTCCAAAGGTGGAAGTAGATTGTTATCTCCCCGTGAACGAAGATTCATATACCTGAAAACACACGTTGGAGAGTAGAATGATTAGTAACGTTAAAAAGGTAAAGACTTAGTCTTTGCTAAGTCCCAAATCTCTATGTTCTCTAAACATTCCTAGGATGGCAACGGTGCCATTTGATAGACACTTTATTTGCAAGGGTGAGAATGCAATGAGGTTATCAAACTCAAATGCAAGACAGGTTGTAGTACAGCAAGCAAGAGAGAGTCAATCCATACCTAGGGTGATAGAGAATGCAAAGAGAATACAAGGACTAATGTAAATCTAAGCGAAACGAGCTGAGTTATGAGAAAATCCCTAAAAACTAGATGCAGCAACTTAAATGGAATGCAACCTATTTTAAAATTACTAGGAATGACGAAACTACCACGAGGAACAAACAGAATAATTAAAGGACAAAGCTTCGAATTACTAAAATTCGACTAGTGGATCGACCATGAGATCGACCACTAGATCGAGCAATAACAATCGATCTCGTCCAAAAATGCAAGAACAGTAAAACTAACGACCAGGATGCTATGAAACATCAAGCGAAAGATGAGATAGGATGTAAAGATGCTAAAAGAAAGGGCCTAGGGTTGAGATTCATGGTCAGGGGTTTCAAATGTTCGATCTTGGGTTGAAAACTTTAAATCGACTCACTTTGTGAGGATCTCTAAGCCTTGAAAACTAAGCAAGATCTATCTGTGGCTTTCGGTATAGATCACTCCTTCATCCCCTCCTCCAAACCCATGGATTTGGTGGAAAGTGAGGTCGAAGAGCATGGAAAACAGATTTCAAATGAGTGGCTTAACTAGTCCCCCAAACTTCCATGGCTTTTGGGAAGGGGTAACTAGTCTCTAGGGTGTGATCTTCCGAGGGTCCTCAATCCTGTCAAGGTAAGGAACCTCTCGGATCATGAAGCTCTTTGCGTGAGAGTCTTCAAGCATTGAGATCTCAATACCCTAGAAGAGATAGCCGTTGAAAACACTTAGAAAAACCCCAAGATCGAAACCCTTTAGACCCCTTAATCCTCTTAACCCCGAACCCAAATAAACTACTCACTACACATAAGGTAAATCAAGCAAAGCATGTAAAAGGAAACGATAAACCTGAAAAGAAAACTAGATTAAGATGAAAACGATTTGATTACAAAGCTTAAGAAAACTCAAAGTTCGACAATGGTGTTCTTCGTCAAAACCAGAGAGAAAACATACAGAAAAAGATAAGGATTGAAAGTTGTGTGGGAAAAGGACGTCGCCGCCTTCCCAAAATGGCCAAAACAAGCTGATGGTCCCCCCTTCGCTAGCGGCCAAAACTGGTTGAAAGGACAGAGATCGACTCCGGGATCGAGCGGTTCTCTCGATCATATCCGGACATCATGTCTTCAGCTCGATCTGGGTCTCGATCATCATCAGCGAATCGAGTGTTGCATCCGATCTCGGTATCGATCTTCGGTTGGATCGGGTGGTGTACTCGATCTGGCTCTCGCTCTGCATGGCGCCATTTACGTCCGTATCATTTGATCGACTGCTTCACTCGATCCTCGTCTCGATCATTCTCCCTAGATCGCCTGGTTGGCTCGATCACATCATAGATCGACCGGCCATGCTCGGTCTGCTCCCCGATCTCTGGTCCTTAGCAAACATCCGACCTTCCACGAACCGCCACAACAGCTTCAGCACGTCCACGAACCTCCACGACTCCAAAGTATCCAAAAACAACCTGAATGTGATGCAAAATGCAAGGAACATACGTATGCTGGTGCGAGAATGTTTTAGGACCCTAAGTCATGCAATCTAGTCTAAAGTGTGATGTAAATGCATGAAAAGCTAACTAATATGTATGCAAAATACATGCAATATGCAGTAACATCAACTCCCCCAAACTTACTTCTTGCTTGCCCTCAAGCAACAGAAAATAAGAAAGGAAGAGAGGTTTTAGAAAAGACGGGGGTTTAAGCTTCTTGCAAAGGTGCCTAACAAATGAATCAATCTCAATGTCCTAGTTACTAGTTCTAAAATGCAATGCGCACACTTATACTCCAAAGAACTTAGCCATACTTATCACACGAAGAATTTCAGATCATGACTCGCATATTCCAAACAATCGAAGAATCCTAACCTTTAACATTCAATTAATGATCAAACCATGAATCACACTTATGCACTTAGAACAGAATACATTTGGCTAAGGACAAGGTTATGAGACAAAGATGATCTCATTCAAGCGGGTAATTGAAATAATGGTTTATCTCAAAAAGGATTGAACCTATGCATAATCCTAAAGGTAAAGACAATTTATGCATACATGACTAGACTCTCATCTACCCATATACACTAACAATGATCATAAACCCCTGATGTTACTGCATATTAAATACATTTTGCATACTCATTAGTTAGCTTTTCATGCATTTGTATCACATTTTAGGTTAGATTGCATCACTTAGAGTCCTAGAGCATTCTTGCACCAGCATACGCATGTTCCTTGCATTTTGCATCACATTTAGGTTGTTTCTGGCTACTTTGGAGACGTGGAGGTTCGTGGACTTGCTGAAGCTGTTGTGGCGGTTCGTGGAAGTTCGGATGTTTGCTAAGGACCATAGATCGGGGAGCAGATCGAGCATGGCAGGTCGATCTAGATGAGATCGACCAGAAGATCGAGATGCCCGGGCGATCCAAGGGAAATGATCGAGACGAAGATCGAGTGGAGCAATCGATCAAATGGTACAGGCGTAAATGACGCCATGCAGAGCGAGAGCCGGATCGAGTCGGATCTGACCGAAGATCGATACCAAGATCGGATGCAACACTCGATCCGCCGAAGATGAACAAGACCCAGATCGAGTTGAAGACACAATGTCCAAAAGTTATCGAGAGAGCCGCTCGATCCCAAAGTCGATCTCTGTCCTTTCAACCCCTTTTGGCCGCTAGCGAGGGGGGGACCATCGAGCTGTTTTTGCCATTTTGGGAAGGCGGCGATGTCTCTTTCCACACACACTTTTTTAATCTTATCTTTATATGTTTTTTTTCTCTCTGGTTTTGAGATTATCCGCCATTGTTGAACTTGAAGCTTTTCTTGCTTTTGTATTCAAATCGTTTTGAAGTTTAATCGAGTTCTTTTTCATGTTCATCGTTTCTTTCTTCATGCTTTGCTTGATTTACCTTGTGTGTAGTGAGTAGTTTCGTTTGGGGTGCCGGGGTTGAGAGGATTCAAGGGGTCAAAAAGGTTTTCAATCTTGGAGTTTTCTAGCGCTTAATGGCTATCTCTTCTAGGGTGTTGACTTCCTAAGGCTTAAAGACTCTCACGCCAAGAGCTTTATGATCCGAGAGGTCTCTTACCTTGACAGGATCCAGAGACCTCTGAAGATCGCACCCTAGAGGCTAGTTACCCCTTCCCAAAAGCCATGGAAGTTTGGGGGACTAGTTAAGCCATGTGTTTGAAATCTGTTTTTCCTGCCCTTCAACCTCTCTTTCCACCAGAAGCCATGGGTTTGGAGGAGAGGATGAAGGAGTGATCTATACCGAAAGCCACGGATACATATTATTTCATTTTCAAGGCTTAGGGATTCTCACAAAGTGAGTCGATTTAAAGTTTTCAACCCAAGCTCGAACCTTTGAAACCCCTGACCATGAATCTCAACCCTAAACCCTCTTTCTTAGCATTTTTACATCCTCTCTGGTGATTCGCTTGATCTTTGATAGCATCCTGGTCGTTAGATTCGCTGCTCTTACATTTTCAGACGAGATCGATCGTTGTTGCTCGATCTAGTGGTCGATCCCGTGGTCGATCCACTAGTCGAATTTTAGTAATTCGTAGCTTTGTTCTTTAATTATTCTGTTTGTTCCTCATGGTAGTTTGATCATTCCTAGTGATTTTAAAATAGTTTTGCATTCCATTTAGTTGCTGCATCTAGTTTTTAGGGATTTTCTCAAAACCGATCTTTATTCGCTTAGATTTGCAAGCCCTTGCATTCTCTTTGCTCTTTCTATCATCCTAGGTGTGGATTGACTCTCTCCTGCATATTGTGCTACAACCTGTCTTGCATTTGAGTTTTGATAGCCTCATTGCATTCACACCCTTGCAAAACCAAAGTTATCAAATGGCGCCGTTGCCATCCTAGGATTGTTTAGGAAGCATAGAGATTTGGAGCTTAGTAAAGACTAAGCCTTTACCTTGATTTAGTTACTAATCATTCCACTCTCAAACGTGTGTCTCTCAGGTACATGAATCTTCGTTCAAGGGGAGACAACAATCTACTTTAACCCTTGGTCAACATTCATCAGCTTGGTCATTCACGGCAAAGAAGAGTACGAGAACAAGCCAGAGCCTTTGAGGAGATTGTTCAGCACGGTTTGGTTGACTTTGAAGCTATGGCTGAACACGAGCATCCAGCGAAACAATGAGAAATTCAACGAGGAAATGGAACGTTTCAAAGATTACACGATCCAATGTCCTCATCACGGTTTCAGTGAGGAGACCTTACTCAGCACCATCTACCGCGGAGCTTCACCAAAGATCAGGTTGTTGCTTGACACAGCTAGTAAAGGGAACTTCCTTGGTCAGGAGGTAGAAGAGGGCATGGAGCTGATTGAGAACTTGGCATTGAGTGATGGAAACTATGCTGAGGATTATGACCGTGCACCGAGAGGATCTGAGCTAGAGTCTCACAAAAAGGAGCTGAAATCTTTGCATGAGAAGATAGATAAGCTGGTGTTAGCCAACCAGAAGCATGTTCACTTTGTTGGTGAAGCATATGAGAATCAAGAGGAGCTTGAGTTGAGCCAGGAAGAAGCCAATTGGGTGGCGGGAGAGAATAATTACAAACCTCACGGCTACAACCAAGGCTACAACCAGAACAACAATTTCTCCTACCGTAGTACCAACGTCGCCAATCCTAAAGACCAAGTGTACCCTGCTCAGCAAGCAAAGCCTTTCATACCTTACAACAAAGGTTTTCAGCCGAGTGGTGGCTTCCAAGGTCAAGGGCAGAACATCAAGGTAACAAGGGTTATACGCCAAACTACCCTCCGGGCTTTGCACCTCAGCAGCAACAGCCGATGCAACAACAAGTTGATCCGGTTCAGGCCATGTTTCAACAGCTGATACAAGGGCAAGCCTCTACAAACCAGAAGTTCGCCGAGATGAACACTCATCTAGACTCGTCTCTCACTGACTTCTCCACTCAGATAGCCAACTTAAAAAACAAGATCAAGCAGCTAGAGAAGGGGAAAGCAAGTACACGTGGTCAGAATAGCCTACCGGGCAAGTGTGAGAAGAATCCTAAGGAATATGCCAGCGCCATCACGTTAAGAAGCGGCAAAGAGCTAGCACCTCTGGTTACTCCTAAGAACAACGAGGACATTGTAATTCAAGAGGGGGAGGATAAGCTTTCCGCTGATAATGAGATCAACTTTGACAATGTCTGGATTCAAGGGCCAAGAAGAGGAGACAAAGCAGTTGCTGAGAAGAAATCAGAACAAACTATTAAGGAGAAGGATGCTTATGTACCTCTACCGTATGTACCTAAGCTGCCTTTTCCTGGCCATTTCAAGAAGCAACTCATAGAGAAGCATATAATCCTCTTTGAGAAGCATCTTAAGGACATAGAGATCAAGCTACCTCTCGTTGACTGTCTTGCAATGATGCCTAAATGCGCCAAATTATTCAAAGACACTCTCGTGAAGAAGAATAAGGAAAGCAAGGAGGTGCTTGTTCTAAGTGAGGAGTGTAGTGCTGTGATACATAAGGAGATAGTCCCTAAGAAGTTGGGAGACCATAGAAGCTTCACTATACCTTGCGCTTTAGGTCCTTTGGAGTTCAAGAGCTGCCTTTGTGATCTCGGAGCTAGCATAAATCTGATGCCTCATTCCGTGGCAAAGAAGCTTGGCTTTACCCGTTTCAAAGACTGTAGAATCTCGTTGGTACTGGCTGATAGGAGTGTGAGGCTACCAGTGGGGCTGCTTGAAGATCTACCGGTGCGAATCAGCGGTGTGAACGTGCCTACGGACTTCGTCGTGTTGGAGATGGATGAAGAGCCTAAGGACCCGCTCATCCTTGGAAGGCCATACCTTGCAACCGCCGGAGCTATCATTGACGTCAAGAACGGGAAGATTGCCTTGCACTTGGGAAAGGATATAAGGCTGGACTTTGATATCAATGAAGTTCTGAAGAAGCCGACTATAGAAGGGCAAGCTTTCTACATTGAAACGATGGATGCCTTAGCGGATGAGTTGTTGGAAGAACTTGCTCAGGAGGACTGATGTTATTGCATATTGCATACATTTTGCATACTCATTAGTTAGCTTTTCATGTATTTGTATCACGTTTTAGGTTAGATTGCTTCACTTAGAGTCCTAGAGCATTCTTGCATCAGCATACGCATTTTCCTTGCATTTTGCATCACATTCAGGTTGTTTCCGGCTGCTTTGGAGTCGTGGAGGTTCGTGGACGTGTTGAGGCTGATGTAGCAGTTCGTGGGAGCTCGGGTATATGCTAAGGATCAGAGATCGAGGAGCAGATCGAGCACGGCCGGTCGATCTAGGAGTTGATCGACCAGAAGATCGAGCCAACCAGGAGATCCAAGGAGAATGATCGAGACAAGGATCGAGTGAAGCAGTCGATCAAACGGTACGAACGTAAATGACGCCATGCAGAGCGAGAGCCAGATCGAGTACACCACTCCATCCAGCCAAAGATCGATACCGAGATCGGATGCAACACTCGATTCGCCGATGATGATCGAGACCCAGATCGAGCCAAAGACACGATGTCCGGATATGATCAAGAGAACCACTCGATCTTGGAGTCTATCTCTGTCCTTTCAACCGTTTTTGGCCGCTAGCGAGGGGGGACCATTAGCTTGTTTCGGCATTTTGGGAAGGCGGCGACGTCCTTTTCCCATAACAACTTTAGATCCTTATCTTTTCTTTTATGTTTTCTCTCTCGTTTTCGTGAAGAACACCATTGTTGAACTCGCGTTTTTCTCAAGCTTTGTAATGGAATCATTTCAGTTTCAATCTAGTTTTCTTTTAATGTTCATCGTCTCATTTTACATGCTTTGCTTGATTTACTCTATTTGTAGCGAGTAGTTCCTTTGGGTTCGGGGTTGAGAGGATTAAGGGGTTTAAAGGGTTTCGATCTTGGGGTTTTTCTAAACGTTTTCAATGGCTATCTCTTCTAAGGTGTTGAGATCTCAATGCTTGAAGACTCTCACGCCAAGAGCTTCATGATCCGAGAGGTTCCTTACCTTGACAGGATTCAGGGACCTCGGAAGATCACACCTTAGAGACTAGTTACCCCTTCTTAAAAGCCATGGAAGTTTGGGGGATTAGTTAAGCCATTCGTTTAAAATCTGTTTTCCTTGCCCTTCAGCCTTTCTTTCCACCAAAAGCCATGGGTTTGGAGGAGAGGATGAAGGAGTGATCTATACCGAAAGCCACGGATAGATCTTGCTTAGTTTTCAAGGCTTAGAGATCCTTACCAAGTGAGTCGATTTAAAGTTTTAAACCCAAGGTCGAACCTTTGAAACCCCTAACCATGAATCTCAACCCTAGGCCCTTTCTTTTAGCATCTTTACATCTTATCTCGTCATTCGCTTGATTTCTGATAGCATCCCGGTCATTAGTTTTACTGTTCTTGCATTTTTAGACGAGATCAATTGTTACTGCTCGATCTAGTGGTCGATCTCGTGGTCGATCCACTAGTCGAATTTTAATAATTCGAGGCTTTCTCTTTTAATTAACCCGTTTGTTCCTCGTGATAGTTTCTTCATTTCTAGTATTTTTAAAATAGGTTTCATTCTGTTTAAGTTGCTGCATCTAGTTTTTAGAGATTTTCTCATAAATCATCTCATTTCGCTTAGATTTGCCTTAGTCCTTGTATTCTCTATGCATTCTCTATCATCCTAGGCATGGATTGACTCTCTCTTGCTTGCTGTACTACAACATGTCTTGCATTTGAGTTTGATAATCTCACTGCAATATAACCCCTGCAAAAGAAAGTGTTTATCAAATGGCGCCGTTGCCATCCTAGAACTGTTTAGAACATAGAGATTTGGGTCTTAGCAAAGACTAAGTCTTTACCTTTTTCAAGTTACTAATCATTCTACTCTCAAACGTGTGTTTTCAGGTACATAAATCTTCGTTCAAGGGGAGACAACAATCTACTACAACCCTTGGACAACATTCATCAGCTTGGTCACTCACGGCAAAGGAGAGTCAGAGAACAAACAAGAGCCTTTGAGGAGATTGTTCAGCACGGTTTGGTTGACTTTGAAGCTATGGCTGAACACGAGCATCCAGAAGGACCTCCTCCAGCTCACGGGGCAGCAGGAAGGGGCAATGGAAACCCCCAACACGCGGCTAGACCCCCAAGGATCATAGGAGCCGGAGATGCTCCCAATACTCATCACAATAGGTTTGGGATCACTCCTCCTCCTGTGCAAAACAATAACTTCGAGATCTAGCCAGGTTTCATCTCCATGGTGCAAAATAACAAGTTCCACGGCTTAGCAATGGAAGATCCCTTGGAGCACCTAGACAACTTCGAGCAAGTATGTGGGATGATCAAGATCAATGGCATATCCGAAGACGCTTTCAAGCTGCGTCTTTTCCCATTTTCACTCGGAGACAAAGCTAGACATTGGGAGAAGACCCTCCCACAAGGCACCATCACATCATGGGCCAAGTGTAAGAAGGCCTTTCTCTCAAAGTTCTTCTCAAGCACCAGGACAGCACGGTTGAGAAGCGAAATCAGCGGCTTCACTCAACGGAACAATGAGACATTCAACGAGGCAATGGAGCGTTTCAAAGACTACACGATCCAATGTCCTCATCACGGGTTCAGCGAGGAGACACTACTCAGTACCATATACCGTGGAGCTTCACCAAAGATCAGGTTGTTGCTTGACACAGCTAGCAAAGGGAAATTCCTCGGTCAGGAGGTAGAAGAGGGTATGGAGCTGATAGAAAACTTGGCGTTGAGTGATGGCAACTACGCTGAGGATTATGACCGTGCACCGAGAGGATCAGAGCTAGAGTCTCACAAGAAGGAGCTCAAATCTTTGCATGAGAAGATAGATAAGCTGGTGTTAGCCAATCAGAAGCATGTTCACTTTGTTGGTGAAGCTGATGAGAACCAAGCGGTAAAGAGCTCGAACCTCCGGTCTCTACGAAGAACAACGAGGACGTTGTAATTCAAGAGGGGGAGGGTAAACCTTCGGCTGATGATGATGAGATTAACTTTGACAACGTTTGGATCCAAGGACCAAGAAGAGGAGACAAAGCAGTTGCTGAGAAGAAAGCTGATCAAACCACTAAGGAGAAGAATGCTTATGTGCCTCCACCGTATGTACCCAAGCTGCCTTTTCCTGGCCGCTTCAAGAAGCAACTCATAGAGAAGCATATAATCCTCTTTGAGGAGCATCTTAAGGACGTGGAGATCAAGCTACCTCTCGTTGACTGCCTTGCAATGATGCCTAAATGCGCCAAATTCTTCAAAGATACTCTTGTGAAGAAGAATAAGGAAAGCAAGGAGGTACTTGTTCTAAGTGAAGAGTGTAGTGCTGTGATACATAAGGCGATAGTCCCTAAGAAGTTGGGAGACCTTGGAAGCTTCACTATACCCTGCGCTTTAGGTCCTCTAGAGTTCAAGAGCTGTTTATGTGATCTCGGAGCTAGCATAAACCTGATGCCTCACTCCGTGGCTAAGAAGCTTGGTTTTACTCGTTTCAAAGACTGTCGGATCTCATTGGTACTGGCTGATAGGAGTGTGAGGCTACCAGTGGGGCTGCATGAAGATTTACCGGTGCGAATCAGTGGTGTGAACGTACCTACGGACTTCGTAGTGTTGGAGATAGACGAAGAGCCTAAAGACCCACTCATCTTAGGGAGACCGTTCCTTGCAACCGCCGGGGCTATCATAGATGTGAAAAATGGGAAGATTGCCTTGCATTTGGGAAAGGAGATCAGGCTTGACTTCGACATCAACGAGGTTCTGAAGAAGCCGACCATTGAAGGGCAAGCTTTCTATATTGAAACGATGGATGCCTTAGCGGATGAGTTGCTGGAAGAGCTGGGTCTAGAAGACCATCTGAAGCTAGCACTGACTAAGGAGCCAGGGGAGTTTGGCTATGTGGACCAGAGGACCCAGGAGTACGTGAACCTGCTGGATTCTAGGAGGACTGTTAAGAATGAAGAAGGTTGCTGCCTAGAGATCGACCCCGAGATCGACACTATCACTCGATCCAGGAGTTAGATCGACAAGGCAATCGAGAACACAACTCGATCCGGTGCAACAATCGACGGACAGATCGAGAAGAATGCTCGATCAGGAAAAAAATCGAGTCGGCGATCGAGAGAGACCTCCCGATCATTTTGGGGTCCAATCAAGAGATCGA
This sequence comes from Thlaspi arvense, assembly GCA_911865555.2. Taxonomy (NCBI): domain Eukaryota; kingdom Viridiplantae; phylum Streptophyta; class Magnoliopsida; order Brassicales; family Brassicaceae; genus Thlaspi; species Thlaspi arvense. Next base: position 24,359,330 of record OU466863.1, on the reverse strand, counting down.
CTCAGCGTCTCGATCCCTTACTCGATCCACATCAAATCGAGTAAGTGAATCGAGCGAAATGGCTCGATCTAGACGACATCGAGAGGAGAATCGACCAGAGGACTCGATCTCAGAAGGGATAGCGATAGAGGAAAGCAGTTTGAAGGGCCATGCCTCGGGTTCAAAGGAGAGCTCCAAGAAGGAAAGCAACAACAACAACCACGAGGATGACTGGAGTGAGCTGCTAGCCCCAAAGGTGGACCTTAAAGAGCTCCCAAAAGGGCTAAGGTATGCTTTCTTAGGACCTAATAACACCTATCCCGTGATTGTAAATGAAAACCTTAGTGATGATGAGTTGCACTCGCTCCTGACTGAGCTGAGAAAGTATAGGAAGGCCATTGGGTACTCTTTAAGTGACATCAAGGGCCTTTCACCAATGCTTTGCACTCATAGGATTCACTTGGATAATGAGAACGCCTCTTCTATAGAACATCAAAGGCGTTTGAATCCTAATTTGAAAGAGGTTGTTAAGAAGGAAATCCTTAAGCTTTTAGAGGCTGACGTGATATATCCCATAAGTGACAGCACGTGGGTTTCCCCTGTACACGTGTGCCTAAGAAGGGAGGGATCACGGTCATAAGGAATGAAAAGGATGAGCTTATCCCTACTAGGACCATCACTGGTCATAGGATGTGTATTGACTATAGGAAACTTAACCTTGCGACTAGGAAAGACCATTTCCCTTTGCCTTTTATTGATCAAATGCTTGAGAGACTTGCTAATCACCCTTACTACTGTTTTCTCGATGGGTATAGTGGTTTCTTTCAAATACCAATTCACCCAAATGATCAGGAGAAGACGACCTTCACATGTCTCTACAGTACCTTTGCATATCGAAGGATGCCGTTTGGATTGTGTAATGCACCGGCTACGTTTCAGCGGTGTATGATGTCGATCTTCTCCGATATAATAGAGGAGATGGTAGAGGTGTTCATGGATGACTTCTCTGTCTATGGTGCGTCCTTTCCTGCATGTTTGTTGAATCTTTGCAGGGTACTAAAGCGTTGTGAAGAGATAAACTTGGTGCTGAACTGGGAGAAATGCCACTTCATGGTTAAGGAAGGGATCGTGCTTGGTCATAAGATATCAGAGAAGGGTATTGAGGTTGATCAGGCTAAGGTGGAAGTCATGATGGGTCTTGAGCAGCCGGTTAATGTTAAGGGAGTCAGAAGCTTCTTGGGGCACGCAGGGTTCTATAGGCGCTTAATCAAAGATTTCTCCAAGATTGCATGCCCTCTTACACGGTTGTTGTGCAAGGAAGCTGAGTTTGTGTTCGATGAGGAGTGTTTGAAGGCTTTCGTGACCATCAAGGAAGCCCTTACATCAGCTCCTATAGTCCAAGCACCAGACTGGTCTCTTCCTTTTGAGATCATGTGTGATGCTAGTGACTACGCCGTAGGAGCCGTTCTCGGTCAGAAGAAGGACAAGAAGCTACACGTGATCTACTATGCTTTAAGAACCTTGGATGACACGCAATCAAGATACACCACTACGGAGAAGGAGTTGCTTGCAGTAGTCTTCGCCTTTGAGAAGTTCAGATCATATCTCGTTGGTTCCAAGGCTATTGTATACACGGATCACGCTGCCTTGCGATACATCTACTCGAAGAAAGACACTAAGCCTCGGCTCTTAAGATGGATTCTCTTACTCCAGGAGTTTGACATGGAGATTCAAGACAAGAAAGGGATAGAAAACGGAGTCGCTGACCATCTCTCACGGCTAAGGATCAACGAGTCTCTCCCCTTAGATGACTCTCTTCCAGAAGAGCAGCTTATGGCGATCACTACGGCTGTTTGTGGAAAGCTAGAAGGGAGGTTTGAGGAGGTGTTGAGTTTCAAAGAGGAGGATCTACCGTGGTATGCTGATGTAGTGAACTATCTAGCATGTGGTGAGGAGCCAACACATCTCAACAGCTATCACAAGAAGCGGTTTATGAGAGAGGCTAGTGACTACTTTTGGGACGAGCCCTACTTATACAAATGAGGAGTAGACAGCTTGTAACAGAGATGTGTTACAAAGGAAGAAGCTAGGGACATCCTCTATCATTGCCATGGCTCTTCCTACGGAGGACACTTCGCCTCATTCAAGACTGCCACGAAAGTGTTGCAAGCCAGTTTCTGGTGGCCTTCCATTTTTAAAGATGCACACGAGTTTGTGAAGAGCTGTGAGGCATGTCAACGAGCAGGGAATATCACTAAGAGGAACGAAATGCCTTAAGTTCCCATCTTCGAGGAGTACGTGTTCGACGCGTGGGGGATAGACTTCATGGGGCCATTCCCTTCTTCATATGGCAACAAATACATCTTAGTAGCAGTGGATTATGTCTCTAAATGGGTTGAGGCTGTTGCTTCCCCTACAAATGACTCTAAGGTGGTAATCAAGCTGTTCAAGAGTATCATCTTCCCGAGGTTTGGGGTACCCAAGGTTGTCATAAGCGATGGGGGAAGCCACTTCATAAACAAGGTCTTTGAGAACCTCTTGGGAAAGTATAGAGTTAAGCATAAGGTGGCTACACCGTATCATCCTCAAACAAGCAGTCAAGTGGAAGTCTCCAACAGGCAAATCAAGGCTATACTAGAGAAGACTGTCGGAGCAACAAGGAAAGACTGGGCAGTGAAGCTGGACGATGCTCTTTGGGCCTACCGTACCGCCTTCAAAACGCCGATTGGTACAACTCCTTTCACTCTACTCTATGGCAAGGGCTGTCACCTCCCGGTTGAGCTGGAACACCGTGCGTTGTGGGCTGTTAAGAGGCTGAACTTTGACCTCAAGACTGCTCAGGAGAGGCGCCTTATTCAGCTACACGAACTGGACGAGTTGAGGCTGAACGCTTATGAGAGCTCTTGGATATACAAGGAGCGCACTAAGGAGACTCATGACAAGAAGTTGGTTGCCAAGGATCTTAAGGAAGGAGGACTAGTGTTGCTGTACAACGCAAGGCTCAAACTCTTCCCGGGCAAGCTGAAATCAAGGTGGAGTGGACCGTTCGTGATTCAAGAAGTGTTGCCTTATGGAGCTGTTACTCTGATGGGAAAAAGTGGCAGTGCATTCACCGTCCACGGACACAGAGTCAAGCCCTACTTGGCAGACAGCTATGACAAGGAGAGTACCTCGGTGCTTCTCCAAGACCCACCATCCGCCTGAACCAAGTAAAGTCTAGCTAAAGAGGTTAAAGAAAGCGCACTTGGGAGGAATTCCCATGTTTATCTTGTACATATTTCTGCTTTATTTCCCTTTCAGTTTTATGTTTTTATTCTGAAAGTGTGTAGGAACAGGTATAAGGAGTCTAAACCTTGGCCTCGTGGTCTAAAAGAGGCAATAGGGGTTAAGATAAGGCTAGAGATCGAGTGCTAGATCGACTGATCCTGGCTCGATCTTTGCTAGATCGAGTCAGTGAATCGAGAGGAGCCAGTCGATCTAGACGAGAACGAGTGACAAGATCGACCTTGACGAAAAAAAAGATTGATCGATCCAAAACGGATCGACCGATCTAATTTCTCTCGGGAAAATCTGTTGAAAATAGATCGATCAGTCGACTCGATCCATCACTCGATCTATGCCAAATCGACCCCTAAATCGAGGACATAGCTCGATCATAAGGACTTAGCCGAGGAGCCAACATCTCGATGAACGAGAGAGCCAATCGATCCAAGGCTCGATTCACCATGAATCGAGTCTCAAATCGAGTAACCCTCTCGATCTAAGCCATTATGGGCATGAGACCGAGTCCTAGATCGACCAAATGGACTCGATCTCATGCCGAGGTAACAATTTTCTTTCTCTCCTTTACTCCTTTCCCTCCAACTTTTGAATTCAAAACTTGGTCAAGGCAAGCATTTTTGACCATGAAAGATGTGCCTTGACCAAGACTTTGTCAGAAAAACCACTTTTACTACCCATTGTTTTGATTTTTGCTAGCCTTTAAATATTTCAACAACCTCTCACCCTCTCATTACTGTTTTTCTCAAAAATTTTAAACAAAGAGAGTAAGGGTTTCGATTTTCAAAAGCTAGCAAAGATATTCTGCATTTCTTGCAAAGGTATTTTCAATATTTAATGATTTATTTTTAAGGAAATATCCTTTAATTTCGCAAGATCTTGTACTAGAATATAGGGTCGGTTTTGATTTTTAAAAACTAGCTAAGTAAAAGGAATAAATTCTAGATTTTTCAGTATCCAAAGATATGATTCTCATTTATTTAGCTATGATTTTTATTTATCCCCCAAAATTCTAGGGTAGTTTTTATAAGTTCTCTCTTTCTCTTCTCTCATTCTCATCAACCCGCCATGTGCTTATCAATTTCTTTAGAAACTTGTTTCAGGAACAATGGCCCCAAAGAGAACAAGAGAAGAGCAAGTACAAGAAGGAGGAGGACAAGAAGTGGCAGTTCAAGAAAGGGCCAGATGGAGTAAAGATGAGAAGAGGGACAAGAAACGGCTGGAAAGGCTTCGATTTGAGCCTACCAAGTTTGCTGATCGAGAGCTGTTGTCTAGGCTAGGGATTTCGACCAACTCCTCAAGAACATTGGCTTAAGATGTCTGTCACGGATGGATTGCCCAACCATTCCTGAAGTGACAATAGACTTCCTAGCCACCTTGGAGTTCCGTTACGAGAATCCTAGCGCACCCGTCCCTTCCCAAGGTCGCCTCTACTTCAAGGTTGGCCGTCAAGCTTACACTCTCCATCCCTGAGCTATGCCAAGCCTATGGTCTCAACGCGGATGCTTACAAGGTCGAGTTCCCCGCCTTCAAGAAAGCCGACGACTTTTGGGACCTGATTAGCAATGAAGACTACAAATCCAACACCGCCAAGATCAAGCGAGTAAGGAGCCCGGTGCTGAGGTACACTCTGAAGCTGATTGCCAACACGTTTAGTGGAAGGTCTGTTGCTCCTACGGTCACGAAGACAGAGCTGTGCTTCCTGTTCCAAGGTGTGAAGCACTTGGTGTCTGATCCGGATGCAAATGACGAGCCCATAGAGGATGAACTCGGCGATGAAGTGAACTACGGGTGTGTGCTCGCGGCTTCCTTGGTGAAATACAAGGCTTATGCATTGCGGTGCAAGGCAACTTCCTTTTACATTGGCGGTTTCCTTACTCCTCTGTTCGTGCAAGCCGGTATGCCCATTCACGACTTTGCTCACGTCCCAACCCGAGCTTTCATGGACGAGGCATACATGAGCAATACTGACAGCTTGGGACGCACGCCAGCGGAAGGGTTCTACACCTACCTCTTCATAGATGACGAAGACAAGAAGAGAGTATGCATCCTGCCCAGCAAAGATGAAACCGAGCTGCTTGGTGTTGGGAACATCGAGTTCTTGCCCACGGAGGAAGAATGCTTTGTCCCTTTAGGAGGACCGCCTGCTTCAGCGATTGCCCCGCGTCAAAGGTCAGAGTCTCCAACCGCGAAAGATGAGATGCCCGAGGCCTACACACTCCCCAAGCTAGACTTTGAGCCGAGGACAAAAACCGAGAAGTTCCTAGCATCAGTTGTGGAGATGCAAAGGAAGATCAACAAGTGGCAAGGCAAGATGCTCAAGAAGCTTGAAAAGAAAGTCAAGGCACTTCAAGGAGGCTCGCCTAAGAAGGATGCAAGTAAGGAGGCTCAACAACCCGAGAAGAGAAGGCTCTCAACCGGTGGAGTTGTCATCCGCGAGGCACAAAGCAGCACCATTCAGCCGGCGCGCCACTCTCTCCAAGAACCAGCTGACAAAGGCAAAGCAACAATCTCCTCTGGAACATCCTCCAGTTCCAGTCGAGACTAGACCAGAGGTAACAACCTTCTTCCATTGTACATAACCGCTCATATTTGTTTCCTTTTGCTTTGTGTTTTGATACTCCTTCAGATGAGTTTGCCACCGGGACGGTGTCAAGCAAGTTTGGGGGAGTACATATGTGATTTGACTTGTGTTCTTTGATCTTATTTTCCTTTAGCATCCTTGAGTCTTTAGTTCATGAAAAATTGGTAAAATTTTTAAATTTTTTTCAAAGATTCATGTAGTTGCATTCATCTTATCAAAACATGTTAGGATTGAGTCTAGAGTTTCTCATAGCATCTAGGTTGTTTGCATTTTCCATAAGGGGTTAGAATTTCTTAAAAAGGTGTTTTTACTTATGGATTGTTTCAATGCCCTAGTTAGTAGTTCTCTAATGCTTTGTCTATGCTTTGAAAGTAAGTTCTTACCATGCTTGGATCACTTGTTAGGATTTTCGTGGCTTAAATTGAACTCTCATGATTTGAAACTCATCCTATTAAGTGAAAACCTTAATTTGAAATTCTAATTATCATTCTTATGCATTTGAAAATGAACACATGGTTTTAAAATATTTAGGCTCTCTTCTTCCTTTCTACCACTCTTTGTGAGTCTAAGTAGAACTCCCTCCTTGAACCTTACCCTTCTTTGAAGCCAAATGTTCTTGTGTGACATCTTTGTGAGGCCTTCCTTTCGGTTTGAACTTGGCATAAAGTGTTAGGTTTAGGCGACATGATTTGGTTTTCATATGATTGCTAGCTTTGCATTTTGAAGCTAGGTATAGGCTTAAGATAAGTTTGGGGAATCATTGGAGTTGCTTTCTTGCTTATTTGTTCTCGGTTTCAAAGAGCTTTGTGTTTTAAAGAAAGAAATGGGTTTTAAGTGAAAGGTTATATTTTAAAAACTAAGTATGCTCTAATAAATTTCAGGAGGTAGCTCTCCCATAATAAAATAAAAAAAAAGAAGAGAAAAGAAAAGAAAAAGAAATAAAAAGAGCCTAAGTGCCAAATAAAAAAAAAATAATAAAAAGAAAAAAATAAGAGAGCTACCAATAAGAAATATCTAAAGAGCAAAAATATTTTTTCAAAAGTTTGAAAATGTCTTTGTTTCGAATTGGGGATTGCTAAGTTTGTGAAGAATAAGGGTAGACTCTTAAGTGGTGAGTGAGGAAAAATTTGTTAAATGAGAGGGGTATAGGATCGTTTGTTAGTTTACATGGGTAGATGAGAATCTAATCATGTATGCATAAATTGTCTTTACCTTTAGCATTATGCACAAGTTCAACCATTTTTGAGAGAAACCCTTGTTCTAATTATAAACCATTTTCAATTGAGATCATTCAATGCTCATAGCCTTCACCCTTAGCCAAATGTGTTTTGCTTTAAAGTGCAGAAGTTTGATTCATGGTTCGAATGTTAATAAATGTTAAAGGATGAGTTTCTTTGATTGTTAGGAATAGGAGAGTCATGATTTGAATTTCTTTGTGTGATGAGTATGGCTAAGTTCTTTGGAGTATGAGTGTAAGCATAGCATTTTAGAACTGTTAACTAGGACATTGAAATTGATTCATTTGAAAGGCACCTTTGCAAAAAGTTTAAACCCCCACTCATTTTTCTGAAAACCTCTCTTCCTTACTTATTTTCTGTTGCTTGAGGGCAAGCAAGAAGTGAGTTTGGGGGAGTTGATGTTATTGCATATTGCATACATTTTGCATACTCATTAGTTTGCTTTTCATGCATTTGTATCACGTTTTAGGTTAGATTGCATCACTTAGAGTCCTAGAGGATTCTTGCATCAGCATACACATTTTCCTTGCATTTTGCATCACATTCAGGTTGTTTCTGGCTGCTTTGGAGTCGTGGAGGTTCATGGACGTGTTGAGGCTGATGTAGCAGTTTGTGGGAGCTCGGGTATATGCTAAGGATCAGAGATCGAGAAGCAGATCGAGCACGGCCGGTCGATCTAGGAGTTGATCGAGCCAAGGATCGAGTGAAGCAGTCGATCAAACTGTACGGACGTAAATGACGCCATGCAGAGCGAGAGCCAGATAGAGTACACCACTCGATCCAGCCGAAGATCGATACCGAGATCGGATGCAACACTCGATTCGCCGATGATGATCGAGACCCAGATCGAGCCAAAGACACGATGTCCGGATATGATCGAGAGAACCACTCGATCTTGGAGTCGATCTCTGTCCTTTCAACCGTTTTTGGCCGCTAGCGAGGGGGGGACCATTAGCTTGTTTTGGCATTTTGGGAAGGTGGCAACGTCTTTTTCTCATAACAACTTTAGATCCTTATCTTTTCTTTTATGTTTTCTCTCTCGTTTTCGTGAAGAACACCATTGTTGAACTCGCGTTTTTCTCAAGCTTTGTAATGGAATCATTTCAGTTTCAATCTAGTTTTCTTTTCATGTTCATCGTCTCGTTTTACATGCTTTGCTTGATTTACTCTATGTGTAGCGAGTAGTTCCTTTGGGTTCGGGGTTGAGAGGATTAAGGGGTCTAAAGGGTTTCGATCTTGGGGTTTTTCTAAACGTTTTCAATGGCTATCTCTTCTAAAGTGTTGAGATCTCAATGCTTGAAGACTCTCACGCCAAGAGCTTCATGATCCGAGAGGTTCCTTACCTTGACAGGATTCAGGGACCTCGGAAGATCACACCTTAGAGACTAGTTACCCCTTCTTAAAAGCCATGGAAGTTTGGGGGATTAGTTAAGCCATTCGTTTGAAATCTTTTTTCCTTGCGCTTCGACCTTTCTTTCCACCAAAAGCCATGGGTTTGGAGGAGAGGATGAAGGAGTGATCCATACCGAAAGCCACGGATAGATCTTGCTTAGTTTTCAAAGCTTAGAGATCCTCACTAAGTGAGTCGATTTAAAGTTTTAAACCCAAGGTCGAACCTTTGAAACCCCTGACCATGAATCTCAACCCTATGCCCTTTCTTTTAGCATCTTTACATCTTATCTCGTCATTCGCTTGATCTCTGATAGCATCCTGGTCATTAGTTTTACTGTTCTTGCATTTTTAGACGAGATCGATAGTTACTGCTCGATCTAGTGGTCGATCTCGTGGTTGATCCACTAGTCGAATTTTAATAATTCGAGGCTTTCTCTTTTAATTAACCCGTTTGCTCCTCGTGGTAGTTTCTTCATTTCTAGTATTTTTAAAATAGGTTTCATTCTGTTTAAGTTGCTGCATCTAGTTTTTAGAGATTTTCTCATAAATCATCTCATTTCGCTTAGATTTGCCTTAGTCCTTGTATTCTCTATGCATTCTCTATCATCCTAGGCATGGATTGACTCTCTCTTGCTTGCTGTACTACAACATGTCTTGCATTTGAGTTTGATAACCTCACTGCAATATAACCCGTGCAAAAGAAAGTGTTTATCAAGGACCATCTGAAGCTAGCACTGACAAAGGAGCCAGGATCAGAGGACCCAGGAGTTCGTCAATTTGCTGGATTCTAGGAAGGTTGCTAAGAAGGATGAAAGCTGCTGCCTAGAGATCGACTCTGAAATCGATGCTATCACTCGATCCAGATGTCAGATCGACAATGCAATCGAGAACACAACTCGATCCGGAGCAGCAATCGACAGTCAGATCGAGAGGGGTGATCGATCCAGGAAAACAACTGAGTCAAAGATCGAGAAAGACCTTCCGATCAGTCTGAGGTCTAATCCGGAGATCGACTCAGCGTCTCGATCCCTTACTTGATCCACATTAAATCGAGTAAGTGAATCGAGCGAAACCACTCGATCTAGACGACATCAAGAGTAAGATCGACTGGACGACTCGATTTCAGAAGGGATAGCGGTTGAGGAGAGCAGTTTTAAGAGCCATGCCTCAAGTTCTAAGGAGGGCTCCAAGGAGGAAAACAACAACAACAGCCACGAGGATGACTGGGGCGAGCTGTTAGCCCCAAAGGTGGACCTTAAGGAGATCCCAAAAGGACTAAGGTATGCTTTCTTAGGGCCTAATAACACCTATCCCGTGATTGTGAATGAAAAGTTAAGTGATGATGAGTTGCACTCGCTCCTGACTGAGCTGAGAAAGTATAGGAAGGCCATTGAGTACTCTCTCAGTGACATCAAGGGACTTTCACCAATGCTTTGCACTCACAGGATTCACTTGGATAATGAGAACGCCTCTTCTATAGAACATCAAAGGCGTTTGAATCCTAACTTGAAAGAGGTTGTTAAGAAAGAGATCCTTAAGCTTTTATAGGCTGACGTGATCTATCCCATAAGTGACAGCACGTGGGGTTCTCCTGTACACGTGGTGCCTAAGAAGGGAGGGATCACGGTCATAAGGAACGATAAAGATGAGCTTATTCCTACTAGGACCATCACTGGTCATAGGATGTGTATTGATTATAGGAAACTTAATCTTGCAACTAGGAAGGATCATTTCCCTTTACCTTTTATCGATCAAATGCTTGAGAGACTTGCTAATCACCCCTACTACTGTTTCCTCGATGGGTATAGCGGTTTCTTTTAGATACCAATTCACCCAAATGATCAGGAGAAGACGACCTTCACATGTCCCTATGGTACCTTCCCTTATCGAAGGATGCCATTTGGATTGTGTAATGCACCGGCTACGTTTCAGCGGTGTATGATGTCGATCTTCTCCGATCTAATAGAAGAGATGGTAGAGGTGTTTATGGATGACTTCTCTGTCTATGGTCCGTCCTTCTCTGCGTGTTTGTTGAATCTTTGCAGGGTACTAAAGCGTTGTTAAGAGACAAACTTGGTGCTAAACTGGGAGAAGTGCCACTTTATGGTTAAGGAAGGGATCGTGCTTGGTCACAAGATATCAGAGAAGGCCATTGAGGTTGATCAGGCTAAAGTGGAAGTCATGATGGGTCTTGAGGCGCCGGTTAACGTTAAGGGAGTCAGAAGTTTCTTCGGACACGCCGGGTTCTATAGGTGCTTCATCAAGGACTTCTCCAATAATGCACGCCCTCTTACACGGTTGCTGTGCAAAGAAGCTGAGTTTGTGTTCGATGACCAGTGCATGCGAGCTTTCGTGACCATCAAGGAAGCCCTTACATCAGCCCCTATAGTTCAAGCACCAGACTGGACACTACCCTTCGAGATTATGTGTGATGCTAGCGACTACACCGTAGGAGCCGTTCTTGGTCAGAGGAAAGACAAGAAGCTGCACGTGATTTACTATGCTTCAAGAACCTTGGATGACACGCAAACGAGATACACTACCACAGAGAAGGAGTTGCTTGCAGTAGTGTTCGCCTTTGAGAAGTTACGGTCGTATCTTGTGGGTTCCAAGGCTATTGTCTACACAGATAAAGCGGCTTTGTGATACATCTATTCAAAGAAGGACACTAAGCCTCGGCTTTTGAGGTGGATCCTATTGCTTCAAGAATTTGACATGGAGATTAAAGACAAGAAGGGAATAGAAAACGGAGTCGCTGACCATCTATCTCGGCTAAGGACCAACGAGCCTCTCCCCTTAGATGATTCTCTTCCAGAAGAGCAACTCATGGCGATCACCACGGCTGTTTGTGGAAAGCTAGAGGGGCAGTTTGAGGAGGTGTTGAGCTTCAAAGAGGAGGATCTTCCCTGGTACGCTGATGTTGTGAACTACTTAGCGTGTGGTGAGGAGCCAACACATCTCAACAGCTATCACAAGAAGAGGTTTAAGAGGGAGGCGAGTGACTACTTTTGGGACGAGCCCTACTTATACAAGAGAGGGGTGGACAGTTTGTACCGGAGGTGTGTTACGAGGGAAGAAGCTAGAGACATCCTCTATCACTGTCATGGCTCTTCCTACGGAGGACACTTCGCTTCATTCAAGACTGCCACGAAAGTGTTGCAAGCTTGTTTCTGGTGGCCGTCCATTTTCAAAGATGCACACGAGTTTGTGAAGAGCTGTGAGGCATGTCAGCGAGCAGGGAATATAACTAAGAGGAACGAGATGCCTCAGGTTCCTATCTTCGAGGTTGACGTTTTTGACGCGTGGGGCATAGACATCATTGGGCCGTTTCCTTCTTCATACGGCAATAAGTACATCTTAGTAACGGTTGATTATGTCTCCAAATGGGTTGAGACCGTTGCTTCCCCTCCAAACGATTCTAAGGTGGTGATCAAGCTGTTTAAAAGCATCATTTTCCCGAGGTTTGGGGTATCAAAGGTGGTTATAAGCGATGGAGGAAGCCACTTCATAAACAAGGTCTTTGAGAACCTTTTGAGGAAGTACGGCGTTAAGCATAAAGTGGCTACACCATATCATCCTCAAACGAGCGGTCAAGTGGAAGTCTCCAACCGGCAAATCAAGGCTATACTAGAGAAGACGGTCGGACCAACAAGGAAAGACTGGACAGAAAAGCTGGACGACGCTCTTTGGGCTTACCGTACCGCCTTTAAAACACCGATTGGTACAACCCCTTTCACTCTGCTCTATGGCAAAGGCTGTCACCTCCCAGTTGAGCTGGAACACCGTGCATTGTGGGCTGTGGAGAGGCTGAACTTTGACCTCAAGACTGCTCAAGAGAGGTGCCTCATCCAGCTACATGAACTGGACAAACTAAGGTTGAACGCTGATGAGAGCTCTCGGATATACAAGGAGCGGACTAAAGAAGCTCATGACAAGAAGTTGGTTACCAAGGAACTTAAGGAAGGAGGTTTGGTGTTGCTGTATAATTCAAGATTAAACTCTTCCCCGGAAAGCTGAAGTCGACGTGGAGCGGGCCGTTTGTGATCCAAGAAGTGCTGCCTAATGGAGCTGTTACATTGATGGGCAAGAGTGGCAGTGCATTCACTGTGAACGGACACAGGGTCAAGCCTTACTTGGCGGACAGCTATGACAAGGAGAGTACCTCGGTGCTTCTCCAACACCCACCATCTGCCTAAACCAAGTAAAGTCTAGCTAAAGACGTTAAAGAAAGTGCACTTGGGAGCCATTCCCATGTCTATCCTGTACATATTTCTGCTTTATTTCTCTTTCAGTTTTATGTTTTTATTTTGCAAGTGTGTAGGAACAGGTATGAGGAGTCTAAACCTCGATCTTGAAGTCCAAAAGAGGCGATAGGGGTTAAGAAAAAGCTAGAGATCGAGTGCTAGATCGACTAATCCTAACTTGTTCTTTGCTAGATCGAGTTAGTAGATCGAGAGGAGCCAGTCGATTTAGACGAGAACGAGTGATAAGATCGATCTAGATGAAAACGATCGATCACTCGACTAGATCCATCACTCGATCTATGCCAAATCGACCCCCAAATCGAGGACGTAGCTCGATCACGAGGACTTAGCTGTGGAGCCAAAATCTCAAACGATCGAGAGAGCCAATCGATCCAGGACTCGATTCATCATGAATCGAGTCACAAATCGAGTAAGCCTCTCGATCTAAGCCATTATGGCATGAGATCGAGTCCTAGATCGACCAAACGGACTCGATCTCATGTCGAGGTAACATTTTCTTTCCCTCCTTTACTCTTTTCCCTCCAGCTTTTAAATTCAAAACTCGGTCAAGGCAAGCATCTTTGACAATGAAAGGTGTGCCTTGACCGAGACTTTGTCAGAAAACCACCCTTCCTACCCATGGTTTTGTTTCTTGCTTAGCCTTTAAATATTTCAACAACTTCTCACCCTCTCATTCTTGTTTTCTCGAAAATTTTAAGCAAAGAGAGTGAGAGTTATCTGTTTTCTAAGGCTAGCAAGACTCTTTAACAATCTTGCAAAAGGTATTTTCGGAGTTTGATAAAATATTGTTTGGAAAATTCCCTTTTATTTCGCAAGTCATTGTTTTAGATGATAGGGCCGTTTTTGAATTTTATAATTTAGCTAAATAAAAGAAAAAATTCTGCATTTTCTAGTATCTCTAGATTTGATTCTCATTTATTTTGCTATAATTTTTATTAATTCCCCAAAATTCTAGGGTATTAGTTATAAGCCTTCTTCTTCGCCTTTCTTCTTCTCTCATCCGATCGCCGTTTTGCTTATCAAACTGCTTGAGAAATTTGTTTCAGGCACAATGGCTCCTAAAAGAACGAGAGAAGAGAGAGCACAAGAGGGAGAAGGTCAGGAGGTGGCTGTTCAAGAGAGGGTCAGATGGAGTAAGGATGAGAAGAGGGACAAGAAACCGCTAGAAAGGCTTCGGCTTGAGCCTACTAAGTTCGCGGACAGGGAGTTTCTGTCTAAGATGGGGCTGCTAGGAGATTTTGATCAACTCCTCTAGAGGATAGGGCTGAGGTGTTTGCCACGGATGGATTGCCCAACCTTCCCTGAAGTGACAATCGACTTCCTAGACACCTTGGCGTTCAGATACGAGAATCCTAGCGTACCAATCCCTTCTCAAGGCCGCCTCTCCTTCAAGATACAGCACCAAGCTTTCAGTCTCTCAGTCCCCGAGCTCTGCCAAGCTTATGGCGTCGATGCAGCTGCTAGGAAAGTGGAGTTCCCCTCCTTCACTCAAGCGAATGACTTTTGGGACCTCATCGCCAATGATGACTACAAGGCAAACACTGCGAAGATCAAGAGAGTGAGGAACCCGGTGCTATGTTATACTTTGAAGCTGATGGCCAACACCTTTAATGGCCGGTCCGTAGGTCCCACGGTGACCAGGACGGAGCTTTGCTTTCTGTTCCAAGGCCTTAAGCATATCCTTTGTGATCCGGACGAGAACGAGGAGCCGTTGGAAGATCAACTCGGAGACGACGTGAACTATGGGTGATTCCTTGCCGCTTCATTGGTCAAATACTTGAGGTGCAAGGCAAGCTCGTCACTCATTGGTGGTTTCCTCATGCCTTTGTTCGTGCCAGCCGGCGTACAACTCGAGAACTTCACTCCTGTTCCGGATAGAGCATTCATGGACGAGACATATCTAAGGAACACTGATAGCTTGGGACGCACGCCAGCTGAGGGCTTCTTCGAGTACTTATACATAGACGAGGAGAATGAGAAGAGGACGTGTATTCTGCCAAACCAGAACGAGACCGAGCTGTTTGGTGTACGGAACATTGAGTTTCTTCCGAGCCAAGAGGAATGCTTCGCTCCTCTAGGAGCCACAGCCGCCATTCAGCAAGCTGCCCGACCAAGATCAGAGTCTCCAGCCACTGATGATGAGATTCCCGAAGCATTCACCCTTCCCAAGCTTGACTTTGAGCCGTGGACTAAAACGGAGAAGTTCCTTGCTTCTGTTGTGGAGATGCAAAGAAAAATCAACAAGTGGTAGAGCAAGGTGCTGAAGAAGATTGCAAGGAAGGTTAAATCACATCAAGCAGGCTCACCTAAGAAAGATGCAAGTGAAGAGGTTCAACAACCCGCGAAGAGGAGGCTTTCAACCGGTGGAGTTGTCATCCGTGAGACTCAAGGCAGCAACATTCAACTGGCGCGTCTCTCTCTTCAAGAGCCAGGCTCCAAAGGCAAAGCCGTAGCATCTAGCTCCTCTGGAACATCCTCAAGTTCCAGCCGAGACTAGACCCGAGGTAACAACCTTCTTCCATTGTACATACCGCTCATGTTTGCTTCTTTTTGCTTTGTGTTTTGATGATCCTTTGAATTTGTTTGCCACCGGGACGGTGTCAAGCAAGTTTGGGGGAGTATATGTGTGGTTTGACTTGTGTTTTCTGATCTTATTTTCCCTTTAGCATCCTTGACTCTTCACTACATGAAAAATTGGTTAAATTTTTAAATTTTTTCAAAGATTCATGTAGTTGCATTCATCTCATTAAGCATTTTAGGATTGAGTCTAGAATCTTAAAGCATCTAGGTTGTTCATATTAGCATAAGGGGTTAGAGTTTTTCTTAAAAAGGTGTTTTAAACTCATGAATTGTTTCAATGCCCTAGTTATCAGTTCTCTAATGCTTTGCTCATACTTTGAAAGTAAGTTCTTACCATGCTTGAATCATTTGCTATGATTTTCGTGACTTGAATTGAACTCTCATGATTTGAAACTTGTCCTAATAAGTGAAAACCTTAATCTGAAATTTTAATTATCATCCTTATGCATTTGAAAATGAACACATGGATTTTAAAATATTTAGGCTCTCTTCTTCCTTTTACCACTCTTTGTGAGCCTAAGTAGAACTCCCACCTTGACCCTTACCCTTCTTTGAAGCCAATTTTTTCTTGTGTGACATCATTGTGAGGCCTTCTTTTTCGGTTTTGAACTTACCATAAAGTGTTAGGTTTAGAGGACATGATTGGGTTCTCATATGATTCCTAGCTTTGTATTTTGAAGCTAGATATAGGCTTAGAATAATTTTGGGGGATCATTGGGGTTGTCTTCATGTTTACATGTTCTCGGTTTCAAAAGAGTTTGGTGTTTAAAAGAAAGAAATAGGTTTTAAGTGAAGGGCTGTGTTTAAAAATTATATATATGCTCTAATAAATTTTAGGAGGTAGCTCTCTCAAATAAAAATAAAAAGAAAAAGAAAAAGAGCCTAAGTGCCAAAATAAAAGAAAAGAAAAGAAAAAAAAAAAAAAAACAAGAGAGCTACCAATAAGGAATAGTTAAAGAGCAAATTATATTCAACCTTTTCACTAGCCTAAAAGAGTAAAAAATGTTTTCTGTTTTGAATTGGGGAATGCTGATGTTACTGCATATTACATATATTTTGCATACACATTGGTTTGCTTTTCATGCATTTACATCCCATTTTCGATTAGGTTGCATCACTTAGAGTCCTAGAGCATTCTTGCACCAGCATACGCATGTTCCTTGCATTTTGCATCACATTCTTGTGGTTTCTGGCTGCTTTGGAGTCGTGGAGGTTCGTGGATGTGCTGAAGCTGTTGTAGCGGTTCGTGGAAGCTCGGATATTTGCTAAGGACCAGAGATCGGGGAACAGATCGAGCATGGCAGGTCGATCTAGGATGAGATCGACCAGAAGATCGAGAAGACCAGGCGATCCAAGAAGAATGATCGAGACGAAGATCGAGTGAAGCAATCGATCAAACGATACGGACGTAAATGACGCCATGCAGAGCGGGAGCCGGATCGAGTCCCCCACTCGATCCAACCGAAGATCGATACCAAGATCGGATGCAACACTCGATCCGCCGAAGATGATTGAGACCCAGATCGAGTTGAAGACATGATGTTTGAAGATGATCGAGAGAGCCGTTCGATCCCAGAGTCGATCTCTGTCCTTTCAACCGCTTTTGGCCGCTAGCGAGGGGGGGGGACCATCGGGCTGTTTTCGACATTTTGGGAGGCGGCGACGTCCTTTTCCCACACAACTTTTCATTCTTATCTTTTTTATGCTTTTCTCTCTGGTTTTGGGAGATAATCCACCATTGTCGAACCTTGAGTATTTCTTGCTTTTGTAATCGAATCGTTTGAGTTTAATCGAGCTTTCTTTTCATGTTCATCGTTTCTTTCTTCATGTTTTACTTAATTTATCATATGTGTAATGAGTAGTTCATTTGAGTTCGGGGTTGAGACGATTTAAGGGGTTAAAAGGGTTTCGAGGGTTTTCTAGTGTTTTAATGGCTATCTCTTCTAGGGTGTCGAGTTCTCAAAGCTTAATGACTCTCACGCCAAGAGCTTTATGATCCGAGAGGTTCCTTACCTTGACAGGATTCAGGGACCTCTGAAGATCACGCCCTAGAGACTAGTTACCCCTTCCCAAAAGCCATGGAAGTTTGGGGGACTAGTTAAGCCATTCGTTTCAAATCTGTTTTCCATGCCTTTCAACCTCTCTTTCCAGCAAAAGCCATGGGTTTGGAGGAGAGGATGAAGGATTGATCTATACCGAAAGCCACGGATAGATCTTGCTTAGTTTTCAAGGCTTAGAGATTCTCACAAAGTGAGTCGATTTAAAGTTTTCAACCCAAGTTCGGACCTTTGAAACCCCTGACCATGAATCTCAACCCTAGGCTCTCTCTTTTAGCATCTTTACATCTTCTCTCGTCATTCGCTTGATCTTTGATAGCATCCTGGTCGTTAGTTTTACTGTTTTTGCATTTTTAGACGAGATCGATCGTTATTGCTCGATCTAGTGGTCGATCCCATGGTCGATCCACTAGTCGAATTTTAGTAATTCGTAGCTTTGTCCTTTAATTATTCTGTTTATTCCTCATGGTAATTTAATCATTCCTGGTAATATTAAAATAGTTTGCATTCATTTAAGTTGCTGCATCTAGTTTTTAGGGATTTTCTCAAAACCTTTCTTGTTTCGCTTAGATTTGCATAGTCCTTGCATTCTCAATGCATCTTCTATCATCCTTGGTGTGGATTGACTCTCTCTTGCATACTGTGCTACAACCTGTCTTGCATTTGAGTTTGATAGCCTCATTGCATACTCACCCTTGCAAAGAAACTGCTTATCTAAACTTTTGCTTCGAGAAAAGGGTAGATTCTAAGTGGTGAGTGAGGATAAAAGTTAATAAATGAGAAGTGTTTAGGATCATTGTTAGTTTACATGGGTAGATGAGAATCTGATCATGTATGCATCAATTGACTTCACCTTTAGCATTATGCATAAAGTTCTTGCCATTTTTGAGAAAACACTTATTTAAAATGAAAACCCTTTTCAAATGAGATCATTCTATGTTCATAGCCTGCGCCCTTAACCAAATGTGTTCTGCTTTAAAGTGCATAAGTTTGATTCATGGTTCGGATGTTAATGAATGTTAAAGGATGAGTTTCTTTGATTGTTAGGAATAGGAGAGTCATGATCTGAATTTCTTTGTGTGATGAGTATGGCTAAGTTCTTTGGAGTATAAGTGTGGGCATTGCATTTTAGAACTAGTAACTAGGACGTTGAGATTGATTCATTTGAAAGGCACCTTTACAAGAAGCTTAAACCCCTGTCTTTTCTAAAACCTCTCTTCCTTTCTTATTTTCTCTTGCTTAAGGGCAAGCAAGAAGTAAGTTTGGGAGAGTTGATGTTATTGCATATTGCATGCGTTTTGCATACATATTAGCAAGCTTTCCATGCATTTACATCATGCTTTAGACTAGATTGCATCACTAAGGGTCCTAGCGCATTCTCGCACCAGCATACGCATGTTCCTTGCATTTTGCATCACATTCAGGTTGTTTCTGGCAAATTTGGAGTCGTGGAGGTTCATGGACGTGCTGAAACTGTCGTGGCGGTTCGTGGAAGGTCGGATGTTTGCTAAGGACCAGAGATCAGGGAGCAGATAGAGCATGGCAGGTCGATCTAGATGAGATCGACCAGATGATCGAGAGGCCCGGGCGATCCAAGGGAAATAATCGAGACGAAGATCGAGTGGAGCAATCGAGCTAATGGTACGGACGTGAATGACGCCATGCAGAGCGAGAGCCGGATCGAGTCCACCACTCGATCCGACCGATGATCGATACCAAGATCGGATGCAACACTCGATCCGCCGAAGATGATCGAGACCGAGATCGAGTTGAAGACACGATGTCCGAAAGTGATCGAGAGAGCCGCTCGATCCCAAAGTCGATATCTGTCCTTTCAACCGCTTTTGGCCGCTAGCGAGGGGGGGACCATCGAGCTGTTTTCGCCATTTTGGGAAGGCGGCGATGTCTCTTTCCACACACACTTTTTCAATCTTATCTTTTTATGTTTTTTTTTCTCTCTGGTTTTGAGATTATCTGCCATTGTTGAACTTGAAGCTTTTCTTGCTTTTGTATTCGAATCGTTTTGAAGTTGAATCGAGTTCTTTTTCATGTTCATCGTTTCTTTCTTCATGCTTTGCTTGATTTACCTTATGTGTAGTGAGTAGTTTCGTTTGGGGTTTCGGGGTTGAGAAGATTCAAGGGGTCAAAAAGGTTTTCAATCTTGGAGTTTTCTAGCGCTTAATGGCTATCTCTTCTAGGGTGTTGACTTCCTAAGGCTTAAAGACTCTCACGCCAAGAGCTTTATGATCCGAGAGGTCTCTTACCTTAACAGGATCCAGAGACCTCTGAAGATCGCACCCTAGAGGCTAGTTACCCCTTCCCAAAAGCCATGGAAGTTTGGAGGACTAGTTAAGCCATGTGTTTGAAATCTGTTTTTCCTGCCCTTCAACCTCTCTTTCCACCAGAAGCCATGGGTTTGGAGGAGAGGATGAAGGAGTGATCTATACCGAAAGCCACGGAGAGATCTTATTTCGTTTTCAAGGCTAGAGATTCTCACAAAGTGAGTCGATTTAAAGTTTTCAACCCAAGCTCGGACCTTTGAAACCCCTAACCATGAATCTCAACCCTAAACCCTCTTTCTTAGCATTTTTACATCCTCTCTCGTCATTCACTTGATCTTTGATAGCATCCTGGTCGTTAGATTCGCTGCTCTTACATTTTTAGACGAGATCGATCGTTGTTGCTCAATCTGGTGGTCGATCCTGTGGTCGATCCACTAGTCGAATTTTAGTAATTCGTAGCTTTGTTCTTTAATGATTCTCTTTGTTCCTCATGGTAGTTTGATCATTCCTAGTAATTTTAAAATAGTTTTGCATTCCATTTAGTTGCTGCATCTATTTTTTAGGGATTTTCTCAAAACCGATCTTTATTCGCTTGGATTTGCAAGCCCTTGCATTCTCTTTGCTCTTTCTATCATCCTAGGTGTGGATTGACTCTCTCTTGCATACTGTGCTACAACCTGTCTTGCATTTGAGTTTTGATAGCCTCATTGCATTCACACCCTTGCAAAACCAAAGTTATCAAAGACCGAGAGGACCAGGCGATCCAAGGAAAATGATCGAGACGAAGATCGAGTGGAGCAATCGATCAAATGGTACGGACGTAAATGACGCCATGCAGAGCGAGGGCCGGATCGAGTCCACCACTCGATCCGACCGAAGATCAACACCAGGATCGGATGCAACTATCGATCCGCCGAAGAAGATCGAGACCCAGATCGAGTAGAAGACACGATTTCCGAAAGTGATCGAGAGAGCCGCTCGATCCCGAAGTCGATCTCTGTCCTTTCAACCGCTTTTGGCCGCTAACGAGGGGGGGACCATCGCGCTGTTTTCACCATTTTGGGAAGGCGGCGATGTCTTTTTCGACACATACTTTTTCATTCTTATCTTTTTATGCTTTTTCTCTCTGGTTTGGAGACTCTCTGCCATTTTTAGACTTTGAGCTTTGTTCTTGAATATTTCGAATCGTTTAAGTTTTAAGTAATCGTTTTCATGTTCATCGCTTCATCTTTCATGTTTATTTCGGTTATTCTCATGTGTAGCGAGTAGTTTTATTTGGATCTCGGGGTTGAGAGGATTCACGGGGTTTAAGGGGTTTTCAAGTTGGTAGTTTTCTTGTTCTTAATGGCTTTCTCTTCTAGGATGTTGAGTCCCTAAGGCTTAAAGACTCTCACGCCAAGATCTTTATGATCAGAGAGGTCTCTTACCTTGACGGGATCCAGAGATCTCTGAAAATCACATCCTAGGGACTAGTTACCCTTTCCCAAAAGCCATGGAAGTTTAGGGGACTAGTTAGGCCGTGTGTTTGAAATCTGAGTTCATTGCCCTTCAACCTCTCTTTCCACCAAAAGGACCAGAAGATCCTTAATCTTGTTATAATTTTTATAAATCCCCCAAAATTCTAGGGTATTAGTTATAAGTTTTCTTCTTTGCTTCTCTTTTTCTCTCAACATATCGCCGTTTTGCTCATTGCTTTGCTTGAGAAACTTGTTTCAGGCATAATGGCTCCCAAAAGAACGAGAGAAGAGACAGCACAAGAGGGAGGAAACCAAGAAGTGGCTGTCCAGGATAGGGTTCGTTGGAGTAAGGATGAGAAACGGGACAAGGAACGGCTTCAACAGCTGAAGTTCGAGCCAACTAAGTTTGCAGACAGAGGATTGCTGGCTAAGATGGGGATTTTAGGAGATTTTGATCAACTCCTCCAGAAGATAGGGCTGAGGTGTTTGTCACGGATGGATTGCCCAACCTTTCCCGAAGTGACAATTGACTTCCTTGCCACTTTGGAGTTTGCGTACGAGAACCTTAGCGTCCCAACTCCATCTCAAGGCCACCTCTCCTTCAAGATAAAACGTCAAGCCTTCAGTCTCTCAATCCCTGAGCTTTG
The DNA here is from genome assembly GCA_911865555.2 of Thlaspi arvense. Classification (NCBI taxonomy): domain Eukaryota; kingdom Viridiplantae; phylum Streptophyta; class Magnoliopsida; order Brassicales; family Brassicaceae; genus Thlaspi; species Thlaspi arvense. The sequence continues at coordinate 24,337,570 of OU466863.1, read as the reverse complement.
CCAAGCTTATGGCCTCGATGCAGCCACCACGAGAGTTGAGTTTCCCTCCTACACTTAAGCAAACGATTTGTGGGACCTCATAGCCAATGAAGACTACAAGGCGAATACCACGAAGATCAAGAGAGTGAGGAACCCGGTGCTACGTTACACTTTGAAGCTGATGGCCAACACCTTTAGTGGTCGGCCAGTAGCCCCCACGGTGACCAAGACGGAGCTTTGCTTTTTGTTCCAAGGCATTAAGCATCTCGTGTGTGACCCGGATGAGAACGATGAGCCATTGGAAGACCAGCTCGGAGATGACGTGAACTACGGGTGCATCCTTGCTGCTTCGTTGGTGAAATACTAGGCATATGCCTTGAGATGCAAGGCAAGCTCATCACTTATTGGCGGTTTCCTCACACCCTTGTTCGTGCAAGCCGGCGTACCGCTTCAGAACTTCACTCCTGTTCCGGATAGGGCCTTCATGGACGAGACATATCTAAGGAACACTGACAGCTTGGGACGCACGCCAGCCGAGGGCTTCTTTGAATACTTATTCATTGATGAGGAGAATGAGAAGAGGGCGTGTATCCTGCTAAACCAAACCGAAACCGAGCTGTTGGGAATTGGGAACATCGAGGTTCTTCCAAGCATAGAGGAGTGCTTTGCTCCTCTAGGAGCCGCGGCAACCATTCAGCAAGCTACTCTCCCTAGATCAGAGTCTCCAGCCACGGATGATGAGATGCCCCAAGCCTTTGTCCTTCCTAAGCTTGACTTTGAGCCGCAGACTAAGACGGAGAAGTTCTTTGCTTCTGCTGTGGAGATGCAAAGGAAGATCAACAAGTGGCAGAGCATGGTCATCAAGAAGCTTGTCAAGAAGGTCAAGGCGCTTCAAGGAGCTTCGCCAAAGCAGGCTGCAATTGAGGAGGTTCAACAGCCTGAGAAGAGGAGGCTTTCAACTGGTGGAGTTGTCATCCGTGAGACTCAAGGAAGCAACATTCAGCCGGCGCGTCTATCCCCCCAAGAGCCAGGATCCAAAGGCAAAGCCATAGTAACTAGCTCGTCTGGAACATCCTCATGTTCCAGCCGAGGCTAGACCCGAGGTACCAACAACCTTCCATTGTACATACCGCTCATGTTTTCTTGATTTTTGCTTAGTATTTTGAGCTCTCTCGAATTTGTTTGCCACCGGGACGGGTGTCATTCAAGTTTGGGAGAGTATGTGTGGGGTTTGACATGTTTATTTTGCTCTTATTTTATCTTTGCATCCCTTGAGTCTTGCATACATTCTAAGGCATAGAAAAGAACAAAAAATTGGTAAAATCTTTTAAAATTTTCAAAAAAAATTCATGTAGTTGCATTCACATTGTTAAACATTTTAGGATTGAGTCTAGAATTTTTAAGCATCTAGGTTGTTTACATTTGCATAAGGGGTTAAAGTTTTCTTAAAAAGGTGTTTTAAGCTCATGAATTGTTTCAATGCCCTAGTTAGTAGTTCTCTAATGCTTTGCTCACGCTTTGAAAGTAAGTCCTTACCTTGCTTGGATCACTTGTTTTGATCTTCGTGACTTGAGTTGAACATTCATGATTTGAAACTTGTCCTAATAAGTGAGAACCCTAATCTGAATTTTTAAGTATCATTCTTATGCATTTGAAAATGAACACATGGATACATATTTATGCTCTCTTCCTCCTTTTACCACTCTTTGTGAGCCTAAGTAGAACTCCCACCATCACCCTTACCTTTCTTTCAAGCCAAGCTTTCTTGTGTGACACCATTCTGGGGCCTCTTTTCGGTTTGAACTTAGCATAACGTGTTACGTTTAGGCGACATGATTAGGTTCTCATATGATTGCTAGCTTTGCATTTTGAAGCTAGTTGTAGTCTTAGGATAAGTTTGAGGGTTTGATGGGATTGCTTTCTAGTTTATATGCTTACGGTTTCAAAAGGGTTTGGTAGTTGAAGTGAACAAAAAGTTTTAAGTGAAAGGCTTTGTTTTCAAAATAGATAATGCTCTAAGTATTTCAGAAGATAGCTCTCTCAAATAAAATAAATAAAAAAATAAAAGAAGAAAAGTGCCTAAGTGCCAAAATAAAAAGAAAAGAAAAAGAAAGAAAAGAATAAGAGAGCTATCAATAAGAAAAAAAAATAAGGAGCTAAAATATTGTCAAGCCTTTTCACTAGCCTAAAGAGTAAAAAATGTTTTCTGTTCTTTTTATTTGGGTTTGAGCTTAATAAGGGTAGTATCCAGGAGGGCTAGTGAGCTGAAAAGAAAAGAAAATGAAAGGGGTTTAGGATCATTGTTAGTGTACAAGGGTAGATGAGAATCAAATCATGTATGCATCAATTGCCTTTACCTTTAGCATTATGCATAAAGTTCATACCATTCGTGAGAGAAACCCATTGCATTGTGAAACCCTCTTTAAAATTAGATCATTCTATGCTCATAGCCTTCGCCCTTAGCCAAATGTATTTTGCTTTAAAGTGCATAAGTTTGATTCACGGTTTGATCATTAATGAATGTTAAAAGATAAGGTTCTTTGATTGTTTGGAATAGGAGAGTCATGATTTGATATTCATTGTGTGATGAGTATGGCTAAGTTCTTTGGAGTATGAGTGTGTGCATTGCATTTTAGAATTATTAACTAGGACGTTGAGATTGATTCATTTGAAAGGCACCTTGGCAAGAGCTTAAAACCACCGTTTGTTTTAAAACCTATCTCCTTTCTTGAATTTTGTTTGCTTGAGTGCAAGCAAAAGGCAAGTTTCGGGGAGTTGATATTGCTGCATATTTCGTGTATTTTGCATATATAAAAGTTAAATTCTCATGCATTTACCTTTCACTTTAGGCTAGTTTGCATCACTTTAGGTCCAAGAGCATTCTTGCACCAGCATATGCATGTTTCTTGCATCTTGCATTGCATTCAGGTTGTTTTCGGCTACTTTAGAGTCTTGGAAGATTCGTGGACGTGCTAAGGCTCGTGAGGAGGCTCGTGGAAAATTGGAGAATTCAGGAATGCTTGCTAAGGATCAGAGATCGAGAAGCGGATCGAGCATGGCTGGTCGATCTAGATGAGATCGACCAGAAGATCGAGTAGTCCATCCGATCCAAGGGAACTGATCGAGACGGAGATCGAGTGAAGAGATCGATCAAGGAGTACGGACGTAAATGACACCATGCAGAGCGAGAGTCGGATCGAGTCAACTACTCGATCCACCATAGATCGACTCCAAGATCGGACGAAGCACTCGATCCACCGAAGAAGATCGAGACACAGATCGAGTTGAAGTCACGATGTTCGAAGACGATCTAGTGAGATGCTCTATCTCGAGGTCGATACCAGTGCACTTTAACCGTTTTTGGCTTCTAGTGAGGGGGGGGGGGACCATCGAGCTGTTTGGCCTATTTTGGGAAAGTGGCGATCTTGATTTTCCACACACGTTTTCACTTTATCTTTTTAGAGTGTTTCTCTGTGTTTGAAGGCGATTTCGCCATTGTTAGACATTGAAGCTTTTTCTTGTTTTGTTCTTGAATATTGAATCGTTTAAGTTTAAAGCAATCGTTTTTCATGTTTACTAGTTCATCTTCTATGCTTTTTTTGGTTTATTTTATGTGCAGCGAGTAGTTTCATCGGGTTTTGGGGTTGAGAGGATTCAAAGGGGTTGAAAAGGTTTTGAAAGCTTGGTGTTTTCTTGTTTTTTCATGGCTTTCTCTTCTAGGATATCGAGTTCTTAAGGCTTAGAGACTCTCACGTCAAGATCTTTATGATCCAAAGGGCCTCTTACCTTGACAGGATCCAGAGGTCCTTCAAAATCGAATCCTAGAGGCTTGTCTACCTTTCCCAAACGCCATGGTAGTTTAGGGGACTAGTTAGGCCGTGTGTTTGAAATTTAAGTTTTATGCCCTTCAATCTCTTTTTCCGCCAAACGCCATGGGTCTGGTGAAGAGAATGAAGGAGTGATCCATACCACACACCATGGATGGATCTTGTTTTGTTTTCAAGGCCTAGAGAATCTCACAAAGTGAGTAGATCTAAAGTTTTCAAACCAAGCTTGAACCTTTGAAACCCTTGAACATGAATCTCAACCCTTGACCCTCTTTCTTAGTATTCTTACATCTCTGTTAATCATTCGCTTGCTATTTGTTCGCATCCTGGTCTTTAGATTCATTTCTGTTGAACTTTTAGACGAGATCGATCGTTGTTGCTCGATCTAGTGGTCGATCCTGTGGTCGATCCACTAGTCGATTTTTATTAATTCATTGCTTTGCATTTTAATCATTCTGTTTGTTCCTCGTGGTAGTTCACTCGTATCTAGTATTTTTAAAATTGTTTTGTTTTGCATTTGACCGTTGCATCTAATTTTTAGGATTTTTACAAAACCGTTCATCATTTGCTTAGCTTTGCATGATCCTTGCATTCTCATTGCACTTTCTGGCTCCTAGGTTGGATTGATTCCTCTTGCACTATACTACGATTGTGTGCTGCTTGAGTTTTCATAACCTCCTGCACTGGATTACTCCTTTAGACAGCAAAAACCTGTTATCAGATCGACGGCTCTCAATTCTATCACTCACTCGATTTAGATGGGATCGAGTAGTGGATCGGGTGTCTGAGTCGTTCTCTTCTCCGGATCGACCAGTATCCTCGATCTTCTTGCTGATTGCTGACTTGGATCGAGTGATCTTCTCGATTTCCTGATCGATCTCTAGGCACCCGCCTACATCTTCCAGCATAACTTTCCTGGAATCAAGGAGATTAGCGTACTCCTGAGTCCTCTGATCCACGAAACCATACTCTCCTGGCTCCTTAGTCAATGCCAGCTTCAAGTAATCCTCTTGTGCAAGCTCCTCTAGCAGTTCATCCGCCAAGGCATCCAACGTCTCTATGTAGAAAGCTTGCCCTTCTATCGTAGGCTTCTTCAAAACCTCATTGATGTCAAAATCAAGCCTGATGTCCTTGCCTAGATGTAGAGCTATCTTCCCATTCTTGACGTCGATGATGGCTCCAGCAGTAGAACTTCCTATACTTTCTCAACTCAGTTAAGAGGGATTGCAACTCATCATCACTCAAGTTTTCATTCACAATCACAGGATAGGTTTCGTTAAGCCCTAAGAAAGATTACCTTAGCCCTTTTGGGAGCTCCTTAAGGTCCACCTTTACGGCTAATAGCTCGCTCCAATCATCCTCGTGGCTGTTGCTGTTGTTCTCCTCCTTAGAACCTTCCTTAGGACCCGAGATATGACCCTTGAGGCTGCTTTCTCCAACTGCTATCCCTTCTGAAATCGAGTCGTCAAGTCGATCTTGCTCTCGATGTCGTCTAGATCGAGCAGTTTCGCTTGATTTAATCACTCGATTTAATGTGGATCGAGTGAGAGATCGAGACGTCGAGTCGATCTTCGGATTGGACCCCAAACTGATCGGAAGGCCTTCCTCGATCTTGGACTCGATTGCTTTCCTGGATCGACCACCCTCCTCGATCTGACTGTCGATTGCTGCCTCGGATCCAGTTGTGCTCTCGATTGTCTTGTCGATTTGACCCCTGGATCGAGTAATGTCATCGATCTCGAAGTCGATCTCTAGGCAAACGCCTACATCTTCAAGCACAACCTTCCTTGAATCGAGCAAGTTGACGTACTCTTGAGTCCTCTGATCCACATAACCAAACTCTCCTGGCTCCTTAGTCAGTGCCAGCTTCAAATGATCTTCCTAAGCCAACTCTTCCAGCAACTCATCCGCTAAAGCATCCAACGTCTCAATGTAGAAAGCTTGCCCTTCTATCGTAGGCTTCTTCAAAACCTCATTGATATCGAAGTCTAGCCTTATATCTTTACCCAAGTGAGGCAATCTTCCCGTTCTTGACGTCTATTATGGCTCCAGCGGTGGCTAAGAAAGGTCTACCGAGAATGAGTGGATCCTTTGGTTCTTCATCTATTTCCAACACAATGAAGTCTGTAGGCACGTTAACTCCACTGATCTTCACTGGCAAGTCCTAAGCAATCCCACGGGTAACCTCACTCTTCTGTCAGCTAGTACCAACGAGATTCTGCAATCCTTGAAAGGGGTAAAGCCAAGCTTCTTTGCCACGGAATGAGGCATCAGATTTATGCTAGCTCCGAGATCACAAAGGCAACTCTTGAACTCCAAAGGAACTAAAGGGAAAGGTATAGTGAAGCTTCCAGGGTCTCCCAACTTCTTAGGGACTATCTCCTTGTGTATTACAGCACTACACTCCTCACTTAGAACAAGCACTTCCTTGCTTTCCTTATTCTTCTTCACAAGAGTGTCTTTGAAGAATTTGGCGCATTTAGGCATCATTGCAAGGCAGTCCACGAGAGGTAGCTTGATCTCTACGTCCTTAAGATGCTTCTCAAACAAAACTCTATGCTTCTCTATGAGTTGCTTCTTGAAACGGCCAGGAAAAGGTAGCATAAGTACATACGGTGGAGGCACATAAGCATCCTTCTCCTTGGCAGTTTGCTCCGCTTTCTTCTCGACAACCGCTTTGTCTCCTCTTCTTGGCCCTTGAATCCACACATTGTCAAAGTTGATCTCATCATCAGCGGAAAACTTACCCCCCCCCCCTTCTTGAATTACAACCTCCTCGTTGTTCTTGGGAGTAACTGTAGGTGCTAGCTCTTTGCCGCTTCTTAACGTGATGGCGCTGGCATATTCCTTAGGATTCTTCTCACACTTGCCCGGTAAGCTATTCTGACCACTTGAGCTTGCCTTTCCCTTCTCTAGCTGCATGATCTTGTTGTTTAAGTTGGTGATCTGAGTAGAGAAGTCAGTGAGAGACGAGTCTAAACGAGTGTTCATCTCGGCAAACTTCTGGTTTGTAGAGGCTTGCCCTTGAATCAATTGTTGGAACATAGCTTGGACAGGATCAACTTGTTGTTGCATCTGTTGCTGCTGAGGTGCAAAGCCCGGAGGTTACATTGGCGTATAACTCTTGTTTCCTTGCTGTTGCCCTTTGAATTTGTTCTGCCCTTGCCCTTGGAAGCCACCACTCGGCTGAAAGCCTTTGTTGTAAGGTACGAATGGCTTTGCTTGCTGAGCAGGGTACACCTGATCCTTAGGGTTGGCGACGTTGGTACTACGGTATGAGAGATTATTGTTCTGGTTGTAGCCTTGTGAATAGCCTTGAGGTTTGTAGTTGTTTTGACCCACCACCCAATTGGCTTCTTCCTGGCTCTTCACTGAAGCCGTGTTGAGGACATTGGATTGTGTAATCTTTAAATTGCTCCATGGCTTCATTGAACGTCTCATTGTTCCTCTGAGTGAAACAACTGATTTCGCTTCTCAACCGTGCTGTTCTGGTGCTAGAGAAGAATTTTGAGAGGAACGCCTTTTTACACTCGGCCCATGAGGTGATGGTGCCTTGAGGAAGTGTTTTCTCCCAATGCCTAGCCTTGTCTCCAAGAGAGAATGGAAGGAGGCGCAGCTTGAAAGCATCTTCGGATATGCCGTTTATCTTGATCATCCCACATACTTGTTTGAAGTTATCAAGGTGCTCCTAGGGATCTTCCATTGCTAGCCCATGAAACTTATTGTTTTGCACCATTGAGATGAAACCCGGCTTAATCTTGAAGTTGTTGTTCTGTACAAGAGGAGGTGTGATCCCAAACCTATTGTGATGAGTATTGGGAGCATCTCCGGCTCCTATGATACTTGGGGGTCTAGCCGCGTGTTGGGGGTTTCCATTGCCCCTTCCCACTGCCCCGTGAGCTGGAGGAGGTCCCTCTGGGTGCTCGTGTTCAGCCATTGCTTCAAAGTCAACCAAACCGTGCTGAACAATCTCCTTAAAAGCTCTAGCTTGTTCTCGTACTCTTCTTTGCCGTGAATGACCAAGTTGATGAATGTTGTCCAAGGGATGAAGTAGATTTTTGTCTCCCCTTGAACGAAGCTTCATGTACCTGAAAGACACACGTTTGAGAGTAGAGAAATTAGTAACTTAAACAAAGTAAAGGCCTAGTCTTTACTAAACCCCAAATCTCTATGCTTTGTAACACGCCTAGAATGCCAACAGCGCCATTTGATAACAAGTTTTTTTGGTGCAGAGTGTATGCAATGATGTATAAAAGCTCAAATGCAACACTTAGTTGTAGTAAAGTATGCAAGCGAGTATCAATCCAATCCTATGAGCTAGAAAGATCAATAAGAATGCAAGGATCGAGTAAAGCTAGGCAAATGATGAATGATTTTGTAAAATTCCTAAAAACTAGATGCAGCAGTAAAATGGAATGCAAAACTATTTAAAAAATACCAGAGATGATTAAACTACCACTATGAACAAACAGAATGATTAAAATGCAAAGCTATGAATTTCTAAAAATCGACCAGTGGATCGACCACGGGATCGACCACTAGATCGAGCAACAACAATCGATCTCGTCTAAAAGTGCAAGTGCAATGAAACTAATGACCAGGATGCAACGAATATCAAGCGAATGATTAAAAAAGATGTAAGAATGCTGAGAAAGAAGGGTTTAGGGTTGAGATTCATGTTTAGGGGTTTCAAAGGCCCAAGCTTGGTTTGAAAACTCTAGATCTACTCACTCTGTGAGATTCTCTAAGACTTGAAAACAAAACAAGATCCATACGTGGCTTGCAGTATGGATCACTCCTTCATCCTCTCCTCCAAACCCATGGCGTTTGGTGGAAAGAGAGGTTGAAGGGCAATGAACTCAGATTTCAATAACATGGCTTAACTAGTCCCCTAAACTACCATGGCGTTTGGGAAAGGGTAACTAGTCTCTAGGATGTGATTTTCAGAGATCTCTGGATCCTGTCAAGGTAAGAGACCTCTCTGATCATAAAGATCTTGGCGTGAGACTCTTTAAGACTTAGGAACTCAACATCCTAGAAGAGATAGCCTTTAAAAACAAGAAAACACCAAGCTTTGAAAACCTTTTCCACCACCTTAGCATCCTCTGAACCCCAAAACCCGATTAAACTACTCACTACACATCAAGTAAATCAAGCAAAGCATGAAAGATGGAACGATAAACATAAAAGACAATTACTTCAAGCTTAAAAGATTCAAAAGATCTAAGAACAAAAGCTTTGAAATGCAACAATGGCGGAATCGCCTAAAAACCAGAGAGAAAGATGATAAAAAAGTAAAAGTGAAAGCGTCTGTGAAAATGTGATCGCCGCCTTCCCAAAGTAGGCTAAACAGCTCGATGGTACCCCCCTCGCTAGCGGCCAAAAACGGTTGAAAGGACTGAGATCGACCTCGAGATCGAGCATGCTGCTCGATCATATTCAGACATCGTGTCTTCAACTCGATCTGTGTCTCGATCTTCTTTGGTGGATCGAGTGTTGCATCCGATCTTATCGATCTTCGGCGGATCGAGTGGTAGACTCGATCCGGTTCTCGCTCTGCATGGCGTCATTTACGTCCGTACCACTTGATCGATTGCTTTACTCGATCTCTGTCTCGATTAGATTCCTTGGATCGGAAGGACTACTCGATCTTCTGGTCGATCTCATCTAGATCGACCGGCTGTGCTCGATCTGCTCCCCGATCTCTGGTCCTTAGCAAACATCCGATGTTCCCACGAATCTCCACACTAGCCTCAGCACGTCCATGAACCTCCACGACTCCAAAGTAGCCAGAAACAACCTGAATATGATGCAAAATGCAAGGAACATGCGTATGCTGGTGCAAGAATGCTCTAGGACCTAAAGTGATTGATAACTACTTTCTTTGCAAGGGTGAGGATGCAATGAGGCTATCAAACTCAAATGCAACACTTAGGTTGTAGTACAGTATGCAAGTGAGAATCAATCCATTTCTAGGAGCTAGGAAGATCAAAGAGAATGCAAGAGCAGTGTAAAGCTAAGCGAATAACAGGCGATAATGTGAAAATCCTAAAAACTATATGCAACGACCAAATGGAATGCAAAACTATTTTAAAATTACCAAGAGTGATTGAACTACTACGAGGAGCAAACAGAAAAATTAAAATGCAAGGCTATGATTTAACAAAAATCGACTAGTGAATCGACCACAAGATCGACCACTAGATCGAGAAGTTTGGATCGATCTCGTCTAAAAATGCAAGTATGGAGAAAATAATGACCAGGACGCAGCGAATATCAAGCGAATGGCTAACGAAGATGTAAGAATGCTAAGAAAGAAGGGTCTAGGGTTGAGATTCATGGTCCGGGGTTTCAAGGGTCCAAGTTGGGGGTTGAAAACTTTAAATCGACTAAGTTTGTGAGATTCTCTAAGCCTTGAAAACGAAAACAAGATCCATCCGTGGCTTTTGGTATTGATCACTCCTTCATCCTCTCCTCCAACCCCATGGCTTCTGGTGGAAAGAGAGGTTGAAGGGCAATGAACTCAGATTTCAATAACATGGCTTAACTAGTCCCTTAAACTACCATGGCGTTTGGGAAAGGGTAACTAGTCTCTAGGATGTGATTTTCAGAGATCTCTGGATCCTGTCAAGGTAAGAGACCTCTCTGATCATAAAGATCTTGGCGTGAGACTCTTTAAGACTTAGGAACTCAATATCCTAGAAGAGAAAGCCATTAAGAACAAGAAAACTACCAACTTGAAAACCCTTTAGACCCCGTGAATCCTCTCAACCCCGAGACCCAAATGAAACTGCTCGCTACACATGAGAATAACCAAAATAAACATGAAAGATGAAGCGATGAACATGAAAACGATTACTTAAAACTTAAACGATTCATAATAATCAAGAACAAAGCTCAAAGTCTAACAATGGCTGAGAGTATCCAAACCAGAGAGAAAAAAGCATAAAAAGATAAGAATGAAAAGTGTATGTCTAAAAAGACATCGCCGCCTTCCCAAAATGGTGAAAACAGCTCGATGGTCCCCCGCTCGCTAGCGGCCAAAAGCGGTTGAAAGGACAGAGATCGACTTCGGGATCGAGCGGCTGTCTCGATCACTTTCAGACATCGACTTGATCTGGGTCTCGATCTTCTTCGGCGGATCGAGTGTTGCATCCGATCTTGGTGTCGATCTTCGGTCGGATCGAGTGGTGGACTCGATCCGGCCCTCGCTCTGCATGGTGTCATTTACGTCCGTACCATTTGATCGATTGCTCCACTCGATCTTCGTCTCGATCATTTTCCTTAGATAGCCTGGTCTTCTCGATCTTCTGGTCGATCTCATCTAGATCGACCTGCCATGCTCGATCTGCTCCTCGATCTCTGGTCCTTAGCAAACATCCGATCTTCCACAAACCGCCACAACAGCTTCAGCACGTCCACGATCCTCCACGACTCCAAAGTAGCCAGGAACAACCTGAATGTGATGCAAACTGCAAGGAACATGCGTGCTGGTGCGAGAATGTTCTAAGATCCTAACTGATACAATCTAGTCTAAAGTGCGATGTAAATGCATGAAAAGCTAACTAATATGTATGCAAAATACATGCAATATGCAGTAACATCAGTGATGCAATCTAGCCTAAAGTGTGATGTAAATGCATGAAAAGCTAACTTATATGTATGCAAAATACATGCAATATGCAGCAATATCAGTCCCTCCCCTTCGCTTTGGTCCCAAAACAGGCTGGACGGATAAGGTTGGTCTGGAATCGATCACGAAGCTCGATCTGGCAATCGATCATGTCCTGAATCGAGCGGCTCTTGGTCGATCTCCGAGTCGATCTTGTGCTGATCGGGTTGGAAGCTCGATCTGGTCCTCGATCTGGTCCTCGATCTGCATGGCATCGTCTACGTCTGTACTCCAAATCGATCTCCATGCTCGATCTTCTGGTCGATCTTATCTAGATCGACCTGCCTTGCTCGATCTGCTACTCGATCTCAGGTCCTTAGCATGTAATCCTGATTTCTCCAAGTGTCCACGAACCTCCTCACGAGCCTCAGCACGTCCAAGAACCCTCCAAGACTCCAAAGTAGCTGAAAACAACCTGATTGTGATGCAAAATGCAGGAAACATGCAAATGCTGGTGCAAAAACACTCTAGGACCTAAAGTAATGCAAACTAACCTAATATTTAATGAAAATGCATGAGAAACTAAACTATATACATGCAAAATGCATGAAATATACAGTTATATCAACTCCCCCAAACTTACCTTTTGCTTGCCCTCAAGCAAACAAAATTAAAGAAGGGAGAGAAGTTTTAAAACAAACGGGGGTTTAAGCTTCTTGCAAAGGTGTTTTTCAAATGAATCAATCTCAACGTCCTAGTTACTAGTTCTAAAATGATATGCGCACATTCATACGCCAAAGAACTTAGCCATATTCATCACACAAATAATTTTAAATCATGACTCTCCTATTCCAAACAATCAAAGAAACTCATCCTTTAACATTCATTAATGACCGAACCATGAATCAAACTTATGCACTTTAATGCAGAACACATTTGGCTAAGGGTAAAGGCTATGAGCATAGATTGATCTCTTTTTTAAAGAGGGTTTATTTTAGGCAAAGGGTTTCTCTCGAAAAATGGTAAGAACTTTATGCATAATGCTAAAGGTAAAGGTAATTGATGCATACATGATCAGATTCTCATCTACCCATGTAAACTAACAATGATCCTAAAATCCCTCTCATTTATTTTCTTTTAAGCTCACTCACCATCCTAGAGTTTACCCTTTATCCCAAAGCAAAAGCTTAGCAATCCCCAAATCAAAATAGAAAACATCTTAGCTCTTTTAGGCTAGTGAAAAGGTTTTAAAAAATATTAAGCTCCTTATTTTTTTCTTATTGATAGCTCTCTTATTATTATTTTTTTCTTTTATTTCTTTCTTTTTCTTTTCTTTTTATTTTGGCACTTAGACTCTTTTATATATTTTTTATTTTATTTTTTTATTATTTTTTTTTCTTTTTAATTTGAGAGTGCCACCTTCTGAAATTATTGGAGCATTATACATTTTAAACACAAAACCTTTCACTTAAAACTTTTTTCTCACTTCAAATACCAATCTCTTTTGAAACCGAAAGCATATAAACATGAAAGCAACCCCAATGATCCCCCAAACTTATCCTAAGCCTACATCTAGCTTCAAAATGCAAAGCTAGCAATCATATGAGAACTTAATCATGTCGCATAAACGTAACACTTTATGCTAAGCTTAAACCGAAAGAGGCCTCACAATGATATCACACACGAAAACTTGGCTTCAAAGAAAGGTAAGGGTCAAGGCGGGTGTTCTACTTAGGCTCACAAGGAGTGGTAAAAGGAAGAAGAGAGCCTAAATATTTTAAAATCCATGTGTTCATTTTCAAGTGCATAAGAATGATATTTAAAAATTCAAGCTAAGGTTTTCACTTAATAGGACACGTTTCAAATCATGAGAGTTCAATTCAAGTCACGAAAATCAAAACTAGTAATCCAAGCATGGTAAGAACTTACTTTCAAAGTGTGAGGAAAGCATTAGAGAACTACCAACTAGGAGATTGAAACCATTCATAAGCTTAAAACACCTTTTTAAGAAAACTTTAACCCCTTATGCAAATGTAAACAACCTAGATGCTTAAAAATTCTAGACTCAATCCTAAAGTGCTTAACAAGATGAATGCAACTACATGAATTCTAAAGGGAAAATAAGATCAGAATAAACATGTCAAACCACACACATACTCTCCCAAACTTGAATGACACCGTCCCGGTGGCAAACAAATTCAAAGGAGCTAAAAAACACAACGCAAAGACAAAGAAAATATGAGTGGTGTGTACAATGGAAGGTTGTTGCTACCTCGGAGCTAAACTCGGCTGGAACTTGAGGATGTTCCAGCGGAGCTGCTCTTGCTAGAGGAGCGTCAGGCTATGTCCTTTCCTTTATCCTCGGTGGGGAAACCATAAACGGAATGTCGAGCTCGTTGCGCGGTGCCTTGTTGCTCACGGATGACAATACCGCCAGTTGATCTCCTCCTCTTCTCGGGCTGGTTAACCTGTTCACTCTTGGACCCCTTAGACTTTGCAGATGAGCTCCCTTGAAGCGCCTTGAATTTCTTGGCAAACTTCTTGATCATCTTCCCTTGCCACTTGGTTATCTTTCGCTGCACCTCTACCACCGAAGCAAGAAACTTTTCAGCCTTTGTCCGCGGCTCAAAGTCCATCCTTGGAAGCTCAAAGTGGGCTGGCATTGCGCCATCTGATGGTGGTGACTCTGACTACTCTCGCGTGGACTGAATGAGCCTCATTGTTGTACCAAGTGGGGCATAACACTCCTCGTGGGTTGGGGAGAACTGAATAGTACTGATGCTATCCAAATTAGTCTCCTCAGTTGGGTAAGATGCACACGTTTTTCTTCCCCCCCCCATCATCGTAGAACTGATAGGCGAAGAATCCTGGAGCTGGCGTAGGTCCCAAGCGTATGCCTGGTACTTCACCAAGGAGGAGGCTAGAATGCACCCGTAGTTGACATCGTTCCCGAGGTCATCCATAAGCGGATTGTGGTTCTCCTCTTCGCTGCTGCATAGTATCCTCTTGATCCCTTACAAGAGGAAACACAGCTCGGTCTTCGTCACCGTGGGAGACACGGCTCGTCCGCAGAAGGTGTTTGCCAACAACTTGAGAGTGTACCTCAGGATGGGATTCCTCACCTTCTTGATTTTAGCCGTGTTGGCTTTGTACTGTTCATCACAAAGCACGTCCCATATGATGCTGGCGTTCTTGAGAGGGGGAAACTCTACTTGCTTAGCCGCGGCGTTGAGTCTGTATGCTTGGCAAAGCTCCTCAATGGAAAGGTGATAGGACTGCTTCTTGACCATGAAGCTGAGATGCCCTTGAGAGTGAGTTGGGAGGCTCGGATTCTCATAGGAGAACGCCAAGGTAGAGAGGAAATCCATTGTCGCTTGCGGATATGTTGGACAGTCCATCCTTGAAAGGCAAGCAAGCCCCATGTTTTGTAGAAGGGAGTCAAAATCCCCTAGGAGACCCATCCTTTCCAGCAAGTCTCTGCTCGCGAACTTGGTAGGCTCGAAGCGCAGCCTCTCTAACCTCTTCTTCGCCGCCTTTTCCACCTAAGTCCAACGGGTCCCCTCATGAATTTGTTGAGGTTCCTCCTCTTGAACTTGTTGAGTTCCCTCTTCCTGAACCACTCGTTGTTCATCCTCTCTCTGTGCAGCCTCTTCTCTGGTTCTCTTAGGTGCCATTGGTGCCTGAAACACGATTCTCAAACAAAGAGTGAGCAAAGGCGGCGAGAAATCGAGAAAGAAGACTAGCGAGAAGGAAAAAACTACAACTAACACCCAAGATTTTTGGGGGTTTTTATAAAAATTGTATCTAGATAAAAGAAAAGAAAATCTAGAGACAAGATTAAATCTAGATTATTTCCTGATTTCTAGCTACTTAAAAAAAATCGATAAAACCTTTAGCAACTTAAATCGATCAAGCGGTGGCAAAAAGGAAATTTTGAAAAGATTTAATTAAAAATCTTGAAATACCTTTGCAAGATTGAAGACAAGAGCTAAATGCCTTTAGGAATGGAAGAAGAACAGTCTCTCTTGATTTAAAATTCGCAAGAACAGAAATGAGAGAGTGTGAAATCATTGAAAACATAAAGACAACAAAAATCTAAAACCATGGGTGATGAAAGTAGTTTTCTGACAAAAGGTGGTCAAGGCACAACTTTCGTTATCAAAGATTCCTGCCTTGACCACCATTCAAAATTAAAAAGCGAGGGAAAGGAGAAAGGGAGGGAAAAATTTTTGTTACCTCGGCATGAGATCGAGTCCCTTTGGTCGATCTAGGACTCGATCGAGTCCCTTTGGTCGATTTAAGACTCGATCTCATGCCCATAATGGCTGGATCGAGAGATTTGATCGATATGTGACTCAATTGGGCTAAAATCGAGTCTTGGATCGATTATACTCTCTCGTTCCTTGAATTTTGGTCAACTAGACTGAGTCCGCAAGATCGAGCTACGTTCTCGATTCAGGGGTCGATTCGGCTTAGATCGAGTGATGGATCGAGTCGAGTGATCGATCTGTCTTTGAAGGATTTTCCCGAGAGAAAATAGATCGGTCGATCCAATTTTGGATCGATCGATCTACACTCCAATAATTTCCCGAGACATTTTAGATCGGTCGATCTAGATGGGACTGATCGATCCGTGCCTATCAAGATCGACTTGTCACTCAATCTCGTCTGGATCGACTAACTCCTCTCGATTCACTAACTCGATCTAGCAAAGATCGAGTCAGGATTAGTAGATCTGGTACTCGATCTCTAGTCGATATTCGCCGCTTCTCACTCCTTTTGGATCTAAGATATTTGCTGCTATCCCTTATACCTGTTCCCACACACTCAGAAGATAAAAACATAAAACTGAAAGAGAAATAAAACAAAAATATGTACAAGATAGACATGGGAATGCCTCCCAAGTGCGCTTTCTTTAACTTCTTTAGCTAGACTTTACTTGGTTTAGGCAGATGGTGGGTCTTGGAGAAGCATTGAGGTGCTCTCCTTGTCAAACGCACTCGCCATGTATGGCTTAACTCTGTGTCCGTTCACTGTGAATGCATTCCCACTCTTGCCGACCAACGTTACAGCTCCGTAAGGTAATACTTCCTTGATCTCATAAGGACCGCTCCACCGTGACTTTAGCTTCCCTGGAAAGAGCTTGAGCCTTGAGTTGTATAGCAGCACCAAACTCCCTTCCTTAAGCTCCTTAGGTAACATCTTCTTGTCATGAGCAGCCTTGGTACGTTCCTTGTAGATCCTAGCGCTTTCGTAAGCGTCCAGCCTTAGCTCATGAAGCTCGTGCAACACGATCAACCACTTCTCCTGAGCCGTCTTCAGATCAAAAATCAGCCGCTTCACAGCCCACAACGCCCTATGTTCCATCTCAACGGGGAGATGACATCATTTGCCGTAGAGAAGGGTGAAAGGAGTAGTACCAATGGGAGTTTTGAAAGCAGTTCGGTACGCCCACAAAGCGTCATCCAACTTCACCGCCCAATCCTTCCGAGTTGTCCCAACAGTTCTCTCGAGTATCGCCTTTATCTGACGGTTAGAGACCACCACTTGGCCACTCATTTGAGGATGGTAAGGTGTAGCTACCTTGTGCTTCACGCCATACTTCCTTAGCAGATTTTCAAACAGCTTGTTGATGAAATGGCTCCCTCCGTCGCTTATCACCACCTTGGGAACTCCAAACCTCGAGAAAATAATGCTCTTAAAGAGCTTGATCACCACCTTAGAGTCGTTTGTTGGGGCAGCAATGGCCTCAACCCACGTAGAGACGTAATCAACCGCTACTAGTATGAACTTGTTGCCGTATGATGAAGGAAACGGCCCCATGAAGTCTATGCCCCACGCGTCAAAGACGTCTACCTCAAATATGGGGACTTGAGGCATCTCATTCCTCTTAGTGATGTTCCCTGCTCATTGACAAGCTTCGCAACTCATCACGAACTCATGGGTGTCTTTGAAGATGGACGGCCACGAGAAGCCGGCTTGTAAGACCTTAGTGGTGGTTTTGAATGAAGCAAAGTGCCCTCCATACAAAGAACCGTGGCAATGAAAGATGATATATCTTGCTTCCTCCTTTGTCACGCATCTTCTGTACAGGCTATCCACTCCTCTCTTGTATAAATAGGGCTCATCCCAATAGTAGTGGCTCACGTCCCTCATGAACTTCTTCATATGGTAGTTGTCAAGATGTGAAGGCTCCTCTCCACATGCCAAGTAGTTCACAATATCCGCGTACCAAGGGAGATCCTCCTCTTTGAAACTCAGAACTTCCTCAAACCATCCTTTTAGGCTCCCACAAACAGCCGTAGTGATCACCATTAGTTGTTCCTCGGGGAGAGAATCATCCAAAGGAAGAGACTCGTTGATCCTTAACCGAGAGAGATGGTCAGCAACGCCGTTCTCTATACCTTTCTTGTCTTTGATCTCCATGTTAAATTCTTGGAGTAAGAGGATCCATCTCAAAAGCCTCGGCTTAGTGTCCTTCTTGGAATAGATATAACGCAAAGCTGCGTGATCCGTGTAAACAATGGTCTTGGAACCTACGAGGTAAGCCCTGAACTTCTCAAAGGCGAATACAACCACCAATAACTCCTTCTCCGTAGTGGTGTACCTCGTTTGCATGTCATCCAAGGTTCTTGAAGCATAGTATATCACGTGCAGCTTCTTACCCTTCCTTTGGCCTAGAACGGCTCCCACATCATAGTCACTAGCATCACACATAATCTCAAAAGGTAGAGTCCAGTCTGGTGCTTGCACTATAGGCGCGGATACTAGGGCCTCCTTGATGGTCACGAAAGCTTGCAAACACTCCTTATAAAAGACGAATTCAGCCTCCTTGCACAACAGCCGCGTGAGAGGGCGTGCAATCTTAGAGAAATTTTTGATGAAGCGCCTGTAGAAGCCGGCGTGTCCCAAGAAACTTCTCACTCCTTTGGCGTTAACTGGCGGCTCAAGGCTTGTCATTACTTCAATCTTTGCTTTGTCGACTTCAATACCCTTCTCTGATATCTTATGGCCAAGCACAATCTCCTCCTTAACCATGAAGTGGCATTTTTCCCAGTTAAGCACCAAGTTTGTCTCCTCACAACGCTTTAATACACTGCAAAGATTCAACAAACACGCAGAAAAGGACGCACCATTGACCGAGAAGTCATCCATAAACACCTCTACCATCTCTTCTATTAGATCGGAGAAGATCGACATCATACACCGCTGAAACGTAGCCGGTGCGTTACACAACCCAAATGGCATCCTTCGATAAGTGAAGGTGCCATAAGGGCATGTAAAGGTCGTCATCTCCTGATCATTGGGATGGATTGGTATTTGGAAAAATCCACTATATCCATCAAGAAAGCAATAGTAGGGGTGATTAGCAAGTCTTTCAAGCATTTGATCAATAAAAGGCAAGGGAAAATGAACCTTTCTAGTTGCAAGATTAAGCTTCCTATAATCAATACACATACGGTGTCCAGTAATTGTTCTAGTAGGTATAAGCTCATCTTTGTCATTCTTAATGACCGTGATCCCTCCCTTCTTAGGCACCACATGTACAGGAGAAACCCACGTGCTGTCACTTATGGGATAGATCACGTCAGCTTCTAGTAGCTTAAGAATCTCTTTCTTAACAACCTGTTTCAAATTAGGATTCAAACGCCTTTGATGTTCTATAGAAGAGGCGTTCTCATTATCCAAGTGAATCCTATGAGTGCAAAGCATTGGTGAAAGGCCCTTGATGTGACTTAGAGAGTACCCAATGGCATTCCTATACTTTCTCAACTCAGTTAAGAGCTAGCGCAACTCATCATCACTTAAGTTTTCATTCACAATCACAGGATAGGTTTCGTTAAGCCCTAAGAAAGCATACCTTAGCCCTTTTGGGAGCTCCTTAAGGTCCACCTTTGGGGCTAACAGCTCGCTCCAATCGTCCTCGTGGCTGTTGCTATTGCTTTCCTCCTAGGAATCTTCCTTAGAACCCGAGACTTGACCCTTGAGACAGCTTTCTCCAAACGCTATCCCGTCTGGAATCGAGTCGTCCAGTCGATCTTGCACTCGATGTCGTCTAGATCGAGCAGTTTCGCACTCGATTTAATGTGGATCGAGTGAGAGATCGAGACGCTGAGTTGATCTCAAGATTAGACCCCAAACTGATCGGGAGGCCTCTCTTGATCTTGGACTCGATTGTTTTCCTGGATCGAGTTGTGCTCTTGATTGTCTTGTCGATTCGAGCTCTGGATCGAGTAATATCATCGATCTCTGAGTCGATCTCTAGGCTAACGCCTTCATCTTCTAGCCTAACCTTCCTTGAATCGAGCAAGTTGACGTACTCTTGAGTCCTCTAATCCACATAACCGAACTCTCTTGGCTCCTTAGTCAGTGGCAGCTACATATGATCTTCCTAAGCCAACTCTTCCAGAAACTCATCCGCTAAAGCATCCAACGTTTCAATGTAGAAAGCTTGCCCTTCTATCGTAGGCTTCTTCAAAACCTCATTGATAACGTAGTCCAGCCTTATATCTTTACCCAAGTAAGGCAGTCCACGAGAGGTAGCTTGATCTCTACGTCCTTAAGGTGCTTCTCAAACAAGACTGTATGCTTCTCTATGAGTTGCTTCTTGAAACGGCCAGGAAAAGGTAGCTTAGGTACATATGGTGGAGGTACATAAGCATCCTTCTCCTTAGTAGTTTGCTCCGCTTTCTTCTCAACAACCGCTTTATCACCTCTCCTTGGTCCTTGAATCCAAACATTGTCAAAGTTTATCTCATCATCGGCTCAAAGCTTACCCTCCCCCTCTTGAATCACAACGTCCTTGTTGATCTTGGGAGTAATCGTAGGTGCTAGCTCTTTCCTACTCCTTAGCGTAATGGCATTGGCGTATTCCTTGGAATTCTGCTCACACTTTCCCGGTAAGCTATTCTGACCGCTTGATGTTGCCTTGCCCTTCTCAAGTTGCTTGATCTTATTATTCAGGGTTGTAATCTGAGTAGAGAATTCTGTGAGAGACGAGTCTAAGCGAGTGTTCATCTCGGTAAACTTCTGGTTTGTAGAGGCTTGCCCTCGAACCAGTTGTTGAAACATAGCTTGGACAGGATCAACTTGTTGTTGCATCAGTTGTTGCTGCTGAGGTACAAAGCCCGGAGGGTACAAGATATCCCTTGTATTTACACCATTTAGGGCTGTATTTAGTACATGTTTTGGTCCTCTTTTGCATATTTTCCCTTAGCTTTTGTCCCATTTTCTTCTCCTTTTAGACTTAGGTTGCATTTAGAGTATAGATTGCATTTTCCTTGCATATTGGATGTTTTTAGGTGCTTTTGGAGCTTAAAGGAGCTTGATGGAGCTTTGGGAATAATCCAGGAGGCTAGCTGGACAAAAGGGAGCAAGAAGGATCAAAGCAAAGATCTCTGCAGAAGTTTTCGGTCAGAGCCTGGAATTTTCGGTCTCTGGTGACCGAAATGGAGCAGTATCGATCACCAGTATCGGTCTGATGTGGTCGACACAAACACACCGTTATAATTTTGGTCGTGTGTGTCGATCACTGATGACCGATACAGATAAATTTCGGTCACTGGAGGTCGACACAACTGACCGATACTGACCCAGCCCAAACCTCTTTTTAATTACACTTTTGCCACCTTTTTAGGGTTTTCTCCATTAGGCTATAAATAGCCCCTTTTCTATATTTTCGAGAGGTCTTGTAAAAATACTGTTCTTAATCTATTTATTTAAGTATGTAAGACAATTTCTTTGCTTTTTATAATACAATCAAGTATTTGCTTTAATTTTGCTTTTAATCATGATTTGCATTTTCTCTCTTTGTGATTTGGTGTCTAACATGATTATGAGTGAGTGATAAACACTTCTTAGCAGGGGTTATATTGCAGTGAGGTTATCAAACTCAAATGCAAGACATGTTGTAGTACAGCAAGCAAGAGAGAGTCAATCCATGCCTAGGATGATAGAGAATGCACAGAGAATACAAGGACTAAGGCAAATCTAAGCGAAGTGAGATGATTTATGAGAAAATGTCTAAAAACTAGATGCAGCAACTTAAACAGAATGAAACCTATTTTAAAAATACTAGAAATGAAGAAACTACCACGAGGAACAAACGGATTAATTAAAAGAGAAAGCCTCGAATTATTAAAATTCGACTAGTGGATCGACCACGAGATCGACCACTAGATCGAGCAGTAACAATCGATCTCGTCTAAAAATGCAAGAACAGTAAAACTAATGACCAGGATGCTATCAGAGATCAAGCGAATGACGAGATAAGATGTAAAGATGCTAAAAGAAAGGGCCTAGGGTTGAGAATCATGGTCAGGGGTTTCAAAGGTTCGACCTTAGGTTTAAAACTTTAAATCGACTCACTTGGTGAGGACCTCTAAGCCTTGAAAACTAAGCAAGATCTATCCGTGGCTTTCGGTATAGATCACTCCTTCATCCTCTCCTCCAAACCCATGGCTTTTGGTGGAAAGAAAGGTCGAAGGGCAAGGAAAACAGATTTCAAACGAATGGCTTAACTAATCCCCCAAACTTCCAAGGCTTTTGGGAAGGGGTAACTAGTCACTAAGGTGTGATCTTCCGAGGTCCCTGAATCCTGTCAAAGTAAGGAACCTCTCGGATCATGAAGCTCTTGGCGTGAGAGTCTTCAAGCATTGAGATCTCAACACCTTAGAAGAGATAGCCATTGAAAACGTTTAGAAAAACCCCAAGATCGAAACCCTTTAGACCCCTTAATCCTCTCAACCCCAAACCCAAAGGAACTACTCGCTACACATAGAGTAAATCAAGCAAAGCATGTAAAACGAGACGATGAACATGAAAAGAAAACTGGATTGAAACTGAAATGATTCGATTACAAAGCTTAAGAAAAACGCGAATTCAACAATGGTGTTCTTCACGAAAACGAGAGAGAAAACATAAAGGATAAGATAAGGATCTAAAGTTGTTATGGGAAAAGGACATCGCCGCCTTCCCAAAATGCCGAAACAAGCTAATGGTCCCCCCCTCGCTAGCGGCCAAAAATGGTTGAAAGGACAGAGATCGACTCCAAGATCGAGAGGTTCCCTCGATCATATCCGGACATCGTGTCTTCGGCTCGATCTGGGTCTCGATCATCATCGGCGAATCGAGTGTTTCATTCGATCTCGGTATCAATCTTCGGCTGGATCGAGTGGTGTACTCGATCTGGCTCTCGCTCTGCATGGCGTCATTTACGTCCGTACCGTTTGATCGACTGCTTCACTCGATCCTTGTCTCGATCATTCTCCTTGGATCGCCTGGTTGGCTCGATCTTCTGGTCGATCAACTCCTAGATCGACCGGCCGTGCTCGATCTGCTCCTCGATCTCTTATCCTTAGCATATATCCGAGCTACCACGAACTGCTACATCAGCCTCAACACGTTCACGAACCTCCACGACTCCAAAGCAGCCAGAAACAACCTGAATGTGATGCAAAATGCAAGGAAAATGCGTATGCTGATGCAAGAATGCTCTAGGACTCTAAGTGATGCAATCTAACCTAAAACGTGATACAAATGCATGAAAAGCTAACTAATGAGTATGCAAAATGTATGCAATATGCAATAACATCAGTGAGCAGTTACGTTAGGGTTTCTAGATGTGGTAGATTAGGGGAATCTATGGCTTGATTAGGGCTTGTTATGTGCTTCTGTTTATGGGTTCCTCTCTATTAATCTGTTATTCATGCTAGATTAGTCTTGATCAAACTGGTCTAGGTTGTTAGCTTTCTCTTATGCCCACCAAGTGTTTGATGAAATGCTGAACCTGTTTATTAGAGGATTTGCTGGCCTTTGCTCAAGAGATTGACTGTTTGAGGAGCATTTTGACTTGAATAGTGTTGATTAGTCTTGCTTGCTTGATGTTTTAGCACTAATGAGAGTTAGTTCTTGTTAAGATGTTTAGCAAAGGGTTATTTGCCAAGAGATTGGATTTAACTAGCTTAGTTGTGAACTCTATGTCTAGGAACCACCATTGCTTGCTTACTTGCTTGATCAATGTAGTTTGAAACAACCTTAATCAATGTCTGAAATTCCCCAAAGTCAATAACCACATCTAGGAACTTGTCTTTCTCTAATTTGAATCTCGGATTTGCTATGTTTTGCTCTGTTTTACTCTGTTTTTCTTGCTTAGAATTGCTTAGTTTGCTTTTGCTTCCACCTTGTTGCTGCTTGTTTCACTTAGGTTGTTAGAACTGTTGCTTAGGCAACAAAACCCCTTCCCTGGCTTGCTTGACTTAGAGATTCCACTCTAAACTCTTCTGTCTTTCAACTCTTCCCATTTGGATTGATATAACCCTATGCTATATTGCAACTGACTAGTACAAGCTAGGGCAATTGTCCTACAAGGGGTAAAACCCTTGTATCAGTACATTGGCGTATAACCTTTGTTTCCTTGCGGCTGTCCTTGGAAGTTGTTCTGCCCTTGCCCTTGGAAGCCACCACTCGGCTGAAAACCTTTGTTGTAAGGTACGAAAGGCTTTGCTTGCTGAGCAGGGTACACTTGATCCTTAGGGTTCGCGACATTGGTGCTACGGTATGAGAGATTATTGTTTTGGTTGTAGCCTTGTGTATATCCTTGAGGTTTGTAGTTGTTTTGACCCGCCACCCAATTGGCTTCTTCTTGGTTCAACTCAAGCTGCTCTTGGCTCTCATCCGCTTTACCAACAAAGTGAACATGCTTCGGATTTGCCAAAACCAACTTGTCAATCTTCTCATGCAAGGATTTCAACTCTTTCTTGTGAGACTCTAGCTCAGAACCTCTCGGTGCACGGTCGTAATCCTCAACATAGTTGCCGTCACTTAATGCTAAGTTCTCAACCAGCTCCATGCCTTCTTCTACCTCTTGACCAAGGAAGTTTCCCTTACTAGTCGTGTCAAGCAACAAGCGAATCTTTGGTGAACCTCCGCGGTAGATGGTGCTGAGTAAGGTCTCTTCACTGAAGCCATGATGAGTGATGTTACTGCATATTGCATACATTTTGCACACTCATTAGTTAGCTTTTCATGCATTTGTATCGCATTTTAGGTTAGATTGCATCACTTAGAGTCCTAGAGCATTCTTGCACCAGCATACGCATGTTCCTTGCATTTTGCATCATATTCAGGTTGTTTCTGGCTGCTTTGGAGTCGTGGAGGTTCGTGGACATGTTGAGGCTGATGTAGCAGTTCGTGGGAGCTCGGATATTTGCTAAGGATCAGAGATCGAGGAGCAGATCGAGCATGGCCGGTCGATCAGTGATGTGATCGACCAGAAGATCGAGCCAACCAGGCGATCCAAGGAGAATGATCGAGACAAGGATCGAGTGAAGCAGTCGATCAAACGGTACGGACGTAAATGACGCCATGCAGAGCGAGAGCCAGATCGAGTACACCACTCGATCCAACGGAAGATCGATACCGAGATCGGATGCAACACTCGATTCACTGATGATGATCGAGACCCAGATCAAGCTGAAGACACGATGTCCGGATATGATCGAGAGAACCGCTCGATCCTGGAGTCGATCTCTGTACTTTCAAGCACTTTTGGCCGCTAGCGAGGGGGGACCATCAGCTTGTTTTGGCCATTTTGGGAAGGCGGCGACGTCCTTTTCCCAGACAACTTTCAATCCTTATCTTTTTCTTTATGTTTTCTCTCTGGTTTTCGAAAAGAACACCATTGTCGAACTTGAGTTTTTCTTAAGCTTTGTAATCGAATCGTTTTCATTTTAATCCAGTTTTCTTTTCATGTTCATCGTTTCCTTTTACATGCTTTACTTGATTTACTTTATGTGTAGTGAGTAGTTTACTTGGGTTCGGGGTTGAGAGGATTAAGGGGTCTAAAGGGTTTCGATCTTGAGGTTTTTCTAAGCGTTTTCAACGGCTATCTCTTCTAAGGTGTTGAGATCTCAATGCTTGAAGATTCTCACGCCAAGAGCTTCATGATCCGAGAGGTTCCTTACCTTGACAGGATTCAGGAGCCTCGGAAGATCACACCTTAGAGACTAGTTACCCCTTCCCAAAAGCCATGGAAGTTTGGGGGATTAGTTAAGCCATTCATTTGAAATCTGCTTTCCATGCCCTTCGACTTCTCTTTCCACCAAAAGCCATGGGTTTGGAGGAGAGGATGAAGGAGTGATCTATACCGAAATCCACGGATAGATCTTGCTTAGTTTTCAAGGCTTAGAGATCCTCACAAAGTGAGTCGATTCATTGTTTTCAACCCAAGGTCGAACCTTTGAAACCCTTGACCATGAATCTCAACCCTAAGCCCTTTCTTTTATCATCTATACATCTTATCTCGTCATTCGCTTGATCTTTGATAGCATCCTGGTCATTAGTTTTATTGTTCTTGCATTTTTAGACGAGATCGATTGTTATCGCTCGATCTAGTGGTCGATCTCATGGTCGATCCACTAGTTGAATTTTAGTAATTCGAAGCTTTGTCCTTTAATTATTCTGTTTGTTCCTCATGGTAGTTTCTTCATTCCTAGTATTTTTAAAATAGGTTGCATTCTATTTAATGCTGCATCTAGTTTTTAGAGATTTTCTCATAAATCATCTCATTTTGCTTGGATTTGCATTAGTCCTTGTATTCTCTTTGCATTCTCTATCATCCTAGGCATGGATTGACTCTCTCCATGTCTTGCATTTGAGTTTGATAACCTCATTGCATTTTAACCCTTGCTAAGAAAGTGTTTATCAAATGGCGCCGTTGCCATCCTAGGACTGTTTAGAGAACATAGAGATTTGGGACTTAGCAAAGACTAAGTCTTTTCCTTTTTCAAGTTACTAATCATTCTACTCTCAAACGTGTGTTTTCAGGTACATGAATCTTCGTTCAAGGGGAGACAACAAGCTACTACAACCCTTGGACAACATTCATCAGCTTGGTCACTCACGCCAAAGGAGAGTCAGAGAACAAACCAGAGCCTTCGAGGAGATTGTTCAGCACGGTTTGGTTGACTTTGAAGCTATGGCTGAACACGAACATCCAGAAGGACCTCCTCCAGCACACGGGGTAGCAGGAAGGGGCAATGGAAACCCCCAACACGCGGCTAGACCCCCAAGGATCATAGGAGCCGGAGATGCTCCCAATACCCATCACAATAGGTTTGGGATCACTCCTCCTCCTGTACAAAACAACAACTTCGAGATCAAGCCAGGTTTCATCTCCATGGTGCAAAACAACAAGTTCCACGGCTTAGCAATGGAAGACCCCTTGGAGCACCTTGACAACTTCAAGCAAGTATGTGGGATGATCAAGATCAATGGCATATCCGAAGATGCTTTCAAGCTGCGTCTCTTCCCCTTTTCACTCGGAGACAAAGCTAGATATTGGGAAAAAACCCTCCCACAAGGCACCATCACCTCATGGGCCGAGTGTAAGAAGGCCTTTCTCTCAAAGTTCTTCTCAAGCACCAGGATAGCACGGTTGAGAAGCAAAATCAGCGGTTTCACTCAAAGGAACAATGAGATATTCAACGAGGCAATGGAGCGTTTCAAAGACTACATGATCCAATGTCCTCATCACGGGTTCAGCGAGGAGACACTACTCATTACCATATACCGTGGAGCTTCACCAAAGATCAGGTTGTTGCTTGACACAGCTAGCAAAGGGAACTTACTCGGTCAGGAGGTAGAAGAGGGTATGGAGCTAATAGAAAACTTGGCATTGAGTGATGGCAACTACGCTGAGGATTATGACCGTGCACCGAGAGGACCAGAGCTGGAGTCTCACAAAAAGGAGCTGAAATCTTTGCATGAGAAGATAGATAAGCTGGTGTTAGCCAATCAGAAGCATGTTCACTTTGTTGGTGAAGCTGATGAGAACCAAGAGGAGTTAGAGTTGAGCCAAGAAGAAGCCAATTGGGTGGCGGGACAGAACAACTACAAACCTCAAGGCTACAACCAAGGCTACCAGAACAACAACCTCTCTTACCGAAGCACCAACGTAGCAAACCCTAAAGATCAAGTGTACCCTGCTCAGCAAGCAAAACCTTTCATCCCTTACAACAAAGGTTTTCAACCGAGTGGTGGTTTCCAAGGTCAAGGGCAGAACAACTTCCAAGGGCAGCATCAAAACAACAATGGTTATACACCTAACTACCCTTCGGGCTTTGCACCTCAGCAGCAACAACCAATGCAACAACAAGTTGATCCGGTTCAAGCGATGTTTCAACAGCTAATACAAGAGCAAGCCTCTACAAACCAGAAGTTCGCCGAAATGAACACTCGTCTCTCACCGACTTCTCCACTCAGATCACCAACTTAAACAACAAAATCAAGCAGCTAGAGAAAGGGAAAGCGAGTACGAGTGGTCAGAATAGTCTTCCGGGAAAGTGTGAGCAGAATCCTAAGGAGTATGCTAATGCCATAACGTTGAGAAGCGGTAAAGAGCTCGAACCTCCGGTCTCTACCAAGAACAACGAGGACGTTATAATTCAAGAGGGGGGGGGTAAACCTTCGGCTGATGATGATGAGATTAACTTTGATAACGTTTGGATCCAAGGGGCAAGAAGAGGAGACAAAGCTGTTGCTGAGAAGAAAGCTGAGCAACCTACTAAGGAGAAGAATGCTTATGTGCCACCACTGAATGTACCTAAGCTGCCTTTTCCTGGCCGCTTCAAGAAGCAACTCATAGAGAAGCATAGAATCCTCTTTGAGAAGCATCTTAAGGACGTGGAGATCAAGCTACCTCTCGTTGACTGCCTCGCAATGATGCCTAAATGCGCCAAATTCTTCAAAGACACTCTCGTGAAGAAGAATAAGGAAAGCAAGGAGGTACTTGTTCTAAGTGAAGAGTGTAGTGTGGTGATACATATGGAGATAGTCCCTAAGAAGTTGGGAGACCCTGGAAGCTTCACTATACCCTGCGCTTTAGGTCCTCTAGAGTACAAGAGTTGCTTATGTGATCTCGGAGCTAGCATAAACCTTATGCCTTACTCCGTGGCTAAGAAGCTTGGTTGCTGCATATAGTTTTTAGGATTTTTACAAAACCGCGTGTTATTCGCTTAGATATACACTGCTCTTGCATTCTCTTTGATCTTCCTAGCTCCTAGAAATGGATTGACTCTAACTTGCATACTGTACTAAAACCTAAGTGTTGCATTTGAGTTTGATAGCCTCATTGCATCCTCACCCTTGCAAAGAAAGTAGTTATCAAATGGCGTCGTTGCCATTCGAGGAGTGTTAGAAAGCATAGAGATTTGGAGCTTAGTAAAGACTAAGCCTTTACCTTGTTTTAGTTACTAATCTCTCTACTCTCAAACGTGTGTCTCTCAGGTACATGAATCTTCGTTCAAGGGGAGACAATAATCTACTTCAACCCTTGGACAACATTCATCAGCTTGGTCATTCACGGCAAAGAAGAGTACGAGAACAAGCCAGAGCCTTTGAGGAGATTGTTCAGCACGCTTTGGTTGACTTTGAAGCTATGACTGAACACGAGCATCCAGAGGGACCTCCTCCAGCTCACGGGGCAGTGGGATGGGGCAATGGAAACCCCCAACACGCGGCTAGACCCCCAAGGATCATAGGAGCCGGAGATCCTCCCAATACTCATCACAATAGGTTTGGGATCACTCCTCCTCCTGTACAAAACAACAACTTCGAGATTAAGCCGGGTTTCATCTCCATGGTGCAAAACAACTAGTTCCACGGCTTAGCAATGGAAGATCCCTTGGAGCACCTTGACAATTTCGAGCAAGTATGTGGGATGATCAAGATAAACGGCATATCAGAAGATGCTTTCAAGCTGTGTCTCTTTCCCTTTCCACTCGGAGACAAAGCTAGGCATTGGGAGAAGACCCTTCCATAAGGCACCAGTACCTCATGGGCCGAGTGTAAAAAGGCATTTCTCTCCAAATTCTTCTCTAGCACGAGAACAGCATGGTTGAGAAGCAAAATCAGCGGCTTCACTCAGCGGAACAATGAGACATTCAATGAGGCAATGGAACGTTTTAAAGATTACACGATCCAATGTCCTCATCCCGGTTTCAGTGAGGAGACACTACTTAGCACCATCTACCGCGGCACCTCACCAAAGATCAGGTTGTTGCTTGACACAGCTAGTAACGTGAACTTCCTTGGTCAGGAGGTAGAAGAGGGCATGGAGCTGATTGAAAACTTAGCATTGAGTGACGGAAACTTTGCTGAAGATTATGACCGTGCACCGAGAGGATCTGAGCTAGAGTCTCACAAAAAGGAGCTGAAATCCTTGCATGAGAAGATTGATAAGCTGGTGTTAGCCAACCAGAAGCATGTTCACTTTGTTGGTGAAACGGATGAGAATCAAGAAGACCTTGAGTTGAGCCAGGAAGAAGCCAATTGGGTGGCGGGACAGAACAATTACAAACCTCACGGCTACACCCAAGGCTACAACCAGAACAACAATCTCTCCTACCGTAGTACCAACGTCGCCACCCCTAAGGACCAAGTGTACCCTGCTCAGCAATCAAAGCCTTTCATACCTTACAACAAAGGTTTTCAGCCGAGTGGTGGCTTCCAAGGTCAAGGGCAGAACAACTTCCAAGGGCAACATCAAGGTAACAAGGGTTATACGCCAAACTACCCTCCGGGCTTTGCACCTCAGCAGCAACAGCTAATGCAACAACAAGTAGATCCGGTTCAGGCCATGTTTCAGCAGCTGATCCAAGGGCAAGCCTCTACAAATCAGAAGTTCACATAAGCAACTCATAGAGAAGCATAGAATCCTCTTTGAGAAGCATCTTAAGGACGTGGAGATCAAGCTACCTCTCGTTGACTGCCTCGCAATGATGCCTAAATGCGCCAAATTCTTCAAAGACACTCTCGTGAAGAAGAATAAGGAAAGCAAGGAGGTACTTGTTCTAAGTGAAGAGTGTAGTGCGGTGATACATATGGAGATAGTCCCTAAGAAGTTGGGAGACCCTGTAAGCTTCACTATACCCTGCGATTTAGGTCCTCTAGAGTACAAGAGTTGCTTATGTGATCTCGGAGCTAGCATAAACCTGATGCCTTACTCCGTGGCTAAGAAGCTTGGTTGGTGCATATGGTTTTTAGGATTTTTACAAAACCACCTGTTATTTGCTTAGCTTTACACTGCTCGTGCATTCTCTTTGACCTTCCTAGCTCCTAGCAATGGATTGACTCTCACTTGCATATTGTACTACAACCTAAGTGTTGCATTTGAGTTTGATAGCCTCATTGCATCCCCACCCTTGCAAAGAAAGAAGTTATCAAATGGCGTCGTTGCCATTCTAGGAGTGTTAGAAAGCATAGAGATTTGGGGCTTAGTAAAGACTAAGCTTTTACCTTGTTTTAGTTACTAATTTCTCTACTCTCAAACGTGTGTCTCTCAGGTACATGAATCTTCGTTCCAGGGGAGACAACAATCTACTTCAACCCTTGGACAACATTCATCAGCTTGGTCATTCACGGCAAAGAAGAGTACGAGAACAAGCCAGAGCCTTTGAGGAGATTGTTCAGCACGCTTTGGTTGACTTTGAAGCTATGGCTGAATACGAGCATCCAGAGGGACCTCCTCCAGCTCACGGGGCAGTGGGAAGGGGCAATGGAAACCCCCAACACGCGGCTAGACCCCCAAGGATCATAGGAGCCGGAGATGCTCCCAATACTCATCACAATAGGTTTGGGATCCTTCCTCCTCCTGTACAAAACAATAACTTCGAGATTAAGCCGGGTTTCATCTCCATGGTGCAAAACAACAAGTTCCACGGCTTAGTAATGGAAGATCCCTTGGAGCACCTTGAAAATTTCGAGCAAGTATGTGGGAGGATCAAGATAAACGACATATCCGAAGATGCTTTCTAGCTGCGTCTCTTTCCCTTTTCACTCAGAGACAAAGCTAGGCATTGGGAGAAGACTCTTCCACAAGGCACCATAACCTCATGGGCCGAGTGTAAAAATGCATTTCTCTCAAAATTCTTCTCTAGCACCAGAACAGCACGGTTGAGAAGCGAAATCAGCGACTTCACTCAGCGGAACAATGATACATTCAATGAGGCAATGGAACGTTTTAAAGATTACACGATCCAATGTCCTCATCATGGTTTCAGCGAGGAGACCCTACTCAGCACCATCTACCGCGGTGCCTCACCAAAGATCAGGTTGTTGCTTGACACAGCTAGTAAAGGGAACTTCCCTGGTCAAGAGGTAGAAGAGGGCATGGAGCTAATAGAGAACTTGGCATTGAGTGATGGCAACTATGCTGAAGATTATGACCGTGCACCGAGAGGATCTGAGCTAGAGTCTCACAAAAAGGAGCTGAAATTTTTGCATGAGAAGATAGATAAGCTGGTGTTAGCCAACCAGAAGCATGTTCACTTTGTTGGTGAAGCAGATGAGAATCAAGAGGAGCTTGTGCTGAGCCAGGAAGAAGCCAATTGGGTGGCGGGACAGAGTAATTACAAACCTCACGGCTACAACCAAGGCTACAACCAGAACAAAAATCTCTCCTACCGTAGTACCAACGTCGCCAACCCTAAGGACCAAGTGTACCATGCTCAGCAAGCAAAGCCTTTCATACCTTACAAGAAAGGTTTTCAGCCCAGTGGTGGCTTCCAAGGTCAAGGGCATAACAACTTCCAAGGGCAACATCAAGGTAACAAGGGTTATATGCCAAACTACCCTCCGGCTTTGCACCTCAGCAGCAACAGCCGATGCAACGACAAGTTGATCCGGTTCAGGCCATGTTTCAACAGTTGATACAAGGACAAGCCTCTACTAACCAGAAGTTTGCCGAGATGAACACTCGTTTGGACTCGTCTCTCACTGACATCTCCACTCAGATCACCAACTTAAACAACAAGATCAAGCAGCTAGAGAAGGGGAATGCGAGTACAAGTGGTCAGAATAGCCTACCGGGCAAGTGTGAGCAGAATCCTAAGGAATATGCCAACGCCATCACGTTAAGAAGCGGCAAAGAGCTAGCACCTCCGGTTATTCCTAAGAACAACGAGGACGTTGTAATTCAAGAGGGGGAGGGTAAGCTTTCCGCTGATGATGAGATCAACTTTGACAATGTCTGGATTCAAGGGCCAAGAAGTGGAGACAAAGCAGTTGCTGAGAAGAAAGCGGAGCAAACTACTAAGGAGAAGGATGCTTATGTACCTCCACCGTATGTACCTAAGCTGCCTTTTCCTGGCCGTTTCAAGAAGCAACTCATAGAGAAGCACATAATCCTCTTTGCGAAGCATCTTAAGGACGTAGAGATCAAGCTACCTCTTGTTGACTGCCTTGCAATGATGCCTAAATGCGCCAAATTCTT
Organism: Thlaspi arvense; assembly: GCA_911865555.2. Lineage (NCBI taxonomy): Eukaryota > Viridiplantae > Streptophyta > Magnoliopsida > Brassicales > Brassicaceae > Thlaspi > Thlaspi arvense. The sequence continues at coordinate 24,304,881 of OU466863.1, read as the reverse complement.
CAAAGACACTCTCGTGAAGAAGAATAGGGAAAGCAAGGAGGTGCTTGTTCTAAGTGAGGAGTATAGTGCTGTGATACATAAGGAGATAGTCCCTAAGAAGTTGGGAGACCCTGGAAACTTCACTATACCTTCCGCTTTAGGTCCTTTGGAGTTCAAGAGCTGCCTTTGTGATCTCGGAGCTAGCATAAATCTGATGCCTCATTCCGTGGCAAAGAAGTTTGGCTTTACCCGTTTTAAAGACTGTAGAATCTTGTTGGTACTGGCTGATAGGAGTGTGGCTGCTTGAAGATCTACCGATGCGAATCAGCGGTGTGAACGTGCCTACGGACTTCATCGTGTTGGAAATGGATGAAGAGCCTAAGGACCCACTCATCCTTGGAAGGCCATTCCTTGCAACCGCCAGGGCTATCATTGACGTCAAGAACGGAAAGATTGCCTTGCACTTGGGAAAGGATATAAGGCTGGACTTCGATATCAAAGAGGTTCTGAAGAAGCCGACCATAGAAGGGCAAGCTTTCTACATTGAAACGATGGATGCCTTAGCGGATGAGTTGCTGGAAGAGCTAGCTCAGGAAGACAATCTGAAGCTAGCACTGACAAAGGAGCCTGGAGAGTTTGGCTATGTGGATCAGAGGACCCAGGAGTACATCAACTTGCTGGATTCTAGGAAGGTTGCTAAGAAGGATGAAAGCTGCTGCCTAGAGATCGACTCTGAAATCGACGTTATCACTCGATCCAAATGTCAGATCGGCAAGGCAATCGAGAACACAACTCAATCCGGTGCAGCAATCGACAGTCAGATCGAGAGGGGTGATCGATCCGGAAAAACAATCGAGTCAAAGATCGAGAAAGACCGTCCGACTCAGCGTCTCGATCCCTTACTCGATCCACATTAAATCGAGTAAGTTAATCGAACGAAACCACTCGATCTAGACGACATCGAGAGCAAGATCGACTGGACGACTCGATTTCAGAAGGGATAGCAGTTGAGGAAAGCAGTCTTAAGGGCCATGCCTCGGGTTCTAAGGAGGACTCCAAGGAGGAAAACAACAACAACAGCCACGAGGATGACTAGAGCGAGCTGTTAGCCCCAAAGGTGAACCTTAAGGAGCTCCCAAAAGGGCTAAGGTATGCTTTCTTAGGGCCTAATAACACTTATTTCGTGATTGTGAATGAAAACTTAAGTGATGATGAGTTGCACTCGCTCCTGACTGAGCTGAGAAAGTATAGGAAGGCCATTGGGTACTCTCTCAGTGACATCAACGGCCTTTCACCAATGCTTTGCACTCACAGGATTCACTTGGATAATGAGAACGCCTCTTATATAGAACATCAAAGGCGTTTGAATCCTAATTTGAAAGAGGTTGTTAAGAAAGAGACCCTTAAGCTTTTAGAGGCTGACGTGATCTATCCCATAAGTGACAGCACGTGGGTTTCCCCTGTACACGTGGTGCCTAAGAAGGGAGGGATCACGGTCATAAGGAACGATAAAGATGAGCTTATTCCTACTAGGCCCATCACTAGTCATAGGATGTGTATTGATTATAGGAAACTTAATCTTACAACTAGGAAAGATCATTTCCCTCTGCCTTTTATTGATCAAATGCTTGAGAGACTTGCTAATCACCCTTACTACTGTTTCCTCGATGGGTATAGCGGTTACTTTCAGATACCAATTCACCCAAATGATCAGGAGAAGACGACCTTCACATGTAGAGGTGTTTATGGATGACTTTTCTGTCTATGATGTCAATCTTCTCCGATCTAATAGGAGAGATGGTAGAGGTGTTTATGGATGACTTCTCTGTCTATGGTGCGTCCTTTTCTGCGTGTTTGTTGAATCTTTGCAGGGTACTAAAGCGTTGTGAAGAGACAAACTTGGTGCTAAACTGGGAGAAGTGCCACTTTATGGTTAAGGAAGGGATCGTGCTTGGTCATAAGATATCAGAGAAGGGCATTGAGGTTGATCAGGCTAAAGTGGAAGTCATGATGGGTCTTGAGGCGCCGGTTAACGTTAAAGGAGTCAGAAGTTTTTTGGGACACGCCGGGTTCTTTAGGCGCTTCATCAAGGACTTCTCCAAGATTGCACGCCCTCTTACACGGTTGCTGTGCAAAGAAGCTGAGTTTGTGTTTGATGAGGAGTGTTTGCGAGCTTTCGTGACCATGAAGGAAGCCCTTACATCAGCCCCTATAGTTCAAGCACCAGACTGGACACTACCCTTTGAGATCATGTGCGATGCTAGTGACTACGCCGTAGGAGCCGTTCTTGGTCAGAGGAAAGACAAGAAGCTGCACGTGATTTACTATGCTTCAAGAACCTTGGATGACACGCAAACGATGTATACTACTACAGAGAAGGAGTTGCTTGCAGTAGTGTTCGCCTTTGAGAAGTTCCGGTCATATCTTGTGGGTTCCAAGGCTATTGTCTACACAGATCACGCGGCTCTGCGATACATCTATTCAAAGAAGGACACTAAGCCTCGACTTTTGAGGTGGATCCTCTTGCTTCAAGAGTTTGATATGGAAATTAAAGACAAGAAGGGAATAGAAAACGGAGTCGCTGACCATCTCTCAGGGCTAAGGATCAACGAGTCTCTACCCTTAGATGATTCTCTTCCAGAAGAGCAACTCATGGCGATCACCACGGCTGTTTGTCAGAAAGCTAGAGGGGCAGTTTGAGGAGGTATTGAGCTTCAAAGAGGAGGATCTTCCCTGGTACGCTGATGTTGAGAGAAGCCAACACATCTCAACAGCTATCACAAGAAGCGCTTCATAAGAGAGGCGAGTGACTACTTTTGGGACCAGCCCTACTTATACAAATGAGGGGTGGACAGTTTGTACCGGAGGTGTGTTACGAAGGAAGAAGCTAGAGACATCCTCTATCACTGTCATGGCTCTTCCTACGGAGGACACTTCGCTTCATTCAAGACTGCCATGAAAGTGTTGGAAGTTGGTATCTGGTGGCCGTCCAACTTCAAACCTGCTTGAGAACACGTTTCTCAAATGGCGCCGTTGCCATTCTAGGAGTGTTTCGAGAGCATAGAGATTTGGGTCTTAGCAAAGACTAAGTCTTTACCTTTTTCAAGTTACTAATATATCTACTCTCAAACGTGTGTTTTCAGGTACATGAATCTTCGTTCAAGGGGAGACAACAATCTTCTACAACCCTTAGACAACATTCATCAACTTGGTCACTCACGGCAAAGGATTGTTAGAGAGCAAACAAGAGCCTTTGAGGAGATTGTTCAGCACGGCTTGGTTAACTTTGAAGACATGGCTGAACACGAGGATCCAGAAGGACCTCCTCCAGCAGGACGGGGCAATGGAAACCCCCAACACGCGGCTAGACCACTGAGGATCATAGGAGCCGGAGATGCTCCCAATACCCACCACAATAGGTTTGGGATCACTCCTCCTCCGGTACAAAACAATAACTTCGAGATCAAGCCTGGTTTCATCTCCATGGTGCAAAACAACAAGTTCCACGGCTTAGCAATGGAAGACCCCTTGGAGCACTTGGACAATTTCGAGCAAGTATGTGGGATGATCAAGATCAATGGCATATCCGAAGATGCTTTCAAGCTGCGTCTCTTCCCCTTTTCACTCGGAGACAAAGCTAGACATTGGGAGAAGACCCTCCCACAAGGCACCATCACATCATGGGCTGAGTGTAAGAAGGCATTTCGCTCAAAGTTCTTCTCAAGCACAAGGACCGCTCGGTTGAGAATCGAAATCAGTGGTTTCACTTAAAGGAACAACGAGACATTCAACGAGGCAATGGAGCGTTTCAAAGATTACACGATCCAATGTCCTCATCACGGGTTCAGTGAGGAGACACTACTCAGTACCATATACCGTGGAGCTTCACCAAAGATCCGGTTATGGCTTGATACAGCTAGCAAAGGGAATTTCCTCGGTCAAGAGGTAGAAGAGGGTATGGAGCTGATAGAAAACCTGGCGTTGAGTGATGGAAACTATGCCGAGGACTATGACCGAGCACCGAGAGGATCAGAAATAGTGTCTCACAAGAAGGATTGACAAGCTGGTGTTAGCAAATCAGAACCATGTTCACTTTGTTGGTGAAGCTGATGAGAACCAAGAGGAGTTGGAGCTAAGTCAAGAAGAAGCAAATTGGGTAGCCGGACAGAACAACTACAAGTCTCAAGGCTACAACCAAGGCTACCAGAACAACAACCTCTCTTACCGAAGCACCAATTTAGCCAACCCTAAATATCAAGTGTACCCTGCTCAACAAGCTAAACCTTTCATCCCTTACAACAAAGGTTTTCAACCGAGTAGTGGATTCCAAGGTCAAGGACAAGGCAACTTTCAAGGGCAACAACAACACAACAAGGGTTATACTCCTAACTACCCTCCGGGGTTTACACCTCAGCAACAACAACCGATGCAACAACAAGTTGATCCGGTTCAAGCAATGTTTCAACAGCTAATACAAGGGCAAGCTTCAACCAACCAGAAGTTCGCCGAAATGAACACTCGGCTAGATTCATCTCTAACCGACTTCTCCACTCAAATCACCAACCTAAACATCAAGATCAAGCAGCTGGAGAAGGGAAAAGCAAGCACGAGTAGTCAGAACAGTCTTTCGGGAAAGTGTGAGCAAAATCCCAAGGAGTATGCCAATGCTATAACGTTGAGAAGCGGCAAAGAGCTCGAACCTCCGGTCTCTACCAAGAACAACGAGGACGTTGAAATTCAAGAGGGGGACGGTAAACCTTTGGCTGATGGTGATGAGATAAACTTTGACAACGTTTGGATCCAAGGGCCAAGGAGAGGAGATAAAGCGGTCGCTGAGAAGAAAGCTGAGCTAACCACCAAAGAGAAGAATGACTACGTGCCCCCGCCTTACGTACGGAAGTTGCCATTCCCCGGTCGTTTCAAAAAGCAGCTTATAGAGAAGCACCGGATCTTGTTTGAGAAGCACCTAAAAGACGTGGAAATCAAGCTGCCTCTTGTAGACTGTCTCGCTATGATGCCCAAGTGCGCCAAGTTTTTCAAGGACACCCTTGTGAAGAAGAACAAAGAAAGCAAAGAGGTACTTGTACTAAGTGAAGACTGTAGTGCGGTTATTCATAAGGAGATAGTGCCTAAGAAGCTGGGAGATCCTGGAAGCTTCACTATACCCTGTGCTTTGGGTCCTCTAGAGTTCAAGAGTTGCTTGTGTGATCTCGGGGCTAGCATAAACCTGATGCCTCACTCCGTGGCTAAGAAGCTTGGTTTCACTCGGTTTAAAGACTGTCGGATCTCATTGGTCCTGGCTGATAGAAGCGTGAGGTTACCAGTGGGGCTTCTTGAAGACCTACCGGTACGGATCAGTGGTGTAAACGTACCTACAGACTTTGTAGTATTGGAGATGGACGAGGAGCCTAAAGACCCACTTATCTTAGGGAGACTGTTCCTCACAACCGCCGGGGCTATAATAGATATGAAGAACGGGAAGATTGCCTTGCATTTGGGGAAGGAGATCAGGCTAGACTTTGACATCAACAAGGTTCTAAAGAAGCCAACCATTGAAGGACAAGCTTTCTATATCGAAACGATGGATGCCTTGGCGGATGAGTGGCTGGAAGAGCTAGCTCTAGAAGACCATCTGAAGCTAGCACTCACTAAGGAGCCAGGGGAGTTCGGCTATGTGGACCAGAGAACCCAAGAGTACGTGAACCTGCTGGATTCGAGGAGGATTATCAAGAATGAAGAAGGTTGCTGCCTAGAGATCGACCCCGAGATCGACGCTATCACTCGATTCAGGGGACAGATCGACAAGTCAATCGAGAGCACAACTCGATCCGGCACAACAATCGACGGACAGATCGAGAAGAATGCTCGATCAGGAAAAACAATTGAGTCGACGATCGAGAGAGACCTCCCGATCATTTTGGAGTCCAATCAAGAGATCGACTCAGCGTCTCGATCCCATACTCGATCCATATCAAATCGAGTAAGTGATTCGAGTGAAATGGCTCGATCTAGACGACATCGAGAGGAGAATCGACCGGAGGACTCGATCTCAGAAGGGATAGCGATGGAGGAAAGCAGTCTGAAGGGCCATGCCTCGAGTTCAAGGGAGAGTTCCAAGGAGGAAAGCAACAACAACAGCCACGAGGATGACTGGAGTGAGCTGTTAGCCCCATAGGTGGACCTAAAGGAGCTCCCAAAAAGGCTAAGGTATGCTTTCTTAGGGCCTAGTGACACCTATCCCGTGATAGTGAACGAAAACCTCAGTGATGATGAGTTACACTCGCTCTTGACTGAGCTGAGAAAGTATAGAAAGGCCATTGGGTACTCTTTAAGTGACATCAAGGGCCTTTCACCAATGCTATGCACTCATAGGATTCACTTGGATAATGAGAACGCCACTTCTGTAGAACATCAAAGGCGTTTGAATCCTAACTTGAAAGAGGTTGTTAAGAAGGAAATCCTTAAGCTTTTAGAAGCTGACGTGATCTATCCCATAAGTGACAGCACGTGGGTTACCTCTGTACACGTGGTGCCTAAGAAGGGAGGGATCACGGTCATAAGGAATGAAAAGGATGAACTTATCCCTACTAGGACCATTACTGGTCATAGAATGTGTTTTGACTATAGAAAACTTAACCTTGCGACTAGAAAAGACCATTTCCCCTTGCCTTTTATTGATCAAATGCTTGAGAGACTTGCAAATCACCCTTACTACTGTTTTCTTGATGGGTATAGTGGTTTCTTTCAAATTCCTATTCATCCAAACGATCAGGAGAAGACGACTTTTACATGTCCCAATGGTACCTTTGCATATCGAAGGATGCCGTTTGGATTATGTAATGCACCAGCTACCTTTCAGCGGTGTATGATGTCTATCTTCTCTTATCTTATAGAGGAGATGATAGAGGTATTCATGGATGATTTCTCTGTGTATGGTGCGTCCTTTCCTGCTTGTTTGTTGAATCTTTGCAGGGTACTTAAACGTTGCGAAGAGACAAACCTGGTGCTGAACTGGGAGAAATGCCACTTCATGGTTAAGGAAGGGATAGTGCTCGGTCACAAGATTCAAAGAAGGGTATTGAGGTTGATCAGGCTAAGGTGGAGGTCATGATGGGTCTAGAACCGCCGGTTAATGTTAAAGGGATCAGAAGCTTCTTGGGGCACGCAGGGTTCTACAGGCGTTTCATCAAGGATTTCTCCTAGATTGCACGCCCTCTTACACGGCTGTTGTGCAAGGAAGCTGAGTTTGTATTCGACGAGGAGTGTTTGAAGGCTTTCGTGACCATCAAGGAAGCCCTTACATCAGACCCTATAGTCCAAGCACCAGACTGGCCTCTTCCCTTTGAGATCATGTGTGATGCTAGTGACTACGCCGTAGGAGCCGTCCTGGGTCAGAAGAAAGACAAGAAGCTACATGTGATCTACTACGCTTCAAGGACCTTGGATGACACGCAATCATGATATACCACTACGGAGAAGGAGCTGCTTGCAGTAGTCTTCGCCTTTGAGAAGTTCAGATCATATCTCGTTGGTTCCAAGGCTATTGTATACACGGATCACGCTGCCCTACGATACATCTACTCGAAGAAAGACACTAAGCCTCGGCTCTTAAGATGGATTATGTTACTCCAGGAGTTTGACATGGAGATTAAAGACAAGAAAGGGATAGAAAATGGAGTCGCTGACCACCTCTCAAGGCTAAGGATCAACGAGTCTCTCCCTTTAGATGACTCTCTTCCAGAAGAGCAGCTTATGGCGATTACTACTGCTGTTTGTGGGAAGCTAGAAGGAAGGTTTGAGGAAGTGTTGAGTTTTAAAGAGGAGGATCTACCGTGGTATGCTGACGTGGTGAACTACCTAGCGTGTGGTGAGGAGCCAACACATCTCAACAGCTATCAGAAGAAGCGGTTTATGAGGGAGGCTAGTGACTACTTTTGGGACGAGCCTTACCTATACAAAAGAGGAGTAGACAGCTTGTACCGGAGATGTGTTACAAAGGAAGAAGCCAGGGACATCCTCTATCATTGCCATGGCTCTTCCTACGGAGGACACTTCGCCTCATTCAAGACTGCCACGAAGGTGTTGCAAGCCGGTTTCTGGTGGCCCTCCATTTTTAAAGATGCACACGAGTTTGTGAAGAGCTGTGAGGCATGTCAGCGAGCAGGGAATATAACCAAGAGGAACGAAATGCCTCAAGTTCCTATCTTCGAGGTTGACGTGTTCGATGCGTGGGGGATTGATTTCATGGGGCCTTTTCCCTCTTCATACGGCAACAAATACATCTTAGTAGCTGTGGATTAAGTCTCAGGAGAGGCGCCTTATTCAGCTACACGAACTGGACGAGTTGAAGCTGAATGCTTACGAGAGTTCCCGGATATACAAGGAGCGGACTAAGGAGGCTCATGAAAAGAAGTTGGTTGCCAAGGAGCTAAAGGAAGGAGGACTCGTGTTGCTGTACAACTCGAGGCTGAAGCTCTTCCCGGGGAAGCTGAAATCAAGGTGGAGCGGACCGTTCGTGATCCAAGAAGTCTTGCCGTATGGAGCTGTTATTCTGATGGGAAAAAGTGGCAGTGCCTTCACCGTCAACGGACACAGAGTCAAGCCCTACTTGGCAGACAGCTTTGACAAGGAGAGTACCTTGGTGCTTCTCCAAGACCCACCATCCGCTTAGACCAAGTAAGGTCTAGCTAAAGACGTTAAAGAAAGCGCACTTGGGTGGCATTCCCATCTTTATCTTGTACATACTTCTGCTTTATTTCCCTTTCAGTTTTTATGCTTTTATTTTGCAAGTGTGTAGGAACAGGTATAAGGAGTCTAAACCTTGACTTTGAGGTCTTAAAGAGGGAATAGGGGTTAGAATAAGGCTAGAGATCGAGTGCTAGATCGACTGATCCTGGCTCGATCTTTGCTAGATCGAGTCAGTGAATCGAGAGGAGCCAGTCGATCTAGACGAGATCGAGTGACAAGATCGACCTTGATGTAAAAGGATCGATCGATCCAAATCGGATCGACCGATCTAATTTCTCTCGGGAAAATCTGTTGAAAACTGATCGATCACTCGACTCGATCCATCTCTCGATCTATGCCAAATCGACCCCTAAATCGAGGATATAGCTCAATCATTAGGACTTAGCCGAGGAGCCAACATCTCAATGATCGAGAGAGCCAATCGATCCAGGACTCTATTCACTATGAATCGAGTCTCAAATCGAGTAACCCTCTCGATCTAAGCCGTTTTGGGCATGAGATCGAGTCCTAGATTGACCAAATGGACTCGATCTCATGCCGAGGTAACAATTTTCTTTCCCTCCTTTACTCCTTTCCCTCCAATTTTTAAATTCAAAACATGGTCAAGACAAGCATCTTTGACCATGAAAGATGTGCCTTGACCAAAACTTTGTCAGAAACCACTTTGACCACCCATTGTTTTGGCTTTGCTAAGTCTTTAAATGTTTCAATCATCCTCTCACCCTCTCATTCCTGTTTTGCTCGAGATTCTTAAACAAGGAGAGTGAGAGTTTTACTTTTTAAAAGCTAGCAAAAGATATTCTAAACTTCTTGCAAAGGTATTTTCAAATTTAATGATTTTATTTTAAGAAAATCTCCTTCAAATCAGCAAGATCTTGTTTTAGAATATAGGATTGGTTTTGAATTTTTAAAACTAGCTAAGTAAATGGAATATTTCCAGATTTTTCAGAATATAAAGATTTGATTTCCTTTTATTTAGCTATGATTTTTATTTATTCCTCAAAATTCTAGGGTAGTTATTATAAATTCTATCCTTCTCTTCTCTCATTCTCATCAAATCGCCTCTTACTTATCAATATCCTTAGAATCTTGTTTCAGGAACAATGGCACCAAAGAGAACCAGAGAAGAGCAAGCACAAGAAGGAGAAGGACAAGAAGTGGTAGCTCAAGAGAGGGTCAGGTGGAGCAAAGATGAAAAGAGGGATAAGAAGCGGTTGGAGAGGCTCCGGTTTGAACCCACAAAGTTTGCTGATCAAGAGCTTTTGTCTAGGCTCGGGATTCTTGGGGACTTCGATCACCTCCTCAAGAACATTGGCTTGAGGGGTTTGTCCCGGATGGATTGCCCAACCATTCCTGAAGTGACAATAGACTTCCTAGCCACCTTGGAGTTCCGGTATGAGAATCCTAGTGCACCCGTCCCTTCTCAAGGCCGCCTCTACTTCAAAGTTGGCCGTCAAGCTTACACACTCTCCATCCCTGAGCTATGCCAAGCCTACGGTCTCAACGTTGATGCACACAAGGTCGAGTTCCCAGCCTTCAAGAAAGCCGACGAGTTTTGGGACCTGATCAGCAATGAAGACTACAAAGCCAACACCGCCAAGATCAAGCGAGTTAGGATTCCGGTGCTGAGGTATACTCTGAAGCTGATTGCCAATACATTCAGTGGAAGGTCTGTTGCTCCTACTGTCACGAAGACAGAGCTGTGCTTCCTGTTCCAAGGTGTGAAGCACTTGGTGTCTGATCCGGATGCGAATGAAGAGCCCATAGAAGATGGACTCGGCGATGAGGTGAACTACGGCTGTGTGCTCGCGGCTTCCCTGGTGAAGTACAAGGCTTATGCCTTACGGTGCAAGGCAACCTCCTCCTACATTGGCGGTTTCCTTACTCCTTTGTTCGTGCAAGCCGGCGTGCCCATCCATGACTTTGCTCACGTTCCAAACAGAGCTTTCATGGATGAAGCATACATGAGGAACACTGATAGCTTGGGACGCACGGCAGCAGAAGGGTTCTATGCCTACCTCTTCATAGATGACGAAGACAAGAAGAGAGTGTGCATCCTTCCCAACAGAGACGAACCGAGCTACTTGGTGTTGGGAACATCGAGTTCTTACCCACAGAGGAAGAATGCTTTGCCCCTTTAGGAGGACTGCCTGCTTCAGCCATTGCCCCACGTCAAAGGTCAGAGTCTCCAGGCACGGAAGACGAGATACCCGAGGCTTACACACTTCCCAAACTAGACTTTGAGCCGAGGACAAAAACCGAGAAGTTCCTAGCATCGGTGGTAGAGATGCAAAGGAAGATTAACAAGTGGCAAGGGAAGATGCTGAAGAAGCTTGGGAAGAAAGTTAAAGCACTTCAGGGAGGCCAGCCTAAGCCAGCTGCAAGCCAAGAGATGCAACAACCCGAGAAGAGAAGGCTCTCAACTGGAGGGATTGTCATCCGCGAGACCCAAGGAGACAACATTCAGCCGGCGCGCCACTCTCTCCAAGAACCAGCTGACAAAGGTAAAGCAATGATCTCTAGCTCCTCTGGAACATCCTCAAGTTCCAGCCGAGCCTAGACCAGAGGTAAACAACCTTCTTCCATTGTATATAACCGCTCATATTTGTTTCTTGCATTGTGTTTTGATGCTCCTTCGGATGAGTTTGCCACCGGGACGGTGTCAAGCATGTTTGGGGGAGTACTTGTGTGATTTAATCTTGTGTTCTTTGATCTTATTTTCCTTTTTGCATCCTTGAGTCTTAGGTCATGAAAAATTGGTGAAATTTTTAAAATTTTTTCAAAGATTCATGTAGTTGCATTCATCTTTTTAAAAAAAAAACATGTTAGGATTGAGTCTAGAGTTTCTCATATCACCTAGGTTGTTTGCATTTTGCATAAGGGGTTAGAATTTCTTAAAAAGGTGTTTTTACTTATGAATCATTTCAATGCCCTAGTTGGTAGTTCTCTAATGCTTTGTTTATGCTTTGAAAGTAAGTTCTAACCATGCTTGGATCACTAGTTAGGATTTTCGTGGCTTGAATTGAACTCTCATGATTTGAAACTCATTCTAATAAGTGAAAACCTTAATTTGAAACTCTAATTATCATTCTTATGCATTTGAAAATGAACACATGGTTTTAAAATATTTAGGCTCTCTTCTTCCTTTTTACCACTCTTTGTGAGCCTAAGTAGAACTCCCTCCTTGAACCTTACCCTCCTTTGAAGCCAAATGTTCTTGTGTGACATCTTTGTGAGGCCTTACTTTTGGTTTGAACTTGGCATAAAGTGTTAGGTTTAGGCGACATGATTTGGTTTTCATATTGTTGCTAGCTTTGCATTTTAAAGCTAGGTGTAGGCTTAGGATAAGTTTGGGGGATCATTGGGGTTGCTTTCTTGTCTAATTGTTTCGGTTTCAAAGAGTTTGTGTTTTAAGAAAAGAAATGAGGTTTTAAGTGAAAGGTTTGCTTTTAAAACTAAGTATGCTCTAATTTCAGAAAGTAGCTCTCTCATAATAAGTAAAAATAAAAAAAAATTAAAAAAAAAGAGAAGAGAAAAGAAAAGAAAAAGAAATAAAAAGAGTCTAAGTGCCAAATAAAATAAAAAAAAATGGAAAGAAAAAAAAATAATAATAATAATAAGAGAGCTACTAATAAGAAATGTCTAAAGAGCAAAAATATTTTTCAAAACCTTTTTCACTAGCCTAAAAAGTTTAAAAATGTCTTTATTTTGAATTGGGGATTGCTAAGTGTGAGAAAAAGGGTAGACTCTTAAGTGGTGAGTGAGGATTAAATTTCTTAAATGAGAGGGGTATAGGATCATTTGATAGTTTACATGGGTAGATGAGAATCTAATCATGTATGCATAAATTGTCTTTACCTTTAGCACTATGCATAAGTTCAAGCCATTTTTGAGAGAAACCCTTGTTATGATTATAAACCCTTTTCAAATGAGATCATTCTATGCTCATAACCAGAACCCTTAGCCAAATGTGTTTTGCTTTAAAGTGCATAAGTTTGATTCATGGTTCGAATGTTAATGAATGTCAAAGGATGAGTTTCTTTGATTGTTAGGAATAGGAGAGTCATGATTTGAATTTCTTTGTGTGATGAGTATGGCTAAGTTCTTTGGAGTATAAGTGTAAGCATAGCATTTTAGAACTGTTAACTTGGACATTGAGATGATCCATTTGAAAGGCACCTTTGCAAAAAGTTTAAAGCCCCTTTGATTTTTCCTAAAAACCTCTCTTCCTTACTTGTTTTTTTTGTTGCTTGAGGGCAAGCAAGAAGTAAGTTTGGGGGAGTTGATGTTATTGCATATTGCATACATTTTGCATACTCATTAGTTAGTTTTTCATGCATTTGTATCATGTTTTAGGTTAGATTGCATCACTTAGGGTCCTAGAGCATTCTTGCATCAGCATATGCATTTTCCTTGTATTTTGCATCACATTCAGGTTGTTTCTGGCTGCTTTGGAGTCATGGTGGTTCGTGGGCGTGTGGAGGCTGATGTAGCAGTTCGTGGGAGCTCGGAAATATGCTAAGGACCAGTGATCGAGCAGCAGATCGAGCATGGCCGGTCGATCCAGGAGTTGATCGACCAGAAGATCGAGTCAACTAGGTGATCCAAGGAGAATGATCGAGACGGAGATCGAGTGAAGCAATCGATCAATCGGTACGGACGTAAATGACGCCATGCAGAGCGAGAGCCAGATCGAGTACACCACTCGATCCACCCGAAGATCGATACTGAGATCGGATGAAACACTCGATTCGCCGAAGGAGATCGAGACCCGGATCGAGCCAAAGACACGATGCCTGGATGTAATCGAGAGAACCACTCGATCCAGTGGTCGATTTCTGTCCTTTCAACCGTTTTTGGCTGTTAGCGAAGGGGGGACCATTGACTTGTTTGGGCATTTTAGGCAAGGCGGCGAGATGCTTTTTCGATAACTTTTAGATCCTTATCTTTTCTTTCAAGTTTTCTCTCTCGTTGAACGAAGAACACCATTGTTGAACCAGTTTTTCTCTTAAGCTTTTGTATTCGAATCTTTATCGTTTGATCCAGTTTTTCTTTCATGTTTATCGTCTCGTTTCTTCTGCTTTGCTTGATTTACTCTATGTGTAGCGAGTAGTTTACTTTGGGTTCGGGGTTGAGAGGATTAAGGGGTAAAAAGGGTTCAATCTTGGTTTGTTTTCTAAACGTTTTTAAGGCTATCTCTTCTAAGGTGTTGAAAGCTTAATGCTTGAAGACTCTCACGCCAAGAGCTTCATGATCCGAGAGGTTCCTTACCTTGACAGGATCCAGGAACCTCGGAAGATCGCACCTTAGAGACTAGTTACCCCTTCCCAAAAGCCATGGAAGTTTAGGGGACTAGTTAAGCCATCTACTTGAAATCTGTTTTCCTTGCCTTTCGACCTCTCTTTCCACCAAAAGCCATGGGTTTGGAGGAGAGGATGAAAGAGTGATCTATACCGAAAGCCACAGATAGATCTTGTTTTGTTTTCAAGGCTTAGAGATCCTCACCAAGTGAGTCGATCTAAAGTTTCAAACCCAAGATCGATCCTTTGAAACCCTTTATATGAATCTCAACCCTAGGCCCTCTCTTTTAGAATCTTTAAGTCTTACTTCATCTTTCGCTTGTTACCTGATAGCATCCTGGTCGTTAGATTTGTTGTTCTTACGGTTTTAGACGAGATCGATCGTTACTGCTCGATCTAGTGGTCGATCTTGTGGTCGATCCACTAGTCAAATTTTAATAATTCGAAGCTCTTTCCTTTATTTAATCTGTTTGTTTCTCGTGGTAGTTGCTTCCTTTCTAGTATTTTTAAAATAGGTTTCTCTCTGTTTAGGTTGCTGCATCTAGTTTTTAGTTAATTCCTCATAAACTGTCTCATTTTGCTTAGATTTGCTTAGGACCTTGCATTCTTTGTGCATTCTCTGCCTCCTAGAAGTGGATTGACACTCTCTGCTTGCCTTACTACAACATTGCATGCATTAGAGTTTTGATAACCTCTCTGCTGCATAAAACCTGCTTGAGAACACGTTTATCATAAACCACCATTCTCCTACCCTACAATGCACTTCACCAAAGCCAGAATGGAAATGTACACAAAGTTCAAACAAGACATAGAAGATGCTGGTATACAACTCCCTCATGGCACCACTCTGATGGGGGTGAAACATCAAATCAGGTTCCTAAAAGGAGTTTTTGACAAGCTGGAAGTGGTGGAACCAATCCTTGAAAATGTGGGGGCTGACATGAAAAGAAGCAAGATGATGAAGTCATTGCCAAAACTTCCAAACCCAGGAAAATTCCTCCACTTCTGAGCTGGACATGCTTGACAATGTAAAAGGTCTATGTGATTCAGGATCAACTGTCTATGTTATGTCCCTCCACCTTAGCCAAACTCTTGGGATCAAGAAACTGCTACCGTCCAGGTATTCCCTCACTTTGAAGATTGGAGAATGCCTGGTTCCAACAGACTTTATGGTCATGGAGAAAACATACTCCAGAGAAGTGCCTCTCCTCCTAGGCACTCCATTCTTGGCAACAGCAGGAGCTCAGTTGGACTTCAAAAGAGGTTCTGTAATCTTGAAGAATGTTGATGAATTCAGGGTCTACAAAATTGACTCTCCTTCTCTCACCTTCTGTGGAGTACTTGAGCAAGAGGGTGAACAATGGAATCTCCCAGATAACCTAGATGATGTGTGGCGCTTCACAAAGGATATGTTTTCAGCTGATACTTCCCCTACTGAGCCAGGACAGACACTGAATGCTGACTTGAAGCTTGAGGCTGGTTTGAAGGGCAATGAGAACTTAACCACCAAGGCTATGAAGCCTCCAGTCAACCAAGTGTCAAATAGGTCAGGCATGGGATGTCAACCAGGGACAAACAGAACCAGCCTTTAGCAGGAAAATGGGTATGGAAGAAGAAGGAGGTAGGAGCTCCAGCTCCACCAACTTCTCCTCACCTCAACTAAAGAGGTAACCAAAGTCAAGCTTAATGACTTTAAACAAGCACACTTGGGAGGTAATCCCATGTTATCCTTTTGATATATTATGCTTTCTAGTTTATCTTTTATGCTTTATCTTAGTGTATAGAAACAGGATTCTGAACTGGGGTTTGAGAAAGTGTGAAGGGGACAAAGAACAGGTGTAGTCTAGCTGATTTCGGTCATTTGTTTTCTGTTTTCATCCTAAGTGTGGGAGAGAGATTTGGGGTTTGACTTTGTTTTCTGTTTTCTTAGTTTTTCTTTTTCTTTTCACTTTGAGTCTCATGCATATCATGCATACATGTAAGGCATAGAAAAACACAAAAAATCGAAAAAATTTGAAAAACTTTTGCATTTTTTGCAAACCAAAAAGAAAGCATGTAGTTGCATTTCATTCCTTTAAGATTGAGTCTAGTGTTGACATTTAGGTTGCATTGCATTTGCATAGGGCATTATGATGAATTTTCCTTGTAAAGTGCTTAGTGTTTAGAGATGATTTCGGTTTTCAAGTGCTTAGTTGTTTGATGCATCACATGATTGCTAGAAGTTAAGGCTGAACCATGCTTAGATTGCTAGATTTGGTCTTCTCATCTCATTATGAAAGCATTTGTTCCCTGAAAATCAACTCTATCAACTTGAACTTTAATTTGGACTTTCAATTATCATGTCTTATGCATTGAAAAGTGAATTCATGGCTACCATATATATATTTCGATCATCTTTCTCCTTTCTACCACTCTTGTTGATCCAAATAGCTGATCCTCATACTTATGGGACAGTTACATCCTCACCCTTAGCCAAAACCTCCTTTTGAGCCTAAACACTATTGTGAGAGCTGTGAGGCCTTTGCATTGCATTTTCGATTTTGTCTTGGCAAAAAGTGTTAGGAATAAGGCTGGCAATGATTAGCTCTCTTGTAGATATCAGCTTGCATCTTGAGCTTGATTCTAGGATAGCAGCTTTTGGGGTATGAAAGGGTAGAGTTAGGTGGTTTGAGCTTAATGTTTTTTATCTTTTGAAAAGAAAAGGGAAAGATTTGAAATGGTAGATAAAGGGGAAACAGTTTAGTATTGTGGTTAAGCAAAGGGAAGAAAAGCTCTAAGTTCAAAAAGGAAGAATTGGCGCCAACAACAAAGCTCAGAGAGGGTCCAAAGAAGAAAAATCAGACCAGGAGCAATCCACCAAAGGTGATGAAGGTGCCATTACAATAAAGAAGAGCAAGTCCCAACCAAGAAGAAGCAACCACACAAGCAGAATGAAGAAGGTTTCCCCAACCATGAATAAGAAGAAAGAAAAGGGTAGATTTTAGGAAAAGGTAGACTTAGAGGGTTCACTTTTGGGTTTAGAAATGCTTAGGACTCATCTTTTGGAAGTAAGGGTAGAAGAGGGCTTTGAATTGCATGCATAAGTGTGCTTTTACCTTTAGCATTTTGCCTAAGATGAAGTCATTTCATTGAGTGATCTTTTATGTCTTTAACCCTGTGCTTAAATGAGATCATTCTTGTCTCATAACCTTACCCCTTTTCAACCAAATGTCTTCACTTGATTTGCATTAAGCATGATTCATGTTCTGAACATAATTGAATGTTAAAGAGTTGAATGATTTGAGCATTTGCCTATGTTGAGATGGTAGAGGTGTTTATGGATGACTTCTCTGTCTATGGTGCGTCCTTTTCTGCGTGTTTGTTGAATCTTTACAGGGTACTAAAGCGTTGCAAAGAGACAAACTTGGTGCTAAACTGGGAGAAGTGCCACTTTATGGTTAAGGAAGGGATCGTGCTTGGTCATAAGATATCAGAGAAGGGCATTGAGGTTGATCAGGCTAAAGTGGAAGTCATGATGGGTCTTGAGGCACCGGTTAACGTTAAAGGAGTCAGAAGTTTCTTGGGACACACCGAGTTCTTTAGGCGCTTCATCAAGGACTTCTCCAAGATTGCACGCCCTCTTACACGGTTGCTGTGCAAAGAAGCTGAGTTTGTGTTTGATGAGGAGTGTTTGCGAGCTTTCGTGACCATCAAGGAAGCCCTTACATCAGCCCCTATAGTTCAAGCACCAGACTGGACACTACCCTTTGAGATCATGTGCGATGCTAGTGACTACGCCGTAGGAGCCGTTCTTGGTCAGAGGAAAGACAAGAAGCTGCACGTGATTTACTATGCTTCAAGAACCTTGGATGACACGCAAACGAGGTACACTACTACAGAGAAGGAGTTGCTTGTAGTAGTGTTCGCCTTTGAGAAGTTCTGGTCGTATCTTGTGGGGTCCAAGGCTAATGTCTACACAGATCATGCGGCTTTGCGATACATCTATTCAAAGAAGGACACTAAGACTCGGCTTTTGAGGTAGATATGGAAATTAAAGACAAGTAGGGAATAGAAAACGGAGTCGCTGACCATCTCTCATGGCTAAGGATCAACGAGTCTCTCCCCTTAGATGATTCTCTTCCAGAAGAGCAACTCATGGCGATCACCACGGCTGTTTGTGGAAGGCTAGAAGGGCAGTTTGAGGAGGTGTTGAGCTTCAAAGAGGAGGATCTTCCCTGGTACGCTGATGTTGTGAACTACTTAGCATGCGGAGAGGAGCCAACACATCTCAACAACTATCACAAGAAGAGGTTTATGAGAGAGGCGAGTGACTATTTTTGGGACAAGCCCTACTTGTACAAGAGAGGGGTGGACAGTCTGTACCGGAGGTGTGTCACGAAGGAAGAAGCTAGAGAGATCCTCTTTCACTGTCATGGCTCTTCCTACGGAGGACACTTCGCTTCATTCAAGACTTTCACGAAAGTGTTGCAAGCTGGTTTATGGTGGCCGTCCATCTTCAAAGATGCACACGAGTTTGTGAAGAACTGTGAGGCATGTCAACGAGCAGGGAATATCACTAACAGGAACGAGATGCCTCAGGTTCCTATCTTCGAGGTTGACGTGTTTGACGCGTGGGGCATAGACTTCATGGGGCCATTTCCTTCTTCATACGGCAACAAGTACATCTTAGTAGCGGTTGATTATGTCTCCAAATGGGTTAAGGCTGTTGCTTCCCCTACAAACGATTCTAAAGTGGTGATTAAGCTGTTTAAAAGCATCATTTTCCCGAGGTTTGGGGTACCAAAGGTGGTTATAAGCGAAGGAGGAAGCCACTTCATAAACAAGATCTTTGAGAGCCTTTTGAGAAAGTACGGTGTTAAGCATATAGTGGCTACACCGTATCATCCTCAAACGAGCGGTCAAGCCAACCGTCAAATCAAGGCTATACTAGAGAAGACGGTCGGAGCAACAAGGAAAGACTGGGCAGTAAAGCTAGACGACGCTCTTTGGGCCTACCGTACCGCCATTAAAACACCGATTGGTGCGATCCCTTTCACTCTGCTCTATGGCAAAGGCTGTCACCTCCCAGTTGAGCTGGAACACCGTGCATTGTGGGCTGTGAAGAGGCTGAACTTTGACCTCAAGACTGCTCAAGAGAGGCACCTCATCCAGCTACATGAACTGGACGAACTAAGGTTGAACGCGTATGAGAGCTCTCAGATATACATGGAGCGGACTAAGGAAACTCATGACAAGAAATTGGTTGCCAAGGAGCTTAAGGAAGGAGTTTTGGTGTTGCTGTACAATTAAAGACTAAAACTCTTCTCGGGAAAGCTGAAGTCAAGGTGGAGCGGGCCGTTTGTGATCCAAGAAGTGCTGCCTTATGGAGCTGTTACATTAATGGGCAAGAGTGGCAGTGCATTCACCGTGAATGGACACAGGGTTAAGCCTTACTTGGCGGACAGCTATGACAAGGAGAGGACCTCGGTGCTTCTCCAAGACCCACCATCTGCCTAAACAAAGTAAAGTCTAGCTAAAGACGTTAAAGAAAGCGCACTTGGGAGGCATTCCCACGTCTATCCTGTACATATTTCTGCTTTATTTCTCTTTCAGTTTTATGTTTTTATTTTGCAAGTGTGTAGGAACAGGTATGAGGAGTCTAACCCTCGATCTTGAAGTCCAAAAGAGGCGATAGGGGTTAAGAAAAGGCTAGAGATCGAGTGCTAGGTCGACTAATTCTAACTCGATCTTTGCTAGATCGAGTTAGTGAATCGAGAGGAGCCAGTCGATCTAGACGAGAACGAGTGATAAGATCGATCTAGATGAAAACGGATCGATTGATCCTAAATGGATCGACCTATCTAATTTATCTCGGGAAATCCTTAAAAGACAGATCGATCACTCGACTCGATCCATCAGTCGATCTAAGCCAAATCGACCCCCAAATCGAGGACGCAGCTCGATCACGAGGACTTAGCCGAGGGGCCAAAATCTCAATGATTGAGAGAGCCAATCGATCCAGGACTCGATTCATCATGAATCGAGTCACAAATCGAGTAACCTTCTCGATCAAAGCCACTATGGGCATGAGATCGAGTCCTAGATCGACCCAACGGACTCGATCTCATGCCGAGGTAACATTTTTTTTCCCTCCTTTATTCTTTTCCCTCAAGTTTTTAAATTCATAACTTGGTCAAGGCATGCATCTTTGACCATGAAAGATGTGCCTTGACCAAGACTTGTGTCAGAAACCACCTCCTTTTACTTATAGTTTTGTTTTTTGTTGGTCTTTAAATGTTTTCATCAACTTCACACTCTCTCATTCTTGTTTTCTCGAAATTTTAAGCAAACAGAGTGAGAGTTATTTGTTTTCTAAAGGCTAACAAGCTTCTTAACAATCTCTACAAAAGGTATTTTCTGATATTTGATAAAATTCTTAAGGAAAATTCCCTTTTATTTCAGCTTTGATTGTTTTAGATGCTAGGGCAGTTTTGAATTTTTAAATTTAGCAAAATAATTGGAAAAATCCTTGATTTTCTAGTATCTCTAGATTTGATTCTCCTTTATTTTGCTATAATTTTTATTAATTCCCAAAAATTCTAGGGTATTAGTTATAAGCTTTCTTCTTCGCCTCTCTTCTTCTCTCATCCGATCGCCGTTTTGCTTATCAAATTGCTTGAGAAATTTGTTTCAGGCACAATGGCTCCCAAGAGAACGAGAGAAGAGACAGCACAAGAGGGAGATGGACAAGAGGTGGCTGTTCAAGAGAGGGTCAGATCGAGTAAGAATGAGAAGAGGGACAAGAAACGGCTTGAAAGGCTTCGGTTTGAGCCTACAAAGCTTACGGACCGGGAGCTGCTGTTCAAGCTAGGGATCCTTGGAGATTTCGAACAACTCCTCAAGAACATTGGCTTAAGATTTCTGTCACGAATGGATTACCCAACCATTCCAGAAGTGACAATAGACTTCCTTGCCACGTTGGAGTTTCGTTACGAGAACCCTAGCGCCCCCCGTTCCTTCACAAGGCCGTCTCTCCTTCAAGGTTAGACGTCAAGCCTTCAGCCTCTCAATCCCCGAGCTATGTCAAGCGTATGGTCTCAACGCAGCTGCCACCAAGATCGAGTTCCCCTCCTTCAAGCGAGCAAACGATTTTTGGGACCTGATCAGCAATGAAGACTACAAAGCCAACACCGCCAAGATCAAGAGAGTGAGAAGCCCGGTGCTGAGGTACACTTTGAAGCTGATCGCCAACACATTCAGCGGAAGGTCAGTTGCTCCCACGGTCACGAAGAACAAGCTTTGCTTCTTGTTCCAAGGCGTGAAGCATTTGTTGTGTGATCCGGCTGAGAATTAAGAACCTATGGAGGATGAGCTCGGCGATGAGGTGAACTATGGATGCGTGCTTGCTGCCTCCTTGGTGAAGTACAAGGCTTATGCCTTGCGGTGCAAGGCAACCTCTTCTTTCATTGGTGGCTTCCTCACTCCTCTATTCTTACAAGCTGGCGTACCTATACATGATTTTGCACCCGTCCCGGCTAGAGCTTTCATGGATGAGGTCTACATAAGGAATACTGACAGCTTAGGACGCACGCCAGCAGAAGGGTTCTACCCTTATCTCTTCATAGACGACGAAAACGAGAAGAGAGTGTGCATCCTGCCAAACAAGGACGACACCGAGCTGCTTGGTGTTGGGAACATCGAGTTCTTGCCAACAGCCACGGAAGATGATATGCCCAAGGCCTACACCCTTCCCAAGATAGACTTTGAGCCGAGAACCAAAACGGAGAAGTTCCTAGCATCTGTTGTGGAGATGCAAAGGAAAATCAACAAATGGCAAGGCAAAATGCTCAAGAAACTCGCCAAGAAGGTCAAATCACTTCAAGGAGGCTCGCCTAAGAAAGATGCAAGTGAAGAGGTTCAAGAACCCGAGAAGAGGAGGCTTTCAACCGGTCGAGTTGTCATCCGTGAGACTCAAGGCAGCAACATTCAACCTGCGCGTCTCTCTCTTCAAGAGCCAGGCTCCAAAGGCAAAGCCGTAGCATCTAGCTCCTCTGGAACATCCTCAAGTTCCAGCCGAGACTAGACCCGAGGTAACAACCTTCTTCCATTGTACATACCGCTCATGTTTGCGTCTTTTTGCTCTGTATTTTGATGCTCCTTTGAATTTGTTTGCCACCGGGACGGTGTCAAGCAAGTTTTGGGGAGTATATGTGTGGTTTGACTTGTGTTTTCTGATCTTATTTTCCCTTTAGCATCCTTGAGTCTTCATTATAAAAATTTTTCAAAGATTCATGTAGTTGCATTCATCTCATTAAGCATTTTAGGAATGAGTCTAGAATCTTAAAGCATCTAGGTTGCTCATATTCGCATAAGGGGTTAGAGTTTTTCTTAAAAAGGTGTCTTAAACTCATGAATTGTTTCAATGCCCTAGTTAGTAGTTCTCTAATGCTTCGCTCATACTTTGAAAGTAAGTTCTTACCATGTTTGGATCACTTGCTATGATTTTCGTGACTTGAATTGAACTATCATGATTTGAAGCTTGTCCTAATAAGTAAAAACCTTAATCTGAAATTTCAATTATCATCCTTATGCATTTGAAAATGATCCCATGGATTTTAAAATATTTAGGCTCTCTTCTTCCTTTTACCACTCTTTGTGAGCCTAAGTAGAACTCCCACCTTGACCCTTACCCTTCTATGAAGCCAAATTTTTTTTGTGTGACATCATTGTGAGGCCTTCTTTTTCGGTTTTGAACTTATCATAAAGTGTTAGGTTTAGGCGACAAGATTGGGTTCTCATGTGATTGCTATCTTTGTATTTTGAAGCTAGATATAGGCTTAGAATATGTTTGGGGGATCACTGGGGTTGTCTTCATATTTACATGTTCTCGGTTTCTAAAGAGTTTGGTATTTGAAAGAAAGAAAAAGGTTTTAAGTGAAAGGTTTGTGTTTAAAAATTTATATGCTCTAATAATTTCAGAAGGTGGCCCTCTCAAAATAAAAATAAAAAAAAGAGCCTAAGTACCAAAATAAAAGAAAAAGAAAATAAATAAATAAATAAATAAAAATAAACAAGAGAGCTACCAATAAGAAATATGTGAAGAGCAAATTGTTTTCAACCTTTTCACTAGCGTAAAAGACTAAAAAAATGTTTTCTGTTTTGAATTGGGGAATACTAAGTTTTTGCTTTGAGAAAATGGTAGATTCTAAGTGGTGAGTGAGGATAAAAGTTAATAAATGAGAGGGGTTTAGGATCATTGTTAGTTTACATGGGTAGATGATAATCTGATCATGTATGCACAAATTGCATTCACCTTTAGCATTATGCATAAAGTTCTTGCCATTTTTGAGAAAAACCCTTGTTTAAAATGAAAACCCTTTTCAAATGAGATCATTCTATG
Source organism: Thlaspi arvense (assembly GCA_911865555.2). Taxonomy (NCBI): domain Eukaryota; kingdom Viridiplantae; phylum Streptophyta; class Magnoliopsida; order Brassicales; family Brassicaceae; genus Thlaspi; species Thlaspi arvense. The sequence goes on along the minus strand of OU466863.1, from coordinate 24,281,475 downwards.
CTCATAGCCTGCGCCCTTAACCAAATGTGTTCTGCTTTAAAGTGCATAAGTTTGATTCATGGTTCGGATGTTAATGAATGTTAAAGGATGAGTTTCTTTGATTGTTAGGAATAGGAGAGTCATGATCTGAATTTTGTGTGATGAGTATGGCTAAGTTCTTTGGAGTATGAGTGTGCGCATTGCATTTTAGAACTAGTAACTAGGACATTGAGATTGATTCATTTGAAAGGCACCTTTGCAAGAAGCTTAAACCCTAGTCTTTTCTAAAACCTCTCTTCCTTTCTTATTTTCTGTTGCTTGAGGGCAAGAAAGAAATAAGTTTGGGGGAGTTGATGTTACTGCATATTGCATGTATTTTGCATACATATTAGTTAGCTTTTCATGCATTTACATCACGCTTTAGACTAGATTGCATCACTTAGGATCCTAGAGCATTCTCGCACCAGCATACGCATGTTCCTTGCATTTTGCATCACATTCAGGTTGTTTCTGGCTACTTTGGAGTCGTGGATGTTCGTGGACGTGCTGAAGCTGTTGTGGCGGTTCGGAGAAGGTCGGATGTTTGCTAAGGACCAGAGATCGGGGAGCAGATCGAGCATGGCAGGTCGATCTAGATGAGATCGACCAGAAGATCGAGAAGACCAGGCGATCCAAGGAAAATGATCGAGACAGAGATCGAGTGGAGCAATCGATCAAATGTTACGGACGTAAATGACGCCATGCAGAGCGATAGCCGGATCGAGTCCACCACTCGATCCAACCGAAGATCGATACCAAGATCGGATGCAACACTCGATCCGCCGAAGATGATCGAGACCCAGATAGAGTTGAAGACACGATGTCCGAAAGTGATCGAGAGAGCCACTCGATCCCGAAGTCGATCTCTGTCCTTTCAACCGCTTTTGGCCGCTAGCGAGGGGGGGACCATCGAGCTGTTTTCGCCATTTTGGGAAGGCGGTGATATTACTGCATATTACATACATTTTGGATACTCATTAGTTAGCTTTTCTTGCATTTACATCACATTTTAGACTAGATTGCATCACTTAGAGTTCTAGAGCATTCTTGCATCAGCATATGCATGTTCCTTGCATTTTGCATCACATTCAGGTTGTTTCTGGCTGCTTTGGAGTCGTGGAGGTTCGTGGACGTGCTGAAGCTGTTGTAGCGGTTTGTGGAAGCTCGGATATTTGCTAATGATCAGAGATCGAGGAACAGGTCGAGCATGGCAGGTCAATCTAGGATGTGATCGACCAGAAGATCGAGAAGACCAGGCGATCCAAGGAGAATGATCGAGACGAGGATCAAGTGAAGCAGTCGATCAAACGGTACAGACATAAATGACGCCATGCAGAGCGAGAGCCAGATCAAGTACACCACTCGATCCAATCGAAGATCGATACCGAGATCGGATGCAACACTCGATCCACTGAAGTTGATCGAGACCCAGATCGAGCTGAAAAAAAGATGTTCAGAGATGATCGAGAGAACTGCTCGATCCCGGAGTCGATCTCTGTCCTTTCAACCACTTTTGGCCGCTAGCGAGGGGTGGACCATCAGCATGTTTTGGCCATTTTGGGAAGGCGGCGACGTCCTTTTCCCACACAACTTTTCATCCTTATTTTTTTTATGTTTTCTCTCTGGTTTTGAAGAAGAACACCATTGTCGAACCTTGAGTTTTCTTTAGCTTTGTAATCGAATCATTTCAGCTTAATCTAGTTTTCTTTTCATGTTCATCGTTTCCTTTTCCATGCTTTGCTTGATTTACCTTATGTGTAGTGAGTAGTTCATTTGGGTTCGGGGTTGAGAGGATTAAGGGGTCTAAAGGGTTTCGATCTTGGGGTTTTCTAAGTGTTTTAATGGCTATCTCTTCTAGGGTGTTGAGCTCTCAAAGCTTGAAGACTCTCACGCCAAGAGCTTCATGATCCGAGAGGTTCCTTACCTTGACAAGATTCAGGGACTTCTTAAGATCACACCCTAGAGACTAGTTACCCCTTCCCAAAGGCCATGGAAGTTTGGGGGACTAGTTAAGCCACTAATTTGAAATCTGTTTTCCATGCCCTTCGACTTCTCTTTCCACCAAAAGCCATGGGTTTGGAGGAGAGAATAAAGGAGTGATCTATACCGAAAGCCACGGATAGATCTTGCTTAGTTTTCAAGGCTTAGAGATCCTGACAAAGTGAGTCGATTTAAAGTTTTCAACCCAAGGTCGAACCTTTGAAACCCCTGATAATGAATTTTAACCCTAGGCCCTCTCTTTTAGCATCTTTACATCTTTTCTCGTCATTCGCTTGATCTTTGATAGCATCCTGGTCGTTAGTTTTACTGTTCTTGCATTTTTAGACGAGATCGATTGTTATTGCTCGATCTTGTGGTCGATCTCATGGTCGATCCACTAGTCGAATTTTAGAAATTCGAAGCTTTGTCCTTTAATTATTCTGTTTATTCCTCATGGTAGTTTGATCATTCCTGGTATTTTTAAAATAGGTTGCATTCCATTTAGTTGCTGCATCTAGTTTTTATGGATTTTCTCAAAACCTATCTCGTTTGGCTTAGATTTGCATTAGTCCTTGCATTCTCTTTGTATTTTCTATCATCCTAGGTGTGGATTGACTCTCTCTTGCATACTCTGCTACAACCTGTCTTGCATTTGAGTTTGATAACCTCATTGCATTCTCACCCTTGCAAACATAGTGATTATCAAATGGCGCCGTTGCCATCCTAGGATTGTTTAGAGAACATAGAGATTTGGGACTTAGCAAAGACTATGTCTTTACCTTGTTTAAGTTACTAATCATTCTACTCTCAAACATGTGTTCTCAGGTATATGAATCTTCATTCACGTGGAGATAACAATCTACTTATACCTTTGGACAATATTCATCAGCTTGGTCATTCACGGCAAAGAAGAGTAAGAGAACAAGCCAGAGCCTTTGAGGAGATTGTTCAGCACGGTTTGGTTGACTTTGAAGCTATGTCTGAACACGAGCATCCAGAGGGACCTCCTCCAGCTCACGGGGTAGTGGGAAGGGGCAATGGAAACCCCCAACACGCGGCTAGACCCCCAAGGATCATAGGAGCCGGAGATGCTCCTAATACTCATCACAATAGGTTTGGGATCACTCCTCCTCCTGTACAGAACAACAACTTCGAGATAAAGCCAGGTTTCATCTCCATGGTGCAAAACAACAAGTTCCACGGTTTGCAATGGAAGTCTCAAGGGCCATGCCTCGGGTTCTAAGGAGGGTTACAAACGACTCTAAGGTGGTAATCAAGCTATTCAAGAGTATCATCTTCTCGAGGTTTGGGGTACCTAAGGTGGTTATAAGCGATGGAGGAAGCCACTTCATAAACAAGGTTTTTGAGAACCTCTGGAGAAAGTATGGCGTTAAGCATAAGGTGGCTACACCGTATCATCCTCAAACAAGCGGTCAAGTGGAAGTCTCTAACCGGCAAATCAAGGCTATACTAAAGAAGACTGTCGGAGCAACAAGGAAAGACTGGGCAGTGAAGCTGGACGACGCTCTTTGGGCCTACCGTACCGCCTTCAAAACACCGATTGGTACAACCCCTTTCACTCTACTCTATGGCAAGGGCTTTCATCTCCCAGTTGAGCTGGAACACCGTGCGTTGTGGGCTGTCAAGAGGTTAAACTTTGACCTCAAGACTGCTCAAGAGAGGCGCCTTATTCAGCTATATGAACTGGACGAGTTAAGACTGAACGCTTATGAGAGCTCTCGGATATACAAGGAGGGGACTAAGGAAGCTCACGACAAGAAGTTGGTTGCAAAGGAGCTTAAAGAAGGAGGTTTAGTGTTGCTGTACAACTCAAGACTCAAACTCTTCCCGGGAAAGCTGAAGTCAAAGTGGAGCGGGCCGTTTGTGATCCAAGAAGTGCTGCCTTATGGAGCTGTTACATTGATGGGAAAGAGTGGCAGTGCATTCACCGTCAACGGACACAGAGTCAAGCCTTACTTGGCAGACAGCTATGACAAGGAGAGTACCTCGGTACTTCTCCAAGACCCACCATCTGCCTAAACCAAGTAAAGTCTAGCTAAAGACGTTAAAGAAAGCGCACTTGGGAGGCATTCCCATGTCTATCATGTACATATTTCTGCTTTCTTTCTCTTTCAGTTTTATGTTTTTATTTTGCAAGTGTGCAGGAACAGGTATGAGGAGTCTAAACCTTGATTTTGAAGTCCAATAGAGGCGATAGGGGTTAAGAAAATGCTAGAGATCGAGTGCTAGATCGACTGATCCTGACTCGATCTTTGCTAGATCGAGTCAGTGAATCGAGAGGAGCCAGCCAATCTAGACGAGAACGAGTGACAATATCAACCTTGACGAAAACGGATCGACCGATCTAATTTCTCTCGGGAAAATATGTTGAAAACAGATCGATCACTCGAATCGATCCATCACTCTATCTATGCCAAATCAACCCCCAAATCGAGGACGTAGCTCGATCATGAGGACTTAGCCGTGGAGCAAACATCTCAGTGATCGAGGGAGCCAATCGATCCAAGACTCGATTCATCATGAATCGAGTCTCAAATCTAGTAACCCTCTCGATCTAAGCCATTACGGGCAAGAGATCGAGTCCTAGATCGACCAAATGGACTCGATCTCATGCCGAGGTAACATTTTCTTTCCCTCCTTTATTCTTTTCCCTCCAATTTTTAAATTCAAAACTTGGTCAAGGCAAGCATCTTTGACCATGAAAGATGTGCCTTGACCAATACTTTGTCAGAAAACCACCTTTACTACCAATGGTTTTGCTTTTTGCTAGTCTTTAAATGTTTCAACAACTTCTCACCCTCTCATTCTTGTTTTCTCGAAAACTTTAAACAAAGAGAGTGAGAGTTTTCGGTTTTCAGAGGCTAGCAAAGATCTTTAACATTCTTGCAAAGGTATTTTCAGAGTTTAATGATTTATCTTTAGGAAAATTTCCTTTAAATTCGCAAGATATTGTTCTAGAAGATAGGGTCGGTTTTGATTTTAAAAATTTAGCTAAGTAAAAGGAATAATTCTAGATTTTCTAGTATCTAAAGATTTGATTCTCCTTTATTTAGCTATAATTTTTATTAATTCCCCAAAATTCTAGGGTAGTATTTATAAGTTATCTCCTTCTCCTCTCTTATTCTCATCAAACCGCCGTTTTGCTTATCAAACCTCTTGAGAAAATTTGTTTCAGGTACAATGGCTCCCAAGATAACAAGAGAAGAGACGGCACAAGAGGGAGAAGGACAAGAGGTGGCTGTTCAAGAGAGGGTCAGATGGATTAAGGATGAGAAGAGGGACAAGAAACGGCTTGAAAGGCTTCGGTTTGAGCCTACCAAGTTTGCTGATCGAGAGTTGCTGTTCAAGCTAGGGATTCTTGGGGATTTCGACCAACTCCTCAAGAACATTGGCCTAAGATGTCTGTCACGAATGGATTGCCCAACCATTCCAGAAGTGACAATAGACTTCCTTGCCATGTTGGAGTTCCGTTACGAGAATCCTTGCACACCCATTCCTTCACAAGGTCGCCTCTACTTTTAGGTTGGACATCAAGCCTACACCCTTCCCAAGCTAGACTTTGAGCCGAGAACCAAAACAGAGAAGTTCCTAGCATCTGTTGTGGAGATGCAAAGGAAAATCAATAAGTGGCAAGGCAAAATGCTCAAGAAACTTGGCAAGAAAGTCAAGGCACTTCAAGGAGGCTCAGCTAAGAAGGATGCAAGTAAAGAGGTTCACCAACCTGAGAAGAGAAGGCTCTCAACCGGTGGAGTTGTCATCCGCGAGACACAAAGCAGCACCATTCAGCCGGCGCGCCATTCTCTCCAAGAACCAGCCGACAAGGGTAAGGCAACAGTCTCTAGCTCCTCTGGAACATCCTCAAGTTCCAGCCGAGACTAGACCAGAGGTAACAACCCTCTTCCATTGTACATAACCGCTCATATTTGCTTCTTTTTGCTTTGTGTTTTGGTGCTCCTTCGAATGTGTTTGCCACCGGGACGGTGTCAAGCAAGTTTGGGGGAGTACATGTGTGGTTTAACATGTGTTTTGTGATCTTATTTTCCTTTAGCATCCTTGAGTCTTTAGTTCAAGAAAAATTGGTAAAAATGTTAAAAAAATTTCAAAGATTCATGTAGTTGCATACATCTTGTCAAAACATGTTAGGATTGAGTCTAGAATTTCTCAAAGCATCTAGGTTGTTTGCATTTGCATAAGGGGTTAGAGTTTCTTAAAAAGGTGTTTTTAATTATGAATTATTTCAATGCCCTAGTTAGTAGTTCTCTAATGCTTTGTCTATGCTTTGAAAGTAAGTTCTTACCATGCTTGGATCACTTACTAGGATTTTCGTGACTTGAATTGAACTCTCATGATTTGAAACTTGTCCTAATAAGTGAGAACCTTAATTTGAAATTTTAATTATCATCCTTATGCATTTTAAAATGAAAACATTGATTTTAAAATATTTAAGCACTCTTCTCCCATTTTACCACTCTTTGTGAGCCTAAGTAGAACTCCCTCCTTGACCCTTACCTTTCTTTGAAGCCAAATATTTCTTGTGTGACATCATTGTGAGGCCTTCTTTTCGGTTTTAAACTTAGCATAAAGTGTTAGGTTTAGGCGACATGATTTGGTTCTCATATGATTGCTAGCTTTGCATTTTGAAGCAAGGTATAGGATTAGGATAAGTTTGGAGGATCATTGGGGTTCTTTTTATTTCTATTTGTTCTCGGTTTCAAAGAGTTTGGTGATTGAAAGAAAGAAATGGGTTTTAAGTGAAAGGTTGTGTTTAAAAACTATGTATATGCTCTAATAAATTTCAGGAGGTTGCGCTCCCAAAAAAAAAGAAAAAGAAAAAAAAAGAGCCTAAGTGCCAAATAAAAATAAAAATAAAAAAAGAGAAAAGAAAAAAAATAAATAAGAGAGCTACCAATAAGAAATAATTAAAAAGCAAAGTTATTTTCAAAACCTTTTCACTAGCCTAAAGAGTTTAAAAATGTTTTTGTTTCGAATTGGGGATTGCTAAGTTTTGAGAAGAAAAAGGGTAGATTCTAAGTGGTGAGTGAGGGTAAAAGTTGATAAATGAGAGGGGTTTAGGATCATTGTTAGTATTCATGGGTAGATGAGAATCTGATCATGTATGCATCAATTGTCTTTACCTTTAGCATTATGCATAAGTTCAACCATTTTTGAGAGAAACCCTTGTTTTAATTGAAAACCCTTTTCAAATTAGATCATTCAATGCTCATAACTTTCACCCTTAGCCAAATGTGTTTTGCTTTAAAGTGCATAAGTTTGATTCATGGTTCGAATGTTAATGAATGTTAAAGGATGAGTTTCTTTGATTGTTAGGAATAGGAGAGTCATGATCTGAATTTCTTTGTGTGATGAGTATGGCTAAGTTCTTTGGAGTATGAGTGTGTGCATAGCATTTTAGAACTGTTAACTAGGACATTGAGATTGATTCATTTGAAAGGCACCTTTGAAGGAAGCTTAAACCCCCATTCGTTTTTCTTAAAACCTCTCTTCCTTACTTATTTTATGTTGCATGAGGGCAAGAAAGAAGTAAGTTTGGGGGAGTTGATATTACTGCATATTACATATATTTTGCATACTCATTAGTTAGCATTTCTTGCATTTACATCACATATTAGACTAGATTGCATCACTTAGAGTCCTAGAGCATTCTTGCACCAGCACACGCATGTTCCTTGCATTTTGCATCACATTCAGGTTGTTTCTGGCTGCTTTGGAGTCGTGGAGGTTCGTGGACGTGCTGAAGCTGTTGTAGCGGTTTGTGGAAGCTCGGATATTTGCTAAGGATCAGAGATCGAGGAACAGATCGAGCATGGCAGGTCGATCTAGGATGTGATCGACCAGAAGATCGAGAAGACCAGGCGATCCAAGGAGAATGATCGAGACGAGGATCGAGTGAAGCAGTCGATCAAACGGTACGGACGTAAATGACGCCATGCAGAGCGAGAGCCAGATCGAGTACACCACTCGATCCAATCGAAGATCGATACCGAGATCGGATGCAACACTCGATCCGCTGAAGATGTTCGAGACCCAGATCGAGCTGAAGACACGATGTTCGGAGATGATCGAGAGAACCGCTCGATCCCAGAGTCGATCTCTGTCCTTTCAACCGCTTTTGGCCGCTAGCGAGGGGGGGGGGGGGGGGGGGGGGGGGGGGGGGGGGGGGGGACCATCAGCTTGTTTTGGCCATTTTGGGAAGGCGGCGATGTCCTTTTCCCACACAACTTTTCATCCGTATTTTTTTTTATGTTTTCTCTCTGGTTTTGAAGAAGAACACCATTGTCGAACGTTGAGTTTTCTTTAGCTTTGTAATCGAATCGTTTCAGCTTAATCTAGTTTTCTTTTCATGTTCATCGTTTCCTTTTCCATGCTTTGCTTGATTTACCTTATGTGTAGTGAGTAGTTCATTTGGGTTCGGGGTTGAGAGGATTAAGGGGTCTAAAGGGTTTCGATCTTGGGGTTTTCTAAGTGTTTTAATGGCTATCTCTTCTAGGGTGTTGAGCTCTCAAAGCTTGAAGACTCTCACGCCAAGAGCTTCATGATCCGAGAGGTTCCTTACCTTGACAGGATTCAGGGACCTCTGAAGATCACACCCTAGAGACTAGTTACCCCTTCCCAAAAGCCATGGAAGTTTGGGGGATTAGTTAAGCCACTCATTTGAAATCTGTTTTCCACGCCCTTCGACTTCTCTTTCCACCAAAAGCCATGGGTTTGGAGGAGAGGATGAAGGAGTGATCTATACCGAAAGCCATGGATAGATCTTGCTTAGTTTTCAAGGCTTAGAGATCCTCACAAAGTGAGTCGATTTAAAGTTTTCAACCCAAGGTCGAACCTTTGAAACCCCTGACCATGAATCTCAACCCTAGGCCCTCTCTTTTAGCATCTTTACATCTTCTCTCGTCATTCGCTTGATCTTTGATAGCATCCTGGTCGTTAGTTTTACTGTTCTTGCATTTTTAGACGAGATCGATTGTTATTGCTCGATCTAGTGGTCGATCTCATGGTCGATCCACTAGTCGAATTTTAGTAATTCGAAGCTTTGTCCTTTAATTATTCTGTTTGTTCCTCATGGTAGTTTGATCATTCCTGGTATTTTTAAAATAGGTTGCATTCCATTTACTTGCTGTATCTAGTTTTTAGGGATTTTCTCAAAACCTATCTCGTTTGGCTTAGATTTGCATTAGTCCTTGCATTCTCTTTGTATTTTCTATCATCCTAGGTGTGGATTTACTCTCTCTTGCATACTGTGCTACAACCTGTCTTGCATTTGAGTTTGATAACCTCATTGCATTCTCACCCTTGCAAACATAGTGATTATCTAGCGGCGATGTCTTTTTCCACACACACTTTTTCAATCTTATCTTTTTATGCTTTTTCTCTCTGGCGTTGGAGATCATCCGCCATTGTTACACTTTGAGCTTTGTTCTTGAATAATTATGAATTGTTTAAGTTTTAAGTAATCGTTTTCATGATCATCGCTTCATCTTTCATCTTTATTTCGGTTATTCTCATGTGTAGTGAGTAGTTTCCTTTGGGTCTCGAAGTTGAGAGGATTCATGGGGTCTAAGGGGTTTTCAAGTTGGTAGTTTTCTTGTTCTTAATGGCTTTCTCTTTTAGGATGTTGAGTCCCTAAGGCTTAAAGACTCTCACGCCAAGATCTTTATGATCAGAGAGGTCTCTTACCTTGACAGGATCCAAAGATCTCTGAAAATCACATCCTAGAGGCTAGTTACCCTTTCCCAAAAGCCAAGAAAGTTTAGGGGACTAGTTAGGCCGTGTGTTTGAAATCTGAATTCATTGCCCTTCAACCTCTCTTTCCACCAGAAGCCATGGGTTTGGAGGAGAGGATGAAGGAGTGATCCATACCGAAAGCCACGGATGGATCTTGTTTTCGTTTACAAGGCTTAGAGAATCTCACAAAGTGAGCCGATTAAAAGTTTTCAACCCTAACTTGGACCCTTGAACCCCCAGACCATGAATCTCAACCCTAGACCCTTCTCTCTTAGCATTCTTACATCTTCGTTAGTCATTCGCTTGATATTTGCTGCATCCTGGTCATTAATTTCTTCATGCTTGCATTTTTAGACGAGATCGATCCAAACTGCTCGATCTAGTGGTTGATCCTGTGGTCGATCCACTAGTCGATTTTTGTTAAATCATAGCCTTGCATTTAATTTATTCTGTTTGTTCCCCGTGGTAATTTATTCATTCCTGGTATTTTTAAAATAGATCTGCATTTCATTTGGTTGCTGCATATAGTTTTTTGGATTTTTACAAAACCGCCTGTTATTTGCTTAGATTTACACTGCTCTTGCATTCTCTTTGATCTTCCTAGCTCATAGAAATGGATTGACTCTCACTTGCATACTGTACTACAACCTAAGTGTTGCATTTGAGTTTGATAGCCTCATTGCATCCTCACCCTTGCAAAGAAAGTAGTTATCAATGGCGTGAAGCACAAGGTAGCTACACCTTACCATCCTCAAACGAGTGGCCAACTGGAGGTCTCTAACCGGCAGATCAAGGCCATACTTGAGAGAACAGTTGGGACAACTCGGAAGGATTGGGCAGTGAAGTTAGATGACGCTTTGTGGGCTTACCGGACTGCTTTCAAAACGCCCATTGGTACTACACCTTTCACTCTGCAAAGGATGTCATCTCCCCGTTGAGCTGGAACATAGAGCATTGTGGGCTGTGAAGCGGCTGAATTTTGATCTAAAAACAGCTCAGGAGAAGCGCTTGATCCAGCTACACGAACTTGATGAGCAAAGGCTGGATGCTTACGAAAGTGCTAGGATCTACAAGGAGCGCACTACGGCTGCTCATGACAAGAAGTTGATACCCAAGGAGCTTAAGGAAGGGAGTTTGGTGCTGCTTTACAATTCAAGGCTCAAGCTCTTTCCAGGAAAGCTAAAGTCATGATGGAGTAGGCCGTATGAAATCAAGGAGGTACTGCCCTACGGAGCTGTCACGTTGGTAGGCAAGAGTGGGAATGCATTTACAGTGAACGAACACAGAGTGAAGCCATACATGGCGAGTGCATTTGCGAGGAGAGCACCTCAATGCTTCTCCAAGACCCACCATCTGCCTAAACCAAGTAAAGTCTAGCTAAAGACGTTAAAGAAAGCGCACTTGGGAGGCATTCCCATGTCTATCTTGTATATATTTTTGCTTTATTTCTCTTTCAGTTTTATGTTTTTATCTCATGAGTGTGTAGGAACAGGTATAAGGGATGGCAGAGCATAATCTTAGATCCAAAAGGAGTAAGAAGGGGCGAATATAGGCTAGAGATCGAGTGCTAGATCGACTCATCCTGGCTCGATCTTTGCTAGATCGAGCTAGTGAATCAAGAGGAGCTAGTCGATCTAGACGAGATCGAGTAGACAGATCGTGTGACACAGTCGATCACGAGAGGATGAACACCCTATATGTTTAGCTTGAAAAGCAAACGAGAGGTAAATCGACTGAGTCACTCGATTCTCAAGTCTATATCGAGTAGTCCACTCGATTTGCCATTCGATCCAAGCCTAAATCGACCCCTGAATCGAGAACGTGGCTCGATCACGAGAACTTAGCCATCGTGCCAAAAACTCAAGGAACGAGAGGTGTTATCGATCCAAGACTCGATTCAAACCGAATCGAGTCCCAAATCGAGCAACCCTCTCGATCCAAGCCATTATGGGCATGAGATCGAGTCCTAGATCGACCAAAAGGACTCGATCTCGTGTCGAGGTAACAATTCCTTTTCCCTCTTTTCTGTTTTCCCTCCGGTTTTTAAGTTCAAAAAGTGTTCAAGGCAAGCATCTTTGATCATGAAAGATGTGCCTTGACCACAGCTTTTGTCAGAAACCACTTCTTTTACCCTTGGTTTTGTGTTTTGTTAGCCTTTATATATTTTCAACTATTCTCACACTTTCTCATTTCTGTTTTCACGAATTCCTAAAGCAAAAGAGAGTGTGAATTCTTTGTTTTCTAAAAGCTAACAACATCTTTTTCAATCATTGCAAAGGTATTTTCGAATCTTTAAAAAAATCTTCAAGAAAATTTCTTTTTTATTCGCTTTGATTGTTTTAGATGCTAGGGCGGTTTGAATTTTTTTTAAAATAGCTTGATAATAGGAAAAATTCTAGATTTCTTTATATCTCTAGATATGAATCTATATTATCTTGTTATAATTTTTATAAATCCCCCAAAATTCTAGGGTATTAGTTATAAGTTTTCTTTCTTGCTTCTCTCTTTCTCTCTACAATCGCCGATTTTCTTATTATCTTGCTTGAGAATCTTATTTCAGGCGCTATGGCTCCCAAAAGAACAAGAGAAGAGACAGCACAAGAGGGAGGAAACCAAGAAGTGGCTGTTCAGGAGAGGGTTCGTTGGAGTAAGGATGAGAAACGGGACAAGAACAGCTTCAAAGGCTGAAGTTCGAGCCAACTAAGTTTGCAGACAGAGGATTGCTGGCTAAGATGGGGATTTTAGGAGATTTCGATCAACTCCTCCAGAAGATAGGGCTGAGGTGTTTGTCACATATGGATTGCCCAACCTTTCCCGAAGTGACAATCGACTTCCTTGCCACTTTGGAGTTTGTGTACGAGAACCCTAGCGTCCCAACTCCTTCTCAAGGCCGCCTCTCTTTCAAGAAAAAACGTCAAGCCTTCAGTCTCTCAATCCCAGAGCTTTGCCAAGCTTATGGCCTTGATGCAGCTGCCACAAAGGTTGAGTTTCCCTCCTTCACTCAAGCAAACGATTTTTGGGACCTCATAGCCAATGACGACTACAAGGCGAATACCGCAAAGATGAAGAGAGTGAGGAACCCGGTGCTACGTTACACTTTGAAGCTAATGGCCAAAACCTTTAGTGGTCGGTCAGTAGCCCCCACGGTCACCAAGACGGAGCTTTGCTTTTTATTCCAAGGCATTAAGCATCTCGTGTGTGACCCGGATGAGAACGATGAGCCGTTGGAAGACCAGCTCGGAGATGACGTGAACTGCAGGTGCATCCTTGCTGCTTCGTTGGTGAAATACAAGGCATATGTGATAACAAGACTTTCGCAGCAGTGTGTGCAATGATGTATCAAAGCTCAAATTCAACACTTAGTTGTAGTAATGTATGCAAGCGAGTATCAATCCAATCCTAGAAGCTAGAAAGATCAGTGAGAATGCAAGGATCAAGTAAAGCTAGGCAAATGATGAATGATTTTGAGAAATTCCTAAAAACTAGATGCTATTATCAAATGGTAGGCAGAACTATTTTAAAAATACCAGGAATGAGCTAGCTACCACGAGGAAAAGACAGAATAATTAAAATGCAAAGCTACGAATTACTAAAATTCGACTAGTGGATCGACCACGAGATCGACCACTAGATCGAGCAAAAGCAATCGATCTAAAAGGTAGTTTGAAGCGAAAGTAAATCTAATGACCAGGATGCAAGCAAGAAACGAACGAATGATCAACAGGGACTAAGAAATACTAAAAGGAGGGTCTAGGGTTGAGATTCATGTTCAGGGGTTTCAAAGGTTCAAGCTTGGTTTGAAAACTCTAGATCTACTCACTTTGTGAAGTTCTCTAAGCCTTGAAAACAGAACAAGATCCATCCATGGCGTTTGGTAAAGATCACTCTCTCATTCTCTCCTCCAGACCCATGGCGTTTGGCGGAAGAAGAGATTGAAAGGCAAGGAAAACAGATTTCAAACACGCGGCTTAAATAGTCCTCTAAACTACCATGGCGTTTGGAAAAGAGTAACTAATCTCTAGGATGCGATTTTCAGAGATCTCTGGATCCTGTCAAGGTAAGAGTTCTCTCTGATCATAAAGATCTTGGCGTGAGACTCTTTAAGCCTTAAGAACTCGACATCCTAGAAGAGAAAGCCTTTAAAAACAATAAAACACCAAACTTGAAAACCCTTTCGACCCCTTGAATCCTCTCAACCCCAAAACCCAACAAATGTACTCGCGACTCATGAGATAAACTGTACGAAATGCAATAAACGAAGAACTAAATATGAAAGACGATTGATTTAACTTAAACGATCCAATATTCAAAAGCAAAACAAGAAAAAAGCTTGAAGTTCAACAATGGCGAATCGCCTAAAAACGAGAGAGAAGATGAAAAAGTAGTCGACAAAACGTGATAAGGAAAGAGATCGTTGGTTTTTGCCTAAAATGGCCAAACCGCAAATGGTCCCCCCCCCCCCCCCTTCGCTACGGTCCAAAAACAGGCTGGACGGATAAGGTTGATCTGGGATCGATCATGAAGCTCGATCTGGCAATGGATCATGTCCTGAATCGAGTGGCTCTTGGTCGATCCTCGAGTCGATCTTGTGCTGATCGGATTGGAAGCTCGATCCGGTCCTCGATCTGCATGGCGTCGTCTACGTCCGTACTCCAAATCGATCTCCATGCTCGATCTTCTGGTCGATCCCATCTAGATCGACCTTCCTTGCTTGATCTGCTGCTCGATCTCAGGTCCTTAGCATGCAATCCTGATTTCTCCAAGTGTCCATAGGCCTCTCCACGAACCTCAGCACGTCCACGAATCTTCCATAGCTCCAAAATAACCGAAAGCAACCTGATTGGGATGCGAAATGCACGAAACATGCGAATGCTGGTGCAAAGACACTCTAGGACCTAAAGTGATGCAAACTAACCTAATATGCAATGTAAATGCATGAGAAACTAAACTATGTGTATGCGAAATGCATGGAATATGTAGTTATATCAACTCCCCGAAACTTACTTCTTGCTTGCCCTCAAGCAACAGAAAATAAGGAAGGAAAAGAGGTTTTAAAACAGACGGGGGTTTAAGCTTCTTGCAAAGGTGTTTTTCAAATGAATCAATCTCAACGTCCTAGTTACTAGTTCTAAAATGCGATGCGCACACTCATACTCCAAAGAACTTAGCCATACTCATCACACAAAGGAATTCAAATCATGACTCTCCTATTCCAAACAATCAAAGAAACTCATCCTTTAACATTCATTAATAACCGAACCATGAATCAAACTTATGCACTTTAAAGCAGAACACATTTGGCTAAGGGTATAGCCTATGAGCATAGAATGATCTCATTTGAAAAAGGGTTTTTATTTAAGACAAGGGTTTCTCTAAAAAATGGTAAGAACTTTATGCACAATGCTAAAGGTAAAGGCAATTGATGCATACATGATCAGATTCTCATCTACCCATGTAAACTAACAATGATCCTAAAACCCCTCTCATTTATTTCTATTTAAGCTCACTCACCACTTAGAGTCTACCCTTTTTCCCAAAGCAAAAGCTTAGCAATCCCCAAAACAAAACAGGAAACATCTTAACTCTTTTAGGCTTAGTGAAAAGGTTTTTTAAAAAATTAAACTCCTTATTATTTTTTTTCTTATTGATAGCTCCCTTATTTTTTTTTTCTTTTTATTTTTTTTATTTTGTTTTAATTTGGCACTTAGGCTCTATATATATGTATGTATATATATATATATATTTTATTTTTTTTTATTTTTGAGAGAGCTATCTTCTGAAATTATTGGAGCATTATACCTTTTAAACACAAGACCTTTCTCTTAAAACCTTTTTCTTACTTCAAAAACCAAACTCTTTTGAAACCGAAAGCATATAAATATGAAAGCAACCCCAATGATCTCCCAAACTTATCCTAAGCTTACATCTAGCTTCAAAATGCAAAGCTAGCAGTCATATGAGAACCTAATCATGTCGCCTATACGTAACACTTTATGCTAAGTTCAAACCGGAAGAGGCCTCACAATAAGGTCAAGGTGGGAGTTCTACTTAGGCTCACAAAGAGTGGTAAAAGAAAGAAGAGAGCTTAAATATTTTAAAATCCATGTGTTCAATTTCAAATACATAAGAATGATATTTGAAAAAATTCAAGTTAAGGTTTTCACTTAATAGGACAAGTTTCAAATCATGAGAGTTCAATTCAAGTCACGAAAATCAAAACTAGTGATCCAAGCATGGTAAGAACTTACTTTAAAAGTATAAGCAAAGTATTAGAGAACTACCAACTAGGAGATTGAAACAATTCATAAGGTTAAAACACCTCTTTAATAAAACTTTAACCCCTTATGCAAATGTGAACAACCTAGATGCTTAAAAATTCTAGCTCAATCCTAAAATGCTTAAAAATGTGAATGCAACTACATGAATTTTTCTTAAAAATTTTTAAAACTTTTACCAATTTTTCATGCAATGAAGACTCAAGGATGCTATAGGGAAAATAAGATCAGAATAAACATGTCAAACCACACACATACTCTCCCAAACTTGAATGACACCGTCCCGGTGGCAAACAAACTCGAAGGAGCTCAAAACACAATGCAAAAAGAAAGAAAATATGAACGGTATATACAAGGGTAGGTTTTTTGGTACCTCGGTACGGATCAGTGGTGTAAACGTACCTACAGACTTTGTAGTATTGGAGATGGACGAGGAGCCTAAAGACCCACTTATCTTAGGGAGACCGTTCCTCGCAACCGCCAGGGCAATAATAGATGTGAAGAACGGGAAGATTGCCTTGCATTTGGGGAAGGAGATCAGGCTAGACTTTGACATCAACAAGGTTCTAAAGAAGCCAACCATTGAAGGACAAGCTTTCTATATCGAAACGATGGATGCCTTGGCGGATGAGTTGCTGGAAGAGCTAGCTCTAGAAGACCATCTGAAGCTAGCACTCACTAAGGAGCCAGGGGAGTTCGGCTATGTGGACCAGAGAACCCAAGAGTACGTGAACCTGCTGGATTCGAGGAGGATTATCAAGAATGAAGAAGGTTGCTGCCTAGAGATCGACCCCGAGATCGACGCTATCACTCGATCCAGGGGATAGATCGACAAGTCAATCGAGAACACAACTCGATCCGGCGCAACAATCGACGGACAGATCGAGAAGGATGCTCGATCAGGAAAAACAATCGAGTCGACGATCGAGAGAGACCTCCCGATCATTTTGGAGTCCAATCAAGAGATCGACTCAGCGCCTCGATCCCTTACTCGATCCATATCAAATCGAGTAAGTGAATCCAGTGAAATGGCTCGATCTAGACGACATCGAGAGGAAAATCGACCGGAGGACTCGATCTCTGAAGGGATAGCGATGGAGGAAAGCAGTCTGAAGGGCCATGCCTCGAGTTCAAGGGAGAGTTCCAAGGAAGAAAGCAACAACAACAGCCACGAGGATGACTGGAGTGAGCTGTTAGCCCCAAAGGTGGACCTAAAGGAGCTCCCAAAAGGGCTAAGGTATGCTTTCTTAGGGCCTAATGACACCTATCCCGTGATAGTAAATGAAAACCTTAGTGATGATGAGTTGCACTCGCTCCTAACTGAGCTGAGAAAGTATAGGAAGGCCATTGGGACTCTTTAAGTGACATCAAGGGCCTTTCTCCAATGCTATGCACTCATAGGATTCACTTGGATAATGAGAACGCCACTTCTGTAGAACATCAAAGGCGTTTGAATCCTAACTTGAAAGAGGTTGTTAAGAAGGAAATCCTAAAGCTTTTCCCCTGTACACGTGGTGCCTAAGAAGGGAGGAATCACGGTCATAAGGAATGAAAAGGATGAACTTATCCCTACTAGGACCATTACTGGTCATAGAATGTGTATTGACTATAGAAAGCTTAACCTTGCGACTAGAAAAGACCATTTCCCTTTGCCTTTTATTGATCAAATGCTTGAGAGGCTTGCAAATCACCCTTACTACTGTATTCTCGATGGGTATAGTGGTTTCTTTCAAATTCCTATCCACCCAAACGATCAGGAGAAGACGACTTTCACATGTCCCTACGGTACCTTTGCATATCGAAGGATGCCGTTTGGATTATGTAATGCACCGGCTACCTTTCAGCGGTGTATGATGTCTATCTTCTCTGATCTTATAGAGGAGATGGTAGAAGTATTCATGGATGATTTCTCTGTGTATGGTGCGTCCTTTCCTGCTTGTTTGTTGAATCTTTGCAGGGTACTTAAACGTTGTGAAGAGACAAACCTGGTGCTGAACTGGGAGAAATGCCACTTCATGGTTAAGGAAGGGATAGTGCTCGGTCACAAGATTTCAGAGAAGGGTATTGAAGTTGATCAGGCTAAGGTGGAGGTCATGATGGGTCTAGAGCCGCCGGTTAATGTTAAAGGGATCAGAAGCTTCTTGGGGCACGCAGGGTTCTACAGGCGTTTCATCAAGGATTTCTCCAAGAGTGCACGCCCTCTTACACGGCTGTTGTGCAAGGAAGCTGAGTTTGTATTCGATGAAGAATGTTTGAAGGCTTTCGTGACCATCAAGGAAGCCCTTACATCAGCCCCTATAGTCCAAGCACCAGACTGGTCTCTTCCCTTTGAGATCATGTGTGATGCTAGTGACTACGCCGTAGGAGCCGTCCTTGGTCAGAAGAGAGACAAGAAGCTACATGTGATCTATTATGCTTCAAGGACCTTGGATGACACGCAATCACGATACACCACTACGGAGAAGGAGCTGCTTGCAGTACTATTTGCCTTTGAGTAGTTCAGATCATATCTCGTTGGTTCCAAGGCTATTGTATACACTGATCACGCTGCCCTATGATACATCTACTCGAAGAAAGACACTAAGCCTCGGCTCTTAAGATGGATTCTGTTACTCCAGGAGTTTGACATGGAGATTAAAGACAAGAAAGGGATAGAAAATGGAGTCGCTGACCACCTCTCAAGGGTAAGAATCAACGAGTCTCTCCCTTTAGATGACTCTCTTCCAGAAGAGCAGCTTATGGCGATTACTACTGCTGTTTGTGGGAAGCTAGAAGGAAGGTTTAAGGAAGTGTTGAGTTTTAAGGAGGAGGATCTACCGTGGTATGCTGATGTGGTGAACTATCTAGCGTGTGGTGAGGAGCCAACACATCTCAGCAGCTATCACAAGAAGCGGTTTATGAGGGAGGCTAGTGACTACTTTTGGGACGAGCCTTACCTATACAAAAGAGGAGTAGACAGCTTGTACCGGAGATGTGTTAAAAAGGAAGAAGCCAGGGACATCCTCTATCATTGCCATGGCTCTTCCTACGGAGGACACTTCGCCTCATTCAAGACTGCCACGAAAGTGTTGCAAGCCGGTTTCTGGTGGCCCTCCATTTTTAAGGATGCACACGAGTTTGTGAAGAGCTGTGAGGCATGTCAGCGAGCAGGGAATATAACCAAGAGGAACAAATGCCTCAAGTTCCTATCTTCGAGGTTGACGTGTTCGATGCATGGGGGATTGACTTCATGGGGCCTTTTCCCTCTTCATATGGCAACAAATACATCTTAGTAGCTGTGGATTATGTCTCCAAATGGGTTGAGGCTGTTGCTTCCCCTACAAATGATTCTAAGGTGGTAATCAAGTTGTTCAAGAGTTTTATCTTCCCAAGGTTTGGGGTACCTAAGGTTGTTATAAGTGATGGAGGAAGCCACTTTATAAACAAGGTCTTTGAGAGCCTCTTGAGAAAGTATGGGGTTAAGCACAAGGTGGCTACACCGTATCATCCTCAAACAAGCTGTCAAGTGGAGGTCTCCAATAGGCAAACCAAGGCTATCCTAGAGAAGACCGTCGGAGCAACAAGGAAGGATTGGTCAGTGAAGCTGGACGATGCTCTTTGGGCCTACTGTACCGCCTTCAAGACGCCAATTGGTACAACTCCTTTCACCTTACTCTATGGCAAGGGCTGTCACCTCCCGGTTGAGCTGGAACACCGAGCATTGTGGGCTGTGAAGAGGCTGAACTTTGATCTCAAGACGGCTCTGGAGAGGTGCCTTATTCAGCTACACGAACTGGACGAGTTGAGGCTGAATGCTTATGAGAGCTCCCGGATATACAAGGAGCGAACTAAGGAGGCTCATGACAAGAAGCTGGTCACCAAGGAGCTTAAGGAAGGAGGACTGGTGTTGCTGTACAATACGAGGCTCAAGCTCTTCCCGGGCAAGCTGAAATCAAGGTGGAGCGGACCGTTCGTGATTCAAGAGGTCTTGCCGTATGGAGCTGTTACTCTGATGGGAAAAAGTGGCAGTGCATTCACCGTCAACGGACACAGAGTCAAGCCCTACTTGGCAGACAGCTTTGACAAGGAGAGTACCTCGGTGCTTCTCCAAGACCCATCATCCGCTTAGACCAAGTAAGGTCTAGCTAAAGACGTTAAAGAAAGCGCACTTGGGAGGCATTCCCATGTTTATCTTGTACATACTTCTGCTTTCATTTCTCTTTCAGTTTTATGTTTTTATGTTGCAAGTGTGTAGGAACAGGTATAAGGAGTCTAAACCTTGAATTTGAGGTCTTAAAGAGGCAATAGGGGTTAAGATAAGGCTAGAGATCGAGTGCTAGATCGACTGATCCTGGCTCGATCTTTGCTAGATCGAGTCAGTGAATCAAGAGGAGCCAGTCGATCTAGACGAGATCGAGTGACAAGATCGACCTTGATGAAAAAGGATCGATCGATCCAAATCGGATCGACCGATCTAATTTCTCTCGGGAAAATCTGTTGAAAATTGATCGATCACTCGACTCGATCCATCACTCGATCTATACCAAATCGACCGCTAAATCGAGGACAGAGCTCGATCATGAGGACTTAGCCGAGGAGCTAACATCTCAATGATCTAGGAGTTGATCGACCAGAAGATCGAGCCAACCAGGCGTTCCAAGGAAAGTGATCGAGATGGAGATCGAGTGAAGCAATCGATCAATCGGTATGGACGTAAATGACGCCATGCAGAGCGAGAGCCAGATCGAGAACACCACTCGATCCACCCGAAGATCGATACCGAGATCGGATGCAACACTCGATTCCCCGAGAATGATCATGACCCGGATCGAGCCGAAGACACGATGTCCGGATATGATCGAGAGAACCACTCGATCCAGTGGTCGATCTCTGTCCTTTCAACCGTTTTTGGCTGTTAGCGAAGGGGGGACCATTGGCTTGTTTGGGCATTTTAGGCAAGGCGGCGAGATGCTTTTTCGATAACTTTTGAGATCCTTATCCTTTTCTTTCAAGTTTTCTCTCTCGTTTTAGTGAAGAACACCATTGTTGAACCAGTTTTCTTTTGAAGCTTTTGTATTCGAATCTTTATCTTTTAATCTAGTTTTCCTTTCATGTTTATCGTCTCGTTTCTTCTGCTTTGCTTGATTTACTCTATGTGTAGCGAGTAGTTTACTTTGGGTTCGGAGTTGAGAGGATTAAAGGGTAGAAAGGGTTCGATCTTGGTTTGTTTTCTAAACGTTTTTAAGGCTATCTCTTCTAAGGTGTTGAAAGCTTAATGCTTGAAGACTCTCACGCCAAGAGCTTCATGATCCGAGAGGTTCCTTACCTTGACAGGATCCAGGAGCCTCGGAAGATCACACCTTAGAGATTAGTTACCCCTTCCTAAAAGCCATGGAAGTTTGGGGGACTAGTTAAGCCATCTACTTGAAATCTGTTTTCCTTGCCTTTCGACCTCTCTTTCCACCAAAAGCCATGGGTTTGGAGGAGAGGATGAAAGAGTGATCTATACCGAAAGCCACGGATAGATCTTGTTTTGTTTTCAAGGCTTAGAGATCCTCACCAAGTGAGTCGATCTAAAGTTTCAAACCCAAGATCGATCCTTTGAAACCCTTTACATGAATCTCAACCCTAGGCCCTTTCTTTTAGAATCTTTAAGTCTTATTTCATCTTTCGCTTGTTACCTGATAGCATCCTGGTCATTAGATTCGTTGTTCTTACGGTTTTAGACGAGATCGATCGTTACTGCTCGATCTAGTGGTCGATCTTGTGGTTGATCCACTAGTCGATTTTTAACAATTCGAAGCTCTTTCCTTTAATTAATCTGTTTGTTTCCAGTGGTAGTTGCTTCCTTTCTAGTATTTTTAAAATAAGTTTCGTTCTGTTTAAGTTGTTGCATCTATTTTTTAGTTAATTTCTCATAAACTGTCTCATTCTGCTTAGATTTGCTTAGTACCTTGCATTCTTTGTGCATTCTCTGCCTCCTAGAAGTGGATCGACACTCTCCTGCTTGCCTTACTACAACATTGCAAGCATTAGAGTTTTGATAACCTCTCTGCTGCATAAAACCTGCTTGAGAAAATAGTTTATCAATGACCCAGAAAACTCCTCACTGCTTTGACTGAATCAGGTGCTTGCAGACTTGTCATCACCTCAATTTTTGCCCTATCCACCTCTATACCGTCTCCTGAGACTCTGTGGCCAAGTACAATACCATCCTGCACCATAAAATGACACTTCTCCCAGTTTAAAACTAAGTGCTTCTCTTCACATCTCTGCAGAACTGCACACAGATTATCCAAGCAGTTCATGAAAGAGGACCCATAAACAGAGAAGTCATCCATGAATACTTCCATAAACTTCTCTATCATGTCTGTAAAAATCGACATCATGCATCTCTGAAAGGTTGCAGGAGCATTACACAGCCCAAAAGGCATTCTGCGATATGCAAAAGTGCCATAGGGACAAGTAAAAGTTGTCTTCTCCTGATCATCTGGATGGATGGGGATCTGAAAGAAGCCTGAATACCCATCAAGGAAGCAGTAATACTTGTGATTCGCCAGCCTCTCTAGCATCTGATCGATGAAAGGGAGAGGAAAATGATCCTTCCTTGTTGCTGCATTCAGTTTCCTGTAGTCTATGCACATCCTGTGTCCTGTCACAGTCCTGGTTGGAATCAGCTCATCCTTGTCATTCTTTACTACTGTGACACCTCCTTTCTTAGGCACCACGTGCACTGGACTCACCCAAGCACTGTCTGATATAGGATAGATGATACTAGCCTGCAACAACTTCATGATCTCTTTCTTGACCACATCCTACAAATTCGGATTCAGCCTCCTCTGGTGCTCAACTGATGATTTCGACTCATCCTCCAAGTGTATCCTATGCATGCACAAGTCTGGGGAGATACCTGAAATGTCATCAAGAGAATAGCCAAGAGCTTTGCGAAATTTTCGCAGCTTGCTTAGCAAAAGGGTGAGCTCTGCATTGTTCAATGAAGCATTAACAATAACAGGATAGGTGGAGTTTTCTCTCAGAAATGCGTACCTTAGCCCTGCAGGGAGCTGTTTAAGCTCAACTTTTGGTGCTTTTGCTGCAGACCAATCACCCATTGTGGCAGCTTTCGCAGATGTGGAGACAAACTCATCCTGTGCAACCAGTTGCATCACTTGTGCAGTAGCATCCATCATCTTTGTGTAGCCTGTTACAGCAGCATCTAAATGCTCATACTCAGCTGTAGAAGTGGTCAACGCCCTTTCCAAGGGATCCTCTGAATTCTTCTCATGGAAGATCTGATCAGAAATGTTTGTGAGAACATCTACATAAAAAGTCTGTCCATCTATGGTTGGCCTCTTCATCAGCTTGTCCATTTCGAATTTCATCACTAAATCGCCAACATTCAGCTCTATTCTACCCTTCCTGACGTCAATAATAGCTCCTGCAGTAGCTAAGAAGGGTCTGCCAAGAATCAAGGGGTCTTTGGGCTCTTCTCCATACTCTAGAACCACAAAATCAGTAGGGATCATACAATATCCTATTTTGATGGGAACATCCTCTATCACTCCTTCAGGGACTCTAACTGATCTATCAGCTAGGACAAGAGATATCCTTGTAGCCTTAAAATCGGTTATCCCCAAACTCTTGGCAACAGAATGAGGCATAAGGTTCACACTAGAACCAAGATCACACAATGACCTCTCAAACTTGTCATTGAAGATAGTGCAGTCTCAAACAAAACTTCCTGGGTCTGAAAGCTTCTCTAGAACTCTGTTCTGAATCACTGCACTGACCTGCTCGTTGATCATCATACCTCCAACCTCAAGACTCAAGTTATTGGTCACCATCCTCTTCACATACCTCCTTATAACAGGAGTGATCCTTACAGCATCTATTAATGGGATCTCTATCACCAACTTGTCCATGATAGCCTTGCATCTTGCATCTTCAATCTCTTGCTTAGACTTCTTAGGATGCTTAGGATAAGGTATCTTGGGTTTATACACGGTCTCCTTAGCATTATCTAAAGTCTTAGGCGAAACTGCAGCATGTGGTGTCTGGTGACGAGCGTCACTGGAATGGTGGCGAGCGTCACCCAATTTGGACGAGTCGGGATTGATCACTGGATATGGGTGACGAGCGTCACCCATCTGGTGACGGTCGTCACCAATTTGTGAAGAGTCGGGGTCGGGGTTGTGCTCGATGGGTGACGAGCGACACCCATTATTGGTGACGAGCGTCACACGTGGTTCTTCAGCAAATATTTCTTCATCTTCATACTCTTCCATACCCACGAAATTCTTTGATGTTAAATCCTTCTGCAACACTGGTTGCAGGTTCTTTCCACTCCTCAATGTGATGGCATTCACATGGTGTTTGGGATTAGCATCAGTTCTTCCTGGAAGAAATCCTTCTTGCCTCTGAACAGCTCCTGCTGTTTGGGCAACTTGAACATCAAGCTCATTCATATGAGAGTTCAGACTCTCAATTTTTCCATTCAAATCCTGATAGAGCGAATCTATCTTGCCATTAAAGTCTACTGTAAGGTTCTGTTGTCCTTCCAAGATCTGTTCGAACAAAGCTTCCATTTTATTCCCTTGTGGAGGTGCTGGTTGATAGGAAGAAGAACCATAGTTTCTGTAATTTCCACTGTTCTGGAATGGCTTCTGATACTCTGTCTTCTGGAATGGGGGTCTAGGAGTGAAACCAGGCGTGCTCTGTCCTCCTGTAAGGGCGTTCTTCTGATTATTGTTGCTGTATTCTCTGTTCCACTGCTGATTCCCATACCTTTGTCCCTGAAAACCACCAGAATTGATGAAATTTACATCCTCCTGCTCAACTTCCTCTGGAGCTTCGAAAGTTTCCACTTCTGCAGCAAAGTGAACTGATTTCTTCCCCACCAAAAGGCTGTGCATATCATCCAACCTAGCCTTAACTTCAGCAATATGATTTCCATCAGCTACACCAGCTTGTTTCATTCTATGAAAGTCTGCGTTTTTAGTGCTGTTGCTGCAGACCAAATTTTCAATCAGTCTTATCGCATCTTCTGGTCTGTTGGTGTTGAAGTTTCCTGCACTTGCTGCATCCAGCGCCATCTGATATTTCCAGTCAATGCCTCTGAAGAAAATCCCAAGTAATTGCACCTGACTGAAACCATGATGAGGACAGTCCCTTTGATAAGACTTGAACCTGATCCAAGAGGCCTTGAAAGCTTCAGTAGGGCCTTGTGTAAATGATGCAATTTTCGTCCGCATGTCCTCTGATCTTGCATCATCATAGAAGTTGTTCAAAAAGGCTTTCTTGGTGTCTTCCCAAGTAGTCAATGAAGCAGGTTCCAGTTGCTTCAGCCAATATGCAGCTTCTCCTTCAAGAGAGTAAGGAAAAAGCTTGCAGAACAGAAAGTCATTGCTAACCCCATTAGCTTTGACACTGGAAGCCAAGTCCTCAAATCTCTCTATGTGATCCATAGGATGCTCATGAGGTAAACCATGGAATGGATTCTGGCCAACCAGCTGATAGTAGACAGGTTTAACCTCAAAATCGTTTCTCTGGAAGGCAGGAGGTCGGATTGCAGCTCTGTTGGCATAGAACTGATCAGGCCTGTTGTAGTCACCTAGAGTCCTCTGAACAAAACGCCCAGCAGCGTTATTGACAGCAGCAGGGACTCCCACGTTCTCAGCCACTTGCTGAACCTGCTGTTCAACAATGACATTCCCCTCTTGATCAATTCTCTGCCCCTCTTCGTTCCTCCTGTTTCCTTCTCTGTCAACCAAGTGACCTTCTACATCTTCAACCAAGATAAATGGAGCGACCATTGTAGATTTCTTCTTAGCTTTCCTGTTAGTTCTCTCCAACCTAGCAAGCTCGTCGATGCTCAAAGTCACAAGCTCCTTCTCTTTGTTGCTTCTGGTTCTGCGATTAGGCATACACCTGAAACAGGAACAAAGTAAGGTAGCTGAAAGTCAGTAAACAAATAAAAACTTAGACAAAATCCTAATACTAAAAATCCATAGGCAGCTATTACTCCCCGGCAACGGCGCCAAAAACTTGATAGGATCAGGTTTTACCCAAATAAAACTACTGCAAGTGCACAGCAAAAGCAGTTGTAGTACAAGGGGTATCGAAATCCCAAGAGAGTAATGCAAACTACACTATCGAATGTAGATTCGGATTAAGCTAAGCAAAATATGATGTATGTAATGCGAATGAATAAATAAAAGTAAGCAAACAATTTTTGTAAGATGATCTAAGTTCAAGAAGACTAAAAGCGCTAAGTCAGGGTAATTCGGAGGTTGAATCCAAGAATGTATGATGCAGGAAATCAGGGATGATTAAGAACCGTTTTAAACATGAATCACTAATGCATAACTAATCAATTCTCATTGCAAAAGTTATCTATGCCTAAATCACAGAGTTTCAAATCTCTTTGCAAACCCTAACAACCTAAGTATGCAGGAATGATCAGATTCAATTGTTTACAAAACTCCTAAGCCAAATCTCTTTGCACTAAGTTGCTTTGCTCATCAAATACTAGTTCAGGTTATGAATAATTCTCTCACAAATATTTAACAACCTATGATTTTCGGATTCCTAGATGATGTGTCTCAGAAATTCGATTTTAGAGCAAGCAGAGATGAAAAACCATGAGATATTCCTAACAGATAGCGATTCTACACTCTTTTCATCAACCTTTGAAAAACCCTAACTTAACTAGCAGATTACTCAGACATGATTATCAGATCACAAAACATAACTGAATAAAATTGCATTAAGAGAAAGAGTAAGAAATAAAGGGGGTTCGAAATCTTCTCAAAAGAGTACAGGATTTTGTCTCCCCAAAAAGCTCTGAATAAATCTCTCTCTAAGCTCTCTGAATTCTTAAAAACTAAGATAATCGTCAACAATGGCTGAAAAACCTAATAAATAGAAGCTAAACACGAATCTGGGGTCTTCATGTAAATAAAGGAAATTTCTGGGCCAATTCTGCAAATCTTCTTCACACTTTTAATAAAGCAGCCACGCTCCTTCCTTTGTGGGTGACGAGCGTCACCAAAGGTGGTGACGAGCGTCACCATATGTGATACTTTATGCTTCGAGCTTGGTACTTCGTGGCTTCAACCCAGAATGCTCCAAAAGGTTCCAAAATCTCCAATTATGCTCCAGACCTGCTATAACCTGCAAAGACTCTTCTAGGACTCTAAAAAGAACAAAAAGACTCAATAAAAAGGACTTATATCATGGTTAAAAACCATAAAAACCATGATATATCACATACGGACCGCTCCACCGTGACTTTAGCTTCCTTGGAAAGAGCTTGTGTCTCGAGTTGTATAGCAGCACCAAACTCCCTTCCTTAAGCTCTTTAGGTACCAGCTTCTTGTCATGAGCAGCCTTGGTACGTTCCTTGTAGATCCTAGCGCTTTCATAAGCGTCCAGCCTTAGCTCATCAAGCTCGTGCAACTGGATCAAACGCTTCTCCTGAGCCGTCTTCAGATCAAAATTCAGCCGCTTCACAGCCCACAACGCCCTATGTTCCAACTCAACAGGAAGGTGACGCCCTTTACCGTAGAGAAGAGTGAAAGGAGTAGTACCAATGGGTGTCTTGAAAGCAGTCCGGTAAGCCCACAAAGCATCATATAACTTCACCGCCCAATCCTTCCGAGTAGTCCCAACTGTTCTCTCGAGTATCGCCTTGATCTGACGGTCAGAGACCTCCACTTGGCCACTCGTTTGAGGATGGTAAGGCGTAGCTACCTTGTGCTTCACACCATACTTCTTTAACAGATTTTCAAACAGCTTGTTGATGAAATGGCTCCCTCCGTCGCTTATCACCACCTTGGGAACTCCAAACCTCGAGAAAATAATGCTCTTAAATAGCTTGATCATCACCTTAGAGTCGTTTGTTGGGGAAGCAATGGCCTCAACCCATTTAGAGACATAGTCAACAGCCACTAGTATGAACTTGTTGCCGTATGATGAAGGAAATTGCCCCATGAAGTCTATGCCCCACGCGTCAAAGACGTCTACCTCAAATATGGGAACTTTAGGCATCTCATTCCTCTTAGTAATATTCCCTGCTCTTTGACATGCCTCGCAGCTCATCACGAACTCATGGGTGTCTTTGAAGATGGACGGCCACCAGAAGCCGGCTTGTAAGACCTTAGTGGCGGTTTTGAGCAAAGCAAAATGCCCTCCATACAAAGACCCGTGGCAATGAAAGATGATGTCTCTCGCTTCCTCCTTTGTCATGCATCTTCTGTACAGGCTATCCACTCCTCTCTTGTATAAATAGGGGTCATCCCAATAGTAGTGGCTCACGTCTCTCATGAACTTCTTCCTATGCTAGTTGTGAAGATGCGACGGCTCCTCCCCACATGCCAAGTAGTTCACAATATCCGCGTACCAAGGGAGATCCTCCTCTTTGAAGCTCAGAACTTCCTCAAAACGCCCTTCTAAGCTTCCACAAACAGCCGTAGTGATTGCCATGAGTTCTTCCTCGGGGAGAGAATCGTCTAAAGGAAGAGACTCGTTGATCCTTAACCGAGAGAGATGGTCAGCAACGCCGTTCTCTATTTCTTTCTTGTCTTTGATCTCCATGTCAAATTCTTGAAGCAAGAGGATCCATCTCAAAAGCCTCGGCTTAGTGTCCTTCTTGGAATAGATATAACGCAAAGCTGCGTGATCCGTGTAAACTATGGTTTTGGAACCCATGAGGTAAGCCCTGAACTTCTCAAAGGCGAATACAACCGCCAATAGCTCCTTCTCCGTAGTTGTGTACCTCGTTTGCGTGTCATCCAAGGTTCTTGAAGCATAGTATATCACGTGCAGCTTCTTATCCTTCCTTTGGCCTAGAACGGCTCCCACAGCATAGTCGCTAGCATCACACATAATCTCGAAAGGTAGAGTCCAGTCTGGTGCTTGCACTATAGGCGCGGATACTAGGGCCTCCTTGATGGTCACGAAAGCTTGCAAACACTCCTCATCAAAGATGAATTCAGCCTCCTTGCACAACAGCCGCGTGAGAGGGCGTGCAATCTTAGAAAATTCATTAATGAAGCGCCTGGAGAGACCGCTGTATAAAGGTATAAGGGTTCTCCTTCAAAGGGTTTAGCTAGGATGGGGGGGCTCGGTGAGATAGGTTTTGAGTTTGATTAGTGCCTCCTTGCATTTTTCGTCCCACTGGAATTTTTTGTTTCCTTTAAGGAGCTGGTAGAATGGGAGACACTTGTCGGTTGACCGCGAGATGAATCGGTTGAAAGCTGCAACTCGACCGGTCAAGCGTTGTACTTCCCGAGTTGTCCTGGGAGATGGCATTTCGAGGAAAGGCAAAATTTATTTCGGGTTCGCTTCGATTCCTCATCCCGTGACTAGGTAGCCGAGGAATTCGCCTGAGGCGGCTCTGGAGGTACATTTGGCTGGGTTGAGCTTCATCTCGTATTAGTTTAAGATTTTGAATCATTCCCTGAGTTTTGCGACGTGGTCTATGTCTCTCGCAGACTTGACCAGCATGTCGTCTATGTAGACTTCCATGGTTTTACCGAGCTGGTTAGCAAACATTTTGTTCACAAGCCTTTGATAGGTCGCTCCTGCGTTTTCCAGGCCGAATGGCATTACTTTGTAGCTGTAGGTACCTCGATCGGTAATGAAGGCTGCTTTTTCTTGGTCTTCCGGATTCATCTTGATCTGATTGTAACCGGAGAAGGCGTCCATGAAGGACAAGAGTTGATGGCCAGCTGTGGCCTCGACCAGGCGGTTATTGTGTGGAAGTGGGAAGCTGTCTTTTGGACATGCTTTGTTTTGGTCGGTGAAATCGACGCAGACTCTCCACTTTCCACTTTTCTTTTTGACGACCACGGGGTTTGCCAACCAGGCGGGGTATTTTACCTCTCTGATCGATCCCACTTTAAGCAGTCGGTCTACCTCATCGTTGACTGCCTTAGCTCGATTTGGGCCGAGCTTGCGGCGTTTCTTTCTGGCAGATTTGATAGTTGGGTCGATGTTGAGTT
This sequence comes from Thlaspi arvense, assembly GCA_911865555.2. Classification (NCBI taxonomy): domain Eukaryota; kingdom Viridiplantae; phylum Streptophyta; class Magnoliopsida; order Brassicales; family Brassicaceae; genus Thlaspi; species Thlaspi arvense. Next base: position 24,251,453 of record OU466863.1, on the reverse strand, counting down.
CGTGCGCGGCGACCTCTGTATTGATGCCCGCATGTCTGCAGTGGACCATGCGAAGGTGCTTAGGTTTTCTTTTAGAAAATCTATTAGTTCGGTGTGAATTGTCTTCGCAAGGTCGACCCCGATTCCAACGCACCTTTCGGGGTTAGAGTCGTCTATGCATACTTGCTCGATTAGTTCTGTTCGAGGTTCGCATACATAGGGATCTTTGTTGTGATTGAGTTGTCGGACTGTGAGCTCCTCCTCTTTCAGTAATTTCTATACGGGATCTTTCTATGCTCACAAGAAGCTAGCCATATAGCAATCCCTTGAGGCTTGTTGGGAGCCGCGTATCGATTTGGTTCCCAAAGGGGTTGGGAATTTGACACATTGCTGGTATGTAGAAGCCACAGCTTTCATTGCGTAGAGCCAAGGTCTGCCGAGAATGGCATTAAATGGACCTGGCCGATCTACGACTATGAAGTCAATTGTTTCTATGACTCCGCCGGCCTTAACTGGGAGCTGGATGGTTCCCAAGGAGTAGGTGGTTTCTCCTGCGAAGCCGGTGAGTGGAGTTCGATCGTTCGACGACATGGATGTTTGGTATCCCATGCGTCTAAAAGCGTCGAAGAACAACACGTCTACCGAGCTTCCGCTATCAATCATGACCCTTGTGAGGTCGAATCCGCCTACAGCGATCTGTATGACGAGTGCGTCGTCATGTGGTTTATCTAGAGTCAGCGTTTTGCTTTCTTGAAAGCTGATTTGATGTCGGGTTCGTCCATGGGTAGGTTTACCGTGGCGGAGTCTACCTTGCGTTGATATGCCTTGATTGAGTTGATTGAGTCTCGGCACATCTTCGAGCCTCCGCAGATGAAGTCGATTCGCTTCACTGTGGGTAGCTCCCCCTCCCCCTCGAAGGAGTAAGCGATACGTGAGCTAGAGCTCGCTTTAGATCGAGGTGTCGGACTTGGGTGATGCTCGGTTTTGACGAGCTTCTGAGTAGTTTTAACACGTGTCCTCCCGCGACCTTATGGAGCCTGGTTGAGCTAGAGCTTGATGGCTTCCTAGGTGTGGGCGGGGTGGCAATTGCTGATTTCATTGATCCACCACATAGGTTTAGCTCTCTAAAGATCAGGTCGATTCTTTTTCTCGCTGAAGGAGGGGAGTCAGGGGTTTGGACTTCAATTTCGACTTCGTGGTCTCGTTTTTGAGGTGCTTTGTTAGGGTCCGCTTCCCTGTTTCGGGTCGAGGTTTTTTTGGGCTTTCCGCTTTTTCCCTCGGCCTTCTCGGATTTTTTCGCCAGGATCCTAGCTCGAGTTCGACATTCCTCGGTGGAATGTCCGTTCTATTTGTGCTGCTCGCAGTATTTGCTTTTGTCGAAGCTCGACTCCTTTTCAGGAGACGAACTCTCTATAGCATATGAATGCTGACCTTTGCCCTGCAGCTCCCTTTTGGGGGGTCTAACGTTAGCTTTCTTCGACCCGGAGGGTGCGAGAGAGCTCAAAAACACAAAGCAAAAATCAAGAAAGCATGAACGGTATGTACAATGGAAGGTTGTTGTTACCTCGGGTCTAGCCTTGGCTGGAACTTGAGGATGTTCCAGACGAGCTAGAGACTACGGCTTTACCTTTGGAAGCTGGCTCTTGGAGAGAGAGGCGAGCCGGCTGAATGTTGCTGCCTTGAGTCTCACGGATGACAACTCCACCGGTTGAAAGCCTTCTCTTCTCGGGCTGTTGAACCTCTTCACTTGCAGCCTTCTTAGGTGAGCCTCCTTGAAGTGATTTGACCTTCTTGGCATGCTTCTTGAGTATCTTGCTCTGCCACTTGTTGATTTTCCTTTGCATCTCCATAACAGAAGCAAGGAACTTCTCCGTCTTAGTCCGCGGCTCAAAATCAAACTTGGGGAGGACAAAGGCTTCGGGCAACTCATCATCCGTGGCAGGAGACTCTGATCTTGGGCGAATAGCTTGTCGGGTTGCGGCTGTGGCTCCTAGAGGGGCAAAACACTCCTCTACGCTTGGTCTCGGCGTTTGGCAAGATACACACTCTCTTCTCATTCTCCGTGTTAATGAACAGGTATTCAAAAAAACCCTCAGCTGGCGTGCGTCCCAAGCAGTCCATGTTCCTAAGGTATGTCTCGTCCATGAAGGCTCTTTCTGGAACAGGGGTGTAGTCTTGGAGCGGTACACCAGCTTGCACGAACAAGGGAGTGAGGAAACCGCCAATGAGCGAAGAGCTTGCCTTGCACCTCAAGGCATACACCTTGTATTTCACCAATGAAGCCGCCAAGATGCATCCGTAGTTCACGTCGTCTCCCAACTGGTCTTCCAACGGCTCATCATTCTCATCCGGGTCACACAAGAGATGCTTGATGCCTTGGAACAAGAAACAAAGCTCTGTTCTAGTCACCGTGGGGGCTACTGACTGTCCGCTGAAGCTGTTGGCAATCAGCTTCAACGTGTAACGCAGCACCGGACTCCTCATTCTCTTGATCTTTGCAGTATCCGCCTTGTAGTCATCGTCGGCGATGATGTCCCACAGCTCGTTTGCTTGAGTGAAGGAGGGAAAGACAACCTTTGTGGCAGCTGCATCGAGGGCATAAGCTTGGCAAAGCTCGGGGATTGAGAGACTGAAGGCTTGGCGTTTTATCTTGAAGGAGAGGTGGCCTTGAGAAGGAATTGGAACGCTAGGATTCTCGCACGCAAACCTCAAAGTGGCAAGGAAGTCGATTGTCACTTCGGGAAAGGTTGGGCAATCCATCCGTGACAAGCACCTCAGCCCTATCTTCTGGAGGAGCTGATCAAAATCTCCTAGAATCCCCATCTTGGCCAGTAATTCTCTGTCCGCAAACTTAGTCACCTCGAATCTCAGCCTTTAAAGCCGTTCCTTGTCTCTTTTCTCCTCTTTAATCCAACGGACCCTCTCTTGAACAGCCACTTCTTGGTTTCCTCCCTCTTGGGCTGTCTCTTCTCTTGTTCTTTTTGGAGCCATTGTGCCTGAAACAAGTTTCTCAAGCAAAGCAATGAGCAAAAAGGCGATATGATGAGAGAAAGTGAAAAGCAAAGAAGAAAACCTATAGCTAATACCCTAGAATTTTAGGAGATTTATAAAAATTATAACAAAATAATAGAGAATCATATCTAGAGATAGAGAGAAATTTAAATTATTCCTATTATCAAGCTATTTTTAAAAAATTAGAAACCGCCCTAGCATCTAAACAATCAAAGCGAATAAAAAAGGATATTTTTTTTTTTGAAGATTTTCTTAAAGATTCAAAAATACCTTTGCAAGGATTGAAAAAGATGCTTGTTAGCCTTTAGAAAACAAAGAACTCACACTCTCTTTTGCTTAACAACTCGAGAAAACAAGAATGAGAGTGTGAAAGTGGTTAAAAACATTTAAAGGCTAACAAAAACAAAACCATGGGTAAAAGAAGTGGTTTTCTGACAAAAGCTGTGGTTAAGGCACATCTTTCATGGTCAAAGATGCTTGCCTTGACCACTTTTTGAATTTAAAAACCGGAGGGAAAGAGGAAGAGAGGGAAAATAAAATGTTACCTCGGCACGAGATCGAGTCCATTTGGTCGATCTAGGACTCGGTCTCATGCCTATAATGGCTTGGATCGAGAGGGCTTCTCGATTTGGAACTCGATCCGGATTGAACCGAGTTTTGGATCGATTGCACCTCTCATTCCTTGAGTTTTTGGCACAACGGCTAAGTCCTCGTGATCGAGCCAGGTTCTCGATTCAGGGGTCGTTTAGCTTTGATCGAGTGGAAGATCAAGTAGACTACTCGATCTAGCCTTGAGAATCAAGTGACTCAGTCGATCCACCTCTCGTTTGCTATTCAGGCTAAACATATAGGGTGTTCATCTTCTCATGATCGACTGTGTCACACGATCTGTCTACTCGATCTCGTCTAGATCGACTAACTCTTCTCGATTCACTAGCTCGATCTAGCAAAGATCGAGCCAGGATGAGTCGATCTAGCACTCGATCTCTAGCTTATACTCGCCCCTTCTTACACCTTTTGGATCTAAGATCATGGCCTGCAATCCCTCATACTTGTTCTTACACACTTAGAAGATAAAAACATAAAACTGTAAAAGAAATAAAGCAAGAATATATACAAGATAGACATGGGAATGCCTCCCAAGTGCACTTTCTTTAACGTCTTTAGCTAGACTTTACTTGGTTTAGGCAGATGGTGGGTCTTGGAGAAGCATTGAGGTGCTCTCCTTGTCAAATGCACTCGCCATGTATGGCTTAACCCTGTGTCCGTTCACTGTGAATGCGTATTGAAAGCAGTCCGGTAAGCCCACAAAGCGTCATCTAACTTCACCGCCCAATCCTTCTGAGTTGTCCCAACTGTTCTCTCAAGTATCGCCTTGATCTGTCGGTTTGAGACCTACACTTGGCCGCTCAGTTGAGGATGGTAAGGTGTAGCTACCTTGTGCTTCACGCCATACTTCCTTACAAGGTTTTCAAACAACTTGTTGATGAAATGGCTTCCTCCGTCGCTTATCACCACCTTGGGTACTCCAAACCTTGGAAATATGATGCTTTTAAAGAGCTTGATCACCACCTTAGAGTCGTTTGTAGGGGAAGCAATCGCCTCAACCCATTTAGAAACGTAGTCAACAGCTACTAGGATGAACTTGTTGCCGTAGGATGAGGGAAACGGCCCCATGAAGTCTATGCTCCACGCGTCAAAGACGTCTACCTCAAAGATGGGAACTTGAGGCATCTCGTTCCGATTAGTAATGTTCCCTGCTCGTTGACAAGCTTCACAACTCATCACGAATTCATGGGTATCTTTGAAGATGGACGGCCACCAGAAACCGGCTTGCAAGACCTTAGTGGTGGTTTTGAATGAAGCAAAGTGCCCGCCATACGAAGAGCCATGGCAGTGGAAGATCGAGCAATCCTTCCGATCCAAGGAATCTGATCGAGACGGAGATCGAGTGAAGCAATCTATCAAGTGGTACAGACGTAAATGACGCCATGCAGATCGAGAGCCGGATCGAGTCTACCACTCGATCCGCCGAAGATCGCTACCAAGATCGGATCCAACACTCGATCCACCGAAGAAGATTGAGACACAGATCGAGTTGAAGACACGATGTCCGAAGATGATCGAGCAGCATGCTCGATCTCGAGGTCGATCTCAGTCCTTTCAACCGTTTTTGGCCGCTAGCGAGGGGAGGACCATCCAGCTGTTTGGCCTACTTTGGAAAGGCGGCGATCACATTTTCACACACGCTTTCACTTTTGCTTTTTTATCATCTTTCTCTCTGGTTTTTAGGCGATTCCGCCATTGTTGAATTTTGAAGCTTTTGTTCTTGGATCTTTTGAATCGTTTAAGCTTTATGTAATCGTCTTTTATGTTTATCGTTTAATATTTCATGCTTTTCTTGATTTACTTAATGTGTAGTGAGTAGTTTAATCGGGTTTTGGGGTTGAGAGGATCCTAAGGGGTGGAAAAGGTTTTCAAAGCTTGGTGTTTTCTTGTTTTTAAAGGCTATCTCTTCTAGGATGTTGAGTTCCTAAGGCTTAAAGAGTCTCACGCCAAGATCTTTATGATCAGAGAGGTCTCTTACCTTGACAGGATCCAGAGATCTCTGAAAATCACATCCTAGAGACTAGTTACCCTTTCCCAAACAACATGGTAATTTAGGGGACTAGTTAAGCCATGTTACTGAAATCTGAGTTCATTGCCCTTCAACCTCTCTTTCCACCAAACACCATGGGTTTGGAGGAGAGGATGAAGGAGTGATCCATACCACAAGCCAAGGATGGATCTTGTTTGGTTTTCAAGGCTTAGAGAATCTCACAAAGTGAGTAGATCTAGAGTTTTCAAACCAAGCTTGGGCCTTCGAAACCCCTAAACATGAATCTCGACCCTAGACCCTTCTTTCTTAGCATTCTTACATCTTCGTTAATCATTCGCTTGATACTCGTCGCATCCTGGTCATTAGTTTCATCGCACTTGCACTTTTAGACGAGATCGATCGTTGTTACTCGATCTAGTGGTCGATCCCGTGGTCGATCCACTAGTCGATTTTTATAAATTCATAGCTTTGCATTTTAATCATTCTGTTTGTTCCTAGTGGTAGTTAAATCATCTCTGGTATTTTTTAAAATAGTTTTGCATTCCATTTTACTGCTGCATCTAGTTTTTAGGATTTTCACAAAATCGCTTATCATTTGCTTAGCTTTACTCGATCCTTGCATTCTCATTGATCTTTCTAGCTTCTAGGATTGGATTGACACTCGCTTGCATACTTTACTACAACTAACTGTTGCATTTGAGCTTTGATACATCATTGCATACACTTTGCACCAAAAATCTTGTTATCACTAATCATGTCGCATAAACGTAACACGTTATGCTAAGTTCAAACTGAAAGAGGCCTCACAATGTTGTCACACACGAAAACTTGGCTTCAAAGAAAGGTAAGGGTCAAGGTAGGAGTTCTACTTAGGCTCACAAAGAGTTGTAAAAGGAGAAAGAGAGCCGAAATATTTTTAAGATCCATGTGTTCATTTTCAAATGCAAAAGAATAATATTTAAAAATTCAGATTAGGGTTCTCACTTATTAGGACAAGTCTCAAATCATGAGTGTTAAATTCCAGTCACGAAAATCAAAACAAGTGATCCAAGCATGGTACGGACTTACTTTCAAAGTGTGAGCAACGCATTAGAGAACTAGTAACTAGGATATTGAAACCATTCATGAGCTTAAAACACCTTTTTAAGAAAACTCTAACCCCTTATGCAAATGTAAACAACCTTGATGCTTAAAAATTCTAGACTCAATCCCAAAATGTCTAACAAGATGAATGCAGCTACATGAATTTTTTTTTTGAAAATTTTTAAAACTTTTACCAATTTTTTCCTTTTCTTTTCTATGCCTTAGATGTATGCAAGACTCAAGGGAAGGGAAAATAAGATCAAAATAAACATGTGAAACCACACACATACTCCCCCAAACTTGAATGACACTGTCCCGGTGGCAAACAGGTTCAAGATAGCTCAAAACACAAAGCAAAAATCAAGAAAGCATGAACGGTATGTACAATGAAAGGTTGTTGTTACCTCGGGTCTAGCCTCGGCTGGAACTTGAGGATGTTCCAGACGAATTAGAGACTACGGCTTTGCCTTTGGAGGCTGGCTCTTAGAGAGAGAGACGCGCCGACTGAATGTTGCTGCCTTGAGTCTCACGGATGACAACTCTACCAGTTGAAAACCTTCTCTTCTCGGGCTGTTGAACCTCCTCACTTGCAGCCTTCTTAGGTGAGCCTCATTGAAGTGATTTGACCTTCTTGTCAAGCTTCTTGAGTACCTTGCTCTGGCACTTGTTGATTTTCCTTTGCATCTCCACAACAGAAGCAAGGAACTTCTCCGTCTTAGTCCGCAGCTCAAAATCAATCTTGGGGAGGACAAAGGCTTCGGGGCAACTCATCATCCATGGCAGGTGACTCTAATCTTGGGCGAATAGCTTGTCGGCTGGCGGCTGTTGCTCCTAGAGGGGCAAAACACTCCTCTATGCTTGGGAGAAACTCGATGTTCCCAACTCCCAACAGCTTGGTCTCGGCGTTTGGCAAGATACACACCCTCTTCTCATTCTCCGTGTCAATGAACAGGTATTCAAAGAAACGCTCAGCTGGCGTGCGTCCCAAGCTGTCCATGTTCCTAAGGTGTGTCTCATCCATGAAGGCTCTTTCCGGAACAGGGGTGTAGTCTTGAAGCGGTACACCAGCTTGCACGAACAAGGGAGTGAGGAAACCGCCAATGAGCGAAGAGCTTGCCTTGCACCTCAAGGCATACGCCTTGTATTTCACCAATGAAGCCGCCAGGATGCATCCGTAGTTCACGTCGTCTCCCAACTGGTCTTCCAACGGCTCATCATTCTCATCCGGGTCACACACGAGATGCTTGATGCCTTGGAACAAGAAACAAAGCTCTGTTCTAGTCACCGTGGGGGCTACTGACCGTCCGCTGAAGGTGTTGACAATCAGCTTCAACGTGTAACGCAGCACCAGACTCCTCACTCTCTTGATCTTTGCAGTATTCGCCTTGTAGTCATCGTCGGCGATGATGTCCCACAACTCGTTTGCTTGAGTGAAGGAGGGAAAGTCAACCTTTGTGGCAGCTGCATCGAGGCCATAACCTTGGCAAAGCTCGAGCATTGAGAGACTGAAGGCTTGGCGTTTTATTTTGAAGGAGAGGCGGCCTTGAGAAGGAATTGGGACGCTAGGATTCTCGTACGCAAACCTCAAAGTGGCAAGGAAGTCGATTGTCACTTCGGGAAAGGTTGGGCAATCCATCCGTGACAAGCACCTCAGCCCTATCTTCTGGAGGAGCTGATCAAAATCTCCTAGAATCCCCATCTTGGCCAGTAATTCTCTGTCCGCAAACTTAGTCACCTCGAACCTCAGCCTTTGAAGCTGTTCCTTGTCTCTTTTCTTCTCTTTACTCCAACGGACCCTCTCTTGAACAACCACTTTCTGGTTTTCTCCCTCTTGTGCTGTCTCTTCTTTTGTTCTTCTTGGAGCCATTGTGCCTGAAACAAGTTTCTCAAGCAAAGCAATGAGCAAAACGGCGATATGATGAGAGAAAGAGAGAAGGAAAGAAGAAAACCTATAGCTAATACCCTAGAATTTTGGGGGATTTATAAAAATTATAACAAAATAATAGAGAATCATATCTAGAGATAGAGAGAAATCTAGAATTATTCCTATTATCAAGCTATTTTTTAAAAATTCAAAACCGCCCTAGCATCAAAAACAATCAAAGCGAATAAAAAGAGATATTTTTTTTTTGAAGATTTTCTTAAAGATTCAAAACTACCTTTGCAAGGATTGAAAAAGATGTTTGTTAGCCTTTAGAAAAAAAAGAACTCACACTCTCTTTTGCTTAACAACTCGAGAAAACAAGAATGAGAGAGTGTGAAAGTGGTTGAAAACCTTTAAAGGCTAACAAAAACAAAACCATGGGTAAAAGAAGTGGTTTTCTGACAAAAGTTGTGGTTAAGGCACATCTTTCATGGTCAAAGATGCTTGCTTTGACCACTTTTTGAATTTAAAAACCGGAGGGAAAAAGGAAGAGAGGGAAAAGAAAATGTTACCTCGGCAAGAGATCAAGTCCATTTGGTCGATCTAGGACTCGATCTCATGCCCATAATAGCTTGGATCGAGAGGGCTTCTCGATTTGGAACTCGATCCGGATTGAATCGAGTCTTGGATCGATTGCACCTCTCGTTCCTTGAGTTTTTGGCACAACGGCTAAGTCCTCGTAATCGAGCCAAGTTCTCGATTCAGGGGTCGATTTAGCTTTTATCGAGTGAAAGATCGAGTAGACTACTCGATCTAGCCTTGAGAATCGAGTGACTCAGTCGATCCACCTCTCGTTTGCTTTTCAGGCTAAACGTATAGGGTGTTCATCCTCACATGATCGACTGTGTCACACGATCTGTCTACTCGATCTCGTCTAGATCGACTAACTCCTCTCGATTTACTAGTTCGATCTAGCAAAGATCGAGCCAGGATGAGTCGATCTAGCACTCGATCTCTAGCTTATATTTGCCCCTTCTTACACCTTTTGGATCTAAGATCATGGCATGCAATCCCTCATACTTGTTCCTACAGACTTAGAAGATAAAAACATAAAACTGGAAAAGAAATAAAGCAAGAATATATACAAGATAGACATGGGAATGCCTCCCAAGTGCGCTTTCTTTAACGTCTTTAGCTAGACTTTACTTGGTTTAGGCAGATGGTGGGTCTTGGAGAAGCATTGATGTGTTCTCCTTTTCAAATGCACTCGCCATGTATGGCTTAACCCTGTGTCCGTTCACTGTGAATGCATTTTCACTCTTGCCTACCAACGTGACAGCTCCGTAGGGCAATACCTCCTTTATTTCATACGGACCGCTCCAGCGTGACTTTAGCTTTCTTGGAAAGAGCTTGAGCCTTGAATTGTAAAGCAGCACCAAACTCCCTTCCTTAAGCTCCTTGGGTACCAACTTCTTGTCATGAGCAGCCTTGGTATGCTCCTTGTAGATCCTAGTGCTTTCGTAAGCATCCAGCCTTATCTCATCAAGCTCGTGTAGCTGGATCATACACTTCTCCTGAGCCGTCTTTAGATCAAAATTCAGCCGCTTCACAGCCCACAATGCCCTATGTTCCAGCTCAATGGGGAGGTGACATCCTTTGCCGTACAGAAGAGTGAAAGGAGTAGTACCAATGGGCGTTTTGAAAGCAGTCCGGTAAGCCCACAAAGCGTTATCTAACTTCACCGCCCAATCCTTCCGAGTTGTCCTAACTGTTCTCTCAAGTATCGCCTTGATCTGTTGGTTTGAGACCTCCACTTGGCCACTCGTTTGAGGATGGTAAGGTGTAGCTACCTTGTGCTTTACGCCATACTTCCTTAGAATGTTTTCAAACAACTTGTTGATGAAATGGCTTCCTCCGTCGCTCATCACCACCTTGGGTACTCCAAACGTTGGAAATATGATGCTCTTAAAGAGCTTGATCACCACCTTAGAGTCGTTTGTAGGAGAAGCAATCGCCTCAACCCATTTTGAAACGTAGTCAACAGCTACTAGGATGAATTTGTTGCCGTAGGATGAGGGAAACGGCCCCATGAAGTGTATGCCCCATGCGTCAAAGACGTCTACCTCAAAGATGGGAACTTGAGGCATCTCGTTCCGCTTAGTAATGTTCCCTGCTCGTTGACAAGCTTCACAACTCACCACGAACTCATGGGTATCTTTCAAGATGGACGGCCACCAGAAACCGGCTTGCAAGACCTTAGTGGCGGTTTTAAATGAAGCAAAGTGCCTGCCATACGAAGAGCCATGGCAGTGGAAGATGATATCTCTTGCTTCCTCCTTTGTCACACATCTTCTATATAGGCTGTCAACACCTCTCTTGTATAAATAGGGTTCATCCCAAAAGTATTGGCTCACGTCCCTCATGAACTTATTCCTGTGATAGTTGTCAAGATGTGAAGGCCGTAGTGATCGCCATGAGTTGTTTCTCGGGAAGCGAATCATCTAAGGGTAGAGACTCGTTGATGCTTAACCGAGAGAGATGGTCAGCAACGCCGTTCTCTATCCCTTTCTTGACTTTGATCTCTACGTCAAATTCATGAAGTAGAAGAATCCATCTCAAAAGCCTCGGCTTAGTCCCCTTCTTGGAATAGATGTACCTCAAAGCCGCGTGATCTGTATAAACAATGGCCTTGGAACCCACGAGGTATGACTGGAACTTCTCAAAGGCAAACACTACTGCTAATAGCTCCTTTTCCGTAGTAGTGTACCTTGTTTGCGTGTCATCCAAGGTTCTTGAAGCATAGTAAATCACGTGGAGCTTCTTATCTTTCCTTTGACCTAGAACGGCTCCCACGGCATAGTCATTAGCATCACACATAATCTCGAACGGTAGAGTCCAGTCTGGTGCTTGCACTATGGGCGCGGATACTAGAGCTTCATTGATGGTCACGAAAGCTTGCAAACACTCCTCATCAAAGACGAAATCAGCTTCCTTGCACAACAGCTGTGTAAGAGGGCGTGCAATCTTAGAGATATCCTTGATGAAGCGCCTGTAGAAGCCAGCGTGTCCCAAGAAACTCCTCACTCCTTTTACATTAACCGGCGGCTCAAGACTCATCATGACCTCAACCTTAGCCTTATCAACCTTAATGCCCTTCTCTGATATCTTATATCCAAGCACCATCCCTTCCTTCACCATGAAGTGGCATTTCTCCCAGTTAAGCACCAAGTTTGACTCCTCACAACGCATTAGTACCTTGCAATGATTCAACAAACACGCAGAAAAGGATGCACCATAGACCGAGAAGTCATCCATAAACACCTCTACCATCTCTTCTATTAGTTCGGAGAAGATCGACATCATACAACGGTGAAACATAGCCGGTGCATTACACAACCCGAATGGCATCCTTCGATACGCGAAGATGCCATAAGGGCATGTAAAGGTCGTCTTCTCCTGATCATTTGGATGGATTGGTATTTGGAAAAATCCACTATATCCATCAAGAAAGCAATAGTAGGGATGATTAGCAAGTCATTCAAGCATTTGATCATTAAAAGGCAAGGGAAAATGATCGTTTCTAGTAGCAAGATTCAGCTTCCTATAATCAATACACATACGGTGTCCTGTAATAGTTCTAGTAGGTATAAGCTCATCTTTGTCATTCTTAATGACCGTGATCCCTCCCTTCTTAGGCACCACGTGTACGGGAGAAACCCACGTGCTATCACTTATGGGATTGATCACGTCAGCTACTAGCAGCTTAAGAATCTCTTTCTTAACAACCATTTTCAAATTAGGATTCAAACGCCTTTGATGTTCTATAGAAGAGGCGTTTCATTATCCAAGTGAATCCTATGAGTACAAAGCATTGGTGAAAGGCCCTTAATGTCACTTAGAGAGTACCCAATGGCCTTCCTATACTTTCTCAACTCAGTTAAGAGCGAGTGCAACTCATCATCACTTAAGTTCTCATTCACAATCATGGGATAGGTTTCGTTAAACCCTAAGAAAGCATACCTTAGCCCTTTTGGGAGCTCCTTAAGGTCCACCTTTGGGGCTACCAGCTCGCTCCAATCATCCTCGTGGCTGTTGCTGTTGTTTTCCACCTTGGAACCTTCCTTAGAAGCCGAGACATGACCGTTGAGGCTGCTTTCTTGAGGCGCCGTCTGATATTACTGCATATTGCATACGTTTTGCATTCATATTAGTTAGTTTTTCATGCATTTACATCACACTTTAGAGTAGATTGCATCACTTAGGGTCCTAGAGCATTCTCGCACCAGCATATGCATGTTCCTTGAATTTTGCATCACATTCAGGTTGTTTCTGGCTACTTTGCAGTCGTGGAGATTCGTGGACGTGCTGAAGCTGTTGTGGCGGTTTGTGGAAGGTCGGATGTTTGCTAAGGACCAGAGATCGGGGAACAGATCGAGCATGGCAGGTCAATATAGATGAGATCGACCAGAAGATCGAGAAGACCGGGCGATCCAAGGAAAATGATCGAGACGAAGATCGAGTGAAGCAATCGATCAAAAGGTACGGACGTAAATGACGCCATGCAGATAGAGAGCCGGATCAAGTCCACCACTCGATCCAACCAAAGATCGATACCAAGATCGGATGCAACACTCGATCCGCCGAAGATGATCGAGACCCAGATCGAGTTGAAGACACGATGTCCGAAGATGATCGAGAGAGCCGCTCGATCCCGAGGTCGATCTCTGTCCTTTCAACCGCTTTTGGCCGCTAGCGAGGGGGGGACCATCGGGTTGTTTTCGCCATTTTGGGAAGGCGGCGATGTCTCTTTCGATACACAACTTTTCAATCTTATATTTTTTATGCTTTTCTCTCTAGTTTTGGAGATTATCCACCATTGTCGAACTTAAAGTTTTTCTTGCTTTGTATTCGAATCGTTTGAAGTTTAATCTACTTCCTTTTCATGTTCATTGTTTCTTTCTTCATGCTTTGCTTGATTTATCTTATGTGTAGTGAGTAGTTTCATTAGGGTTCGGGGTTGAGAGGATTCAAGGGGTCAAAAGGGTTTTCGATCTTGAGGTTTTCTGGTGCTTAATGGCTCTCTCTTCTAGGGTGTCGAGTTCCTAAAGCTTAAAAACTCTCACGCCAAGAGCTTTATGATCCGAGAGGTCTCTTACCTTGACAGGATTCAGGGACCTCTGAAGATCGCACCCTAGAGACTAGTTACCCCTTCTCAAAAGCCATGGAAGTTTGGGGGACTAGTTAAGCCATGCGTTTGAAATCTGTTTTCCATGCCCTTCAACCTCTCTTTCCACCAAAAGCCATGGGTTTGGAGGAGAGGATGAAGGAGTGATCTATATCGAAAGCCACGGATAGATCTTATTTCGTTTTCAAGGCTTAGAGATTCTCACAAAGTGAGTCGATTTAAAGTTTTCAACCCAAGTTCGGACCTTTGAAACCCTTGACCATGAATCTCAACCCTAGACTCTCTTTCTTAGCATCTTTACATCCTCTCTCGTCTTTCGTTTGATCTTTGATAGCATCCTGGTCGTTAGTTTAGCTGTTCTTACATTTTTAGACGAGATCGATCGTTGTTGCTCGATCTAGTGGTCGATCCCATTCGATCCACTAGTCGAATTTTAGTAATTCGTAGCTTTGTTCTTTAATTATTCTGTTTGTTCCTCATGGTAGTTTGATCACTCCTGGTAATATTAAAATAGTTTTGCATTCCATTTAGTTGCTGCATCTAGTTTTTAGGGATTTTCTCAAAACCGATCTGTGTTCGCTTAGATTTGCAAAGCCCTTGCATTCTCTTTGCTTTTTCTATCATCCTAGGTGTGAATTGACTCTCTCTTGCATACTGTGCTACAACCTGTCTTGCATTTGAGTTTTGATAGCCTCATTGCATACTCACCCTTGCAAACATAATAGTTATCAAATGGCGCTGTTGCCATCCTAGGATTGTTTAGAAAACATAGAGATTTGGGACTTAGTAAAGACTAAGCCTTTACCTTGTTTTAGTTACTAATCATTCTACTCTCAAACGTGTGTCTCTCAGGTACATGAATCTTCGTTCAAGGGGAGACAACAATCTACTTCAACCCTTGGACAACATTCATCAGCTTGGTCATTCACGGCAAAGAAGAGTACGAGAACAAGCGAGAGCCTTTGAGGATATTGTTCAGCACGTTTTGGTTGACTTTGAAGCTATGGCTGAACACGAGCATCCAGAGGGACCTCCTCCAGCTCACAGGGCAGTGGGAAGGGGCAATGGAAACCCCCAACACGCGGCTAGACCCCCAAGGATCATAGGAGCGGGAGATGCTCCCAATACTCATCACAATAGGTTTGGGATCACTCCTCCTCCTGTACAAAACAACAACTTCGAGATTAAGCCAGGCTTCATCTCCATGGTGCAAAACAACAAGTTCCACGGCTTAGCAATGGAAGATCCCTTGGAGCACCTTGACAATTTCGAGCAAGTATGTGGGATGACCAAGATAAACGGCATATCCGAAGATGCTTTCAAGCTGCGTCTCTTTCCCTTTTCACTCGGAGACAAGGCTAGGCATTGGGAGAAGACCCTCCCACAAGGCACCATCACCTCATGGGCTGAGTGTAAGAAGGCCTTTCTCTCAAAATTCTTCTCTAGCACCAGGACAGCACGGTTGAGAAGCGAAATCAGCGGCTTCACTCAACGAAACAACGAAACATTCAACGAGGCAATGGAACGTTTCAAAGACTACACGATCCAATGTCCACATCACGGTTTCAGCAAGGAGACCCTACTCAGCACCATCTACCACGGAGCTTCACCAAAGATCAGGTTGTTGCTTGACATAGCTAGTAAAGGGAACTTCCTTGGTCAGGAGGTAGAAGAGGGCATGGAGCTGATTGAAAACTTGGCATTGAGTGATGGCAACTACGCTGAGGATTATAACCGTGCACCGAGAGGATCCGAGCTAGAGTCTCACAAAAAAGAGCTGAAATCTTTGCATGAGAAGATAGATAAGCTGGTGTTAGCCAATCAGAAGCATGTTCACTTTGTTGGTGAAGCAGATGAGAATCAAGAGGAGCTTGAGTTGAGCCAGGAAGAAGCCAATTGGGTGGCGGGACAGAACAATTACAAACCTCAAGGCTACAACCAAGGCTACAACCAGAACAACAATCTCTCCTACCGTAGTACCAACGTTGCCAACTCTAAGGACCAAGTGTACCTTGCTCAGCAAACAAAACCTTTCATCCCTTACAACACAGGTTTTCAGCCGAGTGGTGGTTTCCAAGGTCAAGGGCAGAACAACTTCCAAGGGCAACACCAAGGTAACAAGGGTTATACGCCACACTACCCTCCGGTCTTTGCACCTCAGCAGCAACAGCCGATGCAACAACAAGTTGTTCCGGTTCAGGCCATGTTTCAGCAGCTGATACAAGGGCAAGCCTCTACAAACCAGAAGTTCGCCGATATGAACACTCGTCTCGACTCGTCTCTCACTGACTTCTCCACTCAGATCACCAACTTAAACAACAAGATCAAGCAGATAGAGAAGGGGAAAGAGAGTACAAGTGGTCAGAATAGCCTACCGGGCAAGTGTGAGCAGAATCCTAAGGAATATGCCAACACCATCACGTTAAGTAGCGGCAAAGAGCTAGCACCTCCGGTTACTCCTAAGAACAACGAGGACGTTGTAATTCAAGAGGGGGAGGGTAAGCCTTCAGGTGATGATGAGATTAACTTTGACAATGTCTGGATCTAAGGGCCAAGAAGAGGAGACAAAGCAGTTGCTGAGAAGAAAGCAGGGCAAACTACTAAGGAGAAGGATGCTTATGTACCTCCACCGTATGTACCTAAGCTGCCTTTTCCTGGCCGCTTCAAGAAGCAAATTATAGAGAAGCATAGAATCCTCTTTGAGAAGCATCTTAAGGACATGGAGATCAAGCTACCCCTCGTTGACTGCCTTGCAATGATGCCTAAATGCGCTAAATTCTTCAAAGACAATCTCATGAAGAAGAATAAGGAAAGCAAGGAGGTGCTTGTTCTAAGTGAAGAGTGTAGTGCTGTGATACATAAGGAGATAGTCCCTAAGAAGTTGGGAGACCCTGGAAGCTTCACTATACACTGCGCTTTAGGTCCTCTGGAGTTCAAGAGTTGCCTTTGTGATCTCGGAGCTAGCATAAATCTGATGCCTCATTCCGTGGCGAAGAAGCTTGGCTTTACTCGTTTCAAAGACTGTAGGATCTCGTTGGTACTGGCAGATAGGAGTGTGAGGCTACCAGTGGGGCTGCTTGAAGATCTACCAGTGTGAATCAGCGGTGTGAACGTGCCTACGGACTTCGTCGTGTTGGAAATGGATGAAGAGCCTAAGGACCCACTCATCCTTGGAAGGCCGTTCCTTGCAACCGCCGGGGCTATCATCGACGTAAAGAATGGGAAGATCGCCTTGCACTTGGGAAAGGATATAAGGCTGGACTTCGATATCAATGAGGTTCTGAAGAAGCCGACCATATAAGGGCAAGCTTTTTACATTGAAACGATGGATGCCTTAGCGGATGAGTTGCTGGAAGAACTTGCTCAGGAGGACCATTTGAAGCTGTCACTGACAAAGTAGCCAAGAGAGTTTGGCTATGTGGATCAGAGGACCCAGGAGTACGTCAACTTGCTGGATTCTAGGAAGATTGTTAAGAAGGATGAAAGCTGCTGCCTAGAGATCGACCCTGAGATCAACGCTATCACTCGATCCAGGAGTCAGATCGACAAGGCAGTCAAGAACACAACTCGATCCGGTGCAGGAATCGACAAACAGATCGAGAGGAATGATCGATCCGGAAAAACAATCGAGTCGACGATCAAGAGAGACCTTCCGATCATTTTGGGGTCTAATCAGGAGATCAACTCAGCGTCTTGATCCCTTACTCGATCCACATCGAATCGAGTAAGTGAATCAAGCGAAACTGCTCGATCTAGACGACATCGAGAGCAAGATCGACTGGAGGACTCGATTTCAGAAGGGATAGCGGTTGAGGGAATCAGTCTTAAGGGCCATGCCTCAGGTTCTAAGGAGGGTTCCAAGGAGGAAGACAACAACAACAGCCACGAGGATGACTGGAGCGAGCTGTTAGCCCCAAAGGAGGACCTTAAGGAGCTTCCAAAAGGGCTAAGGTATGCTTTCTTAGGGCCTAATAACACCTATCCCGTGATTGTGAATGAAAACTTAAGTGATAATGAGTTGCACTCGCTCCTGACTGAGCTGAGAAAGTATAGGAAGGCCATTGGGTACTCTTTAAGTGACATCAAGGGTCTTTCACCAATGCTTTGCACTCACAGGATTCACTTGGATAATGAGAACGCCTCTTCTATAGAACATCAAAGGCTTTTAAATACTAATTTGAAAGAGGTTGTTAAGAAAGAGATCCTTAAGCTTTTAGAGGCTGGCGTGATCTATCCCATAAGTGACAGCACGTGGGTTTCTCCTGTACACGTGGTGCCTAAGAAGGGAGGGATCACGGTCATTAGGAACGATAAAGATGTGCTTATTCCTACTAGAACCATCACTGGTCATAGGATGTGTATTGATTATAGGAAGCTTAACCTTGCAACTAGGAAGGATCATTTCCCCTTACCTTTTATTGATCAAATGCTTGAGAGACTTGCTAATCACCCTTACTACTCTATCCTCGATGGGTATAGCAGTTTCTTTCAGATACCAATTCACCCAAATGATCAGGAGAAGACGACCTTCACATGTCCCTACGGTACCTTCGCTTAACGAAGGATGCCGTTTGGATTGTGTAATGCACCGGCTACGTTTCAGCAGTGTATGATGTCGATCTTCTCCGATCTGATAGAAGAGATGGTAGAGGTGTTTATGGATGACTTCTCTGTCTATGGTGCGTCCTTTTCTGCGTGTTTGTAGAATCTTTGCAGGGTACTAAAGCGTTGTGAAGAGACAAACTTGGTGCTAAACTGGGAGAAATGCCACTTTATGGTTAAGGAAGGGATCGTGCTTGGTCATAAGATATCAGAGAAGGGCATGGAGGTTGATCAGGCTAAAGTGGAAGTCATGATGGGTCTTGAGGCGCCGGTTAACGTTAAGGGAGTCAGAAGTTTCTTGGGGCACGCCGGTTTCTATAGGCGCTTCATCAAGGACTTCTCCAAGATTGCACGCCCTCTTACACGGTTGCTGTGCAAGGAAGCTGAGTTTGTGTTTGACGAGGAGTGTTTGCGAGCTTTCGTGACCATCAATGAAGCCCTTACATCAGCCCTTATAGTTCAAGCACCAGACTGGACACTACCCTTTGAGATCATGTGCGATGCTAGTGACTACGCCGTAGGAGCCATTCTTGGTCAGAGGAAAGACAAGAAGCTGCACGTGATTTACTATGCTTCAAGAACCTTGGATGACACGCAAACAAGGTACACCACTACAGAGAAGGAGTTGCTTGCAGTAGTGTTCGCCTTTGAGAAGTTCCGGTCGTATCTTGTGGGTTCCAAAGCTATTGTCTACACGGATCACGCGGCTTTGCGATACATCTATTCGAAGAAGGACACTAAGCCTCGGCTTTTAAGGTGGATTCTCTTGCTCCAGGAGTTTGACATGGAGATTAAAGACAAGAAGGGAATAGAAAACGGAGTCCCTGACCATCTCTCACGGCTAAGGATCAACGAGTCTCTCCCCTTAGATGACTCTCTTCCAAAAGAGCAGCTCATGGCGATCACCACGGCTGTTTGTGGAAAGCTAGAGGGGCAGTTTGAGGAAGTGTTGAGCTTCAAAGAGGGGGATCTACCGTGGTACGCTGATGTCGTGAACTACTTAGCGTGTGGTGAGGAGCCAACACATCTCAACAGCTATCAAAAGAGGCTGTTCATGAGAGAGGCTAGTGACTACTTTTTGGATGAGCCCTACTTATAAAAGAGAGAAGTGGACAGTTTGTACCGGAGGTGTGTCACGAAGGAAGAAGCTAAAGACATCCTCTATCACTGTCATGGCTCTTCCTACGGAGGACATTTCGCTTCATTCAAGACTGCCACGAAAGTGTTGCAAGCTGGTTTCTGGTGGCCGTCCATCTTCAAAGATGCACACGAGTTTGTGAAGAGCTGTGAGGCATGTCAACGAGCAGGGAATATCACTAAGAGGAACGAGATGCCTCAGGTTCCCATCTTCGAGGTTGACGTGTTCGACGCATGGGGCATAGACTTCATAGGGCCATTTCCTTCTTCATATGGCAACAAATACATCTTAGTAGCAGTGGATTATGTCTCTAAATGGGTTGAGGCTGTTGCTTCCCCTACAAACGATTTTAAGGTGGTGATCAAGCTGTTCAAGAGTATCATTTTCCTGAGGTTTGGGGTACCTAAGGTGGTTATAAGCGATGGAGGAAGCCACTTCATAAACAAGGTCTTTGAGAACCTCTTGAGGAAATATGGCGTTAAGCGTAAAGTGGCTACACCGTATCACCCTCAAACAAGCGGTCAAGTGGAAGTCTCCAATCGGCAGATCAAGGCTATACTAGAAAAGACTGTCGGAGCAACAAGGAAAGACTAGGCAGTGAAGCTGGATGACACTCTTTGGGCCTACCGTACCGCCTTCAAAACACCGATTGGTACAACCCCTTTCACTCTGCTCTATGGCAAGGGCTGTCATCTCCCGGTTGAGCTGGAACACCGTGCATTGTGGGCTGCGAAGAGGCTGAACTTTGACCTCAAGACTGCTCAAAAGAGGCGCCTCATTCAGCTACATGAACTGGATGAATTAAGACTGAACGCTTATGAGAGC
This sequence comes from Thlaspi arvense, assembly GCA_911865555.2. Classification (NCBI taxonomy): domain Eukaryota; kingdom Viridiplantae; phylum Streptophyta; class Magnoliopsida; order Brassicales; family Brassicaceae; genus Thlaspi; species Thlaspi arvense. The sequence continues at coordinate 24,231,166 of OU466863.1, read as the reverse complement.
TCTCGGATATACAAGGAGCGGACTAAGGAAGCTCATGACAAGAAGTTGGTTGCCAAGGAACTTAAGGAAGGAGGTTTAGTGTTGCTGTACAATTCAAGACTCAAACTCTTCTCGGGAAAGCTGAAGTCAAGGTGGAGCGGGCCGTTTGTGATCCAAGAAGTGCTGCCTTATGGAGCTGTTATATTAATGGGAAAGATTGGCAGTGCATTCACCGTCAACGGACACAGGGTCAAGCCTTACTTGGCGGATAGCTATGACAAGGAGAGTACCTCGGTGCTTCTCCAAGACCCACCATCCGCCTAAACCAAGTAAAGTCTAGCTAAAGACGTTAAATAAAACGCACTTGGGAGGCATTCCCATGTCTATCCTGTACATTTTTCTGCTTTATTTCTCTTTCAGTTTTATGTTTTTATTTTTGCAAGTGTGTAGGAGTAGGTATGAGGAGTCTAAACCTCGATCTTGAAGTCCAAAAGAGGCGATAGGGGTTAAGAAAAGGCTAGAGATCGAGTGCTAGATCGACTGATCCTGACTCGATCTTTGCTAGATCGAGTCAGTGAATCGAGAGGAGCCAGTCGATCTAGACGAGAACGAGTGATAAGATCGATCTAGACGAAAACGGATCGATCGATCCTAAATGGATCGACCGATCTAATTTCTCTCGGGAAAATCCTTTGAAAACAGATCGATCACTCGACTCGATCCATCACTCGATCTATGCCAAATCGACCCCCAAATCGAGGACGTAGCTCGATCACGAGGACTTAGCCATGGAGCCAAAATTTCAACGATCGAGGGAGCCAATCGATCCGAGACTCGATTTATCATGAATCGAGTCACAAATCGAGTAACCCTCTCGATCTAAGCCATTATAGGCATGAGATCGAGTCCTAGATCGCCCAAACGGACTCGATCTCATGCCGAGGTAACATTTTCTTTCCCTCCCTTATTCTTTTCCCTCCAGTTTTTAAATTCAAAACTTGGTCAAGGCAAGTATCTTTGACCATGAAAGATGTGCCTTGACCAAGACTTTGTCAGAAAACCACATTTCCTACCCATGGCAAGGCAAAATACTCAAGAAACTTGCCAAGAAGGTCAAGGCACTTCAAGGAGGCTCGCCTAAGAAAGATGCAAGTGAAGAGGTTCAACAACCCGAGAAGAGGAGGCTCTCAACCGGTGGAGTTGTCATCCGTGAGACTCAAGGCAGCAACATTCAGCCGGCGCGTCTTTCTCTCCAAGAACCAACCGGCAAGGGCAAAACCATAGTCTCTAGCTCCTCTGGAACATCCTCATGTTCCAGCCGAGACTAGACCAGAGGTAACAACCTTTTTCCATTGTACATAACCGCTCATATTTGCTTTTTTTTTGCTTTGTGTTTTGGTGCTCCTTTGAATTTGTTTGCCACCGGAACGGTGTCAAGCAAGTTTGGGGGAGTACATGTGTGGTTTAACATGTGTTTTCTGATCTTATTTTCCTTTAGTATCCTTGAGTCTTTAGATCATGAAAAATTGGTAAAATTTTTAAAATTTTTCAAAGATTCATGTAGTTGCTTTCATCTTGTCAAAACATGGTAGGATTGAGTCTAGAATTTTTCTTAGCATCTAGGTTGTTTGCATTTGCATAAGGGGTTAAAGTTTTCTTAAAAAGGTGTTTTATACTCATGAATTATTTCAATGCCCTAGTTAGTAGTTCTCTAATGCTTTGCTTATGCTTTGAAAGTAAGTTCTTACCAGGCTTGGATCACTTGCTATATTTTCGTGACTTGAATTGAACTCTCATGATTTGAAACTTGTCCTAATAAGTGAAAACCTTAATCTGAAATTTTAATTATCATCCTTATGCATTTGAAAATAAACACATGGATTTTAAATTATTTAGGCTCTCTTCTTCCTCTTACCACTCTTTGTGAGCCTAAGTAGAACTCCCAACTTGACCCTTACCCTTCTTTGAAGCCAAATATTTCTTGTGTGACATCATTGTGAGGCCTTCTTTTTCGGTTTTGAACTTAGCATAAAGTGTTAGGTTTAGGCGACATGATTGGGTTCTCATATGATTGCTAGCTTTGCATTTTGAAGCTAGGTATAGGCTTAGGATAAGTTTGGGGGATCATTGGGGTTGTTTTCATGATTATATGTTCTCGGTTTCAAAAGAGTTTGGTGTTTAAAAGAAAGGAATAGGTTTTAAGTGAAGGATTGTGTTTAAAAATTATATATGCTCTAATAAATTTCACGAGGTAGGTCTCTCAAATAAAAATAAAAAGAAAAAAAAAGGAAAAAAAAGAGCCTAAATGCCAAATAAAAATAAAACAAAAGAAAGAAAAAAATAAATAAGAGAGCTACCAATAGGAAATAGTTAAAGAGCAAAATTATTTTCAACCTCTTCACTAGCCTAAAGAGTTAAAAATGTTTTCTGTTTTGAATTGGGGAATGCTAAGCTTTGAAAAAAAAAGGGGTAGATTCTAAGTGGTGAGTGAGGATGAAAGTTAATAAATGATAGGGGTTTAGGATCTTTGTTAGTTTACATGGGTAGATGAGAATCTGATCATGTATGCATCAATTGCCTTCACCTTTAGCATTATGCATAAAGTTCTTGCCACTTTTGAGAGAAACCCTTGTTTTAAATGAAAACCCTTTTCAAATGAGATCATTCTATGCTCATAACCTACACCCTTAGCCAAATGTGTTTTGCTTTAAAGTGCATAACTTTGATTCATGGTTCGGATGTTAATGAATGTTAAAGGATGAGTTTATTTGATTGTTAGGAATAGGAGAGTCATGATCTGAATTTCTTTGTGTGATGAGTATGGCTAAGTTCTTTGGAGTATGAGTGTGTACATAGCATTTTAGAACTGTTAACTAGGACATTGAGATTGATTCATTTGAAAGGCACCTTTGCAAGAAGCTTAAACCCCCATTCGTTTTTTTTAAAACCTCTCTTCCTTACTTATTTTCTATTGCTTGAGGGCAAGCAAGAAGTAAGTTTGGGGGAGTTGATATTACTGCATATTGCATACATTTTGCATACATATTAGTTAGCTTTTCATGCATTTACATCACACTTTAGACTAGATTGCATCACTTAGGGTCCTAGAGCATTCTCGCACCAGCATACGCATGTTCCTTGCATTTTGCATCACATTCAGGTTGTTTCTGGCTACTTTGGAGTCGTGGAGGTTCGTGGACGTGCTGAAGCTGTTGTGGCGGTTCGTGGAAGGTCGGATGTTTGCTAAGGACCAGAGATTGGGGAACAGATCGAGCATGGCAGGTCGATCTAGATGAGATCGACCAGAAGATCGAGAAGACCGGGCGATCTAAGGAAAATGATCGAGACGAAGATCGAATGAAGCAATCGATCAAACGGTAAATGATGCCATGCAGAGCGAGAGCAGGATCGAGTCCACCACTCGATCCAACCAAAGATCGATACCAAGATCGGATGCAACACTCGATCCGCCGAAGATGATCGAGACCCAGATCGAGTTGAAGACACGATGTCCGAAGATGATCGAGAGAGCCGCTCGATCCCGAGGTTGATCTCTGTCCTTTCAACCGCTTTTGGCCGCTAGCGAGGGGGGGGGGGACCATCGGGTTGTTTCCGCTATTTTGGGAAGGCGGCGATGTCTCTTTCGACACACAACTTTTCAATCTTATCTTTTTTATGCTTTTCTCTCTGGTTTTGGAGATTATCCACCATTGTCGAACTTGAAGTTTTTCTTGCTTTGTATTCGAATTGTTTGAAGTTTAATCTAGTTCCTTTTCATGTTCATCGTTTCTTTCTTCAGGCTTTGCTTCATTTATCTTATGTGTAGTGAGTATTTTCATTAGGGTTCGGGGTTGAGAGGATTCAAGGGGTCAAAAGGGTTTTCGATCTTGAGGTTTTCTAGTGCTTAATGGCTACCTCTTCTAGGGTGTCGAGTTCCTAAAGCTTAAAGACTCAGGGAGGTCTCTTACCTTGACAGGATTCAGGGACCTCTGAAGATCGCACCCTAGAGACTAGTTACCCCTTCCCAAAAGCCATGGAAGTTTGGGGGACTAGTTAAGCCATGCGTTTGAAATCTATTTTTCATGCCCTTCAACCTCTCTTTCCACCAAAAGCCATGGGTTTGGAGGAGAGGATGAAGGAGTGATCTATACCGAAAGCCACGGATAGATCTTATTTCGTTTTCAAGGCTTAGAGATTCTCACAAAGTGAGTCGATTTAAAGTTTTCAACCCAAGTTCGGACCTTTGAAACCCCTGACCATGAATCTCAACCCTAGACCCTCTTTCTGAGCATCTTTACATCCTCTCTCGTCTTTCGTTTGATCTTTGATAGCATCCTGGTCGTTAGTTTAGCTGTTCTTACATTTTTAGACAAGATCGATCATTGTTGCTTGATCTAGTGGTCGATCCCGTGGTCGATCCACTAGTCGAATTTTAGTAATTCGTAGCTTTGTTCTTTAATTATTCTGTTTGTTCGTCATGGTAGTTTGATCACTCCTGGTAATATTAAAATAGTTTTGCATTCCATTTAGTTGCTGCATCTAGTTTTTAGGGATTTTCTCAAAACCGATCTTTGTTCGCTTAGATTTGCAAAGCCCTTGCATTCTCTTTGCTTTTTCTATCATCCTAGGTGTGGATTGACTCTCTCTTGCATACTGTGCTACAACCTGTCTTGCATTTGAGTTTTGATAGCCTCATTGCATACTCACCCTTGCAAACATAATAGTTATCACCGTCCCTTCTGAAATTTAGTCATCCAGTCGATCTTGCTCTCGATGTCGTTTAGATCGAGCAGTTTCGCTCGATTCACTTACTCGATTTAATGTGGATCGAGTGAGGGATCGAGACGCTGGGTCGATCTCCGGATTAGACCCTGAACTGATCGGAAGGCATCTCTCGATCTTGGACTCGATCAATTTGCTGGATCGATCACCCTCCACGATCTGACTGTCGATTGTTGCACCGGATCGAGTTGTGTTCTCGATTGTCTTGTCGATTTGACCCCTAGATCGAGTAATGTCATCGATCTCGGAGTCGATCTCTAGGCAAGCGCTTTCATCTTCTAGCACAACCTTCCTTAATCAAGCAAGTTAACGTATTCCTGATTCCTCTGATCCAAGTAGCCGAACTCTCTTGGCTCCTTAGTCAATGCAAGCTTAAAATGATCCTCCTGAGCCAACTCTTCTAGCAACTAATCCGCTAAAGCGTCCAACGTTTCAATGTAGAAAGCTTGCCCTTCTATCGTAGGTTTCTTCAAATCTTCATTGATATCAAAGTCCTGCCTTATATCTTTACCCAAGTGTAGAGCTATCTTCCCATTCTTGACGTCTATGATGGCTCTGGCGGTGGCTAAGAACGGTCTACCAAGAATGAGTGGATCCTTAGGTTCTTCATCCATTTCCAACACAACGAAGTCCGTAGGCACGTTTACACCGCTGATTCTCACTGGCAGGTCCTCAAGCAAACCCACGGGTAACCTCACGCTCCTGTCAGCTAGTACCAACGAGATTCTACAATCATTGAACCGGGTAGAGCCAAGTTTCTTTGCTACGGAATGAGGCATAAGATTTATACTAGCTCCGAGATCGCAAAGACAACTCTTGAACTCCAAAGGACCTAAAGCGCAGGGTATAGTGAAGCTTGCAGGATCTCCCAACTTCTTGGGAACTATTTCCTTGTGTATCACAGCACTACATTCCTCACTAAGAACAAGCACTTCCTTGCTTTCCTTATACTTCTTTAAAAGCGTGTCCTTGAAGAATTTGGTGCATTTAGGCATCATGGCAAGGCAGTCCACGAGAGGTAGCTTGATCTCTACGTCCTTAAGATGCTTCTCAAACAAGATTCTATGCTTCTCTATGAGTTGCTTCTTGAAGCGGCCAGGAAAAGGTAACTTGGGTACATATGGCGGAGGCACATAAGCATCATTCTCCTTGGCAGCTTGCTCCGCTTTCTTCTCTACAGCCGCTTTCTCACCTCTCCTTGGTCCTTGAATCCAAACTTTGTCAAAGTTGATCTCATCATCAGCTGAAAGCTTACCCTCCCCCTCTTGAATTACAACGTCCTCGTTGTTCTTGGGAGTAACCGTAGGTGCAAGCTCTTTCCCACACATGCCCGGTAAGCTATTCTGACCACTTGTACTCGCCTTTCCCTTCTCGAGCTGCTTCATCTTGTTGTTCAAGGTTGTAATCTGAGTAGAGAAATCAGTGAGAGAGGAGTCTAAGCGAGTGTTCATCTCGGCAAACTTCTAGTTTGTAGAGGCTTGCCCTTGAATCAGTTGTTGAAACATCGCTTGGACAGGATCAACTTGTTGTTGTTGCATCGGTTGTTGTTGAGGAACAAAGCCCGGAGGGTACATTGGCGTATAACCCTTGTATCCTTGCTGTTGTCCTTGGAAGTTGTTCTGCCCTTGCCCTTGGAAGCCACCGCTCGGCTGAAAACATTTGTTGTATGGGACGAAAGGCTTTGCTTGCTGAGCAGGGCACACTTGATCTTTAGGGTTCGCGACGTTGGTGCTTCTATATGAGAGATTGTTGTTCTGGTTGTAGCCTTGTGAATACCCTTGAGGTTTGTAGTTGTTTTGACCCGCCACCCAATTGGCTTCTTATTGACTCAACTCAAGCTCCTCTAAGGTTTCATCCGCTTCACCAACAAAGTGAACATGCTTCTGATTAGCCAACACCAGCTTGTCAATCTTCTCATGCAATGATTTAAGCCCTTTCTTGTGAGACTCTAGCTCAGAACCTCTCGGTGCACGGTCATAGTCTTCAGCATAGTTGCCGTCACTCAATGCCAAGTTCTCAATCAGCTCCATGCCTTCTTCTACCTCTTGACCAAGGAAGTTTCCCTTACTAGCCGTGTCAAGTAGCAAGCGAATCTTAGGTGAAGCTCTGCGGTAGATAGTGCTTAGAAGAGTCTCTTCGCTGAAGCCGTGGTGAGGACACTGAATTGTGTAATCCTTTAACCGATCTATGGCTTCATTGAACGTCTTATTGTTCCTTTGAGTAAAGCCGCTGATCTCACTTCTCATCCTTGCCGTTCTGGTGCTAGAGAAGAACTTTGAGAGGAAAGCCTTCTTACACTCAGCCCAAGAGGTAATGGTGCCTTGTGGAAGGGTCTTCTCCTAATGTCTAGCCTTGTCTCCAAGAGAAAATGGAAAGAGACGCAGCTTGAAAGCATCTTCGGATATGCCATTAATCTTGATCATCCCACATACTTGCTCAAAGTTATCAAGGTGCTCCAAGGGATCTTCCATTGCTAGCCCGTGAAACTTATTGTTTTGCACCATTGAGATGAATCCTGGCTTACTCTCGAAGTTTTTGTTCTGTACAGGAGGAGGAGTGATCCCAAACCTATTGTGATGAGTATTGAGAGCATCTCCCGCTCCTATGATCCGTGAAGATCTAGCCACGTGTTGGGGGTTTCCATTACCCCTTCCCACTGCTCCGTGAGCTGGAGGAGGTCCCTCTGGATGTTCGTGCTCAGCCATCGCTTCAAAATCCACTGAACCTTGCTGAACAATCTCCTCAAAAGCTCTAGCTTGCTCTCTAACTCTTCTTTGTCTTGAATGTCCTAGTTGATGAATGTTGTCCAAGGGTTGAAGTAGATTGTTGTCTCCCCTTGAACGTAGATTCATGTACCTGAAAGACAAGAGTTTGAGAGTTGAGATGTCAGTATCCAAAAGAAAAACAAAGGCTTAGTCTTTACTAAACCCCAAATCTCAATGCTTTCTAAACACTCCTAAGATGGCAACGGCGCCATTTGATAACAAGTTTTTGGTATGTGATGTTGTAATAAAGGCCAAATGCAACACTGAGATGTAGTATAGTATGCAAGTGAGTGTCAATCCACACTTAGGAGCTAGAAAGTGCAATGAGAATGCAAGGATCAAGTAAAGCTAAGCAAATGATGAACAGTTTTGTAAAATTCCTAAAAACTAAATGCAAAGATCAAATGCAAGGCAAAACTATTTTAAAAATACTAGGAATGAGTTAACTACCACGAAGAATAAACAGAAAGATTAAAATGCAAAGCTATGAATTTATAAAAATCGACTAGTGGATCGACCACAGGATCCACCACTAGATCGAGCAACAACGATCGATCTTGTCTAAAAATTCAACAGAAACGAATCTAATGACCAAGGTGCAAACAGATAGCAAGCGAATGATTAACAGAGATGTAAGAATACTAAGAAAGAGGGTCCAGGGTTGAGATTCAAATTCAAGGGTTTCAAAGGTTCAAGCTTGGTTTGAAAACTTTAGATCTACTCACTTTTTGAGATTCTCTAGGCCTTGAAAACAAAACAAGATCCATCCATGGCGTGTGGTATGGATCACTCCTTCATTCTCTCCTCCAGACCTATGGCGTTTGGCGGAATAAGAGATTGAAGGGCATAAAATTCAGATTTCAAACACACGGCCTAACTAGTCCCCTAAACTACCATGGCGTTTGGGAACGGTAGACTAGCCTCTAGGATTCGACTTTCAAGGACCTCTGGATCCTGTCAAGGTAAGAGGTCCCTCTGATCATAAAGATCTTGGCGTTAGAGTCTCTAAGCCTTAAGAACTCGATATCCTAGAAGAGAAAGCCATGAAGAACAAGAAAACACCATGCTTTAAAAACCTTTTCGACCCCTTTGAATCCTCTCAACCCCGAAAACCCAAAGTTACTATTCACTACACATGATTGAAACGCAAGCATAAGCGATTAAAGGAAAACGAAACATAAAGATAACGATTGCAATAAACTTCAAAGATTCAATATTCAACAAAAACAAGATAAAGCTCAATGTTCAACAATGGAGGAAAATCTAGAGAGAAAAAGATAGAAAAATCGCAGAATGAAAGTTGTCCAAAAGGTGGAGTCGCCACCATCCCGAACTAGGCCAAACAGCTCGATGGTCCCCCCTTCACTAGAAGCCAAAAGCGGTTAAAGTGTACTGGGATCTACCTCGAGATCGAGCATCTCGCTCGATCATCTTTAGACATCGTGCCTTCAGCTCGATCTGTGTCTCGATCTTCTTCGGTGGATGTAGTGCTTCGTCCGATCTTGGAGTCGGTCTCCTCACGTCCACACAACTTCCTTAGCTCCAGAAGGCTCCAAACAACCTGATAGATGTGCAAATATGCAAGAAACATGCAAAATGCGAATGCAAGAGAACCTAGAACCTAAAGTGATGCAAACTAGCCTAAAATACAATGTATATGCGTGAGAAACTAACTTATATGTATGCAACATATATGAAATATGCAGCAATATCATCCACCTGTGCCGACCCCAGGAATACCCGAAATGGGACCTCGTCCCAACACGAGATACCCATCTCCACCTTTACTACCACCTGGAACCGAGCCACCTCGACAGAGATGGCCTGGATCCTCGGCATTCGCCTCGAGCTCGCAAACACCACCCCAGCTCGGTCACTGCCGAACATGATTTCGAGCTCGGGACCTCCCAATGCAACCCGCGAACAACCCGTAGGATTCATTCACCAACAACTCGGAACTCATATTTTCCGAATGATCCGACTCGAGCTCACCACCTCTGCGTCGGCCCAAGAAACCTGGTCGACTGCGAATCTTTCGAAAGATTCCAAAACCAGACCGATTATGCTATTCGGCAGATGAACTCCATGTTCCATCAAGCCACGAGCTCAGCTCCCGACATCGATCGAGTAATTCGCGAGACCCAACGAACTCCATTCACCTACTTGATCATGCACACATACCTCCGAGACACTACCAAAGTAAGAGTCCCGGAGTACGCTGGAAACAGCGACCCAAAAGCTCACATCCGACTTTTTTTCCTCGCAGCTATCCAAGCTAACTTCTCCCGAGAGGAGAAAGAAGCAGGATACTGCAAGCTCTTTGCCGAAAATCTAGTCGGACCAGCTCAGGAATGGTTCGCGACGCTGGAAGAAAATTCGATCTCGAATTTCAACGAGCTCGCAGTAGCTTTCCTCAAGCAATATTCGATATTCATCGAAAAACGAGAAACCTATGCCGATCTTTGGAAACTAGTCCAAGCTCCAGATGAACCACTTCGATCATACATCGCCAAATTCAAAGCGATCAAAGCGAAAATCGCTAACCCTAACGAAGCAGTAGCCTTGCTCACCCTGCGAACCAACCTTTGGTACCAGTCGAGGTTCAAGGCAGAGCTCACGCTCCGACCCACGGACACACTCGATGACGCGCTCTATCGCGCTTCCATATATGCTACCTTCGAAAACGAAACGGCCGCCTGCGAAGCAAAATACCGTAACTCACAGCTCCACCTCGCACCCTCAGGGTCGAAGAAAGCTAACGTTACACCCCCCAAAAGGGAGCTGCAGGGCAAAGGTCAGCATACAGATGCCAAAGAGAGCTCGTCTCCTGAAAAGGAGTCGAGCTTCGACCAAAGCAAATACTGCGAGCACCACAAAAGGAACAGACATTCCACCGAGGAATGTCGAACTCGAGCTAGGATCCTGGCAAAAAAGCTCGCCGAGGAAAAAGCCGAGAAGGTGATAACTATTTTCTTTGCAAGGGTGAGGATGCAATGAGGCTATCAAACTCAAATGCAACACTTAGGTTGAAGTACAGTATGCAAGTGAGAGTCATTCCATTTCTTGGAGCTAGGAAGGTCAAAGAGAATGCAAGAGCAGTGTAAAGCTAAGCGAATAACAGGCGGTTTTGTAAAAATACTAAAAACTATATGCAGCAACCAAATGAAATGCAGATCTATTTTAAAAATACCAGGAATGATTAAAGTACCACGGGAACAAACGGAATAATTAAAATGCAATTCTATGATTTAACAAAAATCGACTAGTTGATCGACCACAGGATCGGCCACTAGATCGAGCAGTTTGGATCGATCTCGTCTAAAAATGCAAGCATGAAGAAACTAATGACCAGGATGCAGCAAATATCAAGCGAATGACTAACGAAGATGTAAGAATGCTAAGAGAGAAGGGTCTAGGGTTGAGATTCATGGTCTGGGGGTTCAAGGGTCCAAGTTAGGGTTGAAAACTTTAAATCGACTCACTTTGTGAGATTCTCTAAGCCTTGAAAACGAAAACAAGATCCATCTGTGGCTTTCGGTATGGGTCACTCCTTCATCCACTCTTCCAAACCCATGGCTTCTCGTGGAAAGAGAGGTAGAAGGGCAATGAACTCAGATTTCAAACACACGGCCTAACTAGTCCCCTAAACTTCCATGGCTTTTGGGAAAGGGTAACTAGTCTCTAGGATATGATTTTCAGAGATCTCTGGATCCTGTCAAGGTAAGAGACCTCTCTGATCATAAAGATCTTGGCGTGAGAGTCTTTAAGCCTTAGGGACTCAACATCCTAGAAGAGAAAGCCATTAAGAACAAGAAAACTACCAACTTGAAAACCCCTTAGACCCCGTGAATCCTCTCAACCCCGAGACCCAAATGAAACTACTCGCTACACATGAGAATAACCGGAATAAACAGGAAAACGATTACTTAAGACTTAAACGATTCGAAAATATTCAAGAACAAAGCTCAAAGTCTAACAATGGCGGATTATCTCCAAAACCAGAGAGAAAAAGCATAAAAAGATAAGATTGAAAAAGTGTGTGTGGAAAAAGACATCGCCGCCTTCCCAAAATGGCGAAAACAGCTCGATGGTCCCCCCCCTCGCTAGCGGCCAAAAGCGGTTGAAAGGACAGAGATCGACTTCGGGATCGAGCGGCTCTCTCGATCACTTTCGGACATCGTGTCTTCTACTCGATCTGGGTGTCGATCATCTTCGGTGGATCGAGTGTTGCATCCGATCTTGGTATCGATCTTCGGTCGGATCGAGTGGTGGACTCGATCCGGCTCTCGCTCTGCATGGCGTCATTTACGTCCGTACCATTTGATCCATTGCTCCACTCGATCTTCGTCTCGATCTTTTCCCTTGGATCGCCTAGGCCTCTCGATCTTCTGGTCGATCTCATCTAGATCGACCTGCCATGCTCGATCTGCTGCCCGATCTCTGGTCCATAGCAACCATCCGACCTTCCGCGAACCGCCACAACAGCTTCAGCACGTCCACGAACCTCCACGACTCCGAAGTAGCCAGAAACAACCTGAATGTGATGCAAAATGCAAGGAACATGCGTATGCTGGTGCGAGAATGCTCTAGGACCCTAAGTGATGCAATCTAGTCTAAAGTGTGATGTAAATGCATGAAAAGCTAACTGATATGTATGCAAAATGCATGCAATATGCAGTAACATCAACTCCTCCAAACTTACTTCTTGCTTGCCCTCAAGCAACAGAAAATAAGAAAGGAAGAGAGGTTTTTGAAAAAGACGGGGGTTTAAGCTTCTTGCAAAGGTGCATTTGAAATGAATCAATCTCAATGTCCTAGTTACTAGTCTTAAAATGCAATGCGCACACTTATACTCCAAAGAACTTAGCCATACTCATCACACAAAGAAATTCAGATCATGACTCTCCTGTTCCTAACAATCAAAGAAACTCATCCTTTAACATTCATTAATCATCCGAACCATGAATCAAACTTAAGCACTTTAAAGCAGAACACATTTGGTTAAGGGCGCTGGTTATGAGCATAGAATAATCTCATTTGAAAAGGGTTTTCATTTTAAACAAGGGTTTTCTCAAAAATGGCAAAAAGTTTATGCATAATTCTAAAGGTGAAGGCAATTGATGCATACATTATCAGATTCTCATCTACCCATGCAAACTAACAATGATCCTAAACACCTCTCATTTATCAACTTTTATCATCACTCACAACTTAGAATCTACCACTTTTCTCAAGAAAAAAGCTTAGCATCCCCCAATTCAAAACAGAAAACATTTTTAACTCTTTAGGCTAGTGAAAAGGTTGAAAGTAATTTGCTCTTTAACTATTTCTTATTGGTAGCTCTCTTGTTTTTTTTTTTTTTTTTTTTTCTTTTTTTTTTTTTCTTTTATTTTGGCACTTAGGCTCTTTTTCTTTTTCTTTTTATTTTTATTTGAGAGAGCTACCTCCTGAAATTTATTAGAGCATATATATAATTTTTAAACACAACACTTCACTTAAAACCTATTTCTTTCTTTTAAACACCAAACTCTTTTGAAACCAAGAACATGTAAACATGAAAACAACCCCAATGATCCCCCAAACTTATTCTAAGCCTATATCTAGCTTCAAAATACAAAGCTAGCAATCATATGAGAACCCAATCATGTCGCCTAAACCTAACACTTTATGCTAAGTTCAAAACCGAAAAAGAAGGCCTCACAATGATGTCACACAAGAAAAATTTGGCTTCAAAGAAGGGTAAGGGTCAAGGTGGGAGTTCTACTTAGGCTCACAAAGAGTGGTAAAAGGAAGAAGAGAGCCTAAATATTTTAAAATCCATGTGTTCATTTTCAAATGCATAAGGATGATAATTGAAATTTCAGATTAAGGTTTTCACTTATTAGGACAAGCTTCAAATCATGAGAGTTCAATTCAAGTCACGAAAATCATAGCAAGTGATCCAAGCATGGTAAGAACTTACTTTCAAAGTATGAGCAAAACATTAGAGAACTACTAACTAGGGCATTGAAACAATTCATGAGTTTAAAACACCTTTTTAAGAAAAACTCTAACCCCTTATGCGAATATGAACAACCTAGATGCTTTAAGATTCTAGACTCAATCCTAAAATGTTTAATGGGATGAATGCAACTACATGAATCTTTGAAAAAAATTAAATAGTTTACCAATTTTTCATGTAGTGAAGACTCAAGGATGCTAAAGGGAAAATAAGTTCAGAAAACACAAGTCAAACCACACATATACTCCCCCAAACTTGCTTGACACCAAGACACAAAGCAAAAAGAAGTAAATATGAGCGGTTATGTACAATGGAAGAAGGTTGTTACCTCTGGTCTAGTCTCGGCTAGAACTTGAGGATGTTCCGGAGGAGCTAGATGTTACGGCTTTGCCTTTGGAGCCTGGCTCTTGAAGAGAGAGACGCGCCGGTTGGATGTTGCTGCCTTGAGTCTCACGGATGACAACTCCACCGGTTGAAAGCCTCCTCTTCTCGGGTTGTTGAACCTCTTCACTTGCATCCTTCTTAGGTGAGCCTCCTTGAAGTGCTTTAACCTTCCTTGCAAGCTTCTTCAGCACCTTGCTCTGCCACTTGTTGATTTTTCTTTGCATCTCCACAACAGAAGCAAGGAACTTCTCCGTTTTAGTCTGCGGCTCAAAGTCAAGCTTGGAAAGGGTGAATGCTTCGGGCATCTCATCATCAGTGGCTGGAGACTCTGATCTTGGTCGGGCAGCTTGCTGAACGGCGACTGTGGCTCCAAGAGGAGCGAAGCATTCCTCTTGGCTCGGAAGAAACTCAATGTTCCCTACACCAAACAGCTCGGTCTCGTTCTGGTTCGGCAGAATACACGTCCTCTTCTCATTCTCCTCGTCGATGTATAAGTACTCGAAGAAGCCCTCAGCTGGCGTGCGCCCCAAGCTATCAGTGTTCCTTAGGTATGTCTCGTCCATGAATGCTCTATCCGGAACAGGAGTGAAGTTCTCGAGTTGTACGCCGGGTTGCACGAACAAAGGCGTGAGGAAACCACCAATGAGTGACGAGCTTGCCTTGCACCTCAAGGCATACGCCTTATATTTGACCAACGAAGCAGCAAGGATGCACCCATAGTTCACGTCGTCTCCGAGTTGATCTTCCAACTCTCGTCCGGATCACAAAGGATATGCTTAAGGCCTTGGAACAGAAAGCAAAGCTCCGTCCTGGTCACCGTGGGAGCTACGGACCGGCCACTAAAGGTGTTGGCCATCAGCGTCAAAGTATAACGTAGCACCGGGTTCCTCACTCTCTTGATCTTCGCAGTGTTCGCCTTGTAGTCATCTTTGGCGATGAGGCCCCAAAAGTCATTCGCTTGAGTGAAGGAGGGGAACTCCACTTTCCTAGCAGCTGCATCGAGGCCACAAGCTTGGCAGAGCTCGGGGACTGAGAGACTGAAAGCTTGGCGATGTATCTTTAAGGAGAGGCGGCCTTGAGAAGGGATTGGCACACTAGGATTCTCGTATCCAAACGCCAAGGTGGCTAGGAAGTCGATTGTCACTTCAGGGAAGGTTGGGCAATCCATCCGTGACAAACACCAAAGCCCTATCCTTTGGAGGAGTTGATCAAAATCTCCGAGCAGCCCCATCTTAGACAGCAACTCCCTGTCCGTGAACTTAGTGGGCTCAAACCGAAGCCTTTCAAGCCGTTTCTTGTCCCTCTTCTCATCCTTACTCCATCTGACCCTCTCTTGAACAGCCACCTCCTGACCTTCTCCCTCTTGTGCTCTCTCTTCTCTCGTTCTTTTAGGAGCCATTGTGCCTGAAACAAATTTCTCAAGCAGTTTGATAAGCAAAACGGCGATCGGATGAGTGAAGAAGAAAGGCGAAGAAGAAGGCTTATAACTAATACCCTAGAATTTTGGGGAATTAATAAAAATTATAGTTAAATAAAGGAGAATCAAATCTAGAGATACTAGAAAATCCAGAATTTTTCCTTTTATTTAGCTAAATTTTAAAATTCAAAAACGGCTCTATTATCTAAAACAATGACTTGCGAAATAAAAAGGAATTTTCCAAAAAAATATTTTATCAAACTCCGAAAATACCTTTTGCAAGATTGTTAAAGAGTCTTGCTAGCCTTAGAAAACAGATAACTCTCACTCTCTTTGCTTAAAATTTTCGAGAAAACAAGAATGAGAGGGTGAGAAGTTGTTGAAATATTTAAAGGCTAAGCAAGAAACAAAACCATGTGTAGGAAGGGTGGTTTTCTGACAAAGTCTTGGTCAAGACACATCTTTCATGGTCAAAGATGCTTGCCTTGACCAAGTTTTGAATTTAAAAAATGGAGGGAAAAGAATAAAGGAGGGAAAGAAAATGTTACCTCGGCATGAGATCGAGTCCGTTTGGTCGATCTAGGACTCGATCTCATGCCCATAATGTCGTGGATCGAGAGGGTTACTCGATTTGTGACTCGATTCATGATGAATCAAGTCCTGGATCGATTGGCTCTCTCGATCGTTGAGATTTTGGCTCCACGGCTAAGTCCTCGTGATCGAGCTATGTCCTCGATTTGGGGGTCGATTTGGCATAGATCGAGCGATGGATGAGTCGAGTGATCGATCTATCCCTTAAGGATTTTCCGAGAGAAATTAGATTGGTCGATCCATTTTGGATCGATCGATCCGTTTTCATCTAAGTCGATCTTATCACTCGTTCTTGTCTAGATCGACTGGCTCCTCTCGATCTACTAACTCGATCTAGCAAAGATCGAGTTAGGATTAGTCGATCTAGCACTCGATCTCTAGCCTTTTCTTAACCCCTATTGCCTCTTTTGGACTTCAAGATCGAGGTTTAGACTCCTCATACCTGCTCCTAC
The DNA here is from genome assembly GCA_911865555.2 of Thlaspi arvense. Taxonomy (NCBI): domain Eukaryota; kingdom Viridiplantae; phylum Streptophyta; class Magnoliopsida; order Brassicales; family Brassicaceae; genus Thlaspi; species Thlaspi arvense. The sequence continues at coordinate 24,214,795 of OU466863.1, read as the reverse complement.
ACACTTGCAAAATAAAAACATAAAACTGTAAGAGAAATAAAGCAGAAATATGTAAAGGATAGACATGGAAATGCCTCCCAAGTGCGCTTTCTTTAACGTCTTTAGCTAGACTTTACTTGGTTTAGGCAGATGGTGGGTCTCGGAGAAGCACCAAGGTACTCTCCTTGTCATAGCTGTCCGCCAAGTAAGGCTTGACCCTGTGTGCGTTCACGGTGAATGCACTGCCACTTGATAACTAATTTCTTTGCAAGGGTGAGTATGCAATGAGGCTATCAAACTCAAATGCAAGACAGGTTGTAGCACAGTATGCAAGAGAGAGTCAATCCACACCTAGGATGATAGAAAAAGCAAAGAGAATGCAAGGGCTTGCAAATCTAAGCTAAACAAGATAGGTTATGAGAAAATTCCTAAAAACTAGATGCAGTAACTAAATGGAGTGCAAAACTATTTTAATATTACCAGGAATAATCAAACTACCATGAGGAACAAACAAAATAATTAAAGGACAAAGCTGCGAATTACTAAAATTTGACTAGTGGATCGACCACAAGATCGACCACAAGTTCGAGCAAATACGATCGATCTCGTCTAAAATGCAAGAACAGTAAAACTAACGACCAGGATGCTATCAAAGATCAAGCGAACGATGAGAGAAGTTGTAAAGATGCTAAAAGAGAGGGTCTAGGGTTGAGATTCATGGTCAGGGGTTTCAAAGGTCCGAACGTGGGTTGAAAACTTTAAATCGACTCACTTTGTGAGAATCTCAAAGCCTTGAAAACTAAATAAGATCTATTTGTGGCTTTCGGTAAACACTCCTTCATCTTCTCCTCCAAACCCAAGGCTTTTGGTGGAAAGAGAGGTCGAAGGGCAGGAAAAACATATTTCAAACGAATGGCTTAACTAGTCCCCCAAATTTCCATGGCTTTTGGGAAGGGGTAACTAGTCTCTAGGGTGTGATCTTCAGAGGTCCCTGAATCCTGTCAAGGTAAGGAACATCTCGGATCATAAAGCTCTTGGCGTGAGAGTCTTTAAGCTTTAGGAACTCGACACCCTAGAAGAGATAGCCATTAAACACTAGAAAACCCCAAGATCGAAACCCTTTTAACCCCTTAAATCCTCTCAACCCCGAACCCAAATGAACTACTCACTACACATAAGATCAATCAAGCAAAGCATGGAGAAAGAAACGATGAACATGAAAAGAAAACTAGATTAAACTCAAACGATTCGATTACAAAAGCAAGAAAAACTCAAGTTTCGACAATGGTGGATAATCTCCAAAAACCAGAGAGAAAAGCATAAAAAGATAAGACTAAAAAGTTGTGTGGGAAAAGGACGTCGTCGCCTTCCCAAAATGGCGAAAACAACCCGATGGTCCCCCCCTCGCTAGCGGCCAAAAGCAGTTGAAAGGACAGAGATCGACCTCGGGATCAAGTGTCTCTCTCGATCATCTTTGGACATCGTGTCTTTAACACGATCTGGGTCTCGATCATCTTCGGCGGATCAAGGGTTGCATCCGATCTTGGAATCGATCTTCGGTTGGATCGAGTGGTGGACTCGATCCGGTTCTCGCTCTGCATGGCGTCATTTACGTCCGTACCGTTTGATCGATTGCTTCACTCGATCTTCGTCTCGATCATTTTCCTTGGATTGCATGGTCTTCTCGAGCTTCTTGTCGATATCATCCTAGATCGACCTGCCATGCTCGATCTGTTCCCCAATCTCTGGTCCTTAGCAAACATCCGAGCTTCCACGAACCGCCACAACAGCTTCAGCACGTCCACAAACCTCCACGACTCCAAAGTAGCCAGAAACAACCTGAATGTGATGCAAAATGCAAGGAACATGCGTATGCTGGTGCGAGAATGCTCTAGGACCCTAAGTGATGCAATCTTGTCTAAAGTGTGATGTAAATGCATGAAAAGCTAACTAATATGTATGCAGAATGTATGCAATATGCAGTAACATTAACTTACCCAAACTTACTTCTTGCTTGCCCTCAAGCAACAGAAAATAAGTAAGGAAAAGAGGTTTTAAAAACGAATGGGGGTTTAAGCTTCTTGCAAAGGTGCCTTTCAAATGAATCAATCTCAATGTCCTAGTTAACAGTTCTAAAATGCTATGCACACACTCATACTCCAAAAAACTTAGCCATACTCATCACACAAAGAAATTCAGATCATGACTCTCCTATTCCTAACAATCAAAGAAACTCATCCTTTAACATTCCTCAATTCGAAACAATAAACATTTTTAACTCTTTAGGCTAGTGAAAAGGTTGATAATAATTTTGCTCTTTAACTATTTCTTACTGGTAGTTCTCTTATTTATTTATTTTTTTTTTCTTTTTTTTTATTTTTATTTGGCACTTAGGCTCTTTTTTTTTTCTTTTTTTTTTCTTTTTATTTGGGAGAGCTACCTCCTGAAATTTATTAGAGCATATATATAGTTTTTAAACACAACCTTTCACTTAAAACCTATTTCTTTCTTTTAAACACCAAACTCTTTGAAACCGAGAACAAATAGACATGAAAACAACCCCAATGATCCCCCAAACTTATCCTAAGCCTATACCTAGCTTCAAAATGCAAAGCTAGCAATCATATGAGAACCAAATCATGTCGACTAAACCTAACACTTTATGCTAAGTTCAAAACCGAAAAAGAAGGTCTCACAATGATGTCACACAAGAAATATTTGGCTTCAAAGAAGGGTAAGGGTCAAGGTGGGAGTTCCACTTAGGCTCACAAAGAGTGGTAAAAAGGAAGAAGAGAGCCTAAATATATTAAAATCCATGTGTTCATTTTCAAATGCATAAGGATGATAATTGGAATTTCAGATTAAGGTTTTCACTGATTAGGACAAGTTTCAAATCATGAGAGTTCAATTCAAGTCACGAAAATCATAGCAAGTGATCCAAGCATGGTAAGAACTTACTTTCAAAGCATAAGCAAAGCATTAGAGAACTACTAACTAGGGCGTTGAAACAATTCATGAGTATAAAACACCTTTTTAAGAAACTTTAACTCCTTATGCAAATGCAAACAACCTAGATGCTAAGAAAAATTCTAGACTCAATCCTAACATGTTTTGACAAGATGAATGCAACTACATGAATCTTTGAAATTTTTTTAAAACTTTTACCAATTTTTCATGAACTAAAGACTCAAGGATGCTAAAGGAAAATAAGATCAGAAAACACATGTCAAACCACACATGTACTCACCCAAACTTGCTTGACACCGTCCCGGTGGCAAACGCATTCGAAGGAGCACCAAAACACAAAGCAAAAAGAAGCAAATATGAGTGGTTATGTACAATGGAAGAAGGTTGTTACCTCTGGTCTAGTCTCGGCTGGAACTTGAGGATGTTCCAGAGGAGCTAGAGACTATTGTTTTGCCCTTGTCGGTTGGTTCTTGGAGAGAAAAACGCGCCGGCTGAATGTTGCTGCCTTGAGTCTCACGGATGACAACTCCACCGGTTGAGAGCCTCCTCTTCTCGGGTTGGTGAACCTCCTCACTTGCATCTTTCTTAGGCGAGCCTCCTTGAAGTGCCTTGACCTTCTTGGCAAGTTTCTTGAGCATTTTGCCTTGCCACTTGTTGATTTTCCTTTGCATCTCCACAACAGATGCTAGGAACATCTCTGTTTTGGTTCTCGGCTCAAAGTCTAACTTGGGAAGGGTGTAGGCTTCGGGCATCTCATCTTCCGTGGCTGGAGACTCAGACCTTTGACGAGGAGCAATCGCTGGGGCAGGCGGTCCTCCTAGAGGAGCAAAGCACTCCTCTTCCGTTGGCAAGAACTCGATGTTCCCAACACCAAGCAGCTCGGTCTCGCCTTTGTTTGGCAGGATGCACACTCTCTTCTCGTTTTCAACGTCTATGAAGAGGTAAGCGTAGAACCCTTCTGCTGGCGTGCGTCCCAAGCTGTCGGTATTCCTCATGTAGACCTTATCCATGAAAGCTCTGGCTGGTACGTGTGCGAAGTCGTGAATAGGCACACCAGCTTGCAAGAATAGAGGAGTGAGGAAGCCGCCAATGAAAGAAGAGGTTGCCTTGCACCGCAAGGCATAAGCCTTGTATTTCACCAAGGAGGCAGCAAGCACACATCCATAGTTCACCTCGTCGCCGAGCTCATCCTCCATAGGCTCGTCATTCTCATCCGGGTCACACAACAAGTGCTTCACGCCTTGGAACAGGAAGCAAAGCTCGGTCTTTGTGACCGTGGGAGCAACTGATTTTCCGCTAAACGTGTTGGCGATCAGCTTCAAAGTGTACCTCAGCACCGGGCTTCTCACTCTCTTGATCTTGGCGATGTTGGCTTTGTAGTCCTCGTTGCTAATCAGGTCCCAAAAATCGTTAGCTCGCTTGAAGGAGGGGAACTCGACCTTGGTGGCATCTGCGTTGAGACCATACGCTTGACATAGCTCGGGGATGGAAAGGCTGAAGGCTTGACGTCCAACCTTGAAAGAGAGGCGACCTTGTGAAGGAACGGGTGTGCTAGGGTTCTCGTAACGAAACTCCAACGTGGCAAGGAAGTCAATTGTCACTTCTGGAATGGTTGGGCAATCCATCCGTGACAGACATCTTAAGCCAATGTTCTTGAGGAGTTGGTCGAAATCCCAAAGAATCCCTAGCTTGAACAGCAGCTCCCGATCTGCAAACTTGGTAGGCTCAAACCGAAGCCTTTCAAGCCGTTTCTTGTCCCTCTTCTCATCCTTACTCCATCTGACCCTCTCTTGAACAGCCACCTCCTGACCTTCTCCCTCTTGTGCTCTCTCTTCTCTCGTTCTTTTAGGAGCCATTGTGCCTGAAACAAATTTCTCAAGCAGTTTGATAAGCAAAACGGCGATCGGATGAGTGAAGAAGAAAGGCGAAGAAGAAGGCTTATAACTAATACCCTAGAATTTTGGGGAATTAATAAAAATTATAGTTAAATAAAGGAGAATCAAATCTAGAGATACTAGAAAATCCAGAATTTTTCCTTTTATTTAGCTAAATTTTAAAATTCAAAAACGGCTCTATTATCTAAAACAATGACTTGCGAAATAAAAGGGAATTTTCCAAAAAAATATTTTATCAAACTCCGAAAATACCTTTTGCAAGATTGTTAAAGAGTCTTGCTAGCCTTAGAAAACAGATAACTCTCACTCTCTTTGCTTAAAATTTTCGAGAAAACAAGAATGAGAGGGTGAGAAGTTGTTGAAATATTTAAAGGCTAAGCAAGAAACAAAACCATGGGTAGGAAGGGTGGTTTTCTGACAAAGTCTTGGTCAAGGCACATCTTTCATGGTCAAAGATGCTTGCTTTGACCAAGTTTTGAATTTAAAAAATGGAGGGAAAAGAATAAAGGAGGGAAAGAAAATGTTACCTCGGTATGAGATCGAGTCCGTTTGGTCGATCTAGGACTCGATCTCATGCCCATAATGTCGTGGATCGAGAGGGTTACTCGATTTGTGTCTCGATTCATGATGAATCAAGTCCTGGATCGATTGGCTCTCTCGATCGTTGAGATTTTGGCTCCACGGCTAAGTCCTCGTGATCGAGCTATGTCCTTGATTTGGGGGTCGATTTGGCATAGATCGAGCGATGGATGAGTCGAGTGATCGATCTATCCCTTAAGGATTTTCCGAGAGAAATTAGATTGGTCGATCCATTTTGGATCGATCGATCCATTTTCATCTAAGTCGATCTTATCACTCGTTCTCGTCTAGATCGACTGGCTCCTCTCGATCTACTAACTCGATCTAGCAAAGATCGAGTTAGGATTAGTCGATCTAGCACTCGATCTCTAGCCTTTTCTTAACCCCTATTGCCTCTTTTGGACTTCAAGATCGAGGTTTAGACTCCTCATACCTGCTCCTACACACTTGCAAAATAAAAACATAAAACTGTAAGAGAAATAAAGCAGAAATATGTAAAGGATAGACATGGAAATGCCTCCCAAGTGCGCTTTCTTTAACGTCTTTAGCTAGACTTTACTTGGTTTAGGCAGATGGTGGGTCTCGGAGAAGCACCAAGGTACTCTCCTTGTCATAGCTGTCCGCCAAGTAAGGCTTGACCCTGTGTCCGTTCACGGTGAATGCACTGCCACTTGATAACTAATTTCTTTGCAAGGGTGAGTATGCAATGAGGCTATCAAACTCAAATACAAGACAGGTTGTAGCACAGTATGCAAGAGAGAGTCAATCCACACCTAGGATGATAGAAAAAGCAAAGAGAATGCAAGGGCTTGCAAATCTAAGCGAAACAAGATAGGTTATGAGAAAATTCCTAAAAACTAGATGCAGCAACTAAATGGAGTGCAAAACTATTTTAATATTACCAGGAATAATCAAACTACCATGAGGAACAAACAAAATAATTAAAGGACAAAGCTGCGAATTACTTAAATTTGACTAGTGGATCGACCACAAGATCGAGCAAATACGATCGATCTCGTCTAAAATGCAAGAACAGTAAAACTAACGACCAGGATGCTATCAAAGATCAAGCGAACGATGAGAGAAGTTGTAAAGATGCTAAAAGAGAGGGTATAGGGTTGAGATTCATGGTCAGGGGTTTCAAAGGTCCGAACTTGGGTTGAAAACTTTAAATCGACTCACTTTGTGAGAATCTCAAAGCCTTGAAAACTAAATAAGATCTATTTGTGGCTTTTCGGTAAACACTCCTTCATCTTCTCCTCCAAACCCAAGGCTTTTGGTGGAAAGAGAGGTCGAAGGGCAGGAAAAACATATTTCAAACGAATGGCTTAACTAGTCCCCCCCAAACTTCCATGGCTTTTGGGAAGGGGTAACTAGTCTCTAGGGTGTGATCTTCAGAGGTCCCTGAATCCTGTCAAGGTAAGGAACATCTCGGATCATAAAGCTCTTGGCCTGAGAGTCTTTAAGCTTTAGGAACTCGACACCCTAGAAGAGATAGCCATTAAACACTAGAAAACCCCAAGATCGAAACCCTTTTAACCCCTTAAATCCTCTCAACCCCGAACCCAAATGAACTACTCACTACACATAAGATCAATCAAGCAAAGCATGGAGAAAGAAACGATGAACATGAAAAGAAAACTAGATTAAACTCAAACGATTCGATTACAAAAACAAGAAAAACTCAAGTTTCGACAATGGTGGATAATCCAAAAACCAGAGAGAAAAGCATAAAAAGATAAGACTAAAAAGTTGTGTGGGAAAAGGACGTCGTCGCCTTTCCAAAATGGCGAAAACAACCCGATGGTTACCCCCTCGCTAGCGGCCAAAAGCGGTTGAAAGGACAGAGATCGACCTCGGGATCGAGTGTCTCTCTCGATCATCTTTGGACATCGTGTCTTTAACACGATCTGGGTCTCGATCATCTTCGACGGATCGAGGGTTGCATCCGATCTTGGAATCGTTCTTCGGTTGGATCGAGTGGTGGACTCGATCCGGTTCTCGCTCTGCATGGCGTCATTTACGTCCGTACCGTTTGATCGATTGCTTCACTCGATCTTCGTCTCGATCATTTTCCTTGGATTGCATGGTCTTCTCGAGCTTCTTGTCGATCTCATCCTAGATCGACCTGCCATGCTCGATCTGTTCCCCGATCTCTGGTCCTTAGCAAACATCCGAGCTTCCACGAACCGCCACAACAGCTTCAGCACGTCCACAAACCTCCACGACTCCAAAGTAGCCAGAAACAACCTGAATGTGATGCAAAATGCAAGGAACATGCGTATGCTGGTGCGAGAATGCTCTAGGACCCTAAGTGATGCAATCTAGTCTAAAGTGTGATGTAAATGCATGAAAAGCTAACTAATATGTATGCAGAATGTATGCAATATGCAGTAACATTAACTTACCCAAACTTACTTCTTGCTTGCCCTCAAGCAACAGAAAATAAGTAAGGAAAAGAGGTTTTAAAAACGAATGGGGGTTTAAGCTTCTTGCAAAGGTGCCTTTCAAATGAATCAATCTCAGTGTCCTAGTTAACAGTTCTAAAATGCTATGCACACACTCATACTCCAAAAAACTTAGCCATACTCATCACACAAAGAAATTCAGATCATGACTCTCCTATTCCTAACAATCAAAGAAACTCATCCTTTAACATTCCCCAATTCGAAACAATAAACATTTTTAACTCTTTAGGCTAGTGAAAAGGTTGAAAATAATTTTGCTCTTTAACTATTTCTTACTGGTAGTTCTCTTATTTATTTATTTTTTTTTATTTTTATTTTTATTTTTATTTGGCACTTAGGCTCTTTTTTTTTTTTTTTTTTTCTTTTTATTTGGGAGAGCTACCTCCTGAAATTTATTAGAGCATATATATAGTTTTTAAACACAACCTTTCACTTAAAACCTATTTCTTTCTTTTAAACACCAAACTCTTTGAAACCGAGAACAAATAGACATGAAAACAACCCCAATGATCCCCCAAACTTATCCTAAGCCTATACCTAGCTTCAAAATGCAAAGCTAGCAATCATATGAGAACCAAATCATGTCGACTAAGCCTAACACTTTATGCTAAGTTCAAAACCGAAAAAGAAGGTCTCACAATGATGTCACACAAGAAATATTTGGCTTCAAAGAAGGGTAAGGGTCAAGGTGGGAGTTCCACTTAGGCTCACAAAGAGTGGTAAAAATGAAGAAGAGAGCCTAAATATATTAAAATCCATGTGTTCATTTTCAAATGCATAAGGATGATAATTGGAATATCAGATTAAGGTTTTCACTGATTAGGACAAGTTTCAAATCATGAGAGTTCAATTCAAGTCACGAAAATCATAGCAAGTGATCCAAGCATGGTAAGAACTTACTTTCAAAGCATAAGCAAAGCATTAGAGAACTACTAACTAGGGCATTGAAACAATTCATGAGTATAAAACACCTTTTTAAGAAACTTTAACTCCTTATGCAAATGCAAACAACCTAGATGCTAAGAAAAATTCTAGACTCAATCCTAACATGTTTTGACAAGATGAATGCAACTACATGAATCTTTGAAAATTTTTTAAAACTTTTACCAATTTTTCATGAACTAAAGACTCAAGGATGCTAAAGGAAAATAAGATCAGAAAACACATGTCAAACCACACATGTACTCACCCAAACTTGCTTGACACCGTCCCGGTGGCAAACGCATTCGAAGGAGCACCAAAACACAAAGCAAAAAGAAGCAAATATGAGCGGTTATGTACAATGGAAGAAGGTTGTTACCTCTGGTCTAGTCTCGGCTGGAACTTGAGGATGTTCCAGAGGAGCTAGAGACTATTGTTTTGCCGTTGTCGGTTGGTTCTTGGAGAGAAAAACGCGCCGGCTGAATGTTGCTGCCTTGAGTCTCACGGATGACAACTCCACCGGTTGAGAGCCTCCTCTTCTCGGGTTGGTGAACCTCCTCACTTGCATCTTTCTTAGGCGAGCCTCCTTGAAGTGCCTTGACCTTCTTGGCAAGTTTCTTGAGCATTTTGCCTTGCCACTTGTTGATTTTCCTTTGCATCTCCACAACAGATGCTAGGAACTTCTCTGTTTTGGTTCTCGGCTCAAAGTCTAACTTGGGAAGGGTGTAGGCTTCGGGCATCTCATCTTCTGTGGCTGGAGACTCAGACCTTTGACGAGGAGCAATCGCTGGGGCAGGCGGTCCTCCTAGAGGAGCAAAGCACTCCTCTTCCGTTGGCAAGAACTCGATGTTCCCAACACCAAGCAGCTCGGTCTCGCCTTTGTTTGGCAGGATGCACACTCTCTTCTCGTTTTCAACGTCTATGAAGAGGTAAGCGTAGAACCCTTCTGCTGGCGTGCGTCCCAAGCTGTCGGTATTCCTCATGTAGACCTTATCCATGAAAGCTCTGGCTGGTACGTGTGCGAAGTCGTGAATAGGCACACCAGCTTGCAAGAATAGAGGAGTGAGGAAGCCGCCAATGAAAGAAGAGGTTGCCTTGCACCGCAAGGCATAAGCCTTGTATTTCACCAAGGAGGCAGCAAGCACACATCCATAGTTCACCTCGTCGCCGAGCTCATCCTCCATAGGCTCGTCATTCTCATCCGGGTCACACAACAAGTGCTTCACGCCTTGGAACAGGAAGCAAAGCTCGGTCTTTGTGACCGTGGGAGCAACTGATTTTCCGCTAAACGTGTTGGCGATCAGCTTCAAAGTGTACCTCAGCACCGGGCTTCTCACTCTCTTGATCTTGGCGATGTTGGCTTTGTAGTCCTCGTTGCTAATCAGGTCCCAAAAATCGTTAGCTCGCTTGAAGGAGGGGAACTCGACCTTGGTGGCATCTGCATTGAGACCATACGCTTGACATAGCTCGGGGATGGAAAGGCTGAAGGCTTGACGTCCAACCTTGAAAGAGAGGCGACCTTGTGAAGGAACGGGTGTGCTAGGGTTCTCGTAACGAAACTCCAACGTGGCAAGGAAGTCAATTGTCACTTCTGGAATGGTTGGGCAATCCATCCGTGACAGACATCTTAAGCCAATGTTCTTGAGGAGTTGGTCGAAATCCCAAAGAATCCCTAGCTTGAACAGCAGCTCCCGATCTGCAAACTTGGTAGGCTCAAACCGAAGCCTTTCAAGCCGTTTCTTGTCCCTCTTCTCATCCTTACTCCATCTGACCCTCTCTTGAACAGCCACCTCCTGACCTTCTCCCTCTTGTGCTCTCTCTTCTCTCGTTCTTTTAGGAGCCATTGTGCCTGAAACAAATTTCTCAAGCAGTTTGATAAGCAAAACGGCGATCGGATGAGTGAAGAAGAAAGGCGAAGAAGAAGGCTTATAACTAATACCCTAGAATTTTGGGGAATTAATAAAAATTATAGTTAAATAAAGGAGAATCAAATCTAGAGATACTAGAAAATCCAGAATTTTTCCTTTTATTTAGCTAAATTTTAAAATTCAAAAACGGCTCTATTATCTAAAACAATGACTTGCGAAATAAAAGAGAATTTTCCAAAAAAATATTTTATCAAACTCCGAAAATACCTTTTGCAAGATTGTTAAAGAGTCTTGCTAGCCTTAGAAAACAGATAACTCTCACTCTCTTTGCTTAAAATTTTCGAGAAAACAAGAATGAGAGGGTGAGAAGTTGTTGAAATATTTAAAGGCTAAGCAAGAAACAAAACCATGGGTAGGAAGGGTGGTTTTCTGACAAAGTCTTGGTCAAGGCACATCTTTCATGGTCAAAGATGCTTGCCTTGACCAAGTTTTGAATTTAAAAAATGGAGGGAAAAGAATAAAGGAGGGAAAGAAAATGTTACCTCGGCATGAGATCGAGTCCGTTTGGTCGATCTAGGACTCGATCTCATGCCCATAATGTCGTGGATCGAGAGGGTTACTCGATTTGTGACTCGATTCATGATGAATCAAGTCCTGGATCGATTGGCTCTCTCGATCGTTGAGATTTTGGCTCCACGGCTAAGTCCTCGTGATCGAGCTATGTCCTCGATTTGGAGGTCGATTTGGCATAGATCGAGCGATGGATGAGTCGAGTGATCGATCTATCCCTTAAGGATTTTCCGAGAGAAATTAGATTGGTCGATCCATTTTGGATCGATCGATCCGTTTTCATCTAAGTCGATCTTATCACTCGTTCTCGTCTAGATCGACTGGCTCCACTCGATCTACTAACTCGATCTAGCAAAGATCGAGTTAGGATTAGTCGATCTAGCACTCGATCTCTAGCCTTTTCTTAACCCCTATTACCTCTTTTGGACTTCAAGATCGAGGTTTAGACTCCTCATACCTGCTCCTACACACTTGCAAAATAAAAACATAAAAATGTAAGAGAAATAAAGCAGAAATATGTAAAGGATAGACATGGAAATGCCTCCCAAGTGCGCTTTCTTTAACGTCTTTAGCTAGACTTTACTTGGTTTAGGCAGATGGTGGGTCTCGGAGAAGCACCAAGGTACTCTCCTTATCATAGCTGTCCGCCAAGTAAGGCTTGACCCTGTGTCCGTTCACGGTGAATGCACTGCCACTTGATAACTAATTTCTTTGCAAGGGTGAGTATGCAATGAGGCTATCAAACTCAAATGCAAGACAGGTTGTAGCACAGTATGCAAGAGAGAGTCAATCCACACCTAGGATGATAGAAAAAGCAAAGAGAATGCAAGGGCTTGCAAATCTAAGCGAAACAAGATAGGTTATGAGAAAATTCCTAAAAACTAGATGCAGCAACTAAATGAAGTGCAAAACTATTTTAATATTACCAGGAATAATCAAACTACCATGAGGAACAAACAAAATAATTAAAGGACAAAGCTGCGAATTACTAAAATTTGACTAGTGGATCGACCACAAGATCGACCACAAGATCGAGCAAATACGATCGATCTCGTCTAAAATGCAAGAACAGTAAAACTAACGACCAGGATGCTATCAAAGATCAAGCGAACGATGAGAGAAGTTGTAAAGATGCTAAAAGAGAGGGTCTAGGGTTGAGATTCATGGTCAGGGGTTTCAAAGGTCCGAACTTGGGTTGAAAACTTTAAATCGACTCACTTTGTGAGAATCTCAATGCCTTGAAAACTAAATAAGATCTATTTGTGGCTTTCGGTAAACACTCCTTCATCTTCTCCTCCAAACCCAAGGCTTTTGGTGGAAAGAGAGGTCGAAGGGCAGGAAAAACATATTTCAAACGAATGGCTTAACTAGTCCCCCAAACTTCCATGGCTTTTGGGAAGGGGTAACTAGTCTCTAGGGTGTGATCTTCAGAGGTCCCTGAATCCTGTCAAGGTAAGGAACATCTCGGATCATAAAGCTCTTGGCGTGAGAGTCTTTAAGCTTTAGGAACTCGACACCCTAGAAGAGATAGCCATTAAACACTAGAAAACCCCAAGATCGAAACCCTTTTAACCCCTTAAATCCTCTCAACCCCGAACCCAAATGAACTACTCACTACACATAAGATCAATGAAGCAAAGCATGGAGAAAGAAACGATGAACATGAAAAGAAAACTAGATTAAACTCAAACGATTCGATTACAAAAGCAAGAAAAACTCAAGTTTCGACAATGGTGGATAATCTCCAAAAACCAGAGAGAAAAGCATAAAAAGATAAGACTAAAAAGTTGTGTGGGAAAAGGACGTCGTCGCCTTCCCAAAATGGCGAAAACAACCCGATGGTCCCCCCCTCGCTAGCGGCCAAAAGCGGTTGAAAGGACAGAGATCGACCTCGGGATCGAGTGTCTCTCTCGATCATCTTTGGACATCGTGTCTTTAACACGATCTGGGTCTCGATCATCTTCGGCGGATCAAGGGTTGCATCCGATCTTGGAATCGATCTTCGGTTGGATCGAGTGGTGGACTCGATCCGGTTCTCGCTCTGCATGGCGTCATTTACGTCCGTACCGTTTGATCGATTGCTTCACTCGATCTTCGTCTCGATCATTTTCCTTGGATTGCATGGTCTTCTCGAGCTTCTTGTCGATCTCATCCTAGATCGACCTGCCATGCTCGATCTGTTCCCCAATCTCTGGTCCTTAGCAAACATCCGAGCTTCCACGAACTGCCACAACAGCTTCAGCACGTCCACAAACCTCCACGACTCCAAAGTAGCCAGAAACAACCTGAATGTGATGCAAAATGCAAGGAACATGCGTATGCTGGTGCGAGAATGCTCTAGGACCCTAAGTGATGCAATCTAGTCTAAAGTGTGATGTAAATGCATGAAAAGCTAACTAATATGTATGCAGAATGTATGCAATATGCAGTAACATTAACTTACCCAAACTTACTTCTTGCTTGCCCTCAAGCAACAGAAAATAAGTAAGGAAAAGAGGTTTTAAAAACGAATGGGGGTTTAAGCTTCTTGCAAAGGTGCCTTTCAAATGAATCAATCTCAATGTCCTAGTTAACAGTTCTAAAATGCTATGCACACACTTATACTCCAAAAAACTTAGCCATACTCATCACACAAAGAAATTCAGATCATGACTCTCCTATTCCTAACAATCAAAGAAACTCATCCTTTAACATTCCCCAATTCGAAACAATAAACATTTTTAACTCTTTAGGCTAGTGAAAAGGTTGAAAATAATTTTGCTCTTTAACTATTTCTTACTGGTAGTTCTCTTATTTATTTATTTTTTTTTTATTTTTATTTTTATTTTTATTTGGCACTTAGGCTCTTTTTTTTTTCTTTTTTTTTTCTTTTTATTTGGGAGAGCTACCTCCTGAAATTTATTAGAGCATATATATAGTTTTTAAACACAACCTTTCACTTAAAACCTATTTCTTTCTTTTAAACACCAAACTCTTTGAAACCGAGAACAAATAGACATGAAAACAACCCCAATGATCCCCCAAACTTATCCTAAGCCTATACCTAGCTTCAAAATGCAAAGCTAGCAATCATATGAGAACCAAATCATGTCGACTAAGCCTAACACTTTATGCTAAGTTCAAAACCGAAAAAGAAGGTCTCACAATGATGTCACACAAGAAATATTTGGCTTCAAAGAAGGGTAAGGGTCAAGGTGGGAGTTCCACTTAGGCTCACAAAGAGTGGTAAAAATGAAGAAGAGAGCCTAAATATATTAAAATCCATGTGTTCATTTTCAAATGCATAAGGATGATAATTGGAATATCAGATTAAGGTTTTCACTGATTAGGACAAGTTTCAAATCATGAGAGTTCAATTCAAGTCACGAAAATCATAGCAAGTGATCCAAGCATGGTAAGAACTTACTTTCAAAGCATAAGCAAAGCATTAGAGAACTACTAACTAGGGCATTGAAACAATTCATGAGTATAAAACACCTTTTTAAGAAACTTTAACTCCTTATGCAAATGCAAACAACCTAGATGCTAAGAAAAATTCTAGACTCAATCCTAACATGTTTTGACAAGATGAATGCAACTACATGAATCTTTGAAAATTTTTTTAAACTTTTACCAATTTTTCATGAACTAAAGACTCAAGGATGCTAAAGGAAAATAAGATCAGAAAACACATGTCAAACCACACATGTACTCACCCAAACTTGCTTGACACCGTCCCGGTGGCAAACGCATTCGAAGGAGCACAAAAACACAAAGCAAAAAGAAGCAAATATGAGCGGTTATGTACAATGGAAGAAGGTTGTTACCTCTGGTCTAGTCTCGGCTGGAACTTGAGGATGTTCCAGAGGAGCTAGAGACTATTGTTTTGCCCTTGTCGGTTGGTTCTTGGAGAGAAAAACGCGCCGGCTGAATGTTGCTGCCTTGAGTCTCACGGATGACAACTCCACCGGTTGAGAGCCTCCTCTTCTCGGGTTGGTGAACCTCCTCACTTGCATCTTTCTTAGGCGAGCCTCCTTGAAGTGCCTTGACCTTCTTGGCAAGTTTCTTGAGCATTTTGCCTTGCCACTTGTTGATTTTCCTTTGCATCTCCACAACAGATGCTAGGAACTTCTCTGTTTTGGTTCTCGGCTCAAAGTCTAACTTGGGAAGGGTGTAGGCTTCGGGCATCTCATCTTCTGTGGCTGGAGACTCAGACCTTTGACGAGGAGCAATCGCTGGGGCAGGCGGTCCTCCTAGAGGAGCAAAGCACTCCTCTTCCGTTGGCAAGAACTCGATGTTCCCAACACCAAGCAGCTCGGTCTCGCCTTTGTTTGGCAGGATGCACACTCTCTTCTCGTTTTCAACGTCTATGAAGAGGTAAGCGTAGAACCCTTCTGCTGGCGTGCGTCCCAAGCTGTCGGTATTCCTCATGTAGACCTTATCCATGAAAGCTCTGGCTGGTACGTGTGCGAAGTCGTGAATAGGCACACCAGCTTGCAAGAATAGAGGAGTGAGGAAGCCGCCAATGAAAGAAGAGGTTGCCTTGCACCGCAAGGCATAAGCCTTGTATTTCACCAAGGAGGCAGCAAGCACACATCCATAGTTCACCTCGTCGCCGAGCTCATCCTCCATAGGCTCGTCATTCTCATCCGGGTCACACAACAAGTGCTTCACGCCTTGGAACAGGAAGCAAAGCTCGGTCTTTGTGACCGTGGGAGCAACTGATTTTCCGCTAAACGTGTTGGCGATCAGCTTCAAAGTGTACCTCAGCACCGGGCTTCTCACTCTCTTGATCTTGGCGATGTTGGCTTTGTAGTCCTCGTTGCTAATCAGGTCCCAAAAATCGTTAGCTCGCTTGAAGGAGGGGAACTCGACCTTGGTGGCATCTGCGTTGAGACCATACGCTTGACATAGCTCGGGGATGGAAAGGCTGAAGGCTTGACGTCCAACCTTGAAAGAGAGGCGACCTTGTGAAGGAACGGGTGTGCTAGGGTTCTCGTAACGAAACTCCAACGTGGCAAGGAAGTCAATTGTCACTTCTGGAATGGTTGGGCAATCCATCCGTGACAGACATCTTAAGCCAATGTTCTTGAGGAGTTGGTCGAAATCCCAAAGAATCCCTAGCTTGAACAGCAGCTCCCGATCTGCAAACTTGGTAGGCTCAAACCGAAGCCTTTCAAGCCGTTTCTTGTCCCTCTTCTCATCCTTACTCCATCTGACCCTCTCTTGAACAGCCACCTCCTGACCTTCTCCCTCTTGTGCTCTCTCTTCTCTCGTTCTTTTAGGAGCCATTGTGCCTGAAACAAATTTCTCAAGCAGTTTGATAAGCAAAACGGCGATCGGATGAGTGAAGAAGAAAGGCGAAGAAGAAGGCTTATAACTAATACCCTAGAATTTTGGGGAATTAATAAAAATTATATTTAAATAAAGGAGAATCAAATCTAGAGATACTAGAAAATCCAGAATTTTTCCTTTTATTTAGCTAAATTTTAAAATTCAAAAACGGCTCTATTATCTAAAACAATGACTTGCGAAATAAAAGGGAATTTTCCAAAAAAATATTTTATCAAACTCCGAAAATATACCTTTTGCAAGATTGTTAAAGAGTCTTGCTAGCCTTAGAAAACAGATAACTCTCACTCTCTTTGCTTAAAATTTTCGAGAAAACAAGAATGAGAGGGTGAGAAGTTGTTGAAATATTTAAAGGCTAAGCAAGAAACAAAACCATGGGTAGGAAGGGTGGTTTTCTGACAAAGTCTTGGTCAAGGCACATCTTTCATGGTCAAAGATGCTTGCCTTGACCAAGTTTTGAATTTAAAAAATGGAGGGAAAAGAATAAAGGAGGGAAAGAAAATGTTACCTCGGCATGAGATCGAGTCCGTTTGGTCGATCTAGGACTCGATCTCATGCCCATAATGTCGTGGATCGAGAGGGTTACTCGATTTGTGACTCGATTCATGATGAATCAAGTCCTGGATCGATTGGCTCTCTCGATCGTTGAGATTTTGGCTCCACGGCTAAGTCCTCGTGATCGAGCTATGTCCTTGATTTGGGGGTCGATTTGGCATAGATCGAGCGATGGATGAGTCGAGTGATCGATCTATCCCTTAAGGATTTTCCGAGAGAAATTAGATTGGTCGATCCATTTTGGATCGATCGATCCGTTTTCATCTAAGTCGATCTTATCACTCGTTCTCGTCTAGATCGACTGGCTCCTCTCGATCTACTAACTCGATCTAGCAAAGATCGAGTTAGGATTAGTCGATCTAGCACTCGATCTCTAGCCTTTTCTTAACCCCTATTGCCTCTTTTGGACTTCAAGATC
Source organism: Thlaspi arvense (assembly GCA_911865555.2). Lineage (NCBI taxonomy): Eukaryota > Viridiplantae > Streptophyta > Magnoliopsida > Brassicales > Brassicaceae > Thlaspi > Thlaspi arvense. The sequence continues at coordinate 24,197,244 of OU466863.1, read as the reverse complement.
GAGGTTTAGACTCCTCATACCTGCTCCTACACACTTGCAAAATAAAAACATAAAACTGTAAGAGAAATAAAGCAGAAATATGTAAAGGATAGACATGGAAATGCCTCCCAAGTGCGCTTTCTTTAACGTCTTTAGCTAGACTTTACTTGGTTTAGGCAGATGGTGGGTCTCGGAGAAGCACCAAGGTACTCTCCTTGTCATAGCTGTCCGCCAAGTAAGGCTTGACCCTGTGTCCGTTCACGGTGAATGCACTGCCACTTGATAACTAATTTCTTTGCAAGGGTGAGTATGCAATGAGGCTATCAAACTCAAATACAAGACAGGTTGTAGCACAGTATGCAAGAGAGAGTCAATCCACACCTAGGATGATAGAAAAAGCAAAGAGAATGCAAGGGCTTGCAAATCTAAGCGAAACAAGATAGGTTATGAGAAAATTCCTAAAAACTAGATGCAGCAACTAAATGGAGTGCAAAACTATTTTAATATTACCAGGAATAATCAAACTACCATGAGGAACAAACAAAATAATTAAAGGACAAAGCTGCGAATTACTTAAATTTGACTAGTGGATCGACCACAAGATCGAGCAAATACGATCGATCTCGTCTAAAATGCAAGAACAGTAAAACTAACGACCAGGATGCTATCAAAGATCAAGCGAACGATGAGAGAAGTTGTAAAGATGCTAAAAGAGAGGGTATAGGGTTGAGATTCATGGTCAGGGGTTTCAAAGGTCCGAACTTGGGTTGAAAACTTTAAATCGACTCACTTTGTGAGAATCTCAAAGCCTTGAAAACTAAATAAGATCTATTTGTGGCTTTCGGTAAACACTCCTTCATCTTCTCCTCCAAACCCAAGGCTTTTGGTGGAAAGAGAGGTCGAAGGGCAGGAAAAACATATTTCAAACGAATGGCTTAACTAGTCCCCCAAACTTCCATGGCTATTGGGAAGGGGTAACTAGTCTCTAGGGTGTGATCTTCAGAGGTCCCTGAATCCTGTCAAGGTAAGGAACATCTCGGATCATAAAGCTCTTGGCGTGAGAGTCTTTAAGCTTTAGGAACTCGACACCCTAGAAGAGATAGCCATTAAACACTAGAAAACCCCAAGATCGAAACCCTTTTAACCCCTTAAATCCTCTCAACCCCGAACCCAAATGAACTACTCACTACACATAAGATCAATCAAGCAAAGCATGGAGAAAGAAACGATGAACATGAAAAGAAAACTAGATTAAACTCAAACGATTTCGATTACAAAAGCAAGAAAAACTCAAGTTTCGACAATGGTGGATAATCCAAAAACCAGAGAGAAAAGCATAAAAAGATAAGACTAAAAAGTTGTGTGGGAAAAGGACGTCGTCGCCTTCCCAAAATGGCGAAAACAACCCGATGGTCACCCCCTCGCTAGCGGCCAAAAGCGGTTGAAAGGACAGAGATCGACCTCGGGATCGAGTGTCTCTCTCGATCATCTTTGGACATCGTGTCTTTAACACGATCTGGGTCTCGATCATCTTCGGCGGATCGAGGGTTGCATCCGATCTTGGAATCGTTCTTCGGTTGGATCGAGTGGTGGACTCGATCCGGTTCTCGCTCTGCATGGCGTCATTTACGTCTGTACCGTTTGATCGATTGCTTCACTCGATCTTCGTCTCGATCATTTTCCTTGGATTGCATGGTCTTCTCGAGCTTCTTGTCGATCTCATCCTAGATCGACCTGCCATGCTCGATCTGTTCCCCGATCTCTGGTCCTTAGCAAACATCCGAGCTTCCACGAACCGCCACAACAGCTTCAGCACGTCCACAAACCTCCACGACTCCAAAGTAGCCAGAAACAACCTGAATGTGATGCAAAATGCAAGGAACATGCGTATGCTGGTGCGAGAATGCTCTAGGACCCTAAGTGATGCAATCTAGTCTAAAGTGTGATGTAAATGCATGAAAAGCTAACTAATATGTATGCAGAATGTATGCAATATGCAGTAACATTAACTTACCCAAACTTACTTCTTGCTTGCCCTCAAGCAACAGAAAATAAGTAAGGAAAAGAGGTTTTAAAAACGAATGGGGGTTTAAGCTTCTTGCAAAGGTGCCTTTCAAATGAATCAATCTCAATGTCCTAGTTAACAGTTCTAAAATGCTATGCACACACTTATACTCCAAAAAACTTAGCCATACTCATCACACAAAGAAATTCAGATCATGACCCTCCTATTCCTAACAATCAAAGAAACTCATCCTTTAACATTCCCCAATTCGAAACAATAAACATTTTTAACTCTTTAGGCTAGTGAAAAGGTTGAAAATAATTTTGCTCTTTAACTATTTCTTACTGGTAGTTCTCTTATTTATTTATTTTTTTTTTTATTTTTATTTTTATTTTTATTTGGCACTTAGGCTCTTTTTTTTTTTCTTTTTTATTTCTTTTTATTTGGGAGAGCTACCTCCTGAAATTTATTAGAGCATATATATAGTTTTTAAACACAACCTTTCACTTAAAACCTATTTCTTTCTTTTAAACACCAAACTCTTTGAAACCGAGAACAAATAGACATGAAAACAACCCCAATGATCCCCCAAACTTATCCTAAGCCTATACCTAGCTTCAAAATGCAAAGCTAGCAATCATATGAGAACCAAATCATGTCGACTAAGCCTAACACTTTATGCTAAGTTCAAAACCGAAAAAGAAGGTCTCACAATGATGTCACACAAGAAATATTTGGCTTCAAAGAAGGGTAAGGGTCAAGGTGGGAGTTCCACTTAGGCTCACAAAGAGTGGTAAAAATGAAGAAGAGAGCCTAAATATATTAAAATCCATGTGTTCATTTTCAAATGCATAAGGATGATAATTAGAATATCAGATTAAGGTTTTCACTGATTAGGACAAGTTTCAAATCATGAGAGTTCAATTCAAGTCACGAAAATCATAGCAAGTGATCCAAGCATGGTAAGAACTTACTTTCAAAGCATAAGCAAAGCATTAGAGAACTACTAACTAGGGCATTGAAACAATTCATGAGTATAAAACACCTTTTTAAGAAACTTTAACTCCTTATGCAAATGCAAACAACCTAGATGCTAAGAAAAATTCTAGACTCAATCCTAACATGTTTTGACAAGATGAATGCAACTACATGAATCTTTGAAATTTTTTTTAAACTTTTACCAATTTTTCATGAACTAAAGACTCAAGGATGCTAAAGGAAAATAAGATCAGAAAACACATGTCAAACCACACATGTACTCACCCAAACTTGCTTGACACCGTCCCGGTGGCAAACGCATTCGAAGGAGCACCAAAACACAAAGCAAAAAGAAGCAAATATGAGCGGTTATGTACAATGGAAGAAGGTTGTTACCTCTGGTCTAGTCTCGGCTGGAACTTGAGGATGTTCCAGAGGAGCTAGAGACTATTGTTTTGCCCTTGTCGGTTGGTTCTTGGAGAGAAAAACGCGCCGGCTGAATGTTGCTGCCTTGAGTCTCACGGATGACAACTCCACCGGTTGAGAGCCTCCTCTTCTCGGGTTGGTGAACCTCCTCACTTGCATCTTTCTTAGGCGAGCCTCCTTGAAGTGCCTTGACCTTCTTGGCAAGTTTCTTGAGCATTTTGCCTTGCCACTTGTTGATTTTCCTTTGCATCTCCACAACAGATGCTAGGAACTTCTCTGTTTTGGTTCTCGGCTCAAAGTCTAACTTGGGAAGGGTGTAGGCTTCGGGCATCTCATCTTCTGTGGCTGGAGACTCAGACCTTTGACGAGGAGCAATCGCTGGGGCAGGCGGTCCTCCTAGAGGAGCAAAGCACTCCTCTTCCGTTGGCAAGAACTCGATGTTCCCAACACCAAGCAGCTCGGTCTCGCCTTTGTTTGGCAGGATGCACACTCTCTTCTCGTTTTCAACGTCTATGAAGAGGTAAGCGTAGAACCCTTCTGCTGGCGTGCGTCCCAAGCTGTCGGTATTCCTCATGTAGACCTTATCCATGAAAGCTCTGGCTGGTACGTGTGCGAAGTCGTGAATAGGCACACCAGCTTGCAAGAATAGAGGAGTGAGGAAGCCGCCAATGAAAGAAGAGGTTGCCTTGCACCGCAAGGCATAAGCCTTGTATTTCACCAAGGAGGCAGCAAGCACACATCCATAGTTCACCTCGTCGCCGAGCTCATCCTCCATAGGCTCGTCATTCTCATCCGGGTCACACAACAAGTGCTTCACGCCTTGGAACAGGAAGCAAAGCTCGGTCTTTGTGACCGTGGGAGCAACTGATTTTCTGCTAAACGTGTTGGCGATCAGCTTCAAAGTGTACCTCAGCACCGGGCTTCTCACTCTCTTGATCTTGGCGATGTTGGCTTTGTAGTCCTCGTTGCTAATCAGGTCCCAAAAATCGTTAGCTCGCTTGAAGGAGGGGAACTCGACCTTTGTGGCATCTGCGTTGAGACCATACGCTTGACATAGCTCGGGGATGGAAAGGCTGAAGGCTTGACGTCCAACCTTGAAAGAGAGGCGACCTTGTGAAGGAACGGGTGTGCTAGGGTTCTCTTAACGAAACTCCAACGTGGCAAGGAAGTCAATTGTCACTTCTGGAATGGTTGGGCAATCCATCCGTGACAGACATCTTAAGCCAATGTTCTTGAGGAGTTGGTCGAAATCCCAAAGAATCCCTAGCTTGAACAGCAGCTCCCGATCTGCAAACTTGGTAGGCTCAAACCGAAGCCTTTCAAGCCGTTTCTTGTCCCTCTTCTCATCCTTACTCCATCTGACCCTCTCTTGAACAGCCACCTCCTGACCTTCTCCCTCTTGTGCTCTCTCTTCTCTCGTTCTTTTAGGAGCCATTGTGCCTGAAACAAATTTCTCAAGCAGTTTGATAAGCAAAACGGCGATCGGATGAGTGAAGAAGAAAGGCGAAGAAGAAGGCTTATAACTAATACCCTAGAATTTTGGGGAATTAATAAAAATTATAGTTAAATAAAGGAGAATCAAATCTAGAGATACTAGAAAATCCAGAATTTTTCCTTTTATTTAGCTAAATTTTAAAATTCAAAAACGGCTCTATTATCTAAAACAATGACTTGCGAAATAAAAGGGAATTTTCCAAAAAAATATTTTATCAAACTCCGAAAATAGCTTTTGCAAGATTGTTAAAGAGTTTTGCTAGCCTTAGAAAACAGATAACTCTCACTCTCTTTGCTTAAAATTTTCGAGAAAACAAGAATGAGAGGGTGAGAAGTTGTTGAAATATTTAAAGGCTAAGCAAGAAACAAAACCATGGGTAGGAAGGGTGGTTTTCTGACAAAGTCTTGGTCAAGGCACATCTTTCATGGTCAAAGATGCTTGCCTTGACCAAGTTTTGAATTTAAAAAATGGAGGGAAAAGAATAAAGGAGGGAAAGAAAATGTTACCTCGGCATGAGATCGAGTCCGTTTGGTCGATCTAGGACTCGATCTCATGCCCATAATGTCGTGGATCGAGAGGGTTACTCGATTTGTGACTCGATTCATGATGAATCAAGTCCTGGATCGATTGGCTCTCTCGATCTTTGAGATTTTGGCTCCACGGCTAAGTCCTCGTGATCGAGCTATGTCCTTGATTTGGGGGTCGATTTGGCATAGATCGAGCGATGGATGAGTCGAGTGATCGATCTATCCCCTTAAGGATTTTCCGAGAGAAATTAGATTGGTCGATCCATTTTGGATCGATCGATCCGTTTTCATCTAAGTCGATCTTATCACTCGTTCTCGTCTAGATCGACTGGCTCCTCTCGATCTACTAACTCGATCTAGCAAAGATCGAGTTAGGATTAGTCGATCTAGCACTCGATCTCTAGCCTTTTCTTAACCCCTATTGCCTCTTTTGGACTTCAAGATCGAGGTTTAGACTCCTCATACCTGCTCCTACACACTTGCAAAATAAAAACATAAAACTGTAAGAGAAATAAAGCAGAAATATGTAAAGGATAGACATGGAAATGCCTCCCAAGTGCGCTTTCTTTAACGTCTTTAGCTAGACTTTACTTGGTTTAGGTAGATGGTGGGTCTCGGAGAAGCACCAAGGTACTCTCCTTGTCATAGCTGTCCGCCAAGTAAGGCTTGACCCTGTGTCCGTTCACGGTGAATGCACTGCCACTTGATAACTAATTTCTTTGCAAGGGTGAGTATGCAATAAGGCTATCAAACTCAAATGCAAGACAGGTTGTAGCACAGTATGCAAGAGAGAGTCAATCCACACCTAGGATGATAGAAAAAGCAAAGAGAATGCAAGGGCTTGCAAATCTAAGCGAAACAAGATAGGTTATGAGAAAATTCCTAAAAACTAGATGCAGCAACTAAATGGAGTGCAAAACTATTTTAATATTACCAGGAATAATCAAACTACCATGAGGAACAAACAAAATAATTAAAGGACAAAGCTGCGAATTACTAAAATTTGACTAGTGGATCGACCACAAGATCGAGCAAATACGATCGATCTCGTCTAAAATGCAAGAACAGTAAAACTAACGACCAGGATGCTATCAAAGATCAAGCGAACGATGAGAGAAGTTGTAAAGATGCTAAAAGAGAGGGTCTAGGGTTGAGATTCATGGTCAGGGGTTTCAAAGGTCCGAACTTGGGTTGAAAACTTTAAATCGACTCACTTTGTGAGAATCTCAAAGCCTTGAAAACTAAATAAGATATATTTGTGGCTTTCGGTAAACACTCCTTCATCTTCTCCTCCAAACCCAAGGCTTTTGGTGGAAAGAGAGGTCGAAGGGCAGGAAAAACATATTTCAAACGAATGGCTTAACTAGTCCCCCAAACTTCCATGGCTTTTGGGAAGGGGTAACTAGTCTCTAGGGTGTGATCTTCAGAGGTCCCTGAATCCTGTCAAGGTAAGGAACATCTCGGATCATAAAGCTCTTGGCGTGAGAGTCTTTAAGCTTTAGGAACTCGACACCCTAGAAGAGATAGCCATTAAACACTAGAAAACCCCAAGATCGAAACCCTTTTAACCCCTTAAATCCTCTCAACCCCGAACCCAAATGAACTACTCACTACACATAAGATCAATCAAGCAAAGCATGGAGAAAGAAACGATGAACATGAAAAGAAAACTAGATTAAACTCAAACGATTCGATTACAAAAGCAAGAAAAACTCAAGTTTCGACAATGGTGGATAATCCAAAAACCAGAGAGAAAAGCATAAAAAGATAAGACTAAAAAGTTGTGTGGGAAAAGGACGTCGTCGCCTTCCCAAAATGGCGAAAACAACCCGATGGTCACCCCCTCGCTAGCGGCCAAAAGCGGTTGAAAGAACAGAGATCGACCTCGGGATCGAGTGTCTCTCTCGATCATCTTTGGACATCGTGTCTTTAACACGATCTGGGTCTCGATCATCTTCGGCGGATCGAGGGTTGCATCCGATCTTGGAATCGTTCTTCGGTTGGATCGAGTGGTGGACTCGATCCGGTTCTCGCTCTGCATGGCGTCATTTACGTCCGTACCGTTTGATCGATTGCTTCACTCGATCTTCGTCTCGATCATTTTCCTTGGATTGCATGGTCTTCTCGAGCTTCTTGTCGATCTCATCCTAGATCGACCTGCCATGCTCGATCTGTTCCCCGATCTCTGGTCCTTAGCAAACATCCGAGCTTCCACGAACCGCCACAACAGCTTCAGCACGTCCACAAACCTCCACGACTCCAAAGTAGCCAGAAACAACCTGAATGTGATGCAAAATGCAAGGAACATGCATATGCTGGTGCGAGAATGCTCTAGGACCCTAAGTGATGCAATCTAGTCTAAAGTGTGATGTAAATGCATGAAAAGCTAACTAATATGTATGCAGAATGTATGCAATATGCAGTAACATTAACTTACCCAAACTTACTTCTTGCTTGCCCTCAAGCAACAGAAAATAAGTAAGGAAAAGAGGTTTTAAAAACGAATGGGGGTTTAAGCTTCTTGCAAAGGTGCCTTTCAAATGAATCAATCTCAATGTCCTAGTTAACAGTTCTAAAATGCTATGCACACACTCATACTCTAAAAAACTTAGCCATACTCATCACACAAAGAAATTCAGATCATGACTCTCCTATTCCTAACAATAAAAAAAACTCATCCTTTAACATTCCCCAATTCGAAACAATAAACATTTTTAACTCTTTAGGCTAGTGAAAAGGTTGATAATAATTTTTCTCTTTAACTATTTCTTACTGGTAGTTCTCTTATTTATTTATTTTTTTGTTCTTTTTTTTTATTTTTATTTGGCACTTAGGCTCTTTTTTATTTCTTTTTTATTTCTTTTTATTTGGGAGAGCTACCTCCTGAAATTTATTAGAGCATATATATAGTTTTTAAACACAACCTTTCACTTAAAACCTATTTCTTTCTTTTAAACACCAAACTCTTTGAAACCGAGAACAAATAGACATGAAAACAACCCCAATGATCCCCCAAACTTATCCTAAGCCTATACCTAGCTTCAAAATGCAAAGCTAGCAATCATATGACAACCAAATCATGTCGACTAAGCCTAACACTTTATGCTAAGTTCAAAACCGAAAAAGAAGGTCTTACAATGATGTCACACAAGAAATATTTGGCTTCAAAGAAGGGTAAGGGTCAAGGTGGGAGTTCCACTTAGGCTCACAAAGAGTGGTAAAAAGGAAGAAGAGAGCCTAAATATATTAAAATCCATGTGTTCATTTTCAAATGCATAAGGATGATAATTGGAATTTCAGATTAAGGTTTTCACTGATTAGGACAAGTTTCAAATCATGAGAGTTCAATTCAAGTCACGAAAATCATAGCAAGTGATCCAAGCATGGTAAGAACTTACTTTCAAAGCATAAGCAAAGCATTAGAGAACTACTAACTAGGGCATTGAAACAATTCATGAGTATAAAACACCTTTTTAAGAAACTTTAACTCCTTATGCAAATGCAAACAACCTAGATGCTAAGAAAAATTCTAGACTCAATCCTAACATGTTTTGACAAGATGAATGCAACTACATGAATCTTTGAAAATTTTTTAAAACTTTTACTAATTTTTCATGAACTAAAGACTCAAGGATGCTAAAGGAAAATAAGATCAGAAAACACATGTCAAACCACACATGTACTCACCCAAACTTGCTTGACACCGTCCCGGTGGCAAACGCATTCGAAGGAGCACCAAAACACAAAGCAAAAAGAAGCAAATATGAGTGGTTATGTACAATGGAAGAAGGTTGTTACCTCTGGTCTAGTCTCTGCTGGAACTTGAGGATGTTCCAGAGGAGCTAGAGACTATTGTTTTGCCCTTGTCGGTTGGTTCTTGGAGAGAAAAACGCGCCGGCTGAATGTTGCTGCCTTGAGTCTCACGGATGACAACTCCACCGGTTGAGAGCCTCCTCTTCTCGGGTTGGTGAACCTCCTCACTTGCATCTTTCTTAGGCGAGCCTCCTTGAAGTGCCTTGACCTTCTTGGCAAGTTTCTTGAGCATTTTGCCTTGCCACTTGTTGATTTTCCTTTGCATCTCCACAACAGATGCTAGGAACTTCTCTATTTTGGTTCTCGGCTCAAAGTCTAACTTGGGAAGGGTGTAGGCTTCGGGCATCTCATCTTCCGTGGCTGGAGACTCAGACCTTTGACGAGGAGCAATCGCTGGGGCAGGCGGTCCTCCTAGAGGAGCAAAGCACTCCTCTTCCGTTGGCAAGAACTCGATGTTCCCAACACCAAGCAGCTCGGTCTCGCCTTTGTTTGGCAGGATGCACACTCTCTTCTCGTTTTCAACGTCTATGAAGAGGTAAGCGTAGAACCCTTCTGCTGGCGTGCGTCCCAAGCTGTCGGTATTCCTCATGTAGACCTTATCCATGAAAGCTCTGGCTGGTACGTGTGCGAAGTCGTGAATAGGCACACCAGCTTGCAAGAATAGAGGAGTGAGGAAGCCGCCAATGAAAGAAGAGGTTGCCTTGCACCGCAAGGCATAAGCCTTGTATTTCACCAAGGAGGCAGCAAGCACACATCCATAGTTCACCTCGTCGCCGAGCTCATCCTCCATAGGCTCGTCATTCTCATCCGGGTCACACAACAAGTGCTTCACGCCTTGGAACAGGAAGCAAAGCTCGGTCTTTGTGACCGTGGGAGCAACTGATTTTCCGCTAAACGTGTTGGCGATCAGCTTCAAAGTGTACCTCAGCACCGGGCTTCTCACTCTCTTGATCTTGGCGATGTTGGCTTTGTAGTCCTCGTTGCTAATCAGGTCCCAAAAATCGTTAGCTCGCTTGAAGGAGGGGAACTCGACCTTGGTGGCATCTGCGTTGAGACCATACGCTTGACATAGCTCGGGGATGGAAAGGCTGAAGGCTTGACGTCCAACCTTGAAAGAGAGGCGACCTTGTGAAGGAACGGGTGTGCTAGGGTTCTCGTAACGAAACTCCAACGTGGCAAGGAAGTCAATTGTCACTTCTGGAATGGTTGGGCAATCCATCAGTGACAGACATCTTAAGCCAATGTTCTTGAGGAGTTGGTCGAAATCCCAAAGAATCCCTAGCTTGAACAGCAGCTCCCGATCTGCAAACTTGGTAGGCTCAAACCGAAGCCTTTCAAGCCGTTTCTTGTCCCTCTTCTCATCCTTACTCCATCTGACCCTCTCTTGAACAGCCACCTCCTGACCTTCTCCCTCTTGTGCTCTCTCTTCTCTCGTTCTTTTGGGGGCCATTGTACCTGAAACAAATTTCTCAAGAAGTTTGATAAGCAAAACGGCGGTTTGATGATAGAATAAGAGAGGAGAAGGAGAAAGCTTATAACTACTACCCTAGAATTTTAGGGAATTAATAAAAATTATAGCAAAATAAAGGAGAATCAAATCTTTAGATACTAAAATCTAGAATTAATCCTTTTACTTAGCTAAATTTTAAAATTCAAAAACGGCCCTATCATCTAGAACAATATCTTGCGAATTAAAAGAAAATTTTCCTAAAAATATTTCATTAAACTCTAAAAATACCATTTTCAAGAATGTTTAAGAGCCTTGCTAGCCTTTGAAAACAAAAAACTCTCACTCTCTTTGCTTAAATTTTCTGAGAAAACAAGAATGAGAGGGTGAGAAGTTGTTGAAACATTTAAAGGCTAAACAAGAGGCAAAACCATGGGTAGTAAAGGTGGTTTTCTGACAAAGTCTTGGTCAAGGCACATCTTTCATGGTCAAAGATGCTTGCCTTGACCAAGTTTTGAATTTAAAAAATGGAGGGAAAAGAATAAAGGAGGGAAAGAAAATGTTCCCTCGGCATGAGATCGAGTCCGTTTGGTCGATCTAGGACTCGATCTCATGCCAATAATGGCTTAGATCGAGAGGGTTACTCGATTTGTGACTCGATTCATGATGAATCGAGTCTTGGATCGATTGGCTCCCTCGATCGTTGAGATTTTGGGTTCCACGGCTAAGTCCTCATGATCGAGCTACGTCCTCGATTTGGGGGTCGATTTGGCATAGCTCGAGTGATGGATCGAGTCGAGTGATTGATCTGTTTTCAACAGATTTTCCCGAGAGAAATTAGATCGGTCGATCCATATTGGATCGATCGATCCGTTTTCGTCAAGGTCGATCCTTTCACTCGTTCTCGTCTAGATCGACTGGCTCCTCTCAATTCACTGACTCAATCTAGCAAAGATCGAGTCAGGATCAGTCGATCTAGCACTCGATCTCTAGCCTTTTCTTAACCCCATCGCCTCTTTTGGACTTCAAGATTGAGGTTTAGACTCCTCATACCTTCTCCTACACACTTGCAAAATAAAAACATAAAACTGAAAGAGAAATAACGCAGAAATATGTACAGGATAGACATGGGAATGCCTCCCAAGTGCGTTTTCTTTAACGTCTTTAGCTAGACTTTACTTGGTTTAGGCGGATGGTGGGTCTTGGAGAAGCACCGAGGTACTCTCCTTGTCATAGCTGTCTGCCAAGTAAGGCTTGACTCTGTGTCCGTTGACGGTGAATGCACTGCCACTCTTTCCCATCAATTTAACAGCTCCATAAGGGAGCACTTCTTGTATCACAAATGGCCCGCTCCATCTTGACTTCAGCTTTCTCGGGAAGAGTTTGAGTCTTGAATTGTACAGCAACACTAAACCTCCTTCCTTAAGCTCCTTGGCAACCAACTTCTTGTCATGAGCTTCCTTAGTCCGCTCCTTGTATATCCGAGAGCTCTCATAAGCGTTCAGTCTTAACTCGTCCAGTTCATGTAGCTGAATGAGGCGCCTCTCTTGAGCAGTCTTGAGGTCAAAGTTCAGCCTCTTCACAGCCCACAACGCACGGTGTTCCAGCTCAACCGGGAGATGACAGCCCTTGCCATAGAGTAGAGTGAAAGGGGTTGTACCAATCGTTGTTTTGAAGGTAGTACGGTAGGCCCAAAGAGCGTCGTCCAGCTTCACTGCCCAGTCTTTCCTTTTTGCTCCGACGGTCTTCTCCAGTATAACCTTGATTTGCCGGTTGGAGACTTCCACTTGACCGCTTGTTTGAGGATGATACGGTGTAGCCACCTTATGCTTAACGCCATACTTTCTCAAGAGGTTCTCAAAGACCTTGTTTATGAAGTGGCTTCCTCCATCGCTTATAACCACCTTAGGTACCCCAAACCTCGGGAAAATGATACTCTTGAACAGCTTGATCACCACCTTAGAATCGTTTGTAGGGGAAGCAACAGCCTCAACCCATTTAGAGACATAATCCACTGCTACTAAGATGTATTTGTTGCTGTATGAAGAAGGAAATGGCCCCATGAAGTCTATGCCCCACACGTCGAACACGTCAACCTCGAAGATGGGAACCTGAGGCATCTCGTTCCTCTTAGTAATATTCCCTGCTCGTTGACATGCCTCACAGCTCTTCACAAACTCGTGTGCATCTTTGAAGATGGACGGCCACCAGAAACCGGCTTACAACACTTTCGTGGCAGTTTTGAATGAAGTGAAGTGTCCTCCATAGGAAGAGCCGTCACAGTGATAGAGGATGTCTCTAGCTTCTTCCTTTGTTACCCACCTCCGGTACAAACTGTCCACTCCTCTCTTGTATAAGTAGGGCTCGTCCCAAAAGTAGTCGCTAGCCTCTCTCATGAACCGCTTCTTGTGATAGCTGTTGAGATGTGTTGGCTCCTCACCACACGCTAAATAGTTCACGACATCAGCATACCACGGTAGATCCTCCTCTTTGAAACTCAACACCTCTTCGAACCGCCCCTCTAGCTTTCCAAAAACAGCCGTGGTGATCGCCATGAGTTGCTCTTCTGGAAGAGAGTCATCTAAGGGGAGAGACTCGTTGATCCTTAGCCGTGAGAGATTGTCAGCGACTCCGTTTTCTATTCCCTTCTTGATATGAGCATGGGGACACCTAACCTAGAAGATGAGCTTGTAGCCGTTGGACAACAAGATCAAGACCAGAAGGAGGTTGAAGAAGTTCTTAAGATGCAAGGAGGCCCAATGACCCGAGCTAAGACTAAGGCATTTCAAAATGCCTTAGAGGTTCTACTTAATCAGTTTAAGTATGAATCAAGTACTAAGGAGGCTACACGTTCCACACTGGTCTGCATTGTAGCCGGGGACTAAGCTAGTGGGTTTGTGGGATACTTTGTGCTCTTTTTCCCTTATTGAATTTTGTCCCATTGGGTTTTCTCACTAAGATTTTTAATGGCTAGTATTCCCACAATGTCATTGCCCATTTAGCTTGGCCTTGTTCCAAGCCCACTTCTTCCTACCATCCGTGGCTTGGATGTGTCTAGGTTCTTTTCCTTGTTTTTAGTTGTGTATTTTCTTGTAGTTTGTGAAATTTTGAACAAGAGTCATGCATGGTTAGTCAAGGGGGTTTGTCCCAAGACCAACTTATTGCTCTCTTGTTGACCGTTCGTCTTCCTCTCTTTCTTCTCTTCTTAAAACCGTGTGTTAGTTGTTTGTGTGGTTTCATCTATCTTTTGAATAAAATCTCTTTTGCAAAATAGATCATCTCTCTTGGTGCGTCATATCCTTGAGAAATCCTACTTAGAACCTAGGTGCGTCATATCCTTGTGTTCTAGTAGTTTTGTATCAAGAGTTTTCCATCTCTCTTGCTACATTCCATCCTCACTCTTTACCCACTTTTCCCCTTCAATTGAAACAACCCCCCTTTCCACTATTTGGATCATTCCACCATTCACCACAAGTTTTTCATCACTTAGCTTGAAAGGAACGATCATTGACCGGGATCATATCAAGTGGTATCAGAGCAGCCCTTCCAAAGCTAAGTTTTCTGATCCAGTCCGCCCTTGTTCATCATTTCAATTTTTTTTTGACTCTTCATCTTCTGTCAAAAATATTTTTAAAATTATTGTTCATCACGTTTTTGATCTCTTGTTTAGCCACAAATTTTTTTAAAAAATAGTTTGGAAATTTTATAAAATTCTAATTTACCCAAGAACTACTTACTGCGAGAAATTTTGTTTTCAGGAGCAATGTCCAGGGAAGATGACCCGGAACCTTCAGCTGTACGTGCTCATAGGATGTTGGTCGAAGCCCTCATGGCTGAGATGAAAAAAATGTTACAAGTTGAGGTAGACAAGATCAGGCAAAGCTATGAACAGAGAGATACATAACAGAGACGCCAAGGCAAAGAAACTGTGAGAGAAGATGAACAAGAAGGGCAGGCTAGTGGACATCAGACTGATCAATACTACAAAAGCAGTAACTCCTCTAAAAGTGGCCGTAGAAGTTCTAGACAAGGCAGAGATTGTGTGCAAGACAACTTGGCTGGTCTCAAGTTGAAGATTCCCTCCTTTCACGGCAAGTGTGATTCGGATGCCTACCTTGAGTGGGAAAAGAAGATAGAGCTGGTATTCAATGTTCAACATTACACTGAGGAGAACCGTGTTAAGGTGGCAGCCACAGAGTTCTGCGACTATGCCCTAAGCTGGTGGTATCAACTTGTCACGACTAGAAGGAGAAACCAGGAGTATCCGGTTACAACTTAGAACGAGATGAGAAAATTGATGAGGAAACGGTTTGTTCCGAGCCATTACCATCGCGAGCTACATCAGAGGCTTCGGAGATTGACGCAAGGCAACCGTTCTGTGGAGGAATATTTTCAGGAAATGGAAACACTAATGCTTCGTGCAGCTATCTTGGAGGACAGTGAAGTTACGATGGCTAGGTTCCTCGGAGGCCTTAACCGAGAGATTCAGGACCGCCTGGAGACTCAGCATTATATCAACTTAGAGGAGATGCTTCACAAAGCAATGTTGTTTGAGCAGCAAGTCAAGAGAAAAGGGTTGTACCGTTCGAGTTCTAGTACCGGACCAAACAGTTGGACAGTTTATCCGCGGGACGATAGAAACTCGTACCGGTCAGCATATCCGCAGAATCAGCCGAGAGAAGATAAGCCGATCAGTTCCAAATCCGAAATTGTCCAACCATATAGGAAACCTAAGGAGGCTAACACCAAGGCTCGTGATGTAAAGTGTTTCAAATGCCAAGGCCGTGGACATTACGCCAATGAGTGCATCAACAAACATGTTATGGTGTTACTAGAAAACAGTGACATAGAATCAGAAGATGAGCAACAAGAAGAAACAAAGGAGGAACATGAGTTATTGCCAGTACAAGGAGAGTTGCTTGTAGCAAGAAGGACATTAGTCGTGCAAAGCAAACTAGAAGAACAAGATCAGCGTGAGAATCTGTTTCATACTCGTTGCTTGGTTCAGGGAAAAGTTTGCAGTTTGATCATAGACGGTGGAAGTTGCGCTAATGTGGCAAGCAGTATTGATGTTACTGAAAATTTCATACATTTTGCATACTCATTAGTTAGCTTTTCATGCATTTGTATCACGTTTTAGGTTAGATTGGATTACTTAGAGTCGTAGAGCATTCTTGCCCCAGCATACGCATGTTCCTTGCATTTTGCATCACATTCAGGTTGTTTCTGGCTGCTTTGGAGTCGTGGAGGTTCGTGGACATGTTGAGGCTGATGTAGCAGTTCGTGGGAGCTCGGATATATGCTAAGGATCAGAGATCGAGGAGCAGATCGAGCATGACCGGTCGATCTAGGAGTTGATCGACCAGAAGATCGAGCCAACCAGGCGATCCAAGGAGAATGATTGAGACAAGGATCGAGTGAAGCAGTCGATCAAACGCTACAGACGTAAATGACGCCATGCAGAGCGAGAGCCAGATCGAGTACACCACTCGATCCAGCCGAAGATCGACACCGAGATCGGATGCAACACTCGATTCACCGATGATGATCGAGACCCAGATCGAGCCGAAGACACGATTTCCGGATATGATCGAGAGAACCGCTCGATCCATCAGCTTGTTTCGGCATTTTGGGAAGACGGCGACGTCCTTTTCCCACACAACTTCAGATCCTTATCTTTTTCTTTATGTTTTCTCTCTATTTTTCGTAAAGAACACCATTGTTGAACTTGCGTTTTTCTTAAGCTTTGTAATCGAATCATTTCCGTCTTAATCTAGTTTCCTTTTCATGTTCATCGTCTCGTTTTACATGCTTTGCTTGATTTACGTTATATGTAGTGAGTAGTTTATTTGGGTTCGGGGTTGAGAGGATTAAGGGGTCTAAAGGGTTTCGATCTTGGGGTTTTTCTAAACGTTTTCAATGGCTATCTCTTCTAAGGTGTTGAGATCTCAATACTTGAAGACTCTCACGCCAAGAGCTTCATGATCCAAGAGGTTCCCTACCTTGACAGGATTCAGGAACCTCGGAAGATCACACCTTAGAGACTAGTTACCCCTTTCCAAAAACCATGGAAGTTTGGGGATTAGTTAAGCCATTCATTTGAAATCTGCTTTCCTTGCCCTTCGACCTCTCTTTCCACCAAAAGCCATGGGTTTGGAGGAGAGGATGAAGGAGTGATCTATACCGAAAGCCACGGATAGATCTTGCTTAGTTTTCAAGGCTTAGAGATCCTCACAAAGTGAGTCGATTTAAAGTTTTTAACCCAAGGTTGAACCTTTGAAACCCTTGACCATGAATCTCAACTCTAGGCCCTTTCTTTTAGCATCTTTTCATCTTATCTCATCATTCGCTTGATCTTTGATAGCATCCTGGTCATTAGTTTTACTGTTCTTGCATTTTTAGACGAGATCGATTGTTATTGCTCGATCTAGTGGTCGATCTGATGGTCGATCCACTAGTCAAATTTTAGTATTTCGAAGCTTTGTCCTTTATTTAATCTGTTTGTTCCTCGTGGTAGTTTCTTCATTTCTAGTATTTTTAAAATAGGTTTCATTATATTTAAGTTGCTGCATCTAGTCTTTAGTGATTTTCTCATAAATCATCTCGTTTCGCTTAGATTTGCATTAGTCCTTGTATTCTCTTTGCATTCTCTATCATTCTAGGCATGGATTGATTCTCTCTTGCTTTCTGTACTACAACATGTCTTGCATTTGAGTTTGATAACCTCACTGCAATTTAACCCTTGCTAAGAAAGTGTCTATCAAATGGCGCCGTTGTGGAGAAGTTCCTAGCTTCTGTTGTGGAGATGCAAAGGAAGATCAATAAGTGGCAGGGCAAGATGCTCAAGAAGCTTGGAAAGAAAGTCAAGGCACTTCAGGGAGGCTCACCTAAAAAAGCTGCAAGTCAAGAGGTGCAACAACCCGAGAAGAGAAGGCTCTCAACCGGTGGAGTTGTCATCCGTGAGACCCAAAGAAGCACCATTCAGCCGGCGCGCCACTCCCTCCAGGAACCAACCGACAAGGGCAAGACCTTAGTCTCTAGCTCCTCTGGAACATCCTCAAGTTCCAGCCGAGACTAGACAAGAGGTAACAACTTTCTTCCATTGTACATAACCGCTCATATTTGCTTCTTTTTGCTTTGTGTTTTTATGCTCCTTCGAATGAGTTTGCCACCGGGACGGTGTCAAGCAAGTTTGGGGGAGTACATGTGTGATTTGACTTGTGTTCTTTGATCTTATTTTCCTTTAGCATCTTTGAGTCTTTAGTTCATGAAAAATTGGTAAAAGTTTTAAAAAAATTTCAAAGATTCATGTAGTTGCATTCATCTTGTCAAAACATGTTAGGATTGTGTCTAGAGTTTCTCATAGCATCTAGGTTGTTTGCATTTTGCATAAGGGGTTAGAATTTCTTGAAAAGGTGTTTTTACTTATGAATTGTTTCAATGCCCTAGTTAGTAGTTCTCTAATGCTTTGTCTATGCTTTGAATGTAAGTTCTTACCATGCTTGGATCACTTGTTAGGATTTTCGTGGCTTAAATTGAACTCTCATGATTTGAAACTTGTCCTAATAAGTGAGAACCTTAATTTGAAATTCTAATTATCATTCTTATGCATTTGAAAATGAACACATGGTTTTAAAATATTTAGGCTCTCTTCTTCCTTTTTATCACTCTTTGTGAGCCTAAGTAGAACTCCCTCCTTGAACCTTACCCTTCTTTGAAGCCAAATGTTCTTGTGTGACATCTTTGTGAGGCCTTCCTTTTGGTTTGAACTTGGCATAAAGTGTTAGGTTTAGGCGACATGATTTGGTTTTCATATGATTGCTAGCTTTGCATTTTGAAGCTAGGTATATGCTTAGGATAAGTTTGTGGGATCATTGGGGTTGTTTTCATTTCTATTTGTTCTCGGTTTCAAAGAGCTTTGTGTTTTGAAGAAAGAAATGGGTTTTAAGTGAAAGGTTGTGTTTAAAACTAAGTATGCTCTAATAAATTTCAGGAGGTAGCTCTCCCATAATAAAATAAAATAAAAAAAGGGAAAAAGAAAAGAAAAGAAAAAGAAATAAAAGAGCCTAAGTGACAAATAAAAATAAAAAGAAAAAAAAGAAAAAAAAAAGAGAAAGAAAACAATAAGAGAGCTACCAATAAGAAATATCTAAAGAGCAAAAATTATTTTCAAAACCTTTTCACTAGCCTAAAAAGTTTAAAAATGTCTTTGTTTCGAATTGGGGATTGCTAAAGTTTGTGAAGAATAAGGGTAGACTCTTAAGTGGTGAGTGAGGATAAAATTTGTTAAATGAGAGGGGTATAGGATCGTTTGTTAGTTTACATGGGTAGATGAAAATCTAATCATGTATGCATAAATTGTCTTTACCTTTAGCATTATGCACAAGTTCAACCATTTTTGAGAGAAACCCTTGTTCTACTTATAAACCTTTTTCAAATGAGATCATTCAATGCTCATAACCTTCACCCTTAGCCAAATGTGTTTTGCTTTAAAGTGCATAAGTTTGATTCATGGTTCGAATGTTAATGAATGTTAAAGGATGAGTTTCTTTGATTGTTAGGAATAGGAGAGTCATGATTTGAATTTCTTTGTGTGATGAGTATGGCTAAGTTCTTTGGAGTATGAGTGTAAGTATAGCATTTTAGAACTGTTAACTAGGACATTGAGATTGATTCATTTGAAGGGCACCTTTGCAAGAAGTTTAAACCCCCACTCGTTTTTCTGAAAACCTCTCTTCCTCACTTATTTTCTGTTGCTTGAGGGCAAGCAAGAAGTAAGTTTGGGGGAGTTGATGTTACTGCATATTGCATACATTTTGCATACTCATTAGTTAGCTTTTCATGCATTTGTATCACATTTTAGGTTAGATTGCATTACTTAGAGTCCTAGAGCATTCTTGCACCAGCATACGCATGTTCCTTGCATTTTGCATCACATTCAGGTTGTTTCTGGCTGCTTTGGAGTCATGGAGGTTCGTGGACATGTTGAGGCTGATGTAGCAGTTCGTGGGAGCTCGGATATATGCTAAGGATCAGAGATCGAGGAGCAGATCGAGCATGGCCGGTCGATCTAGGAGTTGATCGACCAGAAGATCGAGCCAACCAGGCGATCCAAGGAGAATGATCGAGACAAGGATCGAGTGAAGCAGTCGATCAAACGGTATGGACGTAAATGACGCCATGCAGAGCGAGAGCCAGATCGAGTACACCACTCGATCCAGCCGAAGATCGACACCGAGATCGGATGCAACACTCGATTCACTGATGATGATCAAGACCCAGAACGAGCCGAAGACATGATGTCCGGATATGATCGAGAGAACCGCTCGATCCTGGAGTCGATCTCTGTCCTTTCAACCGTTTTTGGCCGCTAGCGAGGGGGGGACCATCAGCTTGTTTCGGCATTTTGGGAAGGCGGCGACATCCTTTTCCCACACAACTTTAGATCCTTATCTTTTTCTTTATGTTTTCTCTCTTTTTTTCGTAAAGAACACCATTGTTGAACTTGTGTTTTTCTTAAGCTTTGTAATCGAATCATTTCCGTCTTAATCTAGTTTTCTTTTCATGTTCATCGTCTCGTTTTACATGCTTTGCTTGATTTACGTTATGTGTAGTGAGTAGTTTATTTGGGTTCGGGGTTGAGAGGATTAAGGGGTCTAAAAGGTTTCGATCTTGGGGTTTTTCTAAACGTTTTCAATGGCTATCTCTTCTAAGGTGTTGAGATCTCAATGCTTGAAGACTCTCACGCCAAGAGCTTCATGATCCGAGAGGTTCCTTACCTTGACAGGATTCAGGAACCTCGGAAGATCACACCTTAGAGACTAGTTACCCCTTCCCAAAAATCATGGAAGTTTGGGGGATTAGTTAAGCCATTCATTTGAAATCTGCTTTCCTTGCCCTTCGAGCTCTCTTTCCACCAAAAGCCATGGGTTTGGAGGAGAGGATGAAGGAGTGATCTATACCGAAAGCCACGGATAGATCTTGCTTAGTTTTCAAGGCTTAGAGATCCTCACAAAGTGAGTCGATTTAAAGTTTTCAACCCAAGGTCGAACCTTTGAAACCCTTGACCATGAATCTCAACCCTAGGCCCTTTCTTTTAGCATCTTTACATCTTATCTCATCATTCGCTTGATCTTTGATAGCATCCTGGTCATTAGTTTTACTGTTCTTGCATTTTTAGACGAGATCGATTGTTATTGCTCGATCTAGTGGTCGATCTCATGGTCGATCCACTAGTCGAATTTTCGTAATTCGAAGCTTTGTCCTTTAATTAATCTGTTTGTTCCTCGTGGTAGTTTCTTCATTTCCAGTATTTTTAAAATAGGTTTGATTCTATTTAAGTTGCTGCATCTAGTTTTTAGAGATTTTCTCAT
Organism: Thlaspi arvense; assembly: GCA_911865555.2. Lineage (NCBI taxonomy): Eukaryota > Viridiplantae > Streptophyta > Magnoliopsida > Brassicales > Brassicaceae > Thlaspi > Thlaspi arvense. The sequence goes on along the minus strand of OU466863.1, from coordinate 24,176,201 downwards.
AAATCATCTCGTTTCGCTTAGAGTTGCATTAGTCCTTGTATTCTCTTTGCATTCTCTATCATTCTAGGCATGGATTGATTCTCTCTTGCTTGCTGTACTACAACATGTCTTGCATTTGAGTTTGATAACCTCACTGCAATTTAACCCTTGCTAAGAAAGTGTCTATCAAGTATCATGGTTAAGAAGCTGAGTTTGCAAGCTACCCCTCACCCAAGCCCGTATAAGCTACACTGGTTGAATGACAAAGGAGAAATGAAGGTCACCTAACAAGTCTTAGTTCCACTGGCCATAGGAGAGTATAAAGATGAGATACTTTGTGATGTGCTACCTATGGAAGCAAGTCATATCCTGCTAGGGAGGCCGTGGCAATCTGACCGCCGGGTGATACATGATGGATTCTTCAACCGGCACTCTTTTGAGTTTAAGGGAAAGAAGAACACTTTGATACCCATGACTCCTCAAGAAGTCTACAAAGATCAGAAACACACCTTGAGGTCAGCCAAACATTTAAACTTCTTTGCTAAGGCTGGACAGGTTAAGAAAGCTTTATACTCTGAAACACCTATGCTATTATTTGTTTATAAAGAAACATTGGCCACCATGGCTGATCTTACACCGGTGTATCCGAGTGAACTGCAAGCTCTTTTGCAGGACGTTGAAGATGTCTTTCCGGAAGAGACACCAACGGGACTACCTCCCATCCGGGGTATAGAACACCAAATAAACTTCATTCAAGGGGCATCATTGCCAAACCGTCCCGCCTACCGTACCAACCCCGTGGAAACCAAAGAACTACAGAAGCAGGTGGATGAACTTATGGCCAAGGGACATATCCGTGAAAGCATGAGCCCTTGTGCAGTACCAGTCCTTCTTGTTCCAAAGAAAGACGGTAGCTGGAGGATGTGTGTTGACTGCCGTGCAATCAACAATATCACGGTGAAGTATCGCCATCCTATTCCTAGGCTAGATGAAATGTTAGATGAATTGCATGGTTCTAATATTTTCTCCAAAATTGATTTAAAGAGTGGTTACAACCAGATCAGAATGAAAGAGGGGGATGAATGGAAAACCGCATTCAAAACCAATCATGGTTTATATGAATGGCTGGTTATGCCATTCGGATTGACTAATGCCCCTAGCACTTTTATGCGTTTAATGAATCATGTTCTTAGGGCGTATATAGGCATCTTTGTGGTGGTTTATTTTGATGACATCCTTGTTTATAGCAAAGGTCTAGAAGAGCATGTGGAACACATTAGACTTGTGCTTGATTTGCTTAGAAAAGAAAAACTATATGCTAACCTTAAGAAGTGTACTTTCTGCACTTCTAGTCTTGTTTTTCATGGTTTTGTAATAAGCTCAGAAGGAGTCAAAGTATATGAGGAGAAAGTGAAGGCCATACGTGACTTGCCAAGTCCTAAGACCGTAGGAGAAGTAAGGAGTTTCCATGGCCTAGCCGGCTTTTATAGGAGATTTGTGAGGGACTTTAGCACTATAGCTGCCCCACTCACTGAAGTCATCAAAAAGGAAGTTGGGTTCAAGTGGGAAACGGCTCAAGAAGAGGCTTACCAAAGCCTAAAAGAGAAGCTTACTAACGCCCCTGTCCTTATATTGCGTAATTTCTTAAAGACTTTTGAGATTGAGTGTGATGCATCAGGAATAGGTATTGTCGCTGTTCTAATGCAAGAGAAGCAACCCATAGCATTTTTTAGTGAGAAGCTTGGAGGAGCCATGCTCAACTATCCAACATATGATAAGGAGTTGTACGCCTTGGTGAGAGCCTTACAAACGTGGCAACACTACCTATGGCCTAAGGAATTTGTCATTCACATGGACCATGAGTCCCTCAAACACCTCAAAGGTCAGCAAAAGCTCAACAAAAGGCACGCAAGGTGGGTTGAATTCATAGAAACCTTCCCATATGTCATAAAGTACAAACAAGGTAAAGACAATGTGGTTGCTGATGCATTGTCAAGAAGGTACACTCTTCTCACTACTTTAGAAGCTAATTTGCTTGGATTTGATCAGCTTAAAGAGCTATACAAAGATGATGATGATTTTTCAGAAATTTTTGCTTCTTGTTTCAAATCTCCTTCAAGTAAATTCTTTAAACAAGATGGGTTTCTCTTCTATGAGAACCGTCTTTGTGTACCTAATTGTTCTATGAGAGATTTGTTTATCAGGGAAGCACACGGAGGCGGTTTAATGGGTCACTTTGGCGTAGCAAAAACCTTAGAAGTGATGAAAGATCATTTCTATTGGCCACACATGAGACGGGATGTGGAGAGAATTTGTGGGAGATGCAATACTTGTAAACAAGCAAAGTCCAAGGTCCAAAATCACGGTTTGTACTCACCCTTACCCATACCCTCTCATCCGTGGAATGACATTTCCATGGACATTGTTTTAGGCTTGCCTAGAACAAAGACAGGTAAGGACTCTATTTTTGTTGTAGTGGATAGATTCTCTAAGATGGCTCATTTTATTGCTTGTCATAAGACAGATGATGCTTTGCATATAGCCAATCTTTTTTTAAGGAAATAGTTCGCATTCATGGTATGCCTAAGTCCATTGTTTCGGATAGAGACACTAAGTTCCTTAGTTTCTTTTGGAAAACCTTATGGTCTAAGCTAGGAACTAAGCTTATGTTTTCTACTACTTGTCATCCGCAAACTGATGGTCAGACCGAGGTAGTAAATAGGACTTTAGTTACTTTGTTGAGAGCTTTGATTAAAAAGAACCTTAAGTCTTGGGAGGATTGTTTGCCGTATATAGAGTTTGCATATAACCATGCTGTGCATTCTGCTTCTAAGTATTCACCTTTTCAGATTGTTTATGGGTTCAACCCCACTTCTCCTTTGGATTTAATGCCTTTACCTTTGACTGAAAGGATAAGTATGGACGGAAAGAGAAAAGCCGACTTGGTCAAACTAATACATTCGGATGCTAAGAAGAACTTAGAAGAGAAGACTAAGCACTATGCCAAACATGCGAATAAAGGAAGAAACAAGGTGGTTTTTGAAGTTGGTGATCAAGTGTGGGTACATCTAAGGAAAGAGCGCTTCCCAGCAGAAAGAAAATCCAAGTTGATGCCACGGATTGATGGTCCTTTTACAGTTACAAAGAAGATCAACGACAATGCCTATCAACTTGACCTCCAAGGTAAGTATCCTATTAGCTCAAGTTTTAACATTACTGATTTACTTCCTTATGTTGCAGATGAGTTAGATTTGAGGTCAAATCCTTTTCAAGAAGAAGGGGATGATATGAGCATGGGGACACCTAACCTAGAAGATGAGCTTGTAGCCGTTGGACAACAAGATCAAGACCAGAAGGAGGTTGTAGAAGTTCTGTAGATGCAAGGAGGCCCAATGACCCGAGCTAAGACTAAGGCATTTCAAAATGCCTTAGAGGTTCTACTTAATCAGTTTAAGTATGAATCAAGTACTAAGGAGGCTACACGTTCCACACTGGTCTGCATTGTAGCCGGGGACTAAGCTAGTGGGTTTATGGGATACTTTGTGCTCTTTTTCCCTTAGTGAGTTTTGTCCCATTGGGTTTTCTCACTAAGGTTTTTAACGAGGCAAGTATTCCCACAATGTCATTGCCCATTTAGCTTGGCCTTGTTCCAAGCCCACTTCTTCCTACCATTCGTGGCTTGGATGTGTCTAGGTTCTTTTCCTTGTTTTTAGTTTTGTCTTTTCTTGTAGTTTGTGATATTTTGAACAAGAGTCATGCATGGTTAGCCAAGGGGGTTTGTCCCAAGACCAACTTATTGCTCTCTTGTTGACCGTTCGTCTTCCTCTCTCTCTTCTCTTCTTAAAACCGTGTGTTAGTTGTTTGTGTGGTTTCATCTATCTTTTGAATAAAATCTCTTTTGCAAAATAGATCATCTCTCTTGGTGCGTCATATCCTTGAGAAATCCTACTTAGAACCTAGGTGCGTCATATCCTTGTGTTCTAGTAGTTTTGTATCAAGAGTTTTCCATCTCTCTTGCTACATTCCATCCTCACTCTTTCCCCACTTTTCCCCTTCAATTGAAACAACCCCCCTTTCCACTATTCGGATCATTCCACCATTCACCACAATTTTTTCATCACTTAGCTTGAAAGGAACGATCATTGACCGGGATCATATCACTTCTTGTCTTTAATCTCCATGTCAAACTCCTGGAGCAAGAGAATCCACCTCAAAAGCCGAGGCTTAGTGTCTTTCTTCGAATAGATGTATCGCAAAGCCACGTGATCCGTGTAGAAAATAGCTTTGGAACCAACAAGATATGACCGGAACTTCTCAAAGGCGAACACTACTGCTAGCAACTCCTTCTCTGTAGTGGTGTACATTGTTTGCGTGTCATCCAAGGTTCTTGAAGCATAGTAGATCACGTGTAGGTTCTTGTCTTTCCTCTGACCAAGAACGGCTCCTACGGCGTAGTCACTAGCATCGCACATGATCTCAAAGGGTAGTGTCCAGTCTGGTGCTTGAACTATAGGGGCTGATGTAAGGGCTTCCTTGATGGTCACGAAAGCTCGCAAACACTCCTCATCAAACACAAACTCAGCTTCTTTGCACAACAATCGTGTAAGAGGACGTGCAATCTTGGAGAAATCCTTGATGAAGCGCCTATAGAACCCGGCGTGTCCCAAGAAACTTCTGACTCCCTTAACGTTAACCGGCAGCTCAAGACCCATCATGACTTCCACTTTAGCCTGATCAACCTCAATGCCCTTCTCTGATATCTTATGACCAAGCACGATCCCTTCCTTAACCCTAAAGTGGCATTTCTCCCAGTTTAGCACCAAGTTTGTCTCTTCACAACGCTTTAGTACCCTCCAAAGATTCAACAAACACGCAGAAAAGAACGCACCATAGACAGAGAAGTCATCCATGAACACCTCTACCATCTCTTCTATTAGGTCGGAGAAGATCGACATCATACACCGCTGAAACGTAGCCGGTGCATTACACAATACAAACGGCATCCTTCGATACGCGAAGGTACCGTAGGGACATCTGAAGGTCGTCTTCTCCTGATCATTTGGGTGAATTGGTATCTGAAAGAAACCGCTATACCCATCGAGAAAACAGTAGTAAGGGTGATTAGCAAGTCTCTCAAGCATTTGATCAATAAAAGGCAAAGGGAAATGATCTTTCCTAGTTGCAAGGTAAAGTTTCCTATAATCAATACACATTCTATGACCAGTAATGGTTCTAGTAGGAATAAGCTCATCTTTTTCATTCCTTATGACCGTGATCCCTTCCTTCTTAGGCACCACGTGTACAGGAGAAACCCACGTGCTGTCACTTATGGGATAGATCACGTCAGCCTCTAAAAGCTTAAGGATCTCTTTCTTAACAACCTCTTTCAAATTAAGATTCAAACGCCTTTGATGTTCTATAGAAGAGGCGTTCTTATTATCCAAGTGAATCATGTGAGTGCAAAGCATTGGTGAAAGGCCCTTGATGTCACTTAAAGAGTACCCATTGGTCTTCCTATACTTTCTCAGCTCAGTCAGGAGCGAGTGCAACTCATCATCACTTAAGTTCTCATTCATAATCACGAGATATGTGTTATTAGGCCCTAAGAAAGCATACCTTAGCCCTTTTGGGAGCTCCTTAAGGTCCACCTTTGGGGCTAACAGCTCGCTCCAGTCATCCTCGTGGCTGTTGTTGTTGACTTTCTCCTTGAAACCCTCCTTAGAACCCGAGGCACGGCCCTTGCGACTGATTTCCTCAACCGCTATCCCTTCTTAAATCGAGTCCTCCAGTCGATCTTGCTCTCGATGTCGTCTAGATCGAGCAGTTTCGCTCGATTCACTTACTCGATTTGATGTGGATCGAGTAAGGGATCGAGACGCTGAGTCGATCTCCTGATTGGACCCCAAAATGATCAGAAGGTCTCTCTCGATCGTCGACTCGATTGTCCTTCCGGATCGAGTTGTGTTCTCGATTGCCTTGTCGATCTGACTCCTGGATCGAGTGTTAGCGTCGATCTCGGGGTCGATCTCTAGGCAGCAGCTTTCATCCTTCTTAACAATCTTCCTAGAATCCAGCAAGTTGACGTACTCCTGGGTCCTCTGATCCACATAGCCAAACTCGCCTGGCTCCTTAGTCAGTGCCAGCTTCAGATGGTCTTCCTGAGCCAGCTCTTCCAGCAACTCTTCCGCTAAGGCATCCATCATTTCAATGTAGAAAGCTTGCCCCTCTATGGTCGGCTTCTTCAGAACCTCATTGATATCGAAGTCCAGCCTTATATCCTTTCCCAAGTGCAAGGCCATCTTCCCGTTCTTGACATCGATGATAGCCTCGGCGGTTGCAAGGAATGGCCTTCCAAGTATGATTGGGTCCTTAGGCTCTTCATTTATTTCCAACATGACGAAGTCCGTAGGTACGTTCACACCACTGATTCGCACCGGCAGATCTTCAAGCAGCCCCACTGGTAGCCTCACACTTCTATCAGCCAATACCAACGAGATCCTACAGTCTTTGAAACGAGTAAAGCCAAGCTTCTTCGCCACAGAATGAGGCATCAGGTTTATGCTAGCTCCGAGATCACAAAGACAACTCTTGAACTCCAGAGGACCTAAAGCGCAGGGTATAGTGAAGCATCCAGGGTCTCCCAACTTCTTAGGGACTATCTCCTTATGTATCACAGCACTACACTCTTCACTTAGAACAAGCACCTCCTTGCTTTCCTTATTCTTCTTCACGAGAGTGTCTTTGAAGAATTTGGCTCTTTTAGGCATCATTGCAAGGCAGTCAACAAGAGGTAGCTTGATCTCCACGTCCTTAAGATGCTTCTCAAAGAGAATTATATGCTTCTCTATGAGTTCCTTCTTGAAGCGGCCAGGAAAAGGCAGCTTAGGTACATACGGTGGAGGCACATAAGCATTGTTCTCCTTAGTAGTTTGCTCCGCATTCTTCTCAGCGACTGCTTTGTCTCCTCTTCTTGGCCCATGGATCCAGACATTGTCAAAGTTAATCTCCTCATCAGCTGAAGGCTTACCCTCCCCCTCTTGAATTACAACGTCCTCGTTGTTCTTAGGAGTAACCGGAGGTTCTAGCTCTTTGCCGCTTCTTAACGTGATGGCGTTGGCATACTCCTTAGGATTCTGCTCACACTTGCCCGGTAGGCTATTCTGACTACTTGTACTTGCTTTCCCCTTCTCTAGCTGCTTGATCTTGTTGTTTAAGTTGGTGATCTGAGAGGAGAAGTCAGTGAGAGAAGAGTCTAGACGAGTGTTCATCTCGGCCAACTTCTGGTTTGTAGAGGCTTGCCCTTGTATCAGCTGCTAGAACATGGCCTGAACCGGGTCAACCTGTTGTTGCATCGGCTGTTGCTGCTGAGGTGCAAAGCCCGGAGGGTAGTTAGGCGTATAACCCTTGTTACTTTGATGTTGCCCTTGGAAGTTGTTCTGCCCTTGACCTTGGAAACCACCACTTGGCTGAAAACCTTTGTTGTAAGGGTTGAAAACCTTTGCTGCTGAGCAGGGTACACTTGATCCTTAGGGTTGGCAACGTTGGTGCTTCGGTACGAGAGATTGTTGTTCTAGTTGTAGCCTTGGTTGTAGCCTTGAGGTTTGTAATTGTTCTGTCCCGCCAACCAATTGGCTTCTTCCTGGCTCAACTCTAGCTCCTCTTGATTCTCATCCGCTTCACCAACAAAGTGAACATGCTTCTGGTTGGCTAACACCAGCTTATCTATCTTCTCATGCAAAGATTTCAGCTCCTTTTTGTGAGACTCTAGCTCGGATCCTCTCGGTGCACGTTCATTATCCTCAGCGTAGTTGCCATCACTCAATGCCAAGTTTTCTATCAGCTCCATGCCCTCTTCTACCTCCTGACCAAGGAAGTTCCCTTTGCTATCTGTGTCAAGCAACAACCTGATCTTTGGTGAAGCTCCGCGGTAGATGGTGCTGAGTAGGGTCTCCTCTCTGAAACCGTGATGAGGACATTGGATCGTGTAGTCTTTGAAACGTTCCATTGCCTCGTTGAATGTCTCGTTGTTTCGTTGAGTGAAGCCGCTGATTTCGCTTCTCAACCGTGCTGTCCTGGTGCTAGAGAAGAACTTTGAGAGAAAGGCCTTCTTACACACGGCCCATGAGGTGATGGTGCCTTGTGGGAGGGTCTTCTCCCAATGCCTAGCCTTGTCTTCGAGTGAAAAAGGAAAGAGACGCAGCTTGAAAGCATCTTCGGATATGCCGTTTATCTAGATCATCCCACATACTTGCTCGGAGTTGTCAAGGTGCTCCAAGGGATCTTCCATTGCTAAGCCGTGGAACTTGTTGTTTTGCACCATGGAGATGAAACCTGGCTTAATCTCGAAGTTGTTGTTTTGTACAGGAGGAGGAGTGATCCCAAACCTATTGTGATGAGTATTGGGAGCATCTCCGGCTCCTATGATCCTTGGGGGTCTAGCCACGTGTTGGGGGTTTCCATTGCCCCTTCCCACTGCCCCGTTAGCTGGAGGAGGTCCCTCTGGATGCTCGTGTTCAGCCATAGCTTCAAAGTCAACCAAACCGTGCTGAACAATCTCCTCAAAGGCGCTGGCTTGTTCTCGTACTCTTCTTTGCCGTGAATGACCAAGCTGATGAATGTTGTCCAAGGGTTGTAGTAGATTGTTGTCTCCCCTTGAACGAAGATTCATGTACCTGAGAAACACACGTTTGAGAGTAGAATGATTAGTAACTAAAACAAGGTAAAGGCTTAGTCTTTACTAAGTCCCAAATCTCTATGTTTTCTAAACAATCCTAGGATGGCAACGGCGCCATTTGATAACTAAATTCTTTGCAAGGGTGAGTATGCAATGAGGCTATCAAACTCAAATGCAAGACATGTTGTAGCATAGTATGCAAGAGAGAGTCAATCCACACCTAGGATGATAGAAAAAGCAAAGAGAATGTAAGGGCTTGCAAATCTAAGCTAAACAAGATAGGTTTTGAGAAAATTCCTAAAAACTAGAAGCAGCAACTAAATGGAATGCAAAACTATTTTAATATTACCAGGAATGATCAAACTACCATGAGGAACAAACAAATTAATTAAAGGACAAAGCTGCGAATTACTAAAATTCGACTAGTGGATCGACCACAAGATCGACCACTAGATCGAGCAAATACGATCGATCTCGTCTAAAAATGCAAGAACAGTAAAACTAACGACCAGGATGCTATCAAAGATCAAGCGAACGACGAGAGAAGATGTAAAGATGCTAAAAGAGAGGGTTTAGGGTTGAGATTCATGGTCAGGGGTTTCAAAGGTCCGAACTTGGGTTGAAAACTTTAAATCGACTCACTTTGTGAGAATCTCTAAGCCTTGAAAACTAAATAAGATCTATCCGTAGCTTTTGGTATAGATCACTCCTTCATCTTCTCCTCCAAACCCATGGCTTTTGGTTGAAAGAGAGGTCGAAGGGCAGGAAAAACAGATTTCAAACGAATGGCTTAACTAGTCCCCCAAACTTTCATGGCTTTTGGGAAGGGGTAACTAGTCTCTAGGGTGTGATCTTCCGAGGTCCCTGAATCCTGTCAAGGTAAGGAACCTCTCGGATCATAAAGCTCTTAGCGTGAGAGTCTTTAAGCTTTAGGAACTCGACACCCTAGAAGAGATAGCCATTAAACACTAGAAAACCCCAAAATCGAAACCCTTTTAACCCCTTAAATCCTCTAAACCCCGAACCCAAATGAACTACTCACTACACATAAGATAAATCAAGTAAAGCATGGAGAAAGAAACGATGAACATGAAAAGAAAACTAGATTAAACTCAAACGATTCGATTACAAAAGCAAGAAAAACTCAAGTTTCGACAATGGTGGATAATTTCCAAAAACCAGAGAGAAAAGCATAAAAAGATAAGACTAAAAAGTTGTGTGGGAAAAGGACGTCGCCGCCTTCCCAAAATGGCGAAAACAACTCGATGGTCCCCCCCTCGCTAGCGGCCAAAAGCGGTTGAAAGGACAGAGATCGACCTCGGGATCGAGCGTCTCTCTCGATTATCTTCGGACATCGTGTCTTCAACTCGATCTGGGTCTCGATCATCTTCGGTGGATCGAGCGTTGCATCCGATCTTGGTATCGATCTTCGGTTGGATCGAGTGGTGGACTCGATCCGGCTCTCGCTCTGCATGGCGTCATTAACGGCCGTACCGTTTGATCGATTGCTTCATTGGATCTTCTTCTCGATCATTTTCCATGGATCGCTTGGTCTTCTCGACCTTCTGGTCGATCTCATCCTAGATCGACCTGCCATGCTCGATCTGTTCCCCGATCTCTGTTCCTTAGCAAACATCCGAGCTTCCACGAACCACCACAACTGCTTCAGCACGTCCACGAACCTCCACGACTCCAAAGTAGCCAGAAACAACCTGAATGTGATGCAAAATGCAAGGAACATGCGTATGCTGGTGCGAGAATGCTCTAGGACCCTAAGTGATGCAATCTAGTCTAAAGTGTGATGTAAATGCATGAAAAGCTAACTAATATGTATGCAAAATGTATGCAATATGCAGTAACATCACCACTCTTGCCCATCAATGTAACAGCTCCATAAGGCAGCACTTCTTGGATCACAAACGGCCCGCTCCACCTTGACTTCAGCTTTCCCGAGAAGAGTTTGAGTCTTGAATTGTACAGCAACACCAAACCTCCTTCTTTAGGTTCCTTGGCAACCAACTTCTTGTCATGAGCTTCATTAGTCCGTTCCTTGATATCCGAGAGCTCTCATAAGCGTTCAACCTTAGTTCGTCCAGTTCATGTAGCTGGATGAGGCGCCTCTCTTGAGCAGTCTTGAGGTCAAAGTTCAGCCTCTTCACAGCCCACAATGCACGGTGTTCCAGCTCAACTGGGAGGTGACAGCCTTTGCCATAGAGCATAGTGAAAGGGGTTGTACCAATCGGTGTTTTAAAGGCGGTACGGTAAGCCCAAAGAGCGTCGTCCAGCTTTACTGCCCAGTCTTTCCTTGTTGCTCTGACCGTCTTCTCTAGTATAGCCTTGATTTGCCGGTTGGAGACTTCCACTTGACCGCTCGTTTGAGGATGATACAGTGTAGCCACTTTATGCTTAACGCCGTACTTCCTCAAAAGGTTCTCAAAGACCTTGTTTATGAAGTGGCTTCCTCCATCGCTAATAACCACTTTTGGTACCCCAAACCTCGGGAAAATGATGCTTTTAAACAGCTTGATCACCACCTTAGAGTCATTTGTAGGGGAAGCAACAGCCTCAACCCATTTGGAGACATAATCAACTGCTACTAAGATGTAGTTGTTGCCGTATGAAGAAGGAAATGGCCCCATGAAGTCTATGCCCCATGCGTCAAACACGTCAACCTCGAAGATAGGAACCTGAGGCATCTCGTTCCTCTTAGTGATATTCCCTGCTCGTTGACATTCCTCACAGCTCTTCACAAACTCGTGTGCATCTTTGAAGATGGACGGCCACCAGAAACCAGCTTGCAACACTTTCGTGGCAGTCTTGAATGAAGCGAAGTGTCCTCCGTAGGAAGAGCCATGACAGTGATAGAGGATGTCTCTAGCTTCTTCCTTCGTAACACACCTCCGGTACAAACTGTCCACCCCTCTCTTGTATAAGTAGGGCTCGTCCCAAAAGTAGTCACACGTCTCTCTGATGAAGCGGTTCTTGTGATAGCTGTTGAGATGTGTTGGCTCCTCTCCGCATGCTAAGTAGTTCACAACATCAGCGTACCAGGGAAGATCCTCCTCTTTGAAGCTCAACACCTCCTCAAACTGCCCCTCTAGCTTTCCACAAACAGCCGTGGTGATCGCCATGAGTTGCTCTTCTGGAACAGAATCATCTAAGGGCAGAGACTCGTTGATCCTTAGCCATGAGAGATGGTCAGCGACTCCTTTTTCTATTCCCTTCTTGTCTTTCATCTCCATGTCAAATTCTTGAAGCAAGAGGATCCACCTCAAAAGCCAAGGCTTAGTGTCCTTCTTTTTATAGATGTATCGCAAAGCCGCGTGATCTGTGTAGACAATAGCCTTGGAACCCACAAGATATGACCGAAACTTCTCAAAGACGAACACTACTGCAAGTAACTCCTTCTCTGTAGTAGTATATCTCGTTTACGTGTCATCCAAGGTTCTTGAAGCATAGTAAATCACGTGCAGCTTCTTGTCTTTCCTCTGACCAAGAACGGCTCCTACGGCGTAGTCACTAGCATCGTACATGATCTCAAAGGGTAGTGTCCAGTCTGGTGCTTGAACTATAGGGGCTGATGTAAGGGCTTCCTTAATGGTCACGAAAGCTCGCAAACACCCCTCATCAAACACAAACTCAGGTTCTTTGCACTACAACCGTGTAAGAGGGCGTGCAATCTTGGAGAAGTCCTTGATGAAGCGCCTATAGAACCCGGCGTGTCCCAAGAAACTTCTGACTCCCTTAACGTTAACCGGCGCCTCAAGACCCATCATGGCTTCCACTTTAGCCTGATCAACCTCAATCCCCTTCTCTGATATCTTGTGACCAAGCACGATCCCTTCCTTAACCATAAAGTGGCACTTCTCCCAGTTTAGCACCAAGTTTGTCTCTTCACAACGCTTTAGTACCCTGCAAAGATTCAACAAACACGCAGAAAAGGACGCACCATAGACAGAGAAGTCATCCATAAACACCTCTACCATCTCTTCTATTAGATCGGAGAATATCGACATCATACACCGCTGAAACGTAGCCGGTGCGTTACACAATCCAAATGGCATCCTTCGATAACCGAAGGTACCATAGGGACATGTGAAGGTCGTCTTCTCCTGATCATTTGGGTGAATTGGTATCTGAAAGAAACCGCTATACCCATCGAGGAAACAGTAGTAAGGGTGATTAGCAAGTCTCTCAAGCATTTCATCAATAAAAGGTAAAGGGAAATGATCCTTCCTAGTTGCAAGAATAAGTTTTCTAAAATCAATACACATCCTATGACCAGTGATGGTCCTAGTTGGAATAAGCTCATCTTTATCGTTCCTTATGACCGTAATCCCTCCCATCTTAGGCACCACGTGTACAGGGGAAACCCACGTGCTGTCACTTATGGGATAGATTATGTCAGCCTCTAAAAGCTTAAGGATCTCTTTCTTAACAATCTCTTTCAAATTAGGATTCAAACGCCTTTGATGTTCTATAGAAGAGGCGTTCTCATTATCCAAGTGAATCATGTGAGTGCAAAGCATTGGTGAAAGGCCCTTGATGTCACTGAGAGAGTACCCAATGGCCTTCCTACACTTTCTCAGCTCGGTCAGGAGCGAGTGCAACTCATCATCACTTAAGTTTTCATTCACAATCACGGGATAGGTGTTAGTTGGCCCTGAGAAAGCATACCTTAGCCCTTTTGGGAGCACCTTAAGGTCCACCTTTGGGGCTAACAGCTCGCTCCAGTCATCCTCGTGGCTGTTGTTGTTGTTTTCTTCCTTGGATTCCTCCTTAGAACCCGAGGCATGGCCCTTTAAACTGCTTTCCTTAACCGCTATCCCTTCTGAGATCGAGTCGTCCAGTCGATCTTGCTCTCGATGTTGTCTAGATCGAGTGGTTTCGCTCGATTCACTTACTCGATTTAATGTGGATCGAGTAAGGGATCGAGACGCTGAGTCGATCTACGGATTAGACCTCAAACTGATCGGAAGGTCTTTCTCGATCTTTGACTCGATTGTTTTCCCGGATCGATCACCCCTCTCAATCTGACTGTCGATTGCTGCACCGGATCGAGTTGTGTTCTCGATTGCCTTGTCGATCTGACATCTGGATCGAGTGATAGCGTCGATTTCAGAGTCGATCTATAGGCAGCAGCTTTCATCCTTCTTAGCAACCTTCCTAGAATCCAGCAAGTTGACATACTCCTGGGTCCTCTGATCCACATAGCCAAACTCCCCTGGCTCCTTTGTGAGTGCCAACTTCAGATGGTCCTCCTGAGCAAGTTCTTCCAGCAACTCATCCGCTAAGGCATCCATCATTTCAATGTAGAAAGCTTGCCCTTCTATTGTCGGCTTCTTTAGAACCTCATTGATATCGAAGTCCAGCCTTATATCCTTTCCCAAGTGCAAGGCAATCTTCCCGTTCTTGACGTCAATGATAGCCCCGGCTGTTGCAAGGAATGGCCTTCCAAGGATGAGCGGGTCCTTAGTCTCTTCATCCATCTCCAACACGACGAAGTCCGTAGGCACGTTCACACCGCTGATTCACACCGGTAGATCTTCAAGCAGCCCCACTGGTAGCCTCACACTCCTATCAGCCAGTACCAACGAGATTCTACAGTCTTTGAAACGAGTAAAGCCAAGCTTCTTCGCCACGGAATGAGGCATCAGATTTATGCTAGCTCCGAGATCACAAAGGCAGCTCTTGAACTCCAAAGGACCTAAAGCGCAAGGTATAGTGAAGCTTCCAGGGTCTCCCAACTTCTTAGGGACTATCTCCTTATGTATCACAGCACTACACTCCTCACTTAGAACAAGCACATCCTTGCTTTCCTTATTCTTCTTCACGAGAGTGTCTTTGAAGAATTTGGCGCATTTAGGCATCATTTTAAGGCAGTCAACGAGAGGTAGCTTGATCTCTACGTCCTTAAGATGCTTCTCAAAGAGGATTCTGTGCTTCTCTATTAGTTGCTTCTTGAAACGGCCAGGAAAAGGCAGCTTAGGTACATACGGTGGAGGTACATAAGCATCCTTCTCCTTAGTAATTTGCTCCGCTTTCTTCTCAGCAACTGCTTTGTCTCCTCTTCTTGGCCCTTGAATCCAGACATTGTCAAAGTTGATTTCATCATCAGCGGAAAACTTACCCTACCCCTCTTGAATTACAACGTCCTCGGTTTTCTTGGGAGTGACCGTAGGTACAAGCTCCTTGCCGCTTCTTAACGTGATGGCGTTGGCATATTCCTTAGGATTCTGGTCACACTTGCCCGGTAGGCTATTCTGACCACTTGCACTCGCCTTTCCCTTCTCTAGCTGCTTGATCTTGTTGTTTAAGTTGCTGATCTGAGTGGAGAAGTCAGTGAAAGACGAGTCCAAACGAGTGTTCATCTCGGCAAACTTCTGGTTTGTAGAGGCTTGTCCTTGTATCAGCTGTTGAAACATGGCCTGAACCGGATCAACTTGTTGTTGCATCGGCTGTTGCTGCTGAGGTGCAAAGCCCGGATGGTATTTTGGCGTATAAGCCTTGTTATCTTGATGTATAAGCCTTGTTACCTTGATGTTGCCCTTGGAAGTTGTTCTGCCCTTGACCTTGGAAGCCACCACTCGGCTGAAAACCTTTGTTGTAAGGTATGAAAGGCTTTGCTTGCTGAGCAGGGTACACTTGGTCCTTAGGGTTGGCGACGTGGGTACTACGGTAGGAGAGATTGTTGTTCTGGTTGTAGCCGTGAGGTTTGTAATTATTCTGTCCCGCCACCCAATTGGCTTCTTCCTGGCTCAACTCAAGCTCCTCTTGATTCTCATCCGCTTCACCAACAAAGTGAACATGCTTCTGGTTGGCTAACACCAGCTTATCTATCTTCTCATGCAAAGATTTCAGCTCCTTTTTGTGAGACTCGAGCTCAGATCCTCTCGGTGCACGGTCATAATCCTCAGCATAGTTGCCATCACTCAATGCCAAGTTCTTAACTAGCTCCATGCCCTCTTCTACCTCCTGACCAAGGAAGTTCCCTTTACTAGCTGTGTCAAGCAACAACCTGATCTTTGGTGAGGCGCCGCGGTAGATGGTGCTGAGTAGGGTCTCCTCGCTGAAACCATGATGAGGACATTGGATCGTGTAATCTTTAAAACATTCCATTGCCTCATTGAATGTCTCATTGTTCCGCTGAGTGAAGCCGCTGATTTCGCTTCTCAACCGTGCTGTTCTGGTGCTAGAGAAGAATTTTGAGGGAAATGCCTTTTTACACTCAGCCCATGAGGTGATGGTGCCTTGTGGAAGGGTCTTCTCCCAATGCCTATCTTTGTCTCCGAGTGAAAAAGGAAAGAGACGCAGCTTGAAAGCATCTTCGGATATTCCGTTTATCTTGATCATCCCACATACTTGCTCGAAATTGTCAAGGTGCTCCAAGGGATCTTCCATTGCTATGCCGTGGAACTTGTTGTTTTGCACCATGGAGATGAAAACCGGCTTAATCTCGAAGTTGTTGTTTTGTACAGGAGGAGGAGTGATCCCAAACCTATTGTGATGAGTACTGGGAGCATCTCCGGCTCTCGCTCTGCATGGCGTCATTTACGTCTGTACCATTTGATCGATTGCTCCACTCGATCTTCGTCTCAATCATTTCCCTTGGATCGCCTGGGCCTCTCGATCTTCTGGTCGATCTCATCTATATCGACCTGCCATGCTCGATCTGCTCCCCGATCTCTGGTCCTTAGGAAACATCCGACCTTCCACGAACCGCCACAACAGCTTCAGCACGTCCACGAACCTCCACGACTCCAAAGTAGCCAAAAACAACCTGAATGTGATGTAAAATGCAAGGAACATGCGTATGCTGGTGCGAGAATGCTCTAGGATCCTAAGTGATGCAATCTAGTCTAAAGTGTGATGTAAATGCATGAAAGGCTAACTGATATACAGTAACATCAGAAGGCCGAGGGAAAAAGCAAAAAACCCAAAAAGACCTCGACCCGAAACAGGGAAGCAGACACCAACAAAGCACCTCAAAAGCGAGATCGCGAAGTCGAAGTCGAAGTCAAAACCCTCGACTCCCCTCCATCAGCAAGGAAAATGATCGACCTCATTTTCAGAGAGTTGAACCTTTGTGGTGGATCAATAAAATCAGTTATCACTCCCCCACCCTCACCTAGGAAATCATCGAGCTCTAGCTCCACGAAACTCCACCAGGTCGCGAGGGGACACGTGCTCAAACTGCTCGGTAGCTCGTCCAAACCAAGCAATACCCAACTCTCGACACCTCGAACCCAAGCGAGCTCTAGATCACGCATTGCTCGCTCATTCGGGGGGGGGGGGGGGGGGGGGGGGGGGGGGAGGGGGAGCTACCCACGATGAAGCGAATCGACTTCATCTGTGGAGGCTCGAAGATGTGCCGAGACTCAACTAACTCAATCAAGGCATATCAACACAAGGAAGAGTCCGCCACGATAAACCTACCCTTGGATGGACCCGACCACCAAATCAGCTTTCTAGAAAGCGAAACGCTGACTCTAGATAAACCACATGACGATGCACTCGTCATACAAATCGCTGAAGGCGGATTCGACCTCACAAGAGTCATGATTGATACCGGAAGCTCGGTAGACGTGTTGTTCTTCGACGCTTTTAGACGCATGGAATACCAAACGTCCATGCTGTCGAACGATCGAACTCCACTCGCCGGCTTCGCAGGAGATCCACCTATTCGTTGGAAACCATCCAGCTCCCAGTTAAGGCTGGCGGAGTCATAAAAACAATTGACTTCGTAGTCGTAGATCGGCCAGCTCCGTTTAATGCCATTCACGACAGACCTTGGCTCTACGCAATGAAAGCTGTGGCTTCTACATACCACCAATGTGTCAAATTCCCAACCCCTTGGGGAACCAAATCGATACGCGGCTCCCAACGAGCCTCAAGGGATTGCTATATGGGTAGTATAGCAATTACTGAAAGAAGAGGAGCTCGCAGTCCGACAACTCAAACACAACAAAGATCCCTCTGTATGCGAACCTCGAACAGAACTAATCGAGCAAGTATGCGTAGACGACTCCAACCCCGAAAGGTGCATTGGAATCGGGGTCAACCTTGCGAAAACAATTCGCACCGAACTACTAGGTTTTCTAAAAGAAAACCTAAGTACCTTCGCATGGTCCACCACGGACATGCCGGGCTTCGATACAGAGGTCGTCGCGTACGAACTTAACATCGACCCAACTATCAAACCCGTCAGACAGAAACGCCGCAAGCTCGGTCTAGACCGAGCTAAGGTAGTCAACGACGAGGTAGACCGACTACTCAAAGTGGGATCAATCATAGAGGTAAAATACCCCGGCTGATTGGCAAACCCCGTGGTTGTCAAAAAGAAAAATGGAAAGTGGAGAGTCTGTGTCGATTTCACCGACCTAAACAAAGCATGTCCAAAAGACAGCTTCACACTTCCACACATTGACCGCCTGGTCGAGGCCACAGCTGGCCATCAACTTTTGTCCTTCATGGACGCCTTCTCCGGCTACAATCAGATCAAGATGAACCCAAAAGACCAAGAAAAAACGGCCTTCATCACCGATTGAGGTATCTACTACTACAAAGTAATACCATTCGACCTGAAAAACGCAGGAGCGACCTATCAAAGGCTAGTGAACAAAAGGTTTGCTATCCAGCTCGGTAAAACCATGGAAGTCTACATAGACGACATGCTGGTCAAGTCCGCAAGAGACACAGACCACGTCGCACAACTCAGGGAATGCTTCAAAATCTTAAATCAATATGAGATGAAGCTCAACCCAGCTAAATGTACCTTCAGAGTCGCCTCAGGCGAATTCCTCGGCTACCTAGTCACCAAACAAGGAATCGAAGCGAACCAAAAAAAATTTTTGGCTTTCCTTGAAATGCCATCTCCCAAACAACTCGGGAAGTGCAACGTTTGACCGGCCGAGTTGCAGCCCTCAACCTGTTCATCTCGCAGTCAACCGACAAGTGTCTCCCATTCTACCAGCCCCTCAAAGGAAACAAAAAATTCCAGTGGGACGAAAAATGCGAGGAAGCACTAACCCAACTCAAAACCTACATCACCGAGCCCCCCATCCTAGCTTAACCCATCGAAGGAGAACCATTATACCTTTACACAGCGGTCTCTCCAGCTGCAGTAAGCGGTGTGCTAGTTCGGGAGGAACTCAACGAGCAAAAACTAATTTTTTACGTAAGCAAAATGCTTGTCGACGCCGAGACTAGGTATCCAGCCATGGAAAAACTAGTGCTAGCTGTAGTAATGTCGGCTCGCAAGCTCCGATCTTACATCCAGTCGCACTCAATCGGGGTAATGACCTCGCAACCATTGCGAACTATACTCCACAGCCCCAGCCAGTCGGGATGCCTCGCAAAATGGGCCATCGAGCTCAGCGAGTACGACATCGAATATCGAACCAGGACATGTGCTAAGGCCCAGGTCCTGGCAGACTTTATGGTCGAGCTGGCTCCAGAAGCCAGCTGCGAAAACCCATCCTTCAAAACTTGGACCCTCTACGTCGACGGAGCATCCTCTAAACAAGTCTCCGGAGTCGGGGTCCAGCTCACCTCACCAACCGGAGAAGTCATGGAGCAATCTTTTTGTCTCGGATTCACCTCGTCTAACAACGAGTCCGAGTATGAAGCACTAATAGCCGGGCTCCGGCTCGCAATCGGCGTCGGTGCAAGCGAGATCAAAGCTCACAGTGACTCGAGACTCGTAACCGGCCATTTCAGCGGCGAATACGAAACAAGATAAGAACGCATGGAAGCCTACTTGGCTATAGTTCGCAGCCTTGCAGAACAGTTCACTCGTTTCGAGCTCGTCCATATACCCCGAGGAGAAAACACGGCAATAAGCTCTAGCTTCCACCTCGGACCCAGCAATAAAGCGAATAATCCCAGTCGAAGGCATTGAGAAACCTAGCATAGACCTAGCACTCAAAACTCCGACTGTGAACGCCATCTCCACGCGACCATCAACCCGGTCGACCCTCGAACACATCCAGTCACCCCGACGAGGATGAGCCGGCTAACCCTACACCAGAGGACGCAGAGTCGAACCAACTTCCTCACAAAGTACTCAGGAATCAACAATCCACACAGTACCGACTGCACTGGCAGACAAATCAACCTTCAAAGACGAGTTCGTCACCAGAGCAGACTGGAGGATACCCATCCTTGAGTACATCATAAATGGGATAGCTCCCCCCAACAAGTGGGAAGCTCGAAAGCTCAAGGTCAAAAGTGCCCGCTACAGCATGTTATTCAATGACAAGCTATACAAGCGAGGTCTATCCGAACCTTACCTTAAGTGCGTACACGGTGAGGAAGCCTACACCGTAATGTCCGACACTGACCAAGGCCCCTGCGGAGGTCACGCTGGAGGTCGAGTGCTCGTCATTCGAATAAAAACACTTGGCTATTTCTGGACGACCATGATAACGGACTGTCAAAGACTATCCAAAAGCTGCGACAAGTGTCAAAGGCACGCGCCCATCATACATTGTCCAGCAGAAAGACTGTCATCGATCTCTGCACCCTATCCATTCATGAGATGGTCAATGGACATAGTAGGACCCATGGTCCCATCGGGACCGAAGTGATTCAGGTACCTGCTGGTGCTCAACGACTATTTCACTAAGTGGATAGAAGCTAAAGCCTATCAGCAAACGACCGAGCTCCAAGTGCGCGGCTTCATCTGGAAAACATGATTTACCGTCACGGACTTCCTTACGAAATCGTGACGGACAACGGTTTGCAGTTTATCTCGCGAAATTTCAAAGACTTCTGCACGAAGTGGAAGATAAAAATTTCCTACTCCACACCTCGTTATCCTTAAGGAAACGGGCAAGCCGAAGCAACAAACAAAACCATCTTGAGTAGCCTCAAGAGATGGCTCGACGCCAAGATGGAGAGGTGGTCCGAACACATCTCGGCCATCCTCTGGGCTTGTCGAACCACACCTCATAAAGCAACCAGCGAAACATCGTTTTCACTATCTTACGGGCTGGAAGCTGTGATCCCAACCGAAACTGCAGTACCCAGCCTTCGTCAGACTTTGTGTCCGACGAACAATGAACTAAACGAGCAGCTCTTAAGGGACCAGCTCGATCTGATCGACGAACGTCGAGATCAAGCACTGATCAGGATCCAAAACTACGAGCAGGCCGCAGCTCGCTACTACAACTCTAATGTCAAACATCGAAGATTCAACATAGGAGACTTGGTCCTGCGCAAGGTACAAGACTACACCAGAGAGCCCGGTGCTGGGAAACTAGGAACCAACTGGGAAAGTCCCTGTCGAATCACCGAGGTAGTTCGCGACGGCATCTACAAGCTCACGAAAGTACGAAACGGGGTACCCGAGATAAGACCTTGGAACATAATAAACCTCAAAAGGTATTATCGCTAAAGCACTTTAAACAATCGAACTACGTCATGGCTTGATCCCCTTACGGGGTCCGTAGGCAGCTCGACCCACGAGTTCAGCCACCATTTTTTATCAAACTCTTCTTCCACAACATGACAACATCAATAGGCGAGCTATGCGCGACGACCCTAGGTTGTATCATTTCCTTCAGAATAACAATTATTTTATTCAGAATAACAATTATTTTACCTCAGCAACAATTATATTTGTCAAAACCGAGATCACGAACTAAAACTATTCGGACCACCCTCGTCATACATCTATCAGCCAAAAAACATTAAAACAAAATCGAGCTCCACAAGCTTGACTTCGAGGTCAAAACATAGCCCGCCCACCCACACCTCGTTCAAGCAAGCTCCAGCTCACGCAAATCTCCCTCGTTCGTCGGGGGGGGGGGGGGGGGGGGGGGGGGGGGGGGGGGTAAAGTCCTATTCCACCGACCTCGAAGCCCAAGTACGACTAACCTCCCACACCTCGACATAAGCAAGCTAAAGTACACACGTACCTCACTCCTTCGGGGGGGAGGGGGAGCCACCTATCCTAGATGCCTTTCCAAGCAGCACAAGGTACACACTTCTCATTTCGCAAAACAACTAAGTTTGGAATCCTACTCCACTTCACAGGTGCGGCCAGATTTACAGTTCGACTTCAACCATAGCCGGAGCTGCAGACCTGAATCGACGAGCCCAACGCAGCTCGCAGCTCGACAGGGACGACCGAGCCCTATGTTTGGAACTCCGAACAAAATCGAACCCCCTTCTCAATCTGAAAGCTGAAACTGAGAAATCCTAAGCTCAAAAGAAAGCAAACCCCACCTCGAACACCGAAACTTCACCGCGAAGTAGTTCGATCCATATTTTAAAAACGAAAGAAAAGTCGAGCCAAAAAACTTAGCGAGTTTTCTCAGAATAAACAGATCGCCCTTCGCGACCTAATTGTTTTATCTAGACCC
Organism: Thlaspi arvense; assembly: GCA_911865555.2. Classification (NCBI taxonomy): domain Eukaryota; kingdom Viridiplantae; phylum Streptophyta; class Magnoliopsida; order Brassicales; family Brassicaceae; genus Thlaspi; species Thlaspi arvense. Next base: position 24,154,181 of record OU466863.1, on the reverse strand, counting down.
GATAAATCGAACATCGAACTCATGACTAGAAACCTAAGCCTCGAGCTTGACAACCCTAGTCCGCTTCCCTAAGTAATTAAACGACTTAGCAAATATCCTACTCGAACAAAAAATGCAAGAGAAAAAAGATAAACAAAATCTAAGGCAAAAAGCCCGATTGCATTAAACAAAAGTCCTTTCGGGCACGGATGAGTTCGAAAATTAAAAAGGATTAAAGCCCTCCCGGGCACCAGAACAAGCGTAAAAGCTCCGCCGGGCAACCATGTTCGAAAATTAAATTTAAAAAGAGGAAGGGAAAGAGAAAGGAGCCACGGCCAGCTGTCGAGCTAACCACCCGCCTTCTCGTCGTCATCCTCCCTCCTCGCCTCGTCGTTCCCTCCTTCCTCCATATTCATACCAAACTGATTAAGCCCAGCGGGCGCACCTGAAACCAGGTCGACGTCCATAGCCACTGAGTCCTCCGAGATCACGGGGAGATTGAGCCTGCTGATCGAGAAATCTGAGACCTGGGCAGCCTTAAAAGCCACTCCCAAGTCCTCCTCTTCTTTGGTCACCCTCTCCAGCTCCTCCTCGACGGTAGTGGCCTTCGCGGCGAGCTGCTCGAGCATCTCCTTGTTGGTAATGCATTCCTGGAGATCGCACTCGGCCACGCCCTCGGCCTTCTTCTGCTCCCACTTCAGCTTGAAGCCCTCGACCACCTCCATGAATTTCCGAGACATATCCTTCCGGATCTCATGGCCCGCTTTACGAACATCACTCTCGCGCTCACGGACCAGATGGAGATTCTCTTCCTGGTAGGCCTCAGCCTCACGTCGAGCCTGGACCGCATCAGCTTGAGCCTCGAAGATCTGGTTGGTGGCGACCTTGAACTTCACACCCTTCTCAGGCAGCTCGATCTCGAGGTCGGTGATGTGAGCTTGCTGGCCCTTGTACTGCATAAGGAGTCTGGTCTGGCGAGCGACCTGCGCGTTCGCGGCCTCTAGGCCGGACTTCAGCTTGCCGACTACCTCCTTCATCTCCTTGATCTCATCCGAATGTGGAACGTCTCGCAGCCTTTGCTCTTGTCGAGCATAGAGCCGGTTCCCAGCCTCCGCCGCCTGCGAACATCAAGAACTAAAGCGTTAAGGCAAGTGACACTTAACCAAACTTACACAAAGAAAAGGGTATTCCCGTACCTTCCCCTGGGCAGCCACCATCTCCGCGTAGAGCTCCCTCTCAGTCATTTTCTTGAGAGCTGGAAGTTGGCACCTGGCGGGCTTGAAATGACGCCACATGGCCGCCATGCCCTCGGAGTCATCCGTGATCGGATGATCCTTGCTGTGCTCGAATTTCCAGTGGAAGGGCCGACTACACATCGAGCCACCACTCCCAGTGGACGGCGATAGGCGAGACTCAGCGACGCGACCTCCCGCGTCATCTCTCGGCCTCTTAGAGGCGGGCTGGAAAGTCTGCTCGGGTCCTTGTTCATCAGTGGGCTGCTGGGTTTTGCCCGAGCTCACAGAGATCGTCCCCACCGAATTGTGAGGAGGGTCGGGCTGAGGATCCATCACCTGCTCAACCTCCTCGTCGTGAAGTTGAGGTGCAGAAGCAGAAGCTGTGGCAAGTGCGGCCTCAAGGGCCTCCTTAACGCTCCTGGAGCGTACCCTGAAGCTGTTGGGACCAGCCGGGGCTTTCCCGGCTCTTTGACGGAAGGTGGGCTTGCGAGACATTGCTGAACTTAAACTTGCTGAACTAGAAGAAGGCAAAATATAACAGAGAGGAAGAACTTCGACTGCTGATAACAAGTTTTTGGTATATGATGTTGTATCAAAGCCCAAATGCAACACTGAGATGTAGTATAGCATGCAAGTGAGTGTCAATCCACACCTAGGAGCTAGGAAGCGCAATGAGAATGCAAGGATTATGCAAAGCTAAGGAAATGATGAACGGTTTTGTGAAAATCCTAAAAACTAGATGCAATGGTCAAATGCAAAGCAAAACTATTTTAAAAATACTAGAAACGAGTGAACTACCACGAAGAACAAACAGAATGATTAGAATGCAAAGCTATGAATTTATAAAAATCGACTACTGGATCGACCACAGGATCGACCACTAGATCGAGCAACAACAATAGATCTCGTCTAACAGTTCAACACAAATGAATCTAACGACCAAGGTGCAAACAGATAGCAAGCGAATGATTAACAGAGATGTAAGAATACTAAGAAAGACGGTCCAGGGTTGAGATTCATGTTCAAGGGTTTCAAAGGATTAAGCTTGGTTTGAAAACTTTAGATCTACGCACTTTGTGAGATTCTCTAGGCCTTGAAAACAAAACAAGATCCATCCATGGCGTGTGGTATGGATCACTCCTTCATTCTCTCCTCCAGACCTATGGCGTTTGGCCGAAAAAGAGATTGAAGGGCATAGACGTTTGGGAAAGGTAGACGCGTGTCAAAGGGCAGGAAACATCACCAAGAGAAACGAGATGCATCAGGTTCCTATCTCTGAGGTTGATGTCTTTGACGCATGGGGGATAGATTTTATGGGTCGATTCCCATCTTCTTACGGTAATAAGTACATCTTGGTGGCGGTTGATTATGTATCTAAATGGGTTGAGGCCATTGGTTCTCCTACAAATGACTCTAAGGTGGTGATCAACCTCGTTAAAACCATCATATTCCCGAGATTTGGAGTCCCTAAGGTTGTGATCAGCGACGGTGGCAGCCATTTCATCAACAAAGTATTCGAGAACCTATTAAGGAAATATGGTGTGAAGCACAAGGTAGCTACACCTTATCATCCTCAAACGAGTGGACAAGTAGAGGTCTCTAACCGGCAGATCAAGGCAATACTCGAGAGGACAGTAGGTACTACACGGAAGGATTGGGTGGCTAAGCTAGACGATGCTTTGTGGGCCAACCGGACCGCTTTCAAAACCCCCATTGGTACTACTCCTTTTACTCTTTTCTACGGCAATGGATGTCACCTCCCTGTTGAGCTGCAACATAGAGCATTGTGGGCTGTGAAGCAGTTGAACTATGATCTCAAGACAGCTCAGGATAAGTGTTTGATTCAGCTACACGAGCTTGATGAACTAAGGCTGGACGCCTACGAAAGCGCTAAGATCTATAAGGAGCAAACTAACGCGGCTCATGACAAGAACCTGGTTCATAAAGAGCTTAAGGAAGGCAGCCTGGTGCTACTCTATGACTCGAGGTTGAATCTGTTCCCGGGCAAGCTCAAAACAAGGTGGTGCGGACTGTTTGAGATAAAGGAGGTATTGCCCTATGGAGCCGTTACATTGGTTGGCAAGAGTGGGAATGCATTCACAGTCAACGGACACAGAGTTAAGCCATACATGGTCAGTGCATTCAACAACGAGAGCACTTCAATGCTTCTCCAAGACCCACCATCTGCCTAAACCAAGTAAAGTCTAGCTAAAGACATTAAAGAAAGTGCACTTGGGAGGCATTCTCATGTCTATCTTGTATATATTTCTGCTTTCTTTCTATTTCAGTTTTATGTTTTTATCTTCTAAGTGTGTAGGAAAGGGTGTAAGGGATTGCAAGACATGATCTTGGAGTCTAAAAGAGGCGAGAAGGGTTAAGAATAGGCTAGAGATCGAGTGCTAGATCGACTCATCCTAGCTCGATCTTTACTAGATCGACTGCCCAACATATCCACAAGTCACTCTAGACTTCCTCTATACCTTGGCGTTTTCCTATGAGAATCCGAGCCTCCCTACTCCTTCACAAGGTCATCTCACCTTCAAGTTCAAGAGGTGAGCTTATCATCTCTCCATTGAAGAGCTTTGCCAAGCTTATTGTCTTAATGCCACAGCTAAACAAGTAGAGTTCCCTCCTCTCAAAACTGCCAACGAACTATGGGACTTGCTTTGTGATGAAGACTACAAGCCCAACACGGCTAAGATCAAGAATGTGAGGAATCCCATCCTGAGGTACACTCTAAAGCTGCTAGCAAACACCTTCAGTGGGCGATCAGTGGCTCCTACCGTGACAAGGACCGAGCTGTGCTTTCTCTTCCAAGGAATCAAGAGGGCACTTTGCAGCAGCAAAGAGGTGAACCAAGAGCCGATGCAAGATGAGCTTGGAAATGATGTGAATTATGGATGTATCTTGGCGTCCTCTTTGGTGAAATAGAAGGCGTATGCTATAAGGTGCAAGGCGAGTTAAGCATTCATTGGCGGCTTCCTTACACCACTCTTCATTCAAGCCGGTGTACCTCTTCAAAGCTTTGAACCTTGCGCGGATAGAGCATACATGGACGACATCTATATGCGTAACACCGATAGCTTGGGACCTACGCCAGCTCCGGGATTCTTTGCCTATCAGTTCTACAGTGATGACAAGAAGAAGAGCATATGCATCCTTCCTAATGTGGATGAAACACACGTGGGCAGCATAGGTACCATCGAGTTCTGTCTAAATAAAGAGGAGTGTTATGCACCACTTGGAGAAGCCATGATGCCGCCGCGAGTCACCTGTGAGCCCTCAGAATCACCGCCCTCAGACGCCGTGATGCCAGCTGATTTTGAGCTCCCAGAGATAGACTTTGAGCCAAGAACCAAAGCGGAGAAGTTCTTAGCTTCGGTTGCGGAGATGCAGTGCAAGATAACCAAATGGCAAGGCAAGATGATCAAGAAACTTGCCAAGAAGGTCAAGGCATTTCAAGGGAACTCTCGCGCGCAGTCTAAGCAGTCCATGAGTGTAGAGGTCGAGCAGCCGAGCGAGAGCAGAGGAGGAGATCAACAGGTCAGATAGTCATCCGTGAACCTCTAGGCAGCATGCAACAAGCACGTCATTCCGTCCATGGATTCCCGACCGCGGATAAAGGCAAGGGCATAGCACTACGCTCCTCTAGCAAGAGCAGCTCCGCTGGAACATCCTCAAGTTCCAGCCGAGTTTAGCTCCAAGGTACCAACAACCGATCCTTGTAAATAACATCATCCGTTTTTGTTTTCTTTTGCTTTGTGTCTTGAACTCCTTTGAAATTGTTTGCCACCGAGACAGTGTCATTCAAGTTTGGGGGAGTGTGTGTGTTATTTGACATTGTTTTCTTTCTCCTTATTTTCTCTTTGCATCCTTTGAGTCTTCATTGCATCTAAGGCATAGAAAAGAACAAAAAAAATTTGTAAAATTTTAAAAAATTTTCAAAAGAATTCATGTAGTTGCATTCACTTTGTTAAACATTTTAGGATAGAGTCTAGAATTTTTAAGCATCTAGGTTGTTTACATTTGCATAAGGGGTTAAAGTTTTCTTAAAGATGTGTTTTAAGCTCATGAATTGTTTCAAGGGCCTAGTTAGTAGTTCTTTGATGCATTGCACACTCTTAGAAAGTAAGTTCTAACCATACTTGGATCATGTGTTTTGATTTTCGTGGCTTGACTTGAACCTTCATGAACTGATTCTTGTCCTCATAAGTGAAAACCTTAATCTGTATTTTAATTATCATACTTATGCATTTGAAAATGAACACATGGATCTTATACATATTTAGGCTCTCTTCCTCCTTTCACAACTCTGTTGTGAGCCTAAGTAGAACTCCCACCATAACCCTTACCTTTCTTTCAAGCCAAATGTTCTTGTGTGATATCATTGTGAGGCCTCTTCTCGCTTTGAACTTAGCATAAAATGTTAGGTCTAGGTGACATGATTAGGCTCTCATTTGATTGCTAGCTTTGCATTTTGAAGCTAGGTTTTAGGCTTAGGTTAGGTTTGGGGTTCATTGGGATTGTTTATTCGCTTAATTGTTTACGGTTTCAAAAGAGTTTGGAGTTTAAAGTGTTTGAAATGGTTTTAAGTGGAAGGCAATGTTTTCAAAATGAAAAGCTCTAAGTATATTTCAGAAGATAGCTCTCAAATAAAAGATAAAGAAAAAGAATAGAAAAGAGCCTAAGTGCCAAATAAAAAGAAAAGAAAAAGAAAAAAAAATAATAAGTAGAGAGCTATCAATAAGATAAGTAAAGAGCTAAAAATGTTTTCAGCCTTTCCACTAGCCTAAAAGAGTAAGGATGTTTTCTGTTTTAACTTGGGTTTTTGCTAAGCGAATGGCTTTGGTGATGAGGGTAGTATCTAGGAGGGTGAGTGAGCTAAAAAGAAAAGAAATGAGAGGGGTTTTAGGATCATTGTTATTTTACATGGGTAGATGAGAGTCTAGTTATGTATGCATCAATTGCCTTTACTGATGTCATTGCATTTTGCATACATTTTGCATACTCATTAGATAGTTTTTCATGCATTTGTATCATGTTTTAGGTTAGATTTGCATCACTTAGAGTCCTAGAGCATTCTTGCATCAGCATTTGCATTTTCTCTGCATTTTGCATCCATTCCAGGTTGTTTATGGTTGCTTTGGAGACACGGAGGTTCGTGGAGGTGTGGAGACCAATGTAGCGGTTCATGGAAGCTCGGGAAAATGCTAAGGACCAGTGATCGAGGAGCAGATCGAGCATGGCCGGTCGATCTAGGAGTTGATCGACCAGAAGATCGAGCCAACTAGGCGATCCAAGGATCATGATCGAGACGGAGATCGAGTGAAGTAGTCGATGCATCGGTACGGATGTAAATGACGCCATGCAGAGCGAGAGCCGGATCAAGTACACCACTCGATCCTCCCGGAGATCGATACCGAGATCGGATGCAACACTCGATTCACCACAGAAGATCGAGACCCGGATCGAGCCGAAGACACGATGGCCGGATATGATCGAGAGACCAACTCGATCCCATGGTCGATCTCTGTCCTTTCAACCGTTTTTGGCTGTTAGCGACGGGGGGGACCATTGGACTGTTTTGGCATTTTTGGCGAAGGCGGCGACTACTTTTCGATAACTTTTGAGATTTTTACCCTCTCTCTAAGTTTTTTTTTAGTTTTTCTCTCTGGTTTTTCGGAAGAACACCATTGTAGAACAGTTTCAAGCTTTTGTATTTTCGAATCTTTATCGTTTTTAATCCAGTTTATCTTTTATGTTTATCGTTTCTTCTCTTCGTCCTTGCCTGATTTCCTTTATGTGTAGTGAGTAGTTCATTCAGGGTTAAGGGTTGAGAGGATTAAGGGGTAGAAAAGGTTCAATCTTGGTTTGTTTTCTAAACGTTTTAAATCTATCTCTTCTAAGGTGATGAAAGCTTAATGCTTGAAGACTCTCACGCCAAGAGCTTCACGATCCGAGAGGTCCCTTACTTTGACAGGATCCAGGGACCTCGGAAGATCTCACCTTAGTGATTAGTTACCCCTTCCCAAAAGCCATGGTAGTTTGGGGGACTAGTTAAGCCATTGTTCGAAATCTGTCTTCCTTGCCTTTCAACCTCTTTTTCCACCAAAAGCCATGGGTTTGGAGGAGAGGATGAAAGAGTGATCTATACCGAAAGCCACGGATAGACCTTGTTTTGTTTTCGAGGCTTAGAGACCCTCACCAAGTGAGTCGATCTAAAGTTTCAAACCCAAGATCAACCTGTGAAACCCCTTATATGAATCTCGACCCTGAAACCCTTCTCTTTAGCTTATTTGCGTCGCATATCACCTTTTGTTTGTTGTTTGATAGCTTCCTGGTCTTTAGATTCCTTGTTCTTACGATTTAGACGAGATCGATCGTTTCTGCTCGATCTAGTGGTCGATCTTGTGGTCGATCCATTAGTCGAATTTTAACAATTCGAAGCTCTTCCCTTTAATTTATCTGTTTGTTCCTCGTGGTAACTGCTTGCTTTCTAGTATTTTTAAAATAGGTTTCACTCTGTTTAGGTTGCTGCAATTAGTTTTCAAGATTTTCTCAACAAACTGTCTAATTTCACTTAGATTTGTCCTAGATCTTGCATTCTCTGTGGATTCTCTCTATCACCTAGAACTGGATTGACACTCTCTGCTTGCCTTACTACAACGTTGCATGCATTAGAGTTTTGATAAGTTCTCTGCTGCATTAGACCGTAAAGAAAAACCATTATCAAATGGCGCCGTTGCCATTCTAGGTTGCTTAGAGAACATAGAGATTTGGGTCTTAGCAAAGACTAAGTCTTTACCTTTTTTTCAAGTTACTAATACTATTCTAAACCGTGTACTTTCAGGTACATGAATTTACGTTCACGTGGAGATAACAACCTTCTTCAACTGCTTGACAACATACATCAACTCGGACACTCCCGTCAAAGGAGAGTCAGAGATCAAACAAGAGCATTTGAAGAGATAGTTCAGAACGGTCAGGTCAACTTTGAAGACATGGCTGAGAATGAGCATCCTGAAGGTCCTCCTCTAGCAGGACGGGGCAATGGTATCCCCCAACACGCCGCTAGACCTCCGAGGATCATAGGAGCCGGAGATGCTCCCAATACCCACCACAATAGGTTTGGGATCACTCCTCCTCCGGTACAAAACAACAACTTTGAGATCAAGCCGGGCTTCATATCTATGGTGCAAAACAACAAGTTCCACGGCTTAGCAATGGAAGACCCGTTGGAACACTTGGACAATTTTGAGCAAGTGTGTGGAATGATCAAGATCAACGGTATATTAGAAGATGCTTTCAAGCTGCGTCTCTTCCCCGTTTCCCTCGGAGACAAAGCTAGACATTGGGAGAAGACCCTACCACAAGGCACCATCACATCATGGGCTGAGTGTAAGAAGGCTTTCCTCTCCAAGTTCTTCTCAAGCACCAGGACTGCTCGGTTGAGAAGCGAAATCAGCGGTTTCACTCAAAGGAACAATGAGACTTTCAACGAGGCTATGGAGCGTTTCAAAGACTACACGATCCAATGTCCTCATCACGGGTTCAGTGAGGAGACTCTACTCAGCACAATCTACCGTGGAGCTTCACCAAAGATCCGGTTGTTGCTTGATACAGCTAGCAAAGGCAACTTCCTCGGTCAAGAAGTAGAAGAGGGTATGGAGCTAATAGAGCACCTTGCGTTGAATGATGGAAACTATGCCGAGGATTATGACCGAGCACCAAGGGGATCAGAACTAGAGTCTCACAAGAAGGAGCTCAAATCGTTGCATGAGAAGATTGACAAGTTGGTCTTAGCTAATCAGAAGCATGTTCACTTTGTTGGTGAAGCTGAGGACAACCAAGAAGAGTTAGAGCTAAGCCAAGAAGAAGCAAATTGGGTAGCCGGTCAGAACAACTACAAGTCTCAAGGCTACAACCAAGGCTACCAGAACAACAACCTCTCTTACCGAAGCACCAATGTAGCCAACCCTAGAGATCAAGTGTACCCTGCTCAACAAGCTAAGCCTTTCATCCCTTACAACAAAGGCTTTCAATCAAGCAGTGGATTCCAAGGTCAAGGGCAAGGCAACTTCCAAGGGCAACAACAACAAAACAAGGGTTATACTTCTAACTACCCTCCGGGCTTTGCACCTCAACAACAACAACAACCGATGCAACAACAAGTTGATCCGGTTCAAGCAATGTTCCAACAGCTAATACAAGGGCAAGCTTCTACAAATCAAAAGTTCGCTGAAATGAACACTCGGCTGGATTCATCCTTAACCGACTTCTCTACTCAAATAACAAACCTCAACAACAAGATCAAGCAGCTAGAGAAGGGCAAAGCAAGCACGAGTGGACAGAACAGCCTTCCGGGAAAGTGTGAACAAAATCCAAAGGAGTATGCCAATGCTATTACGTTGAGAAGTGGCAAAGAGCTTGATCCTCCGGTTTCTACAAAGACCAACGAGGACGTTGTAATTCAAGAGGGGGAGGGTAAACTTTCAGCTGATAATGAGGAGATAAACTTTGACAACGTATGGATCCAAGGACCGAGGAGAGGTGACAAGGCATTCGTTGAGAAGAAAGCTGAGAAAACCACCAAGGAGAAGGATGAATACGTGCCCCCACCTTACGTACCAAAGTTGCCATTCCCGGGTCGGTTCAAAAAGCAGTTAATAGAGAAGCACCGAATCCTATTTGAGAAGCATTTGAGAGACGTGGAGATAAAGCTGCCTCTTGTAGACTGTCTCGCCATGATGCCCAAGTGCGCCAAGTTTTTCAAGGACACCCTTGCCAAGAAGAACAAAGAAAGCAAAGAAGTGCTTGTACTAAGCGAAGAGTGTAGCGCGGTTATTCATAAGGAGATAGTGCCTAAGAAGCTGGGAGATCCTGGAAGCTTCACCATACCGTGTGCTTTGGGTCCCCTTGAGTTCAAGAGCTGCTTGTGTGATCTCGGAGCCAGCATAAACTTGATGCCTCACTCCGTGGCTAAGAAGCTTGGTTTCACTCGGTTTAAGGAATGTCGGATCTCATTGGTGTTGGCTGATAGGAGCGTGAGACTACCAGTGGGGTTGCTTGAAGACTTGCCGGTGCGAATCAGTGGAGTAAACGTACCTACAGATTTTGTAGTGCTGGAGATGGACGAGGAGCCGAAAGACCCACTCATCTTAGGGAGACCATTCCTAGCAACCGCCAGAGCCATAATAGACGTGAAGAATGGGAAGATTGCCTTGCATTTGGGGAAAGAAATCAGGCTAGACTTTGACATCAACAAGGCTCTAAAGAAGCCAACCATTGAAGGACAAGCTTTCTAAATCGAAACGATGGATGCCTTGGCGGATGAGTTGCTGGAAGAGCTAGCTATAAAAGACCATTTGAAGCTAGCACTCACTAAGGAGCCAGGAGAGTTTGGCTATGTAGACCAGAGAACTCAAGAGTACGTAAACCTGCTAGATTCAAGGAGGATCATCAAGAATGAAGAAGGATGTTGCCTAGAAATCGACCCCGAGATCGACGCCATCACTCGATCCAGGAGTCAGATCGACAAGCCAATCGAGCACTCAACTCGATCCGGTCCAACAATCGACCAACAGATCGAGAAGGCTGCTCGATCAGGAGAAATAATCGAGCTGACGATCGAGAAAGACCTTCCGATCATTTTAGAGTCCAATCAAGAGATCGACTCAACGCCTCGATCCCTTACTCGATCCATATCAAATCGAGTAAGTGAATCGAGTGAAATGGCTCGATCTAGACGACATCGAGAGGAGAATCGACCGGAAGACTCGATCACAGGAGGGATAGCGATAGAGGAAAGCAGTCTGAAGGGCCATGCCTCGAGTTCAAAGGAGAGTTCCAAGGAGGAGAACAACAACAACAGCCACGAGGATGACTGGAGTGAGCTGTTAGCCCCAAAGGTGGACCTTAAGGAGCTCCCAAATGGGCTAAGGTATGCTTTCTTAGGACCTAATGACACCTATCCCGTGATAGTAAACGAGAACCTTAGTGATGATGAGTTGCACTCGCTCTTAACTGAGCTGAGAAAGTATAGGAAGGCCATTGGGTACTCTTTAAGTGACATCAAAGGCCTTTCCCCAATGCTATGCACTCATAGGATTCATTTGGATAATGAAAACGCCACTTCTGTAGAACACCAAAGGCGTTTGAATCCTAACTTGAAAGAGGTTGTTAAGAAAGAAATCCTTAAGCTTTTAGAGGCTGACGTGATCTATCCCATAAGTGACAGCACGTGGGTTTCACCTGTACACGTAGTGCCTAAGAAGGGAGGGATCACGGTCATAAGAAATGAAAAGGATGAACTTATCCCTACTAGGACCATTACTGGTCATAGAATGTGTATTGACTATAGAAATCTTAACCTTGCGACAAGAAAAGACCATTTCCCTTTGCCTTTTATTGATCAGATGCTTGAAAGACTTGCAAATCACCCTTACTACTGTTTTCTCGATGGGTATAGCGGTTTCTTTCAAATACCTATTCACCCTAACGATCAGGAGAAAACGACTTTTACATGTCCCTACGGTACCTTTGCATATCGAAGGATGCCGTTTGGATTGTGTAATGCACCGGCTACCTTTCAGCGGTGTATGATGTCGATCTTCTCCGATCTTATAGAGGAGATGGTAGAGGTGTTTATGGATGACTTCTCTGTGTATGGTGCGTCCTTTCCTGCGTGTTTGTTGAATCTTTGCAGGGTACTTAAACGTTGTGAAGAAACAAACCTGGTGCTGAATTGGGAGAAATGCCACTTCATGGTCAAGGAAGGGATAGTACTCGGTCACAAGATTTCAGAGAAGGGTATTGAGGTTGATCAGGCTAAGGTTGAGGTTATGATGGGTTTGGAGCCGCCGGTTAATGTTAAAGGGATCAGAAGCTTCTTGGGACACGCGGGGTTCTATAGGCGCTTCATCAAAGACTTCTCCAAGATTGCACGCCCCCTTACGCGGCTGTTGTGCAAAGAAGCTGAGTTTGTATTCGATGAGGAGTGTTTGAAGGCTTTCGTGACCATCAAGGAAGCCCTCACGTCAGCCCCTATAGTCCAAGCACCAGACTGGTCTCTCCCTTTTGAGATCATGTGTGATGCTAGTGACTACGCTGTAGGAGCAGTCCTTGGTCAGAAGAAGGACAAGAAGCTGCATGTGATCTACTATGCTTCAAGGACCTTGGATGACACGCAATCACGATACACCACTACGGAGAAGGAGCTGCTTGCAGTAGTCTTCGCCTTTGAGAAGTTCAGATCATATCTCGTTAGCTCCAAGGCTATTGTATACACGGATCATGCTGCTCTACGGTACATCTACTCAAAGAAAGATACCAAACCTCGGCTCTTAAGATGGATTCTTTTGCTTCAGGAGTTTGACATGGAGATTAAAGACAAGAAGGGGATAGAAAATGGAGTCGCTGACCACCTCTCAAGGCTAAGGATCAACGAGTCTCTCCCTTTAGACGACTCTCTTCCAGAAGAACAACTTATGGCAATTACTACCGCGGTTTGTGGGAAGCTAGAGGGAAGGTTTGAGGAAGTGTTGAGATTCAAAGAGGAGGATCTACCATGGTATGCTGATGTGGTGAACTACCTAGCATGTGGTGAGGAGCCAACACATCTCAACGGCTATCACAAGAAAAAGTTTTTGAGGGAGGCTAGTGACTAGTTTTGGGATGAGCCCTACTTATACAAAAGAGGAGTAGACAGCTTGTACCGGAGATGTGTTACAAAGGAAGAAGCCAAGGATATTCTCTATCATTGCCACGGCTCTTCCTACGGAGGACATTTCGCTTCGTTCAAAACAGCCACGAAGGTGTTGCAAGCGGGTTTCTGGTGGCCGTCTATATTCAGAGATGCACACGAGTTTGTGAAGAGCTGTGAGGCATGTCAGCGAGCAGGGAACATTACCAAAAGGAATGAAATGCCCCAAGTTCCTATCTTCGAGGTTGACGTGTTCGATGCGTGGGGTATTGACTTCATGGGGCCTTTCCCTTCTTCGTACGGCAACAAATACATCTTGGTAGCTGTGGATTATGTCTCCAAATGGGTTGAGGCTGTTGCCTCCCCTACAAACGACTCTAAGGTTGTGATCAAGTTGTTCAAGAATATCATCTTTCCAAGGTTTGGGGTACCCAAGGTTGTTATAAGCGATGGAGGAAGCCATTTTGTAAACAAGGTTTTTGAGAACCTCTTAAGAAAGTATAGGGTTAAGCATAAGGTGGCTACACCGTATCATCCTCAAACGAGCGGTCAGGTGGAAGTCTCTAACAGGCAGATCAAAGCTATTCTGGAGAAGATCGTTGGTGTAACAAGGAAGGACTGGTCAGTAAAGCTAGACGATGCTCTTTGGGCTTACCGTACCGCTTTCAAAACGCCGATTGGTACAACTCCTTTCACTCTACTATATGGAAAGAGTTGTCACCTCCCGGTTGAGCTAGAACAACGTGCATTATGGGCTGTGAAGAGGCTGAATTTTGATCTCAAGACGGCTCAGGAAAAGCGTCTCATTCAGCTACATGAACTGGACGAGTTGAGGTTGAATGCTTACGAGAATTCCAAGATCTACAAGGAGCGAACTAAGGAGGCTCATGACAAGAAACTGGTTGCCAAGGAGCTTAAGGAAGGAGAACTGGTGTTGTTGTACAACTCGAGGCTGAAGCTCTTCCCGGGCAAACTAAAATCAAGGTGGAGCGGACCGTTTGTGATTCAAGAGGTCTTGCCTTACGGAGCTGTTACTCTTATGGGAAGACGCGGTAGTGCATTCACCGTCAACGGGCATAGAGTCAAACCCTACCTAGCAGACAGCTTCGACAAGGAGAGTACCAAGACCCACCATCCGCCTAGCCAAGTAAGGTCTAGCTAAAGACGTTAAAGAAAGCGCACTTGGGAGGCATTCCCATGTCTATCTTGTACATATTTTTGCTTTCATTTCTCTTCTAGTTTTATGCTTTTATGTTTTTAGTGTGTAGGAGCAGGTCTAAGGAATCTAAACCTTGTCTTTGAGGTCCAAAAGGAGCAATAGGGGCTACGATAAGGCTAGAGATCGAGTGCTAGATCGACTGAACCTGACTCGATCTTTGCTAGATCGAGTCAGTAAATCGAGAGGAGCCAGTCGATCTAGACGAGAACGAGTGACAAGATCGACCTTGACGAAAAAGGATCGATCGATTCAAACCGGATCGACCGATCTAATTTCTCTCGGGAAAATCTGTGGGAACTTGATCGATCACTCGTCTCGATCCACCACTCGATCCAAGCCAAATCGACCCCTAAATCGAGGACTTAGCTCGATCAGAGGGACTTAGCCGAGGAGCCAACATCTCATTGATCGAGGGAGCCAATCGATTCAGGACTCGATTCACTTTGAATCGAGTCCCAAATCGAGTAACCCTCTCGATCTAAGCCATTTTAGGCATGAGATCGAGTCCTAGATCGACCAAAAGGACTCGATCTCATGCCGAGGTAACAAATTTTTTTCCCTCTTTATTGCTTTTCCCTCCAGTTTTTAAATTCAAACTTGGTCAAGGCAAGCATCTTTGACCATGAAAGATGTGCCTTGACCAAGACTTTTGTCAGAAAACCGCTTTGATCACCCATTGTTTTGGTTTTGTTAAACTCTTTAAATGTTTCAAGTTGCTTCTCACTCTTTCAAGTTGCTTCTCACTCTTTAAATGTTTCAAGTTGCTTCTCACTCTTTCCTACAAAGAGAGTGAGAATTTTTAAAAGCTTTAAGGTTTAACAAAGTATCCTTCACACTTGCAAAAGGTATTTTCGGATTTTAATGATTTTATTTCAAGAAAATCTCCTTAAAAATCGCAAGTTCTTGTTTTAGGATATAGGATCAGATTTGAATTTTTAAAATTAGCTAAGTATTAGGAAAAATTCTAGATTTTCAGTATCTCAAAGATTTGATTTCCTTTTATTTAGCTAATATTTTTGCTTGATCCCCAAAATTCTAGGGTAGTCTATATAAATCTTCTTCTCTTATCCTCTTATTCTCATCAAATCGCCATTTGCTAAACATTCTCTAGAAATGTTTTTCAGGAGCAATGGCACCAAAGAGAACAAGAAAGGAGCAAGCACAAGAAGGAGAAACTCAAGAGGTGGTTGCTCAAGAGAGGGTCCGGTGGAGCAAAGAAGAGAAGAGGGATAAGAAGAGGTTGGAGAGGCTCCGGTTTGAACCCACAAAGTTTGCTGATCGAGGGCTTCTATCCAGGCTCGGGCTTCTTGGAGACTTCGATCAACTCCTCAACAACATCGGTCTGAGGTGTTTGTCGCGGATGGACTGCCCTACTATCCCCGAGGTGACAATTGATTTCTTTGCAACCTTGGAGTTCCGGTACGAGAATCCGAGTGCTCCTGTTCCTTCTCAAGGCCGTCTCTACTTCAAGGTTGGCCGCCAAGCTTACACGCTATCCATCCCCGAGCTATGCCAAGCCTACGGTCTCAAGGCTGATGCACACAAGGTGGAGTTCCCTGCCTTCAAGAAGGCCGACGAGTTGTGGGATCTCATCAGCAAGGAGGATTACAAAGCCAACACCGCCAAGATCAAGAGAGTCAGGAATCCAGTGCTGAGGTATACCTTGAAACTGATTGCTAATACATTCAGTGGAAGGTCAGTTGCTCCTACTGTCACGAAGACGGAGCTGTGCTTCCTTTTCCAAGGTTTGAAGCATTTGGTGTCCGATCCGGATGAGAATGAAGATCCCATTGAAGATGAACTCGGCGATGAAGTGAACTACGGCTGTGTACTCGTGGCTTCTCTGGTGAAGTACAAGGAAACATCATCCTACATTGGCGGCTTCCTTACTCCCTTGTTCGTGCAAGCCGGTGTGCCCATCCATGACTTTGCTCACGTCCCAAACCGAGCCTTCCTGGATGAAGCATACATGAGAAACACTGATAGCTTGGGACGCACGCCAGCAAAGGGGTTCTATGCTTACCTCTTCATTGATGATGAGGACAAGAAGCGAGTGTGCATTCTTCCCAACAAGGATGAAACGGAGCTACTTGGTGTTGGGAACATCGAGTTCTTACCGACGGAGGAGGAGTGTTTTGCTCCTTTAGGAGAACCGCCAGCTGCAGCCATTGAACCGCGCCAAAGGTCAGAATCTCCAGGGACAGAGGATGAGATACTCGAGGCTTACACATTGCCAAAGGTGGATTTTGAGCCGAGGACCAAAACCGAGAAGTTCTTAGCCTCGGTGGTGGAGATGCAGCGGAAGATCAACAAGTGGCAAGGGAAGATTCTTAAGAAGCTGGGGAAGAAGGTCAAACAACTCCAAGGAAGCCAGCCTAAGCCAGCTGCAAGCCAGGAAATACAACAACCCGAGAAGAGGAGACTCTCAACCGGAGGAGTTGTGATCCGCGAGACCCAAGGAGAAAACATTCAACCAGCTCGCCACTCCCTCCAAGAACCAGGCAACAAAGGAAAGGCAATAATCTCTAGCTCCTCTGGAACATCCTCAAGTTCCAGCCGAGCCTAGACAAGAGGTAACAACCTTCCTCCATTGTATATAACCGCACATCTCTTATTTCTTGCATTGTGTTTGATTGCTCCTTCGGATGAGTTTGCCACCGGGACGGTGTCAAGCAAGTTTGGGGGAGTACTTGTGTGACTTAATCTTGTGTTCTTTGATCTTATCTTTCTTTTGCATCCTTGAGTCTTAGTCATTAAAATTGGTAAATTTTTTAAAAATTTTTTTCAAAATTCATATAGTTGCATTCATTACTTTAGAAACATGTAGGATTGAGTCTAGAATTTCTCATATCACTTAGGTTGATTGCATTTGCATAAGGGGTTAGGATTTTTTTTAAAAAGGTGTTTTACTTATGAATCATTTCAATGCCCTAGTTAGTAGTTCTCTAATGCTTTGTTTATACTTTGAAAGTAAGTTCTAACCATGCTTGGATCACTAGTTAGGATTTTCATGACTTGAATTGAACTCTCATGATTTGAAACTCATCCTACTAAGTGAAAGCCTTAATTTGAAAATCTAATTATCATTCTTATGCATTTGAAAACGAACACATGGTTTTAGAATATTTAAGCTCTCTTCTTCCTTTTTACCACTCTTTGTGAGCCTAAGTAGAACTCCCTCCTTGAACCTTACCCTCCTTTGAACCCAAATGTTCTTGTGTGACATCTTTGTGAGGCCTTATTTTCGGTTTGAACTTGGCATAAAGTGTTAGGTTTAGGCGACATGATTTGGTTTTCATAATTGATTGCTAGCTTTACATTTTGAAGCTAGGGATAGGCTTAGGATAAGTTTAGGGGATCATTGGGGTTGCTTTCTTGTGTATTTGTTCTCGGTTTCAAAGAACTTTGTGTTTTAAAGAAAGAAATGGGTTTTAAGTGAAAGGTTGTGTTCTAAAAACTAAGTATGCTCTAATAAATTTCAGGAGGTAGCTCTCCCAAAAAAAAAAAAAAAAAAAAAAGAGAGAAGAGAAAAAGAAAAGAAAAATAAATAAAAGAGCCTAAGTGCCAAATAAAAATAAAAAGAAAGAAAAAAATAAGAGAGCTACCAATAAGAAATATCTAAAGAGCAAAAATTATTTTCAAAACCTTTTCACTAGCCTAAAAAGTTTAAAAATGTTCTTGTTTTGAATTGGGGATTGCTGAGTTGAGAAGAAAGGGATAGACTTTTAAGTGGTGAGTGAGGATTAAATTTCTTAAATGAGAGGGGTATAGGACTGTTTGATAGTTTACATGGGTAGATGAGAATCTAATCATGTATGCATAAATTGTCTTTACCTTTAGAATTATGCATTAGTTCAAACCATTTTTGAGAGAAACCCTTGTCTAATTATAAACCCTTTTCAAATGAGATCATTCTATGCTCATAACCATAACCCTTAGCCAAATGTGTTTTGCTTTAAAGTGCATAAGTTTGATTCATGGTTCGAATTTTAATGAATGTTAAAGGATGAATTTCTTTGATTGTTAGGAATAAGAGAGTCATGATTTGAATTTCTTTGTGTGATGAGTATGGCTAAGTCCTTTGGAGTATGAGTGTAAGCTTAGCATTTTAGAATTGTTAACTAGGACATTGAGATGATCTATTCGAAAGGCACCTTTGCAAAAAGTTTAAAACCCCTTTGATTTTTCTGAAAACCTCTCTTCCTTACTTATTTTTTGTTGCTTGAGGGCAAGCAAGGATGAAGTTTGGGGGAGTTGATGTCATTGCATTTTGCATACATTTTGCATACTTATTAGATAGTTTTTCATGCATTTGTATCATGTTTTAGGTTAGATTTGCATCACTTAGAGTCCTAGAGCATTCTTGCATCAGCATTTGCATTTTCTCTGCATTTTGCATCCATTCCAGGTTGTTTATGGTTGCTTTGGAGACACAGAGGTTCGTGGAGGTGTGGAGACCAATGTAGCGGTTCATGGAAGCTCGGGAAAATGCTAAGGACCAGTGATCGAGGAGCAGATCGAGCATGGCCGGTCGATCTAGGAGTTGATCGACCAGAAGATCGAGCCAACTAGGCGATCCAAGGATAATGATCGAGACGGAGATCGAGTGAAGCAATCGATCAAACGGTACGGACGTAAATGACGCCATGCAGAGCGAGAGCCGGATCGAGTACACCACTCGATCCTC
Organism: Thlaspi arvense; assembly: GCA_911865555.2. Lineage (NCBI taxonomy): Eukaryota > Viridiplantae > Streptophyta > Magnoliopsida > Brassicales > Brassicaceae > Thlaspi > Thlaspi arvense. Next base: position 24,135,360 of record OU466863.1, on the reverse strand, counting down.
CCGGAGATCGATACCGAGATCGGATGCAACACTCGATTCACCACAGAAGATCGAGACCCGGATCGTGCCGAAGACACGATGGCCGGATATGATCGAGAGACCAACTCGATCCCATGGTCGATCTCTGTCCTTTCAACCGTTTTTGGCTGTTAGTGACGGGGGGGACCATTGGACTGTTTTGGCATTTTTGGCAAAGGCGGCGACTACTTTTCGATAACTTTTGAGATTTTTACCCTCTCTCTAAGTTTTTTTTAGTTTTTCTCTCTGGTTTTTCGGAAGAACACCATTGTAGAACAGTTTCAAGCTTTTGTATTTTCGAATCTTTATCGTTTTTAATCCAGTTTATCTTTTATGTTTATCGTTTCTTCTCTTCATCCTTGCCTGATTTCCTTTATGTGTAGTGAGTAGTTCATTCAGGGTTAAGGGTTGAGAGGATTAAGGGGTAGAAAAGGTTCGATCTTGGTTTGTTTTCTAAACGTTTTAAATCTATCTCTTCTAAGGTGATGAAAGCTTAATGCTTGAAGACTCTCACGCCAAGAGCTTCACGATCCGAGAGGTCCCTTACTTTGACAGGATCCAGGGACCTCGGAAGATCTCACCTTAGTGATTAGTTACCCCTTCCCAAAAGCCATGGTAGTTTGGGGGACTAGTTAAGCCATTGTTCGAAATCTGTCTTCCTTGCCTTTCAACCTCTTTTTCCACCAAAAGCCATGGGTTTGGAGGAGAGGAAGAAAGAGTGATCTATACCGAAAGCCACGGATAGATCTTGTTTTGTTTTCGAGGCTTAGAGACCCTCACCAAGTGAGTCGATCTAAAGTTTCAAACCCAAGATCAACCTTTGAAACCCCTTATATGAATCTCGACCCTGAAACCCTTCTCTTTAGCTTATTTGCGTCGCATATCACCTTTTGCTTGTTGTTTGATAGCTTCCTGGTCTTTAGATTCCTTGTTCTTACGATTTTAGACGAGATCGATCGTTTCTGCTCGATCTAGTGGTCGATCTTGTGGTCGATCCATTAGTCGAATTTTAACAATTCGAAGCTCTTCCCTTTAATTTATCTGTTTGTTCCTCGTGGTAACTGCTTGCTTTCTAGTATTTTTAAAATAGATTTCACTCTGTTTAGGTTGCTGCAATTAGTTTTCAAGATTTTCTCAACAAACTGTCTCATTTCACTTAGATTTGTCCTAGATCTTGCATTCTTTGTGGATTCTCTATCACCTAGAACTGGATTGACACTCTCTGCTTGCCTTACTACAACGTTGCATGCATTAGAGTTTTGATAAGTTCTCTGCTGCATTAGACCGTAAAGAAAAACCATTATCACATGCTAAGCATGAAGCAAGAAATGATGAACATGAAAAGAAAACTAGATTAAACTCCAACGATTCGATTACAAAAGCTAGAAAAACTCAAGGTTCGACAATGGTGGATTATCTCCAAAACTAGAGAGAAAAGCATAAAAAGAAAAGGATCAAAAGTTGTGTGGGTAAAGGACGTCGCCGCCTTCCCAAAATGTTGAATACAAGCTGATGGTCCCCCCCTTGCTAGCGGCCAAAAGCGGTTGAAAGGACAGAGATCGACTCCGGGATCGAACGGCTCTCTCGATCATCTTCGGACATCGTGTCTTCAGCTCGATCTGGGTCTCGATCATCTTCGGCAAATCGAGTGTTGCATCCGATTTTGGTATCGATCTTCGGTTGGATCGAGTGGTGGACTCGATCCGGCTCTCGCTCTGCATGGCATCATTTACGTCTGTACCGTTTGATCGATTGCTTCACTCGATCTTCGTCTCGATCATTCTCCTTGGATCGCCTGGTCTTCTCGATCTTCTGGTCGATCTCATCCTAGATCGACCTGCCATGCTCGATCTGTTCCTCGATCTCTGGTCCTTAGCATATATCCGAGCTTCCATAAACCGGTACAACAGCTTCAGCACGTCCACAAACCTCCACAACTCCAAAGCAGCCAGAAACAACCTGAATGTGATGCAAAATGCAAGGAACAAGCGTATGCTGGTGCAAGAATGCTCTAGGACTCTAAGTGATGCAATCTGGTCTAAAATGTGATGTAAATGCATGAAAAGCTAACTAATGTGTATGCAAAATGTATGTAATATGCAGTAACATCAACTCCCCAAACTTACTTCTTGCTTGCCCTCAAGCAACAGAAAATAAGTAAGGAAGAGAGGTTTTAAGAAAAACAAATGGGGTTTAAGCTTCTTGCAAAGGTGCCTTTCAAATGAATCAATCTCAATGTCCTAGTTAACAGTTCTAAAATGCTATACTCACACTCATACTCCAAAGAACTTAACCATACTCATCACACACAAAAATTCAGATCATGACTCTCCTATTCCTAACAATCAAAGAAATTCATCCTTTAACATTCATTAACATCCGAACCATGAATCAAACTTATGCACTTTAAAGCAAAACACATTTGGCTAAGGGTGTAGGTTATGAGCATTGAATGATCTCATTTGAAAAAGGTTTTCAATTAAAACAAGGGTTTCTCTCAAAAATGGCAAGAACTTTATGCATAATGCTAAAGGTGAAGGCAATTGATGCATACATGATCAGATTCTCATCTACCCATGCAAACTAACAATGATCCTAAACCCCTCTCATATATCAACTTTCATCCTCAGTCACCACTTAGAATCTACCCTTTTTCTTCTCAAAGCTTAGCATTCTCCAATTCGAAACAAAAACAATTTTAACTCTTTAGGCTATTCAAAAGGTTTGAAAATAATTTTGCTCTTTAATTATTTCTTAGTGGTAGCTCTCTTATTTATTTATTTATTATTTATTTTTTTTTTATTTGGCACTTAGGCTCTTTTTTTTTTTCCTTTTCTTTCTATTTTTATTTGGGATAGCTACCTCCTGAAATTTATTAGAGCATATATATAGCTTTTAAACACAACATTTCACTTAAAACCCATTTCTTTCTTTTAAACACCAAACTCTTTGAAACCGAGAACAAATAGACATAAAAACAACCCCAATGATCTCCCAAACTTATCCTAACCCTATACCTAGCTTCAAAATACAAAGCTAGCAATCATATGAGAACCAAATCATGTCGCCTAAACCTAACACTTTATGCTAAGTTCAAAACTAAAAAGAAGGCCTCACAATGATGTCACACAAGAAATATTTGGCTTCAAAGAAGGGTAAGGGTCAAGGTGGGAGTTCTACTTAGGCTCACAAAGAGTGGTAAAAAGGAAGAAGAGCGCCTAAATATTTTAAAATCCATGTGTTTATTTTCAAATGCATAAGGATGATAATTAAAATTTCAGATTAAGGTTTTGACTTATTAGGACAAGTTTCAAATCATGAGAGTTCAATTCAAGTCACGAAAATCATAGCAAGTGATCCAAGCATGGTAAGAACTTACTTTCAAAGCATAAGCAAAGCATTAGAGAACTACTAACTAGGGCATTGAAACAATTAATGAGTATAAAACACCTTTTTAAGAAACTTTAACCCCATATGCAAATGCAAATAACCTAGATGCTAAGAGAAATTCTAGACTCAATCCTAACATGTTTTGACAAGATGAATGCAACTACGTGAATCTTTGAAAAAACATTTAAAAATTTTACCAATTTTTCATGAACTAAAGACTCAAGGATGCTAAAGGAAAATAAGATCAGAAAACACATGTCAAACCACACATGTACTCCCCCAAACTGGCTTGACACCGTCCCGGTGGCAAACACATTCGAAGGAGCACCAAAACACAAAGCAAAAAGAAGCAAATAGGAGCGGTTATGTACAATGGTAGAAGGTTGTTACCTCTGGTCTAGTCTCGGCTGGAACTTGAGGATGTGCCAGAGGAGCTAGAGACTATGGTCTTGCCCTTGTCGGTTGGTTCTTAGAGAAAAAGGCGCGCCGGCTGAATGGTGCTGCCTTGTGTCTCGCGGATGACAACTCCACCGGTTGAGAGACTCCTCTTCTCGGGTTGGTGAACCTCTTCGCTTGCTTCCTTCTTAGGCGAGCCTCCTTGAAGTGCCTTGACCTTCTTGGCAAGTTTCTTGAGCATTTTGCCTTGCCACTTGTTGATTTTCCTTTGCATCTCCACAACAAATGCTAGGAACTTTTCAGTTTTGGTTCTCGGCTCAAAGTCTAACTTGGGAAGGGTGTAGGCTTCGGGCATTGATATCTCTTGTATTTACACCATTTAGGGCTGCATTTAGTGCATGTTTTGGTCCTCTTTTGCATATTTTCCCTTAGCTTTTGTCCCATTTTCTTCTCCTTTTAGACTTAGGTTGCATTAGGAGTTTAGATTGCATTTTCCTTGCATATTGGATGTTTTTAGGTGCTTTTGGAGCACAAAGGAGCTTGGAGGAGCTTTGGAAATGATCCAGGAGGCTAGCTGGACAAAAGGGAGCAAGAAGGATCAAAGCAGAAGATCTCTGCAAAAGTTTTCGGTCAGAGCCTGGAATTTTTGGTCTCTGGTGACCGAGATGGAGCAGTATCGATCACCAGTATCAGTCGGATGTGGTCGACACAAACACACCGTTATAATTTCGGTCATGTGTGTCGATCACTGATGACCGATACAGATAAATTTCGGTCACTGGAGGTCGACACAACTGACCGATACTGACCCAGCCGAACCTGTTTTTAATTACACTTTTGCCACCTTTCTAGGGTTTTCTCCCTTAGGCTATAAATAGCCCCTTTTTCTATGTTTTCGAGAGGTCTTGTCAAAATACTGTTCTTAAGCTATTTCTTTAAGTTTGTAAGACAATTTCTTTGCTTTGTTTAATACAATCAAGTATTTGCTTTAATCTTTCTTTAATCTTTCTTTTAATCATGATTAGCATCTTCTCCCTTTGTGATTTGGTGTTAAACATGATTATGAGTGAGTAGTTACTTTAGGGTTTCTAGATGTGGTAGATTAGGGGAATTTATGGCTTGATTTAGGCTTGTTATGTGCTTCTGTTTATGGGTTCCTCTCTATTAATCTGTGATTCATGCTAGATTAGTCTTGATCAAACTGGTCTAGGTTGTTAGCTTTCTCTTATGCCCACCAAGTATTTGATGAAATGCTGAACCTGTTTAGTAGAGGATTTGCTGGCCTTAGCTTAAGAGATTGACTGTTTGAGGAGCATTTTGACTTGAATAGAGTTGATTAGTCTTGCTTGCTTGATGTTTTAGCACTAATGAGAGTTAGTTCTTGTTAAGATGTTTAGCAAAAGGTTATTCGCCAAGAGATTGGATCTAACTAGCTTAGTTGTGAACTCTATGTCTAGGAACCACCATTGCTTGCTTACTGGCTTGATCAATGTAGTTTGAAACAGCCTTATTCAATGCCTGAAATTCTCCAAAGTCAATAACCACATCTAGGAACTTGTCTTTCTCTGATTTGAATCTCGGATTTGCTCTGTTTTGCTCTGTTTTACTCTGTTTTTCTTGCTTAGAATTACTTAGTTTGCTTTTGCTTTCACCTTGTTGCTGCTTGGTTCACTTAGGTTGTTAGAACTGTTGCTTAGGCAACAAAACCCCTTTCCTGGCTTGCTTGACTTAGAGATTCCACTCTCAACTCTTCTGTCCTTCAACTCTTCCTATTTGGATTGATACAACCCTATGCTATACTGCAACTGACTAGTACAAGCTAGGGCAATTGTCCTACAAGGGGTAAAACCCTTGTATCAGGCATCTCATCTTCCGGGGCTGGAGACTCGGACTTTTGACGAGGAGCAATCGCTGGGACAGGTGGTCCTCCTAGAGGAGCAAAGCATTCCTCTTCCGTGGTCAAGAACTCGATGTTCCCAACACCAAGCAGCTCGGTCTTGTTTTTGTTTGGCAGGATGCACACTCTCTTCTTGTCTTCGTCGTCTATGAAGAGGTAGGCGTAGAACCCTTCTGCTGGCATGCGTCCCAAGCTGTCGGTATTCCTCATGTAGGCCTCATCCATGAAAGCTCTGGCTGGTACATGTGCAAAGTCGTGTATAGGCACACCAGCTTGCAAGAATAGAGGAGTGAGGAAGCCGCCAATGAAAGAAGAAGTTGCCTTGCACCGTAAGGCATAAGCCTTGTATTTCACCAAGGAGGCAGCAAGCACACATCTGTAGTTCACCTCGTCGCCGAGCTCATCCTCCATAGGCTAGTGATTTTCATCCGGGTCACACACCAAGTGCTTCACGTCTTGGAACAGGAAGCAAAGCTCGGTCTTTGTGACCGTGGGAGCAACTGCTCTTCCGCTAAACGTGTTGGCAATCAGCTTCAGAGTGTACCTCAGCACCGGGCTTCTCACTCTCTTGATCTTGGCGGTGTTGGCTCTGTAGTCCTCGTTGCTAATCAGGTCCCAAAAGTCGTTTGCTCGCTTGACATAGGTCGGGGATGAAGAGGCTGAAGGCTTGACGTCCAACCTTGAAGGATAGGCGACCTTCTGAAGGAACGGGTGCGCTAGGATTCTCGTAACAGAACTCCAACGTGGCAAGGAAGTCTATTGTCACTTCTGGAATGGTTGGGCAATCCATCTGTGACATACATCTTAGGCCAATGTTCTTGAGGAGTTGGTCGAAATCCCCAAGAATCCCAAGCTTGAACAGCAGCTCCCGATCAGCAAACTTGGTAGGCTCAAACCGAAGCCTTTCAAGCCGTTTCTTGTCCCTCTTCTCATCCTTACTCCATCTGACCCTCTCTTGAACAGCCACCTCTTGTCCTTCTCCCTCTTGTGCTGTCTCTTCTCTTGTTCTTTTGGGGGCCATTGTACCTGAAACAAATTTCTCAAGAAGTTTGATAAGCAAAACGGCGGTTTGATGAGAGAATACGGGAGGAGAAGGAGGAAGCTTATAACTATTACCCTAGAATTTTGGGGAATTAATAAAAATTATAGCTAAATAAAGGAGAATCAAATCTTTAAATACTAGAAAATCTAGAATTATTCCTTTTACTTAGCTAAATTTTAAAAATCAAAAACGGCCCTATCATCTAGAACAATATCTTGCGAATTTAAAGGAAATTTTCCTAAAGATAAATCATTAAACTTTGAAAATACCTTTGCAAGAATGTTAAAGAATCTTTGCTAGCCTTTGAAAACCAAAAAACTATCACTCTCTTTGTTTAAAATTTCCGAGAAAACAAGAATGAGAGGGTGAGAAGTTATTGAAATATTTAAAGACTAGCAAAAGGCAAAACCATGGGTAGTAAAGGTGGTTTTCTGACAAAGTCTTGGTCAAGGCACATCTTTCATGGTCAAAGATGCTTGCCTTGACCAAGTTTTGAATTTTAAAATTGGAGGGAAAAGAATAAAGGAGGGAAAGAAAATGTTACCTCGGCATGAGATCGAGTCTGTTTGGTCGATCTAGGACTAGATCTCATGCCCATAATGGCTTAGATCGATAGGGCTACTCGATTTGTGACTCGATTCATGATGAATCGATTCATGGATCGATTGGCTCCCTCGATCGTTTAGATGTTGGCTCCACGGCTAAGTCCTCATGATCGAGCTACGTCCTCGATTTGGGGGTCGATTTGGCATAGATCGAGTGATGGATCGAATCGAGTGATCGATCTGTTTTCAACAGATTTTTCGAGAGAAATTAGATCGGTCATTCCATTTCAAGGTCGATCTTATCACTCGTTCTCGTCTAGATCGACTGGCTCTTCTCGATTCACTGACTCGATCTAGCAAAGATCGAGTCAGGATCAATCGATCTAGTACTCGATCTCTAGCCTTTTCTTAACCCTTATCGCCTCTTTTGGACTTCAAGATCAAGGTTTAGACTCCTCATACCTGTTCATACACACTTGCAAAATAAAAACATAAAACTGAAAGAGAAAGAAAGCAGAAATATGTACAGGATAGACATGGGAATGCCTCCCAAGTGCGCTTTCATTAACGTCTTTAGCTAGACTTTCCTGGAGAAGCACCGAGGTACTCTCCTTGTCATAGCTGTCTGCCAAGTAAGGCTTGACTCTGTGTCCGTTGACGGTGAATGCACTGCCACTCTTACCCATCAATGTAACAGCTCCATAAGGCAACACTTCTTGGATAACAAACGGCCCGCTCCACCTTGACTTCAGCTTTCCCGGGAAGAGTTTGAGTCTTAAGTTGTACAGCAACACTAAACCTCCTTCCTTAAGCTCCTTGGCAACCATCTTCTTGTCATGAGCTTCCTTAGTCCGCTCCATGTATATCCAAGAGCTCTCATAAGCGTTCAGTCTTAACTCGTCCAGTTCATGTAGCTGAATAAGGCGCCTCTCTTGAGCAGTCTTGAGGTCAAAGTTCAGCCTCTTCACAGCCCACAACGCACGGTGTTCCAGCTCAACCGGGAGATGACAGCCCTTGCCATAGAGTAGAGTGAAAGGGGTTGTACCAATCGGTGTTTTGAAAGCGGTACGGTAGGCCCAAAGAGCGTCATCCAGCTTCACTGCCCAGTCTTTCCTTGTTGCTCCGACAGTCTTCTCTAGTATAGCCTTGGGTTTCCGGTTGGAGACTTCCACTTGACCGCTTGTTTGAGGATGATACGGTGTAGCCACCTTATGCTTAACGCCATACTTTCTCAAGAGGTTCTCAAAGACCTTGTTTATGAAGTGGCTTCCTCCATCGCTTATAACCACCTTAGGTACCCCAAACCTCGGGAAAATAATACTCTTGAACAGCTTGATCACCACCTTAGAGTCGTTTGTAGGGGAAGCAACAGCCTCAACCCATTTAGAGACATAATCCACTGCTACTAAGATGTATTTTTTGCCGTATGAAGAGAAAATGACCCCATGAAGTCTATGCCCCACGCGTCGAACACGTCAACCTCGAAGATGGGAACCTGAGGCACTTCGTTCCTCTTAGTAATATTCCCTGCTCGTTGACATGCCTCACAGCTCTTCACAAACTCGTGTGCATCTTTAAAGATGGACGGCCACCAGAAACCGGCTTGCAACACTTTCGTGGCAGTTTTGAATGAAGCGAAGTGTCCTCCGTAGGAAGAGCCATGGCAGTGATAGAGGATGTCTCTAGCTTCTTCCTCGTAACACACCTCCGGTACAAACTGTCCACTCCTCTCTTGTATAAATAGGGCTCGTCCCAAAAGTAGTCACTAGCCTCTCTCATGAACCGCTTCTAGTGATAGCTGTTGAGATGTGTTGGCTCCTCACCACATGCTAAATAGTTCACGACATCAGCATACCACGGTAGATCCTCCTCTTTGAAACTCAACACCTCTTCGAACCGCCCCTTTAGCTTTCCAAAAACAGCCGTGGTGATCGCCATGAGTTGTTCTTCTGGAAGAGAGTCATCTAAGGGGGGAGATTCGTTGATCCTTAGCCATGAAAGATGGTCAGCGACTCCGTTTTCTATTCCCTTCTTGTCTTTAATCTCCATGTCAAACTCTTGGAGCAAGAGAATCCACCTCAAGAGCCGAGGCTTAGTGTCCTTCTTTGAATAGATGTATCGCAAAGCCGCGTGATCCGTGTAGACAATAGCTTTGGAACCAACAAGATATCACTGGAACTTCTCAAAGGCGAACACTACTGCAAGCAACTCCTTTTCTGTAGTGGTGTACCTTGTTTGCGTGTCATCCATGGTTCTTGAAGCATAGTAGATCACGTGTAACTTCTTGTCTTTCCTCTGACCAAGAACGGCTCCTACGGCGTAGTTACTAGCATCACACATGATCTCAAAGGGTAGAGTCCAGTCTGGTGCTTGAACTATAGGGGCTGATGTATGGGCTTCCTTGATGGTCACGAAAGCTCGCAAACACTCCTCATCAAACACAAACTCAGCTTCTTTGCACAACAACCGTGTGAGAGGGCGTGCAATCTTGGAGAAATCCTTGATGAAGCGCCTATAGAACCCGGCGTGTCCCAAGAAACTTCTGACTCCCTTAACGTTAACCGGCGGCTCAAGACCGATCATGATTTCCACTTTAGCCTGATCAACCTCAATGCCCTTCTCTGATATCTTATGACCAAGCACGATCCCTTCCTTAACCATAAAGTGGCATTTCTCCCAGTTTAGCACCAAGTTTGTCTCTTCACAATGCTTTAGTACCCTACAAAGATTCAACAAACACGCAGAAAAGGACGCACCATAGACAGAGAATTCATCCATAAACACCTCTACCATCTCTTCTATTAGATCGGAGAAGATCGACATCATACACCGCTGAAATGTAGCCAGTGCATTACACAATCCAAACGGCATCCTTCGATATGCGAAGGTACCGTAGGGACATGTGAAGGTCGTCTTCTCCTGATCATTTGGGTGAATTGGTATCTGAAAGAAACCGCTATACCCATCGAGGAAACAGTAGTAAGGGTGATTAGCAAGTCTCTCAAGCATTTGATCAATAAAAGGCAAAGGGAAATGATCTTTCCTAGTCGCAAGGTTAAGTTTCCTATAATCAATACACATTCTATGACCAGTAATGGTTCTAGTAGGGATAAGCTCATCTTTTTCATTCCTTATGACCGTGATCCCTCCCTTCTTAGGCACAACGTGTATAGGAGAAACCCACGTGCTGTCACTTATGGGATAGATCACGTCAGCCTCTAAAAGCTTAAGGATCTCTTTCTTAACAACCTCTTTCAAATTAGGATTCAAACGCCTTTGATGTTCTATAGAAGAAGCGTTCTCATTATCCAAATGAATCCTACGAGTGCAAAGCATTGGTGAAAGGCCCTTGATGTCACTTAAAGAATACCCAATGGCATTCCTATACTTTTTCAGCTCAGTCAGGAGCGAGTGCAACTCATCATCACTTAAGTTTTCATTCACAATCACAGGATAAGTGTTATTAGGCCCTAAGAGAGCATACCTTAGCCCTTTTGGGAGCTTCTTAAGGTCCACCTTTGGGGCTAACAGCTCGCTCCAGTCATCCTCGTGGCTGTTGTTATTGCTTTCCTCCTTGGAACTCTCCTTAGAACCCAAGGCATGGCCCTTGAGACTGCTTTCCTCAACCGCTATCCCTTCTGAAATGAGTCCTCCAGTCGATCTTCCTCTCAATGTCGTTTAGATCGAGCAATTTCGCTCGATTCACTTACTCGATTTGATGTGGATCGAGTAATGGATCGAGACGCTGAGTCGATCTCCTGATTGGACCCCAAAATGATCGGAAGGTTTCTCTCGATCGTCGACTCGATTGTTTTTCCGGATCGATCATTCCTCTCTATCTGTCTGTCGATTGCTGCACCGGATCGAATTGTGTTCTCGATTGCCTTGTCGATCTAACTCCTGGATCGAGTGATAGCGTCGATCTCGGGGTCGATCTCTAGGCAGCAGCTTTCATCCTTCTTAACAATCTTCCTAGAATACAGCAAGTTGACGTACTTCTGGGTCCTCTGATGCACATAGCCAAACATCCCTGGCTCCTTAGTCAGTGCCAGCTTCAGATGGTCTTCCTGAGCCAGCTCTTCTAGCAACTCATCCGCTAAGGCATCCATCGTTTCAATGTAGAAAGCTTGCCCTTCTATGGTCGGCTTCTTCAGAACCTCATTGATATCGAAGTGCAGCCTTATCTCCTTTCCCAAGTGCAAGGCAATCTTCCCGTTCTTGACGTCGATGATAGCCCCGACGGTTGCAAGGAATGGTCTTCCTAGGATGAGTGGATCCTTAGGCTCTTCATCCATTTCCAACACGACGAAGTCCGTAGGCACGTACACATCGCTGATTCGCACCGGTAGATCTTCAAGCAGCCCCACTGGTAGCCTCACACTCCTATCAGCCAGTACCAACGAGATCCTACAGTCTTTGAAACGAGTAAAGCCAAGCTTCTTAGCCACGGAATGAGGCAACAGATTTATGCTAGCTCCGAGATCACAAAGGCAGCTCTTGAACTCCAGAGGACCTAAAGCGCAGGGTATAGTGAAGCTTCCAGGGTCTCCCAACTTCTTAGGGACTATCTCCTTATGTATCACAGCACTACACTCTTCACTTAGAACAAACACCTCCTTGCTTTCCTTATTCTTCTTCACGAGAGTGTCTTTGAAGAATTTGGCGCATTTAGGCATCATTGCAAGGCAGTCAACGAGAGGTAGCTTGATCTCCACGTCCTTAAGATGCTTCTCAAAGAGGATCCTATGCTTCTCTATGGGTTGCTTCTTGAAACGGCGAGGAAAAGGCATCTTAGGTACATATGGTGGAGGCACATAAGCATTCTTCTCCTTAGTAGTTTGCTCAGCTTTCTTCTCAGCAACTGTTTTGTCTCCTCTTCTTGGCCCTTGGATCCAGACATTGTCAAAGTTAATCTCATCATCAGCTGAAGGCTTACCCTCCCCCTCTTGAATTACAACGTCCTCGTTGTTCTTAGTAGAAACCGGAGGTTCTAGCTCTTTGCCGCTTCTTAACGTGATGGCGTTGGCATACTCCTTAGGATTCTGCTCACACTTGCCCGGTAGGCTATTCTGACCACTTGGGCTCGCTTTCCCCGTCTCTAGTTGCTTGATCTTGTTGTTTAAGTTGGTGATCTGAGTGGAGAAGTCAGTGAGAGACGAGTCTAGACGAGTGTTCATCTTGGCGAACTTCTGGCTTGTAGAGGCTTGCCCTTTTATTAGCTGTTGAAACATTGCGTGAACCGGATCAACCTGTTGTTGCATCGGCTGTTACTGCTGAGGTGCAAAGCCTGGAGGGTAGTTAGGCGTATAACCCTTGTTACTTTGATGTTGCCCTTGGAAGTTGTTCTGCCCTTGACCTTGGAAACCACCACTCGGCTGAAAACCTTTGTTGTAAGGGATGAAAGGTTTTGCTTGCTGAGCAGGGTACACTTGGTCCTTAGGGTTGGCAACGGTGGTGCTTCGGTAGGAGAGATTGTTGTTCTGGTTGTAGCCTTGGTTGTAGCCTTGAGGTTTGTAATTGTTCTGTCCCGCCACCCAATTGGCTTCTTCTTGGCTCAACTCTAGCTCCTCTTGATTCTCATCCGCTTCACCAACAAAGTGAACATGCTTCTGGTTGGCTAACACCAGCTTATCTATCTTCTCATGCAAAGATTTCAGCTCCTTTTTGTGAGACTCTAGCTCGGATCCTCTCGGTGCACGGTCATAATCTTCAGCGTAGTTGCCATCACTCAATGCCAAGTTCTCTATCAGCTCCATGCCCTCTTCTACCTCCTGACCAAGGAACTTCCCTTTGCTAGCTGTGTCAAGCAACAATCTGATCTTTGGTGAAGCTCCGCGGTATATGGTGCTGAGTAGGGTCTCCTCGCAGAAATCGTGATGAGGACATTTGATCGTGTAGTCTTTGAAACGTTCCATTGCCTCGTTGAATGTCTCGTTGTTTCGTGGATTGAAGCCGCTGATTTCGCTTCTCAACCGTGCTGTCCTGGTGCTAGAGAAGAACTTTGAGAGAAAGGCCTTCTTATACTCGGCCCATGAGGTGATGTTTCCTAAAGCCTAGCCTTGTCTCCGAGTGAAAAGGGAAAGAGACGCAGCTTGAAAGCATCTTCGGATATGCCATTGATCTTGATCATCCCACAGACTTGCTCGAAGTTGTCAAGGTGCTCCAAGGGATCTTCCATTGCTAAGCCGTTGAACTTGTTGTTGTGCACCATGGATATGAAACCTGGCTTAATCTCGAAGTTGTTGTTTTGTACAGGAGCTGGAGTGATCCCAAACCTCTTGTGATGAGTATTGGGAGCATCTTCGGCTCCTATGATCCTTGGGTGTCTAGCCGTGTGTTAGGGGTTTCCATTGCCCCTTCCCACTGCCCCGTGAGCTTGAGGAGGTCCCTCTGGATTCTCGTGTTCAGCCATAGCTTCAAAGTCAACCAAACCGTGCTGAACAATCTCCTCAAAGGCTCTGGCTTGTTCTCGTACTCTTCTTTGCCGCGAATGACCAAGCTGTTGAATGTTTTCCAAGAGTTGAAGTAGATTGTTATCTCTCCTTGAACGAAGATTCATGTACCTGAGAACACACGTTTGAGAGTAGAATGATTAGTAACTAAAACAAGGTAAATACTTAGTCTTTGCTAAGTTCCAAATCTCTATGGTCTCTAAACAACCCTAGGATGGCAACAGCGCCATTTGATAAGCAATTTCTTTGCAAGGGTGAGTATGCAATGAGGTTATCAAACTCAAATGCAAGACAGGTTGTAGCACAGTATGCAAGAGAGAGTCAATCCACACCTAGGATGATAGAAAATGCAAAGAGAATGCAAGAACTATGCAAATCTAAGCGAAACAAGATAGATTTTGATAAAATCCCTAAAAACTAGTTGCAGTAACTAAATGGAATGCAAATCTATTTCAATATTACCAGGAATGATCAAACTACCATGAGGAACAAACAGAATAATTAAAGGACAAGGCTACGAATTACTAAAATCCGACTAGTAGATCGACCATGGGATCGACCACTAGATCGAGCAATAACGATCGATCTCGTCTAAAAATGCAAGAACAGTAAAACTAACGACCAGTATGCTATCAAAGATCAAGCGAATGACGAGAGAAGATGTAAAGATGCTAAAAGAGAGGGCCTAGGGTTGAGATTCATGGTCAGGGGGTTCAAAGGTCCGAACTTGGGTTGAAAACTTTAAATCGACTCTCTTTGTGAGAATCTCTAAGCCTTGAAAACTAAGCAAGATCTATCTGTGGCTTTCGGTATAGATCACTCCTTCATCCTCTCCTCCAAACCCATGGCTTTTGGTGGAAAGAGTGGTCGAAGGGCATGGAAAACAGATTTCAAACGAGTGGCTTAACTAGTCCCCCAAACTTCCATGGCTTTTGGGAAGGGGTAACTAGTCTCTACGGTGTGATCTTCAGAGGTCCCTGAATCCTGTCAAGGTAAGGAACCTCTCGGATCATAACGCTCTTGGCGTGAGAAGCTTTGAGAACTCGACACCCTAGAAGAGATAGCCATTAAAACACTAGAAAACCCCAAGATCAAAACCTTTTTGACCCCTTAATCCTCTCAACCACGAACCCAAATGAACTACTCACTACACATAAGATAAATCAAGCTAAGCATGAAGGAAGAAACGATGAACATGAAAAGAAAACTAGATTAAAGTCAAACGATTTGATTACAAAAGCTAGAAAAACTCAAGGTTCGACAATGGTGGATTATCTCCAAAACCAGAGAGAAAAGTATAAAAAAGATAAGGATCAAAAGTTGTGTGGGAAAAGGACGTCGCCGCCTTCCTAAAATGTCGAAAAAAGCTGATGGTCCCCCCCTTGCTAGCGGCCAAAAGCGGTTGAAATGACAGAGATCGACTCCGGGAACGAACGGCTCTCTCGATCATCTTCGGACATCGTGTCCTCAGCTCGATCTGGGTCTCGATCATCTTCCGCGGATCAAGTGTTGCATCCGATCTTGGTATCGATCTTCGGTTGGATCGAGTGGTAGACTCTATCCGGCTCTCGCTCTGCATGGCGTCATTTACGTCCGTACCGTTTGATCGATTGCTTCACTCGATCTTCGTCTCTATCATTCTCCTTGGATCGTCTGGTCTTCTCGATCTTCTGGTCGATCTCATCTAGATCGACCTGCCATGCTCGATCTCTGGTCCTACAACAGCTTCAACACGTCCACGAACCTCCACGACTCCAAAGCTGCCAGAAACAACCTGAATGTGATGCAAAATGCAAGGAACATGCGTATGCTGGTGCAAGAATGCTCTAGGACTCTAAGTGATGCAATCTAGTCTAAAATGTGATGTAAATGCATGGAAAGCTAACTAATGTGTATGCGAAACGTATGTAATATGCTGTAACATCATCGCGATTTCAAAAAGTCAAGGAATGAGAGAGCCAATCGATCCATGACTCGATTCAAATCGAATCGGGTCCCAAATCGAGTAACCCTCTCGATCCAAGCCATTATGGGCATGAGATTGAGTCCCAGATCGACCAAAAGGACTCGATCTCATGCCGAGGTAACATTTTATTTTCCCTCTTTTAAATTCAAAACTTGGTCAAAGCAGGAATCTTTGACCATGAAAGATGTGCCTTGACCAAGACTTTTGTCAGAAACCACTTCTTTCACCCATAGTTTTGTTTTTGTTAGCCTTTAAATGTTTTCAACAACTTCACACTCTCTCATTCTTGTTTTCTCGAATTTCTAAGTAAAAGAGAGTGAGAGTTCTTTGTTTTCTAAAGGCTAACAAGCATTTTTAAAAATCTTTGCAAAGGTATTTTCGGATCTTTGAGAAAATCTTTAAGAAAATCCCTTTTATTTCGCAATTGATTGTTTTAGATGCTAGGGCGGTTTGAATTTTTAAAACTAGCTTAATAATAGGAAAAATTCTGGATTTTCTAGTATCTCTAGATCTGATTCTCTATTATTTTGCTATGATTTTTGTAAATTCCCCAATATTCAAGGGTATTAGCTATCGACTTTCTTCTTTGTTTCTCTCTTTCTCTCAACATATCGCCTATTTGCTCATAGCTTTACTTGAGAACTTTGTTTCAGGCGCAATGGCCCCCAAGAGAACGAGAGAAGAAACAGCACAAGAGGGAGAAGGTCAGTAGGTAGCTGTTCAAGAAAGGGTTCGCTGGAGTAAGGATGAGAAAAGGGACAAGAAGCGGCTGGAGAGGCTTTGGTTCGAGCCTACCAAGTTCGCGGACAGAGAGCTACTCGCTAAGCTAGGGATTCTTGGGGATTTCGACCAACTCCTCAAGAACATTGGCTTAAGATGTCTGTCACGAATGGATTGCCCAACCATTCCAGAAGTGACAATAGACTTCCTTGCCACGTTGGAGTTTGGATACGAGAACCCTAGCGTCCCTGTTCCTTCACAAGGCCGTCTCTCTTTCAAGGTCAGACGTCAAGCTTTCAGCCTCTCAATCCCCGAGCTGTGTCAAGCATATGGTCTCAACGCAGCCGCCACCAAGATCGAGTTCCCCTCCTTCACGCGCGCAAACAATTTTTGGGACCTGATCAGCAATGATGACTACAAGGCCAACACCGCCAAAATAAAGAGAGTGAGAAGCCCAGTGCTGAGGTACACCTTGAAGCTGATCGCCAACACATTCAGCGGACGGTCAGTTGCTCCCACGGTTACGAAGACCGAGCTTTGCTTCTTGTTCCAAGGCGTGAAGCATCTGTTGTGTGATCCGGCAGAGAATGATGGGCCTATGGAGGATGAACTCGGTGATGACGTGAACTACAGATGCGTACATGCTGCTTCTTTGGTGAAGTACAAAGCGTATGCCTTGCGGTGCAAGGCAAGCTCCTCATTCATCGGCGGCTTCCTCACTCCTTTGTTTGTGCAAGCCGGCGTACCAATACACGACTTCACACCCGTCCCGGCTAGAGCTTTCATGGATGAGATCTACATGAGGAATACCGACAGCTTAGGACGCACGCCAGCAGAAGGGTTCTACGCTTACCTTTTCATCGATGCGGAGAATGAGAAGAGAGTGTGCATCCTGCAAAACAAAGACGAGACCGAGCTCCTTGGTGTTGGGAACATCGAGTTCTTGCAAACCGTAGAGGAGTGCTTTGCTCCTCTAGGAGTAACGCCTGCCCCAGCAATTGCTCCTCGTCCAAGGTCTGAGTCCCCTGCCATGGAAGATGAGATGCACGAGGCTTACACCCTTCCCAAGATCGATTTCGAGCCGAGAACAAAGACGGAGAAGTTCCTAGCATCTGTTGTGGAGATGCAAAGGAAAATCAACAAATGGCAAGGCAAAATGCTCAAGAAACTTGCCAAGAAGGTCAAATCGCCTCAAGGAGGCTCGCCTAAGCGAGCTGCAAGTAAGGAGGTTCACCAACCCGAGATGAGGAGGCTTTCAACCGGTGGAGTTGTCATCCGTGAGACTCAAGGCAGCAACATTCAACCGGCGCGCCTCTCTCTTCAAGAGCCAGGCGCCAAAGGCAAGGCCGTAGTATCTAGCTCCTCTGGAACATCATCAAGTTCCAGCCGAGACTAGACCCGAGGTAACAACCACCTTCTACTGTATATACCATTCATGCTTTCTTGATTTTTCTTTGTGTTTTGAGCTCTCTCGAACATTTTTGCCACCGGGACGGTGTCATTCAAGTTTGGGGGAGTATGTGTGTGGTTTGACTTGTTTATTTTGATATTATTTTATCTTTTCATAACTTGAGTCTTGCATGCATCTAAGGCATAGAAAAGAAAAGGATTTTAGGATTGAGTCTAGAATTTTAAGCGTCTAGGTTGTTTGCATTTGCATAAGGGGTTAATAGTTTTCTTAAAAAGGTGTTTTAAGCTTATGAATGGTTTCAATCTCCTAGTTGGTAGTTCTCTAATGCTTTGCTCATACTTTGAAAGTAAGTTCTTACCATGCTTGGATCACTAGTTTTGATTGTCGTGACTTGAATTGAACTCTCATGATTTGAAACTTGTCCTATTAAGTGAAAATCTTAACTTGAATTTTTAAATATCATTCTTATCCATTTGAAAATGAACACATGGGTTTAGAATATTTAGGCTCTCTTCTTCTTTTTACCACTCTTTGTGAGCCTAAGTAGAACTCCAACCTTGACCCTTACCTTTCTTTGAAGCCAAGTTTTCGTGTGTGACATCATTGTGAGGCCTCTTCCGGTTTGAACTTAGCATAAAGTGTTACGTTTAGGCGACATGATTAGGTTCTCATATGTTTGCTAGCTTTGCATTTTGAAGCTAGATGTAGGCTTAGGATAAGTTTGGGTGATCATTGGAGTTGCTTTTTTGTTTATATGCTTTCGGTTTCAAAAGTGTTTGGTTTTTGAAGTAAAAAAAAAGGTTTTAAGTGAAAGGTTTTATGTTTAAAAAATATAATGCTCCAATAATTTCAGAAGATGGCTCTCTCAAAAAAAAAAAAAAAAAAATCAATATATGTAAAAGAGCCTAAGTGCCAAAATAAAAAGAAAAGAAAAAGAAAGAAAAAAAATAAGAGAGCTATCAATAAGAAAAAAAAATAATAATAAGGAGCTTAATATTTTTAAAAACCTTTTCACTAGCCTAAAAGAGTTAAGATGTTTCCAATTTTAATTTGGGGATTGCTAAGCTTTTGCTTTGGGAAAAAGGGTAGACTCTAAGTGGTAAGTGAGCTTAAAAGAAAATAAATGAGAGGGGTTTTTAGGTTCATTGTTAGTTTACATGGGTAGATGAGAATCTGATCATGTATGCATCAATTGCCTTTACCTTTAGCATTATGCATAAAGTTCTTACCATTTTCGAGAGAAACCCTTTGCTTAAAATAAACCCTCTTTAAAAATGAGATCATTCTATGCTCATAGCCTTTACCCTTAGCCAAATGTGTTTTGCTTTAAAGTGCATAAGTTTGATTCATGGTTCGGTCATTAATGAATGTTAAAGGATGAGTTTCTTAGATTGTTTGGAAAAAGAGAGTCATGATTTGAAATTCTTTGTGCAATGAGTATGGCTAAGTTCTTTGGAGTATGAGTGTGTATATTGCATTTTAGAACTGGTAACTAGGACAATGAGATTGTTTCATTCGAAAAGCACCTTTGCAAGAAGCTTATACCCCCGTTTGTTTTAAAACCTCTCTCCCTTCTTTAATTTTGTTTGCTTGAGGGCAAGCAAAATGTAAGTTTGGAGGAGTTGATATCGCTGCATATTCCATGCGTTTTGCATACATATAAGTTAGTTTCTCACGCATATACATTGCATTTTAGGTTTGTTTGCATCACTTTAGGTCCTAGAGTGTTCTTGCACCAGCATATCCATATTTCTTGCATTTTGCATCGCATACAGGTTGTTTTCGGCTACTTTGGAGTCTTGGAGGGTTCGTGGATGTGTTAAGGCTCGTGAGGAGGTTCGAAGGGTTTGAAGAATTTGGGAATGCTTGCTAAGGACCAGAGATCGAGAGGAGGTTCGAGCATGGCCTGTCGATGTAGACGAGATTGACCAGAAGATCAAGTGGCCTAGCCGATCCAAGGGAAATTTTCGAGATGGAGATCGAGTGAAGCGATCGATCATGGAGTACGGACGTGAATGACGCCATGCAGAGCGAGAGCCGGATCGAGTCCAGCACTTGATCCTCCAAAGATCGACTCCAAGATCGAACGAAGCACCCGATCCACCGAGGAAGATCGAGACAAAGATCGAGTTGAAGACACGATGTCTGAAAGTGATCGAGAGAGCTGCTCGATCCCGAAGTTGATCTCAGTGTACTTTAACCGCTTTTGGCCTCTAGCGAAGGGGGGACCATCAGATTGTTTGGCCTGTTTTGGCAAGGTGGCAAGCATGATTTTAGAGACACTTTTCATTTTTATCTTTTTATCATCTTTTTCTCTCTGTTCGAAGGTGATTTCGCCATTATTGGATTTTGAAGCTTTTCTTGCTTTGTATCGAATCGTTTAAGCTTAATCTATCGTTTTTTATGTTCGTCGTTTCATTCTTCATACCTTGCTCAGTTTACTTAATGTGTAGTGAGTAGTTTAATCAGGTTTTGGGGTTGAGAGGATTTGAAGGGGTAGAAAAGGTTTTCAAGTTTGGAGTTTTCTTGTTCTTAATGGCTTTCTTTTCTAAGATGTTGAGTTCTTAAGGCTTATAGAGTCTCACGACAAGATCTTTATGATCAGAGAGAGCTCTTACCTTGACAGGATCCAGAGATCTCTGAAAGTCACATCTTAGAGGCTAGTTACTCTTTTCCAAATGCCATGGTAGTTTAGAGGACTAGTTAAGCCGGGTGTTTGAAATCTGTTTTCCTTGCCTCTCAATCTCTTTTTCCGCCAAACGCCATGGGTCTGGAGGAGAAAATGAGAGAGTGATCCATACCACACGCCATGGATGGGTCTTGTTTTGTTTTCAAGGCTTAGAAAACCTCACAAAGTGAGTAGATCTGGAGTTTTCAAACCAAGCTTGAACCTTTGAAACCCCAGAACGTGAATCTCAACCCTAGACCCTCTTTTTTAGTATTCCTACATCTTTGCTAGTCAGTCGCTTGTTACCTGTTTCATCCTGGTCATTAGTTTCGTTGCGCATGAACTTTTAGACAAGATCGATCCAAACTGCTCGATCTAGTGGTCGATCCTGTGGTCGATCCACTAGTCAATTTTTATAAATTCATAGCTTTGTATTTTAATTATTCTGTTTGTTCGTCGTGGTAGTTCACTCTTTCCTAGTAATTTTAATATAGTTTTGCCTTGCATTTAGTCGTCGCATTTAGTTTTTAGGAATTTTACAAAATCATTCATCATTAGCCTAGCTTTACTCGATCCTTGCATTCTCACTGATCTTTCTAGCTCCTAGGATTGGATTGATACTCGCTTGCATACTTTACTACAACTAAGAGTTGCATTTGAGCTTTGATACATCATTGCATACACTCTAAGCAAAATCTTGTTATCAGATTACAACCTTGAATAATAAAATCAAGCAACTTGAGAAGGGAAAGGCATGCTCAAGTGGTCAGAATAGCTTACCGGGCAAGTGTGAGCAAAATCCCAAGGAATACGCCAATTCCATTACGCTAAGGAGTGGGAAAGAGCTAGCACCTACGGTTACTCCCAAGATCAACGAGGACGTTGTGATTCAAGAGGGGGAGGGTAAGCTTTCAGCCGATGATGAGATAAACTTTGATAATGTTTGGATTCAAGGACCAAGGAGAGGTGATAAAGCGGTTGTTGAGAAGAAAGCGGAGCAAACTACTAAGGAGAAGGACGCTTATGTGCCTCCACCGTATGTACCAAAGCTACCTGTTCCAAGCCGTTTCAAGAAGCAACTCATAGAGAAGCATAGAGTCTTGTTTGAGAAGAACCTTAAGGACGTAGAGATCAAGCTACCTCTCGTGGACTGCCTTGCAATGATGCTTAAATGCGCCAAATTCTTCAAAAACACTCTCGTGAAGAAGAATAAGGAAAGCAAGGAAGTGCTTGTTCTAAGTGAGGAGTGTAGTGCTGTGATACACAAGGAGATAGTCCCTAAGAAGTTGGGAGACCCTGGAAGCTTCACTATACCTTGCGCTTTAGGTCCTTTCGAGTTCTAGAGTTGCCTTTGTGACCTTGGAGCTAGCATAAATCTGATGCCTCATTCCGTGGCAAAGAAGCTTGGCTTTACCCGTTTCAAGGATTGCAGAATCTCGTTGGTACTAGCTGATAGAAGTGTGAGGTTGCCCGTGGGTTTGCTTGAGGACTTGCCAGTAAAGATCAGTGGAGTAAACGTGCCTACGGACTTCGTTTTTGTTGGAAATGGATGAAGAACCAAAGGATCCACTCATTCTCGGGAGACCTTTCTTAGCCACCGTCGGAGCTATCATAGACGTCAAGAACGGGAAATTGCCTTGCGCTTGGGAAAAGATATAAGGTTGAACTTCGATATCAATGAGGTTTTGAAGAAGCCTACGATAGAAGGGCAAGCTTTCTACATTGAAAAGTTGGATACTTTAGCGGATGAGTTGCTGGAAGAGTTAGCTCAGTAGGATCATTTGAAGCTGGCATTGACTAAGGAGCCAGGAGAATTCGGTTATGTGGACCAGAGGACTCAAGAATACGTCAACCTGCTTGATTCAAGGAAGGTTGTGCTAGAAGATGAAGGCGTTAGCCTAGAGATCGACTCAGAGATCGACAGCATTACTCGATCCAGGAGTCAAATCGATAGTCAGATCGAGGAGGGTGATCGATCCAGGAAAACAATCGAGTCCAAGATCGAGAGAAGCCTTCCGATCAATTTGGGGTCTAATCTGGAGATCGACTCTGCATCTCGATCTCTCACTCGATCCACATTAAATCGAGTGAGCGAATCGAGCGAAACTGCTCGATCTAGACGACATCGAGAGCAAGATCGACCTGACGACTCGATTTCAGAAGGGATAGCGGTTGGAGAAAGCAGCCTCAAAGGCCATGTCTCGGGTCCTAAGTCCAAGGAGGAAAATAACCGCAACAGCCACGAGGATGATTGGAGCGAGCTGTTAGCCCCAAAGGTGGACCTTAAGGAGCTCCCAAAAGGGCGGTATGCTTTCTTAGGGCTTAACGAAACCTATCCTGTGATTGTGAATGAAAACATAAGTGATGATGAGTTGCAACCGCTGTTAAATGAGATGAGAATGTATAGGAAGGCCATTGGGTACTCTCTAAGTGACATCAAGGGCATTTCACCAATGCTTTGCGCTCATAGGATTCACTTGGATAATGAGAACGCCTCTTCTATAGAACATCAAAGGCGTTTGAATCTTAATTTGAAAGAGGTTGTTAAGAAAGAGATTCTTAAGCTTTTAGCGGCTGACGTGATCTATCCCATAAGTGACAGCACGTGGGTTTCTCCGTACACGTGGTGCCTAAGAAGGGAGGGACCACGGTCATTAAGAATGACAAAGATGAGCTTATACCTACTAGAACAATCACTGGACACCGTATGTGTATTGATTATAGGAAGCTTAATCTTGCAACTAGAAAGAATCATTTTCCCTTGCCTTTTATTGATCAAATGCTTGAAAGACTTGCTAATCACCCCTACTATTGCTTTCTTGATGGATATAGTGGATTTTTCCAAATACCAGTCCATTTAAAATGATCTGGAGAAGACGACCTTTACATGCCCTTATGGCACCTTCGCGTATCCAAGGATGCCATTCGGGTTGTGTAATGCACCGGCTACGTTTCAGCGGTCTATGATGTCGATCTTCTCTAATCTAATAGAAGAGATGGTAGAGGTGTTTATGGATGACTTCTCGGTCTATGGTGCGTGCTTTTCTGCGTGTTTGATGAATCTTTGCAGGGTATTAAAGTGTTGTGAGGAGACAAACTTGCTGCTTAACTGGGAAAAATGCCACTTCATGGTTAAGGAGGGGATCGTGCTTGGCCATAAGATATCAGAGAAGGGTATTGAAGTCGATAAGGCAAAGATTGAAGTAATGACAAGCCTTGAGCCGCCAGTCAACATCAAAGGAGTGAGAAGCTTCTTGGGACACGCCGCTTCTACAGGCGCTTCATCAAAGACTTCTCTAAGATTGCACGCCCTCTTACGCGACTGTTGTGCAAGGAGGCTGAATTCTTCTTTGATGAGGAGTGTTTGCAAGCTTTCGTGACCATCAAGGAGGCCCTAGTATCCGCGCCTATAGTGCAAGCACCAGACTGGACTCTACCTTTCGAGATTATATGTGATGATAGTGACTATGCCGTGGGAGCCGTTCTAGGCCAAAGGAAGGATAAGAAGCTGCACGTGATTTACTATGCTTCAAGAACCTTGGATGACACGCAAACGAGGTACACCACTACGGAAAAGGAGCTATTGGCGGTTGTATTCGCCTTTGAGAAGTTCAGGGCTTACCTAGTGGGTTCCAAGACCATTGTTTACACAGATCACGCGGCTTTGTCCTACATCTATTCCAAGAAGGACACTAAGCCGAGGCTTTTGAGATGGATCCTCTTACTCCAAGAATTTGATATGGAAATCAGAGACAAGAAAGGGATAGAGAACGGCGTTGCTGACCATCTCTCTCGGTTAAGAATTGATGAGTCTCTTCCTTTAGATGATTCTCTCCCCGAGGAACAACTCATGGCAATCACTACGGCTGTTTGTGGAAGCCTAGAGGGGCAGTTTGTGGAAGTTCTGAAATTCAAAGAGGAGGATCTCCCGTGGTACGCAGAAATTGTGAACTACTTGGCATGTGGGGAGGAGCCTTTGCATCTCGACAACTACCATAGGAAGAAGTTCATAAGGGACGTGAGCCACTACTATTGGGATGAGCCCTATTTATACAAGAGAGGCGTTGATAGCCTGTACAGAAGATGCGTGACTAAGGAGGAAGCAAGAGATATCATCTTCCATTGCCACGGTTCTTTGTATGGCGGGCACTTCGCTTCATTCAAAACCGCCACCATGGTCTTGCGAGCCGGCTTCTGGGAGCCGTCCATCTTCAAAGACACCCATGAGTTCGTGATGAGTTGCGAAGCTTGTCAAAGAGCAGGGAATATCACTAGGAGGAATGAGATGCCTCATGTCCCCATATTTGAGGTAGACGTCTTTGACGCGCGGGGAATAGACTTCATGGGGCCGTTTCCTTCATCATACGGCAACAAGTTCATACTGGTAGCTGTTGATTACGTCTCTAAATGGGTTGAGGCCATTGCTTCCCCAACAAACGACTCTAAGGTGGTGATCAAGCTCTTTAAGAGCATTATCTTCCCGAGGTTTGGAGTTCCTAAGGTGGTGATAAGCGACGGAGGGAGCCATTTCATCAACAAGCTGTTTGAAAATCTTCTAAGGAAGTATGGCATGAAGCACAAGGTAGCTACACCTTACCATCCTCAAACGAGTGGCCAAGTGGAGGTCTCTAACCATCAGATCAAGGCGATACTCGAGAGAACTGTTGGGATAACTCGGAAGGATTGGGTGGTGAAGTTAGATGACGCTTTGTGGGCCTACCGGACTGCTTTCAAGACACCCATCGGTACTACTCCTTTTACTCTTCTCTACGGCAAAGGATGTCACCTCCCCGTTGAGCTGGAACATAGGGCGTTGTGGGCTGTGAAGCGGTTGAATTTTGATCTGAAGACGGCTCAGGAGAAGCGGTTGATCCAGTTGCACAAGCTTGATGAGCTGAGGCTGGACGCTTACGAAAGCGCTATGATCTACAAGGAGCGTACCAAGGCTGCTCATGACAAGAAGCTGGTACCTAAGGAGCTTAAGGAAGGGAGTTTGGTGCTGCTTTACAATTCAAGGCTCAAGCTTTTTCCAGGGAAGCTAAAGTCACGGTGGAGCGGTCCGTAGGAAATCAAGGAAGTATTACCTTACGGAGCTGTTACATTGGTGGGCAAGAGTGGGAATGTATTCACAGTGAACGGACACAGAGTTAAGCCATACATGGCGAGTGCATTTGACAAGGAGAACACCTCAATGCTTCTCCAAGACCCACCATCTGCCTAAACCAAGCAAAGTCTAGCTAAAGATGTTAAAGAAAGCGCACTTGGGAGGCATTCCCATGTCTATCTTGTACATATTTCTGTTTTATTTCTCTTTCAGTTTTATGTTTTTATCTTATGAGTGTGTAGGAACAGGTATAAGGGATTGCAGGCAAAGATCTTAGATCCAAAAGGAGTGAGAAGGGGCGAATATCGACTAGAGATCGAGTGCTAGATCGACTAATCCTAACTCGATCTTTACTAGATCGAGTTAGTAAATCGAGAGGAGTCAGTCGATCTAGACGAGATCGAGTGACAAGGTCGATCTAGATGAGCACGGATCGATCGGTCCCATCTAGATCGACCGATCTAAAATGTCTCGGGAAATTCTTGGAGTTTAGATCGATCGATCCAAAAATGGATCGACCGATCTATTTTCTCTCGGGAAAATCCTTCAAAGACAGATCAATCACTCGACTCGATCCATCACTCGATCTAAATTGAATCGACCCCTGAATCGAGAACATGGCTCGATCACGCGGACTCAGCCTAGTTGACCAAAAGTCAAGGAACGAGGGAGTATAATCGATCAAATCTCTCGATCCAGCCATTATGAGCATGAGATCGAGTCCTAGATCGACCGAAGGGACTCGATCTCATGCCGAGGTAACAAAAAAATTTCCCTCGCTTTTTAATTTTGAATGGTGGTCAAGGCAGGAATTTTTGACCACAAAAGTTGTGCCTTGACCACCTTTTGTCAGAAATCCATTTTCACCACCCATGGTTTTAGATTTTTGTTGCCTTTAAGTTTTCAACAATTTTACACTTTCACATTTCTATTCCTACGAGTTTTTAATCAAGAGAGAGCGTTCTTCCTCTTTTCCCAAAGGCATTTAGCTCTTATCCTCGATCTTGCAAGGTATTTCAAGAGTTTTAAGTAAATATTTTCAATATTTCCTTTTATAACCGCTTGATCGATTTAAGTTGCTAAGGATTTTATCGATTTTTTTTAAGTAGCTAGAAATCAGGAAATATTCTAGATTTAATCCTTTCTCTAGATTTTATTTTCTTTTATCAAGATACAATTTTTATAAATCCCCCCAAAAAATCTACGGTGTTAGTTGTAGATTTTTCCTTCTCGCTAGTCTCTTTCTCGATTTCTCGCCGCCTTGGCTCACTCTTTCTTTGAGAATCGTGTTTAAGGTACCAATGGCACCTAAGAGAACCAGAGAAGAGGCTGCACAGAGAGAGGATGAAAACCGAGTGGTTCAGGAAGAGGGAACTCAACAAGTTCAAGGGGAGGAACCTCAGCAAATTCATGAGAGGACCCATTGGAGTAAGGAGGAAAAGGCGGCGAAGAAGAGGCTAGAGAGGCTGCGCTTCGAGCCTACTAAGTTCGCGAGCAGAGATTTGCTGGAATGGATGGGTCTCCTGGGGGATTTTGACTCCCTTCTACAAAACATGGGGCTTGCTTGCTTTTGAAGGATGGATTCCAACATATCCGCAAGTGACGATGGATTTCCTCTCTACCTTGGCGTTCTCCTATGAGAATCCGAGCCTCCCAACTCCCTCTCAAGGGCATCTCAGCTTCAAGGTCAAGAAGCGGTCCTATCACCTTTCCATTGAGGAGCTTTGCCAAGCATACGGACTCAACGCCGCGGCTAAGCAAGTGGAGTTTCCGCCTCTCAAGAACTCCAGGATCATATGGGACGTGCTTTGCGATGAAGAGTACAAAGCCAACACGGCTAAAATCAAGAAAGTGAGGAATCCCGTTCTGAGGTACACGCTCAAGTTATTGGCGAACACCTTCAGCGGACGAGCCGTGTCTCCCACGGTGACGAAGACCGAGCTGTGTTTCCTCTTCCAAGGGATCAAAGGGATACTATGCATCAGCGAAGAGGAGAACCATGAACCGCTTATGGATGACCTCGGGAACGATGTCAACTACAGGTGCATTCTCGCTTCCTCCTTGGTGAAGTACAAGGCTTACGCTCTTAGATGCAAGGCGAGCCCAGCTTACATTGGAGGGTTTCTCACGCTGCTCTTCATCCAAGCCAGTGTACCACCTCAACGGTTCGAGCCTTGCGCGGACAGGTCCTTCATGGACGAGACCTAGATGCGAAATACCGATAGCTTGGGACCTACGCCAGCTCCAGGATTCTTTGCTTATCAGTTCAACAATGACGGAGGGAAGAAGAACGTGGGCATCTTACCCAACTCTGAGGAGACTAACTTGGATAGCATCGGTACGATTCAATTCTGCCCAACCGACGAGGAGTGCTACGCTCCGCTTGGAACAACAATGATGCCCATTGAGTCCACGCGAGAGCCGTCAGAGTCACCACCATCAGATGGAGCAATGCCGGCCCACTTTGAGCTTCTGAGGATGGACTTTGAGCCGCGGACCAAAGCTGAGAAGTGTCTTGCATCAGTAGTGAAGATGCAGCGGAAGATAACTAAGTGGCAAGGAAAGATGATCAGGATGATTGCCAAGAAAGTCTAGGCGCTTCAAGGAAGCTCATCCGCGAGATCTAAAGGGTCAAAGAGTGAAGAGGTTAACCAGCCCGAGAAGAGGAGGAGGTCAACTGGCGGTATTGTCATCCGTGAGCAGCAAGGAACCGCACAACAAGCTCGACATTCCGTTCATGGTTTCCCCACCGAGGATAAAGGCAAGAACATAACCCGACACTCCTCTAGCACGAGCAGCTCCGCTGGAACATCCTCAAGTTCCAGTCGAGTCTAGCTCCGAGGTACCAAACGACCTACCCTTGTATATACCTTTCATATTTTCTTTCTTTTTGCATTGTGTTTTGAGCTCCTTTGAATTTGTTTGCCACCGGGACGGTGTCATTCAAGTTTGGGGGAGTATGTGTGTGGTTTAACATGTTTATTCCGATCTTATTTTCCCTTTAGCATCCTTGAGTCTTCATTGCATGAAAAATTGGTGAATTTGTTTAAAAAAAATTCAAAGATTCATGTAGTTGCATTCATCTTGTCAAAACATGTTAAGATTGAGTCTAGAAATTTTTTTAGCATCTAGATTATTTGCATTTGCATAATGGGTTAAAGTTTTCTTAAATAGGTGTTTTATACTCATGAATTGTTTTAATGCCCTAGTTAGTAGTCCTCTAATGCTTTGCTTATGCTTTGAAAGTAAGTTTTTACCATGCTTGGATCACTTGCTATGATTTCCGTGACTTGAATTGAACTCTCATGATTTGAAACTTGTCCTAATAAGTGAAAACCTTAATCTGAAATTTTAATTATCATCCTTATGCATTTGAAAATGAACACATGGATTTTAAAATATTTAGGCTCTCTTCTTCCTTTTACCACTCTTTGTGAGCCTAAGTAGAACTCCCACCTTGACCCTTACCCTTCTTTAAAGCCAAATATTTATTGTGTGACATCATTGTGAGGCCTTCTTTTTCGGTTTTGAACTTAGCATAAAGTGTTAGGTTTAGGCGACATGATTGGGTTCTCATATGATTGCTAGCTTTGCATTTTGAAGCTAGATATAGGCTGAGGATAAGTTTGGGGGATCATTGGGGTTGTTTTCATGATTATGTGTTCTCGGTTTCAAAAGAGTTTGGTGTTTAAAAGAAAGAAATAGGTTTAAAGTGAAGGGTTGTGTTTAAAAATTATATATATGCTCTAATAAATTTCAGGAGGTAGCTCTCTCAAATAAAACTAAAAAGAAAAGAAAAAGAGCCTAAGAGCCAAAATAAAAGAAAAGAAAAAAAAATAAATAAATAAATAAGAGAGCTACCAATAAGAAATAGTTAAAGAGCAAAATTATTTTCAACCTTTTCACTAGCCTAAAGAGTTAAAAATGTTTTCTGTTTTGAATTGGGAGATGCTAAGCTTTTGCCTTGAGAAAAGGGGTAGATTCTAAGTGGTGAGTGAGGATAAAAGTTAATAAATGTGAGGGGTTTAGGATCATCATTAGTTTACATGGGTAGATGAGAATCTGATCATGTATGCATCAATTGCATTCACCTTTAGCATTATACATAAAGTTCTTGCCACTTTTGAGAGAAACCCTTATTTTAAATGAAAACCCTTTTCAAATGAGATCATTCTATGCTCATAACCTACACCCTTAGCCAAATGTGTTCTGCTTTAAAGTGCATAAGTTTGATTCATGGTTCGGATGTTAATGAATGTTAAAGGATGAGTTTCTTTGATTGTTAGGAATAGGAGTCATGATCTGAATTTCTTTGTGTGATGAGTATGGCTAAGTTCTTTGGAGTATGAGTGTGTGCATAGCATTTTAGAACTGTTAACTAGGACATTGAGATTGATTCATTTGAAAGGCACCTTTGCAAGAAGCTTAAACCCCCATTCGTTTTTAAACCTCTCTTCCTTACTTATTTTCTGTTGCTTGAGGGCAAGCAAGAAGTAAGTTTGGGGGAGTTGATGTTACTGCATATTGCATGCATTTTGCATACATATTAGTTAGCTTTTCAAGCATTTACATCATGCTTTAGACTAGATTGCATCACTTAGGGCCCTAGAGCATTCTCGCACCAGCATACGCATGTTCCTTGCATTTTGCATCACATTCTGGTTGTTTCTGGCCACTTTGGAGTCGTGGAGGTTCGTGGACGTGCTGAAGCTGTTGTGGCGGTTCGTGGAAAGTAGGATGTTTTCTAAGGACCAGAGATCGGGGAGCAGATCGAGCATGGCAGGTCGATCTAGATGAGATCGACCAGAAGATCGAGAAGACCAGGCGATCCAAGGAAAATGATCGAGACGAAGATCGAGTGGAGCAATCGATCAAACGGTACAGACGTAAATGACGCCATACAAAGCGAGAGCCAGATCGAGTCCACCACTCGATCCAACCAAAGATCGATACCAAGATCGGATGCAACACTCGATCCGCCGAAGATGATCGAGACCCAGATCGAGTTGAAGACACGATGTCCGAAAATGATCGAGAGAGCTGCTCGATCCCGAAGTTGATCTCTGTCCTTTCAACTGCTTTTGGCCGCTAGCGAGGGGGGGACCATCGAGTTTTTTTCGTCATTTTGGGAAGGCGGCGATGTCTCTTTCCACACAATTTTTTCAATCTTATCTTTTTAGGCTTTTCTCTCTGGTTTTGGAGATTATCCACCATTGTCGAACTTGAAGTTTTTCTTGCTTTTGTAATCGAATCGTTTGAAAGTTTAATCTAGTTTTTTTCATGTTCATCGTTTCTTTCTTCATGCTTTGCCTGATTTATCTTATGTATAATGAGTAGTTTCATTAGGGTTTAGGGGTTGAGAGGATTCAAGGGGTCAAAAAGGTTTTCGATCTTGGAGTTTTCTAGCGCTTAATGGCTATCTCTTCTAGGGTGTTGAGTTCCTAAAGCTTAAAGACTCTCACGCCAAGAGCTTTATGATCCGAGAGGTCTCTTACCTTGACAGGATCCAGGGACCTCTGAAGATCGCACCCTAGAGACTAGTTACCCCTTCCCAAAAGCCATGGAAGTTTGGGGGACTAGTTAAGCCATGTGTTTGAAATCTGTTTTCCCTGCCCTTCAACCTCTCTTTCCACCAAAAGCCATGGGTTTGGAGGAGAGGATGAAGGAGTGATCTATACCGAAAGCCACGGATAGATCTTATTTCGTTTTAAAGGCTTAGAGATTCTCACAAAGTGAGTCGATTTAAAGTTTTCAGCCCAAGCTCGGACCTTTGAAACCCTTGACCATGAATCTCAACCCTAGACCCTCTTTCTTAGCATTCTTACATCCTCTCTCTTCATTCGCTTGATCTTTCATAGCATCCTGGTCGTTAGTTTCGCTGCTCTTACATTTTTAGACGAGATCGATCGCTGTTGCTCGATCTAGTGGTCGATCCCGTGGTCGATCCACTAGTCGAATTTTAGTAATTCGTAGCTTTGTTCTTTAATCATTCTGTTTGTTCCTCATGGTAGTTTGATCATTCCTGGTAATTTTAAAATAGTTTTGCATTCCATTTAGTTGCTTCATCTATTTTTTAGGGATTTTCTCAAAACCGATCTTTATTCGCTTAGATTTCCAAAGCCCTTGCATTCTCTTTGATCTTCCTAGCTCCTAGAAATGGATTGACTCTCACTTGCATACTGTACTACAACCTAAGTGTTGCATTTGAGTTTGATAGCCTCATTGCATCCTCACCCTTGCAAAGAAAGTAGTTATCACTTAACGCTTGACTGAACACCCAACACTTGTCAATTTAGGGCATACAAAGATATGTGTAGCTCCTATATCAAACAAAATCTATAGGCTACAACGCTTCTCTCAAATTAAACATTCTAATTCACATAAGTGAAATGCTAAAATATTAACATGACTTACCATCGATCGGCTGTTTGATGTTATTGCATGTTGCATACATTTTGCATACTCATTAGTTAGTTTTTCATGCATCTGTATCATGTTTTAGGGTAGATTGCATCACTTAGGGTCCTAGAGCATTCTTGCATCAGCATACGCATTTTCCTTGCATTTTGCATCACATTCAGGTTGTTTCTGGCTGCTTTGGAGTCGTGGAGGTTCGTGGACGTGTTGAGGCTGATGTAGCTGTTCGTGGGAGCTCGGAAATATGCTAAGGACCAGAGATCAAGGAGCAGATCGAGCATGGCCGGTCGATCTAGGAGTTGATCGACCAGAAGATCGAGCCAAGCTGGCGATCCAAGGAGAATGATCGAGACAAGGATCGAGCGAAGCAATCGATCAAACGGTACGGACGTAAATGACGCCATGCAGAGGGAGAGTCAGATCGAGTACACCACTCGATCCAGCCAAAGATCGATACCGAGATCGGATGCAACACTCGATTCGCCAATGATGATCGAGACCCAGATCGAGCCGAAGACACGATGTCCGGATATGATCGAGAGAACCACTCGATCTTGGAGTCGATCTCTGTCCTTTCAACCATTTTTGGCTGCTAGCGAAGGGGGGACAATTAGCTTGTTTCGGCATTTTGGGAAGGCGGCGACAATATTTATCCTTATCTTCTGCTTTATGTTTTCTCTCTGGTTTTCGTGAAGAACACCATTGTTGAACTCGTTTTTCTCTTAAGCTTTTGTATTCGAATCATTTATTTTCAATCTAGTTTTCTTTTCATGTTCATCGTCTCGTTTCATATGCTTTGCTTGATTTACTCTATGTGTAGCGAGTAGTTTCTTTGGGTTCGGGGTTGAGAGGATTAAAGGGTAAAAAGGGTTTCGATCTTGGGGTTTTTCTAAACGTTTTTAAAGGCTATCTCTTCTAAGGTGTTGAGATCTTAATGCTTGAAGACTCTCACGCCAAGAGCTTCATGATCCGAGAGGTTCCTTACCTTGACAGGATTCAGGAGCCTCGGAAGATCACACCTTAGAAACTAGTTACCCCTTCCCAAAAGCCATGGAAGTTTGGGGGATTAGTTAAGCCATTCGTTGAAATCCGTTTTCCTTGCCCTTCGACCTCTCTTTCCACCAAAAGCCATGGGTTTGGAGGAGAGGATGAAGGAGTGATCTATACCGAAAGCCACAGATAGATCTTGTTTTGTTTTCAAGGCTTAGAGATCCTCACCAAGTGAGTCGATCTAAAGTTTTAAACCCAAGGTCGAACCTTTGAAACCCCTAACCTTTCTTTTAGCATCTTTACGTCTTATCTCGTCTTTCGCTTGATATCTGATAGCATCCTGGTCATTAGTTTTACTGCTCTTACATTTTTAGACGAGATCGATTGTTACTGCTCGATCTAGTGGTCGATCTCATGGTCGATCCACTAGTCGAATTTTAATAATTCAAAGCTTTCTCCTTTAATTATCCTGTTTGTTTCTCGTGGTAGTTTCTTCCTTTCTAGTATTTTTAAAATAGGTTTCATTCTGTTTAAGTTGCTGCATCTAGTTTTTAGAGATTTTCTCATAAACCATCTCATTTCACTTAGATTTGCATTAGTCCCTGTATTCTCTGTGCATTCTCTATCATCCTAGGAGTGGATTGACCCTCTCTTGCTTGCTGCACTACAACATGTCTTGCATTTGAGTTTGATAACCTCTCTGCAATATAAACCAAGCATAAAAAGTGATTATCAAATGGCGCCGTTGCCATTCTAGGACTGTTTAGAGAACATAGAGATTTGGGTCTTAACAAAGACTAAGTCTTTACCTTTTTCAAGTTACTAATTCTTCTACTCTCAAACGTGTGTTTTCAGGTACATGAATCTTCGTTCAAAGGGAGAAAACAATCTACTACAACCCTTAGACAACATTCATCAACTTGGTCACTCACGGCAAAGGAGAGTCAGAGAGCAAACAAGAGCCTTTGAGGAGATTGTTCAGCACGGTTTGGTTGACTTTGAAGCTATGGCTGAACACGAGCATCCAGAAGGACCTCCTCCAGCTCACGGGGCAGCAGGACGGGGCAATGGAAACCCCCAACACGTGGCTAGACCCCCAAAGATCATAGGAGCCGGAGATGCTCCCAATACCCACCACAATAGGTTTGGGATCACTCCTCCTCCTGTGCAAAACAATAACTTCGAGATCAAGCCAGGTTTCATCTCCATGGTGGAAAACAACAAGTTCCACGGCTTAGCAATGGAAGATCCCTTGGAGCACCTAGACAACTTCGAGCAAGTATGTGGGATGATCAAGATCAATGGCATATCCGAAGACGCTTTCAAGCTGCGTCTCTTCCCCTTTTCACTCGGAGACAAAGCTAGACATTGGGAGAAGACCCTCCCACAAGGCACCATCACATCATGGGCCGAGTGTAAGAAGGCTTTTCTCTCAAAGTTCTTCTCAAGCACCAGGACAGCACGGTTGAGAAGCGAAATCAGGGTTTAACTCAAAGGAACAACGAGACATTCAACGAGGCAATGGAGCGTTTCAAAGACTACACGATCCAATATCCTCATCACGGGTTCAGCGAGGAGACACTACTAAGTACCATATACCGTGGAGCCTCACCAAAGATCAGGTTGTTGCTTGACACAGCTAGCAAAGGGAACTTCCTCGGTCAGGAGGTAGAAGAGGGTATGGAGCTGATAGAAAACTTGGCGTTGAGTGATGGAAACTATGCTGAAGATTATGACTGTGCACCGAGAGGATCAGAGTTAGAGTCTCACAAGAAGGAGCTCAAATCCTTGCATGAGAAGATAGATAAGCTGGTGTTAGCCAATCAGAAGCATGTTCACTTTGTTGGTGAAGCTGATGAGAACCAAGAGGAGTTAGAGTTGAGCTAAGAAGAAGCGAATTGGATGGCAGGACAGAACAACTACAAGTCTCAAGGCTACAACCAAGGCTACCAGAACAACAACCTCTCTTACCGAAGCACCAACGTAGCCAACCCTAAAGATCAAGTGTACCCTGCTCAGCAAGCAAAACCTTTCATCCCTTACAACAAAGGTTTTCAACCGAGTGGTGGTTTCCAAGGTCAAGGGCAGAGCAACTTCCAAGGGCAACAGCAAAAGAACAAGGGTTATACTCTTAACTACCCTCTGGGCTTTGCACCTCAGCAGCAACAACCGATGCAACAACAAGTTGATCCGGTCCAAGCAATGTTTCAACAGCTAATACAAGGGCAAGCCTCTACAAACCAGAAGTTCGCTGAAATGAACACTCGCCTAGACTCATCTCTCACCGACTTCTCCATTCAGATCACCAACTTAAACAACAAGATCAAGCAGCTGGAGAAAGGAAAAGCAAGTACGAGTGGTCAGAACAGTCTTCCGGGAAAGTGTGAGCAGAATCCCAAGGAGTATGCTAATGCTATAACGTTGAGAAGCGGCAAAGAGCTCGAACCTCCGGTCTCTACCAAGAACAACGAGGACGTTGTAATCCAAGAGGGGGAGGGTAAACCTTCGGCTGATGATGATGAGATTAACTTTGACAACGTTTGGATCCAAGGGCCAAGAAGAGGAGACAAGGCAGTTGCTGAGAAGAAAGCTGAGCCAAGGAGAAGAACGCTTATGTGCCTCCACCTTATGTACCTAAGCTGCCTTTTCCTGGCCGCTTCAAGAAGCAACTCATCGAGAAGCACAGAATCCTCTTCGAGAAGCATCTTAAGGACGTGGAGATCAAGCTACCTCTGGTTGACTGCCTTGCAATGATGCCCAAATGCGCCAAATTCTTCAAAGACACTCTCGTGAAGAAGAATAAGGAAAGCAAGGAGGTACTTGTTCTAAGTGAAGAGTGTAGTGCGGTTATACATAAGGAGATAGTCCCTAAGAAGCTGGGAGACCCTGGAAGCTTCACTATACCCTGCGCTTTGGGTCCTCTAGAGTTCAAGAGTTGCTTGTGTGATCTCGGAGATAGCATAAACTTGATGCCTCACTCCGTGGCTAAGAAGCTTGGTTTTACTCGTTTCATAGACTGTTGGATCTCATTGGTGCTGGCTGATAGGAGTGTGAGACTACCAGTGGGGCTACTTGAAGATCTACCGGTGCGAATCAGTGGTGTGAACGTGCCTACGGACTTCGTAGTGTTGGAGATGGATGAAGAGCCTAAGGATCCACTCATCTTAGGGAGACCGTTCCTTGCAACCGCCGGGGCTATCATAGATGTAAAGAATGGGAAGATTGCCTTGCATTTGGGAAAGGAGATCAGGCTTGACTTCAACATCAACAAGGTTCTAAAGAAGCCGACCATTGAAGGACAAGCTTTCTATATTGAAACGATGGATGCTTTGGCGGATGAGTTGCTGGAAGAGCTGGCTCTAGAAGACCATCTGAAGCTAGCACTGACTAAGAAGCCAGGGAAGTTTGGCTATGTGGACCAGAGAACCCAGGAGTACGTGAACCTGTTGGATTCTAGGAGGATTGTTAAGAATGAAGAAGGGTTCTGCCTAGAGATTGACCCCGAGATCGACGCTATCACTCGATCCAGGAGTCAGATCGACAAGTCAATCGAGAACACAACTCGATCAGGTGCAACAATCGACGGACAGATCGAGAAGAATGCTTGATCAGGAAAAACAATCGAGTCGACGATCGAGAGAGACCTCCCGATTCTTTTGGGGTCCAATCAAGAGATCGACTCAGCGTCTCGATCCCTTACTCGATCCATATCAAATCGAGTAAGTGAATCGAGCGAAATGGCTCGATCTAGACGACATCGAGAGGAGAATCGACCGGAGGACTCGATCTCAGAAGGGATAGCGATGGAGGAAAGCAGTCTGAAGAGCAATGCCTCGGGTTCAAAGGAGAGTTCCAGGGAGGAAAGCAACAATAACAGCCACGAGGATGACTGGAGTGAGCTGTTAGCCCCAAAGGTGGACCTTAAGGAGCTCCCAAAAGGGCTAAGGTATGCTTTCTTAGGGCCTAACAACACCTATCCCGTGATTGTAAATGAAAACCTTAGTGATGATGAGTTGCACTCGCTCCTGACTGAGCTGAGAAAGTATAGGAAGGCCATTGGGTACTCTTTAAGTGACATCAAGGGCCTTTCACCAATGCTTTGCACTCATAGGATTCACTTGGATAATGAGAACGCTACTTCTATAGAACATCAAAGGCGTTTGAATCCTAATTTGAAAGAGGTTATTAAGAAGGAAATCCTTAAGCTTTTAGAGGCTGACGTGATCTATCCCATAAGTGACAGCACGTGGGTTTCCCCTGTACATGTGGTGCCTAAGAAGGGAGGGATCACGGTCATAAGGAATGAAAAGGATGAGCTTTTCCCTACTAGGACCATCACTGGTCATAGGATGTGTATTGACTATAGGAAACTTAACCTTGCGACTAGGAAAGACCATTTCCCTTTGCCTTTTATTGATCAAATGCTTGAGAGACTTGCTAATCACCCTTACTACTGTTTTCTCGATGGGTATAGCGGTTTCTTTCAAATACCTATTCACCCAAATGAGCAGGAGAAGACGACCTTCACATGTCCCTACGGTACCTTTGCATATCAAAGGATGCCGTTTGGATTGTGTAATGCACCGGCTATGTTTCAGCGGTGTATGATGTCGATCTTCTCCGATCTTATAGAGGAGATGGTAGAGGTGTTCATGGATGACTTCTCTGTCTATGGTGCGTCCTTTCCTGCGTGTTTGTTGAATCTTTGCAGGGTGCTAAAACATTGTGAAGAGACAAACTTGGTGCTGAACTGGGAGAAATGCCACTTCATGGTTAAGGAAGGGATCGTGCTCGGTCACAAGATATCAGAGAAGGGTATTGAGGTTGATCAGGCTAAGGCGGAGATCATGATGGGTCTTGAGCCGCCGGTTAATGTTAAGGGAGTCAGAAGCTTCTTGGGACACGCAGGGTTTTATAGGCGCTTCATCAAGGATTTCTCCAAGATTGCACGCCCTCTTACATGGCTGTTGTGCAAGGAAGCTGAGTTTGTATTTGATGAGGAGTGTTTGAAGGCTTTCGTGACCATCAAGGAAGCCCTTACATCAGCTCCCATAGTCCAAGCACCAGACTGGTCTCTTCCCTTTGAGATCATGTGTGATGCTAGTGACTACGCCGTAGGAGCCGTTCTTGGTCAGAAGAAAGACAAGAAGCTACACATGATCTACTATGCTTCAAGAACCTTGGATGACACGCAATCAAGATACAGCACTACGGAGAAGGAGTTGCTTGCAGTGGTCTTTGCCTTTGAGAAGTTCAGATCATATCTCGTTGGTTCCTAGGCTATTGTATACACGGATCACGCTGCCTTGCGATACATCTACTCAAAGAAAGACACTAAGCCTCGGCTCTTAAGATGGATTCTTTTACTCCAGGAGTTTGACATGGAGATTAAAGACAAGAAAGGGATAGAAAATGGAGTCGCTGACCACCTCTCACGGCTAAGGATCAACGAGTCTCTCCCCTTAGATGACTCTCTTCCAGAAGAGCAGCTTATGGCGATTACTACGGCTGTTTGTGGGAAGCTAGAAGGGAGGTTTGAGGAGGTGTTGAGTTTCAAAAAGGATGATCTACCGTGGTATGCTGATGTGGTGAACTATCTAGAGTGCGGTGAGGAGCCAACACATCTCAACAGCTATCACAAGAAGCGGTTTATGAGGGAGGCTAGTGACTACTTTTGGGACGAGCCCTACTTATACAAGAGAGGAGTAGACAGCTTGTACCGGAGATGTGTTACAAAGGAAGAAGCTAGGGACATCCTCTATCATTGCCATGGCTCTTCCTACAGAGGACACATCGCCTCATTCAAGACTGCCACGAAGGTGTTGCAAGCCGGTTTCTGGTGGCCGTCCATTTTCAAAGATGCACACGAGTTTGTGAAGAGCTGTGAGGCGTGTCAACGAGCAGGGAATATAACCAAGAGGAACAAAATGCCTCAAGTTCCTATCTTCGAGGTTGACGTGTTCGACGCGTGGGGGATTGACTTCATGGGGCCTTTTTCTTCTTCATACGGCAACAAATACATCTTAGTAGCAGTGGATTATGTCTCCAAATGGGTTGAGGCTGTTGCTTCCCCTACAAATGACTCTAAGGTGGTAATCAAGCTGTTCAAGAGTATCATCTTCCCGAGGTTTGGGGTACCCAAGGTTGTTATAAGCGATGGAGGAAGCCACTTTATAAACAAGGTCTTTGAGAACCTCTTGAGAAAGTATGGAGTTAAGCATAAGGTGGCTACACCGTATCATCCTCAAACAAGCGGTCAAGTGGAAGTCTCCAACATGCAAATCAAGGCTATACTAGAGAAGACCGTCGGGGCAACAAGGAAAAACTGGTCAGTGAAGCTGGATGACGTTCTTTGGGCCTACCGTACCGCCTTCAAAACGCCGATTGGTACAACTCCTTTCACTCTACTCTATGGCAAGGGCTGTCACCTCTCGGTTGAGCTGGAACACCGTGCGTTGTGGGCTGTGAAGAGGCGGAACTTTGATCTCAAGACTGCTCAGGAGAGACGCCTTATTCAGCTACACGAACTGGATGAGTTGAGGCTGAACGCTTACGAGAGCTCTCGGATATACAAGGAACGGACTAAGGAGACTCATGAAAAGAAGTTGGTTGCCAAGGAGCTTAAGGAAGGAGGACTAGTGTTGCTGTACAACTCGAGGCTCAAACTCTTCCCGGGATAGCTGAAATCAAGGTGGAGCGGACCGTTCGTGATTCAAGAAGTGTTGCCTTATGGAGCTGTTACTCTGATGGGAAAAATTGGCAGTGCATTCACCGTCAACGGACACAGAGTCAAGCCCTACTTGGCAGACAGCTATGACAAGGAGAGTACCTCGGTTCTTCTCCAAGACCCACCATCCGCTTAGACCAAGTAAGGTCTAGCTAAAGACGTTAATGAAAGCGCACTTGGGAGGCATTCCCATGCTTATCTTGTACATATTTTTGCTTCATTTCCCTTTCAGTTTTATGTTTTTATTTTGCAAGTGTGTAGGAACAGGTATAAGGAGTCTAAACCTTGACGTTGAGGTCTAAAAGAGGCGATAGGGGTCAAGATAAGGCTAGAGATCGAGTGCTAGATCGACTGATCCTGGCTCGATCTTTGCTAGATCGAGTCAGTGAATCGAGAGGAGCCAGTCGATCTAGACGAGAACGAGTGACAAGATCGACCTTGACGAAAAAGGATCAATCGATCTAAAACGGATCGACCGATCTAATTTCTCTCGGGAAAATCTGTTGAAAATAGATCAATCACTTGACTCGATCCATCACTCGATCTACGCCAAATTGACCCCTAAATCGAGGACATAGCTCGATCATGAGGACTTAGCCGAGGAGCCAACATCTCAATGATCGAGAGAGCCAATCGATCCAGGACTCGATTCACCATGAATCGAGTCTCAAATCGAGTAACCCTCTCGATCTAAGCCATTTTGGGCATGAGATCGAGTCCTAGATCGACCAAATGGACTCGATCTCATGTCGAGGTAACATTTGCTTTCCCTCCTTTACTCTTTTCCCTCCAACTTTTGAATTCAAAACTTGGTCAATGCAAGCATCTTTGACCATGAAAGATGTGCCTTGACCAAGACTTTGTCAGAAAAACCACTTTTGCTACCCATTGTTTTGGTTTTGCTAGTCTTTAAATATTTCAACAACCTCTCACCCTCTCATTCCTGTTTTTCTCGAAAACTTTAAACAAGAGGGTGAGAGTTTTAGTTTTCAAAAGCTATCAAAGATATTCTGCATTTCTTGCAAAGGTATTTTCAAAAATTTAATGATTTAATTTTAGAAAATCTCCTTTAAATCCGCAAGATCTTGTTTTAGAATATAGGGTCGGTTTTGATTTTTAAAAAATAGTTAAGTAAAAAGAATAATTCCAGATTTTTCGGTATCTAAAGATTTGATTCTCTTTTATTTAGCTATGATTTTTATTTATTCCCCAAAATTTTAGGGTAGTTTTTATAAGTTCTCTACTTCTCTGCTCTCATTCTCATCAAACCGCCGTGTACTTATCAATCTCTTTAGAAACTTGTTTCAGGAACAATGGCCCCAAAGAGAACAAGAGAAGAGCAAGCACAAGAAGGAGAAGGACAAGAAGTGGCAGTTCAAGAAAGGGTCAGGTGGAGTAAAGATGAGAAGAGGGACAAGAAGCGGATGGAAAGGCTTCGGTTTGAGCCTACCAAGTTCGCTGATCGAGAGCTTTTGTCTAAGCTAGGGATTCTTGGGGATTTCGACCAACTCCTCAAGAACATTGGCTTAAGATGTCTGTCACGGATGGATTGCCCAACCATTCCTGAATTGACTATAGACTTCCTTGTCACCTTGGAGTTCCGGTATGAGAATCCTAGCGCACCCGTCCCTTCCCAAGGTTGCCTCTACTTCAAAGTTGGACGTCAAGCCTATACACTCTCCATCCCTGAGCTATGCCAAGCCTACGGTCTCAACGCGGATGCATACAAGGTCGAGTTCCCAGCCTTCAAGAAAGCCGATGACTTTTGGGACCTGATCAGCAATGAGGACTACAAGGCCAACACCGCCAAGATCAAGCGAGTAAGGAGCCCGGTGCTGAGGTACACTCTGAAGCTGATTGCCAACACGTTTAGTGGAAGGTCTGTTGCTCCTACGGTCACGAAGACAGAGCTGTGCTTCCTGTTCCAAGGTGTGAAGCACTTGGTGTGTGATCCGAATGCAAATGACGAGCCCATAGAGGATGAACTCGGCGATGAAGTGAACTACGGGTGTGTGCTCGCGGCTTCTTTGGTGAAATACAAGGCCTATGCCTTGCGGTGCAAGGCAACTTCCTCTTACATTGGCGGTTTCCTTACTCCTCTGTTCGTGCAAGCCGGTGTGCATATTCATGACTTTGCTCACGTCCCAACCAGAGCTTTCATGGACGAGGCATACATGAGGAATACTGACAGCTTGGGACGCACACCAGCGGAAGGGTTCTACGCCTACCTCTTCATAGATGACGAAGACAAGAAGAGAGTGTGCATCCTGCCCAACAAAGATGAAACCGAGCTGCTTGGTGTTGGGAACATCGAGTTCTTGCCCACGGAGGAAGAATGCTTTGCCCCTTTAGGAGGACCGCCTGCTTCAGGCATGAAAGATAAGATGCCCGAAGCTTACACACTTCCCAAGCTAGACTTTGAGCCGAGGACAAAAACCGAGAAGTTCCTAGCATCAGTTGTGGAGATGCAAAGGAAGATCAACAAGTGGCAAGGCAAGATGCTCAAGAAGCTTGGAAAGAAAGTCAAGGCGCTTCAGGGAGGCTCGCCTAAGCCAGCTGCAAGTCAAGAGATGCAACAACCCGAGAAGAGAAGGCTCTCAACCGGTGGAGTTGTCATCCGCGAGACCCAAAGAGACAACATTCAGCCGGCGCGCCACTCTCTCCAAGAACCAGATGACAAAGGCAAAGCAACAATCTCTAGCTCCTCTGGAACATCCTCAAGTTCCAGCCGAGCCTAGACCAGAGGTAACAACCTTCTTCC
Organism: Thlaspi arvense; assembly: GCA_911865555.2. Classification (NCBI taxonomy): domain Eukaryota; kingdom Viridiplantae; phylum Streptophyta; class Magnoliopsida; order Brassicales; family Brassicaceae; genus Thlaspi; species Thlaspi arvense. The sequence goes on along the minus strand of OU466863.1, from coordinate 24,092,856 downwards.
ATTGTATATAACCGCTCATGTTTGTTTCTTTTGCATTGTGTTTTGATGCTCCTTCGGATGAGTTTGCCACCGGGACGGTGTCAAGCAAGTTTGGGAGAGTACATGTGTGATTTGACTTGTGTTCTTTGATCTTATTTTCCTTTAGCACCCTTGAGTCTTAGTTCATGAAAAATTGGTAAAATGTTTAAATTTTTTTCAAAGATTCATGTAGTTGCATTCATCTTTTTAAAACATGTTAGGATTGAGTCAAGAGTTTCTCATAGCATCTAGGTTGTTTGCATTTTGCATAAGGGGTTAGAATTTCTTAAAAAAGTGTTTTTACTTATGAATTGTTTCAATGCCCTAGTTAGTAGTTCTCTAATGCTTTGTCTATGCTTTGTAAGTAAGTTCTTACCATGCTTGAATCACTTGTTAGGATTTTCGTGGCTTAAATTGAACTCTCATAATTTGAAACTCATCCTAATAAGTGAAAACCTTAATTTGAAATTCTAATTATCATTCTTATGCATTTGAAAATCAACACATGGTTTTAAAATATTTAGGCTCTCTTCTTTCTTTTTACCACTCTTTGTGAGCCTAAGTAGAACTCCCTCCTTGAACCTTACCCTCCTTTGAAGCCAAATGTTCTTGTGTGACATCTTTGTGAGGCCTTCCTTTCGGTTTTGAACTTGGCATAAAGTGTTAGGTTTAGGCGACATGATTTGGTTTTCATATTGTTGCTAGCTTTGCATTTTGAAGCTAGGTATAGGCTTAGGATAAGTTTGGGGGGATCATTGGGGTTGCTTTCTTGTCTATTTGTTCCCGGTTTCAAAGAGCTTTGTGTTTTAAGGAAAGAAATGAGGTTTAAAGTGAAAGGTTGTTTTTAAAACTAATATGCTCAAATAAATTTCAGGAGGTAGCTCTTCCATAATAAAATAAAAAAAGAGAAAAGAAAAGAAAGAAAAATAAATAGAGCCTAAGTGCCAAATAAAGAAAAAAAAATAATAAAAAGAAAAAAAATAATAAGAGAGCTACTAATAAGAAATATCTAAAGAGCAAAAATATTTTTCAAAAACCTTTTCACTAGCCTAAAAAGTTTAAAAGTGTCTTTATTTCGAATTGGGGATTGCTAAATTTGTGAAGAATAGGGGTAGACTCTTAAGTGGTGAGTGAAGATAAAATTTGTTAAATGAGAGGGGTATAGGATCGTTTGATAGTTTACATGGGTAGATGAGAATCTAATCATGTATGCATAAATTGTCTTTACCTTTAGCATTATGCACAAGTTCAACCATTTTTGAGAGAAACCCTTGTTCTAATTATAAACCCTTTTCAAATGAGATCATTCAATGCACATAACCTTCACCCTTAGCCAAATGTGTTTTGCTTAAAAGTGCATAAGTTTGGTTCATGGTTCGAATGTTAATGAATGTTAAAGGATGAGTTTCTTTGATTGTTAGGAATAGAAGAGTCAAGATTTGAATTTCTTTGTGTGATGAGTATGGCTAAGTTCTTTGGAGTATGAGTGTAAGCATAGCATTTTAGAACTGTTAACTAGGACATTGAGATTGATTTATTTGAAAGGCACCTTTGCAAAAAGTTTAAAACCCCACTCATTTTTTCTGAAAACCTCTCTTCCTTACTTATTTTCTGTTGCTTGAGGGCAAGCAAGAAGTAAGTTTGGGGGAGTTGATGTTATTGCATATTGCATACATTTTGCATACTCATTAGTTAGCTTTTCATGCATTTGTATCATGTTTTAGGGTAGATTGCATCACTTAGGGTCCTAGAGCATTCTTGCATCAGCATACGCATTTTCTTTGCATTTTGCATCACATTCAGGTTGTTTCTGGCTGCTTTGGAGTCGTGGAGGTTCGTGGACGTGTTGAGGCTGATGTAGCAGTTCGTGGGAGCTCGGAAATATGCTAAGGACCAGAGATCGAGGAGCAGATCGAGCATGGCCGGTCGATCTAGGAGTTGATCGACCAGAAGATCGAGCCAACCAGGCGATACAAGGAGAATGATCGAGACAAGGATCGAGTGAAGCAATCGATCAAACGGTACGGACGTAAATGACGCCATGCAGAGCGAGAGTCAGATCGAGTACTTCACTCGATCCAGCCAAAGATCGATACCGAGATCGGATGCAACACTCGATTCGCCGATGATGATCGAGACCCAGATCGAGCCGAAGACACGATGTCCGGATATGATCGAGAGAACCACTCGATCTTGGAGTCGATCTCTGTCCTTTCAACCGTTTTTGGCTGCTAGTGAAGGGGGGACCATTAGCTTGTTTCGGCATTTTGGGAAGGCGGCGACGTCCTTTTCCCATAACAATATTTATCCTTATCTTCTGCTTTATGTTTTCTCTCTGGTTTTCGTGAAGAACACCATTGTTGAACTCGTTTTTCTCTTAAGCTTTTGTATTCGAATCATTTCTGTTCAATTTAGTTTTCTTTTCATGTTCATCGTCTCGTTTCATATGCTTTGCTTGATTTACTCTATGTGTAGCGAGTAGTTTATTTGGGTTCGGGGTTGAGAGGATTAAGGGGTAAAAAGGGTTTCGATCTTGGGGTTTTTCTAAACGTTTTTAAAGGCTATCTCTTCTAAGGTGTTGAGATCTTAATGCTTGAAGACTCTCACGCCAAGAGCTTCATGATCCGAGAGGTTCCTTACGTTGACAGGATTCAGGAGCCTCGGAAGATCACACCTTAGAAACTAGTTACCCCTTCCCAAAAGCCATGGAAGTTTGGGAGATTAGTTAAGCCATTCGTTGAAATCCGTTTTCATTGCCCTTCGACCTCTCTTTCCACCAACAGCCATGGGTTTGGAGGAGAGGATGAAGGAGTGATCTATACCGAAAGCCACAGATAGATCTTGTTTTGTTTTCAAGGCTTAGAGATCCTCACCAAGTGAGTCGATCTAAAGTTTCAAACCCAAGGTCGAACCTTTGAAACCCCTAACCATGAATCTCAACCCTAGGCCCTTTCTTTTAGCATCTTTACGTCTTATCTCGTCTTTCGCTTGATATCTGATAGCATCCTGGTCATTAGTTTTACTGCTCTTACATTTTTAGACGAGATCGATTGTTACTGCTCGATCTAGTGGTCGATCTCATGGTCGATCCACTAGTCGAATTTTAATAATTCGAAGCTTTCTCCTTTAATTATCCTGTTTGTTTCTCGTGGTAGTTTCTTCCTTTCTAGTATTTTTAAAATAGGTTTCATTCTGTTTAAGTTGCTGCATCTAGTTTTTAGAGATTTTCTCATAAACCATCTCATTTCACTTAGATTTGCATTAGTCCCTGTATTCTCTGTGCATTCTCTATCATCCTAGGAGTGGATTGACTCTCTCTTACTTGCTGCACTACAACATGTCTTGCATTTGAGTTTGATAACCTCTCTGCAATATAAACCGAGCATAAAAAGTGATTATCACTGTTCATCCTCAGTTGCATACTCCGCCTCCATTGCATACCCATGGGGTCCCAACGTCAGACGCTTTGCAGGTGGCGGCAAATGGTCACTATTCTGAGTCATTTGTTGCAGTCCTCCCACTAGTCTCACTTTCCAGTTTTTTTTGACATGCCTTAACTTTCCATATGTGCCACAAGTGATTTCTTTATCATGACAGTACCTTCTGGTATAGCCTTGCTTCCCACACGCAAAGCACAAATCTAAATCTGCCTTACATGGTCCATGGTGGAACCTTGCGCATAAGAAACATTGTGGTGGTCTTCCCCCATCCTGTACAGCTCTGCGGATATCCTGATTTTGCATATGAGGTTAGGACATCCTTGCTGCTCAGGCCCTCCTTGCCAGTTTATCCTCATCCTATATTCCCTTTTTGGTTAAGACAGCCTTCTTAACCATATTAATCACGGATGTGTAGTCCAGCAGCTGACAACAATTAAGGATGTCTACTCTTAATCCACCCATGAACATCTTCACGAGACGGTTCTCAGACATCTCTTTCCCAGTAAACATCTTTAGACGATTGAACTCCTGAGCATAATTCCTCACAGTTCAATTCCCTTACTCCAACTTTAGAAACTCTGCTTCAAGAATCTTTTCAACCTCCTAAGGAAAATACTTTTGATTGAACTTATATCTAAAGTCATTCCATTGCAACACATCTCCTTCTTGCAGCTTGGTAGTCAAACCTTCCCACCATTCGTAAACTTCATCCCTCAAGTACTGAACTGCTAATTCCAATTTGGACCCCACTAGGCACCTTGCCGATGCAAAACTATGTTTCAACAACTTTCTCCAACGGTCATCTCTGGTTGAATTGGTCCCACTAGTGAAAGTCTCCATGCCCAACTCTCTCATCTTACTGAGCATATCATAGTATGAGGGCACTTGCAGACATTTCCTAACACCTGCTATGGCATCAGCGTTGGAGGTGGAGACGGCAAGTCCTGGTATGCAACATTTTCAGGAACTGGATGCTGCCTCACAGCTGCACCATGAGGCACTCCCATATATGCTCCGGCCACTGAAAGTTAAACAATGGTCCAAGTAACTGCTGAATTCCTTGCATCATGGCTGCTCCCACTGCTGCACCAATGGCCGCATGATCAACAGCTTGGACTGCTAAAACTGGCACTGGCCTCCTGCATGTACATTCTCTTCCACATCAGGTGGTACTTGATTCACTGGGTTAACTGCATTTCTGTTCTGGCTTCCTATGCGTCGAGATCCGACAATTCTGAAAAAGAAACACCCGGATCAAGTTCAAGAATAGATCGGTGGTGCTTTATTTTTTTCAAATATCCCCATTTTGCCAGAAATAGTTTAAAAACATTTTGGTTTCAAAGATAAATGCAAAACTTTTATTAAAATGATAAACTTGTTTTTACAAAGATGGAAAACCCTTAAAACTAAGCAAGAACAAGATTTTTTTTCTAAAAACATTAGATCAAGCCTATTTATACTAAAAGACGAATGCCCTAGATTAATAGCAAATTTTTAAATAAAAGGAAGTTCGGACTGGTTTGTATTGGTTAAAAGTGATCGATAGGTTTGATCGATAGAGCATCTGCTGGGTTCCCATCAGTCACTCTTTGACCGATTCGTTTGATCGATACAGATGTCCTGTTTCCCATCGGTCTGTTTTGATCGATACGTTCGATCGATACTCGATTCGTTTGATTCCCATCTGTCAGTCTTGACTGATACACTTGATCGATAGAATCTTCACTCCTCTGCTGCATTGTATCGATCAACAAAGACCGATACAGATGATCGATAGAAACCAAAAATCGCCTTTCTTAGCTCTTTTTGCTCCTTCTCAGCTTGGCTAGCTCCATGGATCATTCCCACACTTCCTCGTTGCTCCTTATAGCATCTTAAGTACCTACAAACACCCTTAATGCATAGAGAAACTACAACTTAAATGCAACCTAAGTCTAAAAGGAAAGGAAAATGGGACTAAAGAGAAAGAAAACATGCAAAAGGAGACCAAAACATGAACTAAATGCAAACCTAAATGATGTAAATGTATGAGATATCAGTCTTGCCTTTAAATTCCCCAAAGTCAATAACAACATATATCCTTGCTTTTAATATCTGAATTTCAAATTGCTTAGTGTTCTATTTTTGCTTGCTCTTTTTTACTTTGAATCATTGCTTAGTATTGTTTTCTTCAGTTATGATTGGCTCTTGGTTCTTTTAGGTTAAAAGTTTAGTTGTGTTAAACAACAATCTTCTCTTTGATTCACTTGACTTAAAGACTTCTGCTCCTAATTCTAGTGGAATCTAGCTTAACCCCATTAAATTGATAAAATCCCTATGCTGTACCACAACTGATTAGTACAAGGGTGATTGAAAAAGGATTCAAAATCCTGTATCAGTTTGGTGGCGTTGTCATTGGGGTTATTGTTTGGATCGTTAGGATTTGTAGAATCTCTAAGATCAAGTTTTATTTGTATTTGGTTACTAATCTTCTTTAACTCTCATTGCTGTTTTCAGGTGTATGAACAGATCAAGAGGCTCTAGCAACTTAGTGGACCTCATAAATAACATTAACTTGCTGGACGTAGGTCAAAGGGCAAGGAGACTAAGGCAAAGACAGCAGCACTTTTTGAGATTGGGGGAGAAAATCCAAAATCAAGGTGTTGATGATATGAGGTTTCAAGGACCTCAAGGAGCAGCTGCTGTTCAAGGCCAACAGGGCCAACAAGGGGTTCAAGGACTGCAAGGAGAGCAAGGTCCTAGAGGAGCAGCTCAAGCTCCAGGACCTATCAGACCCATTGGAGCAGGGGATGCGCCTAATGCTTACAACAACAGAACAGGTATCATCCATCCAGCTGTGCAGAACAACATTTTTAAGATAAAGTCTTGTCTGATCTCCATGGTACAACAAGTTTCATGGTACAAGGATATTTTTGAGATAAAGTCTGGTCTGATCTCCATGGTAAAAGGACATTTTTGAGATAAAGTCTGGTCTGACTAAAGATAAGAATGCTGTTAGATATAGCATCAAATGGGAACTTCTTGTCTAAAGATGTGGATGAAGGAATGGAGCTAGTGGAAAATCTTGCACAAGCAGATGGGAACTATAATGAAGAGTTTGATAGAACTCCTAGGAGTGCAAAGGAGGAACTTGAGCACAACAAGAAGGAGATCAAAGATCTACATGAGAAGATTGATCTGTTGTTAAGGGAAAGGAAGGAAGCTAGCTTTGTTAGTGACTTGGTTCAGATTGAAGATCAAGAAGCTTGCCAAGTTGAAGAGATGAACTAACTTGGGAATCAAGGAGGTTACAATGGTTATGGGAACTGCAGGAACAATCCTAATCTCTCTTACAAGAGTAACAATGTAGCCAACCCTCAAGATCAGGTCTACCCACCTCAACAACAACAGCAAGTTGGTCAAGCAAGACCTTTTGTGCCTTACAACAATAAAAATCAAGGCTTTCAACAAAGGAATAACAACTTCCAGCCTAGAGCGCCTTTCAACCCTCCAGGATTCAATGCTCAAGCACCTGCTCAAGCCTCTTGCAGCACTCCAGACTGTGAAATCAAGAGTCTCATCCAACAAGTGCTTCCAACTCAGATCAATAGTACCTTGGAGATGAACAAGAAGTTTGCCGAGGTACACAACAAGATAGACTCTGTTCATGTGGAGCTCACACACAAGTTTGATGGTCTAGCTGCAAGAGTGAAAGCTTTGGAGAACAACAAAGGATTAGCTAGTGGACCACGCCCCCAAGGATACCTTCCAGGAAAGTGTGAGATGAATCCCAAAGAGTATTGTCAAGTTCTAGATTCTAAAGATGCTTTCACCACTGCTGAGGAAGAAGCTATTATAGAAGAGTTCTTGTCATTTCTCAATGAGGACGTTGATGAATAAAGTGAGGGGGAAGACCTTGTCCAAGTCTCTGATGCTAAGAAGGAGGTTCAAGCTGATGTGCTTCCAGTTTATCAGCCTGACATTCCATATCCAGGAAGATTCAAGCAGGAGCTAGTCAAGAAGTACTCAACACTTTATGCTGCTCAAATGGAGATGAGAGGCCTAGATTCTGAACAGATCTTGGGAAAGTACTAGCTAAGGCTGTGGAATCAGAGGTCAAGGAGCTGGACATCAAGAAGCTTGGAGATCCTGGCTGCTTTACACTCCCATGTGAACTCAAAGGGAGAACCTTCAAGAGCTGTTTGTGTGACTTGGGTTCTAGCATAAACCTGTTGCCATCAACTACTGCTAAGGAGTTGGGTTACACCAAGTTCCAGAAAATCAATGTGTCTCTAACCATTGCTGATGGCACAGTGAAGACACCATTGGGAGCCCTCAAAGATGTGTCTATGATGATTGAAGGAGTAACAAACCCAACAGACATCTTAGTCTTGGATGTTGAGGGAAAGATCAAGAATGCAAATATTCTAGGGAGACCCTTCTTAGCTTTAGCTGGTGCTGTCTTTGATGCCAGGGAATGCACTACAGAGCTTAGGCTAACCAAGGAGAAGGTCTTGAAGTTTGATAGCAAGGGTAACAAGCTAGAGCATGAACATGCTTTCTCCATGGAGCTGAACAAGTGAAAGGAGTTGACAAGAACTGGTCTGAGTTTGAAGGCTACATTGGAGAGAGCTTTGATGGCTGTTGCTTGTCAAGGTTGTTTCAAGACACCACTGAATAAGTGGTTAGTTCCAAGATGATGAATGAAATTGTGCTGGTTACTGAAGAAGGAGAGGTGGTTTTGCAACCATTTGACTCAAAGAATGGTGAGGTCTACTACAAGATGAAGCAAGAAAGGAAGTCTAAGCCTTTTGCTGTGGTCAAGATGGATGAAGTCACCATGAGAGTCAAGGGGAACAAGGTGCCACTAAGGAGTTCCAAGACTCTTTCTTCTTACCTCCACTAGAGAGGTAATCAAACTCAAGCATAACGACTTTAAACAAGCACACTTGGGAGGTAGTACCATGGTATCCTTGTACATAGTTATGCTTTTAGTTTCTGATTTTAGCATTTTTAGTGTTCTTAGAAGCAGAAGTTTGGATAAGGGGATGAGAAGATGTCTGGGGAAGCAAATGAGATGTGTTCTGGTCAACATCGAGCTCCAACATCGAGCATGCCGAGCTCGATGTTGTCACATCGATCATGCACATCGTGCATGGGGAGCCCGGTGTTAGTGGGGTCAGACCACATCGGGCAAATACATCGATCAGTAGTGATCGATGTGGGAAATGAAGTGTCTCGGTTGACCACATCGATCACTTACACCGTGCGATGTAATTAACCCGAGAGTCAAACAAACTACATCGGTCAGGGAGATCGTACGATGTGAGAAGAAGTGAAAAAATTTGGTGCACATCGGACACCAACATCGTACGATGTAAACTGACTGAGAGTTGGACAATTTACATCGAGCAGCAGCATTGGTCAAAGGCATGCACGATGTGCCTACATCGTACATCAACATCGTACGACGTAATGGGCAGGAGGAGCTGGAGCTTACATCGGTGATCAACTTCGAGCAAACATGCTCGATGTAGTTCACATCGGTCATTCACATCGATAAAAAATGATTGATGTTCCCAGCGAGGTAAGTAGTTCTAACTTCAAAAATTAACTGGACTTAGCTAAAGGGTTATTTATCAAGGGATTGGAGTTAACTTGCTTGATTGTGAACACTATGCGTAGGAATTAGCATTGCTTGCTTGTTTTCATTTTCAATAGTGTTTGATAACAGCCTTAGTCTTGCCTTTGAATTCTCCAAAGTCAATAACCACTTCTAGGATCCTTGCTTTTAATATCTGAATTTCGAATTGCTTAGTGTTCTGCTTTTGCTTGCTCTGTTTTACTTTGAATCATTGCTTAGTATTGCTTTCTTGAGTTATGCTCTGCTCTTGGTTCTTTTAGGTTGATAGTTTAGTTGTGTTAAAAAACAATCTTCTCTTTGAATTACTTGACTTAGTGGAATCTAGCTTAATCCTAGTGGAATCTAGCTTAACCCCATTGGATTGATAAAAACCCTATGATGTACTACAAGTGATTAGTACAAGGGTGATTGAGAAAAGACTCAAAATCCTGTATCAATAACTAATCAATTCTCATTGCAAAAGTTACATATGCCTAATTCACATAATTTCAAATCTCTTTGCAAATTCTAACAAGTCAAGCAAGCATTAAAGATCAGGGTCAAATCTCTTTGCAAGTAGGCATTTTGCTCATCTAATACTAGTTCAGGGGATTAACAATGTTCTCACATCTATTAAACAACCTAGGGTTTCAAAATCTATATGATTAGTCTAACAAATCTATATGAATGCAAGCACATATGAAGAACCAATAGATTTCCTAACAGTTTGGAAATTCTACAAAATCTTCATCAACTTTTAAATCATCTTAAATTAACTAACAGATTACTCAGACATGATTATGAATGAACAAAACATAGATGAATAATACTGCATTAAAAAGATAAGAAGAGAGAAACAAGGGTTCAAAATCTTCTCTAAAAGAGTACATGATTTGTCTCCCTAAAAAGCTCTGAATAATATCTCTCTCAAGCTCTCTGAATTCTAAGATACAAGATAAGAGCCAACAATGGCTGAAAAACCTAATATACAGGCTAAAACGCGAGCTGGGGCCATTTTGCAAATAATGAAACTTCTGTGCTAAAATTGCAATTTCCTATCCATCTTTTAATAAGACTTCGCGATTCTCTTCAGATGTGGGTGATGAGCATCATCCTTGAGTAGTTGATAATCACTATATTTGCAAGGGTGAGAATGCAATGAGGTTATCAAACTCAAATGCAAGACAGGTTGTAGCACAGTATGCAAGAGAGAGTCAATCCACACCTAGGATGATAGAAAATGCAAAGAGAATGCAAGGACTAATGCAAATCTAAGCGAAACGGGATAGATTTTGAGAAAATCCTTAAAAACTAGTTGCAGCAACTAAATGGAATGCAACCTATTTTAAAAATACCAGGAATGATCAAACTACCATGAGAAACAAACAGAATAATTAAAGGACAAAGCTTCGAATTACTAAAATTCGACTAGTGGATCGACCATGAGATCGACCACTAGATCGAGCAATAACAATCGATCTCGTCTAAAAATGCAAGAACAGTAAAACTAACGACCAGGATGCTATCAAAGATCAAGCGAATGACGAGAGAAGATGTAAAGATGCTAAAAGAGACGGCCTAGGGTTGAGATTCATGGTCAGGGGTTTCAAAGGTTCGACCTTGGGTTGAAAACTTTAAATCGACTCACTTTGTGAGGATCTCTAAGCCTTGAAAACCAAGCAAGATCTATCCGTGGCTTTCGGTATAGATCACTCCTTCATCATCTCCTCCAAACCCATGGCTTTTGGTGGAAAGAGAGGTCGAAGGGCATGGAAAACAGATTTCAAATGAGTGGCTTAACTAGTCCCCCAGACTTCCATGGCTTTTGGGAAAGGGTAACTAGTCACTAGGGTGTGATCTTGAGAGGTTCCTGAATCTTGTCAAAGTAAGGAACCTCTCGGATCATGAAGCTCTTGGCGTGAAATTCTTCAAGCTTTGAGAGCTCAACACCCTAGAAGAGATAGCCATTAAAACACTTAGAAAACCCCAAGATCGAAACCCTTTAGACCCCTTAATCCTCTCAACCCCGAACCCAAATGAACTACTCACTACACATAAGGTAAATCAAGCAAAGCATGGAAAAGGAAACGATGAACATGAAAAGAAAACTAGATTAAGCTGAAACGATTCGATTACAAAGCTAAAGAAAACTTAAGGTTCGACTATGGTGTTCTTCTTCAAAACCAGAGAGAAAACATATAAAAAGATAAGGATGAAAAGTTGTGTGGGAAAAAGACGTCGCCGCCTTCCCAAAATGGCCAAAACAAGCTGATGGTCCCCCCCTCGCTAGCGGCCAAAAGTGGTTGAAAGGACAGAGATCGACTCTGGAATCGGGCGGCTCTCTCGATCATCTCCGAACATCGTGTCTTCAAGTCGATCTGGGTCTCGATCATCTCCGGCGGATCGAGTGTTGCATCCGATCTTGGTATCGATCTCCGGTTGGATCGAGTAGTGGACTCGATCCGGCTCTCGCTCTGCATGGCGTCATTTACGTCCGTACCGTTTGATCGACTGCTTCACTCGATCCACATCTCGAACATTCTCCTTGGATCGCCTGGTCTTCTCGATCTTCTGGTCGATCACATCCTAGATCGACTGGCCATGCTCGATCTGTTCCTCGATCTCTGATCCTTAGTAAATATCCGAGCTTCCACAAACCGCTACAACAGCTTCAGCACGTCCACGAACCTCCACGACTCCAAAGCAGCCAGAAACAACCTGAATGTGATGCAAAATGCAAGGAACATGCGTATGCTGGTGCAAGAATGCTCTAGGACTCTAAGTTATGCAATCTAGTCTAAAATGTGATGTAAATGCAAGAAAAGCTAACTAATGAGTATGCAAAATGTATGTAATATGTAGTAGTATCAACTCCCCCAAACTTACTTCTTGCTTGCCCTCAAGCAACAGAAAATAAGTAAGGAAGAGAGGTTTTAAGAAAAACGAATGGGGGTTTAAGCTTCTTGCAAAGGTGCCTTTCAAATGAATTAATCTCAATGTCCTAGTTAACAGTTCTTAAATGCTATGCACACACTCATACTCCAAAGAAATTAGCCATACTCATCACACAAAGAAATTCAGATCATGACTCTCCTATTCCTAACAATCAAACAAACTCATAATTTAACATTCATTAACATTCGAACCATGAATAAAACTTATACATTTTAAAGCAAAACACATTTGGCTTAGGGTGAAGGTTATGAGCATTAAATGATCTCATTTGAAAAGAGTTTCAATTAAAACAAGGGTTTTTCTCAAAAATGGTTGAACTTATGCATAATGCTAAAGGTAAAGACAATGGATGCATACATGATCAGATTCTCATCTACCCATGTAAACTAACAATGATCCTAAACCCCTCTCATTTATCAACTTTTATCCTCACTCACCACTTAGAATCTACCCTTTTTCTTCTCAAAACTTAGCAATCCCCGATTCGAAACAAAAACATATTTAAACTCTTTAGGCTAGTGAAAAGGTTTTGAAAATAATTTTGCTCTTTAAATATTTCTTATTGGTAGCTCTCCTATTTTTTTTTTCTTTTCTCTTTTTTTTATTTTTTCATTTGGCACTTAGGCTCTTTTTTTTCTTTTTCTTTTTCTTTTTATTTGGGAGAGCTACCTCTTGAAATTTATTAGAGCATATACATAGTTTTTAAACACAACCTTTCACTTAAAACCCATTTCTTTCTTTCAATCACCAAACTCTTTGAAACCGAGAACAAATAGAAATAAAAACAACCCCAATGATCCCCCAAACTTATCCTAAGCCTATACCTAGCTTCAAAATGCAAAGCTAGCAATCATATGAGAACCAAATCATGTCGCCTAAACCTAACACTTTATGCTAAGTTCTAAACCGAAAAGAATGCCTCACAATGATGTCACACAAGAAATATTTGGCTTCAAAGAATGGTAAGGGTCAAGGTGGGAGTTCTACTTAGGCTCACAAAGAGTGGTAAAAAGGAAGAAGAGAGCCTAAATATTTTAAAATCTATGTGATCATTTTCAAATGCATAAGGATGATAATTAAAATTCTAAATTAAGGTTCTCACTTATTAGGACAAGTTTCAAATCATGAGAGTTCAGTTCAAGTCACGAAAATTCTAGCAAGTGATCCAAGCATGGTAAGAACTTACTTTCAAAGCATAGACAAAGCATTAGAGAACTACTAACTAGGGCATTGAAACAATTCATAAGTAAAAACACCTTTTTAAGAAACTCTAACCCTTTATGCAAATGCAAACAACCTAGATGCTTTGAGAAATTCTAGACTCAATCCTAACATGTTTTGACAAGATGAATGCAACTACATGAATCTTTGAAAAATTTCTAAACATTTTACCAATTTTTCATGAACTAAAGACTCAAAGATGCTAAAGGAAAATAAGATCACAAAACACATGTCAAACCACACATGTACTCCCCCAAACTTGCTTGACACCGTCCCGGTGGCAAACACATTCGAAGGAGCACCTAAACACAAAGCAAAAAGAAGCAAATATGAGCGGTTATGTACAATGGAAGAGGGTTGTTACCTCTGGTCTAGTCTCAGCTGGAACTTGAGAATGTTCCAGAGGAGCTAGAGATTGTTGCTTTGCCCTTGTCGGCTGGTTCTTGGAGAGAATGGCGCGCCGGCTGAATGGTGCTGCTTTGTGTCTCGCGGATGACAACTCCATCGGTTGAGAGCCTTCTCTTCTCAGGTTGGTGAACCTCTTTACTTGCATCCTTCTTAGGCGAGCCTCCTTGAAGTGCCTTGACTTTCTTGCCAAGTTTCTTGAGCATTTTGCCTTGCCACTTATTGATTTTCCTTTGCATCTCTACAACAGATGCTAGGAACTTCTCTGTTTTGGTTCTCGGCTCAATGTCTAACTTGGGAAGGGTGTAGGCTTCGGGCATCTCATCTTCCGTGGCTGGAGACTCGGACCTTTGACGAGGAGCAATCGCCGGGGCGGGTGGTCCTCCTAGAGGAGCAAAGCACTCCCCTTCCGTGGGTAAGTACTCGATGTTCCCAACACCAAGCAGCTCAGTCTCGTCTTTGTTTGGCAGGATGCACACTCTCTTCTTGTCTTCGTCGTCTATGAAGAGGTAAGCGTAGAACCCTTCTGCTGGCGTGCGTCCCAAGCTGCCGGTATTCCTCATGTTGGCCTCATCCATGAAAGCTCTGGCTGGTACATGTGCGAAGTCGTGTATAGGCACACCAGCTTGCAAGAATAGAGGAGTGTGGAAGCCGCCAATGTAAGAAGAAGTTGCCTTGCAGCGCAAGGCATAAGCCTTGTATTTCACCAAAGAGGCAGCAAGCACACATCCGTAGTTCACCTCGTCGCCGAGCTCATCCTCCATAGGCTCGTCATTTGCATCCAGGTCACACACCAAGTGCTTCACGCCTTGGAACAGGAAGCAAAGCTCGGTCTTTGTGACCGTGGGAGCAACTGATCTTCCGTTAAACGTGTTGGCAATCAGCTTCAGAGTGTACCTCAGCACCGGGCTTCTCACTCTCTTGATCTTGGCGGTGTTAGCTTTGTAGTCCTCGTTGCTAATCAGGTCCCAAAAGTTGTCTGCTCGTTTGCAGGCGGGGAACTCGACCTTGTTGGCATCCGCGTTGAGACCATACGCTTGACATAGCTCGGGGATGGAGAGGGTGTAGGCTTGATGTCCAACCTTGAAGTAGAGGCGACCTTGTGAAGGAACAGGTGTGCTAGGATTCTCGTAACGGAACTCCAACGTGCCAAGGAAGTCTATTGTAACTTCTGGAATGGTTGGGCAATCCATCCGTAACAGACATCTTAGGCCAATGTTCTTGAGGAGTTGGTCGAAATCCCCAAGAATTCCTAGCTTGAACAGCAACTCTCGATCAGCAAATTTGGTAGGCTCAAACCGAAGCCTTTCAAGCCGTTTCTTGTCCCTCTTCTCATCCTTAGTCCATCTGACCCTCTCTTGAACAGCCACCTCTTGTCCTTCTCCCTCTTGTGCTGTCTCTTCTCTTGTTCTCTTCGGGGCCATTGTACCTGAAACAAATTTTCTCAAGAGGTTTGATAAGGAAAACGGCGGTTTGATGAGAATAGGAGAGAAGAAGAAGAAAACTTATAAATACTACCCTAGAATTTTAGGAAATTAATAAAAATTATAGCTAAATAAAAGAGAATCAAATCTTTAGATACTAGAAAATCTAGAATTATTCCTTTTACTAAAAATCAAAACCGACCCTATCTTCTAGAACAATAACTTGCGAATTTAAAGGAAATTTTCCTAAAGATAAATCATTAAATTCTGAAAATACCTTTGCAAGAATGTTGAAGATCTTTGCTAGCCTCTGAAAACCGAAAACTCTCACTCTCTTTGTTTAATGTTTTCGAGAAAACAAGAATGAGAGGGTGAGAAGTTGTTGAAACAATTAAAGACTAGCAAAAAGCAAAACCATGGGTAGTAAAGGTGGTTTTCTGACAAAGTCTTGGTCAAGACACATCTTTCATGGTCAAAGATGCTTGCCTTGACCAAGTTTTGAATTTTAAAATTGGAGGGAAAAGAATAAAGGAGGGAAAGAAAATGTTACCGCGGCATGAGATCGAGTCCATTTGGTCGATCTAGGACTCGATCTCATGTCCATAATGGCTTAGATCGATAGGGTTACTCGATTTGAGACTCGATTCATGATGAATCGAGTCTTAGATCGATTGGCTCCCTCGATCATTGAGATGTTGGCTCCACGGCTAAGTCCTCATGATCGAGCTATGTCCTCGATTTAGGGGTCGATTTGGCATAGATCGAGTGATGGATCGAGTCGAGTGATCGATCTGTTTTCAACAGATTTTCTCGAGAGAAATTAGATCGGTCGATCCATTTTGGATCGATCAATCCGTTTTCGTCAAGGTCGATCTTGTCACTCGTTCTCGTCTAGATCGACTGGCTCCTCTCGATTCACTGACTCGATGTAGCAAAGATCGAGTCAGGATCAGTCGATCTAGCACTCGATCTCTAGACTTCAAAATCAAGGTTTAGACTCCTCATACCTGTTCCTACACACTTGCAAAATAAAAACATAAAACTGAAAGAGAAAGAAAGCAGAAATATGTACATGATAGACATGGGAATGCCTCCCAAGTGCGCTTTCTTTATCGTCTTTAGCTAGACTTTACTTGGTTTAGGCGGATGGTGGGTCTTGGAGAAGCACCAAGGTACTCTCCTTGTCATTGCTGTCTGCCAAGTAAGGCTTGACTCTGTGTCCGTTGACGGTGAATGCACTGCCACTCTTTCCCATCAATGTAACAACTCCATAAGGCAGCACTTCTTGGATCACAAACGGCCCACTCCACCTTGACTTTAGCTTTCCCGGGATGAGTTTGAGTCTTGAGTTGTACAGCAACACTAAACCTCCTTCCTTAAGCTCCTTTGCAACCAACTTCTTGTCGTGAGCTTCCTTAGTCTGCTCCTTGTATATCCGAGAGCTCTCATAAGCGTTCAGTCTTAACTCGTCCAGTTCATGTAGCTGAATAAGGCGCCTCTCTTGAGCAGTCTTGAGGTCAAAGTTCAGCCACTTCACAGCCCACAACGCACGGTGTTCCAGCTCAACCGGGAGATGACAGCCCTTGCCATAGAGTAGAGTGAAAGGGGTTGTACCAATCAGTGTTTTGAAGGCGGTACGGTAGGCCCAAAGAGCGTCGTCCAGCTTCACTGCCCAGTCTTTCCTTGTTGCTCCGACAATCTTCTCTAGTATAGCCTTGATTTGTCGGTTGGAGACTTCCACTTGACCGCTTTTTTGAGGATGATACGGTGTAGCGACCTTATGCTTAACGCCATACTTTCTAAAGAGGTTTTCAAAAACCTTGTTTATGAAGTGGCTTCCTCCATCTCTTATAACCACCTTAGGTACCCCAAACCTCGGGAAGATGATACTCTTGAACAACTTGATTACCACCTTAGAGTCGTTTGTAGGGGAAGCAATAGCCTCAACCCATTTAGAGACATAATCCACTGCTACTAAGATGTATTTGTTGCCATATGAAGAAGGAAATGGCCCCCCACGCGTCGAACACGTCAACCTCGAAGATGGGAACCTGAGGCATTTCGTTCCTCTTAGTGATATTCCTTGCTCGTTGACATGCCTCACAGCTCTTCACAAACTCGTGTGCATCTTTGAAGATGGACGGCCACCAGAAACCGGCTTGCAACACTTTCGTGGCAGTTTTGAATGAAGCGAAGTGTCCCCCGTAGGAAGAGCCATGACAGTGATAGAGGATGTCTCTAGCTTCTTCCTTTGTAACACACCTCCGGTACAAACTGTCCACTCCTCTCTTGTATAAGTAGGGCTCGTCCCGAAAGTTGTCACTAGCCTCTCTCATAAACCGCTTCTTGTGATAGCTGTTGAGATGTGTTGGCTCCTCACCACACGCTAAATAGTTCACTACATCAGCATACCACGGTAGATCCTCCTCTTTGAAACTCAACACCTCTTCGAACTGCCCCTCTAGCTTTCCACAAACAGCCGTGGTGATCGCCATGAGTTGCTCTTCTGGAAGAGAGTCGTCTAAGGGTAGAGACTCGTTGATCCTTAGCCGTGAGAGATGGTCAGCGACTCCGTTTTCTAATCCCTTCTTGTCTTTAATCTCCATGTCAAACTCCTGGATCAAGAGAATCCACCTCAAAAGCCGAGGCTTAGTGTCTTTCTTCGAATAGATGCATCGCAAAGCCGCGTGATCCGTGTAGACAATAGCCTTGGAACCAACAAGATATGACCGGAACTTCTCAAAGGCGAACACTACTGCAAGCAACTCCTTCTCTGTAGTGGTATACCTTGTTTGCGTGTCATCCAAGGTTCTTGAAGCATAGTAGATCACGTGTAGCTTCTTGTCTTTCTTCTGACCAAGAACGGCTACTACGGCGTAGTCACTAGCATCACACATGATCTCAAAGGGTAGAGACCAGTCTGGTGCTTGGACTATAGGGGCTGATGTAAGGGCTTCCTTGATGGTCACGAAAGCTCGCAAACACTCCTCATCAAACACAAACTCAGCTTCTTTGCACAACAACCGTGTAAGAGGGCGTGCAATCTTGGAGAAATCCTTGATGAAGCGCCTATAGAACCCGGCGTGTCCCAAGAAACTTCTGACTCCCTTAACGTTAACCGGCGGCTCAAGACCCATCATGACTTCCACTTTAGCCTGATCAACCTCAATGCCCTTCTCTGATATCTTGTGACCAAGCACGATCCCGTCCTTAACCATAAAGTGGCATTTCTCCCAGTTTAGCACCAAGTTTGTCTCTTCACAACGCTTTAGTACCCTGCAAAGATTCAACAAACACGCAGAAAAGGACGCACCATAGACAGAGAAGTCATCCATAAACACCTCTACCATCTCTTCTATTAGATCGGAGAAGATCGACATCATACACCGCTGAAACGTAGCCGGTGCAATACACAATCCAAACGGCATCCTTCGATATGCAAAGGTACCGTAGGGTCATGTGAAGGTCGTCTTCTCCTGATCATTTGGGTGAATTGGTATCTGAAAGAAACCGCTATACCCATCGAGGAAACAGTAGTAAGGGTGATTAGCAAGTCTCTTAAGCATTTGATCAATAAAAGGCAAAGGGAAATGATCTTTCCTAGTCGCAAAGTTAAGTTTCCTATAATCAATACACATCCTATGACCAGTGATGGTTCTAGTAGGAATAAGCTCATCCTTTTCATTCCTTATGACCGTGATCCCTCCCTTCTTAGGCACCACGTGTACAGGGGAAACCCACGTGCTGTCACTTATGGGATAGATCACGTCAGCCTCTAAAAGCTTAAGGATCTCTTTCTTAACAACCTCTTTCAAATTAGGATTCAAACGCCTTTGATGTTCTATAGAAGAGGCGTTCTCATTATCCAAGTGAATCCTGTGAGTGAAAAGCATTGGTGAAAGGCCCTTGATGTCACTTAAAGAGTACCCAATGGCCTTCCTATACTTTCTCAGCTCAGTCAGGAGCGAGTGCAACTCATCATCACTTAAGTTTTAATTCACAATCACGGGATAGGTGTTATTAGGACCTAAGAAAGCATACCTTAGCCCTTTTGGGAGCTCCTTAAGGTCCACCTTTGGGGCTAGCAGCTCGCTACAGTCATCCTTGTGGTTGTTGTTGTTGCTTTCCTCCTTGGAACCCTCCTTAGAACCCGAGGCATGGCCCTTAAGACTGCTTTCCTCAACCGCTATACCTTCTGAAATCGAGTCCTCCAGTCGATCTTCCTCTCGATGTCGTCTAGATCGAGCAATTTCGCTCGATTCACTTACTCGATTTAATATGGATCGAGTAAGGGATCGAGACGCTGAGTCGATCTCCGGATTGGACCCCAAAATGATCGGAAGGTGTCTCTCGATCGTCGACTCGATTGTTTTTCCTGATCGATCATTCCTCTCGATCTGTCTGTTGATTGCTGCACCGGATCGAGTTGTGTTCTCGATTGCCTTGTCGATCTGACTCCTGGATCGAGTGATAGCGTCGATCTCGGGGTCGATCTCTAGACAGCAGCTTTAATCCTTCTTAACAATCTTCCTAGAATCCAGCAAGTTGACGTACTCCTGGGTCCTCTGATCCACATAGCCAAACTCCCCTGGCTCCTTAGTCAGTGCCAGCCTCAGATGGTCTTCCATAGCCAGCTCTTCCAGTAATTCATCTGCTAAGGCATCCATTGTTTCACTATAGAAAGCTTGCCCTTCTATGGTCGACTTCTGCAGAACCTCATTGATATCGAAGTCCAGCCTTATATCCTTTCCCAAGTGCAAGGCGATCTTCCCGTTCTTGACGTCGATGATAGCCCCGGCGGTTGTAAGAAATGGTCTTCCTAGGATGAGTGGGTCCTTAGGCTCTTCATCCATCTCCAACACGACGAAGTCCGTAGGCACGTTCACACCACTGATTTGCACCGGTAGATCTTCAAGCAGCCCCACTGGTAGCCTCACACTCCTATCAGCCAGTACCAACGAGATCCTACAGTCTTTGAAACGAGTAAAGCCAAGCTTCTTAGCCACGGAGTGAGGCATCAGGTTTATGCTAGCTCCGAGATCACATAGGCAACTCTTGAACTCTAGAGGACCTAAAGCGCAGGGTATAGTGAAGCTTCTAGGGTCTCCCAACTTCTTAGGGCTATCTCCTTATGTATCACAGCACTACACTCTTCACTTAGAACAGTCACCTCCTTGCTTTCCTTATTCTTCTTTACGAGAGTGTCTTTGAAGAATTTGGCGCATTTAGGCGTCATTGCAAGGCAGTCAACGAGAGGCAGCTTGATCTCCACGTCCTTAAGATGCTTCTCAAAGAGGATTCTATGCTTCTCTATGAGTTGCTTCTTGAAACGGCCAGGAAAAGGCAGCTTAGGTACATACGGTGGAGGCACATAAGCATTCTTCTCCTTAGTAGTTTGCTTAGCTTTCTTCTCAGCAACTGCTTTGTCTCCTCTTCTTGGCCCTTGGATCCAGACGTTGTCAAAGTTAATCTATTCATCAGCTGAAGGCTTACCCTCCCCCTCTTGAATTACAACGTCCTCGTTGTTCTTAGTAGAGACCGGAGGTTCTAGCTCTTTGCCGCTTCTCAACGTTATGGCGTTAGCATACTCCTTAGGATTCTGCTCACACTTGCCCGGAAGGCTATTCTGACCGCTTGTACTCGCTTTCCCCTTCTCTAGCTGCTTGATCTTGTTGTTTAAGTTGGTGATCTGAGTGGAGATGTCAGTGAGAGACGAGTCTAGACGAGTGTTCATCTCGGCGAACTTCTGGTTTGTAGAGGCTTGCCCTTGTATCAGCTGTTGAAACATTGCATGAACCGGATCAACTTGTTGTTGCATCGGCTGTTGCTGCTGAGGTGCAAAGCCCGGAGGGTAGTTAGGTGTATAACCCTTGTTACTTTGATGTTGCCCTTGGAAGTTGTTCTGGCCTTGACCTTGGAAACCACCACTCGGCTGAAAACCTTTGTTGTAAGGAATGAAAGGTTTTGCTTGCTGAGCATGGTACACTTGATCCTTAGGGTTGGCAACGTTGGTGCTTCGGTAGGAGAGATCGTTGTTCTGGTTGTAGCCTTGGTTGTAGCCTTCAGGTTTTTAATTGTTCTGTCCCGCCACCCAATTGGCTTCTTCCAGGCTCAACTCAAGCTCCTCTGGATTCTCATCAGCTTCACCAACAAAGTGAACATGCTTTTGATTGGCTAACACCAGCTTATCTATCTTCTCATGCAAAGATTTCAGCTCCTTTTTGTGAGACTCTAGCTCGGATCCTCTCGGTGCACGGTCATAATCTTCAGCGTAGTTGCCATCACTCAATGCCAAGTTTTCTATCAGCTCCATACCCTCTTCTACCTCCTGACCAAGGAAGTTCCCTTTGCTCGCTGTATCAAGCAACAACCTGATCTTTGGTGAAGCTCCATGGTATATGGTGCTGAGTAGGGTCTCCTCGCTGAAACCGTGATGAGGACATTGGATCGTGTAGTCTTTGAAACGCTCCATTGCCTTGTTGAATGTCTCGTTGTTTCGTTGAGTGAAGCCGCTGATTTCGCTTCTCAACCGTGCTGTCCTGGTGCAAGAGAAGAACTTTGAGAGAAAGGCCTTCTTACACTCGGCCCATGAGGTGATGGTGCCTTGTGGGAGGGTCTTCTCCCAATGCCTAGCCTTGTCTCCGAGTGAAAAGGGAAAGAGACGCAGCTTGAAAGCAACTTCATATATGCCATTGATCTTGATCATCCCACATACTTGCTCGAAGTTGTCAAGGTGCTCCAAGGGATCTTCCATTGCTAAGCCGTGAAACTTGTTGTTTTGCACCATGGAGATGAAACCTGGCTTGATCTCGAAGTTGTTGTTCTGTAAAGGAGGATAAGTGATCCCAAACCTATTGTGATGAGTATTGGGAGCATCTCTGGCTCCTATGATCCTTGGGGGTCTAGCCGCGTGTTGGGGGTTTCCATTGCCCCTTCCCACTGCCCCGTGAGCTGGAGGAGGTCCCTCTGGATGCTCGTGTTAAGCCATAGCTTCAAAGTCAACCAGACCATGCTGAACAATCTCCTCAAAGGTTCTGGCTTGTTCTCTTACTCTTTTTTGCCGTGAATGACCAAGCTGATGAATATTGTCCAAAGGTGGAAATAGATTGTCATCTCCCCGTGAACGAAGATTCATATACCTGAGAACACACGTTTGAGAGTAGAATGATTAGTAACTTAAACAAGGTAAAGACTTAGTCTTCGCTAAGTCCCAAATCTCTATGTTCTCTAAACAATCCTAGGATGGCAACGGCGCCATTTGATAATCACTATATTTGCAAGGGTGAGAATGCAATGAGGTTATCAAACTCAAATGCAAGACAGGTTGTAGCACAGTATGCAAGAGAGAGTCAATCCACACCTAGGATGATAGAAAATGCAAAGAGAATGCAAGGACTAATGCAAATCTAAGCGAAACGAGATAGATTTTGAGAAAATCCCTAAAAACTAGATGCAGCAACTAAATAGAATGCAACCTATTTTAAAAATACCAGGAATGATCAAACTACCATGAGAAACAAACAGAATAATTAAAGGACAAAGCTTCGAATTACTAAAATTCGACTAGTGGATCGACCATGAGATCGACCACTAGAACGAGTAATAACAATCGATCTCGTCTAAAAATGCAAGAACAGTAAAACTAACGACCAGGATGCTATCAAAGATCAAGCAAATGACGAGAGAAGATGTAAAGATGCTAAAAGAGAAGGCCTAGGGTTGAGATTCATGGTCAGGGGTTTCAAAGGTTCGACCTTGGGTTGAAAACTTTAAATCGACTCACTTTGCGAGGATCTCTAAGCCTTGAAAACTAAGCAAGATCTATCCGTGGCCTTCGGTATAGATCACTCCTTCATCCTCTCCTCCAAACCCATGGCTTTTGGTGGAAAGAGAGGTCGAAGGGCATGGAAAACAGATTTCAAATGAGTGGCTTAACTAGTCCCCCAAACTTCCATGGCTTTTGGGAAGGGGTAACTAGTCTCTAGGGTGTGATCTTCAGAGTTCCCTGAATCCTGTCAAGGTAAGGAACCTCTCGGATCATGAAGCTCTTGGCGTGAGAGTCTTCAAGCTTTGAGAGCTCAACACCCTAGAAGAGATAGCCATTAAAACACATAGAAAACCCCAAGATCGAAACCCTTTAGACCCCTAAATCCTCTCAACCCCGAACCCAAATGAACTACTCACTACACATAAGGTAAATCAAGCAAAGCATGGAAAAGGAAACGATGAACATGAAAAGAAAACTAGATTAAGCTGAAACGATTCGATTACAAAGCTAAATAAAACTCAAGGTTCGACAATGGTGTTCTTCTTCAAAACCAGAGAGAAAACATTAAAAAAGATAAGGATGAAAAGTTGTGTGGGAAAAGGACGTCGCCGCCTTCCCAAAATGGCCAAAACAAGCTGATGGTCCCCCCCTCGCTAGCGGCCAAAAGTGGTTGAAGGGACAGAGATCGACTCCGGGATCGGGTGGCTCTCTCGATCATCTCTGAACATCGTGTCTTCAACTCGATCTGGGTCTCGATCATCTCCGGCGGATCGAGTGTTGCATCCAATCTTGGTATCGATCTCCGGTTGGATCGAGTAGTGGACTCGATCCGGCTCTCGCTCTGCATGGCGTCATTTACGTCTGTACCGTTTGATCGACTGCTTCACTCGATCCTCGTCTCGAACATTCTCCTTGGATCGCCTGGTCTTCTCGATCTTCTGGTCGATCACATCCTAGATTGACCGGCCATGCTCGATCTATTCCTCGATCTCTGATCCTTATTAAATATCTGAGCTTCCACAAACCACTACAACAGCTTCAGCACGTCCACGAACCTCCATAACTCCAAAGCAGCCAGAAACAACCTGAATGTGATGCAAAATGCAAGGAACATGCGTATGCTGGTGCAAGAATGCTCTAGGACTCTAAGTGATGCAATCTTGTTTAAAATGTGATGTAAATGCAAGAAAAGCTAACTAATGAGTTTGCAAAATGTATGTAATATGTAGTAGTATCAACTGACGATCGTCACCAATGCCAATCAACGCCTTCTGAGTTGCTAACTTCGGGCATGATTCTTGCTTTGATCCCAAAAGCTCCAAAATCTTCAATTGTGCCTCACTCATGATATAACCTGCTAAGACTCTACTAGGACTCTAAAAAGACCAAAAAGACTCAATAAAAAAGACTTATACCATGGTTAAAAACCATAAAAAACCATGATATATCAACTCACCTAGACTTAGCTTTTGCTTGCCCTCAAGCAAACATCAGACAAGAACAGGGTCGAGGTTTGAAAACAGAAACATTCAGCTAACCTTAGTAACACCATATTGATCAACACTTTCGAATCCACATACCACAGAGCCAGCACAAGATCATATTTAAGTCTACTTACCACAGGCTTAGCAATTTCTCAAATCCTGTTCAAGCCCATTTAAGAAATCAAGAATCTATACTGCTAAATCCTTTTATTTATCTAAGAGTGATATCTCATCAAGGATTTATCAACTTAATCACTTATAGATTATTTCCTTTCCTTAACACTGAACAAATCAATTTCAATACAGCTCTCCTATTTTCTCTTCCCTTTATATATTTTTTTAAATTTTATTTCGATTTTTCATCTTCTTTTCTTATTTTTTTACAGTCTAAGAACTGATCCTACTCAATACTTGTGTTCCTTGTGAGGAGACAGGTTCATGAGTGTTCATTACTGTTGTTCCTTGTAAGAAGAAAGGGTCGTGATGCATCATTCTACAGACTTAAACTCTTAAAAGCTGTATCAGGGAAGATCAAAGAGAGACTGAATCTAAACATTTTTGTCAGTGTTGAAAGAGAGAATCCAGATCAATGAATATCAAGCCCTAATATGAGAAGTTTAAAGTTCATTGAGGTGGAGTCAACAATATATTTTCCAGATTCTCTATGAACCTAAACCTTCTCTGCTACACTGATCTACCTATGACTTTCAACTTAGTAAGACTGGTAATCAACAACTGTGGCAATGGTTCATATAAGCATCAATGTTTTGTGGTTAGTTCCAAGAAAAACTGACAGTTTCGAAAATTTTGACTCTATTAAACAGGTTTTTGACTCTCAAAACAAGACATAATGTACACAACGTCAGTAGCCACCTTCCCCAGGCTTAAACAACACTGTCCCCAATGCTATTAAGCCTAGAGTTGGTCAAGAAGAAGTAAGAGAACTCATTGAACTGAGTGTGAAAGTGGTACCTCGCAAAGGGACTGGTGACGAGCGTCACTCAGCATGGGTGATGATTGTCACCGAGTCTGAAACGCCATTGTCATCAGTTAGATTTTTTAATTTATTTCCATATGTGTACTCCGAAGTTAGACTCTAAGAGCACTCAAAACACACATTAAAAACATCCAAATAAAGCATAACTCATGGTTCAACAAATTCACAAAACATCATCAAAGCAAACTGACAGGCTGACTCAAAATAAAACAGAAAATGACTCAAGAGAAAGAAAAATAAAGGGTAAAAGGAACAAGTAACCAGCATAGTGGAGGATCTAATCCTCATCCTCAGAGTCAGCCTCCTGAGGTATGTCGGGGCGGATGCAACCGCAGTTGCTCACAGTAGCGATAACATTCCAGAGACCATCGATACTCTGAATGACATAGTCCTGAAACAATGTCATATACATCGGAGTCGGAGGAGCAACAGGGCGGCTGAGGTGTGGATGGTGTGGGACAGGCATACGCTGGCGTCGCGATGGCCTAGCCTGAACAGCAGAAGTAGAAGAAGACGCACCAGCAGAAATGCCTTTAGGGCATCATGAAGGAACAAGATGGCGCAGCATAGTCGGATCAGGCAGGAAACACAGCTGAATAAGGCATCTCTCCTGAGCAGTCTTGAGATCAAAGTTCAGCCTCTTCACAGCCCACAACGCACGGTGTTCCAGCTCAACCGGGAGGTGACAGCCCTTGCCATAGAGTAGGGTGAAAGGAGTTGTACCAATCGGCGTTTTGAAGGCGGTACGGTAGGCCCAAAGAGCGTCATCCAGCTTCACTGACCAGTCTTTCCTTGTTGCCCCGACTGTCTTCTCTAGTATAGCCTTGATTTGCCTGTTGGAGACCTCCACTTGACCGCTTGTTTGAGGGTGATATGGTGTAGCAACCTTATGCTTAACCCCATACTTTCTCAAGAGGCTCTCAAAGACCTTGTTTATAAAGTGGCTTCCTCCATCACTTATAACAACCTTGGGTACCCCAAACCTCGGGAAAATGATACTCTTGAACAACTTGATTACCACCTTAGAGTCATTTGTAGGGGAAGCAACAGCCTCAACCCATTTGGAGACATAATCCACTGCTACTAAGATGTATTTGTTGCCATATGAAGAAGGGAATGGCCCCATGAAGTCAATCCCCCACGCATCTAACACGTAAACCTCGAAGATGGGAACTTGAGGCATTTCGTTCCTCTTAGTTATATTCCCTGCTCGTTGACATGCCTCACAGCTCTTCACAAACTCGTGTGCATCCTTAAAAATGGAGGGCCACCAGAAACCGGCTTGCAATACCTTCGTGGCAGTCTTGAATGAAGCGAAGTGTCCTCCGTAGGAAGAGCCATGGCAATGATAGAGGATGTCCCTGGCTTCTTCCTTTGTAACACATCTCCGGTACAAGCTGTCTACTCCTCTCTTGTATAAGTAAGGCTCGTCCCAAAAGTAGTCACTAGCCTCCCTCATAAACCGCTTCTTGTGATAGCTGTTGAGATGTGTTGGCTCCTCACCACACGCTAGATAGTTCACCACATCAGTATACCACTGTAGATCCTCCTCTTTGAAACTCAACACTTCCTCAAACCTCCCTTCCAGCTTCCCAGAAACAGCCGTAGTAATCGCCATAAGCTGCTCTTCTGGAAGAGAGTCATCTAAGGGGAGAGACTCGTTGATCCTTAGCCGTGAGAGGTGGTCAGCGACTCCATTTTCTATCCCCTTCTTATCTTTAATCTCCATGTCAAACTCCTGGAGTAACAGAATCCATCTTAAGAGCCGAGGCTTAGTGTCTTTCTTCGAGTAGATGTATCACAAGGCAGCGTGATCCGTGTATACAATAGCCTTGGAGCCAACGAGATATGATCTGAACTTCTCAAAGGCGAAGACTACTGCAAGCAGCTCCTTCTCCGTAGTGGTGTATCGTGATTGCATGTCATCGAAGGTTCTTGAAGCATAGTAGATCACGTGTAGCTTCTTGTCTTTCTTCTGACCAAGGACGGCTCCTACGGCGTAGTCACTAGCATCACACATGATTTCAAAGGGGAGAGACCAGTCTGGTGCTTGGACTATGGGAGCTGATGTAAGGGCTTCCTTGATGGTCACGAAAGCCTTCAAACACTCCTCATCAAATATAAATTCAGCTTCCTTGCACAACAGCCGTGTAAGTGGGCGTGCAATCTTGGAGAAATCCTTGATGAAGCGCCTATAAAACCCTGCGTGTCCCAAGAAGCTTATGACTCCCTTGACATTAACCGGCGGCTCAAGACCCATCATGACCTCCACCTTAGCCTGATCAACCTCAATACCCTTCTCTGATATCTTGTGACCGAGCACGATCCCTTCCTTAACCATGAAGTGGCATTTCTCCCAGTTCAGCACCAGGTTTGTCTCTTCACAACGTTTTAGCACCCTGCAAAGATTCAACAAACACACAGGAAAAGACGCACCATACACAGAGAAGTCATCCATGAACACCTCTACCATCTCCTCTATAAGATCAGAGAAGATCGACATGATACACCGCTGAAACGTAGCCAGTGCATTACACAATCCAAACGGCATCCTTCGATATGCAAAGGTACCGTAGGGACATGTGAAGGTCGTCTTCTCCTGATCGTTTGGGTGAATAGGTATTTGAAAGAAATCACAATACCCATCGAGAAAGCAGTAGTAAGGGTGATTAGCAAGTCTCTCAAGCAGTTGATCAATAAAAGGCAAAGGGAAATGGTCTTTCCTAGTCGCAAGGTTGAGTTTCCTATAGTCAATACACATCCTATGACCAGTGATGGTCCTAGTAGGGATAAGTTCATCCTTTTCATTCCTTATGACCGTGATCCCTCCCTTCTTAGGCACCACGTGTACAGGGGAAACCCACGTGCTGTCACTTATGGGATAGATCACGTCAGCCTCTAAAAGCTTAAGGATTTCCTTCTTAACAACCTCTTTCAACTTAGGATTCAAACGCCTTTGATGTTCTATAGAAG
This sequence comes from Thlaspi arvense, assembly GCA_911865555.2. Classification (NCBI taxonomy): domain Eukaryota; kingdom Viridiplantae; phylum Streptophyta; class Magnoliopsida; order Brassicales; family Brassicaceae; genus Thlaspi; species Thlaspi arvense. The sequence continues at coordinate 24,064,569 of OU466863.1, read as the reverse complement.
AAGTGTTCTCATTATCCAAGTGAATCCTATGAGTGCATAGCATTGGTGAAAGGCCCTTGATGTCACTTAAAGAGTACCCAATGGCCTTCCAATACTTTCTCAGCTCAGTCAGGAGCGAGTGCAACTCATCATCACTAAGGTTTTCGTTCACAATCACGGGATAGGAGTTATTAGGCCCTAAGAAAGCATACCTTAGCCCTTTTGGGAGCTCCTTAAGGTCCACCTTTGGGGCTAACAACTCACTCCAGTCATCCTCGTGGCTGTTGTTGTTGCTTTCCTCCTTGGAACTCTCCTTTGAACCCGAGGCATTGCCCTTCAGACTGCTTTCCTCCATCGCTATCCCTTCTGAGATCGAGTCCTCCGGTCGATTCTCCTCTCGATGTTGTCTAGATCGAGCCATTTCGCTCGATTCACTTACTCGATTTGATTTGGATCGAGTTAGGGATCGAGACGCTGAGTCGATCTCTTGATTGGACTCCAAAATGATCGGGAGGTCTCTCTCGATCGTCGACTAGATTGTTTTTCCTGATCGAGCATTCTTCTCGATCTGTCCATCGATTGTTGCACTGGATCGAGTTGTGTTCTCGATTGACTTGTCGATCTGACTCCTGGATCGAGTGATAGCGTCGATCTCGGGGTCGATCTCTAGGCAGAAACCTTCTTCATTCTTGATAATCCTCCTAGAATCCAGCAGGTTCACGTACTCTTGGGTTTTCTGGTCCACATAGCCAAACTCCCCTGGCTCCTTAGTTAGTGCTAGCTTCAGATGGTCTTCTAGAGCTAGCTCTTCCAGCAACTCATCCGTCAAAGCATCCATCGTTTCAATATAGAAAGCTTGTCCTTCAATGGTCGGCTTCTTTAGAACCTTATTGTTGTCGAAGTCTAGCCTGATCTCTTTCCCCAAATGCAAGGCAATCTTCCCATTCTTCACATCTATGATAGCCCCGGCGGTTGCAAGGAACGGTCTCCCTAAGATGAGTGGGTCTTTAGGCTCCTCATCCATCTCCAACATTACGAAGTCCGTAGGGACGTTCACACCACTGCTTCTCATCCATCTCTGGTAGCCTTGGTTGTAGCCTTGAGACTTGTACTTGTTCTGTCCAGCCACCCAATTTGCTTCTTCTTGGTTTAGCTCTAACTCCTCTTGGTTCTCATCAGCTTCACCAACAAAGTGAACATGCTTCTGATTTGCTAACACCAGCTTGTCAATCTTCTCATGCAAAGACTTGAGCTCCTTCTTGTGAGACTCTAACTCTGATCCTCTCGGTGCACGATCATAATCTTCAGCATAGTTTCCATCACTCAACGCCAAGTTTTCTATCAGCTCCATACCTTCTTCTACCTCCTGACCGAGGAAGTTCCCTTTGCTAGCTGTGTCAAGCAACAACCTGATCTTTGGTGAGGCTCCACGGTATATGGTACTGAGTAGTGTCTCCTCACTGAACCCGTGATGAGGACATTGGATCGTGTAGTCTTTGAAACGCTCCATTGCCTCGTTGAATGTCTCATTGTTCCTTTGAGTGAAACCGCTGATTTCGCTTCTCAACCGTGCTGTCCTGGTGCTTGAGAAGAACTTTGAGAGAAAGGCCTTCTTACACTCGGCCCATGATGTGATGGTGCCTTGTGGGAGGGTCTTTTCCCAATGTCTAGCTTTGTCTCCGAGTGAAGGGGAAGAGACGCAGCTTGAAACATCTTCGGATATGCCATTGATATTGATCATCCCACATACTTGCTCGAAGTTGTCTAGGTGCTCCAAGGGGTCTTCCATTGCTAAGCCGTGGAACTTGTTGTTTTGCACCATGGAGATGAAACCTGGCTTGATCTCGAAGTTATTGTTTTGTACCGGAGGAGGAGTGATCCCAAACCTATTGTGGTGGGTATTGGGAGCATCTCCGGCTCCTATGATCCTTGGGGGTCTAGCCGCGTGTTGGGGGTTTCAATTGCCCCGTCCTGCTGCCCCGTGAGCAGGAGGAGGTCCTTCTGGATGCTCGTGTTCAGCCATAGCTTCAAAGTCAACCAAACCGTGCTGAACAATATCCTCAAAGGCTCTTGTTTGTTCTCTGACTCTCCTTTGCCGTGAGTGACCAAGTTGATGAATGTTGTCTAAGAGTTGTAGAAAATTGTTGTCTCCCCTTGAACGAAGATTCATGTACCTGAAAACACACGTTTGAGAGTAGATGTATTAGTAACTTGAAAAAGGTAAAGACTTAGTCTTTGCTAAGACCCAAATCTCTATGTTCTCTAAACAGTCCTAGAATGGCAACGGCGCCATTTGATAAACGGGTTCTATGCTCGGTTTATAATGCAGAGAGGTTATCAAACTCTAATGCAAGGCATGTTGTAGTACAGCAAGCAAGAGAGAGTCAATCCACTTCTAGGAGATAGAGAATGCACAGAGAATGCAAGGACTAAAGCAAATCTAAGCAAAATGAGACAGTTTATGAGAAAATCTCTAAAAACTAGATGCAGCAACTTAAACAGAGTGAAACCTATTTTAAAAATACTAGAAAGGAAGACACTACCACGAAAAACAAACAGATTAATTAAAAGAGAAAGCTTCGAATTATTAAAATTCGACTAGTGGATCGACCATGAGATCGACCACTAGATCGAGCAGTAACAATCGATCTCGTCTAAAATCGTAAGAACAGTAAAGCTAATTACCAGGATGCTATCAGATATCAAGCGAAAGATAAGATAAGACGTACAGATACTAAAAGAAAGGGTATAGGGTTGAGATTCATGGTTAGGGGTTTCAAAGGTTCGACCTTGGCTTTAAAACTTTGAATCGACTCACTTGGTGAGGATCTCTAAGCCTTGAAAACAAAACAAGATCTATCCGTGGCTTTCGGTATAGATCACTCTTTCATCCTCTCCTCCAAACCCATGGCTTTTGGTGGAAAGAGAGGTCGAAAGGCAAGGAAAACCGATTTCAAACGAATGGCTTAACTAATCCCCCAAACTTCCATGGCTTTTGGGAAGGGGTAACTAGTCTCTAAGGTGTGATCTTCCGAGGCTCCTGAATCCTGTCAAGGTAAGGAACCGCTCGGATCATGAAGCTCTTGGCGTGAGTGTCTTCAAGCTTTAAGATCTCAACACCTTAGAAGAGATAGCCCTTGAAAACGTTTTGAAAAACCCAAGATCGAAACCTTTTTAACCCCTTAATCCTCTCAACCCCGAACCCAAAGGAACTACTCGCTACACATAGAGTAAATCAAGCAAAGCATATGAAACAAGACGATGAACATGAAAAGAAAACTAGATTGAACAGAAACGATTCGAATACAAAAGCTTAAGAGAAAAACGAGTTTCAACAACGGTGTTCTTCACGAAAACGAGAGAGAAAACATAAGGAAAAAGATAAGGATCTAAAAAGTTATGGGAAAAAGGACGTCGCCGCCTTCCCAAAACGTTAAAACAAGCCAATGGTCCCCCCTTCGCTAGCAGCCAAAAACGGTTGAAAGGACAGAGATCGACGTCAAGATCGAGTGGTTCTCTCGATCATATCCGGACATCGTGTCTTCGGCTCGATCTGGGTCTCGATCTTCATCGGCAAATCGAGTGTTGCATCCGATCTCGGTATCGATCTTCGGCTGGATCGAGTGGTGTACTCGATCTGGCTCTCGCTTTGCATGGCATCATTTACGTCCGTACCGATTGATCGATTGCTTCACTCGATCTCTGTCTCGATCATTCTCCTTGGATCGCCTGGTTGGCTCGATCATCTGGTCGATCAACTCCTAGATCGACCGGCCATGCTCGATCTGCTCCTCGATCTCTGGTCCTTAGCATATATCCGAGCTCCCACGAACTGCTACATCAGCCTCAACACGTCCACGAACCTCCACGACTCCAAAACAGCTAGAAACAACCTGAATGTGATGCAAAATGCAAGGAAAATGCGTATGCTGATGGAAGAATGCTCTAGGACCCTAAGTGATGCAATCTAACCTAAAACATGATACAAATGCATGAAAAGCTAACTAATGAGTATGCAAAATATATGCAATATGCAATAACATCAACCTGTTTATTTACACTTTTGCCAATAATCTAGGGCTTCCTTCTTTAGGCTATAAATAGCCTCTTTTTCCAGATTTTCGATAAGTCTTGTCAAATTACTATTCTTAAGTATTTCCTTTGAGTTTGTAAGACAAAACCTTTGCTTTATTTAATATATTTGAGTATTTACCTTTAATCTTTCATTATTCTCTCTTCTAATCATGATTAACACCCTTTTCCTTTGTGATTTGGTGTTAAACATTAGTATTAGTGAGTAGTTTGCTTAGAGTTTCTAGATGTGGTAGATTAGGGGAATTTAGGACTTGATTATGGCTTGTTTAGTGCTTCAGTTTATGGGTTCCTCTCTATTAATCTGTTCTTAAACTAGATTTGTCTTGATCACACTTATCTAGGTTGTTAGCTTTCTCTTATGCCAACCAAGTGTTTGATGAAATGCTCATCTTGTTTAATAGAGGATTTGCTGGCCTTGGCTCAAGAGATTTACTGTTTGAGGAGCATCTTGACTGAAATAGAGTTGTTTATTAATCCTTGCATAATGTTTTAGCACTAATGAGAGTTAGTTCTTGTTAAGATGTTTAGCAAAGGGCTATTTTACAAGAGATTGGATCTAGCTTGCTTGATTGTGAACTCTATGTCTAGGAATCACCATTGCTAGCTTGTTTGCTTGATCAATGTTGTTTGAAACAGCCTTAGTTAGTCTATAAATTCCCCAAAGTCACTAACCACATCTAGGAACTTGCTTTTCTCTTATTTGAATCTCGGGTTTACTCTGTTTTGCTCTGTTTTGCTTGCTTACTTTTCCTTAGTTTGCCTTTATCTTTACTCTCTTTGCTGCTTGATCATATTAGGGTATTAGATTGGTTGCTTAGGCAACAAAAACACTTCTCTGCTTGCTTGACTTTGAGATTTTTACTCTCAACTCTTCTGCTTTCAACTAAATCTCATTTGGATTGATAAAAACCCTATGATTTACTACAACTGACTAGTACAAGCTTGGGTGATTGAATCAAGACCTCAACAAATCTTGTTTCAATTTGGCGCCGTTGCCATTTGGATCAACTTTTTAGTTTTCTTTGGCTACTAATCTCTTTCGACTCTCATTTCTGTCTTTCAGGTATATGAACTTGAGATCCAGAGGTTCAAACAATCTTGTGGACTTGATAGACAACATCAATCTGCTGGATAGAGGACAGAGAGCAAGGAGACAGCAAGAAAGGCAGCAACACCTGCAAAGACTTGGGATGAACAACCAAGAACAAGTCATGGATGATATCAGATTTCAAGGTCCCAAAGGAGCTGCTCGCGCTCAGGGTATACAAGGACATCAAGGTGTTCAAGGCTTACAGGGTGAGCAAGGACCAAGAGGCGCTGCACAAGCTCCAAGAGCAGCTAGACGCATTGGCGCAGGCGATGCACCAAATTCCTACAACAACAAGACCAGTATCATTCCACCAGCTGTCCAAAACAACAACTTTGAAATCAAATCTGGATTGATTTCAATGGTTCAGAGCAGTAAGTTTCATGGGCTGCCACTTGAAGATCCTTTAGATCATCTGCATAATTTTGATAAACTATGCTCCCTCACAAAGATCAATGGAGTGAGTGAAGATGGCTTCAAACTCAGGTTATTCCCTTTTTCTTTTGGAGATAAAGCACACCAATGGGAGAAGAACCTGCCCCAAGGGAGTATCACTAGCTGGGATGAGTGCAAGAAAGCTTTTTTAGCAAAGTTGTTCTCCACTTCAAGAACTGCAAGAATAAGGAATGAGATTTCAGGGTCGGCACAGAGGAACATTGAAAGCTTTGGTGAAGCTTGAGAGAGATTCAAAGGCTACACACTGCAATGCCCTCATCATGGCTTCTCACAAGCCTCTTTGCTCTCCACTCTCTACAGAGGAGCCTTGCCTAAGATAAGAATGCTTTTAGACACTGCATCAAATGGGAACTTCCTGTCAAAATATATGGATTAAGGCTTGGAGCTGGTAGAAAATTTGGCTCAGTCTGATGGAAACTACAATGAGGAATTTGACAGAGCTTCAAGAAGTGCAAAGGATGAGTTAGAGTCTAGCAGGAAAGAAATGAAATCTGTACATGAGAAGCTGGATTTTTTGCTACGGGAAAAGAAAGAGGTTCACTTTGTGGGAGACATGGTTCAGCTTGATGACCATGACCAATGCCAAGTTGAGGAGATGAACTACTAGGGCAATCAGGGTGGTTACAACAACTATGGGAACAACATACCCAATCCCAACTTGTCTTACAGGAGCAACAATGTTGCCAACCCACAAGATCAGGTTTACCCTCAACAGCAACAACAAGCTGCCCCAAGAGCTTTTGTTCCCTACAACAATCAAGGTTTTCAGAAAAGGAACAACAACTACCAACCTAGAGCGCCCTACAACCCTCCAGGATTCAATTCCCAAGCTCAAGGACAAGCTTTCTCCAGCTCCCAAGACACTGAACTCAAGACTCTCATGCAACAAATGATCAACACTCAAGTAACCACAACCTTGGAAATGAACAAGAAGTTTGCAGAGGTCCACAAAAAAATTGATTCAGTCCATGTAGAGCTCACCAACAAGTTTGAAGGGTTGGCTGCAAGAGTCAAAACACTAGAGAACAACAAAGGCATAGCTGGTCCCAAGCCTCAAGGCAACTTTCCTGGAAAACCAGAAGCTAACCCAAAGGAGTTCTGCAATGCTATAGTCATAGAAGGAGAGAGCTTCTCAGCTGAAGAGGAGGCTATCATTGAAGAGTTCCTCTACTTGTTCACTGAGGACACAGAACCTCAAGGTGGGGGGGAAGAGTTCTTAGAAGTTGAAAATGACCTAGGAGCTGTAGAAGAAGAACCCTTTGGAGATGGAGAAAACTCAGATGAAGAAGAGTGGTGGACGCCACATGAAGTTGTTGACAACACAAAGGACTACTTGATGGAAGATGGTGATGATAAAGAAAAGGCTTAAGCTGCTGTCCTTCCTGTCTACCAACCAACCATCCCTTTTCTAGGAAGATTTAAGGAACAGCTCGTGCAGAAATATGAAACCCTCTATGCTGCTCAAATGGAATTGAGGGGTTTGAATGGCCAAGAAGAGCTTGAGAAGCTAAGGGTAAAGGCTGGAACACCTGACGTTAAGGAGCTCACTATCAAGAAACTTGGAGATCCAGGATTCTTTACTCTCCCATGTAAGCTTAAAGGGCAGATTTTCAAAAGTTGTCTTTGTGATCTTGGAGCAAGTATCAACCTTCTCCCATCCTCTACTGCTAAAGCTCTTGGCTACACTCAACTTCAAGAGTGTAATGTGTCACTTACTATCACTGATAGGACAGTGAAGACAGCACTTGGGAGCCTCAAGGATGTACCAATGATGATTGAAGGAGTAACCATCCCCACTGATTTCTTGGTGCTTGATGTGGAAGGCCATATAAAGAATGCTATCATCCTAGGAAGACCTTTCTTAGCCTCAGCTGGAGCAGTGTTTGATGCCAAGGAGTGCACAATTGAGCTCAGACTGACCAGGAAGAAGGTTCTAAGGTTTGACTCCAAGGGGAATAAGCTAGAGAATGAGCAAGCCTTCTCAGTGGACATCAAGAAGCTGAAGCAGCTTGGGAAACATTGGCCAGAGTTTGAAGGCTACCAAGGGGAGAGTTTTGATGGCTGCTGTTTGCCAAAGTTGTTTGAAGACACTACTGAAAATGAGGTCCTTGAAGTGGCTAGTTACAAGAATCTGAATGATATTAAGCTGGTTACTAACAAAGGTGAGGTGGTTTTGCAACCAAGTGTCTCTAAGAGGGGAGAGTTTAGCTTCAAGCTTCAGGAAGAGGGGAAGACTATGCCTTTTGCCAAGATCAGGATGAATGTAACCTCTGCCAGAGTCAAAAGGAGCAAGCCACCACCAAGGAGTTCCAAGACTCCTTCTCCTCACCTCTACTAAAGAGGTAATCAAAGTCAAGCTTAGTGACTTTAAACAAGCACACTTGGGAGGTAGTCCCATGGTATCCTTTTGTATATATTATGCTTTCTAGTTTCTCTTTTATGCTTTGTTATAGTGTATAGAAACAGGAGTTCGAATTGGGGGTTGAGAAAGTCTGAAAGGGACAAAGAACATGTGTTTTCTGGCTGACATCGATCAAGTGTATCGGTCATGAGAAGACCGATACACACATTTCAGTCATGAATATCGATAATATTTGATCGATGTCAGTGGAGCCAGTTTACACCAGTCAACATATCGATCACATGTGATCGATATGGAAGGAAGCTTGAAAAGGAGATGCATTTTGGTCATTCACATCGATCAAGCTTGATCGTTGTAAAACCGCCGGACTAATTTCGGTCAAGTGTATCGATTGTTTGGTGATCGTTGTGATTTTCAGAAACATATCAATCACCCACAACGATCACACACTGATCGGTATAAACGCAGTGGATTCATTTCGGTCAAGCACAACGATCAGGTGGTGACCGATATGATCTCCAGGAAGAACATCGATCATTAGCATCGATCACTTATGATCGATACTGACATTTCGGTCAGTTACAACGGTCATTTTTGATTGATGCTCCACCCGAAGTAAGTACTTCATTTTTCAAAAATATTTCCCTCCTTTGGTTTGTAGCCAAGGAGGTTTATATTGACACATTGGATTCTTCCTGACCTCTTTCATAGCTTCTGAGAACTTTTGTTCTTGTCCCCCACTCTTTTGATTCCTCACCAACCATTGATTCCTTTGGTTCCCCCTTTTTCTCTCTATTTAAACCAACAATCTCCTTCACTTCTCTTCACACTTCAGTTCAATACCTCTCTCACCTAAAGATCGAAATTCTTAGTTCTCTCTCTTTTATTTGCTTTCTCTAACTGCTTAGAAGCTCTACAAAGGTTTGCTTCCTCAACTATCATTTCTTTGCCCTTACTCTATGCATTTGTTCAAAATCGCTTAGTATATGTTTTTAAGAGAAAGTTTTGATTAGTTTTAAGTGTTATGCTTTGGTTTTGCATTGTGGATTTGTTTAAAATGAGTAAGTTAGATGTCTAAGTTTGTTAACTGTTCATAAATCACATTACTTGCTTATTTATCACCCCTTTGCATGATCATCATCTCTTTTGCCTAGGAACCATTTTGCTAGATTCACATGCATAAGCGCCTATTCTTTGTGCATTCTAGCTTACCTGAACTGTTAGCTTTTGATTCCCTCTTGCTTTGTAGGAGTTTAATCTTGTTGTTAAGACTTGTTAAGCTTTCCTTATCCTAGAGAGTTTTCTTTTCAAAGCTTTCAGTTATTTGGTTCTTCAGCTTTTGTTCTTTCACTTATCCTGTATTCAAGCTTTGTTTTTTAAGGTACAATGCGAAGAATAAACATAGCTGCTGGGAAAAAGGGAAAGGCACTACAGGAAGGAGCAACCATTTCACCAAGAGCTAGGAAAGATATGGGAAAGGGCGCTGCTGCTGAGACTTCATCCAAAGCTGCTGGAAAGAGACCAGTTTGGGATAGAGGCGCCAAGCAGAATGAAAGAGACAGAACTGTGGAGGAAGAAGTCCGCTGTCATGAGCCAAGTGCTAGGGAACTCATTGAGGCTTTCAACCAATGCACCTTCAAGCCAACAAGATACCCTTGTGCTCGTACAATGAAGGCACTAGGGATCTACATGGACTGCAAGACAATGTTAGGGAATATGGAGCTTGAAAGGCTTATGACAATACCACTCCCATTATACGAACAACTCACTTACCAGTTTCTCTCCACTCTCCAAGTGGTCTGGTATGAGGACAGTGAGCTCCCTAATGGAGATGGGTGGTTCTCTTTCAAGATTGGCAAGGAGAAGTTCACCTCCACCTTCCTGGCCATCGCTGAAGCCCTTAATCTAAGGTCCTACACCAACAAACGGAGCAGTTTCTACATTTCCGTGGAACAGCACAACAAGCTGTGGGGCGTTATTGGGACTCGGCAATACATTGCTGGAACATCGAGAAATCAGCACCTGAGACACCCTATTGTGAGATATGCCCACAAGGCACTTGCAAACACACTCTTTGCAAGGAAGGAAAAAATATACATCACAGGTAGGGAGATGGATCTGATTTACCAAGGGGTGTATGATATTGTTGGTACCAGCGAAGATGGGAGACCTCTCACGGCGCCAAAAAAGTATCCATGCTATGTGTCTATGCTGATTGAGCAGCTCTATTCCTACCAGAGTTGGGTTCTGAGTAAGGTAAAAGATGGGAAAAGCCCACATATTCACATTAGGGGAATTGTAACAGCAGTTCTTCTGGCCAGTGGAGTGAACCTGGAGGGATATGAAGTTGATGCTCTTGAACCACACTGCATTGATATAGCCTATCTCAAGAGAAGCCACTTCCTTGAGAAAAGCATTGGTGGAAAGCATGTATACAACTTCAACAAGGACTTCAACACACCAGAAAAAGTCCTTCTCCCTAATCCAAGGCTTACCTTCTTTACCAGAAAGAGCAACATCAGCTTCAGGCCAAGTGATGATCAGCTCTTCCAAGGCGGCCCTATCCATGGAGAGAGAGAACATGACAGTGAGGAAGGAAAAACTAAAGAGACTGAAGAAGAAGCTGAAGAAGATCACCAAGGAGATGCTGCTGCTGCAGAAGGTGAGCTTGAAGAAGAAGAAGTGTTGAGATACAGTTCAAGGCAGTTCCACTTCACACCCTATGAAGCATCCAGCCAAGGAAGCTCTTTGAAGGTTGCTCATGAGCACATCAATGCCCCCCATAAATGGTGTAAATGGCAAGACAAAGCCATTAAGGGATTGGTGAAAATGGTTAAGGGGAAGTTCAAGAAAGACAAGGCTACATCAGCAAGAACTTCCCACCAAAGCCATACTCATGAGCACACTCCTGATCAAGAAGAGCATCTACAACAAGCTGAGCCAACTGAAGAGGAGGAAGCTGTAAGGAACCCCCATGGAAGACACTCTTTCCATGCACAGCCAAGTGATCAATGGGGGACATGGGCACAACCAAGAGCTTCATCTTATGAGCCAAGTACCCATGTACCATCAGCTTGGGAACCAACTCCCATTCCCTCTGAAGTTCAAGAATCATGGCAATGGGGTCAACAAGGGAACTCTTCTCAAGCTGAGCAGTTATGGTCAAGTTGGGTTCAATCACCTCAAGAAGCAGAGCATTATACCAAGGTTTATGAGAGGAGAAACAAGAGGAGGGCTAGCAAGTCTCCTCAGACCTCTGCATCATCCCACCACTCCTACCACTAAGCAAGTACCACATCCTCTCCATTGTTTATACCATTGCATCTTTTTCAGTTTTGTATTATATTTTGTGCTCCTCTCTCTCATTGCTTTCATTACACAAGAGACTGTGTAATTTAAGTGTGGGAGAGAGATTTGGGGTTTGACTTTGTGTTTTGTTTTTTTAGTTTTTCTTTTTCTTTTACTTTAAGTCTCATGCATATCATACATTCATGTAAAGCATAGAAAAACACAAAAAATCGAAAAATTTGAAAACTTTTGCATTTTTGCAAACCAAAAAAGAAAGCATATAGTTGCATATCATTCTCATAAGATTGAGTCTAGTGTTGACATATAGGTTGCATTGCATTTGCATAGGGCATTATGATGAATTTTCCTTGCAAAGTGCTTAGTGTTTAGAGATGATTTCAGTGTTTAAGTGGCTAGTTGTTTGATGCACCTTATGATTGCTAGAAGTTAAGGCTGAACAATGATTAGATTGCTAGATTTGGTCTTCTCATCTCATTCTGAAAGCACTTGTTCTCTGAAAATCTACTCTATCAACTTGAACTTTAATTTGGAATTTTAATCATCATGTCTTATACAATGAAAAGTGAATTCATGGCTACCATATACATATTTGGATCATCTTTTTCCTTTCTACCACTCTTGTTGATCCAAATAGCTGATCCTCATACTTATGGGACAGTTACATCCTCACCCTTAGCCAAAACCTCCTTTTGAGCCTAAGCACTATTGTGAGAGCTGTGAGGCCTTTGCATTGCATTTTCGATTTTGTCTTGGCAAAAAGTATTAGGAATAAGGCTGGCAATGATTAGCTCTCTTGTAGATATCAGCTTGCATCTTGGGCTTGATTCTAGGATAGGAGTTTTGGGTATGAAAGGGTAGTGTAAGTGGTTTGAACTTCATGTATATATGTTTTAAAAGAAAAAGAAAAAAAATTGAAATGGTAGAAAAGGGGAAACAGTCTCGAATTGTGGTTAAGTAAAGGGAAGAAAAAGCTCTAAGTACAAAGAAGAAATGCGCCAGCAACAAAGCTCAGAAAGGTCAAAAGAAGAAAAATCAGACCAGGAGGAATCCACCAAAGGTGATGAAGGTGCCAATGCAACAAAGAAGAGCAAGTCCCAACCAAAAGAAGCAGCCACACAAGCAAAAAAAAGAAGTTTCCCCAGCCATGAAGAAGGGTAAAGGGTAGAGTTTAGGAAAGGTAGACTTAGGAGTTCACTTTTGGGTTTAGAAGTGCTTAGGATTCATCTTTGGGTAGAAGGGAGCTTTGATTTGCATGCATAAGTTTGCTTTTACCTTTAGCATTTTGCCTAGGATGAAATCCTTTTCATTGAGTGATCCCTTATGTTTATTAACTCTTTGCTAAAATGAGATCATTCTTATCTCATAACATTACCCTTTTCAACCAAATGTCTTCACTTGATTTGCATAAGCATGATCGATCAAACCCAGACTGTATCAATCAGTTGTAACAGTCTGGGTTTGATCGCTACAAATCATATCGATCTGGAGGGTGATCGATACAGTGACCGAAATAAACACGGCGTGTTTGTATCGATCACTCCTGATTGATACCTTTGATCGTTACACCTAGTATCGATCACCCCTGATCGATACTCTTGATCAATACTGGTTGTATCGATCACTCCTTGATCGATAGCCTCCGTGCTCTAACCGAAAAGCTCTGCAGAGATCGTCTGCCTTGGTCCCTTTTGCTTCTTTTGGTCCAACTAGCTTCCTGGATCATCCTCAAAGCTCTTCCAAGCTCCTTTTAGCTCCATAAGTACCTAAAAACATCCATAATGCAAGAAGAATGCAAACTATATCCTAAATGCAACCTAAGTCTAAAAAGAGAAGAAAATGGGACAAAAACTAAGGAAAACATGCAAAAAAGAACCAAAAGATGTAATAAATACAAGCCTAAATGGTGTAAATACAAGAGATATTTCTTATCTTATCTTAGCTCTTATCTTAGCCTAGAGATTTTTCTTAGTCTTATCTTAGCTCTTATCTTAGCCTAGAGATTTTTCTTTTAAAAGCTTTCAGTTACTTGTCTTAGCTCTTATCTTAGCCTAGAGATTTTCCTTTTTAAAAGCTTTCAGTTACTTGGTTTTTCAGCTTTTGTTCTTTCACTTATCTTATCTTCAAGCTTTGTTTTTGAAGGTACCTTGGGGAAGACAAACATAGCTGCTGGGAAAAAGGGAAAGGCACCACAGGAGGAAGCACCCACTTCACCAAGAGCCAGGAAAGACAAGGGAAAGGGCGCTGCTGCTGAGAACTCATCCAAAGCTGCTGGAAATATACCAGTTAGAGACAAGGGCGCCAAGCAAAAAGGCAAGGCTGCTGAGGAGGAAGCTCCATCCAGAAAACACAGTACTAGGGAGCTTATAGAGGCATTCAGTCAATGCACCTTCAAGTCCACGAGATACCCATGCACTTTCACAATGAAGGAGCTAGGGATCTATGAAGACTGCATGTGCATCTTTGAGGACATGGGGCTTACCGAGCTGTTGACAAAACCTGTAATAAATGCAAGAACTAACTCTCATTAGTGCTAAAACATGCAGCAAGCATTAATAAACAACTCTATTCAAGTCAAAATGCTCCTGAAACAGTCAATCTCTTGAGCCAAGGCCAGCAAATCCTTTAATAAACAAGATCAGCATTTCATCAAACATTTGGTGCGCATAAGAGAAAGCCTAAATTCTATATAAGTGTAATCAAGAGAAATCTAGTTTAAGAACAGATTAATAGAGAGGAACCCATATACTGAAGTACTAAACAAGCCTTAATCAATCCCTAAATCCCCTTAATCTACCACATCTAAGAACCCTAAGCAAACTACTCACTAATACTAATGTTTAACACCAAATCACAAGAGGAAAAGATGCTAATCATGATTAAAAGAGAGACTAAAGAAGGATTAAAGGCAAATACCAACTTATATTAAATAAAGCAAAGGATTTTTCTTACAAATTCAAAGAAAATGCTTAAGAACAGTAAATTGACATGACTCCTCGAAATACATAAAAAAGGGCTGTTTATAGCCAAAGGAAGGAAGCCCTAGAGTAATGCCAAAAGTGTAAATAAAACAGGCTCACACTGGGTTTGTATCGATCAGTTGTAACAGTGTGGGTTTGATCGTTACAAATCATATCGATCTGGAGGGTGATCGATACAGTGACCGAAATAAGCATGGCGCGTTTGTATCGATCACTCCTGATCGATACCTTTCATCGTTATGCCTAGTATCGATCACCTTTGATCGATACTCTTGATGGATACTGGTTGTATCGATCAATTCTTTATCGATAGCCTCCGTGCTCTGACCGAAAAGCTCTGCAAAGATCGTCTGCCTTGGTCCCTTTTGCTCCGTTTGGTCCAGCTAGCTTCCTGGATCATCCTCAAAGCTCCTCCAAGCTCCTTTTAGCTCCATAAGTACCTAAAAACATCCATAATGCAAGAAGAATTCAAACTATATCCTAAATGCAACCTAAGTCTAAAAGGAGAAGAAAATGGGATAAAAACTAAGGATAACATGCAAAAGAGAACCAACACATGTACTAAATGCAAGCCTAAATGGTGTAAATACAAAAGATATCAATTCTAAGATACAAGATAAAAGTCAACAATGGCAAAAAACCTAATATATACAAGCTAAAACATGAGCTGGGGTCTTCTTGCAAATAGTGGAAATTCTGGGCCAAAAGTGCAATTTCATCCCCATCTTTTAATTTAAGTCGCGACTCCTCTTCAGATACGGGTGACAAGGCAGAAGTAGAGGCGCCAGCAGTGGATCCTCTATGACGTCGCGGAAGAATACGCAACAAAGCCGGGTCAGGCTGAAAACGCAGCTTACGTCGATTGCCCTGGATCGTAGTGAGCGCCCGGTTTGGCAACTGCACGCCAACATACTCCCTAGCAGAAGTAGTGAAAGTCCAGACTAATATGTGCTTGAGCGAAGTAGCATGGCCCAAATTTATCTCATCCATAAGAGCTCGCTCAGTGACAATGCTGCAGGGCGCTGTGTTGATCTGAAAGTGCTGGAAGATAGGCGTGAGAAGGCTGCCAATGCTCTCACTCTTCTCTCCTTGACTGGTGAATGGCTTGGTCATCAGAGAGACCAAGTGCTCTTCAAAAATGACGCTCAAGTTGGCCGGACCATGCTCTCCATGGGGATCTCGTCATTCACCATGTCCGGAAAGCCGTAGAAGAGCAGAACGAGCTCGCTGACACATATCTTGCTCGGCGCATACTTACAGAAAAAAGTGTTGCCTAAAAGGCGCAAAATGTACCTCATCACGGAATGCCAAACATCACTTTGTGTGCTCGTCTTGCTCTCATAGACACCATTCCCGAACTTGGACCAGAAAGTGTGCATGTGGGTCCACTGCAAAGGTGTGAGCACTCCTGTAGGATGGTTATCAAAACCATAGATCCCGCAAAGCTCAAAGAGACTGAGCCTGTAGTGAATGCCTCTGATCAGGAAAGTGAGTGTGCCCTGCTGTGCTATCTTGGCCAGCTCGTTCTCGTTGTACACATGAACTGTGGCAAGGAATTGGGGGACCAGATCAGGTTACATATCGTACTGTTGTGTCACCATCGTGTCCATCCCGATCCTCTCGAGAACCTGCAGAACTTCATACTTCGCAGTAGTAGCATAGTTCATCTGAGCTTCATCCAATATTCTGCAAGCATAGTAGATGGTGTGTAGCTTCTTGTCTTTCCTCTGTCCCAACACAGCGCCCACTGTGAAATCACTGACATCACACATCACCTCAAAAGGCGAATCCCAGTCTGGAGGTTGCACAATAGGAGCTGTCACCAAAGCCTGTTTAATCTGTTCAAAAGTAGACTGAAATTCTGCAGACAATTCAAACTTCACATCCTTGCAGAGATGAGCAGTAAGAGGTCTTGCAATCTTGCTGAAGTCTTTGATGAACCTTCTGTAAAACCCAACATGACCCAGAAAACTCCTTATTGCTTTGACAGAATCAGGCGCATGCAGACTTGTCATGACATCAATTTTCTCCCTATCAACTTCTATGCCATCTCTAGAGACTCTGTGACCAAGAACAATGTCATATTTCACCCTAGAATGACACTTCTCCCAATTCAGAACCAAGTGTTTCTCCTCACAACTCTGCAGAACAGCACAAAGGTTTTCCAGACAGTCTTTGAAGGAAGACCCATAAACTGAGAAGACATCAATAAAAACCTCCATAAACCTCTCAATCATGTCTGTGAAAATCGACATCATGCATCTTGGAAGGTCGCAGGAGCATTACACAGTCCAAAAGGCATTCTGCAATATGCAAATGTGCCATAAGGACAGATAAAGATGGTATTCTCCTGATCATCTGGATGGATGGGAATCTAAAAGAAACCTGAATATCCATCTAGGAAGCAGTAGTACTTGTGATTCGCCAGCCTCTCTAGCATCTGATCGATGAAAGGCAGAGGGAAGTGATCTTTCCTGGTGGCTGCATTCAGCTTCATGTAGTCTATACACATCATGTGTCCAGTCACTGTTCTTGTTGGAATCAGTTCATCCTTGTCATTCTTCACCACTTTGACTCCTCCTTTCTTAGGAACCACATGAACCTGACTGACCCAGACGCAGTCATATATGGGATAGATGATCCCAACTTGCAGCAGCTTCATGATCTCCTTCTTGACAATATCCTGCAGGTTCGGATTCAGCCTCCTCTGCTGCTCCACAGATGATTTCGATTCATCCTCTAGATGTATCCTATGCATGCACAAGTCTGGAAAAATACCTGAAATATCATCAAGAGAATAGCCAAGAGCTTTGCGAAATCTGCGCAGCTTGCTTAGCAAAAGGGTGAGCTCTGCATTGTTCAATGAAGCATTAACAATGACAGGATAAGTGGAGTTCTCTCCAAGGAAGGCGTACCTTAGCCCTGTAGGATGCTGCTTGAGCTCAACTTTTGGTGCTTTGGCTGCACTCCAATCACCCATTGTAGCAGCTTTCGCAGATGTGCTGACAAGCTCTTCCTGTGCAACCAGTTGCATGACATGCGTAGTAGCATCCATCATCTTTGCATAGCCAGTAGCAGATCCATTCAGATGCTCAGCCTCTTCTGTAGAAGTGGTCAACGCCCTATTTAAGGGATCTTCTGGACTCATCTCTTGGAAGATCTGCTCAGCAAGGTTGGTAATAACATCTACATAGAATGTCTGTCTATCTATAATTGGCCTCTTCATCAGCTTGTCCATTTCAAAATTCATCACCAAGTCACTAACAGTCAGCTCAATTCTTCCCTTCCTAACATCTATGATGGCTCCAGCAGTGGCCAGGAAATGCTGCCAAGAATCAGAGGATCCTTGGGTTCTTCTCCATACTCTAGAACCACTAATTACAAAAGTGTCCCATCTCGTGTTTTTGCCTGTATATATTAGGTTTTCAGCCATTTTTGGCTTTTATCTTGTTTCTTAGAATTCAGACAACTTTAGAGAGAGATTGATTCTTAGCTTTTGGGGAGACAGATCCTGTACTTTTTTCGAGAAGATTTCGAACCCTTGTATATTATACTCTATTCTTTTAATGCAGTTTTATTCAGCTATTCTTTGTGTTTTCATAATCATGTCTCAGTAATCTGTTAGTTAAGTTAGAGCTTTTTAAAGGTTGATGAAGAGTTTGTAGAATTGCAAAACTGTTAGGAATATCTATTGGTTCTTCATCTGTGCTTGCATTCATATCGTTTTCAGAGACTGATCATCTAGATTTCGAAACCCTAGGTTGTTCAATAGATGTGAGAACATTGTGAATCACCTGAACTAGTATTAGATGAGAAATACACCTACTTACAAAGAGATTTTACTTAAGAGTTTTGTGAACAATCAAAACCTGATCTTTAATGCTTGCTTAACTTGTTAGAATTTGCAAAAAGATTTGAAATTCTGTGATATAGGCATAAATAACTTCTGCAATGAGAATTGATTAGTTATATCATTGACTTCTAGAGTAAGAGATCTTGAAGCATCATACCATGATCTTCCAATGAAGCATCTTCATCATCACTCAACTCTTCGTCTTCTTCAGCAATCAAATGGCCGAATTCTTTAGGATTAGCCTCACTCTTTCCATGTAGTTGGTTCTAAGGCATTGAAGATGAAGCTCCTTTGCTCTCTAGAAACTTAACCCTTTGGTTTAAAGCATCAAGCTTTCCATTCAAATCATAAGTTGTAGCATCAATTTTGCGGTGCAATTCAGCAAACTTCTTATGCAGCTCTGTAGTTGTGTTGGCTTGATAATTCAGAAGCTGCTGCATCATCTGCTTGATCTCAACATCTGGAGCACTAGATGAGCATTGTGCAATTCCAAAACCTGGTGGCGCAAAAGCTGGTCTAGCCTGAAAGTTAGATTACTGGAATCTGCCTTGAAATGATTGTCTTGGAGCAAAGTTTTGCTGTTGGTTGAAAGGAACAAAAAGCGTGGCTCCTTTTTTTTTTGAGAACCTTGTGAAGGATAGACCTGGTCTTGTGGATTAGCCACATTGGTGCTTTTATAGGAGAAGTTAGGATGATACATGTAGTTGTTGAAACCTCCTCCTTGTTGATTCATGTAGAAGGCTTCTTCCTCTATAACTGTCCTATCTTCTCCTTGTGTAGCATCAGCTTCACCCACATAGCTCACATTCTTAAAAGACATAATCAAAAGCTTATCAAGCTTGTCATTCGAAGCTTTGATTTCCTTCTTAGTAGAATTCTCACTTTCAGCTCTTCCTACAACTCTTGATGTTCTATCATACTCTTCACCATAGTTTCCATCTGATAAAGCCAAATTCTCAACAAAAGCAAGACCATCAACTACTGTGTTTCCCATGAAGTTACCATTAGATGCAGTGTCTAGGAGCATTCTGTATTTGGGAGCGACACCACATTGCTTCATTGGTGAAGCCATGATGTGGACATTGCAATGTGTATGACTTAAAACGTTCACATGCTTCAGCAAATGTCTCATTTCCATGTTTTTCAAAGCTACTGATTGTATTCTTGAGCTTTGCTGTTCTTGTTGAGCTAAAGAAGTTGTTCAGAAATGCTGTTTTGCACTCATCATAAGTTAAGATTGATCCTTGTGGAAGGGTCTTCTCCCACTGATGTGCTTTGTCTCCTAAAATGAAAGGGCACAAGTGCAGCTTCAGAGCATCCTCAGACACTCCTTGAATCTTAGTTATGCCACACACTTTGTCGAATTGGTCCAAATGTTCCAAAAGATATTCATTGGGCAGACCATGAAACCGATTACTTTGAACCGTGTTGATGAGGCCTAGCTTGATCTCAAAGTGATTTTGGTGCACAGCTGGAGCATGAATCCCATTACGGTTGAGGTGTGTATCAGGCGCATCACCAGCTCCTATAGGTCTCTGAACTCTTGTTGCATGAATCAATACTCTTAAACCCTGAACTCCAGCCGCATTGTTCACAGCAACTTGAACCTCATCTATGTGTGCAACTGCTTGTTGTAATGGTGCTTGTCCAACAACACCAACATGTGGTATATGGCCACCTTGCTCTGCCATACTCTGTTCTTCCAACTCATGAACTCTCTGTCTTACCACTTTGCTCCTAACCCCAGGCTCTAGATGGTGAATGTCATCAATAAGCAGGATCAAGTTTTTTGAGCCATTGGACTTAAAATTCATACAAGTACCTGAGAAAACAGAGCTGACTACTAATGAAAAAGAAAATAACTTAGTCTAATAGCAATGTCAAACTCAAAGAATCCACAAGTGGCAACCACACCAATTTGAAACAAGAGGTTTTGGTGCTCTCACTACGAGCAGAGCCATATTCTGAATCAAAGCAAGATGGGCTATGTTCTTCTGCTTCTCAGTAAGAGTACATGAAGTGGCTGCGGATATCAGACGACCCTCTAGTATTGAGCTTCTCTCATAATCAGTATTTCTATCGGGTTTCTCCTCAAAACTTGTTGTCTTTTTCAGGAACTGACTGCAGAACCGCATGTATTCCTCAGCGAGATATGCTTCACCAATACAATGCTCTGGTCTTGAAGGGTTTCTTACAAACTCCTTCAGAACTTTCATGTACCTTGAGATACAAGCACTGAAATTTAAAAGCAGGAAAGTTTATTTTAGGAGATATAAAGTAAGAAGTTATTAGGTTATGCCTCTCAAACGGGTACATCCAACGAAAATGGATTGGTCCACATAACCGAGCTTTCCTGCTTAAGTGTACTGTCAAATGTAACATTATATCGTAGAAACTTGGAGGAAAGAACTTGTGGTAACCCAACCCGGTAAACCGTACCGCGGCTGTGTCCCACTACATCCTCTAAGTCCGTTTCTATACTTAGCCATAATTTCGAACTTTTTCTTTATTTTTCTAAGTCTTTCTTATCGATACACAGCGGAATATAAGTAACTCATTTCATTCATTTATCTCTCAAAAACACTTAAACAGATTCGGGGTTCCACATAAATCAAATCACAAGGTTCACTAACGATTACAACCAATCATCTAGCAACCTAAACGGTCAAACACCAAAGCCATAAGACTCTAAACACAAGTCTTAACACAAATAAAAACACACAACCCCGATCCATCCATGTTCATCACTGCCGCCTGGTCTCGCCCCTTTACTGCTTAGTACCTGCACACTCAAAATGAGAGGCATAAGTATTTCATAAATACTTAGTGAGTACGGTCATCCCGTAACACCTGGTCAGTACCAAAACACGCAGTCATACTTTCGGATTCAACATTCAACACAATCAATTCGCAATAGACATAACCATATCAAACGACCGTGATCATCTAGCCTAACCAACCAAGGTCAATCCCTTTTTAAGACCCATGTCTACTTCAGCGAGAATCCCACATCCCCTAAGCTAGTACATGATCCGGATTACCTTGAGGTTAGCTAAATACCATCTATGCCACGGTAAACACCACAATATCCCATAACATAAGGATTGCTTATCAATTCCAAACACATAACATGAAAATC
Source organism: Thlaspi arvense (assembly GCA_911865555.2). Lineage (NCBI taxonomy): Eukaryota > Viridiplantae > Streptophyta > Magnoliopsida > Brassicales > Brassicaceae > Thlaspi > Thlaspi arvense. The sequence goes on along the minus strand of OU466863.1, from coordinate 24,043,311 downwards.
ACACAATCAACATGCAAAACATTCAACCCTAGCAATCCTACGGTCCTAGACCCAACCACAGTCACGCACTCACCTTAGACAAGGCTAGAAACAGATTGGTCAGAAGAAATCCCGATGAAAACAACACCAAAACGAAGATATCCGATCTTCCTAAGAATCTCTCGGCTCACGGTACGATCCGATCCTTATCCCCTCGGCTATCTCTTGATCCGTTCACCTTCCTTCGAGCCAAACTCTGTTTTACCTCAGAAACCCCACAAAACAAGGCTATTAGCTCGAGGTTATCCGCTGAAAACTCAACACTTAGGAAAATATCCGATCGTTTACCAGTTTATCTCGGCGATGATCGGTTCTGCTCGGCGATAGCCTGATCTCTCTCGGATATCCTCGGGATAAACTATTTTTCTTAGGGTTTTCTCTTGACTAAACTCTCTCTTTGCTTTATTTAGCTAAATAAACGCAACACCCTCGAGTTAAGTCTCAAATTCTCTTATATACTCGCAAAACCCTAGGTAACCAGGACTTATCCGACGTTTTCCTGGTTCGAGTAGGATTATCCCGGTCCGATTCGATTTTCCCCGGCTATTCCCTGTACCGGCTCGATCATCTACTTGGCCCACGGCCCAAATCCCTTCCCACTCGGATAAACCGCCCTTATCCGAGGTGTTTTCTATTTTTCATCCGGATATTCCTATTTCTCCCGGACAACTTGTCCCACCTCGGCTAATCCTCTATTTCTCTCGGAGGTTTCCTATTCCCCCTCGGAGACAGTCCACTGACACTCGGACTAACCTCCCAGACTCTCGGATATATCCCACTGCACTCGGATAAATCCCATTTCCCTCGGACTGGACACTGTTTTCCCTCGGATATGGTCCATCCGGCTCGGCTATCCAGCCCACATCCGACTATTTCACCGGTCAACACCCGACCATAGTCCGAACCTCCATTTCCCAGCCAGTATCCAACCCTTGGCTCGGTCATCCCTCGGACAACACCCTGTCTGGTACGATCATTCCACATTTTCTCAGATACGGATGCTACAACTCTCCCCCACCCATTCTGGATTCATCCTCGAATCCGACTCATCCGTTTGCAACTTGTCAAACCATTTGGGATACTCAGCTTTCATCCTAGCCTCCTTTTCCCAAGTAACCTGTTCATGCCCGTCGCAGTCCCATACGACCTGAACCATTCTGACCAGCTTCCCACGCTTAGTCTCTTCTTTCCGATCTAACACTCGAACAGGCCTAGCCACTACTGCAAGGTCCTCTTGCAAGTCTGCTGGCGGCTCCTCTATAACCGTTTCCCGTTCGGTAATGTGCTTCCTCAGCTGCGACACATGGAATACATTATGGAACGCTCCCATTTCCGATGGCAAGTCCAACTTGTAAGCCACTGCGCCAACTCTTTCCAGTATCCGGTATGGCCCCATGTACCTTGGATTCATCTTGGCACTCTTAGCTGCCCTATCTGTTCCCTTATAAGTCAGTGCCTTAAGATAAACCATATCACCCACACTGAACTCCAGATCCCTGCGATGCTTGTCCGCATAACTTTTCTGCCTGTCCATAGCCTCTTTCAGCTTAACCTTTAACAATCTGATCTTTTCTGTAGTAGCCTCGACCACTGCTGGCCCCATTACGCTACGCTCCCCCACTTGTGTCCAACATAATGGTGTCCTGCACGGCCTGCCATACAACGCCTCATACGGAGACATCTCTATGCTCCTTTGGTAACTATTGTTGTATGCAAATTCAGCCAACGGTAAGTAGTCTTCCCAACTACCACCCCAGTCAAGTACACACGCTCTCAACATATCCTCCAATGTCCTGATCGTCCGTTCTGATTGCCCATCAGTCTAAGGATGATACGCTGTACTCATATGCTACCGCGTTCCACACGCTTCCTGGAACTCTTTCCAGAACCTTGAAGTAAACTTCGGATCACCATCTGAAATGATACTTACTGGCACTCCATGCAACTTCACGATCTGATCAATATACATGTCCAACAACTTTGGTACTCCATCAGTCTTTTTCATTGCTAAGAAGTGAGCAGACTTGGTCAAACGATCCACAATGACCCATATCCCGTCATGCAACTTCCTAGTCTTAGGTAATCCCAGTGCAAAGTCCATGATGATCATGTCCCATTTCCATTCTGGCATTGGCAACATTTGCAACAAACCACTTGGAAACTGATGCTCTACCTTAACCAATTGGCACGTCTCACATCCGGCTACCCACTTAGCCACATCTCGTTTCATCCCAACCCAATGATAGTACCGTTTCAAATCCTGATACATCTTGGTCATTCCCAGATGAACAGAAAACCTTGACTGATGTGCCTCCTTAAGGATCTCATCCCTTAACTCCTTCACATCTGGAACACAAACCCGTCCGTTCACAACAATGGTCCCATTGTTTGAAGTCTGATATTCTGTCTTATCATTCTGTGATACCTTTTTCAGATTCTCATCTTGCTCCTGAGCAATCCGAATTCTAGTCAACAAGTCAGCTCTATCCGCAGCTTCCAAACCCAACGGTTCAACCCCATCCGTTATTGCATTCAACTGCATTGTCCTTAGCATGTTCACAATGCTTCCAACATTCTGTTCAGATGATACGCTAGCCCTTCTCCTACTCAACGCATCCGCTACCAAGTTGGCCTTTCCTGGATGGTATGCTATTTCCAAGTCATAGTCCGCTACCAACTCCATCCATCTACGCTGTCTCAAGTTCAAATCCGGTTGAGTAAAGATGTACTTTAAACTCTTATGGTCCGTGTATATCTGCACCTTCTCGCCATACAAGTAAGATCTCCATATCTTAAGTGCAAATACCACATCCGCCATCTCTAAATCATGCGTAGGGTAGTTTCCTTCATGCTTCCGTAGCTGCCGTGAAGCATAAGCTATCACCTTACCATTCTGCATCAGAACACAACCTAGTCCTTTCCTGGATGCATCCGTGTATACCACGTATGGCTCACCCGGTTCTGGTAACGCCAATACTGGTGCACTAGTGAGTAACTCCTTTAACTTTGAGAAGCACTCTTCACACTCCTCCGTCCAGACATACTCCACGTCTTTACCAGTCAGCTTTGTCATTGGCTGAGCCATGCTTGCAAAACCTTTGACAAACCGCCTGTAGTAACCAGCTAGTCCGAGAAAACTCCTTATCTCTGTAGCATTCTCTGGTCTAGGCCAATCCGCAATAGCCTGAATCTTCTCTGGGGCCACGGACACTCCCTTATCCGAAACAATATGACCCAAGAATCCTATATGCCGTTGCAAAAAGCTACACTTACTGAGCTTGGCATATAACTTCTGTTCCCTCAACTTCTCCAGAACAGTCCGCAAATGACTCTTATGCTCTTCCTCATCCTTAGAGTATACTAGAATATCAACTATGAAAATAATAACAAACTCATCTAGGTACTCTCTGAATACGCCATCCATCAACTTCATGAATGCAGCTGGCGCATTCGTCAAACCAAATGGCATGACCACAAACTCGTAATGACCATACCTTGTCCTAAAGGCAGTCTTACGCACGTCTGTCTCCTCTATGGGTATTTGATGGTACCCCGATGCCAAATCGATCTTAGAGAACCAAGTAGCTCCCCTAAGTTAGTCCAACAACTCGTCTATCCTGGGAAGTGGATACTTGTTCTTCACGGTCACACGGTTCAATCCGCGGTAGTCAATGCAAAGCCTGAAGCTCCCATCCTTCTTCTTCACGAACAACACTGGTGCTCCCCACGGTGAACTACTAGGTCTAATGAAGCCTTTGTCCAACAACTCCGTTAGCTGCTTCTTCAGTTCAGCAATCTCCGCTGGCGCCATCCGGTATGGTTCTTTAGACAATGGAGCTGTCCCCGACTCAAGTTCAATCGTGAATGGATCTGAACGAGCTGGTGGCAGTCCTGCCAACGCCTGAAAAACATCCTCAAATTCTTGCACCACTGGTATACTGCCTAAGTCGACATCCGGCCCTCCTTCTGTAGTAGTGATCGTTGCTAGATATGCCTCACAACCTTTCTCTATCAGCCGTTCTGCCTGAATAGCTGAAACCACCAAACTTCCTGAGGTTGGCCTAACTCCCTGATAAACCAAGACCTCTCCGTCTCTCTCAAACCGCACCTCTCCACAGTGACAATCCAAGTGAGCTCTGTGCTTGCCTAACCAGTCCATTCCCAAAATGACATCGTAGGACTTAACCCTACAGATCACTAGATCCGCTGGCATGTTCACTTCGCCAAACATCACTGAGACATTCTTAACCGTTCCTAGTGAAAACATCACTTGGCCTCCAGCCGCCTGAACTAACCCAAGGTCCTCTCCGGGTTCCTTCTGGAACTGACCCTTTCCAATCATATCCGGATTAACAATACAATGACTCGCTCCCGAGTCAAACAGAACTTGGGTTTCAACCTCACCCATTAGCAAGGTCCCTACACATTCATTCCCTAGAATGCTAAGACTCTATACTAACACACAACAACACGCAAGGCAAGTTTAGAAAATACTAAGTACCACACGTACCAGTAATCGGATGAGAAGTGCTCGGTTCCTCGGCTGCTGCTGCACTCGTCGTGTACACCCTCGGCATAATGGCCTGTCTCTTGGCCTGTGATGCAAGCGCCTCCCCTGCTCTATTCCCTTGAGCCACGGCCTGCTCCACCACTCCTGGCTTAGGACACTCACGCTTGAAATGCCCTGGTTCTCCACAACCGTAGCAAACCCGAACCGCACCATCACTGTCGGACACACGGACCACATGCTGATCCTCCTCCGGACAGTCTCGTATCCGATGCTCTAAACTCCCGCACCTGTGGCATCCACTACCATCGCGCCTACACTCGCCAACGTGAGCCTTGCCACACTTGCTGCACACGCTGCATCCCCCAGATCCTTTGTTCGGTACTCCTTTCCCAAACTTCCGGTTCTGTCCACTAGACTGACCCGCCTTGGTCACGGCTGTACTAGCCCCAGCTGACATCAACAGCTGATTAAACTGAGTCTCATACTGCCTCACTGTAAGCGTCCCCTGACTAAGGTACAGAAACGCCTTCTCCAACTCGTTGTAAGCTTCCTGTGGGAAGTACTTACTCCTGAACATCGCTGAAAATGTCTCATAAGAACAATTCGCGTTCACCAGCCTTCGAACAATTCCTTTCCACCACGTGTGTGCATCACCCTCCAAGTAGTGCACTGCTATGTCCCTCTTGTAACCCTCTGGACATCGGATAGACTCAAAATTCCGTTCCAGTCTTATCCTCCACTCATCTGCCTCAATCGGTGTAGAACCTCCAGCAAAGAACTTGGTTCCCAACCGCACCATATGATCCAAAACCTTGAGGTAACTCGGAACTCTCTCCACATGGTCCGCTTCCTCCTCAACCACATCCGCGTGAACCCCCACCAGTGGTACTACATGTGGTGCTGCTGCAACCGCCGGAGCAGGAGCCACTGCAGGTAGCCTAGCTAGTACCTGTGCTAACATCCCAAGCACAGCCTCTAGCCCCACTGGTGCTACATTCGCAGCATCCCCAGCTGCACCCGCAGCATTCCTAGCCACGTTCTCAGCATCCGCAGCATTCCTTGCTGCTTCCACGGCTGCCACTCTAGCCGCCTCATTCGCAACCGCAGCTGCCTGTCTCTCGGCTTCCCTAGCCCTCTCAGCAACATCACCGTTGACTGAGTTCACAGACCCCGCGGCCTGGTTGTCCCCATTAATTCTCACGGTTCTTCTGGTATCAACCATCTGCAAAGTACACAATGCCAGTTAGCCGAAGCTAACTCAAAATGTGTTTCACAACACCACACAACAACTTACCGCGAGACCTTGGCAGTGAAGAATGGATCAGACCCCCATAAACCCCAAACAAACAAACAAACAACAGCAGTCACCAATTTCAGTCCTAGAAGCGTTAAAACGCTCTGATACCAACTTGTGGTAACCCAACCCGGTAAACCGTACCGCGGATGTGTCCCACTACATCCTCTAAGTCCGTTTCTATACTTAGCCATAATTTCGAACTTTTTCTTTATTTTTCTAAGTCTTTCTTATCGATACACAGTGGAATATAAATAACTCATTTCATTCATTTATCTCTCAAAAACACTTAAACAGATTCGGGGTTCCACATAAATCAAATCACAAGGTTCACTAACGATTACAACCAATCATCTAGCAACCTAAACGGTCAAACACCAAAGCCATAAGACTCTAAACACAAGTCTTAACACAAATAAAAACACACAACCCCGATCCATCCATGTTCATCACTGCCGCCTGGTCTCGCCCCTTTACTGCTTAGTACCTGCACACTCAAAATGAGAGGCATAAGTATTTCATAAATACTTAGTGAGTACGGTCATCCCGTAACACCTGGTCATTACCAAAACACGCAGTCATACTTTTGGATTCAACATTCAACACAATCAATTCGCAATAGACATAACCATATCAAACGGCCGTGATCATCTAGCCTAACCAACCAAGGTCAATCCCTTTTTAAGACCCATGTCTACTTCAGCGAGAATCCCACATCCCCTAAGCTAGTACATGATCCGGATTACCCTGAGGTTAGCTAAATACCATCTATGCCACGGTAAACACCACAATATCCCATAACATAAGGATTGCTTATTAATTCCAAACACATAACATGAAAATCACACAATCAACATGCAAAACACTCAACCATAGCAATCCTACGGTCCTAGACCCAACCACAGTCACGAACTCACCTTAGACAAGGCTAGAAACAGATTGGTCAGAAGAAATCCCGATGAATACCACACCAAAACGATGATATCCGATCTTCCTAAGAATCTCTCGGCTCACGGTACGATCCGATCCTTATCCCCTCGGCTATCTCTTGATCCGTTCACCTTTCTTCGAGCAAAACTCTGTTTTCCCTCAGAAACCCCACAAAACAAGGCTATTAGCTCGAGGTTATCCGATGAAAACTCAACACTTAGGGAAATATCCGATCGCTTACCAGTTTATCTCGGCGATGATCGGTTCTGCTCGGCGATAGCCTGATCTCTCTCGGATATCCTCGGGATAAACTGTTTTTCTTAGGGTTTTCTCTTGACTAAACTCTCTCTTTGCTTTATTTAGCTCAAATAAACGCAACACCCTCGAGTTAAGTCTCAAATTCCCTTATATACTCGCAAAACCCTAGGTAACCCGGACTTATCCGACGTTTTCCTGGTTCCAGTAGGATTATCCCGGTCCGATTCGATTTTCCCCGGCTATTTCCTGTACCGGCTCGATCACCCACTCGATAAATCCCAAAATAGCCGACCAAACACTTGGCCCACGGCCCAAATCCCTTCCCACTCGGATAAACCGCCCTTATCCGAGGTGTTTTCCATTTTTCATCCGGATATTCCTATTTCTCCCGGACAACTTGTCCCACCTCGGCTAATCCTCTATTTCTCTCGGAGGTTTCCTATTCCCCTCGGAGACAGTCCACTGACACTCGGACTAACCTCCTAGACTCTCGGATATATCCCACTGCACTCGAATAAATCCCATTTCCCTCGGACTGGACCCTGTTTTCCCTCGGATATGGTCCATCCGGCTCGGCTATCCAGCCCACATCCGACTATTTCACCGGTCAACACCCGACCATAGTCCGAACCTCCATTTCCCAGCCAGTATCCAACCCTTGGCTCGGTCATCCCTCGGACAACACCCTGTCCAGTACGATCATTCCACATTTTCTCGGATACGGATGCTACAGAACCTCTCAAACATGCAGAGAGTTTCCACAATTTCAGATTCTATTACTGAAATTGTAGTCTGTTGATAACTCGCTGACAAAGGTGGTTGAAGAAAGCGCATAAGCGTCCAATAGCTATCATAACACCTTTTAGTAACAAACCTGGAGAGAAAGAGCATTGAAGATTATAACCATAATTGTATAAGATACAAAGCTAAAAGAACTCATCTTCTACCTTTATTCACAACCGGAAGAAGTTGTTGCATCAACACATGACAATCACGTGATTTATGTCCTTTAACCATAGAGTCTTCTATCTTCACGCACCTGGATATATTTGAGCAGTACCCATCTGGACCTCTGAAGTCAAATAGGCGCTTACAGAATAGTTTTTCTCTTTCTTGGACAATGACCAAGGAGCTGGAGGAAGGTACGTTCTTTTTCCACGGGGTTGGGGATACAAATCCTTCCTAATACCAAGCAGTTGTAGATCTTTTCGAGAATTGATACCATCCTTTGATTTCCCACAATGCAATAGTGTAGAGACAATGCTAGCAGCGACATTTCTCTCCATGTGCATCACGTCTAAATTATGTCTAATCGGCAATTCCTAGACAAAACAAAGACATATAAGAACAAAAAATGTTAAAAACATCTAAAATTAATCTGTTCTGAAAATATAAATATAAATGAACCTTACAAACATACCTTCCAATAAGGTAACTTGATAAATATTGACCGCTTCTTCCATATAGATAGCTCGTCTTCATCTACTCGTTCTTTCTCTTCGTCTGATTCACTGGATTCATCATCAGTATCCGAGCCTGATCCAACACAATCATTCGTCTTCGTCTTCCTCTTCCTTCCAGTTACTCTTACATTCCCAAAATCATTCTTGTAGTTTTTGAGTATTTGATATATGTTATCACCACTTAGAATCCTATATCTTCTCCCATGGTCAGATTTACCATCAAACCATGACTTTTTCCTGCATAATAATGTATGGGTGGCAGACCTTTTCGATGGCACATATATACGTGCTTGCTGCAATTACTCAACCAAATATTGTCTGTGTGTTTCCCACACACAAGACAGCCCATTTTTTCCTTTACTTTGCAGCCTGCAAGATTTCGATATGCCGAAAAAATCCTATATGGTCTAGATATACTCATATATTTAGCATATTTAGCATGCATTTAGTGTAGTTTTCATGCATTCATCTTGCATAATAGGCTAGTTTGCATCAGTTTAGGTCCTAGAGCACTTTTGCATTAGCATTTGCATGTTTCTTGCATTCTTGCATCATATTCAGGTTGCTTTGGACACATTGGAGCTGTGGAGAGTTCGTGGACATGCTAAGGATCAAAGAGGAGCTCGTGGACACTTAGGACAAATCAGCCTTGCTATAAGGGAACAGAGATCGAGAGGCAGATCGAGCTAGGCAGGTTGATCTAGATGAGATCGACCAGAAGATCGACCAAGCCCGGATCATTTCATATAAGAGATCGAGGACAAGATCGAACGAGGTGATCGATCGTGAATACGGATGTGGATTACAGCCATGCAAAACAAGAGCCAGATCGAGACCCACGACACGATCAACCGGGAATCGACCCGAAGATCGAGCGAAGGAGGACGATCCATGAAGAAGATCGAGTGATCAGATCGACTACTCAGCCCGATCCCTACACCTTATCCGGCCAGCTCACTTTTGGACTTTAGTGAGGGGACCATTTCTCTTGTTGGCCTATTTTGGGCAAATTTGTAAGAACCATTCATTTTGTCTCGGATCACTTTTAGCTTTTCTTACTCTCGAAGGCGAATAGCCATTGTTGTCTCTTTTCAAGCTTTTCTTGTTTTGAACCGTTGAATCTAGTTTAATCATTGAGTATTTGCTTAATCTTTCTTCTTTAATCATGTTTAGCTTTTCATTCTTCGCATTTCCATCGGTTTTAATCACGAGTAGCGACTAGTTTCTCTTTGGGTTTAAGGTTGAGGCGATTTAAGGGGTTTAAGGGTTTAAGCTTTGGTCTTTTCCTTGTTCTTAATCTTTTCTCGTCTTGGATTTGGGGTCTTAATGCTTAGGGAGTCTTGGAAAAGATCTCTATGATTCCAGCGCTTTCTTACCTTGACCGGCTCATCCTTTCCCAAACGCCATGGATGCTTAGGGAGCTAGTTAGGCCAGTATTTGAGATCTTTACTTAATGTTCTTTTACCCATCTTTCCACTATACACCATATGTTAGGAGGAAGGGTCGAAGAAAGGGGTCATACCATACGCCATGGATGATCCTAGCTTAAGTTTCTCAAGGCTTAGAGTTAGCTCATCAAATGAGTAGATCTATTGTTTTCAATCCCAAAGCTTGAATCATTGACCCTCTTGAATATGACCCTCAACCTTAGATACTCTTTTAGCATTTTTTTTAAACCTCAAGTAATCATCTTTTAGTTATAAAGCTTGCATCTTTGATCTTTAAAAGTTATTGTTCTAAGTTGCTAGAAATTCTTTGTTTTTCTGCCTTTAAATCTTGATTTTTAGTAATTAGTAGTTTTGCTTTTTAAATTCTCAGTTTTCTCATAGTTGTTGTTAACCCTCTTCCAGGGATTTTAAAATAGTTTTCGTGTTTATTTCGCATTGCATTTAGTTTTTGTAGAATTTCTCCCTCATTTACCCGAATCTGCTTAGCTTTGCATTGCTCTTGCATTCTTAGTGTCTTTCATCACCCAAGCTGGATTGATACCTCTTGCACCTATACTACATCATTAACAGTGCATTTGGCTTTGACAAAACAGTCCCAAAACATTCTGTTTATGAAATGGCGCTGTTGCCATCTTGGGTTTGATTAGAAAGCATTAGGATTTGGAGCTTAGTAGAGACTAAGCCTTTTACTTTTCTTTTGGTTACTCATTGCTATACCATGCTGCTTGTCTTCTCAGGTACATGAATTTGAGGTCCAGTGGTGACAACAATCTTCTACAACCTCTGGACAATATTCACCAACTTGGAAGTGCAAGGCATAGAAGGACAGTAGAGCAAGAACAGAACTTTGAGGAGATAGAGCAACCTGGTCTAGCTGAATTTTGGATTATGGCTGAGCAAGACCAAGAAGAAGCTCCACCTCACCGTGCTGCTGGTGCCAGGGGCAATGGAAACCCCAACCACGCTCTGAGGCAGCCGAGAATCATTGGTGCTGGTGATGCTCCAAACAAACATCATAATCGGTTTGGAATCACTCCTCCACCAGTGCAAAACAATAACTTCGAGATCAAGCCAGGCTACATCTCCATGGTGCAGAACAACAAGTTCCATGGGCTTGCAATGGAGGACCCTTTGGAGCATCTTGACAACTTTGAGCAAGTTTGTGGGATGATAAAGATCAATGGCATCTCGGAAGACAACTTCAAGCTACGGTTATTCCCTTTCTCTCTTCGGGATAAAGCAAGAAATTGGGAGAAGACATTACCTCAGGGGACCATCACTTCATGGGCTGATTGCAAGAAAACCTTTCTGTCCAAGTTTCTCTCAAGCACAAGAACATCAAGGCTAAGAAGTGAGATCAGCGGCTTTACACAAAGGCAAAATGAGACCTTTAATGAAGCTATGGAGCGGTTCAAAGACTGTACTATAGCTTGTCCTCACCATATATTCAGTGAAGAGACACTCTTGAGCACAATCTATAGAGGAGCACTCCCCAAGATTCGCATGTTGCTAGATATCGCAAGTAAGGGAAACTTTCTTGGGCAAAATGTTGAAGAAGGAATGGAGCTAATAGAGAATTTGGCTTTGAGTGATGGGAACTATTCTGAGGATTATGACCGACCACCAAGAGGAGCTGATATAGAAGCTGAAGTCGCTCCATGAGAAGATTGATAAGCTAGTGCTTGTGAATCAAAAACAAGTGCATTATGTGGGAAAAGCCGCAGATGTATTAGATTAGCTAGAGTAATGCCAAGAAGAGGTCAATTGTGTTGGAGGCAACAACTACAACAAGCCACAAGGCTATGCTCAAGGTAATCAGGGAAACAACAACCTTTCCTACAAAAGCACTAATGTGGAGAACCCTAAAGATCAGGTGTATCCTCCATAACAAGGCAAACCCTTTGTCCCTAATAACGTAGGCGGATTTACAAGCAATAGCGGATATCAAGGGCAGCGAGAGGGCAACTTTCAAGGTCCACAACAGAAAGGAAACAAGAATTACTCTCATGTGTTTCCTCCTGGTTTCGTACCTCAACAGCAACAAGCTCAACCGCCACCTCAAGATCCGGTTCAAGCAATGTTTCAACAATTGCTTCAGGGATAAGCAAGCACAAATCAGAAGTTTGTTGACATGAACAACAGGCTGGACTATTCTCTAACTGACGTGTCTACTCAGATCACCAACCTGAACAACAAGATCAAACAATTAGAGAAAGGCAAAGCCAGTTCAAGCGGTCAAGGCAGCTTACCCGGGAAGTGTGAGCAAAACCCCAAAGATTATGCAAACTCTATTACCTTGAGAAGTGGGAAAGAGCTACCACCAAGGTCTGTACCTGAAGACAATGAGGACATTGTGGTTCAAGAGGAGGGGGGGGGGGGGGGGGGGGGGGGGGGTAAGCTTTCGAATGATCATGGGATCATCTTTGACGATGTGTGGATTGCAAGACCTAAGAAGGGCAAAGAAGCGGTTGTAGAGAAGAGGGTAGAGGAGGTTAGCAAAGAAAAAAAAGCTTATGTGCCTCCACCCTACAAACCGAAACTTCTTTTCCCTGGACGGTTCAAGAAGCAGCTGCTTGAGAAGCATAGAGTATTCTTTGAGAAGCACTTGAAGGATGTAGAGAGTGAAGAGGTCTTGGTGTTGGGTGAAGAGTGCAGTGCAATCATCCAAAAGGAGATAGTTCCTAAGAAGTTAGGAGATCCAGGATCATTCACCATCCCTTGTGCTCTTGGACCTTTGAAGTTTGAAAGTTGCTTATGTGATTTGGGAGCCAGTATCATTCTTATGCCTCACTCCATTGCAAAGAAGCTAGGCTTTACAAAGTTTAAGGAGTGTAGGATCTTTCTCGTGCTGGCTGATAGAAGTATAAGGCTTCCTTTAGGCATGCTTGAAGACTTACTCGTGAGGATCAGTGGTGTGAATGTGCCAACAGACTTTGTAGTGCTAGAAATAGATGTAGAGACAAAGGACCCTCTTATCCTTGGTAGACCATTTCTAGCAACTGCTGGAGCCATCATTGACGTGAAGAATGGCAAGATTTCTCTACACTTGGGTAAAGACATCAAGCTAGATTTTGATATTCAGTGAAGTCTTGAAGAAGCCAACCATTGAAGGACAACACTTCTACATTGAAACGTTGGATGAGTTAGCCAATGAGTTGCTTGAGGAGTTGGCACAAGAGGATCATCTTCAGCTGGCATTGACAAAAGAGTGTGGAGAGTATGGTTTTTTTGAGTGAGCAGACCCAGGAGTATGTACACATCCTTGATTCTCGCAAGGTTGTGGAAGAAGATGAAGGCTGATGCCTAAAGATCGATCAGGAAATCGACGAGATCACTCGATCCAGGGCAACGATCGACAAGAGAATCGCGAAGGCTGCTCAATCCAGAGAAGAAAATCGATGAGAAGATTGAGGGAGCCAACTCGATCAGTTCAGAGAACGACTCAGCAACTCGATCTCTTGCTTGATCCATATCAAATCGAGTAAGTGAATCGAGAGAGTGCAATCGATCCAGACTAGAACGAGGGGATGATCGACTGGATGACTCGATCTCTGAGGAAAGAACGGTTCAAGATAGCAGCCTGAAAGCTCATGACTCAAGTTTAAAAGAGGCTGATGAGGATGGCAACGTCAACACAAGCCATGAGGAGGACTGGAGCGAGCTGCTAGCGCCAAAGGTGGACCTAAAGGAGCTCCCGAATGGGCTAAGGTACGCTTTCTTGGGATCTAATGACACTAAACCCGTCATTGTAATTGAAAATCTGAGTGATGATGAATTAAACTCACTCTTTAAAGAGTTGTGGAAGTATAGAAGGGCCATTGGGTACTCTCTAAGTGACATCAAGGGCCTTTCACCAATGCTTTGTACTCACAAGATTCACTTAGAGAATGAAAACACTTCTTCTATTGAACATCAAACACGCTTAAACCCAAATTTGAAAGAAGTAGTGAAGAAAGAGATCTTAAAACTGTTAGAGGCTGGCGTGATATACCCTATCAGTGATAGCACATGGATCTCTCCGGTCCATGTGGTACCAATGAAAGGGGGTATCACGGTCATTAAAAATAAGAAAGATGAGTTAATTCCTACAAGAACCATAACTGGACATCGAATGTGTATTGAACATAGGAAGCTTAATTCAGCCATTAGAAAAGATCATTTTCCTCTTCCCTTTATCGATCAAATGCTTGAGAGATTAGCTAATCACCCATATTACTGCTTTCTTGATGGCTATAGTGGTTTCTTTCAAATTCCCATTCATCCTAATGACCAAGAGAAGGCAACTTTCACATGCCCTTATGGTACCTTTGCTTATCGAAGGATGCCTTTTGGATTATGTAATGCACCAACAACCTTTCAAAGGTGCATGATGTCTATCTTCTCTGATCTCATAGAGGAAATGGTGGAAGATTTTATGGATGATTTTTCTGTATATGGTGCTTCTTTTTCTGCTTGTTTGTCAAATCTTTGCAAGGTACTCAAGCGATGTGAGGAGACAAACTTGGTGCTGAATTGGGAAAAGTATCACTTCATGGTGAAGGAAGGCATTGTACTTGGGCACAAGATCTCTGAGCAAGGCATTGAGGTTGACAAAGCAAAGATAGAGATCATGATGAGCTTAGAGCCGCCGGCTAATGTGAAGGGGATAAGGAGTTTCTTGGGTCACGCAGGCTTCTACAGGCGGTTTATCAAGGATTTCTCCAAGATAGCACGCCCCCTTACAAGGCTGCTTTGCAAAGAAGCCGAGTTCGTGTTTGATGATGAGTGTCTTCACGCTTTCAAGATGATCAAGGAAGCTCTTGTTACCGCACCTATAGTGCAAGCAACAGACTGGAGCTTACCCTTCGAGATCATGTTTAACGCAAGTGACTACGCCGTAGGAGCTGTTCTAGGTCAGAGGAAAGACAAGAGACTGCATGTAATCTACTATGCCAGCCGTACCTTGGATGACACGCAAGTGAAGTATGCTACCACCGAGAAGGAGCTACTAGCCGTTGTCTTTTCCTTTGAGAAGATCAGGATCATATTTGGTGGGTTCTAAGGTCATTGTGTACACCGATCACGCCGCCTTGAGGTATATCTACTCCTAGAAAGACACCAAGCTGAGACTCCTAAGGTGGATCCTTCTTCTACAAGAGTTTGATATGGAGATCAAGGATAAGAAAGGCATAGAGATTGGTGTTGCTGATCATGTTTCAAGAATGAGGGTGAATGAAGCCTTACCTTTGGATGACTCACTTCCTGAGGAGAAACTCATGATGGTCAACACTGTTGTATGTGCACGGCTAGAGGATCAGTTTGAAAAAGTTTTGAGTTTTAAGGAAGAGAACCTGCCTTGGTATGCAGATATACTCAACTTCTTAGATTGTGGAGAGGAGCCTACTCACCTCGACCACTACCACAAGAAGAAGTTCATGAGAGACATCTCTCATTACTTTTGGGACGAGCCTTACCTGTACAAGAGGGAAGTAGATAGCTTATACAGAAGATGTGTTTCAAGAGAGGAAGTAAGGGACATTCTCCTACATTGCCACGGTTTATCATATGGTGGACACTTCGCCTCTTTCAAGACGGCTACAAAGGTTCTACAGGCCGGGTTTTGGTGGCCAACACTCTTCAAAGACGCTCACGAGTTTGTAAAGGCGTGTGAGGCTTGCCAAAGAGCTGGAAACATCACCAAGAGAAATGAGATGCCTCAGGTACCAATCTTTGAGGTTGATGTGTTTGATGCTTGGGGAATAGACTTCATGGGGCCGTTTCCATCTTTATACGGCAACAAATACATCTTGGTGGCTGTAGACTATGTGTCTAAGTGGGTTGAGGCTATAGATTCCCCAACTAACGACTCAAAGGTGGTGGTTAAACTTTTCAAGACTATCATCTTCCCACGGTTTGGAGTGCCAAAGGTAGTGATCAGTGATGGGGGCAGCCACTTCATCAACAAGGTCTTTGAAGGACTTTTGAAGAAGTATGGGGTTAAGCACAAGGTAGCTACACCTTATCACCCTCAAACTAGTGGACAAGTGGAGGTCTCGAATAGACAGATCATGGCTATCTTAGAGAGGACCGTAGGAGTAACTCGGAAGGATTGGGAAAGTAAGCTCGACGATGCCCTTTGGGCGTATAGAACCACCTTTAAGACTCCTATAGGTACCACTCCCTTGACTCTCCTCTACGGCAAGGCATGTCACCTCCCTTTGAAGCTGGAGCATAGAGCACTATGGGCCGTGAAGCAGATGAACTTCAGTCTCAAGACGGCACAGGAGAGAAGGGTTATTGAACTCCACGAGCTTGATGAGTTAAGGCTAGAGGCTTATGAGAGTGCCAAAATCTACAAGGAAAGGACCAAGGCGGTTCATGACAGGAAGCTGGTACTCAAGGAGCTTAAGGAAGGCAGTCTGGTCCTACTCTACAACTCGAGGCTGAAGTTGTTCCCAGGGAAGCTTAAGTCAAGGTGGTGCCGACCTTTTGAGATTAAAGAAGTTCTACCTTATGGAGCGGTTACTTTGGATGGCGAGAGTGGAAAGGCTTTGACGGTGAATGGGCACAATGTCAAGCCCTACTTGGCGAGTGATTGCAGCAAGGAGAGCACCACAATGCTTCTCCAAGATCCACCCCTGGCCTAACCAAGTAAATTCAAGCTAGCGACGTAAAACAAGCGCACTTGGGAGGCATTCCCATGTCTATCTTTGTACATATTTTTGCTTTCTTTTTGTTTGAATTTTATGCTTTTATGTCTAAGTGTGTAGGTGAATGGATAAGGGAACCGGAGATCATGATCTTGGCATCCAAAAGGGTAAGGAAAGGAGAGTTATAGGCAAGAGATCGAGTGCTAGATCGACTTATCTTGGCTCGATTTTTACTAGATCGAGCTAGTGAATCGAGTGGAGTCACTCGATCTAGATGAGATCGAGTTGACAATCGAGTGAGTCAGTCGATCATGAGAGGATAACCCACCCATGTGTTTAACTTGAAATGCAAATGGGGTGTGGATCGATTGACCTCACTCGATCCTCGAACTGGATCGATCAGTTTACTTGATTATGTCACTCTATCCTTGCCAAAACGACCTCTAAATCGATCACGTAGCTCGATCCAAGGAGCATGGCCTTAAGGGCGTAGAATCTTGGAACGAGGGGGCATACTCGATCTAGGACTCGATTCACATCGAATCGAGCCCCTAATTGATCATCCCTCTCGATCCTAGCCAACATGGGCATGAGATCGAGTTCAAGATCAACCAAATGGACTCGATCTCATGCCGAGGTTAGTCCAAATTTTCCTCTCATTTCTCTTTCCCTCCTATATTAAATTCGAATTTTGGTCAAGGCAAGCATCTTTGACCATGAAAGATGTACCTCGACCAACTTTGTCAGAAAACCACTTGTATAGTCCATAGTTTTCTTGGCCTTTTTAGTCACATGCATCCACACTCTCTTATTTGTGTTCGAAATTGTTTTCTAAAAGAAAAGAGAGAGTGTGAGTTTGGTTTTAAAGCTAAAAGCATCTTGCATTCATCATTTTCAAAGGTATTTTTGGTTTATTGCATTGCTTGTTTTAAATTTTTAGAAAATTTCCTTGTGTTTGATTAGGATGAATGTTAGTTGTTAAGGGATTAGGATAATTTTTAGAAGTATCTAAACATTAGGGAAAATTTTTAGATTTGATCCTATCTATAGATATTTTTCTTCTAGTATTTAGATATATTATTATAAATTCCTTAAAAATCTAGGGCGTATGCTATCTCTCTATTGCCCTCTCTTTCTCTTTAAAATCGCCGCCTATACTCATTCTTCTCTTTGAGAATTTGTATCTCAGGTACCAATGGCACCAAAGAGAAGCAGAGATGTGGCAACACAAGGAGAGGAAACTCAAGAAGTGGTTCAGGAGAGGGTTAGATGAAGTAAGGAGGAGAAAAGGCTTAGAAGAGGCTGGAAATGTTGAGGTTCGAACCCACAAAGTTTGCAAGCCGAGACCTTTTGGAGAAGCTTGGTTTGCTGAAGGACTTCGACCTGTTGCTCAAGGACATGAGGCTAGCGTGTTTGTCAAGGATGGATTGCCCCACTTACCCCGAGGCAACTCTAGACTTCCTATCAACCTTGGACTTCTCCTATGAAGATCCAAGCCTTCCAGCTCCTTCCAAGGGTCAACTCACTTTCAAGATAAGGAAGCAAGCTTACCACATGACCATAGCCGAGCTCTGCCAAGCCTACGGCCTCAACGCAGCAGCCAAGCAAGTAGAGTTCCCTCAGCTCAAGGGCGCCAATAATCTATGGGACCTGATCTGTGATGATAACTACAAAGCCAACACCGCCAAGATCAAGAAGGTCTGCAACCCCGTGCTGATATACTCCCTCAAGCTCCTTGCCAACACCTTCAGTGTTAAAAGGGTAGTATGCGACCGAGAGCTGTGCTTCCTCTTTCAAGGCGTTAAAAGGGTAGTATGCGACCGAGAGCTGAATGATGAGCCGATGGAGGATGAGCTTGGCAATGACATCAACTATGGTTGTATCTTGGCCTCTTCTTTGGTCAAGTACAAGGCGTGGGCCTTGAGATGCAAGGCGAGCTCAGCACTGATTGGAGGCTTCCTCACGCCGCTGTTCAAACAAGTCGGAGTCCCTCTTCAAGACTTTGAGCCTTGCGCGGAGAGAGCCTACATGGACGAGCAGTACATGCGCAACACTGACTCCTTGGGCCCTACACCAGCTCCAGGGTTCTATGCTTACCTGTTCACCAACTGTGAGAATGAGAAGAAGGTGTGCATCTTACTCAATCAAGAAGAGACGACCCTAGACTGCATGGGAGCCATCGACTTCTTGCAAAGTGATAAGGAGTGTTTTGCACCACTTGGACTCGCGGCTGCACCACCTCAAATCCCTCGTGCACCTTCAGAGTCACCACCTTCAGATGTCGTGATGCCAGCGAGCTTCGATCTTCCAAAGCATGATTATGAACCGAGGACAAAAGTCGAGAAGTCTCTTGCATCCATGGTGGAGATTCAGCGGAAGGTGAATAAGTGGCAGAGAAAGATGATTAAAAAGCTTGCTAAGAAGATCAAGGAGTTGCAAGGAAGCTCATCTGATGCATCTTTAAGCGAGGAGGTCGAGCAACCCGAGAAAAGAAGGAAGTCAACCGGTGGGATAGAGATCCGTGAGCCTCAAGGAAGCTACCAAGCTGCACGCCTTTCTCTACACAAATGAGCAAGCAAGGAGAAGGGCAAGGCGATCTCTCACGACGCTCATAGAAAGAGCAGGAAGTCTGGAGCATCCTCAAGCTCCAGCCGTGCCTAGCTCCAAGGTACCAACACACAACCTTGTAAATATCATGCATCTCTTTCATTTTCTTGCTTTGTGTTTTGTCTCCTCTTGAATTTGTTTGACACCAAGATGGTGTCATTCAAGTTTGGGGGAGAGTGTGTGTTATTTGACATGTTTTCTTTGATCTTATTTTGTGTTATCATCACTTCAGTCATCATGCATCATGTAAGGCATAAAAAAGAAAAAAAAAATCATAAAATTTTGTAAAAGTTTTTTAAAAAATTCATGTAGCTTGCATTTGAATTGTTAAACATTTTAGGATTGAGTCTAGAATTTTAAGCATTTAGGTTGTTTGCATTTGCATAAGGGGCAAATGTTTTTCTTGAAAAGTGTTTTAAGCTCATGAATTTTTTCATGGCCCTAGTTAGTAGTTCTTTGATGCTTTGTACATACTTTGAAAGTAAGCTCTAACCATATTTGGATCATTTTTTTTTGATTTTTGTGTCTTAAGTTGAACATTCACAAACTGAATCATTTCCTATCAAGTGAGAACCTTGATTTGAATCTTTTTAATTATCATACTTATGCATTTGAAAAACGATACATGGATCACTTATACATATTTAGGCTTTCTTATCCCTTTCACCACTCTCTTGTAAGCCTGAGTAGACTTCCCACCTTGACCCTTACCCTCCTTTCAAGCAAATTTTCTTGTGTGACATCTTTGTGAGGCCATATTTTCGGTTTGAACTTGGCGTAAAGTGTTAGGTTTAGGCGACATGATTAGGCTCTCATATGATTGCTAGCTTTGCATTTTGAAGCTAGTTTTAGGCTTAGGATAGGGCGGGTATTCATGGGAGTTGTTTGCTTTGGTTTCGGTTTGAAAAGATTTTGTGTTTGGGGTTTGAACAAAAGGGAAATGAATGGTTTTAAGTGGTAGGCCTTGTGTTTAAAAATGAATGCTCTTGTTTAAAAAGAAGGTAGCTCTCAAAGAAAAGAAAAAGAAAAAAAAATCAGAAAAGAAAAGAGCCAAAAGGCCAAGTTTTAAAAAAAAAAAAATAAGAGAAGAGAGCTACCAAAATTATTTAAAAGAGCTTAATATGTTTTTGGCCTTGCCACTAGCCTCAAAAAGGGTTTTAAAATGATATTTTTATTTGGGTTTTGCATGGCGCCTTGCCTTGTTGATGTGGGTAATCTTTAGGATCGGAGTGAGCTTAAAAAGAAAAGAAAAATGAGAGAGGGTTTTAGGATCATTGATAGCGTATATGGTTAGATGAGAGTCTAGTCATGTATGCATCGATTGTCTTTAGCTTTAGCATTATGCATAAGTTGAACCTTCTTTGAGAGAACCCATTGTTTGAATTACCCTTATGAATGAGATCATTTTTATCTCATGACCTTGTCCCTAGCCAAATGTATTCGGTTTTAAGGTGCATAAGTGTGATTCACGGTTTAATCTTAATGAATGTTAAAGGTTGGGATTCTTGGATTGTTTGGGATATGAGAATCATGATTTGAGATTAACCATTTGATGAATATGGCTAAGTTCTTTGGAGTATGAGTTTGTGCATTGCATCTCAGGATTAAGAACTAGGACCATTGAATTGATTCATTTGAAAAACACTTTTGCAAGGAATTTGAGCCCCCGTTTTTAAAACCTCCCTTCCTTTCTTGAATTTTGTTCGCTTGAGGGCAAGCAAAAGGCAAGTTTGGTGGAGTTGATATACTCATATATTTAGCATATTTAGCATGCATTTAGTGTAGTTTTCATGCATTCATCTTGCATAATAGGCTAGTTTGCACCATTTTAGGTCCTAGAGCACTTTTGCATTAGCATTTGCATGTTTCTTGCATTCTTGCATCATATTCAGGTTGTTTTGGACACATTGGAGCTGTGGAGAGTTCGTGGACATGCTAAGGATCAAAGAGGAGCTCGTGGACACTTAGGACAAATCAGCCTTGCTACAAGGGAACCGAGATCGAGAGGTAGATCGAGCTAGGCAGGTCGATCTAGATGAGATCGACCAGAAGATCGACCAAGCCCGGATCATTTCAAGGAAGATATCGAGGACAAGATCGACCAAGGTGATCGATCATGAGTACGAACGTGGATTAAAGCCATGCAGAACGAGAGCCAGATCGAGACCCACGACACGATTAACCGAGAATTGACCCGAAGATCGAGCGAAGCAGGATGATCTATGAAGAAGATCGAGTGATCAGATCGACTACTCAGCCCGATCCCTACGCCTTATCCGGCCAGCTCACTCTTGGACTTAAATGAGGGGACCATTTCTCTTGTTGGCCTATTTTAGGCAAATTTGTAGAAACCATTCATTTTGTCTCGGATTACTTTTAGCTTTTCTTACTCTCGAAGGCGAATAGCCATTGTTGTCTCTTTTCAAGCTTTCCTTGTTTTGAACCGTTGAATCTAGTTTAATCATTGAGTGTTTGCTTAATGTTTCTTCTTTAATCATGTTTAGCTTTTCATTCTTCGCATTTCCTTCGGTTTTAATCATGAGTAGCGAGTAGTTTCTCTTTGGGTTTAAGGTTGGGGCGATTTAAGGGGTTTAAGGGTTTAAGCTTTGGTCTTTTCCTTGTTCTTAATCTTTTCTCTTCTTGGATTTGGGGTCTTAATGCTTAGGGAGTCTTGGAAAAGATCTCTATGATTCCAGGGCTTTCTTACCTTGACCGGATTCAGAAATCCCTTAAAGCCAAATCCAAGAGACTAGCTCATCCTTTCCCAAATGCCATGGATGCTTAGGGAGCTAGTTAGGCCAGTATTTGAGATCTTTACTTAATGTTCTTTGACCCATCTTTCCACAATACGCCATAGGTTAGGAGGAAGGGTCGAAGAAAGGGGTCATACCATACGCCATGGATGATCTAGCTTAGGTTTCTGAAGGCTTAGAGTTAGCTCATCAAATGAGTAGATCTATTGTTTTCAACCCCAAAGCTTGAATCTTTGACCCTCTTGAATATGACCCTTAACCTTAGATCCTCTTTTAGTAGTTTTTTAAACCTCAAGTAATCATTTTTTAGTTATAAAGCTTGTATCTTTGATCTTTAAAAGTTATTGTTCTAAGTTGCTAGAAGTTCTCTGTTTTTCTGCCTTTAGATCTCGATTTTTAGTAATTAGTAGTTTTGCTTTTTAAATTCTCAGTTTTTTCATAGTAGTTGTTAACCCTCTTCCAGCGATTTTAAAATAGTTTTCGTGTTCATTTCGTGTAGAATTTCTCCCTCATTTACCCGAATCTCCTTAGCTTTGCATTGCTCTTGCATTCTTAGTGGCTTTCATCACCCAGGCTGGATTGATACCTCTTGCACCTATACTACATCATTAATAGTGCATTTGGCTTCGATAAAACGGTCCCAAAACATTCTGTTTATCAGGTCCACAGAAGCATTGCCCTTAACTTTAATGTAGTGTGACTGAATGCGTCATACGTTAACTCTCCCTTCTCCCACAAATGTTTTTGATCCTCTATTAGGGGTTCTAAATACACATCTATATTGTTTCCAGGTTGGCTTGGACCAGGAATCAGCAATGTCAACATGATGTTCTCCTCCTTCATACACTTGTCAGGTGGCATGTTGTAATTGACTAGCAAAACAGGCCAAGCACCATAGTTAACATTCTTCATGTTGAACGGATTAAACCCATATGTGAAGAGTCCAAGCCTAATGTTCCTTTCTTCAGTGGCAAATGACGGGTATTTATCATTTATTTGATCCCATGTCACAGAATCTACCGGATGACGAATTTTTCCATCGGTGCTCTTATTACTAAATTGCCACCTTAAGTCCTTCGCTATGTCCTCTGGCCTGAACATCCTCTTGAGACGTGGAATGATCGAAAACTACCTAAGTACTTTCTGTGGAATACCTTTCCTCACATCACCAGTGCGCGTGTTAATCTTCCATCGTGGTGAGTTGCATTTCAGACAATTGTCGAGCTTCTCAAACTGCTTTCTCAATAGACAGCAGTCATTTACACAAGCGTGTATCTTCTCATAACCCATATCTAAAAAATCTCAGAAACTTCTTCACCTCGTACAAGGATGTGTGCAAGACATTGTCCTTGGGTAGCATATGTGACAAAGTCTCAAGTAGAAGATCGAAGCTTCTGTCAGCCCAACCACTCTGTGTCTTTAGACTAAAGAGTGAAACAATCCCCAAGAGCTTGCTGTGGTTTGCACAACTTGGATATAGTGGTGTTTTTGCATCAGCTAGCTTTGCAAGAAACTCATCTTCTTGCTTATCCTCAGCCTCAGCAACCTCATTAAAGTCACCCTACCTAACCAGTTCTTCATATATAAACTCAACAGCTTGGTACAACCCTAAAACCTCTTGGTTCCACTGACTTGCATCCCTTGTACCCCAATCCCTGATATCACTTCTGCATGATGATACCAATCTTTCCGCATCTTGTAACTCCAATCCATTCCCCTTGCTACAAGATGATCGACAACATCACTGGCTGAGTGACGTTCTACATTGCGACAGTCAATGCATGGGCAAACAATCATCTCATATTTTCCTAAAGCTGCAGCCACAGACCTCACAATATCCCAAGCACCTCTCTCATAACCAGGATCAGCTCTTTGGTGAAGTAAGATGAAAGCAAAAAAAAAATAACAAACCTTAAACTCTCTTAATCCCCCATTAAACCTATAAGTCCATAACTATATAATGTTTTCACATACCTGTTAAGATGAACCCATGACTTTTCGACAATTATATGTTCTTACCCATAAGGAAAACAAAACCAACCCATAAGAATAACTCAAACACCAAACAAACATATTGACATTCACATCAGCAGTATTAAACAGTCAACTATTAACCAAACAAAAAAACTCATATTTCGATGTGACGACTAACCTCTGTAAGCTTCTGCAGATTAGCTTTCTGAATTAAAGTCGTCTTCACCCCAAAAAGAGATCTTTAAAACTCCTAATGGAGCAACAAGATTCAACATGCAAACCAATAACATCAATGTCTGGATATATATTTCAAAAAAAACAAAAACAGATTTCAAACGAATTAGAACCATAAATCGAAAAGGAGTAACATGAAGACTGTAAAGGAGATTGATTCTTTTGTTTATCTTCATGTTAGGTCCTCAAAGATATCTCTATGGTTTCGAATCGTACTACAATGAGAGTTAATGAAAAGAAATTAGAGAAATCAAAGACATTGACAATCACGAATAAAATTTGTAACTCAAGAAATCGAAAAATCGTAACTCGATTACCTTTCCTGGGTTTCTTCTTCGATATTGTATGTGGACGAGAGCGACGGAGATGACACCAAATCCGCAAGGAGGAGAGCTGATTCGAGGCGACAGAGGTTGAGAATGTGAATGGAAATAGGAAATCGAGGTGACAGAGGTTGAGAATGTGACCGGAAATGGGATTCGTGGTTCAGATGAGAGATGTTGAGATTTTTAGACAGAAAAAGCTAATTTCCTATACAACAAAATTTGGTTAAGTGTTTTGACTGTGTAAGTGGTGGAAAAACCTAAAACTTGGCTAAGAGCTTTGCCTCGAAAATGACTTTTCAGCTATAGTAGTGATTTTTATGTTCCCGCTAAATGAAAACCTTTCTCAGCGCGAATTTAACGTTACAATAGGCTTGGCATCCGGTTTTGGTACTTTTAGTAGCAGTTTGTGAATTTGTGCTACAATGATCTGCTACCAGTTCTTATATTTCTTGTAGTGTCTAAAGATCAATTATCCCTAGCCTCAAATCATTTGTAGAATAGGGATCCAATATCAATCACTTGTGGATGATGAGATGCAAACAATGCCATAAACTAAGCAGGATTGGGGTTTTGATTATGCAAGAGAAAACTGGAAATGCAATTAAACAAAGACTAAACAGGATGAAACTAAGCAAGTACTAAGCAAGATAAATATTGAAAATAAGCAAGCAAAGAGAACTAAGCAAGAGCGATTTAAGACAGTTAATAAAAAGCAAGATCTAAGATCCTAAGCAATAATGGTGAAGTGGTTTTCAAGAGTGACTAAGGGAATTTCTAACAAAGGTAACAAGCAAGCAATTCTCAATATTGTAATCCTAAGCAAGATATCTAAGGAAATATCTTCTTAGTGGTTAATAAGCTAATCGAATCAACAAGACTAGAGTGTCAAACCCACTTTTGATGGTGTATTTTTAATCATGAGCATAATGCTCTGAACCATAAAGCCTAAGATTAGTACTAATAAAGTAAACTTCTCTCACCCAAGTAAGAATTCAGATCAACCTATCAATCTTTTGAACCATATAGGGACCTAAGCAACTAACTCAACCAATTAAGAATATAGATCCAAGCTCAGAATTGCGAGACCTAACAATGCACAGAAATGAACAGGATTCAAACAAAAGCATGTTCTTTCAATGCAAACTATCTAACCATCAAGCAATATTCTCATAACAAGCACTATCTAGCCCTAAGCGAATCATCTAGCAAGGCGAACTATCACTTTGGTGTCACTGAACAAAAGAAACATAGACCACGCTAGACTATCAAACCAAATAAGAAAATCATGCGAAGAGCAAGACTTCAATCCATTAAGTGAACCATTTGGATCAACATTACCATATTCAATCAAAAGGGAGAAGCTTTATGAACAATAATCACTTTGCAAGAGAAGGAAACAATAGAGAACAAACTAATTAAGCTTAATCACCCCTAATCACATCTTAAATTCCACTTTTCTTACTTAAAACCTCAAATCTAAGGTGAATTACTCACTAATCATGTTTACTACCATTTGATTAGAGTTAAACATGATTAGATGAGATTAAGAAAGCAAAAGTAAGGAAAGCAGTAATCTAAACTTCCAAGGTGCCAAAATCAAAGATCAATAAGCAAGATTAAACCATAAAATGCAAGACTTGATTGAAAAATAAAAGTGTTAACAAACTTAGGCAAATCGCCCTTTTTAGGTGAAGAACAAGATATGATAAGGTTTAGAATAGATAATGACATAAGGATAATGTTATATGGCTTCCATTTCATAGTAGGGAACAAAAAGAAGGGTAAAAAACCTAAAACCAAGATATGGTCAAAGAAAATCCGGCCAAACACGCAAAAAAATCATATCGGGGTTGTACTGACAGTGTTTAGCTCAATACACCACTCCGATATGGTCTGGGTAAGCGCGTATTGGTATGTGCAGCTTTCCCTTTTCGATGCAGCACCTCGACGTAGACCAAAGCTTAAGAATCCACGAACCAGTCCTCTTCTTCACGCACCGCGGCTTGCATCGCGCATACTCCACAAAGGTTTTGCTCGATGCTCCTCCTCGATACGGAGTCAAACTTTGCAAGCTCCTTCTTTGGCATCTTTCAAACATGAGCTGCTTCCATATCCTATCAAAACTCCAAGAACCTCCAAAAACACTTGAAAAACACCACAAGTATGCATATATTTGCAATCCTAAACTATATGCATGCAATGTTGATTGTAAGTGCAAATGAGACTAAAATGCTAAACTAATATGCTAAAACAAGAGAAAAGATTAATGAAATGCAGCCTAAAATTCTCTAATATAGCAAGCTATAAAGAGTCCAAACAAGGAGTTGAATTGGCTGAGCATGATAAGCTTGTTGGTGTATACTATGCTTTAAAGGCGCTTGCAAAAGAGTCACCTCCCCAAAAGAAACAAGCTGAACCCAAGAAGAAGAAGCAAGAGCCTCTACTCAAAGATGAAGCATCACCTGTTGGGAATAAGCTTGAGTACATATCTCCTTTGCCTTATCCTGGTCGAATCCTTACAAAATCTCAAAAGGCTGTGCTCTCAAGGTTTAAAAAGATATGGATGATGCTGGTGTTCCCTTGCCTCCAATAGACACTATCATGCAAATGAAAGATCAATTAAGATTTATAAAAGACCTTCTTGGGAATATAGAGAAGGTTGAGCTGATTGTGAACTCCTTAGATGGCAAAAAGAAGAAGTAAGAGGAGCCAACAACCCTCCTCTAACTGGACAAGCTAGAAGCTGATATTGACTTTAACAAAAAGAGAATCATTCTCAAGGAGGTGAATGGTAGAGTTAGCTATGAAATGAAGCCTCCGTCTTCAAGCTTTTCTGGGAACATCACTAGTAATGTGAAAGGAGTTACTGAGAAGCCAGCAGATGTTAACAAAGAGCTGATGGGGATCAAGGTTGAGGCACTGCAAGAAGATAATGACCCTCTTGATCATAATTAATATGATGGTGAATCCATTGATGGTGAACGTCTACTTGGCTTGTTTAATGTGATCAAAGTGAAGCACTATGGTGAACCACTGGTCCAAAGAAGAGGATCAGAAACCCTAAGGAGAAGCTCTACTATGAATCCAACACATAGTTTAAGAAGAAAGGAGAAGGACCTTCATTTCCACTCCATCTTCCTACATTATCCTAACGGTGTGAAAAGTCAAGCTTAGTGATTCTAAACAAGCACACTTGGGAGGTAATCCCATGAATATACTTGTATATATATGCTCTTTATGCTTTTGATGTGTGTTTTTTAGTGTTTTTAGGTTCCAAAGATTGGTCAAAAGGTTCAACCAAAGTGAAAGAAGCTTAAAGGGCCAAAACTGCTTCCATATCGAGCAAATGCACCGTTCACAAATATCAGTGCTAACGAAGGCTATTCACTTGGATTCTGCCTCTAACGCCTTCTAAAAGTTGTATAGGATCCAATGATCTTTCCAATGGCGTTGGAATCAAGTCGTTCTGACCTAGGGTTCGAAGTTACATCGATTTCAAGAACGAACAGTGAACAGTCTGTACACCAAGAACGAACTGTGAACAGTCCATGTTTGAAATGATATGAGTGCCGTAGTTTTTAGTTTTTTGATGTATTGTAGTGAGTTTGAAGTTAAGGCTGCACAATGCTTTGCAATTCTTTCTCTGATATTCATGTATTACGCTGAATCTTGCTTTTAATTTAATCCAACTCTATTAATTAGAACCATGATATCTCTGATAATTGCATTATATAAGCTTGCATTTAGTTCATGTTTTAGTCCTCTTGTACATGTTTTCCTTTGATTTTGTTCCATTCTTCGTTGATTTTAGACTTAGCTTGATTTTAGGTTGTAGTTTGTATTTCTCTTGCATAAGAGATGCTTCAAGGTACCTAAGGAGCCATTTAAGACAAGGAGGAAGTGTGGGAGTGATCCAGGGACTTACACGAATCAAAGAGGAGCAAGAGGAGTCAAGAAAATGGAAATTCGGCCCAGCATCGATCAAGGCACAAACCACATCGATCAGGAGTGATCGATGTAGAGCAGCAGAGAAGATGGTGAATCACATGGGTCAATCACATCGATCACCAGCATCGACCAAGACTGATCGATGTAATGGACATGAGAGCCTTGAAGACCACATCGATCAACCACATCGATCATCATCTGATGGTGTCAAGAACCAGAAGCCCACATTGATCATCCACATCAATCAGGAGTGATCAATGCTGACCCAGACTGAAGACAATGTATTTATAATTTTGCCACTCTGCTTAGACTCCTATAGATACTTAAAATCCCTAATTTTTGGGATCATCATATTATCCAGTAGTTCTTTCTTCTTTTGTTTTTGTTTTGATTTTGTACCTTGAATCATTGGTTGATTTCAATATAGATTTGCATTTCCCTTCTTTTTTAATCTTCCTAATCATTATTAGCTATCTATTTCTCTTTGATTTGATGGTTCCAATGGTGATTAGTGAGTAGTGATTTAGGGATTTGAGATGGGTTAGGTTTGGGGAATTTTATGCTTAATCTATGGTTTCTTAGTGTTAATTCTTTCATTTCTTTTCTTGATTGCTATGTTTAATGTCTGATTAGCCTCAACTAAGTTGATTAGGGTCTTAGGCTCATTTTATGCCCACCATGTGTTTGATGAAATGTCTGAACTGCTTTGCAAGAGAATTGCGTGTTCTAGCTCAAGAGATTGGCTGTCTAGGGAGTGATTTGGCAATATAGGATTGATAGATTGTCTTAATGCTTGATGTTTGTTATTTTACTAATGAGAATTAGTTCTTGATTTGATGATTAGTAAAGAAATTAGTGCCAAGAGATTGAATTAGTCATATAAATGGATCCTCTGCATAAGGAATAGCGTTGTGTGAGTTTGTAAGCATCATATGTTGAGTTGAGAGTTCCCTAGCACCAATAATCCCATCTCAAGTTTTGTATTTCCGGTGTTTTAGTTCATTTCGAATTTGCTCTGTTTTTGCTTATGTTCTAGTTGTTTTGCTTGCTGTTCACTCTTAGTTTGGTGTTTGCTTCATTTCTGCTAGATCCTTTAGGTTGTTAGACATCTAAACTCTCTCTATATCTGCTTGAGTTAGAAAATCTACTGCATTCCTACTGTTTCAATCTTCCCCTTTTGGATTGACATAAAACCTTTACTACAATGACTAGTACAAAGACTGACTGAGAAAGAGACTCAAAACTCTTGTATCAATTTGGCGCCATTGCCATTAGGGGAATGCATTGTTCAGTAGGATTTGTAGAGATCTTGAGATCAAGCTTTGTTATTTTCGTTTTTGCTTACTGATATGTCTTTTGGTCTAGAATTTCTTTAGTAGGTACCACAACAATTTTTCTTAAGTGTCTACAACTACAACTGAGGTTCAAGGTCAAGGACTTTTGGTTCGCATCATCAGAAATTCAGTTGTTGAAGCCTGAAGGTAAATCAGTATGCTGCTGGTTTTGGGTTACCAGGTGCACAAGGTCTTCAAGGGATCCAAAGATTTCAAGGACAGAAAGGTCCACATGGCTTACAAGCAACTTGGGTTCAAAGACAATTGAGACCAATATGTACTGCAGATATACGATCAAGATATGCTTCAAGGAAAGGTATTCTTCCACCAATGGAGACTCAGCAATATGAGATTAAGAGCAGCTTGATTGCTATGGTTCAAGAAAGGAAGTTTTTTGGATTGTCTAACCAAGACCCTCTTGAGCACTTGGATCACTTTTAGAAGATTCGTGATTTGACAAGGCTTAGTGGAGTTTCAGATGATGGTTTGAAGCTCAGATTATTCTCATTCTCTCTTGGTGATAGATCTCAAATGTGGGAAAAGTCTTTAGCACAAGGCAGCATCACCACTTGGGAACAATGCAAAGGTGCCTTCTTAACCAAGTTCTTCTCTCCCTCTAGAACTGTACAATTCAGGAATGAGATCACAAACTTCAAGCATTGGTCTAATGAGAGCTTTGGAGACACTTGGGAAAGGTTTAGAGGCTTCACTCATCAGTGCCCTCATCATGGCTTCACCAAAGAAGTGCTTCTATCAACACTCTATTGAGGTGTTCTCCCATCCATAAGAATCCTTCTAGATACAGCAAGCAATGGCTATTTCCTAGGCAAAGATGTTGATGAAGGATGGCTACTAGTGGAGAACATGGCACTCAGTAATTTATATGGATGATAAATAGCATCATGCAAAAACAACTGAAGAGAAGCTAGAGACAGCACTGCATGAGATGAAGGCCATGCAGGAAAGGGTGGATATGTTGTTCAAAGGCACCACCAAACCACTTCGTAATGTTTCTACCCATAGCCACTACAAAGAGCATCAACTCAAATCTGTTCAGATCCAAGAGGAGCCAGCAATGAAACAAGGCCTTGATGTTTGTCAACAACAGTCCAATGGAGGCACTTACACTAATCAACATCAAGGTTCTTCTTCTCAAACAGTTGGCGCCAACAACTCTCAGATTTCACAAGATTTGGACATAAAGCAGCTTATGTTTCAAATGCAAAAACTCCAATCTGCAGAACTTCAAAGCAGTATGGCTACCATTAATACCAACATAGCTGAAGTTAAGAAAAGCATGACTGCTGACATCCAAAAGAGTCATGAAACTTTCAATCAGAGACTGAGTAAACAAGAGAGTATTGCACAATCATCTTCATCTTCACTTGTACAAGAGTGTGTCAAAGCTGTCACCTTAAGAAGTGGGAAGCAACTACCTCCAAGAGTGGCGCCTTCTACACCCAATGTGGACATTGAGGAACAAGAAGAGGGGGTGATGGTCAAAGATGTTGAAGAAACTAAAGAGGATGAAGTGGTTGAAGCTGGAAAAGGCTCAAAGAACACCAAAGCCAAAGAAGTGGTTAAGAAGAAACCAAGAGAAGCACCTAAGGAGCTAGTCAAAGAACCAAGATACATTCTTCCACCATAGCAGCCTTCAATACTATTTCATGGAAGGTTTAAGAAGCAGCTCATTGCTAAATACAAAGGTCTTATTGATGAGCAAATGAAGAAGATTCAGCTCACTATACCATTACTAGATGCTTTTGTCTTGGTTCCACCATACCAGCAGTTCTTGAAAGATGTTGTGGTTGAGAGAACAAAGGATCTGCAAGGGATGGTGGTACTAACACATGAGTGCAGCTTCATCATTCAACAACAAAAAGTGACTCATAACAAGCTCAGTGATCCAGGAAGCTTTACTTTGTCTTGCTCTATAGGACCACTACTATTTGAGAAATGCTTGTGTGACTTAGGAGCAAGTGTAAGCCTAATGCCTTATTCTATAGCTAGGCGCCTTGGATTCAATAAATTTAAGGACTGCAGAATATGTTTGGTGTTGGCTGATATATCAGTAAGACTTCCCCAGGGACTACTTGAGGATGTGCTAATCAGAATAGGGAATGTGGAGATCCCAACGGAATTTGTGGTTTTAGAGATGGATGAGGAGCCTAAAGACCCTCTCATACAAGGAAGGCCCTAAAATTAGATGTCAAGAAAGGGAAGATTGAGTTGCAATTGGGTAAAGACATGTCTCTAAAATTTAACATCAAGCAGATTATGCAACAGCCCACAATAAAAGGTCAAGTGTTCCAAATAGAGATCTTGGAAAGGCTGCATGATGAGCTTCAAGAGGAGTTGTGTTGTGATGACAAACTTCAAGTAGCTTTGAGAAAGGAGCATGGGGAAGATGGTTAATTGGATAAGGAAAGCTTGGGTTATAAGCTAAGGCTAAACTCTCACTAGGTCTTGGAAGAAGAGGAACCATTTGAGAAGCTGGAATACACAAGGAAAGAAGTGCTCTCAGTTCAAGAAGCTGGTTCTCCAATAATGAAGCTGGCGCCAAAGAGCAGAGCAGCTTAGGAGAGGACTGGAGTGAGCTCAAAGCACCCAAGGTGGAGCTCAAACCTTTTCCTAAAGGGCTAAGGTATGTCTTCTTAGGCTCTAACTCTACTTATCTTGTAATTTTCAATGACAACCTCAGTAGTGATGAGATCCTTGCGCTTGTCAAAGTATCAAGGAGGTTTAGGAGAGCCATTGGATATTCACTAGATGATGTCCAAGGCATTTCTACTAACATCTGCACTCATAGGATCCATCTAGAGGATGAGACAAGAACTTTTGTTGAACCTCAAAGGAGATTAAATCCTAAATCTGAAGGAAGTAGTTAAAAAATAAATCTTTAAGTTGCTTGAAGCTGGAGTGATTTATCCTATCTCAGACAGCACATGAGTCTCACTAGTCCATGTGGTGCTTAAGAAAGGAGGGATCACTGTGGTAAAAAACGAAATTGATGAGCTAATACCCACTAGAACAATAACTGGTCATAGGATGTGCATAGATTACAGAAAACATAATTCTCCTTCTAGGAAAGATCACTTCCCTTTGCCATTCAAAGACCAAATGTTAGAAAGATTAGCAAATAATAAGTATTATTGCTTCTTATATGGCTGTATTGGATTTTTTCGAATCCCTATTCATCCAAATGATCAAGAGAAAACTACTTTTACTTACCCTTATGGCACATTTGCTTATAGGAGAATGCTATTTGGTTTATGTAATGCACCTGCTACTTTTCAAAGATGCATGACTTCTATCTTTTCAGATTTGCTTGAAGAGATGGTGGAGGTATTCATGGATGACTTTAGTGTCTATAGATCCTCCTTTGGTGTCTGCTTGTCCAATCTTTCTCAGGTTTTACAGAGATGTGAAGACACTAAGCTAGTTCTGAATTGGGAGAAATGTCATTTCATGGCTCAAGAAGGCATTGTGTTGGGTCACAAGATTTCAGACATGTTGATAGAAGTGGACAAGGCCAAGATAGATGTGATGCTGCACTTAAAACCTCCAAATTCAGTCAGCGGAGTCAGAAGCTTCTAGGGCATGTTGGTTTCTCCAGGAGGTTCATCAAGGACTTCTCAAAGATAGCAAGACCCTTGACAAGGCTTCTATGCAAGGAGACAGAATTTTTCTTTGATGAAGACTGCTTACAAGCTTTCCTCACCCTCAAAGAAGCCTTAGTGAGTGCGCCCAT
Source organism: Thlaspi arvense (assembly GCA_911865555.2). Taxonomy (NCBI): domain Eukaryota; kingdom Viridiplantae; phylum Streptophyta; class Magnoliopsida; order Brassicales; family Brassicaceae; genus Thlaspi; species Thlaspi arvense. Next base: position 24,009,813 of record OU466863.1, on the reverse strand, counting down.
AGTACAAGCACCAAACTGGGATCTCCACTTTGAGATCATGTGTGATGCAATTGACTATGCAGTTGGAGCACTTTTGGGTCAAAAGGTAGATAAGAAGCTTCATGTTATCTACTATGCTAGATGAACAATGGATGAAGCTCAAACAAGATAAGCTACAACAGAAAAGGAGCTCATAGCAGTTGTCTTTGCATTTGAGAAGTTCATAAGCTACTTAGTGGGGTCTAAGGTGATAGTTTACACTGATCATGATGCACTAAGGCACATCTATGCCACGAAAGACACCAAGCCAAGACTACTTAGATGGATCCTCCTCTTTCAAGAGTTTGACATGGAGATTGTGGATAAGAGAGGCATTAAGAATGGTGTAGCTGATCACCTTTCAAGACTGAGGATAGATGATTTTGTCCCAATCAATGATACTCTACCAGAAGAGCAGCTGCATGCTTTAGGAGTGAAGACTGCTGAAGTGATGAGCTTAGAAGAAAACAAACTGCCTTGGTATGCTGACTTTGTGAACTATTTGGTTATTCTCCAGATTCCACTGAACCTTAACTCACATCAGAAGAAGAGGTTCCTAAGAGATGTCTCTCACTACTATTGGGATGAACCTTATCTCTAAAAGAGAGGGAATGATGGATTGTTCAGAAGTTGCAAAGCTGAGGAAGAAGTTCAAGGAATTCTTCATCATTGCCATGGCTCATCCAATGAGGGTCACTTTGCAACCTTCAAGACGGCCTCAAAGGTACTTCAAGCTGGTTTTTGGTGGCCTAGTTTTTTCAAGGACGCCCAGGCTTACATCTCCTCATGTGATGTATGCCAAAGGAAGGGAAACATATCCAAGAGAGATTAGATGCCTCTAAACTCTATTCTTAAAGTGGATCTGTTTGATGTGGGGGGGATTGACTTTATGGGACCTTTCCTTTCATCCTATGGGAATAATTACATCTTTGTTGTTGTGGATTATATCTCAAAGTGGGTTGAAGCCATTGCCAGTCTAACAAATTATGCTAGAGTTGTGCTGAAGCTTTTCAAGACAATCATCTTCCCAATGTTTGGTAATCCAAGGTGTGTTATAAGTGATGGAGAGAGTCACTTCATCAACAAGGTCTTTGAGATTTTGCTAAAGAAGAATGGTGTTAAGCATAAGGTTGCCACTCCTTACCATCCTCAAACAAGTGGTCAAGTGGAGGTGTCTAACAGGGAGATTAAAGCCATCTTAGAGAAGACAGTTGGTGTTACAAGAAAGGATTGGTCTAATAAGCTTGATGATTCTTTGTGGGCTTACAGGACAGCCTTCAGGACACCCATTGGCAGAACCCCCTTCTCACTCCTTTATGGCAAGGCTTGTTATCTGCCTGTTGATCTGGAATACAAAGCCTTGTGGGCAACAAAACTGTTCAATTTTAACATCAAGACAGCTCAGGAGAAGAGACCCATCAACTTGCATGAGTTAGAAGAAAACCGCCTTGAGGCTTTTGAGAGTTATATGATCTATAAGGAGAGGACAAAAGCTTTTCATGACAAGAGGATAAAACCCAAGAACTTCACGACAGGAGATCAGGTGCTTTTGTTCAACTCAATGCTGAAGTTGTTTCCTGGAAAGCTGAAGTCCAGATGGTCAGGTCCATTCAACATCAAGGAAGTGTTGCCATATGGAGCTGTAACTTTGTTTGACAAGGAAGGATGAGACTTCACAGTGAATGGACACAGGCTGAAGTCATACATGGCAAGTGAGTCCCTTGGAGATGATGTCGATATAAACCTTGAAGATCCTCCACAAGAGTGATCAACCAAGGAAAGTCAAGCTAAGGACGTTAAACAAGCACACTTGGGAGGTATTCTTATGTTATCCTTGTACATATTATTGCATTTTTAATTCATGTTTTGGTTCTCTTTTGCATGTTCTCCTCCTCGTTAGTCCCATTTTCTTCTTCTTTTAGACTTAGGGTGCATTTAGGTTGTTGTTTGAATTTTCTACGCATCAGGGGTGTTTTTAGGTATTTCAACAGCTAAAAGAAGTAAGGAGGAAGTGTGGAAATGGTCCAAGAAGCTAACCAAGAGCAGAAGGAGCAAGAGGAGCTGAAGAAAGCATCTTCTGGAGGTCTATCGATCAATACTGGAAGCCCATCGATCAAGGAGTGATCGATGGGATACCGACGAGTTCCCTATCAATCAAATGAGTGAAGCCTATCGATCAAGACGTGATCGATGCAAAAGCGACGAATGCTCTATCAATCAAGTCCATCGATCAGGACTGATCGATAGGCATCCATCGATCAGGCCCATCGATCAAAGAGTGATCGATGGGAAACCATCAGATGCTCTACCGATCAAGTGTATCGATCAAAAGTGATCGATTGAGGCCTATTGATCAAACCTATCGACCACTTGAGATCGATACAGAAGCAGAATGAAGACCACTTATTTATAATTTTGCCATTTTTGCTTAGACATCTTTATATACGAAAAATCCCAAATTTCCGGGGACAGTTTTTTAACCAGTAATTCTTCCCTCTTTTGTTTTAGCTTTTGATTTTGTAATTTGAATCCTTGCTTGATTTTAATAAGAGTTTGCATTTATCTTTCCTGTTTTAATTTTCCTCATCATGATTATCTATCTCTTTCACTTTAAATTGATGATTTTAATGGTGCTTAGTGAGAAATCTTTTTAGGGAATTGAAATGAGTTAGGTTTAGGGAATTTGAGATTTTGAATATGATTGCTTAATGTTAATTCTTCCATTTCCTTTCTTGATTGCTGTGTATAATGCTTGATTAGCCCTAGCTAGGTTGATTAGGATCTTAGGCTCATTTTATGCCCACCAAATGGTTGTTGAAATGCTTGAACTGCTTTGCAAGAGAATTGCTTATCCTAGCTTAAGAGATTGACTGTCTATGGAGTGATTTGGCAATATAGGATTGATAGAATTGTCTTAATGCTTTCTGTTTATCATTTCACTAATGAGAATTAGTTCTTGACTTGATGTTTAGCAAAGAGATTAGTGCAAAGAGATTAGATTAGTCTTATAAATGAATTATATGCATAAGGAATAGCATTGTTAGAGTTTGTAAGCATCATAGGTTGAGTTAAGAGTTCCCTAGCACCAATTATCTCATCTCAAGTCCCACCTCTTCTCTGTTTTTATTAGAATTCGAAATTGCTCTGTTTTTACCTTTGTTCTAGTTGATTTGCTTGCTGTTCACTCTTTGTTTGGTGTTTGTTTCATTTATGTTTGATCCTTTAGGTTGTTAGACATTCCAAACTATTTATTCTGCTTGAATTACGAGCTCTATTACATTCCTGCTGTTTTAATCTTCCCCTGTTGGGTTGATAAAACCCTCACTACAATGATTAGTACAATGGGTGATTGACATAAGAGTCAAAACTCTTGTATCAATTTGGCGCCGTTGCCATTAGGAGAATGCTTTGTTCAGTAGGATTTGTAGAGATCTTGAGATCAAGCTATGTTATTTTCGTTTTTGGTTACTGATTTCTCTTTTGGTCTAAAATTTATTTTGTTGGTACCACAACACTTGCTCTTAAGTGTCTACAACTGAGGTTCAAGGTCAAAGATTTTGGGTTTGGAGAATCAGAATTCAGCTGTTGAAGCATGAAAGAACATCAGTATGCTGCTGGTTTTTGTTTGCAAGGTCCACAAGGTCTTCAAGGGATTCAAGGCATACAAGGACAGCAAGGTCCTCATGGTTTACAAGGAGCTTCGGTTCATAGACCATTGAGACCTATTGGTGTTGCTGAGATACCTTCAGGTTATGCTTCAAGACAAGGTATTCTCCCACCTATGGAGACTCATCACTATGTGATCCAAATCAGCATGATCACTATGGTTCAAGAGAGGAAATTCTTTGGACTGCCCAACCAAGATCCTCTTGAGTACTTGGATCACTTTGAGAGGATATGTGCTTTGACAAAGCTTAGTGTAGTTTCAGATGATGGCTTGAAGCTCAGATTATTTTCATTCTCTCTTGGTGATAGAGCTAAATTGTGGAAAAAGTCTTTACCACAAGGAAGCATCACTTCTTGGGATCAATGAAAAGGTGCTTTCTTAAACAAGTTCTTCTTTCCCTCAAGAACTGCACATTTCGGGAATGAGATCACAAACTTCAAACAGAGATCTAATGAAAGCTTTGGGGACACTTGGGAAAGGTTCAGAAGCTTCATTCACCAATGTCCTCACCATGGCTTCACCAAAGAGATGCTGCTCTCCACACTCTATAGAGGTGTCCTCCCAACCATAATAATCCTTCTAGATACAGCAAGCAATGGCTACTTTCTTGGCAAATATGTGGATGAAGGATGGCTACTAGTGGAGAACATGTCACTTAGTAATTGGGAATATATGGATGACAAGGAGCAACATTCCAAAGCCACTGAAGAAAAGCTAGAGACAGCATTATATGAGATGAAAGCCTTGCAGAAGAAAGTTTACTTGCTGCTCAATGAGACCACCAAAGCTCTTCCTAGTGTTGCTTTACCAAACCACTACAAAGAGCATCAAAAGCTGTTCAACTCCAAGAGGCGTCAACAATGCAACAGAACCATGCTGCTTATCCACAACAGTCCCATGGAGACACTTACATTCACCAACATCCAGGTTCTTCTTCTCCAACAGTTGGCGCCAGCACCTCACAACCCTCTGAAACTTTGGATCTTAAGGAAATGTTCCTTCAAATGCATCACCTTGAAACTGCAACACTTCAGAAGAGCATGACTGACATTCAGAAGAGCATGGCTGTTGAATTACCAAAAGGCATTGACTCCAGCTTGCAATTTCAACTTGGCTCTTTGAATTTACAGTTCAGCAAACTATAAAGCATTGCTCAACCAGCTACGTCGTCACATGCACAAGAGTGTGTCAAAATTGTCACCTTAAGAAGTGGGAAGAAACTTCCTCCTAGAGTGGCTCCTTCTACACCCAATGTGGACATTGAGGAACAAGAAGAGGGGGTGGTGGCCAAATATGCTGAAGAAACTACATAGGATGAAGTGGTAGAAGCTGAAAAGAGTCCAAAGAACACCAAAGCCAAAGAGGTTGTTAAAGAGAAACCAAGAGAAGCACCTAAGGAGTTAGTCAAAGAGCCAAGATACATTCCTCCACCATATCAACCTACAATACCATTTTCTGGAAGGTTTAAGAAGCAGCTCATTGCCAATTACAAAGGTCTCTTTGATGAGCAAATGAAGAAGATTCAGCTCACCATGCCACTGCTTGATGCTTTTGTCTTAGTCCCACCTTATCAGAAGTTTTTGAAAGATGCTGTTGCTGAAAGAACAAAGGATTTACAAGGGATGGTGGTACTAACACATGAGTGCAGCGCCATTATTCAACAGAAGAGAGTGACCCCCAACAAGCTAGGTGATCCAGGAAGTTTTACCTTACCCTGCTTTATAGGTCCACTTCTGTTTGAGAAATGCTTGTGTGATCTAGGAGCTAGTATTAGCCTGATGCCTTACTTTATAGCTCAGCGCCTAGGCTTCACTAAGTTCAAGGTCTGCAGGATATCTCTAGTGCTGGCTGACAGGTGAGTAAGGCTCCCCAAGGGATTGCTTGAAGATGTACCACTTAGGATTGGGAGTGTAGAGATACCTACTGATTTTGTGGTTTTGGATATGGATGAGGAACCTAGGGATCCTCTCATTCTTGGGAGACCTTTCTTAGCCACAACAGGAGCTAAGAAGGGGAGGATTGAGTTACAATTGGGTAAGGACATGTCTCTAAAATTTGACATCAAGCAGATCATGCAACAGCCTACTATTGAAGGTCAAGTGTTTCAAAGTTAGATTTTAGAAAAGCTGCATGGTGAGCTTCAAGAGGAGTTGTTATGTGATGATAAACTCAAAGTGGCTTTGACAAAGGAGCATCAGGAAGATTGTTACCCAAATAAAGAAAGTTTGGGTTATAAGATGAGGTTAGACTCTCACAAGATCTTAGAAGAAGAGGAGCCATTTGAGAAGCTGGATTTCACCAGAAAGGAGGTCTTCTCAGTTCAAGAAGCTGGTTCTCCAAGCAATGCAGCTGGCGCAAAGTAGCACAGTAGCTTAAAGGAGGACTGGAGTGAGCTCAAGGCACCCAAGGTGGAGCTCAGACATCTTCCTAAAGGGCTAAGTTATGTCTTCTTAGACTCTAACTCTACTTTATCCTGTAATTGTCAATGATGATGAGATCCTTGCTCTTGTCAAAGTGTTAAAGTGGTTTAGGGGAGCCATTGGATATTCACTAGATGACATTCAAGGCATTTCTCCAAACCCCTGCACTCATACGATCCATCCAGAGGATGAGACATGAACCTCTGTTGAACTTCAAAGGAGATTGAATCCTAATCTGAAAGAAGTAGTTAAAAAAGAAATCTTGAAGTTGCTTGAAACAGGAGTGATCTATCCTATCTCAGACAGCACATGTGTCTCACCAGTCCATGTGGTGCCTAAGAAAAGAGGGATCACTGTTGTAAAAAACGAAAATGATTAGCTGATACCAACTAGAACAATCACTGGTCATAGGATGTGCATAGATTACAGAAAACTTAATTCTGCTTCTAGGAAAGATCACTCCCCTTTGCTATTAATAGACCAAATGCTAGAAAGATTAGCAAACCATAAGTATTACTGCTTCTTAGATGCTTATAGTGTATTCTTTCAGATCCCTATCCATCCTAATGATCAAGCGAAAACTATTTTTACTTGCCCATATGGAACATTTGCTTATAGGAGAATGCCTTTTGGTTTATTCAATGCTCCTGCAACTTTTCATAGGTGTATGACCTCCATATTTTCTGACGTGCTTGAAGAGATGGTGGAGGTCTTCATGGATGACTTTAGTATCTATGGATCCTTCTTTGGTGTCTGCTTGTCCAATCTTTCTCAGGTTTTACAAAGATGTGAAGACACTAAGCTGGTTCTGAATTTGGAGAAATGCCATTTCATGGTTCAAGAAGGCATTGTGTTCGGTCACATGATCTCAAAGAAGGGAATAGAAGTGGATTAGGCTAAGATAGATGTGATACTGCACTTAAAGCCTCCAAAAAAAGTCAAAAGAATCAGAAGCTTCTTGGGGCATGCTGGTTTCAACAGGAGGTTCATCAAGGACTTCTCAAAGACTGCAAGACCCTTGACAAGACTGCTGTGTAAGGAGAGAGAGTTTGTGTTTGATGAAGAGTGCTTGCAAGCCTTCCTAAACCCTCAAACAAGCTTTAGTGTCAGCGCCAATAGTTCAAGCTCCAAACAGGGATTTGCCATTTGAAATCCTGTGTGACGCCAGTGATTAATCTGTTGGAGCAGTCTTGGGGCAAAGAGTAGACAAGAAACTTCATGTTATCTACTATGCTAGCAGAACAATGGATGAGGCTCAATCAAGGTATGCAACAACTGAGAAGGAGCTCTTAGCATTTGTCTTTGCATTTGAGAAGTTCAGGAGCTACTTAGTGGGTTCTAAAGTGATAGTCTACAGTGATCATGCTGCACTAAGGCACATATATGCCAAGAAAGACACTAAGCCAAGACTTCTTAAGTGGATCCTCCTCTTTCAAGAGTTTGACATGGAGATTGTGGATACGAGAGGCAATGAGAATGGTGTAGCTGATCACCTTTTAAGACTGAGAATAGATGATTTTATCCCAATCAATGACACTCTACCAGAGGAGAAGCTGAATGTTTTAGGAGTGAGGGGATCTGAAGTGCAAAGCTTAGAAGAGAACAAACTGCCTTGGTATGCTGATTTTTTGAACTACTTGGTTATTGGTCAGATACCAATGAACCTCAACTCATATCAGAAGAAGAAGTTCTTAAGAGATGTCTCTCACTACTTTTGGGATGAGTCTTATCTCTACAAGAGAGGGAATGATGGATTGTTCAGAAGATGCATAGCTGAGGAAGAAATCCAAGGAATTCTACATCATTGCCATGGCTCAGCCTATGGGGGTCACTTTGCAACCTTCAAGACAGCCTCAAAGGTACTTCGAGCTGGTTTTTGGTGGCCTAGTCTGTTCAAGGACGCCCAGGCTCACATCTCCTAATGTGATGCATGCCGAAGGAAGGGAAACATCTCCAAAAGAGATGAGATGCCTCTAAACTATATTCTTGAAGTAGATTTGTTTGATGTGTGGGGGATTGACTTTATGGGACCTTTCCATTCCTCCTATGGGAACAAGTACATCCTTGTAGCTGTTGATTATGTGTTAAAGTGGGTGGAAGCCATTGCCAGTCCAACAAATGATGTTAGGGTCATGCTGAAGCTCTTCAAGACAATAATCTGCCAAAGATTTGGTGTTCCAAGGTGTGTGATCAGTGATGGTGGGAGTCACTTCATCAACAAGGTCTTTGAGAGTTTGCTGAAAAATAATGGTGTTAAGCACAAGGTTGCCACTCCTTACCATCCTCAAACAAGTGGTCAAGTTGAGGTGTCTAATAGGGAGATCAAAGCTATTTTAGAAAAGACAGTTGGTGTTACAAGAAAGGATTGGTCTAATAAGCTTGATGATGCTTTGTGGGCTTACATGACAGCCTTTAAAAGACCCATTGGTAGAACTCCCTTCTCACTACTTTATGGCAAGTCCTGTCACCTACCTGCTGAGCTGGAATATAAAGCCGTTTGGGCAACAAAGCTTCTGAATTTTGACATCAAGACAACTCAAGAGAAGAGACTGATCAACATAGATGAGGTAGAATAGCCTTTAAGAGTTCTAGGATCTATAAGGAGAGGACAAAAGCTTTTAATGAAAAGAGGATCAAACCCAAGGACTTCAAAGCAGGAGATCAAGTGATGTTGTTCAACTCAAGGCTGAAGTTGTTTCCTGGAAAGCTGAAGTCAAGATTGTCAGGACCATTCAAGATCAAAGAAGTGTTACCATATGGAGCTGTGACTTTGTTTAGTAAGGAAGGAGGAGACTTCACAGTGAATGAACACAGGCTGAAGCCATACATGGCAAGTGAGTCCCTTAGAGATGATGTAGACATCAACCTTGAGGACCCTCTGATATCTCTTGTATTTACACCATTTAGGCTTGCATTTAGTACATGTTTTGGTTCTCTTTTGCATGTTTTCCTTAGCTTCTGTCCCATTTTCTTCTCCTTTTAGACTTAGGTTGCATTTAGGATATAGTTTACATTTTTCTTGTATTATGGATGTTTTTAGGTGCTTATGGAGCTAAAAGGAGCTTGGAGGAGCTTTGAGGATGATCCAGCAAGCTAGCTGGACCAAAGGGAGCAAAAGAGACAAAGGCAGATGATCTCTGCAGAGCTTTTTGGTCTGTGCACGAAGGCTATCGGCCAAGGAGTGACCGATACAAGACGTATCGATCAAGAATATCGGTTAGGAGTGATCGATACAAAGTGTATCGATCAAAGGTATCGGTCAGGAGTGATCGATACAAAGGCGCCGAGTGTATTTCGGTCACAGTATCGGTCACTTTCCAGACCGATATGATTTGTATCGATCAAGCCCAGACCGTTACGACTGATCGATATGAACCCAGTCCGAGCCTGTTTTATTTACACTTTTGCCATTACTCTAGGACTTCCTTTACTTTGCCTATAAATAGCCCATTTTCTAGATTTTGGAGGAGTCATGTCAATTTACTGTTCTTAAGCATTTTCTTTGAGTTTGTAAGACAAATCTTTTGCTTTATTTAATATAAGTTGGTATTTACCATTAATCTTTCTTTAATCTCTTTTTTAATCATGATTAGCATCTTTTCCTCTTTTGATTTGGTGTTAAACATGAGTATTAGTGAGTAGTTTGCTTAGAGTTTCTAGATGTGGTAGATTAGGGGAATTTAAGGCTTGATTAAGATTTGCTTAGTGCTTCATTATATGAGTTCCTCTATATTGATCTGTTCTTAAACTAGATTTGTCTTGATCACACTTATCTAGAATTTAGGCTTTCTTTTATGCTCACCAAGTGTTTGATGAAATGTTGATCTTGTTTAATAGAGAATTTCCTGGCCTTGGCTCAAAATATTGACTGTTTGAGGAGCATTTTGACTTGAATAGAGTTGTTTATTAATGCTTTTTGAATGTTTTAGCACTAATGAAAGTTAGTTCTTTTAAGATGTTTAGCAAAGGGCTATTTTACAAGACATTGGATCTAGCTTGATTGATTGTGAACTCTATGTCTAGGAATCACCATTGCTAGCTTGTTTGCTTGATCAATGCTGCTTGAAACAACCTTAATTAGTTCTTGAATTACCCAAAGTCAATAACCACATCTAGGAACTTGCCTTTCTCTTTTGTTATATTTCGGATTTGCTCTGTTTTGCTCTGTTTTGCTTGCTTAATCTTGTTTAAACTGCCTTTTTCTTTATTCTTTTTGTTGCTTGATCATCTTAGGGTGTTAGATTGGTTGCTTAGGCAACAAAAAGCCTTCTATGCTTGCTTGACTTAAGGATTTATACTCCCAACTCTTCTGCTTTCAACTAAACCCATTTGGATTAATAAAAACCCTATGCTATGCTACAACTGACTAGTACAAGCTTGGGTGATTGACCAAGAGACCCAAAAACTCTTGTATCAATTTGGCGCCGTTGCCACTTGGGTTTACAGTTTGAAACATTAGAGTTTGTAGAATCTTTAAGATCATGTTTTTAGTTTTCTTTGGTTACTAATCTCCTTTGACTCTCTTTGCTGTCTTTCAGGTATATGAACTTGAGATCCAGAGGTTCAAGCAATCTTGTGGAGACAACATCAATCTGTTGGACAGAGATCAGAGAGCAAGGAGACAGCAAGAAAGACAGCAACACTTGGAGAGACTTGGGATGAACAATCAGGATCCTGTTATGGATGATATTAGATTCCAGGGTCCTCAAGGAGCTGTTGGCGCTTCGGGTATAGAAGGACATCAAGGTGTTCAGGGCTTACAAGGTGAGCAAGGACTAAGAGGAGCTGCACAAGCTCCAAGAGCAGGTATACCCATTGGCCCTGGTGATGGACCAAATGCCTACAACAACAGGACTGGCATAATTCCACCAGCAGTCCAAAACAACAACTTTGAGATCAAGCAGCAAGTTCCATGGGTTGCCACTTGAAGATCCTCTAGACCATCTTGATAATTTTGATAGGCTATGCTCCCTAACAAAGATCAATGGGGTGAGTGAGGATGGCTTCAAACTCAGGTTATTCCCTTTTTCTCTTGGAGACAAAGCACACCAATCGGAGATGAACCTGCCCCAAGGAAGTATCACCAGTTGGGATGAGTGCAAGAGAGCCTTCTTGGCAAAGTTCTTCCCTACTTCAAGAACTGCAAGAATAAGGAATGAGATTTAAGGGTTTTATCAAAGGAACAATGAAAGCTTTGGTGAAACTTGGGAAAGATTCAAGGGCTACACATTGCAATGCCTCATCATGGCTTCTCACAAGCCTCTTTGCTCTCCACTCTCTACAGAGGAGCCTTGCCTAAGATAAGAATGCTTTTGGACACTGCATCAAATGGGAACTTCTTGTCAAAAGATGTAGATGAAGGATTAGAGCTGGCAGAGAATCTGGCTCAGTCAGATGGAAACTATAATGAGGAATTTGACAGAGCTCCAAGATGTGCAAAGGATGAGTTAGAGTCTAGCAGGAAAGAAATCAAATCTCTACATGAGAAGCTGGATTTGTTGTTAAGGGAGAAGAAAGAGGTCAACTTTGTTGGAGACATGGTTCAGCTTGATGATCAAGAACAATGCCAAGTTGAGGAGATGAACTACTTGGGCAACCAAGGTGGATACAATAGCTATGGGAACTACAGACCAAATACCAACTTGTCTTACAGGAGCAACAATGTTGCTAACCTACAGGATCAGGTTTACCCTCAACAGCAATAGCAAGCTGCCCCAAGACCTTTTGCTCCCTACAACAATCAAGGCTTTCAGCAAAGGAACAACAACTACCAACCTAACGCGCCCTACAACCCTCCAGGATTCAATGCCCAAGCTCAAGGACAAGCTTCTTCCAGCTCTCAAGACACTGAACTCAAGACTCTCATGCATCAAATGATCAACACTCAAGTCACCACAACCTTGGAAATGAACAAGAAGTTTGCAGACGTCCACAACAAAATCGATTCAGTACATGTAGAGCTCAGCAACAAGTTTGAAGGGTTGGCTGCAAGAGTCAAAACACTGGAGAACAACAAAGGCATAGCTGGTCCCAAGCCTCAAGGACACTTTCCTGGAAAACCAGAAGCTAACCCAACGGAGTTCTGCAATGCCATAGTCATAGAAGAAGAGAGCTTCTCAGCTAAAGAGGAGGCTATCATTGAAGAGTTCCTCTACTTGTTCACTGAGGACACTGACCCTCAAAGTGGGGGGGAAGAGTTCTTGGAAGTTGAAACTAATCAAGGAGCTGCAGAAGAAGAACACTTTAAATAAGGGGAAAACACAGAAGAAGAAGAAGAAGAAGAAGAGTGGTGGGCGCCACATGAAGTTGTTGATAACACCAAGGACTACTTAGTTGAAGTTCCTGATGATGAAGAGAAGACTCAAGCCGCTAGTGCAGAAGTATGAGACACTCTATGCTGCTCAAATGGAAATGAGGGGTTTGAATGGCCAAGAGGAGCTTCAGAAGCTAAGGGTTAAAGCTGGAGCATATGAGGTTCAGGAGCTTAATGTCAAGAAACTTGGAGATCCAGGATTTTTCACTCTCCCATGTGAACTAAAAGGGCCGACCTTCAAAACCTGTCTTTGTGCTCTTGGAGCAAGTATCAAACTTCTCACTGATAAGTATTCTTTTAAGCTAGCTTTAATCAAACATAAAGCATAGTTTTGTTCTTGTTATACTTCAGGAATCAATCCAAATCAGGTTGATGAAAGAAACCAAGAATACAAGAGCTCTGTAAACCTAAGTGAAATCCGGATAATTTGAGGAGAAAATCTGTAAAAACTAATTGCAGCTACTAAATGACCACGAAAACTATTTTAGAATCCCCACTGATGGGTTAAACAAATACCAGATGACCTCTAAGAATTTAAAATGCAATTATACTGGTTTTTAAAATTCGAAAACTAAAAGTAGATAAAAAGGGAAAGTTTTAACAACCTAGGACAAATTTCAAGACAAAAGATTCAAACTTTAAAACTATGATGACTTTAAGTTTTAAAAGGGTAAAAGTAGATTCAAGGTTGAGGATCACGCTTAAGGATGTTCAAGGTCTAAACTTTGGGTTTTGAAAACATAGATCTACACATTTTAGTGCTATCTCTAGGCCTTGAGAAGCTAAGCTAGATTTATCCATAGCGTTTGGAATAAATCCTTTCCTCAACCTTTCCTCCTAACCCATAGTGTGTGGTGGAAAGAAATGGTGAACAACATGAAGCATAAATCTCAAAAATGGCCTCACTAGCTCCCTAAGCATCCATGGCGTTTGGGAAAGGATGAGCTAGTCTCTTGGATTTGGATTTACGGGATTTCCTAAGTCTGCTAAGATAAGAAAATCCCTGAGATCAAAGAGATCTTTCTCAAGAGTCTCTAGACATTAAAACCCACAAATCCAAGAAGAGATTAAGTTAAGTGCAAGAAAAACCCAAGCTTAAACCCTATTAACCCCCTTAATCACCTCAACCTTAAACTCTTGGTGGATTACTCACTACTAATGATTAGAACATATGAAAATGCAAAGGAAGAAAGGATGAACATGATTAATCGACTAAACAAGAAAGATTAAGAGGAATACTTAAGATTAAAAGCAAGATTAAGGTTTTATAAAATATGAAAAGCTTCAAAAACTAACAATGGCGGTTTTTTTAAGACTTAAAGAAGAAGAGACAGATTGTATGGTTCTCTCCCATCGCCCAAAATAGGGTAAAAACATTTTATACCAAAAGGGTAATGGTCCCCTCACTAAACTCCAAAAACGTGAGCTGTCCGGATAAGGTTAGAGATCGACCTGAGTCATCGATCTCTTACTCGATCTTCCGCATAGAACGTCCTCTTTTGCCCGATCGTTGGGTCGATTCAGTCGGGTGGATCGAGCGCTTCTATCAATCGTCTAGATCGACCTGCCTAGCTCGATCTTCACCTCGATCTCGGTTCCTTTGCTACATGGTCGAGTTCTTCCAAGTATCCATAGGCTCCCTTTCGATCCTTAGCATATCCACGCACCCGCCATAGCTCCAGTGTATCCAAAACAACCTGAATATGATGCAATAATGCAAGAAATATGCAAATGCTAATGCAAAGTGTTCTAGGACCTAAAATGAGATAAATGGTACAAACTAGCCTCTTATGCAAGATGTATGCACGAAAACTACTCTAAATATATGCTAAATATGCGAAATATATGAGTACTCCAAGCAATGGTTTATCTCAAAAAGGATTGAACTTGCGCATAATGCTAAAAGTAAAAGGCAATGTATCCATACATGACTAGACTCTCATCTACCCAAATATACTAGGAATGATCCTAATCCCTCTCTCATTTATTTTCTTTTTTTTTCTTTTTCAAGCTCACTCACCCTCTAGAAACTACCCAAATCAAACAAGGCAAGACGCCAAGCATAACCCATATAAGCACCATCATTCAAATTCATCCTAGGGAAACATCTTCAACCATTCTTATAGCTAGTGGTATGGCCATACATATATTTTTAGCTCTTTTCTTTTCTTTTGATAGCTCTCTTCTCATAAATTTTTTTTTTCTTTATGCACTTGGCATTTTGGCTCTTTTCTTATATATTTTTTTTTTCTTTTTGAGAGCTATCTCCTTTTCTTTTCAACTGGAGCTTTTATTTAAAACAATTCAAGACCACCCACTTAAAACTATGTATCCCTTTTTATTCAAACTCCAAACACCAACTTCCTTTGAAACCCGAAACAAGTATGCATATTCAACAACACCCGTGAATTCCCACCCCAAATCAAGCCTAAAACTAGCTTCAATTTGCAAAGCTAGCATCAATATGAGGGCCTAACATGTCGCCCTAAACCTAACACTTTATGCCAAGTTCAACCAAAAATTTAAGGCCTCACAATATCACACACGAAATTTGGCTTGAAAGGAGGGTAAGGGTTAAGGTGAGGAGTTCTATTTAGGCTTACAAAAGAGTGGTGAAGGGAATAAGAAAGCCTAAATATGTATATGTAATCAATGTATTCTTTTTCAAATGCACAAGTATGATAATTCAAAATTCATGTTAAAGTTTCACTTGATAGGAAAGGATTCAATTCAAGTTTGTTTCAGTCTTAAGCCAAGAAAATCAAGACAAATGGTCCAAATATGGTTAGAACTTACTTTCAAAGCTTGTATAAAGCATCAAAGAACTACTAACTAGGGCCTTGAACCAATTCATGAGCTTAATACACTTTACAAGGAAATGTTTTATATCATTGCCCCCTATGCAATTGCAAGCAACCTAAATGATAAAAATTCTAGACTCAATCCTAAAAAATTTGACAATGCAAATGCAAGCTATATGATTTTTTTGAAATTTTTAAAATTATTCTGATTTTTTTGTATTTTTCTATGCACTTAGATGGATGCATGAAAACTCAAGGATGTGAACACAAAATAAAATCCAAATAGAAACATGTCAAAGCACACATTCTCCCCAAAACTTGAATGACAACGTCTCAGTGTCAAACAAATTCAAGAGGAGACTAAAATCCACAAAGCAAAAATTAAAAAAATGCAAGATATATACAAAGGTTGGAGTTTTGGTACCTCGGAGCTAGGCATGGCTGGAGCTTAAGCTTGCTCCGGTCCTCCTGCTCTTTCTTGGAGTGTCGTGAAGTATCCCCTTGTCCCTGCTCCTGCTTGTGCCTTGGTGTAGAAAAAGACGCCCAGCTTGATTACCATCTTGAGGCTCACGGATCTTCACACCTCTGGTTGAGTGTCTCCTCATCGTTTTGCCCATTTGCTCAACCTCGTCACTCAAAGTCATCTCAGATGAGCTTCCTTGTTGAAGGACTTTGATACTTCTTTGCTAGCTTCTTGATCATCTTGCCTTGCCACTTGTTAACCTTGCGTTGAATCTCAACAACCGAGGCAAGGAATTTCTCAGCCTTTGTCTGTGGCTCATAGTCAAGCTTGGGGAGATCAAAGCTTGGGGGCATCTCAGCATCTGTAGGAGGGGATTCTGAGGGTGAATGAGTGAGCTGAGGTGGGGCTGCTGTGTGTCCAAGAGGCGCAAAGCATTCTTCATCGTTTGGTAAGAACTCTATTGTGCCGATGCTTTGTAGGTGCGTTTCATCTGGATTGGGCAGAATGCAGACTTTCTTCTCATGGTTATGGTTGTACAACAAGTAAGCATAGTAGCCTGGAGCTGGAGTAGGTCCCAAGAAATCGGTGTGGCTCATGTAGATTTCATCCATGTACGCACGCTCCACACAAGGCTCAAAATCTGCAAGGGGCACTCCCGCTTGTATGAACAATGGCGTGAGGAAACCTCCAATGAGTGCAGAGCTTGCCTTACATCTTATTTCCCAAGCCTTGTATTTGATCAAGGAGGAAGCCAAGATGCAGCCGTAGTTGACGTCTTCCCCAAGCTCATCCTTCATTGGCTCCTCATTCTCCTCCCATTGCATACAATCTTCTTAATCCCTTGGAAAAGGAAGCATAGCTTGTTCTTGGTCACTGTAGGGGTTGTGGATCTTCCACTGAATATGTTGGCCAGCAGCTTGAGGGTGTACCTTAGCCAAGGATTTCGCACCTTCTTGATCTTGGCGGTATTGGCCTTGTAGTCCCCATCGCTAATCAAGTCCCATAAAGCATTCGCGAATTGAACCGGGGGAACTCCACAAGCGTGGCTGCAGCATTGAGACCATAAGCTTGGCATAGCTCAGGGATGGAGAGGTGGTAGGCTTGTTTTCTGATCTTGAACGTGACATGACCCTTGGATAGAGTTTGGATGCTTGGATCTTCATATGAGAAGTCCAAGGTGGAGAGGAAATCAAGCGTGGCCTCGGGATAAGTGGGGAAATTCATCCGTGATAGGCAAGCAAGGCCCATTCCCCTGAGAAACTCATCAAACTCCTCCAACAACCCTAGCCTTTCCAAGAGATCCCTACTTGCAAACTTTGTAGGCTCAAAACGCAACCTCTCAAGCCTCTTCTTTGTTTTCTTCTCTTCCTTACTCCACCTGACCCTTTCTTCAACTACTTGCTGTGTTTCCTCATGAGTTGCCAAATCTCTGCTTCTTTTCTTGGGTGCCATGGTACCTGAAATGCAAGTTCTCAAAGAGAAAGTGAGGATAGGTGACGATTAAGAGAGAAAGATATGGCAAAGAGGGAAAATATCTAAATATAAGTCCTAGATTTTTGGGGATATTCTAAAATACATCAATAAATAGAAGAGGAGAGTCTCTTGAGATAAGACTAAATCAAGAAAATTTCCCTAATACTTAGATATTTCTAAAAATCCATCCTAATCCATAGCAAATATCATTCAACCATTTCAACAAAAGGAAATTTTCTTGAAAACTCAAATATGCAATTCAAGAAATTCGAAAATACCTTTGAAATGGGATGATTATAAGTTGCTCTCTATCCTTCAAAACCGAAACTCACACTCTCTCTCTTTATGTTTCTAAAAATCAGTTTGTATGCAATTTGAAGGGAGAGTGTGTATGAAAGGTTTTATAAAGAAAAAATCTTTTGGACTCATGCATGCAAGTGGGTTTTTGAAGAATGTGGTCAAGGCACGTTTTTCATGGTCAAAGATGCTTGCCTTGACCAAAATTCAAATTCAAAATGAGAGGAAAGGAGAAAGAAGGAGGGAAAGTTTAAACCAACCTTGGCATGAGATCGAGTCAAACCGGTCGATCTTGACCTCGATCTCATGCCCATTTTGTCCGTGATCGAGAGGCTTGCTCGATTGGAGGCTCGATCTGATTTGAATCGAGCCTTAGTTCGAGTCTCCTCATCGTTTCAAGATTCCTCGTGGTTGTGGCCATGCTTCTTAGATCGAGTTCCCTGATCGTTCGCGAGGTCGTTTTGGCGGAGATCGAGTGAGCTGATCGATCCTGCCATCGATCTAAGTTCGACGATCGAGTGAGACCAGCCGATCCACACCCCGTTTGTATTTCAAGCTAAACGCATGGGTGGGTCATCCTCTCGATCTCGACTGATTCACTTGATTATCTACTCGATCTCGTCAAGCTCGAGTGACTTCACTCGATTTACTAGCTCGATCTAGTAAAGATCGAGCCAGGACAGGTCGATCTGTCACTCGATCATTTGCCTCTGCTTCTCCTTTCCTTGCCTTGTTAAATCCAAGATCATGATCTCTGGTTCCCTTCTCCTTGTACCTACGCACTTAAACTAAAAAGCATAAAATTGAAACAGAAATAAATCAAAAATATGTACAATGATAGTCATGGGATTGCCTCCCAAGTGCGCTTGTTTTATGTCTCTAAGCTTGACTTTACGTGGTTAGGCTAGAGGGGGATCTTGGAGAAGCAACGTGGTGCTCTCCTTGCTGCAATCACTTGCCATGTAGGGCTTGACTCTATGCCCATTCACTGTGAAACTCTCTCCACCCTTGCCAATCAAAGTTACTGCCCCATATGGTAGCACATCTTTTATCTCAAACGGACCGCACCATCTAGACTTGAGCTTCCCGGGAAATAACTTTAAACGTGAGTTGTAGAGCAGAACCATGCTTCCCTCTTTGAGCTCTTTAAGCACCAGCTTCTTGTCATGAAGGGCTTTGGTCCTCTCTTTGTAGATCTTGGCGCTTTCATAAGCATCCAACCTCAATTCATAAAGCTCATGAAGCTGCACTAGTCTTCTCTCTTGTGCCGTCTTGAGAGCGTAATTCACTTGTTTCACAGTCCAAAGCGCTTTGTGCTCTAACTCCGCAGGGAGGTGACAAGATTTACCATAGAGGAGGTTAAAAGGCGTGGTACCAATGGGAGTCTTGAAAGCCGTCCTATAAGGCCAATGAGCGTCATCAAGCTTGCTTGCCCAATCTTTCCTAGTCACTTCCGCGGTTCTCTCTAGGATGGTCTTGATTTGCCTATTTAAAACCTCCATTTGGCCACTGGTTTCAGGGTGTTAAGGTGTGGCCACCTTGTGCTTGACTCCATGCTTTCTCAAAAGACCCTCAAAAATCTTGTTGATGAAGTGGCTGCCTCCATCACTAATCACCACCTTAGAAACTCCAAACCTTGGAAAAATAAATTGTCTTAAAAAGCTTGACTACCACCTTTGAATCATTAGTTGGTGAGGCTATGGCTTCCACCCACTTAGATACATAGTCAACAGCCACTAGGATGTACTTGTTGCCATGTGAAGATGGAAATGGACCCATAAAATCTATTCCCCAAGCGTCAAAGACTTCCACCTCAAAGATAGGTACTTGCAGCATCTCATTCCTCTTGGTTATGTTCCCTACTTTTTGGCAATATTTACATGATTTTATAAACTCATGTGCATCCTTGAAGAGTGTCGGCCACCAAAACCCAGCTTGGAGAACCTTTGTAGCTGTCTTGAATGATGCAAAGTGGCCACCATAAGTCATATCGTGGCAATGGAGTAGAATGTCTCTTGCTTCTTCTCTTGTGACACATCTTCGGTATAGGCTGTCCACACACATCTTGTATAGATAAGGATCATCCCAAAAGTAGTGAGAGATGTCCCTCATGAATTTCTTCCTATGGTAATGGTCCAAGTGAGTAGGCTCTTCTCCACAAGCCAAATAGTTAACAATATCCACATACCATGGTAGATCTTCCTCCTTTAGGCTCAAGACTTCTTCAAGCCTCTCCTCTAGCTTTGCACATAACACGGTGTTAACCATCATAAGCTGCTCTTCAGGGAGTGAGTCATCCAATGGCAAGACATCATCCACCATCATCCTTGAAAGATGAGCCGCTACACTGTTCTCTATACCCTTCTTATCTTTGATCTCCATGTCACACTCTTGCAAGAGAAGGATCTATCTTAAGAGTCTCGGTTTGGTGTCTTTCTTGGAATATATGTATCTCAAGGCAGCATGGTCAGTATACACAATGACCTTAGAACCCACCAAGTAAGACCTAAACTTCTCAAAAGCAAAGACCACGGCTAGAAGCTCTTTCTCGGTGGTTGCATACTTCACTTGTGTATCATCCAAGGTACGGCTTGCATAGTAAATCACTTGCAGCTTCTTGTCCTTCCTCTGACACAAAACAAGCACCCACAGCATAGTCGCTTGCATCACACATAATCTCAAAGGGCAAATCCCTATCCGGAGCTTGAACTATAGGCGCGGTGACCAAGGCTTCTTTGATGGTCTTAAAAGCTTGTAGGCATTCTTCATCAAAGATGAACTCGGTTTCCTTTCACAGTAGCCTTGTAAGAGGACGTGCTATCTTGGAGAAATCCTTGATAAATCTCCTATAGAAGCCAGCATGCCCCAAGAAACTCCTAATCCCTTTCACGTTAACCGGAGGCTCTAAACTCATCATAACCTCTATCTTGGCCTTGTCAACCTCAATCCCACGCTCAGAAATTTTGTGCCCAAGCACAATGCCTTCTCTCACCATAAAATGACACTTTTCCCAATTTAGCACCAAGTCTGTCTTCTCACATCTCTTGAGAACCCTGCAAAGATTTGACAAACAACCACCAAACGAAGCATCATACACAGAAAAATCATCCATGAAAACCTCTACCATTTCCTCTATAAAGTCAGAGAAAATAGACATCATACACCTTTGGAAGGTTGCTGGTGCATTACATAACCCAAATGGCATCCTTCGATATGCAAATGTACCATAAGGGCATGTGAATGTGGTTTTCTCTTGGTCATTAAGGTGAATGGGGATTTGAAAGAAACCGCTATAGCCATATAGAAAACAGTAATTTGGATGATTGGCTAATCTCTCTAGCATTTGGTCAATGAAGGCAAGAGGGAAATGATCTTTCCTAGTGGCTGTGTTGAGTTTCCTATAGTCAATACACATTCTATGTCCGGTTATTGTCCTAGTAATAATTAACTCATCTTTTTCATTTCTTATAACCATGATACCCCCTTTCTTTGGCACCACATGGACTGGAGAGACCCATGTGCTATCACTGTAAGGGTATATCACGTCAGCCTCTAAGAGTTTTAAGATTTCTTTCTTAACTACTTCTTTCAAATTTGGGTTCAAACGTCTTTGATGCTCTATAGAAGATGTGTTTTCATTGTCTAAATGAATCCTATAAGAACAAAGCATTGGTGAAAGGCCCTTGATGTCACTGAGAGAGTACCTAATGGCCTTTCTATACTTCCTCAGCTCCCTAAGGAGTGAGTCTAACTCATCATCATTTAGATCTTCATTCACAATGACCGGATATGTATCATTTGGTCATAAGAAAGCATACCTTAGCCCGTTTGGAAGCTGCTTTAGGTCCACCTTTGGGGCTAGCACCTCACTACATTCCTCCTCTTGGCTTGTGTTGAGGTTGCTGTCCTCATTCGTCCCTTTTGAACCCGAGTCATGAGCTCTTAAGCTACCGTCTTGGACCGTTCCTACCGCTGAGATCGAGCCAGTCAGTCGATCGCTCCCTCGATTTAGGCTAGATCGAGTGTACTCCCTCTATTCACTTGCTCGGTTGGATATGGATCGAGCAGGAGATCGATTCACAAGGTCATTCTCTGAACGGATCGAGTTGTCTCGATCGATCGTCTCATCGATCTCTTTCCTGGATCGAGAAATCTGATCGATCTCCAGATCGATCTCTAGGCACTGGCCTTGATCTTCTTTCACAACCTTGCGAGAATCAAGGATGCGTACATATTCCTGGGTTTGTTCACTCAAGAAACCATACTCCCCACACTCCTTTGTCAAAGCCAGCTGTAGATGATCCTTTGGTCCCAATTCCTCAAGCAACTCATCGGTCAATGAATCCAAAGCTTCTATGTAGAACACTTGTCCATCAATCATTGGCTTCTTCAAGAATTCTATGATGTCAAAGTTCAGATTGATGTCTTTGCCCAGGTGCAGAGAAATCTTGCCATTCTTCACGTGTATGATGGCTAGCAGTTGCTAGAAAAGGCCTACCAAGGATTAGAGGGTCTCTTGGTTCCTCATCCATTTCTAAAACTACAAAATCTGTTGGCACATTCACGTTGCTAATCCTCACGGGTAGGTCTTCAAGCATGCCTACAGGGAGCCTTATACTTCGATCCGCCAGAATGAGTGAGATTCTGCACTCCTTAAACTTGGTAAAGCCTAGCTTTTTGGCAATGGAGTGAGGCATAAGGTTAATGCTTGCCCCAAGATCACACAAGAAACTTTCAAACTTCAAAGGGCCTAGTGCACAAGGGATAGTGAATGACCCTGGATCTCCTAGGTTCTTTGGAGCTATCTCCTTGTGGATGATTGCACTGCATTCTTGACTCAATACCAAGACCTCTTCACTCTCTTTCACCCTCTTAGCAAGAGTGTCCTTCAAAAACTTGGCGTATTTTGGCACCATAGCCAAACAATCAAGCAACGGCAGTTTTATCTCAAGGTCCCTCAAGTGTTTCTCAAACAGGGCTCTATGCTTCTCAACCAACTGCTTCTTGAAACGTCCAGGGAAGGTAAGCCTTGGTTTGTAAGGTGGAGGCACGAAAACTTCTTTCTCTTTGCTAACTTCCTCCACTTTTTTCTCCAAAACCGCTTCCTTGCCTTTCTTTGACCTTGCAATGTAGACATTGTCAAATGTGATCTCTTGATCATTTGAGAGATTACTCTCCCCCTCTTGAATCACAATGTCCTCATTGTCCTCAGGTATATACCGTGGTTGTAGCTCTTTCCCACTTCTCAAAGTGATCGCATTTGCATACTCCTTAGGGTTTATCTTACACTTTCCGGGTAAGCTACCTTGACCGCTTGAACTGGCCTTTCCTTTCTCTAGCTGGCGAATCTTGTTGTTCATGTTGGTGATTTGTGTAGATACCTCAGTAAGAGAAGAGTCCAGCCTATTGTTCATATCAACAAATTTTTGATTGTAGATGCTTGTCCTTGAAGTAATTGTTGGAACATAGCTTGTACCGGATCTTGAGGTGGAGGTTGAACTTGTTGCTGCTGTGGCACGAAACCAGGAGGAAACACAGGAGGGTAGCTTTTGTTCCCTTGCTGTTGCTGGCCTTGGAAGTTTCCTTGTCTTTGCCCTTGGTACCACTGTTTTGTGTAAACCCACCTTTGTTGTAAGGAACAAAAGGTTTTCCTTGTTGTTGAGGGTATACTTGATTCTTGGGTTTTCCACATTGGTACTTCGGTAAGATAGATTGTTGTTACCTTGATACCTTTGAACATAGCCATGTGTCTTAGTATAGTCCTGGCCTCCTACCCAATTCGCTTCCTCTTGGCTCTGCTCCAGCTCATCTAGAACATCTGTAGCCTCTCCCACAAAGTGTACATGCTTTTTATTTGCAAGGACCAACTTGTCAATCTTTTCATGGAGTGATTTCAGCTCCTTCTTGTGTGCCTCAAGGTCAGACCCTCTAGGTGCTCTATCATAGTCTTCAGTGTTGTTGCCATCACTCAAAGCAAGGTTCTCAATAAGCTTCATTCCCTCTTCTACATCTTGGCCAAGAAAATTCCCTTTACTAGCCGTGTCTAGAAGCATTCGAATTTTGGGAAGAGTTCCTCTATAGATGGTGCTCAAGAGTGTCTCCTCAGTGAAACCATAATGAGGACATGCAATGGTGTAGTCCTTGAACTGCTCCATTGCTGCACTAAAGGTCTCATTTTGCCTTTGTGTAAAACCGCTAATCTCACTCCTTAGGCGAGCTGTCCTTGTACTTGAGAAGAACTTGGACAGAAATGCCTTCTTGCAATCAGCCCATAAGGTTATAGTCCCTTGAGGTAAGGTCTTCTCCCAATGCCTTGCTTTATCCCCAAATGAAAAAGGGAAAAGCCTAAGCTTGAAACTATCCTCCGAGATCCCATTGATCTTGACCATGCCGCACACTTGCTCAAAGTTGTCCAAGTGCTCCAAAGGATCCTCCATGGCAAGTCCATGGAACTTGTTGTTCTGCACCATTGAGACAAAGCCTGGCTTGATCTCAAAATTGTTGTTTTGCACCGGTGGTGGAGTGATACCAAAATGATTATGATGAGTGTTTGGTGCATCACCCGAACCGATGATCCTTGGTGGCCTTGGGGCGTGGTTGGGGTTTCCATTACCCCTACCAGCAGCAGCATGGTGAGGTAGAGCCTCAGCTTGGTCTTGGTCAGCCATACCCTCAAAATCAACAATACCTGGTTGCACTATCTCCTCAAAGTCTTGTGCTTGTTCTCTTGCCCTTCTTGACGTTGCACTTCCAAGTTGATGAATGTTGTCTAGAGGTTGTAATAGGTTGTTGTCACCTCTAGACCTCAGATTCATGTACCTGACAATACAAGTAGGAAGGTAGATAGATTAGTAACCAAGGTAAAAATAAAGACTTAGTCTCTACTAAGCTCCAAATCCTAATACTTTCAAACTAAACCCAAGTTGGCAACGGCGCCATTTGATAACTAGTCTTTTAAGCTAGCTTTAATCAAACCTAAAGCATGGTTTTGTTGTTGTAGTACTTCAGGAATCAATCCAAATCAGGTTGATGAAAGATACCAAAAATACAAGAGCTTTGTAAATCTAAGTGAAATCTGGATAATTTGAGGAGAAAATCTGCAAAAACTAATTGCAGCTACTAAATGACCACGAAAACTATTTTAAAATCCCAACTGATGGGTTAAAAAATTCCAGATGACCTCTAGGAATTTAAAATGCAAATTACTGGTTTTTAAAATTCGAAAACGAAAAGCAGATAAAAAGGGAAAGTTCTAACAACCTACGACAAATTTCAAGACAAAAGATTCAAACTTTTGAACTAGGAAATGATGACTTTAAGTTTTTAAAGGAAAAAAGTAGATTCAAGGTTGAGGATCACGCTTAAGGAGGTTCAAGGTCTAAACTTTGGTTTTTGAAAACATAGATCTACACATTTTAGTGCTATCTCTAGACCTTGAGAAGCTAAGTTAGATTTATCCATGGCGTTTGGAATAAATCCTTTCCTCCACCTTTCCTCCTAACCCATGGCGTGTGGTGGAAAGAAAGGTGAAGAACATGAAGCATAAATCTCAAAAATGACCTAACTAGCTCCCTAAGCATCCATGGCGTTTGGGAAAGGATAAGCTACTCTCTTGGATTTGGATTTAAGGGATCTCCTAAGTCTGCTAAGATAAAGAAATCCCTGAGATCAAAGAGATCTTTCTCAAGAGTCTCTAGGCATTAAAACCCTCAAATCCAAGAAGAGATTAAGTTAAGTGCAAGAAAAACCCAAGCTTAAACCCTGTTAACCCCCTTAATCACCACAACCTTAAACCCTTGGTCGATTACTCACTACTCATGATTAGAACATATGAAAATGCAAATGAAGAAAGGATGAACATGATTAAATGACTAAACAAGAAAGATTAAGAGAAATACTTAAGATTAAAAGCAAGATTAAGGTTTTACAAAATATGAAAAGCTTCAAAAACTAACAATGGCAGTTTTTTTTAGACTTAAAGAAGAAAAGACAGAAATAAGGTAAAAACATTTTATACCAAAAGGGAAATGGTCCCCTCACTAAACTCCAAAACGTGAGCTGTCCAGATAAGGTTAGGGATCGACCTGAGTCGTCGATCTCTTTCTCGATCTTCCGCATAGAACGTCCTCTTTTGCCCGATCGTTGGGTCGATTCAGTCGGGTGGAACGAGCGCTTCTATCGATCTTCTGGTCAATCTCATCTAGATCGACCTGCCTAGCTTAATCTTCACCTCGATCTCGGTTCCTTTGCTACATGGCCGAGTTCTTCCAAGTATCCATAGGCTCCCTTTCGATCCTTAGCATATCCACGCACCCTCCATAGCTCCAGTGTAGCCAAAACAACCTGAATACGATTCAAGAATGCAAGAAATATGCAAAGGCTAATGCAAAGTGTTCTAGGACCTAAAATGTGATAAATGGTGCAAACTAGCCTATTATGCAAGATGTATGCACGAAAACTACTCTAAATGTATGCTAAATATGCGAAATATATTAGTATATCACTCCCATCCTCTACTGCTAAAGCTCTTGGCTACACTCAACTTCAAGAGAGTAATGTGTCCCTTACTATAGTTGATGGAACAGTGAAGACACCACTTGGGAGTCTCAAGGATGTACCAATGATGATTGAAGGGGTAACAATCCCCACTGATTTCTTGGTGCTTGATGTGGAAGGCCATAAAAAGAATGATATCTTTCTAGGAAGACCTTTCTTAGCCTCAGCTGGAGCAGTGTTTGATGCCAAGAAATGCACAATAGAGCTGAGACTGACCAAGAAGAAGGTTCTAAGGTTTGACTCCAAGGGGAATAAGCTGGAAAATGAGCAAGCCTTCTTAATGGACATCAAGAAGTTGAAGCAGCTTGGTAAACATTGGCCAGAGTTGGTGAAATTTTTGATGGTTGCTGCTTAACCAAGCTGTTTGCTAATACCACTTAAGAGGAGGTCCTCAAAGTGGGAGTTTCTGATTACATGAATGAAGTTCTATTGGATGACAAAGAAGATGGGGTTGTCTTGAAGCCCTTTGTTTCTAGGAATGGTGAAGTCCACTACAAGATGAAGGGGAGGAACAAACAAAACCCTTTGCGTAGTTGAAGGTTGATGGAGTCACCAGAAAGATCAAAGTGAGCACTGCAACACCAAGGAGTTCCAAGACTCCTTCTCACCACCTCCACTCGAGAGGTTAACAAAGTCAAGCTTAGTGACTTTTAACAACCACACTTGGGAGGTAGTCCCACGGTATCCTTTTGTATATATTATGCTTTCTAGTTTCTTTTCATGCTTTGTTAATGTGTATAGAAACAGAAGTTCGAATTAGGGGTTAAGAAAGTCTTTAAGGGGCAAAGAACAGGTTCTTTCTGGCTGATATCGATCAACAGTATCCATCATGACAAGACCGATACAGACCGTATCGGTCATGAGTATCGGTCATTTGTGATTGATATCGGTAGAGCCGGAATGCACCAGTCAACCTATCGATCACTTTTGATCGATAGGGAAGGGAGTCTGAAAGTGAAAACCATATCGGTCATTCATATCGATCAAATACTGATCGATTCAAACCCGCCGGATGTATTTTGGTCAGTGAATCGATCAGATGAAGACTGATGTGATTCACAGGAAGAGTTTCAATCATTCTTATCGATCACTTGTGATCGATATGTAGCATATCAATCATTCGTATCGGTCACTTGTGACCGATACCCGCACAAAGTAAGTGTTTCATCTTTTCGAAATTTTTTCCCTCCTTTGGTTTGGAGCCAAGGGGGTTTAAATTTAAACTTTGGATCCTTCCTGTCCACTTGCAGAGCTGTTGAGCACTTTTGTTCTTGTCCCCCACTCTTTAGATTCCTTTGGTTCCCTCACCAACTTTTGATTCCTTTGGTTCCCCCTTCTCCACTCTATTTAAACCAACATTCTTCTCCACTTCTCTCCACACTTCACTTCACTACTTCTCTCACTTATAGCACGAAAATCTTAGCTCTTTCTCTCTTTTATTTGCTTTCTCTAAGTGCTTAGAAGCTTCACTAAGGTTTGCTTCTTCAACCATCCATTATTTGCTCTTAATCAATGCATGTGTTTATAATTGCTTAATCTATGGTTTTAAGAGCAAGTTTTGATTAGTTTTAACTGTTGTGCTTTGGTCTTGCATTGTGGATTTGTTTAAAGTGAGCAAGTTAGATGTTCAAGCTTTGTTTACTGTTCATAAATCTCATTACTTGCTTGTTTACATCCCTTTGCATGATCATCATCTCCTTTGCCTAAGAACCACTTTGCTAGATTCACATGCATAGCTGTTTTATTTTTATGAACTCTAGCTTTTCTAAACTGTTAGCTTTTGAATTCCTCTTGCTTTTTGGAAGTTTAATCTTGTTGTTAAAGACTTGTTAAGCTTATCTTAGCCTAGAGAGTTTTCTTTTTAAAGCTTTCAGTTATTTGGTTTTTCAGCTTTTGTTCTTGCACTTATCTTATCTTCAAGCTTTGTCTTTGAAGGTACCATGGGGAAGACAAAAATAGCTGCCGGGAGAAAGGGAAAGGCACCACAGGCGGAAGCGCCCACTTCACCAAGAGCCAGGAAAAATAAAGGAAAGGGCCCTGCTGCTGAGAACTCATCTAAAGCTGCTGGAAAGAGACCAGATGGAAACAAAGGCGCCAAGCAAAAAGGCAAGGGCAAGGCTGCTGAGGAGGAAGTTCCATTCAGGAAACACAGTGCTAGGGAGCTCATGGAAGCATTCAGTCAATGCACCTTCAAGCGCACAAGATACCCATGCACCTCCACAATGAAGGAGCTAGGGATCTATGAAGACTGCATGTGCATCTTTAAGCACATGGGGCTTAGCGAACTGTTGACAAAGCCTCTTCCCTCCTATGAGCGCCTCACTCATCAGTTCCTTTCCACTCTCAAGGTGGTCAGTTATGAAATGAGTGAGCTCTCCAACCGTGATGGATGGATCTCCTTCAAGCTAGGGAAGCAAAGGTTTACAGTCACCTTCCTTGACCTCTCTCAAGAGCTGGGGCTGAGGACTTATTCACAAAGAGGAAACAAGTTCTCAATCAGAGAATCGCAGTACACAAAGCTATGGGGAATGATTGGAGTTGGGGAATTCAAAGCTGGAGCCACAAGAAACCAAAATTTTAAGCATTCTGCAGTTAGATATGCACACGTGGTGCTTGCAAACACTTTCTTTGCAAGGAAGGAAACCACACACCTGACTGGCAAGGAGAGAGATTTCATCTACACTGGACTGTATGCCAATGTGGATACCAACGAAAATACGACACCTATAGGTCCACCAAGAAAATTCCCATGCTTTGTAAGACTGCTGATGGAGCAGCTGCTAACCTATCAGAGCTGGGTTCTAATCAAAGGAAAAAGGGAGAAGAATCCACAACTTCACATTGGAGGAGTTGTGACAGCTATACTCTTGGCCAGTGGTGTGAATCTTGAGGAACATGCTAAGGAGGCTCTAGGTCCTTCATGGATAGATATGGATTATCTGAAGAGAAGCCATTTCATTGAGAAGAGTATTCAAGACAAGCATGTCTATAAATTCCTCAATGATCTCCAAGAGCCAGCAAGAGTCCATCTCCCTAACACAAGGCTCGCCTCCTTTACCACAAGGACCAACATCAACTTCAATCTGAGTGAAAAGGAGCTCTACAAAGGTGGCCCTGTCCCTGAAGAAGAAAGAAGAGGAGAAGGTGAAGAAGAAGTCCAAGAAGATGCTCCAGCTGGCGCTTAAGGCCAGGGAAAAAACCCATGAAGAAGATGACTTTGATGAAGAAGAAGTGTTGAGCTACAGTTCAAAGCAGTTCCACTTCAAACCTTATGGAAGACCAAGCCAAGGAAGCTCTTTGAAGTCTGCTCATGAACACATCAACACTCTCCAGAAATGGTGTAAATGGCAAGACAAAGCCATTAGGAGTTTGGTGAAAATGGTTAAAGGAAAGTTCAAGAAGAACAAAGCTACATCAGCAAGAACTTCCCATCAGAGCCACACTCATGAGCACACTTTTCATCAAGAAGAGCCTGGGCCACAAGCTGAGCCAACTGAAGAGGAAGAAGCTGTTTAGAATCCCCATGGAAAACACTCCTTCCATGCACAGCCTAGTGATCAATGGGGGACATGGGCACAACCAAGGGCCTCATCATATGATCCAAGTACCCATGTACCATCAGTTTGGGAACCAACTCCCATTCCATCTGAAGTTCAAGAAACATGGCAATGGGGTCATCAAGGTAGTTCTTCACAAGCTGAGCAGTTATGGTCAAGTTGGGTTCCCCCACCACAAGAAGAAGAGCATTCTACAAAGGTTTATGAGAGGAGGAACAAGAGGAGGGCTAGCAAGTCTCCCCAGACATCTTGATCCTCCCACCACTCCTACTATTATGAAAGGTACCACATCCGTCTATACCATTGCATCTTTTTCAATATTGTATTATATTTTGTTGCTTCACTCTCTCATTGCTTTCATTACACAAGGGACTGTAATTAAAGTGTGGGGGGAGAGATTTGGGGTTTGACTTTGTGTTTTGTTTCTTAGTTTTTCATTTTTGTTTCACTTTGAGTCTCATGCATATCATGCATTCATATAAGGCATAGAAAACACACAAAACATCGAAAAATTTGAAAACTTTTGCATTTTTGCAAACCAAAAAGAAAGCATGTATTTGCATTTCATTCTTTTTGGATTGAGTCTAGTGTTGACATATATGTTGCATTGCATTTGCATAGGGCATAATGATGAAATTGGCTTGTAAAGTGCTGAGAGTTTAGAGATGATTTCAGTGCTTAAGTGATTAGTTATTTGATGCATCATAAGAAAACTAGAAGTTAAGGCTGAACCATGCTTAGGTTGCTAATTTTTATCATCTCATCTCATACTGAAAGATTTTGTTCTCTGAAAATCAACTCTATCAACTTGAACTTTAATTTGGACTTTTAATTATCATGTCTTATGCATTGAAAAGTGAATCCATGGCTACCATATACATATTTGGATCATCTTCTTCCTTTCGGCCACTCTTATTGATCCAAGTAGCTGATCCTCATACTTATGGAACAGTTAATTCACACCCTTAACCAAAACCTCCTTTTGAGCCAAAACACTATCTTGAGAGCTGTGAGGCCTTTGCATTACATTTTCGATTTTGTCTTGGCAAAAAGTATTAGGAATAGGGCTGGCAATAATAAGCTCTCTTGTAGATATCAGCTTGCATCTTGAGCTTGATTCTAGGATAAGAGTTTTGGGTTAAAAGGGTAGTGTAAGTGGTTTAGACTTCATGTATATATGTTTTGAAATAAAAAGGAAAAAGTTTGATATGGTAGAAAAGGGGAAACAGTCTAGAGTTGTGGTTAAGTAAAGGGAAGAAAAAGCTCTAAGTATAAAGCAGAAAGGTGCCAGCAACAAAGCTTAGAAAGGTCAAAAGAAGAAAAATCAGACCAAGAGCAATCCACCAAAGGTGATGAAGGTGCCAACACAACAAAGAAGAGCAAGTCCCAACCAAAAGGATGCAGCCACACAAGCAAAAAGAAGAAATTTCCTCAGCCATGAAGAAGGGTAAAGGGTAGAGTTTAGGAAAAGGGTAGACTCAGAGGTTCACTTTTGGGTTTAGAAGTGCTTAGGATTCATCTTTGGGTAGAAGGGAGCTTTGAATTGCATGCATAAGTGTGCTTTTACCTTTAGCATTTTGCCTAAGATGGAATATTTTTTATTGAGTGATCCCTTATGATTAATAACCCTTTGCAAAAATGAGATCATTCTTATCTCAGAACCTTACCCTTTGAACCAAATGTCGTCACTTGATTTGCATAAGCATGATCCATAGTTCTGTTCTTAATTGAATGTTAAAGAGTTGGTTGATTTGAGTATTTGCCTAGGTTGAGATTTGAGATCATTTTGAAACATGATGAGCATGGCTAGATTCTTTAAAGTATAGCTGATTATGTTTGCATCCTACAACGAGGCACTTAAGCATTGATACCATCTCTTTACCTTTGCACTTTTGGAATCTGAATGCCCACCTTCAAACCTCACTCTCTCATTTGTTCTAATTTGCTTGAGGACAAGCAAAAGGCAAGTGTGGGGGTGTTGATATCTCTTGTATTTACACCATTTAGGCTTGCATTTAGTACATGTTTTGGTTCTCTTTTCCATGTTTTCCTTAGCTTTTGTCCTATTTTCTTCTCCTTTTAGACTTAGGTTGCATTTAGGATATAGTTTGCATTTTTCTTGCATTATGGATATTTTTAGGTGCTTATGGAGCTAAAAGGAGCTTGGAGGAGCTTTGAGGATGATCCAGGAAGCTAGCTGGACCAAAGGGAGCAAAAGAGACCATGGCAGACGATCTCTGCAGAGCTTTTCGATCTGTGCACGGAGGCTATCGGTCAAGTAATGACTGATACAAGACGTATCGATCAAGTATATTGGTCAGGAGTGATCGATACAAAGTGTATCGATCAAAGATATCGGTCAGGCGTGACCGATACCAAGGCGCCGAGTGTATTTCGGTCACAGTATCGGTCACTTTCTAGACCGATATGATTCATATCGAGCAAGCCCAGACCATTACGACTGATCGATATGAACCCAGTACGAGCCTGTTTTATTTACACTTTTGCCATTACTATAGGGCTTCCTTCTTTGTCCAATATATAGCATATTTTCAGGATTTTCGAGGAGTCATGTCAATTTGCTGTTCTTAAGCATTTTATTTGAGTTTGTAAGACAAATATTTTGTTTTATTTAATATAAGTTGGTATTTACCTTTAATCTTTCTTTAATCTCTCTTTTAATCATGATTAGCATATTTCCCTCTTGTGATTTGATGTTAAACATGAGTATTAGTGAGTAGTTTGCTTAGAGTTTCTAGATGTGGTAGATTAGGAGAATTTAGAGCTTGATTAAGGTTTATTTTGTGTTTCATTATATGGGTTCCTCTCTATTGATCTGTTCTTAAACTAGATTTGTCTTGATCACACTTATCTAGAATTTAGGGTTTCTCTTATGCCCACCAAGTGTTTAATGAAATGCTGATCTTGTTTAATAGAGGATTTGTTAGCCTTGGCTCAAGATATTGACTGTTTGAGGAGCATTTTGACTTAAATAGAGTTGTTTATTAATGCTTGCTGAATGTTTTAGCACTAATGAGAGTTAGTTCTTGTTAAGATGTTTAGCGAAAGGCTATTTTACAAGACATTGGATCTAGCTTGCTTGATTGTGAACTCTATGTCTAGGAATCACCATTGCTAGCTTGTTTGCTTGATCAATGCTGTTTGAAACAACCTTAATTAGTTCTTGAATGCCCCAATGTCAATAACCACATCTAGGAACGTGGTTTTCTCTTTTGTTATATTTCGGATTTGCTCTGTTTTGCTTGCTTAATCTTGTTTAAAACTGTCTTTTTCTTTATTCTCTTTGTTGCTTGATCATCTTAGGGTGTTAGATTGGTTGCTTAGGCAACAAAAAGCCTTCTATGCTTGCTTGACTTAAGGATTTTTACTCCCAACTCTTCTGCTTTCAACTAAAACCATTTGGATTGATAAAAACCCTATGCTATGCTACAACTGACTAGCACAAGCTTGGGTGATTGACCAAGAGACCCAAAAACTCTTGTATCACCCTCCACAAGAGTGATCAACCATGGAAAGTCAAGTAAGGACGTTAAACAAGCACACTAGGGAGGTATTCTCTTGTTATCCTTGTACATATTATTGCATTTTATGTTTGTCTTTGTGTTTTTCTTTCAATAACAGGAGTAAGTGGAGTTTATGGCAAATTTGTTGGCTGAGTTGAAACCCTTTCTAGCCTGTCTCGATCAACAGTATCGAGCACGGACTGATCGATACACGTTTATCGATCAGCCCTATCAACCAAAAGTGATCGATAGAGGGAAAAGGATGCCAGTAGAGGTTTCCATCGATCACCCCTATCGATCAAATTTGATCGATGGGAAACAAGCGGATGGGGTATCTGTAGCATCCGTATCCGAGAAAATGTGGAATGATCGTACCTGACAGGGCATTGTCCGAGGAATGACCGAGCCAAGGGTCAGATATTGGCTGGGAAATGGAGGTTCGGACTATGGTCGGGTGTTGACCGGTGAAATAGTCGGATGTGGGCTGGATAGCCGAGCCGGATGGACCATATCCGAGGGGAAACAGGGTCCAGTCCGTGGGAAATGGGATTTATCCGAGTACAGTGGGATATATCCGAGAGTCTGGGAGGTTAATCCGAGTGTCAGTGGACTGTCTCCGAGGGGGAATAGGAAACTTCCGAGAGAATTAGAGGATTAGCCGAGGTGGGACAAGTTGTCCGAGGAAAAAAGGAATATCCGGATGGAAAATGGAAAACACCTCGGATAAGGGCGGTTTATCCGAGTGGGAAGGGGTTTGGGCCGTGGGCCAAGTGTTTGGTCGGCTATTTTGGGGTTTATCGAAGGAATGGTCGAGCCGGTACAGGGAATAGCCGAGGAAAATTGAATCAAACCGGGATAATCCTACTGGAACCAGGAAAACGTCGGATAAGTCCAGGTTACCTAGGGTTTTGCGAGTATATAAGGGAATTTGAGACTTAACTTGAGGGTGTTGCGTTTATTTGAGCTAAATAAAGCAAAGAGAGAGTTTAGTCAAGAGAAACCCCTAAGAAAATCAGTTTATCCCGAGGACATCCAAGAGAGATCAGGCTATCGCCGAGCAGAACCGACCATCGCCGAGATAAACTGGTAAGCGATCGGATATTTCCCTAAGTGTTAAGTTTTCATCGGATAACCTCGAGCTAATAGCCTTGTTTTGTGGGGTTTCTGAGGGAAAACAGAGTTTGGCTTGAAGAAAGGTGAACGGATCAAGGGATAGCCGAGGGGTTAAGGATCGGATCGTACCTTGAGCCGAGAGATTCTTAGGGAGATCGGATATCTTCATTTTGGTGCAGTTTTCATAGGGATTTCTTCTGACCAATCTGTTTCTAGCCTTGTCTAAGGTGATTGCGTGACTGTGGTTAGTGTTTAGGACCGTAGGATTGCTAGGGTTGAATGTTTGCATGTTGATTGTGTGATTTTCATATTATGTGTTTAGAACTGATAAGCAATCCTTGTGTTGTGATATATTGTGGTGTTTACCGTGGCATATATGATGTTTAGCTAACCTCAGGGTAATCCGGATCATGTACTAGCTTAGGGGATGTGGGATTCTCACTGAAGTAGACATGGGTCTTAAAAAGGGATTGATCTTGGTTGGTTAGGTTAGATGATCATGGCCGTTGTATATTGATGTGTTTATTGCGAATTGATTGTGTGAATATTGAATCCGAAAGTATTGCTGCGTGTTTTGGTACTGACCAGGTGTTACGGGATGACCGTAATCACTATGTATTTATGAAATACTTATGCCTCTCATTTTGAGTGTGCAGGTACTAAGCAGTAAAGGGGCGAGACCAGGCGGCAGTGATGGATATGGATGGATCGGGGTTGTGTGTTTATTTATTTAAGACTTGTGTTAGGGTCTTATGGCTTTGGTGTTTGACCGTTTAGGTTGCTAGATGATTGGTTGTAATCGTTAGTGAACCTTGTGCTTTGATTTATGTGGAACCCCGAATCTTGTTGAAGTGCTTTTGAAAGTTGAATAAATGAAAAGAATTGCTTTATATTTCCGCTGTGTATTGATAAGAAAGACTTAGAAAAATAAATGAAAAAGTTCAAAAATATGGCTAAGTATAGAATTGGACTTAGAGGATGTTGTGGGACACAGCCGCGGTATGGTTTACCGAGTTGGGTTACCACAAGTTGGTATCAGAGCGGATGCTGAGAACGTGGCTAGGAATGCTGCGGGTGCAGCTGGGGTTGCTGTGAATGTAGCACCAGTGGGGTTAGAGGCTGTGCTTGGGATGTTAGCACATGTACTAGCTAGGCTACCTGTGGTGGGTCCTGCTCCGGCGGTTGCAGCAGCACCACAAGTAGTACCACCGGTGGGGGTCACGCGGATGTGATTGGGGAGGAAGCAGACCAAGTGGAGAGGGTTCCAAGTTACCTCAAGGTTTTGGATCACATGGTGCGGTTGGGAACCAAGTTCTTTGCTGGAGGTTCTACACCGATTGAGGCAGATGAGTGGAGGATGAGACTGGAACGGAATTTTGAGTCTATCCGATGTCCAGAGGGTTACAAGAGAGACATTGTCGTGCACTACTTGGAGGGTGATGCGCACACGTGGTGGAAAGGAATCGTTGGAAGGCTGGTGAATGCGAATTGTTCTTATGAGACATTTTCAGCGATGTTCAGGAGTAAGTACTTCCCACAGGAAGCTTACAACAAGTTAGAGAAGGCATTTCTGTACCTTAGTCAGGGGACGCTTACAGTGAGGCAGTATGAGACTCAGTTTAATCAGCTGAAGAAGTATGTGTCTCATGAGTTTGACACGGAGGAGAAGCTGATTTGCAGTTTTATGAGTGGACTGCGAATTGAGCTTAGGAATGGGTGTGTGGTTCGTGACTTCAGGACAGTTGCTGAGCTTGTGGAATGATCGTACCGGACAGGGCATTGTCCGAGGAATGACCGAGCCAAGGGTCAGATATTGGCTGGGAAATGGAGGTTCGGACTATGGTCGGGTGTTGACCGGTGAAATAGTCGGATGTGGGCTGGATAGCCGAGCCGGATAGACCATATCCGAGGGGAAACAGGGTCCAGTCCGTGGGAAATGGGATTTATCCGAGTACATTGGGATATATCCGAGAGTCTGGGAGGTTAGTCCGAGTTTCAGTGGACTGTCTCCGAGGGGGAATAGGAAACCTCCGAGAGAATTAGAGGATTAGCCGAGGTGGGACAAGTTGTCCGAGGGAAAAAGGAATATCCGGATGAAAAATGGAAAACACCTCGGATAAGGGCGGTTTATCCGAGTGGAAAGGGGTTTGGGCCGTGGGCCAAGTGTTTGGTCGGCTATTTTGGGGTTTATCGAAGGAATGGTCGAGCCGGTACAGGGAATAGCCGAGGAAAATTGAATCGAACCGGGATAATCCTACTGGAACCAGGAAAACGTCGGATAAGTCCAGGTTACCTAGGGTTTTGCGAGTATATAAGGGAATTTGAGACTTAACTTGAGGGTGTTGCGTTTATTTGAGCTAAATAAAGCAAAGAGAGAGTTTAGTCAAGAGAAAACCCTAAGAAAATCAGTTTATCCCGAGGACATCCAAGAGAGATCAGGCTATCGCCGAGCAGAACCGACCATCGCCGAGATAAACTGGTAAGCGATCGGATATTTCCCTAAGTGTTGAGTTTTCATCGGATAACTTCGAGCTAATAGCCTCGTTTTGTGGGGTTTCTGAGGGAAAACAGATTTTGGCTCGAAGAAAGGTGAACGGATCAAGGGATAGCCGAGGGGTTAAGGATCGGATCGTACCGTGAGCCGAGAGATTCTTAGGGATATCGGATATCTTCGTTTTGGTGCGGTTTTTAACTGGATTTCTTCTGACCAATCTGTTTCTAGCCTTGTCTAAGGTGAGTGCGTGACTGTGGTTGGTGTCTAGGACCGTAGGATTACTAGGGTTGAATGTTTGCATGTTGATTGTGTGATTTTCATGTTATGTGTTTAGAACTGATAAGCAATCCTTGTGTTGTGATATATTGTGGTGTTTACCGTGGCATATATGATGTTTAGCTAACCTCAGGGTAATCCGGATCATGTACTAGCTTAGGGGATGTGGGATTCTCACTGAAGTAGACATGGGTCTTAAAAATGGATTGATCTTGGTTGGTTAGGCTAGATGATCATGACCGTTGTATATTGATGTGTTTATTGCGAATTGATTGTGTGAATGTTGAATCCGAAAGTATTGCTGCGTGTTTTGGTACTGAACAGGTGTTACGGGATGACCGTACTCACTAAGTATTTATGAAATACTTATGCCTCTCATTTTGAGTGTGCAGGTACTAAGCAGTACGAGACCAGGCGGCAGTGATGGATATGGATGGATCGGGGTTGTGTGTTTATTTATTTAAGACTTGTGTTAGGGTCTTATGGCTTTGGTGTTTGACCGTTTAGGTTGCTAGATGATTGGTTGTAATCGTTAGTGAACCTTGTGCTTTGATTTATGTGGAACCCCGAATCTTGTTGAAGTGCTTTTGAAAGTTGAATAAATGAAATGAATTGCTTTATATTTCCGCTGTGTATTGTTAAGAAAGACTTAGAAAAATAAATGAAAAAGTTCAAAAATATGGCTAAATATAGAATTGGACTTAGATGATGTAGAGGGACACAGCCGCGGTATGGTTTACCGGGTTGGGTTACCACAGTATCGATCGTATGTATCGATCAGATTTGATCGATGGAAACCGAACGAGTGCACCATCGATCAGTCGTATCGATCACCGGTGATCGATAGGATCCAGCAGACGGTTTTGACAACTCCATCGATCAACAGTATCGATCTGAAGTGATCGATACAGTCCTCCTTTATTCCAAAATTTTTTCTAAGGTACCCAACTCCCCCTCAATCTTTATGCATATTTTTGCAATCACTTTTACTTTTTTTTATTCACCTCCCTCAAGCTTCTATTACACAAGGGACTGTGTAATTTAAGTGTGGAGAAGGGCATTGCATTTGACTTTGTGTATTATTTTCTTATTTTCTCCTTTTTGGAACCAAAAAGATCATTTCGTTGCATTTGCATAACTAAGATTGAGTCTAGATGTATTTTATATAAGCTTGCATTCATTTGCATAGGGAGTAGATGATAAACACTTGTTAAAATGTTAATGTTTGAATTGTTTTCAATGCCTTGGTTATGTGTTGTTTGATTGCACTGTAGTGAGTTTGAAGTTAAGGCTGCACCATATCTTGAATTCTTGCATTGATATTCTTGTCTTATGCTCAAACTTGCTTTGATTTGATTTGAATGAATCTCTTCTCTGTTTTTAATTGAATTCGATGTTGCTATGTTTTTACCATTGTTCTAGTCGATTTGCTTGTTGTTCAGTCTTTGTTTGGTGTTTGTTTCATTTCTGTTCGATCCTTTAGGTTGTTAGAAATTCTAAACTATCTATATGTGCTTGAATTAAAAGCTCTATTACATTCCTGCTATTTCAATCTTCCCTTTTTGGATTGATAAAACCCTTACTACAATGATTAGTACAATGGGTGATTGATATAAGAGTCAAACTCTTGTATCAATTAGCTGAAATGGTGCATGTTCTAGCCAGCATCGATCATGAGCATCGGGCTAGTCATGATCGATGTAGCCAACATCGGACACCAACATTGAGCAGTGGAGATCGATGTCAACTGAGCAGGACAACATCAGACACTTGCATCGATCAGGAGTGATCGATGTAATCAACCTCAGAGTCAGGCGACCAACATCAGTCAGTAACATCGATCGCTCACATCAATCAGGAGTGATCGATGTAAACTGAACAAGAGTTTGGGGATCTATAAAGCTTGCTCGATGGGCCTACATCGATCACTCGCATCGATCAGGAGTGATTGATGTAAATGGGCAGGAGGTTTTAAAGACTACATCGATCATGGGTGATCGATGTGAACCTCCTCTCTGCCAAAACCTCTTTTAAGGTACACAACTCCACTCCTTTCTTTATAAATCCTTTTGTATTCATTCTGAGTATCCCTTATCACCCTCCTTAAGGCTTCTATCACACAGAGGACTGTGTAATCTAAGTTTGGGGGAGGGTATTGCATTTGACATTATGTTTTGTTTTCTTATTTTCTCTTTTGCATACTTGAGTTTCATGCATTCATGCAATCATTTATAAGCACTGAAAATCCATAAAATTTTCAAAACAATTTTGGAACCAAAAAGATCATTTAGTTGCATTTGCATAACTAAGATTGAGTCTAGATGCATTTCATAAAGGGTTGCATACACTTGCATAGGGAGTAGATGATAAACACTTGTCAAGATGTTAATGTTAGAGTTGTTTTCAATGCTTTGGTTGTCTGTTGTTTGATTGCGTTGTAGTGAGTTTGAAGTTAAGGCTGCACCATGCTTTGAAATTTTTGCTCTGATATTCATGTGTTACGTTGAATCTTGCTTAAATTAAATTCAACACTATTAATTAGAACCATGATATCTCCCATAATTGCATGATATAAGCTTGCATTTAGTTCATGTTTTAGTTCTCTTTGACAAGTTTTCCTTTGCTTTTGTTCCATTCTTTCTTGATTTTAAACTTAGCTTGCATTTAGGTTGTAGTTTGTATTTCTCTTGCATAAGGGATGTTTCTAGGTACCTAAGGAGACATTTAAGAAAAGGAGGAAGTGTGGGAGTGATCCAGGGAGTTACCCAAATCAAAGAGGAGCAAGAGGAGTCAAGAAAATAGAAATTTGGCAAAGCATCAATCAAGGCACAAACCACATCGATCAGGAATGATCGATGTAGAGCAGCAGAGAAGATGGTGAATCACATCGGTCATTCACATTGATCACCAGCATCGACCAAGACTGATCGATGTAATGGACCTGAGAGCCTTGAAGACCACATCGATCAACCACATTGATCATCATCTGATCGATGTCAAGAACCAGAAGCCCGCATTGATCATCCACATCGATCAAGAGTGATCGATGCTGACCCAGACTGAAGACAATGTGTTTACAATTTTGCCACTCTGCTTAGACTCCTATAAATTCTTAAAATCCCTAATTTTTGGGATCATCCTATTATCCAGCAGTTCTTTCCTCTTTTGTTTTTGTTCTGATTTTGCACCTTGAATCTTTGGTAGATTTCAATATAGATTTACATTTCTCTTCTTGTTTAATCTTTTTAATCATGATTAGCTATCTATTTCTATTTGATTTGATGGTTCTAATGGTGATTAGTGAGTAGTGATATAGGTATTTGAGATAGGTTAGGTTTAGGTAATTTGATGCTTAATATATGTTTGTGTAGTGCTAATTTTTCCATATCCTTCTTGATTGCTGTGTTTCATGCCTGACTAGCCTCAGTTAAGTTGAATAAGATCTTAGGCTCATTTTACGCCCACCAAGTGTTTGATGAAATGTCTGAACTGCTTTGCAAGAGAATTGCTTGTCCTAGCTCAAGAGATTGACTGTCTAGGGGGTGATTTGGCAATATATGACTGATTTTCTTAACGCTTGATTTTTGACATTTCACTAATGAAAATTAGTTCTTGATTTGATGATTAGTAAAGAGATTAGTGCCAAGTGATTGGATTAGTCATATAACTGAATCCTATGTATAAAGAATAGCATTGTGTGAGTTTGTAAGCATCATAGGTTGAGTTGAGAGTTCCCTAGCACCAATTATCCCATCTCAAGTCTTGTATTTCCTCTGTTTTAGTTCATTTCGTATTTACTCTGTTTTTGCTTATGTTCTAGTTGTTTTGCTTGCTGTTAGTTTGGTGTTTGCTTTATTTCTGCTTGATCCTTTAGGTAGTTAGACATCTAAACTCTCTCTATATCTTCTTGAATTAGGAAATCTATTGCATTCCTGCTGTTTCAATCTTCCCTTTTTGGATTGACATAAAACCCTTACTACAATGACTAGTACAAATGGTGATTGAGAAAGAGACTCAAAACTCTTGTATCAAACCATAAACTTGACTTTAAATTATCTTGTTCATGCATTGATATACTCATTATTTATACCATATTAACATACATTTTACATTGTTTTTTAGTCTCTAAAAATGCATTTTTGTTTGTTCTTGTCCCATTTGCATTCAATTAGGACTTATTGTAGATTTAGGATGTGTGTTGCATGTTTTGTGCATTTGGGAAGTTTGGCAGGTATGTTTGGAGAGTTTGGAGACTACAAGGAGCATGGGAGATGCTGGTGGATGCAGAAGGCATGAAAAGAGTCAAGAAGAAGGTGCACCTTGTTGAAGCGGCCAGAAACTGAGTCTGACAAACCGGCTCGGACATAGCATCTCCATCCTGATTCAGCTTCAGACGTCTTGATAAATGTTGTATCTCTGTGAGTTAGCTTGCGTCTGTAGTTGGTTTCAGGTCATTACCATCAGCGGTCAGAAGATTAATGAAGTTTTAGTGAAAGCGCTCAACCTGTGTCGACCAGCACATCGCACGACATCTTGCACCCGAGAAGGAAGGAGCCAACATTGAGCATAGATGTCGATCAAGACAGCACGATGTCAGGTCACAGGACACCCATGTCGTGCATCCACATCGCACGACATCTTCGGTCAGGAGCAATCAAGAATCACATCGAGCACCAACATTAAGCTAGTCAGCACGACATCAAGCAACCGAGGAATCACATCGAGCACCAACATCAAGCTAATCAGCTCGACATCCTCCTGTTCCCAGTCCATTTATTTACAAGTTTGCCACTCTGCTTAGAATCCCTATAAATACATAATCCCTAATTTTGGGATCATCCTTTTATCCAGCAGTTTTTTCCTCTTTTGTTCTTAATCAGATTTTGTAGTTTGAATCTTTGCTTGATTTTAATATAAGTTTGCATTTATCTTCATATTTCGCCTCCCTAATCATGATTAGCTATCTTGTCCTTATTGATTTGATTGTTTTTACCGTGATTATTGAGTAGTCTTTTTAGGGATTTGAGATGGATTAGAATTAGGGAATTTGATGCTTGATTCATGATATCTTAATGTTAATTCTTCCATTTCCTATCTAAATTTATGTGTTTAATGCCTTATTAGCCTTAGCTATCTTGATTAGGATCATATGCTCAATTTATACCCACCAAGTGTTTGTTGAAATGCCTGAATTGCAATGTAAGAGAATTGTTTATCCTAGCTCAAGGGATTAACTGTCTAGGGAGTAGTGTGGAAATATTGGATTGATTATTTGTATTAATGCTTTCTGTTTATCATTTCCCTAATGGGAATTAGCTCTTAATGTTATGATTAGCAATCTTATTAGTACCAAAGGATTGGATTAGTCATATAAAGGAATTCTATGCATAAGGAATAGCATTGTGTGAGTTTGTAAGCATCATGGATTGAATAGAGAGTTCCCTAATATCAATTATCCTATCTTGAATCCTGTCTTTTCTCTGTTTTTAGTTAATTTCGAATTTGCTTTAGTATTTGCTCTGTTTTTGCTTAGTTATGGTATTTTGCTTGTTGCTTGCTCTTGTTAAGTGTTTGCTTCAAATTTTCTTTGATCCTTTAGGTTGTTAGATACTTCTTGCTTGGCTTCAATTAGTACTTCTACTGCATTTTTACTGTTTTGAACAATCCCATTTGGATTGATAGACTCCACGAACCAGCCAACTTCTTCAAGCATCTTGGCTCGCATCAGGCATTCTCAATAGGGGTTTTGCCTGATGTAGCATCTCGATATGGGACCAGTATTGGCAAATCTCCTTCTTTGACATTCCTTCGAACATAAGCTGCTTCCAACTCCTCCCCAAACTCCAAAAACCTCCAAAAGCACCTGATAAACACCACAAACTTGCAAATGTATGCATGTTGATAGCTTGCTATTTTAGACCATTTTAGGCTGCATTTCATGCATCTTTTCCTCTGTTTTTGCATTATAGTTTAGCATTTTAGTATCATTTGCACTTAGAATCAACAAGGCATGCATTTAGCTTAGGATTGTATACATTTGCATACATGTGCATGTGGTGGTTTTCAGGTGTTTCTGGAGTTTCTTGGAGCTGGGAAGGAGATGGAAGCAGCTCATGATCAAAGAAGATGTCAGAAATGGAGTTCTAGCAAAGTCTGGTCCATATCGAGAAAGCATATCGAGCAGAACACCCGTGGAATATGCTCGTTGCAAGCAACAAGACGAGAGGAAGAGGATCAGCACGAGGATTCGAAGCCGATGGTCTGCATCGAGGATCAGCATCGAGGAAGGACATCGATATGCGCTGCACGGACCATATCGAGGTCGCATATCGAGCAGAACATCGACCGTACGACCTCGATGCAACTCATCCGCGTTGACTACTTGACTTTTGTTAACCTTATCCTATATTTTTAGCTTTTTTATGCTTCTTTTGGCTCCCTACTATAAAAGGGAAGCCACAAAACATTATCTTTATCCAAGTTTAGTTTTCAATCAAACACTCGCTCTTCTCTAAACCTTAAAGGGCGATTTGCCTTAAGAATCTTAATCTTTAATAAAGTTTGAATTTTTATGGTTTAATCTTATCTCTTACTCCTTGTTCTTTCACCTTGGTAGTTTAGATTTATCATCTTTGCATTTTAACCTCATCTAGTTATTTTTAACTCCAAATCAATGGGATTAAACATGATTAGTGAGTAGTTTACTTTAGACTTAGGGTTCTAAGTAGGGAAAGTGGTGATTAAGATGTGATTATGGGGTGATTAGGCTTATTTAACTATTCTCTGTTGTCTCCTTCTCTTGCAAAGTAGTTATTGTTCACAAAGATTGGTTCTTTTGATTGAGTATGGTATTTATTGATGCATATGGTTCACCAAATGGCTTGTTATCTCATCTCTAAGTATGGTTCGCTTATTTGGCTTGATAGTTTGGCTTGGTCTATGTTTCCTTTGTTCAGTGACACCAAAGTGATAGTTCACCATTGCTAGATGATTTGCTAAGGGCTAGATAATGCTGGTTTTGAGATTCTTGCTTGATGGTTAGATAGTATGCATCAAAAGAACTTGCATTTGTTTCATTCCTGTCCATTGCTTAGCATTTTTAGGATATTGCATCTG
This sequence comes from Thlaspi arvense, assembly GCA_911865555.2. Lineage (NCBI taxonomy): Eukaryota > Viridiplantae > Streptophyta > Magnoliopsida > Brassicales > Brassicaceae > Thlaspi > Thlaspi arvense. The sequence continues at coordinate 23,965,725 of OU466863.1, read as the reverse complement.
TGTGCTTAAACCCATGTTCTTGATTGGTGCTTAGCAAACTAGGTCCTTATCGGTTCACAAGATTGATAAGTTGATCTGAATTCTTGCTTGGATGAGAGAATGATTGCTTTATTAGCACATCTCTTAGGCTAGAATGGTTCTGATCTTTATGCTCATGGTTGAAGGATATGCCATCACAAGTGGGTCTGACACGTCAATCTTGTTGAATATGAACTGCTTATTGACGCCAACCTGGTTCCTTTTAGATACCTTGTCTAGGAGTACAAAATTGAGAATTGCTTGTCTTTGAATGCTTGATGTTTGCCTTTGTTAGAAATCCCCAATTTCACTCTTGAAAACAATTGTCCCACAATTGTTTAGAACCTTTAGTCTTGCTTTTAATTAATTGTCTTTAAGATCATCTTGCTTAATTCTTGCTTTCGTAGTCATTCTTTCTTAATTCTTGTTTAGTCATTGCCTTAAGTTCATTGTTTAGTTTTGTTCACTTTCATTTAGTTTATGCTTTCTTTCCATTGCATTATTATGTTGTTAGACTTGTCCTTGTTCAACCAAAACCCCATGATTGCTTAGCTTATGGCATTGTTTGCATCTCATCTTTAAAAAATTGGATTGATACCTGATCCCTATTCTACAACTGATTAGAGGCTAAGGACATTTGAGTTTAGACTTGTAAAAGTCTTGTTTTAAATTGGCGTTGTTGCCGTTTGTGGATTGTTTGAGTTTAACATTGCTGTTAGATTAAGTTCTTTACTTTAAAAGTTACTAATTTGTTCTGTTTTCTGGGCTCTATTTTTTAAGGTACTTGTATGAATTTTAGGTCTAAAGGCTCATCAAATCTGACTCCTTTCATTGACAACATTCATATGATAAGAGCTGTAAGACAGAGAGTTCAAGAGATAGAAGGACAGAGGATGGCAGAGCAAGAAGCTCAGTTACCACATGTTGGTGTTGTTGGACAAGCACCATTACAACAAGTTGCAACACACATAGATGAAGCACAAGAACCTTTGAACCAAGCGGCTGGAGTTCAGGGATTGCGAGTACCAGTTCACGCACCTATAGCTGCAAGACCAATAGGAGCTGGTGATGCGCCTGATACTCACCACATCAGGAATGGCATTCACGCTCCAGCTGTACATCAATACCACTTCGAGATCAAGCTTGGTTGATCAATATGGTGCAAGGCAACAGATTTCATGGCCTGCCCAATGAAGACCCTTTGGATCATCTTGACCAGTTTGATAAGTTGTGTGGTATGACCAAGATTCAAGGAGTCTCTGAAGATGCTTTGAAGCTGCGCTTGTTCCCTTTCAGTTTAGGTGACAAAGCACATCAGTGGGAGAAGACACTTCCACAAGACTCTATATCTACTTGGGATGAATGTGAGACAGCATTCCTCAACAAAATTTTCAGCTCCACCAGAACAGCAAAGCTGAGGAACACCATAAGCAGTTCCACTCAGCATGGGAATGAGACATTCACTGAAGCTTGGGAGCGGTTCAATTCCTACACTTTGCAGTACCCACACCATGGCTTCACAAATTAAATCTTGCTGTCTACTTTGTATAGAGGAGTGACGCCAAAGTACAGGATGCTCTTGGATACAGCATCAAATGGAAATTTCATGGGCAATACTGTTGTAGATGGTCTAGCTCTTGTGGATAACTTGGCACTTTCTGATGGAAACAATGGTGAAGAATGTGAGAGAACATCTAGAGCAGATGTAAGCGCTGAAGGTGAGAGCACAACAAAGAAGGAGATTAAAGCTTTGAATGACAAGTTAGACAAGCCGCTGAGTGTGTCTTTCAAGAATGTCAATTTTGTTGGTGATAGTGTTGCTACACAAGAAGAAGATGTGACAGTTGTAGAAGTAGAAGCCTTCTACATGAATCAACAAGGAGGCGGTTTTAACAAGTACACGAACCATCCCAATTTCTCTTATAGAAGCACCAACATGGCTAACCCTCAGGATCAAGTATATCCATCACAAGCTGCTCAACAAAACCAAGGAACCAGACCTTTTGTTCCTTTCAACCAGCGGAACAACTTTGCTCCAAGACCACCATTTCAGGGCGGCTTTCAGCAAGACCAGCTTTTGTCCCACCAGGTTTTGGCAATACACAAACCTCTTCTAGCACTCAAGATGTTGGTTTGAAGCAGATGATGCAATAGTTGTTGACTGATCAAGCCAACACCACAATAGAGCTGCACAAGAAGTTTGCTGAAGTGCACAACAAGATAGACGCCACTACTTGTGACCTGAATGGCAAGTTAGATGCTTTGAACCAAAGAGTCAAGTCTCTAGAAAGCAAATGAGGTTCATCTTCAAAACCTCATAATCAGTTACCAGGAAAGAGTGAAGCGAATCCTAAGAAATTCTGCCACTCGCTTGTTGAAGAGGATGAAGAGTTTGATGATGAAGATGCTTCATAGGATGACCTTGGCATTATGCTTCAAGAGATGCTGTTACATGTGGACATGTTAAAGGCTGAGTGTGGGGAGAATGTCATCAACGTCACCATTGATGATCAAGAAGCTGTTGATATTGTAGAGAAGTTCCTCCAATGGCTAGATGAAAGCTTGAACAGAGAAGAAGAGCAAGAAAGAACCGCAAAGGAGGCTGCTGAGAAGGAAGAGGCTGAGAAAGCCTTAGGATCTCCAGAAGAAAAAGCCAAACCAGAGCTTAGTGAAGCTGATAAAGACCTTGTGGAGACATACCATACTTTGATGGTCTTGGCTAGAGAAATTCTTGAAGACTTCAACCAGTTGTATGATCGCCAAGTGGGCAGCTCCTCAAGCAGCAATGAGAAGGGTAAAGCTCCTGAAGTTAAGGCTTATAAACCACCAATCCCTTACCCAACGATGCACTTTACAAAGGCTCAGATGGCAGTCTATTCAAAGTTCAGGAAAGACATACAATACGCTGGAATAAAGCTTCCTCATGGCACCACTTTGCTTGAAGTGAAGGATCAAATCAGGTTCCTCGAAGAAGTCTTTGACAAGCTGGAAGTAGTGGAGCCAATTCTAGAGAATGTGTGGGCTAATCTAAAGAGAAACAAGGAGCTGAAGACATTGACAAAGCTTCCCAATCAAGGAAAGTTTCTCATCACTTGTGACCTTGAGATGCTAGACAATGTTGGAGCTTTGTGTGATTCAGGTTCATCTGTGAATGTCATGTCTCTCCACTTAAGCCAAACCTTAGGAATCAAGGAGTTGAAGCCCTGCAAAGCCTCTATCACTTTTGTCGATAACACCTCAACAAGACCCTTGGGCATGGTAAAGGATTTCCCTTTGAAGATTGGGAATTCCTTGGTGCCAACAGATTTTGTGGTTATGGAGAAGACATATTCAAGAGAAGTGCCACTTCTTCTAGGAACACCATTCTTGGCAACAGCAGGAGCTCAAGTAGACTTCAAGAGAAGCTCTGTGATTTTGAAGAATTTTAATGAGTTCAAGGTCTACAAGATTGTCTCTCCTTCCATAGCTTTTTCTGGAACAATTATTGAAGAAGGGAGTGAGCAACAGCAACTTCCAGAGCGTGTGGAGCATGCTATGAGCTTCACAATGAGTATGCTAATGAGAGACACTCTCCCTGATGAGCCAGAGCAGAAGCTTGACGCTGAGTTGAAGCTTGAAGATGGTTTGAAAGAGGATGAAGGCTTGATCACCAAAGAAGTGAAGCCTTTGATCATACCAAGTGTCAAGAAGAGGAAAAACAGGAAGACAGCTCGTGAGAAGAAGAGACTGATGTCAGTGGGCACTTGGATTTAAAAGAAGAAAGAAGGAGGAGCCATCAAACTCTTCTTACTAGTCCTCCAACCATCAAAGTCAAGCTTAGTGACTTAAAACAAGCGCACTTGGGAGGTAATCCCATGACTATCCTTGTAAATATATGCTCGATACAGCTTATCTCGGGGAAGGAGCAGTCCGTACACCGAGCAGCACCAAAGCTAAAGGACTACTTGAGAACGATGAGGAAAGAGGACTTCACTCCTACAAGATATGCTGATCCTGGTCTGTTGGGAGAGCTAGGAATCAAGACTGAAGTGGATGAGCTGTTGAGGAACATTGGACTGGAGAAATTTGCTAGTCTTGGCTATCCAACTTACAAGCAACTTTCTTATGAGTTCCTTGCAAGCTTCAAGGTCTACTTCTACAAGTTTGATGAAGAATATGATAAAGGAGAAGAAGACTTTGGCAATGGATTCATCAAGTTAAGCGCCAACAAAGCATTGTACACCATGGGGTTCACTCAGCTTGAAGAAATCTTTGGATTTGAACAAGGCTCAAGAGCACAAAACAAGCTCTTCAAGCATGATGAGCTAAGGCATGTATGGGAGGAGATAGCGAATGATGCTTATAGAGCTGGTCATCTGAAGAGTGCTAGCATCCGCCATCCAGCTATCAGATATGTTCATAGAGTCCTCACCAGCACACTCTTCTACATAAAAGAGCAAAGTATGGTCAAAGAAGAAGAGATGGGGTTGCTTGTAAATGGCTTGAAGAGCATAATGGTTGAAATAAAGCATGGGAAGATCCAAGGAGAGCGCTTAGGAGTTGGCCTTGTAACAATCCTAATGAAGCAATTTCTAGCATGCCAACAATGGGCTTTCAACACTAGAGACAAGAAGCCTAAGATAGCTATTGGAGGCGTAATCACTCCTATCTTGCTTGATGCTGGAGTTGAGCTTGGCATACCAGATGTTACAATGATCTTCCTAGATGTTTTTTATCTCAGTAAGATCGGATACCTTTCAGGAGCTGTTGAGACAGGATTTGGCTATCAGTTTTAGCTGGAAAACAGGAAGAGGAAGATAATCTTGCCCAAGCAGCGCTTAACCAACTTCACCTCCTATGATAACATCCGATTCATGCTAACAGAAGATAAGCTTTATGACCCAAGGACCGACCCACCATTGATGAGGCCAAGCAAAGTGAAGAACATGAGCACCATCAGAGACTCAGATGTGGAAGAAGACATTGAAGAGCAGCATCAAGAACAAGAGGTTCAGCATCAAGGGATGGAGGAGGATGAACATGAAGACTATGATAGCCGCCCTTATGCATTTCACCCATATGATGTGATCTGCACATCTGAAGCTTCAAAGGCTGCACATAAGCACATTAGGCTTCTTCAGAGGTGGAACCTCTTCCAGGACAAAGCCATTAGAGGTTTGCTGAAGACAGTAAAAGCAAGCAAGAAATCGGTTTACTCATTGAAGAAGAAAGTGAGGAAGCTCAAGAAGAAGTTGGGAGGATCTTCATCAGCCAAAAGAACTAACCAAGCTGTCCAAACAGAGCCACAAGGAGGAGGATCTGATGCTGAGGACATGTCTGAGGACACACCAGAGGCTACAGTCCAAGAGAGATACTCATTTCACATCAGTGAGCGGCCAAGGACACAAGCTTCTCAACCGGCCAGGCATTCATCTCATATAGCTGCTCCAAGGAGACAAGGAAAGAAGAGAAGGACTAGACAGAAAAATCCATCAGAAGAGGAAGCTTCACCTTCCCATGCCATTGAGATTTCAGACTCTCACCACTCCTCCAGCTGAAGTAAGGTACACCACACTAACCATTGTAAATACCACTGATTTTTTTATTTCATGCGATTGTTTGCTTGATTCTGAACACTCTCCTTACCATTTTTATCACACAGACACTGTCTAATTTAAGTGTGGGGGAGGTGTATGATGGACTGATGCCTGCATTTGCATTTGCATATTAGAATAGGAACCATGCATCATGATTACATAGCATCTAAGGCATAGAAAAAACCAAAACAAATTTGAAATTTTTTCAAAAATTGCTTCACAAAAAGAGTTTGATTTTCATGCATTCTTATATGATTTAGACTTCATGCATTCATATAGGACTAGCTCGCTTGTTTAGATTGGGAACTATGATAGTACATCTTTGTTAATGCTAGTGATTTATGAAAATGAAGCCCTTGTTCTTAATCCTTTGGTGCATTTGATGTTGAACTAGAAATAAAGCTGAACCACTTTTAGAATTTGAATTTGTGTGAATTTTGTTTGAGACTGAAACAAGCTTTGAAATGATTTCAATCTTTGTTTAAGTGGAACCTAATTTGAATTCGCAATTATCATACCTGATGCATTTGTGACTGATGTCATATATAGTTTAAAATATTTGGATCTTCTTATCCTCTTTAGCCACTCTCTAAAACAACCATTTAGATTTCCCCACCCTTAACTAAACCTTCTTTCAAGCCAAGACATTAATAGTGTGTGATTTGTGAGGCGTCTTCCATCATGGTTGTTGCTTAGCAAAAAGTGTTGGGTTGGAACTACAAGAGAAGTATTCCCATTGTAGAACTAGCTCACGCTTGAGTTAGATAGGTTAGGATGTTTGGGGAATTGTGATATCCCTTGTATTTACACCATTTAGGGCTGCATTCAGTACATGTTTTGGTCCTCTTTTGTATATTTTCCCTTAGCTTTTGTCCCATTTTCTTCTCCTTTTAGATTTAGGTTGCATTAGGAGTATAGATTACATTTTCCTTGCATATTGGATGTTTTTAGGTGCTTTTGGAGCTTAAAGGAGCTTGGAGGAGCTTTGGGAATGATCCAGGAGGCTAGCTGGACAAAAGGGAGCAAGAAGGATCAAAGCAGAAGATCTCTGCAGAAGTTTTCGGTTAGACCTGGTGATTTTCGGTCTCTGGTGACCGAAATGGAGCAGTATCGATCACCAGTATCGGTCTGATGTGGTCGACACAAACACACCGTTATAATTTCGGTCATGTGTGTCGATCACTGATGACCGATACAGATAAATTTCGGTCACGAGAGGTCGACACAACTGACCGATATTGACCCAGTCCGAACCTGTTTTTAATTACACTTTTGCCACCTTTCTAGGGTTTTCTCCCATGGGCTATAAATAGCCCCTTTTTCTATATTTTCGAGAGGTCTTGTCAAAATACTGTTCTTAAGCTATTTATTTAAGTTTGTAAGACAATTTCTTTGCTTTGTTTAATACAATCAAGTATTTGCTTTAATTTTTCTTTAATCTTTCTTTTAATCATGATTAGCATCTTCTCCCTTTGTGATTTGGTGTTAAACATGATTATGAGTGAGTAGTTACCTTAGGGTTTCTAGATGTGGTAGATTAGAGGAATTTATGGCTTGATTAAGGCTTGTTATGTGCTTCTGTTTATGGGTTCCTCTCTATTAATCTGTTATTCATGCTAGATTAGTCTTGATCAAACTGGTCTAGGTTGTTAGCTTTCTCTTATGCCCACCAAGTGTTTGATGAAATGCTGAACCTGTTTATTAGAGGATTTGCTGGCCTTGGCTCAAGAGATTGACTGTTTGAGGAGCATTTTGACTTGAATAGAGTTGATTAGTCTTGCTTGCTTGATGTTTTAGCACTAATGAGAGTTAGTTCTTGTTAAGATGTTTAGCAAAAGGTTATTTGCCAAGAGATTGGATCTAACTAGCTTAGTTGTGAACTCTATGTCTAGGAACCACCATTGCTTGCTTACTTGCTTGATCAATGTAGTTTGAAACAACCTTAATCAATGCCTGAAATTCCCCAAAGTCAATAACCACATCTAGGAACTTGTCTTTCTCTAATTTGAATTTCAGATTTGCTCTGTTTTGCTCTGTTTTACTCTGTTTTTCTTGCTTAGCATTGCTTAGTTTGCTTTTGCTTTCACCTTGTTGCTGCTTGTTTCACATAGGTTGTTAAAACTGTTGCTTAGGCAACAAAACCTCTTTCCTGTCTTGCTTGACTTAGAGATTCCACTCTCAACTCTTCTGTCTTTCAACTCTTCCCATTTGGATTGATACAACCCTATGCTATACTGCAACTGACTAGTACAAGCTAGGACAATTGACCTACAAGGGGTAAAACCCTTGTATCAAATTGTTTGGGTTTATCTTGGGATTAGATTTTAAGAGAGGCAAAGAAGAAAAGAAGTCAAAGCAGAAAAGAAGAAGGAGTGTGACACAAGCTAAAGGGTGGAAATGGCGATTCTAAACTCAAAGAAAGAAGGCTCATGTTCAAAGAAGAAAAGAAGATGCAAGAAGTGCAAAACAAGGAAATCAAAAAGCCAAAGGCGAATCAAGCACCAGCATCACCAAATAAAAGAGCCAAGTTCAAAAGAAGCAAATCACCACCACTTGAAGTTCAAAAGAAAAAGTGTCCTCTAAAGTGCTTGAAGGAGAAAAGTTTTTGGGTTTTTGAAAGGGCTTAAATTTCTTAAAAAGGGTAGCATAAGAGGGTTTTACACTGCTTAGCTAGAGTTAGGAACACATCTTATAGATCTTGGGTAGATGGGAGTCTTCCTTTGCATGTGTAAGTTGTTCTTTGACCCTTAGCATTTTGCCAAAGCACAACCATGCTTTTTCTTGAGGGAACCCTTTAAACACCAAAGCCAGTTTGTGAAGTGAGATCTATTTTATTCCACTAAGCCTTATCCCTTAGCCAAATGACACTGTCGCATTTGCATAAGCATGATTCACGGTTTGAGCATAATTGAATGTTAAAAAGGTTGATTGATTTGATGAGCATGTGTAGGTTATTAGATTTGTGATCATTCTTATTTTGTGATGAAAGTGCCTAAGTATTTAAAGTATTCTTCCATCAAGTGCACTCTAGTATTGAGAAAATGGACTTCATTTTGATTTGTTGTTAGCATTTTCAAAGTTATGAGTTCCCATTTAAAACCTCATCACCATGTTAAGTGTTTGTTTGCTTGAGAGCAAGCAAAAGCTAAGTGTGGGGGTGTTGACAGCTTGCTATTTTAGACCATTTTAGGCTGCATTTCATGCATCTTTTCCTCTGTTTTTGCAATATAATTAGCATTTTAGTATCATTTGCACTTAGAATCAACATGGCGTGCATTTAGCTTAGGATTGCATACATTTGCATACATGTGCATGTTTGTGGTGGTTTTCAGGTGTTTCTGGAGTTTCTTTGAGCTGGGAAGGAGATGGAAGCAGCTCATGATCAAAGAAGATGTCAGAAATGGAGTTCTTGCAAAGTCTGGTCCATATCGAGCAAGCGTATCGAGCAAAACACCCGTGGAGTATGCTCGATGCAAGCAGCAGGACGAGAGGAAGAGGATCAGCACGAGGATTCGAAGTTGATGGTCTGCATCGAGGACCAGCATCGAGGAAGAACGTCAATACGCGCTGCACGGACCATATCAAGGTCGCATATCGAGCAGAACATCGACCGTACGACCTCGATGCAACTCATCCGCGTTGACCACTTGACTTTTGTTAACCTTATCCTATCTTTTAAGGTTTTTTATGCTTCTTTTGGCTCCCTACTATAAAAAGGAAGCCACAAAACATTATCTTTATCCAAGTTTAGTTTTCTATCAAACACTCTCTCTTCTCTAACCTTAAAAGGCGCTTTGCCTTAAGGATCTTAATATTTAATAAAGTTTGCATTTATATGGTTTAATTTTATCTCTTACTCCTTGTTCTTGCACCTTGGTAGTTTAGATTTATCATCTTTGCATTATAACCTCATCTAGCAATGTTTAACTCCAAATCAATGGGATAAAACATGATTAGTGAGTATTTTACTTTAGATTTAGGATTAAGATATGATTAAGGGGTGATTAGGTTTATTTAACTATTCTCTATTGTCTCCTTCTCTTGCAAAGTGGTTATTGTTCATAAAGCTTGCTCCTTTTGATTGAATATGGTATTAATTGATGCATATGGTTCACCAAATGGCTTGTTATCTCATCTCTAAGTATAGTTCGCTTATTTGCATTGATAGTTTGGCCTTGTCTATGTTTCCTTTGTTCAGGGGCACCAAAGTGATGTTCACCATTGCTATATGATTCGCTTAGGGCTAGATAATGCTGGTTTTGAGATTCTTGCTTGATGGTTAGATAGTGTGCATCAAAATATCTTGCCCTTGTTTCATTCCTGTTCATTGCTTAGCATTGTTAGGATGTTGCATCTATGTGCTTAAACCCATGTTCTTGATTGATGCTTAGCTAACTAGGTCCTTATTGGTTCACAAGATTGATGAGTTGATCTGAATTCTTGCTTGGGTGAGGGAATGATTGCTTGATTAGCACATCTCTTAAGCTAGAATGGTTCTGATCTTTATGATCATGGGTGAAAGATACCCCATCATAAGTGGGTCTGGCACTTCAATCTTGTTGAATATGAACTGCTTATTGACGCCAAGCTGGTTCCTTTTAGATATCTTGTCTAGGAGTACAACACTGAGAATTGCTTGCCTTTGAATGCTTGATGTTTGCCTTTGTTAGAAACCCTCAATTTCACTCTTGAAAACCACTGTCCCACAATTGTTTAGAACCTTGAGTCTTGCTTTTAAATTAATTTTCTTTAAGATAATCTTGCTTAATTCTTGCTTTTGTAGTCATTCTTACTTAATTCTTGTTTAATCATTGCCTTAAGTTCATTGTTTAGTTTTGTTCACTTGCATTTAGTTTATGCTTTTTTTCCATTGCATTATTAGGTTGTTAGACTTGTCCATGTTCAACCAAAACCCCATCATTGCTTAGCTGATGGCATTGTTTGCATTTCATTTTCCACAAATTGGATTGATACCTGATCCATATTCTATAACTGATTAGAGGCTAAGGACATTTGAGTTTAGACCTTTCAAAAGTCTTGTTTCACATATGTATGCAAACATAAACTAAATGCATGCAATATTGATGCAAAGTGCAAATGAGACTAAAATGCTACACTAATATGCAAAAATAAGGGAAAAAATGCATGAAATACAGCCTAAAATCCTCTTATAGCAAGCTATCAACTTACGAGAGCCATCTCCAAACTTCAGACAAGCCAAGGAGCCACATCGAGCAAAATGATAGGGGTCCGTGAAGTGCAAAATTTACAAGTTTACCCATGCGTCCTAGGGTCTTCCGAAGGCATTATAAATATGTAAAAAACCTAATTTTTAGGCATCAAGCTTTTATTCTATGGTTCTTTCCCTTCTAAACTTTTCCTTTTGAGTATTTGTAAGAATCTTTTGAGTTTATCAATCAAGTACTGTGTTTTCCTTAATCTTTCTTGCTTATTTTCCTTTCAAATCATGCCTAATCATTTTTTTCTCTATAGATTTGGTGGTTTTAGTCATGAATAGTGAGTAGTCCTCTTTATGGTTTAAGATGTGATAAATTAGGGAGGTTTTATGTTTGATTAGTGATGTCTTATGCTTAACGATTATGTTTCCTCTCTATTTGATGGTTGAATTTCTAGATTAGTATTGATCACACTGATTTAGATTTAGGCTTTCTCTTATGCCCACCAAGTATTTGATCTAATGCTGATTATGTCTTTTAGAGGATTTATGTATTCTAGCCTATAGAATTAGTTGTCTAAAGGATATTTTGGCTTAATAGAATTAGCTGTGCTTGCTTGTTGGCTATCTAATCACTAATGGGAGTTAGTTCTTGGTTAGGATTTTCACCAAGGAATTGGGTTAATCTTGCTTATTTGAATTGTATGCCTAGGAAATAGCATTTTTATATGTTTTATAAAGCATCAATGATCATTTCTAATCCTCCTTACATCAATAAACCCCATCTTGAGTCCCTCTTTTATCCATATAAGTACCAATCTCGAATTTGCTACTTCTATTTAGTCTTGTTAGTTTGATTAGCTTGTTTGCTTAAGTGTGATCATTATTTGCTTTTGATTTTGTTTAACTGAAATGATTTATTGCATTCTTAGTGACTTAACTTTCCGATATGGATTGATAAAGTATATGTGGGGATTGAAGTAGCATAAACACATGCATCTCTACAAAATACCAAAACCTAGAAATTGCTCAAGAACAAGAGAGAGAGAGAGAGATTAGAGATAAAGTTTTTGCCAAAGATAAAATAATAAAGCATAATATGATGATAAGATAAGGTTTTTGGCTTAAATAGTCAAGGGTCAAAGCTTGGTCAACTAGGTCAAAGTTTGAAATCCGAGAGTTGGCCAAAGTCAAAAGTCAAATCTTCTGGGAAGGAGGTTGATGTCAGCTTGTTGCCCAATATCAGGTTATCGATATGGTTTTGTCACTTCTGATATCGGCTTCCTGGTTGATACAGATAGCCGATACTGATCTCCTCCACAACACTGGTTTTAGCTCCATCTTCGGTATCAGGGTATAGCCTGATTTGCTGCCCGATATAGCCTGATGTCGGCTCGCACATTGACACACCACTCTGTTACAAATTTCCAAAAATTCTCCAGAATATTTAAGCACTTCTCCTTTCTTCAGCTTGATCCTCAACTCTCCAAGTGTCCTCCTTAGCCTCATAAGAATCTGAAATACACTCCAAATGTAAGAGAATACGCATTCCTAATACTAATGCGCTCTAAGTCTAATATGAATGCAAATAGAACACTTTGGACTTAAATGGATGATATGTTATGAAAAACTATAGTAAATGAAGTCTAAAATAATATAATTATGCTAGCTATCAACACCCTCACACTTGCCTTTTGCTTGCCCTCAAGCAAACAAGAACAAAAGGGATTGAGGTTTGAAAATGGGAGTTCATAGCCTAAAATGTCAAAGGAAAAAATGGGTTCAGTGTAACAGTTCTAAGATGCAAATGATTTTTTTTCTATTCTAAAAATCTAGCCACATTCATAACAAGCAATTACAAGTACTCAAGTCCTAGTCTATACAAGCAAGTGCAACCAAGTGAATCATGCTTATGCAAATCAAGTGCTTTCATTTGGCTAAGTATAAGGCTATTAGACTAAAATGATCTCACCAAATTCGAACTGGCTCAATGAATATGCAAGGGATCTTTCATGAATATAGAATGAGCTTTGGTAAAATGATAAGGGTAAAGAATAACTTATGCATACAAATGTAAACTTCCATCTACCCAAGTCCCATAAATGATCTTAAACTCCGGTTCTTCTACACAAGAACATATCATATTCTACCCTTTCTTGAAGCATTTTTTCTTCTTTAATATCACCATTCTTCCTTCTCCTTTGGAGCTTCTTTTTTCATGCATCTTCTTCTTTGAATCTTCTTCGTGGTTAGATTCTGGGTTGGTGTGGGCTCATCTTTGCTTCCTGGTGCTTCTCATCCTTTGGATGTGTAATGAACTTTGAATTGCACCGCTTTTCTTCTCTGTACTTAGCCATCTTTGAATAACATAGCCAACTCGCCCAGAGTAACTTGCATTGCACTCCTTCTCCTTTGCTTTCTTTTCTTATTTTATTTTCTTGAAAACCCAAAAATAAAACCCATCCTATTGAAACGCCATAATCCTAGCCTAATATAGCTCAAAAAATGAAGAGCTAGTTTACATGGAAGTCTTCCGAATGTAGTTCTAAATCTCAACACTATTTACTAAGCTCATCTATGGAAAAAGGCCTTTCAATTTCTCACAAATGATTCAATGGTTTTAAAGAAAGTTATGGTCAAGGGTTAAAAGTTCTACTTGGACTAGAAAGAGTGGCAAAAAAAAAGAAAAAGAAAGCCCAAGTATGTATGAGCATCCATGAAAAACACTTTTCAATGCAAGAAATTCCAAATGTGGTTCAACCTTTAGTTCAAACTAGATTACAAGCATCAAACAACTAATAGCTAGGGCATTGAACACAATTTCAAACTTTAACACTTATGCAAGGTAATCATCATTACTCTCTATTCATATGAATGCAACCTATATGAAATGCATACTAGACTCAATCTTAAGCACATGAATGAATGCAACTACATGAACATTTTTTTAATGTATGTATGTATGAGTTTCTAAATGTATGCATGATGCATTAAGAAAACAATTCAAACAGCATGAGATGCTCGCTTCCCTACACTTAAATCACACACATTCCTTTGTGTGAGAAAATAGTGGAAAGGAGTGAAACAAAATAAATATGTCAAGCAAGAAAAATGGTATTTACAATGGTTGGAGGAGTGTACCTTAAAATTCTTGAGAGGAGGAGGATAATGTAGTCTCCATGGAGTAGGACATGTTGCTGGAGAGGGAGTGTGGGGGATGAGTTGCACTTCTCTTCTTGGTTTTGGGGTTTGTATCAGGCAATACGCCGATATAAGACATCGATACGGATTTTCTGCATTTGATATCGGGGGTTTGCCTGATATGGCACTCCGATACAAACAATAAATTCTTTTCTTTGGCTCTTCTTCTTTCTCCTTGTCTATCTACTTAACAAACCTGAGACACACAAAACTAAAAACAGAATAATTAAAAGCAAAAGCAAGTGTATACAATGATAACATGGGATTGCCTCCCATGAGAGCTTGTTTTACATCTCTTAGCTTGATGTGTTACCCCTTTCTTCTAGTGGGGGAAATGAGGAGTTAAAGAACTCCTTGCTGGTCCTTGTGGAAGATAATTTGTGACTGATGGTGGGAAGTGCTTCTCCAAGTGGGCAGAGTGTTCCTCAGCACTTATAATGCACCCATGGTGGCCTTGGATGGTGTTGATTGTTTTGACCAATGCAAAAAGCTTAGGTTTGCCATTACAGCAGCTGCAAGCTTAAGCATGTAGAGAGAAAGTTCAGCTTGGCTTGACCTCTTTTGGCTTCCCTTGGGGTCTCCTTGGGCTCTTCCTCCTTTGGTGTAGGCTGGGGCATTTCAAATAGTGTAGACAGGTAGCATCCATCAAAGCTTATCCCATCATACTCAATGATGAGATGCCAACTCTCAGCTCTTCCTGGTTTTTCTTTAACCTCAACTGAATATGCTTGCTCCTCAGCTCCATACTTTGCTCCATTTGTATCAAACTTGAGAACGTCATGATCACTTAGTCTTAGCTCAATCAGGCCGTTCTTCACATCAAACAGTGCTCCAGCTAAAGGCAAGAATGGTGTGCCCAAGATTATTGGGTTCTCTATCTCACCTTCCAAGTCTAGTACCACAAAATAAGTTGATACCTTCACCTTTCCCATCCTAACAGACAAGTTCACTAGCAAACCATCTGGACTTCTCCATGTTCCATCAGCTAAGACAAGAGAGATCTCACTCTCTTTAAATCTTGTAAAGCCTAAGCTCTTGGCAGTTGAGAGAGTCACCAAGTTAATGCTGGCACCGAGATCACACAAACAGCTTGTGAATGATGAGATTCCCACTGTACATGGCAGATTAAAGCATCCTTGATCTCCCAGCTTATTAGTGACAATGATCTTCTCAGCCTCTCGTGGTGTAACTTTCGGGGTACACAGTTATTCTTTACTTGCTCTCTTGCATTAGCTAGAATCTTATCCTTGGGAGCTATTTTACTAGAAGGCAGCTTGTGTGGCTCCTTAAGAGTCTGAAAACTCCTCTTAACCTTCTTCGTGGATTCAAGAAACAAATCTTTACTCTCTGCTACAATCTCCTTAAAACCTCCCTAGACATGTAAGAGCAGGTTTATAAGGTGGTGGAGGTTTAAACTGCCTTTTTCTTTATTCTATTTGTTGCTTGATCATCTTAGGGTGTTAGATTGGTTGCTTATGCAACAAAAATCCTTCTATGCTTGCTTGACTTAAGGATTTTTACTCCCAACTCTTCTGCTTTCAACTAAACCCATTTGGATTGATAAAAACCTTATGCTATGCTACAACTGACTAGTACAAGCTTGGGTGATTGACCAAGAGACCCAAAAACTCTTGTATCACCCTCCACAATAGTGATCAACCAAGGAAAGTCAAGCTAAGGACGTTAAGCAAGCGCACTTGGGAGGTATTCCCTTGTTATCCTTGTACATATTATTGCATTTTATGTTTGTCTTTGTGTTTTTCTTTCAATAACAGGAGTAAGTGGAGTTTATGGCAAATTGTTGGCTGAGTTGAAACCCTTTCTAGCCTGTCTTGATCAGCAGTATCGATCATGGAGTGATCGATACACCCTTATCGATCAGCCCTATCGACCAAAATTGATCGATAGAGGGAAAAGGATGCCAGTAGAGGTTTCCATCGATCACCCCTATCGATCAAATTTGATCGATGGGAAACAAGCGGATGGGGTATCGATCGTATGTATCGATCAGATTTGATTGATGGAATCCGAACGAGTGCACCATCGATCAGTCGTATCGATCACCAGTGATCGATAGGATCCAGCAGACGGTTTTGACAACTCCATCGATCAACAGTATCGATCTGAAGTGATCGATACAGTCCTCCTTCATTCCAAAATTTTTTCTAAGGTACCTAACTCCCCTTCTATCTTTATGCATATTTTTGCAATCAATTTTACTTTGTTTTGTTCACCTCCTTCAAGCTTCTATTACACAAGGGACTGTGTAATTTAAGTTAGGGGGAGGGCATTGCATTTGACTTTGTGTTTTGTTTGCTAATTTTCTCTTTTACATACTTGAGTCTCATGCATTCTTCCATTCAACCATATGTACTGAAAATCAAAAAAAAATTCAAATTTTTTGGAACCAAAAAGATCATTTTGTTGCATTTGCATAACTAAGATTGAGTCTAGATGCATTTCATATAAGTTTGCATACATTTGCATAGGGAGTAGATGATAAACACTTGTCAAAATTTTAATGTTTGAATTGTTTTCATTGCCTTGGTTATATGTTGTTTGATTACACTGTAGTGAGTTTGAAGTTAAGGCTGCACCATATCTTGAATTCTTGCATTGATGTTCTTGTCTTATGCTCAAACTTGCTTTGATTTGATTTGAATGAACCTCTTCTCTGTTATTAGTTGAATTTGAAATTGCTATGTTTTTACCATTGTTCTAGTCGATTTGCTTGTTGTTCACTCTTTGTTCGGTGTTTGTCTCATTTCTGTTTGATCCTTTAGGTTGTTAGACATTCTAAACTATCTATATCTGCTTGAATTAAGAGCTCTATTCCATTCCTGCTGTTTCAATCTTCCCCTTTTGGATTGATAAAACTCTTACTACAATGATTAGTACAATGGGTGATTGACATAAGAGTCAAAACTCTTGTATCAGTTAGCTGAAATGGTGCATGTTCTAGCCAGCATCGATCATGAGCATCGGGCTAGTCATGATCGATGTAGCCAACATCGGACACCAACATCGAGCAGTGGAGATCGATGTCAACTGAGCAGGACAACATCAGACACTTGCATCGATCAGGAGTGATCGATGTAATCAACCTCAGATTCAGGCGACCAACATCAGTCAGTAACATCGATCAGATGGTGATCGATGTGGATCACATTGATCACTCACATCAATCAGGAGTGATCGATGTAAACTGACCAAGAGTTTGGGGATCTATAAAGCTTGCTCGATGGGCCTACATCGATCACTCACATCGATCAGGAGTGAATGATGTAAATGGGCAGGAGGTTTTGAAGACTACATCGATCACCAGCATCGATCATGGGTGATCGATGTGAACCTCCTCTCTGCCAAAACCTCTTTTAAGGTACACAACTCCACTCCTTTCTTTATGAATGCTTTTGTATTCGTTCTGAGTATCCCTTATCACCCTCCTTTAGGCTTCTATCACACAGAGGAATGTGTAATATAAGTTTAGGGGAGGGTATTGCATTTGATATTATGTTTTGTTTTCTTATTTTCTCTTTTGCATACTTTAGTCTCATGCATTCATGCATTCATTTATATGCACTGAAAATCCATAAAATTTTCAAAACATTTTTGGAACCAAAAAGATCATTTAGTTGCATTTGCATAACTAAGATTGAGTCTAGATGCATTTCATAAAGGGTTGCATACACTTGCATAGGGAGTAGATGATAACCACTTGTCAAGATGTTAATGTTAGAGTTGTTTTCATTGCTTTGGTTGTCTATTGTTTGATTGCATTGTAGTGAGTTTGAAGTTAAGGCTGCACCATGCTTTGAAATTTTTGCTCTGATATTCATGTATTACGTTGAATCTTGCTTAAATTAAATCCAACACTATTAATTAGAACCATGATACCTCTCATAATTGCATGATATAAGCTTGCATTTACTTCATGTTTTAGTTCTCTTTTACATGTTTTCCTTTGCTTTTGTTCCATTCTTTCTTGATTTTAAACTTAGCTTGCATTTAGGTTGTAGTTTGTATTTTTCTTGCATATGGGATGTTTCTAGGTACCTAAGGAGCCATTTAAGAAAAGGAGGAAATGTGGGAGTGATCCAGGGAGTTACCCCAATCAAACAGGAGCAAGAGGAGTCAAGAAAATGGAAATTTGGCCTAGCATCAATCAAGGCACAAACCACATCGATCAGGAGTGATCGATGTAGAGCAGCAGAGAAGATGGTGAATCACATCGGTCACTCACATTGATCACCAGCATCGACCAAGAATGATCGATGTAAAGGACCTGAGAGCCTTGAAGACCACATCGATGAACCACATTGATCGTCATATGATCGATGTCAAGAACCAGAAGCCCGCATTGATCATCCACATCGATCAGGAGTGATCGATGCTGACCTAGACTGAAGATAATGTATTTACAATTTTGTCACTCTGCTTAGACTCCTATAAATTCTTAAAATCCCTAATTTTTGGGATCATCCTATTATCCAGCAGTTATTTCCTCTTTTGTTTTTGTTTTGATTTTGTGCCTTGAATCTTTGGTGGATTTCAATATAGATTTGCATTTCTCTTCTTGTTTAATCTTTTTAATCATAATTACCTATCTATTTCTCTTTGATTTGATGGTTCTAATGGTGATTAGTGAGTAGTGATATAGGGATTTGAGATATGTTAGGTTTAGGTAATTTGATGCTTAATCTATATTTGTGTCGTGCTAATTCTTCCATATCCTTTCTTGATTGTTCTGTTTCATGCCTTACTAGCCTCAATTAAGTTGATTAAGATTTTAGGCTCATTTTATGTCCACCAAGTGTTTGATGAAATGTCTGAACTGCTTTGCAAGAGAATTGCTTGTCCTAGCTCAAGAGATTGACTGTCTAGGGGGTGATTTGGCAATATAGGATTAATTTTTTTAACGCTTGATGTTTGTCATTTCACTAATGAGAACTAGTTCTTGATTTGATTTTGGAAAGAGATTAGTGCCAAGTGATTGGATTAGTCATATTAATGAATCATATGTATAAGGAATAGCATTGTGTGAGTTTGTAAGCATCATAGGTTGAGTTGAGATTTCCCTAGCACCAATTATCCCATCTCAAGTCTTGTATTTCCTCTGTTTTAGTTCATTTCGAATTTGCTCTGTTTTTGCTTATGTTCTAGTTTGTTTGCTTGCTGTTATTTGGTGTTTGCTTTATTTCTGCTTGATCCTTTAGGTTGTTAGACATCTGAACTCTCTCTATATCTGCTTAAATAAGGAAATCTACTGCATTCCTGCTGTTTCAATCTTCCCTTTTTGGATTGACATAAAACCCTTACTACAATGACAAGTACATAGGGTGATTGAGAAAGAGACTCAAAACTCTTGTATCAAACCATAATATTGAGTTTAAATTATCTTGTTCATGCATTGATATACTCATTATTTATACCATATTAGCATACATTTTGCATTGTTTTTTAGTCTCCAAACATGCATTTTTGTTTGTTCTTGTCCCGTTTGCATTCAGTTAGGACTTAGTGTAGATTTAGGATGTGTGTTGCATGTTTTGTGCATTTGGGGAGTTTGGCAGGTATTTTTTGAGAGTTTGGTGACTACAAGGAGCATGGGAGATGGTGGTGGATGCAGCAAAAGGCATGAAAAGAGCCAAGAAGAAGGTGCACCTTTTGAAGCGGCCAGAAACTGAGTCTGACAAACCGGCTCGGACAAAGCATCTCCATCCCGATTCCGCTTCAGACGTCTGGATAAATGTTGTATCTCCGTGAGTTAGCTTACGTTTGGAGTTGGTTTCAGGTCATTACCATCAGCAGTCAGAAAGTTAAAGAAGTTTTAGTGAAAGCGCTCAACCTGTGTCGACCAGCACATCGCACGGCATCTTGAACCCGAGAAGGAAGGAGCCAACATTGAGCATTGGTGTCGAGCAAGACAGCACGATGTCAGGTCACAGGACACCCAAGTCGTGCATCCACATCGCACGACATCTTGGGTCAGGAGCAATCAAGAATCACATCGAGCACCAACATCAAGCTAGTCAGCACGACATCAAGCAACCGAGGAATCACATGGAGCACCAACATCAAGCTAATCAGCTCAACATCCTCCTGTTCCCAGTCCACTTATATACAAGTTTGCCACTCCGCTTAGAATCCCTATAAATACTTAAAATCCCTAATTTTGGGGTCATCCTAATCAGATTTTGTAGTTTGAATCTTTGCTTGATTTTATTATAAGTTTGCATTTATCTTCATATTTTTCCTCCCTAATCATGATTAGCTATCTTGTCCTTGTTGATTTGATGGTTTTCACCATGAATAGTGAGTAGTCTTTTTAGGAATTTGAGATGGATTAGAATTAGGGAATTTGATGCTTGATTCATGATATCTTAATGTTAACTCTTCCATTTCCTATCTTAATTTCTGTGTTTAATGCCTGATTAGCCTTAGCTATGTTGATTAGGATCATAGGCTCAATTTATGCCCACCAAGTGTTTGTTGAAATCCCTGAATTGCAATGTAAGAGAATTGTTTATCCTAGCTCAAGAGATTGACTATCTAGGGAGTAGTTTTGAAATATAGGATTGATTATTTGTATTAATACTTTCTGCTTATCATTTCACTAATGGAAATTAGCTCTTATTGTTATGATTAGCAAAGTTATTAGTACCAAGGGATTGGATTAGTCATATAAAGGAATTTTGGATTAGTCATATAAATGAATTCTATGCAAAAGGAATAGCATTGTGTGAGTTTGTAAGCATCATGGATTGAGTAGAGAGTTCCCTAATATCAATTATCCCATCTTGAATCCTGTCTTTTCTCTGTTCTTAGTTAATTTCAAATTTGCTTTAGTATTTGCTCTGTTTTTGCTTAGTTTTGGTATTTTTCTGATGTTATTGCATATTGCATACATTTTGCATACTCATTAGTTAGCTTTTCATGCATTTGTATCACGTTTTAGGTTAGATTGCATCACTTAGGGTCTTAGAGCATTCTTGCATCAGCATACGCATTTTCCTTGCATTTTGCATCACATTCAGGTTGTTTCTGGCTGCTCTGGAGTCGTGGAGGTTCATGGACATGTTGAGGCTGATGTAGCAGTTCGTGGGAGCTCGGATATAAGCTAAGGACCAGAGATCGAGGAGCAGATCGAGCATGGCCGGTCGATCTAGGAGTTGATCGACCAGAAGATTGAGCCAACCAGGCGATCCAAGGAGAATGAACGAGACAAAGATCGAGTGAAGCAGTCGATCAAACGGTACGGACGTAAATGACGCCATGCAGAGCGAGAGCCAGATCGAGTACACCACTCGAACCAGCCAAAGATCGATACCGAGATCGGATGCAACACTCGATTCGCCGATGATGATCGAGACCCAGATCGAGCCGAAGACACGATGTCCGGATATGATCGAGAGAACCACTCGATCTTGGAGTCGATCTCTGTCCTTTCAACCGTTTTTGGCCGCTAGCGAGGGGGGGGGACAATTAGCTTGTTTTGGCATTTTGGGAAGGCGGCGACGTCCTTTTCCCATAACAACTTTAGATCCTTATCTTTTCCTTTATGTTTTCTCTCTCGTTTTCGTGAAGAACACCATTGTTGAACTCGCGTTTTTCTTAAGCTTTGTAATCGAATCATTTCCGTTTGAATCCAGTTTTCTTTTCATGTTCATCGTCTCGTTTTACATGCTTTGCTTGATTTACTTTATGTGTAGCGAGTAGTTTATTTGGGTTCGGGGTTGAGAGGATAAAGGGGTCTAAAGGGTTTCGATCTTGGGGTTTTTCTAAACGTTTTCAATGGCTATCTCTTCTAAGGTGTTGAGATCTCAATGCTTGAAGACTCTCACGCCAAGAGCTTCATGATCCGAGAGGTTCCTTACCTTGACAGGATTCAGGGACCTCGGAAGATCACACCTTAGAGACTAGTTACCCCATCCCAAAAGCCATGGAAGTTTGGGGGATTAGTTAAGCCATTCATTTGAAATCTGTTTTCATTGCCCTTCGACTTCTCTTTCCACCAAAAGCCATGGTTTTGGAGGAGAGGATGAAGGAGTGATCTATACCGAAAGCCACGGATAGATCTTGCTTAGTTTTCAAGGCTTAGAGATTCTCACCAAGTGAGTCGATTTAAAGTTTTAAACCCAAGGTCGAACCTTTGAAACCCCTGACCATGAATCTCAACCCTAGGCCCTTTCTTTTAGCATCTTTACTTCTCATCTCGTCTTTCGCTTGATCTCTGATAGCATCCTGGTCATTAGCTTTACTGTTCTTGCATTTTTAGACGAGATCGATTGTTACTGCTCGATCTAGTGGTCGATCTCATGGTCGATCCACTAGTCGAATTTTAATAATTCGAAGCTTTCTCCTTTAATTAATCCGTTTGTTCCTCGTGGTAGTTTCTTGATCTCTAGTATTTTTAAAATAGGTTTCGTTCTGTTTAAGTTGCTTCATCTAGTTTTTAGAGATTTTCCCATAAATCATCTCATTTCGCTTAGATTTGCATTAGTCCTTGTATTCTCTGTGCATTCTCTATCATCCTAGGCATTGATTGACTCTCTCTTGCTTGCTGTACTACAACATGTCTTGCATCTGAGTTTGATAACCTCACTGCAATTTAACCCCTTGTGCAAAAAGTGATTATCAAATGGCGCCGTTGCCATCCTAGGACTGTTTAGAGAACATAGAGATTTGGGACTTAGCAAAGACTATGTCTTTACCTTTTTCAAGTTACAAATCCTTCTACTCTCAAACGTGTGTTTTCAGGTACATGAATCTTCGTTCAAGGGGAGACAACAATCTACTACAACCCTTAGACAACATTCATCAGCTTGGTCACTCACGGCAAAGGAGAGTCAGAGAACAAACAAGAGCCTTTGAGGAGATTGTTCAGCACGGTTTGGTTGACTTTGAAGCTATGGCTGAACACGAGCATCCAGAAGGACCTCCTCCAGCTCACGGGGCAGCAGGAAGGGGCAATGGAAACCCCCAACACGCGGCTAGACCCCCAAGGATCATAGGAGCCGGAGATGCTCCCAATACCCACCACAATAGGTTTAGGATCACTCCTCCTCCTGTGCAAAACAATAACTTCGAGATCAAGCCAGGTTTCATCTCCATGGTGCAAAACAACAAGTTCCACGGCTTAGCAATGGAAGATCCCTTGGAGCACCTTGACAACTTCGAGCAAGTATGTGGGATGATCAAGATCAATGGCGTATCCGAAGATGCTTTCAAGCTGCGTCTCTTCCCCTTTTCACTCGGAGACAAAGCTAGACATTGGGAGAAGACCCTCCCACAAGGCACCATCACATCATGGGCCGAGTGTAAGAAGGCCTTTCTCTCAAAGTTCTTCTCAAGCACCAGGACAGCACGGTTGAGAAGCGAAATCAGCGGTTTCACTCAAAGGAACAATGAGACATTCAACGAGGCAATGGAGCGTTTCAAAGACTACACGATCCAATGTCCTCATCACGGGTTCAGCGAGGAGACACTACTCAGTACCATATACCGTGGAGCTTCACCAAAGATCAGGTTGTTGCTTGACACAGCTAGCAAAGGGAACTTCCTCGGTCAGGAGGTAGAAGAGGGTATGGAGCAAATAGAAAACTTGGCGTTAAGTGATGGAAACTACGCTGAGGATTATGACCGTGCACCGAGAGGATCAGAGCTTGAGTCTCACAAGAAGGAGCTCAAATCTTTGCATGAGAAGATATATAAGCTGATGTTAACCAATCAGAAGCATGTTCACTTTGTTGGTGAAGCTGATGAGAACCAAGAGGAGTTAGAGAAGAAGCCAATTGGGTGGCGGGACAGAACAACTACAAATCTCAAGGCTATAACCAAGGCTACCAGAACAACAACCTCTCTTACCGAAGCACCAACGTCGCCAACCCTAAAGCTCAAGTGTACCCTGCTCAACAAGCAAAACCTTTCATCTTTTACAACAAAGGTTTTCAACCGAGTGGTGGTTTCCAAGGTCAAGGGCAGAACAACTTCCAAGGGCAACATCAAAACAACAAGGGTTATACACCTAACTACCCTCCGGGCTTTGCACCTCAGCAGCAACAACCGATGCATCAACAAGTTGATCCGGTTCAAGCAATGTTTCAACAGCTGATACAAGGGCAAGCCTCTACAAACCAGAAGTTCGCTGAGATGAACACTCGCCTAGACTCATCTCTCACTGACTTCTCCACTCAGATCACCAACTTAGACAACAAGATCAAGCAGCTGGAGAAAGGGAAAGCGAGTACGAGTGGTCAGAACAGTCTTCTGGGAAAGTGTGAGCAGAATCCCAAGGAGTATGCTAATGCCATAACGTTGAGAAGCGGTAAAGAGCTCGAACCTCCGATCTCTACAAATAACAACGAGGACGTTGTAATTCAAGAGGGGGAGGGTAAACCTTCGCCTGATGATGATGAGATTAACTTTGACAACGTTTGGATCCAAGGGCCAAGAAGAGGAGACAAAGCAGTTGCTGAGAAGAAAGCTGAGCAAACCACTAAGGAGAAGAATGCTTATGTGCCTCCACCGTATGTACCTAAGCTGCCTTTTCCTGGCCGCTACAAGAAGCAACTCATAGAGAAGCATAGAATCCTCTTTGAGAAGCATCTTAAGGACGTAGAGATCAAGCTACCTCTCGTTGAGTGCCTTGCAATGATGCCTAAATGCGCCAAATTCTTCAAAGACACTCTCGTGAAGAAGAATAAGGAAAGCAAGGAAGTACTTGTTCTAAGTGAAGAGTGTAGTGCTGTGATACATAAGGAGATAGTCCCTAAGAAGTTGGGAGACCCTGGAAGCTTCACTATACCCTGCGCTTT
Source organism: Thlaspi arvense (assembly GCA_911865555.2). NCBI lineage: Eukaryota > Viridiplantae > Streptophyta > Magnoliopsida > Brassicales > Brassicaceae > Thlaspi > Thlaspi arvense. Next base: position 23,940,937 of record OU466863.1, on the reverse strand, counting down.
AGGTCCTCTAGAGTTCAAGAGTTGCTTATGTGATCTCGGAGCTAGCATAAACCTGATGCCTCACTCTGTGGCTAAGAAGCTTGGCTTTACTCGTTTCAAAGACTGTCGGATCTCATTAGTACTGGCTGATAGGAGCGTGAGGCTACCAGTGGGGCTGCTTGAAGATTTACCGGTGCGAATCAGTGGTGTGAACGTACCTACAGACTTCGTAGTGTTGGAGATGGACGAAGAGCCTAAGGATCCACTCATCTTAGGAAGACCATTCCTTGCAACCGCCGGGGCTATCATAGATGTGAAAAATGGTAAGATTGCCTTGCATTTGGGAAAAGAGATCAGGCTTGACTTCGACATCAACGAGGTTCTGAAGAAGCCGACCATTGAAGGGCAAGCTTTCTATATTGAAACGACGGATGCCTTAGCGGACGAGTTGCTGAAAGAGCTGGCTCTAGAAGACCATCTGAAGCTAGCACTGACTAAAGAGCCAGGGGAGTTTGGTTATGTGGACCAGAGGACCCAGGAGTACGTCAACCTGCTGGATTCTAGGAGGATTGTTAAGAATGAAGAAGGTTGCTGCCTAGAGATCGACCCCGAGATCGATGCTATCACTCGATTCAGGAGTCAGATCGACAAGGCAATCGAGAACACAACTCGATCCGGTGCAACAATCGACGGACAGATCGAGAAGAATGCTCGATCAGGAAAAACAATTGAGTCGGTGATCGAGAGAGACCTCCCGATCATTTTGGGGTCCAATCAAGAGATCGACTCAGCGTCTCGATCCCTTACTCGATCCACATCAAATCGAGTAAGTGAATCGAGCGAAATAGCTCGTTCTAGAAGACATCCAGAGGAGAATCGACCGAAGGACTCGATTTCAGAAGGGATAGCGATGGAGGAAAGCAGTCTATATCTGCTTAAATTAGGAAATCTACTGCATTCCTGCTGTTTCAATCTTCCCTTTTTTGGATTGACATAAAACCCTTACTACAATGACAAGTACATAGGGTAATTGAGAAAGAGACTTAAAACTCTTGTATCAAACCATAATCTTGAGTTTAAATTATCTTGTTCATGCATTGATATACTCATTATTTATACCATATTAGCATACATTTTGCATTGTTTTTTAGTCTCTAAACGTGCATTTTTGTTTGTTCTTGTCCCGTTTGCATTCAGTTAGGACTTAGTGTAGATTTAGAATGTGTGTTGCATGTTTTGTGCATTTGGGGAGTTTGGCAGGTATGTTTGGAGAGTTTGGTGACTACAAGGAGCATGGGAGATGGTGGTGGATGCAGCAAAAGGCATGAAAAGAGCCAAGAAGAAGGTGCACCTTTTGAAGCGGCCAGCCACTGAGTCTGACAAACCGGCTAGGACAAAGCATCTCCATCCCGATTCCGCTTCAGACGTCTTGATAAATGTTGTATCTCCGTGAGTTAGCTTGCGTTTGGAGTTGGTTTCAGGTCATTACCATCAGCAGTCAGAAAGTTAAAGAAGTTTTAGTGAAAGCGCTCAACCTGTGTCGACCAGCACATCGCACGACATCTTGAACCCGAGAAGGAAGGAGCCAACATTGAGCATTGGTGTCGAGCTAGACAGAACGATGTCAGGTCACAGGACACCCAAGTCGTGCATCCACATCGCACGACAACTTGGGTCAGGAGCAATCAAGAATCACATCGAGCACCAACATCAAGCTAGTCAGCACGACATCAAGCAACCGAGGAATCACATCGAGCACCAACATCAAGCTAATCAGCTCGACATCCTCCTGTTCCCAGTCCACTTATATACAAGTTTGCCACTCTGCTTAGAATCCCTATAAATACTTAAAATCCCTAATTTTGGGGTCATCCTAATCAGATTTTGTAGTTTGAATCTTTGCTTGATTTTATTATAAGTTTGCATTTATCTTCATATTTTTCCTCCCTAATCATGATTAGCTATCTTGTCCTTGTTGATTTGATGGTTTTCACCATGATTAGTGAGTAGTCTTTTTAGGGATTTGAGATGGATTAGAATTAGGGAATTTGATGCTTGATTCATGATATCTTAATGTTAACTCTTCCATTTCCTATCTTAATTTCTGTGTTTAATGCCTGATTAGCCTTAGCTATGTTGATTAGGATCATAGGCTCAATTTATGCCTACCAAGTGTTTGTTAAAATCCCTGAATTGCAATATAAGAGAATTGTTTATCCTAGCTCAAGAGATTGACTGTCTAGGGAGTAGTTTTGAAATATAGGATTGATTATTTATATTAATACTTTCTGCTTATCATTTCACTAATGGAAATTAGCTCTTAATGTTATGATTAGCAAAGTTATTAGTACCAAGGGATTGGATTAGTCATATAAAGGAATTTTGGATTAGTCATATAAATGAATTCTATGCAAAAGGAATAGCATTGTGTGAGTTTGTAAGCATCATGGATTGAGTAGAGAGTTCCCTAATATCAATTATCCCATCTTGAATCCTGTCTTTTCTCTGTTCTTAGTTAATTTCAAATTTGCTTTAGTATTTGCTCTGTTTTTGCTTAGTTTTGGTATTTTGCTGATGTTATTGCATATTGCATACATTTTGCATACTCATTAGTTAGCTTTTCATGCATTTGTATCACGTTTTAGGTTAGATTGCATCACTTAGGGTCCTAGAGCATTCTTGCATCAGCATACGCATTTTCCTTGCATTTTGCATCACATTCAGGTTGTTTCTGGCTGCTTTGGAGTCGTGGAGGTTCGTGGACATGTTGAGGCTGATGTAGCAGTTCGTGGGAGCTCGGATATAAGCTAAGGACCAGAGATCGAGGAGCAGATCGAGCATGGCCGGTCGATCTAGGAGTTGATCGACCAGAAGATTGAGCCAACCAGGCGATCCAAGGAGAATGATCGAGACAAAGATCGAGTGAAGCAGTCGATCAAACGGTACGGATGTAAATGACGCCATGCAAAGCGAGAGCCAGATCGAGTACACCACTCGATCCAGCCAAAGATCGATACCGAGATCGGATGCAACACTCGATTCGCCGATGATGATCGAGACCCAGATCGAGCCGAAGACACGATGTCCGGATATGATCGAGAGAACCACTCGATCTTGGAGTCGATCTCTGTCCTTTCAACCGTTTTTGGCCGCTAGCGAGGGGGGGACAATTAGCTTGTTTTGGCATTTTGGGAAGGCAGCGACGTCCTTTTCCCATAACAACTTTAGATCCTTATCTTTTCCTTTATGTTTTCTCTCTCGTTTTCGTGAAGAACACCATTGTTGAACTCGCGTTTTTCTTAATCTTTGTAATCGAATCATTTCCGTTTGAATCCAGTTTTCTTTTCATGTTCATCGTCTCGTTTTACATGCTTTGCATGATTTACACTATGTGTAGCAAGTAGTTTATTTGGGTTCGGGGTTGAGAGGATAAAGGGGTCTAAAGGGTTTTGATCTTGGGGTTTTTCTAAATGTTTTCAATGGCTATCTCTTCTAAGGTGTTGAGATCTCAATGCTTGAAGACTCTCACGCCAAGAGCTTCATGATCCGAGAGGTTCCTTACCTTGACAGGATTCAGGGACCTCGGAAGATCACACCTTAGAGACTAGTTACCCCTTCCCAAAAGCCATGGAAGTTTGGGGGATTAGTTAAGCCATTCATTTGAAATCTGTTTTCCTTGCCCTTCGACTTCTCTTTCCACCAAAAGCCATGGGTTTGGAGTAGAGGATGAAGGAGTGATCTATACCGAAAGCCACGGATAGATCTTGCTTAGTTTTCAAGGCTTAGAGATCCTCACCAAGTGAGTGAATTTAAAGTTTTAAACCCAAGGTCGAACCTTTGAAACCCCTGACCATGAATCTCAACCCTAGGCCCTTTCTTTTAGCATCTTTACTTCTCATCTCGTCTTTCGCTTGATCTCTGATAGCATCCTGGTCATTAGCTTTACTGTTCTTGCATTTTTAGACGAGATCGATTGTTACTGCTCGATCTAGTGGTCGATCTCATGGTCGATCCACTAGTCGAATTTTAATAATTCGAAGCTTTCTCCTTTAATTAATCCGTTTGTTCCTCGTGGTAGTTTCTTCATTTCTAGTATTTTTAAAATAGGTTTCGTTCTGTTTAAGTTGCTGCATCTAGTTTTTAGAGATTTTCCCATAAATCATCTCATTTCGCTTAGATTTGCATTAGTCCTTGTATTCTCTGTGCATTCTCTATCATCCTAGGCATGGATTGACTCTCTCTTGCTTGCTGTACTACAACATGTCTTGCATCTGAGTTTGATAACCTCACTGCAATTTAACCCCTTGTGCAAAAAGTGATTATCATTTGCTTGTTGCTTGCTGTTGTTAAGTGTTTGCTTTAAGTTTGCTTTGATCCTTTATGTTGTTAGATACTTCTTGCTTGGCTTCAATTAGGACTTCTACTGCATTCTTACTGTTTTGAACAAACCCATTTGGATTGATAGACTCCACGAACCAGTCCACTTCTTCAAGCACCTTGGCTCGCATCGGGCATTCTCCATAGGGGTTTTGCTCGATGTAGCATCTCGATATGGGACCAGTATTGGCAAATCTCCTTCTTTGGCATTCCTTCGAACATAAGCAGCTTCCAACTCCTCCCCAAACTCCAAGAACCTCCAAAAGCACCTGATAAACACCACAAACATGCAAATGTATGCATGTTGATAGCTTGCTATTTTAGACCATTTTAGGCTGCATTTCATGCATCTTTTCCTCTGTTTTTGCATTATAGTTTAGCATTTTAGTATCATCTGTACTTTGAATCAACAAGGCATGCATTTAGCTTAGGATTGTATACATTTGCATACATGTGCATGTTTTTGGTGGTTTTCAGGTGTTTCTGGAGTTTCTTGGAGCTCGGAAGGAGATGGAAGCAGCTCAATATCAAAGAAGATGTCAGAAATGGAGTTCTAGCAAAGTCTGGTCCATATCAAGAAAGCATATCGAGCAGAACACCCGTGGAATATGCTCGATGCAACCAACAGGACGAGAGGAAGAGGATCAGCACGAGGATTCGAAGCCGATGGTCTGCATCGAGGACCAACATCGAGGAAGGACATCGATACGTGCTGCACGGACCATATCTAGGTCGCATATCGTGCGGAACATCCACCGTACGACCTCGATGCAACTCATCCGCTTTGACTAGTTGACTTTTGTTAACCTTATCCTATCTTTTTACGTTTTTTATGCTTCTTTTGGCTTCCTACTATAAAAGGGAAGCCACAAAACATTATCTTTATCCAAGTTTAGTTTTCAATCAAACACTCTCCCTTCTCTAAGCCTTAAAGGGCGATTTTCCTTAAGAATCTTAATCTTTAATATAGTTTGAATTTTATGGTTTAATCTTATCTCATACTCCTTGTTCTTGCACCTTGGTAGTTTAAATTTATCATCTTTGCATTTTAACCTCATCAAGTTATGTTTAACTCCAAATGAATGGGATTAAAGATGATTAGTGAGTAGTTTACTTTAGATTTAGGGTTCTAAGTAGGGAAAGTGGTGATTAAGATGTGATTAAGGGGTGATTAGGCTTATTTAACTATTCTTTGTTGTCTCCTTCTCTTGCAAAGTAGTTATTGTTCATAAAGCTTGCTTCTTTTGATTGAATATGGTATTTATTGATGAATATGGTTCACCAAATGGCTTGTTATCTCATCTCTAAGTATGGTTCGCTTATTTGGCTTGATAGTTTGGCTTGGTCTATGTTTCTTTTGTTCAGTGACACCAAAATGATATTTCACCATTGCTAGATGATTTGCTTAGGGCTAGATAATGCTGGTTTTGAGATTCTTGCTTGATGGTTAGATAGTATGCATGAAAAGATCTTGCATTTGTTTCATTCCTGTTCATTGCTTAGCGTTTTTAGGATGTTGCATCTGTGTGCTTAAACCCATGTTCTTGATTGGTGTTTAGCTAACTAGGTCCTTATCGGTTCACAAGATTGATAAGTTGATCTGAAATCTTGCTTGGGTGAGAGAATGATTGCTTTATTAGCACATCTCTTAGGCAAGAATGGTTCTGATCTTTATGCTCATGGTTGAAGGATATGCCATCACAAGTGGGTCTGACAATTTAATCTTGTTGAATATAAACTGTTTATTGACGCCAACCTGGTTCCTTTTAGATACCTTGTCTAGGAGTATAACATTGAGAGTTGCTTGCCTTTGAATGCTTGATGTTTGCCTTTGTTAGAAATCCCCAATTTCACTCTTGAAAACCATTATCCCACAATTGTTTAGAACCTTGAGTCTTGCTTTTAATTAATTGTCTTTAAGATCATCTTGCTTAATTCTTGCTTTCGTAGTCATTCTTGCTTAATTCTTGCATAGTCATTCCTTAAGTTCATTGTTTAGTTATGTTCACTTGCATTTAGTTTATGCTTTCTTTCCATTGCATTATTAGGTTTTTAGACTTGTCCTTGTTCAACCAAAACCCCATCATTGCTTAGCTTATTGCATTGTTTTCATCTCATCTTCAATAAATTAGATTGATACCTGATCCCTATTCTACAACTGATTAGAGGACATTTGAGTTTAGACCTGCAAAAGTCTTGTTTTAAATTGGCGTTGTTGCCGTTTGTGGATTGTTTGAGTTTAACATTGCTGTTAGTCTAAGTTCTTTACTTTAAAAGTTACTAATTTGCACTGTTTTCTGGGCTCTATTTTTTAAGGTACTTGTATGAATTTGAGGTCTAAAGGCTCATCAAATCTGACTCCTTTCATTGACAACATTCATAGGAGAAGAGCTGTAAGACACAGAGTTCAAGATATAGAAGGACAGAGGATGGCAGAGCAAGAAGCTCAGTTACCACATGTTGGTGTTGTTGGACAAGCACCATTACAACAAGCTGCAGCACACATAGATGAAGCACAAGAAGCTTTGAACCAAGCGGCTGGAGTTCGGGGATTGCGAGTACCAGTTCACGCACCTATAGCTGCAAGACCAATCGGAGCTGGTGATGCGCCTGATACTCACCACAACAGGAATGGCATTCACGCTCCAGCTGTACATCAAAACCACTTCGAGATCAAGCATGGTTGATCAACATGGTGCAAGCCAACAGATTCCATGGCCTGCCCAATGAAGACCCTTTGGATCATCTTGACCAGTTTGATAAGTTGTGTGGTATGACCAAGATTCAAGGAGGCTCTGAAGATGCTTTGAAGCTGCGCTTGTTTCCTTTCAGTTTAGATGACAAAGCACATCAGTGGGAGACGACACTTCCACAAGGCTCTATATCTACTTGGGATGAATGTAAGACAGCATTCCTGAACAAATTTTTTAGCTCCACCAGAACAGAAAAGCTGAGGAACACCATAAGCAGTTTCACTCAGCATGGGAATGAGACATTCGCTGAAGCTTGGGGGCGGTTCAATTCCTACACTTTGCAGTGCCCACACCATGGCTTCACAAATGAAAGCTTGCTGTCTACTTTGTATAGAGGAGTGACGCCAAAGTACAGGATGCTCTTGGATACAGCATCAAACGAAAATTTCATGGGCAATACTGTTGTAAATGGTCTAGCTCTTGTGGATAACTTGGCACTTTCTAATGGAAACTATGGTGAAGAATGTGACAGAACATCTAGAGCTGATGTAAGCGCTGAAGGTGAGAGCACATCAAAGAAGAAGATTAAAGCTTTGAATGAAAAGTTAGACAAGCCGCTGAGTGTGTCTTTCAAGAATGTCAATTTTGTTGCTGATAGTGTTGCTACACAAGAAGAAGATGGGACAGATGTAGAAGAAGAAGCCTTCTACATGAATCAACAAGGAGGCGGTTTTAACAACTACAGGAACCATCCCAATTTCTCTTATAGAAGCACCAACGTGGCTAACTCTCAGGATCAAGACTATCCATCACAAGCTGCTCAACAAAACCAAGGAACCAAACCTTTTGTTCCTTTCAACCAGCAGACCAACTTTGCTCCAAGACCACCATTTCAGGACGGTTTTCAACAAGCTAACTTTCAGCCAAGACCAGTTTTTGTCCCACCAGGTTTTGGCAATACACAAACCTCTTCTAGCACTCAAGATGTTGGTTTGAAGCAGATGATGCAATAGTTGTTGACTGGTCAAGCCAACACCACTATAGAGCTGCACAAGAAGTTTGCTGAAGTGCACAACAAGATAGACGCCACTACTTGTGACCTGAATGGCAAGTTAGATGCTCTGAACCAAAGCGTCAAGTCTCTAGAAAGCAAATGAGCTTCATCTTCAAAACCTCAGAATCAGTTACCAGGAAAGAGTGAAGCGAATCCTAAGGAATTCTGCCACTTGCTTGCTGAAGAGGATGAAGAGTTTGATGATGAAGATGCTTCAAGAGATGCTGTAACATGTGGACATGTTAAAGGCTGAGTGTGGGGAGAATGTCATCAACGTCACCATTGATGATCAAGAAGCTGTTGATATTGTAGAGAAGTTCCTCCAAGGGCTAGATGAAAGCTTGAACAGATAAGAAGAGCAAGAATGAGCCGCAAAGGAGGCTGCTGAGAAGGAAGAGGCTGAGAAAGCCTTATGATCTCCAGAAGAAGAAGCCAAACCATAGCTTAGTTAAGCTGATAAAGAGCTTGTGGAGACATACCATGCTATGATGGCATTGGCTAGAGAAATTCCTGAAGACTTCAAGGAGTTGTATGATCGCCAAGTGGGCAGCTCCTCAAGCAGCAATGAGAAGTGTAAAGCTCCTGAAGTTCAAGCTTATAAACCACCAATCCCTTACACCACGATGCCATTTACAAAGGTTCAGATGCCAGTCTATTCAAAGTTCAGGAAAGACATACAAGACGCTGGAATAAAGCTTCCTCATGGCACCACTTTGCTTCAAGTGAAGGATCAAATCAGAGTCCTCAAAGAAGTCTTTGACAAGCTGGAAGTAGTGGAGCCAATTCTAGAGAATGTGGGGGCTAATCTAAAGAGAAACAAGGAGCTGAAGACATTTACAAAGCTTCCCAATCCAGGAAAGTTTCTTATCACTTGTGACCTTGAGATGCTAGACAATGTTGGAACTTTGTGTGATTCAGGTTCATCTGTGAATGCCATGTCTCTCCACTTAAGCCAAACATTAGGAATCAAGGAGTTGAAGCCCTGCAGAGCCTCTATCACTTTTGTGGATAAGACCTCAACAAGACCCTTGGGCATGGTAAAGGATTTCCCTTTGAAGATTGGAATTGCTTGGTGCCAACAGATTTTGTGGTTATGGAGAAGACATATTCAAGAGAGGTGCCACTTCTTCTAGGAACACCATTCTTGGCAACAGCAGGAGTTCAAGTAGACTTCAAGAAAAGCTCTGTGATTTTGAAGAATGTTGAGGAGTTCAAGGACTACAAGATGTCCCTCCTTCCATAGCTTTTTCTGGAACAATTATTGAAGAAGGGAGTGAGCAACAGCAACTTCCAGAGCGTGTGGAGCATGCTATGAGCTTCACAATGAGTATGCTAATGAGAGACACTCTCCCTGATGAGCCAGAGCAGAAGCTTGACACTGAGTTATAGCTTGAAGATGGTTTGGAAGAGGATGAAGGCTTGATCACCAAAGAAGTGAAGCCTTTGATCATACCAAGTGTCAAGAAGAGGAGAAACAGGAAGACAGCTCGTGAGAAGAAGAGACTGATGTCAGTGGGCACTTGGATTTACAAGAAGAAAGAGGGAGGAGCCATCAACCCCTTCTCACTAGTCCTCAAACCATCAAAGTCAAGCTTAGTGACTTAAAACAAGCACACTTGAGAGGTAATCTCATGACAATCCTTGTAAATATATGCTTTCTTTTATTACTAATGTCTTTATTTAGTGTTTTAGAAGTCAAAGAACAGGTCCATGGATGTGTAGAATGGTTTAAAGGCCAAGGAAGAAGACTCTGTTTTCATATCGAGGTACCATATCAAGCAGAACATCTGTCATTGATGCTCGATACAGCTTATCTCGGGGAAGGAGCAGTCCGTACACCGAGCAGCACCAAAGCTAAAGGACTACTTGAGAACGATGAGGAAAGTGGACTTCCCTCCTACAAGATATGCTGATCCTGGTCTATTGGGAGAGATAGGAATCAAGACTGAAGTGGATGAGCTGTTGAGCAACATTGGACTGGAGAAATTTGCTAGTCTTGGCTATCCAACTTACAAGCAACTTTCTTATGAGATCCTTGCAAGCTTCAAGGTCTACTTCTACAAGTTTTATAAAGAATATGATAAAGGAGAAGAAGACTTTGGCAATGGATTCATCAAGTTCAGCACCAACATAGCATGGTACACCATGGGGTTCACTCAGCTTGAAGAAATCTTTGGATTTGAACAAGGCTCAAGAGCACAAAACATGCGCTTCAAGCATGATGAGCTGAGGCATGTATGGGAGGAGATAGCGAATGATGCTTATAGAGCTGGTCAACTAAAGAGTGCTAGAATCCACCATCCAGCTATCAGATATGTTCATAGAGTCCTCACCAGCACACTCTTCTACATAAAAGAGCAAAGTATAATCAAAGAAAAAGAGATGGGGTTGCTTGTAAATGGCTTGAAGAATATAATGGTTGAAACAAGGCATGGGAAAATCCAAGGAGAGCGCTTAGGAGTTGGTCTTGTGACAATCCTAATGAAGCAATTTCTAGCATGCCAACAATGGGCTTTCAACACTAGAGACAAGAAGCCTAAGATAGCTATTGGAGGCGTGATCACTCCTATCTTGCTTGGTGCTGGAGTTGAGCTTGGCACACCAGATGTTACAATGATCTTCCTAGATGTTTCTTATCTCAGTAAGATCGGATACCTTTCAGGAGCTGTTGAGACAGGATTTGGCTATCAGTTTGAGCTGGAAAACAGGAAGAGGAAGATAATCTTGCCCAAGCAGCGCTTAACCAACTTCACCTCCTATGAGAACATTCGATTCATGCCAACAGAAGATAAGCTTTATGACCCAAGGACCGACCCACCATTGATGAGGCCAAGCAAAGTGAAGAACATAAGCACCATCAGAGACTCAGATGTGGAAGAAGACATTGAAGAGCAGCATCAAGAACAAGAGGTTCAGCATCAAGGGATGGAGGAGGATGAACATGAAGACAATGATAGCCGCCCTTATGCATTTGACTCATATGATGTGATCTGCACATCTGAAGCTTCAAAGGCTGCACATGAGCACATTAGGCTTCTTCAGAGGTGGAACCACTTCCAGGACAAAGCCATTAGAGGTTTGCTGAAGACAGTCAAAGCAAGCAAGAAATCGGTTTACTCATTGAAGAAGAAAGTGAGGAAGCTCAAGAAGAATTTGGGAGGATCTTCATCAGCCAAAAGAACTGACCAAGCTGTCCAAACAGAGCCACAAGGAGGAGGATCTGATGCTGAGGACATGTATGAGGACGCACTAGAGGCTACAGTCCAAGAGAGACACTCATTTTCACATCAGTGATCGGCCAAGGACATAAGCTTCTCAACCGGCCAGGCATCTATCTCATATAGCTGCTCCAAGGAGAAAAGGAAAGAAGAGAAGGACTAGACAGCAAACTCCATCCGAGGAAGCTTCACCTTCCCATGCCATTGAGAGTTCAGACTCTCACCACTCCTCCAGCTGAAGTAAGGTACACCACACTAACCATTGTAAATACCATTCATTTTTTTTATTTCATGCGATTGTTTGCTTGGCTCTGAACACTCTCCTTAGCATTTTTATTACACAAGCACTGTGTAACTTAAGTGTGGGGGAGGGTGTATGATGGACTGATGCCTGCATTTGCATTTGCATATTAGAATAGGAACAATGCATCATGATTACATAGCATCTAAGGCATAGAAAAAACCAAAACAAATTTGAAATTTTTTCAAAAATTGCTTCACAAAAAGAGTTTGATTTTCATGCATTCTTATATGATTTAGACTTCATGCATTCATATCTTTGGTGCATTTGATGTTGAACTAGAAATAAAGCTGAACCACTTTTGGTATTTGCATTTGTGTGAGCTTTGTTTGAGACTGAAGCATGCTTTGAAATGATTTCAACCTTTGTTTAAGTGGAACCTAATTTGAATTTGCAATTATCATGTCTTATCCTTTTGTGATTGATGTCATAGATAGTTTAAAATATTTGGATCTTCTTATCCTCTTTTGCCACTCTCTAAAACATCCATTTAGATTTCCCCACCTTTAACTAAACCTTCTTTCAAGCCAAGACATTAATAGTGTGTGATTTGTGAGGCCTCTTCCATCATGATTGTTGCTTAGCAAAAAGTGTTGGGTTAGAACTACAAGGGAAGTATTCCCATTGTAGAACTAGCTCACTGTTAGATAGGTTAGGATGTTTGGGGAATTGTTTGGGTTTATCTTGGGATTAGTTTTAAAGAGAGGCAAAGAAGAAAAGAAGTCAAAGCATAAAAGAAGAAGGAGTGTGACACAAGCTAAAGGGTGGAAATGGCGATTCTAAACTCAAAGAAAGAAGGCTCATGTTCAAAGAAGAAAAGAAGACGCAAGAAATGCAAAACAAAGAAATCAAAAAGCCAAAGGTGAATCAAGCACCAGCATCACCAAATAAAGGAGCCAAGTTCAAAAAAAGCAAATCGCCACCACTTGAAGTTCAAAAGAAGAAGTGTCCTCCAAAGTGCTTGAAGGAGAAAAGTTTTTGGGTTTTTGAAAGGGCTTAAATTTCTTAAAAAGGGTAGCATAGGAGGGTATTACACTGCTTAGCTAGAGTTAGGAACACATCTTATAGATCTTGGGTAGATGGGAGTCTTCCTTTGTATATGTAAGTTGTTCTTTGATCCTTAGCATTTTGCCAAAGCACAACCTTGCTTTTTCTTGACGGAACCCTTTAAACACTAAAGCCAATTTGTGAAGTGGGATCATTTTTATTCCACTAAGCCTTGTCCCTTAGCCAAATGACACTTTCGCATTTGCATAAGCATGATTCACGGTTTGAGCATAATTGAATGTTAAAAAGGTTGTTAGATTTGATGAGCATGTGTAGGTTCATAGCTTTGTGATCATTCTTATTTTGTGATGAAAGTGCCTAAGTATTTAAAGTATTCTTCCATCAATTGCACTCTAGAATTGAGAACATGGACTTCATTTTGATTTGTTGTTAGCATTTTCAAAGTTATGAATTCCCATTTAAAACCTCATCACCATGTTAAGTGTTTGCTTGCTTGAGGGCAAGCAAAAGCTAAGTGTGGGGGTGTTGATAGCTTGGTATTTTAGACCATTTTAGGCTGCATTTCATGCATCTTTTCCTCTGTTTTTGCAATATAATTAGCATTTTAATATCATTTGCACTTAGAATCAACATGGCATGCATTTAGCTTAGGATTGCATACATTTGCATACATGTGTATGTTTGTGGTGGTTTTCAGGTGTTTCTGGAGTTTCTTGGAGATGGGAAGGAGATGGAAGCAGCTCATGATCAAAGAAGATGTCAGAAATGGAGTTTTTACAAAGTCTGGTCCATATCGAGCAAGCATATAGAGCAAAACATCCGTGGAGTATGCTCGATGCAAGCAGCAGGACGAGAGGAAGAGGATCAGCACGAGGATTCAAAGCCGATGGTCTGCATCGAAGACCAGCATCGAGGAAGAACATCAATACGCGCTGCACGGACCATATCGAGGTCGCATATCGAGCAGAACATCGACCGTACGACCTCGATGCAACTCATCTGCGTTGACCACTTGACTTTTGTTAACTTTATCCTATCTTTTTAGGTTTTTTATGCTTCTTTTGGCTCCCTACTATAAAAGGGATGCCACAAAACATTATCTTTATCCAAGTTTAGTTTTCTATCAAACACTCTCTCTTCTCTAACCTTAAAGGGCGCTTTGCCTTAAGGATCTTAATATTTAATAAAGTTTGCATTTTTATGGTTTAATTTTATCTTTTACTCCTTGTTCTTGCACCTTGGTAGTTTAGATTTATCATCTTTGCATTTTAACCTCTTCTAGTTATGTTTAACTCCAAATCAATGGGATTAAACATGATTAGTGAGTAGTTTACTTTAGATTTAGGGTTCTAAGAAGGGAAAGTGGTGATTAAGATGTGATTGAGGGGTGATTAGGCTTATTTAACTATTCTCTATTGTCTCCATCTCTTGCACAGTGGTTATTGTTCATAAATCTTGCTCCTTTTGATTGAGTATTGTATTGATTGATGCATATGGTTCACCAAATGGCTTGTTATCTCATCTCTAAGTATAGGTCGCTTATTTGGCATGATAGTTTGGCCTTGTCTATGTTTCCTTTGTTCAGTGGCACCAAAGTGATGTTCACCATTGCTATATGATTTGCTTAGGGCTAGATAATGCTGTTATTGAGATTCTTGTTTGATGGTTAGATAGTGTGCATCAAAAGATCTTGCCTTTGTTTCATTCCTGTTCATTGCTTAGCATTGTTAGGATGTTGCATCTGTGTGCTTAAACCCATGTTCTTGATTGGTTCTTAGCTAACTAGGTCCTTATTGGTTCACAAGATTGATGAGTTGATCTGAATTCTTGCTTGGGTGAGAGAATGATTGCTTGATTAGCACATCTCTTAGGCTAGAATGGTTCTGATCTTTATGCTCATGGTTGAAAGATACGCCATCACAAGTGAGTCTGGCACTTCAATCTTGTTGAATATGAACTGCTTATTGACGCGAAGCTGGTACCTTTTAGATACCTTGTCTAGGAGTACAACACTGAGAATTGCTTGCCTTTGAATGCTTGATGTTTGCCTTTGTTAGAAATCCCAAATTTCACTCTTGAAAACCACTGTCCCACAATTGTTTAGAATCTTGAGTCTTGCTTTTAATTAATTGTCTTTAAGATCATCTTGCTTAATTCTTGCTTTTGTAGTCATTCATGCTTAATTCTTGTTTAGTCATTGCCTTAAGTTCATTGTTTAGTTTTGTTCACTTGCATTTAGTTTATGCTTTCTTTCCATTGCATTATTAGGTTGTTAAACTTGTCCATGTTAACCCAAAACCCCATCATTGCTTAGCTTATGGCATTATTTGCATCTCATCTTCTAGAAATTGGATTGATACCTGATCCATATTCTATAACTGATTAGAGGCTAAGGACATTTGAGTTTAGACCTGCAAAAGTCTTGTTTCATATATGTACGCAATCCTAAACCAAATGCATGCAATGTTGATGCAAAGTGCAAATGAGACTAAAATGCTAAACTAATATGCAAAAACAAGGGAAAAGATGCATGAAATGCAGCCTAAAATCCTCTAATAGCAAGCTATCAACTTACGAGATCCATCTTCAAACATCAGACAAGCCAAGGAGCCACATCGAGCAAGCTGTCCAATGATAGGGGTCTGTGAAGTGAAAAATTTACAAGTTTACCCATGCGTCCTAGGGTCTTCCAAAGGCACTATAAATATGTAAAAACCTAATTTTTAGGCATCAAGCTTTTATTCTATGGTTCTTTCCCTTCTAAACTTTTCCTTTTGAGTATTTGTAAGAATCATTTGAGTTTATCAATCAAGTACTGTGTTTACCTTAATTTTTCTTGCTTATTTTCCTTTCAAATCATGCCTAATCATTTTTTCTCTATAGATTTGGTGGTTTTAGTCATGAATAGTGAGTAGTCCTCTTTCTGGTTTAAGATGTGATAGATTAGGGAGGTTTTATGTTTGATTAGTGATGTCTTATGCTTACCGATTATATTTCCTCTCTATTTGATGGTTGAATTTCCAGATTAGTATTGATCACACTGATTTAGATTTAGGCTTTCTCTTATGCCCACCAAGTATTTGATCAAATGCTGATTATGTCTTTTAGCGGATTTATCTATTCTAGTCTAAGGAATTAGTTGTCTAGAGGATATTTTGGCTTAATAGAATTAGCTGTGCTTGCTTGTTGGCTATTTAATCACTAATGGGAGTTAGTTCTTGGTTAGGATTTTCACCAAGGGATTGGGTTAATCTTGCTTATTTGAATTTTATGCCTAGGAAATAGCATTTTATATGTTTTATAAAGCATCAATGATCATTTCTAATCCTCCTTACATCAGTAAACCCCATCTTCAGTCCCTCTTTTATCCATATAAGTACCAATCTCGAATTTACTGCTTCTATTTAGTCTTGTTAGTTCGATTAGCTTGTTTGCTTAAGTGTGATCATTATTTGCTTTTGATTTTGTTTAACTGAAATGATTTATTGCAGTCTTAGTGACTTAACTTTCCCATATGGATTGATAAAGTATATGTGGGGATTGAAGTAGCATAAACACATGTATCTCTACAAAATACCAAAACCTGGAAATTGCTCAAGAACAAGAGACAGAGAGAGATTAGAGATAAATGTTTTGCCAAAGATAAGATAATAAAGCATAATATGATGATAAGATAAGGTTTTTGGCTTAAATAGTCAAGGGTCAAAGCTTGGTCAACTAGGTCAAAGTTTGAAATCCGAGAGTTGGCCAAAGACAAATCTTCTGGGAAGGAGGTTGATGTCAACTTGTTGTCCAATATCAGGTTGTCGATATGGTTTTGTCACTTCTGATATCGGCTTCCTGGTTGATACAGATAGCCGATACTGAGCTCCTCCACAACACTGGTTTTAGCTCCATCTTCGGTATCGGGGTATAGCCCGATTTGCTGCCCGATAAAGCCTGATGTCGGCTCGCACATTGACACACCACTCCGTTACAAATTTCCAAAAATTCTCCAGAATATTTAAGCACTTCTCCTTTCTTCAGCTTGATCCTCAACTCTCCAAGTGTCCTCCTTAGCCTCATAAGAATCTGAAATACACTCCAAATGTAAGAGAATACGCATTCCTAATACTAATGCGCTATAAGTCTAATATGAATGCAAATAGAACACTTTGGACTTAAATGGATGATATGATATGAAAAACTATAGTAAATGAAGTCTAAAATAATGTAATTATGCAAGCTATCAACATCCCCACACTTGCCTTTTGCTTTCTCCTAAGCAAACAAGAACAAAAGGGATTGAGGTTTGCAAATGGGAGTTCATAGCCTAAAATGTCAAAGGTAAAAATGAGTTCAGTGAACAGTTCTAAGATGCATATGATTTTTTTTTCTACTCTAAAAATCTAGCCACATTCATCACAAGCAATTACATGTACTCAAGTCGTAGTCTACACAAGCAAGTGCAACCAAGTAAATCATGCTTATGCAAATCAAGTGCTTTCATTTGGCTAAGTGTAAGGCTATGAGACTAAAATGATCTCATCAAATTCGAACTGGCTCAATGAATATGAAAGGGATCTTTCATGAATATAGAATGAGCTTTGGTTAAATGATAAGGGTGAAGAATAACTTATGCATACAAATGTAAACTTCCATCTACCCAAGTCCCATAAATGATCTTAAACTCCGGTTCTTCTACCCAAGAACATATCATATTCTACCCTTTCCTTGAAGCATTTTTTCATCTTTAATATCACCATTCTTCCTTCTCCTTTGGAGCTTTTTTTAGGATGCATCTTCTTCTTTGAATCTTCTTGGTGGTTGGATTCTTGGTTGGTGTGGGCTCATCTTTTCTTCCTGGTGCTTCTCATCCTTTGGATGTGTAATGAACTTTGAATTGCACCGCTTTTATTCTCTGTACTTAGCCCTCTTTGAATAACATAGCCAACTCGCCCAGAGTAACTTGCATTGCACTCCTTCTCCTTTGCTTTCTTTTCTTATTTTATTTTCTTGGGTGAGAGAATGATTGCTTTATTAGCACATCTCTTAGGCTAGAATGGTTCTGATCTTTATACACATGGTTGAAGGATATGCCATCACAAGTGGGTCTGACACTTCAATCTTGTTGAATATGAACTGCTTATTGACGCCAACCTGGTTCCTTTTAGATACCTTGTCTAGGAGTACAACATTGAGAATTGCTTGCCTTTGAATGCTTGATGTTTGGCTTTGTCAGAAATCCCCAATTTCACTCTTGAAAACTATTGTCCCACAATTGTTTAGAACTTTGAGTCGTGCTTTTAGTTAATTGTCTTTAAGATCATCTTGCTTAATTCTTGCTTTCGTAGTCATTCTTGCTTAATTCTTGTTTAGTCATTGTCTTAATTTCATTGTTTAGTTTTGTTTACTTGCATTTAGTTTATGCTTTCTTTCCATTGCATTATTAGGTTGTTAGACTTGTCCTTGTTCAACCAAAACTCCATCATTGCTTAGCTTATGGCATTGTTTGCATCTCATCTTCAACAAATTGGATTGATATGTGATCCCTATTCTACAACTGATTAGAGGCTAAAGATTACCTGCAAAAGTCTTGTTTTAAATTGGCGTTGTTTCCGTTTGTGGATTGTTTGAGTTCAACATTGCTGTTAGACTAAGTTCTTTACTTTAAAAGTAACTAATATGCTCTGTTTTCTGGGCTCTATTTTTTAAGGTACTTGTATGAATTTGAGGTCTAAAGGCTCATCAAATCTGACTCCTTTCATTGACAACATTCATAGGAGAAGAGCTGTAAGACAGAGAGTTCAAGAGATAGAAGGACAATGGATGGCAGAGCAAGAAGCTCAGTTACCACATGTTGGTGTTGTTGGACAAGCACCATTACAACAAGCTGCAGCACACATAAATGAAACACAAGAAGCTTTGAACCAAGCGGCTGGAGTTCAGGGATTGCGAGTACCAGTTCACGCACCTATAGCTGCAAGACCAATAGGAGCTGGTGATGCGCCTGATACTCACCACAACAGGAATGGCATTCAAGATCCAGCTGTACATCAAAACCACTTCGAGATCAAGCTTGGTTGATCAACATGGTGCAAGCCAACAGATTCCATGGCCTGCCCAATGAAGACCCTTTGGATCATCTTGACCAGTTTGATAAGTTGTGTGGTATAACCAAGATTCAAGGAGTCTCTGAAGATGCTTTGAAGCTGCGCTTGTTCCCTTTCAGTTTAGGTGACAAAGCAAATCAGTGAGAGAAGACACTTCCACAAGGCTTTATATCTACTTGGGATGAATGTAAGACAGCATTCCTCAACAAATTGTTCAGCTCCACCAGAACAGCAAAGCTGAGGAACACCATAAGCAGTTCCACTCAGCATGGGAATGAGACATTCGCTGAAGCTTTGGAGCGGTTCAATTCCTACACTTTGCAGTGCCCACACCATGGCTTCACAAATGAAAGCTTGCTGTCTACTTTGTATTGAGGAGTGACGCCAAAGTATAGGATGCTCTTGGATATAGCATCAAATGGAAATTTCATGGGCAATACTGTTGTAGATGGTCTAGCTCTTGTGGATAACTTGACACATTCTGATGGAAACTATGGTGAAGAATGTGACAGAACATCTAGAGCTGATGTAAGCGCTGAAGGTGAGAGCACAAGAAAGAAGGAGATTAAAGCTTTGAATGACAAGTTAGATAAGCCGCTGAGTGTGTCTTTCAAGAATGTCAATTTTGTTGGTGATAGTGTTGCTACACAAGAAGAAGATGGGACAGTTGTAGAAGAAGAAGCCTTCTACATGAATAAACAAGGAGGTAGTTTTAAGAACTACAGCAACCATCCCAATTTCTATTATAGAAGCACCAACGTGGCTAACCCTCACGATCAAGTCTATCCATCACAAGCTGCTCAACAAAATCAAGGAACCAAACCTTTTGTTCCTTTCAACCAGCATAACAACTTTGCTCCACGACAACCATTTCAGGGCGGTTTTCAACAAGCTAAATTTCAGCCAAGACCAGCTTTTGTCCCACCAGGTTTTGGCAATACACAAACCTCTTCTAGCACTCAAGATGTTGGTTTGAAGCAGATGATGCAATAGTTGCTGACTGGTCAAGCCAACACCACTATAAAGCTGCACAAGAAGTTTGCTGAAGTGCATAACAAGATAGACGCCACTACTTGTGACCTGAATGGCAAGTTAGATGCTCTGAACCAAAGAGTAAAGTCTCTAGAAAGCAAATGAGCTTCATCTTCAAAACATCAGAATCAGTTACCAGGAAAGAGTGAAGCGAATCCTAAGGAATTCTGCCACTTGCTTGCTGAAGAGGATGAAGAGTTTGATGATGAAGATGCTTCAAGAGATGCTGTTACATGTGGAAATGTTAAATGCTGAGTGTGGGGAGAATGTCATCAATGTCACCATTGATGATCAAAAAGCTGTTGATATTGTATAGAAGTTCCTCCAAGGGCTAGATGAAACCTTGAACAGAGAAGAAGAGCAAGAAAGAGCCACAAAGGAGGCTGCTGAGAAGGAAGAGGCTGAGAAAGCCTTAGGATCTCTAGAAGAAGAAGCCAATCCAGAGCTTAGTGAAGCTGATAAAGAGCTTGTGGAGACAAACCATGCTTTGATGGGCTTGGCTAGAGAAATTCCTGAAGACTTCAAGGAGTTGTATGATCGCCAAGTGGGCAGCTCCTCAAGCAGCAATGAGAAGGGTAAAGCTCCTGAAGTTCAAACTTATAAACAACCAATCCCTTACCCCACGATGCACTTTATAAAGGCTCAGATGGCAGACTATTCAAAGTTCAGGAAAGACAAACAAAATGCTGGAATAAAGCTTCCTCATGGCACCACTTTGCTTGAAGTGAAGGATCAAGTCAGGTTCCTCAAAGAAGTCTTTGACAAGCTGGAAGTAGTGGAGCTAATTCTAGAGAATGTGGGGGCTGATCTAAAGAGAAACCAGGAGCTGAAGACATTGACAAAGCTTCCCAATCCAGGAAAGTTTCTCATCACTTGTGACCTTGAGATGCTAGACAATGTTGGAGCTTTGTGTGATTCAGGTTCATCTGTGAATGTCATGTCTCTCCACTTAAGCCAAACCTTAGGAATCAAGGAGTTGAAGCCCTGCAAAGCCTCTATCACTTTTGTGGATAACACCTCAACAAGACCCTTGGGCATGGTAAAGGATTTCCCTTTGAAGATTGGGAATTGCTTGGTGCCAACAGATTTTGTGGTTATGGAGAAGACATATTCAAGAGAGGTGTCACTTCTTCTAGGAACACCATTCTTGGCAACAGCAGGAGCTCAAGTAGACTTTAAGAGAAGCTTTGTAATTTTGAAGAATGTTGATGAGTTCAAGGTCTACAAGATTGTCTCTCCTTCCATAGCTTTTTCTGGAACAATTATTGAAGAAGGGAGTGAGCAACAGCAACTTCCAGAGAGTGTGGAGCATGCTATGAGCTTCACAATGAGTATACTAATGAGAGACACTCACCCTGATGAGCCAGAGCAGAAGCTTGACATTGAGTTGAAGCTTGAAGATGGTTTGAAAGAGGATGAAGGCTAGATCACCAAAGAAGTGAAGCCTTTGATCATACCAAGTGTCAAGAAGAGGAGAAACAGGAAGACAGCTCGTGAGAAGAAGAGACTGATGTCAGTGGGCACTTGGATTTACAAGAAAAAAGAGGGAGGAGCCATCAACCCCTTCTCACTAGTCCTCAAACCATCAAAGTCAAGCTTAGTGACTTAAAACAAGCACACTTTGGAGGTAATCCCATGACTATCCTTGTAAATATATGCTTTCTTTTATTACTAATGTCTTTATTTAGTGTTTTAGAAGTCAAAGAACAGGTCCATGGATGTGTAGAATGGTTTAAAGGCCAAGGAAGAAGACTCTGTTTTCATATCGAGGTACCATATCAAGCAGAACATCTGTCATTGATGCTCGATACAGCTTTTCATGAGGAAGGACCAGTCCGTACACCGAGCAGCACCAGAGCTAAAGGACTACAAGAGAACAATGAGGAAAGTGGACTTCACTCCTACAAGATATGCTGATCCTGGTCTGTTGGGAGAGCTAGGAATCAAGACTGAAGTGGATGAGCTGTTGAGCAACATTGGACTGGAGAAATTTGCTAGTCTTGGCTATCCAACTTACAAGCAACTTTCTTGTGAGTTCCTTGCAAGCTTTAAGGTCTACTTCTACAAGTTTGATGAAGAATATGATAAAGGAGAAGAAGACTTTGGCAATGGATTCATCAAGTTCAGCGCCAACAAAGCATGGTACACCATGGGGTTCACTCAGCTTGAAGAAATCTTTGGATTTGAACAAGGCTCAAGAGCACAAAACATGCGCTTCAAGCATGATGAGCTAAGGCATGTATGGGAGGAGATAGCAAATGATGCTTATAGAGCTGGTCATCAAAAGAGTGCTAGCATCCGCCATCCAGCTATCAGATATGTTCATAGAGTCCTCACCAGCACACTCTTCTACATAAAAGAGCAAAGTATGGTCAAAGAAGAAGAGATGGGGTTGCTTGTAAATGGCTTGAAGAACATAATGGTTGAAACAAGGCATGGGAAGATCCAAGGAGAGCGCTTAGGAGTTGGTCTTGTGACAATTCTAATGAAGCAGTTTCTAGCATGCCAACAATGGGCTTTCAACACTAGAGACAAGAAGCCTAAGATAGCTATTGGAGGCGTGATCACTCCTATCTTGCTTGGTGCTGGAGTTGAGCTTGGCACACCAGATGTTACAACGATCTTCCTAGATGTTCTTTATCTCAGTAAGATCGGATACCTTTCAGGAGCTGTTGAGACAGGATTTGGCTATCAGTTTGAACTGGAAAACAGGAAGAGGAAGATAATCTTGCCCAAGCAGCGCTTAACCAACTTCACCTCCTATGAGAACATCCAATTTATGCCAACAGAAGATAAGCTTTATGACCCAAGGACCGACCCACCATTGATGAGGCCAAGCAAAGTGAAGAACATGAGCACCATCAGAGACTCAGATATGGAAGAAGGCATAGAAGAGCAGCATCAAGAATAGGAGGTTCAGCATCAAGGGATGGAGGAGGATGAACATGAAGACAATGATAGCCGCCCTTATGCATTTGACCCATATGATGTGATCTGCACATCTGAAGCTTAAAAGGCTGCACATGAGCACATTAGGCTTCTTCAGAGGTAAAACCACCTCCAGGACAAAGCCATTAGAGGTTTGCTGAAGACAGTCAAAGCAAGCAAGAAATCGGTTTACTCATTGAAGAAGAAAGTGAGGAAGCTCAAGAAGAAGTTGGGAGGATCTTCATCAGCCAAAAGAACTGACCAAGCTGTCCAAACAGAGCCACAAGGAGGAGGATCTGATGCTGAGGACATGTCTGAGGACACACCAGAGGCTACAGTCCAAGAGAGACACTCATTTCACATCAGTGAGCGGCCAAGGACACAAGCTTCTCAACCGGCCAGGCATTCATCTCATATAGCTGCTCCAAGGAGAAAAGGAAAGAAGAGAAGGACTAGACAGCAAACTCCATCAGAGGAGGAAGCTTCACCTTCCCATGCCATTGAGAGTTCAGACTCTCACCACTCCTCCACCTGAAGTAAGGTACACCACATTACCCATTGTAAATACCACTCATTTTTTTATTTCATGCGATTGTTTGCTTGATTCTAAGCACTGTGTAATTTAAGTGTGGGGGAGGGTGTATGATGGACTGATGCCTGTATTTGCATTTGCATATTAGAATAGGAACCATGCATCATGATTACATAGCATCTAAGGCATAGAAAAAACCCAAAAAAAATTGAAAATTTTTCAAAAATTGCTTCACAAAAAGAGTTTGATTTTCATGCATTCTTATATGATTTAGACTTCATGCATTCATATAGGACTAGCTAGCTTGTTTAAATTGGGAACTATGATAGTACATCTTTGTTAATGCTAGTGATTTATAAAAATGAAGCTCTTGTTCTTAATCCTTTGGTGCATTTGATGTTGAATTAGAAATAAAGCTGAACCACTTTTGGAATTTGCATTTGTGTGAGCTTTGTTTGAGACTGAAGCATGCTTTGAAATGATTTCAACATTTGTTTAAGTGGAACCTAATTTGAATTTGCAATTATCATGCCTTATGCTTTTGTGATTGATGTCATAGATAGTTTAAAATATTTGGACTTCTTATCCTCTTTTGCCACTCTCTAAAACATCCATTTAGATTTCCCCACCCTTAACTAAACCTTCTTTCAAGCCAAGACATTAATAGTGTGTGATTTGTGAGGCCTCTTCCATCATGGTTGTTGCTTAGCAAAAAGTGTTGGGTTGGAACTACAAGGGAAGTATTCCCATTGTAGAACTAGCTCACGCTTGAGTTAGATAGGTTAGGATGTTTGGGGAATTGTTTGGGTTTATCTTGGGATTAGTTTTTAAGAGAGGCAAAGAAGAAAAGAAGTCAAAGCACAAAAGAAGAAGGAGTGTGACACAAGTTAAAGGGTGGAAATGGCGATTCTAAACTCAATGAAAGAAGGCTCATGTTCAAAGAAGAAAAGAATATGCAAAAAGTGCAAAACAAGGAAATCAAAAAGGCAAAGGCAAATCAAGCACCAGCATCACCAAATAAAGGAGCCAAGTTCAAAAGAAGCAAATCGCCATTACTTGAAGTTCAAAAGAAGAAGTGTCCTCCAAAGCGCTTGAAGGATAAAAGTTTTTGGGTTTTTGAAAAGGCTTAAATTTCTTAAAAAGGGTAGCATAGGAGGGTTTTACACTGCTTAGTTAGAGTTAGGAACACATCTTATAGATCTTGGGTAGATGGAAGTCTTCCTTTGTATGTGTAAGTTGTTCTTTGACCCTTAGCATTTTGCAAAAGCACAACCATGCTTTTTCTTGAGGGAACCCTTTAAACACCAAAGCCAGTTTGTGAAGTGGGATCATTTTTATTCCACTAAGCCTTGTCCCTTAGCCAAATGACACTTTCGCATTTGCATAAGCATGATTCACGGTTTGAGCATAATTGAATGTTAAAAAGGTTGTTTGATTTGATGAGCATGTGTAGGTTGATAGCTTTGTGATCATTCTTATTTTGTGATGAAAGTGCCTAAGTATTTAAAGTATTCTTCCATCAAGTGTACTCTAGAATTGAGAACATGGACTTCATTTTGATTTGTTGTTAGCATTTTCAAAGTTATGAGTTCCCATTTAAAACCTCATGACCATGTTAAGTGTTTGTTTGCTTGAGGGCAAGCAAAAGCTAAGTGTGGGGGTGTTGATAGCTTGCTATTTTAGACCATTATAGGCTGCATTTCATGCATCTTTTCCTCTGTTTTTGCAATATAATTAGCATTTTAGTGTCATTTGCACATAGAATCAACATGGCATGCATTTAGCTTAGGATTGCATACATTTCATGCATTTAGTTTAGCATTTTACTCTCATTTGCACTCCTAAACTAAATGCATGCAATGTTGATACAAAGTGCAAATGAGACTAAAATGCTAAACTAATATGCAAAAACAAGGGAAAAGATGCATGAAATGCAGTCTAAACTCCTCTTATAGCAAGCTATCAACTTACGAGAGCCATCTTCAAACATCAGACAAGCCAAGGAGCAACATCGAGCAAGCTGTCCAATGATAGGGGTCCGTGAAGTGCAAAATTTACAAGTTTTCCCATGCGTCCTAGGGTCTTCCGAAGGAACTATAAATATGTAAAAACCTAATTTTTAAGCATCAAGCTTTTATTCTATGGTTCTTTCCCTTCTAAACTTTTCCTTTTGAGTATTTGTAAGAATCTTTTGAGTTTATCAATCAAGTACTCTGTTTTCCTTAATCTTTCTTGCTTATTTTCCTTTCAAATCATGCTTAATCATTTTTTCTCTATAGATTTGGTGGTTTTAGTCATGAATAGTGAGTAGTCATCTTTATGGTTTAAGATGTGATATATTAGGGAGGTTTTATGTTTGATTAGTGATGTCTTATGCTTAACGATTATGTTTCCTCTCTATTTGATGGTTGAATTTCAAGATTAGTATTGATCATACAGATTTAGATTTAGGCTTTCTCTTATGCCCACCAAGTATTTGATCAAATGCTGATTATGTCTTTTAGAGGATTTATCTATTCTAGCCTAAGAAATTAGTTGTCTAGAGGATATTTTGGCTTAGCTTAATAGAATTACTTGTGCTTGCTTGTTGGCTATCTAATCACTAATGAGAGTTAGTTTTTGGTTAGGATTTTCACCAAGGGATTGGGTTAATCTTGCTTATTTGAATTTTATGCCTAGGAAATAGCATTTTTATATGTTTTATAAAGCATCAATGATCATTTCTAATCCTCTTTACATCAATAAACCCCATCTTAAGTCCCTTTTTTATCCATATAAGTAGCAATCTCGAATTTACTGCTTCTATTTAGTCTTGTTAGTTTGATTAGCTTGTTTGCTTAAGTGTGATCATTATTTGCTTTTGATTTTGTTTAACTGAAACGATTTATTGCATTCCTAGTGACTTAACTTTCCCATATGGATTGATAAAGTATATGTGGGGATTGAAGTAGCATAAACGCATGCATCTCTACAAAATACCAAAACCTAGAAATTGCTCAAGAACAAGAGAGAGAGAGAGAGATTAGAGATAAACTTTTTGCCAAAGATAATATAATAAAGCATAATATGATGATAAGATAAGGTTTTTGGCTTAAATAGTCAAGGGTCAAATCTTGGTCAACTAGGTCAAAGTTTGAAATCTGAGAGTTGGCCAAAGTCAAATCTTCTGGGAAGGAGGTTGATGTCATCTTGTTGCCCAATATCAGGTTGTCGATATGGTTTTGTCACTTCTGATATCGGCTTCCTGGTTGATACAGATAGCCGATACTGAGCTCCTCCACAACACCGGTTTTAGCTCCATCTTCGGTATCGGGGTATAGCCCGATATGCTGCCCGATATAGCCTGATGTCGGCTCACACATTGACACACCACTCTGTTACAAATTTCCAAATATTCTCCAGATTATTAAAGCAATTCTCCTTTCTTCAGCTTGATCCGCAACTCTCCAAGTATCCTCCTTAGCCTCATAAGAATCTGAAATACACTCCAAATGTAAGAGAATATGCATTCCTAATACTAATGTGCTCTAAGTATAATATGAATGCAAATAGAACACTTTGGACTTAAATGGATGATATGATATGAAAAACTATAGTAGATGAAGTCTAAAATAATGTAATTATGCAAGCGATCAACACCTCCACACTTGATTTTCACTTGCCCTCAAACAAACAAGAACAAAGGGATTAAGATTTGAAAATGGGAGTTCATAGCCTAAAATGTCAAAGGAAAAAATGAGTTCAGTGTAACAGTTCTAAGATGCATATGATTTTTTTTCTACTCTAAAAATCTAGCCACATTCATCAGAAGCAATTACAAGTACTCAAGTCCTAGTCTACACAAGCAAGTGCAACCAAGTGAATCATGCTTATGCAGATCAAGTGATTTCATTGGGCTAAGTATAAGGCTATGAGACTAAAATGATCTCATCAAATTCGAACTGGCTCAATGAATATGCAAGGGAACTTTCATGAATATAGAATGAGCTTTGGTAAAATGATAAGGGTAAAGAATAACTTATGCATACAAATGTAAACTTCCAGCAACCCAAGTCCCATAAATGATCTTAAACTCCGGTTCTTCTACCCAAGAACATATCATATTCTACCCTTTCCTTGAAGCATTTTTTCTTCTTTAATATCACCATTCTTCCTTCTCCTTTGGAGCTTCTTTTAGGATGCATCTTCTTCTTTGAATCTTCTTGGTGGTTGGATTCTTGGTTGGTGTGGGCTCATCTTTGCTTCCTGGTCCTTCTCATCCTTTGGATGTGTAATGAACTTTTAATTGCACCGCTTTTCTTCTCTGTACTTAGTTTTCTTTGAATAACATAGCCAACTCGCCCATAGTAACTTGCATTGCACTACTTCTCCTTTGCTTTCTTTTCTTATTTTATTTTCTTGAAAACCCAAAAATAAAACCCATCCCATTGAAACGCCATAATCCTAGCCTAATATAGCTCAAAAAATTAAGAGCTAGTTTATATGAAAGTCTTCCGAATGTAGTTCTAAATCCCAACACTATTTACTAAGCTCATCAATGGAAAAAGGGCTTTCAATTTCTCACAAATGATTCAATGGTTTGAAAGAAGGTTATGGTCAAGGGTTAAAAGTTCTACTTGGACGAGAAAGAGTGGCAAAAAAGAAAAAGAAAGCCCCAAGTATGTATGAGCATCCATGAATAACACTTTTCAATGCAAGAAATTCCAAATGTGGTTCAACCTTTAGTTCAAACTAGATTACAAGCATCAAACAACTAATAACTAGGGCATTGAACACAATTTCAAACTTTAACAGTTATGCAAGGTAATCATCATTACTCTCTATTCATATGAATGCAACCTATATGAAATGCATACTAGACTCAATCTTAAGCACATGAATGAATGCAACTACATGAATATTTTTGTAATCTTTGAATTTTGTAAGTTTTTATGGTTTTTCTATGCTTAATGTATGTATGAGTTTCTAAATGTATGCATGATGCATTAATAAAACAAATCAAACAGCATGAGATGCTCTCTTCCCCACACTTAAATAACACACATTCCTTTGTGTGAGAAAACAGTGGAAAGGAGTGAAACAAAATAAATATGTCAAGCAAGAAAAATGGTATTTACAATGGTTGGAGGAGTGTACCTTAGAATTCTTGAGAGGAGGAGGATAATGTGGTCTCCATGGAGTAGGACATGTTGCTGGAAAGGGAGTATGGGGAATGAGTTGCACTTCTCTTCTTGGTTTTGGGGTTTGTATCAGGCAATACGCCGATATAAGACATTGATACGGGTTTTCCGCATTTGATATCGGGGGTTTGCCCGATATGGCACTCCGATACAAACAACAAATTCTTTTCTTTGGCTCTTCTTCTTTCTCCTTTTCTATCTACTTAACAAACCTGAGACACACAAAACTAAAAACAGAAAAATTAAAAGCAAAAGCAAGTGTATACAATGATAACATGGGATTGCCTCCCATGAGAGCTTGTTTTACATCTCTTAGCTTGTGTGTTACCCCTTTCTTCTAGTGTGGGAAAGGAGGAGTTAAAGAACTCCTTGCTGGTCCTTGTGGAAGATAATTTGTGACTGATGGTGGGAAGTGCTTCTTCAAGTGGGCAGAGTGTTCCTCAGCACTTATAATGCACCCATGGTGGCCTTGGATGGTGTTGATTGTTTTGACCAATGCAAAAAGCTTAGGTTTGCCATTACAGCAGCTGCAAGCTTAAGCATGTAGAGAGAAAGTTCAGCTTGGCTTGACCTCTTTTGGCTTCGCTTGGGGTCCCCTTGGGCTCTTTCTCCTTTGGTGTAGGCTGGGGCATTTCAAACAGTGTAGACAGGTAGCATCCATCAAAGCTTATTCCATCATGCTTAATGATGAGAGGCCAACTCTCAGCTCCTCCTGGTTTTTCTTTAACCTCAAGTGAATATGCTTGCTCCTCAGCTCCATATTTTTCTCCATTTGTATCAAACTTGAGAATGTCATTATGACCTAGTCTTAGCTCAATCAGACCCTTTTTCACATCAAACAGTGCTCCAGCTAAAGGCAAGAATGGTGTGCCCAAGATTATTGGGTTCTCTATCTCACCTTCCAAGTTTAGTACCACAAAATCAGTTGATATCTTAACCTTTCCCATCATAACAGGCAAGTTCACTAGCAAACCATCTGGACTTCTACATGTTCCATCAGCTAAGACAAGAGAGATCTCACTCTCTTTAAATCTTGTAAAGCCTAAGCTCTTGGCAGTTGAGAGAGTCACCAAGTTAATGCTGCCATCAAGATCACACAAACAGCTTGTGAATGATGAGATTCTCACTGTACAAGGCAGATTAAAGCATCCTTGATCTCCCAGCTTATCAGTGACAATGATCTTCTCAGCCTCTGTGGTGCAACTTTAGGGGTAGACAGTTCTTCTTTACTTGCTCTCTTGCATTAGCTAGAAGCTTATCCTTGGGAGCTATTGTACTAGAAGGCAGCTTGTGTGGCTCCTTAAGAGTCTGAAAACTCCTCTAAACCTTCTTCGTGGATTCAAGAAACAAATATTTATGCGCTGCTACAATCTCCTTAAAACCTCCCTAGAAATGTAAGAGCAGGTTTATAAGGTGGTGGAGGGATGTAGGGAGTTGCTTTCTCTTTAATGATCAGCTCTTGCTTGATTAGCTGAAGAAAAAAGGAGACGTGATTCTGCACTGGTGTCGATTGTCAACACCTAATGGATGACGCTCATCACCCACATCTGAGGAAGAGTCGCATGGTTTATTAAAAGATAGAGGAATAATTGCAGTTTTAGCCCAGAAGTTCTGCTATTTGTAAAAGCGTCCCATTCGTGTTTTAGCATGTATATTAGGTTTTTCTGCCATTCTTTGGCTTGTATCTTATTTTTAGAGAGACAAAGAGAGAGATTTGTTCCAGAGCTTTTGGAGAGACAAATCAGACTCCTTCAGAGCAGATCTTGAACTCCTTTATCTCTATTTCTATTTCTTATTTCTTTTATGCAATCTATTCTTTTCATGATGTTTATTACAACAACCATGTCTGAGTAGTTTGTTAGTTAGGTTTTAGGTTTTTCAAATGTTATGAATCGTTAGAATTGAGTTACTATTGGGATTAATCTGTTAGTTCTTCATCTAGATTTGTGTTTATTGCTTATTCTAGCTTCACGACCTAGAATCTAATATTAGGTTGATTAATAGATTCGAGAGTATTGTTAATTGCCTGAACTAATCTTAGATGAGCAAAACTACTATCTGCAAAGAGATTTGATTTAGGAATTTTGTGAACAGATCAAACCTGGACTTATTGCTTGTCTGAATTGTCTGAATTTGCACAGAGATTTGGAATTCTAGGATTTCTGACATAGATAATCTCTGCAACGAGAGCTGATTGGTTTTACAATTGTGTTTCGAGTTCTAGAACGGTTCTTAATAAATATCCTGACAGTTTAATTCTGCTGTTTCAACCTGTGAATTTTCCAAAGCCTAGTGTCTTGTCTTCTTGAATTTAAAACCTCAAATCGATCTTCTGCTGCTTTCTTTTAGTTCACTTGCATTGCATTTCTTTAATTCTCTTAGCTTAATTCGAATCTAAAATCTGTTGTGTGGCTTCCTTAAGGCTCTTGGGATTTCGATAACCCTTTATACTACATCTGCTTTGTTGTGCACTTGCAGTAGTTTTGTTTAGGTGAAACTTTGTGCCTATCAAAAAGGCTTCTGTTGCATGTCTTGGTCTTGAAAAGGGTAAATCTGATCTTGAGCATTAGCAACATTGATGCTTCTGTAGGACAAGTTGGGGTTCTTGAAGTTATTGAAGTTATTGTAGCCTTCTTGTCCTCCCAAGTAGTTAACCTCCTCAATGTGAACCTCTTCATCCTCATGGTTCACATATTCACAAACAAAGTGGACCTCCTTTTGTTGTACTTGAAGCAGTTTTTCAAGCTTGTCATTGAGTGCCTTGATCTCCCTCTTGTTGTACTCTAACTCTTCCTTTGAATTCTTAGGAGCTCTGTCAAAGTCCTCACATAATTACCATCACTTTGAGTCAAGTTCTCAACAAGGTCCAAACCTTCTTCTACCTTCTTCCAAAGGGAATTGCCATTGCTTGTTGTGTCTAGAAACACTTTGATCTTAAGTAATACACCCCTGTAGAGAGTAGACAGCAGAGATTCACTAGGGAAGCCATGGTGTGGGCATTGAAGAGCATACCCTTTGAACCTTTCCCAAGTATCACAAAAAAAAAGTCTCTTGGGATCCTTGGGTGAATCCTGATAAGAGGTTCCTTAACCTTGCAGTCCTTGAGTTTGAGAAGAACTTTGTCATGAATGCCTGCTTGCATTGCTCTCAATAAGTGATAGAACCCTGATGTAGTTTCTTCTCCCACAAATGAGCCTTGTTATTCAAAGAAAATGGGAATAGCCTGAGCTTGAAACCATCTTCAGAATCTTCATTGATCTTGGTCATGGAGCAGATCCTGTCAAACTGTTCAAGATGAAGGCAATCTATGAAACTTGTTGCCTTGGACCAAGGAAATCAAACTGGTCTTGATTTCAAAGT
Source organism: Thlaspi arvense (assembly GCA_911865555.2). Taxonomy (NCBI): domain Eukaryota; kingdom Viridiplantae; phylum Streptophyta; class Magnoliopsida; order Brassicales; family Brassicaceae; genus Thlaspi; species Thlaspi arvense. Next base: position 23,909,183 of record OU466863.1, on the reverse strand, counting down.
TATTATTAGCCACAGGAGGGGGGATGATATCATGTCTTGTGGCATAAGCATTAGGTGCATCTTCTGCGCCAATTACTCTAGCTAGTCAATGAGGAAGGATTGGAGCTTTTCCATTAGCTCCTAGAGCACCGGCCAAGCCCTCAGGTCCTTGTACTCCTTGAATACCCTGAGGACCAACCATTGCTAGAGGTCCTTGTGCACCAACAGCAGCATGTGGGATATTCATATTGACAGCCCTTATCATGTTTCTTCTCTGAATTATGTCAATGTTATCCAAGATGGGCATGAGTTGAAAGGACAAAGTCAAAGCAAAACTAGCAAGTAACAATGTAAATAAAGAACATAGTCTCAAAGAAAATCAAAATCTCTATGACCAAACAATCCCACAAGGCAACAGTGCCAAATTGATAAGAGTGTTTTCACTGCTCTTTGTAATTAAAAAACCTTCATAGCCAGTTGTAGTATAGCTTAGGGCTCTTTGTCAAATCCAAGTGGGAAAGATGTATCACAAAGAATACATGAAATTCTTGTAAGCTCAGCCAAGCAAAGAAAGGAGTTTATGATTCTAGCAACTTAGATAATCACGAAACAGCAATAATCAAACCATTATCAGCAAAGAGATTCAAGTAAAACACAACTTCAAGTCTAAGAAACAGAGTAAAAAGCAGAGCAAAACAGAGCAAAAGACAGGGAAAATTCAAATTTAACAAGCAGGGTTACCAGATAGGAATAATTGACCTAAGATGATCCTTGGCCTCAAACAAGATGTTCCAAATAAATTAATACATGATCCTTAGGCATATAACTCTAACATGTAAATTAATCCACTCTCATGACAATGATTCTTTTGAATGCAGCCTAATCAAGATCTAATTCTCATTAGTGATCAAGAAAAAAACAAGCGTAAACAAACAGTCATGTCAAGCCAATAAACTCCCTAGTTATCTATTTTCATGTGTAAAGATAAGAAAATCCACTAAGAGCTTGATTTAGGCATTTCATCAAACACTTTTCATGCAGATAAAGCCATATTTCGAAAATCCGATGATCAATAAGATGCAAGCAATAAGAACACTCAATAGTGAAGAATTTAACATAATCTTTACCTAAACATCAAGTTATATGTCTTGGATCATCCTAAATCTAATACATCCTTAAAGCCAGAAAAGACTACTCAAAAATTATGGTTGATCTATCAAATACATAGCAAAGGATGAAAAAAGCAATAGTTAGAAGATCAACAATAAGAAATGCAAACTTATATTAAAAACTCAAATTATTGCTACAAAATACCAAAAACTGGAAATTGCTCAAGAACAAGTGAGAGAGAGATTAGAGATAAGGCTTTTGCTAAAGATATGATAATAAAGCATAATCTGATGATAAGATAAGGTTTTTACCTTAAATAGTCCAGGGTCAAAGCTTGGTCAACTCGGTCATAGATTGAAATCCAAGAGTTGACCTAAGTCAAATCTGCTTGGAATGAGGTTGATGTCGGCTTGTTGCCTGATATCAGGTGGTCGATTTGGTTTTATCACTTCTGATATCGGCTTCCTGCTCGATACTAATGGCCGATACTGAGCTCCTCTAGAACACCGGTTTTAGCTCCATCTTCAATATCGGGGTAGAGCCCGATATGCTACCTGATATAGCCTGATGTTAGCTTGCACGTCGACACACCGCTCCGATACAAATTACAGAAACTTCTCCAGCTTATTTGAGCACTTCTCCTTGCTTTAGCTCAATCCTCAACTCTCCAAGTGTCCTCCTTAGCCTCATAAGAACCCGAAATACACTCCAAATACAAAAGAATATACATTTCTAATACAAATGCACTTAAAATTTACTATGAATACAAATGGGACACTTGGACAATAAAATGGATGATATGCTATGAAGAAACTATACTAAATGAAGTTATAAAAAAAACATCCAAAAAAATCAGAAAAACGTAAAAACCACAAAATTATCAAGAAGGAATCAAAGGAGATTGACCAGGCACGGCCAACCAAAGGCCGGTCAGGCTTCTGGTGGCACGGCAAAGAAGAGCATGCCGCAACCCCCGGCCTCTTGTGGTGCGGAGAAGAGATCGTACCAGCCCATTTCGAAAATTCCTAGAACACCTGCAAGTTCCCGGTGTGCTTTAAACTTGCAGATGGCCCTTTTAAACTCGAGCACTCAATGCTAAACAAGCACTCAATGCTAAACTCCAAAGGAGGCCTAATCTTTGAATTCAAGATGGAAGTTTCAACAAGTTTTTTCAAAATATAAAATCTGCACATCAAAAGGATTTTCCGTCATAGCAACACTTCATTCGAGGTACCAAAAGATTTTAATCAAAATATGAAGTCAATATACAATAATTACAAGACAGTAAATTATTGGAATAAGGTCAAGAAGATAAGAGATGCTACTTCCCGGAAAAAACAAGTCAAGCTGAGTAGAAAGACAGAAGAGGGCTTATCGCGGCTGCGACCAGCCGTGGTGCAGCAGCAGGCCCTCCGGCCCGGCCACGATCTTTGATGGTGCAACAGACGACGATCCTGCTGCACGCACGACACCACATTATGCGGTAGGTTCTGACAGCCAGATTTTTAAATCAAACTGATACAAGAGTTTTCTGGCTCTCTTGATCAATCACCTTGCTTGTACTAATCAGTTGTAGTACAGCATAGGGTTTTTATCAATCCAAAGGAGTTATGAATAGATGCAATTAGAATTGTGAGCAGAAAGCTTTAAGTCAAGTGGTATCAAGCAAGTTTGTTGTTTAACACAACTATTCAATCAACCTAAGTGATCAAGCACCAAACATAACTTAAAAGAGAACAACTTAGAAATGATCAGGAGCAAAACAGAGCAATAAACTTAAAGCAAAATTCGAAATTCAATAAGAGAAAACAAGTTCCTAGATGTGGTTATTGACTTTGGAGAATTCAAAGGCAATACCAGGCTGTTTCAAACATCATTGACAATGCAAATAAGCAATCAATGCTAATTCCTAGACATAGAGTTCACAATCAAGCAAGTTAAGTCCAATCTCTTGACAAATAACCCTTTGCTAATCATCCTATCAAGAACTAACTCTCATTAGTGCTAGAACAATCAACAAGCATGAAAACCTAACTCTATTCAAGTCAAAATACTCCTCAAACATTCAATCTCTTGAGCTAAGGCCAGTAAATTCTCCATTAAACAAGATCAGCATTTCATCAAACACTTGGTGGGCATAAGATGAAGCCTAAATCTAGATTCATGTGATCAAGAAAAATCTAGTTTAAGAACAGATTAATAGAGAGGAATCAGCCTAATTAAGCACTAACAAACCTTAATCAAGCCTCTAAATTCCTCTAATCTACCACATCTAGAAACCCTAAAGAGTCTACTCACTCATCATCATAGAAAACACCAAATCACAAGAGTAAATGATGCTAAACATGATTAAGAGGAGATTAGAGAAGAAATTAAAAGGCAAATGCAAAACTTTGATTAAAATGATAGACTTGTTCTTACAAAGACTGGAAAACTCTTAAAACTAAGCAAGAACAAGACTTTATGCTAAAAACATTAGATCAAGCCTATTTATAGTAAATGACAAAAGCCCTAGCGTAATGGCAAAGTTGTAAATAAAATGAAGTTTGGACTGGCTTGCATCGGTCACAAGTGACCGATGTAAATGACCGATGCTGAACTCGGTTGCTTCCCATTGGTCACTCCTTGACCGATGTGCTTGGCCGATGCAGTCTTTGGATACTCGGCTGGATCCCATCGGTCAGTCTTGACCGATGCTTTTGACCGATGCAGGTGTCTCTTCTCATCGGTCAAAAGTGACCGATGCAGATGACCGATGTGATCTTCCACTTCTCTGCTGCATTACATCGGTCACTAGTGACCGATGTGCTCTGCGCCATGACTGATGGAACACCAGAAATCACCTTCCTTAGCTCATTTTGCTCCTTCTCAGCTTGGCTAACTCCTTGAACCATTCCCACACTTCCTCCTTACTCCAAATAGATTCTTAAGTACCTAAAAACATTTTTAATGCATAGAGAATACAAACTACAACCTAAATCTAAAAGGAAAGAAAATTGGACTAAAGAGAAGGAAAACATGCAAAAGGGAACCAAAACATGAACTAAATGCAAGCTTATATGATGTAAATGCATGAGATATCACAAACCAATTCTAATCTTTTCCGAGCAGAAACCCTGTGATTTGTCACTATTCCTGATCAGGATACACTTCCATTAATAAAAATTATCAAACTTCTAAGTTTCGTGTCCAACACGCAAGGTAAGTCTTCTGTTTGAAAAAGTTTTGGTAATAAATATAATAGAACCTGTTTTTTTGCACAAAACACCTTTTTATAAAGAAAAACAGATTTCTGAAATCAAAGTTCCTTTCTTTCTTCTCTCCCAAGAGACATGGAGATATATTTTGAGATATTTGCAACTTGGTCAAAACTAAACTTTTTTCATAGGAGATTTCAAATCTAAGCTCTCTCAAACTCAATTCACATGTTATGGTCCCTAATTTCGAATTTTTTCAAAAGAGTGGCGGATGAAAATATCTTCTCTCTTAATGTATTGAAAAGTAGAGATCTAAGAACAATAAAGTAAAAACGAAAATAAGAACTTAACGGCTCCTGAGGATTTGTCTCTCGACTTCTGTGTCCATCTATGGTTGCACGTGGTACATTTCTCTTTAGGGTTCCTCGTCTTTCTATTTGTCTTCAAGTCTAGAAAAAGGGCTCGGGCTTTAAACGCTCAAAGGGTATTGGAAAAATGTAGTGGGCTTCCAGTTGAGCTTGTCACATGTGTTCTTTCCACGCCAGAAGAAAATCACACCGTGTCATCAAGCTCCTGTGGCGCAGCAGTTAGCTGTGCTTGTCTTCTCCTCTTGTTCCTCCTTCGTGTCAGCAAGATATGTCTCCAATGAGTTTGACATAAATTAAGATCTAACAGTGAGATTTAGCTGAAACAAATTTGCCGTGGGTCAGTACTCATTTGATTACCTTGGCTCCAAATTTGGACCGTTGAATTTTTGTAGAAAGTCTTCATCCATTCTGATACTTCTAGTAGTCAGAAATTGTCCAGAATCCAGTTTTGGTCCACAAAACTTCAAAACTCGTCATTTTTACCTGAAATTCCTAATTTGACTTTTGAAAGTACAAAATATAAAATCACTTGAAATTTTTTAAAAACCAAACTAAAAAACCTAAAATAAATATTGAAATGATACCTTATTTAGGTAAAACATGGATATTATCAAAAATGAACACAAAATCAAGCTAAATCTATAATATATAAAAGTTGAAGGCATAGTTCATTGAGGACGTCCACATATGATTCAAAAACTCGATCTGATTGGTCCAAATCAGCATATTCATTAAATAAAAAAATATTAAGTATGATTAAAATCTTAATTTCATTTTAAAAATAGAAAAATTAAATAAAAAGTTAAAAAAAATATATTAAGTATGATTAAAACCTTAATTTCATTTTAAAAATAGAAAAATTAAATAAAAAATTTAAGAAAAAATGTTTAGTATGAATAAAACCTTAATTTCATTTTCAAAATTGAAAAATTAAATAAAAAATTTAAATAACAAATTAAAAAGAAAATTATGTGAAAAAACAAAAAATAGAATCCTTAAAAATAAAATAGAAATTTGTTTTCAAAAGAGTTAAAATAACAAAAAAAAATCAACAGCATAAAAGTTCAAACTTATAATATAGATTAGAAAAATTCTAACTTCTAAATTAATTGACAAGAAAATAAAAACATTGATTTCGTTCTATAGATGGAAAAATCAAGATACAGAAAGCTTAAGTAACAAATAGGAAATAAAATCATATTAAAAAAACCAAAATATAGCATCTGTCAAAATATAAAACATTAATATCATTTTATAAATGGAAAAAATTGAAACAAAAAGGCTTAAATAACAAATAGAACAGAAAATTGTGTTAAAAGCCTGAACAAATAGTATCTTTAAAAAATAAAATGAAAATTTGTTTTAAAAAGAGATAAACTAACAAAAAAAACCAATATCAGAAAAAGCTGAAACTTATAATATAGATTAAGAAAATTCTAACTTCTAAATTAATTAACAAGAAAATAAAAAAAATATTAATTTCGTTTTATAGATGGAAAAATAAATAAAAACGCCTAAGTAACAAATATAAAAGAAAATTATATTAAAAAACTAAAATATTGTATCTCTTAAAAATTAAATAGAAATTTAATGTAAAATAATCAAACTAACCAAAAAGCAATATCGTAAAAGTTAAAACTTATAGCATAGATTAAATTTTTTTATAACTTATAATGCATTGTGTATATACAAATATATAATAATAACGTCATATACTGTCTATATGCTATTAGAAAACTGATCATCATCAACGACGAGAACTTTTTTTGTCAACTTAAGCTAATGATATCACCAATGGTGGAAGTCATAATAAAATAAATGTTCACTTGCAATTAAACAGATAAGCATGTTTTCCTAACAACTCATTTATAGATTCTAAACTGGAATACAATCTATGTTTACTTACCACCCTTTTACATTGTCTAAACAGCGGACCAATTGTTCGTGTTACTCTTACGCTAATTTTCAAAGAAAAATAATGAAAAGTGTTTTTAAACATATCGTGCTCGTGGCCACAATTATGAACCCAAAAATATTTTAAGGTTCGTAATCTCAAACATATAATTACCATTGATTTACTATTCTTTATGAAAATATAATGAATTCTGAAATAAATTAGATAATAAAATTTATTTAACTCTTAACACCATACTTTAAATTGCATCATGTAAAAGTATTATTTTTGAACTCCGCTTCTTCCACCCAGTTTTTTTTCGACAAAGATATTGAAGCAACTACTGATATACTCATTATTTACACCATATTAGCATACATTCTGCATTGTTTTATAGTCTTTAAACATTCATTTTTTGCTTGTTTTTGTCCTATTTGCATTCAATTAGGACTTAGTGTAGATTTAAGGTGAGCATTGCATGTTTTGTGCATTTGAGGGGTTTGGCAGGTATGTTTGGAGATTTTTGAGACTACAAGGATCATGGGAGATGATGGTAGGTGCAGCACAAGACATCAAAAGAGCCAAGAAGAAGGTGCACCTTATTGAAGCGGCCAGAAACTTCACCTGAAAAAACCGGCTCTGACGAAGCATCTTCAACCCGATTCAGCTTCAACAGTCTTCATAAATGTTGTAGCCCCGTGAATTAGCTTTCGTCTGGAGTTGATTTCAGATCATTTCCAACAGCGGTTAGAAAGTTACAGAAGTTGTCGTGAAACCGATCAACCCCTATCGGGCAAGCCTATCGGTTAGAAAAGTGACCGATAGAAGTGCACCGTATATATTTCGGTAACCCTATCGGTCACCTTTTAGACCGATAGGATCCCTATCGATCGAGCCTATCAGTCAGGGAGTGACCGATAGTATCCCAGAGTGAAGACCACTTATTTACAATTTTGCCATTGTCGCTTGGACCTCTTTAAATATGAAAATCCCTAATTTCTGGGAACAGTCTTTTATCCAGCAGTCTCTTCTTCTTTGTTTTAGCTTTTGGATTTTGTAACTTGAATCTTTGCTTGATTTTAATTAAAGTTTGCATTTATCTTCTTGTTTAATCTCCCTAATCATGATTAACTATCTTTTCTTCATATATTTGATGGTTTTCACCATGCTTAGTGAGTAGTCTTTTTAGGGATTTGAGATGGGTTAGGTTTAGGGAATTTGAGACTTAATCTATGATGTCTTAGTGTTAATCATTCCATTTCCTTTCTTGATTGCTGTGTTTGATGCTTAATTAGCCCTAGCTAAGTTGATTGAGATTTTAGGCTCATTTTATGCCCATCAAGTGTTTGATGAAATGCCTGAACTGCTTTGCAAGAGAATTGCTTATCCTAGCTCAAGAGATTGACTGTCTAGGGAGTGATTTGGCGATATAGGGTTGATAGAATTTTCTTAATTCTTGCTGTTTATCATTTCACTAATGAGAATTAGTTCTTGACTTGGTAATTAGTAAAGAAATTAGTGTCAAGAGATTGGATTAGTCATATAAATGAATCTTATGCATAAGGAATAGCATTGTGTGAGTTTGTAAGCATAATAGGTTGAGTCAAGAGTTCTCTAATATCAATTATCTCATCTCAAGTCCCATATTTTCTCTGTTTTTAGATTGAATCCGAATTTGCCCTGGTTTGCCTTTGTTTTAGTTGCTTTGCTTGCTTTTTACTCTTTGTTTGATGTTCTCTTCATTTCCGTTTGATCCTTTAGGTTGTTAGACATTTAAACCATCTTTGTTTGCTTGAATTAAGAGCTTTATTGCATTTTTACTGCTTCATTCTCCCCTTTTGGATTGATAAAACTCTATGATATACTATAACTGATTCGTACAAGCTTGGGTGATTGAATCAAGTCCTAAAAAGTATTATATCAATTTGGCGCCATTTCCATTAGGGGAATGCTTTGTTCAGTAGGATTTGTAGAGATCTTGAGACCAAGCTTTGTTATTTTCAATTTTGGTTACTGATTTCTCTTTTGGTTTAGAATTTCCTTTGTGGGTACCATAACAATTGCTCTTAAGTGTCTACAACTACAACTGAAGTTCAAAGTCAAGGATTTGGGTTTGCAGAATCAGAATTCAGCTGTTGAAGAATGGAAGAACATCAGTATGCTGCTGGTTTTGATTTTCAAGGTCCACAAGGTCCTCAAGGAATTCAAGGCATACATGGACAGTAAGGTCCACATGGTTTACAAGGAGATTTGTTTCAGAGACCATTAGGACCTATTGGTACTGCTGATATACCTTCAAGTTATGCTTCAAGACAAGGTATTCTTCCACCCATGGAGACTCATCACTATGAGATCAAAAGCAGCATGATTACTATGGTTCAAGAGAAGAAGTTCTTTGGATTGCCCAACCAGGATCCTCTTGAACACTTGGATCACTTTGAGAGGATTTGTGCTTTAACAAAGCTTACTGGAGTTTCAGAAGATGGTTTGAAGCTTAGATTATTCTCATTCTCTCTTGGTGATAAAGCTACATTATGGTAGAAATCTTTAGCACAAGGAAGCATCACTTCTTGGGAACAATGCAAATGTGCTTTCTTAGCCAAGTTCTTCTCTCCCTCAAGAACTGCACATTTCAGGAATGAGATCATAAACTTTAAACAGTGGCCTACTGAAAGCTGTGGAGATACTTGGGACAGATTCAGATGCTTCACTCACCAATTCCCTCGCCATGGCTTTCCCAAAGAAATGCTGTTGTCCACACTATACAGAGGTGTTCTCCCAACAATAAGAATCCTTCTAGATACTGCAAGCAACGGTTACTTTCTTGGTAAAGATGTTGATGAAGGATGGCTTTTATTGGAGAACATGACACTCAGTAATTGGAATTATGTTGATAATAAAGAGCAACACTCAAAGGCAACTGAAGATAAGCTAGAAACAGCATTGTATGAGATGAAAGCCTTGCAGAAGAAAGTTGAGTTTCTGATCAATGAGACCACTAAACCTCTTTCTAGTGTTGCTTCCCAACACCACTACCAAGAGCATCAGGTCAAAGCTGTTCAACTACAAGAGGTGCCAACAATGAACCAAGACAGAGTTTGCGTTTGATGAGGAGTGTCTGCAAGCCTTTCTCACCCTCGAGCAAGCTCTGGTGTAAGCGCCAATTGTCCAAGCTCCAAACTGGGATTTGCCATTTGAAATCATGTGTGATGCTAGTGACTATGCTGTTGGAGCAGTCTTGGGGCAGAGAGTAGACAAGAAACTTCATGTTATCTACTATGCCAGCAGAACAATGGATGAGGCTCAATCAGAGTATGCAACCACTGAAAAGGAGCTCCTAGCAGTTGTCTTTGCATTTGAGAAGTTCAGAAGCTACTTAGTGGGTTCTAAGGTAATAGTTTACACTGATCATGCTGCATTAAGGCACATCTAGGACAAGAAAGACACCAAGCCAAGACTTATTAGATGGATTCTTCTCTTGCAAGAGTTTGATATGGAGATTGTGGATAAGAAAGCCATTGAGTATGGAGTTTCTGATCACCTCTCAAGACTGAGGATAGATGATTTTGTCCCAATCAATGATACTCTACCAGAGGAACAGCTACATGCTTTAGGAGTAAAGGCAGCTGAGGTGCAGAGCTTAGAGGAGAACAAACTGCCTTGGTATGCTGACTTTGTAAACTACTTGGTGATTGGTCAGATACCACAAACCCTCAACTCACACCAGAAGAAGAAGTTTTTAAGAGATGTCTCTCATTACTTTTGGGATGAGCCCTATCTATACAAAAGAGGGAATGATGGGTTGCTCAGAAGGTGTGTAGCTAAAGAATAAGTTCCAGGAATTCTGCATCATTGCCATGGCTCAGCCTATGGAGGACATTTTACAACTTTCAAGACAGCCTCCAAGGTCCTCCAAGCTGGTTTTTGGTGGCCCAGTCTGTTCAAGGACGCCCAAGCCCACATCTCCTCATGTGATGCATGCCAAAGAAAGAGAAACATCTCCAAGAGAGATGAGATGCCTCTGAACTCTATTCTTGAAGTGGATCTGTTTGATGTGTGGGGAATTGACTTTATGGGACCTTTCCCTTCCTCTTATGGGAAAAAGTACATTTTGGTGGCTGTTGATTATGTGTCAAAGTGGGTTGAAGCCATTGCCTGTCCAACAAATGATGCTAGAGTTGTACTGAAGCTCTTCAAGACAATTATCTTCCCAAGATTTGGTGTTCCAAGGTGTGTGATCAGTGATGGTGGAAGCCATTTCATCAACAAGGTCTTTGAGAGTTTGCTCAAGAAGAATGGTGTCAATCACAAGGTTGCTACTCCTTACCATCCTCAAACAAGTGGCCAAGTGGAGGTGTCTAGTAGAGAGATCAAGGCCATCTTAGAGAAAACAGTTGGTGTTATAAGAAAGGACTGGTCTAATAAGCTTGATGATGTTTGTGGGCTTACAGGACAGCCTTCAAGACACCAATTGGTAGAACTCCTTTCTCACTACTTTATGGGAAGTCCTGTCATCTACCTGTTGAGCTGGAATATAAGGCTTTGTGGGAAATAAAGTTGCTGAACTTTGACATCAAGACAGCTCAAGAAAAGAGACTCATCAACATGCATGAACTAGAGGAAAACCGCCTTGAAGCCTTTGAAAGTTCTAGGATCTACAAGGAGAGGACAAAAGCTTTCCATGACAAGAGTATCAAACACAAAGACTTCAAAGCAGGGGATCAAGTATTGCTATTCAACTCAAGGTTGAGGTTATTTCCTGGAAATCTGAAGTCAAGATGGTCAGGTCCATTCAATATCAAGGAACTGTTGCCATATGGAGCTGTGACTTTGTTTAGCAAGAATGTAGATGACTTCACAGTGAATGGGCACTGACTAAGGCCATACATGGCAAGTGAGTCTCTGGGAGATGAAGTGGACATCAGCCTTGATGAACCTCCACAAGAGTGATCAACCAAGGAAAGTCAAGCTGAGGACGTTAAACAAGCACTTGGGAGGTATTCCCCTGTTATCCTTGTACATATTATTGCATTTTATGCTTTCTTTTGTGTTCTTTTTCAATAACAGGAGCAAGTGTGGTCAAAGGCAAGTTGTTATAAGTATGGGAAGCAAGAACAGGTGCATTATGGCCGATATCGATCACCGTATCGGTCGAGACAAGACTGATACAGACCCTATTGGTCGTGATATCGGTCAGCTTGTGATCGATAATGGTAAAGCCAGAATGTACTAGTCAACCCTATTGGTCAGTAGGGATCGATAGGGAAAGGAGCCTGCTGAGTGAGAATCATATCGGTCTAGCTATCGATCAGCTACTGACCGATGGAAATGTATCGGTTATTTTTCGGTCACTCTATTGGTCTAAAGAGTGAACGATACAAAGCAATCGGAAATATATTTTGGTCAGTGTATCGATCAAGCTAGAGACCGATAGGATTTAGAGGAACTTATCGGTCACTGAATCCATCACGAATGTGACCGATAGGAATTGGCATGCTATCGGTCACCCTATCGATCTGGGAGAGGCCGATACAACCTCCCAGTCTGACCAAACTCCTTCTAAGGTACACAACTCCACTCCTTTGCTTCTAAATACTTTTGAGTACCTTTCATTACCCTTTTTCAAGCTTCTATTACACAAGGGACTGTGTAATTCAAGTGAGGGGGAGGGCATTGCATATAATATTGTGTTTTGTTTTCTTATTTTCTCTTTTACATACTTGAGTCTCATGCATTCACGCATTCATCTATATGCACTGAAAATCCATAAAAAATTTAAATTTTTTGGAACCAAAAAGATCATTTAAGTTGCATTTGCATAACTAAGATTGAGTCTAGATGCATTTCATATAGGTTTGCATACATTTGCATAGGGAGTAGATGATAAACATTTGTCAAGATGTTAATGTTTGAATTGTTTTCAGTGTCTTGGTTATCTGTTGTTTGATTGCATTGTAGTGATTTTGAAGTTAAGGCTGCACCATATCTTGACTACATGCATTGATATTCTTGTCTTATGCTGAAACTTGCTTTGATTTGATTCCAGCTCTATCTTATTAGAACCATAATCCTGACTTTGAATTATCTTGTTTCTGCATTGAGAGAGATTACATGGCTACCCATATACATACTTGGATTATCTTCTTCCCTTCTTACCACTCTTGTTAATCTAAGTAGCTGATCCTCATCATTATGGAACAGTTAACCACACCCTAAACCAATCCTTCTTCTGAACCTAAACACTATTGTGAGAGTTGTGAGGCCTTGCATTGCATCTTTTTTTATTTTATCTTGGCAAAAAGTATTATGAATAAGGCTGGCAAGGAGAATCTCTCTTGTAGACACCAGCTTGCATTTTGAGCTTGGTATTAGGTTAGGAGTTTGGGAAAGGGTAGTGTAAGTGGTTTGAGCTTTTATTGTTTTCATCTTTGAGAAGAAGAAGAAGTATGGGATTGGTAGTATGGGGGAACAGTTTATTTTGTGGTTAAGGTAACTAGGAAGAAAGCTCTAAGTGTTAAAGAAGAAAGGTGCCAACAAAAAAGAGAGCTTACAAAAGGTCATCCAAAAGGAGAAATCAGACCAAGCAATCCACCAAAGGTGATGAAAATGGCGCCAATCATACAACAAAGAAGAGCAAGTTCCAAAAAGAAGCCAACCACACAAGTAAAAGAAGAAGGAGTTTTCCCCAGATATGAAGAAGGAAGAGATCAAGTGCTTTGGTAAAGGGTAGATTTAGGAGTTCAACTTGGGATTTTAGAAGTTATTAGGTTCATCTTGGGTAAAAAGGGTAGAAGAGAGCTTTGATTTGCATGCATAAGTGTGCTTTTACCTTTAACATTTTGCCTAAGATAGAATCATTTTCATTGAGTGATCCCCTGAATCTTTGAACCCTTATTTGAATGAGATCATTTTCATCTCATAACCATGTCCCTTGACCAAATGTTTTCTCTTGATTTGCACAAACTTGATCCATTGGTTACTGACTAATGAATGTTAAAGAGTTGGTTGATTAGAATGCTTGTGTAGGCTAAGCCAGAGCTCATTATTTGCTATTATAGGTATGGCAAAAGTTTTTAAAGTAGAACAATCTCTATGCATCCTAGAACCTATAACTTGGGCATTGAATCAGTTTTTCCATTGACACCTTTAGTTTTGAGCTCCCACTTTCAAACCTCATTCTCTTATTTGCTCTTGTTTGCTTGAGGACAAGAAAAAAGGCAAGTGTGAGGGTGTTGATATATTTATTACTTACATCATATTAGCATAAATTCTGCATTGTTTTATAGCCTTTAAACATTCATTTTTGTTTGTTTTTGTCCCATTTGCATTCAATTAGGACTTAGTATAGATTTAGGGTGAGCATTGCATGTTTTCTGCATTTGAAGAGTTTGGCAGGTATGTTTGGAGAGTTTTAAGACTACAAGGATCATGGGAGGTGATGGTAGGTGCAGCACAATACATCAAAAGAGCCAAGAAGAAGGTGCACCTTATTGAAGCGGCCAGAAACTTCACCTGACAAAACTGGCTCGGACAAAGCATCTCCAACCCGATTCAGCTGCAACAATCTTCATCAATGTTGTAACCCCGGGAGTTAGCTTTCGTCTGGAGTTGGTTTCAGGTCATTCCCCTATCGGGCAAGCCTATCGGTCAGAGAAGTGACCGACAGAAGTGCACCGTATATATTTCAGTCACCCTATCGGTCACCTTCTAGACCGATAGGATCCCTATCGATCAAGCTTATCTGTCAGGGAGTGACCGATAGGATCCCAGACAGAAGACCACTTATTTACAATCTTGCCATTCTCGCTTGGACCTCTTTAAATACGAAAAATCCCTAATTTCTGTGAACAGTCTTTTATCCAGCACTCTCTTCTTCTTTGTTTTAGCTTTTGGATTTTGTAACTTGAATCTTTGCTTGATTTTAATTAAAGTTTGCATTTATCTTCTTGTTTAATCTTCCTAATCATGATTAACTATCTTTTCTTCATAGATTTGATGGTTTTCACCATGCTTAGTGAGTAGTCTTTTTAGGGATTTGAGATGGGTTAGGTTTAGGGAATTTGAGACTTAATCTATGATGTCTTAGTGTTAATCATTCCATTTCCTTTCTTGATTGCTGTGTTTAATGCTTAATTAGCCCTAGCTAAGTTGATTGAGATCTTAGGCTCATTTTATGCCCACCAAGTGTTTGATGAAATGCATGAACTGCTTTGCAAAAGAATTGTTTATCCTAGCTCAAGAGAATTACTGTCTAGGGAGTGATTTGGCGATTTAGGGTTGATAGAATTTTCTTAATGCTTGTTTTGTATCATTTCACTAATGAGAATCATTTCTTGACTTGGTAATTAGTAAAGAGATTAGTGCCATGAGATTGGATTAGTCATATAAATGAATCTTATGCATAAGGAATAGCATTGTGTGAGTTTGTAAGCATCATAGGTTGAGTCAAGAGTTCCCTAATACCAATTATCTCATCTCAAGTCCCATATTTTCTCTGTTTTTAGATTGAATCCGAATTTGACATGTTTTGCCTTTGTTTTAGTTGATTTGCTTGCTTTTCACTCTTTGTTTGATGTTCTCTTCATTTCCGTTTGATCCTTTAGGTTGTTATACATCTAAACCATCTTTGTTTGCTTGAATTAAGAGCTTTATTGCATTCTTACTGCTTCATTCTTCCCTTTTGGATTGATAAAACCCTATGCTATACTACAACTGATTAGTACAAGCTTGGGTGATTGAATCAAGTCCTAAAAAGTCTTGTATCAACTACTGACTGTTTGATATGGTAAGTACGCTCACATGCATTACCTCACCATACTTTAATTTCCTATTGTATTTTTAGATATGAAACCAAACTGTTTTAAAGCTATTATGATATGATAAGAAAATAAACATGTTTTTATTAAAAGCATTTTTATCTTTTAACACGTTATCAAAAGAGGCAAATTAACAAAAGAAAAAGTCGTATAAAAGAAAACTAACTTGGGCTAAAGTTTTTGAAAATCAATATAAAAAAACCTAACCAAAATAAACAAGTGATGTTATAACCTTTTGAGAAAAGTCCTTCTAAGATTTAAATTCAACAGTTAGAGCATATCAAATCAGCATTATAACTAGAATTAAAATTAATATAAAAAACAAATTTAACAAAGAAAACACATTTGTATAAAAGATATTAATGTGATGTCTATGATACATATTTGGAAAATCAATAACAAAAGAGCTTAATAAACATTATATAAGTCCTAAATATATCAAACATATAAAAAGTATATAAATTAAAATAAATAAAAAATTAGTATCAAAAGATGTAAAATATGAAAAACAAAATTAAAACAAAATTAATTTGAAATTAGTTTCAAAAAGTTCATGATTTCTAAAGTATTAGTATCAACAATGAAGAACTATCTAAAGTTGCAATATGTTTACATGAGTTTCTAAACCAAGCATATGTTTCTTATTTAAAAACTAACAAAGAAAAACACTATATAAATTACTTTACACTCAATATTTCTATGCATATTTAGGAAGTCGCTACTTATATCTGAATCAACATCAATAACACACTTTAGGGGATTTTATTCAGAAGACGGTGATAAAATTATATGGAATTCTGTAGAAGATGAGATTCACACTTTAGTGATGAGGAAATCTTTGGAGGATGCCACTTATGTTGGATTACTGGAGGGAATTTGCAGAAAGGTTTTGATAGATGCAGCTACATCTCAGCTGAAAATTAGTTACTATCCATTGGTCTTGAATACGAAGAAACCCTCATATAATTGGAATGACGAAAAAAATTTTAGCTATCTACTACAAGTGAGTAAAGATCAATGTAGAAGTGTTCTACATGTAGAGTTCATCAAGGATGTTGATCAAAGTCATGGAAGCGTTCATGTTTTAAGAGAGGATCATGGAGTTGACGTTGATGTAGGTCCGAGTAATGATGAGCTGTTTTCTACCGCCAGAGATGGTTTAGAAATATCGGACAGTGAAATGCAAGACAATGAATGCAAGACAATGAAATGCAAGACAATGAGATGCAAGAAAATGATACAGATCCTGTACAAAGATATGAGCTCGTGTATGATGATACAGAAGTCAGACATTCTGATGGAAACTCGCAAGTAAATCATGGATGGGAAGATGGATTAGATATATATAAAAGTCATGAATTTGACACTAGGCAGGGACTGCAAGCTCTCCTGCAGAAAGGTGCACATGAGAATGGTTTTGAGTATGAAACGAAGAAGTCTGAACCCACACGTTTCATGGCAAAATGTTGGGGAGCAAAAGAGGGATGCAAGTGGGGTTTAAGAGCTTATGTGCATATAAACTCAAATAGTTTCACTATTGTCACTTACAACAAGGTGCACACATGCTCTCGGGTTACTACAAGTACAATCAGACAAAAAAGGAAAGGCACACCACACTTAGTTGCGGCTGTTTTGGCTGAAGACTATCCAGGTCGATTCGACACACCAGATCCAAAAACTCTGATCAATATGGTTCAAGGCAGGCTTGGCGTGAAAGTATCATACTCGACAGCGCTGAGGGGAACAAAAAAAAGCTGCTAATGAGGTACGGGGAAGTTCTGAGGAGAATTATCAGTGGCTATATTCTTATTTGTACATGCTAGAGAAAGTGAATCCGGGTACACGGACTTGTGTGGAATTAGATGAGCAGAAAAGGTTTAAGTACCTATTCTTTGCATTGGGAGCTTGCATAGAATGGTTTCTATCGATGAGGAAAATCATCATTATAAATGGAACCCACCTGAAGAACGTATATGGTGGAGTTCTAATCATCACCATTATCCCATTACTTTTGGTGTAGTTGATGGTGAGAAAGATGCAAGTTGGACGTGGTTTCTGAATCAGTTGAAGTCAGTAACACCAGATGTCCCTGTAATGGTGTTTATTTCAGATAGGAATCCAAGCTTGATCAAGTTAATAAGGGAAGTGTTCCCTTTGTCTCAACATGGGTACTGTGTAAGGCATTTGTCACAGAATGTGAAAGGACACGTTGCTACCCACAGAGATGCATGTGCGAAGAAGTTCATTAAGTGCGCTAAAGCTTATACAGAGGTTGAGTTCGGAAAACTCTATAGTGCTTTTAGGATGAAATATCCATCTGCTGCCGAGTATCTAGATAAAAGTGTTGATGAGAAAAAATGGGCAAGATGCTATTTTCCAGGAGAAAGGTACAACATAGATACCACCAATACTGTAGAATCTATTAATGATGTTTTTGTAAACGCAAGAAAGTACTCGCGGTTTCCAATGATTGATGTAATTGTTGCCAAATTGGCTGAATGGTGGAACACCCATAGGCAGACTGCCGCTGAAGTCCCACTGTCATAGAAGCTTGTGCCTTTGGTGGAGAACGAAATGGATCTAAGATGTGTGGATGCAAAGAATCTCATGGTGCAAGAGTTAAACAGCTATCTACATGAATACAATGTGATTGGGCTTGATGGGAAGAATTATTTGGTTGATATGACTAGGAAAACTTGTTCTTGCAAGTATTTTGATATAGACAGATACCCATGTGTGCATGCAATTGCTGCTGCCATCCATATGAGCAGAGATATGAAACATCATCTACAAGAGTTTTGCTCCAAATATTACTTAGTAGAGCTATGGGCATTGGCATACTCTTGGATAATCTATCCAGTTCCTCATATGTCTGAATAGGTTGTACCTGAAGACATACAAGCACAAGAAGTCTTACCTCCAGAATATGAAGTAAAGAAAGGAAAACTGCAACAGAAAAGATTCCCATCAGTTGGAGAACATCGTGGAAGAGGAAGAGGAAGAGGAAGAAGAGGAAGAGGTGGACGATAGGCTCAATGGTTCGGGATTGATAGTAGTGAAGAGTAATTTATGTCTTTGTTTTAAATTATGTCAACTATTTGTGCAACTTTGTATGACTGAGACTTGTATGCATGTTATTTCTATCAGGTATGACTTGGCACCACTAGTACAACTCTATATTCTGCGTCTAATATGTCTGGTACGACTGGTGCGACTAGTACCACTCGTTTTAAGTACAACTAGTTCAACTACATTTTAATTGTAATTAAGTCCAACCAGGAAAACCAGTACGACTATGCTTTTTACAAAAATGTCAATAACACAGTTTCTAAACGTATTTGTAAACATATTTCCATATAAAATAGGCCATAGAACATGTACAAACATATTTGAACATTTCATAGTTAATAAATTTGATCCATGAAAATGTAATGTCTACACAATCTACCATATACTTTTAAGGTTACTTTGGAAATCTTAACCATACAAACATGAAAACCATGAAAGTTTGTATTTTTATACAAGTTATAGCTTTAGAATATGTTAAATGTAGTTTATTTACTAAATTTCACACGTACAACTAAAAAAAATTAATTAAGGGTATGGTACTACAGATTACAAAATTTTACCATCAAAATACAACTTTATATCTTTAGGGTACAACTAAAAACTGGCTACGACTATGTTATAAAAAAACTAGATTTAATTTTTGTTTGACGGCGCAAGTGGTCCTTTTTTATTCATTTCCTCTTTTGTCGGCACACGTGACTTCATATTTTATCGATTTTTAACAGTCATATGTTTTGATTATGGGGGATTCTATTAAAAAAACAGTGAAAAAATTATATGAAGTCTGTAGAAGATGAGAATCACACTTTATTGATGAAGAAATCTTTGGAGGATGTCACGTATGTTGGATTAGTGGAGGGAATTTGCAGAAAGGTTTTGATAGATGCAGCTACATCTCAGCTGAAAATTAGTTACTATCCATTGGTCTTGAATACGAAGAAACCATCATATATTTGGAATGACGAAAATGTTTTTGGCTATCTACTACAAGTGATCAAAGATCAATGTAGAAGTGTTCTACATGTAGAGTTCATCAAGGATGTTGATCAAAGTCATGAAAACGTTCATGTTTCAAGAGAGGATCATGGAGTTGACGTTGATGTAGGTCCGAGTAATGATGAGTTGTTTTCTACCGCCAGAGATGGTTTAGAAATACCGGACAATGAAATGCAAGACAATGAAATGCAAGATAATGAGATGCAAGAAAATGATACATATCATGTACAAAGATATGAGCTCGTGTATGATGATACAGAAGTCAGACATTCTGATGGAAACTCGCAAGTAAATCATGGATGGGAAGATGGTTTAGATATATATAAAAGTCATTGAATTTGACACTAGGCAGGGACTGCAAGTTCTCCTGCAGAAAGGTGCACATGAGAATGGTTTTGAGTATGAAACGAAGAAGTCTGAACCCACACGTTTCATGGCAAAATGTTGGGGAGCAAAAGAGGGATGCAAGTGGGGTTTAAGAGCTTATGTGCATATGAACTCAAATAGTTTCACTATTGTCACTTACAACAAGGTACACACATGCTCTCGGGTTACTACAAGTACAATCAGACAAAAAAGGAAAGGCACACCACACTTAGTTGCGGCTGTTTTGGCTGAAGACTATCCAGGTCGATTCAACACACCAGATCCAAAAACGCTGATCAATATGGTTCAAGGCAGGCTTGGCGTGAAAGTATCATACTCGACAGCGCTGAGAGGAAAAAAAAAAGCTGCTAATGAGGTGCGGGGAAGTTCTGAGGAGAATTATCAGTGGTTATATTCTTATTTGTACATGCTAGAGAAAGTGAATCCGGGTACACGGACTTGTGTGAAATTAGATGAGCAGAAAAGGTTTAAGTACCTATTCTTTGCATTGGGAGCTTGCGTAGAATGGTTTCTATCGATGAGGAAAATCATCATTATAAATGGAACCCACCTGAAGAACGTATATGGTGGATTTCTAATCGTCACCATTATCCCATTACTTTTGGTGTAGTTGATGGTGAGAAAGATGCAAGTTGGACGTGGTTTCTGAATCAGTTGAAGTCAGTAACACCAGATGTCCCTGGAATGGTGTTTATTTCGGGTAGGAATCCAAGCTTGATCAAGTTAATAAGGGAAGTGTTCCCTTTGTCTCAACATGGGTATTATGTAAGGCACTTGTCACAAAATGTGAAAGGACACGTTGCTACCCACAGAGATGCATGTGCGAAGAAGTTCATTGAGTGCGCTAAATCTTATACAGAGGTTGAGTTCGGAAAACTCTATAGTGCTTTTAGGATGAAATATCCATCTGCTGCCGAGTATCTAGACAAAAGTGTTGATGAGAAAAAATGGGCAAGATGCTATTTTCCAGGAGAAAGGTACAACATAGATACCACTAATATTGTAAAATCTATTAATGATGTTTTTGTAAATGCAGGAAAGTACTCGCTGTTTCCAATGATTGATGTAATTGTTGCCAAATTGGCTGAATGGTGGAACACCCATAGGCAGATTGCCGCTGAAGTCCCACTGTCACAGAAGCTTGTGCCATTGGTGGAGAACGAAATGGATCTAAGATGTGTGGATACAAAGAAACTCATGGTGCAAGAGTTAAACAGCCATCTACATGAATACAATGTGATTGGGCTTGATGGGAAGAATTATTTGGTTGATATGACTAGGAAAACTTGTTCTTGCAAGTATTTTGATATAGACAGATACCCATGTGTGCATGCAATTGCTGCTGCCATCCATATGAGCAGAGATATGGAACTTCATCCACAAGAGTTTTGCTCAAAATATTATTTAGTAGAGCTATGGCCATTGGCATACTCTAAGATAATCTATCCAGTTCCTCATATGTCTGAATGGGTTGTACCTGAAGAGATACAAGCACAAGAAGTCTTACCTCCAGAATAGGAAGTAAAGAAAGGAAAACTGCAACAGAAAAGATTCCCATCAGTTGGAGAACATTGATGGAAGAGGAAGAGGAAGAGGAAGAAGAGGAAGAGGTGGACGATGGGCTCAATGGTCTGGGATTGATAGTAGTGAAGAGTAATTTATGTCTTTGGTTTAAATTATGTCAACTATTTGTGCAACTTTGTATGACTGAGACTTGTATGCATGTTATTTCTATCAGGTATGACTTGGCACCACTAGTACAATTCTATATTCTGCATCTAATATGTCTGGTACGACTGGTGCGACTAGTACCACTCGTTTTAAGTACAACTAGTTCAACTACATTTTAGTTGTACTTAAGTCCAACTAGGAAAACCAGTACGACTATGCTTTCTACAAAAATGTCAATAACACAGTTTCTAAACGTATTTGTAAACATATTTCCATATAAAATAGGCCATAGAACATGTGCAAACATATTTGAACATTTCATAGTTAATAAATTTGATCCATGAAAATGTAATGTCTACACAATCTACCATATACTTTTAAGGTTACTTTGGAAATCTTAACTACACAAACATGAAAACCATGAAAGTTTGTATTTTTATACAAGTTATAGCTTTAAAATATGTTAAATGTAGTTTATTTACTAAATTTCACACGTACAACTAAAAACATTTAATTTAGGGTATGGTACTACAGATTACAAAATTTTACCATCAAAATACAACTTTTTGTCTTTAGGGTACAACTAAAAACTGGGTACGACTATTTTATAAAAAAACTATATTTAATTTTTGTTTGACGGTGCAAGTGGTCCTTTTTTATTCATTTTCTCTTTTGTCGGCGCACGTGACTTCATATTTTATCGATTTTTAACTTCATTTTAAACTTCCTGCCACACTTTTTGCATGCCCACGTTTTTTTTGCTGCCACACGTTTTTTAAATTCTAGTTGGTCTAGTTCTGCTAGTTATACCTTTTAATTCAACACATAACAAAAAGACTTCATAAAATATATATGTCCAAATCTTAAAAAACACAAAGACAAATTTTAACATAACACACAATGACACAACATAAGTTCAAAGGCCTAAGTTCCTACATAATAACAAAAGGGTCCTTCACCAAATGTGAACGATTCAACTTCCTTTTTGGCCTTGGAGTCTTACTCCTTTTAAGCTTTTTAATCATTATCTTTGCTGCTTAGGCTTAAAGACTAGGTCGTTTGTTGATTTTCATCTTCGTAGGAGTTCGGACTGTATCCACATCGTCTCCACCTAACAAAAATAAACCAAAATCGATGAAACTCATTATATCAAAAATATCAAAAACTGCTCACTAAGGAAAAACAAACCACTTACCAGCTACAGCCTTCTCCACAACCGCTAACACTATCTCTGCTGCCGCAGCCTCAGTCGCCACAGTCTCCACAGTCTCCGCAGCCTCCATCATCTCTGCAGCCTCAGCCATCTCCTTCTCCGCAGCTGCCGTAGCCTCCGCCTTCTCCTTCTCTCCCTCTGCAGCCGCGACTCTCTCCGCCTTCTCCTTCTCTGCAGCTGCCGTAGCCTCCGCCTTCTCCTTCTCCCTCTCTGCAGCTGTCGTAGCCTCCGCCTTCTCCTTCTCCCTCTCTGCAGCCGCGGCTCTCTCCGCCTTCTCCTTCTCTGCATCTGCGGCTCTCTCCACCTTCTCCTTCTCTTCAGCCGCGGCTCTCTCTGCCATCTCCTTCTCTGCAGCCGTGGCTCTCTCCGTCATCTCCTTCTCTTCAGCCGCGGCAGCCTCCACCATCTCCGCCATCTCCTTCTCTTCAGTAGCTGCCGTAGCCTCCCCAGTTGGCTTCTCTCCTGCCTCTTCATGGATATGCCTTGTGACATAAAAAAAAAAGAGTTAAATAAACTTCAATTTCAAAACAAAAAAAATTCTCAAATATTGTGTCTTACCAATATCATTGTATCCACCATTCTCAAAATCTGGAGGATTTCTTTGCTCTTCCACGAAGTTCTCCGCAGCTATCATTCTTCCAAACCTGAATCATGTCTTTAATTTCTTTGAACCCTTCTTCCATTAAGTTCATCATCCTTTTCATTTGCTCGGCTATTGGCTCAATCACAGCTACAGGTTCTTGTTCAAGTGGCTCACCTATTGCCGCAGCTTCTTTTTGGACATCTTCTTCTTGGACATATTCTTTTTCGACAACTCGGGATTGAATATCGGCCATGAAGACATCCTCCCACAATATCTTCCCTTGTTGGCAGATTATAAACTTGTTCCACCCATCAACAATAGGGCCAGCTACATCTGAATCATCTTTCAGTTCAAAGTCCTGCCATTGTGTTTCTTCCATGACCCTCTCTATGAGATCCACTTCTTCACCCTCAACAGTCAAAATACTAGTAATGTCCTGATGTATAACGAAAAAAAAATTAAACCACAATTCCAACCAAAGTAACAAATTAAACGTGAAACCTAACCTTTGTATCTCCAAGATGCTCATTTATTGAACCCAACGAATATCCAGTTGTGCTAGTCTGCGTGAACTCCCATTTGCACATTCTTGGATAATCATCTTCTGCATTTCTTACTTTCGCCCGTAATTCTGTCTGTAGGGTTGGAATACATTCAAACGCCAAAATCTGCACATATAATTAGACCAGTTATACTAGTTGTACTATTCGGACTAGTTGACCTAGTCATACTATTAATACGAAAAATCTGCACATATAATTAAACCAGTTAGACTAGTTGTACTATTCGGACTAGTTGACCTAGTCATACTATTAATACGATTAGTCATAAGGAAACACGACTTACTTCCAAAGGGTTGAGGAATCCAGGAAACGTCCAACTCGCTTTCTCTGGGATCGATCATTTGAAATGCTTCCCCATATGATAAATCTCTTTGATGTTGTCATCAAAAGTACACCGTCCCCATGGGAATGTCTCACACAGCTCGAGACTATCAACCATCCTCAGAATGAAAAGCTCTAAGGCTACTCCATGCTTTGATCTCCCTCTTATCACTATCGCCAAGAAGTAGAGGACAACCATCTTTAGCCGATTCTAAGTGCCATTATACCTCATCCCCTGAAGTGCGTTTAGCACAACTTCAGCTGTAATTTTTTCGCCTTCCTTAAAATGGTTATTAGCAAACCTCATGCTATCTAACTTTGGGTAATTGGCTGGGTACTCGTGGCAGTACAGTCTCGAGAGGAGGGCATGCCTCCCTGATGGAGTATCTAATGGGCACTCTATTTATCACAAACCAAGCCTGTCTACCCTTCTCCGTTTGTGCTATGCGTAGAAGCAACATCTACAGCCCCATCACCTTTCTCGTTTCATAAGTCTTCATGTGAAATAGGTGCTTGAACTGAGGGTGGTTCAAAAACCAACTCTTCTCTTCCTTTTCCAAAGTTGGAAATATATCCTCCTTAAATTTGTGTTGCAAGCATTTGGTACTTAGCCTACATCCCTTTCGATATTCGGTGGGATTAAAGAAATATCCGAGAGGCCGCATTGGTTCTTCTACATCACCATCATGCTGCAAAAATAAGGAAACCGATTTAGTATACTGCTGGTACAACTAGTACGACTACGATTACTAGGCCAACTACTGTCAAACTATGCCAACTAGTCTGATTAGTATGACTAGAATCAAGTCATACTATTTGGACTAGTTGATCTAGTCATACTATTAATACAATTAGTATGACTATTTGAACCCAATTCCAACTAGTCCGATTAGTCCGACTAGTATGACTATTTGAACCCAATTCCATCTCAAACTCGACATTTCATGCAATCCAAAATGATCGTACAACTCGTTCTAGTTGACCTAGTATGACTATTTGAACCCAATTCCATCTCAGACTCGACATTTCATGCAATCCAAAATGATCGTACTACTCGTTCTAGTTGACCTACTTAGTCTAGTTGAACTAATTAGACTAGTTATACTAACCATTCTAGTTGAACTACTTATAGTAGTCGGACTAGTTGGCCCCAATTATACTAACCATTGTACAGTAAAATTTAGGGTTTACCAGTGGTGGTTGCGACGACGAACCGATTGTCGATTCTGGAATCGGAGGCGGGCCGGTTGCCGGTTGCGACGACGAATCGGTTGCCGGTTGCACCGTCAGACTTTCTTCTGCTCGTTCAGTCACCGGACCCGCCGGAGGTGGAGGTGGAGGCGGAGCACTGGAAGTTCTGGTCTTTGATTTCTTCTGCGACTTCTTCTCTTTTCCTTACAGTGCCTCTGGACGCTTTTTCCCTTTTGTTTTCTTCTTTACCGGTGGATTTGAACTTGACAGCACCAGACTTTCTTCTTCTCGTTCAGTCACCGGACCCGCCAGTGGTGGATGCGGAGGCGGAGGTGGAGGTGGAGCACTGCAAGTTCCGTGCTTTGATTTCTTCCGCGACTTCCTTCTCTTTTCCTCGCGGTGCCGCCAGACGCTTCTCCGCCTCTATTTTTTTCTTCGTCGGCGGATTTGAACTTGACGGCGGCAGCGACGGAGTATGATCCGGCAAAGGCATTCTCAACGGAAGTGATTTTTCCCCACTCCTACGAGGCGCCATGAGATCGAAAAATCAGATTCGATAATAGTTTCTCGGATATGCGATGTCGGCGACGGATGACATTAGGGATTTGATCGGTTCGTGTTTTGATTGTGGTAGAGAAGATGAAAAGTTAGAGAATTAATCGAGAAAGAAGTTGTTTTTTATTTCTATTTGAGTCCGAGTTTGGACCGAATTTAAATTTAAGTTTGAGCCAAAATCCAATTGATTATTATTTGGTTGGTTCATAATTTATAGAATTTGTTATACTTTTCATCATCTTTTTATGCATTTTCATTTAAAACATAAATTAAAAGTAAGTTTTATAACAGAAGCATATAACATTTTGCTGCTGTACAGAGAGGATTAGAGTTCAATAGACTACTAAAAAGTCAAAAAAACACTTGGGCTCTATACTCAATACACAATTTAAGAATCTGATACTCACAAAAGCCCAATAATTTCCAAAGATGACTTTATACCCCCCACCCCCACCCCCCCGCTCCTCTCCTTCCCCCTCTTTTCAACTCGAAGCCATCTTCTTCGTTGAAATTCTTCGTACACGATAATGGCGTCGAAGCAAGAATACGGCATCCCTTATACACCTCTTCCTTCATCACAACCTTCTCAAACCGTAATAGTTCTAGCTCCTTATCGCCGTCACCGTCGTTCTTCCTTCCTCCGCAGCCTCCGTTGCTGTCTCCTCTACACGGCTGCGATCCTCCTACTCTCCGCCGCCGTTTACTTCCTCTACCCTTCCGATCCAGATATCAATGTCTCTCGAATCCAGCTCAACCACTTACGAGTCCTCGATTCGCTTAAACCCGCTCTTGATCTCTCGTTTTCCCTCACACTCAAAGTCCGGAACCGAGATTTCTTCTCGCTTCATTACGATTCGCTTGTTGTCTCGATTGGGTATAGAGGGAGAGAGCTAGGGCTTGTGAAATCCCGAGGTGGACATCTTCGTGCTCGTGATAGCTCTTATATTAATGCGACGCTTGAGCTCGATGGTCTTGAGGTCGTTCACGATGTGATTTACTTGATCGGTGATTTGGCTAAAGGTGTTATACCTTTTGATACAATCGCTCAGGTCAAGGGTGATATTGGTGTTCTTCTCTTTCAAATCCCAATTCAGGTAAATCTTAATTGAAGGAAGAATCAGCATTGAACAAATGGATTTAGGGTTCTAATGAGATTTAGGAAAAATTATCAGCCGACTTTTGTGATTAGGATTCTCTTCTTATATTGTTTCTAACCTGGAACATTAGGGCATAGTAAAGAGCAATTTTGGAACTTTGATTTAATTTTTTTTTCTACTTAGCTTTGTGCAGATATTGATAGGGTTGACTTTGTCACTATGATTCTCCCTGGAAGCTTTTGGATTGAACAATAGCAGCCTTGTGTATTCATTACTTTGTCTATAAGTACTCTTATTGATATTATCAAACTAAACAAATAGATGAAGCAGTGGTGGTTGTTTTGGTTTTACTTATGAACAGGCATGATACTGTTTCTTAGAAATCCAATCAATGGTTCTGGTCTTATGAACTCTTATCGTCTTAGCCTGTTAGGTCTTAACCTCTGGTATTGGTTGTTTTATTACTTGTGAAGGGTTTAATTGTTTGAAAAAATCTTCATTTGAAGGAAAGGTTTTTTATGTGCTTTGCATATATGGATTTTACTTAAGTTCCAAGTTTATATATAGGGATTGAAGTTCCTTTCAACTGCTGGAACATGTTTGCTCTGTTGTTGTTGCATCCTGTTCTGAGCTGACTGGGATTTGTTGACCGTCTAAAATAAAAGAGTCACTGTGGTACTAGGGGGAATGTGTGTTATCGGACAGAATCATTTAGTCATTTAAGGTGGTTCTTGGTGCTCTGTAAATGAAACTTGGATCATTAGACCAGGAACCTTATTGTTTGGTGGTTGATCATAAACTACCGCGACTGTTTTCTGTCAGAAGCTATACATTGAAACTTGAAAGTAACAATGTCAACAGTCCCTTAATTTTGTGCCAGTTAGTGTTTGTATGACATAAAAATCTGATGTTTTTATACATGGGTAAAATTGTTTTTCTGCAGGGTAAAGTGTCGTGTGAGGTGTTTGTTAATGTTAACAACCAGAAAATTTCACACCAAGATTGTCATCGTAAGGTAACAGTGTGGTTATAGCTTATTTTGTTCCTCATGAGACCCTACTGGAATTTGATCACACAATGTATTTCGGTTACAGTTTGATTATATGTCTAATAGTCTTTGCTCAGATTGGTAAACAAGATAACGTTACAGATATCATAATTTTATGTTTGAGGTGAAAGTAGAATTACAAGGAATATTCTGTTACAAGAAAGTAGAATTTTCTGTTATTAAAGTGTAATTGGTATTACAAGGAATATAGATTTTATCTTTCTTAGTAGGAAAAATGAGGTGTGTGATAATTTGTTATTTCCCTGCGATAAGTTTTGTTTAAAATGCTTAACAGCTATACTGATAGATAATTTGATACGGCCCTTGAGATCATTGCATATTTAATACCTTTGTATTTGAGCGTAGGCAAATGTTTAGAAGTGGTGATAGTCTAAAGTAACGAGTTTGTTGTGAAAGCTAATCAAATGTTTCAGCATTGGTTTTTAAATGTGCAGTGAAACAAAATCCTGAGCTGGTCTAGAGAATAGAGATGAGAGATGAAGAGACCAGAGAGATACATATGTTGATATATTTTGTAAGATTTTGTTTAGAGAAATCTACTGGATTGTCATTGCAACAGTCAATGTGATTCTTACTTACTACAATTTACTTCAACCAGATATTTATAGCCGGTATCTTAACCGGCTTTATTGGCTTGGATAAGAAATGATTATATAACAATTTAGGTCCAAGAGTAATCAATGTCTAACATTGTTATGAAAACATTTATTAGTTACGTAGAAACCGTAGAAATGTGGTTCAGTAGAACCAATCGCTCGAACTCAAATCGAGTTCTCAACTACCCCCAATCTAAAATAATTTCTTTTTTTTTTTAGTTTTTAATATAAATATTTGGTTGTTGACCTGTTTCTAAAATTTAGATAATTACATATTGGAGTAATGGTTGGAGCGAAGGATATACACGCATTATTTTCGAAGGCAATGGTAAGAAGTTATTTGATCTTCTTGATGGAACATATCTGAATTTCAGAGTGGTTAACTGGCTCGGGGACATTAAACACTGGAAGTTGAAAATTGAGGAGGTTCAGTTCTGTGAGCTATTTTATCTTGGGCCAGCTCTTAGTGGGCTCGATATCAAAGAAGGCAAAGGAGGCGAGAGGTAAATGGGTTGTGAAAGCTGAAGCCCATCTCGCTGTACATAAGAAGAAAACGAAGTCTGTTTTGTGATTCTGAGATAGAAACGAAACAGAGGAGATAAAGAAGAGAGATTCACCTAGATTCTCTTGGGTGTTATCATCTCCGGATATGTAGTTCTCATCTTAGAGATATAGCTTACACCAGCAGTTATATATAGCTCCATTGAGAACCTTCTTTAGAGAGAGAAAGAAAGAAAACCTGTAACAAAAGAGAAAACAAACTCTGTTATTCTTTTGATATAGTGCATCGCTTGAGAGTTTTTTGATCTCTCTCCAGAGGTACCGAAAGGGAACTGGGTTAACAATTTCCTGTGTCCTTTTTTTACTTAACTCAAACTAATCGATACTTAGCAAACTTAACAATCAACGATCAATCAAAAGCAAATTCCGTAACAAGTGGTATCAGAGCTGCAGGGTCAGCAGGAAGGGAAGTGCGGTCAAGCATCCAAGTCTGCGTGCAGCTGGGACCGATCGGATTGTGGTGTTCAAGTTAAGTATCGTAGAGTGACGACACGGGGAGGAGTTATGGATCCTGTCCAGAAGTTTGAGATGGAAAAATTTGATGGGAAAGGTGATTTTGGTATGTGGAAGTTCAAGATGCTAATGCAACTGGAATTGCAAGGTCTCGGGAGCATCATCCAAGAAGTCACCGGAGCTACTCCATCAAAAGGTAAAGGAATCGGGATAGTAACTCCCGAGACAAAACCTGCAGCTGTTCTTTCAGAGGAGGCCAAGAAGGAAAGAGATGTGAGAGCCAAGAACATGATATGCTCTAGTCTCACAAATATGGTTCTTAGAAAGGTCATGAAAGAGCCTACTGCTGCAGATGTATGGAAAGCTCTCGAAAGAGATTACCAAACAAAGATTCTACCAAATAGGGTCTACCTAAAACAACGGTTTGCTAGCTTCAAGATGGAAGAACACAAGAGTATAGACGAAAATATGGATGTGTTTCTGCGGCTAATAGATGATTTAGAAAGCCTTGAAATCAAGGTGACGGATGAAGATCAGGCTGTACAAGTTTTATCAGGATTACCGAAGGCATACGCTACATTGGTACACACCTTGAAGTACGGGAAACGTGATGAACCGTTGTCACTACAAGAAGTTGTCACCGCTGCAACAGCCAAGGAGATTGAGCTGCGTGAAGCTGGGCTCTTAGGGAAATCCAGAAGCGAAGGAGAAGGACTCTATCCTGGTAAAGGAAAAACCGAGAAGAAATATGAGTCTTACTCAAAGGGAAAAGGAAAGAGTAAAGACAAATCAAAGTTCAAACCGAAAAGCCAACGAAAGGCAAGAGAATGTTGGACTTGCGGCAAAGAAGGTCACTACAAACGAGACTGTCCAGAGAGAAAGGCGAATGCAGCTAATATCGCTAAGGATAATGAGCCTATGGTCTTAACTGCAAGTGTACAAGACCCAAAAGATGAGTGGGTCATGGATTCAGGGTGTACATTCCACATCACGCCAAATAAAGAAGTATTGTTTGACTTTCAAGAAGTCGAAGGAGGCAAAGTGCTGATGGGAAATAACACGTTCAGTAAGGTCAAGAGCATCGGTAAACTGAAGATTATGAATCCAGATGGGTCGGCTGTAGTCTTGACGGATGTCAGATATATGCCAACCATGAGCAGAAACCTGATATCATACGGCCAACTAGAGAAGAATGGCTGCAAATATCAGGGAGAAGATTTTGTGGTAAAATTCTACAAGGACGGAAAAGGAGTTATCTCCGGGGAGTATAAAGACGGACTGTACTACTTGGTGGGATCCGTAGAAAGGGGAGTAGCGGCTGTAGCAAGACCAAACATTGACACAACAAAGAGATGGCATTCAAGGTTGGGTCACATGAGTTTGAAGTGTATGAATGTCCTCGTTAAAGGAGGATATCTGAATAACAAGGAAGTTCAAACATTTGAGTTCTGCGAAGAATGTGTTTTGGGAAAGTCTCAAAGACAGAGTTTTCCAAAAGGCAAACACACATCTACTGGAGCACTGGAATACATTCATTCAGACCTTTGGGGTTCACCAGGAATGGAAGAAAGTCTTTCAGGTTGCAAGTACTTCATCACCTTCATCGACGATTACTCACGAAAGGTGTGGATCAGATTTCTTAAAACTAAAGATGAAGCGTTTCAAAGCTTTAAAGAGTGGAAACAGTTAGTGGAAAATCAGAAAGAGAAGAAGGTGAAGTGTCTTAGAACAGACAATGGGCTTGAATTTTGCAACAACCAGTTTGACGATCTATGTAAGTCTTCAGGAATCACAAGACACAAAACGTGTTCCTACACCCCACAGCAGAACGGGGTCTCTGAGAGGATGAATCACATTATCATGAACAAAGTAAGATGCATGTTGGCGGAGACAGGATTTGGAAAGCAGTTCTGGGCTGAAGCTGCTTCTACGGCCGTGTACTTGATTAACAGATCTCCCACGTCAGCGTTGGAGTTTAAAATTCCAGAAGAGCTGTGGTCTGGCGGTAAGATCAGTTACGATCATCTGAGAAGATTTGGCAGCGTAGCTTATGTTCACGTTACACAAGATAAAGTAAGTCCTAGAGCTGTAAAAGGATACTTCATGGGTTACCCTCAGGGAGTTAAAGGTTACAGAATTTGGATTCCAGAACAGGGGAAGTGCATTACAAACAGAAATGTGGTGTTTCACGAAGAACTAGTGTTCAAAGACAGGGCTCAAGAAAAAACTAGAAAGCTTAAGAAGGGAAATACAATCATCTTCGAACTTGGTCAGAAAAACAGTAATATCAGGTCAGGTGGAGCAACGTCTGGATCAGATGAATCCTCGTCAGGGTCAGGTGGAGCATCATCCGAAGAAGAGAATTCAGAGTCAGAACAAGAGGTGGAACATGAGTTATCTGTGCAACGTGATCAGGATCAAAGTCAAGAAAATGCCGAACAGACTCTCGATGAGTATATTCTGATGAGGGATAAAGAATCTCGACTCAAGAAGAAATCATTGATTTACACGTGTGGAGATTACGTGACATATGCACTAGTATGTGCTCAGAACATTGAAATTGATGAGCCAAGGACCGTCGCTGAAGCTATGAGAAGCATATACTGGGAGGAGTGGAAACAAGCTATGAAAGAAGAAATGGATTCCCTGTACAAGAACGGTACTTGGGAAGTCGTTCCTAAGCCAAACAGGAAGAAAATTGTAGGCTGCAAATGGATTTTCAAATACAAAGAAGGAATTCCTGGAGTAGAATTACCAAGATTCAAGGCTCGATTGGTAGCTAAGGGATTCACACAAATTGAAGGAATAGACTACAATAAAATCTTTTCTCCAGTGGTTAAGCATGTTTCGATCAGGATTTTGTTATCTGTTGTGGTTAATTTTGATCTGGAGTTGGAACAGCTGGACGTTAAAACAGCATTTCTTCATGGATCACTAGATGAGGAAATCTATATGAACCAACCAGAAGGGTTCATAGAGAAACGAAAAGGTTCAGATGTGTGTTTGCTGAAGAAGTCACTGTATGGATTGAAGCAGTCGCCTAGGCAGTGGAATCATCGGTTTGATGAATTCATGAAGGCTCAAGGTTTCACACAGAGCAAACATGATACATGTGTGTACTATATCGGAACCACAACTGAGTATATGATATATCTTCTCCTATATGTCGATGATATGTTGGTAGCAGCTAAGGATCCGAAGAAGATTCAGAACTTAAAGAAAAATTTGATGAAAGAATTTGAGATGAAGGATCTAGGTCCTGCGACCAGAATCCTAGGAATGGATATCATCAGAGACAGAAAAAGAGGAGTTATCAAGCTATCTCAGGAAAAGTAATTGAGACAGGTTCTGAAAACGTTCAACATGGAAGGAGCTAAGGCAGTAATAACACCAACGAGTTCTCAGTTTAAGCTAAGGAGGCTTTCAGAAGAAGAGGTGTTATCAGAAGCTGAATATATGGATAAGGTGCCATATGCAAGCGCAGTAGGCAGTCTGATGTATGCCATGATTGGTTCTCGACCGGATTTGGGTTTTGCTATATGCCTAGTTAGCAGATTTATGGCTCAGCCAGGAAGAGTTCATTGGGCAGCAGTCAGATGGGTTTTGAAATATATTACAGGAGTTTTGGACCTTTGTCTAACTTTCACTAAGCAGGAGAAGTTTGATATAGTTGGGTTTAGCGACTCAGATTATGCTACTGATTTAGACAGGCGCAGATCAGTTTCAGCTTATGTGTTTCAAGTTGGAGGGAATACTGTAAGCTGGAGAGCACAGTTACAGCCAGTGGTGGCTTTATCAACCACGGAGGCTGAGTACATAGCTCTCACAGAAGCAGCAAAAGAAGGGATTTGGCTTACGGGAATTTGTGGAGAATTGGGGTTTAAGTCTGAGTGTTTTAGTCTACACTGCGATTCACAAAGTGCGATATGTCTATCTAAAAATGCAGTTCATCATGACAGGACTAAGCACATCGACACTAAGTACCATTTCATCAGAGATCTAGTGAACGATGGATCTACCAACCTACAGAAGATTCACACTAGCCTAAATCCAGCTGACTTTCTAACAAAGAGCGTACCTGGCAGTGCCTCGCCACGCTCAAAATCATCCACTGATCCAGGGTCGAAGAAGGTCGAGATACTCCCGTCGATTGATTATCTCGCACCAGAGACATAAAAGAAGAGCGGTGTTAGTTCTTCAGAAGGTGAAATCGACAAAAGACATTCTTCATGTATCCGGTCAAGTAAGGAAGAATGAGAAATTGAAATCTGAAGCAGAAGCGTGGGTGTTAAATTGGTTACCTTAAGAGATACATGTCCAATTTCTCCCGGATTTCCTCGATTAAACTGAAAGGTGATGAAGAGGTTTAGCTTTGGTAAAGCTTGAGGTTTTATAAAATCAACGAGAGTAAGATTTGAAGAAAATCGGTTTACCTCTCATGCGATTCAAGTCGTTGGCGAAGACGACTACAGCAGCGGCCGGCGGTAAAGTCGGATTCTCGCCGGAAAGAGAGATCGAGCTAATGAAGCATTCGATGGAGAAGTCGAAGTCGTGGTTCTGTCGGGAAAATGGGAGTGACCCATCGACAAAGGTGGAGTTTGTGAGCTATTTTATCTTGGGCCAGCTCTTAGTGGGCTCGATATCAAAGAAGGCAAAGGAGGCGAGAGGTAAATGGGTTGTGAAAGCTGAAGCCCATCTCGCTGTACATAAGAAGAGAACGAAGTCTGTTTTGTGATTCTGAGATAGAAACGAAACAGAGGAGATAAAGAAGAGAGATTCACCTAGATTCTCTTGGGCGTTATCATCTCCGGATATGTAGTTCTCATCTTAGAGATATAGCTTACACCAGCAGCTATATATAGCTCCATTGAGAACCTTCTTTAGAGAGAGAAAGAAAAAAAACCTGTAACAAAAGAGAAAACAAACTCTGTTATTCTTTTGATATAGTGCATCGCTTGAGAGTTTTTTGATCTCTCCCCAGAGATACCGAAAGGGAACTGGGTTAACAATTTTCTGTGTCTTTTTTTTACTTAACTCAAACCAATCGATACTTAGCAAACTTAACAATCAACGATCAATCAAAGGCAAATTCCGTAACAAGTTCAAATGGGTGCCAAGGAACAACAACAAAATATTAGATGCACTTGCCAAGAATCTAATCCCAAATAATTTAGTTTTTTATTTTCATTATTATGTGCCTTATTGGATGTCTACAACATTACATTGCGACTACTCACTATCTTCTTAATATAATGTGTTTAACAAAAAACAAAATTATATATCCGACCAGTTAATTATCCATTTATATTTAGTTGAGTTTGGATTCGATCTACTTTGATGATCCATTCGAATCATATAACCGACCCAATGGAGTTAAAACCTAAATAAAGAAGATCCCACTAATAAAACTGATTGAAAACAGAGATTCTGCTAAATTTGAATTCGCTTTCTTCCTCTTTCTCGCTATCGAATTTGACATTTAAAAAGGCAACTACTAAACACTAAAAAACATTCTGCTTGAGGATTCAAAGAAAATTGGAAATTGTGCTATATCTTATGAAAGTATTCGATCTACTTTGATGATCCATTCAAATTATATAACCGACCCAATGAAGTTAAAACCTAAATAAAGAAGATTTGACTAATAAAACTGATTGAAAACAGAGATTTTGCTAAATTTGAAATTGCTTTCTTCGACTTCCTCGCTATCGAATTTGACATTTAAAAAGGCAACTAATAAACACCTAAAGAACATTCTGCTTGAGGATTTAAAGAAAATCGGAAATTTCGCTATATCTTATGAATATATGTTGAATTCGGGATCTGTGTACAGTTATATATGTTAAGTTTTTCATTAATTTCAAAAATTCATATCATTTTGTTGTATGTGCAGATAACGCCCAAGACATAATACAATATACCAACGTCAGGTTATGTGTCTACACCTTAAATCTTTATTATGAATATTCTTGAATACAAGTACAGTGCTATCTAATTTGGAATTACACAACTCTAAAAACTTTTTAGATCAATCTCAATCTATTCTTAATTCACTATAAGATCCCTAAGATTAGCCTTATCAATCTACACCTGGAACTTTCACTTTGTGGATAACCTCTCACCCTTTTCCCTCAAAGATGTCAAAAGGCTACAACACTTTTTCTATAACTCTGAAGTCTCAAGAGATGTCTTTTGTTGATCCTAGAAACCATATACATAAAGAATTCGTGCCTCCCTCTCCAGTTGGCAAGACTAACCACTTTCTGATAGGGGTCTAGTTTTACCCAATTTATAGTACTACTGCAAGTGCACTGCAAAACAGTTGTAGCACAAATGGTTATCGAATCCCAAGGGAGTAAACTACTACACTACATAATTTAGATTCAGATTATGCTAAGCGGTAATGAGTGAATGAAAAGCGAAATAACAAAGTAAATAAAGCAGGCGATTTTGTTGATTGTTTCTAAAGTTCAGAGAGCTAAATACTCTAGACCGGGATAATTCACAGGTTGAATCCGAGAATGTAGAATGCATGCAATCAGAAAATAATTAAAATCGTCTAGAACTCGAAACACAATGACATAACTAATCAATTCTAATTGCAAAATGTATCTATGCCTAAATTCCAGAATTTCAAATCTCTTTGCAAATTCTAACAACTTAAACAAGCAGTAGTGATCAGGTACGATTGTTCACAAAATTCTTAAATTAAATCTCTGTGCAGATAGTAATTTTGCTCATCTAAGACTAGTTCAGGTGATTAACAATGTTCTCACATCTATTAAACTGCTTAGGGTTCAATTTATGGATGATCAGTCATAGAATCGATATGTATGCAAGTCTAAATGAAGAACCTGATCATTACTGCATGTTTAAATTGTTAGGGTTTGCAAAGAGATTTGAAACTCTGTGATTTAGACATAGATAAATTCTGCAATGAGAATTGATTAGTTATATCTTTGCGATTCATGTTCAAGACGGTTTTAATTCATTCCTGATTGCATGCATTCTACACTCTCGGATTCAACCTGCGAATTGTCCTGACTTAGCGCCTTTAGGTTTCTGAACTTTAAAAACAAGCATAAAACGCCCACTTGCATTTATTTTACTGTTTTGCATTACATTCATTACTTATTGCTTAGCTTAATCTGAACCTACAATCGATAGTGTAGTTTACATACTTGATAAACAGGATTTTTATGGTTTAAATCAAAGCCAAATGCACATGTTTATGATGTAGTATAGTGCAAGATGTGTCAATCCAGCATAGGTTGATGAAAGCTACTAAGAATGCAAGAGCTAAGCAAATCTAAGTCAGATTCAGGTAAATGGATGAGAAATTCTGTGAAAAGTAAATGCAAGTACCAAATGACCGCGATTTTTTTTTTTAAAATCCCCTCCTAAGGGTTAAACAACTAGCAAATGACTTCTAGGAATTTAAAAAGCAAGAATACTAATTTATAAAAATCGAACACTAAAGGCAGAAAAACAGAAAATTGCTAACAACCTAGAATGATGACTTTTAAAGCTAAAGATGCGAACTTTAAACTAAAGGATGATGATTTAAAGGTTTTGAAAAGCTAAAAAGAAGATCTAAGGTTGAGGGTCATATTAAGAAGGTTCAAGATTCAAGCTTGGGTTTTGAAAACATTAGACCTACACATTTTGTGCTATCTCTAAGCCTTGAGAAGCTAAAAGAGGTTTATCCATGGTGTATGGTATAAACCCTTTCCTCACCCTCTCCTCCTAACCCATGGTGTATAGTGGAAAAAGAGGTTGAAGAACATTAAGAAAAAATCTCAAATAATGGCCTAACTAGCTCCCTAAGCATCTGTGGCGTTTGGGAAAGGATGAGCTAGTCTCTTGGATTTGGTTTTAAGAGATTCCTGAATCCCGCCAGGGTAAGGAGATCTCTGAGATCATAAAGATCTTTCCTAAGACTCTCTAAGCATTAAGAGCCCAAATCCAAGAAGATAATAGATTAAGAACAAGAAAAAGTCCCAAGCTTAAACCTTCTAAACCCTCTTAATCGCCCCAACCTTAAACCCAAAGGAAACTACTCGCTACACATGATTAAAACCGATGGAAATGCAAAGCAAAGAAAGATAAGCATGATTAAGCAAGAAAGATTAAAGAAATACTCAATGATTAAAGCAAGATTAAGAGTTTTACAAAACTAA
This sequence comes from Thlaspi arvense, assembly GCA_911865555.2. NCBI lineage: Eukaryota > Viridiplantae > Streptophyta > Magnoliopsida > Brassicales > Brassicaceae > Thlaspi > Thlaspi arvense. The sequence continues at coordinate 23,871,314 of OU466863.1, read as the reverse complement.
AAGCTTGAAAACTAGAACAATGGCGATTAGCCCAAAGGAAAAGTTCGAAAAAGTAGTAGACAAAGCGTGGTGATAGAAAGTGATAAGGTTTTATCGCCCAAAATCGGCCAACAAGAAAAAATGGTCCCCTCACTAAAATCCAAAAGTGAGCTGTTCGGATGATACAAGATTTTGATGAGGTTCTTGTCTCAATCACCCTGTACTAGTCAGTTGTAGTATGAGTTTTAATCAATCCAATTGGGAACAGTTGAAAACAGAAGAGTTGAGAGTGAAATCTCTAAGTCAAGCAAGCAGAGAAAAGGTTTTGTTGCCTAAGCAACAGTTCTAGCAACCTAAGTGAAACAAGCAGCAAAGAAAGTGAAAACAAAATCAACTAAGCAGTTTTAAACAAGAAAAACAGAGCAAAACAGAGTAAATCCGAGATTTAAATAAGAGAAAGGCAAGTTTCTAGATGTAGTTATTGACTTTGGGGAATTTCAGACATTAACTAAGGTTGTTTCAAACTACATTGATCAAGCAAGTAAGCAAGCAATGGTGATTCTTAGACATAGAGTTCACAATTAAGCTAGTTAGATCCAATCTTTTGGCAAATAACCCTTTGCTAAACATTCTAACAAGAGCTAACTCTCATTAGTGCTAAAACATCAAACAAGCAAGAATAAACAACTCTATTAAAGTCAAAATGCTCCTCAAACAGTCAATCTCTTGAGCCAATGCCAGCAAATCCTCTATTAAACATGATCAGCATTTCATCAAACACTTGGTGGGCATAAGAGAAAGCTAACAACTTAGACAAGTTTGATCAAGACTAATCTAGCATGAATAACAGATTAATAGAGAGGAACTCATAAACTGAAGCACTTAACAAGCCTTAATCAAGTCCTAAATTCCCCTAATCTACCATATCTAGAAACTCTAAGATAACTACTCACTCATACTCATGTTTAACACCAAATCATAAAGGAAAATGATGTTAATCATGATTAGAAGAGAGAATAAAGAAAGATTAAAACAAATACTTAAATATATTAAACAAAGCAAAAGATTTGTCTTACAAACTTAAAGAAAATGCTTAAGAACAGTATTTTGACAAGACATGTCAAAAATCTGGAAAAGAGGCTATTTATAACCTAGAGAAGAAAACCCTAGAGTAATGGCATATGCGTAATTAAAAACAGGTTTGAGCTGGGTCAGTATCGGTCAGTTGTGTCGGTCTTCAGTGACCGATATAGATCCCCATCGGTCTGGAGTGATTGACACATATGACTGAAATCCATCCGGTGTGTTTGTGTCGGTCACCCTTGACCGATACTGGTGATCGATACTGATCCGTATCGGTCATCCTTGACCGATATTCACCGTGCTCTGACCAAAAACTTCTGCAGAGATCTTCTGCTTCGATCCTTCTTGCTCCCTTTTGCCCAGCTAGCATCCTGGATCATCTCCAAAGCTCCTCCAAGCTCCTTTTAGCTCCAAAAGCACCTAAAAACATCCAAAATGCAAGGAAAATGCAAACTATACTCTAAATGCAACCTAAGTCTAAAAGGAGAAGAAAATGGGACAAAAGCTAAGGGAAGACATGCAAAAGAGGATCAAAATATGTACTAAATACAGCCCTAAATGGTGTAAATACAAGGGATATCAACACCCCCACACTTGCCTTTTGCTTGTCCTCAAGCAAATAAAAACAAATGGGAGAGTGAGGTTTGAAAGTGGGCATTCAGATTCCAAAAGTGCAAAGGTAAAGAGATGGTTTTAATGCTTAAGTGCCTAGTTGTAGGATGCAAACATAATCAGCTATACTTAAAAGAACCTAGCCATGCTCATCATGTTTCAAAATGATTTCAAATCTCAACCTAGGCAAATGCTCAAATCAACCAACTCTTTAACATTCAATTAAGTTCAGAACATGAATCATGCTTATGCAAATCAAGTGAAGACATTTGATTGAAAAGGGGCAAGGTTATGAGATAAGAATGATCTCATTTGAGCACAGGGTTTTAAAAACATGAAGGATCACTCAATGAAATGACTTCATCTTAGGCAAAATGCTAAAGGTAAAAGCACACTTATGAATGCAATTCAAAGCTCTCTTCTACCCTTATTTCCCAATGATGAGTCCTAAGCATTTCTAAACCCAAGAGTGAACCCTCTAAGTCTACCCTTTCCTAAACTCTACCCTTTTCTTTCTTCTTCATCTTCATGGCTGGGGAAACTTCTTCTTTTTGCTTGTGTGGTTGCTTCTTCTTGGTTGGGACTTGCTCTTCTTTGTTGTATTGGCACCTTCATCACCTTTGGTGGATTGCTCCTGGTCTAATTTTTCTTCTTTGGACCCTTTCTGAGCTTTGTTGTTGGCGCCAATTCTTCTTTTTGAACTTAGAGCTTTTCTTCCCTTTACTTAACCACAATTATAGACTGTTTCCCCTTTTCTACCATTTCAAATCTTTTCCTTTTCTTTTAAAACATATAAACATTAAGCTCAAACCACCGGACTCTACCCTTTTAAATGCCAAAACTCCTATCCTAGAATCAAGCTCAAGATGCAAGTTGATATCTACAAGAGAGCTAATCATTGCCAGCCTTATTACTAACACTTTTTTCCAAGACAAAATCGAAAATGCAATGCAAAGGCCTCACAGCTCTCACAATAGTGTTTAGGCTCAAAAGGAGGTTTTGGTTAAGGGTGAGGATGTAACTGTCCCATAATTATGAGGATCAACTATTTGGATCAACAAGAGTGGTAGAAAGGAGAAAGATGATCCAAATATGTATATGGTAGCCATGAATTCACTTTTCAATGCATAAGACATGATAATTAAAAGTCCAAATTAAAGTTCAAGTTGATAGAGTTGATTTTCAGCGAACAAATGCTTTCAGAATGAGATGAGAAGACCAAATCTAGCAATCTAAGCATGGTTCAGCCTTAACTTCTAGCAATCAAATGATGCATCAAACAACCAAGCACTTAAAAACTGAAATCATCTCTAAACACTAAGCACTTTACAAGGAAAATTAATCATAATGCCCTATGCAAATGCAATGCAACCTATATGTCAACACTAGACTTAATCTTAAAAGAATGAAATGCAACTACATGCTTTATTTTTGGTTTGTAAAAATGCAAAAAATTTTCAAATTTTTCGATTTTTTTGTGTTTTTCTATGCCTTACATGTATGCATGATATGCATGAGACTCAAAGTGAAAAGAAAAAGAAAAACTAAGAAAACAGAACACAAAGTCAAACCCCAAATCTCTCCCCCACACTTAAATTACACAGTCCCTTGTGTAATGAAAGTAATGGAAGAGAGAAGCAACAAAATATATTACAGAGATAAAGAGATGCAATGGTATAAAACAATGGAAATGATGTGGTACTTGGTTTAATGGTAGGAGTTGTGGGATGATCCTGAGGTTTGAGGAGACTTGCTAGCTCTCCTCTTCCTTCTCTCATAGACTTGTGTGGAATGCTCTGCTTCTTGAGGTGGTTGAACCCAGCTTGACCATAGTTTCTCAGCTTGTGAAGAAGTCCCTTGTGTGCCCCATTGCCATGTCTCCTGAACTTCAGAGGGGTTAGGGTTTGGCGCCTCCCAAGCTGATGGAACATGGGCTCTTGGCTCATAGGATGAGGCCCTTGGTTGTGCCCATGTACCCCATTGGTCACTTGGTTGAGCATGGAATGAATGTCTTCCATGGGGGTTCCATACAGCTTCCTCCTCTTCAGTTGGCTCATCTTGGTGAAATTGCTCTTCTTGGTGAGAGTTGAGCTCATGGGTGTGGCTGTGGTGGGAAGTTTTTGCTGATGTAGCCTTGTTCTTTCTGAACTTCCCTTTCACCATCTTCATAAGCCCTTTGATGGCTTTGTCTTGTCACTTGCACCACTTCTGGAGTGTGTTGATGTTCTCATGAGCTGCTCTCAAAGAGCTTCCTTGGTTGGGAGCTTCATAGGGCTGGAAGTGGAACTGCTTTGAGCTGTAGTTCAACACTTCTTCTTCAAGCTCATCTTCTTCATAGGGACCTCCTTGGCCTTCAGCGCCAGCAGTAGCATTCCATTGATCTTCTTCATCTTCTTCTCTAATCTCTTCAGTGTGCTCCTATTCTTCTTCACTGTCTTCTTCTCTGTCTCTAGGAACAGGGCCGCCTGTGTAGAGCTCCTCCTCACTCAAGTTTAAGTTGATGTTTGTTGTTGAGGTGAAGGAGGTTAGCCTTGGGTTTGGGAGAAGGACTCTCACTTGCTCTGAGTGATTGTTGAGAAATTGGTAAACATACTTGCCCTGAACACTCTTCTCAAGAAAATGACTTCTCTTCAGATACTCCATGTCTATCCAGATAGGAGCTAGAGCATCTTCAGCATACTCCTCAAGGTTCACATCACAAGCTATGAGAATTGCTGTCATAACTCCTCCAATGTGAAGCTGTGGATTCTTCTCCCTTCTTCTCTTGTTGATAACCCAGTTCTGGTATGATTGCAGCTGCTCCATCAACAGTCTTACAAGGCATGGGAACTTGCTTGGTCGATCAACTGGTACTGCACATCTGCTGGTGCCTGGACCTGTGTACAATCCATTGTAGAGGAAGTCTCTCTCCTTGCCAGTTAGGTGTGAGGTTTCCTTCCTTGCAAAGAATGAGTTTGCAAGCACCTTTTGTGCATACCTAACTGCAGGATGCTTCAAGTGTTGGTTCCTTGTCGCTCCAGCTTTGAATTCCCCTACTCCAATTACCTCCCAAAACCTTGTGTACTGTGATTCATGGATTAAGAACTTCTTACCTCTTTGAAAGTAGGTGCTTAGCCCCAGCGCCCTAGAGAGTTCTTGGAATGTGATTTTGAACCTCTGTTTTCCATGCTTGAAAGAGATCCATCCATCATGGTCAGGGAGCTCACTCTTCTCATAAATAAACCACCTTGAGGGTGGAGAGGAATTGATGAGTGAAGCGCTCATAGGATGGGAGAGGCTGTAATAGCTTTGTTAGCCCCATTTGTTCAAAGGTGCAGATGCAGTCTTCATAGATTCCCAGCTCCTTCATTGTGGAGGTGCATGGGTATCTTGTTGGCTTGAAGGTGCATCTACTGAATCCCTCCATGAGTTCCCTAGCACTGTGCTTCATGGGTGGAACTTCTTCCTCAGCAGCTTTTCCCTTGCCTCTCTGCTTAGCGCTTTTATCTTCAGCTGGTCTCTTTCCAGTGGCCTTAGATGAAGTTTCAGCAGCTTCCCTTTCCTTTATCTTTCTTAGTTCTTGGTTGGATTGGTGCTTCCTGAGGTGCTTTTCCATTCTTCCCAGCAGCTATGTTTGTTCTTCCCATGGTACCTTCAAAAGCAAAGCTTGAAAACAAGGTAAGTGAAAGAATAGAAGCTGAAGAACCAAATAGCCGAAAGCTTTTTATGGAGAAATTCTTTATGCTAAGAAAAGTCTAACAAATTCTAACAACAAGCTTTAACTTCTTCAAAGCAAGAGGATATCAAAAGCTAACAACTAAATAAGCTAGGATGCACAAAAGATAAACAGTTATGCATGACATTCTAGCAAAATGGTTCTTAGGTAAAAGAGATGATGATCTTGCAAATGGATGAAGATAAACAAGCAATGAGATAAATAGACATTAAACAGAATTTCAACATCTAGCTTGATATTTCACAACAAATCCAAATTGCAAAACCATAGCACAACAAGTAAAACTAAACACTAGCTGCTCTTAAAAACATCTAATAAGCAATTTTGAACATAAGCAAAGAGTAAGAGCAAAGAGAGATAGTTTAGGAAGCAAACTTTTAGTGAGCTTTTGAACACTCAAAGAAAGCAATAAAGGAGAAAGAGAACTAGTAATTTCGAGCTTTAGGTGAGAAGACGAGTGAGTTTAAGTGTGAAGAGAAGTGAAGGAAGTTGTTGCTTAAATAGAGAGAAAAGAGAGGAAACCAAATGAATCAAAGGTTGGTGAGGGAACATAAGGAATCAAAAGTGTGGGGGACAAAAAAAAAGTGTTCAGAAGCTAAGAAAGAGGCCAGAAAGAATCCCATGTGAAAATTTAAACTCCCTTGGCTCCAAACTAAAGGAGGCAAAATTTTTTGAAAGTTGAGATACTTACCTCGGATGGAATATCGGTCACACATGACCGATATTACTGACCGAAATGGCAGTTTCGGTCATGAGTGATCGAGACTGATGTGCTTTCTGGGATTAGTATCGGTCATCACTGATCGACACACTTGACCGAAATATATCCGATGTGATGGTGTCGGTCATGAGTGATCGATACTGGTGACCGATATGATTCCGAGAATCTCATCGATCACCAGTGATCGACACACTGGACTGAAAATCAAACGGTGTGTTTATGTCGATCAAGTCTGATTGATATGAATGACCGAAATTTGTCCTGCTTTCAAACTTCTTTCCATATCGGTCACAAGTGACCGATATGTTGACTGGTGTAGACTGGCTCCACTGATATCGATCAAACATGATCGATACTGATGACCGAAAATCTGTGTACCGGTCTGTCATGACCGATACAAATGATAGATATCAGCCAGAATACACCTGTTCTTTGTCCCCTTCAGACTTTCTCAAACCCCAGTTCGAAATCCTGTTTCTATACACTAAAAAAAAGCATAAAAGATAAACTAGAAATCATAATATATATAAAAAGATACCATGGGACTACCTCCCAAATGTGCTTGTTTAAAGTCCTCAAGCTTGACTTTGATTACCTCTTTATTTGAGGTGAGGGGAAGGAGTCTTGGAACTCCTTGGTGTCATCTTGCTTCTCTTGACCTTGGTGGTGACTCCATTCACCTTGATCTTGGCAAAAGGTGTAGTATTTCCCTCTTGCTGTAGCTTGAAGCAAAACTCTCCCTTCTTAGAGACACTTGGTTGCAAAACCACTTCTCCCTTGCTAGTAACCAGCTTAACATCATTCAGATTCTTGTAACCAACCACTTCAAGGACCTCCTTTTCAGTGGTGTCTTCAAACAACTTGACCAAGCAGCAGCCATCATAACTCTCTCTTTGGTAGCCTTCAAACTCTGGCCAATTCTTTCCAAGCTGCTTCAGCTTCTTGATCTCCATTGAGAAGGCTTGCTCATTCTCCAGCTTATTCCCATTGGAGTCAAACCTTAGAACCTTCTTCTTGGTCAGCTTCAGCTCAATAGTGCATTCCTTAGCATCAAAAACTGCTCCAGCTGAGGCTAAGAAAGGTCTTCCTAAAATGATAGCATTCTTTATATGCCCTTCCACATCAAGCACCAGGAAATCAGTTGGAATGGTTACTCCTTCTATCATCATTGGCACATCCTTGGGACTCCCAAGTGGTTTATTCACTGTCCCATCAGCTATAGTAAGAGATACATTACTCTCCTGAAGTTGAGTGTAGCCAAGAGCTTTAGCAGTAGAGGATGGGAGAAGATTGATACTTGCTCCAAGGTCACAAAGACAGCTTTTGAAAGTCTGCCCCTTAAGCTCACATGAGAGAGTAAAACATCCTGGATCTCCAAGTTTCTTGATAGTGAGCTCCTTAACCTCAGGTGTTCCAGCCTTCACCCTTAGCTTCTCAAGTTCTTCTTGGCCATTAAAACCTCTCAATTCCATCTGAGCAGCATAGAGAGTTTCATATCTCTGAACTAGCTGTTCCTTGAACCTTCCTGGAAAAGGGATGGTTGGTTGATAGATAGGAAGAGTAGCTGTTTGAGGTTTCTCCTTATCATCAGCAGCTTCCATCAAGTAATCCTTTGTGTTGTCAACAACCTCATGTGGAATCTACCACTCTTCATCTTCTGAGTTTTCCCCATCTCCAAAGGGTCCTTCTTCTACAGCTCCTTGGTCATTTTCAATTTCTAAGAACTCTTCCCCCCACTTAGAGGTTCAGTGTCCTCAGTGAACAAGTAGAGGAACTCTTCAATGATAGCTTCTTCTTCAGCTGAGAAGCTTTCTTCCTCTATGACAATAGCATTGCAGAACTCCTTTGGGTTAGCTTCTGGTTTTCCAGGAAATTGTCCTTGTGGCTTGGGACCAACTATGCCTTTGTTGTTCTCCAGTGTTTTGACTCTTGCAGCCAATCCATCAAACTTGTTGGTGAGCTCTACATGCACTGAATCAATTTTGTTGTGGATCTCTGCAAACTTCTTGTTCATTTCCAAGGTTGTGGTGACTTGAGTGTTGATCATTTGTTGCATGAGGGTCTTGAGTTCAGTGTCTTGAGAGCTAGAGGAAGCTTGTCCTTGTGCTTGGGCATTGAATCCTGGAGGGTTGTAGGGCGCTCTAGGCTGATAGTTGTTGTTCTCTGCTGAAAACCTTGATTGTTGTAGGGAACAAAAGGTCTTGAGGCAGCTTGCTGTTGCTGTTGAGGGTAAACCTGATCTTGTGGGTTGGCAACATTGTTGCTCCTGTAGGACCAGTTGGGATTTGGTCTGTAGTTCCCATAGTTGTTGTAGCCACCTTGATTTCTCAAATAGTTCATCTCCTCAACTTGGCATTGTTCCTGATCATCAAGCTGAACCATGTCTCCCACAAAGTGAACCTCTTTCTTTTCCCTTAGCAACAAGTCCAGCTTCTCATGTAGAGACTTGATTTCTTTCTTGCTAGACTCTAATTCATCCTTTGCACTCCTTGGTGCTCTATCAAACTCCTCATTGTAGTTTCCATCAGACTGTGCCAAATTCTCTACTAACTCCAAACCTTCATCTACATCTTTTGACAGGAAGTTCCCATTGGATGCTGTGTCTAGAAGTATTCTTATCTTAGGCAAGGCTCCTCTGTAGAGAGTGGATAGCAAAGAGGCTTGTGAGAAGCTATGATGAGGGAATTTCAATGTGTAACCCTTGAATCTCTCCCAAGCTTCTCCAAAGCTTTCATTGTTCCTCTGTGCAAACCCTGAAATCTCATTCCTTATTCTAGCAGTTCTTGAAGTGGAGAAGAACTTTGCTAGAAAGGCTTTCTTGCATTCATCCCATCTGGTGATACTTCCTTGGGGAAAGTTCTTCTCCCACTGATGTGCATTGTCTCCTAGGGAAAAGGGAAACAATCTGAGCTTGAAGCCATCTTCACTCACTCTATTTATCTTTGTTAGTGAGCACAGCCTATCAAAATTATCCAGATGATCTAGAGGGTCTTCAAGTGGTAACCCATGGAATTTGCTGCCTTGAACCATTGAAATCAGTCCAGACTTGATTTCAAAGTTGTTGTTTTGGACTGCTGGTGGAATAATGCCTGTCCTGTTGTTGTAGGCATTTGGTGCATCACCAGCGCCAATAGGTCTAGCTGCTCTTGGAGCTTGTGCAGCGCCTCTTGGTCCTTGCTCACCCTGTAAGCCTTGAACACCTTGATGTCCTTGTATGCCCTGAGCGCCTGCAGCTCCTGGAGGACCCTGAAATCTGATGTCATCCATGACTTGATCCTGATTGTTCATACCAAGTCTTTGCAAGTGTTGCTGCCTTTCTTGCTGTCTCCTTGCTCTCTGTCCTCTATCCAGCAGATTGATGTTGTCTATGAAGTCCACAAGATTGCTTGAACCTCTGGATCTCAAGTTCATATACCTGAAAGACAGAAGTGAGAGTCAAAGAGAATTAGCAACCAAAGAAAGTTAAAAGCTTGATCTTAAAGATTCTACAAACTCTAATGATTCTAACTTAGTTCCCAAATGGCAACGATGCCAAATTGATACAAGATTTTGATGAGGTTCTTGTCTCAATCACCCTGTACTAGTCAGTTGTAGTATGGGTTTTAATCAATCCAATTGGGAACAGTTGAAAACAGAAGAATTGAGAGTGAAATCTCTAAGTCAAGCAAGCAGAGAAAAGGTTTTGTTGCCTAAGCAACAGTTCTAGCAACCTAAGTGAAACAAGCAGCAAAGAAAGTAAAAACAAAAGCAACTAAGCAGTTTTAAACAAGAAAAACAGAGCAAAACAGAGTAAATCCGAGATTTAAATAAGAGAAAGGCAAGTTCCTAGATGTGGTTATTGACTTTGGGGAATTTTGGACATTAACTAAGGCTGTTTCAAACTACATTGATCAAGCAAGTAAGCAAGCAATGGTGATTCCTAGACATAAAGTTCACAATTAAGCTAGGTAGATCCAATCTCTTGGCAAATAACCCTTTGCTAAACATTCTAACAAGAACTAACTCTCATTAGTGCTAAAACATCAAGCAAGCAAGAATAAACAACTCTATTAAAGTCAAAATGCTCCTCAAACAGGCAATCTCTTGAACCAAAGCCAGCAAATCCTCTATTAAACATGATCAACATTTCATCAAACACTTGGTGGACATAAGAGAAAGCTAACAACTTAGACAAGTTTGATCAAGACTAATCTAGCATGAATAACAGATTAATAGAGAGGAACCCATAAACTGAAGCACTTAACAAGCCCTAATCAAGTCTTAAAAATTCCCCTAATCTACCACATCTAGAAACTCTAAGATAACTACTCACTCATACTCATGTTTAACACCAAATCACAAAGGAAAAGGATGTTAATCATGATTAAAAGAGAGAATAAAGAAAGATTAAAGCAAATACTCAAATATATCAAACAAAGCAAAAGATTTGTCTTACACACTTAAAGAAAATGCTTAAGAACAGTATTTTGACAAGACATGTCAAAAATCTGGAAATGAGGTTATTTATAGCCTAGAGAAGAAAACCTTAGAGTAATGGCATAAGCGTAATTAAAAACAGGTTCGGGCTGGGTCAATATCGGTCAGTTGTGTCGGTCTTCAGTGACCGATATAGATCCCCATCGGTCTGGAGTGATCGACACATATGACCGAAATCCATCCGGTGTGTTTGTGTCGGTCACCCTTGACCGATACTGGTGATCGATCTTGATCCGTATCGGTCATCCTTGACCGATATTCACCGTGCTATGAAGTTTGCAGAGATCTTCTGCTTCGATCCTTCTTGCTCCTTTTTGCCCAGCTAGCATCCTGGATCATCCCCAAAGCTCCTCCAAGCTCCTTTTAGCTCCAAAAGCACTTAAAAACATCCAAAATGAAAGGAAAATGCAAACTATACTCTAAATGCAACCTAAGTCTAAAAAGAGAAGAAAATGGGACAAAAGCTAAGGGAAAACATGCAAAAGAGGACCAAAATATGTACTAAATGCAACCCTAAATGGTGTAAATACAAGGGATATCACCGGATAAGGTATAGGGATCGAGCTGAGTAGTCGATCTGATCACTCTATCTCCCGGCTGAAACGTCTGCTTTTGCTCGATCATTAGGACAATTCGGTCGGATGGATCGAGTACTTCAATCGATCTGCTTGTTGATCCTCGGATGATCGAGTCGTGTACACGATCTGGCTCTCGTTCTGCATGGCTTTAATCTACGTCCGTACTCACGATCGATCACCTCGGTCGATCTTGTCCTTGATCCCTTCCTTGAAACGACCCGGGCTTAGTCGATCTTCTGGTCGATCTCATCTAGATCGACCTGCCTAGCTCGATCCTTCTCTCGATCTCGGTCCCTTTGCTGAATGGCTGAGTTCTCCCAAGTGTCCACAAGATCTTTCTTGATCCTTAGCACGTACACGCAACCTCCATAGCTCCAGTGTGTCCAAAACAACCTGAATATGATGCAAGAATGCAAGAAATATGCAAATGCTAATACAAAGTGCACTTAGGACTTAAAATGAGACAAATGATGCAAACCTAGCCTATTATGTAAGATGAATGCATGAAAACTACTCTAAATGCATGCTAAATATGCGAAATATAAGAGTATATCAACTCCCCCAAACTTGCCTTTTGTTTGCCCTCAAGCAAACAAAATTCAAGAAAGGAAGAGAGGTTTTAAAAATGGGAGCTCAAATTCCTTGACAAGTGTTTTTCAAATAAATCAATTCAATGGTCCTAGTTCTTAATCCTAAGATGCAATGCACAAACTCATACTCCAAAGAGCTTAGCCATATTCATCACATATAGAATCTCTAATCATGACTCTCATATTCCAAACAATCCAAGAATCCTAACCTTTAACATTCATTAAGATCAAACCGTGAATCACACTTATGCATTTAAAAACCGAATACATTTGGCTTAGGGACAAAGGTTATGAGATAAAAATGATCTCATTTAAGTGGGTATATCAAACAATGGGTTATCTCAAAAAGGAATGAACTTATGCATAATGCTAAAGGTAAAGGCAATTGATGCATACATGACTAGACTCTCATCTACCCATATACACTAACAATGATCCTAAAACCCTCTCTCATATCTTTTCTTTCTCTTTAAAGCTCACTCACCATCCTAAAGACTACCAACATCAACAAGGCAAGTCGCCTAGAAAAAACCCAAATAAAAACATCATTTTAAAACCCTTTTGGCTAGTGGTAAGGCCGTAAACATACTTAGCTCTTTTCAATACTTTGATAGCTCTCTTCTTATAATTTTTTTCTTTCTTTTTTACTTGGCCTTTTGGCTCTTTTATCAATCTCTTTTTTTTTTCTTTTCTTTTTGAGAGCTATCTTCTTTTCAAACATGAGCTTTCATTTTAAAACAAGGCCTACCACTTAAAACCATATATTCCCTTTAGTTCAAACCCCAAACATCAAACTCTTTTCAAACCGCAAACAAAAACAAAACAACTCCCATGAATCCCCGGCCCAATTAACCCTAAAACTAGCTTCAAAATGCAAAGCTAGAAAGCATATGAGAGCTTAATCATATCGCCTAAACTTAACACTTTATGCCAAGTTCGAACCAAAAATAAGGCCTCACAAAAATGTCACACACGAAATTGGCTTGAAAGGAGGGTAAGGGTCAAGGTGAAGAGTTCTATTCAGGCTTACAAGAGAGTGGTGAAAAGGGAAAAAGAAAGCCTAAATATGTATAAGTGATCCATGTATCCTTTTTCAAATGCACAAGTATGATAATTAAAAATTCAAGTTAAGGTTCTCACTTGGTAGGAAAGGATTCAATTCATGAATGTTCAACTTAAGCCACGGAAATCAAAACAAATGATCCAAATATGGTTAGAGCTTACTTTCAAAGTTGAACAATGCATCAAAGAACTACTAACTAGGGCCTTGAAACAATTCATGAGCTTAAAACACTTTTCAAGAAAAACTTTTGCTCCTTATGCAAATGCAAACAACCTAAATGATTAAAATTATAGACTCAATCCAAAAATGTTTAACAATGCAAATGCAAGCTACATGAAGTTTTTTGAAAAATTTTAAAATTTTAATGATTTGTTTTGTATTTTTCTATGCCTTAGATGATGCATGATGACTCAAGGATGATAACTCAAAATAAGATCCAAAATAAACATGTCAAACCACACACTCTCCCCCAAACTTGAATGACACCATCTTGGTGGCAAACAAATTCAAGAGGAGACAAAACACAAAGCAAAAAAAAAAAAAAAATGAAAAATGCATGTTATTTACAAGGTTGTGTATTGGTACATTGGAGCTAGGCACGGCTGAAGCTTGAGGATGCTCCAGTCTTCCTGATCTTACTAGGAGTGTCGTGGGTGATCGCCTTGCCCTTCTCCTTGTTTGTTCCTTCGTGTAGAGAGAGGAGTGCAGCTTGGTTGCTTCCTTGAGGCTCACGGATCTCTATACCTCCGGTTGATCTTCTTCCCTTCTCCGGTTGCTCAACCTCTTCACTTGAAGACGCGTCAGATGAGCTTCCTTGTAGGTCCTTGATCTTCTTAGCAAGCTTCTTGATCATCTTGCTCTACCATTTGTTGACTTTGCGCTGGATCTCCACCACTGAAGCAAGGAACTTTTCTGCTTTTGTTCTCGGCTCATAATCAAGCTTTGGAAGGTCAAGACTCGCTGGCATCACGACATCTGAAGGAGGCGACTCTGAAGGTGCTCGAGGGATCTGAGGTGGTGCAGTCGTGCCTCCTAGAGCTGCGAAGCATTCCTCTTCACTCGGAAAGAACTCGATGGTTCCCATGCTGTCAATGTTCGTCTCTTCTTGGTTGGGCAAGATGAACACCTTCTTCTCACGCTCACAGTTGTAGAACAGGTAGGCATAGAATCCTGGAGCTGGCGTAGGACCCAAGGATTCAGTGTTGCGCATGTAGGTCTCGTCCATGTAGGCTCTCTCCGCGCAAGGCTCAAAGTCTTGAAGAGGAACTTCGGCTTGTGTGAACAGTGGTGTGAGAAAGCCTCCAATAAGTACTGAGCTCACCTTACACCTCAATACCCACGCCTTGTACTTGACTAAAGAAGAGGCCAAGATACAACCATAGTTGACGTCGTTACCAAGTTCATCCTCCATCGGCTCATCATTCTCCTCCCGGTCGCATACGATCTTCTTAACTCCTTGGAAGAGATAGCACAACTCATTCTTGGTAACCGCTGGAGCCACGGATCGCCCACTGAAAGTGTTGGCTAGGAGTTTGAGGGCATATCTCAGCACGGGGTTGCGAACTTTCTTGATCTTCGCGGTGTTGGCTTTGTAGTCATCATCGCAGATCAAATCCCAAAGGTCGTTGGCTGATTTAAGCTGAGGGAACTCCACTTGCTTGGCTGTAGCATTAAGACCGTAGGCTTGACACAGCTCGGTGATGGAGAGGTGATAAGCCTGCCTCCTGATCTTGAAAGTGAGGTGACCCTTGGAGGGAGCCAGAAGTCTTGGATCTTCATAGGAGAAGTCCAAGGTTGAGAGGAAGTCAAGAGTTGCCTCGGGGTAAGTAGGGCAGTCTATCCTTGACAAGCACGCAAGCCCCATGTCCTTGAGCAGCTTGTCAAAATCCTCCAACAATCCGAGCTTCCCCAAGAGGTCTCTGCTTGCAAACTTGGTGGGTTCAAACCGGAGCCTCTCTAGCCTTTTCTTTGCCTTCTTCTCCTCCTTAGTCCATCTAACCCTCTCCTGAACCACTTGCTGAGTTTCTTCCTCTTGTGTCGCCACATCTCTGCTTCTCTTGGGTGCCACTGGTACCTGAAACACAAATTCTCAAAGAGAAGATGAGTATAGGCGGACTCTCCTTGCTGCATTCACTTGCCATGTAGGGCTTGACTCTATGCCCATTCACCGTGAAGCTCTCTCCACTCTTGCCAACCAATGTAACCACCCCATACGGTACCACTTCCTTGATCTCAGAGGTCCGCTCCATCTAGACTTGAGCTTCCCTAGGAACAACTTCAACCGTGAGTTGTAGAGCAGCACCAGACTTCCTTCCTTGAGCTCCTTAAGCACCAGCTTCTTGTCATGAACCGCCTTGGTCCTTTCCTTGTAGATCTTGACGCTCTCATAAGCATCCAGTCTTAGCTCATCAAGCTCATGGAGTTGCACCAGCCTTTTCTCTTGTGCCGTCTTGAGGTTGAAGTTCACTTGCTTCACGGCCCAAAGAGCTCTGTGCTCTAATTCCATAGGGAGGTGACAAGACTTGTCGTAAAGGAGGTTGAAAGGAGTAGTACCAATGGGAGTTTTGAAAGCTGTTCTATACGCCCATAAAGCTTCATCAAGTTTGCTTGCCTAATCCTTTCTGGTTACCCCGCGGTTTTCTCTAGGATAGCTTTGATTTGCCTATTAGACACCACCACTTGGCCGCTGGTTTGAGGGTGATAGGGCGTAGCTACCTTGTGCTTAACCCCATACTTCTTCAAAAGACTTTCAAAGACTTTGTTGATGAAGTGGCTGCCCCCATCTATGATTACTACCTTTGGAACCCCAAATCTTGGAAAGATGATAGTCTTGAAGAGCTTGATCACAACCTTTGCATCGTTAGTTGGGGAAGCTATAGCCTCAACCCACTTTCTACAGCCACCAGGATATATTTGTTGCCGTAAGAAGATGGGAATGGACCCATGAAATCTATCCCCCAAGCATCAAACACATCCACCTCAAAGATTGGTACCTGCGGCATCTCATTCCTCTTTGTGATGTTCCCAGCTCTTTGGCATGCTTCACATGACTTAACAAACTCATGAGCATCCTTGGCGAGTGTTGGCCACCAAAACCCGGCTTGTAGAACCTTTGTAGCCGTCTTGAAAGAAGCAAAGTGTCCTCCATAAGATAAACCGTGACAATGGAGAAGGATGTCCTTTGCCTCTTCTCTTGAAACACATCTTTGGTATAAGCTGTCCACACCCCTCTTGTAGAGATAAGGGTCATCCCAAAAGTAGTGAGAGATGTCCCTCATGAACTTCTTCTTATGGTAATGATCAAGGTGAGTAGGCTCTTCTCCACAAGCCAAGTAGTTGACAATGTCCGCATACCAAGGTAAATCTTCTTCCTTCAAGCTCAAGACACCTTCAAACTTCTCATCTAGCCTTGCACATACCACTGTGTTGACCATCATAAGCCGCTCTTCAGGGAGTGAGTCATCCAAAGGCAAGACTTCATTCACTCTCATCCTTGAGAGATGATCTGCTACACCGTTCTCAATCCCCTTCTTGTCTTTGATCTCCATGTCAAACTCTTGTAGGAGAAGGATCCACCTTAAGAGTCTCGGCTTGGTGTCTTTCTTGGAGTAGATGTACCTCAAGGCGGCGTGATCAGTGTAAATAATGACCTTAGAACCCACCAAGTATGATCTAAACTTCTCAAAAGCAAAGACAACGGCTAGTAGCTCTTTCTCGGTGGTAGCATAGTTTACTTGCGTGTCATCCAAGGTACGACTTGAATAGTAGATCACATGCAGCCTCTTAGCCTTCCTCTGACCCAAAACAGCACCCACGGCGCAGTCACTCGCGTCGCACATTATCTCAAACGGCAGGTCCCAATCAGGAGCTTGAACTATAGGTGCGGTGACTAGAGCTTCTTTGATGGTCTTAGGGGCTTGAAGACACTCATCATCAAACACGAACTCATCTTCTTTGCAAAGTAGCCTTGTAAAGGGACGTGCTATCTTGGAGAAATCCTTGATAAACCTCCTGTAGAAGCCTGCGTGACCCAAGAAACTCCTTATCCCCTTCACATTAACCGGCGGCTCCAAGCTCATCATGACCTCTATCTTTGCTTTATCAACCTCAATCCCTTGCTCAAAGATCTTGTGCCCAAGTACAATGCCTTCCTTCACCATGAAGTGACACTTTTCCCAATTCAACACTAAGTTTGTCTCCTCACATCTCTTGAGAACCCTGCAAAGATTAGACAAACAACCACCAAAGGAAGCATCATGCACAGAAAAATCATCCATAAAAACTTCCACCATTTCCTCTATGAGGTAAGAGAAGATAGACATCATGCACCTTTGAAAGGTTGCTGGTGCATTACATAACCCAAAAGGCATCTTTCGATATGCGAAGGTACCATAAGGGCATGTGAAAGTTGTCTTCTCTTGGTCATTAGGATGAATGGGAATTTGAAAGAAACCACTATAGCCATCAAGAAAACAGTAGTATGGGTGATTAGCTAATCTCTCACGCATTTGATCAATAAAGGGAAGAGGAAAATGATCTTTTCTAGTGGCTGAGTTAAGTTTCCTATAATCAATACACATTCTATGTCCAGTTATGGTTCTTGTAGGATTTAACTCATCTTTCTCATTTTTAATGACCGTGATACCCCCTTTCTTTGGTACCACATGGACCGGAGAGACCCATGTGCTATCACTGATAGGGTATATCACGTCAGCCTCTAAAAGTTTTAAGATCTCTTTCTTCACTACTTCTTTTAAATTCGGGTTTAAGCGCCTTTGATGTTTAATGGAAGAAGTGTTTTCATTCTCTAAGTGAATCCTGTGAGTACAAAGCATTGGTTAAAGGCCCTTGATGTCACTTAGAGAGTACCCAATGGCCCTTCTATACTTTCTCAACTCCTTAAGGAGTGAGTTTAACTCATCATCACTCAGATTTTCATTCACAATGACAGGATAAGTGTCATTAGGTCCCAAGAAAGCGTACCTTAGCCCATTCATGAGCTCCTTTAG
This sequence comes from Thlaspi arvense, assembly GCA_911865555.2. NCBI lineage: Eukaryota > Viridiplantae > Streptophyta > Magnoliopsida > Brassicales > Brassicaceae > Thlaspi > Thlaspi arvense. The sequence continues at coordinate 23,853,488 of OU466863.1, read as the reverse complement.
GTCCACCTTTGGGGCTAGCAGCTCGCTCCAGTCATCCTCGTGGCTTGTGTTGATGTTGCAATCCTCATTAGCCCCTTTTGAACCTGAGTCATGAGCTTTCAGGCTGCCATGTTGAACCGTTCCCACCACTCAGATCGAGTCAACCAGTCGATCTTCCACTCGTTCTAGGCTGGATCGATTGCACTCTATCGACTTACTTGCTCGATTTGATATGGATCGAGCAGGAGATCGATTCACTGAGTCGTTCTCAGAACTGATCGAGCTGTCTTGGTCATTCTTCTCATCGATCTTCTTCCTGGATCGAGTAACTTGGTCGATCTATGGGTCGATCTCTAGGCACTCACCTTCATCTTCTTTCACAACCTTGCAAGAATCAAGGATATGAACATACTCCTGGGTCTGCTCGCTCAAGAAACCATACTCTCCACACTCTTTTGTCAATTCCAGCTGTAGATGATCCTCTTGTGCTAACTCCTCAGGCAACTCATCAGCCAATGCATCCAAAGTTTCAATGTAGAACGCTTATCCTTCAATGGTTGGCTTCTTCAAAACTTCATTGATATCAAAGTTCAGCTTGATGTCTTTGCCAAGGTGTAGAGAAATCTTGCCATTCTTCACGTCTATGATGGCTCCAGCAGTTGCTAGAAACGGTCTACCAAGGATTAGAGGGTCCTTTGGTTCTTCATCCATTTCTAGCACCACAAAATCTGTTGGCACATTCACATTGCTGATTCTCACGGGTAGGTCTTCAAGCATGCCCACAGGAAGCCTTATACTTCTATCAGCCAGAATGAGTGAGATTCTACACTCTTTAAACTTGGTGAAACCTAGATTTTTGGCAATGGAATGGGGCATAAGATTAATGCTTGCACCAAGATCACATAAGCAGCTTTCAAACTTTAAAGGACCTAGTGCACAAGGTATAGTGAATGACCCTGGATCTCCTAGCTTCTTTGGTGCTATCTCCTTGTGGATGATTGCACTGCATTCTTGACTCAACACCAAGACTTCTTCACTCTCTTTATCCTTCTTAGCTAGGGTATCCTTCAAAAACTTCGCATACTTTGGCCTCATTGCCATAAAATCAACCAAAGGCAGCTTAATCTCAACATTCCTTATGTGCTTCTCAAACATAGCCTTATGCTTCTCAATCAGCTGTTTCTTGAAACGTCCAGGGAAAGGAAGCTTTGGTACGTAAGGTGGAGGCACATAAGCTTCTTTCTCTTTGCTAACCTCCTCTACTTTCTTCTCTACAACCACTTCCTTGCCTTTCTTAGGTCTTGCAATCCAGACATTGTCAAACATGATCTCTTGATCATTTGAAAGCTTACTCCCCCCCTCTTGAACCACAAGGTCCTCATTGTCTTCAGGTACAGACCTCGGTGGTAGCTCTTTCCCACTTCTCACGGTAATAGCGTTGGCATACTCCTTAGGGTTTTTCTCACACTTCCCGGGTAAGCTATCTTGACCGCTTGAACTAGCTTTTCCTTTCTCTAGCTGGCGTATCTTGTTGTTGAGGTTAGTGATCTGAGTAGACACCTCAGTAAGAGAAGAGTCCATCATATTGTTCATATCAACAAACTTCTGATTTGTTGTTGCTTGTCCCTGAAGTAACTGTTGAAACATTGCATGAACCGGATCTTGAGTTGGCGGTTGAGCTTGTTGCTGTTGAGGCACGAAACCAGGAGGAAACACAGGAGGGTAACTCTTGTTTCCTTGCTGTTTCTGACCTTGAAAGTTGCCTTGTCTCTGCCCTTGGTACCCATTTTTTGTGTAAACCCTTTGTTGTAAGGTACAAAAGGTTTTCCTTGTTGTGGAGGGTAGACTTGATCTTTAGGGTTCTCCACATTGGTGCTTCTGTAGGAGAGGTTGTTGTTGCCCTGATAGCCTTGACCATAGCCCTGTGGCTTGTTGTAGTTCTGACCTCCAACCCAATTCGCTTCCTCTTGGCTCAGCTCTAACTAACATCTTCAGCTTCTCCCACAAAGTGTACATACTTTTGATTTGCAAGTACTAGCTTGTCAATCTTCTCATGAAGAGGCTTCAGCTCCTTCTTGTTTGCCTCAAGGTCAGACCCTCTTGGTGCTCTATCATAATCTTCAGCATAGTTTCCATCACTCAAAGCAAGATTCTCAATGAGCTCCATTCCCTCTTCTACATTTTGACAAAGAAAGTTGCCTTTACTTGCCGTGTCTAGGAGCATTCGAATCTTGGGAAGAGCTCCTCTATAGATGGTGCTCAAGAGTGTCTCTTCACTGAAGCCGTGATTAGGACAAGCTATAGTGTAGTCTTTGAACCGCTCTATTGCTTCACTAAAGGTCTCATTCTTCCTTTGTGTAAAACCGCTGATTTCACTCCTTAGCCGAGCTGTTCTTGTGCTAGAGAAGAACTTTGATAGAAATGCCTTCTTGCAATCAGCCCATGATGTTATAGTCCCCTGAGGTAAGGTCTTCTCCCAATGCCTTGCTTTATCCCCAAGTGAGAAAGGGAAAAGCCTAAGCTTGAAGTTGTCCTCCGGGATCCCATTGATCTTTATCATTCCGCAAACTTGCTCAAAGTTGTCAAGATGCTCCAAAGGGTCTTCCATTGCAAGCCCATGGAACTTGTTGTTCTGCACCATGGAGATGAAGCTTGGCTTGATTTCGGAGTTGTTGTTTTGCACTGGTGGAGGAGTGATACCAAAGCGATTATGATGTGTGTTTGGAGCATCACCCGCACCGATGATCCTTGGTGCTCTTAGGGCGTGGTTGGGGTTTCCATTACCCCTTCCAGCAGCAGCACGGTGAGGAGGAGCCACAGCTTGATCTTGCTCAGCCATGTCTGATATTGCAGCATATTTCATGTATTTTGCATACATGTAAGTTAGTTTCTCATGCATTTACATTGCACTTTAGGCTAGTTTGCATCACTTTAGGTCCTAGAGTATTCTTGCACCAGTATATGCATGTTTCTTGCATTTTGCATCGCATTCAGGTTGTTTTCGGCTACTTTGGAGTCTTGGAAGATTCGTGGACGTGCTAAGGCTCGTGAGGAGGTTCGTGGGAACTTGGAGAATTCAGGAATGCTTGCTAGGGATCAGAGATCGAGAAGCGGATCGAGCATGGCCGGTCGATCTAGATGAGATCGACCAGAAGATCGAGTAGTCCATCTGATCCAAGGGAACTGATCGAGACGGAGATCGAGTGAAGCGATCGATCAAGGAGTACGGACGTAAATGACGCCATGCAGAGCGAGAGTCGGATCGAGTCCACCACTCGATCCTCTAAAGATTGACTCAGAGATCGAAAGAAGCACTCGATCCACCGAAGAAGATCGAGACACAGATCGAGCTGAAGTCACGATGTCCGAAGACGATCGAGCAAGATGCACTTTAACCGTTTTTGGAAGCTAGCGAGGGGGGGACCATCGAGCTGTTTGGCATATTTCGGGAAGGCGGCGATCTTGCTTTTAGAGACACGTTTTTTACTTTATCTTTTTAGAGTTTTTCTCTCTGTTCGAAGGCGATTTCGCCATTGTTAGACATTGAAGCTTTTTCTTGCTTTGTTCTTGAATATTGAATTGTTTAAGTTTAAAGCAATCGTTTTTCATGTTTACTAGTTCATCGTCTATTCTTTGTTCGGTTTACTTTATGTGTAGCGAGTAGTCTATTCGGGTTTTGGGGTTGAGAGGATTCAAAGGGGTCGATAAGGTTTTCAAGTTTGGCGTTTTCTTGTTCTTCATGGCTTTCTCTTCTAGGATATCGAGTTCTTAAGGCTTAGAGACTCTCGCGCCAAGATCTTTATGATCAAAGGGACCTCTTACCTTGACAGGATCCAGAGGTCCTTGAAAGTCGAATCCTAGAGGCTAGTCTACCTTTCCCAAACGTCATGGTAGTTTAGGAGACTAGTTAGGCCGTGTGTTTGAAATCTGAGTCTTATGCCCTTCAATCTCTTTTTCCGCTAAACGCCATGGGTCTGGAGAAGAGAATGAAGGGGTGATCCATACCACACGCCATGGATGGATCTTGTTTTGTTTTCAAGGCCTAGAGAATCCCACAAAGTGAGTAGATCTAAAGTTTTCAAACTAAGCTTGAATCTTTGAAACCCTTGAACATGAATCTCAACCCTGGACCCTCTTTCTTAGTATTTCTACATCTCTGTTAATCATTCGCTTGCTATCTGTTTGCATCCTGGTCATTAGTTTCGTTTCTGTTGAACTTTTAGACGAGATCGATCGTTGTTGCTCGATCTAGTGGTCGATCCTGTGGTCGATCCACTAGTTGATTTTTATAAATTCATAGCTTTGCATTTTAATCATTCTGTTTGTTCCTCGTGGTAGTTCACTAGTTTCTAGAATTTTTAAAAAAGTTTTGCTTTGGATTTGACTATTGCATCTAGTTTTTAGGATTTTCACAAAACCTTTCATCATTTGCTTAGCTTTGCATGATCCTTGCATTCTCATTGCAATTTCTAGCTCCTAGGTTGGATTGATTCCTCTTGCACTATACTACGACTGTGTGTTGCTTGAGTTTTGATAATCTCCTGCATTGCATCACTTCCATTAGAGACTGCAAAAAGCTTGTAATCAAATGGCGCCGTTGCCGGCTTAGGAGTGTTTAGAAAGTATTGAGATTTGGGGTTTAGTAAAGACTAAGCCTTTCTTTTTCTTTTGGTTACTGATTTCTCTACTCTCAAACTTGTGTCTTTCAGGTACATGAATCTACGTTCAAGGGGAGACAACAATCTACTTCAACCCTTGGACAACATTCATCAACTCGGACATTCAAGACAAAGAAGAGTTAGAGAGCAAGCTGGAGCTTTTGAGGAGATTGTTCAGCAAGGTTCAGTGGATTTTGAAGCGATGGCTGAGCAAGAACATCCAGAGGGACCTCCTCCAGCTCACGGGGCAGTAGGAAGGGGTAATGGAAACCCCCAACACGCGGCTAGACCCCCACGGATCATAGGAGCGGGAGATGCTCCCAATACTCATCACAATAGGTTTGGGATCACTCCTCCTCCTGTACAGAACAACAACTTCGAGATTAAGCCAGAATTCATCTGAATGGTACAAAACAATAAGTTCCATGGGTTAGCAATGGAAGATCCCTTGGAGCACCTTGATAACTTTGAGCAAGTATGTGGGATGATCAAGATTAATGGCATATCCAAAGATTCTTTCAAGCTGCGTCTCTTTCCATTTTCTCTTGGCGACAAGGCTAGACATTGGGAGAAGACCCTTCCACAAGGCACCATTACCTCTTGGGCTGAGTGTAAGAAGGCGTTCCTTTCAAAGTTTTTCTCTAGCACCAGAACAGCAAGGTTGAGAAGTGAGATCAGCGACTTCACTCAAAGGAACAATGAGACGTTCAATGAAGCCATGGAGCGGTTCAAGGACTACACCATTCTGTGTCCTCACCATGGCTTCAGCGAAGAGACTCTACTAAGCACTATCTACCGTGGAGCTTTACCTAAGATTCGCTTGCTACTTGACACGACGAGTAAGGGAAACTTCCTTGGTCAAGAGGTAGAAGAAGGCATGGAGCTGATTGAAAAATTTGCATTGAGTGACGGCAACTATGCTGAAGACTACGACCGTGCACCGAGAGGTTCTGAGCTAGAGTCTCATAAGAAAGAGCTTAAGTCATTGCATGAGAAGATTGACAAGCTGGTGTTGGCTAACCAGAAGCATGTTCACTTTGTTGGTGAAGCGGATGAAACCTTAGAGGAGCCTGAGTTGAGTCAAGAAGAAGCCAATTGGGTGGCGGGTCAGAACAACTACAAACCTCAAGGGTATTCACAAGGCTATAACCAGAACAACAATCTCTCATATTGAAGCACCAATGTCGTGAACCCTAAAGATCAAGTGTACCCTGCTCAGCAAGCAAAGCCTTTCGTACCATACATCAAATGTTTTCAGCCGAGTGGTGGTTTCCAAGGGCAAGGGCAAGGCAACTTTCAAGGACAACAGCAAGGAAATAAGTGTTATACGCCAATGTACCCTCCGGGCTTTGTTCCTCAACAACAACCGATGTAACAACAACAAGTTGATCCTGTCCAAGCGATGTTTCAACAATTGATTCAAGGGCAAGCCTTTACAAACCAGAAGTTTGCCGAGATGAACACTTGCTTAGACTCCTCTCTCACTGATTTCTCTACTCAGATCACAAACTTAAATAACAAGATCAAGCAGCTAGAGAAAGGAAAGGCGAGTACAAGTGGTCAGAATAGCTTACCGAGTAAGTGTGAGCAGAATCCCAAGAAATACGCCAACACCATTACGCTAAGAAGTGGGAAAGAGCTTGCACCTACGGTTACTCCCAAGAACAACGAGGACGTTGTAATTCAAAAGGGGGAGGGTAAGCTTTCTGCTGATGATGAGATCAACTTTGACAATGTTTGGATTCAAGGACCAAGGAGAGGTGAGAAAGCGGCTGTAGAGAAGAAAGCGGAGCAAGCTGCTAAAGAGAAGGATGCTTATGTGCCTCCACCGTATGTACCCAAGCTACCTTTTCCTGGCCGCTTCAAGAAGCAACTTATAGAGAAGCACATAATCTTGTTTGAGAAGCATCTTAAGGACGTAGAGATCAAGCTAGCTCTCGTAGACTGCTTTGCCATAATGCCTAAATGCGCCAATTTTTTCAAAGATACGCTTGTAAAGAAGAATAAGGAAAGCAAGGAAGTGCTAGTACTTAGTGAAGAATGTAGCGCTGTAATACACAAGGAGATAGTTTCCAAGAAGTTGGGAGATCCTGGAAGCTTCACTATACCTTGCGCTTTAGGTCCTTTGGAGTTCAAGAGTTGTCTTTGCGATCTCGGTGCTAGTTTAAATCTGATGCCTCATTCTGTAGCAAAGAAACTTGGCTTTACCCGGTTCAAAGATTGTAGAATCTCGTTGGTACTAGCTGACAGGAGCGTGAGGTTACCCGTGGGTTTGCTTGAGGACTTGCCAGTGAGAATCAGCGGTGTAAACGTGCCTACGGACTTTGTTGTGTTGGAAATAGATGAAGAACCTAAGGATCCGCTCATTCTCGGTAGACCGTTCTTAGCCACCGCCGGAGCCATCATAGACGTCAAGAACGGGAAGATAGCTCTGCACTTGGGTAAAAATATAAGGCTGGACTTTGATATCAATGAGGTTTTGAAGAAGCCTACGATTGAAGGGCAGGCTTTCTACATCGAGACGTTGGACGCTTTGGCGTATGAGTTGCTAGAAGAATTAGCTCAGGAGGATCATTTAAAGCTGGCATTGACTAAGGAGCCAGGAGAGTTCGGTTACTTGGATCAGAGGACTCAGGAATACGTTAACCTGCTTGATTCAAGGAAAGTTGTGCTAGAAGATGAAAGCGCTTGCCTAGAGATCGACTCCGAGATCGATGACATTACTTGATCCAGGGGTCAAATCGACAAGACAATCGAGAACACAACTCGATCCAGTGCTACAATCGACAGTCAGATCGAGGAGGGTGATCGATCCAGGAAATTAATCGAGTCCGAGATCGAGAGATGCCTTCCGATCAGTTCAGAGTCCAATCCAGAGATCGACCTAGCAGCTCGATCTCTCACTCGATCCACATTAAATCGAGTGAGTGAATCGAGTGAAACTGCTCGATCTAGACGACATCGAGAGCAAGATCGACTAGATGACTCGATTTCAGAGGAGACAACAGTTCAAGAAAGCAGCCTTAAGGGTCATGTCTTGGGTTCTAAGGAGGGTTCCAAGGAGGAAAACAACAGGAACAGCCACGAGGATGACTGGAGCGAGCTGCTAGCCCCAAAGGTGGACCTTAAGGAGCTCCCAAAAGGGCTAAGGTATGCTTTCTTAGGGCTTAACGAAACCTATCCCGTGATTGTGAATGAAAACTTAAGTGATGATGAGTTGCACTCGCTCTTAACTGAGTTGAGAAAGTATAAGAAGGCCATTGGGTACTCTCTAAGTGACATCAAGGGCCTTACCAATGCTTTGCACTCAAAGGATTCACTTGGATAATGAGAACGCCTCTTCTATAGAACACCAAAGGCATTTGAATCCTAATTTGAAAGAGGTTGTTAAGAAAGAGATTCTTAAGCTATTAGAAGCTGACGTGATCTATCCCATAAGTGACAGCACGTGGGTTTCTCCCGTACACGTGGTGCCTAAGAAGGGAGGGATCAAGGTCATTAAGAATGAAAAAGATGGGCTTATACCTACTAGGACTATTACAGGACACCGTATGTGTATTGATTATAGGAAGCTTAATCTTGCTACTAGAAAGGATTATTTTCCCTTGCCTTTTATTGATCAAATGCTTGAAAGACTTGCTAATCACCCCTACTATTGCTTTCTTGATGGATATAGTGGATTTTTCCAAATACCAATCCATCCAAACGATCAAGAGAAGACGACCTTTTCATGCCCTTATGGTACCTTTGCGTATCGAAGGATGCCATTTGCGTACAGGCTACGTTTCAGCGGTGTATGATCTCGATCTTCTCCGATCTAATAGAAGAGATGGTAGAGGTGTTTATGGATGACTTCTCGCTCTATGGTGCGTCCTTTTCTGCGTGTTTGTTGAATCTTTGCAAGGTACTAAAGCGTTGTGAGGAGACAAACTTGGTGCTCAATTGGGAGAAATGCCACTTCATGGTGAAGGAAGGGATCGTGCTTGGTCACAAGATATCAGAGAAGCGCATTGAGGTTGATAAGGCTAAGGTTGAGGTTATGATGAGTCTTGAACCGCCGGGTAATGTCAAAGGAGTGAGGAGTTTCCTAGGCCATGCTGGTTTCTACATGCTCTTCATCAAGGATTTTTCCAAGATTGCACGCCCTTTTACACAGCTATTGTGCAAGGAAGCTGATTTTGTCTTTGATGAGGAGTGTTTGCAAGCTTTCGTGACCATCAAGGAAGCTCTAGTATCCGCGCCTATAGTGCAAGCACCGGACTGGACTCTACCGTTTGAGATTATGTGTGATGCTAGTGATTATGCCGTGGGAGCCGTTCTAGGTCAAAGGAAAGATAAGAAGCTGCACGTGATTTACTATGCTTCAAGAACCTTGGATGACACGCAAACAAGGTACACTACTACAGAGAAGGAGCTATTGGCAGTAGTGTTTGCCTTTGAGAAGTTCAGGTTATACCTCGTGGGTTCCAAGGCCATTGTCTACACAGATCACGCGGCTTTGTGGTACATCTATTCCAAGAAGGACACTAAGCCGAGGCTTTTGAGATGGATTCTTCTTCTTCAGGAGTTTGACATGGAGATTAAAGACAAGGAAGGGATATAGAACGGTGTTACTGACCATCTCTCTCGGTTAAGAATCAACGAGTCTCTACCCTTAGATGATTCACTTCCCGAGGAACAACTCATGGCGATCACTACGGCTGTTTGTGGAAAGCTAAAAGGGCAGTTTGAGGAGGTTCTGAGCTTCAAAGAGGAAGATATTCCATGGTACGCTGACATTGTGAACTACTTGGCATGCGGAGAGGAGCCAACTCATCTCGACAGCTACCACAAGAAGAAGTTCATGAGAGACGCAAGCAACTACTTTTGGGACGAGCCTTACTTGTACAAGAGAGGCGTGGACAGTTTATACCGGATATGTGTTACAAAGGAAGAAGCCAAGGACATTCTCTTTCACTGTCGTGGCTCTTTATACGGAGGACACTTTGCCTCATTCAAAACCGCTACGAAGGTTTTACAAGACGGTTTCTGGTGGCCATCTATCTTCAAGGATGCTCATGTGTTCGTGAAGAGTTGTGAAGCTTGTCAACGAGCAGGAAACATCACCAAGCGTAATGAGATGCCTCAGGTTCCTATCATTGAGGTTGACGTCTTTGACGCATGGGGCATAGACTTCATGGGGCCGTTTCCTTCTTCCTACGGCAACAAGTTCATTTTGGTGGCTGTCGACTACGTTTCTAAAAGGATTGAGGCCATTGCTTCCCCTATAAACAACTTTAAGGTGGTGATCAAGCTCTTTAAGAGCATCATATTCCCGAGGTTTGGAGTACCCAAGGTGGTGATAAGCGACGGAGGAAGCCACTTCATCAACAAGTTGTTTGAAAACCTTCTACGGAAGTATGGTGTGAAGCACAAGGTAGCTACACCTTACCATCCTCAAACGAGTGGCCAAGTGGAGGTCTCTAACCGACAGATCAAGGCGATACTTGAGAGAACAGTTGGGACAACTCGGAAGGATTGGGCGGTGAAGCTAGTTGATGCTTTGTGGGCTTACCGGACTGCTTTCAAAACGCCCATTGGTACTACTCCTTTCACTCTTCTCTACGGCAAAGGATGTCACCTCCCCGTTGAGCTGGAACATAGGGCATTGTGGGCTGTGAAGCAGCTGAATTTTGATCTAAAGACGGCTCAGGAGATGCGCTTAATCCAATCCAGCTACACGAGCTTGATGAGCTAAGGCTGGATGCTTACGAAAGCGCTAGGATCTACAAGGAGCGTACTAAGGCTGCTTACGATAAGAAGTTGGTACCCAAGGAGCTTAAGGAAGGAAGTTTGGTGCTGCTTTACAATTCAAGGCTCAAGCTCTTTCCAGGGAAGCTGAAATCTAGATGGATCGGTCCTTATGAAATCAAGGAGGTATTGCCCTACGGAGCTGTCACGTTGGTAGGCAAGAGTGGGAATGCATTCACGGTGAATGGACACAGAGTTAAGACATACATGGCGAGTGCATTTCACAAGGAGAGCACCTCAATGCTTCTCCAAGACCCACCATCTGCCTAAACCAAGTAAAGTCTAGCTAAAGACGTTAAAGAAAGCGCACTTGGGAGGCATTACCATGTCTATCTTGTATATATTTTTGCTTTATTTCTCTTTCAGTTTCATGTTTTTATCTTATGATTGTGTAGGAACAGGTATGAGGGATTGCAGGCTGTGATCTTAAATCCCAAAGGAGTAAGAAGGGGCGAGTATAAGCTAGAGATCGAGTGCTAGATCGACTCATCCTGGCTCGATCTTTGCTAGATCGAGCTAGTGAATCAAGAGGGGTCAGTCGATCTAGACGAGATCGAGTAGAACATCGAGTGGAACGGTCGATCATGAGAGGACAACCCGCCAATGCCTTCTCGAAAATAGATCGAGTAGTCTACTCGATCGGCCACTCGATCTTAGCTAAATCGACCCCTAAATCGAGAACGTGGCTCGATCATGAGGACTTAGCCGTTGTGCCAAAAACTCAAGGAACGAGAGGTGCTATCGATCCAAGACTTGATTCAATTCGAATCGAGTCCCAAATTGAACAACCCTCTCGATCCACGCCATTATGGGCATGAGATCGAGTCCCAGATCGACCAAAGGGACTCGATCTCGTGCCGAGGTAACATTTTCTTCTCCCTCTCTTCCTCTTCCCTCTGGTTTTTAAATTTAAAAAGTGGTCAAGTCAAGCATCTTTGACCATGAAAGATGTGTCTTGACCACATCTTTTGTCAGAAAACCACTTCTTTTACCCATGGATTTGTTTTTGTTAAGCTTTAAATGTTTTCAACCACTTTCACACTCTCTCATTCTTGTTTTCTTGAGTTGTTAAGCAAAAAGAGAGTGTGAATTCTTATTTTCTAAAGGCTAACAGCATATTTTTCAATCCTTGCAAAGGTATCCCTTTTTATACGCTTTGATTGTTTTAGATGCTAGGGCGGTTTGAATTTTTAAAAATAGCTTGATAATAGGAAAAATTCTAGATTTCTCTTTATCTCTAGATATGATTCTCTATTATCTCGTTATAATTTTTATAAATCCCCCAAAATTCTAGGGTATTAGTTATAAGTTTTCTTCTTTGCTTCTCCTTTTCTCTAAACATATCGCCGTTTTGCTCATTGCTTTGCTTGAGAAACTTGTTTCAGGTGCAATGGCTCCCAAAAGAACGAGAGAAGAGACAGCACAAGAGGGAGGAAACCAAGAAGTGGTGTTCAGGAGAGGGTTCGTTGGAGTAAGGATGAGAAACGGGACAAGGAACGGCTTCAAAGGCTGAGGTTCAAGCCAACTAAGTTCGCGGACAGAGGACTGCTGGCCAAGATGGGGATTCTAGGAGATTTTGATCAGCTCCTCCAGAAGATAGGGCTGAGGTGTTTGTCACGGATGGATTGCCCAACCTTTCCCGAAGTGACAATCGACTTCCTTGCCACTTTGGAGTTTGCGTACGAGAATCCTAGCGTCCCAATTCCTTCTCAAGGCCGCCTCTCCTTCAAGATAAAACGCCAAGCCTTCAGTCTCTCAAACCCTGAGCTTTGCCAAGCTTATGGCCTCGATGCAGCTGCCACGAAAGTTGAGTTTCCCTCCTTCACTCAAGCAAACGATTTTTGGGACCTCATCGCCAATGAGGACTACAAGGCGAATACCGCGAAGATCAAGAGAGTGAGGAACCCGGTGCTACGTTACACTTTGAAGCTAATGGCCAACACCTTTAATGGTCGGTCCATAGCCCCCACGGTGACCAAGACGGAGCTTTGCCTTTTGTTCCAAGGCCTTAAGCATCTCCTTTGTGATCCGGATGAGAACGAGGAGCCGTTGGAAGACCAGCTCGGAGATGACGTGAACTACAGGTGCATCCTTGCTGCTTCGTTGGTGAAATACAAGGCATATGCCTTGAGATGCAAGGCAAGCTCATCATTTATTGGCGGTTTCCTCACACCCTTGTTCATGCAAGCCGGTGTGCCGCTTCAGAACTTCACTCCCGTTCCGGATAGAGCCTTCATGGACGAGACGTATCTAAGGAACACTGATAGCTTGGGATGCACGCCAGCCGAGGGCTTCTTCGAATACTTATTCATTGATGAGGACCAAACCGAGACCGAGCTGTTGGGCATTGGGAACATTGAGTTTCTCCCAAGCGTAGAGGAGTGCTTTGCTCCTCTAGGAGCCGCGGCAACCATTCAGCAAGCTACTCACCCTAGATCTGAGTCTCCAGCCACAGATGATGAGATGCCCAAAGCCTTTGTCCTCCCTAAGCTTGACTTTGAGCCGCGGACCAAAACAGAAAAGTTCTTTGGTTCTGTTGTGGAGATGCAAAGAAATATCAACAAGTGGCAGAGCAAAGTCATCAAGAAGCTTGCCAAGAAGGTCAAGGCGATTCAAGGAGCTTCGCCAAAGCAAGCTGCAAGTGAGGAGGTCCAACAACCCGAGAAGAGGAGGATTTCAACTGGTGGAGTTGTCATCCGTGAGACTCAAGGCAGCAACATTCAGCCGGCGCGTCTCTCTCTCCAAGAGCCAGCCACCAAAGGCAAAGCCATAGTATCTAGCTCGTCTGGAACGTCCTCAAGTTCCAGCCGAGACTAGACCCGAGGTAACAACAACTTTCCATTGTACATACCGCTCATGTTTTCTTGATTTTTGCTTAGTGTTTTGAGCTCTCTCGAACCTGTTTGCCAGCGGGACGGTGTGATTCAAGTTTGGGGGAGTATGTGTGTGGTTTGGCATGTTTATTTTGCTCTTATTTTATCTTTGCATCCCTTGAGTCTTGCATATATCTAAGGCATAGAAAAGAAATTGGTAAAATTTTTAAAAATTTTCAAAAAAAATTCATGTAGTTGCATTCACATTGTTAAGCATTTTAGGATTGAGTCTAGAATTTTTAAGCATCTAGGTTGTTTACATTTGCATAAGGGGTTAAAGTTTTCTTAAAAAGGTGTTTTAAGCTCATGAATTGTTTCAATGCCCTAGTTAGTAGTTCTCTAATGCTTTGCTCACGCTTTGAAAGTAAGTCCTTACCATGCTTGGATCACTTGTTTTGATTTTCGTGACTTGAATTGAACATTCATGATTTGAAACTTGTCCTAATAAGTGAGAACCCCAATCTGAATTTTTTAAATATCATTCTTATGCATTTGAAAATGAACACATGGATCTTAAAAATATCTAGGCTCTCTTTCTCCTTTTACCACTCTTTGTGTGCCTGAGTAGAACTCCCACCATCACCCTTACCTTTCTTTCAAGCCAAGCTTTCTTGTGTGACATCATTGTGAGGCCTCTTTTCGGTTTGAACTTAGCATAACATGTTACGTTTAGGCGACATGATTAGGTTCTCATATGATTGCTAGCTTTGCATTTTGAAGCTAGATGTAGGCTTATGATAAGTTTGGGGGTTTGATGGGATTGCTTTCATGTTTATATGCTTTCGGTTTCAAAAGGGTTTGGTAGTTAAAGTGAACAAAGGGTTTTAAGTGAAAGGTATTGTTTTAAGATTGTATAATGCTCTAAGTATTTCAGAAGATAGCTCTCTTAAGTAAAATAAATAAAAAATAAATAATTAAAAAACAAAAGAGAAGAAAAGAGCCTAAGTGCCAAAATAAAAAGAAAAGAAAAAGAAAAAAAAGAATAAGAGAGCTATCAATAAGAAAAATTAAGGAGCTAAAATATTTTCAAGCCTTTTCACTAACCTAAAGAGTAAAAAATGTTTTTCTGTTTTTATTTGTGTTTGAGCTTAATAAGGGTAGTCTCTAGGAGGGTGAGTGAGCTGAAAAGAAAAGAAAATGAGAGGGGTTTTAGGATCATTGTTAGTGTACAAGGGTAGATGAGAATGTGATCATGTATGCATCAATTGCCTTTACCTTTAGCATTATGCATAAAGTTCATACCATTCGCGAGAGAAACCCATTGCATTGTGAAACCCTCTTTAAAATGAGATCATTCTATGCTCATAGCCTTCACCCTTAGCCAAATGTGTTTTGCTTTAAAGTGCATAAGTTTGATTCATGGTTCGGTCGTTAATGAATGTTAAAGGATGAGTTTCTTTGATTGTTTGGAATAGGAAAGTCATGATTTGAAATTCATTGTGTGATGAGTATGGCTAAGTTCTTTGGAGTATGAGTGTGTGTATTGCATTTTAGAACTAGTAACTAGGACGTTGAGATTGATTCATTTGAAGGACACCTTTGCAAGAAGCTTAAACCCCCGTTTGTCTTAAAACCTCTCTCCTTTCTTGAATTTTGTTTGCTTGAGGGCAAGCAAAAGGCATGTTTGAGGGAGTTGATATTGCTGCATATTTCATGTATTTTGCATACATATAAGTTAGTTTCTCATGCATTTACATTGCACTTTAGGCTAGTTTGCATCACTTAAGGTCCTAGAGTATTCTTGCACCAGCATATGCATGTTTCTTGCATTTTGCATCGCATTCAGGTTATTTTCGGCTACTTTGGAGTCTTGGAAGATTCGTGGACGTGCTAAGGCTCGTGAGGAGGTTCGTGGGAACTTGGAGAATTCAGGAATGCTTGCTAGGGATCAGAGATCGAGAAGCGGATCGAGCATGGCCGGTCGATCTAGATGAGATCGACCAGAAGATCGAGTAGTCCATCCGATCCAAGGGAACTGATCGAGACGGAGATCGAGTGAAGCGATCGATCAAGGAGTACGGACGTAAATGACGTCATGCAGAGCGAGAGTCGGATCGAGTCCACCACTTGTTCCTCCAAAGATCGACTCCAAGATCGAACGAAGCACTCGATCCACCGAAGAAGATCGAGACAAAGATCGATCTGAAGTCACGATGTCCGAAGACGATCGAGTAAGATGCTCGATCTCGAGGTCGATCTCAGTGCACTTTAACTGTTTTTGGCCGCTAGCGAGGGGGGGACCATCGAGCTGTTTGGCCTATTTCAGGAAGGCGGCGATCTTGCTTTTAGAGACACGTTTTTTACATTATCTTTTTAGAGTTTTTCTCTCCGTTCAAAGGCGATTTCGCCATTGTTAGACATTGAAGCTTTTTCTTGCTTTGTTCTTGAATATTGAATAGTTTAAGTTTAAAGCAATCGTTTTTCATGTTTACTAGTTCATCGTCTATGCTTTGTTTGGTTTACTTTATGTGCAGCGAGTAGTCTATTCGGGTTTTGGGGTTGAGAGGATTCAAAGGGGTCGATAAGGTTTTCAAGTTTGGCGTTTTCTTGTTCTTCATGGCTTTCTCTTCTAGGATATCGAGTTTTTAAGGCTTAGTGACTCTCACGCCAAGATCTTTATGATCAAAGGGACCTCTTACCTTGACAGGATCCAGAGGTCCTTGAAAGTCGAATCCTTGAGGCTAGTCTACCTTTCCCAAACGCCATGGTAGTTTAAGGGACTAGTTCGGCCGTGTGTTAGAAATCTGAGTCTTATGCCCTTCAATCTCTTTTTCCGCTAAACGCCATGGGTCTGGAGAAGATAATGAAGGAGTGATCCATACCACACGCCATAGATGGATCTTGTTTTGTTTTCAAGGCCTAGAGAATCCCACAAAGTGAGTAGATCTAAAATTTTCAAACAAAGCTTGAACCTTTGAAACCCTTGAACATGAATCTCAACCCTGGACCCTCTTTCTTAGTATTTCTACATCTCTGTTAATCATTCGCTTGCTCTGTTCGCATCCTGGTCATTAGTTTCGTTTCTTTTTAACTTTTAGACGAGATCGATCGTTGTTGCTCGATCTAGTGGTCGATCATGTGGTCGATCCACTAGTCGATTTTTATAAATTCATAGCTTTGCATTTTAATCATTCTGTTTGTTCCTCGTGGTAGTTCACTCGTTTCTATTATTTTTAAAATAGTTTTGCTTTGCATTTGACCATTGCATCTAGTTTTTAGGATTTTCACAAAATCGTTCATCATTTGCTTAGCTTTGCATGATCCTTACATTCTCATTGCACTTTCTAGCTCCTAGGTTGGATTGATTCCTCTTGCACTATACTACGACTGTGTGTTGCTTGAGTTTTGATAACCTCCTGCATTGCATCACTTCCTTTAGAGACAGCAAAAAGCTTGTTATCAATGTCCTCAAAGTCAAGAAGATCAGGTTGCAATATCTCCTCAAAGTGTTGTTCTTGTTCTCTTGCCCTTCTTTCTCTTGCACTTCCAAGTTGATGAATGTTGTCTAGAGGTTGTAGTAGATTGTTGTCACCACTAGACCTCAAATTCATGTACCTGAGAAGACAAGTAGGAAGGTAACAAGACTAGTAACCAAAGTAAAAACAAAAACTTAGTCTCCACTAAGCTCCAAATCCTAATACTTTCAACTGAAATCCAAGTTGGTAACAGCACCATTTGATAAACAGGATTTTTATGGTTTAAATCAAAGCCAGATGCACATGTTTATGATGTAGTATAGTGCAATAAGTGTCAATCCAGCCTAGGTTGATGAAAGCTACTAAGAATGTAAGAGCTAAGCAAATCTAAGTCAGATTCGGGTAAATGGTTGAGAAATTCTGTGAAAACTAAATGCAAGTTCCAAATGACTGCGAAAACAATTTTAAAATCCCCTCTTAAAGGTTAAACAACTAGCAAATGACTTCTAGGAATTTAAAATGCAAGACTACTAATTTATAAAAATCAAACACTAAAGGCAGAAAACAAAGAATTGCTAACAACCTAGAACGATGACTTTTAAAGCTAAAAATGCGAACTTTAAACTAAAGGATGATGATTTAAAGGTTTTGAAAAGCTAAAAAGAGGATCTAAGGTTAATGGTCATATTAAGAAGGTTCAAGATTCAAGCTTGGGTTTTGAAAACATTAGATCTACACATTTTGTGCTATCTCTAAGCCTTGAGAAGCTAAAAGAGGTTTATCAATGGTGTATGGTATAAACCCTTTCCTCACCCTCTCCTCCTAACCCATGGTGTATAGTGGAAAATGAGGTTGAAGAACATTAAGCAAAGATCTCAAATAATGGCCTAACTAGTTCCTTAAGCATCCATGGCGTTTGGGAAAGGATGAGCTAGTCTCTTGGATTTGGTTTTAAGAGATTCCTGAATCCCGCCAGGGTAAGGAGATCTCTGAGATCATAAAGATCTTTCGAAAGACTCTCTAAGCATTAAGAGCCCAAATCCAAGAAGAGAATAGATTAAGAACAAGAAAAAGTCCCAAGCTTAAACCTTTTAAACGCTCTTAATCGCCCCAACCTTAAACCCAAAGGAAACTACTCGCGACACATGATTAAAACCGATGGAAATGCAAAGCAAAGAAAGATAAGCATGATTAAGCAAGCAAGATTAAAGAAATATTCAATGATTAAAGCAAGATTAAGAGTTTTACAAAACTAAAAGCTTGAAAACTAGAACAATGGCGACAAGCCCAAAGGAAAAGCTCGTAAAAGTAGTAGACAAAGCGTGGTGATAGAAAGTGATAAGGTTTTATCGCCCAAAATAGGCCAACAAGAAAAAATGGTCCCCTCACTAAAATCTAAAAGTGAGCTGTCCGGATAAGGTGTAGGGATCGAGCTGAGTAGTCGATCTGATCACTCGATCTCCCGGCTAGAACGTCTGCTTTTGCTCGATCCTTGGGTCGATTCGGTCGGATAGATCGAGTACTTCAATCGATCTGCTTGTCAATCCTCGGATGATCGAGTCGTGAACACGATATGGCTCTCGTTCTGCATGGCTTTAATCTACGTCCGTACTCACGATCGATCACCTCAGTCGATCTTGTCCTCGATCCCTTCCTTGAAACAACCCGGGCTTAGTCGATCTTCTAGTCGATCTCATCTAGATCGACCTGCCTAGCTCGATCCTTTTCTCGATCTCGGTCCCTTTGCTGAATGGTTGAGTTCTCCCAAGTGTCACAAGCTCCTTCTTGATCCTTAGCACGTCCATGCAACCTCCATAGCTCCAGTGTGTCCAAAACAACCTGTATATGATGCAAGAATGCAAGAAATATGCAAATGCTAATGCAAAGTGCACTTAGGACCTAAAATGAGACAAATGATGCAAACCTAGCCTATTATGTAAGATGAATGCATGAAAACTACTCTAAATGCATGCTAAATATGCAAAATATAAGAGTATATCAATACTCCCTTGGGATTGGATAACCCCTTGTACTACAACTGTTTTGCTGTGCACTTGCAGTAGTTTTATTTGTAAAACCTTAGCCCTATCAAGTTTTTGGCGCCGTTGCCAGGGAGTATTAGCTGCCTATCAATTTTTAGTTTTAGGATTTTGTCTAAGTTTTTATTTGTTTACTGACTTCTGCTACTTTTCTTTGCGTTGGTATCATGTGTATGCCTAATCGCAATACCAGAAGCAACAAAGAGAAGGAGCTTTTGACCTTGAGCATTGACGAGCTAGCTAAGTTCTAGAAGACCATCAGGAAAGCTAAGAAACAGTCTACAATGGTTGCTCCACTTATCTTGGTCGCAAACGCAGAAGGTCACTTGGTTGACAGAGAGGGAAACAGGAGGAATGAAGAATGGCAGAGACTAGATCAGGATGGGGTTTTCATCGCTGAGCAGCAGATTCAGCAAGCTCCAGATGAAGCTGTAAACGTTGCTGGACGTTTTGTACAGAGGACTCTAGGAGATTACAACAGACCTGATCAGTTTTATGCCAACATAGCTGCAATCCGCCCTCCTGCTTTTTAGAGGAATGATTTTAAGCTGAAGCCTGCTTATTATCAGCTGGTGGGACATCATCCTTTCCATGGCTTACCTCATGGGCATCCAATGGATCATATTGAGAGGTTTGAGGATCCAGCTTCAAGTGTCAAAGCTAATGGAGTTAGCAATGACTTTTTGTTTTGCAAGCTTTTCCCTTACTCTCTAGGAGGAGATGCTGCATATTGGCTGAAGCAACTAGAGCCTGCTTCGCTGACCACTTGGGAAGACACCAAGAATGCATTTCTGAACAATTTCTATGATGATGTTAAATCAGAGGACCTGAGGACGAAAAATGCATCATTCTCTCAAGGTCCTACTGAAGCTTTTAAGGCTTCTTGGCTGAGATTCAAGTCTTATCAAAGGGACTGTCATCATCATGATTTCAGTCAGGTGTAGCTGCTTGGGATATTCTTCAGAGGCATTGACTGGAAGTATCAGATGGCGCTGGATGCAGCTAGTGCTGGAAACTTCAACACCAACAGACCAGAAGAAGCAATCAGATTGATTGAAAACTTGGCCTGCAGCAACAACACCAAGAATGCAGATTTTCAGAGGATGAAACAAGCTGGTTTGGATGATGGGAATCAGATTGCTAAAGTAAAGGCTAAGCTGGACAGTATGCACAGTCTTCTGGTGGGAAAGAAATCAGTCCAATTCGCTGCAGAGGTGGAAACTTTCGAAAATTCTGAAGAATTTGAGCAAAAAGATGTTAACTTCATCAATGGAGGTTTTCAGAACCAAAGGTTTGAGAATCAACAGTGGAACAGAGGATTTAGTGGCAACAATCAGAAGAGCACCTTCCCAGGAAACCAGAATGCAACTGATTATAATCCAATGCCACAGTTCCAAAAGACTGAAGTTGAGAAACCTTACCAAAACAGCAGGAATTATGGTTCTTCTTCCTACCAAACTGCGCCTCCACAAGACACTAAGATGGAAGCTATGTTGGAGCAGATACTTAAAGGACAGCAGAACATGACAGTGAAATTCAATGGCAAGCTAGATTCGCTGTACCAAGACCTGAATGGGAAAATTGAGAGTCTGAACTCTCACATGAAAAAGTTTGATGTGCAGGTTGCTCAAACAGCAGGAGCTGTTCAGAGGCAAGAAGGATTCCTTCCTGGAAGGACTGATATCCATCCCAAGCATCATGTTAATGCCATCACAGTCAGGAGTGAAAAAGAGCTTGAAACAGTGCTGGAAAAGAGGCTGAGTGCAGAGCAAATCGTACAACAGATGGAGTTTGAAGATGAAAATTTTGCAGTCTTAGAGATCAGTGACGAGCAACACCAGGTGGGTGACGCTCGTCACCCACTTCGAGCAGAAAATCGCGAATCATCACAGGTGAGTGGCGGTCGTCACCCACCCCAGAATGAAGATTTTTCGCCTGTAACTGCAATTAGCAGCAAAGAACAAGCGTATAAACCAAGGATACCCTTCCCCAAGCATCCTAGGAAGTCTAAACAAGAGATAGAAGAAGCGAGATGCAAAGCTATGTTAGTCAAGCTTTCACCAGCTCTAATAAGGTATGTAAAGAGAATGGTTGTAAATGGTGTAAGTCCTGAGGAAAGAGCGTTGCTTACCAGAGACATCAGTGCAACTCTCTTAGGTACAGTTCCAAAGAAGAAGAAGAAAGTGCCTGTTTCTGAACAAGTCAGTGCCATCATTCAAAGCAGAATTCCAGAGAAGCTTTCTGATCCTTGAAACTTTGTACTTGATTGCTCAATCTCAACAGGACGTTTTCCTCATTCTCTATGTGATCTAGGGTCAAGTATTAACTTAATGCCTTCCTCTGTTGCTGCTAGACATGGAATGACTGATTTCAAGCTAGCTGGGATCTCTCTCATCCTAGCAGATCGATCTATAAGAAATCCAGAAGGTATCTTAGAAGATGTTCCTGTTAACATTGTAGGCTGTATAATTCCTACAGATTTTGTGGTTTAGAAATATGCTGAAGAACCTAAAGATCCTCTTATTCTTGGAAGATCATTCTTGGCTACTGCTGGTGCCATCATTGATGTGAAAAAGGGGAACATAAAGCTTGATTTGGGTGATGTTGTCATGAACTTTGACATGGATAAGTTAAGTGGAAGTTCTACCATTGATGGTGAAACCTTTTCTGTAAGGACTTTCAGAGATGAAGAGAATGTCATGGAGCATTCAGAAGACACTAGTGTTGGGTATGTCATTGAATCTGATACAAAGGGTCAAGTGAACAAGATGGCTATTGAAGAGGAAATTTCTGAAACTTCTGCAATAGCTGTTGGGTTTGAGGATTGCAGTGAGGATCATATCTTCATGACTAGGCTTGAAGAAGAGGTTCCCATTCATGCCAAGTTGCTGGAGGAAGACGAGTTTGTGATGGAGGCAAGACTTGCAGAGCTGAACTGCAGAAACTCGAACTGCTGGGTCAGTGACGACCGTCACTGACCTGGCGACGCTCGTCACCAACCTGGACACAAAGGATCGACATGATCTTACAGCTACAAGTCCATCTGATGTTGCCAAACAGAAAATTCAACATTCCACAACCCAGAAACCTGCAACTAAACAAAGATATGCACTTCCTGGAACCAATTCCAAACCTCCTAATCTTATCAATAAGAATTTAAAAGGTGCAAAAGCTGCTTCACACTTATACAAGCAACGAGATTCTCGTAGAATACTTGGTGTTTCTTTTGATGATTCTACAGGAAAACGAATTGTCCCACCCCCAGTCGAAACCCGCCCTGCTGATGTTCTTCACTTCCTTGAAAGAGTTCATGCATCTACTGCTTATAAACCACCATGGATGAGGAGACACTCTTCTCCAAGGCATTCATTGCCACCTTCTGTTCCACCAGCTGTCTGAGCAGCATTCAAAGTCGAGCTAATGACTTTAAACAAGCGCTTAGTGGGAGGCAACCCACTGGTATGTTTTCTTTTTCATATACTTAGTTTTTTTTCCATCACATAGCTAAAAAAAAAAAACCAAAAACATGGGAAAAATCGAAAAAAAAAAACCCAAAAGAGAGAGAGTTAGTTTGTCAGTTTGCTTTGATGATGTCTTGTGAACTTGTTGGACAATGGATTATGCTTTGTTTGGATGTTTTTGATGTGTGTTTTGAGTGCTCCAATAGTCTAACTTCGGAGTACACATGATGACACAACGTTTAAGCATCCAACTTGCTGATTCTGAAGTAACAGACGTGGTGACGCTCGCCACCCGTCCCTTCGCGAGGTACCACTTTTCTGACACGGATTTACAAGTTCTTATGCATTTTTTTACCAACTCTTGGCTTAATAACACTGGGGACAGTGTTGTTTAAGTCTGGGGGAGCTGGTTACTGACGTTGTGTGTTTTGTGTCATGTTTATAGAGTCTTAAAGTTGAGTCAAAAATCTGTTTTTTATAGAGTCAAATTTTTGAAATTGTCAGTTTTTCTTAGAACTAACCATAGGACGTTTATGCTTATAAGAACCATTGCCACAGTAGTTGATTACAAGTCTTACTAAGTTGAAAGTCATAGGTAGATCAGTCTAGCAATGAATGTTTAGGTTTTTAGAGAATCTGAAAAATTTGCTGTTAGCTCCACCTTAATGAACTTTAAACTTCTTGTCTTGGGGCTTGATTCTTATTGATCTTGATTCTCTCTTTCAACACTGATAAGTATGCTTAGATGCAGTCATTCCTTGATCTTCCCTGATGTAGTTTTTACTCCCTCCGTTTCAAAATAACTGTCGTTTTAGAGTTTTATTTTTGTTTCACAAAGAGTGTCGTTTTGTATTTCCAATGCAATTTTCTAAACAAAAATCATCTTTTAACCTTGTTATATTAATGTATTAATTAGAAAGAGAATGTTATTTTATGTGTGAACAAAAGGTAAAACAGAACTTTTAAAGCTTTTCTTAATTTGTGTAAAAAATGTCAAAATGACACTTATTTTGAAACAGAGGGAGTAAGAGTTTAAGTCCATAGAATGATGCATTCATGACCATGTCTCCTCACAAGGAACAACAATAATGAACACACTCAAGAACTGTCTCCTCACAAGGAACACAAGTATTTTCATGACCATGGCTTTGAAAGTGAGTTTAATCAAATAAAAACTCAAACTCAAACCCCTAATTTTAATTCCAGAGAGGGAGAAAGAGACGGTACGTTGATATTATCAATAACAGTCAAACTTAAAATCCAATCTTGCCGATGATCTAAGATTCATGATCTTACTGGTGATAATTCGTTAAGATTTTTCAGAAAGCACATTGACATAGAGAGAAAACAAAAATGCAAGAGACTTTTATGTAGGGGTGGGCATTTCGGTTTTTGGTTTGATTTCGGTTCAGTTTCTTCGGTTTTACGGTTTATCAGTTTTACAAAAATTCAAACCATATAAAAGCCATATATATTTCGGTTCGGTATGGTTTGGTTTTTTACGGTTTGATATGGCTTGGTTTCGGTTTTTTGAAATTATACTATTTCGAAATTTTTTGATTCAAACTAATAGAAATAATAATAATAATTGCTATGAGTGAAATAAAACAATAAGTTCAAAAAATAGAATCTAAATCATAACAAATTCATCAATAAGGACAGATTTTAAAACAGAGAAACAAATAAATTATCAAATTTTTCATAATCAATAATTATAAAACAATAAACAAATTTAGATTAAAATTTAATACCTATAACCTTGGAACTAGGACTAGAAGACTTGAATGTGAAGAAAAAAGAATTAATCACGTTTTTATTGAAACATTAAGGTTTAATTTATTATTTATATTTAGATATTATTTATAAATATTATATTTTAAATTTATGAGTTAAGTTAATAAATTATAAAGATAACTAAGCCTAATAATAAAATATGTACCTAAACTAAATTAAGAAACTAGGAAAATATAAATAATTTAAAATTTAGTTTAAACACCGAAAAACCTTTTGGTTTGACAGTTTTTAACCAAACCAAACCTAAACCAAAGCTATAAAAAATTGATAGCCAAACGGATTTTTAGGTTTAATCATAACCAAACCATATTACTTTTTTCGGTTCGGTATAATTTGTTTTTTTTGGTTATAGTTTTTGTGCCCACTCCTACTTTTATGAACCAAACTAAAACCTAATTGACAAAAAAAGAGTCCGATATTATTGCTTTGGATGATAGAGGCGCTAAATATATATAGCTTTCTTAAGAGGTTATTTACTCATATATCATAAAGCAAATACAAAAATAAAATAAAGCTTAGCTGAGAAGAGATATACCGTATTTTTTATAAGTGATTTAGGTTTAGACATTTTTTTTTTTTGGATATAAATCTTAATAAAAAGAAAGTTGTTACAAAAGTTTATTGATTTTATTATAGCAGGGATAAAGATAGCATATCCCTAACAAGTGATGTCTTGATTAAATTGAATACTAAAAGATCCTCGTAAACCAGTCACGTTTATATGAAGTGAGAATGTGTCCGATCCACATAACACACCAGGTAAATAGCCTACTACTGTTGCAATTCAGCTAAATATTTGATATTTTTCATCCTCTTTTTCATCTTGATGTTTCATCGTTGCTTCTTCTTCCTTGCTGACATGGAGCCATTGACATGGAGCAAAATAAGAGATAGACCCGAATAAAGTTTGGCGTATATTTGCAAATATTTAGTAAAGAAAACTTGCAACAAGCGAGATACTCAACTATATTCTATGTTTAGGGTTTTGTGTAGTTTTATTTAAATAAGAAGTTGGACTAAGTGTGTTCTATATACTTTGAGCCGCAAGTATAAGAACATTCTTGAGCTTTATCAAGAACCGAAGCAAGAAGGTTAATGTCCTCTTCATTGATATACGGACTGTATGATCTGTTGAAAAGTGTTTTAGAACAAAGAATTTCTTGGAGGCAATATAGGGTTAGAGTTGCATAACACCAATACAATTGTAATAAGTGGATCTAAATTGTATCGATTATAGTTAATAAAAGGAGCATTGGACTTGGCGCTTTCCAAGTCACTTTGTGTGTTACTCTGTTTTCTGCACTTACAATTGATATCAGAGCAGGCATCTGCTAAGGATTATCTGTTCTTATTAATCAGGTATGATTATGGGACAAAGTATGGAAAACATGTAACATCTCGGCTCTGTGAAGACTCTGGTACTTGACGCTAAGAACTACGTTTGGTGGAAGGTCCAAATCAAGGCGTTAATCAAGGGCTATGATGAGGATACTTGGACAATGGTTGAAGAAGGATGGACGGAACCAACTGTTGTTGGTGCAGATGATGTTGTAGCAAGAAAATCACGTCTGACCTGGACAGCAGAAGAAAAGGCTATGTCTAAGTTTAACTCAAAGGCATTGTCAATGATCTGGACCTCTTTTACCAAGATCAATTCAAGAAGGTGCAAGTATGTACTACAGCTAAAGAGGCTTGGGATGCACTACAGGCTGTATATGAAGGGACTTCAAATGTCAGAAGAACTCGAATGGATATGTTGGCTACACAATTTGAAACTCTCACAATGGGATCAGGAGAATCAATTGAGGAATTAGCGGTAAGCTCAATTCAATTACTAATGAAGCTCAAGTGTTGGGAAAAACCTGTAAGGATAAGAAGCTTAGCAAAGAAGTTCCTGCGAAGCTTGCCTGATATGTTTCAAGCTCACATATCGGCTATTAAAGTATCACGCAATTCTGGTGAGATGAAGTTCAAGGATATTGTTGGGATGATGCAAGCCTATGAGATGCAGCAAACACAGAAAAACTCAGTCTAAAAGCAAGAGTGTTGCTTTCTCAGCCGAACAAGTAAATTCTTAAGAAACAGATCTGGATGAGCATGTTGGGATGATTGTCAAGAAGTACTTCAGGAAATTTGAGAAAGGGCAATGCAGATCAGCTCATGACGTGAAAAGAGCAGGGACTGATTCACGGACAGAGAGGAGATCAATACAAGCGGATATGCAGTGCCATGAACGTTAGGGGTATGGTCACTTTAAGACAGAGTGCCCAACAGCTAAGAAAAGGGAGACTCTCAAAATGTCAGGCGTGCAATGGGTTTGGACACGTCAGAGGCGATTGCGTCAGCCAGGACAGAAGGAGAGAAAAATCGCTGATCTGTAAGGAAGATCTCAATCAGATGATGACAGTGATGATGAACCATTGCTAAACTTCGTTGCATTCTTTGGTGCTATTGATGAGAATGCTCACTCTGAGGAAGAAACTGACAAGGATGAGGACTACAAATCAGATGAGATTCTGTTTGAGGAAAACAGAGCCTTATGCTTAGCCATAACGAGTGCCAAGAATGAGAAGGAAGATTTACTGGAACAAATTGCAAACAAGGATCCAACAATTACGAAGCTACAAGATAAGATTGATGCAGATATGAGAGTAATTGAGGAAAAGGATGATAAGATCTTTGCCCTGCAATGTGAGGTGGAAATTGCACAGTTGCAGCTTACCGAGCGAGCTATGTATTCAGATTTTCTTAAGATGTTAATCTCTGAGGAACAAGAAAAGAGTCGCGAACTGAATTGGCGTCTAACAGAGCAATTGAGGAACATCAACAAGCTCTCTAAGGGAACCAAAGATCTGGATACACTATTGACAATGAGTCAATCAAGCAAGGTGATCTGGGGTCTTCGCTACAGAGGAAACTCATCAGGACAGGAAAGGAAGTTTGTATTTCCGTCAGCAGCACCAAAGCAACATATCAGAACTGCCAAACAAAATGCAGCTTACAACAAAGAGAAAAGGATGGCAAGATATACCAACTCCCTGAGGAAAGATCACCAAGTTAAGTTGTCACATCAAAGCAACAATCAACCAAGGGTGAGGACGAGTGAAGTATATCGGAATGGACGGGTGTCTGGATGTCACTATTTTGGAAGATCAGGCCACATCAAGATGCACTGCTATCAGATGAAGGATGGTATTTAGCACTCGGTCAGACAAAATCAATTCTTCTGGAATGGCAAGCGCAGAAATTAAGAGTGGATAAGGAAACCAAATCTTGCAAAAGAACAGGATTTTATGGCCGTATCAGCAGATCAAGTTCCAGAAGACTCAGCTTGGTACTTTGACAGTGGATGTTCAAGACACATGACATGAACTCAAAATGGGCTGACATTAACTCAAAATGGACTGAGTGCTTTTGAGGAAGTCTTAGTGACACATAGGTTTTTACTCTCAGTCAATCACCCCTATATGTTAATCAATTGTAGTATAGCAAGGATTTTATGTCAATCCAAATGGGTTTAGTTGAAAGCAGAAGAGTTATGAGCAGAAATCCCCCTCGTTCCAAGATCCTACGTGATTATGGCTTTACTCCTTAGATCGAGTCCCTTGATCGATTTCGAGGTCGTTTGGGCAAGGATCGAGTAAAATGATCGATCCAATTCGGGGATCGAGTGAGGTCAGTCGATCCACACCCTGTTTGCATTTCAAGCTAAACACATGGGTGGGTTATCCTCTCACAATCGACTGACTCACTCGATTGTCTACTCGATCTCATCTAGATCGGGTGACTTCACTCGATTCACCAGCTCGATCTAGTAAAGATCGTCCTAGGATAGGTCGATCTATTACTCGACCTCTTGCCTCTACCCCTCCTTTCCTTGCCCTTTTTGACTCCAAGATCATGATCTCCAGCTCTCTTATCCTTTCACCTACACACTTAAACTAAAAAAGCATAAAATTAAAAAACAATAAAGCAAAAATATGTACAATGATAGACATGGGAATGCCTCCCAAGTGCGCTTGTTTTACGTCACTAGCTTGACTTTACTTGGTTCAGGCTAGAGGTGGGTCCTGGAGAAGCAATGTAGTGCTCTCCTTGCTGCATTCACTCGCCATGTAGGGCTTGACTCTATGCCCATTCACCGTGAAGCTCTCTCCACTCTTGCCAACCAATGTAACCGCCACATACGGTAGCACTTCCTTGATCTCAAAAGGTCTGCTCCATCTAGACTTGAGCTTTCCTAGGAACAACTTCAACCATGAGTTGTAGAGCAGTACCAGACTTCCTTCCTTGAGCTCCTTAAGCACCAGCTTCTTGTCATGAACCGCCTTGGTCCTTTCCTTGTAGACCTTGACGCTCTCATAAGCATCCAGTCTTAGCTCATCAAGCTCATGGAGTTGCACCAGCCTTTTCTCTTGTGCCATCTTGAGGTTGAAGTTCACTTGCTTCACGGCCCAAAGAGCTCTGTGCTCTAATTCCATAGGGAGGTGACAAGACTTGCCGTAAAGGAGGTTGAAAGGAGTAGTACCAATGGGAGTTTTGAAAGCTGTTCTATATGCCCATAAAGCTTCATCAAGCTTGCTTGCCAAATCCTTTCTGGTTACCCCCGCGGTTTTCTCTAGAATAGCTTTGATTTGCCTATTAGACACCTCCACTTGGCCGCTGGTTTGAGGGTGATAGGGCGTAGCTACCTTGTGCTTAAACCCATACTTCTTCAAAAGACTTTCAAAGACTTTGTTGATGAAGTGGCTGCCCCCATCTCTGATTACTACCTTTGGAACCCCAAATCTTGGAAAGATGATAGTCTTGAAGAGCTTGATCACAACCTTAGCATCGTTAGTTGGGGAAGCTATAGCCTCAACCAACTTAGACACATAGTCTACAGCCACCAGGATATATTTGTTGCCGTAAGAAGATGGGAATGGACCCATAAAATCAATCCCCCAAGAATCAAACACATCCACCTCAAAGATTGGTACCTGTGGCATCTCATTCCTCTTTGTGATGTTCCCAGCTCTTTGGCATGCTTCACACGACTTAACAAACTCATAAGCATCCTTGGTAAGTGTTGGCCACCAAAACCCGGCTTGTAGAACCTTTGTAGCCGTCTTGAAAGAAGCAAAGTGTCCTCCATAAGATAAACCGTGACAATAGAGAAGGATGTCCTTTGCCTCTTCTCTTGAAACACATCTTTGGTATAAGCTGTCCACACCCCTCTTGTAGAGATAAGGGTCATCCCAAAAGTAGTGAGAGATGTCCCTCATGAACTTCTTCTTTTGGTAATGATCAAGGTGAGTAGGCTCTTCTCTACAAGCCAAGTAGTTGACAATGTCCGCATACCAAGGTAAATCTTCTTCCTTCAAGCTCAAGACACCTTCAAACTTCTCATCTAGCCTTGCACATACCACTGTGTTGACCATCATAAGCTGCTCTTCAGGGAGTGAGTCATCCAAAGGCAAGACTTCATTCACTCTCATCCTTGAGAGATGATCTGCTACACCGTTCTCAATCCCCTTCTTGTCTTTGATCTCCATGTCAAACTCTTGTAGGAGAAGGATCCACCTTAAGAGTCTCGGCTTGGTGTCTTTCTTGGAGTAGATGTACCTCAAGGCGGCGTGATCAGTGTAAACAATGACCTTAGAACCCACCAAGTTTGATCTAAACTTCTCAAAAGCAAAGACAACGGCTAGTAGCTCTTTCTCGGTGGTAGCATACTTCACTTGCATGTCATCCAAGGTACGACTTGAATAGTAGATCACGTGCAGCCTCTTAGCCTTCCTCTGACCCAAAACAGCACCCACGGCGTAGTCACTCGCGTCGCATATTATCTCAAATGACAGGTCCCAATCAGGAGCTTGAACTATAGGTGCGGTGACTAGAGCTTCTTTGATGGTCTTAGGGGCTTGAAGACACACATCATCAAACACGAACTCAGCTTCTTTGCAAAGTAGCCTTGTAAGGGACGTGCTATCTTGGAGAAATCCTTGATAAACCTCCTGTAGAAGCCTGCGTAACCCAAGAAACTCCTTATCCCCTTCACATTAACCGGCGGCTCCAAGCTCATTATGACCTCTATCTTTGCTTTATCAACCTCAATCCCTTGCTCAAAGATCTTGTGCCCAAGTACAATGCCTTCCTTTACCATGAAGTGACACTTTTCCCAATTCAGCACTAAGTTTGTCTCCTCACATCTCTTGAGAACCCTGCAAAGATTAGACAAACAACCACCAAAGGAAGCACCATACACAGAAAAATCATCCATAAAAACTTCCACCATTTCCTCTATGAGGTAAGAGAAGATAGACATCATGCACCTTTGAAAGGTTGCTGGTGCATTACATAACCCAAAAGGCATCTTTCGATATGCGAAGGTACCATAAGGGCATGTGAAAGTTGTCTTCTCTTGGTCATTAGGATGAATGGGAATTTGAAAGAAACCACTATAGCCATCAAGAAAACCGTAGTATGGGTGATTAGCTAATCTCTCACTCATTTGATCAATAAAGGGAAGAGGAAAATGATCTTTTCTAGTGGTTGAGTTAAGTTTCCTATAATCAATACACATTCTATGTCCAGTTATGGTTCTTGTAGGATTTAACTCATCTTTCTCATTTTTAATGACTGTGATACCCCCTTTCTTTGGTACCACATGGACCGAAGAGACCCATGTGCTATCACTGATAGGGTATATCACGTCAGCCTCTAAAAGTTTTAAGATCTCTTTCTTCACTACTTCTTTCAAATTCGGGTTTAAGCGCCTTTGATGTTCAATGGAAGAAGTGTTTTCATTCTCTAAGTGAATCCTGTGAGTACAAAGCATTGGTTAAAGGCCCTTGATGTCACTTAGAGAGTACCCAATGGCCCTTCTATACTTTCTCAACTCCTTAAGGAGTGAGTTTAACTCATCATCACTCAGATTTTCATTCACAATGACAGGATAAGTGTCATTAGGTCCCAAGAAAGCGTACCTTAGCCCATTCGGGAGCTCCTTTAGGTCCACCTTTGGGGCTAGCAGCTCGCTCCAGTCCTCCTCGTTGCTTGTGTTGATGTTGCAATCCTCATTAGCCCCTTTTGAACCCGAGTCATGAGCTTTCAGGTTGCCATCTTGAACCGTTCCCACCACTGAGATCGAGTCAACCAGTCGATCTTCCACTCGTTCTAGGCTGGATCGATTGCACTCTATCGACTCACTTGCTCGATTTGATATGGATCGAGCAGGAGATCGATTCACTGAGTCGTTCTCTGAACTGATTGAGCTGTCTTGGTCGTTCTTTTCATCGATCTTCTTCCTGGATCGAGTAACTTGGTCGATCTATGGGTCGATCTCTAGGCACTCACCTTCATCTTCTTTCACAACCTTGCGAGAATCAAGGATATGAACATACTCCTGGGTCTGTGATATCCCTTGTATTTACACCATTTTGGGCTGCATTTAGTATATGTTTTGGTCCTCTTTTGCATATTTTCCCTTAGCTTTTGTCCTATTTTCTTCTCCTTTTAGACATAGGTTGCATTAGGAGTTTAGATTGCATTTTCCTTGCATATTGGATGTTTTTAGGTGCTTTTGGAGCTTAAAGGAGCTTGGAGAAGCTTTGGGAATGATCCAGGAGGCTAGCTGGACAAAAGGGAGCAAGAAGGATCAAAGCAGAAGATCTCTGCAGAAGTTTTCGGTCAGAGCCTGGAATTTTCGGTCTCTGGTGACCGAGATAGAGCAGTATCGATCACCAGTATCGGTCTGATGTGGTCGACACAAACACACCGTTATAATTTCGGTCATGTGTGTCGATCACTGATGACCGATACAGATAAATTTTGGTCACTGGAGGTCGACACAACTGACCGATACTGACCCAGCCCGAACCTATTTTTAATTACAGTTTTGCCACCTTTCTAGGGTTTCCTTCCTTAGGCTATAAATAGCCTATTTTCTATATTTTCGAGAGGTCTTGTCAAAATACTGTTCTTAAGCTATTTCTTTAAGTTTGTAAGACAATTTCTTTGCTTTGTTTAATACAATCAAGTATTTGCTTTAATCTTTCTTTAATCTTTCTTTTATCATGATTAGCATCTTCTCCATTTGTGATTTGGTGTTAAACATGATTATGAGTGAGTAGTTACCTTAGGGTTTCTAGATGTGGTAGATTAGAGGATTCTATGGCTTGATTTAGGCTTGTTATGTGCTTCTGTTTATGGGTTCCTCTCTATTAATCTGTGATTCATGCTAGATTAGTCTTGATCAAACTGGTCTAAGTTGTTAGCTTTCTCTTATGCCCACCAAGTGTTTGATGAAATGCTGAACCTGTTTAGTAGAGGATTTGCTGGCCTTGGCTCAAGAGATTGACTGTTTGAAGAGCATTTTGACTTGAATAGAGTTGATTAGTCTTGCTTGCTTGATGTTTTAGCACTAATGAGAGTTAGTTCTTGTTAAGAGGTTTAGCAAAGGGTTATTTGCCAAGAGATTGGATCTAACTAGCTTAGTTGTGAACTCTATGTCTAGGAACCACCATTTTTTGCTTACTTGCTTGATCAATGTAGTTTGAAACAGCCTTATTCAATGCCTGAAATTCCCCAAAGTCAATAACCACATCTAGAAACTTGTCTTTCTCTGATTTGAATCTCGGATTTGCTCTGTTTTACTATGTTTTTCTTGTTTAGAATTGCTTAGTTTGCTTTTGCTTTCACCTTGTTGCTGCTTGGTTCACTTAGGTTGTTAGAACTGTTGCTTAGGCAACAAAACCCCTTTCCTGGCTTGTTTGACTTAGAGATTCCACTCTCAACTCTTCTGTCTTTCAACTCTTCCCATTTGGATTGATACAACCCTATGCTATACTGCAACTGACTAGTACAAGCTAGGACAATTGTCCTACAAGGGGTAAAACCCTTGTATCAATTTGGCGCCGTTGCCATTTGGGAATCAGTTTGAACCATTAGAGTTTGTAGAATCTTTAAGATCAAGTTTTTAGTTTATTAAAGTTACTCACTATCTCTCAAATATTTTCATTTCAGGTACCTCTCTACAATTGGCGAAGATGCTCTGTTTTGAAACTCCAAGGTGCAACAACTTCTACCAAGAGCCTCTGCCTATGAACAACTTTACATTCTGCTACAATACCCACCCACAGTTTGCACACACGCCTGCTAACCCTCAAGCTCAGCTCAATGCTTCTACCTCTACTGCAGCTGATATCAAGAGTGTGCTCACTGAATTTCTCAAATTACAATTCCTTGCAAAATTGAAGATGAACCAGGGATTTGCTGAGTTGCATAACAAATTAGACTCTATTCACGCTGAGCTCAACACCAAGTTTGATGATTTGGATTCAAGGATACAAACCTTAGAAATCACCTATGAGTATTGCCAAGCTTTTGAGTCTGCAGTTGCCTTTACTCCTATTGAAGAAGAAGCTGTCATTGAAGACTTACTTTCCTTAATCAATGAGGACATTGACATTCAGAATGGGGGGGAGGAGCTTACTGAAGTTTATGCCACTGAGGAGAACTCTCTTGAAGAAGGAACCAACAAGGAAGAAGAAGAGTGGTGGGCACCACATGAGGTTGTTGATAACACAAAGGAATACTTGATGGAAGCTGCTGATGATAAAGAGAAACCTCAAACTGCAATCCTTCCTGTCTATCAGCCAACCATCCCTTTTCCAGCCAGGTTCAAGGAACAGCTAGTTCAGAAAAATGAAACCCTCTATGCTGCTCAGATGGAGAT
This sequence comes from Thlaspi arvense, assembly GCA_911865555.2. NCBI lineage: Eukaryota > Viridiplantae > Streptophyta > Magnoliopsida > Brassicales > Brassicaceae > Thlaspi > Thlaspi arvense. The sequence goes on along the minus strand of OU466863.1, from coordinate 23,819,760 downwards.
GAGGGGTTTAAATGGCCAAGAAGAGCTTGAGAAGCTCAGAGATAAGACTGGATCACCAGAAGTTAAGGAGCTCAATGTCAAGAAACTTGGAGATCCAGGCTGCTTCACTCTCCCATGTCAGCTAAAGGGGAGGACTTTCAAGAATTGCCTCTGTGATTTAGGAGCAAGTATCAACTTTCTCCCATCTTTTACTGCTAAAGCTCTTGGCTACACTCAACTGCAAGAGAGTAATGTATCCCTTACTATAGCTGATGGGACAGTGAAGAGACCACTAGGGAGTCTCAAGGATGTGCCAATGATGATAGAATGAGTAATCATTCCCACTGATTTCCTGGTGCTTGATGTGGAAGGGCACATAAAGAATGCTATCATTCTAGGAAGACCTTTCCTGGCCTCAGCTGGAGCAGTGTTTGATGCTAAGGAATGCACTATTGAGCTGAAGCTGACCAAGAAGAAGGTCCTAAGGTTTGACTCCAAAGGGAATAAGCTGAAAACTGAGCAAGCCTTCTCAATGGACATCAAGAAGCTGAAGCAGCCTAGTAAACATTGGCCAGAGTTTGAAGGCTACCAAGGAAAGAGTTTTGATGATTGCTGCCTGGTCAAGTTGTTTGAAGACACCACTGAAAAGGAGGTCCTTCAAGTGGTTGACTACAAGAATCTGAATGATGTTAAGCTGGTTACTAGCAAGGGAGAAATGGTTTTGCAACCAAGGGTCTCTAAGAAGGGAGAGTTCATCTTCAAGCTTCAGCAAGAGGGGAAGACTATGCCTTTTGCCAAGATCAAGATGAATGGAGTTTCTGCTAGAGTCCAAAGGAGTAAGCCACCACCAATGAGTTCCAAGACTCCTTCTCCTCACCTCAACTAAAGAGGTAATCAAAGTCCAGCTTAGTGACTTTAAACAAGCACACTTGGGAGGTAGTCCCATGGTATCCTTTTGTATATATTATGCTTTCTAGTTTATCTTTTATGCCTTGTTTTAGTGTATAGAAACAGGATTTCGAACTGGGGTTTGAGAAAGTCTGAAGGGGAAAAAGAACTGGTGTAGTCTGGCTGATTTCGGTCATTTGTATCGGTCATGACAGACCGATACACATATTTTCGGTCAGTAGTATCGATCATGACTGTCCGATATCAGTAGAGCCAGTCTACACCAGTCAACATATCGGTCACTTGTGATCGATATGGAAAGAAGTTTGAAGGTGGGAAAGTTTTCGGTCATTCATATCGACCACACTTGGTCGACATAAACATACCGTATGATTTTCGGTCAAGTGTGTCGACCACTGATGACCGATACAAATCCCAGGAAGCACGTCAGTCTCCAGTATCGATCACTCATGACCGAAAATGCAATTTCAGTCAGTAATATCGGTCATGAGTGACCGAAACTCCATCCGAGGTAAGTGTCTCAACTTCCAAAAAATTTTGCCACCTTTGGTTTGGAGCCAAGGGAGTTTGAATTTTTAAATGGGATTCCTTCTGACCTCTTTCTTAGCTTCTGAACACTTTTGTTTTTGTCCCCCACTCATTTGATTCCTTTCACTCCCTACCCACCTCTTTATAAGTCAATAAACTCTTCCTACTCTCCCTAACTTCATCTCTCATTGCTCTACCCCAAAGATTTTCAGCGCTCTCCTTCCCCTTATTATAAGTACTCAGAATTTCTCTGAGCTTTACACTTTCAGGTACAATGAGAAGAAGGAGCAGCTTAACAGCAAGCATCAGGAGTAACTTGAGCTTTTGCCCTGATGAGAGCCAACTCTACCAAAAGGGATCAGTAGTTGAAGAGCGAAATGACAGTCATAGAGACACACAAAAAGGATCTTCTCAAGATCATCCCACAAATTTTACCACTGAACCAAGTACCACATCCTTTCCATTGTTTTATACCATTGCATCTTTTCATTTTTGTAATATATTTTGTTGCTACTCTCTTCCATTGCTTTCATTACACAAGGGATTGTGTAATTTAAGTGTGTGGGAGAGATTTGGGGTTTGATTTTGTTTTCTGTTTTCTTAGTTTTTCTTTTTCTCTTCAATTTTTGAGTCTCATGCATATCATGCATACATGTAAGGCAAAACACAAAAAATCGAAAAAATTTGAAAATCTTTTGCATTATTTGCAAACAAAAAAGAAAGCATGTAGTTGTATTTCATTCCTTTAAGATTGAGTCTAGTGTTGACATATAGGTTGCATTGCATTTGCATAGGGCATTATGATGAATTTTCCTTGTAAAGTGCTTAGTGTTTAGAGATGATTTCGGTTTTCAAGTGCTTAGTTGTTTGATGCATCATATGATTGCTAGAAGTTAAGGCTGAACCATGCTTAGATTGCTAGATTTGGTCTTATCATTTCATTCTGAAAGCATTTGTTCTCTGAAAATCAACTCTATCAACTTGAACTTTAATTTGGACTTTCAATTATCATGTCTTATGCATTGAAAAGTGAATTCATGGCTACCATATACATATTTGGATCATCTTTCTCCTTTCTACCACTCTTGTTGATCCAAATAGCTGATCTTCATACTTATGGGACAGTTACATCCTCACCCTTAACCAAAACCTCCTTTTGAGCCTAAACACTATTGTGAGAGCTGTGAGGCCTTTGCATTGCATTTTCGATTTTTGTCTTGGCAAAAAGTGTTTGGAATAAGGCTGGCAATGATTAGCTCTCTTGTAGATATCAGCTTGCATCTTGAGCTTGATTCTAGGATAGGAGTTTTGGGGTTTAAAAGGGTATAGTTAGGTGGTTTGAGCTTAATGTTTATATGTTTTGAAAGAAAAGGAAAAGTTTTGAAATGGTAGAAAAGGGGAAACAGTCTAGAATTATGGTTAAGTAAAGGGAAGAAAAGCTCTAAGTTCAAAAAGAAGAATTGGCGCCAACAACAAAGCTCAGAAAGGGTCCAAAGAAGAAAAATCAGACCAGGAGCAAGCCACCAAAGGTGATGAAGGTGCCAATACAACAAAGAAGAGTAAGTCCCATCCAAGAAGAAACAAACACACAAGCAAAAAGAAGAAGTTTTCCCAGCCATGAAGAAGGGTAAAGGGTAGAGTTTAGGAAAGGGTAGTTTTGCATCCTACAACTAGGCACTTGAGCATCAAAACCATCTCTTTACCTTTGCACTTTTGGAATCTGAATGCCCACTTTCAAACCTCACTCTCCCATTTGTTCTTACTTGCTTGAGGACAAGCAAAAGGCAAGTGTGGGGGTGTTGATATCCCTTGTATTTACACCATTTAGGGCTGCATTTAGTACATGTTTTGGTCCTCTTTTGCATATTTTCCCTTAGCTTTTGTCCTATTTTCTTCTCCTTTTAGACTTAGGTTGCATTAAGACTTTAGATTGCATTTTCATTGCATATTGGATGTTTTTAGGTGCTTTTGGAGCTTAAAGGAGCTTGGAGGAGCTTTGGGAATGATCCAGGAGGCTAGCTGGACAAAAGGGAGCAAGAAGGATCAAAGCAGAAGATCTCTGCAGAAGTTTTCGGCCAGAGCCTAGAATTTTTGGTCTCTAGTGACCGAAATAGAGCAGTATCGATCACTAGTATCAGTCTGATGTGGTCGACACAAACACACCGTTATAATTTCGGTCATGTGTGTCGATCACTGATGACCGATACAGATAAATTTCGGTCACTGGAGGTCGACACAACTGACCGATACTGACCCAGCCCGAACCTGTTTTTAATTACACTTTTGCCATCTTTCTAGGGTTTTCTCCCTTAGGCTATAAATAGCCCAATTTTCTATATTTTCGAGAGGTCTTGTCAAAATACTGTTCTTAAGCTATTTCTTTAAGTTTGTAAGACAATTTCTTTGCTTTGTTTAATACAATCAAGTATTTGCTTTAATCTTTCTTTTATAGCATCTTCTCCCTTTGTGATTTGGTGTTAAACATGATTATGAGTGAGTAGTTACCTTGGGGTTTCTAGATGTGGTAGATTAGGGGAATCTATGGCTTGATTTAGGCTTGTTATGTGCTTCTGTTTATGGGTTCCTCTCTATTAATCTGTGATTCATGCTAGATTAGTCTTGATCAAACTGGTCTAGGTTGTTAGCTTTCTCTTATGCCCACCAAGTGTTTGATGAAATGCTGAACCTGTTTAGTAGAGGATTTGCTGGCCTTGGCTCAAGAGATTGACTGTTTGAAGAGCATTTTGACTTGAATAGAGTTGATTAGTCTTGCTTGCTTGATGTTTTAGCACTAATGAGAGTTAGTTCTTGTTAAGATGTTTAGCAAAGGGTTATTTGCCAAGAGATTGGATCTAACTAGCTTAGTTGTGAACTCTATGTCTAGGAACCACCATTTCTTGCTTACTTGCTTGATCAATGTAGTTTGAAACAGCCTTATTCAATGCCTGAAATTCCCCAAAGTCAATAACCACATCTAGAAACTTGTCTTTCTCTGATTTGAATCTCGGATTTGCTCTGTTTTACTCTGTTTTTCTTGTTTAGAATTGCTTAGTTTGCTTTTGCTTTCACCTTGTTGCTGCCTGGTTCACTTAGGTTGTTAGAACTGTTGCTTAGGCAATAAAACCCCTTTCCTGGCTTGCTTGACTTAGAGATTCCACTCTCAACTCTTCTGTCTTTCAACTCTTCCCATTTGGATTGATACAACCCTATGCTATACTGCAACTGACTAGTACAAGCTAGGGCAATTGTCTTACAAGGGGTAAGACCCTTGTATCAGTCTGCTCGCTCAAGAAAACATACTCTCCACACTCCTTTGTCAATGCCAGCTGTAGATGATCCTCTTGTGCTAACTCCTCAGGCAACTCATCAGCCAATGCATCAAAAGTTTCAATGTAGAACGCTTGTCCTTCAATGGTTGGCTTCTTCAAAACTTCATTGATATCAAAGTTTAGCTTGATGTCTTTGCCAAGGTGTAGAGAAATCTTGCCATTCTTCACGTCTATGATGGCTCCAGCAGTTGCTAGAAACGGTCTACCAAGGATTAGAGGGTCCTTTGGTTCTTCATCCATTTCTAGCACCACAAAATCTGTTGGCACATTCACATTGCTGATTCTCACGGGTAGGTCTTCAAGCATGCCCACAGGAAGCCTTATACTTCTATCAGCCAGAATGAGTGAGATTCTACACTCTTTAAACTTGGTGAAACCTAGATTTTTGGCAATGGAATGGGGCATAAGATTAATGCTTGCACCAAGATCACATAAGCAACTTTCAAACTTTAAAGGACCTAGTGCACAAGGTATAGTGAATGACCCTGGATCTCCTAGCTTCTTTGGTGCTATCTCCTTGTGGATGATTGCACTGCATTCTTGACTCAACACCAAGACTTCTTCACTTTCTTTATCCTTCTTAGCTAGGGTATCCTTAAAAAACTTTGCATACTTTGGCATCATTGCCAAACAATCAACCAAAGGCAGCTTAATCTCAAAATTCCTTATGTGCTTCTCAAACATAGCCTTATGCTTCTCAATCAGCTGTTTCTTGAAACGTCCAGGGAAAGGATGCTTTGGTACGTAGAGTGGAGGCACATAAGCTTTTGTTAACCTCCTCTACTTTCTTCTCTACAACCACTTCCTTGCCTTTCTTAGGTCTTGTAATCCAGACATTATCAAACATGATCTCTTGATCATTTGAAAGCTTACTCCCCCCCTCTTGAACCACAATGTCCTCATTGTCTTCAGGTACAGACCTCGGTGGTAGCTCTTTCCCACTTCTCAAGGTAATAGCGTTGGCATACTCTTTAGGGTTTTTCTCACACTTCCCGGGTAAGCTACCTTGACCGCTTGAACTAGCTTTTCCTTTCTCTAGCTGGCGTATCTTGTCGTTGAGGCTAGTGATCTGAGTAGACACCTCAGTAAGAGAAGAGTCCATCATATTGTTCATATCAACAAACTTCTGATTTGTTGTTGCTTGTCCCTGAAGTAACTGTTGAAACATTGCATGAACCGGATCTTGAGTTGGCGGTTGAGCTTGTTGCTGTTGAGGCACGAAACCAGGAGGAAACACAGGAGGGTAACTCTTGTTTCCTTGCTGTTTCTGACCTTGAAAGTTGCCTTGTCTCTGCCCTTGGTACCCATTATTTTGTGTAAATCCTTTGTTGTAAGGTACAAAAGGTTTTCCTTGTTTTGGAGGGTAGACTTGATCTTCAGGGTTCTCCACATTGGTGCTTCTGTAGGAGAGGTTGTTGTTGCCCTGATAGCCTTGACCATAGCCCTGTGGCTTGTTGTAGTTCTGACCTCCAAGCCAATTCGCTTCCTCTTGGCTCAGCTCTAACTCTTCTATAACATCTTCAGCTTCTCCCACAAAGTGTACATACTTTTGATTTGCAAGTACTAGCTTGTCAATCTTCTCATGAAGAGACTTCAGCTCCTTCTTGTTTGCCTCGAGGTCAGACCCTCTTGGTGCTCTATCATAATCTTCAGCATAGTTTCCATCACTCAAAGCAAGATTCTCAATGAGCTCCATTCCCTCTTCTACATTTTGACAAAGAAAGTTGCCTTTACTTGCCGTGTCTAGAAGCATTCGAATCTTGGGAAGAGCTCCTCTATAGATGGTGCTCAAGAGTGTCTCTTCACTGAAGCCGTGATGAGGACAAGCTATAGTGTAGTCTTTGAACCGCTCTATTGCTTCACTAAAGGTCTCATTCTGCCTTTGTGTAAAACCACTGATTTCACTCCTTAGCCGAGCTGTTCTTGTGCTAGAGAAGAACTTTGATAGAAACGCCTTTTTGCAATCAGCCTATGATGTTATAGTCCCCTGAGGTAAGGTCTTCTCCCAATGCCTTGCTTTATCCCCAAGTGAGAAAGGGAAAAGCCTAAGCTTGAAGTTGTCCTCCGGGATCCCATTGATCTTTATCATTCCGCAAACTTGCTCAAAGTTGTCAAGATGCTCCAAAGGGTCTTCCATTGCAAGCCCATGGAACTTGTTATTCTGCACCATGGAGATGAAGCTTGGCTTGATTTTGAAGTTGTTGTTTTGCACTGGTGGAGGAGTGATACCAAAGCGATTATGATGTGTGTTTGGAGCATCACCCGCACCGGTGATCCTTGGTGCTCTTAGGGCGTGGTTGGGGTTTCCATTACCCCTTCCAGCAGCAGCACGGTGAGGAGGAGCCACAGCTTGATCTTGCTCATTCATTTCATGTATTTTGCATACATATAAGTTAGTTTCTCATGCATTTACATTGCACTTTAGGCTAGTTTGCATCACTTTAGGTCCTAGAGTATTCTTGCACCAGCATATGCATGTTTCTTGCATTTTGCATCGCATTCAGATTGTTTTCAGCTACTTTGGAGTCTTGGAAGATTCATGGACTTGCTAAGGCTCGTGAGGAGGTTCGTGGGAACTTGGAGAATTCAGGAATGCTTGCTAGGGATCAGAGATCGAGAAGCGGATCGAGCATGGCCGGTCGATCTAGATGAGATTGACCAGAAGATCGAGTAGTCCATCCGATCCAAGGGAACTGATCGAGACGGAGATCGAGTGAAGCGATCGATCAAAGAGTACGGACGTAAATGACGCCATGCAGAGCGAGAGTCGGATCGAGTCCACCACTCGATCCTCCAAAGATCGACTCCAAGATCGAACGAAGCACTCGATCCACCGAAGAAGATCGAGACACAGATCGAGCTGAAGTCACGATGTCCGAAGACGATCGAGCAAGATGCAATTTAACCGTTTTTGGAAGCAAGCGAGGGGGGGGGGACCATCGAGCTGTTTGGCATATTTCGGGAAGGCGGCGATCTTGCTTTTAGAGACACGTTTTTTACTTTATCTTTTTAGAGTTTTTCTCTCTGTTCGAAGGCGATTTCGCCATTGTTAGACATTGAAGCTTTTTCTTGATTTGTTCTTGAATATTGAATCGTTTAAGTTTAAAGCAATCGTTTTCATGTTTACTAGTTCATCGTCTATTCTTTGTTGAGTTTACTTTATGTGTAGCGAGTAGACTATTCGGGTTTTGGGGTTGAGAGGATTCAAAAGGGTCGATAAGGTTTTCAAGTTTGGCGTTTTTTTTGTTCTTCATGGCTTTCTCTTCTAGGATATCGAGTTCTTAAGGCTTAGAGACTCTCACGCCAAGATCTTTATGATCAAAGGGACCTCTTACCTTGACAGGATCCAGAGGTCCTTGAAAGTCGAATCCTAGAGGCTAGTCTACCTTTCCCAAACGCCATGGTAGTTTAGGAGACTAGTTAGGCCGTGTGTTTGAAATCTGAGTCTTATGCCCTTCAATCTCTTTTTCCGCTAAACGCCATGGGTCTGGAGAAGAGAATGAAGGGGTGATCCATACCACACGCCATGGATGGATCTTGTTTTGTTTTCAAAGCCTAGAGAATCCCACAAAGTGAGTAGATCTAAAGTTTTCAAACTAAGCTTGAACCTTTGAAACCCTTGAACATGAATCTCAACCCTGGACCCTCTTTCTTAGTATTTCTACATCTCTGTTAATCATTCTCTTGCTATCTGTTCGCATCCTGGTCATTAGTTTCGTTTCTGTTGAACTTTTAGACGAGATCGATCGTTGTTGCTCGATCTAGTGGTCGATCCACTAGTCGATTTTTATAAATTCATAGCTTTGCATTTTAATCATTCTGTTTGTTCCTCGTGGTATTTCACTCGTTTCTAGAATTTTTTAAAATGTTTTGCTTTGGATTTGACCATTGCATCTAGTTTTTAGGATTTTCACAAAACCGTTCATCATTTGCTTAGCTTTGCATGATCCTTGCATTCTCATTGCACTTTCTAGCTCCTAGGTTGGATTGATTCCTCTTGCACTATACTACGACTGTGTGTTGCTTGAGTTTTGATAACCTCCTGCATTGCATCACTTCCATTAGAGACAGCAAAAAGTTTGTAATCAAATGGCGCCGTTGCTGGCTTAGGAGTGTTTAGAAAGTATTGAGATTTGGGGTTCAGTAAAGACTAAGCCTTTCTTTTTCTTTTGGTTACTGATTTCTCTACTCTCAAACTTGTGTCTTTCAGGTACATGAATCTACGTTCAAGGGGAGACAACAATCTACTTCAACCCTTGGACAACATTCATCAACTCAGACATTCAAGACAAAGAAGAGTTAGAGAGCAAGCTGGAGCTTTTGAGGAGATTGTTCAGCAAAGATTCAGTGGATTTTGAAGCGATGGCTGAGCAAGAACATCCAGAGGGACCTCCTCTAGCTCACGGGGCAGTAGGAAGGGGTAATGGAAACCCCCAACACGCGGCTAGACCTCCACGGATCATAGGAGCGGGAGATGCTCCCAATACTCATCACAATAGGTTTGGGATCACTCCTCCTCCTGTACAGAACAACAACTTCGAGATTAAGCCAGGATTCATCTGAATGGTGCAAAACAATAAGTCCCACGGGTTAGCAATGGTAGATCCCTTGGAGCACCTTGATAACTTTGAGCAAGTATGTGGGATGATCAAGATTAATGGCATATCCGAAGATGCTTTCAAGCTGCGTCTCTTTCCATTTTCTCTTGGAGACAAGGCTAGACATTGGGAGAAGACCCTTCCACAAGGCACCATTACCTCTTGGGCTGAGTATAAGAAGGCGTTCCTTTCAAAGTTTTTCTCTAGCACCAGAACAGCAAGGTTGAGAAGTGAGATCAGCGGCTTCACTCAAAGGAACAATGAGACGTTCAATGAAGCCATGGAGCGGTTCAAGGACTACACCATTCAGTGTCCTCACCACGGTTTCAGCGAAGAGACTCTACTAAGCACTATCTACCGCAGAGCTTTACCTAAGATTCGCTTGCTACTTGACACGGCGAGTAAGGGAAACTTCCTTGGTCAAGAGGTAGAAGAAGGCATGGAGCTGATTGAAAAAATTGCATTGAGTGACGGCAACTATGCTGAAGACTACGACCGTGCACCGAGATGTTCTGAGCTAGAGTCTCATAAGAAAGAGCTTAAGTCATTGCATGAGAAGATTGACAAGCTGGTGTTGGCTAACCAGAAGCATGTTCACTTTATAGGTGAAGCGGATGAAACCTTAGAGGAGCCTGAGTTGAGTCAAGAAGAAGCCAATTGGGTGGCGGGTCAGAACAACTACAAACCTCAAAGGTATTCACAAGGCTATAACAGAACAACAATCTCTCATATTGAAGCACCAATGTCGTGAACCCTAAAGATCAAGTGTACCCTGCTCAGCAAGCAAAGCCTTTCGTACTATACAGCAAATGTTTTCAGCCGAGTGGTGGTTTCCAAGGGCAAGGGCAAGGCAACTTCCAAGGACAACAGCAAGGAAACAAGTGTTATACGCCAATGTACCCTCCGGGCTTTGTTCCTCAACAACAACCGATGCAACAACAACAAGTTGATCCTGTCCAAGCGATGTTTCAACAATTGATTCAAGGGCAAGCCTCTACAAACCAGAAGTTTGCCGAGATGAACACTTGCTTAGACTCCTCTCTCACTGATTTCTCTACTCAGATCACAAACTTGAATAACAAGATCAAACAGCTAGAGAAAGGAAAGGCGAGTACAAGTGGTCAGAATAGCTTACCGGGTAAGTGTGAGCAGAATCCCAAGGAATACGCCAACGCCATTACGCTAAGGAGTGGGAAAGAGCTTGCACCTACGGTTACTCCCAAGAACAACGAGGACGTTGTAATTCAAGAGGGGGAGGGTAAGCTTTCTGCTGATGATGAGATCGACTTTGACAATGTTTGGATTCAAGGACCAAGGAGAGGTGAGAAAGCGGCTGTAGAGAAGAAAGCGGAGCAAGCTGCTAAAGAGAAGGATGCTTATGTGCCTCCACCGTATGTACCCAAGCTACCTTTTCCTGACCGCATCAAGAAGCAACTTATAGAGAAGCACAAAATCTTGTTTGAGAAGCATCTTAAGGACGTAGAGATCAAGCTAGCTCTCGTAGACTGCCTTGCCATAATGCCTAAATGCGCCAAATTTTTCAAAGATACGCTTGTAAAGAAGAATAAGGAAGCAGCCTTAAGGGTCATGTCTCGGGTTCTAAGGAGGGTTCCAAGGAGGAAAACAACAGCAACAGCCACGAGGATGATTGGAGCGAGCTGCTAGCCCCAAAGGTGGACCTTAAGGAGCTCCCAAAAGGGCTAAGGTATGCTTTCTTAGGGCTTAACGAAACCTATCCCGTGATTGTGAATGAAAACTTAAGTGTTGATGAGTTGCACTCGCTCTTAACTGAGTTGAGAAAGTATAAGAAGGCCATTGGGTACTCTCTAAGTGACATCAAGGGCCTTTCACCAATGCTTTGCACTCATAGGATTCACTTGGATAATGAGAACGCCTCTTCTATAGAACACCAAAGGCGTTTGAATCCTAATTTGAAAGAGGTTGTTAAGAAAGAGATTCTTAAGTTATTAGAAGCTGACGTGATCTATCCCATAAGTGACAGCACGTGGGTTTCTCCCGTACACGTGGTGCCTAAGAAGGGAGGGATCACGGTCATTAAGAATGATAAAGATGAGCTTATACCTACTAGGACTATTACAGGACACCGTATGTGTATTGATTATAGGAAGCTTAATCTTGCTACTAGAAAGGATCATTTTCCCTTGCCTTTTATTGATCAAATGCTTGAAAGACTTGCTAATCACCCCTACTATTGCTTTCTTGATGGATATAGTGGATTTTTCCAAATACCAATCCATCCAAACGATCAAGAGAAGACGACCTTTTCATGTCCTTATGGTACCTTCGCGTATCGAAGGATGCCATTTGCGTACAAGCTACGTTTCAGCGGTGTATGATGTAGATCTTCTCCGATCTAATATAAGAGATGGTAGAGGTGTTTATGGATGACTTCTCGGTCTATGGTGCGTCCTTTTCTGCGTGGTTGTTGAATCTTTGCAAGGTACTAAAGCGTTGTGAGGAGACAAACTTGGTGCTCAATTGGGAGAAATGCCACTTCATGGTGAAGGAAGGGATCGTGCTTGGTCACAAGATATCAGAGAAGCGCATTGAGGTTGATAAGGCTAAGGTTGAGGTCATGATGAGTCTTGAACCGCCGGTTAATGTCAAAGGAGTGAGAAGTTTCCTAGGCCATGCTGGTTTCTATAGGCGCTTCATCAAGGATTTTTCCAAGATTGCACGCCCTCTTACACGGCTATTGTGCAAGGAAGCTGATTTTGTCTTTGATGAGGAGTGTTTGCAAGCTTTCGTGACCATCAAGGAAGCTCTAGTATACGCGCCTATAGTGCAAGCACCGGACTGGACTCTACCGTTTGAGATTATGTGTGATGCTAGTGACTATGCCGTGGGAGCCGTTCTAGGTCAAAGGAAAGTTAAGAAGCTGCACGTGATTTACTATGCTTCAAGAATCTTGGATGACACGCAAACAAGGTACACTACTACGGAGAAGGAGCTATTGGCAGTAGTGTTCGCCTTTGAGAAGTTCAGGTTATACCTCGTGGGTTCGAAGGCCATTGTCTACACAGATCACGCGGCTTTGAGGTACATCTATTCCAAGAAGGACACTAAGCCGAGGCTTTTGAGATGGATTCTTCTTCTTCAGGAGTTTGACATGGAGATTAAAGACAAGGAAGGGATAGAGAACGGCGTTGCTGACCATCTCTCTCAGTTAAGAATCAACGAGTCTTTACCCTTAGATGATTCACTTCCCGAGGAACAACTCATGGCGATCACTACGGCTGTTTGTGGAAAGCTATAAGGGCAGTTTGAGGAGGTTCTGAGCTTCAAAGAGGAAGATCTTCCTTGGTACGCTGACGTTGTGAACTACTTGGCATGCGGAGAGGAGCCAACTCATCTCGACAGCTACCACAAGAAGAAGTTCATGAGAGACGCAAACAACTACTTTTGGGACGAGCCTTACTTGTACAAGAGAGACGTGGACAGTTTATACCGGAGATGTGTTACAAAGGAAGAAGCCAAGGACATTCTCTTTCACTGCCGTGGCTCTTTATACGGAGGACACTTTGCCTCATTCAAAACCGCTACAAAGGTTTTACAAGCCGGTTTCTGGTGGCCATCTATCTTCAAGGATGCTCATGTGTTCGTGAAGAGTTGTGAAGCTTGTCAACTAGCAGGAAACATCACCAAGCGTAATGAGATGCCTCAGGTTCCTATCATTGAGGTTGACGTCTTTGACGCATGGGGCATAAACTTCATGGGGCCGTTTCCTTCTTCCTACGACAAACAAGTTCATTTTGGTGGCTGTCGACTACATTTCTAAATGGATTGAGGCCATTGCTTCCCCTACAAACGACTCTAAGGTGGTGATCAAGCTCTTTAAGAGCATCATATTCCCGAGGTTTGGAGTACCCAAGGTGGTGATAAGCGACGGAGGAAGCCACTTCATCAACAAGTTGTTTGAAAACCTTCTACGGAAGTATGGTGTGAAGCACAAGGTAGCTACACCTTACCATCCTCAAACGAGTGGCCAAGTGGAGGTCTCTAACCGACAGATCAAGGCAATACTTGAGAGAACAGTTGGGACGACTCGGAAGGATTAAGCGGTGAAGCTAGATGATGCTTTGTGGGCTTACCGGACTGCTTTCAAAACGCCCATTGGTACTACTCCTTTCACTCTTCTCTACGGCAAAGGATGTCACCTCCCCGTTGAGCTGGAACATTGGGCATTGTGGGCTGTGAAGCGGCTGAATTTTGATCTAAAGACGGCTCAGGAGATGCGCTTAATCCAATCCAGCTACACGATCTTGATGAGCTAAGGCTGGATGCTTACGAAAGCGCTAGGATCTACAAAGAGCGTACTAAGGCTGCTCACGATAAGAAGTTGGTACCTAAGGAGCTTAAGGAAGGAAGTTTGGTGCTGCTTTACAATTCAAGGCTCAAGCTCTTTCCAGGGAAGCTGAAATCTAGATGGATCGGTCCTTATGAAATCAAGGAGGTATTGCCCTACGGAGCTGTCACGTTGGTAGGCAAGAGTGGGAATGCATTCACGGTGAATGGACACAAAGTTAAGACATACATGGCAAGTGCATTTGACAAGGAGAGCACCTCAATGCTTCTCCAAGACCCACCATCTGCCTAAACCAAGTAAAGTCTAGCTAAAGACGTTAAAGAAAGCGCACTTGGGAGGCATTACCATGTCTATCTTGTATATATTTTTGCTTTATTTCTCTTTCAGTTTCATGTTTTTATCTTATGAGTGTGTAGGAACAGGTATGAGGGATTGCAGGCTGTGATCTTAAATCCCAAAGGAGTAAGAAGGGGCGAGTATAAGCTAGAGATCGAGTGCTAGATCGACTCATCCTGGCTCGATCTTTGCTAGATCGAGCTAGTGAATCAAGAGGAGTCAGTCGATCTAGACGAGATCGAGTAGAACATCGAGTGGAACGGTCGATCATGAGAGGACAACCCGCCAATGCCTTCAGCTTAAAAAGCGAACGAGGCATGGATCAACCGAGACACTCGATTCTTGAAAATAGATCGAGTAGTATACTCGATCGGCCACTCGATCTTAGCTAAATCGACCCCTGAATCGAGAACGTGGCTCGATCACGAGGACTTAGCCGTTGTGCCAAAAACTCGAGGAACGAGAGGTGCTATCGATCCAAGACTCGATTCAATTCGAATCGAGTCCCAAATCGAACAACCCTCTCGATCCACACCATTATGGGCATGAGATCGAGTCCCAGATCGACCAAAGGGACTCGATCTCGTGCCAAGGTAACATTTTCTTTTCCCTCTCTTCCTCTTTCCCTCCGGTTTTTAAATTCAAAAAGTGGTCAAGTCAAGCATCTTTGACCATGAAAGATGTGCCTTGACCACATCTTTTGTCAGAAAACAACTTCTTTTACCCATGGTTTTGTTTTTGTTAAGCTTTAAATGTTTTCAACCACTTTCACACTCTCTCATTCTTGTTTTCTTGAGTTGTTAAGCAAAAAGAGAGTGTGAATTCTTATTTTCTAAAGGCTAACAGCATATTTTTCAATCCTTGCAAAGGTATTTTTGAATCTTTAAGAAAATCTTCAAGAAAATATCCCTTTTTATATGCTTTGATTGTCTTAGATGCTAGGGCGGTTTGAATTTTTAAAAATAGCTTGATAATAGGAAAAATTCTAGATTTCTCTTTATCTCTAGTATGATTCTCTATTATCTCGTTATAATTTTTATAAATCCCCCAAAATTCTAGGATATTAGTTATAAGTTTTCTTCTTTGCTACTCCTTTTCTCTCAACATATCGCCGTTTAGCTCATTGCTTTGCTTTAGAAACTTGTTTCAGGCGCAATGGTTCCCAAAAGAACGAGAGAAGAGACAGCACAAGAGGGAGGAAACCAAGAAGTGGTGTTCATGAGAGGGTTCGTTGGAGTAAGGATGAGAAACGGGAAAAGGAGAAGCAAAGAAGAAAACGAGCAATGATTGTTTTAGATGCTAGGGCGGTTTGAATTTTTAAAAATAGCTTGATAATAGGAAAAATTCTAGATTTCTCTTTATCTCTAGATATGATTCTCTATTATCTCGTTATAATTTTTATAAATCCCCCAATATTCTAGGGTATTAGTTATAAGTTTTCTTCTTTGCTTCTCCTTTTCTCTCAACATATCGCCGTTTTGCTCATTGCTTTGCTTGAGAAACTTGTTTCAGGCGCAATGGCTCCCAAAAGAACGAGAGAAGAGACAGCACACGAGGGAGGAAACCAATAAGTGGTGTTCAGGAGAGGGTTCGTTGGAGTAAGGATGAGAAACGGGACAAGGAACGGCTTCAAAGGCTGAGGTTCGAGCCAACTAAGTTCGCGGACAGAGGACTGCTGGCCAAGGTGGGGATTCTAGGAGATTTTGATCAGCTCCTCCAGAAGATAGGGCTGAGGTGTTTGTCACGGATGGATTGCCCAACCTTTCCTGAAGTGACAATCGACTTCCTTGCCACTTTGGAGTTTGCGTACGAGAATCCTAGCGTCCCAATTCCTTCTCAAGGCCGTCTCTCCTTCAAGATAAAACGCCAAGCTTTCAGTCTCTCAATCCCCGAGCTTTGCCAAGCTTATGTCCTCGATGCAGCTGCCACGAAAGTTGAGTTTCCCTCCTTCACTCAAGCAAACGATTTTTGGGACCTCATCGCCAATAAGGACTAGAAGACGAATACCGCAAAGATCAAGAGAGTGAGGAACCCGGTGCTACGTTACACTTTGAAGCTGATGGCCAACATCTTTAGTGGTCGGTCCGTAGCCCCCACGGTGACCAAGACGGAGCTTTGCTTTTTGTTCCAAGGCCTTAAGCATCTCCTTTGTGATCCGGATGAGAACGAGGAGCCGTTGGAAGACCAGCCCGGAGATGACGTGAACTACAGGTGCATCCTTGCTGCTTCGTTGGTGAAATACAAGGCATATGCCTTAAGATGCAAGGCAAGCTCATCACTTATTGGCGGTTTCCTCACACTCTTGTTCGTGCAAGCCGGTGTGCCGCTTCAGAACTTCACTCCCGTTCTGGATAGAGCCTTCATGGACGAGACGTATCTAAGGAACACTGATAGCTTGGGATGCACGCCAGCCGAGGGCTTCTTCGAATACTCATTCACTGATGAGGAGAATGAGAAGAGGGCATGTATCTTGCCAAACCAAACCGAGACCGAGCTGTTGGGCATTGGGAACATCGAGTTTCTCCCAAGCGTAGAGGAGTGCTTTGCTCCTCTAGGAGCCGCAGCAACCATTCAGCAAGCTACTTGCCCTAGATCTGATTCTCCAGCCACGGATGATGAGATGCCCTAAGCCTTTGTCCTCCCTAAGCTTGACTTTGAGCCGTGGACCAAAACAGAAAAGTTCTTTGGTTCTGTTGTGGAGATGCAACGAAAGATCAACAAGTGGCAGAGCAAAGTCATCAAGAAGCTTACCAAGAAGGTCAAGGCGCTTCAAGGAGCTTCGCCAAAGCAAGCTGCAAGTGAGGAGGTCCAACAACCCGAGAAGAGGAGGCTTTCAACCGGTGGAGTTGTCATCCGTGAGACTCAAGGCAGCAACATTCAGCCGGCGCGTCTCTCTCTCCAAGAGCCAGCCTCCAAAGGCAAAACCATAGTATCTAGCTCGTCTGGAACGTCCTCAAGTTCCAGCCGAGACTAGACCCGAGGTAACAACAACCTTCTATTGTACATACCGCTCATGTTTTCTTGATTTTTGCTTAGTGTTTTGAGCTCTCTCGAACCTGTTTGCCAGCGGGACGGTGTGATTCAAGTTTGGGGGAGTATGTGTGTGGTTTGACATGTTTATTTTGCTCTTACTTTATCTTTGCATCCCTTGAGTCTTGCATATATCTAAGGCATAGAAAAGAAGTTGGTAAAATTTTTAAAAACTTTCAAAAACAATTCATGTAGTTGCATTCACATTGTTAAGCATTTTAGGATTGAGTCTAGAATTTTTAAGCATCTAGGTTGTTTACATTTGCATAAGGGGTTAAAGTTTTCTTAAAAAAGTGTTTTAAGCTCATGAATTGTTTCAATGCCCTAGTTAGTAGTTCTCTAATGCTTTGCTCACGCTTTGAAAGTAAGTCCTTACCATGCTTGGATCACTTGTTTTGATTTTCGTGACTTGAGTTGAACATTCATGATTTGAAACTTGTCCTAATAAGTGAGAAACCCAATCTGAATTTTTTAAATATCATTCTTATGAATTTAAAAATGAACACATGGATCTTAAAAATATTTAGGCTCTCTTTCTCCTTTTACCACTCTTTATGAGCCTAAGTAGAACTCCCACCATCACCCTTACCTTTCTTTCAAGCCAAGCTTTCTTGTGTGACATCATTGTGAGGCCTCTTTTCGGTTTGAACTTAGCATAACGTGTTACGTTTAGGCGACATGATTAGGTTCTCATATGATTGCTAGCTTTGCATTTTGAAGCTAGATGTAGGCTTAGGATAAGTTTGGGGGTTTGATGGGATTGCTTTCATGTTTATATGCTTTCGGTTTCAAAAGG
Source organism: Thlaspi arvense (assembly GCA_911865555.2). Lineage (NCBI taxonomy): Eukaryota > Viridiplantae > Streptophyta > Magnoliopsida > Brassicales > Brassicaceae > Thlaspi > Thlaspi arvense. Next base: position 23,801,928 of record OU466863.1, on the reverse strand, counting down.
GTTTGGTAGTTAAAGTGAACAAAGGGTTTTAAGTGAAAGGTATTGTTTTAAGATTGTATAATGCTCTAAGTATTTCAGAAGATAGCTCTTTCAAATAAAATAAAAAAAAATAATTAAAAAAAAATAGAAAAAAGAGCTTAAGTGCCAAAATAAAAAGAAAAGAAAAAGAAAGAAAAGAATAAGAGAGCTATCAATAAGAAAAATTAAGGAGCTAAAATATTTTCAAGCCTTTTCACTAACCTAAAGAGTAAAAAATGTTTTTCTGTTTTTATTTGGATTTGAGATTAAAAAGGATAGTCTCTAGGAGGGTGAGTGAGCTGAAAAGAAAAGAAAATGAGAGGGGTTTTAGGATCATTGTTAGTGTACAAGGGTAGATGAGAATCTGATCATGTATGCATCAATTGCCTTTACCTTTAGCATTATGCATAAAGTTTATACCATTCGCGAGAGAAACCCATTGCATTGTGAAACCCTCTTTAAAATGAGATCATTCTATGCTCATAGCCTTCACCCTTAGCCAAATGTGTTTTGCTTTAAAGTGCATAAGTTTGATTCATGGTTCGGTCATTAATGAATGTTAAAGGATGAGTTTCTTTAATTGTTTGGAATAGGAGAGTCATGATTTGAAATTCATTGAGTATGGCTAAGTTCTTTGGAGTATGAGTGTGTGCATTGCATTTTAGAACTAGTAACTAGGACGTTGAGATTGATTCATTTGAAGGACACCTTTGCAAGAAGCTTAAACCCCCGTTTGTCTTAAAACCTCTCTCCCTTCTTGAATTTTGTTTGCTTGAGGGCAAGCAAAAGGCAGGTTTGAGAGAGTTGATATTGCTGCATATTTCATGTATTGTGCATACATATAAGTTAGTTTCTCATGCATTTACATTGCACTTTAGGCTAGTTTGCATCACTTATGGTCCTAGAGTATTCTTGCACCAGCATATGCATGTTTCTTGCATTTTGCATCGCATTCAGGTTATTTTTGGCTACTTTGGAGTCTTGGAAGATTCGTGGACGTGCTAAGGCTCGTGAGGAGGTTCGTGGGAACTTGGAGAATTCAGGAATGCTTGTTAGGGATCAGAGATCAAGAAGCGGATCGAGCATGGCCGGTCGATCTAGATGAGATCGACCAGAAGATCGAGTAGTCCATCCGATCCAAGGGAACTGATCAAGACGGAGATCGAGTGAAGCGATCGATCAAGGAGTACGGACGTAAATGATGTCATGCAGAGCGAGATTCGGATCGAGTCCATCACTCGTTCCTCCAAAGATCGACTCCAAGATCGAACGAAGCACTCGATCCACCGAAGAAGATCGAGACACAGATCGATCTGAAGTCACGATGTCCGAAGACGATCGAGCAAGATGCTCGATCTTGAGGTCGATCTCAGTGCACTTTAACTGTTTTTGGCCGCTAGCGAGGGGGGGACCATCGAGCTGTTTGGCCTATTTCAGGAAGGCGGCAATCTTACTTTTAGAGACACGTTTTTTACTTTATCTTTTTAGAGTTTTTCTCTCTGTTCGAAGGCGATTTCGCCATTGTTAGACATTGAAGCTTTTTCTTGCTTTGTTCTTGAATATTGAATCGTTTAAGTTTAAAGCAATCATTTTTCATGTTTACTAGTTCATCGTCTATGCTTTGTTCGGTTTACTTTATGTGTAGCGAGTAGTCTATTCAGGTTTTTAGGTTGAGAGGATTCAAAGGGGTCGATAAGGTTTTCAAGTTTGGCGTTTTCTTGTTCTTCATGGCTTTCTCTTCTAGGATATCGAGTTTTTAAGGCTTAGTGACTCTCACGCCAAGATCTTTATGATCAAAGGGACCTCTTACCTTGACAGGATCCAGAGGTCCTGGAAAGTCGAATCCTAGAGGCTAGTCTACCTTTCGCAAACGCCATGGTAGTTTAGGGGACTAGTTCGGCCGTGTGTTAGAAATCTGAGTCTTATGCCCTTCAATCTCTTTTTCCACTAAACGCCATGGGTCTGGAGAAGATAATGAAGGAGTGATCCATACCACGCGCCATGGATGGATCTTGTTTTGTTTTCAAGGCCTAGAGAATCCCACAAAGTGAGTATATCTAAAATTTTCAAACGAAGCTTGAACCTTTGAAACCCTTGAACATGGATCTCAACCCTGGACCCTCTTTCTTAGTATTTCTACATCTTTGTTAATCATTCGCTTGCTCTGTTCGCATCCTGGTCATTAGTTTCGTTTCTGTTGAACTTTTAGACGAGATCGATCGTTGTTGCTCGATCTGGTGGTCGATCCTGTGGTCGATCCACTAGTCGATTTTTATAAATTCATAGCTTTGCATTTTAATCATTCTGTTTGTTCCTCGTGGTAGTTCACTCGTTTCTATTATTTTTAAAATAGTTTTGCTTTGCATTTGACCATTGTATCTAGTTTTTAGGATTTTCACAAAACTGTTCCCCTCTTAAAGTTTAAACAACTAGCAAATGACTTCTAGGAATTTAAAATGCAAGACTACTAATTTATAAAAATCGAATACTAAAGGCAGAAAACAGAGAATTGCTAACAACCTAGAACGATGACTTTTAAAGCTACAAATGCGAACTTTAAACTAAAGGATGATGATTTAAAGGTTTTGAAAAGCTAAAAAGAGGATCTAAGGTTGATGGTCATATTAAGAAGGTTCAAGATTCAAGCTTGGGTTTTGAAAACATTAGATCTACACATTTTGTGCTATCTCTAAACCTTGAGAAGCTAAAAGAGGTTTATCCATGGTGTATGGTATAAACCCTTTCCTCACCCTCTCCTCCTAACCCATGGTGTATAGTGGAAAAAGAGGTTGAAGAACATTAAGCAAAGATCTCAAATAATGGCCTAACTAGCTCCTTAAGCATCCATGGCGTTTGGGAAAGGATGAGCTAGTCTCTTGGATTTGGTTTTAAGAGACTCCTGAATCCCGCCAGGGTAAGGAGATCTCTGAGATCATAAAGATCTTTCTAAAGACTCTCTAAGCATTAAGAGCCCAAATCCAAGAAGAGAATAGATTAAGAACAAGAAAAAGTCCCAAGCTTAAACCTTTTAAACCCTCTTAATCGCCCCAACCTTAAACCCAAAGGAAACTACTCGCTACACATGATTAAAACCGATGGAAATGCAAAGCAAAGAAAGATAAGCATGATTAAGCAAGCAAGATTAAAGAAATATTCAATGATTAAAGCAAGATTAAGAGTTTTACAAAACTAAAAGCTTGAAAACTAGAACAATGGCAACAAGCCCAAAGGAAAAGCTCGTAAAAGTAGTAGACAAAGAGTGGTGATAGAAAGCGATAAGGTTTTATCGCCCAAAATAGGCCAACAAGAAAAAATGGTCCCCTCACTAAAATCCAAAAGTGAGCTGTCCGGATAAGGTGTAGAGATCGAGCTGAGTAGTCGATCTGATCACTCGATCTCCCGGCTAGAACGTCTGCTTTTGCTCGATCCTTGGGTCGATTCGGTCGGATAGATCGAGTACTTCAATCGATCTGCTTGTCGATCCTCGGATGATCGAGTCGTGAACATGATATGGCTCTCGTTCTGCATGGCTTTAATCTACGTCCGTACTCACGATCGATCACCTCGGTCGATCTTGTCCTCGATCCCTTCCTTGAAACAACTTGGGCTTAGTCGATCTTCTAGTCGATCTCATCTAGATCGACCTGCCTAGCTCGATCCTTCTCTCGATCTCGGTCCCTTCGCTGAATGGCTGAGTTCTCCCAAATGTCCACAAGCTCCTTCTTGATCCTTAGCACGTCCACGCAACCTCCATAGCTCCAGTGTGTCCAAAACAACCTGTATATGATGCAGGAATGCAAGAAATATGCAAATGCTAATGCAAAGTGCACTTAGGACCTAAAATGAGACAAATGATGCAAACCTAGCCTATTATGTAAGATGAATGCATGAAAACTACTCTAAATACATGCTAAATATGCGAAATATAAGAGTATATCAATACTCCCTTGGGATTGGATAACCCCTTGTACTACAACTGCTTTGCTGTGCACTTGCAGTAGTTTTATTTGTAAAACCTTAGCCCTATCAAGTTTTTGGCGCCGTTGCCAGGGTGTATTAGCTGCATATCGATTTTTAGTTTTAGGATTTTGTCTAAATTTTTATTTGTTTACTGATTTCTGCTACTTTTCTTTGCGTTGGTATCATGTGTATGCCTAATCGCAATACCAGAAGCAACAAAGAGAAGGAGCTTTTGACCTTGAGCATTGATGAGCTAGCTAAGTTCTAGAGGACCATCAGGAAAGCTAAGCAACAGTCTACAATGGTTGCTCTACTTATCTTGGTCGCAAACGCAGAAGGTCACTTGGTTGACAGAGAGGGAAACAGGAGGAATGAAGAATGGCAAAGACTGGATCAGGATGGGATTGTCATCGCTGAACAGCAGATTCAGCAAGCTCCAGATGAAGCTGTAAAATTTGCTGGACGTTTTGTACAGAGGACTCTAGGAGATTACAACAGACCTGATCAGTTTTATGCCAACATAGCTGCAATCCACCCTCCTGCTTTTCAGAGGAATGATTTTGAGCTGAAGCCTGCTTATTATCAGCTGGTGGGACATCATCCTTTCCATGGCTTACCTCATGGGCATCCAATGGATCATATTGAGAGGTTTGAGGATCTAGCTTCAAGTGTCAAAGCTAATGGAGTTAGCAATGACTTTTTGTTTTGCAAGCTTTTCCCTTACTCTCTAGGAGGAGATGCTGCATATTGGCTGAAGCAACTAGAGCCTGCTTCGCTGACCACTTGGGAAGACACCAAGAATGCCTTTCTGAACAATTTCTATGATGATGTTAGATCAGAGGACCTGAGGACGAAAATTGCATCATTCTCTCAAGGTCCTACTGAAGCTTTTAAGGCTTCTTGGCTGAGATTCAAGTCTTATCAAAGGGACTGTCCTCATCATGATTTCAGTCAGGTGTAGCTGCTTGGGATATTCTTCAGAGGCATTGACTGGAAGTATCAGATGGCGCTGGATGCAGCTAGTGCTGGAAACTTCAACACCAACAGACCAGAAGAAGCAATCAGATTGATTGAAAACTTGGCCTGCAGCAACAACACCAAGAATGCAGATTTTCAGAGGATAAAACAAGCTGGTTTGGATGATGGGAATCAGATTGCTAAAGTAAAGGCTAAGCTGGACAGTATGCACAGTCTTCTGGTGGGAAAGAAATCAGTCCAATTCGCTGCAGAGGTGGAAACTTTCGAAAATTCTGAAGAATTTGAGCAAAAAGATGATAACTTCATCAATGGAGGTTTTCAGAACCAAAGGTTTGGGAATCAACAGTGGAACAGAGGATGTAGTGGCAACAATCAGAAGAGCACCTTCCCAGGAAACCAGAATGCAACTGATTATAATCCAATGCCACAGTTCCAAAAGACTGAAGTTGAGAAACCTTACCAAAACAGCAGGAATTATGGTTCTTCTTCCTACCAAACTGCGCCTCCACAAGACACTAAGATGGAAGCTATGTTGGAGCAGATACTTAAAGGACAGCAGAAGATGACAGTGAAATTCAATGGCAAGCTAGATTCACCGTACCAAGACCTGAATGGGAAAATTGAGAGTCTGAACTCTCACATGAAAACGTTTGATGTGCAGGTTGCTCAAACAGCAGGAGCTGTTCAGAGGCAAGAAGGATTCCTTCCTGGAAGGACTGATATCAATCCCAAGCATCATGTTAATGCCATCACAGTCAGGAGTGAAAAAGAGCTTGAAACAGTGCAGGAAAAGAGGCTGAGTGCATAGCAAATCGTACATCAGATGGAGTTTGAAGATGAAAATTTCGCAGTCTCAGAGATCAGTGACGAGCAACACCAGGTGGGTGACGCTCGTCATCCACTTCGAGCAGAAAATCGTGAATCATCACAGGTGAGTGGCGGTCGTCACCCACCCCAGAATGAAGATTTTTCGCCTGTAACTGCAATTAGCAGCAAGGAACAAGCGTATAAACCCAAGATACCCTTCCCCAAGCATCCTAGGAAGTCTAAACATGAGATAGAAGAAGCGAGATGCAAAGCTATGTTAGACAAGTTGATACTTGAGATCCCTCTTGTTGATGCAGTCAAGCTTTCACCAGCTCTAATAAGGTATGTAAAGAGAATGGTTGTAAATGGTGTAAGTCCTGAGGAAGGAGCGTTGCTTACCAGAGAAATCAGTGCAACTCTCTTAGGTACAATTCCAAAGATGAAGAAGAAGGTGCCTGTTTCTGAATAAGTCAGTGCCATCATTCAAAGCAGAATTCCAGAGAAGCTTTCTGATCCTGGAAACTTTGTACTTGATTGCTCAATCTCAACAGGACGTTTTCCTCATTCTCTATGTGATATAGGGTAAAGTATTAACTTAATGCCTTCCTCTGTTGCTGCTAGACATGGAATGACTGATTTCAAGCCAGATGGGATCTCTCTCATCCTAGCAGATCGATCCATAAGAAATCCAGAAGGTATCTTAAAAGATGTTCCTGTTAACATTGCAGGCTGTATAATTCCTACAGATTTTGTGGTTTTGAAATATGCTGAAGAACCTAAAGATCCTTTTATTCTTGGAAGATCATTCTTGGCTACTGCTGGTGCCATCATTGATGTGAAAAAGGGGAACATAAAGCTTGATTTGGGTGATGTTGTCATGAACTTTGACATGGATAAGTTAAGTGGAAGTTCTACCATTGATGGTGAAACCTTTTCTGTAAGGACTTTCAGAGATGAAGAGAATGTCATAGAGCATTCAGAAGACACTAGTGTTGGGTATGTCATTAAATCTGATACAAAGGGTCAAGTGAACAAGATGGCTATTGAAGAGGAAATTTCTGAAACTTCTGCAAAAGCTGTTGGGTTTGAGGATTGCAGTGAGGATCATATCTTCATGACTAGGCTTGAAGAAGAGGTTCCCATTCATGCCAAGTTGCTGGAGGAAGACGAGTTTGTGATGGAGGCAAGACTTGCAGAGCTGAACTGCATGAAACCTGCAGAAACTCGAACTGCTGGGTCAGTGACGACCGTCACTACCTGGCGACGCTCGTCACCAAACTGGACACAAAGGATCGACATGATCTTACAGCTACAAGTCCATCTGATGTTGCCAAACAGAAAATTCAACATTCCACAACCCAGAAACCTGCAACTAAACAAAGATATGCACTTCCTGGAACCAATTCCAAACCTCCTAATCTCATCAATAAGAATTTAAAAGGTGCAAAAGCTGCTTCACACTTATACAAGCAACGAGATTCTCGTATAATGCTTGGTGTTTCTTTTGATGATTCTGCAGGAAAACGAATTGTCCCACCCCCAGTCGAAACCCGCCCTGCTGATGTTCTTCACTTCCTTGGAAGAGTTCATGCATCTACTGCTTATAAACCACCATGGATGAGGAGACACTCTTCTCCAAGGCATTCATTGCAACCTTCTACTCCACCAGCTGTCTGAGCAGCATTCAAAGTCGAGCTAATGACTTTAAACAAGCGCTTAGTGGGAGGCAACCCACTGGTATGTTTTCTTTTTCATATACTTAGTTTTTTTTTCCATTACATAGCTAAAAAAAAAAAAAAACCAAAAACATGGGAAAAATCGAAAAACAAAAACCCAAAAGAGAGAGAGTTAGTTTGTCAGTTTGCTTTGATGATGTCTTGTGAACTTGTTGGACAATGGATTATGCTTTGTTTGGATGTTTTTGATGTGTGTTTTGAGTGCTCCAATAGTCTAACTTCGGAGTACACATGATGACACAACGTTTAAGCATCCAACTTGATGATTCTGAAGTAACAGACGTGGTGACGCTCGTCACCCGTCCCTTCGCGAGGTACCACTTTTCTGACACGGTTTTACAAGTTCTTATGCATTTTTTTTTACCAACTCTTGGCTTAATAACACTGGGGACAGTGTTGTTTAAGTCTGGGGGAGGTGGTTACTGACGTTGTGTGATTTGTGTCATGTTTATAGAGTCTTAAAGTTGAGTCAAAAACCTGTTTTTTATAGAGTCAAGTTTTTGAAATTGTCAGTTTTTCTTAGAACTAACCATAGGACGTTTATGCTTATAAGAACCATTGCCACAGTAGTTGATTACAAGTCTTACTAAGTTGAAAGTCATAGGTAGATCAGTCTAGCAATGAAGGTTTAGGTTTTTAGAGAATCTGGAAAATTTGCTGTTAGCTCTACCTTAATGAACTTTAAACTTCTTGTCTTGGGGCTTGATTCTTATTGATCTTGATTCTCTCTTTCAACACTGATAAGTATGCTTAGATGCAGTCATTCCTTGATCTTCCATGATGTAGTTTTTACTCCCTCCGTTTCAAAATAAGTGTCGTTTTAGAGTTTTATTTTTGTTTCACAAAGAGTGTCGTTTTGTATTTCCAATGCAATTTTCAAAACAAAAATCCTCTTTTAACCTTGTTATATTAATGTATTAATTAGAAAGAGAATGTTATTTTATGTGTGAACAAAGGGTAAAACAGAACTTTTAAAGCGTTTCTTAATTTGTGTGAAAAATGTCCAAAATGACACTTATTTTGAAACAGAGGGAGTAAGAGTTTAAGTCCATAAAATAGTGCATTCATGACCATGTCTCCTCACAAAGAACAACAATAATGAACAAACTCAAGAACTGTCTCCTCACAAGGAACACAAGTATTTTCATGACCATGGCTTTGAAAGTGAGTTTAATCAAATAAAAACTCAAACTCAAACCGCTAATTTTAATTCCAGAGAGGGAGAAAGAGACGGTATGTTGATATTATCAATAACAGTCAAACTTAAAATCCAATCTTGCCGATGATCTGAGATTCATGATCTTACTGGTGATAATTTGTTAAGATTTTTCAGAAAGCACATTGACTTAGAGAGAAAACAAAAATGCAAGAGACTTTTATGTAGGGGTGGGCACTTCGGTTTTTGGTTTAGTTTCGGTTTGGTTTCTTCGGTTTTACGGTTTATCGGTTTTACAAAAACTCAAACCATATAAAAGCCATATATATTTCGGTTCGGTATGGTTTGGTTTTTTATGGTTTGATATGGCTTGGTTTCGGTTTTTTGAAATTATACTATTTCGAAAATTTTTGATTCAAACTAATAGAAATAATAATAATAATTGCTATGAGTGAAATAAAAAAATAGGTTCAAAAAATAGAATCTAAATCATAACAAATTCATCAATAAGGACAGATTTCAAAACAGAGAAACAAATAAATTATCAAATCTTTCATAATCAATAATTATAAAACAATAAACAAATTTAGATTAAAATTTAATACCTATAACCTTGGAATTAGAACTAGAAGACTTGAATGTGAAAAAAAGAGTTAATCACGTTTTTATTGAAACATTAAGGTTTAATTTATTATTTATATCTAGATATTATTTATAAATATTATATTTTAAATTTATGAGTTAAGTTAATAAATTATAAAGATAACTAAGCCCAATAATAAAATATGTACCTAAACTAAATTAAGAAACTAAGAAAATATAAATAATTTAAAATTTAGTTTAAACACCGAAAAACCTTTTGGTTTGACGGTTTTGAACCAAACCAAATCTAAACCAAAGCTATAAAAAATTGATGGCCAAACGGATTTTTAGGTTTAATCATAACAAAACCATATTATTTTTTTCGGTTCGATATAGTTTGGTTTTTTCGATTATAGTTTTTGTGCCCACTCGTACTTTTATGAACCAAACTAAAACCTAATTGACAAAAAAAGAGTCCGATATTATTGCTTTGGATGTTAGAGGCGCTAAATATATATAGCTTTCTTGAGAGGTTATTTACTCATATATCATAAAGCAAATACAAAAATAAAATAAAGCTTAGCTGAGAAGAGATATACCGTATTTTTTATAAGTGATTTAGGTTTAGACATTTTTTTTTTGGATCTAAATCTTAATAAAAAGAAAGTTGTTACAAAAGTTTATTGATTTTATTATAGCAGGGATAAAGATAGCATATCCCTAACAAGTGATGTCTTGATTAAATTGAATACTGAATGATCCTCGTAAACCAGTCACGTTTATATGAAGTGAGAATGTGTCCGATCCACATAACACACCAGGTAAATAGCCTACTACTGTTGCAATTCAGCTAAATATTTGATATTTTTCATCCTCTTTTTCATCTTGATGTTTCATCTTGATGTTTCATCGTTGCTTCTTCTTCTTTGCTGACATGGAGCCATTGACATGGAGCAAAATAAGAGATAGACCCGAATAAAGTTTGGCGTATATTTGCAAATATTTAGTAAAGAAAACTTGAAACAAGCGAGATAATCAACTATATTTTATGTTTAGGGTTTTGTGTTGTTTTATTTAAATAAGAAGTCAGACTAAGTGTGTTTTATATACTTTGAGCCGCAAGTATAAGAACATCCTTGAGCTTTATCAAGAACCGAAGCAAGAAGGTTAATGTCCTCTTCATTTATACACGGGATGTATGATCTATTGAAATATGTTTTAGAATAAGGAGTTTCTTGGAGGCAATATAGGGTTAGAGTTGCATAACACCAATATAATTGTAATCAGTGGATCTAAATTTTATCGATTATAGTTAATAAAAGGAGTGTTGGACTTGGCGCTTTCCAAGTCACTTTGTGTGTTGCTCTGTTTTCTGCACTTACAATTGATATCAGAGCAGGCATCTGCTAAGGATTGTCTGTTCTTATTAATCAGGTGTGATTGTAGGACAAAGTATGGAAAACATGCAACATCTCGGCTCTGTGAAGACTCTGGTACTTGACGCTAAGAACTACGGTTGGTGGAAGGTCCAAATCAAGGCGTTAATCAAGGGTTATGATGAGGATACTTGGACAATGGTTGAAGAAGGATGGACGGAACCAACTGTTGTTGGTGTAGATGGTGTTGTAGCAAGAAAATCACGTCTGACCTGGACAGCAGAAGAAAAGGCTATGTCTAAGTTTAACTCAAAGGCATTGTCAATGATCTGGACCTCTCTTACCAAGATCAATTCAAGAAGGTGTAAGTATGTACTACAGCTAAAGAGGCTTGGGATGCACTACTGTATATGAAGGGACTTCAAATGTCAGAAGAACTCGAATGGATATGTTGGCTACACAATTTGAAACTCTCACAATGGGATCAGGAGAATCAATTGAGGAATTAGCGGTAAGCTCAATTTAATTACTAATGAAGCTCAAGTGTTGGGAAAAACCCGTAAGGATAAGAAGCTTAGTAAAGAAGTTCCTGGAAAGCTTGCCTGATATGTTTCAAGCTCACATATCGGCTATTAAAGTATCACGCAATTCTGGTGAGATGAAGTTCAAGGAGATTGTTGGGATGATGCAAGCCTATAAGATGCAGCAAACACAAAAAAACTCAGTCTAAAAGCAAAAGTGTTGCTTTCTCAGCCGAACAAGTAAATTCTTAAGAAACAGATCTGGATGAGCATGTTGGGATGATTGATATGCTCAAATTAATCCTTAGAGCTACTCTCTCAAATTAAGAGATCACGGTAGTACTTAGGGATCGAATCCACAAGGACTTGAGACTATCACTCAACAGATTTTAGATTCAAATAAAGCTAAGCAGTAGATGTTAAAATAAAACTAAGATATTTGCGAAATCAATGAATCAGGATGGTTGTTGGTTCTTAAAATTAATAGAGACAAGCGCTAGGCAATGGGAAATTCGCAGGTTGACATAAATCGCAGACCACGGACTGAAAGGAATATTTATTAAAACCGTTCTATAACTCGAAACACTAATGTAAAACCAATCGACTTCCGTCGCAGAGATTAACTATGATCAGATTCCATACTTCCAAATTTCTTTGCAAATTCTAACAACCTAAACATACATTATAGATCAGGTTCGATAAGTTCACAAAACCACTAATCCAAATTCCTTTGCAACTAGTTATTTTGCTCATCTAAGATAGTTCTGGTGATTAATAATGTTTCCACATCTATTAAACAACCTAAGATCTGATTTCTAGGTGATCAATCTTAAAACCAGTATTAAAGCAATCAAGATGAAGAACCAAATGATTTATCCTTCCAGTTTTGAAGTTCTAACAATTCATTATCAACCTTTGAATAATCCAAAACCTAACTAGCAGATTACTCAGACATAGCAGGTGAAACACAAATCATGACTGAATGATATTGCATTAAGAAAATAGAGTAAAAGATTAAAGGGGTTCGAAATTCTTCTCTACAGAGTATGGATTTGTCTCCCCAAAAGCTCTCAATCTAATCTCTCTCTCTGTCTCAATAATTCTCAGAAATATCTGCCTAACAATGGCTTAGAAAACCTAAATACAAGTCTAAACACGAACTGGGGCAGAAGTGCAAATAGTGGGAAACTTCTGGGTCAAGTTGCAATTTCTTCTAATGAGATTTAACGCTTCTTCGCAACCACGATCGGTGTCGATCGACACCAAGAGGTGGGTGTCGATCGACACCTTGCTCTTTAATGCCCTCCGACTTGGTCTTTTCAGCAACAACTTCAGTATAGCTCCAAAAGGTTCCAGAATCCACAATTATGCTCCATTCGTACCTAAACCTGCAAAGACTCTATAGGACTCGAAAAATACCAAAAAGACTCTATAAACAGGACTTATATCATGGTCAAAAACCAGCAAAAACCATGATATATCAACTCCCCCAGACTTAGCTTTTGCTTGCCCTCAAGCAAACATCAGACACATAATAAGGTCAAGGTTTGAAAACAAGAAACAGTCAGTCAGTCATCAGGAACACCACACTAGTTAGAGCTTTCGAATCCACATACCACAGAGTCAACACAAGATCAAATTTCAGTCTAATCATCACAATCTTAGCAAATCTCTCAAGTCCAGTCCAAATCCCTTCAAGAAATCTGAAATTTCTACTGCTAACTCCTTATTTTTATCTAAGTGTGATATCTCATCAGGGCTCTATCATCTCAATCACTTTACAGATTCTTTTCCCTTCCTAAACATCTGAACAAAGCAATCTCAACACAACTCTCCTATTTTCTCTTCCCTTGATCTTTTCCTTTGGATATTTTCGATTTTTCACTTCTTTTTCTCAACTTTTACAATCTAAGATATGGTGTTACTCAATACTTGTGTTCCTTGTGAGGAGACAGGTTCTTGAGTGTGTTCACTACTGTTGTTCCTTGTGAGGAGACAGGGTCATGAATGCACCATTCTTTGGACTTAAACTTTTAAAAACTACATCAGGGAAGATCAAAGAGAGACTGTACTTTAACCTTATTGTCAGTGTTAAAAGAGAGAATCAAGATCAATAAGAATCAATCACCAAGACAAGAAGTTTAAAGTTCATTAAGGTGGAGCTAACAGCAAATTTTCCAGATTCTCTAAGAACCTAAACCTTCATTGCTAGACTGATCTACATATGACTTTCAACTTAGTGAGACTTGTAATCAACAACTGTGGCAATGGTTCTTATCAGCAAAAACGTCCTATGGTTAGTTCCAAGAAAAACTAACAGTTTCAAAATTTTTTGACTCAACAAAACAGGTTTTGACTCAACTTTGAGACTCTATAAGTACAAAACAATGTAAATAATGTCAGCAACGACCTCCCCCAGACTTAAACAACACTGTCCCCAGTGTTATTAAGCAAGGAGTTGGTAGAAAGAGGTAATGAAACGGTTTTTACATAGATGAGAAAGTGGTACCTGTGATTGCGCGTGGTGTCGATCGACACCACATGGTTGGTGTCGATCGACACCCTGTCCGAAAACAGAATGGGATGACCCAAACATGTATACTTGTTGCAAGTTAGATTGTTAGCTGATGTTCTCCAAAGTCAGGACTGTTAAGAACACTCAAGCAAACAATTAAAAGCAACAACATAATCCATAATCTCATCAGTTCAAACAGATTTCAAAACCAAATACCAAGCTGACAAACTGACTCAAAGCAAAGACACAAAAAACTGACTCAACAGAAAATGAAAAAGAACAAAGGGAAAAGGAAAAGTAACCAGGTAACATAGAGGAACTAGTCCTCATCATCAGGATCAGGTGAATGTGGGCGAACACAACCGCAGTTGGAGAGCACCGAGACAGCGTTCCACAATGCCTGAATACTCTGCACCATATAGCGCTGAAAAGTGGCCTGCTCCATCGGAATCTCGGGGGTCGGTGGAAGTGTATGGCGACCAATCGGCGGAGGCAACGTACGTGGTAGTGACAGATGATGAGAGGAATCTCCAGCATGACCCTCAACAGGTGTATCCTCAGCAGCAGAAGCAGCAGCGCGGGAAGATCCTCCTCTACGCCTAGTAGCTGGCGCAGATCGTAGCAGTGTAGCATCGGGCTGGAAGCTGAGGGAGTCCGTCTGCAGTGTAGTGAGAGCAGTCTGAGGTAGCGGAATGAGGCATCGCTGACCAGTGTGACTAACAAAGCTCCAAAGTGGCTCATCTCCTGCGATCCAATGTGTCCTCCTCAAATAATCCAGGTCAATGAGGTGGCGCTCAGACACAACTCTGCAAGTCGAAGTGTCAATGCGGAAATGGCGGAAGATGGGGGTGAGGAGACTGCCAATACTCTCGGGCTTGCCCCGAGCTCCAGTGAACGCCTTGGTCTTCAGCGAAGCCAAGTGATGGGCAAAAATGGCCCCATGTTGACATCGCTGTCAACTGGGTACTCCTCTGTCAGAACATCCTCAATGCCGTAATACAGGAGAGTCAGCTCAGAAACTCTCATCTTCCCTGGCTCAGACTTGCACAGGAGAGTAGTGGAGAAAAGGCGGACCAGGTAGCGCAGCAGCGGGTGGCGCACATCAGTCTGAGTAGAACGCCTGGAGTCATAAACTCCATTCCCGAAATGGGACCAGTAACTCTGCAGGTCAGGAAACGGCGTTGGGAGGGAGACGCCGGTGCGCTCTGGATCGAACCCGAAGATGGTACAGAGCTCAGGAAATGTGATCCTGCATCTGACGCCTCTGATGAGGAATGTGAGAGTGCCCTCATCTGCTCTCCTCACGATGTCATTGGTGTAATACACCCTCGCTGTGGCAATGAACTGTCGGACTAGCTCAGGATATAGATCATATTGCTTGGTCGCCATGGTACCCAAGCCAATCTTCTGCAGCACGCGCAGAGCTTCCTCCTTGAGCCCGAGGCGGTGCAATGTAGCCTCATCTGCGAATCGTGTCGGCGCAAAGTCCATCTTGAGCCACGCGTTGTAGAACAATGTGTCGTAGTCATCCCACTCTTCGCTGATGTAGCGGAAAATGCAATCGCGCTTTGCGACTTTCTTCGCCGGAGTATCCTCCCAAGCTCTCTCCATTGGGATTCTCAACCCTTCTCTCCGAGGCCATGAAGGAAGTGCTGGTATAGTAGGTGCGGGGTTGGAGGATTCTCCTGTCTCCGTGCGTGATCGTTTGCTGTTTCGTGGAGCCATCTGATTAATGAGGGTGTCGATCGACACCAGGGGGTGGGTGTCGATCGACACTAGCCAGTGCCGATCAGGGTGTCGATCATGGTCGACAGGTGCTCGCCTCGACACCCTGCCTTTTTTTTTTTTTTTGACTTTAAACACAATGCCACGAAAATAAGTTAGTAAAAATCAAAAATTAGACTAAGTATGTACACTTACCAGTGGATTGCCTCCCACCAAGCGCTCGTTTAACGTCATTAGCTTGACTGTCCTCAGGATCAGACTGTGGGTGCATCTGCCAAAGGTACAATCTGTCCTTCGGGAATTGCGGCTTGCGCCCAGTAATGTTTCACCCTTTGCCCATTGACAACAAATTCCCTGCCTTCTAGAGTTGACAGAACAACTGCGCCATATGGTCTAGCTTCTTTGACTGTGAAAGGACCTGACCAACGAGAACGCAATTTTCCAGGAAATAATTGTAAACGTGAGTTATACAAAAGTACCTGGTCATTTGGTTCAAAGTGTCTGGCAAGGATATTTTTGTCGTGGTAAGCTTTGGTCCTCTCCTTGTACAGCTTTGAGTTCTCATAAGCATGATGCCTGATCTCATCTAACTCATTGAGCTGTATCTGGCGCCTCTCTGCTGCGGATTTCCAGTCAAAGTTCATCTTCTTAACAGCCCAACTTGCTTTGTGTTCAAGCTCCACTGGAAGGTGACATGCTTTCTCATAAAGCAGATGGAATGGTGTGGCGCCAAGTGGTGTCTTGAATGCTGTCCTGTAGGCCCAAAGTGCATCATCTAGCTTGACAGACCAGTCTTTTCTAGTCTTCCCTACTGCCTTCTCCAGGATCTCCTTGATTTGCCTGTTGGAAACTTCAACCTGACCACTTGTCTGAGGGTGATAAGGTGTAGCAACCTTGTGATGAACTCCATACTTGAGCAGCAGCTTCTCAAACACTCTATTGATAAAGTGTTTTCCACCATCACTGATCACAATCCGTGGCACTCCAAACCTGGGGAAAATGATGGTTTTGAACAGCTTCAGGACCACTGCAGCATCATTGTGTGGACTGGCAATAGCTTCTACCCATTTGGAGGCATAGTCCACTTCAACCAGTATGTATTTGTTCCCATAGGATGAAGGAAAGGGTCCCATAAAATCTATGCCCCAGCAGTCAAAAACTTCAACTTCAAGTATGAAGTTCTGTGGCATCTCATGTCTTCTACTGATCTTCCCTCTCCTTTGGCAGACATCACATTGTGAGATGAATGTCTGAGCATCCTTGAACATTGTAGGCCACCAGAACCCTGCTTGTAGAACCTTGGAGACAGTCTTAAAGGTAGCAAGGTGTCCTGCATACTCAGAGCCATGGCAGTGGAAAAGCACATTCTGAACTTCAGTTTCTGCAAGGCATCTTCTGTAGATTCCATCTAAACAATACTTGTACAAGTATGGTTCATCCCAGTAGTATCTCCTTAGTTCCCTCATAAATTTCTTTTTCTCATATCCTTTGAGAGTGTCAGTGACCTCGTCTGCAGCTAGGTAGTTGGCAATATCAGCATACCAAGGCCTAGAAGAGGTTGCAACTGTGAAGATAAGCTGAGAGAAAACATCATGCAGGATCTGTTGAAGCTTAGTTGCAGTTTGGGACTGGTGTCGATCGACACCGTATGGGGTGTGTCGATCGACACTGGGTAGCAACGACCTGGGTGGCGAGGGAGATGTCGATCCTGGTCGATTATGGCTCGCGTCGAGATTGGTGTCGATCGACACCAAGTGGTGGGTGTCGATCGACACTTTGTTTGCAGTTCGAGAAAACTGCAGTGCATCCGTATCTGAAGTCTGCAATCTTGCCTCAATGAGACATATGTTCTCCTCTGGTAGGAAATCATCAATGGGACGTTATCTTCAATTCTAATCCTCGAGAGATGGTCTGCTACTCCATTCTCAACCCCTTTCTTGTCCCTTATCTCAATGTCAAATTCTTGCAGCAACAAAATCCATCTCAGCAGTCTTGGTTTTGCATCTTTCTTCTGCATCAAGAACTTGAGAGCAGAGTGATCAGTGTGCACAATTACCTTAGATCCAACCAGGTACTGTCTGAACTTTTCAAATGCAAATACTACAGCCAACAATTCCTTCTCTGTAGTTGCATAGTTCTTTTGAGCATCATCCAGTGTTCTGCTTGCATAGTAGATTGCATGAAGCTTCTTGTCTTTTCTCTGACCCAATACTGCGCCCACTGCAAAATCTGAAGCATCACACATCACCTCAAATGGTAGATCCCAATCAGGAGGTTGTACAATAGGGACGCTTACTAAAGCCTGCTTGATTTGCTGGAAGGCTGAATGACATTCTTCAGTAAATTCAAACTTCACATCCTTGCAAAGCAGAGTTGTAAGTGGTCTTGCAATCTTACTGAAATCCTTAATGAACCTTCTGTAAAATCCAGCATGTCCTAGAAATCTCCTGACTGACTTCACACAATCTGGAGGCTGTAAACTGGTCATCACTTCGATCTTGCTCTGTCTACCTCAATACCCTCTCCAGAAACTCGATGCCCAAGCACAATCCCATCTCTGACCATAAAATGACACTTTTCCCAGTTCAGAACTAGATGCTTTTCTTCACACTGATAGGGTTCAGGTTTACCCAAATAAAACTACTGCAAGTGCACAGCAAAAGCAGTTGTAGTACAAGGGGTATCGAAATCCCAAGAGAGTAATGCTAACTACACTATCAATTATAGATTTGGACTAAGCTAAGCGAAATATGATGTATGTAATGCGAATGAATAATTAGAAATAAGCAAACGATGGTATGATATGTTCTAAGTTCAGGAAGACTAAAAGCGCTAAGCTAGGGTAATTCGCAGGTATGAATCCAAGAATGCAGAATGCAGGGAATCAGGAATGATTAAGAACCGTTTTTAAACATGAATCTCTAATGCATAACTAATCAATTCTCATTGCAGAAGTTATCTATACCTAGATCACAGAGTTTCAAATCTCTTTGCAAACCCTAACAACCTAAGTATGCAGGAATGATCAGATTCAATTGTTTACAAAACTCCTAAGCCAAATCTCTTTGTACTAAGTTGTTTTGCTCATCAAATACTAGTTCAGATTATGAATAATGCTCTCACATATATTTAACAACCTACGATTTTCGGATTCCTAGATGATGTGTCTCAGAAATTCGATTTTAAAGCAAGCAGAGATGAAAAACCATGAGATAATCCTAACAGATAGCGATTCTACACTCTTTTCATCAACCTTTGAAAAACCCTAACTTAACTAGCAAATTACTCAGACATGATTATGAGATCACAAAACATAACTGAATAAAATTGCATTAAGAGAAAGAGTAGAAAACAAAGGGGGTTCGAAATCTTCTCTAAAGAGTACAGGATTTCTCCCCAAAAAGCTCTGAATAAAATCTCTCTCTAGCTCTCTCAATTCTCAAAAACTCAGATTCTTGCCAACAGTGGCTGAAAAACCTAAAATATAGGGGCTAAACACGATCTGGGGTCTTCATATAAATAAAGGAAACTTCTGGGTAAGTTCTGCAATTCTTCTTGATACTTTTAACAAATAGCCATGCTCCTTCCTATCTGGGTGACGAGCGTCACCGATGGGGTGACGATCGTCACCATATGGGATACTTTTCTGCTTTGAGCTTGGTACTTCGTGGCTTCAACTCAGAATGCTCCAAAAGGTTCCAATATCTCCAATTATGCTCCAGACATGCTTTAACCTGCAAAGACTCTTCTAGGACTCTAAAAAGACCAAAAAGACTCAATAAAAAGAACTTATATCATGGTTAAAAACCATAAAAACCATGATATATCAACTCCCCCAGACTTAGCTTTTGCTTGCCCTCAAGCAAACATCAGATAGAGTACAAGGTCGAGGTTTGAAAACAAGAAACAGTCAGTCAGTCATCATGAACACCATACTAGTTTGAACTTTCGAATCCACATACCACAGAGTCAACACAAGATCAAATTTCAGTCTAATTATCACAAGCTTAGCAAATCTTTCAAGTCCAGTCCAAATCCCTTCAAGAAATCCGAAATTTCTACTGTTAACGCCTTATTTTTTTATCTAAGTGTGATATCTTATCAAGGCTCTATCATCTCAATCACTTTACAGATTCTTTTCCCTTCCTAGCAACTGAACAAATCAATCTCAACACAGCTCTCCTATTTTCTCTTCCCTTGATCTTTTTCTTTAGGATATTTTCGATTTTTCACTTCTTTTTCTCAACTTTTACACTCTAAGACATGGTGCTACTCAATACTTGTGTTCCTTGTGAAGAGACAGGTTCTTGAGTGTGTTCACTACTGTTGTTCCTTGTGAGGAGACAGGGTCATGAATGCACCATTCTTTAGACTTAATCCTTTTTTTTTAAAAAAAAAAAAAAACTACATCAGGAAAAATCAAAGAGAGACTGTATTTTAACCTTATTGTCAGTGCTTAAAGAGAGAATCAAGATTAATAAGAATCAATCACCAAGACAAGAAATTTAAAGTTCATTAAGGTGGAGCTAACAGCAAATTTTCCAGATTCTCTAAGAACCTAAACCTTCATTGCTAGACTGATCTACCTATGACTTTCAACTTAGTAAGACTTGTAATCAACTATTGTGGCAATGGTTCTTATCAGCAAAAACGTCCTATGGCTAGTTCCAAGAAAAACTGACAATTTCAAAAATTTTGACTCTAGAAAAACAGGTTTTTGACTCAACTTTAAGACTCTATAAACATGACACAAAGCACACAACGTCAGTAACCACCTCCCCCAGACTTAAACAACACTGTCCCCAGTGTTATTAAGCCAAAAGTTGGTCAAAATGAAGCATGAGAACGTGTAACACCAAGGTGGAAAAGTGGTACCTCGTGAAGGAGCTAGTGACGAGCGTCACCATATTGGTGACGAGCGTCACTACTCTGAAACTTCAGAAATCGTCATGTTGGATGTTTAAATGCTATGCCATCATGTGTAGTCCGAAGTCAAACTGTAAGAGCACTAAAAACACACATCAAAACATCCAAACAAAGCATAATCCATGATCCAACAAGTTCACAAGACATCATCCAAGCAAACTGAACAAAGTGACTCTTTTTTTTTTTTCGATTTTTTTTTTTTTTTTTTTTTGGTGTTTTTGGGGTTTTTTTTTTTTTAGCTATGTAATAGAAAACTAAACTAATATATGAAAAAGAAAACTTACCAGTGGGTTGCCTCCCACTAAGCGCTTGTTTAAAGTCACTAGCTCGACTTTGAATGCTGCTCAGACAGCTGGTGGAGCAGAAGGTGGCATTGAATGCCTTGGAGAAGAATGTCTCCTCATCCATGGTGGTTTGTAAGCAGTAGATGTATGAACACTTCCAAGGAAGTGAGGAACATCAGCAGAGTGGGTCGTGACTGTGGGTGGGACATTTCGTTTTCCTGCAGAATCATCAAAAGAAACACCAAGCATTCTACGAAAATCTCGTTGCTTGCATAAGTGTGAAGCAGCTTTTTCACCTTTTAAATTCTTATTGATGAGATTAGGAGGTTTGGAACTGGTTCCAGGAAGTGCATACCTTTGCCTAGTTGCAGGTTTTTGGGTTGTGGAATGGTGAATTTTTGAATTGGCAACATATGATGGACTTGTAGCTGTAAAATCACGTTGCTGCTTTGTGTTCAGGTTGGTGACGAGCGTCACCAGGTCAGTGACGCTCGTCACTGACTCTACAGTTCGAGTTTCTGCAGTTTTCCTGCAATTCAGCTCTGCAAGTGTTGCTTCCATCACAAACACGTCTTCCTCCAGCAATTTGGCATTCATTGGAACCTCTTTTTCAAGCCTAGTCATGAAGATATGATCCTCACTGCAATCCTCAAACCCAACAGCTTCTGCAGAAGTTTCAGATATTGGCTCTTCAACAGCCATCTTGCTCACTTGCCTACTAATATCTGATTCATTGACACACTCAGCAATAGTGTCTTCTGAATGCTCCATGACAGTCTCTTCATCTCTGGAAGTTCTTACAGAAAAGGTCTGACCATCAATGGTAGAACTCTTTCTTAACTTATCCATGTCAAAGTTCATGACAACATCACCAAGATCAAGCTCAATGTTCCCCTTTCTAACATCAATGATGGCTCCAGCAGTAGCCAAGAATGGTCTTCCCAGAATAAGAGGATCTTTAGGTTCTTCAGCATATTTCAGAACCACAAAATCTGTAGGAATTATGCAGCCTTCAATGTTAACATGAACATTCTCTAACATGCCTTCTGGGGTCCTTATGGATCGATCTGCTAGGATGAGAGAGATCCCAGCTGGCTTGAAATCAGTCATTCCAAGTCTAGCAGCAACAGAGAAAGGCATCAAGTTAATACTTGACCCTAGATCACATAGAGAGTGGGGAAAACGTCCTGCAGATATTGAGCAATCAAGCACAAAGGTCCCTGGATCAGATAGCTTCTCTGGAACTCTGCTTTGAGTGATGGTATTGACTTGTTCAGAAACAGTCACCTTCTTCTTCTTCTTTGGAACTGTGCCTAAGAGAATTGCACTGATGTCTCTGGTAAGCAATGCTTCTTCCTCAGGACTTACACCATTCACAACCATTCTCTTTACATACCTTTTTAGAGCTGGTGAAAGCTTGACTGCACCAACAAAAGGGATCTCAAGCATCAGCTTGTCTATCATAGCTTTACATCTGGCTTCTTCTATCTCTTGTTTAGACTTCCTAGGATGCTTAGGGAATGGTGTTTTGGGTTTATAGACACGTTCCTGGTCATAATTTGCAGTTACAGGCGAAGCAGCTTCGTTCTGGGGTGGGTGACGACCGTCACCAGGGGGGTGACGCTCGTCACTCACTTGTGACAACCCCCGATACCCTTGTAGGTTGGTGACGAGCGTCACTCCTCCTTGGTGACGCTCGTCACTCACCTCTGAGACAGAAAAATTTTCATCTTCAGACTCCATGAGTTGCACGATCTGTTCTGCACTCAACCTCTTTTTCTGCACTGTTTTAAGCTCCTTTTCATTCCTGACTGTGATGGCATTAACCTGATGCTTGGGATTGATATCAGTCCTTCCAGGAAGAAATCCCTCTTGCCTTTGAACAGCTCCTGCAGTTTGAGCAACCTGCACATCAAACTTCTTCATGTGAGAGTTCAGGCTCTCAATTTTTCCATTCAGGTCTTGATACAGCGAATCTAGCTTGCCATTGAAGTTCATTGTCATCTTCTGCTGTCCTTCAAGTACCTGCTCCAGCATAGCTTCCATTTTAATTTCTTGTGGAGGTGCAGTTTGGTAGGAAGAAGAACCATAATACCTGCTGTTTTGGTAAGGTTTCTCAACTTCAGTCTTCTGGAATGGGGGCTTAGGAGTGTAACCAGGCGTGCTCTGTCCTCCTGTAAAGGTACTCTGCTGATTATTGCTGTTGTAGCCTCTGTTCCATTGCTGATTTCCAAACTTTTGGCTCTGAAACCCCCCTCCATTGATGAAATTAACATCTTTCTGCTCAAATTCTTCAGGATTTTCGAAACTCTCCACTTCTGCAGCAAACTGAACTGACTTCTTTCCCACCAAAAGGCTGTGCATGCTGTCCAACTTAGCCTTAACTTCAGCTATTTGGTTTCCATCATTCAAACCAGCCTGCTGCTTTCTCTGAAATCTGCATTTTTAGTGCTGTTACTGCAGGCCAAGTTTTCAATCAATCTTACAGCTTCTTCTGGTCTGTTGGTGTTGAAGTTTCCTGCACTTGCTGCATCCAGCGCCATCTGATATTTCCAGTCAATGCCTCTGAAGAAGATACCAAGCAGTTGCACTTGATTGAAACCATGATGAGGGCAGTCCCTTTGATAAGACTTGAACCTGAT
The DNA here is from genome assembly GCA_911865555.2 of Thlaspi arvense. Lineage (NCBI taxonomy): Eukaryota > Viridiplantae > Streptophyta > Magnoliopsida > Brassicales > Brassicaceae > Thlaspi > Thlaspi arvense. The sequence goes on along the minus strand of OU466863.1, from coordinate 23,778,702 downwards.
CCAAGAAGCCTTAAAAGCTTCAGTAGGGCCTTGTGTAAAGGAAGCAATTTTCGTCCTCATGTCCTCTGACCTTGAATCATCATAGAAGTTATTCAGAAAAGCATTCTTGGTGTCCTCCCAAGTAGTTAGTGAAGCAGGTTCCAGTTGCTTCAGCCAATATGCAGCTTCTCCTCCAAGAGAGTAGGGAAAAAGCTTGCAGAACAGAAAGTCATTGCTAACCCCATTAGCTTTGACACTGGAAGCCAAGTCCTCAAATCTCTCAATGTGATCCATAGGATGCTCATGAGGTAAACTATGGAAGGGATGCTGGCCAACCAGCTGATAGTAGACTGGTTTAACCTCAAAATCGTTCCTCTGGAAGGCAGGAGGTCGGATTGCAGCTCTGTTGGCATAGAACTGATCAGGTCTGTTGTAGTCACCTAGAGTCCTCTGAACAAAACGCCCAGCAGCGTTATTGACAGCAGCAGGGACCCCCACATTCTCAGCCACTTGCTGAACCTGCTGTTCAACAATGACATTCCCCTCTTGATCAATTCTCTGCCCCTCTTCGTTCCTCCTATTTCCTTCCCTGTCAACCAAGTGACCTTCTGCATCTTCAACCAAGATCAGTGGAGCGACCATTGTAGATTGCTTCTTAGCTTTCCTGTTAGTTCTCTCCAACCTAGCAAGCTCGTCGATGCTCAAAGTCACAAGCTCCTTCTCTTTGTTGCTTCTGGTTCTGCGATTAGGCATACACCTGAAACAGGAACAAAGAAAAGTAGCTGAAAATCAGTAAACAAATAAAAACTTAGACAAAATCCTAATACTAAAAATCGATAGGCAGCTATTACTCCCCGGCAACGGCGCCAAAAACTTGATAGGGTTCAGGTTTTACCCAAATAAAACTACTGCAAGTGCACAGCAAAAGCAGTTGTAGTACAAGGGGTATCGAAATCCCAAGAGAGTAATGCTAACTACACTATCAATTATAGATTTGGACTAAGCTAAGCGAAATATGATGTATGTAATGCGAATGAATAATTAGAAATAAGCAAACGATGGTATGATATGTTCTAAGTTCAGGAAGACTAAAAGCGCTAAGCTAGGATAATTCGCAGGTATGAATCCAAGAATGCAGAATGCAGGGAATCAGGAATGATTAAGAACCGTTTTTAAACATGAATCTCTAATGCATAACTAATCAATTCTCATCGCAGAAGTTATCTATACCTAGATCACAGAGTTTCAAATCTCTTTGCAAACCGTAACAACCTAAGTATGCAGGAATGATCAGATTCAATTGTTTACAAAACTCCTAAGCCAAATCTCTTTGTACTAAGTTGTTTTGCTCATCAAATACTAGTTCAGATTATGAATAATGCTCTCACATATATTTAACAACCTATGATTTTCGGATTCCTAGATGATGTGTCTCAGAAATTCGATTTTAAAGCAAGCAGAGATGAAAAACCATGAGATAATCCTAACAGATAGCGATTCTACACTCTTTTCATCAACCTTTGAAAAACCCTAACTTAACTAGCAAATTACTCAGACATGATTATGAGATCACAAAACATAACTGAATAAAATTGCATTAAGAGAAAGAGTAGAAAACAAAGGGGGTTCGAAATCTTCTCTAAAGAGTACAGGATTTGTCTCCCCAAAAAGCTCTGAATAAAATCTCTCTCTAGCTCTCTCAATTCTCAAAAACTCAGATTCTTGCCAACAGTGGCTGAAAAACCTAAAATATAGGGGCTAAACACGATCTGGGATCTTCATATAAATAAAGGAAACTTTTGGGTAAGTTCTGCAATTCTTCTTGATACTTTTAACAAATAGCCACGCTCCTTCCTATCTGGGTGACGAGCGTCACCGATGGGGTGACGATCGTCACCATATGGGATACTTTTCTGCTTCGAGCTTGGTACTTCGTGGCTTCAACTCAGAATGCTCCAAAAGGTTCCAATATCTCCAATTATGCTCCAGACATGCTTTAACCTGCAAAGACTCTTCTAGGACTCTAAAAAGACCAAAAAGACTCAATAAAAAGAACTTATATCATGGTTAAAAACCATAAAAACCATGATATATCACACACCTAGCGAGCACTTGACAGAGGTTGTCAAGGCAGTCCTTAAAAGATGATCCATACACTGAGAAGTCATCCATGAAAACCTCCATATACTTCTCAATCATGTCTGTGAAGATGGACACATCTCTGGAATGTCGCAGGAGCATTACAAAGTCCAAATGGCATTCTGCGATATGCAAATGTACCATAAGAACAAGTGAATGTAGTCTTCTCCTGATCATCTAGGTGGATAGGGATCTGAAAGAAGCCAGAGTAGCCATCCAGGAAGCAGTAATAGGAGTGGTTCACCAACCTCTCTAGCATCTGATCAATGAATGGCAGTGGGAAGTGATCCTTTCTTGTAGCAGAATTGAGCTTCCTGTAGTCAATACACATCCTGTGCCCAGTGATGGTCCTTGTGGGGATTAACTCATTCTTCTCATTTTTCACCACTGTCACTCCTCCCTTCTTGGGAACCACATGTACTGGACTGACCCACGTGCTGTCTGAAATCGGGTAAATGATCCCAGCAGCCAGAAGCTTCATGATCTCCTTCTGCACCACATCCTGCAAGTTCGGATTTAGCCTCCTCTGGTTCTCGATTGACGACTTTGACTCATCCTCAAGATGTATCCTGTGCATGCACAACTCTGGAGAGATACCTGAAATGTCATCAAGAGAATAGCCAAGAGCCTTGCGAAAAGTGCGCAGCTTGCTTAGCAGTAAAGTGAGCTCTGCATTGTTTAAGGTAGCACTAACTATTACAGGATAAGTAAAGTTAGGTCCTAGAAAGGCATACCTTAGACCTGCAGGAAGCTGTTTGAGTTCGATTTTGGGAGCTTTTTCTTCACTCCAATCACCTTGCTTTGCAGCTTTTACAGATGTCCCAACCAGCTCTTGTTGTGCAACCAGCTGCATGACCTGCTCATTTGCATCTATCATCTTGACATACCCAGTAGCAATGTTGTCTAGATGTTCTGTTGATTCTGCAGAAACTGTCAATGCCCTCTCCAAAGGGTCTGCAGGATGCATCTCTTGGAAGATTTCCTCTGCAAGACTGGTGAGAGAGTCCACATAGAATGTGTGGCCATCTATTGTTGGCCTCTGCATCAACTTGTCCATGTCAAAATGCATCACCAAATCGCCTACATTCAGGGCAATTCTCCCTTTCCTGACATCGATGATGGCGCCTGCAGTAGCCAGAAATGGTCTTCCCAATATCAAGGGATCTTTTGGTTCTTCACCATAAGCCAGAACCACAAAGTCTGTGGGAATCACACAGTCTCCCACTTTGACTGGTACATCTTCTAAAATGCCTTCAGGGATCCTTAGAGACCTGTCTGCTAGGATGAGAGATATTCTGGTTGGCTGGAAGTCGGTCATGCCTAAACTGACAGCAACTGAATAAGGCATCAGGTTGACACTTGACCCTAGATCACATAATGACCTCTCAAACCTCTCAGAAAAGATTGTGCAATCCAGAACAAAACTCCCAGGATCAGTCATCTTCTCTGTTATCTTATTCTGAATCACTGCACTCACTTGTTCTGAAATCATCATTGTTCCTTGTTCCAGCCCCAAATTCTTGGTCATCATCCTTTTCACATATCTCTTTATCACAGGTGTTGTCCTTATGACATCTATCAAAGGGATCTCAACCACAAGCTTATCCATGATAGCTTTGATCCTAGCATCCTCCAGTTCCTGTTTAGACTTCTTCTGGTTCCTTGGATAAGGCACCTTTGGCTTGTAGACCCTTTCTTCTGCACTTTCTGGAGTCTGAGAACTCGGAGTTTGCTTCTGTGGTGGGCGTCGATCGACACCAGGGGGTGGGTGTCGATCGACACAGGTTCCTGAGAGTGGTGTCGATCCGGTGTCGGGCAGCTTGTCGACCTCGGTCGATATCCGTTCGCTTCGAGTCGAGGAGTCGCGAATTTCCTCTGGTGTCGATCGACACTGAGGGGTTGGTGTCGATCGACACTCTTCGAAATTTTCGAAATCTTCATCTTCAAACTCCTGCAGCTGCTCGAAACCTTCTGTACTAAAGCCCTTTTTCTGCACTGGTTGCAGATTCTTTCCACTCCTCAGCGTAATGGCGTTAACAGAGTGTCTTGGATTGGTGTTTGTCCTTCCTGGAAGGAATCCATCCTGTCTTTTCACAGCCCCAGCAGTTTGAGCCACTTGAGTATCCAAAGTCTTCACATGAGTGTTCAGAGCTTCGATTTTTCCATTCAGATCTTGATACAGGGCGTCAATCTTGCCATTGAAGTCAATTGTAATCTTTTGCTGACCTTCTAGCAACTGTTCAAGCATGGCTTCCATTTTGCTTGAAGCTGATGGTGCTGGTGCAGGCTGATAGGATGAGGAACCATAGTTCCTGTTGAAGTTGTTATTCTGATAAGGCTTTTGGTACTCAGACTTCTGAAACTGAGGCTTGGGAGTGTAGCCAGTAGAACTCTGGTTTCCTGTGAAATTGTTTCTCTGCATATTCCCACTGAAGCCTCTGTTTCCTTGCTGATTGTTGTACCTTTGTCCTTGGAAACCAGCTCCATTGATGTAGTTGACATCTTCTTCTTCAAACTCCTCAAGCTCAAATGTCTCAACCTCAGCAGCAAACTGAACAGACTTCTTTCCAACCAGGAGATTATGCACAGAGTCCAACTTGGCTTTCATCTCAGCAACAAACTGACTACTTCCTGCTCCCCCAACGTTTTTCTGTCTCTCAAAATCAGCATTCTTTGTGCTGTTGCTGGAAGCTAGGTTCTCTATCAACTTGATGGCATCAGCTGGGACTCTTGTGTTGAAGTTCCCATTGCTCGCTGCATCCAGAACCATCTGGTATTTCCAGTCAACACCTCTGAAAAAGATTCCCAGCAGCTGTACTTCATTAAATCCACGATGTGGGCAGTCCCTTTGGTACAGCTTAAATCTAACCCATGCTGCCTTAAAAGCTTCTGTTGGACCTTGGGAGAATGTGGCGATATTTCTCCTCAACTCTTCTGACCTTGCATCATCATAGAAGTTGTTGAGGAAAGCAGATTTAGTGTCCTCCCATGTAGTCAAAGAAGCAGGTGCCAGCTTTTTGAGCCAATGTGCTGCATCTCCTTCCAAAGAGTGAGGGAAAAGCTTGCAGAATAGGAAGTCATTGGGGACTCCATTGGCTTTAACACTTGAAGCCAGGTCTTCAAACTTCTCAATGTGGTCCATTGGATGTTCATGTGGAAGTCCATGGAAAGGATGCTGACTTACAAGCTGATAGTAACTGGGTTTCAGCTCAAAGTCATTCCTCTGAAAGGCAGGTGGGCGGATTGCAGCTCTATTTGCATAGAACTGATCTGGCCTTTTGTAATCTCCCAGAGTCCTCTGTGGATGACAGCCAGCAGCATCTCCAGCATCTTGCTGTTGTACATTCTGCTCCTCAATTACAACGCCATTGTCATCTATCCTCTGCCCATCCTCATTCCTTCTGTTCCCTTCTCTGTCAACTAAATGACTTCAGCATCTGTCCTCAGAACAAGTGGTCCAACCATTTTAGTCTGCTTTTTGGCTTTCCTAATGGTTCTCTCTAGCTTGGCGAGTTCGTCGATGCCTAAAGTCACAAGTTCTTTGTCTTTGTTGCTCCTGGTACTGCGATTATGCATGCACCTGAAACAGACAACAGAAAAGTGAAAGAAGTTAGTAAATAGAAAATAAAAACTTAGTCAAAATTCTAATACTAAAAATCTGAAAGCGATATCTAAGTCCCCGGCAACGGCGCCAAAATTTGATATGCTCAAATTAACCCTTAGAGCTATTCTCTCAATTTAAGAGATCACGGTAGTACTTAGAGATCGAATCCACAAGGACTTGAGACTATCACTCAACAGATTTTAGATTCAAATAAGCAGTAGATGATAAAATAAAACTAAGATATTTGCGAACTCAATGAATCAGGATGGTTGTTGGTTCTTAAAATCAATAGAGACAAGCGCTAGACAATGGGAAATTCGCAGGTTGACATAAATCGCAGACCACGGACTGAAAGGAATATTTATTAAAACCGTTCTATAACTCGAAACACTAATGTAAAACCAATCGACTTCCGTCTCAGAGATTAACTATGATCAGATTCCAGAATTCCAAATTCCTTTGCAAATTCTAACAACCTAAACATGCATTATAGATCAGGTTCGATAAGTTCACAAAACCACTAATCCAAATTCTTTTGCAACTAGTTATTTTGCTCATCTAAGATAGTTCTAGTGATTAATAATGTTTCCACATCAATTAAACAACCTAAGATCTGATTTCTAGGTGATCAATCTTAAAACAGTATTAAAGCAATCAAGATGAAGAACCAAATGATTTATCCTTCCAGTTTTGAAGTTCTAACAATTCATTATCAACCTTTGAATAACCCAAAACCTAACTAGCAGATTACTCAGACATAGCAGGTGAAACACAAATCATGACTGAATGATATTGCATTAAGAAAATAGAGTAAAAGATTAAAGGGGTTCGAAATTCTTCTTTACAGAGTATGGATTTGTCTCCCCAAAAGCTCTCAATCTAATCTCTCTCTCTGTCTCAATAATTCTCTGAAATATCTGCCTAACAATGGCTTAGAAAGCCTAAATACAAGTCTAAACACGAACTGGGGCAGAAGTGCACAAATAGTGGGAAACTTCTGGGTCAAGTTGCAATTTCTTCTAATGAGATTTAACGCTTCTTCGCAACCACGATCGGTGTCGATCGACACCAAGAGGTGGGTGTCGATCGACACCTTGCTCTTTAATGCCCTCCGACTTGGTCTTTTCAGCAACAGCTTCAGTATAGCTCCAAAAGGTTCCAGAATTCACAATTATGCTCCATTCGTACCTAAACCTGCAAAGACTCTATATGACTCGAAAAATACCAAAAAGACTCTATAAACAGGACTTATATCATGGTAAAAAACCAGCAAAAACCATGATATATCAATGATTGTCAAGAAGTACTTCAGGAAATTTGTGAAAGGGCAACGCAGATCAGCTCATGACGTGAAAAGAGCAGGGACTGATTCACGGATAGAGAGGAGATCAATAAAAGCGGATATGCAGTGCCATGAACGTTAGGGGTACGGTCACTTTAAGACAGAGTGCCCAACAGCTAAGAAAAGGGAGACTCTCAAAATGTCAGGCGTGCGATGGGTTTGGACACGTCAGAAGCGATTGCGTCAGCCAGGACAGAAAGAGAGAAAAATCGCTGATCAGTAAGGAAGATCTCAATCTGATGATGACAGTGATGATGAACCATTGCTAAACTTCATTGCATTCTTTGGTGTTATTGATGAGAATGCTCACTCTGAGGAAGAAACTGACAAGGATGAGGACTACAAATCAAATGAGATTCTGTTTGAGGAAAACAGAGCCTTATGCTTAGCCATAACGAGTGCCAAGAATGAGAAGGAAGATTTACTGGAACAAATTGCAAACAAGGATCTAACAATTACGAAGCTACAAGATAAGATTGATGCAGATATGAGAGTAATTGAGGAAAAGGATGATAAGATCTTTGCCCTGCAATGTGAGGTGGAAATTGCACAATTACAGCTTACCGAGCGAGCTATGTATTCAGATTTTCTTAAGATGTTAATCTCTGAGGAACAAGAAAAGAGTCGCGAACTGAATTGGCGTCTGACAGAGCAATTGAGGAACATCAACATGCTCTCTAAGGGAACCAAAGATCTGGATACACTATTGACAATGAGTCAATCAAGCAAGGTGATCTAGGGTCTTTGCTACAGAGGAAACTCATCAGGACAGGAAAGGAAGTTTATATCTCCGTCAGCAGCACCAAAGCAACATATCAGAACTGCCAAACAAAATACAGCTTACAACAAACAGAAAAGGATGGCAAGATATACCAACTCCCTAAGGAAAGATCACCAAGTTAAGTTGTCACATCAAAGCAACAATCAACCAAGGGTGAGGACGAGTGAAGTATATCGGAATGGACGGGTGTCTGGATGTTACTATTTTGGAAGATCAGGCCACATCAAGATGCACTGCTATCAGATGAAGGATGGTATTTAGCACTCGGTCAGACAAAATCAATTCTTCTGGAATGGCAAGCGCAGAAATTAAGAGTGGATAAGGAAACCAAATCTTGCAAAAGAACAGGATTTTATGGCCGTATCAGCAGATCAAGTTCCAGAAGACTCAGCTTGGTACTTTGACAGTGGATGTTCAAGACACATGACATGAACTCAAAATGGGCTGACATTAACTCAAAATGGACTGAGTGCTTTTGAGGAAGTCTTAGTGACACATAGGTTTTTACTCTCAGTCAATCACCCCTCTATGTTAATCAATTGTAGTGTAGCAAGGATTTTATGTCAATCCAAATGGGTTTAGTTGAAAGCAGAAGAGTTATGAGCAGAAATCCTTAAGTCAAGCAAAGCAAAGAGAGAATTTGTTGCCTAAGAAACTTATCTAACAACCTAGAATGATCAATCACCAAAGAGAATTCAAAAGAAGACAGTTTAGCTATGATCAAGGAGTAAAACATAGCAAAATAAACAGAACACTTAACAAATTCGAAATTCAATAAAGAGAAAGCAAGTTCCTTGATGTGGTTATTGATTTTGGGGAATCTAGAGACTAACTAAGGTTGTTTCAAACAGCATTGATCAAGCAAACAAGCTAGCAATGGTGGTTCCTAGACATAGAGTTCACAAACAAGCAAGCTAAGTCCAATCTCTTGTAAAATAGCTCTTTACTAAACACCTTAGCAAGATCTAACTCTCATTAGTGCTAAAACATCTAGCAAGCAATAACAATCAACTCTATTCATGTCAAAATGCTCCTCAAACAGTCAATCTCTTGAGCCAAGGCCAGCAAATCCTCTATTAAACAAGATCAGCATTTCATCAAACACTTGGTGGCCATAAGAGAAAGCCTAAATTCTAGATAAGTGTGATCAAGACAAATCTAGCTTAGAAACAGATTAATAGAGAGGAACCCATGAAATTAAACACTAAACAAACCCTAATCAATCTATAAATCCCCTTAATATACCACATCTAAGAACCCTAAGCAAACTACTCACTAATACTCATGTTTAATACCAAATCACAAGAGAAAAATTGTTAATCATGATTAAAAGAGAGATTTGAGAAAGATTAATGGCAAATACAAACTTATATTAAATAAATCAAGAAATTTGTCTTACAAACCCAGAAAATAAACTCAAGAACAGTGTTATGAGGTGACTTGTCGAAAATCTCAGAAAACGGGTATTTATACATAAGGGAAGGAAACCCTAAAGTAATGGCAAAAGTGTTATAAAAACAAGGCTCAGACTGGGTTTCTATCAGTCAGTTGTGACCGATAAGAATGATCGATAGGGATACTATCGGTCTGGAAGATGACCGATAGGGTGACCGAAATATAACCGGTGCACTGCTATCGGTCACTTCAGTGACCTATAGGCCTGATCGATAGGGATCCTATCAGTCACTCTTTGATCGATAGGTCTTGTGCCTTGATCGATAGGCTCTGCAGAGATCGTCTGCCTTGGTCCCTTTTGCTCCTCTTGGTCCAGCTAGCTTCCTAGATCATCCTCAAAGCTTCTCCATGCTCTTTATAGCTTCATAGGTACCCAAAAATATCCATAATGCATATAAAATGCAAACTATGTCCTAAATGCAATTTAAGTCTAAAAGGAGAAGAAAATGGGACAAAAGATATGGAAAATATGCAAAAGAGAACCAAAACATGTACTAAATGCAAGCCTAAATGGTGTAAATACAAGAGATATCAACACCCCCACACTTGCCTTTTGCTTGTCCTCAAGCAAATAAGAACAAATGAGAGAGTGAGGTTTGAAGGTGGGCATTCAAATCCAAAAGTGGAAAGGTAAAGAGATGGTATCAATGCATAAGTGCCTAGTTGTGGGATGCAAACATAATCAGCTATACTTTAAAGAACCTAGCCATGCTCATCATGTTTCAAAATGACCTCAAATCTCAACTTAGGCAAATGCTCAAATCAATCAACTCTTTAACATTCAATTAATCTCAGAACATGAATCATGCTTATGCAAATCAAGTGAAGACATTTGGTTCAAAGGGTAAAGTTATGAGATAAAAATGATCTCATGCAAGCAAAGGGTTTTCAAACATAAGGGATCACTCAATGAAAATGATTTCATCTTAGGCAAAATGCTAAAGGTAAAAGCACACTTATGCATGCAATTCAAAGCTCCCTTCTACCCAAAGATGAACCCTAAGCACTTCTAAAACCCAAAGTTAACCCTAAGTCTACCCTTTTCCTAAAATCTACCCTTTACCCTTCTTCATGGCAGGGGAAACTTCTTCTTTTTGCTTGTGTGGCTGCTTCTTTTTGGTTGGGACTTGCTCTTCTTTGTTGCATTGGCGCCTTCATCACCTTTGGTGGATTGTTTTGGGTCTGATTTCTTCTTTGGATTGACCCTTCAAAACCTTTAAGTTGCTGGCGCCATTCTTTCTAAACACTTAGAGCTTTTACTTCCCTTTACTTAACCACAATGCTAAACTGTTTCCCCTTTTCTACCATTTCAAACTTTTTCCTTTTCTTTCAAAACATATATACATGAAGTTCAAACCACTTAACACTACCCTTCTAACCCAAAACTCCTATCCTGAATCAGGCTCATGATGCAAGCTGATATCAACAAGAGAGCTTATTATTGCCAGCCTTATTCCTAACACTATTTGCAAAGACAAAATCGAAAAATGATATGCAAAGGCCTCACAGCTCTCAAGATAGTGTTTAGGCTCAAAAGAAGGTTTTGGCTAAGGGAGTGGATTAACTGTCCCATAATTGTGAGGATCAGCTACTTGGATCAACAAGAGTGGTAGAAAGGAAAAAGATGATCCAAATATGTATATGGTAGCCATGAATTCACTTTTCAATGCATAAGACATGATAATTAAATGTCCAAATCAAAGTTCAAGTTGATAGAGTTGATTTTCAGAGAACAAATGCTTTCAGTATGAGATGAGATGATTAAAATTAGCATTCCAAATATGGATCAGTGTTAACTTCTAGCTTTCTTATGATGCATCAAGCAACTAATCACTTAAACACTGAAATCATCTCTAAACTCTAAGCACTTTACAAGGAAATTTCATTATTATGCCATATGCAAATGCAATGCAACCTATATGTCAACACTAGACTCAATCCTAAGAGAATGAAATGCAACTATATGCTTTCTTTTTGGTTTGCAAAAATGCAAATTTTTTCAAATTTTTCAATTTTTTTTGTGTTTTTCTATGCCTTAGATGAATGCATGATATGCATGTGACTCAAAGTGAAAGAGAATGGAAAAACTAAAAAAACAAAACACAAAGTCAAACCCCAAATCTCTCTCCCACACTTAAATTACACAGTCCCTTGTGTAATGAAAGTAATGAGAGAGAGAAGCAACAAAATATAATACATAATTGAAAAAAAATGCAATGGTATAGACAATGGATAGGATGTGGTACCTTGTTTAATAAGTGGAGTGGTGGGAGGATCCAGATGTCTGAAGAGACTTGCTAGCTCTCCTTTTGTTTCTCCTTTCATAAGTCCTTGATGATGGCGCTGCTTCTTGTGGTTGGGGAACCCAGCTTGACCATAACTGCTCAGCTTGGGAAGAAGTACCTTGGTGACCCCATTGCCATGTTTGTTGAACCTCAGAAGGGATGGGAGTTGGCGCTTCCCAAGCTGATGGAATATAGGACCTTGGCTCATATGATGAAGCTCTTGGTTGTGCCCATGTCCCCCATTGATCACTTGGCTGTGCATGAAAGAAATGTCTTCCATGGGGGTTCCAAACAGCCTCCTCTTCTTCAGTTGGGTCAGCTTGTGGCATAGGCTCTTCTTGATGAGAAGTGTGCTCATGGGTGTGGCTCTGATGGGAAGCTCCTGCTGATGTAGCTTTGTTTTTCATGAACTTCCCTTTTACCATTTTCACCAACTTCTTAATGGCTTTGTCTTGCCACTTACACCATTTTTGAAGGGTGTTTATGTGTTCATGAGCAGATGATATTGCTGCATATTTCATGTATTTTGCATACATATAAGTTAGTTTCTCACGCATATACATTGCATTTTAGGCTAGTTTGCATCACTTTAGGTCCTAGAGTATTCTTGCACCAGCATATGCATATTTCTTGTATTTTGCATCGCATTCAGGTTGTTTTCGGCTACTTTGGAGTCTTGGAAGATTCGTGGACGTGCTGATGCTCGTGAGGAGGTTCGTGGGAACTTGGAGAATTCAGGAATGCTTGCTAAGGACCAGAGATCGAGAAGCGGATCGAGCATGGCCGGTTGATCTAGATGAGATCGACCAGAAGATCGAGTAGTCCATCCGATCCAAGGGAACTGATCGAGACGGAGATCGAGTGAAGCGATCGATCAAGGAGTACAGACATAAATGACGCCATGCAGAGCGAGAGTCGGATCGAGTCCACCACTCGATCCTCTGAAGATCGACTCCAAGATCGGACGAAGCACTCGATCCACCGAAGAAGATCGAGACACGGATCGAGCTGAAGGCACAATGTCCGAAGATGATCAAGTGAGATGCTCGATCTCGAGGTCGATCCTAGTGCACTTTAACCATTTTTGGCCGCTAACGAGGGAGAGACCATTTAATTGTTTGGCCTATTTCGGGAAGGCGGCGATCTTGGTTTTCGGGACACGCTTTCACTTTATTATTTTTCATCTTTTTCTCTCTGTTCGAAGGCGATTTCGCCATTGTTAGACTTGGAAACTTTGTTCTTGAATATTGAATCGTTTAAGCTTTAAGTAATCGTTTTTCATGTCTATGAGTTCATCCTTTATGCTTTGCTCGATTTACTTTATGTGTAGTGAGTAGTTTCATCGGGTTTTGGGGTTGAGAGGATTCAAAAGAGTCGAAAAGGTTTTTAAAGCTTGGTGTTTTCTTGTTTTTCATGGCTTTCTCTTATAGGATACCGAGTTCTTAAGGCTTAGAGACTTTCACGCCAAGATCTTTATAATCAAAGGGACCTCTTACCTTGACAGGATCCAGAGGTCCTTGAAAGTCGAATCCTAGAGGCTAGTCTACCTTTCCCAAACGCCATGGTAGTTTAGGGGACTAGTTAGGCCGTGTGTTTGAAATCTGAGTTTTATGCCCTTCAATCTCTTTTTCCGCCAAACGCCATGGATCTGGAGGAGAGAATGAAGGAGTGATCCATACCACACGCCATAGATGGATCTTGTTTTGTTTTCAAGGCCTAGAGAATCTCACAAAGTGAGTAGCTCTAAATTTATCAAACCAAGCTTGAACCTTTGAAACCCTTGAACATGAATCTCAACCCTGGACCCTCCTTTTTAGTATATTCAGTCTCTGTTAATCATTCGCTTGCTATCTGTTTGCACCTTGGTCGCTAGATTCATTTGTGTTGAACTGTTAGACGAGATCGATCGTTGTTGCTTGATCTAGTGGTCGATCATGTGGTCGATCCACTAGTCGATTTTTATAAATTCATAGCTTTGCATTTTAATCATTCTGTTTGTTCCTCGTGGTAGTTAACTCATTTCTAGCATTTTTAAAATAGTTTTGCCTTGCATTTGATCGTTGCATCTAGTTTTTAAGAATTTTACAAAACTGTTCCTCATTTGCTTAGCTTTACTTGATTCTTGCATTCTCGTTGCACTTTCTAGCTCCTAGGATTGGATTGATTCCTCTTGCACTATACTACGACTGTGTGCTGCTTGAGTTTTGATAACCTCCTGTTGCATTGCATCACTTCCTTAAGAGACTAAAAGCTTGTTATCAAATGGCGCCGTTGCCATCTTAGGAGTGTTTAGGAAACATTGAGATTTGGGGTTTAGTAAAGACTAAGCCTTTCTTTTTCTTTTGGTTACTGATTTCTCTACTCTCAAACTTGTGTCTTTCAGGTACATGAATCTCCGTTCAAGGGGAGACAACAATCTACTTCAACCCTTGAACAACATTCATCAACTCGGACATTCAAGACAAAGAAGAGTTAGAGAGCAAGCTAGAGCTTTTGAGGAGATTGTTCAGCAAGGTTCAGTAGATTTTGAAGCGATGGCTGAGCACGAACATCCAGAGGGACCTCCTCCAGCTCACGGGGCAGTGGGAAGGGGTAATGGAAACCCCCAACACGCGGCTAGACCCCCACGGATCATAGGAGCGGGAGATGCTCCCAATACTCATCACAATAGGTTTGGGATCACTCCTCCTCCTGTACAGAACAACAACTTCGAGATTAAGCCAGGATTCATCTCAATGGTGTAAAACAATAAGTTTCACGGGCTAGCAATGGAAGATCCCTTGGAGCACCTTGATAACTTCGAGCAAGTATGTGGGATGATCAAGATTAATGGCTTATCTGAAGATGCTTCAAGCTGCGTCTCTTTCCATTTTCTCTTGGAGACAAGGCTAGAAATTGGGAGAAGACCCTTCCACAAGGCACCATTACCTCTTAGGCTGAGTGTAAGAAGGCGTTCCTTTCAAAGTTTTTCTCTAGCACCAGAACGGCAAGGCTGAGAAGTGAGATCAGCGGCTTCACTCAAAGGAACAATGAGACGTTCAATGAAGCCATGGAGCGGTTCAAGGACTACACCATTCAGTGTCCTCACCACGGCTTCAGCAAAGAGATTCTTCTAAGCACTATCTACTGCAGAGCTTTACCTAAGATTCGCTTGCTACTTGACACGGCGAGTAAGGAAAACTTCCTTGGTCAAGAGGTAGAAGAAGGCATGGAGCTGATTGAAAAAATTGCATTGAGTGACGGCAACTATGCTGAAGACTACGACCGTGCACCGAGATGTTCTGAGCTAGAGTCTCATAAGAAAGAGCTTAAGTCATTGCATGAGAAGATTGACAAGCTGGTGTTGGCTAACCAGAAGCATGTTCACTTTGTTGGTGAAGCGGATGAAACCTTACACGAGCCTGAGTTGAGTCAAGAAGAAGCCAATTGGGTGGCGGGTCAGAACAACTACAAACCTCAAAGGTATTCACAAGGCTACAACAGAACAACAATCTCTCATATTGAAGCACCAATTTCGTGAACCCTAAAGATCAAGTGTACCCTGCTCAGCAAGCAAAGCCTTTCGTACTATACAACAAAGGTTTTCAGCCGAGTGGTGGCTTCCAAGGGCAATGGCAGAACAACTTCCATGGACAACAGCAAGGAAAAAAGGGTTATACGCCAATGTACCATCTAGGCTTTGTTCCTCAACAACAACCGATGCAACAACAACAAGTTGATCCTGTCCAAGCGATGTTTCAACAACTGATTGAAGGGCAAGCCTCCATAAACCAGAAGTTTGCCGAGATGAACACTCGCTTAGACTCCTCTCTCACTGATTTCTCTACTCAAATCACCAGCTTAAATAACAAGATCAAGCAGCTAGAGAAAGGAAAGGCGAGTACAAGTGGTTAGAATAGCTTACCGGGCAAGTGTGAGCAGAATCCCAAGGAATACGCCAATGCCATTACGATAAGGAGTGGGAAAGAGCTTGCACCTACGGTTACTCATCAGAACAACGAGGACGTTATAATTCAAGAGGGGGAGGGTAAGCTTTCAGCTGATGATGAGATCAACTTTGACAATGTTTGGATTCAAGGACCAAGGAGAGGTGAGAAAGCGGCTGCAGAGAAGAAAGTGGAGCAAGCTGCTAAGGAGAAGGATGATTATGTGCCTCCACCGTATGTACCCAAGCTACCTTTTCCAGGCCGCTTCAAGAAGCAACTTATAGAGAAGCATATAATCTTGTTTGAGAAGGATCTTAAGGACGTAGAGATCAAGCTACCTCTCGTGGACTGACTTGCAATGATGTCTAAGTGCGCCAAATTATTCAAAGATACGCTTGTAAAGAAGAATAAGGAAAGCAAGGAAGTGCTAGTACTTAGTGAAGAATGTAGCGCCGTAATACACAAGGAGATAGTCCCCAAGAAGTTGGGAGATTCTGGAAGCTTCACTATACCTTGCACTTTAGGTCCTTTGGAGTTCAAGAGTTGTCTTTGCGATCTCGGAGCTAGTATAAATCTGATGCCTCATTCCGTAGCAAAGAAACTTGGCTTTACCCGGTTCAAAGATTGTAGAATCTCGTTGGTACTAACTGACAGGAGCGTGAGGTTACCTGTGGGTTTGCTTGAGGACTTGCCAGTGAGAATCAGCGGTGTAAACGTGCCTACGGACTTCGTTGTGTTGGAAATGGATGAAGAACCCAAGGATCCACTCATTCTTGGTAGACCGTTCTTAGCCGCCGCCGGAGCCATCATAGACGTCAAGAATGGGAAGATAGCTCTGCACTTGGGTAAAGACATAAGGCTGGACTTTGATTTCAACGAGGTTTTGAAGAAGCCTACGATAGAAGGGAAAGCTTTCTACATTGACACGTTGGATGCCTTGGCGGATGAGTTGCAAGAAGAGTTGGCTCAGGAGGATCATTTGAAGCTGGCATTGACTAAGGAGCCAGGAGAGTTCGGTTACTTAAATCGAAGGACTCATGAATACGTTAACTTGCTTGATTCAAGGAAAGTTGTGCTGGAAGATGAAAGCGCTTGCCTAGAGATCGACTCCGAGATCGATGACATTACTCGATCCATGGGTCATATCGACAAGATAATCGAGCACACAACTCGATTCGGTGCAACAATCGACAGTCAGATCGAGGAGGGTGATCGATCCAGGAAATTAATCGGGTCCGAGATCGAGAGATGCCTTCCGATCAGTTTAGGGTCCAATCCGGAGATCGACCCAGCAGCCCGATCTCTCACTCGATCCACATTAAATCAAGTGAGTGAATCGAGTGAAATTGCTTGATCTAAACGACATCGAGAGCAAGATCAACTGGATGACTCGATTTCAGAGGGGACAACGGTTCAAGAAGACCGCCTCAAGGGTAAGGTCTCGGGTTCTAAGGAGGGTTCCAAGGAGGAAAACAACAGCAACACCCACGAGGATGATTGGAGCGAGCTGCTAGCCCCAAAGGTGGACCTTAAGGAGCTCCCAAAAGGGCTAAGGTATGCTTTCGTAGGGCTTAACGAAACCTATCCCGTGATCGTGAATGAGAACTTAAGTGATGATGAGTTGCACTCGCTCTTAACTGAGTTGAGAAAGTATAGGAAGGCCATTGGGTACTCTTTACGTGACATCAAGGGCCTTTCACCAATGCTTTGCACTCATAGGATTCACTTGGATAATGAGAACGCCTCTTCTATAGAACACCAAAGGCGTTTGAATCCTAATTTGAAAGAGGTTGTTAAGAAAGAGATTCTTAAGCTGCTAGAAGCTGACGTGATCTATCCCATAAGTGACAGCACGTGGGTTTCTCCCGTACACGTGGTGCCTAAGAAGGGAGGGATCATGGTCATTAAGAATGAAAAAGATGAGCTTATACCTACTAGAACTATTACAGGACACCGTATGTGTCTTGATTATAGGAAGCTTAATCTTGCTACTAGAAAGGATCATTTTCCCTTGCCTTTTATTGATCAAATGCTTGAAAGACTTGCTAATCATCCCTACTATTGCTTTCTTGATGGATATTGTGGATTTTTCCAAATACCAATCCATCCAAATGATCAGGAGAAGACAACCTTTACATGCCCTTATGGCACCTTCGCGTATCGAAGGATGCCATTCGGGTTGTGTAACGCACCGGCTACGTTTCAGCGGTGTATGATGTCGATCTTCTCCGATCTAATAGAAGCGATGGTAGAGGTGTTTATGGATGACTTCTCGGTCTATGGTGGGTCCTTTTCTGCGTGTTTGTTGATTCTTTGCAAGGTAGTAAGGCGTAGTGAGGAGACAAACTTGATGCTTAATTGGGAGAAATACCACTTCATGGTTAAGAAGGGGATCGTGCTTGGACATAAGATATCAGAGAAGGGTATTGAAGTCGACAAAGGAAAGATTGATGTGATGACAAGCCTTGAGCCGCCAGTTAACGTCAAAGGGGTGAGAAGCTTCTTGGGACACGCCGGCTTCAACAGGCGCTTCATCAAGGATTTTTCTAAGATTGCACGCCCTCTTACACGGCTGTTGTGCAAGGAAGCTGATTTTGTCTTTGATGGGGAGTGTTTGCAAGCTTTCGTGACCATCAAGGAAGCTCTAGTATCCGCGCCTATAGTGCAAGCACCAGACTGGACTCTACCGTTCGAGATTATGTGTGATGCTAGTGACTATGCCGTGGGAGCCGTTCTAAGTCAAAGGAAAGATAAGAAGCTACACGTGATTTACTATGCTTCAAGAACCTTGGATGACACGCAAACAAGGTCCACTACTACGGAGAAGGAGCTATTGGCAGTAGTGTTTGCCTTTGAGAAGTTCATGTCATACCTCGTGGGTTCCAAGGCCATTGTCTATACAGATCACGCGGCTTTGAGATACATCTATTCCAAGAAGGAGACTAAGCCGAGGCTTTTGAGATGGATTCTCCTTCTTCAGGAGTTTGACATGGAAATCAAAGACAAGAAAGGGATAGAGAATGGTGTTGCTGACCATCTCTCTCGGTTAAGAATCAACGAGTCTCTTTCCGAGGAAAAACTCATGGTGATCACTACGGCTGTTTGTGGAAAGCTAGAGGGGCAGTTTGAGGAGGTTTTGAGCTTCAAAGAGGAGGATCTTCCTTGGTACGCGGACATTATGAACTACTTGGCATGTAGGGAAGAGCCTTCGCATCTTGACAACTATCACATGAAGAAGTTCGTGAGGGACGTGAGCCAATACTTTTGGGACGAGCCCTATTTATACAAGAGAGGAGTTGACAGCCTATACAGAAGATGCATGACAAAGGAGGAAGCAAGAGATATCATCTTTCACTGCCATGGCTCATCGTATGGCGGGCACGTTGCTTCATTCAAAACCGCCACTAAGGTCTTGCAAGCCGGTTTCTAGTGGCCGTCCATCTTCAAAGACACCCATGAGTTCGTGATGAGTTGCGAAGCTTGTCAACGAGCAGGGAACATCACTAAGAGGAACGAGATGCCTCAAGTTCCCATCTTTGAGGTAGACATCTTTGACGCGTGGGGCATTGATGTTATTGCATATTGCATACATTTTGCATACTCATTAGTTAGCTTTTCATGCATTTGTATCATGTTTTAGGGTAGATTGCATCACTTAGGGTCCTAGAGCATTCTTGCATCAGCATACACATTTTCCTTGCATTTTGCATCACATTCAGGTTGTTTCTGGCTGCTTTGGAGTCGTGGAGGTTCGTGGACGTGTTGAGGCTGATGTAGCAGTTCGTGGGAGCTGAGAAATATGCTAAGGACCAGAGATCGAGGAGCAGATCGAGCATGGCCTGTCGATCTAGGAGTTGATTGACCAGAAGATCGAGCCAACCAGGCGATCCAAGGAGAATGATCGAGACAAGGATCGAGTGAAGCAATCGATCAAACGGTACGGACGTAAATGACGCCATGCAGAGCGAGAGTCAGATCGAGTACACCACTCGATCCAGCCAAAGATCGATACCGAGATCGGATGCAACACTCGATTCGCCGATGATGATCGAGACCCAGATCGAGCCGAAGACACGATGTCCGGATATGATCGAGAAAACCACTCGATCTTGGAGTCGATCTCTGTCCTTTCAACCATTTTTGGCTGCTAGCGAAGGGGGGACCATTAGCTTGTTTCGGCATTTTGGGAAGGCGGCGACGTCCTTTTCCCATAACAATATTTATCCTTATCTTCTGCTTTATGTTTTCTCTCTGGTTTTCGTGAAGAACACCATTGTTGAACTCGTTTTTCTCTTAAGCTTTTGTATTCGAATCATTTCTGTTCAATCTAGTTTTCTTTTCATGTTCATCGTCTCATTTCATATGCTTTGCTTGATTACTCTATGTGTAGCGAGTAGTTTCTTTGGGTTCGGGGTTGAGAGGATTAAGGGGTAAAAAGGGTTTCGATCTTGGGGTTTTTCTAAACGTTTTTAAAGGCTATCTCTTCTAAGGTGTTGAGATCTTAATGCTTGAAGACTCTCATGCCAAGAGCTTCATGATCCGAGAGGTTCCTTACCTTGACAGGATTCAGGAGCCTCGGAAGATCACACCTTAGAAACTAGTTACCCCTTCCCAAAAGCCATGGAAGTTTGGGGGATTAGTTAAGCCATTCGTTGAAATCCGTTTTCCTTGCCCTTCGACCTCTCTTTCCACCAAAAGCCATGGGTTTGGAGGAGAGGATGAAGGAGTGATCTATACCGAAAGCCACGAATAGATCTTGTTTTGTTTTCAAGGCTTAGAGATCATCACCAAGTGAGTCGATCTAAAGTTTCAAACCCAAGGTAGAACCTTTGAAACCCCTAACCATGAATCTCAACCATAGGCCCTTTCTTTTAGCATCTTTACGTCTTATCTCGTCTTTCGCTTGATATCTGATAGCATCCTGGTCATTAGTTTTACTGCTCTTACATTTTTAGACGAGATCGATTGTTACTGCTCGATCTAGTGGTCGATCTCATGGTTGATCCACTAGTCGAATTTTAATAATTCAAAGCTTTCTCCTTTAATTATCCTGTTTGTTTCTCGTGGTAGTTTCTTCCTTTCTAGTATTTTTAAAATAGGTTTCATTCTGTTTAAGTTGCTGCATCTAGTTTTTAGAGATTTTCTCATAAACCATCTCATTTCACTTAGATTTGCATTAGTCCCTGTATTCTCTGTGCATTCTCTATCATCCTAGGAGTGGATTGACTCTCTCTTGCTTGCTGTACTACAACATGTCTTGCATTTGAGTTTGATAACCTCTCTGCAATATAAACCGAGCATAAAAAGTGATTATCAGGCATAGACTTCATGGGGCCGTTTCCCTTATCCTACGGCAACAAGTTCATCCTAGTAGCAGTTGATTACGTCTCTAAATGGGTTGAGGCCATTGCTTCCCCTACAAACGATTCTAAGGTGGTGATCAAGCTCTTTAAGAGCATCATTTTCCCGAGGTTTCGAGTACCCAAGGTGGTGATAAGCAACAGAGGAAGCCATTTCATCAACAAGTTGTTTGAAAACCTTCTAAGGAAGTATGGCGTGAAGCACAAGGTAGCTGCACCTTACCATCCTCAAACGAGTGGCCAAGTGGTGGTCTAAAAACCGACAGATCAAGGCGATACTTGAGAGAACAGTTGGGACAACTCGGAAGGATTGGGCGGTGAAGTTAGATGACGCTTTGTGGGCTTACCGGACTGCTTTCAAAACGCCCATTGGTACTACTCCTTTCACTCTTCTTTACGGAAAAGGATGTCACCTCCCTGTTGAGCTGGAACATAAGGCATTGTGGGCTGTGAAGCGGCTGAATTTTGATCTAAAGACGGCTCAGGAGAAGCGCTTAGTCCAGCTACATGAGCTTGTTGAGCTAAGGCTGGACGCTTACGAAAGCGCTAGGATCTACAAGGAGTGTACTAAGGCTGCTCATGACAAGAAGTTGGTACCCAAGGAGCTTAAGGAAGGAAGTTTGGTGCTGCTTTACAATTCAAGGCTCAAGCTCTTTCCAGGAAAGCTAAAGTCACGATGGAGCGGTCCATGTGAAATCAAGGAGGTATTGGCCTACGGAGCTATCACGTTGGTAAGCAAGAGTGGGAATGCATTCACAGTGAACAGACTCAGGGTTAAGCCATACATGGCGAGTGCATTTGACAAGGAGAGCACCTCAATGCTTCTCTAAGACCCACCATCTGCCTAAACCAAGTAAAGTCTAGCTAAAGACGTTAAAGAAAGCGCACTTGGGAGGTATTCCCATGTTTATCCTGTATATATTTTTGCTTTATTTCTCTTCCAGTTTTATGTTTCTATCTTCTAAGTGTGTAGGAACAAGTATGAGGGATTGCAGGCCATGATCTTAGATCCAAAAGGTGTAAGAAGGGGCGAGTATAAGCTACATCGAGTCCTAGATCGACTCATCCTGGCTTGATCTTTGCTAGATCGATCTAGTGAAACGAGAGGAGTTAGTCGATCTAGACGAGATCGAGT
This sequence comes from Thlaspi arvense, assembly GCA_911865555.2. Lineage (NCBI taxonomy): Eukaryota > Viridiplantae > Streptophyta > Magnoliopsida > Brassicales > Brassicaceae > Thlaspi > Thlaspi arvense. The sequence continues at coordinate 23,756,696 of OU466863.1, read as the reverse complement.
AGATAGATCGTGTGACACAGTCTATCATGAGAGGATGAACACCCTATACGTTTAGTTTGAAAAGCAAACGAGAGGTAAATCGACTGAGTCACTCGATTCTCAAGTCTAGATCGAGTAGTCTACTCGATCTTCCACTTGATCAAAGCTAAATCGACCCCTGAATCGAGAACTGGCTCGATCACGAAGACTTAGCCGTTGTGCCAAAAATTCAAAGAACGAGAGGGGCAATCGATCCAAGACTCGATTCAATCCGAATCGAGTTCCAAATCGAGAAGCCCTCTCGATCCAGGCCATTATGGGCATGAGATCGAGTCCTAGATCGACCAAATGGACTCGATCTCGTGCCGAGGTAACATTTTCTTTTCCCTCTTCTCCTCTTTCCCTCCAATTTTTAAATTCAAAACTTGGTCAAGGCAGGAATCTTTGACCATGAAAGATGTGCCTTGAGCTAGACTTTTGTCAGAAACCACTTCTTTTACCTATGGTTTTGTTTTTGTTAGTCTTTAAATGTTTTTATCCACTTTCACACTCTCTCATTCTTGTTTTCTCGAGTTGTTAAGCAAAAGATAGTGTGAATTCTTGTTTTCAAAAGGCTACATCTTTTTCAATCCTTGCAAAGGTATTTTCGAATCTTTAAGAAAATCTTCAAAAAAATATCCCTTTTTATTCGCTTTGATTGTTTTAGATGCTAAGGCAGTTTGAATTTTTAAAAATAGCTTCATAATAGGAAAAATTCTAGATTTTTCTCTATCTCTAGATATGATTCTCTATTATTTTGTTATAATTTTTATAAATCCCCCAAAATTCTAGCGTATTAGCTATAAGTTTTCTTCTTTGCTTCTCTCTTTCTCTCATCATATCGCCGTTTTGCTCATTGGTTTGCTAGAGAATTTTTTTTCAGGCACAAAGGCTCCGATAAGAACGAGAGAAGAGACAGCACAAGAGGGAGGAAACCAAGAAGTGGCTGTTCAGGAGAGGGTTCGTTGGAGTAAGGATGAGAAACGGAAAAAGGAACGGCTTCAAAGGCTGAGGTTCGAGGCGACTAAGTTTGCGGACAGAGGATTTCTGGCCAAGATGGGGATTCTAGGAGATTTTGATCAGCTCCTCCAGAAGATAGGGCTGAGGTTTTTGTTATGGATGGATTGCCCAACCTTTCCCGAAGTGACAATCGACTTCCTTGCCACTTTGGAGTTTGCGTACGAGAATCCTAGCATCCCAATTCCTTCTCAAGGCCGCCTCTCTTTCAAGATAAAACGCCAAGCCTTCAGTCTCTCAATCCCCGAGCTTTGCCAAGCTTATGGCCTCGATGCAGCTGCCACAAAGGTTGACTTTCCCTCCTTCACTCAAGCAAACGAGCTGTGGGACATCATCGCCAACGATGACTACAAGGCGAATACTGCAAAGATCAAGAGAGTGAGGAGTCCGGTGCTGCGTTACACGTTGAAGCTGATTGCCAACACCTTCAGCGGATGGTCAGTAGCCCCCACGGTGACTAGAACAGAGCTTTGTTTCTTGTTCCAAGGCATCAAGCATCTCATGTGTGACCCGGATGAGAATGATGATCCGTTGGAAGACCAGTTGGGAGACTGATGTCACTGCATATTGCATGCATTTTGCATACATATAAGTTAGCTTTTCATGCATTTACATCACTCTTTAGGCTAGATTGCATCACTTTAGGTCCTAGAGCATTCTTGCACCAGCATACGCATGTTCCTTGCATTTTGCATCATATTAAGGTTGTTTCTGGCTACTTTGGAGTCGTGGAGGTTCGTGGACGTGCTGAGACTAGTGTAGAGGTTCGTGGAACGTCGGATGTTTGCTAAGGACCAGAGATCGGGGAGCAGATTGAGCATGGCAGGTCGATCTAGATGAGATCGACCAGATGATCGAGTAGCCCAGGCGATCCAAGGGAATTGATCGAGAAGAAGATCAAGTGATGCAATCGATCAAGTGGTACGGACGTAAATAACGCCATGCAGAGCGAGAGCCGGATCGAGTCCACCACTCGATCCGACCGAAGATCGATACCAAGATCGGATGCAACACTCGATCCACCTAAGAAGATCGAGACCCAGATCGAGTAGAAGACACGATGTCTGAAAGTGATCGAGAGAGCCGCTCGATCCCGAAGTCGATCACTGTCCTTTCAACCATTTTTGGCCGCTAGCGAGGGGGGGACCATCGAGCTGTTTGTCCCATTTTGGGAAGGCGGCGATGATCTTTTCCCACACACTTTTTCATTCTTATCTTTTTTATGCTTTTTCCCTCTTGTTTGGAGACGATCTGCCATTGTTAGACTTTGAGCTTGTTCTTGAATATTTTGAATCGTTTAAGTTTAATCCAACGTTCTTATGTTTATCGTTTCATTCTTCATGCTTTTCTTGGTTTATTTAATGTGTAGTGAGTAGTTTCATTTGGGTTTCGGGGTTGAGAGGATTCATGGGGTCGAAAAGGTTTTCAAAGCTTGGTGTTTTCTTGTTCTTAATGGCTTTATTTTCTAAGATGTTGAGTTCTTAAAGCTTAAAGAGTCTCACGCCAAGGTCTTTATGATCAGAGAGAGCTCTTAGCTTGACAGGATCCAGAGATCTCTGAAAATCACATCTTAGAGGCTAGTTTCTCTTTCCCAAACGCCATGGTAGTTTAGAGGACTAGTTAATCCGCGTGGTTGAAATCTGTTTTCCTTGCCTCTCAATCTCTTTTTCCGCCAAACGCCATGGGTCTGGAGGAGAGAATGAGAGAGTGATCCATACCACACGCCATGGATGGGTCTTGTTTTGTTTTCAAGGCTTAGAGAATCTCACAAAGTGAGTAGTTCTAGAGTTTTCAAACCAAGCTTGGACCTTTGAAACCCCTAACATGAATCTCGACCCTAGACCCTTTCTTTCTTAGCATTCTCGCATCTTCTTTGATCATTCGCTTGATATTCGTCGCATCCTGGTCATTAGTTTCTTCATACTTGCATTTTTAGACAAGATCGATCCAAACTGCTCGATCTAGTGGTCGATCCTGTGGTCGATCCACTAGTCGATTTTTAGTAATTCATAGCCTTGCATTTTAATTATTCTGTTTGTTCCTCGTGGTAGTTTAATCACTCTTGGTAATTTTGAAATAGTTTTGTATTCCATTTGGTCGTTGCATATAGTTTTTAGGATTTTCACAAAATCGCCTGTCATTCGCTTAGCTTTACACTGCTCTTGTATTCTCTTTGACCTTCCTAGCTCCTAGAAATGGATTGACACTCACTTGCATACTGTACTACAACCTAAGTGTTGCATTTGAGTTTTGATAGCCTCATTGCATCCTAGACTTGCAAAAAGATTGTTATCAAATAGCACCGTTGCCGTTCTAGGAGTGTTAGAAAGCATAGAGATTTGGAGCTTAGTAAAGACTATGCTTTACTTTGTTTAAGTTACTAATCTCTCTACTCTCAAACGTGTTTCTTCCAGGTACATGCATCTTCGTTCCAGGGGAGACAATAATCTACTTCAACCCTTGGACAACATCCATCAACTTGGTCATTCACGGCAAAGAAGAGTACGAGAACAAGCTAGAGCTTTTGAGGAGATTGTTCAGCAAGGTTTGATTGACTTTGAAGCTATGGCTGAACACGAGCATCCAGAAGGACCTCCTCCAGCTCACGGGGCAGTGGGAAGGGGCAATAGAAACCCCTAACACGCGGCTAGACCCCCAAGGATCATAAGAGCCGGAGATGTTCCCTATACTCATCACAATAGGTTTGGGATCACTCCTCCTCCTGTACAAAACAACAACTTCGAGATTAAGCCGGGTTTCATCTCCATGGTGCAAAACAACAAGTTCCACGGCTTAGCAATGGAAGATCCCATGGAGCACCTCGACAATTTCGAGCAAGTATGTGGGATAATCAAGATAAACGGCATATCCGAAGATGCTTTCAAGCTGCGTCTCTTTCCATTCTATATTGGAGACAAGGCTATACATTGGGAGAAAACACTTCCTCAAGGCACCATAAGCTTTCCTCATGGGCCGTGCACCGAAATGATAGAAAACTTGGCATTGAGTGATGGCAACTACGCTGAAGACTATGACCGTACACCGAGAGGATCCGAGCTAGAGTCTCACAAAAAGGAGCTGAAATATTTGCATGAGAAGATAGATAAGCTGGTGTTAGCCAAGCAGAAGCATGTTCACTTTGTTGGTGAAGCTGCTAAGAATCAAGAGGAGCTTGAGTTAAGCCAGGAAGAAGCCAATTGGGTGGCGGGAAAGAACAATTACAAACCTCAAGGCTACAACCAAGGCTACAACCAGAACAACAATCTCTCATACCGAAGCACCAACGTTGCCAACCCTAAGGATCAAGTGTACCCTGCTCAGCAAGCAAAACCTTTCATTCCTTACAACAAAGGTTTTCAGCCGAGTGGTGGTTTCCAAGGTCAAGGGCAAAACAACTTCCAAGGGCAACATCAAAGTAACAAGGGTTATACGCCTAACTACCCTCCAGGCTTTGCACCTCGACAGCAACAGCCGATGCAACAACAAGTTGATCCAGTTCAGGCAATGTTTCAACAGCTGATACAAGGGCAAGCCTCTACAAACCAGAAGTTCACCGAGATGAACACTCGTCTAGACTCGTCTCTCACTGACTTCTCCACTCAGATCACCAACTTAAACAACAAGATCAAGAAGCTAGAGAAGGGGAAAGCGAGTACAAGCGGTCAGAATAGCCTTCCGGGCAAGTGTGAGCAGAATCCTAAGGAGTATGCTAACGCCATAACGTTGAGAAGTGATATATCATGGTTTTTATGGTTTTTAACCATGATATAAGTCCTTTTTATTGAGTCTTTTTGGTCTTTTTAGAGTCTTAGAAGAGTCTTTGCAGGTTATAGCATGTCTGGAGCATAATTGGAGAATTTTGGAACCTTTTGGAGCATTCTGAGTGGAAGCCACGAAGTACCAAGCTCGAAGCAGAAAGTACCACCTTTGGTGACGCTCGTCACCACCTTTGGTGACGCTCGTCACCCACTAAGGAAGGAGCGTGGCTGTTTTATTAAAAGTATGAAGAAGATTTGCAGAATTGGCCCAGAAGTTTCCTTTATTTACATGAAGACCCCATATCGTGTTTAGCTTCTATTTATTAGGTTTTTCAGCCATTGTTGGCTATTATCTTAGTTTTTGAGAATTCAAAGAGCTTAGAGAGAGATTTATTCAGAGTTTTTTGGGGAGACAAATCCTGTACTCTTTTGAGAAGATTTCGAACCCCTTTTATTTCTTACTCTTTCTCTTAATGCAATTTTATTCAGTTATGTTTTGTGATCTCATAATCATGTCTGAGTAATCTGCTAGTTAAGTTAGGGTTTTTCAAAGGTTGATGAAAAGAGTGTAGAATCGTTATCTGTTAGGAATATCTCATGGTTTTTCATCTCTGCTTGCTTTAGAATCGAATTTCTGAGACACATCATCTAGGAATCCGAAAATCATAGGTTGTTAAATATATGTGAGAGCATTATTCATAACCTGAACTAGTATTTGATGAGCAAAGCAACTTAGTGCAAAGAGATTTGGCTTAGGAGTTTTGTAAACAATTGAATCTGATCATTCCTGCGTGCTTAGGTTGTTAGGGTTTGCAAAGAGATTTGAAACTCTGTGATCTAGGTATAGATAACTTCTGCAATGAGAATTGATTAGTTATGCATTAGAGATTCATGTTTAAAAACGGTTCTTAATCATTCCTGATTCCCTGCATTCTGCATTCTTGGATTCATACCTGCGAATTACCCTAGCTTAGCGCTTTTAGTCTTCCTGAACTTAGAACATATCATACCATCGTTTGCTACTTTCATTCATTCATTCGCATTACATACATCATATTTTGCTGAGCTTAATCCGAACCTACATTCGATAGTGTAGTCTGCATTACTCTCTTGGGATTTCGATACCCCTTGTACTACAACTGCTTTTGCTGTGCACTTGCAGTAGTTTTATTTGGGTAAAACCTGACCCTATCAAGTTTTTGGCGCCGTTGCCGGGGAGTAATAGCTGCTTATCGATTTTTAATATTAGGATTTTGTCTAAGTTTTTATTTGTTTACTGACTTTCAGCTACTTTTCTTTGTGCCTGTTTCAGGTGTATGCCTAATCGCAGAACCAGAAGCAACAAAGAAAAGGAGCTTGTGACTTTGAACATCGACGAGCTTGCTAGGTTGGAGAGAACTAACAGGAAAGCTAAGAAGCAATCTACAATGGTCGCTCCACTTATCTTGGTTGAAGATGCAGAAGGTCACTTGGTTGACAGAGAAGGAAACAGGGGGAACGAAGAGGGGCATAGAATTGATCAAGAGGGGAATGTCATTGTTGAACAGCAGGTTCAGCAAGTGGCTGAGAACGTGGGAGTCCCTGCTGCTGTCAATAACGCTGCTGGGCGTTTTGTTCAGAGGACTCTAGGTGACTACAACAGACCTGATCAGTTCTATGCCAAGAGAGCTGCAATCCGACCTCCTGCCTTCCAGAGGAACGATTTTGAGGTTAAACCTGTCTACTATCAGCTGGTTGGCCAGCATCCCTTCCATGGTTTACCTCATGAGCATCCTATGGATCACATAGAGAGATTTGAGGACTTGGCTTCCAGTGTCAAAGCTAATGGGGTTAGCAATGACTTTCTGTTCTGCAAGCTTTTTCCTTACTCTCTTGAAGGAGAAGCTGCATATTGGCTGAAGCAACTGGAACCTGCTTCATTGAACACTTGGGAAGACACCAAGAATGCCTTTTTGAATAACTTCTATGATGATGCAAGATCAGAGGACATGAGGACGAAAATTGCATCATTTACACAAGGCCCTACTGAAGCTTTCAAAGCCTCTTGGATCAGGTTCAAGTCTTATCAAAGGGACTGTCCTCATCATGGTTTCAGTCAGGTGCAATTACTTGGGATTTTCTTCAGAGGCATTGACTGGAAATATCAGATGGCTCTGGATGCAGCAAGTGCAGGAAACTTCAACACCAACAGACCTGAAGAGGCGATAAGACTGATTGAGAACTTGGTCTGCAGCAACAGCACTAAAAATGCAGACTTTCAGAGGATGAAACAAGCTGGTGTAGCTGATGGAAATCAGATTGCTGAAGTTAAGGCTAAGTTGGATGATATGCACAGCCTTTTGGTGGGGAAGAAGTCAGTTCACTTTGCTGCAGAAGTAGAAACTTTCGAAGCTCCAGAGGAAGTTGAGCAGGAGGATGTAAATTTCATCAATTCTGGTGGTTTTCAGGGACAAAGGTATGGGAATCAGCAGTGGAACAGAGGATACAGCAACAACAATCAGAAGAACGCCCTTACAGGAGGACAGAGCACGCCTGGTTACAATCCTACACCCCCATTCCAGAAGACAGAGTATCAGAAGCCATTCCAGAACAGTGGAAACTACAGAAACTATGGTTCTTCTTCCTATCAACCAGCACCTCCACAAGGGAACAAAATGGAAGCAATGTTAGAACAGATCTTGGAAGGACAACAGAAGCTTACTGTGGACTTTAATGGCAAGATAGATTCGCTATATCAGGATTTGAATGGAAAAATTGAGAGTCTGAACTCTCATATGAAGAAGCTTGATGTTCAAGTTGCCCAAACTGCAGAAGCTGTTTAGAGGCAAGAAGGATTTCTTCCAGGAAGAACTGATGCTAACCCCAAACACCATGTGAATGCCATCACATTGAGGAGTAGAAAGAACCTGCAACCAGTGTTGCAGAAGGATTTAACCTCAAGGAATTTTGTGGGTATGGAAGAGTATGAAGATGAAGAAATATTTGCTGAAGAACCATTGGTGACGCTCGTCACCAATAATGGGTGTCGCTCGTCACCCATCGAGCACAACCCCGACCCCGACTCTTCACAAATTGGTGACGACCGTCACCAATGGGGTGACGCTCGTCACCCATATCCAGTGATCAATCCCGACTCGTCCAAAGTGAGTGACACTCGCCACCATTCCAGTGACGCTCGACACCAGACACCACATGCTGCAGTTTTGCCTAAGACTTCAGATAATACTAAGGAGACCATGTATAAACCCAAGATACCCTATCCTAAGCATCCTAAGAAGTCTAAGCAAGAGCTTGAAGATGCAAGATGCAAGGCTATCATGGACAAGTTGGTAATAGAGATCCCATTGATAGATGCTGTAAGGATCACTCCGGTTATAAGGAGGTATGTGAAGAGGATGGTGACCAATAACTTGAGTCTTGAGGTTGGAGCTATGATGATCAACGAGCAGGTCAGTGCAGTGATTCAGAACAGAGTTCCAGAGAAGCTTTCAGACCAAGGAAGCTTTGTTTTAGACTGCACCATCTTCAATGACAAGTTTGAGAGGTCATTGTGTGATCTTGGTTCTAGTGTGAACCTCATGCCTCATTCTGTTGCCAAGAGTTTGGGAATGACCGATTTTAAGGCCACAAGGATATCTCTTGTCCTAGCTGATAGATCAGTCAGAGTTCCTGAAGGTGTGATAGAAGATGCTCCGATCAAAGTAGGAGATTGCATGATTCCTACTGATTTTTTGGTTCTGGAGTATAGAGAAGAACCCAAAGACCCTTTGATTCTTCGCAGACCCTTCCTGGCTACTGCAGGAGCTATTATTGACGTTCGGAAGGGTAGAATAGAGCTAAATGTTGGTGACTTGGTGATGCAATTCGAAATGGAAGAGCTGATGAAGAGACTAACCATAGATGGACAGACCTTTTATGTGGATGTTCTTACCAACATTGCTGATCAAATCTTCCATGGGATGAGATCAGTTAGAGTTCCTGAAGGAGTGATAGAGGATGTTCCTATCAAAATAGGAGATTGTATGATCCCTACTGATTTTTTGGTTCTAGAGTATGGAGAAGAGCCCAAAGACCCCTTGATTCTTGGCAGACCCTTCTTAGCCACTGCAGGAGCTATTATTGACGCCAGGAAGGGTAGAATAGAGCTGAATGTTGGCGATTTAGTGATGAAATTCGAAATGGACAAGCTGATGAAGAGGCCAACCATAGATGGACAGACTTTTTATGTTGATGTTCTCACAAACATTGCTGATCAGATCTTCCATGAGATGAGTTCAGAGGATCCCTTGGAAAGGGCGTTGACCACTTCTACAGCTGAGTATGAGCATTTAGATGCTGCTGCAACAGGCTACACAAAGATGATGGATGCTACTGCACAGGTGATGCAACTGGTTGCTCAGGATGAGCTTGTCTCCACATCTGCGAAAGCCGCCACAATGGGTGATTGGTCTGCAGCAAAAGCACCAAAAGTTGAGCTTAAACAGCTCCCTGCAGGGCTAAGGTACGCATTTCTGGGAGAAAACTCCACCTATCCTGTTATTGTTAATGCTTCATTGAACAATGCAGAGCTCACCCTTTTGCTAAGTAAGCTGCGAAAATTTTGCAAAGCTTTTGGCTATTCTCTTGATGACATTTCAGGTATCTCTCCAGACTTGTGCATGCATAGGATACACTTGGAGGATGAGTCGAAATCATCAGTTGAGCACCAGAGGAGGCTGAATCTGAATTTACAGGATGTGGTCAAGAAAGAGATCATAAAGTTGTTGCAGGCTGGTATCATCTATCCTATATCAGACAGTGCTTGGGTGAGTCCAGTGCACGTGGTGCCTAAGAAATAAGGTGTCACAGTGGTAAAGAATGACAAAGATGAGCTGATTCCAACCAGGACTGTGACAGGACACAGGATGTGCATAGACTACAGAAAACTGAATGCAGCAACAAGGAAGGATCATTTTCCTCTGCCTTTCATCGATCAGATGCTAGAGAGGCTGGCGAATCACAAGTATTACTGCTTCCTTGATGGGTATTCAGGCTTCTTTCAGATCCCCATCCATCCAGATGATCAGGAGAAGACCACTTTTACCTGTCCCTATGGCACTTTTGCATATCGCAGAATGCCTTTTGGGCTGTGTAATGCTCCTGCAACCTTCCAAAGATGCATGATGTCGATTTTTACAGACATGATAGAGAAGTTTATGGAGGTGTTCATGGATGACTTCTCTGTTTATGGATCCTCTTTCAAGAACTGTTTGGATAATCTGTGTGCAGTTCTGCAGAGATGTGAAGAGAAGCACTTGGTTTTAAACTGGGAGAAGTGTCATTTTATGGTGCAGGATGGTATTGTACTTGGCCACAGAGTCTCAGGAGACGGTATAGAGGTGGATAGGGCGAAAATTGAGGTGATGACAAGTCTGCAAGCACCTGATTCAGTCAAAACAGTGAGGAGTTTTCTGGGTCATGCAGGCTTCTACAGAAGATTCATCAAGGATTTTAGCAAGATAGCACGCCCACTTACTGCTCTCCTCTGCAAGGATGTGAAGTTTGAGTTCACAGAAGAGTGCAAATCCGCTTTTGAACAGATCAAACAGGCTTTGGTTACAGCCCCTGTTGTGCAACCTCCAGATTGGGACTTACCTTTTGAGGTAATGTGTGATGCCAGCGATTTTGCCGTTGGAGCAGTGCTGGGACAGAGGAAAGACAAGAAACTCCACGCCATCTACTATGCAAGTAGGACTTTGGATGATGCTCAGAAGAATTATACAACAACTGAGAAAGAATTGTTAGCTGTTGTGTTTGCTTTTGAGAAGTTCAGGCAGTATCTTGTTGGCTCTAAGGTCGTGGTTCATACTGACCATTCAGCACTGAAGTACCTAATGCAGAAGAAAGATGCAAAACCAAGGCTGTTAAGATGGATCCTGCTTCTTCAGGAATTTGATATTGAAATGAAGGACAAGAAAGGGGTTGAGAATGGAGTTGCTGACCATTTATCCCGGATTCAGGTCGAAGACAGTGTTCCAATCAATGATTTCTTGCCTGAAGAGAATGTTTACTTGGTGGAAACCAGAGAACAGGAGGAAAGTACTGAAAACCTGCAGTTTTCACGAAACTGCAGGGGAGTGACGAGCGACACCAGGAGGGTGACGCTCGTCACCAACTCCATTCTCAACTCCTCCAGACTTAGCTTTTGCTTGCCCTCAAGGAAACATCAGATAGAGTACAGGGTCGAGGTTTGAAAACAAGAAACAGTCAGTCAGTCATCAGGAACACCACACTAGTTAGAGCTTTCGAATCCACATACCACATAGTCAACACAAGATCAAATTTCAGTCTAATCATCACAAGCTTAGCAAATCTCTCAAGTCCAGTCCAAATCCCTTCAAGAAATCCGAAATTTCTACTGCTAACCCTTTATTTTTATCTAAGTGTGAAATCTCATCAAGGCTCTATCATCTCAATCACTTTATAGATTCTTTTCCCTTCCTAACAACTGAACAAATAGATCTCAACACAACTCTCCTATTTTCTCTTCCCTTGATCTTTTTTTTTTTAGGATATTTTCGATTTTTCACTTCTTTTTCTCAACTTTTTCAGTCTGAGAAATGTTGCTACTCAATACTTGTGTTCCTTGTGAGGAGACAGGTTCCTGAGCGTGTTCACTACTGTTGTTCCTTGTGAGGAGACAGGGTCATGAATGCACCATTCTTTGGACTTAAACTTTTAAAAAAACTACATTAGGGAAGATCAAAGAGAGATTGTATCTTAACCTTATTATCAGTGCTTAAAGAGAGAATCAAGATCAATAAGAATCAATCACCAAGAAAAGAAGTTTAAAGTTCATTAAGGTGGAGCTAACAACAAATTTTCCAGATTCTTTAAAAACCTAAACCTTCATTGCTAGAGAGATCTACCTATGACTTTCAACTTAGTAAGACTTGTAATCAACTACTGTGGCAATGGTTCTTATCAGCAAAAACGTCCTATGGTTAGTTCCAAGAAAAACTAACAGTTTCAAAAATTTTGACTCTAGAAAAACAGGTTTTTGACTCAACTTTAAGACTCTATAAACATGACACAAAGCACACAACGTCAGTAACCACCTCCCCCAGACTTAAACAACACTGTCCCCAGTGTTATTAAGCCAAGAGTTGGTCAGAAAAATGAATGAGAAGTCGAAGAACCAAGTCAGAAAAGTGTTACCTCGCGTGGGGTCGGGTGACGAGCATCACCAGTTTGGTGACGAGCGTCACCACGACCTGTATTGCCCAATTCTTATGTCAGATGTTAATTAACAAAGTGTTTGCATGTGTACTCGAAAGTTAGACTTTTTGAGCATTCAAACACATAATTAACAGCATCCAAACATAGCAAAAATAACCTGGTTCAACAATCTCACAAAACATCATCAAAGAAACTGACAACTGACTCAAAGTAAACATAAAAATGACTCAAGAGAAAGAAAAATAAAAGGGAAAAAGGAACAAGTAACCAGATAGTGAAACCTCAATCCTCATCCTCGCAAGGCTCAGTGGTGTAATGGGGGCGGACACAACCACAGTTGCTAAGTGTAGCAACAGCATCCCAGAGTCCCTCAAAGCTGTCAATGACATACTCCTGAAAAGCAGCCATATCCATGGGTGTCTGTGGTCGTGGAGGACGCCTGAAAACAGCAGAAGAACCACTCTGGCGTGTAGAAGGTCCAGCATCAGCAGCAGCGGCAGTAGAAGCAGAGGGGCCAGCTGTAGCAGCTCTAGCAGGGCGCATAGTCAAAGGGCGCAGAAGAGTCTGTGCTGGCATGAAGAATAGCTGGCGTGGATCTCCCTGAATAGTAGTGAGGGCTCTCTGTGGCAACTTAATGCCAACATACTCTCCAAAAGTGGTAGTGAAAGTCCAGACAACTCCAATCTTCATCCAAGTGACATGGCGCAGATACTGGTCAAGAAGCGGCAAAGAGCTAGAACCTCCGGTCTCTACTAAGAACAACGAGGACGTTGTAATTCAAGAGGGGAGGGTAAACCTTCAGCTGATGAAGAGATTAACTTTGACAACGTGTGGATCCAAGGGCCAAGAGAGGAGACAAAGCAGTTGCTGAGAAGAAAGCTGAGCAAACTACTAAGGAGAAGAATGCTTATGTGCCTCCACCGTATGTACCTAAGCTGTCTTTTCCTGGCTGTTTCAAGAAGCAACTCATAGAGAAGCATAGAATCCTCTTTGAGAAGCATCTTAAGGACGTGGAGATCGAGCTGCCTCTCGTTGAGTGCCTTGCAATGATGCCTAAATGCGCCAAATTCTTCAAAGACACTCTCGTGAAGAAGAATAAGGAAAGCAAGGAGGTGCTTGTTCTAAGTGAAGAGTGTAGTGCTGTGATACATAAGGAGATAGTCCCTAAGAAGTTGGGAGACCCTGGAAGCTTCAATATACCCTGCGCTTTAGGTCCTCTAGAGTTCAAGAGTTGCATATGTGATCTCGGAGCTAGAATAAACCTGATGCCTCACTCCGTGGCTAAGAAGCTTGGCTTTACTCGTTTCAAAGACTGTAGGATCTCGTTGGTACTGGCTGATAGGAGTGTGAGGCTACCAGTGGGGCTGCTTGAAGATCTACCGGTGTGAATCAGTGGTGTGAACGTGCCTACGGACTTCGTCGTGTTGGAGATGGATGAAGAGCCTAAGGACTCACTCATCCTAGGAAGACCATTCCTTGCAACCGCCGGGCCTATCATCGACGTCAAGAACGGGAAGATCTATCTGTGGCTTTCGGTATAGATCACTCTTTCATCCTCTCCTCCAAACCCATGGATTTTGGTGGAAAGAGAGGTCGAAAGGCAAGGAAAACAGATTTCAAGTAATGCTTAACTAGTCTCCCAAACTTCCATGGCTTTTGGGAAGGGGTAACTAGTCTCTAAGGTGTGATCTTCCGAGGCTCTTGGATCCTGTCAAGGTAAGGAACCTCTTGGATCGTGAAGCTCTTGGCGTGAGAGTCTTCAAGCATTAAGCTTTCAACACCTTAGAAGAGATAGCCTTTAAAATGTTTAGAAAACAAACCAAGATCGAACCCTTTCTACCCCTTAATCCTCTCAACCCCGAACCCAAAGGAAACTACTCACTACACATAGAGTAAATCAAGCAAAGCATAAAAAATACAACGATGAACATGAAAGATAGACTAGATTAAACGATAAAGATTCGAATACAAAAGCTTCAAAGGAATACGAGTTCAACAATGGTGTTCTTTGTCAAAACCAGAGAGAAAACATGAATGAAAGGATAAGGATCTAAAAGTTATCGAAAAAGCATCTCGCCGCCTTGCCTAAAATGCCCAAACAAGCCAATGGTCCCCCCTTCGCTAACATCCAAAAACGGTTGAAAGGACAGAAATCGACCACTGGATCGAGTGGTTCTCTCGATCACATCCGGACATCGTGTCTTCGGCTCGATCCGGGTCTCGATCTTCCTCGGCGAATCGAGTGTTGCATCCGATCTCGGTATCGATCTTTGGGTGGATCGAGTGGTGTACTCGATCTGGCTCTCGCTCTGCATGGCGTCATTTACGTCCGTACCGATTGATCGATTGCTTCACTCGATCTCCGTCTCGATCATTCTCCTTGGATCGCCTAGTTGGCTCGATCTTCTGGTCGATCAACTCCTAGACCGACCGGCCATGCTCGATCTGCTCCTCTATCACTGGTCCTTAGCATATTTCCGAGCTCCCACGAACTGCTACATCAGCCTCCACACGCCCACGAACCTCCATGACTCCAAAGCAGCCAGAAACAACCTGAATGTGATGCAAAATGCAAAAAAAAATGCATATGGTGATGCAAGAATGCTCTAGGACCCTAAGTGATGCAATCTAACCTAAAACATGATACAAATGCATGAAAAACTAACTAATGAGTATGCAAAATGTATGCAATATGCAATAACATCAACTCCCCCAAACTTACTTCTTGCTTGCCCTCAAGCAACAAAAAAACATGTAAGGAAGAGAGGTTTTTAGGAAAATCAAAGGGGTTATTAAACTTTTTGCAAAGGTGCCTTTAGAATGGATCATCTCAATGTCCTAGTTAACAATTCTAAAATGCTATGCCTACACTCATACTCCAAAGAACTTAGCCATACTCATCACACAAAGAAATTTAAATCATGACTCTCCTATTCCTAACAATCAAAGAAACTCATCCTTTAACATTCATTAACATTCGAACCATGAATCAAACTTATGCACTTTAAAGCAAAACACATTTGGCTAAGGGTTATGGTTATGAGCATATAATGATCTCATTCGAAAAGGGTTTATAATCATAACAAGGATTTCTCTCAAAAATGGTTTGAACTTATGCATAATGCTAAAGGTAAAGACAATTTATGCATACATGATTAGATTCTCATCTACCCATTGAAACTATCAAATGATCCTATACCCCTCTCATTTAAGAAATTTAATCCTCACTCACCACTTAAGAGTCTACCCTTTTTCTCACACTTAGCAATCTCCAATTCAAAATAAAGACATTTTTAAACTTTTTAGGCTAGTGAAAAGGTTTTGAAAAATACTTTTGCTCTTAGAAATTTCTTATTAGTAGCTCTATTATTATTATTATTATTATTTTTTTCTTTTTCTCTTTTTTTATTTTTATTTATTATGAGAGAGCTACCTTCTGAAATTAGAGCATACTTAGTTTTAAAAGCAAACCTTTCACATAAAACCTCATTTCTTTCCTTAAAACACAAACTCTTTGAAACCGAAACAAATAGACAAGAAAGCAACCCCAATGATCTCCCAAACTTATCCTAAGCCAACACCCAGCTTCAAAATGCAAAGCCAGCAATCAATATGAAAACCAAATCATGTCGCCTAAACCTAACACTTTATGCCAAGTTCAAACCGAAAGTAAGGCCTCACAAAGATGTCACACAAGAACATTTGGCTTCAAAGGAGGGTAAGGTTCAAGGAGGGAGTTCTACTTAGGCTCACAAAGAGTGGTAAAAAGGAAGAAGAGAGCCTAAATATTTTAAAACCATGCGTTCATTTTCAAATGCATACGAACGATAATTAGAGTTTCAAATTAAGGTTTTCACTTAGTAGGATGAGTTTCAAATCATGAGAGTTCAATTCAAGCCACGAAAATTCTAACTAGTGATCCAAGCATGGTTAGAACTTACTTTCAAAGCATAAACAAAGCATTAGAGAACTACCAACTAGGGCATTGAAATGATTCATAAGTAAAAACACATTTTTAAGAAATTCTAACCCCTTATGCAAAATGCAAACAACCTAGGTGATAAGAGAAACTCTAGACTCAATCCTAACATGTTTTTAAAAAGATGAATGCAACTACATGAATCTTTGAAAAAAATTTAAAAATTTTACCAATTTTTCATTACCTAAGACTCAAGGATGCAAATAGGAAAATAAGATCAAAGAACACAAGATTAAATCACACAAGTACTCCCCCAAACTTGCTTGACACCGTCCCGGTGGCAAACTCATCCGAAGGAGCATCAAAACACAATGCAAGAAACAAATATGAGCGGTTATATACAATGGAAGAAGGTTGTTACCTCTGGTCTAGGCTCGGCTGGAACTTGAGGATGTTCCAGAGGAGCTAGAGATCGTTGCTTTGCCTTTGTCAGCTGGTTCTTGGAGAGAATGGCACGCCGGCTGAATGTTGTCTCCTTGGGTCTCGCGGATCACAACTCCTCCGGTTGAGAGCCTTCTCTTCTCGGGTTGTTGCATCTCTTGGCTTGTAGCTGGCTTAGGTTGGCCTCTCTGAAGTGCTTTAACTTTCTTCCTAAGCTTCTTCAGCATCTTCCCTTGCCACTTGTTAATCTTCCTTTGCATCTCTACCACCGATGCTAGGAACTTCTCGGTTTTTGTCCTCGGCTCAAAGTCTAGTTTAGGAAGTGTGTAAGCCTCGGGCATCTCGTCTTCCGTGCCTGGAGACTCTGACCTTTGACGTGGGGCAATGGCTGAAGCAGGCGGTCCTCCTAAAGGGGCAAAGCATTCTTCCTCAGTGGGTAAGAACTCGATGTTCCCAACACCAAGCAGCTCGGTTTCATCTTTGTTGGGGAGGATGCACACTCTCTTCTTGTCTTCGTCATCTATGAAGAGGTAGACATAGTACCCTTCTGCTGGCGTGCGTCCTAAGCTATCAGTATTCCTCATGTATGCTTCATCCATGAAAGCTCTGTTTGGAACGTGAGCAAAGTCATGGATGGGCACACCGGCTTGCACGAACAAAGGAGTAAGGAAACCGCCAATGTAGGAGGAGTTTGCCTTGCACCGTAAGGCATAAGCCTTGTACTTCACCAGGGAAGCCGCGAGCACACAGCCGTAGTTCACCTCATCGCCGAGTTCATCTTCTATGGGCTCTTCATTCGCATCCGGATCAGACACCAAGTGCTTCACACCTTGGAACAGGAAGCACAGCTCTGTCTTCATGACAGTAGGAACAACAGACCTTCCACTGAATGTATTGGCAATCAGCTTCAGAGTATACCTCAGCACCGGACTCCTAACTCGCTTGATCTTGGCGGTGTTGGCTTTGTAGTCTTCATTGCTGATCAGGTCCCAAAACTCGTCGGCTTTCTTGAAGGCTGGGAACTCGACCTTGTATGCATCAGCGTTGAGACCGTAGGCTTGGCATAGCTCAGGGATGGAGAGTGTGTAAGCTTGACGGCCAACTTTGAAGTAGAGGCGGCCTTGGGAAGGGACGGGTGCACTAGGATTCTCATACCGGAACTCCAAGGTGGCAAGGAAGTCTATTGTCACTTCAGGAATGGTTGGGCAATCCATCCGTGACAAACACCTCAAGCCAATGTTCTTGAGGAGTTGATCGAAGTCCCCAAGAATCCCGAGCCTAGACAAAAGCTCTCGATCAGCAAACTTTGTGGGTTCAAACCGGAGCCTCTCCAGCCTCTTCTTATCCCTCTTCTCATCTTTACTCCACCGGACCCTCTCTTGAGCTACCACTTCTTGTCCTTCTCCTTCTTGTGCTTTCTCCTCTCTTGTTCTCTTTGGTGCCATGATTCCTGAAACAAATTCTAAAGATAATGATAAGCAAGCGGCGATTTGATGAGAATGAGAGAAGAGAAGGAGAGAATTTATAATAACTACCCTAGAATTTTGGGGAATAAATAAAAATCATAGCTAAATAAAAGGAAATCAAATCTTTAGATACTGAAAAATCTGGAATTATTCCATTTACTTAGCTAGTTTTAAAAATTCAAAACCAATCATATATTCTAAAACAAGATCTTGCGGATTTAAAGGAGATTTTCTTAAAATAAAATCATTAAATTTGAAAATACCTTTGCAAGAAGTTTAGAATATCTTTGCTAGCCTTTGAAAACTTAAAACTCTCACTCTCTTTGTTTAAAAATCTCGAGCAAACAGGAATGAGAGGGTGAGAGGTAGGTTGAAATATTTAAAGACTTTAGCAAAACCAAAACAATGGGTGGTCAAAGTGGTTTCTGACAAAGTCTTGGTCAAGGCACATCTTTCATGGTCAAAGATGCTTGCCTTGACCAAGTTTTGAATTTAAAAATTGGAGGGAAAGGAGTAAAGGAGGGAAAGAAAATTGTTACCTCGCCATGAGATCGAGTCCATTTGGTCGATCTATGACTCAATCTCATGTCCAAAATGGCTTAGATCGAGAGGGTTACTCGATTTGAGACTCGATTCATAGTGAATCGAGTCCTGGATCGATTGGCTCTCTTGATCATTGAGATGTTGGCTCCTCGGCTAAGTCCTAATGATCGAGCTATGTCCTCGATTTAGGGGTCGATTTGGCATAGATCGAGTGATGGATTGAGTCGAGTGATCGATCAGTTTTCAACAGATTTTCCCGAGAGAAATTAGATCGGTCGATCCGATTTGGATCGATCGATCCTTTTTCGTCAAGGTCGATCTTGTCACTCGTTCTCGTCTAGATCGACTGGCTCCTCTCGATTCACTGACTCGATCTAGCAAAGATCGAGCCAGAATCAGTCGATCTAGCACTCGATCTCTAGCCTTATTCTAACCCATATTGCCTCTTTAAGACCTCAAAGTCAAGGTTTAGACTCCTTATACCTGTTCCTACACACTTACAAAATAAAAGCATAAAACTGAAAGGGAAATAAAGCAGAAGTATGTACAAGATAAACATGGGAATGCCTCCCAAGTGCGCTTTCTTTAACGTCTTTAGCTAGACCTTACTTGGTCTAAGCGGATGGTGGGTCTTGGAGAAGCACCGAGGTACTCTCCTTGTCAAAGCTGTCTGCCAAGTAGGGCTTGACTCTGTGTCCGTTGACGGTGAAGGCACTGCCACTTTTTCCCATCAGAGTAACAGCTCCATACGACAAGACCTCTTGAATCACGAACGGTCCGCTCCATCTTGATTTCAGCTTGCCCGGGAAGAGCTTGAGCCTCGAGTTGTACAGCAACACCAGTCCTCCTTCCTTAAGCTCCTTGGCAACCAACTTCTTATCATGAGCCTCCTTAGTCCGATCCTTGTATATCCGGGAGCTCTCGTAAGAATTCAGCCTCAACTCGTCCAGTTCGTATAGCGGAATAAGGTGCCTCTCCTGAGCCGTCTTGAGATCAAAGTTCAGCCTCTTCACAGCCCACAATGCACGGTGTTCCAGCTCAACCGGGAGGTGACAGCCCTTGCCATAGACTAAGGTGAAAGGAGTTGTACCAATCGGCGTCTTGAAGGTGGTACGGTAGGCCCAAAGAGCGTCATCCAGCTTCAGTGACCAGTCTTTCCTTGTTGCTCCGACAGTCTTCTCCAGAATAGCTTTAATTTGCCTGTTGGAGACCTCCACTTGACCGCTTGTTTGAGGATGATACGGTGTAGCCACCTTATGCTTAACCCCATACTTTCTCAAGAGGCTCTCAAAGACCTTGTTTATAAAGTGGCTTCCTCCATCACTTATAACAACCTTGGGCACCCCAAACCTTGGGAAGATGATACTCTTGAACAGTTTGATCACAACCTTAGAGTCATTTGTAGGGGAAGCAACAGCCTCAACCCATTTAGAGACATAATCCACAGCTACTAAGATGTATTTGTTGCCGTATGAAGAGGGAAAAGGCCCCATGAAGTCAATCCCCCACGCATCGAACACGTCAACCTCGAAGATAGGAACTTGAGGCATTTCGTTCCTCTTGGTTATATTCCCTGCTCGCTGGCATGCCTCACAGCTCTTCACAAACTCGTGTGCATCTTTAAAAATGGAGGGCCACCAGAAACCGGCTTGCAACACTTTCGTGGCTGTCTTGAATGAGGCGAAGTGTCCTCCGTAGGAAAAGCCATGGCAATGATAGAGGATGTCCCTGGCTTCTTCCTTTGTAACACATCTCCGGTACAAGCTGTCTACTCCTCTTTTGTATAGGTAAGGCTCGTCCCAAAAGTAGTCACTAGCCTCCCTCATAAACCGCTTCTTGTGATAGCTGTTGAGATGTGTTGACTCCTCACCACACGCTAGGTAGTTCACCACGTCAGCATACCACGGTAGATCCTCCTCTTTAAAACTCAACACTTCCTCAAACCTCCCTTCTAGCTTCCCACAAACAGCAGTAGTAATCGCCATAAGCTGCTCTTCTGGAAGGGAGTCATCTAAAGGGAGAGACTCGTTGATCCTTAGCCTTGAGAGGTGGTCAGCGACTCCATTTTCTATCCCTTTCTTGTCTTTAATCTCCATCTTGCCTAAAATGCCCAAACAAGCCAATGGTCCCCCCTTCGCTAACAGCCAAAAACGGTTGAAAGGACAGAAATCGACCACTGGATCGAGTGGTTCTCTCGATCACATCCGGGCATCGTGTCTTCGGCTCGATCTGGGTCTCGATCTTCATCGGCGAATCGAGTGTTGCATCCGATCTCGGTATCGATCTTCGGGTGGATCGAGTGGTGTACTCGATCTGGCTCTCGCTCTGCATGGCGTCATTTACGTCCGTACCGATTGATCGATTGCTTCACTCGATCTCCATCTCGATCATTCTCCTTGGATCACCTAGTTGGCTCGATCTTCTGGTCGATCAACTCCTAGATCGACCGGCCATGTTCGATCTGCTCCTCGATCACTGGTCCTTGCATATTTCCGAGCTCCCACGAACTGCTACATCAGCCTCCACACGCCCACGAACCTCCATGACTCCAAAGCAGCCAGAAACAACCTGAATGTGATGCAAAATGCAAAAAAATGCATATGCTAATGCAAGAATGCTCTAGGACCCTAAGTGATGCAATCTAACCTAAAACATGATACAAATGCATGAAAAACTAACTAATGAGTATGCAAAATATATGCAATATGCAATAACATCAGACACTTCGCTTCATTCAAGACTGCCACGAATGTGTTGCAAGCCGGTTTCTGGTGACCGTCCATCTTCAAAGATGCACACGAGTTTGTGAGGCATGTCAACTAGCAGGGAATATCACTAAGAGGAACGAAATGCCTCAGGTTCCCATCTTCGAGGTTGACATGTTCGACGCGTGGGGCATAGACTTCATGGGGCCATTTCCTTCTTCATATGGCAACAAATACATCTTAGTAGCAGTGGATTATGTCTCTAAATGGGTTGAGGCTATTGCTTCCCCTACAAACGACTCTAAGGTGGTAATCAAGCTGTTCAAGAGTATCATCTTCCCGAGGTTTGGGGTACCTAAGGTGGTTATAAGCGATCGAGGAAGCCACTTCATAAACAAGGTTTTTGAGAACCTCTTGAGAAAGTATCTATCTTGTACATATTTCTGCTTTCTTTCTCTTTCAGTTTTATATTTTTATTTTGAAAGTGTGTAGGAACAGGTATGAGGTGTCTAAACCTTGATTTTGAAGTCCAAAAGAGGCGATAGGGGTTAAGAAAAGGCTAGAGATCGAGTGCTAGATCGACTGATCCTGACTCGATCTTTGCTAGATCGAGTCAGTGAATCGAGAGGAGCCAGTCGATCTAGACGAGAATGAGTGACAAGATCGACCTTGACGAAAACGGATCGATTGTTCCAAAATGGATCGACCGATCTAATTTCTCGGAAAAATCTGTTGAAAACAGATCGATCACTCGACTCGATCCATCACTCGATCTATGTCAAATCGACCCCTAAATCGAGGACATAGCTCGATCATGAGGACTTAGCCGTGGAGCCAACATCTCAATGATCGAGGGAGCCAATCGATCCAAGACTCGATTCATCATCAAGACTCGATTCATGATGAATCGAGTCTCAAATCGAGTAACCCTCTCGATCTAAGCCATTATGGGCATGAAATCGAGTCCTAGATCGACCAAATAGACTCGATCTCATGCCGAGGTAACATTTTCTTTCCCTCCTTTATTCTTTTCCCTCCAATTTTTATATTCAAAACTTGGTCAAGGCAAGCATATTTGACCATGAAAGGTGTGTATTGACCAAGACTTTGTCAGAAAACCACCTTTACTACCCATGGTTTTGCTTTTTGCTAGTCTTTAAATGTTTCAACAACTTCTCACCCTCTCATTCTTGTTTTCTCGAAAATTTTAAACAAAGAGAGTGAGAGTTTTCGGTTTTCAAAGGCTAGCAAAGATCTTTAACATTCTTGCAAAGGTATTTTTAGAATTTAATGATTTATCTTTAGGAAAATTTCCTTTAAATTTACAAGATATTGTTCTAGAAGATAGGGTCGGTTTTGATTTTTAAAGTTTAGCTAAGTAAAAGGAATAATTCTAGATTTTCTAGTATCTAAAGATTTGATTCTTCTTTATTTAGCTATAATTTTTATTAATTCCCCAAAATTCTAGGGTAGTATTTATAAGTTTTCTCCTTCTCCTTTCTTATTCTCATCAAACCGCCGTTTTGCTTATCAAACCTCTTGAGAAAATTTGTTTCAGGTACAATGGCTCCGAAGAGAACAAGAGAAGAGACAGCACAAGAGGGAGAAGGACAAGAGGTGGCTGTTCAAGAGAGGGTCAGATGGACTAAGGATGAGAAGAGGGATAAGAAACGGCTTGAAAGGCTTCGGTTTGAGCCTACCAAGTTTGCTGATCGAGAGCTGCTGTTAAAGCTAGGGATTCTTGGGGATTTCGACCAACTCCTCAAGAACATTGGCCTAAGATGTCTGTCACTGATGGATTGCCCAACCATTCCAGAAGTGACAATAGACTTCCTTGCCACGTTGGAGTTCCGTTACGGGAATCCTAGCACACCCGTTCCTTCACAAGGTCGCCTCTACTTCAAGGTTGGACATCAAGCCTACACCCTCTCCATCCCCGAGCTATGTCAAGCGTATGGTCTCAACGCGGATGCCAACAAGGTCGAGTTCCCCGCCTTCAAACGAGCAGACGACTTTTGGGACCTGATTAGCAACGAGGACTACAAAGCCAACACCGCCAAGATCAAGAGGGTGAGAAGCCCGGTGCTGAGGTACACTCTGAAGCTGATTGCCAACAAGTTTAGCGGAAGATCTGTTGCTCCCACGGTCACAAAGACCGAGCTTTGCTTCCTGTTCCAAGGCGTGAAGCACTTGGTGTGTAATCCGGATGCAAATGACAAGCCTATGGAGGATGAGCTCGGCGACGAGGTGAACTACGGATGTGTGCTTGCTGCCTCCTTGGTGAAATACAAAGCTTATGCCTTGCGGTGCAAGACAACTTCTTCTTACATTGGCGGCTTCCTCACTCCTCTATTCTTGCAAGCTGGTGTGCCTATACACGACTTCGCACATGTACCAGCTAGAGCTTTCATGGATGAGGCCTACATGAGGAATACTGACAGCTTGGGACGCACGCCAGCAGAAGGGTTCTACGCTTACCTCTTCATAGACGACGAAGACAAGAAGAGGGTGTGCATCCTGCCAAACAAAGACGAGACCGAGCTACTTGGTGTTGGGAACATCGAGTTCTTGTCCACGGAAGAGGAGTGCTTTGCTCCTCTAGGAGGACCACCCGCCCCGGCGATTGCTCCTCGTCAAAGGTCCGAGTCTCCAGCCACGGAAGATGAGATGCCCGAAGCCTACACCCTTCCCAAGTTAGACTTTGAGCCGAGAACCAAAACAGAGAAGTTCCTAGCATCTGTTGTGGAGATGCAAAGGAAAATCAATAAGTGGCAAGGCAAAATTCTCAAGAAACTTGGCAAGAAAGTCAAGGCACTTCAAGGAGGCTCGCCTATGAAGCATGCAAGTAAAGAGGTTCACCAACCCGAGAAGAGAAGGCTCTCAACCGGTGGAGTTGTCATCCGCGAGACACAAAGCAGCACCATTCAGCTGGTGCGCCATTCTCTCCAAGAACCAGCCGACAAGGGCAAAGCAACAGTCTCTAGCTCCTCTGGAACATCCTCAAGTTCCAGCCGAGACTAGACCAGAGGTAACAACCCTCTTCCATTGTACATAACCGCTCATATTTGCTTCTTTTTGCTTTTTGTTTTGGTGCTCCTTCGAATGTGTTTGCCACCGGGACGGTGTCAAGCAAGTTTGGGGAAGTACATGTGTGGTTTGACATGTGTTTTGTGATCTTATTTTCCTTTAGCATCCTTGAGTCTTTAGTTCATGAAAAATTGGTAAAATTTTTAAAATGTTTTCAAGGATTCATGTAGTTGCATTCATCTTGTCAAAACATGTTAGGATTGAGTCAAGAATTTCTCAAAGCATCTAGGTTGTTTGCATTTGCATAAGGGGTTAGAGTTTCTTAAAAAGGTGTTTTTACTTATGAATTGTTTCAATGCCCTAGTTAGTAGTTCTCTAATGCTTTGTCTATGCTTTGAAAGTAAGTTCTTACCATGCTTGGATCACTTGCTAGGATTTTCGTGACTTGAATTGAACTCTCATGATTTGAAACTTGTCCTAATAAGTGAGAACCTTAATTTGAAATTTTAATTATCATCCTTATGCATTTGAAAATGAACACATGGATTTTAAAATATTTAGGCTCTTTTCTCCCTTTTTACCACTCTTTATGAGCCTAAGTAGAACTCCCACCTTGACCCTTACCCTTCTTTGAAGCCAAATATTTCTCGTGTGACATCATTGTGAGGCCTTCTTTTCGGTTTTGAACTTAGCATAAAGTGTTAGGTTTAGGCGACATGATTTGGTTCTCATATGATTGCTAGCTTTGCATTTTGAAGTTAGGTATAGGCTTAGGATAAGTTTGGGGGATCATTGGGGTTGTTTTTATTTCTATTTGTTCTCGGTTTCAAAGAGTTTGGTGATTGAAAGAAAGAAATAGGTTTTAAGTGAAAGGTTGTGTTTAAAAACTATGTATATGCTCTAATAAATTTCAGGAGGTAGCTCTCCCAAATAAAAAGAAAAAGAAAAAAAAAAAAGAACCTAAGTGCCAAAAAAAAAAAAGAGAAAATAAAAAAAATAAATAGGAGAGCTACCAATAAGAAATATTTAAAGAGCAAAATTATTTTTATAACCTTTTCACTAGCCTAAAGAGTTTAAAAATGTTCTTGTTTCGAATTGGGGATTGCTATGTTTTGAGAAGAAAAATGGTAAATTCTAAGTGGTGAGTGAGGATAAAAATTGATAAATGAGAGGGGTTTAGGATCATTGTTAGTTTACATGGGTAGATGAGAATCTGATCATGTATGCATCAATTGTCTTTACCTTTAGCATTATGCATAAGTTCAATCATTTTTGAGAGAAACCCTTGTTTTAATTGAAAACCCTTTTCAAATGAGATCATTCAATGCTCATAACCTTCACCCTTAGCCAAATGTGTTTTGCTTTAAAGTGCATAAGTTTGATTCATGGTTCGAATGTTAATGAATCTTAAAGGATGAGTTTCTTTGATTGTTAGGAATAGGAGAGTCATGATCTGAATTTCTTTGTGTGATGAGTATGGCTAAGTTCTTTGGAGTATGAGTGTGTGCATAGCATTTTAGAACTGTTAACTAGGACATTGAGATTGATTCATTTGAAAGGCACCTTTGCAAGAAGCTTAAACCCCCATTCGTTTTTCTTAAAACCTCTCTTCCTTACTTATTTTCTGTTGCTTGAGGGCAAGCAAGAAGTAAGTTTGGGGGAGTTGATATTACTGCATATTACATACATTTTGCATACTCATTATAGTTAGCTTTTCTTGCATTTACATCACATTTTAGACTAGATTGCATCACTTAGAGTCCTAGAGCATTCTTGCACCCGCATACGCATGTTCCTTGCATTTTGCATCACATTCAGGTTGTTTCTGGCTGCTTTGGAGTCGTGGAGGTTCCTGGACGTGCTGAAGCTGTTGTAGCGGTTTGTGGAAGCTCGGATATTTGCTAAGGATCAGAGATCGAGGAACAGATCGAGCATGGCAGGTCGATCTAGGATATGATCGACCAAAAGATCGGGAAGACCAGGCGATCCAAGGAGAATGATCGAGACGAGGATCGAGTGAAGCAGTCAATCAAACGGTACAGACGTAAATGACGCCAGGCAGAGCGAGACCCAGATCGAGCTGAAGACACGATGTTCGGAGATGATCGAGAGAACCGCTCGATCCCAGAGTCGATCTCTGTCCTTTCAACCACTTTTAGCCGCTAGCGAGGGGGGGACCATCAGCTTGTTTTGGCCATTTTGGGAAGGCGGCGACGTCCTTTTCCCGAACAACTTTTCATCCTTATCTTTTTGATGTTTTCTCTCGGGTTTTAAAGAAGAACACCATTGTCGAACCTGGAGTTTTCTTTTGCTTTGTAATCGAATCGTTTCAGCTTAATCTAGTTTTCTTTTCATGTTCATCGTTTCCTTTTCCATGCTTTGCTTGATTTACCTTATGTGTAGTGAGTAGTTCATTTGGGTTCGGGGTTGAGAGGATTAAGGGGTCTAAAGGGTTTCGATCTTGGGGTTTTCTAAGTGTTTTAATGGCTATCTCTTCTAGGGTGTTGAGCTCTCAAAGCTTGAAGACTCTCACGCCAAGAGCTTCATGCTCCGAGAGGTTCCTTACCTTGACAGGATTCAGGGACCTCTGAAGATCACACCCTAGAGACTAGTTACCCCTTCCCAAAAGCCATGGAAGTTTGGGAGACTAGTTAAGCCACTCATTTGAAATCTTTTTTCCATGCCCTTCGACCTCTCTTTCCACCAAAATCCATGGGTTTGGAGGAGGGGATGAAGGAGTGATCTATACCGAAAGCCACATATAGATCTTGCTTAGTTTTCAAGGCTTAGAGATCCTCACAAAGTGAGTCGATTTAAAGTTTTCAACCCAAGGTCGAACCTTTGAAACCCCTGACCATGAATCTCAACCCTAGGCCCTCTCTTTTAGCATCTTTACATCTTCTCTCGTCATTCGCTTGATCTTTGATAGCATCCTGGTCGTTAGTTTTACTGTTCTTGTATTTTTAGACGAGATCGATTGTCATTGCTCGATCTAGTGGTCGATCTCATGGTCGATCCACTAGTCGAATTTTAGTAATTCGAAGCTTTGTCCTTTAATTATTCTGTTTGTTCCTCATGGTAGTTTGATCATTCCTGGTATTTTTAAAATAGGTTGCATTCCATTTAGTTGCTGCATCTAGTTTTTAGAGATTTTCTCAAAACCTATCTCGTTTCGCTTAGATTTGCATTAGTCCTTGCATTCTCTTTGTATTTTCTATCATCCTAGGTGTGGATTGACTCTCTCTCTTGCATACTGTGCTACAACCTGTCTTGCATTTGAGTTTGATAACCTCATTGCATTCTCACCCTTGCAAGCATAGTGATTATCAAAAACTCAAGGAACGAGAGAGCCAATCGATCCACGACTCGATTCAAATCGAATCGTGTCCTAAATCGAGCAACCCTCTCGATCCAAGCCACTATGGGCATGAGATCGAGTCCTAGATCGACCAAAGGGACTCGATCTCGTGCCGAGCTAACATTTTTTCTTCCCTCTCTCATTCTTTCCCTTCACTTTTTAAATTCAAATCTCGGTCAAGGCAGGAATCTTTGACCCTGAAAACTGTGCCTTGACCGAGACTTTTGTCAGAAACCACTTCTTGCACCCATAGTTTTGTTTTTGTTAGCCTTTAAATGTTTTCAACATCCTCTCACCCTCTCATTCTTGTTTTCTTGAACTTTTAAGCAAAGAGAGTGAGAGTTATTTGTTTCTAAAGGCTAGCAAGCTTCTTTAACAACCTTTGCAAAAGGTACTTTCGGATTTTTTGAGAAAATCTTTTAGAAAATCTCCCTTTATTTCGCAATTGATTGTTTTAAATGTTAGGGCGGTTTTGAATTTTTAAATTTAGCTCAATAATAGGAAAAATTCTGGATTTTCTAGTATTTCTAGATTTGATTCACAATTATTCTGCTATATGTTTTATAAATTCCCCAAAATTTTAGGGTATTAGCTATCGACTTTCTTCCTTGCTTCTCTCTTTCTCTCGAAATATCGCATATTTGCTCATAGCTTTGCTTGAGAACTTTGTTTCAGGAGCAATGGCCCCCAAGAGAACGAGAGATGAGACAGCACAAGAGGGAGAAGGTCAGGAAATGGCTGTTCAAGAGAGGGTTCGATGGAGTAAGGACGAGAAGAGGGATAAGAAGCGGCTGGAAAGGCTTCGGTTTGAGCCTACTAAGTTTGCGGACCGGGAGCAGCTGTTCAAGCTAGGGATCCTTGGAGATTTCGACCAACTCCTCAAGAACATTGGCCTAAGATGTCTGTCACGAATGGATTGCCTAACCACTCCAGAAGTGACAATAGACTTCCTTGCCACGTTGGAGTTTTGTTACGAGAACCCTAGCACCCATGTTCCTTCACAAGGCCGTCTCTCTTTCAAGGTTGGACGTCAAGCTTTCAGCCTCTCAATCCCCGAGCTGTGTCAAGCATATGGTCTCAACGCAGCTGCCACCAAGATCGAGTTCCCCTCCTTCACGCGAGCTAACGATTTTTGGGACCTGATCAGCAACGAAGACTACAAGGCCAACACCGCCAAAATCAAGAGAGTGAGAAGCCCGGTGCTGAGGTACACCTTGAAGCTGATCGCCAACACATTCAGCGGAAGGTCAGTTGCTCCCACGGTCACGAAGACCGAGCTTTGCTTCTTGTTCCAAGGCGTGAAGCATTTGTTGTGTGATCCGATGGAGAATGAAGAGCCTATGGAGGATAAACTCGGCGACGAGGTGAACTATGGATGCGTACTTGCTGCCTCTTTGGTGAAGTACAAGGCTTATGCCTTGCGGTACAAGGCAAGCTCTTCTTTGATTGGCGGCTTCCTCACTCCTCTATTCATACAAGCCGGCGTACCTATACACGATTTCACACCCGTCCCAGCTAGAGCTTTCATGGATGAGGTCTACATGAGGAATACCGACAGCTTGGGACGCACGCCAGCAGAAGGGTTCTACGCTTATCTTTTCATCGACGACGAAAACGAGAAGAGAGTATGCATCCTACCAAACAAGGACGAGACCGAGCTGCTTGGTGTTGGGAACCTCGAGTTCTTGCCAACCGTAGAGGAGTGCTTTGCTCATCTAGGAGGAACGCCTGCCCCAGCGGTTGCTCCACGTCAAAGGTCTGAGTCCCCAGCCACGGAAGATGAGATGCTCGAGGCTTATACCCTTCCCAAGATAGACTTTTAGCCGAGAACCAAAATGGAGAAATTCCTAGCATCTGTTGTGGAGATCCAAAGGAAAAACAACAAATGGCAAGGCAAAATGCTCAAGAAACTTGCCAAGAAGGTCAAATCTCTGCAAGTAGGCTCGCCTAAGCAAGCTGCAAGTCAGGAGGTTCATCAACCCGAGAAGAGGAGGCTTTCAACCGGTGGAGTTGTCATCCGTGAGACTCAAGGCAGCAACATACAACCGGCGCGTCTCTCTCTTCAAGAGCTAGGCTCCAAAGGCAAAGCTGTAGCATCTAGCTCCTCTGGAACATCCTCAAGTTCCAGCCGAGACTAGACCCGAGCTAACAACCTTCTTCCATTGTACATACCGCTCATGTTTGCTTCCTTTTGCTTTATGTTTTGGTGCTCCTTTGAATTTGTTTGCCACCGGGACGGTGTCAAGCAAGTTTGGGGGAGTATGTGTGCGGTTTGATATGTTTTTTCTGATCTTATTTTCCCTTTAGCATCCTTGAGTCTTCATTGTATGAAAATTGGTAAAATTTTAAATTTTTTTTAAAGATTCATGTAGTTGCATTCATCTTGATAAGCATTTTAGGATTGAGTCTAGAATTTTTAAAGCATCTAGGTTGTTCACATTTGCATAAGGGGTTAGAGTTTTTCTTAAAAAGGTGTTTTAAACTCATGAATTGTTTCAATGCCCCAATTAGTAGTTCTCTAATGCTTTGCTCTTACTTTGAAAGCAAGTTCTTACCATGCTTGGATCACTTGCTATGATTTTCGTGACTTGAATTGAACTCTCATGATTTGAAACTTGTCCTAATAAGTGAAAACCTTAATCTGAAATTTCAGTTATCATCCTTATGCATTTGAAAATGAACACATGGATTTTAAAATATTTAGGCTCTCTTCTTCCTTTTACCAGTCTTTGTGAGCCTAAGTAGAACTCCCACCTTGACCCTTACCTTTCTTTGAAGCCAAGTTTTCGTGTGTGACATCATTGTGAGGCCTTTTTCCGGTTTGAACTTAGCATAAAGTGTTAGATTTAGGTGACATGATTAGGTTCTCATATGTTTGCTAGCTTTGCATTTTGAAGCTAGACTTAGGCTTAGAATAAGTTTGGGGGTGTAAGGGGTTGTTTTCATGTTTATATGCTCTCGGTTTCAAAAGAGTTTGGTGTTTGAAAGAAAGAAAAAGGTTTTAAGTGAAAGGTTTGTGATTAAAAAAAAAATTTATGCTCTAATAATTTCAGAAGGTAGCTCTCTCAAAATAAAAATAAAAAGAAAAAGAAAAGAGCCTAAGTGCCAAAATAAAAGAAAAAAAAAGAAAAAAAAAAATATATATATATATAAATATAAATAAACAGAGAGCTACCAATAAGAAATATGTAAAGAGCAAATTATTTTCAACCTTTTCACTAGCCTAAAGAGTTAAAAATGCTTTCTGTTTTGAATTGGGGAATGCTAAGCTTTTGCTTTGAGAAAAGGGTAGATTCTAAGTGGTGAGTGAGCTTAAAAGATAATAAATGAGAGGGGTTTATGATCATTGTTAGTTTATATGGGTAGATGAGAATCTGATCATGTATGCATTAATTGCATTCACCTTTAGCATTATGCATAAAGTTCTTGCCATTTTATGAGAGAAACCCTTGTTTTAAATAAAAACCCTTTTCGAATGAGATCATTCTATGCTCATAGCCTGCACCCTTAGCCAAATGTGTTCTGCTTTAAAGTGCATAAGTTTGATTCATGGTTCGGCTATTAATGAATTTAAAGGATGAGTTTCTTTGATTGTTAGGAATAGGAGAGTCATGATCTGAATTTCTTTGTGTGATGAGTATGGCTAAATTCTTTGGAGTATGAGTGTATGCATTGCATTTTAGAACTAGTAACTAGGACATTGAGATTGATTCATTTGAAAGGCACCTTTGCAAGAAGCTTAAAACCCCCGTTTGTTTTAAAACCTCTCTTCCTTTCTTTTTTTCTGATGCTTGAGGGCAAGCAAGAAGTAAGTTTGGGGGAGTTGAAGTCACTGCATATTGCATGCATTTTGCATACATATAAGTTAGCTTTTCATGCATATACATCACTCTTTAGGCTAGATTGCATCGCTTTAGGTCCTAGAGCATTCTTGCACCAGCATACGCATGTTCCTTGCATTTTTCATCATATTCAGGTTGTTTCTGGCTACTTTGGAGTCGTGGAGGTTCGTGGACATGCTGAGGCTAGTGTGGAGATTCGTGGAACGTCGGATGTTTGCTAAGGACCAGAGATCGGGGAGCAGATCGAGCATGGTAGGTCGATCTAGATGAGATCGACCAGAAGATCGAGTAGCCCAGGCGATCCAAGGGAATCGATCGAGAAGAAGATCAAGTGAAGAAATCGATAAAGTGGTACAGACGTAATGACGCCATGTAGAGCGAGAGCCGGATCGAGTCCACCACTCGATCCGACCGAAGTTCGATACCAAGATCGGATGCAACACTCGATCCACCCAAGAAGATCGAGACCCAGATCGAGTAGAAGACACGATGTCCGAAAGTGATCGAGAGAGCCGCTCGATCCCGAAGTCGATCTCTGTCCTTTCAACCGGTTTTGACCGCTAGCGAGGGGGGGGACCATCGAGCTGTTTGTCCCATTTTGGGAAGGCGGCGATGATCTTTTCCCACACACTTTTTCATTCTTATCTTTTTTATGCTTTTTCCCTCTGGTTTGGAGACGATCCCCCATTGTTAGACTTTGAGCTTGTTCTTGAATATTTTGAATCGTTTAAGTTTAATCCATCGTTCTTATGTTTATCGTTTCATTCTCCATGCTTTGCTTAGTTTATTTAATGTGTAGTGAGTAGTTTCATTTGGGTTTCGGGGTTGAGAGGATTCACGGGGTCGAAAAGGTTTTCAAAGCTTGGTGTTTTCTTGTTCTTAATGGCTTTCTTTGCTAAGATGTTGAGTTCTTAAGGCTTAAAGAGTCTCACGCCAAGATATTTATGATCAGAGAGAGCTCTTACCTTGACAGGATCCAGAGATCTCTGAAAATCACATCTTAGAGGCTAGTTACTCTTTTCCAAACGACATGGTAGTTTTCACAAAATCTCCTGTCATTCGCTTAGCTTTACACTGCTCTTGTATTCTCTTTGACCTTCCTAGCTCCTAGAATTGGATTGACACTCACTTGCATACTGTACTACAACATAAGTGTTGCATTTGAGTTTTGATAGCCTCATTGCATCCTAGACTTGCAAAAAGATTGTTATCAGAGACGACGTGAACTACGGATGCATCCTGGTGGCTTCATTGGTGAAATACAAGGCGTATGCCTTGAGGTGCAAGGCAAGCTCTTCGCTCATTGGCGGTTTCCTCACTCCCTTGTTCGTGCAAGCTGGGGTACCGCTCCAAGACTACACCCCTGTTCCGGAAAGAGCCTTCATGGATGAGACATGCCTAAGGAACACGGACAGCTTGGGACGCACGCCAGCTGAGAGTTTCTTTGAATACCTGTTCATTGACACGGAGAATGAGAAGAGGGTGTGTATCTTGCCAAACGGCGAGACCAAGCTGTTGGGAGTTGGGAACATCGAGTTTCTCCCAATCGTAGAGGAGTGTTTTGCCCTTCTAGGAGCCATAGCCGCCACCCGACAAGCTATTCGCCCAAGATCAGAATCTCCTGCCACGGATGATGAGTTGCCCGAAGCCTTTGTCCTCCCCAAGACAGATTTTGAGCTGCAGACTAAGACGGAGAAGTTCCTTGCTTCTGTTGTGGAGATGCAAAGGAAAATTAACAAGTGGCAGAGGAAGGTACTCAAGAAGCTCACCAAGAAGGTCAAATTACTTCAAGGAGGCTCACCTAAGAAGGCTGCAAGTGAGGAGGTCCAACAACCCGAGTAGAGGAGACTTTGAACCGGTGGAGTTGTCATCCGTGAGACTCAAGGCAGCAACATCCAGCAGGCGCGTCTCTCTCTCCAAGAGCCACCCTCCAAAGGCAAAGCCATAATATCTAGCTCGTCTGGAACATCCTCAAGTTCCAACCGAGACTAGACCCGAGGTAACAACAACCTTCCCTTGTATATACCGTTCATGTTTTCTCTTTTTGCTTTGTGTTTTGAGCTCCTTTGAATTTGTTTGCCACCGGGACGGTGTCATTCAAGTTTGGGGGAGTATGTGTGTGGTTTGACATGTCTATTTTGATCTTATTTTCCCTTTACATCCCTTGAGTCTTCATTGCATAAAAAATTGGTAAAATTTTTAAAAATTTTCAAAAAATTCATGTAGTTGCATTCATCTTGTTAAACATTTTAGGATTGAGTCTAGAATTTTTAAGCATCTAGGTTATTTACATTTGCATAAAGGGTTAGAGTTTTCTTAAAAAGGTGTTTTAAGCTCATGAATGGTTTCAATATCCTAGTTACTAGTTATCTAATGCTTTGCTCACACTTTGAAAGTAAGTCCTTACCATGCTTGGATCACTTGTTTTGATTTTCGTGGCTTGACTTGAACATTCATGATTTGAAACTTGTCCTAATAAGTGAGAACTCTAATCTGATTTGTAAATATCATTCTTATGCATTTGAAAATAAACACATGGATCTTAAAAATATTTAGGCTCTCTTCCTCCTTTTACCACTCTTTGTGAGCCTAAGTAGAACTCCCACCTTGACCCTTACCTTTCTTTGAAGCCAAGTTTTTGTGTGTGACATCACTGTGAGGCCTCTTTTGGTTTGAACTTAGCATAACGTGTTACGTTTAGGCGACATGATTAAGTTCTCATATGATTGCTAGCTTTGCATTTTGAAGCTAGTTTAGGGCTTAGGATAAGCTTGGGGGATCAACGGGACTGCTTAATTGTTTATATGCTTGCGGTTTTAAAGAGTTTTGGTAATTGAAGTGATTAAAAGGTTTTAAGTGAAAGGTTTTGTTTCCAAAGATAAAAAGCTCTAAGTATTTCAGAAGATTGCTCTTAAGTAAAATAAAAAGAAAAAGAAAAAAAAAGAGCCTAAGTGCCAAATAAAAAGAAAATAAAAAGAAAAGAATAATAGAGCTATCAATAAGAAAGAAATAAGGAGCTTAATATTTTCAAACCTTTTCACTAGCCTAAAACAGTTAAGATGTTTTCTGTTTTGATTTAGGGTTTGCTAAGCTTTTGCTTTGGAGATAAGGGTAGATTCTAGGAGGGTGAGTGAGCTAAAAAGAAAAAAAAATGAGAGGGGTTTTAGGATCATTGTTAGCTTGCATGGGTAGATGAGAATCTGATCATGTATGCATCAATTGCCATTACCTTTAGCATTATGCATAAAGTTCTTACCATTTTTGAGAGAAACCCTTGCTTAAAATAAACCCTTTTTCAAACGAAATCATTCTATGCTCATAGCCTTTACCCTTAGCCAAATATGTTTTGCTTTAAAGTGCATAAGTTTGATTCATGGTTCGGTCGTTAATGAATGTTAAAGGATGAGTTTCTTTGATTGTTTGGAATAGGAGAGTCATGATTTGAAATTCTTTATGTGATGAGTATGGCTAAGTTCTTTGGAGTATGAGTGTGTGCATTGCACATTAGAACTAGTAACTAGGACGTTGAGATTGATTCATTTGAAAGACACCTTTGCAAGAAGCTTAAACCCCCGTTTGTTTTAAAACCTCTCTCCCTTCTTGAATTTTGTTTGCTTGAGGGCAAGCAAAAGGCGAGTTTGGGGGAGTTGATATTGCTGCATATTTCATGTATTTTGCATACATATAAGTTAGTTTCTTACGCATATACATTGCATTTTAGGCTAGTTTGCATCATTTTAAGTCCTAGAGTATTCTTGCACCAGCATATGCATATTTCTTGCATTTTGCATCGCATTCAGGTTGTTTTCGGCTACTTTGGAGTCTTGGAAGATTCGTGGACGTGCTGAGGATCGTGAGAAGATTCATTTAACTTCTATGATTCATCAGAAGTCCTTTTTCCTGATTTTCGACTCGTAGACCAGTTTCGGATCTTTATTTGGGATCTCTTCTACGGAATGAGATAAAAATAATAGAGGCTTCTCCTAGTACTATTATGACTCTCAGATGTCTATTTCGAGCCTATTTACTTCATTTACTTTCTATGATTCATCAGAAGTCTGTTTTCTTATTTCCGGCTAGTAGACCAGTTTTGGATCATCATTAGAATCTCTTTTACGGAATGGGATACAAGTAATAGAGGCTTCTCCTAATACTAATATGAGTCCTAGATGACTATTTCGAGCCTATTTACTCCACTTACTTTCTATGATTCATCAGAAGTCTGTTTCATGATTGCATCTGTTAGATCATTAGATATGTACAAGGTCAGAAAGTTGTTTATACGTAAGGGAGTTGAACTGTAGATACCAACTAGAGAAGATGGAATAGTCTATCTCGACGTACCAATGCATTAGTCGAAAGAAACAGGCATTTAATCGATTGTTTTTTATACTAAAATAAAAAAAAGAAGACCTAGTCAACTGAATCCATAAAGTCTGAAATTATTTACAAAACCCATTTGCAAGATTTATTGTTTTTACACTAAACATCATATTCATCCTCAGTATCGTTGCTTTATTTGTTTGAATGTGTCGTCAAACATTCAGGAATGCTTGCTAAGGAGCAGAGATCGAGAAGCAGATCGAACATAGCCGATCGATCTAGATGAGATCGACCAGAAGATCGAGTAGTCCATCTGATCCAAGGGAACTGAACGAGACGGAGATTGAGTGAAGCGATCGATCAAGGAGTACAGACGTAAATGACGCCATACAGAGCGAGAGTCGGATCGAGTCCACCACTCGATCCTCCGAAGATCGACTCCAAGATCGGACGAAGCACTCGATCCACCGAAGAATATCGAGAGACAGATCGAGCTGAAGGCATGATGTCCGAAGATGATAGAGCGAGATGCTCGATCTCGAGGTCGATCCCAGTGCACTTTAACCATTTTTGGCCGCTAGCGAGGGGGGGACCATCGAGCTGTTTGGCCTATTTCGGGAAGGCGGCAATCTTGCTTTTCGGGACACGCTTTCACTTTATCATTTTTCATCTTTTTCTCTCTGTTTGAAGGTGATTTCGCCATTGTTAGACTTGGAAGCTTTGTTCTTGAATATTGAATCGTTTAAGCTTTAAGTAATCGTTTTTCATGTCTATGAGTTCATCCTTTATGCTTTGCTCGATTTATTTTATGTGTAGTGAGTAGTTTCATCGGGTTTTGGGGTTGAGAGGATTCAAAGGGGTCGAAAAGGGTTTCAAAGCTTGGTGTTTTCTTGTTCTTTATAGCTTTCTCTTCTAGGATATCGAGTTCTTATGGCTTAGAGACTCTCACGCCAAGATCTTTATGATCAAGTACAAGAACAAAGGTTTGAGAAACCAATAACTGAAAGAAGTTTATCTAGTCACTAAGCAAGATTAAACTCCTACAAAGCAAGAAGAATTCACAAGCTAACAGTTTAAACATGCTAATGTTCATAAAGATAAAACATTCATGCATGTGAACCTAGCATGATGGCTCTAAGCAATAGAGAACATGATTATGCAAAGGGATATCAAACAAGCAAGAACTGAGATTAAAGAACAGTAAACAAAGCTTTAACAGTAAACTTGCTCAATTTAAACATATCCACCATGCAAAACCAAAGCACAACATCTTAAACTAAACAAAACTTGCTCTTAAAACCTTAGAATTAACAAGTTTAAGCACATGCAAAGTGTAAGAACAAGAAGTGAATAGTTGAGAAAGCAAACCTTAATGAAGCTTCTGAGTACTTAGAAAAGATAAACAAAAGAGAGAGAGCTAAAGAATTAGAATTTTGGTGAGAGAAGTAGTAAAATGAAGTGTGAAGAGAAGAGAAGAGATTGTTAGATTTTAAAGAGAGGAGTGGAGAACCAAAGGAATAAGAACTGGGTGGGGGACAAGAATGAAAGGTGCTCAGGAGCTCTGCAAAGTGCCAGAAAGGAGCCAAAATTTGAATGTAAACCTCCTTGGCTCCAAGCCAAAGGAGGGAAATTATTTTGAAAATTTTGAACACTTACCTCGCGGGCTATCGGTCATGGTTGACCGATAGGAATGACCGATATGGTGCCTATCGATCACAAGTGATCGATAGCACTGACCGATACCCTCCTGTGAATCCTATCAGTCTCTAGCTTGATCGATACACTGACCAAAATATATACGATTGTTTTGTATCGGTCACTCTATAGACTGATAGAGTGACCGAAAAACAACCGATACATTTCCATCGATCAGTCTATGATCGATAGTTTAGACGGATAGGAATTCACTTACAAACTCCTTTCCCTATCGATCAAAGGTGATCGATAGGTTGACTAGTAGCATCCTGGCTCTATTACTATCGATCACATCATGACCGATAGCATGACCGATAGGGTTTGTATCAGTCTTGTCTTGACCGATATTGTGATCGATAGTAGCCAGAATGTACCTATTCTTTGTCCCTTAGACACTTTTTCAATCCCCAAACCAAACTGCTGCTTCTATACACATTAAATAAACATTAAAATAAACTAGAAAGCTTAATATATACAAAGGATACCATGGACTACCTCCCAAGTGTGCTTGTTTAAAGTCATTAAGCTTGACTATGCTTACCTCACTAGTGGAGGTGATGAGAAGGAGTCTTGGAACTCCTTGGTGTTGCAGTGTCCATTTTGATCTTCTTGGTGACTCCATCAATCTTCAACACAGCAAAGGGCTTTGCCTTGTTCCTCCCTTTCATCTTGTAGCGGACTTCACCATTCTTAGATACAAAAAGGCTTCAAGACAACCCCATATTCTTTGTTACCCAACATTATTTCATTCATGCAATCAGAAACACCCACTTTGAGGACCTCCTCTTCAGTGGTTTCAGCAAACAACTTGGTCAAGCAGCAATCATCAAAACTCTCTCCTTGGTAGCCCTCAAACTCTGGTCAGTTCTTATCAATCCTTTTCACCTTGTTAAGGCCCATAGAGAAAGCATGATCATGCTCTTGGTTGTTACCCTTCCTGTCAAACTTCAAGACCTTGTTCTTTGAAAGCCTCAGCTCTGTTGTGCACTCCCTAGCATCAAATACAGCGCCAGCTGAAGCTAGAAATGGTCTCCCTAGAATGATAGCATTCCTTATCTGTCCTTCCACATCAAGCACCAAAAATCAGTAGGGATGGTGACTCCTTCAATCATCATTGGCACATCCTTGAGGGTCCCTAGTGGTGTCTTGGCTGTCCCATCAGTTATGGTTAGAGACATGATAATCACTATATTTGCAAGGGTGAGAATGCAATGAGGTTATCAACTTCAAATGCAAGACAGGTTGTAGCCCAGTATGCAAGAGAGAGTCAATCCACACCTTGATGATAGAAAATGCAAAGAGAATGCAAGGACTAATGCAAATCTAAGCGAAACGAGATAGATTTTGAGAAAATCCCTAAGAACTAGATGCAACAACTAAATGGAATGCAACCTATTTTAAAAATACCAGGAATGATCAAACTACCATGAGAAATAAACAGAATAATTAAAGGACAAAGCTACGAATTACTAAAATTTGACTAGTGGATCGACCATGAGATCGACCACTAGATCGAGCAATAACAATCGATCTCGTCTAAAAATGCAAGAACAGTAAAACTAACGACCAGGATGCTATCAAAGATCAAGCGAATGACGATAGAAGATGTAAAGATGCTAAAAGAAAGGGCCTAGGGTTGAGATTCATGGTCAGGGGTTTCAAAGGTTCGATCTTGGGTTGAAAATTTTAAATTGACTCACTTTGTGAGGTTCTCTAAGCCTTGAAAACTAAGCAAGATCTATCTGTGGCTTTCGGTATAGATCACTCCTTCATCCTCTCCTCCAAACCCATGGCTTTTGGTGGAAAGAGAGGTCGAAGGGCATGGAAAACAGATTTCAAATGAGTGGCTTAACTAGTCCCCCAAACTTCCATGGCTTTTGGGAAGGGGTAACTAGTCTCTAGGGTATGATTTTCAGAGGTCCCTGAATCCTGTCAAGCTAAGGAACCTCTCGGATCATGAGGCTCTTGGCGTGAGAGTCTTCAAGCTTTGAGAGCTCAACACCCTAGAAGAGATAGCCATTAAAACACTTAGAAAACCCCAAGATCGAAACCCTTTAGACCCTTTAATCCTCTCAACCCCGAACCCAAATGAACTACTCACTACACATAAGGTAAATCAAGCAAAGCATGGAAAAGGAAACGATGAACATGAAAAGAAAACTAGATTAAGCTGAAACGATTCGATTACAAAGCTAAAGAAAACTCAAAGTTCGACAATGGTGTTCTTCTTCAAAACCAGAGAAAAAACATAAAAGAAGATAAGGATGAAAAGTTGTGTGGGAAAAGGATGTCGCCGTCTTCCCAAAATGGCCAAAACAAGCTGGTGGTCCCCCCCCCCCCTCGATAGCGGCCAAAAGTGGTTGAAAGGACAGAGATTGACTCCGGGATCGGGCGGCTCTCTCGATCATCTCCGAACATCGTGTCTTCAACTCGATCTGGGTCTCGATCATCTCCGGCGGATCGAGTGTTGCATCCGATCTTGGTATCGATCTCCGGTTGGACCGAGTAGTGGACTCGATCCGGCTCTCGCTCTGCATGGCGTCATTTACGTCCGTACCGTCTGATCGACTGCTTCACTCGATCCTCGTCTCGAACATTCTCCTTGGATCGCCTGGTCTTCTCGATCTTCTGGTCGATCACATCCTAGATCAACCGGCCATGCTCGATCTGTTCCTCGATCTCTGTCCTTAGTAAATATCCGAGCTTCCACAAACCGCTACAACAGCTTCAGCACGTCCACGAACCTCCACGACTCCAAAGCAGCCAGAAACAACCTGAATGTGATGCAAAATGCAAGGAACATGCGTCTGGTGAAAAAATGCTCTAGGACTCTAAGTGATGCAATCTAGTCTAAAATTTGATGTAAATGCAAGAAAAGCTAACTAATGAGTATGCAAAATGTATGTAATATGCAGTAATATCAACTCCCCCAAACTTACTTCTTGCTTGCCCTCAAGCAACAGAAAATAAGTAAGGAAGAGAGGTTTTAAGATAAACGAATGGGGG
The DNA here is from genome assembly GCA_911865555.2 of Thlaspi arvense. NCBI lineage: Eukaryota > Viridiplantae > Streptophyta > Magnoliopsida > Brassicales > Brassicaceae > Thlaspi > Thlaspi arvense. Next base: position 23,716,360 of record OU466863.1, on the reverse strand, counting down.
TTTAAGCTTCTTGCAAAGGTGCCTTTCAAATGAATCAATCTCAATGTCTTAGTTAACAGCTCTAAAATGCTATATACACACTCATACTCCAAAAAACTTAGCCATACTCATCACACAAAGAAATTCAGATCATGACTCTCCTATTCCTAACAATCAAAGAAACTCATCTTTTAACATTCATTAACATTCGAACCATAAATCAAACTTATGCACTTTAAAGCAAAACACATTTGGCTAAGGGTAAAGGTTATGAGCATTGAATGATCTCATTTGAAAAGGATTTTCAATTAAAACAAGGGTTTCTCTCAAAAATGGTTGAACTTATGCATAATGCTAAAGGTAAAGACAATTGATGCATACATGATCAGATTCTCATCTACCCATGTAAACTAACAATGATCCTAAACCCCTTTCATTTATCAATTTTTACCCTCACTCACCACTCAGAATCTACCCTTTTTCTTCTCAAAACTTAGCAATCCTCAATTCGAAACAAAAACATTTTTAAACTCTTTAGGCTAGTGAAAAGGTTTTGAAAATAATTTTGCTCTTTAAATATTTCTTATTGGTAGCTCTCCCATTTTTTTTTTCTTTTCTCTTTTTTTTTTTATTTTTATTTGGCACTTAGGCTCTTTTTTTCTTTTCTTTTTCTTTTTATTTGGGAGAGCTACCTCCTGAAATATATTAGAGCATATACATAGTTTTTAAACACAACCTTTCACTTAAAACCTATTTCTTTCTTTCAATCACCAAACTCTTTGAAACCAAGAACAAATAGAAATAAAAACAACCCTAATGATCCCCCAAACTTATCCTAAGCCTATACCTAGCTTCAAAATGCAAAGCTAGCAATTATATGAGAACCAAATCATGTCGCCTAAACCTAACACTTTATGCTAAGTTCAAAACCGAAAAGAAGGCTTCACAATGATGTCACACAAGAAATATTTAGCTTCAAAGAAGGGTAAGGGTCAAGGTGGAAGTTCTACTTAGGCTCACAAAGAGTGGTAAAAAGGGAGAAGAGAGCCTAAATATTTTAAAATCTATGTGTTCATTTTCAAATGCATAAGGATGATAATTAAAATTTCAAATTAAGGTTCTCACTTATTAGGACAAGTTTCAAATCATGAGAGTTCAATTCAAGTCACGAAAATCCTAGCAAGTGATCCAAGCATGGTAAGAACTTACTTTCAAAGCATAGACAAAGCATTAGAGAACTACTAACTAGGGCATTGAAACAATTCATAAGTAAAAACACCTTTTTAAGAAACTCTAACCCCTTATGCAAATGCAAACAACCTAGATGCTTTGAGAAATTCTAGACTCAATCCTAACATGTTTTGACAAGATGAATACAACTACATGAATCTTTGAAATTTTTTTAAAATTTTACCAATTTTTCATGAACTAAAGACTCAAGGATGCTAAAGGAAAATAAGATCACAAAACACATGTCAAACCACACATGTACTCCCCCAAACTTGCTTGACACCGTCCCGGTGGCAAACACATTCGAAGGAGCACCAAAACACAAAGCAAAAAGAAGCAAATATGAGCGGTTATGTACAATGGAAAAGGGTTGTTACCTCTGGTCTAGTCTCGGCTGGAACTTGAGGATGTTCCAGAGGAGCTAGAGACTGTTGCCTTGCCCTTGTCGGCTGGTTCTTGGAGAGAATGGCGCGCCGGCTGAATGGTGCTGCTTTGTGTCTCGCGGATGACAACTCCACCGGTTGAGAGCCTTCTCTTCTCAGGTTGGTGAACCTCTTTACTTGCATCCTTCTTAGGCGAGCCTCCTTGAAGTGCCTTGACTTTCTTGCCAAGTTTCTTGAGCATTTTGCCTTGCCACTTATTGATTTTCCTTTGCATCTCCACAACAGATGCTAGGAACTTCTCTGTTTTGGTTCTCGGCTCAAAGTCTAACTTGGGAAGAGAGTAGGCTTCGGGCATCTCATCTTCCGTGGCTGGAGACTCGGACCTTTGACGAGGGGCAATCGCCGAGGCGGGTGGTCCTCCTAGAGGAGCAAAGCACTCCTCTTCTGTGGGCAAGAACTCGATTTTCCCAACACCAAGCAGCTCGGTCTCGTCTTTATTTGGCAGGATGCACACTCTCTTCTTGTCTTCGTCGTCTATGAAGAGGTAAGCATAGAACCCTTCTGCTGGCGTGCGTCCCAAGCTGTCGGTATTCCTCATGTAGGCCTCATCCATGAAAGCTCTGGCTGGTACATGTGCGAAGTCGTGTATAGGCACACCAGCTTGCAAGAATAGAGGAGTGAGGAAGCCGCCAATGTAAGAAGAAGTTGCCTTGCACCGCAAGGCATAAGCCTTTGATTTCACAAGGAGGCAGCAAGCACACATCCGTAGTTCACCTCGTCGCCGAGCTCATCCTCCATAGGCTCGTCATTTGCATCCGGCTCACACACCAAGTGCTTCACGCCTTGGAACAGGAAGCAAAGCTTGGTCTTTGTGACCGTGGGAGCAACTGATCTTCTGCTAAACGTGTTGGCAATCAGCTTCAGAGTGTACCTCAGCACCGGGCTTCTCACTCTCTTGATCTTGGCAGTGTTAGCTTTGTAGTCCTCGTTGCTAATCAGGTCCCAAAAGTCGTCTGCTCGTTTAAAGGCGGGGAACTCGACCTTGTTGGCATCCGCGTTGAGACAATACGCTTGATATAGCTTGGGGATGGAGAGGGTGTAGGCTTGATGTCCAACCTTGAAGTAGAGGCGACCTTGTGAAGGAACGGGTGTGCTAGGATTCTCGTAACTCCAACGTGGCAAGGAAGCCTATTGTCACTTCTGGAATGGTTGGGCAATCCATCCGTGACAGACATCTTAGGCCAATGTTCTTGAGGAGTTGGTCGAAATCCCCAAGAATCCCTAGCTTGAACAGCAACTCTCGATCAGCAAACTTGGTAGGCTCAAACCGAAGCCTTTCAAGCCGTTTCTTGTCCCTGTTCTCATCCTTAGTCCATCTGACCCTCTCTTGAACAGCCACCTCTTGTCCTTCTCCCTCTTGTGCCGTCTCTTCTCTTGTTCTCTTGGGAGCCATTGTACCTGAAACAAATTTTCTCAAGAGGCTTGATAAGCAAAACGGCGGTTTGATGAGAATAAGAGAGGAGAAGGAGATAACTTATAAATACTACCCTAGAATTTTGGGAAATAAATAAAAATTATAGCTAAATAAAGAAGAATCAAATCTTTAGATACTAGAAAATCTAGAATTATTCCTTTTACTTAGCTAAAATTTAAAAATCAAACCGACCCTATCTTCTAGAACAATATCTTGCGAATTTAAAGGAAATTTTCCTAAAGATAAATCATTAAACTCTGAAAATACCTTTGCAAGAATGTTAAAGATCTTTGCTAGCCTCTGAAAACCGAAAACTCTCACTCTCTTTGTTTAAAGTTTTCGAGAAAACAAGAATGAGAGGGTGAGAAGTTGTTGAAACATTTAAAGACTAGCAAAAAGCAAAACCCTGGGTAGTAAAGGTGGTTTTCTGACAAAGTCTTGGTCAAGGCACATCTTTCATGGTCAAAGATGCTTGCCTTGACCAAGTTTTGAATTTAAAAATTGGAGGGAAAAGAATAAAGGAGGGAAAGAAAATGTTACCTCGGCATGAGATCGAGTCCATTTGGTCGATCTAGGACTTGACCTCATGCCCATAATGACTTAAATCGAGAGGGTTACTTGATATGAGACTCGATTCATGATGAATTGAGTCTTGGATCGATTAGCTCCCTCGATCATTGAGATGTTGGCTCCCCGGCTAAGTCCTAATGATCGAGCTATGTCCTCGATTTAGGGGTCGATTTGGCATAGATCGAGTGATGGATCGAGTCGAGTGATCGATCTGTTTTCAACAGATTTTCCCGAGAGAAATTAGATCGGTCGATCCATTTTGGATCTATCGATCCGTTTTCGTCAAGGTGATCTTGTCACTCGTTCTCGTCTCGATCGACTGGCTCCTCTCGATTCACTGACTCGATCTAGCAAAGATCGAGTCAGGATCAGTCGATCTAGCACTCGATCTCTAGCCTTTTCTTAACCCCTATCGCCTCTTTTGGACTTCAAAACAAAGGTTTAGACTCCTTATACCTGTTCCTACACACTTGCAAAATAAAAACATAAAACTGAAAGAGAAAGAAAGCAGAAATATGTACAGGATAGATATGGGAATGCATCCCAAGTGCGCTTTCTTTAACGTCTTTAGCTAGACTTTACTTGGTTTAGGCGGATGGTGGGTCTTGGAGAAGCACCGAGGTACTCTCCTTGTCATAGCTGTCTGCCAAGTAAAGCTTGACTCTGTGTCCGTTGACGGTGAATGTACTGCCACTCTTTCCCATGAATGTAACAGCTCCATAAGGCAGCACTTCTTGGATCACAAACGGCCCGCTCCACCTTGACTTCAGCTTTTCCGGGAAGAGTTTGAGTCTTGAGTTGTACAGCAACACTAAACCTCCTTCCTTAAGCTCCTTTGCAACCAACTTCTTGTCGTGAGCTTCCTTAGTCCGCTCCTTGTATATCCGAGAGCTCTCATAAGCGTTCAGTCTTAACTCGTCCAGTTCATGTAGCTGAATAAGGTGCCTCTCTTGAGCAGTCTTGAGGTCAAAGTTCAGCCCCTTCACAGCCCACAACGCACGGTGTTCCAGCTCAACCGGGAGATGACAGCCCTTTCCATAGAGTAGAGTGAAAGGGTTTGTACCAATCGGTGTTTTGAAGGCGGTACGGTAGGCCCAAAGAGCGTCGTCCAGCTTCACTGCCCAGTCTCCGACAGTCTTCTCTAGTATAGTCTTGATTTGCCGGTTGGAGACTTCCACTTGACCGCTTGTTGGAGGATGATACGGTGTAGCCACCTTATGTTTAACGCCATACTTTCTCAAGAGGTTCTCAAAAACCTTGTTTATGAAGTGGCTTCCTCCATCGCTTATAACCACCTTAGGTACCCCAAACCTCGGGAAGATGATACTCTTGAACAGCTTGATTACCACCTTAGAGTCGTTTGTAGGGGAAGCAATAGCCTCAACCCATTTAGAGACATAATCCACTGCTACTAAGATGTATTTGTTGCCATATGAAGAAGGAAATGGCCCCATGAAGTCTATGCCCCACGCGTCGAACACGTCAACCTCGAAGATGGGAACCTGAGGCATTTCGTTCCTCTTAGTGATATTCCCTACTCGTTGACATGCCTCACAGCTCTTCACAAACTCGTGTGCATCTTTGAAGATGGACGGCCACCAGAAACCGGCTTGCAACACTTTCGTGGCAGTTTTGAATGAAGCGAAGTGTCCTCCGTAGGAAGAGCCATGACAGTGATAGAGGATGTCTCTAGCTTCTTCCTTTGTAACACACCTCCGGTACAAACTGTCCACTCCTCTCTTGTATAAGTAGGGCTCGTCCCAAAAGTAGTCACTAGCCTCTATCATAAACCGCTTCTTGTGATAGCTGTTGAGATGTGTTGGCTCCTCACCACATGCTAAATAGTTCACTACATCAGCATACCACGGTAGATCCTCCTCTTTGAAACTCAACACCTCTTCGAACTGCCCCTCTAGCTTTCCACAAACAGCTGTGGTGATCGCCATGAGTTGCTTCTGGAAGAGAGTCGTCTAAGGGTAGAGACTCGTTGATCCTTAGCCGTGAGAGATGGTCAGCGACTCCGTTTTCTATTCCCTTCTTGTCTTTAATCTCCATGTCAAACTCATGGAGCAAGAGAATCCACCTCAAAAGCCGAGGCTTAGTGTCTTTCTTCGAATAGATGTATCGCAAAGCCGCGTGATCCGTGTAGACAATAGCCTTGGAACCAACAAGATATGACCGGAAATTCTCAAAGGCGAACACTACTGCAAGCAACTCCTTCTCTGTAGTGGTATACCTTGTTTGCGTGTCATCCAAGGTTCTTGAAGCATAGTAGATCACGTGTAGCTTCTTGTCTTTCTTCTGACCAAGAACGGCTCCTACGGCGTAGTCACTAGCATCACACATGATCTCAAAGGGCAGAGACCAGTCTGGTGCTTGAACTATGGGGGCTGATGGAAGGGCTTCCTTGATGGTCACGAAAGCTCACAAACACTCCTCATCAAACACAAACTCAGCTTCCTTGCACAACAACCATGTAAGAGGGCGTGCAATCTTGGAGAAATCCTTGATGAAGAGCCTATAGAACACGGCGTGTCCCAAGAAACTTCTGACTCCCGTAACGTTAACCGGCGGCTCAAGACCCATCATGACTTCCACTTTAGCCTGATCAACCTCAATGCCCTTCTCTGATATCTTATGACCAAGCACGATCCCTTCCTTAACCATAAAGTGGCATTTCTCCCAGTTTAGCACCAAGTTTGTCTCTTCACAACGCTTTAGTACCCTGCAAAGATTCAACAAACACGCAGAAAAGGACGCACCATAGACAGAGAAGTCATCCATAAACACCTCTACCATCTCTTCTATTAGATCGAAGAAGATCGACATCATACACTGCTGAAACGTAGCCGGTGCATTACACAATCCAAACGGCATCCTTCGATATGCGAAGGTACCGTAGGGACATGTGAAGGTCGTCTTCTCCTGATCATTTGGGTGAATTGGTATCTGAAAGAAACCGCTATACCCATCGAGGAAACAGTAGTAAGGGTGATTAGCAAGTCTCTCAAGCATTTGATCAATAAAAGGCAAAGGGAAATGATCTTTCCTAGTTGCAAGGTTAAGTTTCCTATAATCAATACACATCTTATGACCAGTAATGGTTCTAGTAGGAATAAGCTCATCCTTTTCATTCCTTATGACCGTGATCCCTCCCTTCTTAGGCACCACATGTACAGGAGAAACCCACGTGCTGTCACTTATGGGATAGATCACGTCAGCCTCTAAAAGCTTAAGGATCTCTTTCTTAAAAATCTCTTTCAAATTAGGATTCAAACGCCTTTGATGTTCTATAGAAGAGGCGTTCTCATTATCCAAGTGAATCCTGTGAGTGCAAAGCATTGGTGAAAGGCCCTTGATGTCACTTAAAGAGTACCCAATGGCCTTCCTATACTTTCTCAGCTCAGCCAGGAGCGAGTGCAACTCATCATCACTTAAGTTTTCATTCACAATCACGGGATAGGTGTTATTAGGCGCTAAGAAAGCATACCTTAGCCCTTTTGGGAGCTCCTTAAGGTCCACCTTTGGGGCTAGCAGCTCGCTCCAGTCATCCTCGTGGTTGTTGTTGTTGCTTTCCTCCTTGGAACCCTCCTTAGAACCCGAGGCATGGCCCTTGAGACTGCTTTCCTCAACGTCTATCCCATCTGAAATCGAGTCCTCCAGTCGATCTTGCTCTCGATGTCGTCTAGATCGAGCAATTTCGCTCGATTCGCTTACTCGATTTGATGTGGATCCAGTAAGGGATCGAGATGCTGAGTCGATCTCCTGATTGGACCCCAATATGATCGGAAGGTTTCTCTCGATCGTCGACTCGATTGTTTTTCCTGATCGATCATTCCTCTCGATCTGTCTGTCGATTGCTGCACCGGATCGAGTTGTGTTCTCGATTGCCTTGTCGATCTGACTCCTGGATCGAGTGATAGCGTCGATCTCGGGGTCGATCTCTAGGCAGCAGCTTTCATCCTTCTTAACAATCTTCCTAGAATCTAGCATGTTGACGTACTCCTGGGTCCTCTGATCCACATAGCCAAACTCTCCTGGCTCCTTAGTCAGTGCCAGCCTTAGATGGTCTTCCATAGCCGGCTCTTCCAGCAATTCAACCGCTAAGGCATCCATCGTTTCAATGTAGAAAGCTTGCCCTTCTATGGTCGGCTTCTTCAGAACCTCATTGATATCGATGTTCAGCCTTATATACTTTCCCAAGTGCAAGGCAATCTTCCCGTTCTTGACGTCGATGATAGCCCCGGCGGTTGCAAGGAATGGTCATCCTAGGATGAGTGGGTCCTTAGGCTCTTCATCCATCTCCAACACGACGAAGTTCGTAGGCACGTTCACACCACTGATTCGCACTGGTAGATCTTCAAGCAGCCCCACTGGTAGCCTCACACTCATATCAGCCAGTACCAACGAGATCCTACAGTCTTTGAAACGAGTAAAGCCAAGCTTCTTAGCCACGGAGTGAGGCATCAGGTTTATGCTAGCTCCGAGATCACATAGGCAACTCTTGAACTCTAGAGGACCTAAAGCGCAGGGTATAGTGAAGCTTCCAGGGTCTCTCAACTTCTTAGGGCCTATCTCCTTATGTATCACAGCACTACACTCTTCACTTAGAACAAGCACCTCCTTGCCTTCCTTATTCTTCTTCACGAGAGTGTCTTTGAAGAATTTGGCGCATTTAGGCATCATTGCAAGGCAGTCAACGAGAGGCAGCTTGATCTCCACGTCCTTAAGATGCTTCTCAAAGAGGATTATATGCTTCTCTATGAGTTGCTTCTTGAAACGGCCAGGAAAAGGCAGCTTAGGTACATACGGTGGAGGCACATAAGCATTCTTCTCCTTAGTAGTTTGCTCAGCTTTCTTCTCAGCAACTGCTTTGTCTCCTCTTCTTGGCCCTTGGATCCAGACGTTGTCAAAGTTAATCTCTTCATCAGCTGAAGGCTTACCCTCCCCCTCTTGAATTACAACGTCCTCGTTGTTCTAAGTAGAGACCAGAGGTTCTAGATCTTTGCCGCTTCTCAACGTTATGGCGTTAGCATACTCCTTAGGATTCTGCTCACACTTGCCCAGAAGGCTATTCTGACCGCTTGTACTCACTTTCCCCTTCTCTAGCTGCTTGATCTTGTTGTTTAAGTTGGTGATCTGAGTGGAGAAGTCAGTGAGAGACGAGTCTAGACGAGTGTTCATCTCGGCGAACTTCTGGTTTGTAGAGGCTTGCCCTTGTATCAGCTGTTGAAACATTGCCTGAACCGGATCAACTTGTTGTTGCATCGGCTGTTGCTGCTGAGGTGCAAAGCCCGAAGGGTAGTTAGGCGTATAACCCTTGTTACTTTGATGTTGCCCTTGGAAGTTGTTTTGACCTTGACCTTGGAAACCACCACTCGGCTGAAAACCTTTGTTTTAAGGAATGAAAGGTTTTACTTGCTGAGCAGGGTACACTTGATCCTTAGGGTTGGCAACGTTGGTGCTTCGGTAGGAGATATTGTTGTTCTGGTTGTAGCCTTGGTTGTAGCCTTGAGGTTTGTAATTGTTCTGTCCCGCCACCCAATTGGCTTCTTCCTGGCTCAACTCAAGCTCCTCTTGATTCTCATCAGCTTCACCAACAAAAGAAATATGCTTCGGATTGGCTAACACCAGCTTATCTATCTTCTCATGCAAAGATTTCAGCTCCTTTTTGTGAGACTCTAGCTCGGATCCTCTCGGTGCACGGTCATAGTCCTCAGCGTAGTTGCCATCACTCAATGCCAAGTTTTCTATCAGCTCCATACCCTCTTCTACCTCCTGACCAAGGAAGTTCCCTTTGCTAGCTCTGTCAAGCAACAACCTGATCATTGGTGAAGCTCCATGGTATATGGTGTTGAGTAGGGTCTCCTCGCTGAAACCGTGATGAGGACATTGGATCGTGTAGTCTTTGAAATGCTCCATTGCCTCGTTGAATGTCTCGTTGTTTCGTTGAGTGAAGCCGCTGATTTCGCTTCTCAACCGTGATGTCCTGGTGCTAGGGAATAACTTTGAGAGAAAGGCCTTCTTACACTCGGCCCATGAGGTGATGGTGCCTTGTGGGAGGGTCTTCTCCCAATGCCTAGCCTTGTCTCCGAGTGAAAAGGGAAAGAGACGCAGCTTGAAAGCATCTTCGGATATGCCATTGATCTTGATCATCCCACATACTTGCTCGAAGTTGTCAAGGTGCTCCAAGGGATCTTCCATTGCTAAGCCGTGGAACTTGTTGTTTTGCACCATGGAGATGAAACCTGGCTTGATCTCGAAGTTGTTGTTCTGTACAGGAGGAGGAGTGATCCCAAACCTATTGTGATGAGTATTGGGAGCATCTCCGGCTCCTATGATCCTTGGGGGTCTAGCCGCGTGTTAGGAGTTTCCATTGCCCCTTCCAACTGCCCTGTGAGCTGGAGGATGTCCCTCTGGATGCTCGTGTTCAGCCATAGCTTCAAAATCAACAAAACCGTGCTGAACAATCTCCTCAAAGGCTTTGGCTTGTTCTCTTACTCTTCTTTGCCGTGAATGACCAAGCTGATGAATATTGTCCAAAAGTGGAAGTAGATTGTTATCTCCCCGTGAACGAAGATTCATATACCTGAGAACACACGTTTGAGAGTAGAATGATTAGTAACTTAAACAAGGTAAAGACTTAGTCTTTGCTAAGTCCCAAATCTCTATGTTCTCTAAACAATCCTAGGATGGCCACGGCACCATTTGATAATCACTATATTTGCAAGGGTGAGAATGCAATGAGGTTTTCAAACTCAAATGAAAGACAGGTTGTAGCACAGTATGCAAGAGAGAGTCAATCCACACCTAGGATGATAGAAAATGCAAAGAGAATGCAAGGACAAATGCAAATCTAAGCGAAACGAGATAGATTTTGAGAAAATCCCTAAAAACTAGATGCAGCAACTAAATGGAATGCAACCTATTTTAAAATTACCAGGAATGATCAAACTACCATGAGAAACAAACAGAATAATTAAAGGACAAAGCTTCGAATTACTAAAATTCGACTAGTGGATCGACCATGAGATCGACCACTAGATCGAGCAATAACAATCGATCTCGTCTAAAAATGCAAGAACAGTAAAACTAACGACCAGGATGCAATCAAAGATCAAGCGAATGACGAGAGAAGATGTAAAGATGCTAAAAGAGAGGGCCTAGGGTTTAGATTCTCGGTCAGGGGTTTCAAAGGTTCGACCTTGGGTTGAAAACTTTAAATCGACTCACTTTGTGAGGTTCTCTAAGCCTTGAAAACTAAGCAAGATCAATCCGTGGCTTTCGGTATAGATCACTCCTTCATCCTCTCCTCCAAACCCATGGCTTTTGCTGGAAAGAGAGGTCGAAGGGCATGGAAAACAGATTTCAAATGAGTGGCTTAACTAGTCCCCCAAACTTTCATGGCTTTTGGGAAGGGGTAACTAGTCTCTAAGGTGTGATTTTTAGAGGTCCCTGAATCCTGTCATGGTAAGAAACATCTCGGATCATGAAGCTCGTGGCGTGAGAGTCTTCAAGCTTTGAGAGCTCAACACCCTAGAAGAGATAGCCATTAAAACACTTAGAAAACCCCAAGATCGAAACCCTTTAGACCCCTTAATCCTCTCAACCCCGAACCCAAATGAACTACTCACTACACATAAGGTAAATCAAGCAAAGCATGGAAAAGGAAACAATGAACATGAAAAGAAAACTAGATTAAGCTGAAACGATTCGATTACAAAGCTAAAGAAAACTCAAGGTTCGACAATGGTGTTCTTCTTCAAAACCAGAGAGAAAACATAAAAAAAGATAAGGATGAAAAGTTGTGTGGGAAAAAGGACGTCGCAGCCTTCCAAAAATGGCCAAAACAAGCTGATGGTCCCCCCCTCACTAGCGGCCAAAAGTGGTTGAAAGGACAGAGATCGACTCCTTGATCGGGCGGCTCTCTCGATCATCTCCGAACATCTTGTCTTCAACTCGATATGGGTCTCGATCATCTCCGGCGGATCGAGTGTTGCATCCGATCTTGGTATCGATCTCCGGTTGGATCGAGTAGTGGACTCGATCCGGCTCTCGCTCTGCATGGCATCATTTACGTCTGTACCGTTTGATCGACTGCTTCACTCGATCCTCGTCTCGAACATTCTCCTTGGATCGCCTGATCTTCTCGATCTTCTGGTCGATCACATCCTAGATCGACCGGCCATGCTCGATCTGTTCCTCGATCTCTGATCCTTAGTAAATATCCGAGCTTCCACAAACCGCTACAACAGCTTCAGCACATCCACGAACCTCCACGACTCCAAAGCAGCCAGAAACAACCTGAATGTGATGCAAAATGCAAGGAACATGCGTATGCTGGTGCTAGAATGCTCTAGGACTCTAAGTGATGCAATCTAGTCTAAAATGTGATGTAAATGAAAGAAAAGCTAACTAATGAGTATGCAAAATGTATGTAATATGCAGTAATATCAAGACACATTACTCTCTTGAAGTTGAGTATAGCCAAGAGCCTTATCAGTGGAGGATGGGAGAAGGTTGATACTTGCTCCAAGATCACAAAGACAGTTCTTGAAAGTCTGCCCTTTAAGCTCACATGGTAGAGTGAAACAACCTGGATCTCCAAGCTTCTTGATGTTAAGCTCCTTAACCTCAGATGCTCCAGCTTTAACTCTTAGTTTCTCAAGTTCCTCTTGACTATTCAGCCCTCTCATTTCCATTTTAGAAGCATAGAGAGTCTCATACTTCTGTACTAGCTGCTCTTTGAATCTTCCTGGAAAAGGGATAGTGGGCTGATAGACAGGGAGAACAGCAGCTTGAATTACCTTCTTGGCATCAGAGGCTTCAACAAAGTCTTCTCCTGTAGCATCAACAACCTCGTGTGGCGCCCACGACTCTTCTTCTTCCAGAGATTCTTCTTGTGCAACTCCATGGTTAGCATCAACATTCAAAAACTCCTCCCCTCCCCCCCCCACTCTGAAGTTCAGTGTCCTCAGTGAACAGAGAGAGAAACGCTTCAATGATAGCTTCCTCTTCAGGTGAGAAGCTATCTTCTTCAGTTACCATGGAATTTCAGAACTCTTTTGGGTTAGCCTCTGGTTTTCCAGGAAGTGTCCTTGAGGTTTTGGACCAGCTATACCTTTGTTGTTCTCCAGTGTTTTGACTCTTACAGCCAACCCATCAAACTTGTTGGTTATTTCAACATGTACTGAGTCTACTTTGTTATGAACCTCAGCAAACCTCTTGTTCAATTCCAAGTTGTTGGTAGTTTGATTGTGAAGTAGCTGCTGAACCATAGTCTTGAGTTGAGGATCTTGAGAGCTGGAAGAAGCTTGTCCTGGAGCTTGTGCACTGAATCCTGGAGGATGGTAAGGCGCTCTTGGCTGGAAGTTGTTGTTTCTCTGCTGAAAACCTTGATTGTTGTAGGGAACATAAGGTCTTGGAGCAGCTTGCTGTTGTTGTTGTGGTGGGTCCACTTGGTCCTGTGGATTGGCAACATTGTTGCTTCTGTATGACACATTGGGATTGGGTCTGTAGTTCCCATATCCATTGTATCCACCTTGATTACCCAAGTAGTTCATCTCTTCCACTTGGCATATCTCTTGATCATCAAGCTGAACCATATCACCAACAAAGTGAACCTCTTTCTTTTCCCTTAGCAGCATATCCAGCTTCTCATGTAAGGCCTTGATCTCTTTCCTGCTAGACTCCACTTCATCTTTAGCACTTCTTAGAGTTCTGTTATATTCCTCATTGTAGTTTCCATCAGACTGAGCTAGATCCTCAACAAGCTCCAATCCCTCATATACATCCTTTGACAAGAAGTTTCCATCTGATGCAGTGTCAAGAAGCATTCTTATCTTTGGTAAAGCTCCTCTGTAGAGAGTAGAGTGTAGAGAAGCATGTGAGAAGCCACGGTGAGGGCATTGCAATGTGTAGCCCTTGAATCTTCCCAAGCTTCACCAAAGCTTTCATTATTCCTCTGTGCAAACCCTGAAATCTCATTTCTGATTCTTGCAGTTCTTGAAGTTGAGAAGAACTTTGCTATTATGAAGGCTCTCTTGCACTCATCCCAACTAGTGATGCTTCCTTTGGGCAGGTTCTTCTCCCATTGGTGTGCTTTGTCTCCAAGAGAAAAAGGGAATAACCTGAGTTTGAAGCCATCTTCACTCACTCCATTGATCTTTGGTAGTGAGTATAGTCTATCAAAATTATCCAGAAGATCTAGAGGATCTTCAAGTGGCAACCCATGAAACTTACTGTTCTGAACCACTGAAATCAATCCAGACTTGTTTTCAAAGTTGTTGTTTTACACTGCTGGTGGATGATATTGCTGCATATTTCATGTATTTTGCATACATATAAGTTAGTTTCTCACGCATATACATTGCATTTTAGGCCAGTTTGCATCACTTTAGGTCCTAGAGTATTCTTGCACCAGCATATGCATGTTTCTTGCATTTTGCATCGCATTCAGGTTGTTTTCGGCTACTTTGGAGTCTTGGAAGATTCGTGGACGTGCTGAGGCTCGTGAGGAGGTTCGTGGGAACTTGGAGAATCCAGGAATGCTTGCTAAGGACCAGAGATCGAGAAGCAGATCAAGAGGCAGATCGAGCATGGCCGGTCGATCTAGATGAGATCGACCAGAAGATCGAGTAGTCCATCTGATCCAAGGGAACTGATCGAGACAGAGATCGAGTGAAGCGATCGAACAAGGAGTACGGACGTAAATGTCGCCATGCAGAGCAAGAGTCGGATCGAGTCCAAGATCGAACGAAGCACTCGATCCACCAAAAAAGATCGAGACACAGATCGAGCTGAAGTCACGATGTCTGAAGACGATCGAGCGAGATGCTCGATCTCGAGGTCGATCTCAGTGCACTTTAACCGTTTTTGGCCGCTAGCGAGGGGGGGGGGGGGGGGGGGGGACCATCGAGCTGTTTGGCCTATTTCGGGAAGGCAGCGATCTTGCTTTTGGGGACACGTTTTCACTTTATCTTTTGACAGTTTTTCTCTCTGTTCGAAGGCGATTTCGCCATTGTTAGACATTGAAGCTTTGTTCTTGAATATTGAATCGTTTTAAGTTCAAAGTAATCGTTTTTCATGTTTATCAGTTCATCCTTTATGCTTTGTTCGGTTTACTTTATGTGTAATGTGTAGTTTCATCGGGTTTTGGGGTTGAGAGGATTCAAAAGGGTCGAAAAGGTTTTCAAAGCTTGGTGTTTTCTTGTTCTTCATGGCTTTCTCTTCTAGGATATCGAGTTTTAAAGGCTTAGAGACTCTCACGCCAAGATCTTTATGATCAAGGGGACCGCTTACCTTGACAGGATCCAGAGGTCTTTGAAAGTCGAATCCTAGAAGCTAGTCTACCTTTCCAAAACGCCATGGTAGTTTAGGGGACTAGTTAGGCCGTGTGTTTGAAATCTGAGTTCTATGCCCTTTAGTCTTTTTTCCACCAAACGCCATGGGTCTGGAGGAGAGAATGGAGTGATCAATACCACACGCCATGGATGGATCTTGTTTTGTTTTCAAAGCCTAGAGAATCTCACAAAGTGAGTAGATCTAAAGTTTTCAAACCAAGCTTGAGCCTTTGAAACTCTTGAACATGAATCTCAACCCTAGACCCTCTTTCTTAGTATTCTTACATCTCTGTTAATCATTCGCTTGCTATCTGTTCGCATCCTCGTCGTTAGATTTGTTTCTGTTGAACTTTTAGACGAGATCGATCGTTGTTGCTCGATCTAGTGGTCGATCCTGTGGTCGATCCACTAGTCGATTTTTATAAATTCATAGCTTTGCATTTTAATAATTATGTTTGTTCCTCGTGGTAGTTAACTCGTTTCTAGTATTTTTAAAATAGTTTTGCTGTGTATTTAATCATTGCATCTAGTTTTTAGTAATTTCACAAAACCGTTCATCATTTGCTTAGCTTTACTTGATCCTTGCATTCTCATTGAACTTTCTAGCTCCTAGGTGTGGATTGTCACTCACTTGCATACTATACTACATTTCAGTGTTGCATTTGAGCTTTGATACATCATTGCACTGCAAAATCTTGTTATCATATGGCGCCGTTGCCATCTTAGGAGTGTTTAGAAAGCATTGAGATTTGGGGTTTAGTAAAGACTAAGCCTTTGTTTTTCTTTTGGATACTGATTTCTCTACTCTCAAACTTGTGTCTTTCAGGTACATGAATCTACGTTCAAAGGGAGACAACAATCTACTTCAACCCTTGGACAATATTCATCAACTCGGACATTCAAGACAGCGAAGAGTTAGAGAGCAAGCTAGAGCTTTTGAGGAGATTGTTCAGCAAGGTTCAGTGGATTTTGAAGCAATGGTTGAGCACAAACATCCAGAGGTACCTCCTCCAGCTCATGGGGCAGTGGGAAGGGGTAATGGAAACCCCCAACACGCGGCTAGACCCCCACGGATCATAGGAGCGAGAGATGCTCCCAATACTCATCACAATAGGTTTGGGATCACTCTTCCTCCTGTACAGAACAACAACTTCGAGATTAAGCCAGGATTCATCTCCATGGTGCAAAACAATAAGTTTCACGGGCTAGCAATGGAAGATCCCTTGGAGCACGTTGATAACTTCGAGCAAGTATGTGGGATGATCAAGATTAATGGCATATCCGAAGATGCTTTCAAGCTGCGTCTCTTTCCATTTTCTCTGGGAGACAAGGCTAGACATTGGGAGAAGACCCTTCCACAA
The DNA here is from genome assembly GCA_911865555.2 of Thlaspi arvense. Taxonomy (NCBI): domain Eukaryota; kingdom Viridiplantae; phylum Streptophyta; class Magnoliopsida; order Brassicales; family Brassicaceae; genus Thlaspi; species Thlaspi arvense. The sequence goes on along the minus strand of OU466863.1, from coordinate 23,700,021 downwards.
GGTACCATTACCTCTTGGGCTGAGTGTAAGAAGGCTTTCCTCTCAAAGTTCTTCTCTAGCACCAGAACGGCAAGGCTGAGAAGTGAGATCAGCGGCTTCACTCAAAGGAACAATGAGACGTTCAATGAAGCCATGGAGCGGTTCAAGGACTACACCATTCAATGTCCTCACCACGGCTTCAGCAAAGAGACTCTTCTAAGCACTATCTACTGCGGAGCTTCACCTAAGATTCGCTTGCTACTTGACACGGCGAGTAAGGGAAACTTCCTTGGTCAAGAAGTAGAAGAGGGCATGGAGCTGATTGAGAACTTGGCATTGAGTGACGGCAACTATGCTGAAGACTACGACCGTGCACCGAGAAGTTCTGAGCTAGAGTCTCACAAGAAAGAGCTTAAGTCATTGCATGAGAAGATTGACAAGCTGGTGTTGGCTAACCAGATGCATGTTCATTTTGTTGGTGAAACGGATGAAACCTTAGAGGAGCTTGAGTTGAGTCTAGAAGAAGCCAATTGGGTGGCGGGTCAAAACAACTACAAACCTCAAGGGTATTCACAAGGCTACAACCAGAACAACAATCTCTCATATAGAAGCACCAATGTCGCGAACCTTAAAGATCAAGTGTACCCTGCTCAGCAAGCAAAGCCTTTCGTACCATACAACAAAGGTTTTCAGCCGAGTGGTGGCTTCCAAGGGCAAGGGCAGAACAACTTCCAAGGACAACAGCAAGAAAACAAGGGTTATACGCCAATGTACCCTCTGGGCTTTGTTCCTCAACAACAACCGATGCAACAACAAGTTGATCCTGTCCAAGCAATGTTTCAACAATTGATTCAAGGGCAAGCCTCTACAAACCAGAAGTTTGCCGAGATGAATACTCGCTTAGACTCCTCACTCACTGATTTCACTACTCAGATTACAACCTTGAACAACAAGATCAAGCAGCTAGAGAAGGGAAAGGCAAGTACAAGTGGTCAGACTAGCTTACGGGGCAAGTGTGAGCATAATCCCAAGGAATACGCAAATGCCATCACACTAAGGAGTGGGAACGAGCTTGCACCTACGGTTACTCCCAAGAACAACGAGGACGTTGTAATTCAAGAGGGGGAGGGTAAGCTTTCAGCTGATGATGAGATCAACTTTGACAATGTTTGGATTCAAGGACCAAGGAGAGGTGACAAAGCGGCTGTAGAGAAGAATGTGGAGCAAGCTGCTAAGGAGAAGGATGCTTATGTGCCTCCACCGTATGTTCCCAAGCTACCTTTTCCTGGCCGCTTCAAGAAGCAACTCATAGAGAAGCATATAATCTTATTTGAGAAGCATCTTAAGGACGTAGAGATCAAGCTACCTCTCGTGGACTGCCTTGCCATGATGCCTAAATGCGCCAAATTCTTCAAAGATACGCTTGTAAAGAAGAATAAGGAAAGCAAGGAAGTGCTAGTACTTAGTAAAGAATGCAGCGCCGTAATACACAAGGAGATAGTCCCCAAGAAGTTGGGAGATCCTGGAAGCTTCACTATACCTTGCGCTTTAGGTCCCTTGGAGTTCAAGAGTTGTCTTTGCGATCTCGGAGCTAGTATAAATCTGATGCCTCATTCCGTAGCAAAGAAACTTGGCTTTACCCGGTTCAAAGACTGTAGAATCTCGTTGGTACTAGCTGACAGGAGTGTGAGGATACCTGTGGGTTTGCTTGAGGACTTGCCAGTGAGAATCAGCGGTGTAAACGTGCCTACGGACTTCGTTGTGTTGGAAATGGATGAAGAACCTAAGGATCCACTCATTCTTGGTAGACCGTTCTTAGCCACCGCCGGAGCCATCAATGATGTCAAGAATGGGAAGATAGCTCTGCACTTGGGTAAAGATATAAGGCTGGACATTGACATCAATGAGGTTTTGAATAAACCTACGATATAAGGGCAAGCTTTCTACATTGAGACGTTGGACGCTTTAGCGGACGAGTTGCTAGAAGAGTTGGCTCAGGAGGATCATTTGAAGCTGGCATTGACTAAGGAGCCAGGAGAGTTCGGTTACTTGGATCAGAGAACTCATGAATACGTTAACCTGCTTGATTCAAAGAGAGTTGTGCTAGAAGATGAAAGCGCTTGCCTAGAGATCGACTCCGAGATCGATGACATTACTCGATCCAGGGGTCAAATCGACAAGATAATCGAGAACACAACTCGATCTGGTGCAACAACCGACATTCAGATCGAGGAGGGTGATCGATCCAGGAAATTAATCGAGTCCGAGATCGAGAGATGCCTTCCGATCAGTTTAGGGTCCAATCCGGAGATCAACCCAGCAGCCCGATCTCTCACTCGATCCACATTACATCGAGTGAGTGAATCGAGTGAAATTGCTCGATCTATACGACATCGAGAGCAAGATCGACTGGATGACTCGATTTCAGAAGGGACAACGGTTCAAGAAGGCAGCCTCAAGGGTCATGTCTTGGGTTCTAAGGAGGGTTCCAAGGAGGAAAACAACAGCAACAGCCACGGGGATGATTGGAGCGAGCTGCTAGCCCCAAAGGTGGACCTTAAGGAGCTCCCAAAAAGGCTAAGGTATGCTTTCTTAGGGCTTAACGAAACCTATCTCGTGATTGTGAATGAGAACTTAAGTGATGATGAGTTGCACTCGCTCTTAACTGAGTTGAGAAAGTATAGGAAGGCCATTGGGTACTCTCTAAATGACATCAAGGGCCTTTCGCCGATGCTTTGCACTCATAGGATTTACTTGGATAATGAGAACGCCAATTCTATAGAACACCAAAGGCGTTTGAATCCTAATTTGAAGGAGGTTGTTAAGAAAGAGATTCTTAAGCTATTAGAAGCTGACGTGATCTATCCCATAAGTGACAGCACGTGGGTTTCTCCCGTACACGTGGTGCCTAAGAAGGGAGGGATCACGGTCATTAAGAATGAAAAAGATGAGCTTATACCTACTAGAACTATTACAGGACACCGTATGTGTATTGATTATAGGAAGCTTAATCTTGCTACTAGAAAGGATCATTTTCCCTTGCCTTTTATTAATCAAATGCTTGAATGACTTGCTAATCATCCCTACTATTGCTTTCTTGATGGATATAGTGGATTTTTCCAAATACCAATCCATCCAAATGATCAGGAGAAGACGACCTTTACATGCCCTTATGGCACCTTCGCGTATCGAAGGATGCCATTCGGGTTGTGTAACGCATTGGCTACGTTTCAGCGGTATATGATGCCGATCTTCTCCGATCTAATAGAAGAGATGGTAGAGGTGTTTATGGATGACTTCTCGGTCTATGGTGCGTCCTTTTCTGCGTGTTTGTTGAATCTTTGCAAAGTACTAAAGCGTTGTGAGGAGACAAACTTGGTGCTTAATTGGGAGAAATTCCATTTCATGGTGAAGGAAGGGATCGTGCTTGGACATAAGATATCAGAGAAGGGCATTGAGGTTGATAAGGCTAAGGTTGAGGTCATGATGAGTCTTGAGCCGCTGGTTAATGTTAAAGGAGTGAGGAGTTTCTTGGGACACGGTGGCTTCTACAGGCGCTTCATCAAGAATTTTTCTAAGATTGCACGCCCTCTTACACGGCTGTTGTGCAAGGAAGCTGATTTTATCTTTGATGAGGAGTGTTTTCAAGCTTTCGTGACCATCAAGGAAGCTCTAGTATCCGCGCCTATAGTGTAAGCACCGGACTGGACTCTACCGTTTGAGATTATGTGTGATGCTAGCGACTATGCCGTGGGAGCCGTTCTAGGTCAAAGGAAAGATAAGAAGCTGCACGTGATTTACTATGCTTCAAGAACCTTGGATGACACGCAAACAAGGTACAGTACTACAGAGAAGGAGCTATTGGCAGTACTGTTTGCCTTTGAGAAGTTCAGGTCATACCTCGTGGGTTCCAAGGCCATTGTCTATACAGATCACGCGGCTTTGAGGTACATCTATTCCAAGAAGGACACTAAGCCGAGGCTTTTGAGATGGATTCTTCTTCTTCAGGAGTTTGACATGGAGTTCAAAGAGAAGAAAGGGATAGAGAACGGCGTTGCTGACCATCTCTCTCGGTTAAGAATCAACGAGTCTCTACCCTTAGATGATTTGCTTCCCGAGGAACAACTCATGGCAATCACTACGGCTGTTTGTAGAAAGCTAGAAGGGCAGTTTGAGGAGGTCCTGAGCTTCAAAAAGGAGGATCTTCCTTGGTACGCAGACATTGTGAACTACTTGGCATGTGGGGAAGAGCCTTCGCATCTTGACAACTATCACAGGAAGAAGTTCATGAGGGACGTGAGCCACTACTTTTGGGATGAGCCCTATTTATACAAGAGAAGTGTTGACAGCCTATACAGGAGATGCGTGACAAAGGAGGAAGCAAGAGATATCATTTTTCACTGCCATGGATCTTCGTACAGAGGACACTTTGCTTCATTCAAGACCGCCACTAAGGTCTTGCAAGCCAGTTTCTGGTGGCCGTCCATCTTCAAAGATACCCATGAGTTCGTGATGAGTTGCGAAGCTTGTCAACGAGCAGGGAGCATCACTAAGAGGAACGAGATGCCTCAAGTTCCCATCTTTGAAGTAGACGTCTTTGACGCATGGGGCATAGACTTCATGGGGCCGTTTCCCTCATCATACGGCAACAAGTTCATCCTAGTAGCTGTTGATTACGTCTCTAAATGGGTTGAGGCCATCGCTTCCCCTACAAACGATTCTAAGATGGTGATCAAGCTCTTTAAGAGCATTATATTCCCGAGATTTGGAGTATCCAAGGTGGTGAAAAGCGACGGAGGAAGCCATTTCATCAACAAGTTGTTTGAAAACCTTCTAAGGAAGTATGGTGTGAAGCACAAGGTAGCTACACCTTACCATCCTCAAACGAGTGGCCAAGTGGAGGTCTGAAACCGACAGATGAAGGCGATACTTGAGAGAACAGTTGGGACAACTCGGAAGGATTGGGCGGTGAAGTTAGATGACGCTTTGTGGGCTTACCGGACTGCTTTCAAAACGCCCATTGGTACTACTCCTTTCACTCTTCTCTACGACAAAGGATGTCACCTCCCCGTTGAGCTGGAACATAAGGCATTGTGGGCTGTGAAGCGGCTGAATTTTGATCTAAAGATGGCTCAGGAGAAGCGCTTAGTCCAGCTACACGAGCTTGATGAGCTAAGGCTGGACGCTTACAAAAGCGCTAGGATCTACAAGGAGTGTACTAAGGCTGCTCACGACAAGAAGTTGGTACCCAAGGAGCTTAAGGAAGGAAGTTTGGTGCTGCTTTACAATACAAGGCTCAAGCTCTTTCCAGGAAAGCTAAAGTCACGATGGAGCGGTCCGTATGAAATCAAGGAGGTATTGTCCTACGGAGCTATCACGTTGGTTGGCAAGAGTGGGAATGCATTCACAGTGAACGGACACAGGGTTAAGCCATACATGGCGAGTGCATTTGACAAGGAGAGCACCTCAATGCTTCTCCAAGACCCACCATCTGCCTAAACCAAGTAAAGTCTAGAACCAAGTAAAGTCTAGCTAAAGACGTTAAAGAAAGCGCACTTGGGAGGCATTCCCATGTCTATCCTGTATATATTTTTGCTTTATTTCTCTTCCAGTTTTATGTTTTTATCTTCTAAGTGTGTAGGAACAAGTATGAGGGATTGCAGGCCATGATCTTGGATCCAATAGGTGTAAGAAGGGGCGAGTATAAGCTAGAGATTGAGTGCTAGATCGACTCATCCAGGCTCGATCTTTGCTAGATCGAGCTAGTGAAACGAGAGGAGTTAGTCGATCTAGACGAGATCGAGTAGAAAGATCGTGTGACACATTCGATCATGAGAGGATGAACACCCTATACGTTAAGCTTGAAAAGCAAACAAGAGGTAAATCGACTGAGTCACTCGATTCTCAAGTCTAGATCGAGTAGTCTCGACTGAGTCTACTCGATCTTACACTCGATCTTAGCTAAATCGACACCCTGAATTGAGAACCTGGCTCGATCACGAGGACTTCGCCGTTGTGCCAAAAACTCAAGGAACGAGAGGTGCAATCGATCCAAGACTTGATTTAATCCGAATCGGGTTCCAAATCGAGAAGCCCTCTCGATCCAGGCCATTATGGGCATGAGATCGAGTCCTAGATCGACCAAATGGACTCGATCTCGTGCCGAGATAACATTTTCTTTTCCCTCTTCTCCTCTTTCCCTCCAATTTTAAATTCAAAACTTGGTCAAGGCAGGAATCTTTGACTATGAAAGATGTGCCTTGGCCAAGACTTTTGTCAGAAACCACTTCTTTTACCCATGGTTTTGTTTTTGCTAGCCTTTAAATGTTTTCAACGACTTTCACACTCTCTCATTCTTGTTTTCTCGAGCTGTTAAGCAAAAGAGAGTGTGAGTTCTTTGTTTTCTAAAGGCTAACAAGCATCTTTTTCAATCTTTGCAAAGGTATTTTCGAATCTCCAATAATATCTTCAAGAAAAATTTCCTTTTTATTCTCTTTGATTGTTTTAAATGCTAGGACGGTTTTGAATTTTTAAAAGTAGCTTAATAATAGGATAAATTCTAGATTTCACTGTATCTCTAGATATGATTCTCTATTATTTTGTTATGATCTTTATAAATTCCCCAAAATTCTAGGATATTAGTTATAAGTTTTCTTCCTTGCTTCTCTTTTTCTCTCAACATATCACCGATTTGCTCATTGCTTTGCTTGAGAAACTTGTTTCAGGCGCAATGGCTCCAAAAGAACGAGAGAGGAGACAGCACAAGAGGGAGAAGGTCAAGAGAGGGTTCGATGGTCTAAAGAAAAGAAAAGAGACAAGAAGCGGCTGGAAAGGCTTTGGTTCGAGCCAACTAAGTTCGCGGACAGAGGTTTGCTGTCTAAGATGGGGATTTTGGAAGACTTTGACCAGCTCCTCCAGAGGATAGGGCTCAGGTGTTTGTCACGGACGGATTGCCCAACCTTTCCTGAAGTAACAATCGACTTCCTTGCCACTTTGGAGTTTGGGTACGAGAATCCTAGCGTCCTCATTCCTTCCCAAGGCCGCCTCTCGTTCAAGATCAAACGTCAAGCTTTCTGCCTCTCAATCCCCGAGCTTTGTCAAGCTTATGGCCTCGCTGCTGCTGCCACAAAGGTTGACTTTCCCTCCTTCACTCAAGCAAACGAGCTGTGGGACATCATCGCCGATGATGACTACAAGGTGAATACTGCAAAGATCAAGAGAGTGAGAAGTCCGGTGCTGTGTTACACGTTGAAGCTGATTGCCAACACCTTCAGCGGACGGTCAGTAGCCCCCACGGTGACTAGAACAGAGCTTTGTTTCTTGTTCCAAGGCATCAAGCATCTCGTGTGTGACCCGGATGGGAATGATGATCCGTTGGAAGACCAGTTATGAGACGACGTGAACTATGGATGCATCCTGGCGGCTTCATTGGTGAAATACAAGGCGTATGCCTTGAGGTGCAAGGCAAGCTCTTTGCTTATTGGCGGTTTCCTAAACTCCCTTGTTCGTGCAAGCTGGTGTACCGCTCCAAGACTACACCCCTGTTCCGGAAAGAGCCTTCATGGATGAGACATACCTAAGGAACACGGACAGCTTAGGACGCACGCCAGCTGAGGGTTTCTTTGCATACCTGTTCATTGACACGGAGAATGAGAAGAGGGTTTTGTATCTTGCCAAACGGCGAGACCAAGCTGTTGGGAATTGGGAACATCGAGTTTCTCCCAAGCGTAGAGGAGTGTTTTGCCCCTCTAGGAGCCACAGCCGCCATCCGACAAGCTACTCGCCCAAGATCAGAGTCTCCTGCCACGGATGATGAGTTGCCCGAAGCCTTTGTCCTCCCCAAGATTGATTTTGAGCCGCGGACTAAGACGGAGAAGTTCCTTGCTTCGGTTGTGGAGATGCAAAGTAAAATTAACAAGTGGCAGAGCAAGGTACTCAAGAAGCTCGCCAAGAAGGTCAAATCACTTCAAGGAGGCTCACCTAAGAAGGCTGCAAGTGAGGAGGTCCAACAACACGAGAAGAGGAGGCTTTCATCCGGTGGAGTTGTCATCCGTGAGACTCAAGGCAGCAACATTCAGCCGGCGCGTCTCTCTCTCCAAGAGCCAGCCTCCAAAGGCAAAGCCATAGTATCTAGCTCGTCTGGAACATCCTCAAGTTCCAGCCGAGACTAGACTCGAGGTAACAACAACCTTCCATTGTACATACCGCTCATATTTTCTTGATTTTTGCTTTGTGTTTTGAGCTCTCTCGAACCTGTTTGCCACCGGGACGGTGTCATTCAAGTTTGGGGGAGTATGTGTGTGGTTTGACATGTTTATTTTGCTCTTATTTTCTCTTTACATAACTTAAGTCTTGCATACATCTAAGGTATAAAAAAGAAAAGGAAAAAATTGTTAAAATGTTTCAAAAAAATTCATGTAGTTGCATTCACATTGTTAAGCATTTTAGGATTGAGTCTAGAGTTTTTAAGCATCTAGGTTGTTTACATTTGCATAAGGGGTTAAAGTTTTCTTAAAAAGGTGTTTTAAACTCATGAATTGTTTCAATGCCCTAGTCAGTAGTTCTCTAATGCTTTGCTCACGCTTTGAAAGTAAGTCCTTACCATGCTTGGATCACTTGTTTTGAGTTTCGTCACTTGAATTGAACACTCATGATTTGAAACTTGTCCTAATAAGTGAGAACCCTAATCTGAATTTTTAAATATCATTCTTATGCATTTGAAAATGAACACATGGATCTTAAAAATATTTAGGCTCTCTTCTTCCTTTTACCACTCTTTGTGAGCCTAAGTAGAACTCCCACCATCACCCTTACCTTTCTTTCAAGCCAAGCTTTCTTGTGTGACATCATTGTGAGGCCTCTTTTCGGTTTGAACTTAGCATAACGTGTTACGTTTAGGCGACATGATTAGGTTCTCATATGATTGCTAGCTTTGCATTTTGAAGCTAGATGTAGGCTTAGGATAAGTTTGGGGGTTTGATGGGATTGCTTTCATGTTTATATGCTTTCGTTTATAAAAGAGTTTGGTATTTGAAGTGAACAAAAGGTTTTAAGTGAAAGGCTTTTTCTTTAAAATGTATAATGCTCTAATTATTTCAGAAGATAGCTCTCTCAAAATAAAATAAAAAATAAAAAAAAAAGAAAAAAAGAGCCTAAGTGCCAAAATAAAAAGAAAAGAAAAAGAAAGAAAAGAATAAGAGAGCTATCAATAAGAAAAAAAAATATATATAGAGCTAAAATATTTTCAAGCCTTTTCACTAACCTAAGAAGTAAAAATGTTTTCTTTTATTTGGGTTTGAGCTTAATAAGTGTAGTTTCTAGGAGGGTGAGTGAGCTGAAAAGAGAAGGAAATGAGAGGGGTTTTAGGTTCATTGTTAGTATACAAGGATAGATGAGAATCTAATCATGTATGCATCAATTGCCTTTACCTTTAGCATTATGCATAAAGTTCATACCATTCGTGAGAGAAACCCACTGCATTGTGAAACCCTCTTTAAAATGAGATCATTCTATGCTCATAGCCTCCACCCTTAGCCAAATGTGTTTTGCTTTGAAGTGCATAAGTTTGATTCACGGTTCGATCGTTAATGAATGTTAAAGGATGAGTTTCTTTTATTGTTTGGAATAGGAGAGTCATGATTTGAAATTCTTTGTGTTATGAGTATGGCTAAGTTCTTTGGAGTATGAGTGTGTGCATTGCATTTTAGAACTATTAAGTAGGACGTTGAGATTGATTCATTTGAAAGACACCTTTGCAAGAAGCTTAAACCCCCGTTTGTTTTTAAAACCTCTCTGCCTTCTTAAATTTTGTTTGCTTGAGGGCAAGCAAAAGGCAAGTTTGGGGAAGTTGATATTGCTGCATATTTCATGTATTTTGCATACATATAAGTTAGTTTCTCACGCATATACATTGCATTTTAGGCTAGTTTGCATCACTTAAGGTCCTAAAGTATTCTTGCACCAGCATATGAATGTTTCTTGCATTTTGCATCGCATTCAGGTTGTTTTCAGCTACTTTGGAGTCTTGGAAAATTCGTGGACATGCTGAGGCTCGTGAGGAGGTCCGTGGGAACTTGGAAAATTCAGGAATGCTTGCTAAGGACCAGAGATCGAGAAGCGGATCGAGCATGGTGATCGACCAGAAGATCGAGTAGTCCATCCGATCCTAGGGAACTGATCGAGACGGAGATCGAGTGAAGCGATCGATCAAGGAGTACGGACGTAAATGACGCCATGTAGAGCGAGAGTCAGATCGAGTCCACCACTCGATCCTCCAAAGATCGACTCCAAGATTGAACGAAGCACTCGATCCACCAAAGAAGATCGAGACACAGATCGAGCTGAAATCACGATGTCCGAAGACGATCGAGCGAGATGCTCGATCTCGAGGTCGATCTCAGTGCACTTTAACCGTTTTTGGCCGCTAGCGGGGGGGGGGGGGGGGGGGGGGGGGGGGGGGGGGGGGGGGTACCATCGAGCTGTTTGGCCTATTTCGGGAAGGCGGCGATCTTGCTTTTAGGGACACGTTTTCACTTTATCTTTTGACAGTTTTTCTCTCTGTTCGAAGGCGATTTCGCCATTGTTAGACATTGAAGCTTTGTTCTTGAATATTGAATCGTTTTAAGTTCAAAGGAATCGTTTTTCATGTTTATCAGTTCATCCTTTATGCTTTGTTCGGTTTACTTTATGTGTAGTGAGTAGTTTCATCGGGTTTTGGGGTTGAGAGGATTCAAAGGGGTCGAAAAGGTTTTCAAAGCTTGGTGTTTTCTTTATCTTCATGGCTTTCTCTTCTAGGATATCGAGTTCTTAAGGCTTAGAGACTCTCACGCCAAGATCTTTATGATCAAGGGGACCTCTTACCTTGACAGGATCCAGAGGTCCTTGAAAGTCGAATCCTAGAAGCTAGTCTACCTTTCCCAAACGCCATGGTAGTTTACGGGACTAGTTAGGCCGTGTGTTTGAAATCTGAGTTCTATGCCCTTCATTCTCTTTTTCCCCCAAACGCCATGGGTCTGGAGGAGAGAATGAAAGAGTGATCCATACCACACGCCATGGATGGATCTTGTTTTGTTTTCAAGACCTAGAAAATCTCACAAAGTGAGTAGATCTAAAGTTTTCAAACCAAGCTTGAGCCTTTGAAACCCTTGAACATGAATCTCAACCCTAGACTCTCTTTCTTAGTAATCTTACATCTCTGTTAGTCATTCGCTTGCTATCTGTTCGCATCCTGGTCGTTAGATTCGTTTCTGTTGAACTTTTAGACGAGATCGATCGTTGTTGCTCGATCTAGTGGTCGATCATGTGATCGATCCACTAGTCAATTTTTATAAATTCATAGCTTTGCATTTTAATCATTTTGTTTGTTCCTCGTGGTAGTTAACTCGTTTCTAGTATTTTTAAAATAGTTTTGCTTTGCATTTAATCATTGCATCTAGTTTTTTGGAATTTCACAAAACCGTTCATCATTTGCTTAGCTTTACTAGACCCTTGCATTCTCATTGAACTTTCTAGCTCCTAGGTGTGGATTGATACTCACTTGCATACTATACTACATCTCAGTGTGCATTTGAGCTTTGATACATCATTGCACTGCAAAATCTTGTTATAAGTGGAATGATGCCAGTTCTGTTGTTGTAGGCATTTGGTGCATCGCCAGCGCCAATGGGTCTAGCTGCTCTTGGAGCTTGTCCAGCGCCTCTTGGTCCTTGTTCACCTTGTAAGTCCTGAACGCCTTGCTGTCCTTGTATACCCTGAACGCCAACATCTCCTTGAGGACCTTGAAATCTGATATCATCCATAACAGGTTCCTGATTGTTCATCCCAAGTCTCTGCAAGTGTTCCTGCCTTTCTTGCTGTCTTCTTGCTCTCTAACTTCTGTCCAACAGATTGATGTTGTCTATGAAGTCTACAAGATTGCTTGACCACTGGATCTCAAGTTCATATACCTGAAAGACAGCAATGAGAGTCAAGGGAGATTAGTAACCAAATAAAAGTAAAAACTTGATCTTAAAGATTCTACAAACTCTAATGTTTCAAACACAAAACCCAAATGGCAACGGCGCCAAATTGACACAGAGGTTTTTACTCTCAGTCAATCACCCCTCTATGTTAATCAATTGTAGTATAGCAAGGGTTTTATGTCAATCCAAATGGGTTTAGTTGAAAGCAGAAGAGTTATGAGCAGGAATCCTTAAGTCAAGCAAAGCAAAGAGAGAATTTTTGTTGCCTAAGCAACTTATCTAACAGCCTAGAATGATCAATCACCAATGAGAATTCAAAAGAAGACAGTTTAGCTATGATCAAGGAGTAAAACAGAGCGAAATAAACAAAGCACTTAACAAATTCGAAATTCAATAAAGAGAAAGCAAGTTCCTAGATGTGGTTATTGATTTTGGGGAATCTAGAGACTAACTAAGGTTGTTTCAAACAGCATTGATCAAGCAAACAAGCTAGCAATGGTGGTTCCTAGACATAGAGTTCACAAACAAGCAAGCTAAGTCTAATCTCTTGTAAAATAGCCCTTTACTAAACACCTTAGCAAAATCTAACTCTCATTAGTGCTAAAACATCTAGCAAGCAATAACGATAAACTCTATTCATGTCAAAATGCTCCTCAAACAGTCAATCTATTAAGCCAAGGCCAGCAAATCCTCTATTAAACAAGATCAGTGATAAGCATTTTCTTTGCAAGGGTGAGTATGCAATGAGGTTATCAAACTCAAATGCAAGACAGGTTGTAGCACAGTATGCAAGAGAGAGTCAATCCACACCTAGAATGATAGAAAAAGCAAAAAGAGAATGCAAGGGCTATGCAAATCTAAGCGAAACAAGAAAGGTTTTGAGAAAATCCCTAAAAACTAGATGCAGCAACTAAATGGAATGCAAACTATTTTAATATTACCAGGAATGATCAAACTACCATGAGGAACAAATAGAATAATTAAAGGACAAAGCTATGAATTACTAAAATTCGACTAGTGGATCGACCACTAGATCGAGCAATAACGATCGATCTCGTCTAAAATTGCAAGAACAGTAAAACTAACGACCAGGATGCTATCAAAGATCAAGCGAATGACGAGAGAAGATGTAAAGATGCTAAAAAAGAGGGTCTAGGGTTGAGATTCATGGTCAGGGGTTTCAAAGGTCCGAACTTGGGTTGAAAACTTTAAATCGACTCACTTTGTGAGAATCTCTAAGCCTTGAAAACTAAATAAGATCTATCTGTGGCTTTCGGTATAGATCACTCCTTCATCCTCTCCTTCAAACCAATGGCTTTTGGTGGAAAGAGAGGTCGAAGGGCTGGAAAAACAGATTTCAAACGAATGGCTTAACTAGTCCCCCAAACTTCCATGGCTTTTGGGAAGGGGTAACTAGTCTCTAGGGTGTGATCTTCAGAGGTCCCTGAATCTTGTCAAGGTAAGGAACCTCTCGGATCATAAAGCTCTTGGCGTGAGAGTCTTTAAGCATTGAGAACTCGACACCCTAGAAGAGATAGCCATTAAAACACTAGAAAATCCCAAGATCAAAACCCTTTTGACCCCTTAGGTTCTCTCAACCCCGAACCCTATAGAAACTACTCACTACACATAAGATAAATCAAGCAAAGCATGAAGAAAGAAGCGATGAACATGAAAAGAAACTAGATTAAACTCAAACGATTCGATTACAAAGCTAGAGAAAAACTTCAAGTTCAACTATGGTGGATAATCTCCAAAACCAGAGAGAAAAACATAAAAAAGATAAGAATGAAAAGTTGTGTGGGAAAAGGACGTCGCCGCCTTCCAAAAATGGCGAAAACAACCCGATGGTCCCCCCCTCGCTAGCGGCCAAAAGCGGTTGAAAGGACAGAGATCGACCTCGGGATCGAGCGGCTCTCTCGATCATCTTCGGACATCGTATCTTCAACTCGATCTGGGTCTCGATCATCTTCGGCGGATCGAGTGTTGCATCCGATCTTGGTATCGATCTTCGGGTGGATCGAGTGGTGGACTCGATCCGGCTCTCGCTCTGCATGGCGTCATTTACGTCTGTACCGTTTGATCGATTGCTTCACTCGATCTTCGTTTTGATCATTTTCCTTGGATCGCCTGGTCTTCTCGATCTTCTAGTCGATCTCATCCTAGATCGACCTGCCATGCTCGATCTGGTCCCCGATCTCTGGTCCTTAGCAAACATCCGAGCTTCCACGAACCGCCACAACAGCTTCAGCACGTCCACGAACCTCCACGACTCCAAAGTAGCCAGAAACAACCTGAATGTGATGCAAAATGCAAGGAAAATGCGTATGCTGGTGCGAGAATGCTCTAGGACCCTAAGTGATGCAATCTAGTCTAAAATGTGATGTAAATGCATGAAAAACTAACTAATGTGTATGCAAAATGTATGCAATATGCAGTAACATCAGGATCGACCACAGGATCGACCACTAGATCGAGCAGTTTGGATCGATCTCGTCTAAAAATGCAAGCATGAAGAAACTAATGACCAGGATGCATCAAATATCAAGCGAATGACTAACGGAGATGTAAGAATGCTAAGAGAGAAGGGTCTAGGGTTGAGATTCATGGTCCGGGGTTTCAAGGGTCCAAGTTGGGGTTGAAAACTTTAAATCGACTCACTTTGTGAGATCCCCTAAGCCTTGAAAACGAAAACAAGATCCATCAGTGGCTTTCGGTATGGATCACTCCTTCATCCCCTCCTCCAAACCCATGGCTTTTGGTGGAAAGAGAGGTTGAAGGGCAATGAACTCAGATTTCAAACACACGGCCTAACTAGTCCCCTAAACTTCCATGGCTTTTGGGAAAGGGCAACTAGTCTCTAGGATGTGATTTTCAGAGATCTCTGGATCCTGTCAAGGTAAGAGACCTCTCTGATCATAAAGATCTTGGCGTGAGAGTCTTTAAGCCTTAGGGACTCAACATCCTAGAAGAGAAAGCCATTAAGAACAAGAAAACTACCAACTTGAAAACCCCTTAGACCCCGTGAATCCTCTCAACCCCGAGACCCAAATGAACTACTCACTACACATGACAATAACCAAAATAAAGATGAAAGATGAAGCGATGAACATGAAAACGATTACTTAAGACTTAAAACGATCCGAAAATATTCAAGAACAAAGCTCCAGGTCTAACAATGGCGGATAATCTCCAAACCAGAGAGAAAATGCATAAAAAGATAAGATTGAAAAAGTATGTGTGGAAAAAGACATCGCCGCCTTCCCAAAATAGCAAAAACAGCTCGATGGTGCCCCCCTCGCTAGCGGGCAAAAGCGGTTGAAAGGACAGAGATCAACTTCAGGATCGAGCGGCTCTCTCGATCACTTTCGGACATCGTGTCTTCAACTCGATCTAGATCTCGATCATCTTCGGCGGATAGAGTGTTGCATCCGATCTTGGTATCGATCTTCGGTTGGATCGAGTGGTGGACTCGATCCGGCTCTCGCTCTGCATGGCATCTTTTACGTCTGTACCATTTGATCGATTGCTCCACTCGATCTTCGTCTCGATTATTTCCCTTGGATCGCCTGGGCCTCTCGATCTTCTGGTCGATCTCATCTAGATCGACCTGCCATGCTCGATCTGCTGCCCGATCTCTAGTCCTTAGCAAACATCCGACCTTCCACGAACCACCACAACAGCTTCAGCACGTCCACGAACCTCCACGACTCCAAAGTAGCCAGAAACAACCTGAATGTGATGCAAAATGCAAGGAACATGCGTGTGCTGGTGCGAGAATGCTCTAGGACCCTAAGTGATGCAATCTAGTCCAAAGTGTTATGTAAATGCATGAAAAGCTAACTGATGTTACTGCAAAATGCATGCAATATGCAGTAACATCAACTCCCCCAAACTTACTTCTTGCTTGCCCTCAAGCAATAGAAAATAAGAAAGGAAGAAAGGTTTTAGAAAAGACGGGGGTTTAAGCTTTTTGCAAAGGTGCCTTTCAAATGAATCAATCTCAACGGCCTAGTTACTAGTTCTAAAATGCAATGCGCACACTCATACTCCAAAGAACTTAGCCATACTCATCACACAAAGAAATTCAGATCATGACTCTCCTATTCCTAACAATCAAAGAAACTCATCCTTTAACATTCATTAACATCCGAACTATGAATCAAACTTATGCACTTTAAAGCAGAACACATTTGGTTAAGGACGCAGGCTATGAGCATGGAATGATCTCATTTGAAAAGGGTTTTCATTTTAAACAAGGTTTTTTCTCAAAAATGGCAAGAACTTTATGCATAATGCTAAAGGTGAAAGCAATTGATGCATACATGATCAGATTCTCATCTACCCATGTAAACTAACAATGATCTTAAACCCCTCTCATTTATCAACTTTTATCCTCACTCACCACTTAGAATCTACCCTTTTCTCAAAGCAAAAGCTTAGCATTCCCCAATTCAAAACAGAAAACATTTTTTTTACTCTTTTAGGCTAGTGAAAAGGTTGAAAACAATTTGCTCTTTACACATTTCTTATTGGTAGCTCTCTTGTTTATTTATATTTTTTTTTCTTTTCTTTTATTTTGGCACTTAGGCTCTTTTCTTTTCTTCTTTTTTTTCTTTTTATTTTTATTTTGAGAGAGCTACCTTCTGAAATTATCAGAGCATATAAAATTTTAAACACAAACCTTTCACTTAAAACCTTTTTCTTTCTTTCAAATACCAAACTCTTTTGAACCGAGAACATGTAAACATGAAGACAACCCCAATGATTCCCCAAACTTATTCTAAGCCTATATCTAGCTTCAAAATACAAAGCTAGCAATCACATGAGAACCCAATCATGTCGCTTAAACCTAACACTTTATGCTAAGTTCAAAACCGAAAAAGAAGGCCTCACAATGATGTCACACAAAAACAATTTGGCTTCAAAGAAGGGTAAGGGTCAAGGTGGGAGTTCTACTTAGGCTCACAAAGAGTGGTAAAAGGAAGAAGACAGCCTAAATATTTTAAAATCCATGTGTTCATTTTCAAATGCATAAGGATGATAATTGAAATTTCAGATTAAGGTTTTCACTTATTAGGACAAGCTTCAAATCATGAGAGTTCAATTCAAGTCACGAAAATCATAGCAAGTGATCCAAGCATGGTTAGAACTTACTTTCAAAGTATGAGCAAAGCATTAGAGAACTACTAACTAGGGCGTTGAAACAATTCATGAGTTCAAAACACCTTTTTAAGAAAAACTCTAACCCCTTATGCGAATATGAACAACCTAGATGCTTTAATATTCTAAACTCAATCCTAAAATGCTTAATGAGATGAATGCAACTACATGAATCTTTGAAAAAATTTAAAAATTTTACCAATTTTTCATGTAGTGAAGACTCAAGGATGCTAAAGGGAAAATTAGATCAGAAAACACAAGTCAAACTGATAAATGGTTTCTATGCTCGGTTTATAATTGCAGGGAGGTTATCAAACTCTAATGCAAGACATGTTGTAGTACAGCAAGCAAGAGAGAGTCAATCCACTTCTAGGAGATAGAGAATGCACAGAGAATGCAAGGACTAAAGCAAATCTAAGCAAAATGAGACAGTTTATGAGAATATCTCTAAAAACTAGATGCAGCAGCTTAAACAGAATGAAACCTATTTTAAAAATACTAGAAAGGAAGAAACTACCACGAGAAACAAACAGATTAATTAAAGGAAAAAGCTTCGAATTATTAAAATTCGACTAGTGGATCGACCATGAGATCGACCACTAGATCGAGCATTAACAATCGATCTCGTCTAAAAACATAAGAACAGTAAAGCTAATGACCAGGATGCTATCAGATATCAAGCGAAAGATGATAATAGACGTAAAGATGCTAAAAGAAAGGGCCTAGGGTTGAGATTCATGGTTAGGGGTTTTAAAGGTTCGACCTTGGGTTTGAAACTTTAGATCGACTCACTTGGTGAGGATCTCTAAGCCTTGAAAAAAAAACAAGATCTATCCGTGGCTTTCGGTATATATCACTCTTTCATCCTCTCCTCCAAACCCATGGCTTTTGGTGGAAAGAGAGGTCGAAAGGCAAGGAAAACAGATGTGATCTTCCAAACTTCCATGGCTTTTGGGAAGGGGTAACTAGTCTCTAAGGTGTGATCTTCCGAGGCTCCTGAATCCTGTCAAGGTAAGGAACCTCTCAGATCATGAAGCTCTTGGCGTGAGAGTCTTCAAGCATTAAGATCTCAACACCTTAGAAGAGATAACCTTTGAAAACGTTTAGAAAAACCCCAAGATCGAAACCCTTTTAACCCCTTAATCCTCTCAACCCCGAAACCCAAAAGAAACTACTCGCTACAGATAGAGTAAATCAAGCAAGGCATATGAAACGAGACGATGAACATGAAAGGAAAACTGGATTAAACAGAAACGATTTGAATACAAAAGCTTAAGAAAAACGAGTTTCAACAATGGTGTTCTTTTTCGAAAACCAGAGAAAAAAACATAAGGAAGAAGATAAGGATCTAAAAAGTTATGGGAAAAGGACGTCGCCGCCTTCCCAAAATGCCCAAACAAGCCAATGGTCCCCCCTTCGCTAGCAGCCAAAAACGGTTGAAAGGACAGAGATCGACTCCAAGATCGAGTGGTTCTCTCGATCACATCTGGACATCGTGTCTTCGGCTCGATCTGGGTCTCCATCATCATCGACGAATCGAGTGTTGCATCCGATCTCGGTATCGATCTTCGGCTGGATCGAGTGGTGTACTCGATCTGACTCTCGCTCTGCATGGTGTCATTTACGTCCGTACCGATTGATCGATTGCTTCACTCGATCTCCGTCTCGATCATTCTCCTTGGATCGCCTAGTTGGCTCGATCTTCTGGTCGATAAACTCCTAAATCAACCGGCCATGCTCGATCTACTCCTCGATCTCTGGTCCTTAGCATATTTCCGAGCTCCCATGAACTGCTACATCAGCCTCAACACGTCCACGAACCTCCACGACTCCAAAGCAGCCAGAAACAACCAGAATATGATGCAAAATACAAGGAAAATGCGTATGCTGATGCAAGAATGCTCCAGGACCCTAAGTGATGCAATCTACCCTAAAACATGATAGAAATGCATGAAAAGCTAACTAATGAATATGCAAAATGTATGCAATATGCAATAACATCAACTCCTCCAAACTTACTTCTTGCTTGCCCTCAAGCAATAGAAAATAAGTAAGGAAGAGAGGTTTTCAGAAAGATGAATGGGGGTTTAAACTTTTTGCAAAGGTGCCTTTCAAATGAATCAATCTCAATGTCCTAGTTAACAGTTCTAAAATGCTATGCTTACACTCATACTCCAAAGAACTTAGCCATACTCATCACACAAAGAAATTCAAATCATGACTCTCCTATTTCTAACAATCAAAGAAACTCATCCTTTAACATTCATTAATATTAGAACCATGAATCAAACTTATGCACTTTAAAGCAAAACACATTTGGCGAAGGGTGAAGGTTATGAGCATTGAATGATCTCATTTGAAAAGGGTTTATAATTAGAACAAGGGTTTCTCTCAAAAATGGTTGAACTTATGCATAATGCTAAAGGTAAAGACAATTTATGCATACATGATTAGATTCTCATCAGCTCGATCTGGGTCTCGATCATCATCGGTGAATCGAGTGTTGCATCCGATCTCGGTATCGATCTTCCATTGGATCAAGTGGTGTACTCGATCTGGCTATCGCTCTGCATGGCATCATTTACGTCTGTACCGATTGATCGACTGCTTCACTCGATCCTTGTCTCGATCATTCTCCTTGGATCGCCTGGTTGGCTCGATCTTCTGGTCGATCACATCACAGATCGACATGCCATGCTCGATCTGCTCCTCGATCCCTGATCCTTAGCAAATATCCGAGCTCCCATGAACTGCTACATCAGCCTCAACATGTCCACGAACCTCCACGACTCCAAAGCAACCGGAAACAACCTGAATGTGATGCAAAATGCAAGGAACATGCGTATGCTGGTGCAATAATGCTCTAGGACTCTAATTGATGCAATCTAACCTAAAATGCTATACAAATGCATGAAAAGCTAACTAATGAGTGTGCAAAATGTATGCAATATGCAGTAACATCAACTCCCCCAAACTTACTTCTTGCTTGCCCTCAAGCAACAGAAAATAAGTAAGGAAAAGAGGTTTTCAGAAAAACGAATGGGGGTTTAAACTTCTTGCAAAGGTGCCTTTCAAATGAATCAATCTCAACGTCCTAGTTAACAGTTCTAAAATGCTATGCTTACACTCATACTCCAAAGAACTTAGCCATACTCATCACACAAAGAAATTCAAATCATGACTCTCCTATTCCTAACAATCAAAGAAACTCATCCTTTAACATTCATTAACATTCGAACCATGAATCAAACTTATGCACTTTAAAGCAAAACACAGTTGGCTAAGGGTGAAGGTTATGAGCATATAATGATCTCATTTGAAAAGGGTTTATAATTAGAGCAAGGGTTTCTCTCAAAAATGGTTGAATTTGTGCATAATGCTAAAGGTAAAGACAATTTATTCATACATGATTAGATTTTCATCTACCCATGTAAACTATCAAACGGTCCTATACCCCTCTCATTTAAGAAATTTTATCTCACTCACCACTTAAGAGTCTACCCTTATTCTTTACAACTAAGCAATCCCCAATTCGAAACAAAGACATCTTTAAACTTTTTAGGCTAGTGAAAAGGTTTTTAAAAATACTTTTGCTCTTTAGAAATTTCTTATTAGTAGCTCTCTTATTATTATTTTTTTCTTTTTATTTTTTTCTTTATTTGGCACTTAGGCTCTTTTTATTTCTTTTTCTTTTCTTTTCTCTTTTTTTTATTTATTTTATTATGGGAGAGCTACCTCCTGAAATTATTAGAGCATACTTAGTTTTAAAAACAACCTTTCACTTAAAACCTCATTTCTTTCCTTAAAACACAAAGCTCTTTGAAACCGAGAACAAATAGACAAGATAGCAACCCCAATGATCCCCCAAACTTATCCTAAGCCTACAACTAGCTTCAAAATGCAAAGCTAGCAACAATATGAAAACCAAATCATGTCGCCTAAACCTAACACTTTATGCCAAGTTCAAACTGAAAGGAAGGCCTCACAAAGATGTCACACAAGAACATTTGGCTTCAAAGGAGGGTAAGGTTCAAGGAGGAAGTTCTACTTAGGCTCACAAAGAGTGGTAAAAAGGAAGAAGAGAGCCTAAATATTTTAAAACCATGTGTTCATTTTCAAATGCATAAGAATGATAATTAGAATTTCAAATTAAGGTTTTCACTTATTAGACTGAGTTTCAAATCATGAGAGTTCAATTCAAGCCACGAAAATCCTAACAAGTGATCCAAGCATGGTAAGAACTTACTTTCAAAGCATAGACAAAGCATTAGAGAACTACTAACTAGGGCATTGAAACAATTCATAAGTAAAAACACCTTTTTAAGAAATTCTAACCCCTTATGCAAAATGCAAACAACCTAGATGACATGAGAAACTCTAGACTCAATCCTAACATGTTTTTAAAAGATGAATGCAACTACATGAATCTTTGAAAAAAAAAAAATTTAAAACTTTTACCAATTTTGCATGACTAAAGACTCAAGGATGCTAAAAGGAAAATAATATCAAAGAACACAAGTCAAATCACACATGTACTCCCCCAAACTTGCTTGACACCGTCCCGGTGGCAAACTCATCCGAAGGAGCATCAAAACACAATGCAAGAAAAACAAACATGAGCGGTTATATACAATGGAAGAAGGTTGTTACCTCTGGTCAAGGCTCGGCTGGAACTTGAGGATGTTCCAGAGGAGCTAGAGATCGTTGCTTTGCCTTTGTCAGCTGGTTCTTGGAGAGAGTGGCGCGCTGGCTGAATGTTGTCTCCTTGGGTCTCGCGGATAACAACTCCTCCGGTTGAGAGCCTTCTCTTCTCGGGTTGTTGCATCTCTTGACTTGCAGCTGGCTTAGGCGATCCTCCCTGAAGTGCTTTGACTTTCTTCCCCAGCTTCTTTAGCATCTTCCCTTGCCACTTGTTTATCTTCCTTTGCATCTCCACAACTGATGCTAGGAATTTCTCGGTTTTTGTCCTCGGCTCAAAGTCTAGCTTGGGAAGTGTGTAAGCCTCGGGCATCTCATCTTCCGTGTCTGGAGACTCTGACCTTTGACGCGGGGCAATTGCTGAAGCAGGCGGTCCTCCTAAAAGGGCAAAGCATTCTTCCTCCGTGGGCAAGAACTCGATGTTCCCAACACCAAGCAGCTCGGTTTCATCTTTGTTGGGAAGGATGCATACTCTCTTCTTGTCTTCGTCATCTATGAAGAGGTAGGCGTAGAACCCTTCTGCTGGCGTGCGTCCCAAGCTATCAGTATTCCTCATGTATGCCTCATCCATGAAAGCTCTGTTTGGGACGTGAGCAAAGTCATGAATGGGCACACCGGCTTGCACGAACAGAGGAGTAAGGAAACCGCCAATGTAAGAGGAGGTTGCCTTGCACCGCAAGGCATAGGCCTTGTATTTCACCAAAGAAACCGCGAGCACACACCCGTAGTTCACTTCATCGCCGAGTTCATCCTCTATGGGCTCTTCATTTGCATCCGGATCAGACACCAAGTGCTTCACACCTTATAACAGGAAGCACAGCTCTGTCTTCGTGACCGTAGGAGCAACAGACCTTCCACTAAACGTGTTGGCAATCAGCTTCAGAATGTACCTCAGCACCGGGCTCCTTACTCGCTTGATCTTGGTGGTGTTGGCCTTGTAGTCTTCATTGCTGATCAGATCCCAAAACTCGTCGGCTTTCTTGAAGGCTGGGAACTCGACCTTGTATGCATCTGCGTTGAGACCGTAGGCTTGGCATAGCTTAGGGATGGAGAGTGTATAGGCTTGACGTCCAACCTTGAAGTAGAGGCGACCTTGGGAAGGGACGGGTGCACTAGGATTCTCATACCGGAACTCCAAGGTGGCAAGGAAGTCTATTGTCACTTCAGGAATGGTTAGGCAATCCATCCGTGACAGACATCTTAAGCCAATGTTCTTGAGGAGTTGGTCGAAGTCCCCAAGAATCCCTAGCTTAGACAACAGTTCTCGATCAGCAAACTTTGTAGGCTCAAACCTAAGCCTCTCCAGCCGCTTCTTGTCCCTCTTCTCATCCTTACTCCACCAGACCCTTTCTTGAACTGCCACTTCTTGTCCTTCTCCTTCTTGTGCTTGCTCTTCTCTGGTTCTCTTTGGGGCCATGGTTCCTGAAACAAGATTCTAAAGAGATTGATAAGTACACGGTGGTTTGATGAGTATGAGAGAAGAGAATGAGAGAATTTATAAAAACCACCCTAGAATTTTGGAGAATAAATAAAAATCATAACTAAATAAAGGAGAATCAAATCTTTAGATACTGAAAAATCTAGAATTTTTCCTTTTACTTAGCTAGTTTTTAAAATTCAAAACCGATCCTACATTCTAAAACTAGATCTTGCGGATTTAAAGGAGATTTTCTAAAATAAAATCATTAAATTTTTGAAAATACCTTTGCAAGAAATGCAGAATATCTTTTGCTAGCTTTTGAAAATTAAAACTCTCACTCTCTTTGTTTAAAATTTCCGAGAAAAACAGGAATGAGAGGGTGAGAGGATGTTTGAAATATTTAAAGACTAGCAAAACCAAAACAATGGGTAACAAAAGTGGTTTTTCTGACAAAGTCTTGGTCAAGGCACACCTTTCATGGTCAAAGATGCTTGCCTTGACCAAGTTTTGAATTCAAAAGTTGGAGGGAAAAGAGTAAAAGAGGGAAAGAAAAATGTTACCTCGGCATGAGATCGAGTCCATTTGGTCGATCTAGGACTCGATCTCATGCCCAAAATAGCTTAGATCGAGAGGGTTACTCGATTTGAGACTCGATCCATGATGAATCGAGTCTTTGATCGATTGGCTCTCTCGATCATTGAGATGTTGGATCCTCGGCTAAGTCCCCATGATCGAGCTATGTCCTCGATTTAGGGGTCAATTTGGCATAGATCGAGTGATGGATCGAATCGAGTGATCGATCTGTTTTCAACAGATTTTCCCGAGAGAAATTAGACCGGTCGATCCGATTTGGATCGATCGATCCTTTTTCGTCAAGGTCGATCTTGTCACTCGTTCTCGTCTAGATCGACTGGCTCCTCTCGATTCACTGACTCGATCTAGCAAAGATCGAGCCAGAATCAGTCGATCTAGCACTCGATCTCTAGCCGTATCTCAACCCCTATCGCCTCTTTCAGACCTCAAAGTCAAGGTTTAGACTCCTTATACCTGTTCCTACACACTTGCAAAATAAAAACATAAAACTGAAAGGGAAATAAAGCAGAAATATGTACAAGATAAACATGGGAATGCCTCCCAAGTGCGCTTTCTTTAACGTCTTTAGCTAGACCTTACTTGGTCTAAGCGGATGGTGGGTCTTGGAGAAGCACCGAGGTACTCTCCTTGTCATAACTGTCTGCCAAGTAGGGCTTGACTCTGTGTCCGTTGACGGTGAATGCACTGCCACTTTTTCCCATCAGAGTAACAGCTCCATAAGGCAACACTTCTTGAATCACGAACGGTCCGCTCCACCTTGATTTCAGCTTGCCCGGAAAGAGTTTGAGCCTCGAGTTGTACAGTAACACTAGTCCTCCTTCCTTAAGCTCCTTGGCAACCAACTTCTTGTCATGAGCCTCCTTAGTCCGCTCTTTGTATATCCGGGAGCTTTCGTAAGCATTCAGCCTCAACTCGTCCAGTTCGTGTAGCTGAATAAGGCGCCTCTCCTGAGCCGTCTTGAGATCAAAGTTCAGCCTCTTCACAGCCCACAATGCACGGTGTTCCAGCTCAACCGGGAGGTGACAGCCCTTGCCATAGAGTAGAGTGAAAGGAGTTGTACCAATCGGCGTCTTGAAGGCGGTACGGTAGGCCCAAAGAGCGTCATCCAGCTTCACTGACCAGTCTTTCCTTGTTACGCCGACAGTCTTCTCCAGTATAGCCTTGATTTGCCTGTTGGAGACTTCCACTTGACCGCTTGTTTGAGGATGATACGGTGTAGCCACCTTATGCATAACCCCATACTTTCTCAAGAGGCTCTCAAAGACCTTGTTTATAAAGTGGCTTCCTCCATCACTTATAACAACCTTGGGTACCCCAAACCTCGGAAAGATGATACTCTTGAACAGCTTGATTACCACCTTAGAGTCATTTGTAGGGGAAGCAACAGCCTCAACCCATTTAGAGACATAATCCACTGCTACTAAGATGTATTTGTTGCCGTATGAAGAAGGAAAAGGCCCCATGAAGTCAATCCCCCACGCGTCGAACACGTCAACCTCGAAGATGGGACCTTGAGGCATTTCATTCCTCTTAGTTATATTCCCTGCTCGTTGACATGCCTCACAGCTCTTCACAAACTCGTGTGGATCTTTAAAAATGGAGGGCCACCAGAAACCAGCTTGCAACACTTTCGTGGCGGTCTTGAATGAAGCGAAGTGTCCTCCGTAGGAAGAGCTATGGCAATGATAGAGGATGTCTCTGGCTTCTTCCTTTGTAACACATCTCCGGTACAAGCTGTCTACTCCTCTCTTGTATAAGTAGGGCTCGTCCCAAAAGTAGTCACTAGCCTCCCTCACAAACCGCTTCTTGTGATAGCTGTTGAGATGTGTTGGCTTCTCACCACACGCTAGATAGTTCACCACATCAGCATACCACGGTAGATCCTCCTCTTTGAAACTCAACACCTCCTCAAACCTCCCTTCTAGCTTCCTACAAACAGCCGTAGTAATCGCCATAAGCTGCTCTTCTGGAAGAGAGTCATCTAAGGGGAGAGACTCGTTGATCCTTAGCCGTGAGAGGTGGTCAGTGACTCCATTTTCTATCCCTTTCTTGTCTTTAATCTCCATGTCAAACTCCTGGAGTAACAGAATCCATCTTAAGAGCCGAGGCTTATTGTCTTTCTTCGAGTAGATGTATCGCAAGGCAGCGTGATCCGTGTATACAATAGCCTTGGAACCAACGAGATATGATCTGAACTTCTCAAAGGCGAAGACTACTGCAAGCAACTCCTTCTCCGTAGTGGTGTATCTTGATTGCGTGTCATCCAAGGTTCTTGAAGCATAGTAGATCACGTGTAGCTTCTTGTCTTTCTTCTGACCAAGAACGGCTCCTACGGCGTAGTCACTAGCATCACACATGATCTCAAAGGGAAGAGACCAGTCTGGTGCTTGGACTATAGGAGCTGATGTAAGGGCTTCCTTGATGGTCACGAAAGCCTTCACACACTCCTCATCGAATACAAACTCAGCTTCCTTGCACAACAGCCGTGTAAGAGGGCGTGCAATCTTGGAGAAGTCTTTGATGAAGCGCCTATAAAACCCTGCGTGCCCCAAGAAGCTTCTGATTCCCTTAACATTAACCGGCGGCTCAGGACCCATCATGACCTCCACCTTAGCCTGATGAACCTCGATACCCTTCTCTGAAATCTTGTGACCGAGCACGATCCTTTCCTTAACCATGAAGTGGCATTTCTCCCAGTTCAGCACCAAGTTTGTTTCTTCACAACTTTTTAGTACCCTGCAAAGATTCAACAAACATGCAGGAAAGGACGCACCATACACAGAGAAGTCATCCATGAACACCTCTACCATCTCCTCTATAAGATCGGAGAAGATCGACATCATACACCGCTGAAATGTAGCCGGTGCATTACACAGTCCAAACGGCATCCTTCGATATGCAAAGGTACCGTAGGGACATGTGAAGGTCGTCTTCTCCTGATCATTTAGGTGAATAGGTATTTGAAAGAAACCGCTATACCCATCGAGAAAACAGTAGTAAGGGTGATTTGCAAGTCTCTCAAGCATTTGATCAATAAATGGCAAAGGGAAATGGTCTTTCCTAGTCGCAAGGTTAAGTTTCCTATAGTCAATACACATTCTATGACCAGTGATGGGATAAGCTCATCCTTTTCATTCTTTATGACCGTGATCCCTCCCTTCTTAGGCACCACGTGTACAGGAGAAACCCACGTGCTGTCACTTATGGGATAGATCACGTCAGCCTCTAAAAGCTTAAGGATTTCCTTCTTAACAACCTCTTTCAAATTAGGATTCAAACGCCTTTGATGTTCTATAGAAGTGGCGTTCTCATTATCCAAGTGAATCCTATGAGTGCAAAGCATTGGTGAAAGGCCCTTGATGTCACTTAAAGAGTACCCAATGGCCTTCCTATACTTTCTCAGCTCAGTCAGGAGCGAGTGCAACTCATCATCACTAAGGTTTTCATTCACAATCACGGGATAGGTGTTATTAGGCCCTAAGAAAGCATACCTTAGCCCTTTTGGGAGCTCCTTAAGGTCCACCTTTGGGGCTAACAGCTCACTCCAGTCATCCTCGTGGCTGTTGTTGTTGCTGTCCTCCTTGGAACTCTCCTTTGAACCCGAGGCATTGCCCTTCAGACTGCTTTCCTCCATCGCTATCCCTTCTGAGATCGAGTCCTCCGGTCGATTCTCCTCTCGATGTCGTCTAGATCGAGCCATTTCACTCGATTCACTTACTCGATTTGATATGGATCGAGTAAGGGATCGAGACGCTGAGTCGATCACTTGATTGGACTCCAAAATGATCTGGAGGTCTCTCTCGATCGTCGACTCGATTGTTTTTCCTGATCGAGCATTCTTCTCGATCTGTCCGTCGATTGTTGCACCGGATCGAGTTGTGTTCTCGATTGACTTGTCGATCTGACTCCTGGATCAAGTGATAGCATCGATCTCGGGGTCGATCTCTAGGCAGCAACCTTCTTCATTCTTGATAATCCTCCTCGAATCCAGCAGGTTCAGGTACTCTTGGGTTCTCTGATCCAGACAGCCAAACTCCCCTGGCTCCTTAGTCAGTGCTAGCTTCAGATGGTCTTCTAGAGCTAGCTCTTCCAGCAACTCATCCGCCAATGAATCCATCGTTTCAATATAGAAAGCTTGTCCTTCAATGGTCGGCTTCTTTAGAACCTTGTTGATGTCGAAGTCAAGCCTGATCTCCTTTCCCAAATGCAAGGCAATCTTCCCATTCTTCACGTCTATGATAGCCCCGGCGGTTGCAAGAAATGGCCTCCCTAAGATGAGTGGATCCTTAGGCTCTTCATCCATCTCCAAAACGACAAAGTCCGTGGGTACGTTCACACCACTGATTCGCACTGGTAAATCCTCAAGCAGCCCTACTGGTAGCCTCACGCTTCTATTAGCCAACACCAACGAGATCCGACAGTCCTTGAAACGTGTAAAACCAAGCTTCTTAGCCACGGAGTGAGGCATCAAGTTTATGCTAGCTCTGAGATCACATAAGAAACTCTTGAACTCTAGAGGACACAAGGTGCAGGGTATAGTGAAGCTTCCAGGGTCTCCCAGCTTCTTAGGGACTATCTCCTTGTGTATAACCGCACTACATTCTTCACTTAGAACAAGTACCTCTTTGCTTTCTTTATTTTTCTTCACGAGGGTGTCCTTGAAGAACTTGGCGCACTTGGGCATCATAGCTAGACAATCAACAAGAGGCAGCTTAATCTCCACGTCCCTCAGGTGCTTCTCAAACAGGATTCGATGCTTCTCGATGAGCTGCTTTTTGAAACGACCGGGAAATGGCAACTTCGGTACGTAAGGTGGGGGCACGTAAGAGTTCTTCTCCTTGGTGGTTTGCTCAGCTTTCTTCTCGGCGACCGCCTTATCTCCTCTTCTCGGTCCTTGGATCCAAACATTGTCAAAGTTAATCTCATCATCATCAGCCGAAGGTTTACCCTCCCCCTCTTGAATTACAACGTCCTCGTTGTTCTTTGAAGAGACCGGAGGTTCGAGCTCTTTGCCACTTCTCAACGTTATGGCATTAGCATACTCCTTGGGATTCTGCTCACACTTTCCCAGAAGACTGTTCTGACCACTCGTACTCGCTTTCCCTTTCTCCAGCTGCTTGATCTTGTTGTTTAGGTTGGTGATCTGAGTGGAGAAGTCGGTTAGAGATGTGTCTAGGCGAGTGTTCATTTCAGCGAACTTCTGGTTTGTAGAGGCTTGCCCTTGTATTAGCTGTTGCAACATTGCTTGATCCGGATCAACTTGTTGTTGCATCGGTTGTTGCTGCTGAGGTGCAAAGCCTAGAGGGTACTTAGGAGTATAACCCTTGTTGTGTTGTTGTTGCCCTTGGAAGTTGCTCTGCCCTTGACCTTGGAAACCACCACTCGGTTAAAAACCTTTGTTGTAAGGGATGAAAGGTTTTGCTTGTTGAGCAGGGTACACTTGATCTTTAGGGTTGGCTACGTTGGTGCTTCGGTAAGAGAGGTTGTTGTTCTGGTAGCCTTGGTTGTAACCTTGAGACTTGTAGTTGTTCTGTCCAGCCACCCAATTTGCTTCTTCTTGGCTTAGCTCTAACTCCTCTTGGTTCTCATCAGCTTCACCAACAAAGTGAACATGCTTCTGATTTGCTAACACCAGCTTATCAATCTTCTCATGCAAAGATTTGAGCTCCTTCTTGTGAGACTCTAACTCTGATCCTCTTGGTGCACGGTCACAATCTTCAGCATAATTTCAATCACTCAACGCCAAGTTTTATATCAGCTCCATACCCTCTTCTACCTCCTGACCGAGGAAGTTCTCTTTGCTAGCTGTGTCAAGCAACAACCTGATCTTTGGTGAAGCTCCACGGTATATGGTACTGAGTAGTGTCTCCTTGTTGAACCCGTGATGAGGACATTGGATCGTATAGTCTTTGAAACGCTCCATTGCCTCGTTGAATGTCTCGTTGTTCCTTTGAGTGAAACTGCTGATTTCGCTTCTCAACCGTGCTGTCTTGGTTCTTGAGAAGAAATTTGAGAGGAATGCCTTCTTACACTCAGCCCATGATGTGATGGTCCCTTGTGGGAGGGTCTTCTCCCAATGTCTAGCTTTGTCTCCGAGTGAAAAGGGGAAGAGGCACAGCTTGAAAGCATCTTCGGATATGCCATTGATCTTGATCATCCCACATACTTGCTCGAAGTTGTCTAAATGCTCCAAGTGGTCTTCCATTGCTAAGCCGTGGAACTTGTTGTTTTGCACCATGGAGATGAAACCTGGCTTGATCTCGAAGTTATTGTTTTGTACCGGAGGAGGAGTGATCCCAAACCTATTGTGGTGGGTATTGGGAGCATCTCCGGCTCCTATGATCCTTGGGGGTCTAGCCGCGTGTTGGGGATTTCCATTGCCCCGTCCTGCTGGAGGCGGTCCTTCTGGATGCTCGTGTTCAGCCATAGCTTCAAAGTCAACCAAACCGTGCTGAACAATCTCCTCAAAGGCTCTTGTTTGTTCTCTGACTCTCCTTTGCCGTGAGTGACCAGGTTGATGAATGTTGTCTAAGGGTTGTAGTAGATTGTTGTCTCCCCTTGAACGAAGATTCATGTACCTGAAAACACACGTTTGAGAGTAGATGTATTAGTAACTTGAAAAAGATAAAGACTTAGTCTTTGCTAAGACCCAAATCTCTATGTTCTCTAAACAGTCCTAGAACGGCAACAGCGCCATTTGATAAACGGTTTCTATGCTCGGTTTATGATTGCAGAGAGGTTATCAAACTCTAATGCAAGACATGTTGTAGTACAGCAAGCAAGAGAGAGTCAATCCACTTCTAGGAGATAGAGAATGCACAGAGAATGCAAGGACTAAAGCAAATCTAAGCAAAATGAGACAGTATATGATAAAATCTCTAAAAACTAGATGCAGCAACTTAAACAGAGTGAAACCTATTTTAAAAATACTAGAAAGGAAGAAACTACCACGAGAAACAAACAGATTAATTAAAGGAGAGAGCTTCGAATTATTAAAATTCGACTAGTGGATCGACCATGAGATCGACCACTAGATCGAGCAGTAACAATTGATCTCGTCTAAAAACGTAAGAACAGTAAAGCTAATGACCAGGATGCTATCAAATATCAAGCGAAAGATGAGAATAGACGTAAAGATGCTAAAAGAAAGGGCCTATGGTTGAGATTCATGGTTAGGGGTTTTAAAGGTTCGACTTTGGGTTTGAAACTTTAGATCGACTCACTTGGTGAGGATCTCTAAGCCTTGAAAACAAAACAAGATCTATCCGTGGCTTTTGGTATAGATCACTCTTTCATCCTCTCCTCCAAACCCATGGCTTTTGGTGGAAAGAGAGGTCGAAAGGCAAGGAAAACAGATTTCAAACGAATGGCTTAACTAATCCCCCAAACTTCCATGGCTTTTGGGAAGGGGTAACTAGTCTCTAAGGTGTGATCTTCCGAGGCTCCTGAATCCTGTCAAGGTAAGGAACCTCTCGGATCATGAAGCTCTTGGCGTGAGAGTCTTCAAGCATTAAGATCTCAACACCTTAGAAGAGATAGCCTTTGAAAAACTTTTAGAAAAACCCTAAGATCGAAACCCTTTTAACCCCTTAATCATCTTAACCCCGAAACCCAAAAGAAACTACTCGCTACACAGAGAGTAAATCAAGCAAGGCATATGAAACGAGACGATGAACATGAAAGGAAAACTGGATTAAACAGAAACGATTCGAATACAAAAGCTTAAGAAAAACGAGTTTCAACAATGGTGTTCTTTTTCGAAAACCAGAGAAAAAAACATAAGGAAGAAGATAAGGATCTAAAAAGTTATGGGAAAAGGACGTCGCCGCCTTCCCAAAATGCCCAAACAAGCCAATGGTCCCCCCTTCGCTAGCAGCCAAAAACGGTTGAAAGGACAGAGATCGACTCCAAGATCGAGTGGTTCTCTCGATCACATCCGGACATCGTGTCTTCGGCTCGATCTGGGTCTCGATCATCATCGGCGAATCGAGTGTTGCATCCGATCTCGGTATCGATCTTCGGCTGGATCGAGTGGTGTACTCGATCTGACTCTCGCTCTGCATGGCGTCATTTACGTCCGTACCGATTGATCGATTGCTTCACTCGATCTCCGTCTCAATCATTCTCCTTGGATCAACTCCTAAATCGACCGGCCATGCTCGATCTACTACTCGATCTCTGGTCCTTAGCATATTTCCGAGCTCCCACGAACTACTACATCAGCCTCAACACGTCCACTAACCTCCACGACTCCAAAGCAGCCAGAAACAACCTGAATGTGATGCAAAATACAAGGAAAATGCGTATGCTGATGCAAGAATGCGCTAGGACCCTAAGTGATGCAATCTACCCTAGAACATGATACAAATGCATGAAAAGCTAACTAATGAATTTGCAAAATGTATGCAATATGCAATAACATCACAAACCACATATATACTCCCCCAAACTTGCTTGACACCGTCCCGGTGGCAAACAAATTCAAAGGAGCATCAAAACACAAAGCAAAAAGAAGCAAACATGAGCGGTATGTACAATGGAAGAAGGTTGTTACCTCGGGTCTAGTCTCGGCTGGAACTTGAGGATGTTCCAGAGGAGCTAGATGCTACGGCTTTTCCTTTGGAGTCTGGCTCTTGAAGAGAGAGACGCGCCGGTTGAATGTTGCTGTCTTGAGTCTCACGGATGACAACTCCACCGGTTGAAAGCCTCCTCTTCTCGGATTGTTGAACCTCTTCACTTGCATCTTTCTTAGGCGAGCCTCCTTGAAGCGCTTTGACTTTCTTGGCAAGTTTCTTGAGCATTTTGCCTTGCCATTTGTTGATTTTCCTTTGCATCTCCACAACAGATGCTAGGAACTTCTCTGTTTTGGTCCTCGGCTCAAAGTCGATCTTGGGAAGGGTGTAAGCCTCGGGCATCTCATCTTCCGTGGCTGGGGACTCGGACCTTTGGCGAGGAGCAATCGCTGGGGCAGGCGTTCCTCCTAGAGGAGTAAAACACTCCTCTTCTGTTGGTAAGAACTCGATGTTCCCAACACCAAGCAGTTCGGTCTCGTCCTTGTTTGGTAGGATGCACACTCTCTTCTCGTTTTCGTCGTCTATGAAGAGATAAGCGTAGAACCCTTCTACTGGCGTGCATCCCAAGCTGTCGGTATTCCTCATGTAGACCTCATCCATGAAAGCTCTAGCTGGGACGTGTGTGAAGTCGTGTATAGGTACGCCAGCTTGTAAGAATAGAGGAGTGAGGAAGCCGCCAATGAAAGAAGAGGTTGCCTTGCACCGCAAGGCGTAAGCCTTGTACTTCACCAAGGAGGCAGCAAGCACGCATCCATAGTTCACCTCGTCGCCGAGTTCATCCTCCATAGGTTCTTCATTCTCAGCCGGATCACACAACAAATGCTTCACGCCTTGGAACAGGAAGCAAAGCTCGGTCTTCGTGACCGTGGGAGCAACTGACCTTCCGCTGAACGTGTTGGCGATCAGCTTCAAAGTGTACCTCAGCACCGGGCTTCTCACTCTCTTGATCTTGGCGGTGTTGGCTTTGTAGTCTTCATTGCTGATCAGGTCCCAAAAATCGTTTGCTTGCTTGAAGGAGGGGAACTCGATCTTGGTGGCAGCTGCGTTGAGACCATACGCATGACATAGCTCGGGGATTGAGAGACTGAAGGCTTGACGTCCAACCTTGAAAGAGAGACGGCCTTGTGAAGGAACGGGGGCGCTAGGGTTCTCGTAACGAAACTCCAACGTGGCAAGGAAGTCTATTGTCACTTCTGGAATGGTTGGGCAATCAATTCGTGACAGACATCTTAAGCCAATGTTCTTGAGGAGTTGGTCAAAATCTCCAAGGATCCCCAGCTTGAACAGCAGCTCCCGGTCCGCAAACTTAGTAGGCTCAAACCGAAGCCTTTCAAGCCGTTTCTTGTCCCTCTTCTCATCCTTACTCCATCTGACCCTCTCTTGAACAGCCACCTCATGTCCTTCTCCCTCTTGTGCTGTCTCTTCTCTCGTTCTCTTGGGAGCCATTGTGCCTGAAACAAATTTTTCAAGCAATTTGATAAGCAA
This sequence comes from Thlaspi arvense, assembly GCA_911865555.2. Classification (NCBI taxonomy): domain Eukaryota; kingdom Viridiplantae; phylum Streptophyta; class Magnoliopsida; order Brassicales; family Brassicaceae; genus Thlaspi; species Thlaspi arvense. The sequence goes on along the minus strand of OU466863.1, from coordinate 23,666,149 downwards.
AACGGCGATCGGATGAGAGAAGAAGAGAGGCGAAGAAGAAAGCTTATAACTAATACCCTAGAATTTTAGGGAATTAATAAAAATTATAGCAAAATAAAGGAGAATCACATCTAGAGATACTAGAAAATCTAGGATTTTTCCTATTATTTTGCTAAATTTAAAAATTCAAAACTGCCATAGCATCTAAAATAATCAATTGCAAAATAAAAGCAGATTTTCCTAAAGATTTTTATCAAATAACCGAAAATACCTTTTTGCAAAGATTGTTAAGAAGCTTGTTAGCCTTTAGAAAACAAATAATTCTCACTCTCTTTGCTTAAAATTTTGAGAAAACAAGAATGAGAGAGTGTGAAGTTGATGAAATCATTTAAAGGCCAACAAGAAACAAAACTATGGGTAAAAGGAGGTGGTTTCTGACACAAGTCTTGGTCAAGGCACATCTTTCATGGTCAAAGATGCTTGCTTTGACCAAGTTTTGAAGTTAAAAACTGGAAGGAAAAAAATAAAGGAGGGAAAGAAAATGTTACCTCGGCATGAGATCGAGTCTGTTTGGTCGATCTAGGACTCGATCTCATGCCCATAATGGCTTGGATCGAGAGGGTTACTCGATTTGTGACTCGATTCATGATGAATCGAGCCCTGGATCGATTGGCTCTCTCGATCGTTGAGATTTTGGCTCCACGGCTAAGTCCTCGTGATCGAGCTACGTCCTCGATTTGGGGGTCGATTTGGTATAGATCGAGTGATGGATCGAGTCGAGTGATCGATCTATCCCTTAAGGATTTCCCGACAGAAATTAGATCGGTTGATCCATTTTGGATCGATCGATCCGTTTTCATTTAAATCGATCTTATCACTCGTTCTCGTCTAGATCGACTGGCTCCTCTTGATCTACTAACTCGATCTAGCAAAGATCGAGTTAGGATTAGTCGATCTAGCACTCGATCTCTAGCCTTTTCTTAACCCCTATCGCCTCTTTTGGACTTCAAGATCGAGGTTTAGACTCCTCATACCTGTTCCTACACACTTGCAAAATAAAAACATAAAACTGAAAGAGAAATAAAGCAGAAATATGTACAGGATAGACATGGAAATGCCTCCCAAGTGCGCTTTCTTTAACGTCTTTAGCTAGACTTTACTTGGTTTAGGCAGATGATGGGTCTTGGAGAAGCACCGAGGTACTCTCCTTGTCATAGCTATCCGCCAAGTAAGGCTTAACCCTGTGTTCGTTCACGGTGAATGCATTGCCACTCTTACCCATCAATGTAACAGCTCCATAAGGCAGCACTTCTTGGATCACAAACGGCCCGCTCCACCTTGACTTCAGCTTTCCCGGGAAGAGTTTGAGTCTTGAATTGTACAGCAACACCAAACCTCCTTCTTTAAGCTCCTTGGCAATCAACTTCTTGTCATGAGCTTCCTTAGTCCGCTCCTTGTATATCTGAGAGCTCTCATAAGCGTTCAACCTTAGTTCGTCCAGTTCATGTAGCTGGATGAGGCGCCTCTCTTGAGCAGTCTTGAGGTCAAAGTTCAGCCTCTTCACAGCCCACAATTCACGGTGTTCCAGCTCAACTGGGAGGTGACAGCCTTTGCCATAGAGCAGAGTGAAAGGGGTCGTACCAATCGGCGTTTTGAAGGCGGTACGGTAGGCCCAAAGAGCGTCGTCCAGCTTTACTGCCCAGTCTTTCCTTGTTGCTCCGACCGTCTTCTCTAGTATAGCCTTGATTTGCCGGTTGGAGACTTCCACTTGACCACTCGTTTGAGGGTGACACGATGTAGCCACCTTATGCTTCACGCCATACTTTCTCAAGAGGTTCTCAAAGACCATGTTTATGAAGTGGCTTCCTCCATCGCTTATAACCACCTTTGGTACCCTAAACCTCAGGAAAATGATGCTTTTAAACAGCTTGATCACCACCTTAGAATCGTTTGTAGGGGAAGCAACAGCCTCAACCCATTTAGAGACATAATCAACTGCTACTAAGATGTACTTGTTGCCGTATGAAGAAGGAAATGGCCCCATGAAGTCTATGCCCCACGCGTCAAACACGTCAACCTCGAAGATAGGAACCTGAGGCATCTCGTTCCTCTTAGTGATATTCCCTGCTCGCTGACATGCCTCACAGCTCTTCACAAACTCGTGTGCATCTTTGAAGATCGACGGCCACCAGAAACCCGCTTGCAACACTTTCGTGGCAGTCTTTAATGAAGCGAAGTGTCCTCCGTAGGAAGAGCCATGACAGTGATAGAGGATGTCTCTAGCTTCTTCCTTCGTAACACACCTCCGGTACAAACTGTCCACCCCTCTCTTGTATAAGTAGGGCTCGTCCCAAAAGTAGTCACTCGCCTCCCTCATAAACCTCTTCTTGTGATAGCTGTTGAGATGTGTTGGCTCCTCACCACACGCTAAGTAGTTCACAACATCAGCGTACCAGGGAAGATCCTCCTCTTTGAAGCTCAACACCTCCTCAAACTGCCCCTCTAGCTTTCCACAAACAGCTGTGGTGATCGCCATGAGTTGCTCTTCTGGAAGAGAATCATCCAAGGGGAGGGGCTCGTTGATCGTTAGCCGAGATAGATGGTCAGCGACTCTGTTTTCTATTCCCTTCTTGTCTTTAATCTCGATGTCAAATTATTGAAGCAAGAGGATCCACCTCAAAAGCCGAGGCTTAGTGTCCTTCTTTGAATAGTGTATCGCAAAGCCGCGTGATCTGTGTAGACAATAGCCTTGGAACCCACAAGATACGACCGAAACTTCTCAAAAGGCGAACACTACTGCAAGCAACTCCTTCTCTGTAGTAGTGTACCTCGTTTGCGTGTCATCCAAGGTTCTTGAAGCATAGTAAATCACGTGCAGCTTCTTGTCTTTCCTCTGACCAAGAACGGCTCCTACGGCGTAGTCACTAGCATCGCACATGATCTCAAAGGGTAGTGTCCAGTCTGGTGCTTGAACTATAGGGGCTGATGTAAGGGCTTCCTTGATGGTCACGAAAGCTCGCAAACACTACTCATCAAACACAAACTCAGCTTCTATGCACAGCAACCGTGTAAGAGGACGTGCAATCTTGGAGAAGTCCTTGATGAAGCGCCTATAGAACCCGGCGTGTCCCAAGAAACTTCTGACTCCCTTAACGTTAACCGGCGCCTAAAGACCCATCATGACTTCCACTTTAGCCGGATTTGACCTCAAACTGATCGGAAGGTCTTTTGTCGATCTTTGACTCGATTGTTTTCCCGGATCGATCACCCCTCTCGATCTGACTGTCGATTTCTGCACTGGATCGAGTTGTGTTCTCGATTGCCTTGTCGATCTGACATCTGTATCGAGTGATAGCGTCGATTTCAGAGTCGATCTCTAGGCAGCAGCTTTCATCCTTCTTAGCAACCTTCCTAGAATCCAGCAAGTTGACGTACTCCTGGGTCCTCTGATCCACATAGCCGAACTCTCCTGGCTCATTTGTCAGTGCTAGCTTCAGATGGTCCTCCTGAGCAAGTTCTTCCAGCAACTCATCCGCTAAGGCATCCATCGTTTCAATGTAGAAAGCTTGCCCTTCTATAGTCGGCTTCTTCAGAACCTCATTGATATCGAAGTCCAGCCTTATATCCTTTCCCAAGTGCAAGGCAATCTTCCCGTTCTTGACGTCAATGATAACCCCGGCGGTTGCAAGGAATGGCTTTCCAAGGATGAGCGGGTCCTTAGGCTCTTCATCCATCTCCAACACGATGAAGTCCGTAGGCACGTTCACACCGCTGATTCGCACCGGTAGATCTTCAAGCAGCCCCACTGGTAGCCTCACACTCCTATCAGCCAGTACCAACGAGATTCTATAGTCTTTGAAACGGGTAAAGCCAAGCTTTTTTGCCACGGAATGAGGCATCAGATTTATGCTAGCTCCGAGATCACAAAGGCAGCTCTTGAACTCCAAAGGACCTAAAGTGAAAGGTATAGTGAAGCTTCCAGGGTCTCCCAACTTCTTAGGGACTATCTCCTTATGTATCACAGCACTACACTCCTCACTTAGAACAAGCACCTCCTTGCTTTCCTTATTCTTCATCACGAGAGTGTCTTTGAAGAATTTGGCGCATTTAGGCATCATTGCAAGGCAGTCAACGAGAGGTAGCTTGATCTCTACGTCCTTAAGATGCTTCTCAAAGAGGATTCTGTGCTTCTCTATGAGTTGCTTCTTGAAACGGCCAGGAAAAGGCAGCTTAGGTACATACGGTGGAGGTACATAAGCATCCTTCTTCTTAGTAGTTTGTTCCGCTCTCTTCTCAGTAACTGCTTTGTCTCCTCTTCTTGGCCCTTGAATCCAGACATTGTCAAAGTTGATCTCATCATCAGCGGAAAGCTTACCCTCCCCCTCTTGAATTACAACGTCCTCGTTGTTCTTAGGAGTAACCGGCGGTGGTAGCTCTTTGCCGCTTCGTAACGTGATGGCATTGGCATATTCCTTAGAATTCTGCTCACACATGCCCGGTAGGCTATTCTGACCACTTGTACTCGCTTTCCCCTTCTCTAGCTGCTTGATCTTGTTGTTTAAGTTGGTGATCTGAGTGGAGAAGTCAGTGAGAGACGAGTCCAAACGAGTGTTCATCTCGGCAAACTTCTGGTTTGTAGAGGCTTGTCCTTGTATCAGCTGTTGAAACATGGCCTGAACCAGATCAACTTGTTGTTGCATCGGCTGTTGCTGCTGAGGTGCAAAGCCCGGAGGGTAGTTTAGCGTATAACCCTTGTTACCTTGTTGTTTCCCTTGGAAGTTTTTCTGCCCTTGACCTTGGAAGCCACCACTCGGCTGAAAACCTTTGTTGTAAGGTATTAAAGGCTTTGCTTGCTGAGCAGGGTACACTTGGTCCTTAGGGTTGGCGACGTTGGTACTACGGTATGAGACATTGTTGTTCTGGTTGTAGCCTTGGTTGTAGCCGTGAGGTTTGTAATTATTCTGTCCCGCCACCCAATTGGCTTCTTCCTGGCTCAACTCAAGTTGATTCTCATCCGCTTCACCAACAAAGTGAACATGCTTCTGGTTGGCTAACACCAGCTTATCTATCTTCTCATGCAAAGATTTCAGCTCCTTTTTGTGAGACTCTAGCTCAGATCCTCTCGATGCACGGTCATAATCCTCAGCATAGTTGCCATCACTCAATGCCAAGTTCTCTATTAGCTCCATGCCCTCTTTTACCTCCTAACCAAGGAAGTTCTCTTTACTAGCTGTGTCAAGCAACAACCTGATCTTTGGTGAGGCGCCGCGGTAGATGGTGCTGAGTAGGGTCTCCTCGCTGAAACCATGATGAGGACATTGGATCGTGTAATCTTTAAAATGTTCCATTGCCTCATTGAATGTCTCATTGTTCCGCTGAGTGAAGCCGCTGATTTCGCTTCTCAATCGTGCTGTTCGGGTACTAGAGAAGAATTTTGAGAGAAATGCCATTTTACACTCGGCCCATGAGGTGATAGTGCCTTGTGGAAGGGTCTTCTCCCAATGCCTAGCTTTGTCTCCGAGTGAAAAGGGAAAGAGACACAGCTTGAAAGCATCTTCTGATATGCCGTTTATCTTGATCATCCCACATACTTGCTCGAAATTGTCAAGGTGCTCCAAGGGATCTTCCATTGCTAAGCCGTGGAACTTGTTGTTTTGCACCATGGAGATGAAACCCGGCTTAATCTCGAAGTTGTTGTTTTGTACAGGAGGAGGAGTGATCCCAAACCTATTGTGATGTGTATTGGGAGCATCTCCGGCTCCTATGATCCTTGGGGGTCTAGCCGCATGTTGGGGTTTCCATTGCCCCTTCCCACTGCCCCGTGAGCTGGAGGAGGTCCCTCTGGATGCGCGTGTTCAGCCATAGCTTCAAAGTCAACCAAACCGTGCTGAACAATCTCCTCAAAGGCTCTGGCTTGTTCTCGTACTCTTCTTTGCCGTGAATGACCAAGCTGATGAATGTTGTCCAAGGGTTGAAGTAGATTGTTGTCTCCCCTTGAACGAAGATTCATGTACCTGATAGACACACGTTTGAGAGTATAATGATTAGTAACTAAAACAAGGTAAAGGCTTAGTCTTTACTAAGCTCCAAATCTCTATGCTTTCTAACACTCCTAGAATGGCAACGGCGCCATTTGATAACTACTTTCTTTGCAAGGGTGAGGATGCAATTAGGCTATCAAACTTAAATGCAACACTTAGGTTGTAGTACAGTATGCAAGTGAGAGTCAATCCATTTCTAGGAGCTAGGAAGGTCAAAGAGAATGCAAGAGCAGTGTAAAGCTAAGCGAAAAACATGCGGTTTTGTGAAAATCCTAAAAACTATATGCAGCAACCAAATAAAATGCAAAACTATTTTAAAAATACCAGGAATGATTAAACTACCACGGGGAACAAACGGAGTAATTAAAATGCAAGGCTATCATTTAACAAAAATCGACTAGTGGATCGACCACAGGATCGACCACTAGATCGAGCAGTTTGGATCGATCTCGTCTAAAAATGCAAGCATGAAGAAACTAATGACCAGGATGCGGAAAATATCAAGCGAATGACTAACGAAGATGTAAGAATACTAAGAGAGAAGGGTCTAGGGTTGAGATTCATGGTCCGGGGTTTCAAGGGTCTAAGTTGGGGTTGAAAACTTTAAATCGACTCACTTTATGAGATCCCTAAGCCTTGAAAACGAAAACAAGATCCATCCGTGGCTTTCGGTATGGATCACTCCTTCATCCTCTCCTCCAAACCCATGGCTTTTGGTGGAAAGAGAGGTTGAAGGGCAATGAACTCAGTTTCAAACACACGGCCTAACTAGTCCCCTAAACTTCCATGGCTTTTGGGAAAGGGCAACTAGTCTCTAGGATGTGATTTTCAGAGATCTCTGGATCCTGTCAAGGTAAGAGACCTCTCTGATCATAAAGATCTTGGCGTGAGAGTCTTCAAGCCTTAGGGACTCAACATCCTAGAAGAGAAAGCCATTAAGAACAAGAAAACTACCAACTTGAAAACCCATTAGACCCCGTGAATCCTCTCAACCCCGAGACCCAAATGAACTACTCACTACACATGAGAATAACCGAAATAAAGATGAAAGATGAAGCGATGAACATGAAAACGATTACTTAAGACTTAAAACGATCCGAAAATATTCAAGAACAAAGCTCCAGTAACAATGGCGGTTAATCTCCAAATCAGAGAGAAAAAGCATAAAAAGATAAGATTGAAAAAGTGTGTGTGGAAAAAGACATCGCCGCCTTCCCAAAATGGCGAAAACAGCTCTATGGTCCCCCCCTCGCTAGCGGCCAAAAGCGGTTGAAAGGACAGAGATCGACTTCGGGATCGAGCGGCTCTCTCGATCACTTTCGGACATCGTGTCTTCAACTCGATCTGGGTCTCGATCATCTTCGATGGATCGAGTGTTGCATCCGATCTTGGTATCGATCTTCGGTTGGATCGAGTGGTGGAGTCGATCCGACTCTCGCTCTGCATGGCTTCATTTACGTCCGTACTATTTGATCGATTGCTCCACTCGATCTTCGTCTCGATCATTTCCCTTGGATCGCCTGGGCCTCTCGATCTTCTGGTCGATCTCATCTAGATCGACCTGCCATGCTCAATCTGCTGCCCGATCTCTGGTCCTTAGCAAACATCCGACCTTCCACGAACCGCCACAACAGCTTCAGCACGTCCACGAACCTCCACGACTCCAAAGTAGCCAGAAACAACCTGAATGTGATGCAAAATGCAAGGAACATGCGTGTGCTGGTGCGAGAATGCTCTAGGACCCAAAGTGTGATGTAAATGCATGAAAAGCTAACTGATGTTATTGCAAAATGCATGCAATATGCAGTAACATCAAAAATCGAATCGGATCGGGATAATCCTACTGGAACCAGGAAAACGTCGGATAAGTCCGGGTTACCTAGGGTTTTGCGAGTATATAAGGGAATTTGAGACTTAACTCGAGGGTGTTGCGTTTATTTGAGCTAAATAAAGCAAAGAGAAAGTTTAGTCAAGAGAAAACCCTAAGAAAATCAGTTTATCCCGAGGACGTCTGAGAGAGATCAGGCTATCGCCGAGCAGAACCGACCATCGCCGAGATAAACTGGTAAGCGATCAGATATTTTCCTAAGTGGTGAGTTTTCATCGGATAACCTCGAGCTAATAGCCTTGTTTTGTGGGGTTTTCTGAGGGAAAACAGAGTTTGGCTCGAAGAAAGGTGTACGGATCAAGAGATAGCCGAGGGGATAAGGATCGGATCGTACCGTGAGCTGAGAGATTCTTAGGGAGATCGGATATCTTCATTTTGGTGCGGTTTTCATCGGGATTTCTTCTGACCAATCTGTTTCCAGCCTTGTCTAAGGTGAGTGCGTGACTGTGGTTGGTGTCTAGGACCGTAGGATTGCTAGGGTTGAATGTTTGCATGTTGATTGTGTGATTTTCATATTATGTATTTAGAACTGATAAGCAATTCTTATGTGATGATGTATTGTGGTATTTACCGTGGCATATATGATGTTTAGCTAACCTCAGGGTAATCTGGATCATGTACTAGCTTAGGGGATGTGGGATTCTCGCTGAAGTAGACATGGGTCTTAAAAAGGGATTGGACTTTGTTGGTTATGCTACATGATCATGGCCGTTTGATATTGTTATATCTATTGCGAATTGATTGTTTTGAATGTTGAATCTGAAAGTATGATTGCGTGTTTGGTACGGTTTTACCGGGTTGGGTTAACACAAGTTGGTATCAGAGCGTTTTAACGCTTCTAGGACTGAAATTGGTGACTGCTGTTGTTTGTTTGTTTGGGGTTTAAGGGGGGTCTGATCCATTCCTCACTGCCAAGGTCTCGCGGTAAGTTGTTGTGTGGTGTTGTGAAACACGTTTTGAGTTAGCTACGGCTAACTGGCATTGTGTACTTGCAGATGGTTGATACCAGAAGAACCGTGAGAAACAATGGGGACAACCAGGCTGCGGGGTCTGTGAACTCAGTCAACGGTGATGTTGCTGAGAGGGCAAGGGAAGTCGAGAGACAGGCAGCTGCGGTTGCGAATGAGGCGGCTAGAGTGGCAGCCGTGGAAGCAGCAAGGAATGCTGCGGATGCTGAGAACGTGGCTAGGAATGCTGCGGGTGCAGCTGGGGTTGCTGCGAATGTAGCACCAGTGGGGTTAGAGGCTGTGCTTGGGATGTTAGCACAGGTACTAGCTAGGCTACCTGCGGTGGCTCCTGCTCCGGCGGTTGCAGCAGCACCACATGTAGTACCACCAGTGGGGGTTAACACGGATGTGATTGGGGAGGAAGCGGACCAAGTGGAGAGGGTTCCAAGTTACCTCAAGGTTTTGGATCACATGGTGCGGTTGGGAACCAAGTTCTTTGCTGGAGGTTCTACACCGATTGAGGCAGATGAGTAGAGAATGAGACTGGAACGGAATTTTGAGTCTATCCGATGTCCAGAGGGTTACAAGAGAGACATAGTCGTGCACTACTTGGAGGGTGATGCACACACGTGGTGGAAAGAAATCGTTGGAAGGCTGGTGAATGTGAATTGTTCTTATGAAACATTTTCAGCGATGTTCAGGAGTAAGTACTTCCCACAGGAAGCTTACAACGAGTTGGAGAAGGCGTTTCTGTACCTTAGTCAGGGGACGCTTACAGTGAGGCAGTATGAGACTCAGTTTAATCAGCTGAGGAAGTATGTGTCTCATAAGTTTGACACGGAGGAGAAGCTGATTCGCAGGTTTATGAGTGGACTGCGAGTTGAGCTAAGGAATGGGTGTGTGGTTCGTGACTTCAGGACAGTTGCTGAGCTTGTTGAGAAGGCGGCATTGTTGGAGTCAGGACAGGCGGAAGCTGCGTTGATGTCAGTTGGGGCTAGTACAGCCGTGACCAAGGCGGGTCAGTCTAGTGGACAGAACCAGAAGTTTGGGAAAGGAGTACCGAACAAAGGATCTGGGGGACACAGCGTGTGCAGCAAGTGTGGCAAGGCTCACGTTGGTGAGTGTAGGCGCGGTGGTAGTGGATGCCACAGGTGCGGGAGTTTAGAGCATCGGGTACGAGACTGTCCGGAGGAGGATCAGCGAGTGGTCCGTGTGTCCGGCAGTGATGGTGCAGTTCGGGTTTGCTACGGTTGTGGAGAACATGGGCATTTCAAGCGTGAGTGTCCTAAGGCAGGAGTGGTGGAGCAAGCCGTCGCTCAAGGGAAGAGAGCAGGGGAGGCACTTGCATCACAGGCCAAGAGACATGCCATTATGCCGAGGGTGTACACGACGAGTGCAGCAGCAGCCGAGGAACCGAGCACTTCTCATCCGATTACTGGTACGTGTGGTACTTAGTATTTTCTGAACTTGCTTTTGCGTGATGTGTGTTAGTATAGAGTCTTAGCATTCTAGGGAATGAATGTGTAGGGACCTTGCTAATGGGTGAGGTTGAAACTCATGTTCTGTTTGACACGGGAGCGAGTCATTGTTTTGTTAATCCGGACATGATCGGAAGGGGACAGTTCCAGAAGGAACCCGGAGAGGACTTTGGGTTAGTTCAGGCGGCTGGAGGCCAAGTGATGTTTTCACCAGGAACGTTCAAGAATGTTCTAGTGATGTTTGGCGAAGAGAACATGCCAGCGGATCTAGTGATCTGTAGGGTTAAGTCCTACGATGTCATTTTGGGAATGGACTGGTTAGGCAAGCACATAGCTCACTTGGATTGTCACCGTGGAAGGGTGCGGTTTGAGAGAGACGGAGAGGTCTTGGTTTATCAGGGAGTTAGGCCAACCTCGGGAAGTTTGGTGGTTTAAGCTATTCAAGCAGAACGGCTGATAGAGAAGGGTTGTGAGGCGTATCTAGCAACGATCACTACTACAGAAGGAGGACCGGATGTAGACTTAGGCAGTATACCGGTGGTGCAAGAATTTGAGGATGTTTTTCAGGCGTTGGCAGGACTGCCACCAGCTCGTTCAGATCCATTCACGATTGAACTTGAGCCGGGGACAGCTCCATTGTCCAAAGCACCATACCGGATGGCGCCAGCGGAGATGGCTGAACTGAAGAAGCAGCTAACAGAGTTGTTGGACAAAGGCTTCATTAGACCTAGTAGTTCACCGTGGGGAGCACCAGTGTTGTTCGTGAAGAAGAAGGATGGGAGCTTCAGGCTTTGCATTGACTACCGCGGATTGAACCGTGTGACCGTGAAGAACAAGTATCCACTTCCCAGGATAGACGAGTTGTTGGACCAACTCAGGAGAGCTACTTGGTTCTCTAAGATCGATTTGGCATCAGGGTACCATCAAATACCCATAGAGGAGACAGACGTGCGTAAGACTGCCTTTAGGACAAGGTATGGTCATTACGAGTTTGTGGTCATGCCATTTGGTTTGACGAATGCGCCAGCTGCATTCATGAAGTTGGTGAATGGCGTATTCAGAGAGTACCTAGATGAGTTTGTGATCATTTTCAAAGATGATATTCTAGTATACTCAAAGGATGAGGAAGAGCATAAGAGTCATTTGCGGACTGTTCTGGAGAAGTTGAGAGAACAGAAGTTATATGCAAAGCTCAGTAAGAGTAGCTTTTGGCAACGACATATAGGGTTCTTGGGTCACATTGTTTCGATAAGGGAGTGTCCGTAGATCCAGAGAAGATTCAGGCTATTGCGGATTGGTCTAGACCAGAGAATGCTACAGAGATAAGGAGTTTTCTCGGACTAGCTGGTTACTACAGCCGGTTTGTCAAAGGTTTTGCAAGCATGGCTCAGCCAATGACAAAGCTGACTGGTAAAGACGTGGAGTATGTCTGGACGGAGGAGTGTGACGAGTGCTTCTCAAAGTTAAAGGAGTTACTCACTAGTGCACCCGTATTGGCGTTACCAGAACCGGGTGAGCCATACGTGGTATACAAGTAGTGTGGGCGGACACAACCACAGTTGCTAAGTGTAGCAACAGCATCCCAGAGTTCCTCAAAGCTATCAATGACATACTCCTGAAAAGCAGCCATGTCCATAGGTGTCTGTGGTCGCGGAGGACGCCTGAAAGCAATGGGTGCAGTGGTCTGGCGTCTAGATGGTCCAGCAGTAGCTTCAGAAGTGGAAACGCCAGCAGTAGCAGCTCTAGCTGGAGGCAGTGGGAGAGGACGCAGACTCGGATCTGGTAAAAAGCGCAGCTGGCGTATAACGCCCTGGATCATAGTGAGCGCGCTGTTTGGCAACCGTATGCTAACATACTCTCCACCAGTGGTAGTGAATGTCCAGACAACTCTCGGCTTGAGCCAAGTAGCATTGCATAGATGCTGCTCATCCATGAGAAATCTGTTAGTGTGAATGCTGCAAGGTGATACATCGATCTAGAAGTTCTGGAAGATCGGTGTCAGGAGACTGCCTATACTCTCAGTCTTCTCCCCCGGACTTGTGAAAGGCTTGGTCTTCAAGGAGATCAAATGCTCAGCAAAAATAGCGCCAAAGTTGGCACGGATCATGCTCTCCATGGGTATCTCCTCAGCTAGCATATTAGCGAAGCCATAGTAGAGAAGAACCAGCTCACTAACACGCGTCTTGCTCGGCACAGACTTGCACAAGATAGTGTTGCCAAGAAGGCGCAAAATGTACCTCATAACTGGATGTCGAATATCTGTCTGCGTGCTCATCTTGCTATCATAGACTCCATTCCCGAACTTGGACCAGAATGTCTGCATGTGGGTCCACTGTGAGGGAAGGAAAACGCCTGTAAGGTGCTCAGAGAAGCTATAAATCCTGCAAAGCTCCATCAGACTGATCCTGTAACGAATCCTGTGGATCAGGAAAGTCAGCGTGCCTTCCTGCGCACGCTTGGCCATCTCATTCGCGTACTACATGCGAGCAGTGGAGAGGAGCTGGCGGACCAAGTCTAGGTACACATCGTACTGCTGGAATGGCATAGTGCCCATCCTGATCCTCTCAAGAGTCTCAAGAACCTCATCCAGAATATCCATCTTCTGCAGCATGGTGGTGTCTGCAAATCTGGTGGGTATGATCTTCACATCCTGCCACGCATTGTAGAATAGCGTGTCGTACTCATTCCACTCCTTCTGAGTGTCACGGAATACACAGGTATCCTGCGCTATCTCCTACTTCGGAGTTCCTGGCCAAGCCACTCCGGAAACAATGTTCCGATCCTCTTGCTTTGGCCATAGAGGCCTGCAAACTGGGAAACTGCTGTGTGACTGTGCTGAGCCTGATGCAGTGCTCGAAGACGAGCCGTGTCGCTGTCTCTTCTCATGTCGAGGTATCTGAAAATTCAAGCCAAAAATCAACCAAAAATATCACCAAAATCTGGAAATATTCGAAGTTTCAAAAAATCAATGAATCAAAGTGAAACAACCGATGGCGATCAACACAATTCAAGCATCAGTTCAACCCAAATCACCCAAAATTTCTAGATTTTTGCAAATTTCATCATGATCTCGAAATTTCAAAAACTTGCAAATCAACTGATTAAATTACATATGGATGGTATCATTCATCTAATACAACCTAACTAACCATGATTCAACAGTTAAATCAAGTTAATCAAGTCGAAAATCGAATTTTACCAAATCTAAGGCGGACTGAAAATTAGGGATTCCAAACACATACCTTGCATATCTTGAAAACTGAGTGGATATTATGAAAGAGGGTCAAAATCCACACGTATTAGGCTTTTGAATCACTCAATTTGGTTAACAAAATCAAAAGTTGTGATTTGAAGAAGAATTGTTCGAGTATTCGTTATGTTTCAGTAAAATCGCGAGGAAGAAGAAGGAGGAGGTTAAGCGCATACCTAGCCTCGGACAGGTGACGAGTGTCACCTTAAGGGTGACGAGCGTCACCCGTTTTTTTGTCTGGTCATCTTTTTTTTTTTTAACTGAATAACTAACTAATAAATATATGTACACGAAAATAATTCACTAAGTACAGAAAATAAAATTTACCAGTGGGTTGCCTCCCACTAAGCGCTTGTTTAACGTCATTACCTCGACTTTGATTGGCTTTTTAGACAGCTGGTGCATCATCCAGAGACATAATGTTTACTGCAGGAATCTCGGCTTGCGCCCAGTAGTGCTTCACCCTCTGTCCATTGACAGTGAACTCCTCTCATTTGGATTTGATCAAGACAATGGAACCATGTGGTCGAGCCTCTTTGACAGTGAAGGGACCTGACCATCGAGAACGCAATTTACCAGAAAAAAACTGTAAACGAGAGTTGTAAAGAAGTACCTGGTCATTGGGCTCGAAATGTCTGGAGATTATCTTTTTATCATGATATGCCTTTGTCCTCTCCTTGTATAACTTGGAGTTTTCATAGGCTAGATATCTGATTTCATCCAGTTCATTGAGCTGAATCAAGCGCCTCTCTGCAGCAGGCTTCAGATCGAAGTTCAGCTTCTTGATAGCCCATTCTGCTTTGAACTCTACCTTCACTGGTAGATGGCACACCTTGCCATAGAGCAGATGGAATGGTGTAGTCCCGAGAGGCGTTTTGTATGCTGTCCTGTAAGCCCACAATGCATCATCTAGTTTTGTTGAAGAATCCTTCCTTGTCTTCCCAAGTGTCTTCTCCAGAATCTGCTTGATCTGTCTGTTGGAAACCTCAACTTTTCCACTGGTCTGGGGATGATAAGGCGTGGCCACTCTGTGCTGTACACCATACTTCTTCAGCAGTTTGTCAAAGACCTTGTTAACAAAGTGAGAACCACCATCACTTATAACAATTCGCGGGACACCAAATCTGGGGAAAATAATGGTCTTAAACAGCTTCAAAACCACTGCAGCATCATTAGTAGGAGTAGCCAACGCCTCTACCCACTTAGATACATAGTCAACAGCAACCAGAATGTATCTATTCCCATAAGATGAGGGAAAAGGGCCCATGAAGTCAATACCCCAACAATCAAAGACTTCAACTTCAAGGATGAAGTTCTGTGGCATCTCATGTCTTCTGCTAATGTTTCCTCTTCTCTGACAAGTATCACAGCTTGTAATGAATGCCTGGGCGTCCCTGAACATAGTAGGCCACCAAAAACCAGCTTGAAGAACCTTGAAGACTGTTTTGAATGTGGCAAAGTGTCCAGCATACTCTGAGCCATGACAGTGAAACAGGGCGTCTTGAGCTTCTTCTTCTGCTATGCATCTCCTGTAAATCCCATCAGCACAATGTATTTAAAGATATGGCTCATCCCAATAAAATCTTTTAAGTTCTCTTAAGAACTTATTCCTAGCATAGCCCTTGAAATCATGTGGTTCATCCTCTGCAGCAAGATAATTAGCAATATCAGCATACCAGGGTCTCTTTGGATCATCCAAAGCATACACTTGCCCCTTAAAAGCTGTCCCCATGCTTGCACAAATTGTACCCAAAGTCTGAGATTGGTGATGAGCGTTACCAGCATTGGTGACGAGCGTCACCAGCATTGGTGACGAGTGTCACCGTCTTCGTACAGAAATTGGGTCGCGACCCTTCTTTGTTGGTGACGAGCGTCACCCCCCTGGTGTCGCTCGTCACTCCCGTGCAGTTTCGTGAAAACTGCAGGTTTTCAATACTTTCTTCTTGCAGTCTTGTTTCTACCAAGTAGACGTTCTCTTCAAGTAAGAAATCATTTATTGGGACATTGTCTTCAACCTGAATCCTGGATAGATGATCAGCAACTCCATTTTCAACTCATTTCTTGTCCTTCACTTCAATGTCAAATTCTTGAAGAAGCAGAATCCAACTCAAAAATCTTGGTTTTGCATCCTTTTTCTGCATCAGATACTTCAGTGCTGAATGGTCAGTGTGGACCACGACCTTGGAGCCAACAAGATACTGCCTGAATTTTTTAAATGCAAAGACTACAACCAACAGTTCTTTCTCAGTTGTTGCATAGTTCTTCTGAGCATCATTCAATGTCCTACTGGCATAGTAGATGGCGTGGAGCTTCTTGTCTTTTCTCTGTCCTAGCACTGCTCCAACTGCAAAATCACTGGCATCACATATCACTTCAAAAGGCAAGTCCCAATCTAGAGGCTGCACAACAGGAGCTGTAACCAAAGCATGTTTAATCTGTTCAAAAGCAGACTTGCATTCTTCTGTGAACTCAAACTTCACATCTTTACAGAGGAGAGCAGTAGGAGGTCTTGCAATCTTGCTGAAGTCCCTGATGAATCTTCTATAGAACCCAGCGTGACCCAGAATACTCCTCACTGCTTTGACTGAAACAGGTGCTTGCAGACTTGTCATCACTTCAATTTTTGCCCTATCCGCCTCTATATCATCTCCTGAGACCCTGTGACCAAGGACAATACCATATTGTACCATAAAATGGCACTTCTCTCAATTCAGAATCAAGTGCTTCTCTTCACATCTCTGCAGAACTACACACAAGTTGTCCATGCAGCTCTTGAAGGAGGACCCATAAACCGAGAAGTCATCCATGAAAACCTCCATAAACCTCTCAATCATGTCAGTGAAGATCGACATCATGCATCTCTGGAAGGTTGCAGGAGCATTACACTGTCCAAATGGCATTCTGCGATTTGCAAAGGTGCCATAAGGACAGGTAAAAGTGGTCTTCACCTGATCATCTACATGGATGGAGATCTGAAAGAAGCCTGAATAGCCATCAAGGAAGCAGTAGTACTTGTGATTCGCCAGCCTCTCCAGCATCTGATCGGTGAAAGGCAGAGGGAAGTTGTCTTTCCTTGTGGCTGCATTCTGCTTCCTGTAATCGATGCACATCCTATGTCCTGTCACAGTTCTGGTTGGAATCAGCTCATCCTTATCATTCTCCACCACTGTAACTTCTCCCTTCTTAGGGACCACGTGCACTGGACTGACCAGAGCACTGTCTGATAGGGGATAGATGATCCCAGCTTGCAGCAGCTTCATGATCTCCTTCTTGACCACATCCTGCAGATTTGGATTCAGTCTTCTTTGGTGCTCTAGTGATGATTTCGATTCATCTTCCAAATGTATCATATGCACGCACAAGTCTGGTGAAATCCCTGAAATATCATCAAGAGAATAGCCAAGAGCTTTGCAAAATCTGCGCAGCTTACTTAGCAAAAGGGTGAGCTTTGCATTGTTAAATGAAGCATTAACAATAACAGGATAAGTGGAGTTTTCTCCAGGGAATGCGTACCTTAGCCCTGTAGGGAGCTGTTTAAGCCCAACTTTTGGTGCTTTTGGTGCACTCCAATCACCCATTGTAGCAGCTTTCGCAGATGTGGTGACAAGCTCATCCCGTGCAACCAGATGCATCACATGTGCAGTAGCATCCATCATCTTTGTGTAGCCTGTGGCAACAGCATCCAGATGCTCATACTCTGCTGTAGAAGTGGTCAACGCCCTCTCCAAGAGGTCTTCTGATCTCATCCCATGGAAGATTTGATCAGCAATGTTGGTAAGAACATCCACATAAAAGGTCTGTCCATCTATGGTTAGCCTCTTCATCAGCTTGTCCATTTCGAATTGCATCACCAAGTCACCAACATTCAGCTCTATTCTACCCTTCCTAACGTCAATAATAGCTCCTGCAGTAGCCAGGAAGGGTCTGCGAAGAATCAAAGGGTCTGTGGGTTCTTCTCTATACAACAGAACCATAAAATCAGTAGGAATCATGCAATCTCCTACTTTGATCGGAGCATCTTCTATCACACCTTCAGGAACTCTGGCTGATCTATCAGCTAGGACAAGAGATATCCTTGTAGGCTTAAAATCAGTCATCCCTAAGCTCTTGGCAACATAATGAGGCATAAGGTTCACACTAGAACCAAGATCACACAATGATCTCTCAAACCTGTCAAAAACGATTTTGCAGTCTAAAACAAAGCTCCCAGGGTCTGAAAGCTTCTCTGGCACTATGTTCTGAATCACTGCACTGACCTGCTCGTTGATCATCATAGCTCCAGCCTCTAAACTCATGTTGTTGGTCACCATCCTCTTCACATACCACCTTATAACAGGAGTAATCCTCACATCATCATTCAATGGGATCTCAATGACCAACTTATCCATGATAGCTTTGCATTTGGCATCTTCAAGCTCTTGTTTATACTTCTTAGGATGCTTAGGATTGAGTATCTTAGACTTATACACTGTCTCCTTAGTATTATTTGAAGTCTTAGTCGAAACTGCAGTTGATTGCAATGGGTGACGAGCGTCACTGGATGGGTGACGAGCGTCACTCGTTATGGACAAATCGCGACTTTCTGCTCGAGCTGGGTAAAGAGCGTCACCCCTGGTGACGGTCGTCACCAATTTGTGAAGAAAAATCATTGGGGTCGTGCTCAGTGGGTGACGAGCGACACCCATCCTGGGTGACGAGCGTCACTCGTGGATTTTCAGCACATATTTCATCATCTTCATACTCTTCAAGTCCAACGAAATTTCTTGAGCTCAATCCTTCTGCAACACTGGTTGCAGGTTCTTTCCACTCCTCAATATGATGGCATTCACATGGTGTTTGGGATTAATATCAGTCCTTCCTTGAAGGAATCCCTCTTGCCTCTGAACAGCTCCTGCAGCTTGGGCAACTTGAACATCAAGCTTCTTCATATGAGAGTTCAGATCAAGCTTCTTCATATGAGAGTTCAGACTCTCAATTTTCCCATTCAAGTCCTGGTAGAGCGAATCTATCTTGCCATTGAAGTCCACTGTCAGCTTCTGTTGTCCTTCTAGGATCTGTTCCAGAATAGCTTCCATCTTGTTCTCTTGTGGAGGTGCAGATTGGTAGGAAGAAGAACCATAGTTCATGTTGAAGTTGCTGCTGTTCTGGTAAGCTTTCTAGAACTCTGTCTTCTGAAACTGAGGCTTGGGTATGTAACCAGGCGAGCTCTGATATCCTGTGAAGGTACTCTTCTGATTATTGTTGTTGTATCCTCTGTTCCAAGGCTGATTCCCATACCTTTGACCCTGAAATCCTCCAGCATTGATGAAATTCACATCTTCTTGCTCAATCTCCTTTGGATTTTCGAAAGTCTCTACCTCTGCAGCAAAATGAACTGACTTCTTCCCCACCAAGAGGCTGTGCATACTGTCGAGCTTAGCCTTGACTTCTTCAATCTGATTCCCATCATTCAAACCAGCTTGTTTCATCCTCTGAAAATCTGCATTCTTGGTGCTGTTGCTGCACGCCAAGTTTTCAATCAATCTGATCGCCTCTTCTGGTCTGTTGGTGTTGAAGTTTCCAGCACTGGCTACATCCAACGCCATCTGATACTTCCAATCAATGCCTCTGAAGAAGATCCCAAGAAGTTGCACCTGACTGAAACCATGATGAGGACAGTCCCTTTGATAAGACTTGAATCTCAGCTAAGAAGCCTTAAAAGCTTCAGTTGGACCTTGGGAGAATGATGCAATTTTCGTCCTCAGGTCCTCTAATCTAGCATCATCATAGAAATTGTTCAGAAAGGCATTCTTGGTGTCCTCCCAATTGGTCAGCGAAGCAGGCTCTAGTTGCTTCAGCCAATATGCAGCATCTCCTCTAAGTGAGTAAGGGAAAAGCTTACAGAACAGAAAGTCATAGCTAACACCATTAGTTTTGACACTTGAAGCTAATTCCTCAAACCTCTCAATATGATCCATGGGATGCTCATGAGGTAAGCCCTGGAATGGATGCTGTCCCACCAGCTGATAATAAGCATGCTTGAGCTCAAAATCATTCCTCTGGAAAGCAGGAGGGCGGATTGCAGCTTTATTGGCATAGAACTGATCAGGTCTGTTGTAATCTCCTAGAGTCCTCTGTACAAAACGCCCAGCAGCATTGTTAGCAGCAACAAGGACTCCAGTGTCTTGTGGCACTTGTTGAACCTGGTGTTCAACAATGACATTCCCATCTTGATCCAGTCTCTGCCCCTCTTCATTCCTCCTGTTTCCCTCTCTGTCAACCAAGTGACCTTCTGCATCTTCAACCAAGACCAGTGGATTAACCATTGTAGATTGCTTCTTAGCTTTCCTGATGGTCCTTTCCAACTTAGCTAGCTCGTCAATGCCTAAGGTCAAAAGCTCCTTCTCTTTATTGCTTATGGTACTGCGATTAGGCATACACCTGAAACCAGCACAAAGAAAAGTAGCAGGTAGTTAGTAAACAAATTTAAACTTAGACAAAATCCTAACACTAAAAATCGATAGGCAGCTATTACCTCCCCGACAACGGCGCCAAAAACTTGATAGGGCTCAGGTCTTAACCAAATAAAACTACTGCAAGTGCACAGCAAAGCAGTCGTAGTATAAGAGGTATCGAATCCCAAAGGAGTATGTAAACTACACTAACGATTTCAGATTCAGATTAGACTAGGCAATAAATAGTGTATGTTGATAACATCTTTTTCAACAATGTCAAAAGGGAGTGATGCAATGCAACAAGAGGTTATCAAAACTCAAGCAGCACACAGTCGTAGTATAGCTTGCAAGAGGAATCAATCCAACCTAGGAGCTAGAAAGTGCAATGAGAATGCAAAGATCGAGTGAAGCTAGGCAAATGATGAATAGTTTTGTGAAAATCCTAAAAACTAGATGCGACGACTAAATGCAAGACAAAACTATTTTAAAATTACCAGGAGCGAGTGAACTACCACGACGAACAAACAGAATGATTAAAATGCAAAGCTATGAATTTATAAAAATTGACTAGTGGATCGACCACGGGATCGACCACTAGATCGAGCAACAACGATCGATCTCGTCTAAAAGTTCAATTGCAACGAAACTAATGACCAGGATGCAACAGATAACAAGCGAATGGTTAACAGAGATGTAAGAATACTAAGAAAGAGGGTCTAAGGTTGAGATTCATGTTCAAGGGTCTCAAAGGTCCAAGCTTGGTTTGAAAACTCTAGATCTACTCACTTTGTGAGATTCTCTAAGCCTTGAAAACAAAACGAGATCCATCCATGGCGTGTGGTATGGATCACTCCTACATTCTCTCCTCCAGGCCCATGGCGTTTGGCGGAAAAAGAGATTGAAGGGCAAGGAAACAAGATTTCAAACACGCGGCTTAACTACTCCCTTAAACTACCATGGCGTTTGGGAAAGGGCAACTAGTCTCTAGGATGCTATTTTCAGAGATCTCTGGATCCTGTCAAGGTAAGAGCTCTCTCTGATCATAAAGATCTTGGCGTGAGACTCTTTAAGCCTTAAGAACTCGACATCCTAAAAGAGAAAGCCATGAAGAACAAGAAAACACCACACTTGAAAACCTTTTTCGACCCTTTTGAATCCTCTCAACCCCAAAACCCGGGGAAACTACTCGCAACTCATAAAATAAACCGTACGAAATGCAATAAACAAAGAACTAAACATGAAAAACGATTGATTTAACTTAAACGATCCAATATTCAAAAGCAAAGACAGAAAAAGCTCGAAGTCTAACAATGGCGAATCGCCTAAAACGAGAGAGATGATAGAAAAGTAGTCGACAGGGTGGAATAATGAAAGGGATCGTTGCTTTTTGCCAAAAATGGCCAAACCGCAACTGGTCCCCCCCTTCGCTACGGTCCAAAAACAGGCTGGACGGATAAGGTTGGTATGGGATCGATAATGAAGCTCGATCTGGCACTCGATCTCGTCTTGGATCGGATGGCTCTTGGTCGATCTCTAAGTCGATCTTGTGCTGATCGGGTTGGAAGCTCGATCCGTTCCTCGATCTGCATGGCATCGTCTACGTCCGTACTCCAAATCGATCTCCATACTCGATCTTCTGGTCGATCTCGTCTAGATCGACCTGCCTTGCTCGATTTGCTACTCGATCTCAGATCCTTAACGTGCAATCCTGATTTCTCCAAGTGTCCACGGACTTCCTCATGAGCCTTCGCGCGTCCACAAGTCATCCATAGCTCCAAAGTAACCGAAAGCAACCTGATTGTGATGCAAAATGCACGAAACATGCAAATGCTGGTGCAAAAGTACTCTAGGACCTAAAGCGATGCAAACTAGCCTAACATGCAAGGTAAATGCGTGAAAACTAACTTATATGTATGCAAAATATGCTAAATATGCAGCAATATCTACTCCCCCAAACTTGCCTTTTGCTTGCCCTCAAGCAAACAAAATTAGAGAAGGGAGAGAGATTTTCAAACAAACGGGGGTTTAAGCTTCTTGCAAAGGTGTCTTTCAAATGAATCAATCTCAAGGCCCTAGTTACTAGTTCTAAAATGCAATGTGCACACTCTTACTCCAAAGAAGATAGCCATACTCATCACACAATTAATTTAAAATCGTGACTCTCCTATTCCAAACAATCACAGAAACTCATCCTATAATATTTATTAAAGACCGAACCATGAATCAAACTTATGCACTTTAAAGCAAAACACATTTGGCTAAGGGTTAAGGCCATGAGCATAGAATGATCTCATTTTAAAGATGGGTTTATTTTAAGTACGAGTTTCTCTCAAAGATGGTAAGAACTTTATGCATAATGTTTGAGGTAAAGACAATTGATCAGATTCTCATCTACCCATGCAAGCTAACAATGATCCTAAAACTCCTCTCATTTTTCTCTTTTTAGCTCACTCACCCTCCTAAAATCTACCCTTATCATCAAAGCAAAAGCTTAGCAATCCCCGAATCAAAATAGAAAATATCTTAACTCTTTTAGGCTAGTGAAAAGGTTTGAAAATATTAGGCTCCTTATTTCTTTCTTATTGATAGCTCTCTTTATTTTGTCTTTTTTTTTTCTTTTTCTTTTCTTTTTTTTTCATTTTGAGAGAGATATCTTCTGAAATTATTAGAGCATTATACATTTTAAACACAAAACCTTTCACTTAAAAGCTTTTATTCGCTTCAAATGCCAAACTCTTTTGAAACCAAATTCATGTAGACAAGAATGCAACCCCAATGATCCCCCAAACTTATCCTAAGCCTACATCTAGCTTCAAAATGCAAAGCTAGCAAACATATGAGAACCTAATCATGCCGCCTAAACGTAACACCTTATGCTAAGTTCAAACCGAAAGAGGCCTCACAATGATATCACACACGAAAACTTGGCTTCAAAGAAAGGTAAGGGTCAAGGTGGGAGTTCTACTTAGGCTCACAAAGAGTGGTAAAAGGAAGAAGAGAGCATTATTATTTCTAAGATCCATGTGTTTATTTTCAAGTGCATAAGAATGATATTTAAAAATTTAGATTAAGGTTTTCACTTATTAGGATAAGTTTTAAATCATGAGTGTTCAATTCAAGTCACGAAAATTAAAACAAGTGATCCAAGCATGGTAAGAACTTACTTTCAAAGTGTGAGCAAAGCATTAGAGAACTACTAACTAGGATATTGAAACCTTTCAAAAGCTTAAAACACCTTTTTAAGAAAACTTTAACCCCTTATGCAAATGTAAACAACCTAGATGCTTAAAAATTCTAGACTCAATCCTAAGATGCTTAAAAATCTTAATGCAACTACATGAATTTTTTTTTTGAAAATTTTTAAAAATTTTACCAATTTTTTTCCTTTTCTTTTTTATGCCTTAGATGCATGCAAGACTCAAGAGATGCAAAGATACAATAAGATCAAAATAAACAAGTCAAACCACACACATACTCCCCCAAACTTGAATGACACCATCCCGGTGGCAAACAAATTCGAGAGAGCTTAAAACACAAAGCAAAAATCAGGAAAACATGAACGGTATGTACAATGGAGGGTTGTTGGTACCTTGGATCTAAACTCGGCTGGAACTTGACGATGTTCCAGCGGAGCTGCTCGTGCTAGAGGAGCGTCGGGCTATGTCCTTGCCTTTATCCTCGGTGGGGAAACCATGAACGGAATGGCGAGCTTGTTGCGCGGTGCCTTGCTGCTCATGGATGACAATACCGCCAGTTGACCTCCTCCTCTTCTCGGGCTGGTTAACCTTTTCACTCTTGGACCCCTTAGACTTTTCGGATAAGCTCCCTTGAAGCGCCTTGACTTCTTGGCAAGCTTCTTGATCATCTTCCCTTGCCACTTAGTTATCTTTCGCTGCACCTCCACCACTGAAGCAAGTGGGCTGGCATTGCGCCATCTGATGGTGGTGACTCTGACTGCTCTCGCGCGGACTGAATATGCATCATTGTTGTACCAAGTGGGGCGTAGCACTCCTCGTGGGTTGGGCAAAACGGGATCGTACCGATGCTGTCCAAGTTAGTCTCCGCGACATTGGGTAAGATACACACACTCTTCTTCCCCGCGTCATTGTAGAACTGATAGGCGAAGAATCCTGGAGCTGGTGTAGGTTCCAAGCTATCGGTGTTGCGCATGTAGGTCTCGTCCATGAAGGCTCTATCCGCGCAAGGTTCGAACCGTTGAAGGGGTACACCGGCTTGGATGAAGAGTGGCGTGAGAAACCATCCGATGTAAGCTGAACTCGCCTTGCACCTCAGAGCATAAGCCTTGTATCTCATCATGGAGGATGCTACTATACACCCGTAGTTAACATCATTCCCAAGGTCATCCATCAGTGGATCGTGGTTCTCTTCCTCGCTGCTGCATAGTATCCTCTTGATCCCTTGGAAGAGAAAACACAGCTCGGTCTTCGTCACCGTGGGAGACACGGCTCGTCCGCTGAAAGTGTTTGCCAACAACTTGAGAGTGTACCTCAGAACGGGATTCCTCACTTTCTTGATTTTAGCCGTGTTGGCCTTGTAGTCTTCATCGCAAACCACATCCCATATGATGCTAGCGTTCTTGAGAGGAGGAAACTCCACTTGTTTAGCCGCGGCGTTGAGTCCATACGCTTGGCAAAGCTCCTCAATGGAAAGGTGATAGGACCGCTTCTTGACCTTGAAAGTGAGATGTCCTTATGAGGGAGTAGGGAGGCTCGGGTTCTCGTAGGAAAGCGCTAAGGTAGAGAGGAAATCGATGGCTACTTGCGGATAAGTGGGGCAATCCATTCTTGAAAGGCAAGCAAGCCCCATGTTTTGGAGAAGGAAGTCAAAATCTTCGAGGAGATCCATCCTTTCCAGCAAGTCTCTGCTCGCGAACTTGGTAGGCTCGAAGCGCAGCCTCTCTAACCTCTTCTTTGCCGCCTTTTCTTCCTTAGTCCAACGGATCCTCTCATGAACTTGCTGAGGTTCCTCCTCTTGAACTTGTTGAGTTCCCTCCTCTTGAACCACTCGTTGTTCATCCTCTCTCTGTTCAGCCTCTTCTCTGGTTCTCTTAGGTACCATTGGTGCCTGAAACACGATTCTTAAACAAAAGAATGAGCAAAGGTGGCGAAAAATCGAGAAAGAGACTAGCGAGAAAGAAAAATCTACAACTAATACCCTAGATTTTTGGGAGATTTATAAAAATTGTATCTAGATAAAGGAAAAGAAAATCTAGAGATGGAATTAAATCTAGAATATTTCCTGATTTCTAGCTACTTTTAAAAAAATCGTTAAAACCCTTAGCAACTTAAATCGATCAAGCGATGATAAAAGGAATTTTTGAAAAGATTTTATTAAAAATCTGAAAATACCTTTGCAGGATCGAAGACAAGAGCTAAATGCCTTTAGGAAAGGAAAAAGAACACTCTCTCTCGATTTAAAATTCGCAAGAACAGAAATGAGAGAGTGTGAAATTGTTGAAAACATAAACGCAACAAAAATCTAAAACCATGGGTGATAAAAGAGGTTTTCTGACAAAAGGTGGTCAAGGCACATCTTTCGTTGTCAAAAATTTTTGTCTTGACCACCATTCAAAATTAAAAAGCGTGGGAAAGGAGAAAGGGAGGGAAAAAAAAATTGTTACCTCGGCTTGAGATCGAGTCCGTTCGGTCGATCTAGGACTCGATCTCATGCCATGTTGGCTGGATCGAGAGATTTGATCGATCAGTGACTCGATGGATATAAAATCGAGTCTTAGATCGATTTGATTCTCTCGTTCCTTGACTTTTGGTCAACTTGGCTGAGCTCCTTGGATCGATTTCCTTGATCGATTCGGGGGTCGATTTGGCTGAGATCGAATGGCAGATCGAGTAGACTGCTCGACCTTTTCAAGGATCGAGTGACTCGGTCAATCTACACCTCGTTCGCTTTTTAGGCTGAACGCATTGGTGAATTGTCCTCTCCTGATTGACCGTCCCACTTGATTCGTCTACTCGATCTCGTCTAGATCGACTGACTCCTCTCGATTCGCTAGCTCGATCTAGCAAAGATCGAGCCAGGATGAGTCGATCTAGCACTCGATCTCTAGCCTATATTCGCCCCTTCTGACTCTCCTCGGATCTAAGAACATGACCTGCGATTACTTATCCCTGTTCCTACACACTTAGAAGATAAAAACATAAAACTGAAAGAGAAATAAAGCAAGAATATATACAGGATAAACATGGGAATGCCTCCCAAGTGCGCTTTCTTTAACGTCTTTAGCTAGACTTTACTTGGTTTAGGCAGATGGTGGATCTTGGAGAAGCATTGAGATGCTCTCCTTGTCAAATGCACTCGCCATGTATGGCTTAATTCTGTGCTCGTTCACTGTGAATGCATTCCCACTCTCGCCGACCAACGTGACAGCTCCGTAGGGCAATACCTCATTGATTTCATACGGACCGCTCCATCTAGATTTCAGCTTTCCTGGAAAGAGCTTGAGCCTTGAATTATAAAGCAGCACCAAACTCCCTTCCTTAAGCTCCTTAGGTACCAACTTCTTGTCGTGAGCAGCCTTAGTACGCTCCTTGTAGATCCTAGTGCTTTCGTAAGCACCCAGCCTTAACTCATAAAGCTCGTGCAACTGGATCATACGCTTCTCCTGAGCTGTCTTCAGATCAAAATTCAGCCGCTTCACGGCCCACAACGCCCTATGTTCCAACTCAACGGGGAGGTGACATCTTTTGCCTTAGAGAAGGGTGAAAGGAGTAGTACCAATGGGCGTTTTGAAAGCAGTCCGGTAAGCCCACAAAGCGTCATCTAACTTCACCGCCCAATCCTTCTGAGTTATCCCAACTGTTCTCTTGAGTATCGCCTTTATCTGCCGGTTAGAAACCTCCACTTGGCCACTCGTTTGAGGATGGTAAGGTGTCGCTACCTTATGCTTCACGCCATACTTCCTTAGAAGATTTTCAAACAGCTTGTTGATGAAATGGCTTCCTCCGTCGCTTATCACCACCTTGGGTACTCCAAACCTCAGGAAAATGATGCTCTTAAAGAGCTTGATCACCACCATAGAGTCATTTGTTGGGGAAGCAATGGCCTCAACCCATTTAGAGACGTAATCAACAGCTACTAATATGAACTTGTTGCCGTATGATGAAGGAAACGGCCCCATGAAGTCTATGCCCCACGCGTCAAAGACGTCTACCTCAAATATGGGAACTTGAGGCATCTCATTCCTCTTAGTGATATTCCCTGCTCTTTGACAAGCCTCGCAACTCATCACGAACTCATGGGTGTCTTTGAAGATGGACGGCCACCAGAAGTCGGCTTGTAAGACCTTAGTGGCAGTTTTGAATGAAGCGAAGTGCCCGCCATACAAAGAACTGTGGCAATGAAAGATGATATCTCTTGCTTCCTCCTTTGTCATGCATCTTTGGTACAGGCTATCAACACCTCTCTTGTATAAATAGGGCTCGTCCCAATAGTAGTGGCTCACGTCCCTCATGAACTTCTTCATATGGTAACTGTCAAGATGCGAAGGCTCTTCCCCACATGCCAAGTAGTTCACAATGTCCACGTACCACAGGAGGTCCTCCTCTTTGAAGCTCAGAACTTCCTCAAACCGCCCTTCTAGGTTCCCACAAACAGCCGTAGTGATTGCCATGAGTTGTTCTTCGGGGAGAGAATCATCTAAAGAAAGAGACTTGTTGATTCTTAACCGAGAGAGATGGTCAGCAACGCCGTTCTCTATCCCTTTCTTGCCTTTGATCTCCATGTCAAACTCCTGAAGAAGAAGAATCCATCTCAAAAGCCTCGGCTTAGTGTCCTTCTTGGAATAGATGTAATGCAAAGCTGCGTGATCCGTGTAGACAATGGCTTTGGAACCCACGAGGTATGACCGAAACTTCTCAAAGGCGAACACTACTGCCAATAGCTCCTTCTCCGTGGTGGTGTACCTTGTTTGCGTGTCATCCAAGGTTCTTGAAGCATAGTAAATCATGTGCAGCTTCTTATCTTTCCTTTGACCTAGAACGGCTCCCACGGCGTAGTCACTAGCATCACACATAATCTCGAAAGGTAGAGTCCAGTCAGGTGCTTGCACTATAGGCGCGGATACTAGAGCCTCCTTGATGGTCACGAAAGCTTGCAAACACCCCTCATCAAAGACGAAATCAGCTTCCTTGCACAACAGCCGTGTAAGAGGGCGTGCAATCTTAGAAAAATCCTTGATGAAGCGCCTGTAGAAGCCGGCGTGTCTCAAGAAACTTCTCACTCCTTTAATGTTAATTGGCAGCTCAAGACTCATTATCACTTCGACCTTAGCCTTGTCAACCTCAATACCCTTCTCTGATATCTTATGGCCAAGCACTATCCCTTCTTTCACCATGAAGTGGCATTTTTCCCAGTTAAGCACCAAGTTTGTCTCCTCACAACGCTTTAGTACCTTGCAAAGATTCAACAAACACGCAGTAAAGGACGCACCATAGACCGAGAAGTCATCCATAAACACCTCTACCATCTCTTCTATTAGATTAGAGAAGATCGACATCATACACCGCTGAAACATAGCCGGTGCGTTACACAACCCGAATGGCATCCTTCGATACGCAAAGGTGCCATAAGGGCATGTAAAGGTCGTCTTCTCCTGATCATTTGGATGGATTGGTATTTGGAAAAATCCACTATATCCATCAAGAAAGCAATAGTAGGGGTGATTAGCAAGTCTTTCAAGCATTTGATCAATAAAAGGCAAGGGAAAATGATCATTTCTAGTAGCAAGATTAAGCTTCATATAATCAATACACATACGGTGTGCAGTAATAGTCCTAGTAGGTATAAGCTCATCTTTGTCATTCTTAATGACCGTGATCCCTCCCTTCTTAGGCACCACGTGTACGGGAGAAACCCACATGCTGTCACTTATGGGATAGATCACGTCAGCTTCTAGCAGCTTAAGAATCTCTTTCTTAACAAGCTCTTTCAAATTTGGATTCAAACGCCTTTGATGTTCTATAGAAGAGGCGTTCTCATTATCCAAGGGAATCCTATGAGTGCAAAGCATCGGTGAAAGGCCCTTGATGTCACTTAGAGAGTACCCAATGGCCTTTCTATACTTTCTCAACTCAGTTAAGAGCGAGTGCAACTCATCATTACTCAAGTTTTCATTCACAACCACAGGATAGGTTTCGTTAAGCCCTAAGAAAGCATACCTTAGCCCTCTTGGGAGCTCCTTAAGGTCCACGTTTGGGGCTAGCAGCTCGCTCCAATCATCCTCGTGGCTGTTGCTGCTGTTTTCCTCCTTGGAACCTTCCTTAGAACCCGAGACATAGCCCTTGAGGCTGCTTTCTCCAACCGCTATCCCTTCTGAAATCCAGTCGTCCAGTCGATCTTGCTCTCGATGTCGTCTAGATCGAGCAGTTTCGCTCGATTCACTCACTCGGTTTAATGTGGATCGAGTGAGAGATCGAGACGCTGAGTCGATCTCCGGATTAGACCCCAAACTGATCGGAAGGCCTCTCTCGATCTTAGACTCGATTGTTTTCCTGGATCGATCACCCTCCTCGATCTGACTGTCGATTGCTGCACCGGATCGAGTTGTGCTCTCGATTATCCTGTCGATTTGACCCCTGAATCGAGTAATGTCATCGATCTCGGAATCGATCTCTAGGCAAACGCCTTCATCTTCTAGCACAACCTTCCTTGAATCAAGCAAGTTGACATATTCCTGAGTCCTCTGATCCACGTAACCGAACTCTCATGGCTCCTTTGTCAATGCCAGCTTCAAATGATCTTCATGAGCCAACTCTTTTAGCAACTCATCCGCTAAGGAATCCAACGTTTCAATGTAGAAATCTTTCCCTTCTATCGTAGGCTTCTTCAGAACCTCGTTGATATCGAATTCCAGCCTTATATCTTTACCCAAGTGCAAAGCAATCTTCCCATTCTTGACGTCTATGATGGCTCCAGCGGTGGCTAAGAAAGGTCTACCGAGAATGAGTGGATCCTTAGGCTCTTCGTCCATTTCCAACACAACGAAGTCTGTGGGCACGTTTACTCCACTGATTCTTACTGGCAAGTCCTCAAGCAAACCCACGGGCAACCTCACACTTCTGTCAGCTAGTACCAACGAGATTCTACCATCCTTGAAACGGGTAAAGCCAAGCTTCTTTGCCACGAAATGGGGCATCAAATTTATAGTAGCTCCGTGATCACAAAGGCAACTCTTGAACTCCAAAGGACCTAAAGCACAAGGTATAGTGAAGCTTCCAGGGTCTTCCAACTTCTTAGGGACTATCTCCTTGTGTATCACAGCACTACACTCCTCACTAAGAACAAGCACTTCCTTGCTTTCCTTATTCTTCTTCACGAGCGTATCTTTGAAGAATTTGGCGCATTTAGGCATCATTGAAAGGCAGTCCACGAGAGGTAGCTTGATCTCTACAACCTTAAGGTGCTTCTCAAACAAGACTCTATGGTTCTCTATGAGTTGCTTCTTAAAACGGCCAGGAAAAGATAGCTTAGGTACATACGGTGGAGGTACGTAAGCATCCTTCTCCTTAGTAGTTTGCTCCGCTTTCTTCTCAACAACCGCTTTCTCACCTCTCCTTGGCCCTTGAATCCAAACATTGTCAAAGTTTATCTCATCATCGGCTGAAAGCTTACCCTCCCCCTCTTGAATTACAACGTCCTCGTTGATCTTTAGAGTAACTGTAGGTGCAAGCTCTTTCCCATTCCTTAGCGTAATAGGGTTGGCGTATTCCTTGGGATTCTGCTCACACTTGCCTGGTAAGCTATTCTGACCGCTTGTACTCGCCTTTCCCTTCTCTAGCTGCTTGATCTTGTTATTCAAGTTTGTAATCTGAGTAGAGAAATCCGTGAGAGACGAGTCTAAACGAGTGTTCATCTCGGCAAACTTCTGATTTGTAGATGCTTGCCCCTGGATCAATTGTTGAAACATAGCTTGGACAGGATCAACTTGTTGTTGTTGCATCGGTTGTTGTTGA
This sequence comes from Thlaspi arvense, assembly GCA_911865555.2. Lineage (NCBI taxonomy): Eukaryota > Viridiplantae > Streptophyta > Magnoliopsida > Brassicales > Brassicaceae > Thlaspi > Thlaspi arvense. Next base: position 23,635,144 of record OU466863.1, on the reverse strand, counting down.
GGTACAAAGCCGAGAGGGTACATTGGCGTATAACCCTTGTTTCCTTGTTGTTGGTCTTGGAAGTTGTTCTGCCCTTGCTCTTGGAAGCCACCACTCGGCTGAAAACCTTTGTTGTATGGTACGAAAGGCTTTGCTTGCTGAGCAGGGTACACTTGATCCTTAGGGTTCGCGATGTTGGTGCTATGGTATGAGAGATTGTTGTTCTGGTTGTAGCCTTGTGAATATCCTTGAGGTTTGTAGTTGTTTTGACCCGCCACCCAGTTCGCTTCTTCTTCACTCAACTCAAGCACCTCTAAGGTTTCATCCGCTTCTCCAACAAAGTGAACATGCTTCTGATTAGCCAACACCAGCTTATCAATCTTCTCATGTAATGACTTAAGCTCTTTCTTGTGAGACTCTAGCTCAGAACCTCTCGGTGCACGGTCGTAATCTTCAGCGTAGTTTCTGTCACTCAATGCCAAGTTCTTAATCAGCTCCATGCCTTCTTCTACCTCTTGACCAAGGAAGTTTCCCTTACTCTCCGTGTCAAGCAACAAGCAAATCTTGGGTGAAGCTCCACGGTAGATAGTGCATAGAAGAGTCTCATCGCTGAAGCCGTGGTGAGGACACTGGATAGTGTAGTCCTTGAACCGCTCCATGGCTTCATTGAAGGTCTCATTGTTCCTTTGAGTGAAGCCGCTGATCTCGCTTCTTAGCCTTGCTGTTCTGGTGCTAGAGAAAAAACTTGAGAGGAAAGCCTTCTTACACTTAGCCCAAGATGTAATGGTGCCTTGTGGAAGTGTCTTCTCCCAATGTCTAGCCTTGTCTCCAAGAGAAAATGGAAAGAGACTCAGTTTGAAAGCATTTTCGGATATGCCATTTATCTTGATCATCCCACATACTTGCTCGAAGTTATCAAGGCGCTCCAAGGGATCTACCATTGCTAGCCCATGAAACTTATTGTTTTGCACCATTGAGATGAAACTTGGCTTAATCTCGAAGATGTTGTTCTGTACAGGAGGAGGAGTGATCCCAAACCTATTGTGATGGGTATTGGGAGCATCTCCCGCTCCTATGATCCTTGGTGGTCTAGCCGCGTGTTGGGGGTTTCCATTACCCCTTCCCACTCATCTGTGAGCTGGAGGAGGTCCTTCGGGATGCTCGTGCTCAGCCATCGCTTCAAAATCCACTGAACCTTGCTGAACAATCTCCTCAAAAGCTCTAGCTTCCTCTCGTACTCTTCTTTGTCGTGAATGACCAAGTTGATGAATGTTGTCCAAGGGTTGAAGTAGATTGTTGTCTCCCCTTGAACGAAGATTCATGTACCTGAGAAACACAAGTGTGAGAGTAGAGAAATTAGTAATCAAAAGAAAAAGAAAGGCCTAGTCTTTACTAAACCCCAAATATCAATGCTTTCTAAACACTCCTAAGATGGCAACGGCGCCATTTGATAATATCTTTTTCAACAATGTCAAAAGGGAGTGATGCAATGCAACACGAGGTTATCAAAACTCAAGCAGCACACAGTCGTAGTATAGCATGCAAGAGGAATCAATCCAACCTAGGAGCTAGAAAGTGCAATGAGAATGCAAAGATCGAGTGAAGCTAGGCAAATGATGAACGGTTTTGTGAAATCCTAAAAACTAGATGCGAAGACTAAATGCAAGACAAAACTATTTTAAAATTACCAGGAGCGAGTGAACTACCACGACAAACAAACAAAATGATTAAAATGCAAAGCTATGAATTTATAAAAATCGACTAGTGGATCGACCACTAGATCGAGCAACAACGATTGATCTCGTCTAAAAGTTCAAATCCAACGAAACTAATGACCAGGATGCAACAGATAACAAGCGAATGGTTAACAGAGATGTAAGAATAGTAAGAAAGAGGGTCTAGGGGTGAGATTCATGTTCAAGGGTCTTAACGGTCCAAGCTTGGTTTGAAAACTCTAGATCTACTCATTTTGTGAGATTCTCTAAGCCTTGAAAACAAAACGAGATCCATCCATGGCGTGTGGTATGGATCACTCCTTCATTCTCTCCTCCAGACCCATGGCGTTTGGCAGAAAAAGAGATTGAAGGGCAAGGAAACCAGATTTCAAACACACGGCTTAACTAGTCCCCGAAACTACCATGGCGTTTGGGAAAGGGTAACTAGTCTCTAGGATGCAATTTTCAGAGATCTCTGGATCCTGTCAAGGTAAGAGCTCTCTCTGATCATAAAGATCTTGGCGTGAGACTCTTTAAGCCTTAAGAACTCGACATCCTAGAAGAGAAAGCCATCCTAGAAGAGAAAGCCAAGAGCCTCGGAAGATCACATTCGCTACGGTCCAAAAACAGGCTGGACGGATAAGGTTAGTCTGGGATCGATCATGAAGCTCGATCTGGCACTCGATCTCGTCTTGGATTGGATGGCTCTTGGTCGATCTCTAAGTCGATCTTGTGCTGATCGGGTTGAAAGCTCGATCCGGTCCTCGATCTGCATTGTGTCGTCTACGTCCGTACTCTAAATCGATCTCCATACTCGATCTTCTGGTCGATCTCGTCTAGATCGACCTGCCTTGCTCGATCTGCTACTCGATCTCAGGTCCTTAGCGTGCAATCCTGATTTCTCCAAGTTTCCACGGACTTCCTGACGAGCCTTCGCGCATCCACAAGTCATCCAAACCTATTTTGTAGAGTCAAAATTTTGAAACTGTCGGTTTTTCAAAGAACTAACCACAAAACATTGATGCTTATAAGAAACATTGCCACAGTTGTTGATTACAAGTCTTACTAAGTGATGTTACTGCATATAACATACATTTTGCATACTCATTAGTTAGCTTTTCATGCATTTGTATCACATTTTAGGTTAGATTGCATCACTTAGAGTCCTAGAGCATTCTTGCACCAGCATACGCATGTTCCTTGCATCTTGCATCACATTTAGGTTGTTTCTGGCTGCTTTGGAGTCGTGGAGGTTCGTGGACATGTAGAGGCTGTTGTAGCAGTTCGTGGAAGCTCGGATATTTGCTAAGGATCAGAGATCGAGGAGCAGATCGAGCATGGCCGGTCGATCTAGGATGTGATTGACCAGAAGATCGAGCCAACCAGGCGATCCAGGGAGAATGATCGAGACGAGGATCGAGTGAAACAGTCGATCAAACGGTACAGACATAAATGACGCCATGCAGAGCGAGATCCAGATCGAGTACACCACCCGATCCAACCGAAGATCGATACCGAGATCGGATGCAACACTCGATCCGTCGATGATGATCGAGACCCAGATCGAGCTGAAGACACGATGTCCGGAGATGACCGAGAGAACTGCTCGATCCCGGAATCGATCTCTGTCCTTTCAACCACTTTTGGCCGCTAGCGAGGAGGGGACCATCAGCTTGTTTTGGCCATTTTGGGAAGGCGGCGACGTCCTTTTCCCACACAACTTTCAATCCTTATCTTTTATGTATGTTTTCTCTCTGGTTTTGACGAAGAACACCATTGTCGAACTTTGAGTTTTTTTAAGCTTTGTAATCGAATCATTTTCATCTTAATCTAGTTTTCTTTTCATGTTCATCGTTTCCTTTTACATGCTTTGCTTGATTTACCTTATGTGTAGTGAGTAGTTTATTTGGGTTCAGGGTTGAGAGGATTAAGGGGTCTAAAGGGTTTCGATCTTGGGGTTTTTCTAATTGTTTTCAATGGCTATCTCTTCTAGGGTGTTGAGATCTCAATGCTTGAAGACTCTCACGCCAAGAGCTTCATGATCCGAGAGGTTCCTTACCTTGACAGGATTCAGGTGCCTCGGAAGATCACACCCTAGAGACTAGTTACCCCTTCCCAAAAGCCATGGAAGTTTGGGGGACTAGTTAAGCCACTCATTTGAAATCTGTTTTCCATGCCCTTCGACCTCTCTTTCCACCAAAAGCCATGGGTTTGGAGGAGGGGATGAAGGAGTGATCTATACTGAAAGCTATGGATAGATCTTGCTTAGTTTTCAAGGCTTAGAGATCCTCACAAAGTGAGTCGATTTAAAGTTTTCAACCCAAGGTCGAACCTTTGAAATCCCTGACCGTGAATCTCAACCCTAGGCCCTTTCTTTTAGCATCTTTACATCTTCTCTCGTCATTCGCTTGATCTATGATAGCATCCTGGTCGTTAGTTTTACTGTTCTTGCATTTTTAGACAAGATCGATTGTTATTGCTCGATCTAGTGGTCGATCTCATGGTCGATCCACTAGTCGAATTTTAGTAATTCGAAGCTTTGTCCTTTAATTATTCTGTTTGTTCCTCGTGGTAGTTTCATCATTCCTAGTAATTTTAAAATAGGTTGCATTCCATTTAAGTTGCTGCATCTAGTTTTTAGGGATTTTCTCATAACTTATCTTGTTTCGCTTAGATTTGCATTAGTCTTTGTATTCTCTTTGCATTCTCTATCATCCTAGGTATGGATTGACTCTCTCTTGCTTGCTGTACTACAACTTGTCTTGCATTTGAGTTTGATAACCTCATTGCATTCTCACCCTTGCAAATAAAGTGTTTATCAAATGGCGCTGTTGCCATCCTAGGACTGTTTAGAGAACATAGAGATTTGGGACTTAGCAAACACTAAGTCTTTACCTTGTTCACGTTTCTAATCCTTCTACTCTCAAATGTGTGTTTTCAGGTATATGAATCTTCGTTCACGGGGAGATAACAATCTACTTCCACCTTTGGACAATATTCATCAGCTTGGTCATTCACGGCAAAGAAGAGTCAGAGAACAAGCCAGAGCCTTTGACGAGATTGTTCAGCACGGTTTGGTTGACTTTGAAGCTATGGCTGAACACGAGCATCCAGAGGGACCTCCTCCAGCTCAAGGGGCAGTGGGAAGGGGTAATGGAAACCCCCAACACGCGGCTAGACCCCCAAGGATCATAGGAGCCGGAGATGCTCCCAATACTCATCACAATAGGTTTGGGATCACTCCTCCTCCTGTACAGAACAACAACTTCGAGATCAAGCCAGGTTTCATCTCCATGGTGCAAAATAACAAGTTCCACGGCTTAGCAATGGAAGATCCCTTGGAGCACCTTGACAACTTTGAGCAAGTATGTGGGATGATCAAGATCAATGGCATATCCGAAGATGCTTTCAAGCTGCGTCTCTTTCCCTTTTCACTCAGAGACAAAGCTAGGCATTGGGAGAAGACCCTCCCACAAGGCACCATCACCTCATGGGCCGAGTGTAAGAAGGCCTTTCTCTCAAAGTTCTTCTCTAGCACCAGGACAGCACGGTTGAGAAGCAAAATCAGCGGCTTCACTCAACGGAACAATGAAACATTCAACAAGGCAATGGAGCGTTTCAGAGACTACACGATCCAATGTCCTCATCACGGGTTCAGCGAGGAGACACTACTCAGTACCATATACCGTGGAGCTTCACCGAAGATCAGGTTGTTGCTTGACACAGCTAGCAAAGGGAACTTCCTTGGTCAGGAGGTAGAAGAGGGTATGGAGCTGATAGAAAACTTGGCATTGAGTTATGGCAACTACGCTGAGGACTATGACCGTGCACCGAGAGGATCAGAGCTAGAGTCTCACAAAAAGGAGCTGAAATCTTTGCATGAGAAGATAGATAAGCTCGTGTTAGCCAATCAGAAGCATGTTCACTTTGTTGGTGAAGCTGATGAGAATCAAGAGGAGTTAGAGTTGAGCCAAGAAGAAGCTAATTGGGTGGCGGGACAGAACAACTACAAACCTCAAGGCTACAACCAAGGCTACAACCAGAACAACAACCTCTCCTACCGAAGCACCAACGTAGCCAACCCTAAGGATCAAGTGTACCCTGCTCAGCATGCAAAACCTTTCATCCCTTACAACAAAGGTTTTCAACCGAGTGGTGGTTTCCAAGGTCAAGGGCAGAACAACTTCCAAGGGCAACATCAAAGTAACAAGGGTTATACGCCTAATTACCCTCCGAGCTTTGCACCTCAGCAGCAACAGCCGATGCAACAACAAGTTGATCCGGTTCAAGAAATGTTTCAACAGCTGATACAAGGGCAAGCCTCTACAAACCAGAAGTTCGCCGAGATGAACACTCGTCTAGACTCGTCTCTCACTGACTTCTCCACTCAGATCACCAACTTAAACAATAAGATCAAGCAGCTAGAGAAGGGGAAAGCGAGTACGAGTGGTCAGAATAGTCTTCCGGGAAAGTGTGAGCAGAATCCTAAGGAGTATGCTAACGCCATAACGTTGAGAAGTGGCAAAGAGCTCGAACCTCTGGTCTCTACTAAGAACAACGTGGACGTTGTAATTCAAGAGAGGGAGGGTAAACCTTCAGGCGATGATGATGAGATTAACTTTGACAACGTTTGCATCCAAGGGCCAAGAAGAGGAGACAAAGCAGTTGTTGAGAAGAAAGCTGAGCAAACTACTAAGGAGAAGAATGCTTATGTGCCTCCACCGAATGTACCAAAGCTGCCTTTTCCTGGCTGTTTCAAGAAGCAACTCATAGAGAAGCATAGAATCCTCTTTGAGAAGCATCTTAAGGATGTGGAGATCAAGCTTCCTCTTGTTGACTGCCTTGCAATGATGCCTAAATGCGCCAAATTCTTCAAAGACACTCTCGTGAAGAACAATAAGGAAAGAAAAGAGGTACTTGTTCTAAGTGAAGAGTGTAGTGCTGTGATACATAAGGAGATAGTCCCTAAGAAGTTGGGAGACCCTGGAAGCTTCACTATACCCTGCGCTTTAGGTCCTCTAGAGTTCAAGAGTTGCCTATGTGATCTCGGAGCTAGCATAAACCTGATGCCTCACTCCGTGGCTAAGAAGCTTGGCTTTACTCGTTTCAAAGACTGTCGGATCTCGTTGGTACTGGCTGATAGGAGTGTGAGGCTACCAGTGGGGCTGCATGAAGATCTACCGGTGCGAATCAGTGGTGTGAACGTGCCTACGGACTTCGTCGTGCTGGAGATGGATGAAGTGCCTAAAGATCCACTCATCTTAGGGAGACCATTCCTTGCAACCGCCGGGGCTATCATAGATGTCAAGAATGGGAAGATTGCCTTGCACTTGGGAAAGGAGATAAGGCTTGACTTCGATATCAATGAGGTTCTGAAGAAGCCGACCATAGAAGGGCAAGCTTTCTACATTGAAACAATGGATGCCTTAGCGGATGAGTTGCTGGAAGAGCTGGCCCTAGAAGACCGTCTGAAGCTAGCACTGACTAAGGAGCCAGGGAAGTTTGGCTATGTGGATCAGAGGACCCAGGAGTACGTCAACCTGCTGGATTCTAGGAAGATTGTTAAGAAGGATGAAAGTTGCTGCCTAGAGATCGACCCCGAGATCGACGCTATCACTCGATCCAGGAGTCAGATCGACAAGGCAATCGAGAACAAAACTCGATCCGGTGCAGTAATCGACAGACAGATCGAGAAGAATGCTCGATCAGGAAAAACAATCGAGTCGACGATCGAGAGAGACCTCCCAATCATTTTGGGGTCCAATCAGGAGATCGACTCAGCGTCTCGATCCCTTACTCGATCCACATCAAATCGAGTAAGTGAATCGAGTGAAATGGCTCGATGTAGACGACATCGAGAGGAGAATCGACTGGAGTACTCGATTTCAGAAGGGATAGCGATGGAGGAAAGCAGTCTTAAGGGCCATGCCTCGGGGTCTAAGGAGGGTTCCAAGGAGGAAAGCAACAACAACAGCCACGAGGAAGACTGGAGTGAGCTGCTAGCCCCAAAGGTGGACCTTAAGGAGCTCCCAAAAGGGCTAAGGTATGCTTTCTTAGGGCCTAATTACACCTATCCCGTGATTGTGAATGAAAACCTAAGTGATGATGAGTTGCACTCGCTCCTGACTGAGCTGAGAAAGTATAGGAAGGCCATTGGGTACTCTTTAAGTGACATCAATGGCCTTTCACCAATGCTTTGCACTCAAAGGATTCACTTGGATAATGAGAACGCCTCTTCTATTGAACATCAAAGGCGTTTGAATCCTAATTTGAAAGAGGTTGTTAAGAAAGAGATCATTAAGCTTTTAGAGGCTGACGTGATCTATCCCATAAGTGACAGCACGTGGGTTTCTCCTGTACACGGTGCCTAAGAAGGGAGGGATCACGGTCATAAGGAATGAAAAGGATGAGCTTATTCCTACTAGAACCATCACTGGTCATAGGATGTGTATTGATTATAGGAAACTTAACCTTGCGACTAGGAAAGACCATTTCTCTTTGCCTTTTATTGATCAAATGCTGGAGAGACTTGCTAATCACCCTTACTACTGTTTCCTCGATGGGTATAGCGGTTTCTTTCAGATACCAATCCACCCAAATGATCAGGAGAAGACGACCTTCACATGTCCCTACGGTACCTTCGCATATCGAAGGATGCCGTTTGGATTGTGTAATGCACCGGCTACATTTCAGAGGTGTAGGATGTCGATCTTCTCCGATCTAATAGAGGAGATGGTAGAGGTGTTCATGGATGACTTTTCTATCTATGGTGCGTCCTTTTCTGCGTGTTTGTTGAATCTTTGCAGGGTACTAAAGCGTTGTGAAGAGACAAACTTGGTGCTGAACTGGGAGAAATACCACTTTATGGTTAAGGAAGGGATCGTGCTTGGTCAAAAGATATCAGATCGTGCTTGGTTAAGGAAGGGATCGTGGTTGATCAGGCTAAAGTGGAAGTCATGATGGGTCTTGAGCCGCCGGTTAATGTCAAGGGAGTCAGAAGTTTCTTGGGACACGCCGGGTTCTATAGGCGCTTCATCAAAGATTTTTCCAAGATTGCACACCCTCTTACACGGTTTTTGTGCAAGGAAGCTGAGTTTGTGTTTGATGAGGAGTGTTTGAGAGCTTTCGTGACCATCAAGGAAGCCCTTACATCAGCTCCTATAGTCCAAGCACCAGACTGGTCTCTTCCCTTTGAGATCATGTGTGATGCTAGTGACTACGCCGTAGGAGCCGTTCTTGGTCAGAAGAAAGACAAGAAGCTACACGTGATCTACTATGCTTCAAGAACCTTCGATGACACGCAAACAAGGTACACCACTACAGAGAAGGAGTTGCTTGCAGTAGTGTTCGCCTTTGAGAAGTTCAGATCATATCTCGTTGGTTCCAAGACTATTGTATACACGGATCACGCTGCCTTGCGATACATCTATTCGAAGAAAGACACTAAGCCTCGGCTCTTATGATGGATTCTCTTGCTCCAGGAGTTTGACATGGAGATTAAAGACAAGAAAGGAATAGAAAACGGAGTCGCTGACCATCTCTCACGGCTAAGGATCAGCGAGTCTCTCCCCTTAGATGACTCTCTTCCAGAAGAGCAGCTCATGGCGATTACCACGGCTGTTTGTGGAAAGCTAGAAGGGAGGTTTGAAGAGGTGTTGAGTTTCAAAGAGGAGGATCTACCGTGGTATGCTGATGTAGTGAACTATCTAGCGTGTGGTGAGGAGCCAACACATCTCAACAGCTATCACAAGAAGCGGTTTATGAGAGAGGCTGGGGATTACTTTTGGGACGAGCCCTACTTATACAAGAGAGGAGTAGACAGTTTGTACCGGAGATGTGTTACAAAGGAAGAAGCTAGGGACATCCTCTATCATTGCCATGGCTCTTCCTACGGAGGACACTTCGCCTCATTCAAGACTGCCATGAAAGTGTTGCAAGCGGGTTTCTGGTGGCCGTCCATTTTTAAAGATGCACACGAGTTTGTGAAGAGCTGTGAGGCATGTCAACGAGCAGGGAATATCACTAAGAGGAACGAAATGCCTCAGGTTCCCATCTTCGAGGTTGACTTGTTCGACGCGTGGGGCATAGACTTCATGGGGCCATTTCCTTCTTCATATGGCAACAAATACATCTTAGTAGCAGTGGATTATGTCTCTAAATGGGTTGAGGCGGTTGCTTCCCCTACAAATGACTCTAAGGTGGTAATCAAGCTGTTCAAGAGTATCATCTTCCTGAGGTTTGGGGTACCTAAGGTGGTTATAAGCGATGGAGGGAGCCACTTCATAAACAAGGTCTTTGAGAACCTCTTGAGAAAGTATGGAGTTAAGCATAAGGTGGCTACACCGTATCATCCTCAAACAAGCGGTCAAGTGGAAGTCTCCAACCGGCAAATCAAGGCTATACTAGAGAAGACTGTCGGAGCAACAAGGAAAGACTGGGCAGTGAAGCTGGACGACGCTCTTTGGGCCTACCGTACCACCTTCAAAACGCCGATTGGTACAACCCCTTTTACTCTACTCTATGGCAAGGGCTGTCATCTCCCGGTTGAGCTGGAACACCGTGCGTTGTGGGCTATGAAGAGGCTGAACTTTGACCTCAAGACTGCTCAGGAGAGGCGCCTTATTCAGCTACACGAACTGGATGAGTTAAGACTGAACGCTTATGAGAGCTCTCGGATATACAAGGAGCGGACTCATGACAAGAAGTTGGTTGCCAAGGAGCTTAAGGAAGGAGGGTTAGTGTTGCTGTACAACTCAAGGCTCAAACTCTTCCCGGGAAAGCTGAAGTCAAGGTGGAGCGGACCGTTCGTGATCCAAGAAGTGTTGCCTTATGGAGTTGTTACTCTGATGGGAAAAAGTGGCAGTGCATTCACCGTCAACGGACACAGAGTCAAGCCTTACTTGGCAGACAGCTATGACAAGGAGAGTACCTCGGTGCTTCTCCAAGACCCACCATCCGCCTAAACCAAGTAAAGTCTAGCTAAAGACGTTAAAGAAAGCGCACTTGGGAGGCATTCCCATGTTTATCTTGTACATATTTCTGCTTTATTTTTCTTTCAGTTTTATGTTTTTATTCTGCAAGTGTGTAGGAACAGGTAGGAGGAGTCTAAACCTTGATCTTGAAATCCAAAAGAGGCGATAGGGGTTAAGATAAGGCTAGAGATCGAGCGCTAGAGCGACTGATCCTGACTCGATCTTTGCTAGATCGAGTCAGTGAATCGAGAGGAGCCAATCGATCTAGACGAGAACGAGTGATAAGATCGACCTTGACGAAAAAGGATCGATCGATCCAAAACGGATCGACCGATCTAATTTCTCTCGAGAAAATCTGCTGAAAACAGATCGATCACTCGACTCGATCCATCACTCGATCTGTGCCAAATCGACACCTAAATCGAGGACATAGCTCGATCATGAGGACTTAGCCGTGGAGCCAACATCTCGAATCAAGTAACCCTCTCGATCTAAGCCATTATGGGCATGAGATCGAGTCCTAGATCGACCGAATGGACTCGATCTCATGCCGAGGTAACATTTTCTTTCCCTCCTTTATTCTTTTTCCTCTATTTTTTAAATTCAAAACTTGGTCAAGGCAAGCATCTTTGACCATGAAAGATGTGCCTTGACCAAGACGTTGTCAGAAAACCACCTTTACTACCCATGGTTTTGCTCTTTGCTAGTCCTTAAATGTTTCAACAACCTCTCACCCTCTCATTCCTGTTTTTCTCGAAAATTTTAAACAAAGAGAGTGAGAGTTTCGGTTTTCAGAAGCTAGCAAAGATCTTTTACATTTCTTGCAAAGGTATTTTCAAAATATAATGATTTATCTTTAAGAAAATTTCCTTTAAATTCGCAAGATATTGTTCTAGAATATAGGGTCGGTTTTGATTTTTAAAAATTAGCTAAGTAAAAGGAATAATTCTAGATTTTCTAGTATTTAAAGATCTGATTCTCCTTTATTTTGCTATGATTTTTATTAATTCCCCAAAATTCTAGGGTAGTATTTATAAGTTCTCTCCTTCTCCTCTCTCATTCTCATCAAACCGCCGTTTTGCTTATCAAGCTTCTTGAGAAACTTGTTTCAGGTACAATGGCCCCCAAAAGAACAAGAGAAGAGACAGCACAAGAGGGAGAAGGACAAGAGGTGGCAGTTCAAGAGAGGGTCAGATGGACTAAGGATGAGAAGAGGGACAAGAAACGGCTGGAAAGGCTTCGGTTTGAGCCTACCAAGTTTGCTGATCGAGAGCTGCTGTTCAAGCTAGGGATTCTTGGGGATTTCTACCAACTCCTCAAGAACATTGGCCTAAGATGTCTGTCACGGATGGATTGCCCAACCATTCCAGAAGTGACAATAGACTTCCTTGCCACGTTGGAGTTCCGTTACGAGAATCCTAGCACACCCGTCCCTTCACAAGGTCGTCTCTACTTCAAGGTTGGCCGTCAAGCCTACACCCTCTCCATCCCTGAGCTATGCCAAGCTTATGGTCTCAACGCGGATGCCAACAAGGTCGAGTTCCCCGCCTTCAAGAAAGCCAACAACTTTTGGGACCTGATTAGCAATGAGGACTACAAAGCCAACACCGCCAAGATCAAGCGAGTGAGAAGCCCGGTGCTGAAGCTGATTGCCAACATGTTTAGTGGAAGATCTGTTGCTCCCACGGTCACAAAGACCGAGCTTTGCTTCCTGTTCCAAGGCGTGAAGCACTTGGGGTGTGATCCGGATGCAAATGACAAGCCTATGGAGGATGACCTCGGCGATGGGGTGAACTACGGATGTGTGCTTGCTGCTTCCTTGGTGAAATACAAGGCTTATGCCTTGCGGTACAAGGCAACTTCTTCTTACATTGGCGGCTTCCTCACTCCTCTATTCTTGCAAGCTGGTGTGCCTATTCACGACTTCGCCCATGTACCAGCCAGAGCTTTCATGGATGAGGCGTACATGAGGAATACCGGCAGCTTAGGACGCACGCCAGCAGAAGGGTTCTACGCCTACCTCTTCATAGACGACGAAGACAAGAAGAGAGTGTGCATCCTGCCAAACAAAAAAGAAACCGAGCTGCTTGGTGTTGGGAACATCGAGTTCTTGCCCACGGAGGAAGAGTGCTTTGCTCCTCTAGGAGGACCACCTGCTTCAGCGATTGCTCCTCGTCAAAGGCCCGAGTCTCCAGCCACGGAAGATGAGATGCCCGAGGCCTACACACTTCCCAAGTTATACTTTGAGCCAAGGACAAAAACCGAGAAGTTCCTAACATCTGTTGTGAAGATGCAAAGGAAAATCAATAAGTGGCAAGGCAAAATGCTAAAGAAACTTGGAAAGAAAGTCAAGGCACTTCAAGGAGGCTCGCCTAAGAAGGATGCAAGTAAGGAGGCTCAACAACCCGAGAAGAGAAGGCTCTCAACCGGTGGAGTTGTCATCCGCGAGGCACAAAGCAGCACCATTCAGCTGGCGCGCCATTCTCTCCAAGAACCAGCCGACAAGGGCAAAGCAACAATCTCTAGCTCCTCTAGAACATCCTCAAGTTCCAGCCGAGACTAGACCAGAGGTAACAACCTTCTTCCATTGTACATAACCGCTCATATTTGTTTCTATTTGCTTTGTGTTTTGGTGCTTCTTCAAATGAGTTTGCCACTGGGACGGTGTCAAGCAAGTTTGGGGGAGTACATGTGTGATTTGACTTGTGTTTTGTGATCTTATTTTCCTTTAGCATCCTTAAGTCTTTAGTTCATGAAAAATTGGTAAAATTTTTAAAACTTTTTCAAAGATTCATGTAGTTGCATTCATCTTGTCAAACCATGCTAGGATTGAGTCTAGAGTTTATCATAGCATCTAGGTTGTTTGCATTTTGCATAAGGGGTTAGAGTTTCTTAAAAAGGTGTTTTTACTTATGAATTGTTTCAATGCCCTAGTTAGTAGTTCTCTAATGCTTTGTCTATGCTTTGAAAGTAAGTTCTTACCATGCTTGGATCACTTGTTAGGATTTTCGTGACTTGAATTGAACTCTCATGATTTGAAACTTGTCCTAATAAGTGAGAACCTTAATTTGAAATTCTAATTATCATCCTTATGCATTTGAAAATGAACACATGGTTTTAAAATATTTAGGCTCTCTTCTTCCTTTTTACCACTCTTTGTGAGTCTAAGTAGAACTCCCACCTTGAACCTTACCCTTCTTTGAAGCCAAATGTTCTTGTGTGACATCATTGTGAGGCCTTCTTTTCGGTTTTGAACTTGGCATAAAGTGTTAGGTTTAGGCGACATGATTTGGTTCTCATATGATTGCTAGCTTTGCATTTTGAAGCTAGGTATAGGCTTAGGATAAGTTTGGGGGATCAATGGGGTTGTTTTCATTTCTATTTGTTCTCGGTTTCAAGGAATTTGATGTTTTAAAGAAAGAAATGGGTTTTAAGTGAAAAGGTTGTGTTTAAAAACTAAGTATATGCTCTAATAAGTTTCAGGAGGTAGCTCTCCCAAAAAAAAATAATAATAAAAGAAAAAGAAATAAAAGAGAAAAGAAAAAAAAAGAGAAAAGAAAAAATAAATAAATAAGAGAGCTATTAATAAGAAATATTTAAAGAGCAAAGTTATTTTCAAAACCTTTTTCACTAGCCTTAAGAGTTTAAAAATATTTTTGTTTCGAATTGGAGATTGTTAAGTTTTGAGAAGAAAAAAAAAAGGGTAGACTCTAAGTGGTGAGTGAGGATAAAAGTTGTTAAATGAGAGGGGTTTAGGATCATTTGTTAGTTTACATGGGTAGATGAGAATCTAATCATGTATGCATCAATTGTCTTTACCTTTAGCATTATGCATAAGTTCAACCATTTTTGAGAGAAACTCTTGTTCTAATTATAAACCCTTTTCAAATGAGATCATTCAATGCTCATAACCTTCACCCTTAGCCAAATGTGTTTTGCTTTAAAGTGCATAAGTTTGATTCATGGTTCTAATGTTAATGAATGTTAAAGGATGAGTTTCTTTGATTGTTGGGAATAGGAGAGTCATGATTTGAATTTCTTTGTGTGATGAGTATGGCTAAGTTTTTTGGAGTATGAGTGTAAGCATAGCATTTTAGAACTGTTAACTAGGAGATTGAGATTGATTCATTTGAAAGGCACCTTTGCAAGAAGTTTAAACCCCCATTCGTTTTTCTGAAAACCTCTATACCGAAAGCCACGGATAGATCTTGCGTAGTTTTCAAGGCTTAGAGATCCACACAAAGTGAGTCGATTTAAAGTTTTCAACCCAAGGTCGAACCTTTGAAATCCCTGACCGTGAATCTCAACCCTAGGCCCTTTCTTTTAGCATCTTTACATCTTCTCTCGTCATTCGCTTGATCTATGATAGCATCCTGGTCGTTAGTTTTACTGTTCTTGCATTTTTAGACAAGATCGATTGTTATTGCTCGATCTAGTGGTCGATCTCATGGTCGATCCACTAGTCGAATTTTAGTAATTCGAAGCTTTGTCCTTTAATTATTCTGTTTTTTCCTCGTGGTAGTTTCATCATTCCTAGTAATTTTAAAATAGGTTGCATTCCATTTAAGTTGCTGCAGCTAGTTTTTAGGCCAAGAGCTTCATGATCCGAGAGGTTTCTTACCTTGACAGGATTCAGGAGCCTCGGAAGATCACACCCTAGAGACTAGTTACCCCTTCCCAAAAGCCATGGAAGTTTGGGGGACTAGTTAAGCCACTCATTTGAAATCTGTTTTCCATGCCCTTCGACCTCTCTTTCCACCAAAAGCCATGGGTTTGGAGGAGGGGATGAAGGAGTGATCTATACCGAAAGCCACGGATAGATCTTGCTTAGTTTTCAGGCTTAGAGATCCTCACAAAGTGAGTCGATTTAAAGTTTTCAACCCAAGGTCGAACCTTTGATATCCCTGACCGTGAATCTCAACCCTAGGCCCTTTCTTTTAGCATCTTTACATCTTCTCTCGTCATTCGCTTGATCTTTGATATCATCCTGGTCGTTAGTTTTACTGTTCTTGCATTTTTAGACAAGATCGATTGTTATTGCTCGATCTAGTGGTCGATCTCATGGTCGATCCACTAGTCGAATTTTAGTAATTCGAAGCATTGTCCTTTAATTATTCTATTTTTTCCTCGTGGTAGTTTCATCATTCCTGGTAATTTTAAAATAGGTTGCATTCCATTTAAGTTGCTGCAGCTAGTTTTTAGGCCAAGAGCTTCATGATCCGAGAGGTTTCTTACCTTGACAGGATTCAGGAGCCTCGGAAGATCACACCCTAGAGACTAGTTACCCCTTCCCAAAAGCCATGGAAGTTTGGGGGACTAGTTAAGCCACTCATTTGAAATCTGTTTTCATGCCCTTCGACCTCTCTTTCCACCAAAAGCCATGGGTTTGGAGGAGGGGATGAAGGAGTGATCTATACCGAAAGCCACGGATAGATCTTGCTTAGTTTTCAAGGCTTAGAGATCCTCACAAAGTGAGTCGATTTAAAGTTTTCAACCCAAGGTCGAACCTTTGAAATCCCTGACCGTGAATCTCAACCCTAGGCCCTTTCTTTTAGCATCTTTACATCTTCTCTCGTCATTCGCTTGATCTTTGATAGCATCCTGGTCGTTAGTTTTACTGTTCTTGCATTTTTAGACAAGATCGATTGTTATTGCTCGATCTAGTGGTCGATCTCATGGTCGATCCACTAGTCGAATTTTAGTAATTCGAAGCTTTGTCCTTTAATTATTCTGTTTTTTCCTCGTGGTAGTTTCATCATTCCTAGTAATTTTAAAATAGGTTGCATTCCATTTAAGTTGCTGCATCTAGTTTTTAGGGATTTTCTCATAACTTATCTTGTTTCGCTTAGATTTGCATCAGTCTTTGTATTCTCTTTGCATTCTCTATCATCCTAGGTATGGATTGACTCTCTCTTGCTTGCTGTACTACAAGCTGTCTTGCATTTGATTTTGATAACCTCATTGCATTCTCACCCTTGCAAATAAAGTGTTTATCACTAAGTTGAAAGTCATAGGTAGATCAGTCTAGCAAAGAAGGTTCAGGTTCTTAGAGAATCTGGAAAATTTATTGTTAACTCCACCTTAATGAACTTTTAACTTCTCATCTTGGGGCTTGATACTCACTGATCTTGATTCTCTCTTCAACACTGGCAAGAATGTTTAGATGCAATCTCTCTTTGGCCTTAGATAAACAAAAGGAGTTACCAGTAGAGAGGAGCTAGAATTGGATTTGAGAGATTGCTAAGCTTGTGATAATTAAACAGAAATTTGATCTTGTATTGGCTTTATTGTATGTGGATTCGAAAGTGTTAATCAATGTGGCGTTCCTAATGTTTAGCTGATTGTTTCTGTTTTCAAACCTCGACCCTGTTCTTTGTCTGATGTTTGCTTGAGGGCAAGCAAAAGCAAAGTCTAGGAGAGTTGATATATCATGGTTTTTAACCATGGTATAAGTCCTTTTTATTGAGTCTTTTTGGTCTTTTTAGAGTCCTAGTAGAGTCTTTGTAGGTTATAACATGACTGGAGCACGATTGAAGGTTTTGGAGCTTTTGGGATCAAAGCAAGAAACATGCCCGAAGTTAACGACTCAGAAGGCATTTATTGGCACTGGTGACCATCGTCACCACTCAAGGGTGACGCTCGTCGCCCTCATCTGAGAAGGATCGCGTGTTTCATTTAAAAGATGGAGATGAAATTGCACTTTTGGCCCAAGAGTTCCACTATTTCCAAGAAGACCACAGCTCGTGTTTTAGCCCGTTTATTAGGTTTTTCAGCCATTGTTGGCTTGTATCTGGTATCTTAGAATTCAGATAGCTTGAGAGAGATATTATTCAGAGCTTTTGAGGGAGACAAATCTTGTACTCTTTTAGAGAAGATTTCGAACCCTTGTTTCTCTCTTCTTATCTTTTTAATGCAGTATTATTTAACTATGTTTTGTTCATCTATGTTCATGTCTGAGTAATCTGTTAGTTAAGTTAGGATGATTTAAAGGTTGATGAAGAGTTTGTAGAATTGCTAAACTGTTAGGAAAATCCATTGGTTCTTCATCAGTTCTTGCATTCATATCAATTTCTTAGACTAATCATCTAGATTTCAAAACCCTAGGTTGTTTAACAAATGTGAGAACATTGATAATCACCTGAACTAGTATTAGATGAGCAAAACGCCTATTTGAAAAGAGATTTGACTTAGGAGTTTTGTGAACAATCGAAACATGATCGCTAATGCTTGCTTGACTTGTTAGAATTGCAAAGAGATTTGAAATTTTTTGAATTAGGCATAGATAAATTCTGCAATGAGAATTGATTAGTTATACCATTGTGTTTCAATTTCTATACGGTTTTAATTCATTTCTGGCTGCACGCATTCTACATTCTCGAATTCAACCAGCGAATTATCCTGACTTAGCGCCTTTAGCTTTCTGAACTTTGGATCAATTAACAAAATTCGCTTGCTTTCATTATTTTTGTTAATTCACATTACATTCATTCATTACTGCTCAACTTAATCTGAACCTAAAATCAATAGTGTAGTACCTTACTCCCTTGGGATTCGATAACTCTTTGTGCTACAACTGCTATGATGTGCACTTGCAGTTGTAAAATAATTGGGTAAAACTTAGACCCTATCAAAAACTCAAGGCAACCTTCCTGGAAAACCAGAAGCTAACCCTAAGGAGATTTTCAATGTCATAACTACTGAAGAAGAGACTCTCTTGGCTGAAGAGAAGGCTGTCATTGAAGATTTCCTTTCATTGCTCAATGAGGACATTGAACTTCAGAGTGGGGGAGTGGAGTTTTGGCAGCTGACGCCAACAAAGAGGATACAAAGGAAGAATCTTTTGAAACAACAACCACATAGTAAGAGGAGAAGAGTAGGCCACTTGGGAAGGTTTAATCTGAAAAAGAAACTGGAATCTATGATCTTTCTCCTGACAAGCCAGCTCTCCCTTTTCCTGGAAGGTTTAAAAAACAGCTTGTGGATAAGTACAGCACTCTCTATGCCAACCAAATGAAGCTTAGAGGTCTAGATGTTGGGAAAGAGCTGAAAGAAGCCATTGCCAAGACTAAGGTATTGAACATCAAGAAGCTTGGAGATCCTGGATGCTTTACTCTCCCTTGTGAACTCAAAGGGAAGATGTTCAAGAGATGTCTTTGTGACTTAGGTGCAAGCATCAACTTGCTGCCCTCTACTACAGCTAAGGCGCTGGGCTACACTTCATTCCAGGAGAGCAATGTGTCCTTGACCATAGAAGATGGCACAATAAAGGTACCTATAGGAGCCATTAAATATGTACCCATGATGATTGAAGGAGTGATTATCCCAACAGACTTTCTGGTCTTAAATGTTGAGGGAAAGATCAAGAATGCCATCATCTTAGGCAGAGCCTTCTTAGCTTCAGTTGTAGCAGTTTTTGATGCAAAAGAATGCCAATAGAGCTGAGACTAACCAAGGAGAAAGTGCTGAAGTTTGACTCCAAAGGGAACAAACTAGATGATGAGCAACCTTTCTCAATGGAGGTTAATAAGTTGAAGAAAGTTGGTGAGCATTGGCCTGAGTTTGATGGCTATTTAGGAGCAAGCTTTGATGGAAGCTCTCTGTCCCGGTTGTTCGCTGATACCACTAATATCCCTTGTATTTACACCATTTAGGGCTACATTTAGTACATGTTTTGGTCCTCTTTTGCATATTTTCCCTTAGCTTTTGTCCCATTTTTTTCTCCTTTTAGACTTAGGTTGCATTAGGAGTATAGATTGCATTTTCCTTGCATATTGGATGTTTTTAGGTGCTTTTGGAGCTTAAAGGAGCTTGGAGGAGCTTTGGGAATGATCCAGGAGGCTAGCTGGACAAAAGGGAGCAAGAAGGATCAAAGCAGAAGATCTCTGCAGAAGTTTTCGGTCAGACCTGGTGATTTTCAGTCTCTGGTGACCGAAATGAAGCAGTATCGATCACCAATATCGGTCTGATGTGGTCGACACAAACACACCGTTATAATTTCGGTCGTGTGTGTCGATCACTGATGACCGATACAGATAAATTTCGGTCACTAGAGGTCGACACAACTGACCAATACTGACCCAGTCCGAACCTGTTTTAATTACACTTTTGCCACCTTTCTAGGGTTTTCTCCCTTGGGCTATAAATAGCCCCTTTTTCTATATTTTCGGGAGGTCTTGTCAAAATACTGTTCTTAAGCTATTTGCTTTAATCTTTTTTTAATCTTTCTTTTAATGATTAGCATCTTCTCCCTTTGTGATTTGGTGTTAAACATGATTATGAGTGAGTAGTTACCTTAGGGTTTCTAGATGCGGTAGATTAGGGGAATCTATGGCTTGATTAAGGCTTGTTATGTGCTTCTGTTTATGGGTTCCTCTCTATTAATCTGTTATTCATGTTAGATTAGTCTTGATCAAACTGGTCTAGGTTGTTAGCTTTCTCTTATGCCCACCAAGTGTTTGATGAAATGCTGAACCTGCTAATTAGAGGATTTGCTGGCCTTGACTCAAGAGATTGACTGTTTGAAGATCATTTTGACTTGAATAGAGGTTATTAGTCTTGCTTGCTTGATGTTGTAGCACTAATAAAAGTTAGTTCTTGTTAAGATGTTTAGCAAAGGGTTATTTGCCAAGAGATTGGATCTAACTAGCTTAGTTGTGAACTCTATGTCTAGGAACCATCATTGCTTGCTTACTTGCTTGATCAATGTAGTTTGAAACAGCCTTAATCAATGTCTGAAATTCCCCCAAGTCAATAACCACATCTAGAAACTTGTCTTTCTCTAATTTGAATTTTGGATTTGCTCTGCTTTGCTCTGTTTTACTCTGTTTTTCTTGCTTAGAATTGCTTATTTGCTTTTGCTTTCACCTTGTTGCTGCTTGTTTCACTTAGGTTGTTAGAACTGTTGCTTAGGCAACAAAACCCCTTTCCTGGCTTGCTTGACTTAGAGATTCCACTCTCAACTCTTCTGTCTTTCAACTCTTCCCATTTGGATTGATACAACCCTATGCTATACTGTAACTGACTAGTACAAGCTAGGGCAATTGTCCTACAAGGGGTAAAACCCTTGTATCAATTTGGCGCCGTTGCCATTTGGGAAAAAGTTTAAATCATTAGAGTTTGTAGAATCTTTAAGATCAAGCTTTTAGTTTTATCTGGTTACTCACTCCTTTTCAAGCATTTTCATTTCAGGTACATCTCTACAAGTGGAGAAGATGCTCTGTTTTGAAACTCCAAGGTGCAACAACTTCTACCAAGAGCCTCTGCCTATGAACAACTTTGCAGACTGCTACAATACCCACCCACAGTTTGCACACACGCCTGCTAGCCCTCAAGCTCAGCTCAATGCTTCTACCTCTACTGCAGCTGATATCAAGCGTGTGCTCACTGAATTTTTCAAATTACAACTCCTTGCAAAATTGAAGATGAATCAGGGATTTGCTGAGTTGCATAACAAATTAGACTCTGTTCACGCTAAGCTCAACACCAAGTTTGATGATTTGGATTCAAGGATACAGACCTTAGAAACCACCTATGAGTATTGCCAAGCTGTTGAGTCTGCAGTTGCCTTTACTCATATTGAAGAAGAAGCTATCATTGAAGACTTCCTTTCCTTAATCAATGAGGACATTGACATTCAGAATGGGTGGGAGGAGCTTACTGAAGTTTATGCCACTGAGGAGAACTCTCTTGAAGAAGGAACCAACAAGGAAGAAGAAGAGTGGTGGGCACCACATGAGGTTGTTGATAACACAAAGGAATACTTGATGGAAGCTGCTGATGATAAAGAGAAACCTCAAACTGCAATCCTTCCTGTCTATCATCCAACCATCCCTTTTCCAGCCAGGTTCAAGGAACAGCTAGTTCAGAAATATGAAACCCTCTGTGCTGCTCAGATGGAGATGAGGGGTTTAAATGGCCAAGAAGAGCTTGAGAAGCTCAGAGATAAGACTGGATCACCAGAAGTTAAGGAGCTCAATGTCAAGAAACTTGGAGATCCAGGCTGCTTCACTCTCCCATGTGAGCTAAAAGGGAGGACTTTCAAGAATTGCCTCTGTGATTTAGGGGCAAGTATCAATCTTCTCCCATCCTCTACTGCTAAAGCTCTTGGCTACACTCAACTGCAAGAGAGTAATGTATCCCTTACTATAGCTGATGGGACAGCGAAGAGACCACTAGGGAGTCTCAAGGATGTGCCAATGATGATAGAAGGAGTAACCATTCCCACTGATTTTCTGGTGCTTGATGTGGAAGGGCATATAAAGAATGCTATCATTTTAGGAAGACCTTTCCTGGCCTCAGCTGGAGCAGTGTTTGATGCTAAGGAATGCACTATTGAGCTGAAGCTGACCAAGAAGAAGGTTCTAAGGTTTGACTCAAAGGGGAATAAGCTGGAGAATGAGCAAGACTTCTCAATGGAGATCAAGAAGCTGAAGCAGCCTAGAAAGAATTGGCCAGAGTTTGAAGGCTATCAAGGAGAAAGTTTTGATGGCTGCTGCTTGGTCAAGTTGTTTGAAGACACCACTGAAAAGGAGGTCCTTGAAGTGGTTAGTTACAAGAATCTGAATGATGTTAAGCTGGTTACTAGCAAAGGAGAAGTGGTTTTGCAACCAAGTGTCTCCAAGAAGGGAGAGTTTTGCTTCAAGCTTCAGCTAGAAGGAAAAGCTACACCTTTTGCCAAGATCAAGGTGAATGGAGTCACCACCAAGGTCAAGAGAAGCAAGATGACACCAAGGAGTTCCAAGACTCCTTCTCCTCACCTCAACTAAAGAGGTAACCAAAGTCAAGCTTAGTGACTTTAAACAAGCACACTTGGGAGGTAATCCCATGTTATCCTTTTGTATATATTATGCTTTCTAGATTATCTTTTATGCTTTGTCTTAGTGTATAGAAACAGGATTCTGAACTGGGGTTTGAGAAAGTCTGAAGGGGACAAATAACAGGTGTATTCTGGCTGGTATCGGTCATTTGTATCGGTCATGACAGACCGATACACATATTTTCGGTCAGTAGTATCGACCATGACTGACCGATATCAGTAGAGCCAGTCTACACCAGTCAACATATCGGTCACTTGTGATCGATATGGAAAGAAGTTTGAAGGTGGGAAAGTTTTTTGGTCATTCATATCGACCACACTTGGTCGACGTAAACATACCGTATGATTTTCGGTCTATCGTGTCGACCACTGTTGATCGATATGATTCTTGAAATCATATCGGGCACCAGTATCGATCACTCAAGATCGACACAATCATATCGGATGTATTTCGGCCAAGTGTGTCGACCACTGTTGACCGATACAAACCCCAGGAAGCACGTCAGTCTCTAGTATCGATCACTCATGACCGAAAATGCAATTTTGGTCAGTAATATCGGTCATGAGTGACCGAAACTCCATCAGAGGTAAATGTATCAACTTCCAAAAAAAATTTCCTCCTTTGGTATGGCGCCAAGGGAGTTTAAATTTTTAATTGGGATTCCTTCTGACCTCTTTCTTGGCTTCTGAACACTTTTGTTTTTGTCCCCCACTCATTTGATTCCCTTCACTCCCTACCCACCTCTTTATAAGTCAATAAACTCTTCCTACTCTCCTTAACTTCATCTCTCATTGCTTTACCTCAAAGATTTTCGGCGCTCTCCTTCGCCTTATTATAAGTACTCAGAATTTCTTTAAGCTTTGCACTTTCAGGTACAATGAGAAGAAGGAGCAGCTCAACAGCAAGCATCAGGAGTAACTTGAGCTTTTGCCCTGATGAGAGCCAACTCTACCAAGAGGGATCAGTAGTTGAAGAGTGAAATGACAGTCATAGAGACACCCAAACCTCAGGATCATCCCACCACTCCTGCCACTAAACCAAGTACCACATCCTTTCCATTGTTATATACCATTGCATCTTTTTATTTTGTAATATATTTTGTTGCTTCTCTCTTCTATTGCTTTCATTACACAAGGGACTGTGTAATTTAAGTGTGGAGGAGAGATTTGGGGTTTGACTTTGTTTTCTGTTTTCTTAGTTTTTCTTTTTCTTTTCACTTTGAGTCTCATGCATATCATGCATACATGTAAGGCATAGAAAAACACAAAAAAAATCGAAAAAATTTGAAAATCTTTTGCATTTTTTGCAAACCAAAAAGAAAGCATGTAGTTGCATTTCATTCCTTTAAGATTGAGTCTAGCGTTAACATATAGGTTGCATTGCATTTGCATAGGGCATTATGATGAATTTTCCTTGTAAAGTGCTTAGTGTTTAGAGATGATTTCGGTTTTCAAGTGCTTAGTTGTTTGATGCATCATATGATTGCTAGAAGTTAAGGCTGAACCATGCTTAGATTGCTAGATTTGGTCTTCTCATCTCATTCTGAAAGCATTTGTTCTCTGAAAATCAACTCTATCAACTTGAACTTTAATTTGGACTTTCAATTATCATGTCTTATGCATTGAAAAGTGAATTCATGGCTACCATATACATATTTGGATCATCTTTCTCCTTTCTACCACTCTTGTTGATCCAAATAGCTGATCCTCATACTTATGGGACAGTTACATCCTCACCCTTAACCAAAACCTCCTTTTGAGCCTAAACACTATTGTGAGAGCTGTGAGGCCTTTGCATTGCATTTTCGATTTTGTCTTGGCAAAAAGTGTTAGGAATAAGGCTGGCAATGATTAGCTCTCTTGTAGATATCAGCTTGCATCTTGAGCTTGATTCTAGGATAGGAGTTTTTGGGGTTTGAAAGGGTAGAGTTAGGTGGGTTGAGCTTAATGTTTTTATCTTTTGAAAATAAAAGGGAAAGATTTGAAATGGTAGATAAAGGGGAAACAGTTTAGTATTGTGGTTAAGCAAAGGGAAGAAAAGCTCTAAGTTCAAAAGGAAGAATTGGCGCCAACAACAAAGCTCAGAGAGGGTCCAAAGAAGAAAAATCAGACCAGGAGCAATCCACCAAAGGTGATGAAGGTGCCATTACAATAAAGAAGAGCAAGTCCCAACCAAGAAGAAGCAACCACACAAGCAGAATGAAGAAGGTTTCCCCAACCATGAATAAGAAGAAAGAAAAGGGTAGAGTTTAGGAAAGGGTAGACTTAGAGGGTTCACTTTTGGGTTTAGAAATGTTTAGGACTCATCTTTGGGAAGTAAGGGTGGAAGAGGGCTTTGAATTGCATACATAAGTGTGCTTTTACCTTTAGCATTTTGCCTAAGATGAAGTCATTTCATTGAGTGATCCTTTATGTCTTTAACCTTGTGCTTAAATGAGATCATTCTTGTCTCATAACCTTAACCCTTTTCAACCAAATGTCTTCACTTGATTTGCATAAGCATGATTCATGTCCTGAACTTAATTGAATGTTAAAGAGTTGATTGATTTGAGCATTTGCCTAAGTTGAGATTTGAGATCATTTTGAAACATGATGAGCATGGCTAGGTTCTTTTAAGTATAGCTGATTGTGTTTGCATCCTACAACTAGGCACTTGAGCATTAAAACCATCTCTTTACCTTTGCACTTTTGGAATCTAAATGCCCACTTTCAAACCTCACTCTCCCATTTGTTCTTACTTGCTTGCGGACAAGCAAAAGGCAAGTGTGGGGGTGTTGATATCCCTTGTATTTACACCATTTAGGGCTACATTTAGTACATGTTTTGGTCCTCTTTTGCATATTTTTCCTTAGCTTTTGTCCCATTTTCTTCTCCTTTTAGACTTAGGTTGCATTAGGAGTATCGATTGCATTTTCCTTGCATACTGGATGTTTTTAGGTGCTTTTAGAGCTTAAAGGAGCTTGGAGGAGCTTTGGGAATGATCCAGGAGGCTAGCTGGACAAAAGGGAGCAAGAAGGATCAAAGCAGAAGATCTCTGCAGAAGTTTTCGGTCAGACCTGGTGATTTTCGGTCTCTGGTGACCGAAATGGAGCAGTATCGATCACCAATATCGGTCTGATGTGGTCGACACAAACACACCATTATAATTTTGGTCGTGTGTGTCGATCACTGATGACCGATACAGATAAATTTCGGTCACTAGAGGTCGACACAACTGACCGATACTGACCCAGTCCGAACCTGTTTTTAATAACACTTTTGCCACCTTTCTAGGGTTTTCTCCCTTGGGCTATAAATAGCCCATTTTTCTATATTTTCGGGAGGTTTTGTCAAAATATTGTTCTTAAGCTATTTCTTTAAGACAATTTCTTTGCTTTGTTTAATACAATCAAGTATTTGCTTTAATCTTCCCTTAATCTTTCTTTTAATCATGATTAGCATCTTCTCCCTTTGTGATTTGGTGTTAAACATGATTATGAGTGAGTAGTTACCTTAGGGATTCTAGATGTGGTAGATTAGAGGAATCTATGGCTTGATTAAGGCTTGTTATGTGCTTCTGTTTATGGGTTCCTCTCTATTAATCTGTTATTCATGCTAGATTAGTCTTGATCAGACTGGTCTAGGTTGTTAGCTTTCTCTTATGCCCACCAAGTGTTTGATGAAATTCTGAACCTGTTTATTAGAGGATTTGCTGGCCTTGGCTCAAGAGATTGACTGTTAGAGGAGCATTTTGACTTGAATAGAGTTTATTAGTCTTGCTTGCTTGATGTTTTAGCACTAATGAGAGTTAGTTCTTGTTAAGATGTTTAGCAAAGGGTTATTTGCCAAGAGATTGGATCTAACTAGCTTAGTTGTGAACTCTATGTCTAGGAACCATCATTGCTTGCTTACTTGCTTGATCAATGTAGTTTGAAACAGCCTTAATCAATGTCCGAAATTCCCCAAAGTCAATAACCACATCTAGGAACTTGTCTTTCTCTAATTTGAATTTCGGATTTGCTCTGTTTTGCTCTGTTTTACTCTGTTTTTCTTGCTTAGAATTGCTTAGTTTCACTCAGGTTGTTAGAACTGTTGCTTAGGCAACAAAACCCCTTTCCTGGCTTGCTTGACTTAGAGATTCCACTCTCAACTCTTCTGTCTTTCAACTCTTCCCATTTGGATTGATACAACCCTATGCTATACTGCAACTGACTAGTACAAGCTAGGGCAATTGTCCTACAAGGGGTAAAACCCTTGTATCAACCACTGAAGAGGAGGTCCTCTAAGTGGGTAGTTCTGATGTTGTGAATGAAATCTTGTTGGGTCCTATGGAAGATGGAGTGGTTTTGAGACCATTTGGCTCTAAGGGTGGTAAAGTTTGCTACAAGATGAAGTAAGAGGGAAGGTCTAAGGCTTTTGTTTTGAGTCACCAAGAAAGTCAGAGGAAGAAAAATCACACCAAGGAGTTCCAAGACTCCTGCACCTTACCACAACTAAGGACCTAAGGAAAGTTAAGCTAAGTGACTCTAAACAAGCGCACTTGAAAGGCAATCCCATGGTATCCTTGTACATAATCTTGCATTTTTATGTTTTTTATGTTTATGTGGGTCAAGCTGAGTGGAGAGGAACCAAGCTTGGAAAAAGGAAGGAGACGCAGAAGGGTCAATATCGACCAGCATATCGGCCAGAGCACGTCGATACAGTTCATATTGAGCAAGTCTATTAAGCATATCTTGCTCGATACTGATGAACCGGACTGGTATCGACGTATGTACCGGGATGATTCTGATTGATACGCATGAGAGGATTTTGTATTGATCAGCGTACTGGTATAAGGCAAACCAATACGCCTTAACAAGCAATGTACTGGGGTGAAAACATATCGATATGCCTCAACTGGCATCCATATCGAGCAGGTGTATCGGGATGCCAGGTCGATATAACACCAAAGTGTGCATATCGAGGAACGTATCGATATAACACACCGATATGCCTTAACAGAGAAGACAAAGGGCGATTAATCGCCCTTGTTAAGGCATATCGAGCTGCATATCGACGTCCCATGTGGATACACCTTGACAGGTGAATGAAAAGATGATATTCAGCATAAGTCAAGGTGTATCGATCATGATATCGAGGTACTAGTTCGATATGCAACATTGCATGATCATACCGAGCTACATATCGAGCTGTCTAGCTCGATATTGGACAGCTAGGGTCATCATCAGGCTATGTATCAAGATGCTGGAAGTCGATACAGGAGGTGTAGTGCAATATCGATATGCATATCAGCCGATACAACGGCCCAGTCATCCGATATTGGCATGCATATCGACCAAACCAAGTCGATATGATCAATATCGATCAGAATAACGACTTGGGAGGTCGATATTGCACCCGAGGTAAGCTTTCTTCAATTTAAATTTTTTCACTCTTTGGTCAAACTAGATCAAGGATTTTAAATTTGAATCCTTCCCCTTCCCAAGCATGAGTGGGACCTCTCTTAGGCACTCCTTGTCCCCTTGCTCCCCACAAAAAGATTCCACAACCCTCTATATAAACTAACCCCACCCTTCTCTCTTTCTAACTTTCATTTTAAGTTTACAACCACAAATTTTTGAAATGTTTAGTTTCTTAAGTGCCTAAGAGAGCCAAACCACTTCAAGTAATGTCTCTTAGCTTTTTACATCTTTAAAATATGTTTTATTCACTTAAGAACTTTATTTTGTTAAGTGGTTGCATGCTTGATTTATGATTATTGCTTCTTAGTTAATTTATTTCTTTTGCATGGTGAATAACTGTTGTTGACTTTTGAAGCACTTAGATTAATAGTTACTTGCTTGTAAAATTCATTTATTTTGCTTTGCATTAGCATTTTAATCCACTTGTTTAGCTTCGCCATGCTAGGATTCACATTTTTCAATTTCTAGATAATTTTTGTTTAAAGAATCATTTGCATGCATTGCTTATTTAGTTGCTTCACAACTGATAAAGGTTTACTTTTAAGTAAATAAACTCCTCTTTTTGTAATTTTTAGCAACATTAAGCTTTGTCTTTTGTTCATTCCTTGGTTCTGATTTCTCTTTTGAGAATTTGTTTTGGGTACCATGGAGAGAGCAACAAGAAGTGGAGTAAACAAAGAAGTTGAGAAGAAAGAGAAAGCAAAAGTCAAGGCTAAGGAAGTGAGGAGTCCAAGCGCTAAGGCTCAAGGCAAAAAAAAATCTGATGTTGGCGCTTGTGAGAAGGCTACTCAAAAGAGGAAGGGCACCACTCCAGCTCAAAGGCAGCTTTATGCCAAGCTGCAAAATGGGGATGTGAGACCAACAAGTTATCCCCATGTGTCATTTCTAAAGGCCTTGGGACTCTATGAGGACTGCTCTTCTATGCTTGAGACAATGGAGCTCACAACGCTGGTGGGAACACCTTATTCAGCCAACAAGGACCAAGTGCTTCAATTCTTTGTCTCCTTTGAAGTGACCTTTTATGAGCCATGAGAAGAGACTCCAGAAGAAGATGGTGATGGCTTCATCATTTTCAGATTTTCCAAGACCAACTATAGGTTGTCCTTCTCAGAAATTGAAGATGCTTTTGGATTCTCCTATGGAAATGCTAGAGGCCAGAATCTGGGGGTTAGCAAAGAAGAGATGAACAGCTTTTGGGAGCATGTGGCTAAAGGCGTTTACAAGCCAGGAAGAAGCAAGGTTTCTCTGATAAGGAATCCAGCCATCAGATATGTGCACAAAGCATTGGTGCATACTCTCTTTGCAAGGAAGGAAAGTGTGTTGAAGGTGGAGAATGGAAGCTGCAGGAGTTGAGATTGGACCAGCAACAGCAAGATAACATATCTAGACTTGCCATACCTGAAGAAAGCAAGGTTCCTTGGAGAGAATGTGGGTGACAAGTTCATCTACAATTTCATCCATGAAAATGGATCAGCTGCAAGGCTACTACTCCCAGATCTGCATCTCACATCCTTCTCCAGCCCCAACAGCTTTGCCTTTGCCATTCCCCAGCACTTGCTCTACCAAGAAGGCGCTCCATCTTCACACCCTTACCAATGCACCAACACTCCGCTTCCTCAAGGAGACTATCCACTTGTAGCTTATGAAGGAGGGCAAATGGAAGAAGGAATTCAAGAAGAAGAAGAATCAGATGCTCCAAGGTACAACAGTGAGGAGTAACACTTCCAGCCTCATGATGTCTCACAGGTCCCTTGAAGAAGGTCCATGAACACATCAACCTCTTGCAAAGATGGAACAAATGGCAAGACGAAACCATCAAGAAGTTGATGAAGGGGATGAAGAGCATGAAGGCTCCAATCAAGGACCTATAGAGGAAGTCTAGTGGAGCCTCTAGTTCTGCTCACCAACAAGAGCAATAAGTTGAAAGCCAAGGAGTGGCTAGTGCTCCTAGTAGAAGGCGCTCCTTTGCTGGATATGAGAAAAGGAGAGCTTGGGTGCCACCAAGGACCTCTTGTCAAGAAGCGCCAAGGAGGAGAAGAATCACATGGAGGGAGAAGCCAACCAGGAGCCACAACATTGACCTCATGGAAGACATTTCAGGCGACTCCCACTACTCCCACACCACCTTCTAAGGTACCACAAACTCCTCCCTTGTAAATACCATTGTATTTTTAAAAAGTTTATGTAATATATTTCTGTTGCTTCTCTCTTTCACTCATTTATTACACAAGGGATTGTGTAATTTAAGTGTGTGGGAGGGATTTTGGGTTTGACTTTGTGTATTCTTTTCTTAGTTTTCCTTTTATTCGTCTTTGAGTCTCATGCATTCATCTAAGTGCATTAAAAAAAAACTAAAAAAAAATGAAAGAATTGAAAATTTTGCATCTTTTGCAAACCAAAAAGAAAAGTATATAGTTGCATTCATTTGTTTAGGATTGAGTCTAGTATTTTTCATATAGGTTGCATTGCATTTGCATAGGGCATGATGATGATAATTCCTTGTAAAATGCTAAGTGTTTAGGATTGAT
Organism: Thlaspi arvense; assembly: GCA_911865555.2. Lineage (NCBI taxonomy): Eukaryota > Viridiplantae > Streptophyta > Magnoliopsida > Brassicales > Brassicaceae > Thlaspi > Thlaspi arvense. Next base: position 23,604,694 of record OU466863.1, on the reverse strand, counting down.
TTAAATGTCTAAATGGTTAAATGTTTGATGTATCATAAGAAGTTAGAAACTAAGGCTGAACCATGCTCTTCAATGCTAAATTTGGTCCTCTAGTCTCATGCTGAAATCATTCAAACTCAAGAAACAGAGGAAACATAGTATGATTAACAAGCAAATTCGAAATAAGAGATAACAGGGTTTATAGATGGAATTATTGATTCATGACAATCCTAAGCTTCAGATGTGGTGTTCAAAGAGTCAACAATGCAAAATCCTTTAGCATAGAACTCTAAACAAGAAGATCAATTCATTCTCATGACAAAGATCATTTTGGTAACAACCTAATCAAAAGCTAACTCTCATTTGGTGATCAAGCAATCAACAAGCATAAAGAATCAGTTCTATCTAGCCCAGATGCTCCCTAGTCATCTATTATGTGTGTAAGGGTAAGCAAATCAATTAAAAGGCTAGTTCAGACGTTTCATCAAATACCTTTTGTGCAGGGAAACCCTAATTTCGAAATCTAAGTGATCAACAAAGATTAAGCATTAAAAACACCTAGAAATTAAGGAACTAACATTATATATCCCTAAACAATACATCTTAGGCCTTGGATCATCATAGATCTATCCCATCTACAAACCCCAGAAATTAACTACTCACAACACATAATGATCATGGCGAAAACTTGTGATATAAGGTAAGAAAACATGATCAAAAGCAATAGATAGATAGAGAATGAAGGCAAATGCAAGACTTGATTAAATTCTACAAGGTTTGATTACAAATCTAAAAACTTAGAAAATATATAAGAACTAGAGAGAAAAAGTTTAAAGAAATTGTTTTGATCAGAAAAAAAGCATAAAAGATAAGATTAATTGTTGATAAAATAAAAAGATAATTTGCTTTAAATAGTGAAAATATTAAGCTTTGGTCAAACCCTTGGTCAAGGATATTGACCAAAGTCAAAATGGGGTGGAAAGAAGTCAGTCCGAGCAGGTCGGCGGTGCAACACGTTGGTGTGGATTCATTGTGAGGTGAGGAAGCTGGTTTCGGTCGCCAGTGCAGACTGATGAAAGCTGCTGCTTCCTTAGCACCGAGAAATCTTCGGGTTCCTTCACACCGAGGTTTGCAAGCTGGTGTGACACCCCGATGTACTCTTCTGAAAGTGCTGGTCATCTTTCTCTGAGGTGTGTAACCGGTGCAGATTCCCGGTGCGAGTCTTCTCCTTCGCTTTGATTCCCGTAAGCTCTCCCCCAGGCATCCACTTGAACTCCAGTTGATAGCAAGCCTCCTTAGCCTCCATAGTGAAGAAGGACTTTTTGGATCACTAGATTCAATCCCTCTATAATCAGATGTAGTATAGAAGAGGTTTTATCAATCCATCCAGAAGTTAGAATAAAAGAGATGCAAGGTACTCACTAAGCTTAACCAATGTGATAAAAGAAGGGTTTATCTAACAATCTAAGTGATCAACGATGAAATACAAAAGTGAAAAGCAATACGGACAAGACAAAGGCTGGAAATGCAATGCAAAGAAACTAAATACAACAGAAACTAAGGTAAGCAAAGCAATGGAAAAGCAAGAACTAAAATGAAAGCTAAATGCAATAACCTGAAATGTAAGGCAGGAAATGGAACAAAAGCAAAGCAACCAAATGCAGAGGAAGACAGAACGCAATATGATCAAATGCAAAGAACAATAAGGCGCAGACTCAAGGCTAGAGCAATGATGACTTGGGGACTACTTAGCATTAAACATAGGATAGTCAAGACTAATAACAAGCTAAGAACATGATCAAGCCACTAATCAATCAATCTGTAAACAAAGCAAAGATGTCTTAGTTAAGCACATATCAGACCCACTTGTGATGGCGTATTTGTGCAAAACCAGCAAGAAAACACAATACTCTTAAAGACCAAACAAACAACCTAAACGCAATTTAATCATCTAGGCGATTGTTCCTATCAAAGTTCTTTCAGGCATTTAAACAAACATTTTTGATGCAGCAAACACCTAAGATTAGTTTCACCCTAGTAGAGTTACTAAGCACTAAGATCAACTAAGCTAAGTGATTCAAGAAAGGATTAAATCAAAACTCCCTAAGTTATCAACTAATCATCCCCAAATCTGCTCTAACCTTAAACCATATGAAACTACCCACAACACATCATGAGAGAAACGGAAACAAGCAGAGATGACAAATCAAATATGATCAAATAAGAACTAGAAGGAAAATGACAAAGGAAGTGCAAAACTTTATTTAAAAAATTATCTTGATCAAAATCCCATAAAAACCTCTTTGTGGTTTCCCACAAGGTCGAATATAGGGTCAAGATAAAGATAAAAGAAGGTAAGGATAAGCCAAAAGCTTATCAAGGTGAAAGGATAAGGATTGGTCAAAAGCAGAAAAAAGTTGGTCAACTTACAGATAAAGTGCATCGGGCATAATGGATGATGTTTTGCTCGATGAAATAGGCCGATGCAGTCTGTCCCTGATGCTTCAGACAGCTTTAGTCTGTTCAGCACGCATTTTTGCCTTGGTTTTGGTCGATGCGCTTTCCCGGTATAGCAGGCTGGTGAACATTGCGTAGCTTAAATTGCTCTATCTCTTGAACCCCAAATCCAAATGACATGATTCGACCACCATTGCAAAGTGATAAACAAGATTTTTTCAAGCAAGATTATCAAATCCTAAAGCACAATATAGTTGTAGTATAAGTTCAAGAGGTGTCAATCCAGCCTAGGTTGATGAAAGTCACTAAGAATGCAAGAGCAATGCAAAGCTAAGCAGATTCGGGTAAATGGGGAAGAAAATCGATAAAAACTAAATGCAAGAACCAAATGACCGCGAAAAATCTTTTACAAATCCCATTGAGGGGTTAAACAACTAGCAGATGACTTCTAAGAGATTATAATGCAAGACTACTAATTTATAAAAATCGAACTCTAAAGACAGATAAACAGAGAATTCCCAACAACCTAGAACAATGACTTTTAAAGATAAAGATGCAAACTTTAAACTAAAGGATGATGATTTAAAAGTTTTGAAAGGCTAAAAAAAGAGGATCTAAGGTTGAGGGTCATATTAAGAAGGTTCAAGATTCAAGCTTGGGTTTTGAAAACATTAGATTTACACATTTTATGTGCTATTTCTAAGCATTGAGAAACTAAAATAGATTTATCCACGGTGTAAGGCATAAACTCTCCTCCTAACCCATGGTGTATAGTGGAAAAAGAGGTCGAAGAGCATAAATCATAGATCAAAAAAGTGGCTTAACTAGCTCCTTAAGCATCTATGGTGTTTGGAAAAGGATGAGCTAGTCTCTTAGATTTGGTTTTAAGGGACTCCTGAATCCTGCTAAGGTAAGGAGATCCCTGAGATCATAAAGATCTTTCCCAAGACTGTCTAAGCATTAAGAGCCCAAATCCAAGAAGAGAATAGATAAGAACAAGAAAAATCCCAAGCTTAAACCCTTTAAACCCTCTTAATCGCCCCAACCTTAAACCCAGAGGAAAACTACTCGCTACACATGATTAAAACCGATGGAAATGCAAAGCAAAGAAAGATAAGAATGATTAACTACTAAGCAAGAAGAGCGATTAAGAAAAATATTTAGATTAAGCAAGATTAAGGTTCAAAAACAAGAAAAGCTTAAAAAGTAGAACAATGGCGGCTAATGCATAAAAAGATAACATGGAAAACTAAAACAAGAGGGAGACAATATGTATTGTTCTCTCCCGATCCCAAAATAGGGTAAAACAAGAAAATGGTCCCCTCACTACATGCCAAAAGTGAGCTGTCTGGATAAAGTTCTAGAGATCGACTTGGGTGATCGATCTCTAGCTCGATCTTCTTCGTGGATCGTCTGCCTTTGCTCGATCTTCAAGTCGATTTGGTTGGATGGATCGATTACTTCCTTCGATCTTCTACTCGATCCTAGGATGATCGAGTCGTGAGCTCGATCTGGCTTCTCGTTCTGCATGGCTTAGTCCACGTCTGTACTCACGATCGATCACCTTGGTCGATCTAGGTCTCGATCCTCCTTCTTGAAACGACTTGAGCACCAAGTTTGTCTCCTCACATCTCTTGAAAACCCTGCAAATATTTGACAAACAACCACCAAAAGAAGCACTATACACAGAAAAATCATCCATAAAAACTTCCACCATTTCCTCTATGAGATCAGAGAAGATAGACATCATGCACCTTTGAAAGGTTGCTGGTGCATTACATAACCCAAAAGGCATCCTTCGATAAGCGAAGGTACCATAAGAGCATGTGAAAGTTGTCTTCTCTTGGTCATTAGGATGAATGGGAATTTGAAAGAAACCACTATAGCCATCAAGAAAACAGTAGTATGGGTGATTAACTAATCTCTCAAGCATTTGATCAATAAAGGGAAGAGGAAAATGATCTTTTCTAGTGGCTGAGTTAAGTTTCCTATAATCAATACACATTCTATGTCCAGTTATGGTTCTTGTAGGAATCAACTCATCTTTTTCATTCTTTATAACTGTGATACCCCCTTTCATTGGTACCACATAGACCGGAGAGACCCATGTGCTATCACTGATATGGTATATCACGTCAGTCTCTAACAGTTTTAAGATCTCTTTCTTAACTACTTCTTTCAAGTTAGGGTTCAAACGTCTTTGATGTTCAATAGAAGAGGTGTTTTCATTCTCTAAGTGAATCATGTGAGTACAAAGCATTGGTGAAAGGCCCTTGATGTCACTTTGAGAGCACCCAATGGCCTTTCTATACTTCCTCAACTCCTTAAGCAGTGAGTTTAACTCATCATCACTCAGATTTTCTTTCACAATGACAGGATAAGTGTCATTGGGTCCCAAGAAAGCGTACCTTAGCCCATTTGGGAGCTCCTTTAGGTCCACCTTTGGGGCTAGCAGCTCGCTCCACTCCTCCTCGTGGCTTGTGTTGACGTTGCCATCCTCATTAGCCTCTTTCGAACCCGAGTTATGAGTTTTCAGGCTGCCATCTTGAACCGTTCCTTCCTCAGAGATCGAGTCATCCAGTCGATTTTCCCCTCGTTCTGGTCCAGATTGATTGCACTCTCTCGATTCACTTACTCGATTTGATGTGGATCGAGCAGGAGATCGAGTTGCTGAGTCGTTCTCTGAACTGATCGAGTTATCCCTCTCGATCTTCTCATCGATTTCTTTTCTGGATCACCAACCTTCTCGATTTTCTTTGCGATCTTTGTCCTGGATCGAGGGATCTCGTCGATTTCCTGGTCGATCTCTAGGCATCCGCCTTCATCTTCTTTCACAACCTTGCGAGAATCAAGGATGTGTACATACTCCTGGGTCTGTTCATGCAAGAAACCATACTTCCCACACTCTTTTGTCAAAGCTAGCTGCAAATGATCTTCTTTTGCCAACTCCTCAAGCAACTCATCAGCTAACTCATCCAAAGTTTCAATGTAGAACGCTTGCCCTTCAATGGTTGGCTTCTTCAAGACTTCATTGATTTCAAAGTTCAGTTTGATATCTTTACCCAAGTGCAGAGAGATCTTGCCATTCTTGACGTCTATGATGGCTCCAGCAGTTGCTAGAAATGGTCTACCAAGGATTAGAGGATCCTTTGGTTCCTCATCCATTTCTAGCACCACAAAATCTGTTGGCACATTCACATTGCTTATCCTCACGGGTAAGTCTTCAAGCAAGCCTACAGGGAACCTTATACTTCTATCAGCCAGAATGGGAGAGATTCTACACTCTTTAAACATGGTGAAACCTAGCTTCTTGGCAATGGAATGGGGCATAAGGTTAATGCTTGCACCAAGATCACATAAGCAGCTTTCAAACTTCAAAGGACCTAGTGCACAAGGTATGGTGAATAACCCCAGGTCGCCTGTGGATGATTGCACTGTATTCTTGACTCAACACCAAGACTTCTTCACTCTCTTTATCCTTCTTAGCTAGGGTATCCTTCAAAAACTTTGCATACTTTGGCATCATTGCCAAACAATCAACCAAAGGCAGCTTAATCTCAACATTCCTTATGTGCTTCTCAAACATAGCCTTATGCTTCTCGATCAGCTGCTTCTTGAAGCGTCCAGGGAAAGGAAGCTTTGGTACGTAGGGTGGAGGCACATAAGCTTCTTTCTCCTTGCTAACCTCCTCCACTTTCTTCTCTACAACCGCTTCTTTGCCTTTCTTAGGTCTTGCAATCCAGACATTGTCAAAGGTGATCTCTTAATCATTTGAAAGCTTACTCCCCCCCCTCTTGAACCACAATGTCCTCATTGTCTTCAGGTACAGACCTTGGTGGTAGCTCTTTCCCACTTCTCAAGGTAATAGCGTTTGCATACTCTTTAGGATTTTGTTTACACTTCCCAAGTAAGCTACCTAGACCGCTTGAACTAGTTTTGCCTTCTTCTAGCTGGCGTATCTTGTTGTTGATGTTAGTGATCTAAGTAGACACCTCAGTAAGAGAAGAGTCCAGCCTATTGTTCATATCAACAAACTTCTGATTTGTAGTTGCTTGTCCCTGAAGTATTTGTTGAAACATTGCTTTAACCGGATCTTGAGGTGGCGGTTGCACTTGTTTCTGTTGAGGCACAGAACCAGGAGGAAACACAGGAGAGTAACTCTTGTTCCCTTGCTGTTACTGACCTTGAAAGTTGCCTTGTCTCTGCCCTTGGTACCCACTATTTTGTGTAAACCCTTTGTTGTAAGGTACAAAAGGTTTGCCTTGTTGTGGAGGGTACACTTGATCTTTAGGGTTCTCCACATTGGTGCTTCGGTAGGAGAGGTTGTTGTTTCCCTGATAGCCTTGACCATAGCCTTGTGGCTTGTTGTAGTTCTGACCTCCAACCCAATTCGCTTCCTCTTGGCTCAGCTCTAACTCTTCTATAACATCTTCAGCTTCTCCCACAAAGTGAACGTGCTTTTGATTTGCAAGGACGAGCTTGACAATCTTCTCATGGAGGGACTTCATCTCTTTCTTGTGAGCTTCAAGATCAGATCCTCTAGGTGCGCGATCATAGTCCTCATTGTAGTTTCCATCGCTCAAAGCCAGGTTCTCAATAAGCTCCATTCCTTCTTCAAAATTCTGACCAAGAAAGTTGCCTTTACTTGCCGTGTCTAGGAGCATGCGAATTTTGGGAAGAGCTCCTCTATAGATGGTGCTCAAGAGTGTCTCCTCACTGAAGCCGTGATGAGGACAAGTTATAGTGTAGTCTTTGAACCGCTCCATAGCTTCACTAAAGGTCTCATTTTGCCTTTGTGTAAAGCCGCTGATTTCACTCCTTAGCCGAGCTGTTCTTGTACTTGAGAAGAACTTTGATAGAAACGCCTTCTTGCAATCAGCCCATGAGGTTATAGTCCCCTGAGGTAAGGTCTTCTCCCAATGTCTTGATTTATCCCCAAGTGAAAAAAGGAAAAGCCTAAGCTTGAAGTTGTCCTCCGGGATCCCATTGATCTTTATCATTCCGCAAACTTGCTCAAAGTTGTCAAGATGCTCCAAAGGGTCCTCCATTGCAAGCCCATGGAACTTGTTGTTCTGCACCATTGAGATGAAGCCTGGCTTGATCTCGAAGTTGTTGTTTTGCACCGGTGGAGGAGTGATTCCAAAACGGTTGTGATGTGTGTTTGGTGCATCACCAGCATCGATGATCCTTGGTGGTCTTGGGGCGTGGTTGGGGTTTCCATTACCCCTACCAACAGCCGCGTGGTGATGTTGACCCTCAGCTTGGTCTTGCTCAGCCATACCCACACACTCAACAAAACCTGGTAGCTCCTCAAAGTCTTGCGCTTGTTGTCTCTCTCTTCTTCGCCTTGCTCTTCCAAGTTGATGAATGTTGTCTAGAGGTTGTAGTAGATTGTTGTCACCTGTAGACCTTAAATTCATGTACCTGAGAAGACAAGCAGTAAGGTAGAGAAATGAGTAACCAAAGTAAAATAAAGGACTTAGTCTTTACTAAGCTCCAAATCCTAATGCTTTCAAATCAAACCCAAGTTGGCAACGGCGCCATTTGATATACAAGATCTTTTCAAGCAAGATTATCAAATCCTAAAGCACAATATGGTTGTAGTATAGGTGCAAGAGGTTTCAATCCAGCCTAGGTTGATGAAAGTCACTAATAATGCAAGAGCAATGCAAAGCTAAGCAGATTCAGGTAAATGGGGGAGAAAATCGATAAAAACTAAATGCAAGAACCAAATGACCGCAAAAACAATTTTAAAAATCCCACTGAGGGGTTAAACAACTAGAAGATGACTTCTAATAGATTAAAATGCAAGACTACTAATTTATAAAAATTGAACTCTAAAGGTAGATAAACAGAGAATTTCTAACAACCTAGAACATTGACTTTTAAAGCTAAAGATGCAAACTTTAAACTAAAGGATGATGATTTAAAAGTTTTGAAAGGCTAAAAAAAGAGGATCTAAGGTTGAGGGTCATATTAAGAAGGTTCAAGATTCAAGCTTGGGTTTTGAAAACATTAGATCTACACATTTTATGTGCTATCTCTAAGCCTTGAGAAACTAAAATAGATTTATCCATGGTGTATGGCATAAACCCCTTCCTCAACCTCTCCTCCTAACCCATGATGTATAGTGGAAAAAGAGGTCGAAGAGCATAAATCATAGATCTCAAAAAGTGGCTTAACTAGCTCCCTAAGCATCCATGGTGTTTGGGAAAGGATGAGCTAGTCTCTTGGATTTGGTTTTAAGAGACTCCTGAATCCTGCTAAGGTAAGGAGATCCCTGAGATCATAAAGATCTTTCCCAAGACTCTCTAAACATTAAGAGCCCAAATCCAAGAAGAGAATAGATTAAGAACAAGAAAAATCCCAAGCTTAAACCCTTTAAACCCTCTTAATCGCCCTAACCTTAAACCCAGAGGAAAACTACTCGCTATACATGATTAAAACCGATGGAAATGCAAAGCAAAGAAAGATAAGCATTATTAACTACTAAGCAAGAAGAGTGATTAAGAAAAATACTTAGATTAAGCAAGATTAAGGTTCAAAAACAAGAAAAGCTTAAAAAGTAGAACAATGGCGGCTAAAGCATAAAAAGATAAGATGGAAAACTAAAACAAGAGGGAGACAATATGCATTGTTCTCTCCCGATCCCAAAATAGGGTAAAACAAGAAAATGGTCCCCTTACTACATGCCAAAAGTGAGCTGTCCGGATAAGGTTCTAGAGATCGACTTGGGTGATCGATCTCTAGCTCGATCTTCTTCGTGGATCGTCTGCCTTTGCTCGATCTTCAAGTCGATTCGGTTGGATGGATCGATTACTTCCTTCGATCTTCTACTCGATCCTAGGATGATCGAGTCCTGAGCTCGATCTGGCTTCTCGTTCTGCATGGCTTAGTCCACGTCCGTACTCACGATCGATCACCTTGGCCGATCTTGGTCTAGATCCTCCTTCTTGAAACGACTTGAGTCACTCGATCTTCTGTTCGATCTCATCTAGCTCGACCTGCCTAGCTCGATCCCAGTTCCTTTGCTGAATGGCTGAGTTCTTCCAAGTGTCCACAGGCTCCTCTTCGATCCTTAGCATGTCCACGCAACCTCCACTTCTCCAGTGTGTCCAAAACAACCTGAATATGATGCAAGAATGCAAGAAATATGCAAATGCTAATGCAAAATGCACTTAAGACCAAAAATGAGACAAATGGTGCAAACTAGCATAAAATGTAAGATGAATGCATGAAAAACTACTCTAAATGCATGCCGTATATGCGAAATATATGAGTATATCAGAAAGCTATTCAGATCATATACAACTTTCAGGAAGAACGTGGAGCTTGAATATGAGTGGAGAGGCTTCGTCCGGACCGATCTTCAACTCGCATCATGGTGAAGTGAACAAAGAAAATTATGTGGGACCCCGGTGCAGCTTCTAACCAGCTTAGCTTCGTTCTTTTTGCATATTATTTTGACTCCAGATGATCCTACGTACTCCAATAAGTGTCCTTAGCCCCAAAAACACCTGAAATGCACCTCAAACATGCAAATGTATGCATTCTTAATCTAAATGCATTCATGGCTACTTCTATATGTAAATGGGACTAAAATAATAAGAAATAATGCAAGAACAAGAGAAAAATGTATAAAATGTATCCTAAAACACTACAATATAGCGAGCTATCAACACCCCCACACTTAGTCTTTGCTTGCCCTCAAACAAATAAAAGATCAAGCATGGTGATGAGGTTTTAATATTGGAACTTATCATTAAAATGCTAACAATGAATCAAAATGATGTTCATGTTTCTATTGCTAAAGTACTGTTGATGGAAACTTACTCTAAATGCTTAGTCAAACTTTTCATAAAATGAAAATGATTCTCAAGTTATCAATCTACACAAGCTCTTATATCACTTAACCTTTTTAACATTCATTAAACAAGTAACCAATAGATCAAGTTTATGCAAATCAAGAAAAGACATTTGGTTTAAAGGGGGTAAGGTTATGAGATGAAAATGATCTCATGAATATTGGGTTCAAATAAATAGGGGATCTCTCATATGACATGAGTCTATCTTAGGCAAAATGCTACAGGTAAAAGCACACCTATGCATGCAAAGCTCTCTTCTACCCTTTTCCCAGAGATGATCCTAGTTAAGTCTAAGTCCCAAGATAAACCTCTAAATCTACCATCTCCCATAGCTCTTTTAATCTTTCTCTTTCTTCAAATGTGGGGAACTTCTTCTTCTTTTAATTGTGTGGCTGACGTCTTTTATAACTTGCTCTCCTTTGTTGTATAGGGGCCATTTTTCTTCACCTTTTGGTGGAATTGCTTGGTCTGATTTTTTTCTTTTGGATGAACTTTGTTAGCTTGTTGTTGCTGGCGCCTTTTCTCCTTTATACTTAGAACCTTTTCTTTTGTCACTTAACCACCAAATACATTTATCTTCCCCACAATGTCTTTTTCTTCATAAAACCATTCCCACTCTTCTTCTCTTCTCAAGAGATACAAACATTTAAAGCTTAAACCACTTAAATATACCCTTTCCCAAAACTCCTAACCTAGTATTAAGCTCAAAATGCAAGCTGATGTCTACAAGAGAGCTCCTCCTTGCCAGCCTTATTCCTAACACTTTTTGCCAAGATAAGTTCGAAAATGATAATGCAAGGCCTCACAAACTCTCACAATAGTGTTTGGGTTTAGGAGGAATGATTGGTTCAAGGTATGGTTAGCTGTCCCTTGACGATGAGGATCAGCTACTTGGATCAACAAGAGTGGTGAAAAGGAAGAAGATGATCCACATATGTATATTGGTAGCCATGTGATCTTTTTCATTGCACAAACAAGATAATTTAAGTTCAAATTAAGGTTTCACTTATATAAAAGTCAAGATCAAATCAAGCAAGCTTTAACTTCAAATAAGAGTTTCAAAATCATAAATTCCAAGAGTAGTTCAGCTTTAATTCAAGTGCTTCATCAAATGAATCAAAGAACTAGGAACAAGAGCATCATTTTCATAAATCACTAGCATCTTCAAATATTTACTATCATTATCCCCACTTTAAACAAGCAAGCTACAACCTAAGTGAATGCATGAAGTCTAAATCCTATATGAATGCACATAAATACTCTGTTTTTAAGAAATCAATTTTCGAAAATTTTCAAATTTTTAGTGATTTTCTATGCCTTTAGTGCAATGCATGGTTCTCTAGTTATATGTAAATGCAGCTGTGATGAGAATTCAGAATGTTAGTCCAAGAAAACCCTCCCCCACACTTAGAACACACAGTCCTCTGTGTATTATAAATGCAAAAGGAGGCAAAAGGGAGGTGTGTACTTGCACTAGAGATTGGAGGGGTCGAGGATGGACATTCATCACAATGTAAAAGGCCAGTGGAGACCATGGGGCAGTGCCATCCTTTCAATCCTAGTGTTTTGAAATGCATTTTTCTGTATCGAGCTGGGCCTCGGATGTTCTCCTTGTTGTGCATCCCCGATATGATCACCTTACTGTATATTGTCTTACTGTAATCGATGTATCCTTCTAACCATGGACAGACTTGAAACTTCTACCATTCGAAATCTTACTCCATCCTCTACATCTTTGTTGAAGAACTCGGAGACTGAATCGGATCGGAAAGCCTCAGTTCTGGTCGATCAATCAGACGATCATAATCTGTCCTGCATCTGTTTGGGCCTTGGATGTTCTGATCGATGTGCATGCCCGATATGATCACCATCGGGCAGGCCCTTTGAGTTTTTTTCTCGATGTGGCACCTCGGTATGATTGCAATCGTGCATCTAGCTCGACATACGGACTGCGTCTTCCCCGAGATAAACTGCATCGGGCAGAGTTTACAGAGGTTCTGCTTGATATGGTACCCCGATGCAGAAACAGAGCTTTAGTTTTCTTGGATTTTCCACATTGTCTGACCAACTCAACTACTCTTTCCAACCTGAAATCACTTAACAAACATATCAAAAGCAAAAGAAAGCATATTTACATAGATAGGCATGAGATTACCTTCCAAGTGTGCTTTGTTTAAGGTCTCTTAGCTTGACCGTTCTTTGCTTGGCTATGTGGGAACATCAAGGAGACTAAGTGTTGTCTCTTTCTTCAGTACCTTTGAGGCTAAGTATGGCTTGACCTTTGCGTTGTTTTGAAGCACCAAGTCCCCTGGTTTAAATTCCTTGTGCACTAAGCGCCAAGCACATCTCTTGAGTACCCTTAGTCTTTTGGGAGGTGGCTTGAGGTCATCATCTTCATTATCCGGGCCTGACCTGCCATCCCCAGTCTTACTAGCCTCTTAATTCACCGAGCTCACCACTTAACTTCTTAGTTAAACAAACGGCTTGTGGTGTATGTCTAACTTGTTCCTCTTCAACAGCCGTGTATAGTTTGAAGTTTCTTCATACAAGCACTTCCCTGGTTCCTTAGTCAACACCATGCTCAAATGATCTTTTGTGTTCAAATCCTCGTCATCTTTAGCATCAACTCAGAACACTTGTCCTTCTATTGTTGGCTTCTTCATGGCCTCATGAATGTCATACTTGAGAACCATGTCTTTACCCAAATGCAGCTCTATCTTTCCTCCCTTGACATCTATCACTGCACCAGCTGTAGCAAGGAAGGGTCTACCGAGTATCAGAGGATCTGGTGGTTCAGCAGCAAGCTCTAACACAACAAAATCTGTTGGCGCTTCACAACTCCCAACACGAACAGGGAGGTTTTTAAGCAGTCCAATAGGGTGTCTAACAGAACGATCAGCTAGCACAAGAGATATCCTGCATGGTCTGAAGCTTGTGAATCCTAAGTGTTTTGCAGTAGAAAGGGGCGTGAGACTCACGCTTGCTCTAAGATCACACAAGCAGTTGTTGAATGTGAGAGGTCCTATGAATCATGGTAAAGTGAAGCATCCAGGGTCTCCTAGCTTCTCAGGTGGAGGTGTTTGCTGTATAATAGCATTAACTTTCTGTGTAAGAACAACCACTCCATGCATCTCTTGTTGTCTCTCTACAACCGCATCCTTCAAGAACTTTTGATATTGAGGTATAAGTGTAAATGCATCAAGCAAGGGCGTAGTCAGCTCCACCTCTTTCATTTGTTTTTCAAAAAGCTGCTTGTATTTCTCCACTAACTGTTTCTTGATCCATCCTGGAAAGGGAAGTGGTGGCTTGCAAGGAGGAGGAACAAAAACAGGTTCCTTTCTTGTAGGATGTATGGCTTCTCTTGGTGCTTCATCAACCACTTGTTTTCCTTTCCTCACACGCTCTGCTTCAGCTCTCTTTTCCATTTCTGATTCAGCTTCGACCTCTTCTTCATGAGTTTCAAGAGACACCCCACCACCCCCCCCCCCCCCCCCCCCCCCCCCCCCCCCCCCCCCCCCCCCCCCCCACTTTGCTTTTGAATGTCCACATGGAGAGGTTTTGGTGCTACAAAACCTTGTAGCTGTTTATCATTCCTAGTAGTGATTTCTTGCATATCTGGTGGTGGTTGTTGTTGAACTTTTGTAGAGGAGACCTGATTGGCTTTAAGCATAGCAAGCTCATCACTAACTCTCTAAAACTTATGTATAATCTCAGCATGCATCTCTATTGTACTCTTTTGATTAGCAAGCATCTCCATTGTGTTTCTTTTGATGAGCAGCCTTTAACTCCCTAGTACTCTGTGTGTGAGCAGCAAGTAACTGCTCAAGCAGTTTAGCTGTGGATGTATCAGGCATAGATGGTGTTGTAGGTAAGGACTAGAGAAATCCTGAGCTGGTGAAGGTGCTACCGGATGTTCCATATATTCTGTTGTGTACATAGTCTCTTGTAGCGCTTCATAGGAAGGTGTAATGCTATGGTGTTGTTGAAGGGGAACACCAAGCTGGTTGTATACTGGAGCATTCTCCTTTGTGGTCACCTGAGGATTGTAAGCATTGTGTCTGTCATAGCTTAGATCCTTGCAAGGCTCATGATGAACAGTCTCTTGTTGCTGCACATAGTAGGTTTCAGCTTCTAAATTGTAAGCATGTCCAAGAGCTGATGTCTTCTCCTTAGTCTTTGGTGATTGATTTAGAGATTGCTCAATCAACAAGTCTCTAGCTTAGCACTGAGTGCTAACATATCCTGCTTTGTTTGGTGAAGTGAGGCTTCAGGATTCTTCTTGTAGCTGTCTTCTTGCTCATCCGCATAATCACCATTACTCAAGGCGAGGTTTTCAATCAGCTGCAAGCCATCTTCAACCTTTGGTCCCAGGAAATGTCCATTGCTGGCTGTGTCTTGCAACATCTTGAACCGTGGTGATACTCCTCTGTAAAACGTGCTGAGCAATGACTCTGTTGAGAAATCATGGTGAGGGCAGCGCAATGTATAACTCTGAAACCTTTCCCATGCTGAACAGAATGGTTCATCTTGTGATTGTGTGAAACCTGATATGTTCTGCCTTAGAGTAGCTGTCCTGGTAGAAGAGTAAAACTTTGCAAGAAACACTATTTTCCAATCATCCTAAGAACATATTGATCCACAAGGCAAAGATCTTTCCCACAAATGTGCATGATCACCAAGAGAGAATGGAAATAACCTCAGTTTGAAGCCATCTTCTGTGATACCACTGATCCTCTGTAAACTGCAAAGACTCTCAAAGCAGTCAAAGTGATCAAGCGGATCCTCCGTCGGTGTACCATTGAAGCGGTTGGCTTGAACCATTGCAATCACACTACTCTTGATCTCTAAGTGATGCACTTGTGATGGTGGAGGAAGTATACCTCTGCGTCTAATATGAAGGTAAGGAGCATCATGAGAACAAATGTGATGTGCTCTTCTAGCAATCTGAGGCACTGCCTATGTAACCTCTGAACTGGAGCTTCCTCTCAGAGCTGAGCTTGATGAGCAGTTCGTAGTGGTTTGGATTAGACATGGTACCTGAGAAAACAGAGCAATAAAGGTAAACTAATTAGTAATGTAATAGGTGATGTGAGCGTTTGCAGATGATAAAAAGAACTTGAGGCTTCAGTATCAAACTAAGTTAAAAACGGGGAGACTGAAGATGCAGGTTATGTGAGCTGTCAGAGAGATGATTAGGAGGTGCATTAGACGCAATATCATACGTGGCATCATAAGGCAGCAATTTTATGGAAAGTATATATATTCTTGAAGATATTATTGACTACGAGTTAGATGTTTTACTTGGAGATAAAGCACAAAGAAAAAAGATATCTGAAGATATGTAGAAGGTTTAATGAAAAAAAGGAATATTAGGTTGATTGGGATTAATCAAAAAGAAATATTTCCTCTGGGGTTTAGAAAAGTGATATATCATGGTTTTTATGGTTTTTAACAATGGTATAAGTCCTATTTATTGAGTTTTTTTGGTCTTTTTAGAGTCCTAATAGAGTCTTTACAGGTTATTGCATGCTTGGAGCACAATTGGAGGTTTTAGGGCATTCTGGATCAAAGCAAGAGTTCTTTCTGAATGAAGCAACATGAAGGCATGATATTGCACTGGTGACGATCGTCACCACTTAATGGGTGACGCTTGTCACCCACATATGAGGAGCAGCCGCACGTTTTATTAAAAGATGGAGGAAGATTTGCATTTTTGGCCCATAAGTTTATTTATTTATAAAAGTGTCCCACTCGTGTTTTAGCTAGTATATTAGGTTTTTCAGCCACTTTTTTTGCTTCTATCTGATTTTCTAGAGAGCTTTTGAGAGAGATTGATTTTAGAGCATTGAGGGAGACAAATCCTGTACTCTTTTAGAGAAGATTTCGAACCCTTGTATCTCTACTTTTTATCTATTTTATGCAGTATTATTCAGCTATGTTTTGTTCATTCATATCCATGTCTGAGTAATCTGCCAGTTAGGTTAGGATGATTTAAAGGTTGATGAAGAATTTGTAGAATTGCTAAACTGTTAGGAAAATCCATTGGTTCAATTGTTCACAAAACTTCTAAGCCAAATCTCTTTGCACTAAGTTATTTTGCTCATCTAATACTAGTTCAGGTGATTAATAATGCTCTCACATCTATCAAACAACCTAGAGTTTCGAAATCCAGATGATGTATCTAAGAAATCGATATAAATGCAAGCACATATGAAGAACCAATGGATTTTCCTAATAGTTTAGCAATTCTACAAACTCTTCTTCAACCTTTGAAAAGCCCTAACTTAACGAACAAACTACTCAGACATGGTGATTTGAGAAAACATCATGATTAGAATAGATTGCATAAAAGAAATAAGAAATAGAAAGTAAAGGAGTTCAAAATCTGCTCTGAAAGAGTGATTTGTCTCTCCAAAAGCTCTGCTACAAATCTCTCTCTAAAGCTCTCAAAAAAAATAAGATACAGGATATCTGCCAAAAAAATGGCTGAACAACCTAATATACAAGCTAAAACACGATCTGGGGCCTTTTTGTAAATACTAAAACTTTTGGGCCAAAACTGCAAATAATGCTCCTTCTTTATGAAACCAGCCACGACTCCTTCCTCTAGGGGTGACGAGCGTCACCAGCTTAGTGACGAGCGTCACCCAAATGCATACTTTCATCTCCGAGCTGGACACTTCGTGGCTTCAACTTGCAATGCTCCAAAAAGCTTCAATATCTCCAATTATGCTCCAGACATGCTATAACCTGCAAAGACTCTACTAGGACTCTAAAAAAACCAAAAAGACTCAATAAAAAGGACTTATATCATGGTTAAAAACCATAAAAACCATGATATATCAGAGAGATTGAAAACCGGGAAGACCAAAACTCTATAAGACGCCTTGCATAAAGCGACCGATTATATCAGGCTCGAAGAAGATAGGACAGCCAAGGCCAAAGCTAACCTGGCCGATCAAAAATCTTCAGGCGAAAAGAAACCTCGATCGTCGCATCAGGATAGCTACCAGGAACCCCGACAGCACTATGACAAGGATGACAAGAGCCGCAAGAGCATCAACGCAGTTGGACGGCAGACGAAGTGGAATACTTGGGATCGTCTAAGCGCCAAAGATCCAGATAGCAAGAAGCCGTGGTGCAAATATCACAAGGCGCACGGCCATCACATCGACGATTGTCGTACTCTCCCGGCCCTCTTGCGGAAGGCGTGGGAAGCTGGTGAATGCAGCATACCGGAGCCCCGGAATCTTGCTTGATAATCTGATGATGATCATGACAGACGACCTGACAGCGATCGAGATAGAAGATCCGATGCCGACCGTCCATCCTCCAAGCATGAAGGGAAGGAAACAAAATGTGACCGTGAAGACGACCACACACCCCTAACTTCGCCTCGACGACGGATCAACATGATTATGGGAGGACTCCTTTCATGCACTGATTCCATTATTTCGATCAAACGGCAACAAACTTCTCTCCTTCATGGACGTGTTCTCAGGATACAACCAGATTCTCATGAATCCGGACAATAGTGAAAAGACCGCCTTCATCACGGATTGAGGAACGTATTGCTACAAGGTCATGCCATTCGTTTTGAAGAACGCAGGAGCCACCTATCAGCGCCTCGTCAACAGGATGTTCGCCGACCAGCTCGAGAAGACAATGGAGGTGTACATTGACGATATGCTCTTCAAATCGGCTAAAGCAGCCGATCACATCGTTCATCTCCGCGAATGCTTTCTGATACATAACAAGTACGGCATGAAACTCAACCCTGCGAAGTGCACCTTTGCAGTCACATAGGGAGAATTCTTAGGGTTTTGGTCACTCAGCGCGGAATCAAAGCCAATCTCAAACAGATCTCCGCGATCTTGGAATTGCCATCGCCATGGAACCCTCGCGAGGTTCAACGATTGACTGGAAGGATAACCGCGTTAAATCGATTCATATCGCGCTCAATCGACAAATGCCTGCCCTTCTATCAACTCCTCTGCGGTAACAAGCGTTTTGAGTGGGAAGAAAAATGTGAAGATGCGTTCATATACTTGTCAACGCCTCCGATCCTGGCTAAGCCAGAACACGGAGACACCTTGCTACTCTATATCGCAGTCTCCAGTGCGGCGGTCAGCGGCGTTCTAGTCCGGGAGGATCACAGAGAACAGAAGCCGATCTTCTACTTCAGCAAGACTTTGGATGGTGCTGAGACTCGCTACCCGACCTTAGAGAAGCACGCTCTCGCGGTGGTTGTCGCTTCAAGGAAGTTACGTCCATATTTCCAGTCTCACTCCATAGCCGTTCTGACCAGCCAACCTCTTCGTTTGATCCTGCACAGCCCGGCGCATGACAAAATGGGCTATCGAGCTATTCGAGTTCGACATTGAATACCGACCACGTACTTCCACAAAATCCCAAGTCCTGGCAGATTTTCTTATCGAACTATCGCCTGAACTCCTAAATGCCGATCTGAAAAATTTGGAAACATGGACTCTCCATGTGGACGGAGCATCATCTCGTTTAGGAGCTGGGATCGGCATCTTATTAGAACCCCCCCCCCCCCCCCCCACCCCCCACCGGAGAACTTCTCGAACAATGCTTATGTTTGGAGTTTAATGCGTCCAACAACAAGGCCGAATACGAAGCGTTGATCGTAGGCCTTCGTCTGGCTCGAGGAATGAATATCAAACACATCCGGGCTTTCAGCAATTCTCAGCTCGTCGCAAAACAGTTCAGTGGAGAATATGACGCGAAGGACGATAGAATGGACGCCTACCTAAAGCTGGTGAAACAGTTGGCTGCAGAATTCACAACATTCGAGCTACATCAAATCAACCGATCTGCTAACACTAGTGTCGATGCCTTAGCTGCTATAGCGTCGAAAAGAGATTCGACCCTGCGGAGAACTATCCTGGTCCAAAGGATAGCCCAACCCAGCATTACCCCGTTCCAAGAGGTTCTCCAGATTACGCCCGACGAAGATACCAACGTTCATGCAGGAGTCACCGCTGAACAGCCTTCAACGGATTGGTGAACCGAGATCCGACGCTTTCTCGAAACTGGTGAATTATCGGCCGAGAAGTGGGCAGCTCGGCGTATTCGAGCTCGCAGTGCTAAGTACGTGGTCATCGATGGCGCTTTGTACCGTTGGACCGAATCGGGTGTATTACTCACCTGTCTAAACGGCGACGAAGTGCAGCGATGCATCAAAGATATTCACGATGGTGCAGGAGGAAATCACTCCAGCGGACGATCTCTCACCCTCAAGATCAAGAAACACGGTTTCTTATGGCCGACCATGCAGGAGGATTGTATCCAGTATGCTCGAAAGTGCGAGTATTGCCAGCATCACGCCCCGATGATTCACCAACCTACCGAATTCCTAACATCGGCGGTTCCACTGTATCCCTACATGCGCTGGGCTATGGACTCCGTTGGACCAACGATTTCGTCACGTCAGCGCAAACACATACTCATTAGGACCGATTATTTCACTAAATGGGTCGAAGCCGAAGCGTCTGCCGAATCACCACGACCGACGTGCAAAACATCGTCTGGAGAAATATCATATGTCGACACGGTCTCCCTTACGAAATCGTTTGCGACAACAGGTCGGCCTTCGTCTCAAAGAAGTTCGAAGACTTTTGCGCAAAATGGAAGATTCGCCTCAACAAGTCTACTCCTCGACATCAACAAGGGAACGGACAAGCAGAAGCTACTAACAAGACTATCCTGGATGGCATTAAGAAGCGCCTTAATGCCAAGAAAGGTTTTTGGGCGGACGAGTTGGACGGCGTACTGTGGTCTCATCGCACAACTCGCGAACAGCAACCGGGAAAACTCCTTTTTCACTCGCATACGGATGTGAAACCATGGTCCCAGCAGAGATCAATGTCGGCAGTCTACAACGCAGAGTACTCCCGACTTCCTTTCCCTAAACGAAGCGATGCTGATCGATAACCTTGACACCCTCGAGGAAACGCGCGATCAAGCCCTGCTCCGAATGCAGAACTACCAAAATCAGGAAGCTCGATACTACAACAAGAAGGTGCATAACCGACATTTCGACAAACGCGACCTCGTCCTTCGAAAGATCTACAAAAATACCAAAGAAGACAACGCAGGGAAGCTTGGAGCAAACTAGGAAGGCCCGTATGTCATCACAAATGTGGTCAAGCCGGGTGTTTACCGGCTCGAAGCAATGGATGGCAAATTGGTCATGCGGGCTTGGAACTCTCTAAGCCTTAAACGGTACTACAGTTATATCGGCATCTTCTTGAGGTCGGCAGTTTAAAAAAAAAAAAAGAGGGAATAGTTCCCATGAACTACAAAGCGGTTTGATCTCTGAAAGGGGTATGTAGGCAACCTGTCTTCGGATGGCGTAACTGCTCCCCTTCCTAAAACGGGGGAGGGGGTGGGGGGAGGAACTTCTAATAGTTTTCATATTTCGAGTCTTCCTCGATTTGTAAGTCTTTGCCTTAAATCAATAAAATTAAAATTTTCTGAAAATATCGTGTCACTTTCACATCGGCATCCTGGCTAGATGCTCGATTCACCTAAAGCTAAAGTCTGATCCACTTTAGCTAGACAACTTCAAGCCAAGTCCGTCTTGCATCTTACAGTTTTACCTGTTTCAATGAATCCGAGCCATGTGTTGTTATCAGCCAAGTCAGTCTTGCATCTGCATTCGACTCGGATACATCTAAGTGGTACCGATGAAATAACGTTGACCTGAATCGCACATCGAGTATTCACACTTAGAAAATAAGTGGTACGAACAATCATAAGCCGGGCTTCCCGCACGTTCGTATTCACACTTTTCTAAAAAGCCAAATTCCGCTCTGCAATTCTTGAGTCATGCGAAACTACTAAGCCGACCTGGTCGCATTTCGTATTCGACTCAAGGAAAATTTCTAAGTATGGAATACATGCCGATCCCTTTCGCTTATTCACTTTGTACTTAGAAATTAAATTGCATAAACAGTTAAGCCGATATCGAATCGTAGTTTTATGTTCAGATTTTCAAAAAAGACTACTTTTCATTAATTAAAAACGCCAAAATTGGCTGATAGGATTACATCGAACAATACAAATACTTAGCAAAAAAAAATATATAGAAGGAAATCTATTCGTCGCCCTCGGCTTCTTCCTGGATTTCTCCTTTTTCTTGCTCGGCCTCTTGACTGTTTGGCTGGCCGGCATCTTGATCATCCTGATCGGCCTCCCGTCCTTCCTCATGATCGTCTCTCTCGGGAGACATAGCTTCCTCTGGCTCTGGCTCTTTCTCTTGCTCGGCTCCTTCCAGAGACTTAGCCACATTAGACGGAGCATTACTGGGAGCCTCCAGGAAGACTTCCGCCTCCCGAATTTGAAGCTCGTCGGCTGTGAAATTGATATCCTCAAAGGCTTCTAGATACGCCTTACTCTCAGTAATCATCTTCTCCACATTCTCATCCACCAAGGCCGGAAAGTCGTAGCCTTGCTTGCGGACGATGCTAAGCACCCGTTTAGCCCCCACCCACTGAGCTGCGGTCGAGATGAATTCTTCCGTCTTTCCCTTCCGAGAGAGAGACTCTTTCACCTTGGCGACCAAATCAGCATAGTGATTGTTTACTGCCACGGCTGTACGCTTGGCCACTTCTTGCCCAAAAGCAATTTTCTCTTCCTGGGCGGCCTTCTGCTCGGCCTCGAGCTTTCTCTGCGAGTCCGCCCTTTCTTTCTTAATCTGTTTGACTGCTCGGCTAAGCAGTTTACTTTTTTCCGCATCATCAGCTCGAACTTTTGCCAGATCCTCTGCAGATCTTTGGAGCACATCTTCCAGCTCTGCACTCTTTTTCTGTTCGGCCTCAAGGGCTTCCTTGACTCTCTCTATTTCGGCCAGATCGACCAGGCACTTCTTCGCATCCTGATCGTACTCATGCATCACGGTCAATGTCGTGCTCAAGGCTTACACGCAAAACAATAAAATTAGTGTTCGAGATCGACCACACACACACAAAGAGATTTAGGAAGTTACCTTTACCTTAGCTTGGTCATGCGCAAAACGCGCAATTGCATCACTGCGAATAAAGCCACGGGGATCCGTCGGGGAACTCGCCGGTTGATCCCTCAATCGGAGGAAGTAATCCAGACAAGACACTGAATCGTGTACTATCGGACTATTCCCCCGATAGTCGTACGAGAATCTGAAAGGATGAAGTTCTCGCTCGGTTTGGGATCTCTTTGATACTTGCGAGCCCTCGGGAAGCTCTTCTGGACCCCGCTTCTTCGAGTTTGTAGGGCTGTCTTCCCTGCAGCCATCCTCTTCATCGAACTCGCGAACTTGAGCGTCCTCGGTTCTTCTTTCTTCCTGCTTGGCTTTCTTTCGAGCCATCTCCGCTTTCTTAGCTGCTCTCCTTTCAGCAGCCTTTTTGGCCTTGGCTGCATCTTCCTCATCCTTTTGGTCGGCCTCCTTCTGAGCCCTCTGATCGGCCGCCTCCGTAGCTTTCTCCAAATTACCTTCGGAGGCAGATACAACCAGTATGGAATTCTCGGCTTCCCTAACTCCTGGAGACCCGAAGGCAGACTCCAGGTCGGCTGACAGATCTTTGAACGATATGGATCTCATCTTCTCCGGTCGGCGAGAATGACGTTGAAGCGCAACTGGAGAAACTAAAGAAAAATTAGGCCGACTAGAAAATCATTGAATATACAACGAGCCTTAGCGAATCGAACTAACCTCTAGTCCTGACAATCTTCTCTTCCGTGATCTCAGGCCAGGTAATAGCACTAATCGTCGAGAACCGTTTGGAGATTGCGTTAATATCAAGAGGATCGTCTACAAAAGGGAAGGGCCTATTTCCTGTAAAATAAAAGACGAGTTGGTTAGCAAGTAAAGATAGCAAAATCGATCCATATTTCACATTGGTCATGTCTCTACCCATGACCTCCGCCCATTTCGTTCGGATCGGGATATCCTGGTCGGCGACGGAGAACTCGTTGATTAAAACGAAGAAGTATCGATCCCTCCAGTCTGCCACCTTCGTTTTATGACCGCCAGTCACAATATTGTACCACGTCTTCATACTCGTGTAGTATGAACTCCGGTTTCTTAAATTCGCCTTCGTGCGCCTGATGTTTGTCATCGCATCGAACGCAGCTCGAGTCAGTAGAATGTCGTGCTTGATCGACATCACCAACATGCTGACGATCAGGCGTATCGTCGCATGTGTAAACTGGCAGATCAGCATTTCTTTGCGATCAGCAAACTCAAGAAGCAGCCTCGGAAGCGGGAACCAAAGATGAAAATCTTGAAAAACCACTCCTAGAAACAGAGCAATCCTCGAGGAGTATCCCACGGCCGTTCTGACGGGCTCGGGACTATGAAAATCACCTCTGGGCCGATATCACACTCCTCTTTTAGTGTCACCAGGGACTCCATGGTCGACTTGGTCGGCATCACCCCCATGGCATTATCGCAGGTCGGCTTAATCACCTTCTCACCCTTTCGCTTCTTAGCCTTCTTCACAAGAGGATTCATGTCGATTATACCGAACTGGTTGACTTCTTCTTCCGCAATGATGGCATTCAGCTCATCCAAGATATCCATCTCGTTAGATCCGCCTCTCACGTCGGCCTCGTCTCGTAACTCGAGAATCTCAAACTCCAATCTGGAAGAAGCCTCACCAGATCTACCTATAAACCCGACCTGATCGGCGTGAAATATATCAGCCGTCGCCTGCTGATTCTATGCCCTTACGGGACGAAAAAAAGGAGCAAAATGGAGAAGAAGAAAAGAGAATAAGAAAACCGAAGGAGAAAAAGGAGAATGAGAAGAACAAAATTAGATTAAGGAGGAGAAGAAGAAAAGATGAAGAAGAAGGAGTAGAATAAGAAGAAGGGATGGATGAGAATAAGAGTGGATGAAAAGGAATAATAATAGAGAAAAAGAAGGAGAAAAAAAAATAAGAAAAGGAGAAGAATGGGGAGAAGTGATGAAGAAGAAAAGGAAACGAATTGAGAAGAAGAGATAACAAAAAGGGAAGAAGAAGAAGAAAAATAAAGGAGAAGTGATGAAGAAAAACCACAGAGAGGAAGAAGAACAGCAGAAAAGATGGAAAAAAAAAAACATAAAAGAAGAATGGAGAAGAACAAGAATGGATGAAGAAGAAGAAGGCATTTATGAGGAAGAACAATGAATGAGAAGGATGATAAGGGATGAATGGATGGAGGAGAAGACGAAGGAGTAACCAAGTGTTGTTAGCTCGACTGGTAAAAAGTCCTAGGCAAATCTTAGAGGTCATATGATCGAGTGACGCTTGTGATGAAACTAATATTGCATTACGTGGTTTGGGCCTTCAGAGATTGCAGGCTTCAACCCAGAACCTTATGGTAATACAAAAAAAGGAAGAAGGAGCAAAACGGAGAAGAAGAAAAGATAAAGACGAAGGGATTAAGAAAAAGAAGCAGGAGAAACAGAAAAAGAAGAAAGAATTGTCGGGGTCGGTTTCCATCATGACGATATCAATAAATAAAAGGCTAAGTAAGGAAATGAGCATAGGTAAGCCAGAGAGGTGATAAGCCGGACTGGCAAGCCAAACCGGTGAACCGCCGAGCAGAAACAACGAGCCGGGTCAATAGAGACGAATTAAACCATTCATGTCCGTCGAACGGGATAGGTGGACCAGACCAACAGAATAAACCAAACCGATGAGTAGAGGTCGGTAAAAATGTGCCAAATCCCAGACTGAGCCAAACTGTTTAGTTGTCAAACCAGAGAGATGTGTCGAGCCGGAGAGACGGGACGAATCGGCCAATAGAACCGAACCAACAAAATTAACCAAGTGGGAACCGAGCCATTTCTCTGATGGGCCTAGGCGATGATGAACGAGGCCCAATATGAAGCAATAAATATACGAGCCAAGTCATAAGCCCAAGAAGACATCTAAAAGCAGAATTTGCCTTAGTAGGACTTAGCCTTGCGGAAGAGGGCTCCGTAAAAGAGAAAAAGAAGGAAATCTATGACTATATTCACCGAGATTCCCGCTTAAGGTTGTAGAGAGATATGTATAAATATGAGACATAATCTATTAATGGTATGCAGCTTTTTCACGTTTAGACATAATCTATTAATGTCTAAGGGATTGAATAGTATGCAGCTTTTTCACGTTTTCACGTTTTAAAAATATGATTCTACTAAATGCATATCATTCATAATATCAAACATTGAATGATAAAAAGTAAAAATCAACACGCTATTTTTCGAATCATCCTGCACGTTTTAAATTTATAATTAGGTTAAAAAAAAAATTATTCATCTAATAGATACTAGCTTTTGAGCGTTTTAAGTTTATTTTAATAAAAATAGTGTAATTGTTTTTGTAAAGAGATATATTTGATTTGATTTAAAATAGGAATTGAAATCACAGAGGACCTGCGAAGAACGTACGAAGACAAGTGTACGAAGCGGTGAACATGTTTTGGCAACCAAGAAATTAAATTGAAGGTGACAAAATTCCTCAATAATGAATTTGTCTTTGATAAAGCAGGACTACGAAGAGCACGGATTTTCTTGGAGACTATTGATTTTGTATTGGTAATTGGAGACATAATTTGTATTTATGTGGGGAAAGGATTATCTAATAATAGTATCGATGAAATTGAGAAAATGATTAAGTAATAAAAGAAGATTAAATAGATAACAAAGTTGGAAAAAAAAACAGGAAAAACAGGAAGAAAAAGCTACAGAAAAAAAAAATTAACTATTATTTGAGAAGCATTTTTAATGTAAAAGTCTAATGTGTCATCACTTTACCGAAAGTTAGTATAAATTTCCTAAAACAAACGAAATATTTTGATTGATTGAATTATAATTAAATAAATTATAAAATTATAAAATTATAACATATATACACTAGATTATAACACTAAAAATAATTATTATAATTAACAGAAAATAATAATTACTATGATTTTAATTTTTTTAACATATATTCATAATATATTGCATAAAATCTGATTACAAAAATTTTACAATCAATATATATTTTATATTTTTATATAGAAAAATAATACTCTCTCTCTATTTTAAAATGTAAATTATTTTGGCTAAAACACACATATTAAGACATATTTTACTTTTTATCTTCCCTAAAAATCAATCATTATTTTGCAACTAAAAAGATGAATAGTTCATGTTTGTTTTTTTGCTTTCCAACTTTTTAGATTAAATATTATTATTTTTTGCCTAGAATCTGTAAAACAACTTATATTTTGAAACAAACTAAATCTCTAAAACAACTTATATTTTGAAATAGAGGGAGTAATGAATTATCCAATAAGATAGTATATATGCTATATATTAATAATGTCGGGAGTATAATATATTATTATTTGTATATAATTTTTTAACATTTTTATATTATTGTTTTCTGGAATTTGCATAGCTTACATTACCATCTCATTTTATCTCTTATCTTTTTTTAAATAAATTAAAATTTTATATCATACTCATATATAGTCACAAAACAAAAAAGTTTCAAAAGACACAAAACGATTTGAAATGTTTATGTGATTATTGTTAAACACTAAAACTGTATATGTATAAAAACGTAACGCTTACATAATAAGTTTTCTAAATGCACAAAATGATTTAAAATGTTTGTGTGATTGTTGTTAAACACTAAAACTGTATACGTATAAAAACATAACGCTTACATAATGTATAAAAAATTAATCAATACTTAAATATTACAACTAATTATGTCTATAAAAAATTATACTTGTATATGCGTGCGGACTAACCATAAAAATTAAATACATTATTATATATTTTAATATTTTTGGTTTATTTCGTTATCATATTTACAGTTTTTATCGAATCAAGTATTTTAAAAATCTGGGTTAATGTTTTTATATCTCCAATTTCTATTGAAATCTATAATATTTTTTAATTAGTTTATTGTTATTTTTATTATTAAATGTTTATATAATGTTATTATTAATATATAATTAATTATATAAAAATAAAATATCTTTAATATATAATATTAATCATGTATTTGACATATAAAGTATTTTATCGCTTGCACACAGTGCAGACCGATCACCTAGTACTAAGTAAAAATAAAAAAATTAAATATGAATAAAGAACAAAAGTTTATATTACATGTGAATGTATTCCAATTATATAGCAAGAATTATGAACCAGAAATGGAATAAAAAGTGACGGAATTAGATGAAAAATTATTTTAAAAAAATAAAAATATGAATAAAAACAAAAAACAAAGAATAATAAAAATCATTTTATTTTATTTTATATTTTTAAAGTATTTTAAGTTTTGTGTATATTTTATTTTTTGCTACATATAATTTCCCAAACCTATTAAACATTTTTTCAGAAACTAAATTTTTTTATAAATATATTACAGAACATGTCAATCATTTATTTATTATAAATAATATATATTATTCTTAATTAATTTTTATCAAAATTCTAATGCTTGCACATATGTGTAGGCTAACCACCTAGTACTAAGTAAAAATAGAAAATTAAATATGAAGATGAAGATAGGACAAATATAAAACATAAGAATCAGAAATCAGAAAAAACAATAACAATAAAAGAGTGAGAAGAATTGAGAAAATAGAAAAATTAAAAGAAAGGAAAGAATATATGTTAGAAAAATGTGATTAAGATGAAATTGAATAATAAGAAGATGAGAAAAAAAGAAAAATGAAAGATAAAGAAGAAGAGAATGTACACAAAGACAAAAAAAAAACCAAGAAAAAAAAGAAAAAAAAATGAGATTATTGAATAAAAAGAAGAAATTCTGAAAGAAGAAGTTAGACAAAGGATGAAGAAGACTAATAACGGATGAGAAGGGTTTAGCACTCTTATTCACTAAAAGCATACATAATATTTTCAGTACATTTAATTATGTGTATCAATATCTTTTTTTATATATATAAAAAAGGCTTATGTGTGTCAATATCATAATTAATATATTTAAAATGACAATACGGCTTTACGTACTACAAGCATCATAAAAGAACAAGAAGAATTAGTAGAAAAGATGAAAAGAAGTTAGATAGATAGTTTATACAGCTACAACACATTTTTATTGTGTATTAGTTGATCAAAAAATTGAAAAAATTGTATTAAATTTTTTAACTGTAGATAATTTCTAAAAACTTCTTATAAAATAGTGGATTGTTTCATTTGTTTGATTCCTATATATAGACATGATTGGTAATTTAAGGCATACATATTAATTTAACATTTTTATAAGCTAATTTTTTAAGCTGAATATATTGTTATTTGTAATATATATTACTGAAATCTGACTCAATTTTTTTAAAAAAATTAAGATATATCAACAGTAACTTGCTCATGAAAAATGTATTTTCCATAAAAAAACATATTAATTTTAATTTTCAAATAAATCCAGATTATAAAACTTGATTTTTCCAACTCTATATAAAACAATGTTATCAATTTAAAGAAAATAAAATGAACCCCAGGAAGTCACCTAGTATGTCTAGTAAAATTGTCCGATTTTGTATCTGCTTTCTTTTTTGGGTGCAAATCCGATTTTGTATCTGCTCTGTTTTACAATTCATGACACAAGTCAAGAACTTTTCATCTTGTTATAACGACTGAAGCAAATCAACCAAAAATTTCAGCCAAAAATTAAATATTTGTTCCATGTTTTACTCAATTCTTTAGTTTCAAAATAGATCAAACATTTCCATATTCAAAAATTCAAAACACACTCACCTCTTCAACTTCCCAGATCCTTCCAAAGGCATGACCTCAGCCTCCTGCAACATTCTCTGCCAGAGATCTTTAACAAGATGACGAGACTTACTCTGAAACCAATTTTGAATCTCAGAGTAAAGCACGTTCGAATTATCTTCCCAAACCTTTCTCAAACTCTCCAAACTATCAACCTTTTTCTCTTCCAACGCTGTCACCAAACCCCCAACTCTTTCCAAACCCCAAGCTTCTCTTTCCAACAACGTTTCAGGTTTCCCAGCCATCAATGGCCTAACGCTTTTCAAACAAGGCAACACCTCTCCTTGAAGCAAAGCGCACCCGAAAGCTGCTGCTCGGTCTCTATCGTCTCTTACCGCTACACTATGAGCAGGAAGCTCCCAAAGATGAGGACCGAAACTAGGAACAACCCAGCAGAAAACTCTATCCAGCTTACTCGAGTAATACGGTTTCGGGTCCTTGAGTGGCGCAGATAACACACAGAGCGACTTTGCGTGTTTAACAAGCCACTCGGGCTTAACCCGTGTCGCTCCGTGCATGTACGGTCTGTTGGTGAGTAGAAGCTCGCTGTAGACTAATAATTCTGGGGCCGAGTTTATGAGAGACGACCAACGGTGCAAGAAAACGGGTTCTTGAACCGCGCACGCTTGGTACTCTGTCGCTTTGCTCTTTCTGGCTACACGGTCTGCCCATCCCGCACATATGCCTTCTCCTAAGAGCTCTTCTTCGTTCTGTAAAAGCGGGGATTTTGAGGAAGACGATGCAGTGTTTCTCCATGATTTCTCTACGTCTTGTATAGTCCCATGAGTCCATGAGAAAACATTTTCAGTGTCAGAAGGCTTACAAGAGCTGAAAACAAGACGCAGAAGCTGATCTTTGAGCTTAGACATTTCGCTCATGGTTTTCAAATGCAAGCCGTACGACTCGCAGAAGCCCACACCATTCACGGAGACCTCAAAAGCATGCAACGCGTAAGCTACGGTTAAAGCATCGCTGCTCGGGTTGGAAAATTTGTCACGAGCGGCTTTGATTTTATCTTTCCGATCTCTTTTCCGTTGTTTATCTTCTTCCTTCTTGATGGTTTTAGATGGTTCTTCGGACTCGTTTTTATCCTCTCCTTCAAACTGCATTATCAAAGGGTTTGGCAAACTCAACGCGGCTACAGCTGCAACAGCGTATCCGAGGACGAGATTCGCGCGGGAGTAGTTCTGTGCCTTTTTCAGCATTTGGATGACAGTGAGAAGCATTCTTGAGTGACGTGGGCTCATGGGATAGTGAGACATAGCCTTCCCTAATGGGGTTAACCTTCCGTTGCTGTCGAGGGCCTCTAAAGCCTTCAAGCACCGTTCTGCTTCTCTAATAGCTGATGGCTCAGGCGGAGTTGGAAACGGGAAATTCTCAACCTTTGGAATGTTCATAGATTTCATGAGAAGAATGACTCCGTCAACAGGAACTTTCTTGATTTCAGGAGGAGAAGATTCCACAAAGATATTGTTGAAAACCGCTGATGAATAGAGACGGTAGCAGTGACCAGGTCCGGTTCGTCCAGCTCTTCCGGCTCGTTGACTAGCTGAAGCTTGACTAATCCAATCTACCTCATAAGTTTCCATACCAGTCTTGATATCGTAGTTCTTCGCTTTAGCACGACCTGTATCAACCACATACTTTATACTCGGAATAGTCAGAGAAGTTTCAGCTACATTAGTCGCCACGACCACAAGTCGTTCTCCTTCCTCAACTTCCTCAAACACTCGGAGCTGTGCAGCTGGAGATAGCATCGCATAAAGCGGAAGAACACGTAATTTTCCAGGAGAAAACGTTTTCTTTTCTTGATTCTCAACTTCTTGCTTCTCTGCTGCAATGGAATTTGTTGGCTCAACAGCAGATTCGGATCCGGATCCCTTTTTGTCTGCCAAAGCTTTAAACGCTGCTCTAAGAGCATCAAGTCTCCCTCCTTCCTCTACAAATGAATTCGCAAGGCCATCATCAACTATTTCCCAGTCGCCTTCTTCATCAGACTCAAACATGTCTTCATCATCAAAATCATCACGAAAGTCACCAGTTTCATAAGGATCTTCTCCGTGAGAGCTAAACCTGTAACTTTCATCGTTGGAGCCGCCATCATCAAACGCTTCTTTAATCTCCTTCATGTCAACACCACCAAACGACCCATCATCGTCACAGTTTTTCTTCTCAAAAGCATCTCTTTTAGCAGCTTTAACAACAAGTTCCTTTGAAGACTTAAGCAGCTTCTCGCATAAATGCTCAACTTCTCTCTGCCCGGTCACAAAAACAAGTACTCCTCCTTGCGGTAACTTTTTGTGCATCGACATCACTTTCTTGTAAGCTTGACCGATATAATCAACAATCTCAGTCTTCTTTGAGAAATGTATAGTCACTGGATACTGTCGAGTGGGAACATGTATAACCGGAGGTGATTTACGGAATAACCTCTCCCCCGATACAAAATCTTCCACTCGCAAAGTTGCACTCATCAATATAAGTTTAAGCGGCGTGATGATTTGGTTCTCAGGTTGTAGACTCTTTCGTTGTTCCTCGTAGTACTCCTGACGGATCTTAATGACTCGAGTGAGCATCCCAATTAAAATGTCTGTGTTCAAGCTTCTCTCATGGGCTTCATCGAGAATTATCACAGAGTAACGCCTCAACAAGAAATCATTCTGCAACACAAGAACTTAACACAATCAAATTCTCCATGATTAAAATGAGAACGATTTTACAAAACAAATCTATTTACCTGAATTTCACGAAGTAGAATCCCATCGGTCATAAACTTAATAGAGGAGTCTTCACCAATCTTTCTGTCGTACCTAACTTGAAACCCGACTTCTTTACCAAGACGAAGACCGAGCTCAAACGCCACTCTCTTGGCGGTGGCAAGGACCGCCACACGGCGTGGTTGAGTAATCCCGATAATCCCACTTCGAGAACTGCATTGCTTTGAACCGAAACCAGCTTCATAAAGAAACTGAAAGATTCAGAAACAGAAACAAAAGATCAAGATTAGACTAACATAAACAAACTATCTGAGAGACCAGAACTAAGCTATCAGAAAACCTTTACCTGAGGAACTTGGGTGGTTTTACCACAACCGGTTTGTCCTGAAATAATAACTGTCGGATGATAGTTTATAGCTTCCATTATCTCCTGCTCCATCATCACTATAGGAAGGTCCTTCCTCGTCTCTTCAACTTCGGCTGGTCTTGATACATGAACTACAAACGCGGGCACACAAGGTCCTTCTACAGTTCCCTCATCCTGGTTCATATCAAACCCATTAACACCAATCAAATCAAACACACAAGACAGCAACATAGCAGAATTCAAATCCGACAAACCATTCTTTCTAAGCCTTCTTCATCATCATCATCATGACGAGTTCTCTGTAAGATCGTATCCACATTTGCATCTTCTTCAAAGGCCTCTTCAGCAGGAACCATCACTTCAGAACCGAGTTCAGGAGCATGAACCGGTTGCTCAGAATCAGTTTCGAAACTCGGGGTTACGATTTCAGCATGTTCCGGTTTGGTAGGTTCTTCGGCCATACAAGCATCAGAGTCGTCTTGTTGCTCGACTTTTTCATCAGAATCCTCATTCACAACACCAGCTTTAGAAAGTTGCATTGATCTCCTACGTTTCTCTAGCTTTGTCGCCGACTGAAATCACAAAAGGAGAATCAGAACATCATCACCAAACTTTTCCAAGAACTCGAATCAAAGCTAGAAAAAGTTCATTGCTTACCCTTCCTATAACTGTTGAGGATTGTAAAAGCGATGACACATCCTCAGATATTTTATACTTGCTGTGAAAATTCAATACCAAATTCATTTAAAAACTCTAAGAAAAAAATCAAATCAGTAATTGAAGAGAAGCTTAATCATACTCTAACAACTCTGCGGTTTTTGCAGAGAGGATCTCTTTCGCCTTGTCTTCTTCAAATTTCTTCAGCCTCCGTTTCTGAGATTTGCTCAGTGTCGCCTTCTTCTTTAGTTTCAGCTTATCAGACTGAAAACGAATTTACAGATTTCGTCAGTATTGAAACCCCCAAAAAGTCTTTCTGAAGTAGGGTTTTCTTTTACCTTATTGGATCCTTTATTCTTCTTCCTCGGAGGCATTACAAGTAAATTGCAATCGTCTCCCATCATACTTGCCGAGAAATCGTAAGAAGAATCGATTCGAAGAGAAAAGCTGTTTGGTCTACTTAGGGATTGTCAGTTAACGTTAACTGAGAGTGAAAGAGAGAGGCTCTTTCAGAATTGCAGAAAAATAGAGAAGAGATGAAACGAAATTTTTGCAGAGAGAGACGAGAATCGGCGCAAAAATATTGGCGAGAACCTAGTTTTTATTTACACTATACTAATTCCGCACCTACTTCGGATTTTTTTAAATAAAATATATTTTATTATAAAAATAAAATATGTTTATGTGAATTTCATACTTATAAAACTTTTCAAATATAATATATTTGTTGAATTCATTTTTACCGTATTCAATAGGTAAAAGATACACTGATAATAGGCTCGGCCGAAATGATGAACTTGGTGCCTAGACTTGTCTAACGACTCCCTACCTAAATGTTCATCGGTATATGGCGGACTTCCCAATGAGTGTGAGCATATCTACTCTTTCTAAAGGTCTCTCGGATGGGACAAATCAAAAGGAAATGTGTATAAGGAAAGAAGAAGAGGTCAAGATTGAGAAGAAAGGCCGAGATCTCCCAAGCATCCCTCGGAGGCGAGAGGCTGAAGATCCTCTAACGTTCTCTCAAAGGAGCGCCACCTAAGATAAGCATTCACTTCTTCTCTATCTCTTTACTATATCCCCATTAAGAGAGAGCTCTACCTCCACTATCTCAATGGTTCATACATTTTACATTTTCCTTTGCCAAATGATAGAAGAGTATCACGATCCTTAGACGGGATATCCAAACTATAAAGCAATCACCATCCGTCCGCACTCTTGATTATCTGTTCACTGCGGGACGTAATCTAAATTGTGCATCAAAGAACTTTCGAGAGGAAAACCTATTTCCGATCTCCCAAAGGCTCGATTCACCCATTGCGAATGTTTGCAGGACCCAAAAAAAATCTTCCAGGGAGTATATACCGCTCAATCCTCGAAGCCTAATCTAAGAGGCTCAGTTGTACTACTCGGACGAACACACACATCCCCGTAAAAAATCCATAATTTTCTCACAAACAATATTACTTCACAAATATAATAATTGAGTTTTTTATATCATATATATATAGTTGTATAAAGCTATATTTTAGTTTATGGTATCAATTAATTTATAACACTATATACTATTTTTAGAGAGATCTATCAAACATAATGATGATTTTATTTTAATAATTATTACTTTTTATTTTACTTTTAAAATACCATCAAATAGGACTATTATACATATTATGCAAATAATAGTTTATTTTCTTTCTTTTTATATTCTTTTATCATCAAATTACAACTATATTTTATTTTTAAATAAATATATGTTTGTTATGTAAATGGTTCATTCATCATCAAAGTTTCACGAGCATTATCAATTTTTTTTTCTTTTTTGCTAAAAATTGCTTTGAGAAATCATTTTTCGTTTTTCACAATAAAAAGAAGTAGTTTTCTCTGGTTTCTTTATATCTTAAATTATTTTTAGCTCAAATTCAATTAAGTTTTATTATTTAAAATCATAAATAAATAGATGTTTCATATTCCATAAATTGCAGTTTTATATCTAACTAATGAAATTTATTTAATGATAACTATTTATTAGATTGTTTTAATTTTAGTTAGCTACTTGTCACTTCTAAATTAATCTAAAATGCTGATGTGTCAAGATGCTGGAGAGGGTTATTTCCTATTCATATATATGATTTTATACACGTGTGGACCTTTTATTCGGGTATTCAATATTTTGTAGATTATATGGTAAAAGTGTATGTATGTAACTCGTATCTCAAATGAATACCAGCATAATTGTTAGAGAGAAAAAAACTAACTTAGATAAAAATTTCATGAATAATTATAAAATGCTGAGAATTTAATCTACTATATATTATTTGAGAAGTAACATTATTGAAAATAGCTGACTTGTCAACAATACAACCAAAGTTAGTGCTTTTAATTGATGACATGTAAATGTGACATGTCAAACTTCCTAAAATAAATGAAAAGTTTTGATTGGTTGAACTAAAATTATAGAAATTATGGAATTAAAACATAAATACACTAGATTATATTTATAACACTAAAATTAACAAATTTATATTAACAGAAAATAATTATTATTATAATTTAAATTTTTTACATATATTCATAATTTAATAAACTATAATTATAAAAACAATTCAACAATATATATATATATATATTATAATTTCATATAAAAACGAAAAATAATATTAAATTATCCAATAGAATAATAAAATTTATATATATTAATAATACTTAAAGTATGATATATTTTTATTTCGGAAAGTTATTAATCTACAAAATATAATAATAACATCTAAACAGTTTTTAAATAAATAAATTATTAATTAATACAAATTTAAATTAAATACAATCATGATAAAAATAATTTAAAGAATAAAATGTTAAAAATAATTTAAAGAATAAAATGTTAAAAATAATAAAAAATAATTAACTTTTATTGAAATTATATTAAAAAACATAATTTAAATAATTTTTATTTTCAAACAAATATTTACTATATGAATAAAGTATAAACTAATCATTATTTCAAAATATTAATAGGACCAAATATTTTTCTATAACTTTTATCATCTTTTTATTGTTGTTTTCTAAAATGTACATAACTTATGTTACTATCTCATCTTATCACTTATCATATTTTAAATAAAAATAAAATTTTATATGATATTCATATACATATATATATATATATATATACATAAATTTATTTTTATTGTATATCAAAAATTTGAGATCATAAATGAAATAAAAAAATAACCAAACAAAAGAATTAATTTCAATAAGATGAAACAAATATGAATAATAAATAAAAATATAAGTATGTAAAAATAAAGCTCTCGCACTTTGTTTTACAAAGTCACTTAAAAACTTTTTAACACGTAAAAGCTATATTCTGACTTTTTATAAATATGCGTACAAACATAAATATTAATTTTTCATTAGTTAAAATCACATGCGAAATTTTTCGTGCATGTATATTGTTAATCTTGATTACATTGTAATTTTTATTTTAATTATTATACAATTTATATTTTTAAAAAAATATTTATTTATTCTAAGTGTAGTGAAGTGGTTGGTATGTCCGCATCATGCGTAAAAATAAGAAAAACTATTTCAGTTTAATTTGTAATAAATCAAGAAAAGTATATAATTAAAGTATATTATATCTGTAGTCGCAAATTCATATTATTTAAGATGCAAAAAAGCATATTGTAGATTGTATAAGGAGAAATAAAGCATATTATAAAAATATTCAAAAAATATTAAAAAATTTAATTATTATTTAATATAACTTTTATATTTGTGATTATATATTATTACAAGCATTATAAAAATAAAAAGTTTTAAAATATATTGGTTTCAGAAAGAACTTTGTGCAATATTAAAACAATATATATATGCAAACATACTAATGTTTCAAAACAAACTAATCAACACTTAAATATTACAATTAACTATGTGTATCAAAAAAATTATACTCGCACATATGTGCGGGCCAACCACCTAGTTTTAATTGATTAATTATGTTTTTTTATTACATTTTTACTATAACTAGGTATATACCCGTGCTACGCATCGGGAAGTTGATTTAAACGTTTTATTTATATGATTAATATTTATATTGAACTAATTGTTTGAAATATATTATTTTATCTGAAAAAAAAACAAAGTAATATTGACATTTTGTATATTATGAAAGTACCATGAAAACAAAAATTGATTTATTTATGCGGATTATTTTTTAATTATCTTTTTATTGATATAATGCTATATTTTTGATAAAATAAAAATACATTAAAATTAATATTATGCATATTTTAATAAATATACAAATCTGTTAATAAAATTCTATTTTAGTTGCATTTTATGTCATAGTCACTGTTTATCTAATTTTTACCAGAGATGGATGTAAAGCAACACATATGGTGGAACGTGCTTATGTGCAATTTTTCAACTGTAGTAATTACTGCACCTAACCGAATCTCCTCTCACCAAGAGCCTAATTCATGGTATTATCCTTACTCTCTTAAACTAACCCTCTAAATTAATATAAAAATTCACTCAAATGACATCCTACTTAATTTCATCATAGTTTTATATTTTTTTAACTTAAAAAATAATCGCTCACCCATCTAGTTGTTTTTCTCTAAAACATGTTCAAAGTATCAAATGATCTACCACTTCTTGATTATAGACTTTGTGAACATGCATGCACAAAATTATTTATTTAGAATAGTATTTCCAACTTTAAAGTTTTGAAGCTTAATAGTAAAACCATCTTAACATTAATTTATGCCACATCATTTATTATTTTGTGCAAATGTAAGTTTTCTTAGAAAAATATTTGTATTAGATGTTTTGTTGTGTTCAAAGGGACATAAATGGTTGTAATGGTGAGTTGAAGTGGAATTAAAACACTAATGGACACTTGGATGATGTAAAACCATATCTAAATTGTGAATATAAAAGGTCAAGATTAAAATTAATTCTCATATATATTTATTTTTAACGGAAAATACCTTAAACGTAAAAATTCACAATAAAACTATTCTTTAAAACAAACTTTTATTTATTTTATAAAATTATTTTTCATTAATAAAAAAACTTTATGTTAATCTGTTTTATAACAAATAGAAATAACCATTGTTCACTCAAGATATATTCATGGATGTTTGGCATATTTATATAGTCCTCACATTTAAATGTTATCAGCTTAGGGTTTATCTTTACTTTGTCTCCTTTGTGAGTTGCTATGTTATTTAAATCGTATAATATAAAATGTTGATCTTACACATACTAAACTTATATCATGGAAGACTATCGACAATTATAGTATAAATGAATCTGAAAGAGAATAAAGACGCCAACTATAACACACTAAAACTTCTCTTTTTGAGTATCTTGATATCTCTTTCTTTTGAATAAAAAAAAACTCCTTTCTTAAATCAAAATTATTTCTCCTTCATTATTATACGAAACAAAGATCATTTTCCAACATCTGAAGTGAAAGAGTTAAATGGAGATTTTGAAACTATGAGTGACATGAATTTGTCAAGTGACACAATTGGAGGAAGAGATCTAGTGAGATTATGCATCTCTCATCTCTTGTGATGACTATGCATCTTTTAGTCTCTTGAGACTTTGTTAATTGGGTAAGTATCTTCTTCATTAGAGTTCTTCACTGCATTATTAATTTTAAGTGTTTTAATGATTCTTATGTTATTTATTTTACGTTATTTTTTTAACAGTTTTTGTCGAACTAACCTAGCGAACTAAATCCAATAGAAACCTCAACTAAGACACTATAAATTGGTTCAGTTTCCACCTGAAAATCACAGTTGTATGTTTGCTTTACAAAGGCTTATGAATAATAACCAGTTGAAACTTAAAAAAAGAAATTTGATAACAATAATTATTTAATTATTTTTTGTGTTTTTGGATTTATAACTACTTCAATAAAATTTCAAATTGGGTGTGGAGAGAAACCAAATCCTAAAACAATGTAGACTTAACACCTCAAAAGGTCCACGACGCCGACTACACAAGAAGCCTCACACGAGCCTAATCCAAAACTTGGTTTGGTTAGAAAAAGGCCACACTTATTTTTCTTGATCATTCTCATAGATTTATTTTTCAGTTTAGTTCAGTTTATATTTTCAGCGAATTTGCTATAGTAAGCAATGCTTTGATGATTTTACGGAGATTGGCACTATAGATTAAGGAAAGAATGATTCAAAAGCACAAATACAAATCTCTTGATTAAAAATACTTTGATGGCTATTACATTATAAACCAACCACAATACTCACTCTCTTTTTTTTTTACTCATACAACAAACAAAATGTACATATAAGATTTGTGATACCGTAAAAGATAGAGAGATGCAATTTATAAAAATAGTGATTTGTTCGTGCTATATTTAGAGTCTTTTGAGGAAATTACAAACCAAGCTAAAAACACTGCTTCCTCGCATGCTCATGTACTAACTTAGCTACCATCTCCACTGGCATACCTTTCAGCTCTGTTTCACAATAATAACAAGACGATTCGAAACTTTTCGCATATAGAACCAAGCTCTGTTGTTTCAAGTTTATGTTAAGATATATCTGAATCATAAGAAATTATAGTGCATCAACGAACGGTTGTAATAAGTTTGTTGTTTAATCGAAGTTTATATATCCATAAATTTTTAATTTTTTAATTTGCTGCTATTTATTATTTGGGCTTCGGTTTGGCAAAAATAAAATATTTTTTTTTATTTATTGTTATTTATTATTTAGGTTTGTGTTTGATAAAAAATAAAATAAAGATATAATTTTTTTTATTTACTGTTATTTATTATTTGGGCTTGAGTTTGACAAAAAGTAAAACAAAGATTAACAAAAAAAATATTTGGGTTTTTAATAGGTTTAAATTAAAAAAAATAATAAAATTTAGTAGATGATGTGTATTAATTAAAATGTTTTGATTGGTTGTTGATTTTGCTGATGTGTCAGTTTTTAGTAAGTTGAAAAAACTGAGGTGTCAAGACATAGAGAGACTTTTGTGTTATTGTTGTGTTAGATTACTTTTCAAAAAAAATGAAAACATAAAAATTTGATGAATAATATTATAAATAGTGAAAGTTAACAGAATTTGCATTTTAAAAACGTTATACGCTCATCTTCGTTGGCAAACATAGTCATTGTTTACCAAAATTGTGGGTCAAGTTTTCTTGTTTTGAAAAAAAGAAAACTTCAACCAAGATTTTGGTAAACAATCACTATGTTGGCTTTTAGCTGTTTATTTCCTTCGTATATAATAATAAGCTGAGACAATGTAACAATACAGTTTGTTTTTGGAACATTAAAAGAAAGATCACTGAGCCAGCCTCTTAGAAATAAACGATTTCCCACTCATTGGTTTTTTTGACCATTAAGCTAATCAACAATCTATTATAAAAAAAACTGGGTGTCTTTCATAAGGGGTGACATGTCAGCACCTCCTTCTATGATACCTCAGCAAACTTTTTTTTTTTTTTAATTTCGGTTTATCCAATCTATTTATTTGTTATCTGAGTGATGGACTTTTAAACTTTGTTTCTACGGAATGTTAGTTTTGGGCTTGAGCTTTAATCAATTAGACCAAAAACATCAGCATTTTTATTTTATTTTATGAAAACTAGGTTCTAATCTGCGTATCCGCGCGGGATATTATTTTATGAAAGATAAGTTAAAAGATTTAGAGATTTAAAATGGAGTTCAGATATATTTTATAAAATTTGATATGTTTGATTTAT
This sequence comes from Thlaspi arvense, assembly GCA_911865555.2. Classification (NCBI taxonomy): domain Eukaryota; kingdom Viridiplantae; phylum Streptophyta; class Magnoliopsida; order Brassicales; family Brassicaceae; genus Thlaspi; species Thlaspi arvense. The sequence goes on along the minus strand of OU466863.1, from coordinate 23,564,130 downwards.
AAAATAAAAATATTATAGTACATTTATTAATTTTTTCGTTTGGTTCGTGGTGTAGGAACACTTATGTGTACCAGATTTTTTTTTTTATTCGTTTCATTCGTTGTGTAAGAATACTTATAATATATAGATTTTTGGTTTTTATTTGTTTCATTGGTTGTATAGTTGTATTTATAATATATAGATTTTTGGTTTTTATTTGTTTCATTGGTTATATAGTTGTACTTATAATATATAGATTTTTGGTTTATTCCTGGTGTGGGAGTACTTATAATATATAGATATACCATTATAATCAAAAATTAAATAGAATTCTGATAATTGAAATTATGAATTCAGAAAATATAGTTTTAATGAGCATGTATATGTATAAAATGAAAAAATATATTTAAATTAGATATATCTATATATATCATAAAAAGAAATCAAAATTATGACAATATTAGTTTTTAAAATTTTGTTTGTTTTATTGTGGAATATGTTCTTATATTTGTTTAAATATATCCAAAAAAATAAAATAATATGCAAGAATATTATTCATGATTTGGAAAATATTTTAATATGTATAAGAAGTTTGAATATACTTAATTAAATAAATATAATGATTTTATGTTTAATAATGGTTTAATTTAAAAGTGGGTTTTCAACTGAGCTAATTATAGCCCACAGATTAATAAAACTGTATAAGCCCAAATATAAGCCCAATAATAATTTGTCTAACTTCAAAAAACACGGTTTCTCAAAAAAAAAAAAATACATTCGGTTTACGAACCCTAAGATTTCGCGTGTCTTCTTCACTTCCAGATCTGATCCAGTTCAGACAATCCGATATTGTTCATCTCCGATTCTTGAAAAACTTTGCAGTGCATATCCTGTAAGAAACTCCAATACCAGCCAATCAGTTCTTTCAACACGGAAAACGGAAACATCTATGGCAACTAAGGTAAGACCTCTGACTGATCTAATATCAGTTTATCGGATTTCTTCGTTTGAACCATAAATCTCGACTGTGATTCTCACTTATCAACCTTCTACAGATTAGAAGATTGGGTCTTTTCCATACGCAGTTATGTGTTTATTCTGAATGTTAAATATCAGACTGGAAAAGTATCAGAAGAGAACGAATTAAGTGATCGCTAATTCCAGAAAAGGGAAATTATCTAAATCGATTACGGTAAGTTTTCGGGGTTTTATCGTTTGATTTGCTAAACCGCGTAGATATGGAAACTCACCAGTGATGAACTGAAATAAAAAATATAGATTATTGGATGTATGTATAACTGTAATAATTTGTAGAATCTAGAATTAGATTATTATATGTTCATAATGTTATTGATAATTCATTATATTTCGTGAGCTGTTTATTCTTTGATTGAATAACAATTGCAAAACTCTTTGATCGAATAACATTGGTCTTCGGGTTTGAAATTATAATTATTTATATCTAACGGATCTTCTATATGTATAATGAAATTATAAGAACTAAGGCTGCAAATATTCAATCAAGAAGATAGATCATCAAGCTGCAAAGATAAGTTGAGTCAGACAAATAAGTTAAAACATTTTCAGCTGCCATATTTTGATATCCCGGGTTTTGATTTATATGAATCTAATTGTATTTACATGCGCAGGTTATACTTATATATATTAGTTTCTTCATGCAATGAAGAATTCAGTCATTGAAAAGATAAGTTTTTTGTTCCTCAAAGAGCGTTAGCTGAGTTTTAGATTTATAATATCTTCGAGAATTGTTCTTAATTTTCTGATAATTAATTTTCGGGTATATCATTTTACAGCTATAAAATTGAGTGCGAAATGGAAAAAGTTCATCAGGCGTTTGAATTTACTGAGGTTGGAGACAGTTCAGTACAATTTCAATAAGACAAAGGTATGAATCTTGAGAGAACTCCCATTGCTTTTCATACTACTTGGTAAAACTGAATATTGTTGATAGGTTTGATGAAATTACAAATCACAAGACGGGTTAAAAAAATTACAAAAAGTAGAAAATTAACATCCTCCAAATTTCATTTCACTTTCATCATTCCCTGACTGCGAATGCTTGTGAATTACTGATTGCTATCATCTTCAGTGTCATCCTCATCACTTATTTCGATAATATTATTTGCTTCTTGTTCATCACTGAAAGAATAAGAAGTTAGAAACTAGTTTAGGTTTTAAATTTGGTTTGATAGTCAATATAATTATAAAGTGCACTTTGTCTTACATTATATCCATTATTTCTTCAACCTCATCAATTGGAAGATCAAACCAACACCTAGATATACCCCCTTCATCTTGAATAACTAAATCACATAAAAGCATATATATAATTAGTTAAATTGAAAAACTAATATAAACATCTAATACATAACATTTGAAATCAACTAACCGTCATTATGTAGATGCCAGTCACTTAGAACACATATAACTAAAACACCATCAACGGACGCAGCTAACCATTTCTCATAGAAATCGATGGCCATCTTACCATTTGCAATACACTGAACTTTTTTATCACTTAAGATAGGAAAGGATATAAGTATAAATGTATTATAGGTATATTGCGAAAACTTAAATATACATGAATAAAAAAACTTACTCAATGTCCCTTAGACCAAACTGGAGTTGGCAATTCTGCCTATCCATTGATACAGAGGTGTCATAATAATTAACTATCTCCTTTTCTCCAACATAATCAACAATACCAACCAAATCTGGAAAAACAATATAAGTGATGTTAAAATAAATATGGTTTATGTATACTCTATCAAAAAATCAAATAATAAATTATCAAAATGTAGAACTAACCAAGTGGATAAGGAATATTATTAGATGTTCCTATGCTTAAATCTTCAAAAGGGGTGAAGAACATGAAATGATCCATGGAACGTTGATATGTATTTTGAACATCTGTATTTTCCACGAAAGTTATCCTATTCGTAGCTTTAGTTAAGCGGTTAGGATAAGAAGCACTTGTAACTATGAAATGCGTAATGACTTTCCATTCTCCTTCATTCAATGAAGAATTAAAGCGTCGAAAATGGGCAACCCTTGGTACAGTTGCTTGAATTTTGCAGTCCTAACATACGAAAAACATATAATTTAAAACTATTGCAGATAATTTAAAAACTAAAAACGTAAAATATTGAATACTTACATGTTCATCTACAAGAATAAACTCGAGAAGATCTTGACCTAAATTATTTTGCACAACCCATTTCCTGTGAACCTTTACACATATACTCCAATCAGTTCTCCAATCGCCCAGAAATTGAAGTCTAGTAAAAGAAGCCATTATCTAATTTTTTTAAACAGAATGTAAAGAAGTGAGGTTTGTTCTTCTGAAGTTAGATAGCGATAGTTTATATAAAACGATATATCTAGGGTTTCCAAAATATTTAGTTATTAAATTAAAAATTTAAATTGTAAATTTAAATATATTGAATAGTATTTATTGGGTTACTAAAAACTTACATGCTTTTGCTTTTGTCAGTTTTTACAATTTTCAAACCGTGAATTATAACTTGGACTGAACCAAAAAGAGTGAAAAAGTTACCTGCATTTACAGTATAACATGCATACATCTAATCACAACAAATGTATAATATATATAACTTTGTATACAAAACCCGAATAATTTTTTGATGTTGCTAATCAAGGATGACAAAATTGCAGATGACTGAAGATGAGAACATATAAAGTCGTTACTTTCCATTAAAATCGAGAAGGCATCAGAGAGGTTATTAGAAAAGTGTAAATTAAGAGGTCAGTTTCAAATTTTTATGTTTGTTGAAGCCATATATATACTGCTTTGCTAAATTATTTTATTCTAACGAATCTTCTATATCAATAATAGAATTACTGGAACTAAGGCTGAAAATATTCAATCAAAAAGATAGATCATCAAGCTGCAAAGATAAGTTGAATTTGACAAATAACTTATAACATTTTTAGCTGCCATATTTTGATATCCCGGATTTTTGATTTATATAAATCTAATTGTATTTACATGCGCAGGTCAAACATATATATAGTGGCTTCTTCATGCAATGACGAATTCTATCATTGAAAAGATAAGTTTTTTGTTACTAATACTTTGTAGCTGAGTTTTAGATTTATACAATGTTGGAAATTTTTTTGATGTTGCTAATCAAGGATGACAAAATTGCAGGTGACTGAAGATGAAAACATATAAAGTCGTTACTTTCCATTAAAATCGAGAAGGCATCAGAGAGGTTATTAGAAAAGTGTAAATTAAGAGGTCAGTTTCAAATTTTTATGTTTGTTGAAGCCATATATATACTGCTTTGCTAAATTATTTTATTCTAACGAATCTTCTATATCAATAATAGAATTACTAGAACTAAGGCTGCAAATATTCAATCAAGAAGATAGATCATCAAGCCGCAAAGATAAGTTGAATTTGAAAAATAACAGAATTCGTCATTTTTAGCTGCCATATTTTGATATCTCGAATTTTTGATTTATATGAATCTAATTGTATTTACATGCGCAGGTCAAACTTATATATAGTGGCTTATTCATGCAATGACGAATTCTATCATTGAAAAGATAAGTTTTTTGTTCCTAATACTTTGTAGCTGAGTTTTAGATTTATAATATCTTGGAAAATTTTTCTTAATTTTCAGATAATACATTTTCGGGTATATCATTTTACAGCTACAAAATAGAGTCTGAAATGGAAGAACTTCATTAGGTGTCTGAATCTAATGAGGTTGGAGACAATTCAGAAAACTTTCAATAAGTCAAAAGGTATGAATCCTGAGAGAAAATATTGTTTCTCATACGTATAATATATATATAACTTTGTATAAAAAACCCGAATCATTTTTTGATGTTGCTAATCAAGGATGAAAAAATTACAGGTGACTAAAGATGACAACATATAAAGTCGACAGAAACAATTAAAATCGATAAGGCATCACAGAGGTTAACCGACAAAGTATAAATAAAGAGGTCAGTTTCAAATTTGTATGTCTGTTGAAGGTATATATATACTGCTTTGCTAAATAATTCTATATATTATATTAATGCTTAGGTAAATATTTAAATAAATAATTTGAATACAATAAAATTTAGTCATTATTTTGAAAAATATTTGTTTGATAAAACATTCAAGAAATATTCCAAAAAAATTAAGAGCTTTGTATAATGTCTAAATATTCAAGAAACAAAAAGGTAAAACATAAAAAATCAAAAAAAAAATCGATTCAATGAACAGAATATTGAATCAGAGATTTTGAAAAATCTCTTTGAAAACAACATTCATTGTTTGAAAACAACATTCATTGTTTTCTTCTGTGGTCTACCCTCTTTGTCAACTATTAGAATTTTCAAACATTTTTTAGATGTAACCCTAGAGATTGCAACATATAATTGACCATGAGAGAACACAGGTCTAGGTAAGAACATACCAATATGAGAGAGTGATTGACCTTGACTCTTATTAATTGTAATAGCAAAAGCAACAGAAAGTGGCAACTGACTTATGCGCATCTTGAATGGAAGTCTCAAATCTGATGGGGTAATCAATAATCTAGGAATAAGAACTTTAACACCAACCTTCTCGCCAGTTAGAACTCTTGCTTCAACCATGAAATCAGCCATCTGCGTAATTTGAAGCCTAGTACCATTCATTAATCCTCCCATAGGATCAATATTCCTTAATAACATCACGGGACAACCTATCTTGAGTTTTAAACTATGATTCGGTAAACCGGATGCCTTGATTTGGTTAAGAAAATCAGGACTTAAACCTTCGTTATTAGCTGAATTCAAATCAGTCGAATCAATAGAATCAGAACTTAAATAAATACGTTCCTCCCCTGAAAAACAAATTACATGGTTTAAAAAATGAAAGACATTGATGCTATTCAAAATTATTTAATAGTAAACAATGAACAAAAAATGAAAACAAACCTGATAGACTATCAAGCATATGATCATTAATACGGTTGACATCTTCATTCGTAGGACATAATATAGCTCTTTCCTGAAAAAACATAGGATATGTATCATGTTCTAAAGAACCCTTTTCTCCATATACTTCCTTGCTTATTGCTTCAATTGGATCTTCAGAATCAAGAATGAGAAACTCTTCTGGAATTTCAATTAAAGCATCACCATCATTAGGTTCAGAAATTTTACCATCTCCAACATCTAATATCCATTTTGAAAACTCTTCAAGATCCTTAGCCTCCTGTGAATTCAAGTTGTTGTTAAGAAGACGCATGTTCTTAGTGAGCTTCAAAACCTTACAGTACTCCCAAATATAGGATGAATTTAGTGCAGCCATAACTATCTCTGCCCTACCAGCGCCATATATTACTGGAAGAACCTGTCTGAAATCACCTCCAAATACAACAACTTTTCCAGCAAAAGGATTATTCGGATTTTTTCCAAGAACATCTTCAAGGCTTCTGTCTAAATATTCAAAACAGTGCTTGCTCATCATTGGTGCTTCGTCCCAAATGATTAGATCTGCCATCTTCATTAATGCAGTCTGATCTGTTCCATGTGTCATATGGCATGTAGAGAATTCATCCGGATTTATAGGTATGCCAAATCGACTATGAGCAGTTCTACCACCAGGTAATAAAAGAGAAGCAATACCACTGGATGCAACGTTAAGAACAATTTGCCCTAGAGATCTACTTGCAGCAGAAAGAATTCTCCAAAGAAATATCTTTCCTGTACCACCGAAACCGTAAACAAAAAACACCCCACCTTTTCTCGCTAAAACAGCTCCCATAATCTGATCATAAACATTCTTTTGCTCCTGAGTTGGCTTTAAAATGTCCTGGTCATGGATTGTTTTCAATTGCTCTCGATTGTAGTTTGTCTCATCGAAAATCAATAGATTGTAGTTGTCAATACCATCGCAAAAGTCTTGGGGCATCGACTTATACCAAGACAGCGAACTCCCATTACTTTTCATAATCTTCTCTATTTCCTGAAATGCATACTTCTTCTTATCTTCATCACTTAAAATCAAACCTGGAAGAAAACATTTAAGATTTATAGTAAGAATATAGTAAAACATTTGAAATAGTTTTCGTTTAAAAATTAAAAGGTTAGATAATTACCTGGTCTATTTAAATAGAGTCTTCTTTTATACTCAATGTCTTCAGAAAGAATATCCCAAGTAGCTTCCCATACAACCTCAGGTTTCGCTAAACTATCAGAATTGATCATGACAGCGAATAGCTAACGAAGAAAACTTGGTGTACTTGAAAAACTTTTCCTAATCAAATCATCAATATACTCCTGGTCATCTTCTAACAATCCCCTTGCATAACATGCTTCTTTGTAGCTAGGATAAACGACTTCACGGAACTTTTTAATATCGCCATAACTTTGAGGACCTGTTACAACATTCAGCAAAACCCGTAAATAGTAAGCATCTTCCAACTTCCGAGGAGCATAATTGATTCTGCCAACACTGAATCCCTTCACCCTTCTCTTGAATAGTTTCAGTTTCTTATTATAAGTATAATAAATTGGAATATGTGCATAAAGGAGCTTCCTGGCATCAACGTCGACTCTATTCAATTCAAACCAGGCTAGGAAAATAGTATTCTCAATGAGTTTCCGACCAATTACTTTATGAACTTTCTCCTTCTTATCGAAAACAACAAGTTGCTTCCCCTCTAGATGAAACATGAGTTTCTCCATTGGTGTAGATCTATAATGTATTGGAAATTTTAAAAGTCTCCAAGCAGCTTCACAGGCGGATAAATATCTGTACAAAAAGCAAAAATAGATTCACAGAGATCTTACAAAATCATCATTATAACAATAGTTAGAATGAGGAACGAAATTCTAACCTACAGTCAAAATAATCCTTTATTTCATTCTTCTGAATCTCTGCAGTTGTTGCTTGGTTTTCAGCATTTGTTGTTCCACCATTATTACATGGTTCGACAACAACAGCCACACGATCCTGACCTTTTGAAATGTACTTGAATAAATACTTAATAGAACCAGTTTGATTGCACTATTCAACATTAACATGTGCTCGATAACGAATAGATAGAGTCTTGTTATACGGTATAACATATCTGTTGTCGCACTTGAAGCCATTCTTCTCTACAAAACTCTCTGAATGCTCACGTCTTCTGTAAACTGGAAACCCTTCTTTGTTAACATATGTTTCTTCAACATACTTTTTTGGATATAACTTAGTACATCTTCCATTTTCCATACTTGGTGAATTCATATTAGCAGCTCCACAAGGACCATGAATCATCATGTCCTTGATCACATCATAAAGCTCGGGTTCTTCATCTTTGTTTGGAATTTCAGCGGAAATCATATTGTCGATATCTTTAGCTGTCGGCAATTTCGATGATGAGTCCATGAAAAGTAATATGTGAGCATGTGGTAGACCTCGTTTTTGAAACTCGATAGTGTACATAGCTGCATGTTTAAAAGAGTAAAGTTAGAAAACAATTAAACAAAACGAATAACAAATGAATAATCATTTTAATAAGTTAGTGATAAAATTACTTACATGAAACAACTATGCCTAGAAGCATCTTCTTTGTTAAATCATTCATCAAAGATTCAAGTTTCATTTTGAAAATGCGACATATAATATCTGGCCTATCCTCCGCCTTTAAGTTGCGATGGTGAAGATACCTTGTGATTTCGGGCCACTTCGGATTACAGGTAAAGGTAATGAAAAGATCTGGATAACCAAAATGTTTGCATATAGCCATAGCATCAAGATACATGTTCTTCATGTATCTCGATCCTCCCGTGAAAGATGCTGGTAAAAGAAACTGATTTCCTTGTTCATCTAAATCTGTTTTACCAGCATTTTCAGACTCTTTGATAGAGTCATATGTATCTGAACACAAAGATGACTGATTCAACCTGAAACAGCGTAGTCTGCTAGATTCTACCATCGAATAGGAATCAACCAGAAACTGCTGAAACAATCGCCTAGAATAGAGTAGTGTTTGGCTCTCGTTCTTTCTTTCCTGCATCCGGAATGCAAAGTATTGTCTCATGGAAATTTTACAATTCTTAGCGGTCTTTCCATTTTCCCTGTTCCCTTTTCTAATACCCAACCTAAAATCATCCTTGCCATATGGGAATATAGGAGGATATTGAAGAGCAAGATATGACGGATGTATCTCACTTATCCTCCTAAGCTTTCCAGTTTGCATTTCAAGAACAATATCACGCTTGTCCATTCCTAGTTTAAAATCACCAGGTATCAGTGCAGCAACTTCAGATGCAGTAGGAATATTATATGTCCTTCCATCTGTAGAACGATCGCTAACAATTCTGATATGAAATATTTGCTCAGGATTAGTAGAAAACCTCTCTCTGGCTGTTCTGAAAACCTGAACATATGGATTAACCACATCTAACATCTTAATGATAGAATCGATCATTTGACTCTTTAAAACCTCATTCACCTTTCTCTCTCGTGATTGCTTAGACTTACTGCATATAAGACACAAAAATAATAAATATAATGTAGGAAATCGTTAGGAAATAAAAGCTTTACAACACGATAGTATAGAAAATACCTTAAAGCGTTCACTATGTTAGCAATTTCGTTTTCTGTGTCAACTATGTAAAGTTGAGAGAACTTAGGATCATTCCCTTCCGTGGGTTTTAATCCTCCAATAAGATGATAGTTTTCACCTTGAATCTGAAACATTTGTGGTCCTTTTCCTTTTATAATCGATCGTTCCACTTTCCCACCAAGAGAAGTAAATGAGAAAACCATGTTAGTCCCCCTAATATTCTTTTGAAAATGTTTACTTAAACGATCAGAGCCAGTAAGAAATTTCTTCAACAAATCAGGGGGTTCCTTGAGAAGGGGCAATACTATTTGTCCTTGTAAACAACACAGTGAAAACACGGGAGACTTAGTCTGCTTGCTTCTATTTAATCGTTCATTGTACCACATAAGGGCTCCACAATGTCTACATGAGTAGGTAGGATCAGATTCATCAATGTATACTGTAAAATAAAAACAATGTTAGTAACATTGACACTTGATCAATAAGGGAAAAAATATATGTATATGGAAAGTAATCGTGAATACTTGTACTTACTGTGATATTTGTTTGCTTTGTTTTTAACTTTCACTGGACTTTTGCCGGAAAAAATTTATTTTAGTCTATTGGCCATTAATTGCATTCGAGAATTCTGATTGTTTGTGTCTTTGAAAACGCTTTGGCTAATATCTGTTTCATCTATATCAGAATCATCGCTTTCTTGGCTGTTTATGTCAAAATCTTGATTATCGTCAACTAGATATATAAAAATGTTTTCATCTAGCTTATCTAATAAGTTAAAAATGATATAAAAAGATAAAATGTTAAAGCCTCATTGTTAATAGAAATCTAACCTTCAGATTCATAATCTTCATTTTCAGTAAAACATTCTTCATCAGATGCGAAGTCATAGTCCACATCATCGATATCGACATTGCTCTTTGATGTTCTCCTCTGAACTCTTGACGAAGGCGAAGGTATGTTAGTTATGTCTTTTAGAACACTATTGTTGTGGCTAATACGACCTCTTGAAAAACTGCTTTCAAGTGATGTCAATGCGGACAAACTGTTTTGATCAGCTACAAATAACAAAAAATTGGATTAAATACGAAGTGAACAATATTTAGTTACTTAATAGCCAGAAATAAAGCTCTCGTATCTATAATCATGGCTTCTCACGAATGATGCGTTTTTTTTTGGAATTAGGAGACTCTTCAAAATTCTCTTTATTAGCACCTGTATATTAAGAATGACAATAAAATTAATTACTCAAAAACGGATGATAAATTAAGATAGGGTTATGATGTTAAAGTATCATCAAAATACATAGCAACTTACGACATCTGGATTTCCTTTTGTTTGAAGCTAATATTGAAATAGAATCATCATCAGATTGACCATTTAAACTGCTAACAAATGATGAATTCGTAAAAGCAGGTGTTATAATCTCTCCAAAAACTGTATTAGACATAGAGGGTGATGGCGCATTCGATAAAGGCATTGTTGAAGATGTTCCAGGAATAGCTGAAGATGATCCAGGCAAGTCCTTCTTTTTATTCCTGAAATTCATTTTTGCTTTGGATGTACTCATGTTTGAATAGTATGAAGACTCTTATTATCTGTGTCAGATCGTATAAGTTTGTAATGAAAGTCAGCTCCCTGTAAATCTTTAATGTTAAATTTACTGTGATATCTTGTTAACAACTATAATTTTTCAATTACGTACAACTGTTTAGGAAAAATATTATATACAAATACTTGATAGTATCTGCACATAATATTTATTGTAAATATTATAGTTATTTATGATTAGGAGAATATCTTCTATACCAACTTTAAAAATATCGAATCTATGTACAATCGTCCTTTACAATACAGATTTTAAAATATAACAAACTATTTAAATCAATATTTTTAATTTATAGTTATGTAGGTGGCGTTGAGTAAAAGAAGTTACTAACCAAAATGAGGGAATAAAATCAATTTCGATTGAAAATTATAAAGTTAGTTGTCAAGATTTTTATATTTTTATATTTTTATATTTATCTATTTCTCTATAATATAAGATGATAAGATTGATAATTTTCTATTCTATCAACATTTTTAATTTATAATTATGTAGGTGGCGTTGAGTAAAGAAAGATACTAATCAAAAAATTACCATAAAATCAATCTCGACGTCCATTAAAAAAGTTAGTTGTCAAGATTTTTATATTTATCTATTTCTCTATAATGTAAGATGGTAATCTTTGATAATTTACTAATTTAGTAAAATAAATAACTGATTCCCAAACTTGAAGTTAATGGAATTTTCATGTTTAGAATTTCTACCAAATGAATATTTAGAACTATTCATAAACATTAGAAATATTACTTCAGATATTGAGAAATATATTATTATTTTTTAAGTCCAATATTCTCACCAGATATTGAGAATTATAAATAATCAAATGGCTTCAACCTTTTTTTATTTAACCGAAAATATGAATTTATGATAATAAACAAAAAAAAACAAATTATTCAAGTGCAACCATAATCCTTTTGTAGATAAAAGCAAAAGAAACACAAAGATGATAAGTAAAAAATGAAAAACAAAGAACAATGGTGAAGCCTTCTGGTTGCGAATCCTTATTCCTTTTCACCATTTAGATTTTCCATTTTGATAGTTCTGGTACACACTTTCTTAGAAGTAGATGATAGATCATCTAGTAACTCAACATTGTCTGATGACCGCTTAGAAGATGGTGTTGAGAGGTTGTCCTTAGTTTCTTCCAATGTGGAATCAATAAGTGAAAGCTAAAACACAAAATAGTTATTACACATTACACATTTGAAATCATTGTTCAATGAATATTCTACAAATATTGAAATTACCTCATCACCGGAGATAAACGATACAAGTGCACTTGATTGACTATTTGGGTTACCAACAGATTCATCCTTGATTAGATAGTCGCCTAGTTTAACACTTGAGCACTTGTATATGTCATTTCCATACAAAACATTATCCTTCTCAATACAGACTTCAAACTGGAGGGTTTTCCCAACGACCGCAGAAATAGCATCAGGTAATAAAGTTGGATCTTCAATCTAAGATAAGACAAATATATATATATAAACCTTTAGTATTCAAAAAATTTACATATTTAGTCTCATCGCAAACTAATAGTAACCAAATAGTAATACCTCATCATAAGAACCATTAAGAAGTTCAGCAGCAGATACACCAACAACTGCATGTGCAACCATATCAAGCATGAAGAATTTTATTTTCTCTTTGTCATCCATGACAACCAGATGCAACTTGTACCTGAATATTAAGAAAATGTAAGTTATTCAAAACAATTAAATAAGCACGATCTGATTTACATATCATATAACATTAAATTTAAATAAGGAAGAAGATTAGTAAAGAAGGCGCTTACCGTATAATAAGACATCCACAATGTAGAATATTATCGTTATACAAATAGCAATTGAACATTAGGTTTTGATTAGTTTACTTTAATGTTTCCAGAATTACCTTGGTAGGACATTTGTAACTGTTTTTTTACAAACAGAACAAAAGAAAGTTGGCTTAGCAAAAGTCTTTTTAGAGGCTAACGCTCCGTTAGTTGCTTGTTCAACCATTTTTTGGCACTTGCCACAACCAAAATAGTACCAAGACCAGTCGGTATCATTAGCGTAGACAGTACAGACGACTTTGCATCTCTCCACCTATGGTAAATTTAAGGTTAGGATAACTAATGTAAAGGTCTAATGGAATAACATTAGAAATTTTTAAAAAGTTACTTACATCAAGTGAAGATCGCAAATCAGTCAAATTCTTGCTAGGCAGCACATCCCAATCGATCTCTTTGTTATTTGGTATATATATGGGATCCTCCTTAGGTTCAAGGATAGTTAGAGATAGACCATCATTGGATAAACTACAAATTTTTAAAATAAGTTAGTACCCTCGTTTTCGATATATAATCAACAAAGAATATTCTGATAGGATATCTTACTTATCCTTGAATGCTTCGACTTCAGGTAAGGGAGCATTAATCAACATTCTTGAAGCATCAAAAGAATTGGTGACCTGTAATTCACCTGAACGAAAAAAAAGAGAGGTATTTGTTTAATTTTATATTGATTTACTTCATATATTTTCAGTTTGTTGTGCATATAGATTCGAATATAACTGACTTTTGTAAATGTTGATTTTCGCAAACCTTAGTAAACAAATAACAATTGAATCACCACCTTCATCGTAAGCAGAACGAATCTGTTCAGCGAATCTTCCCCATAGACAACAGGCTAAACGTTCGTCACTGATTATATCAAAATTTGAAATTTATTACACTTTAGAATTTATATTTAATCATTAGTGGATACAAATGTAACTATATAACTGTGAGTAACCAAACTTACTTCTCATCACGAAGATGAAATTCAACTTTCTTCTTGTCTTTACCATTCACCTGAACTGTCTTAATTTCGCCCATGTCCACAACTTGTCCAATAACATCTACAGGACAAAGTAAATCACATAGTTTGAATTTTTCAATTTTTATATACGCATGTTTGAAATAAACTGTTGAATATTCAAAATATTTTACCTATCAAGAAATGTCGGTTGAGCGTAGGATTTTGAATCTGTTCATAACTTGTCAATGTTATGAATAGATCATCTGATGTTTTTGCAGATCTCGTGACAGAAGTGGAAGATGTGAAACTCCTCTTAAAAAGATGACTCGTAGGTCTGTAGAGGCCCGTGGCAGTAGTTAAGGAGAAGTTCTCGATGAACTTCCATGCACCAACAAGGAGCTGCCTTTCAACCTTGTGAACAAAGGCTTTTTTACAGGCGCATGAATCTTGACACCCTATCAAAAAACAAATCATGTAAGTATATATTAAATATTCAAATGCATAATTTAAAGTGTGTAATCAATATATTTTAGTATTCACAGTTACATCTGCTAGTATCAACTCAAGGGACTCTCCGGCTTGCGGAGTGTATTGCTTCCAGGAATGCAGCACTCTGACCTCTACACGCCAACTCGATTTGAAGGGTTTGACATCCTTAAGGTATGTGCAACCTTTAGAAGTCATTTGTCTAGGTTTCAGAGAAGGGATACTGATGTTATGCTTGGAGAAGAATGAGTAGTTGTTATTTATACAGTTTTGATTAGGTTTCGGGTTTGCCTAGAACAAACCATTGTAGGTTCCGTAATTATTCTGATAATATCTAGTTTCCGTCTTTGAAGGTAGATACATATGCTAATTTGTAAATTGAAAGTGTTGTTTTGATAAACTAAATATTTCAGTTAGAGTAAATATGTGTTTTCAATATATTCAAAAGATTACGATACTTTATTCGGAATATTCGGAATATAAAACCCTGATTTGATTTGAAGTATAGATTTATAATATAGATTTAAATATTTTGTTTACTTAAATATATAGATAATAATGGGGATTCGCAATCAGTATATTCTTAGATATTAATATCCCGTTTAAAATGGAAGACGTTAGGTAAGTCGAATTAATAATAGTAGAACGCGAATATATAGAATGAAGGAACAATGAATATACAAATATAGTCTAATGGCAGACTCAGTAAATACCACGATAGAAGAAGGTCATTCTCCTAAAGTAGATCCTCTTTTAATATAATAGATTAAAAAAAAAATTTTGGTAAAATCATTTCAGTCAAACTAAAAAACAATTATTCTGAAGCGATTCTCCTACTATTCAATCATTTTTACATTTCCAATAAAAAATTTGTTTAAATGTATGACAGGTCGAATAGCAATGGCATTCAGGAGCACACCCTCCTCCCTTCTAATTCGTAAGGAGATCAGTTCCAGCAAAGCTCTGATTTTCTCCATTATCCATCATCAGAAACTTCGACAACCCTAATCATTTCCCTCTTCACGTTTCACTCGCCCAGAATTTGTCGAATTTCTCTGTGGCGGCGCAGAGGCGTGATGTTTTTAGGGTTGGAGCTTACGAGGCCGACCTGTCTCAGCCGATTGAGATTGGAATCGAAGTTCCTAATGAATAATCCGGGAAAAAGGTGAAGATCAGGATCTACTTCGCTACTTGGTGGGCCGATTAAGTTTTTCTTTCAAAGAATTCGATTTGATGATACCTTGTAAACAATTATTCCGAAGCGTTTCTCCTACTATTCAATCATTTTTACATTTTCAATAAAAAAATTGTTTAAATGTATGACAGGTCGAATAGCAATGGCATTCAGGAGCACACCCTCCTCCCTTCTAATTCGTAAGGAGATCAGTTCCGGCAAAGCTCTGATTTTCTCCATTATCCATCATCAGAAACTTTGAGAACCCTGATCATTTCCCTCTTCACGTTTCACTCGCCCATAATTTGTTGAATTTCTCTGTGGCGACGGTGGCGGTGGCGGCGCAGAGACGTGATGTTTTTAGGGTTGGAGCTTACGAGGCCGACCTGTCTCAGCCGATTGAGATTCGAATCGAAATTCCTAATGAATAATCCCGGAAAAAGGTGAAGATCGGGATCTACTTTGCTACTTGGTGGGCCGATTAAGTTTTTCTTTCAAAGAATTCGATTTGATGATACCTTGTAAATATGTTTGATATCAGGTGGGTAGTGGCACATAGTGTGTCCCCCGACTAGATTCCGCCCTTGACATTCAGCATTGGAAACACAATGAAGCGGATCTCGGTCATCGTTGTCTCGATCATCATCTTCCACACCCCGATTAGACCTGTTAACCCTCGGTGCCAAGAGATTGATCGGGAGAAAGTAATTACTATTTCACTCTGTTTTCTCTTTCTTTATATGGAATGTTGCACTAACAAATTTCTTTTTTTTTTTTTTTTTTTTTTTTGCAGATTCGACGACAAGGATGTTCTGAAACTTGTATCTTACAAGATTGTGAACAAGGTTGTGAACAAATCTATAGTTTTGGTTGATGATGCGGCTGGTATAAGAAAAATCCAACATACCGTATATTTTATTGTACGGTAAATATTTCAGTATTCTTCATTTACAACCAAAGATCTCAGTAATTCAAACCAGCTACATTTTCAACTCTAGATTTCAGAATTTTTATTATTTAATTTGCTTGTGTGTCAGTTGGAAAGAAATGAAGCAAGTGAAGAAAATGCAGCGAAGACGACGAAGAAGGTGTTTGTCGCCGGAGCAACTGGAAAAACAGGGAAGAGGATTGTGAAGCAGTTGTTGTCCCATGGCTTCGCCGTCAAAGCCGGTGTTCGCGATGTGGAGAAAGCAAAAACATCTTACAAAGACGACCCGTCTCTTCAGTTCGTATGTTCTTTCATCTTAAATCTGATGTTTTTCGCTGTTAGGTTCTCTTAAAAAAAAATTCCTCTGTGATTATATCTTGTCAGGTTAGAGCAGACGTGACAGAAGGTCCTGAAAAGCTAGCTGAAGCTATAGGTGATGTGTTTCAAGCTGTGATTTGTGCTACTGGGTTTTGTCCCGGGTTTGATCTCTTTGCTCCTTGGAAGACTAATAATTTCGGGACGGTGAATCTGGTGTTTGAGTGCCGTAAACAAGGAGTTGATAAGTTTGTTCTTATAAGCTCAATTTTGGTGAATGGAGCTGCGATGGGACAGATTCTGAATCCAGCTTACATCTTCCTCAACGTCTTTAGACTAACTCTGGTTGCAAAGCTTCAAGCCGAGAAGTATATCAAAAGATCCGGCATTAACTATACTATAGTAAGGCCCGGTGGTCTTAAAAACGATCCTCCAGCAGGAATCGTAGTCATGGAGCCAGAGGTAAAAACCATCTTTGATGTTTGGTTCGTCTGCGTTTGTGCTGGAACTGATAAAAAGGTCTAACCTTTGGTCTTTGTAGGATACTCTGTCTGCAAGGAGCATATTAAGAGACCAGGTCGGAGAAGTTGCAGTGGAAGCTTTACTTCATGAGGAATTTTCTTTCAAGGTTGTGGAGATAGTTGCTCGTCTGATGCTCCAAAACTTTCCTACAAATATCTCTTTCCTACAATCGATCTCTTTGAAAAACTTTAATTGGTTTGGCAACAAGACAGACATGTTTCATTATTGAGATTTGATAATGAAATTGCAGGGAGAAAGAGAAGATGAAGAGTGAAACCTTCGGCCCCTTAATGATGGACGTGAGATAAAGAAGTAAGTATAAAAAGCCCTTCTTGATTCATTAAAACAAATACATTATCTCATGACTTGTGTATCTATCTAATGATGCTTCCCTCAGAAAAAAAAAAAAATTTGTAGAGAAACAGAGTTGCTGCGACAGAACCTTTTAAGACATTTCCCACCCAACAGCTTCCTAAGATGATGATGTTCATCATCTCTACAAACAACACGATCTTCTGATTTGATATTTCAGGGCGATTGTCTATAAAGCTCCTTGTAATTTGCCTATTTGGATTTGTTTTTGTGATGTATTAAGATTTATGTACCATGATGGTGAGATTGTGTGTTCTTTAATCGATTCCATTTTATCTACTTGAAATCTCCTTCTACTAATTATATACTACTGTTACTGGTTGCTATATCTTTCGGTATCTAAACTATTGGAGTTGTGTCCCAATGACTCGTGTATGAACTATCTGGTCTTTGCGTCAGTATGCAGAGCGTGTTGGTTGGTTAGATGAAAAGATACTAAAATCTTCTCCATCATCCGCGTTATTAAATGTTCCCGTTATCTAATACAAAAGTATGTAAACCAATCTTTATATTACCCACAAAATATAAATCCTACATATCTATAATAATACTACAATAAGTTATCTATTACTACCATTCTTTCAGTGGGGGTAATGATTCAATAATTGGGTTAAAATTCAGGATGCTCGAATTAGCCAAGAAGAAGAAAATGTGTTCGATGAAAAACTAAACATGGTTGAGGTAAAAAAAAAATGGCAAGGAATTTCCTTATTTTGAAGATGGAGTTGGACGTCACGGAAACAAACTACCTATAGTTGACTAAAGCTATGAAGAAAAATAGAGGATAGGAACACATGGTTTTTGTTTTTTCTTCATAACACATCTCTTTACATTTTAAAAACACATCAATGTATTTTTATTTAATTGTTTCACAGGCAATATCAACATATATATATATATATATATATATATATATATCTCTTTCATTACTAAGTTCTATCTGAAGACATTTTATAGAACCAACAAGGTTTAATATATTTTCTGCGTGATTTTATCTTCTAAAATAGTTATAAATTCTCTATACAAAATGGTTAAAAATAAACAATTGTACAATAGTACAAATATACGCTAAAATTATAAATTTAAGAATTAATAATGTTCTATAAAAATATAAATTTGGGCGTCTCTCATGAAGTTCAAAATTTCTAAACTTTTTGTGAAATGAAGTTGTTTGGGTGTTTTTTTTTCTGTCAACAAATTCTTTTTTTAATAACTAAATATTTATGTTATTTTTTTTTTAAATCTAAAAAATATTTAAAATTTTTAAAAGTAAACTAAACAATAAACATAAAAATACTTATAACCAAATAAATGTGTAAGTTACTTAAAATATTATATTTATTATATTTTTAAAAATATATAGTTAAACACAAACCCCTCTTGTACACCCGAGTCATCACCTAATTCTAATCAAAACCTAAACCACCCAAACCTGATTCAGGTCTCAAACATTAATATAAAATACTCACTTTAATATAGGCCATTTGATGGACTCTAAGAGGAAAACATAAGAGAACACAGCTATACTTTTAACTTCTCCATTTCAACTACTGCACAATCCTTAAAATACAACAACTTCACAAAAGACTTTCCTCCTTATTTATACACCAATTTCATCAAAACGCAAATCACTCAACTCATTCCTGCAAAACAAAACAAAACAAAGAAGAATCCCAAAAACAAAAACATTCTCTAAAATGAAACATTCACCATTCTCACTTTCAACATCAATCTTTCTCATAGTTGCTTCTTTTTTTATTGCAACAACCGCCCTCGATCCTGTACCCGAAGACCCAATTTTCGAACTGTACATGCACGATATACTCGGCGGAAGCAGTCCCACGGCAAGACCCATAACCGGTTTACTAGGAAACATCTACAACGGCCAAGTCCCATTTGCTAAGCAGATCGGTTTCGTTCCACCGGAAAACGGTGTAGCCATACCCAACGCAAACGGCGCAATGCCAACGGTTAACGGTATCAACGGTATTCCTCTAGGTACCGGTTTATCCGGTACAGCGTTTTCCGGTCAGAATCTAAATGGGATTCAGACACAGTTAGGTCCTGATGGTCTAAGTCTTGGGTTTGGAACAATCACAGTGATTGATGACATAATCACATCAGGTCCTGACTTGGGTTCTCAGCCACTTGGTAAGGCTCAGGGGGTTTATGTTGCAAGCTCAGCAGATGGAAGCACACAGATGTTGGCTTTTACAGCTATGCTTGAAGGTGGTGAGTACAATGACAATCTCAATTTCTATGGAATCTATAGGATCGGAAGCGCCATGTCGCATCTTTCAGTCACCGGAGGAACCGGAAGGTTCAAAAACGCTTGCGGGTTCGCGGAGGTTAGGCCGTTGATCCCTGAGGGGCAACACTTTGTTGATGGAGCAGAGATGCTGTTGAGGATCATTGTCCATCTGAAATACTAAGAATCATGTGAATGAATGTGTGTGAAAATGTATGAGACCATTGTTAAATGAGAATGTTTTTCCTTCTTGTGATCATATTGTTGAAAGTTGAAACAGTTACAAAGAATACGATTTTACACAACAAACAGCACAATCAAGAAGGGTCTGTGTTTTATTGCTCACATTCTTTGGTCTGATAAAGAACTAAGCATTAGAATACTGTAAGGCTTGTGAATTGCCTCAGCCGCTACTTCTTCTCCTATAGGGCTAACGGTTTAACTCAGAACACTCCGAAGAACGTGGCTGCAGCGAAAACTAAGAAGAGTCCTCCACCTACATATCCCACCTGCATTGGAAAAGACCAACCAAATTCGGTCAAATTCGGTTCCTGTGAATGGAACCTTGTGTATAAGCATTAGCTCGCGTACCAGTTTCTCAGAGATATAGTTGGCGAGGAACGCGCCGCCAATGATTGCAAGCAATGTTGCCACTAAGTGTCCAGCAATAGCTCCACTCGCAACTCCCCATGGAGACTATATGACACAGAGTTTGACAAAGAGAGAGATGCTTAGACTTTAGTGAGCTAAAATCTTGTGGTGATGTAACGAAGTTTGCGGAATCAAAACCTGTGCAGCACCAAGCGCGACAGTCGCAAGCATTGACCGATCTCCCCATTCCTGATTAGTTCAAAAGAACCAAAATTTATCATAATGTGGATGGTTTCATCAAGGTTCTTGACAAAACCGGGTTCTTGACAAAAGCAAACGGGTTCTTGACAAAAGCAAACAAGTTCTTGACAAGAGTAAACGGATTCTTACCGCAAAGAACACGAGGCTGAATGATTTCCAGAGGATCTCAAGTGGGTTTGTGAGCTTTTTGGACGCCTGTTCTTTCACGAGCTCCTCAGCTTCAGTGTATTCACCAAGTTCTTTACCGCTTTCCTCACCGTTCTTGGCTTCAGCTTGTGGAATGTCCCATGCATCTTTAATGGATTTCAATCCAAAGAACATGAGAAGCGCGATCGCAGCATATTCTCCTATCGGTAGTGCTGTTCATAATATTTTCCATTTAATGTTCATATGAGCAAAGACTCAGCTTCAAGATAAAAAACAAGATTGAAGAAGAGCTTACTCGTTTGGAACTGAGCAGGCACGGATTGAAATATCTTCCCAATAACAACTGATAAGATAGTCATCAAAGATAAAGCTCCCATTGAACCTAAAAGAACCTTGTCAAGAAATCGAAGGTCAACAACATCAGTATTCAAACCGTGAAACTAGAACAAAAGGGCAGGGCCATAGCCAAAAAAACGTACCAGTGTTTTCTCGTACTGCATAGCCAACAAAGCAGCAATGAAAAAAGTCTGCCCAAACCAAAAGTGACATACTTGAGATCACAGGCTCAATTAAGTTAAGGTTCCATAAAAGAAATCTAAAGGCGACATGCGCATAGAAATATTACCTTGTCTCCAATCTCGGAAACGAATATTAGTGAGAAGGCTGCTGTGAAGCCTGACTTTGCTACTGCTGCTAGAACTGATGATGGTCCTCCCTTCACAAATGTGATTAGAGAGAACACCAAACCGCAACTCAGTAGTACAAGAGCTATCGATAAAGTGTAAGGGAACGGCCCTCGAGGTTTTAAGCTGCAGGATACAATAGGATCATGGATCAAATACATTTCAAAAGACAATTAGAACCACATAAACCCTATTACGCACATAAACTTAGTACTTAACAATTTACAGATATGAGAGGAAATTCTTCCACGAAGAGTAACAATACAAACACTACAGAAACTTCAAATTCTTACGTTATTTCGGATTAAAAAAAGAGCTCAAAAGACACATATAAACACCAATGGCACCATGACCTACAAAGGTCCTAGTATGTCCTTCAAATGCTACTTACTCACACAGTAAACAAGAGTCAAAGAGATGATCAGCACTAAAAAGTAGCAAATGTTGGTTCCCTTGCTAACAATAAGAATATAGTAACGAGGGGGGGGGGGGGGGGGGGGGGGGGGGGGGGAATTATTAACCTTTCTGCTGAAGTGGTATGAGACTGATCAAGAGGACTACTTTGAGATCCATCCTCCTCACCACCACCATAGCTCCCAGACCCAACACCAGCATTTGATGCATGAACTCTAAATTTTTCGCAGAGCAAATCCAACTTTGTTCTCCGTCTACATCTTACTAGAAAGGTAGTTAGTACATAAGTAAAGTGTCTAAACAATCAACACCAACACAATAAGCAGATCAAGCATATCCTTTAACCAAGAAAACAGAAACGTTTTCCTTATGGGTTTCTTAAGCTACTCGCACAAATATCGCTGACCCATTAAACAGATAAAACCCATTAATTCCATATGAACAAGTAATAATCATAGACTAAGATCATAGTTGCACACTTCAGTGAACACAAACATCCTAAGTAGAGTTCTCTAGTGAATTCATGGAATATAAGTAGAATTTCAATTCATAGGAAGCGTAACTTACAAGGAGGAAACGTGGGTTTTCTCGAACTCTTCGGACAAGGAAACGATTCAGACACAAACAGAAAGGGGAGTTTCCGTATAGAAGATACAGCTACTTCTGCTGCTGCGGAATTAGGATTCTTGCTCAAGCCAATCATATTGTTCCTTTTACTCTGAATCCACGGAAGCAGAGAGTTTAGTTAATCATTACTTTGCTAGTTCCGTTGATAAATTAGAAACCCAGAAAGAAAGATTGAGACTTTCGTTCGATTTTTGCTTGAATCGAAGCAGAGAGAATGGGTTGGTGATGGAGATAGGATTGCAATTCGGGTTTCCTTGTCTGTGCGGTTGGGGTTTGACTTCTAGAATGCGCCACGTGTGTTGTGAGCACTCAAGGATTAAGAAACTTCCTGATGCAGTTATGCTTCTGTTTTTTGTTTCAAACAATTTTATTGATTTCAAATTCAAAATATACAAAATTTTAAAATTCAATTTATTACACAAAAAATACACTTGATGTTATAATTTGATGTAAGTTACAGTAAAATTAACTGATAAAAACAGTAGAATTATGCCGTAAATTTGCTGTAAAAATTTGAATTAATATTTTTGTTAAAATAAATGATTGATATATTTTCTGATGTATAAATTACAGTATATATTATTTAAAATAAAATAAAATAAAAAATATTAAAACCTGATATTTTTTTACAAATCTCCTTTATATAAAAGTGATAGGTTTCCTACTCTCTAAGGGGTGCCACATAGGCAAAAATAATCAGCCAATAAAAATATAACAAATTGCCACATCGTTAAATTATAAAAAAAACTAACCAATAAGAATAATACAATATACCACATCAGCAAAAATAATTAACCATGGTAGATTTCAAAACTGCTATGTCATCTTCTCCAACCAATAATTTAAAGCCATTTTATTAAATAATTTATTAATAAAATTTTTTTCAAATTTTACCTAAATTTTTTTTTATAATTCTTAAATTCTCAATAAAAAAACAAAGCTAAAAAAAAACTGAAACAAATTACACTAAAACTCAATTATAAAGCTTAAACAAAAGCTTATTTTATGGAGTCATCGTCTTATCGGTTTCCAATCATCTCGCCTCTGACTCACCAGAAACGGAATCAGCCGTCACTAAACACAAATTTTACTTATTAATTAATGACAACCAAACTGGTGATAAACAATAAAACTTAAATAAATAGAGCATAAATATTTGGAAATCCAAAAGACATAGCATTGAGAATGTAAAAAAAAAGAAGACATAGCGATGAGCCACATATGGTATAAATAATACACAACTCTATGACAAATGAAGTCTAATGTGTCTCATGCTTGAGATTGTTGTAAGCAACATAAAAATACAATCTCACAACTGTTTTGCATTTATATTTATAATGTGAATCAAGTAGAATGAGTCTGAATCATAGTATTGTTGAAACTGGAGAACGTCTTTCTCGCCAAAAGTAAAACTTAAGGAGCGACTCAGTTTTCTTTCGTCCAGAGAAAATTAATTTATACAATTGTAACTTTTTGACTTATAAAAGATTTCAAGTTTCTAAAGCTGATATAGAGTTCCATATTGTTCGTTGTAATCCGACATTGTAGAAAAACTGAAGTAAAAACCTAACTAAAGAACCGGTGATTAAAGACAGTTACTCACCGTTTTTTAATTTTTATTTGCAAAATTTCATGAAACATACAAAGTGAAATTTTTTTTTTTAAATAAAATATAACGATAAATTTCACACTCTTCACCAATATTGACAAATGATTGAGCTAGCTAAACTATCAAACAAATATTATATCAATCAATAAAGAAGTCATATAATAAAAAAAGTTTATTATTAATTGCCATTTGTTTTCTTCGTTGAATATATGAACTAATTATAAAACATCTATGTACATACTGAATCTTAAAAAATTGATAAGTAGAGAAATGCATACTATATGAAAATTAAAAACAAAATCCTAATACACAATATGAAATAAAAATGGAGTAAGGATTGAGTTTTTCTTTTTAAAAGCATCAAGCGAAAGGGAAGCTTATACAAAATATTTTTGAAAGTATAAAAAAATACTCATGATGTTCACTAAAAAAATAACATTATAACATAAGATGTCCATATATAGTTCATGTGGATACTATTTACATAAACAAAAATATAACAAAATTACAAATCAAATTATTATACAAAAAATCAAACTTTACCCTTCATATTTGCAAAAACATGCATTAACTCTTAAAAAAAAGTTTAACTAAGCCAAAAGGTATATTAATCTATTTTCAAATTATTATACAAAATTTTTGATCATCCTTTCACATATATATATATATCCTTCTGATACTTACTTCGCTCGATTATATCTAAGAATCACTTGCAAATATACTACTATATAATTTATCACAATATTAAACACAAAATTAATTGATAACCTTTTATAAAACTACAATATAACTATACAATCCACGCGTAGCGTAGACAAAACACTAGTTATAATTATAAAATTGAATAAAAAAATAATACTAACTTGAAATTCATCAAACTAAAAAACTATTTTAGATAATAATAAAAAACAGATCTTAAATTTTTTAATGTTATTTGTATCTATCAACAATTAGCTAAAAACATTCATATATATATAATTTGTTTAAGTAATTATTTAAAATAGCAAATAAAATCAATAATTAATTATATAGGAAAACCTAATTTTGGATTATTCAAATGTTTACAAATGTTTTTTGACAAGTAATGACAGATTATACAAAATTAAAATTATTTAAAAGATTTTATTAACAAAAAAAAAACTACACTAATACAAAATAAATATCTAACTCAGCTTGTAACTCACCACAATTATCATGATTTAAGGATTTGAGTTATAAATTTTACAAAGACATAACTCAACATTTTAATGCAACCATAACACATTGTAACCCAAACTCTAATGCAAAAAAAAAAAATAATAATGCATGATTGGTAATATTTTTGAGTTATATCCATAACTCAAACTAAATTAAAGATACCACATGTTACCAATCAAAGCCATAATAACAATAATTATAGAAATCAAATTTACTTATATATAGTTTATTCGATTAGTTTAAATTTCCAAATTTCAAAACTGTCTATAAAAAATATTTACTTACTAATAAATCACTCAATTCACTTACAAATTGTAGGTTAGATAAAAAATTTAGGTTGAAACTCCAAATTACATACTAGATATAAAAAATATGATTATAATTACAAAATATTGATCTTATAATACCAATTTTTTTTATAATCACTAGTGTTAATTTTTTATATGATTACTGATTTAACAGTTGCTGATAAATACTATATTTAATAATTATATAGTTGATATATTATGCCAGAATCGATTAAAGTGAAGTGATAAAACTAAAATTGGATGTAATCGGAGATATAGGAAAATTTAGATCATCACAACTCGTAAATCCACCTGAGCTGATTAAGAAATCTATTGAGTTAGCAACATTAAAGGTTTGATTAGTAACCACTTATCACTATAACTTATCGCTAAAAATCTAGCTTACTGCAAAAAAATCTCTTACCATTTTAGGTCACCACTAAGTGATAAAGACGCTCCAACCACCATCAATAACTCTTTTAAAATTGTAGGATAAAGGTAAAAATGTTCAACTGATCAAAAAGAGATTACAAAGAGTGTCCAAATTCTTTAACAATTTGCTGATTATTCCATTGATAATTAACCTCACTATATAGATGAAATACAACTCAAATTCGTTCCTTAGACTTACAATAAATATAGTATACACTAGAAATCAAAGTACTACTTAGAAAACAGAAAATGAGACTGAAATAACTGTTGACTTGACCAAGAACCAAAAAGACTCTTCACATACCTTTCTTAGGCTTCAAATAACTTCTCACTTCATAAACCAAACCCATATAAAAGCCCATATAAAGCTCATCTACATTTTAATCACTTGGCTGATCCAAAAACAATAAAGTATAAGCCAGTAGTCCATTCTGCTTCTCAACCATTTGTATATTTTATTTATCTTTCATGTTTGCTCCTCCATCATTCCCTCCGGCTTTATAAGGATCTCAAATCCAGAAACTTTTCATCCCAAATTATGGAGAAAGATCTCCCACATTCAATGTAACTGAAACTCCATAATCACCTAGAAGTTCAAGTTTCTAAGCATTCTCACCAAACTTCTCAAGTACCTTGAATGGACCATCTGATCTCGACATAAGCTTCGACTTGCGTCTGCTCGGAAACTTCTCCTTCCTCAGATGTAACCATACCAAATCATTT
The DNA here is from genome assembly GCA_911865555.2 of Thlaspi arvense. Classification (NCBI taxonomy): domain Eukaryota; kingdom Viridiplantae; phylum Streptophyta; class Magnoliopsida; order Brassicales; family Brassicaceae; genus Thlaspi; species Thlaspi arvense. The sequence continues at coordinate 23,537,165 of OU466863.1, read as the reverse complement.
AGTTCAAATGACTTAGTATGGCGATTCTTGTTAGCTTTCTTCTTATACTTCTCATTCGTCTTTTGAATCTCAGCACGAACATTCTCATGTAGCTTCTTTATTGTATTAACACGTTCTGCTGCTTTATAGTTTTCTTTAAACTCACAAGGTAATGGAATCAGATCAACCACCAGTACTGCAAAAACCTCCTTGCCCTTATCAAGCTTTCTCAGAACACGTGATTTTCCTAAGAAAAGACTTTCCGTGTATCTTTTTTCTTGTAATTTCTCTGTTATATGCAACAAAGTAGGAACTAATGGTGGAAGCGTGATATGCTTTTTATCCTTATGAAAAGAATAAGTGTTTTTGTACCCATCGTGTATTGCACTTCTATCAAACTCTCAAGGTCTCCCAAGCAACATATGACAAGCATCCGTTGGAAAAACGTCTCATGGTACCTCATCTTGATAGTTCTTTCCAATAGAGAATGAAATTATAACTTATTTAGATACCTGCAGTTTGCTTCCATCATTCAACCACTTCAGCATGGTTGCTTATGCTTCACAGTAGGCAAACTCAGCTTCTCCACAAGTGTACTAGATACAACATTAGCACAACTCTCCTGAATCTCTTGAATTGTCATAACTCTGTGATTAGGATATTCAGCCTGAAAATGCCAAAATCCCTGGCACTTAAAGTATTTCTTCTTCATATTAGGAGATGTGGGTGCTGATGTAGTCTTGACTTCTACCTTCTTATTACTGCTGCTTGCATCACCTTTAAATCCCAATATGGATTCAAAGAAGAACCAGAAATGTAGGTTATGGTGTAAGGCTTCTTTCCCATCGTAACCTGCTTCTTCAACTTGATAGCAAGCTTCTTCACGTCATCAAAGAGTCCAATAAGTTTGCAAAACCACCTTAGATGCAATTGATATATCATAGTTTTATGGGTTTTTGACCATGATATATATCTTATTTATAAAGTTTTTTTTGGTATTTCGAGTTTTTTTAGAGTCTTTATAGGTCTAGGTATGTTTGGAGCATCATTGGAGATTTGGGAACATTTTGGAGCATTGTAGAGTTGTTTCTGAAAAGACCAAGTCATGAGGCGAATTTGAAGCTGGATGTCGATCGACACCACCCATGTGTGTCGATCGACACCAATCAAAGATAGACTTGCTTGCGTGTTTTAGCAAACTTTTGAAGAAAGCAAACTTGGCCTAGAAGTTCCACTTATTTACAAATATACCCCATTTGTGTTTTAGGATTATAAATAGGATTTTAAGGTCATTGTTTAGACTGAAGTTTTTTTTTCATTAAGGCAGAAAGAGAGATTAGATTCAGAAGCTTTTGGGGAGACAAATGCATACTATATTCTTAGAGAGAATTTTGAACCCTCTTTGTATCTCTTTCTTCTCTTTTATGCAGTTTATTTTATTCATGATGTTTTCTTAATCACCATGTCTGAGTAAATTGCTAGTTAGGTTTTGGATTTTCCAAGGGTTGATGATTAGTTGTTAGAATCGAATTTCTGTTGGGATTAACCTGTTTGTTCTTTATCTAGATTGCTTTAATACTACTTTTAAGATTTATCACCTAGAAATCAGATTTTAGGTTGATTAATAGATGCAAAAGTATTATTGATCATCAGAACTGATACAATATGGAAAAATACGAAATCAAATATCTTCATTATGTGGATTTATTATAAGAATCTGACCTTCATCATTTCACAAAACCAGAGGATTCTCATTTAAGTCTAAAGAGAAATTGGTGCCAAGAAGACTTCTATTTGATTTAGCTTATTTTTCTCCTTTTGTTTAAATGTAAATAATTTCATTTAAGTGTATTTATTTGTAAAGATCCTTTGTAAGAGCTATAAAAGCTCATTGTTCTCATTATAAAAAAATATAGAAATTTTTGGAAATTAAAAGAGATTTTTCTCTAAAGCTTTGGCTTTGTTTTTGTTTATCTAAGCAAGATGGAATTCTTCACTTAGTAAACATTTGAATCTATGTCTCTTGTGTGCGATGCCTTGAGACTAGGTTTGTGAACTCATCACAGGGGCTTCCACACCCTTGAGTGGCATTCTTCGATCCAGCCATCTATCCATCTCATCCACTGATCCAGCCTGAAAGAGACTTGAGTCCAGCAGGATTGATCCCGCAACCATCCACTTCAATCATCTTTTAAGCAAGTAGAAAGAGACTTCAGTCCAGCTGCTTGCTTCCACCCATTCACCCAACCATTTATAAGATCATCCCATTGATCTTATATCATTTGGTATCAGAGATAAAAGCTCTTATCCTTTATCTTTTTTTTTATTTTTTTGTTTTGTTTTTGTTTCATGTTTTATCAAGATTCCCATTAAAAAGAACAAAAAAAGGTTTGGTTGTTTTTATTCTTTAATTTTTATAAACTTAAAAAAAAAACTCAAAAAATGGTTTTATGTTTTTGTTCTTTGATTCATGATTTCTTTTTATTTAAAAAAAAACCCAAAAAAGAATCAGTGTTTTTCCCTTAAAATTAAATTTTATTTCTTTCATTAAAAAAACAAAAAAAACTCTTTTTCTATTTATGTTTTTGTTTATTCTGATTTTTTTTGTTTAAAAAAAAATTATAAAATGATAAAAAAGTTTTATTTATTTTATAAGTAATATTTGCTAAAAAGTTAAAAAAAAATCAGTTTTAAGGACAAAACCATTTGAAGAGGGAGAGAATGATATAATATGGAAAAATACGAAATCAAATATCTTCATTATGTGGATTTATTATAAGAATCTGGCCTTCATCATTTCACAAAACCAGAGAATTCTCATTTAAGTCTAAAGAGAAATTGGTACCAAGAAGACTTTTATTTGATTTAGCTTATTTTTCTCCTTTTGTTTAAATGTAAATAATTTCATTTAAGTGTATTTATTTGTAAAGATCCTTTGTAAGAGCTATAAAAGCTCATTGTTCTCAATATAAAAAAATATAGAAATTTTTTTTTGAAAACAAAATAACTTCTTTTTGATTATTACTTGGGTAACTTTAAAAGTACAATGCTTTGAGCTTTATATAGGCTCGAAAATAATGAAATACAACAGAAATAAATATTAAAAATGGGGCAAGAATCAAGCTGAATGATGACTGATCTCCTTACTAGCCGTTAGGCTTCAATTGGCTTGATTTGGTCTTTGGCGCTAAATGAGGGGGTTGTGTTGATTCTTTGGCACGAGATGAATGTGAGGGATCTTCTAATGATGATGAATGGTAGAGATTGAGTGATGAGGGTGGTCGTTGGTCTTCAATATTGAATAGATATGAGTGATGATCTTCAAATGGGGAAAGCTTCTCCTTAATGTAGTTTTCTTTGACTTCTGATGGAATGGGGCGATTAATGACTTGTTCTGGTGTGGTATGACTCTTGGTAGCTGCTGTGGACGTGAGGAGGGTCGAATATAATGTCTTCATACAAGTGATATCCGTTGTTTCCTTAAATAGCTTGCTGAATGCTTCTCTGGCTCAATCGTTGGTTTAGGTGAATTTGGGGGATCTTCTTGGTTAAATGGCGGATTGCACTGAACCAGGGACGGTTTGTGGCTCTCCTTAGTTCCAAAGAATGATTTAGGTTGGTCGAATATTATGTTGGTGTAACAAATATTCAGACTTTCCTTATCTAGCTCATCCGGCGGTTCAAGGGCTGTATCTCTGATTTTAGATCGAACCGGCCTGGGTTTAGCTTGATCAATTTGCTCCTTGGGATGTATAGAACGCTGGAGTTTTGGTGTTTGGTCCTTAGCTGCTCCATCCTCAGCTACAAAGCCTTCATTCCCCACGGCTACAAGCTGTTCTGCACCATCTTTAGCTCCAAGGCTCCACTTCTTGGTTGTTTTAAGTGAATGAGACTTGAGTCTTACATCATCCTCTCCCTCTTGTAGAGGTTTTGTCCTCAAAACTGTAGAACCTGCATCAAACAACCCTAAGTTAGTTTTTGGAAAATGTTTTATGTTTAAGAACTTATCTTGGGAATTGGTTTGTAAATGCTCTATTAGATGAATGAATGGAATGTCTTTGGCTTCCTTAAGCTCCAGTGTTGATTTAAAATCAACTAAGGGTGATTTCTCCTTAGCAATCATCAAGCTTTCACCACTATTACCCACGCCAATCTCCTTAGCTTTCTCATCTTTGTACTCTTGCTCTTTAATTCCTGCAAAACAATTCTTTGACAAAGACAAGTGCATCATATCTGTGGGATTTAAATCTGAAAACTCTTGAATAGCAAAATAACTACTTTTTCCTTTAGCTCTGTTTTGTAAAACTCTAACTTCTTTTTGAGGTAAAGGAGCAAGAATAAACTTACAATGGTTGAAAGAGAATGAATATTCATTGGTCCTCCCATTATGTACAACATCTCTATCATACTGCCATGGCCTTCCAAGCAGTACATGCCCAGCTTGCATTGGCGCCACATCACATAGAATCTGGTCTTTGTACTGACCAATGGAGAGAGGAACTTCTACTTGCTTGTTCACCTTCAACTCTTCTTTGTCATTAAGCCATTTAAGCTTGTATGGCCTTGGGTGAGGTTTAGCTTTAAGACCTAGCTTCTCTACTAAACAAACACTAGCAATATTAGCACAAGAACCACTGTCAATTATTAAATGACATACCTTGTTCTGAATACTGCATCTGGAGTGAAAGAGATTGTCTCTTTGTTCTAAGTCCTCCAAAACTGGTTGAGAGCTTAGAGCTCTTTGAATGACTAACAGCTCTCCTTCATCAGCATATATGGTGATTTCTTCTTCTGAATTTTCAGCCATTTCCTCATCTTGAGAATCATAACCACCATCTGGTCTAATAATCATGGTCTTCTTATTTGGACATTCCCTTGAAACATGACCCATGTCTTGACATTTAAAACAAATAATGTCATGATGTCTATTTGAGTTGCTAGACTTACCTTGCTCTTGGCGTGATTCATTGGTTTTGAATCTTGATTCTATGGCAATGGCTTTGCCTTTATATACCAAGGGTGTTGGCGTTGGTTGTTGCTGCTGTTGGGGTTGATTTTGTTGGTTCCAAGCATTGTTGTTTGAGCCTCTTCTAGTAGAAGTTTTCTTCTTGATTTGTTGCTCTCTTTGAATGGCCAAGTAGAGAAGTTCTTGTAAAGAGTGGTAAGGCTGCATTTCCACCTTTCTTTGTATCCTCTCTTGTAAGCCATCCATGAATTGAGACATGAGGGACTCCTCTGATTCTTCTAACTCCAGCCTACTTCTTAGAAATTCTTCAAAGTACTCTTCTACACTCTTGGTTCCCTGATACAAAGACCTAAATCTTTTTAGTAAATTTCTGTGATAATGAGGGAGAACATACCTCTTTTGTAGCTCAAATTTTATGTCTGCCCATCTGTTGATTTGAGGATATCTTAGTCTCCTCTTTTCAGCTGTTTCTCTGTCCCACCAAGCTAAAGCATGATCAATGAGACTTGCAATTGCTAAGGCCATCTTCTTTGGTTCATTGTAAGAGTAATACTCAAAGAAATGTTCCATTCTTCTTTCCCACTCTAGGTAGGCGGCTGGGTCAATCTTTCCTGCAAAAGTTGGAGCAGCAAGCTTGACTTCTGGTGGTAAGTTTCTATCCTCTTGGTATGGCCTGTTGCGATCAGCATTTCTTCTATTTAGAATGTCTGGGGCAGCTTGTACAGGGTCTGGTGCTCGTAGTGGTACATCAGGGGGCTCCTCTACACGGTTAGCTTCTTGTTGACCTCCTGGAATGTTTCTTCTTGGCAATAGATGTGGGGGACGTGCTGGATTCTCCAAGCGATTTAACCTTTCAGCAGTGGCTTGGGTATTGGCATTGAGGTTGGAAAAATTTTCATTGATGACTGCGAATTGTGTTTGCATCATGGCCATCATTGCCTGCATTGGGTCTACTGGTGGTGGATCTTCCATCTAGTACCTTGCAAATAAGATTCAAGTACAAAAGATCAAAGTTTGTTCAAGATGAATCACAAGAACACAAGAACAGTTTTCAGGCTGTTTTAGCAGTTGAATGAAAAATCAAAGATAAAATATCAAATGATTTAGAAAATTCAAGAAACAATTTTTGTGTTGTTTTTAAGTGTTTAATTTAACAGAAACAAAAAGAAATTAAGTTTTTTGAGTTTTCCTAGATTTTATAAAAATCGGACAAAATGAAGAACACAGAATTAAGCGGATTTGACCAATTGAGTTGAAAAATCAAAAACAATTATCAAACGATCCGAATAATTTGGGGAAATATTGTTTTTTGTGTTTTAAGGGATTAAATAAACCGAAACAAAAAGCAAAAATAATTTCTATGGATTTTTGGATTTTATAAAATTCGCAGAAGACAGAGGAAAATTACAACAGTTTTTGTGGGTTTTTAGTTTTAAAAGAGGGAAAAAATGAATGAAAAATAAAAATCAAAAAATTGAGAAGGGAACTGAAAACACCTGGGTAAGGAGCTTTTAGCTCTGATACCAATGATACAATCCTCAAAAACTTAAGGAATGTGTCTTAGAACAGATTGCTTTAAGCTTGATAGAATAGAAGAGAAAACTGGTGGTTTTATAGCCTTGTTGATGCTTGATGACCTCAAACACCAGGGGTTAGAATCTTCTCAGCTCAAGGGCTAATCCTCACAAGAGCTTAGAAGATTCTACACGAAATTCTATAAGGTTGAATCCTCAAAACACTTAAAGAAATCGCAGGAACAGTTTGTAATGCAAAGAGACACTTTCTTTGAGAAATTGGTGCCAAGAAGACTTTTATTTGATTTAGCTTATTTTTTTCCTTTTGTTTAAATGTAAATAATTTCATTTAAGTATATTTATTTGTAAAGATCCTTTGTAAGAGCTATAAAAGCTCATTATTCTCATTATAAAAAAATATAGAATTTTTTGAAAATTAAAAGAGATTTTTCTCTAAAGCTTTTTAGCTTTGTTTTTGTTTATCTAAGCAAGATGGAATTCTTCACTTAGTAAACATTTGAATCTATGTCTCTTGTGTGCGATGCCTTGAGACTAGGTTTGTGAACTCATCACAGGGGCTTCCACACCCTTGAGTGGCGTTCTTCGATCCAGCCATCTATCCATCTCATCCACTGATCCAGCCTGAAAGAGACTTGAGTCCAGCAGGATTGATCCCGCAACCATCCACTTCGATCATCTTTTAAGCAAGTAGAAAGAGACTTCAGTCCAGCTGCTTGCTTCTACCCATTCACCCAACCATTTATAAGATCATCCCATTGATTTTATATCAAGAACTATCTTAGATGAGCAAAATATCTATCTGCAAAGAAATTTTGTTTAGAGATTTTGTGAACAATCAAACTTGTTTTTAATGCTTGTCCAAATTGATTGAATTTGCAAAGAAATTTAGGATTCTAGGATTTAGACATAGATAATCTCTGCAACGAAAGTTGATTGGTTTTATAACTGTGTTTCGAGTTCTAGAATGGTTCTTAATAACTCTCTTAACAGTTTTTATTCTGCAATTTAGAACTAAACCCGCAAATTTTCCAAGGCCTAGCGTTTTGTCTTATTGAATTTAAAACCTTCAAATCGAATCTGTTGCTTTCTTTTAGTTTATTTTCTTTACATTTTTTTTTTAGCTTAGTTCGAATCTAGAATCTGTTGTGTGACAACTTAAGTCTCATGCAATAGTTTATTTAGGTGAAACTTTGAGCCTATCAGCAATCTCCTCACTCAGACCATGTACAAAACTTACAACAGTCCTCTCCTCTGGCTCTTGGACATCACATCGCAACTGTAATAGATTTAACTCCCTTCTATACTCTTCCACAATGCGTTTCTCTTGTGTAAGCTTCATGTACAGATCTTGGTTGTAATCATCTATTAAAAATCTCTTGTTTATAAGTCTCTTTAGCTTCTCCCAAGACCTGACACGAATCTTGCCTTCTCTAGCACAATTAGACTTAAGAGTATCCCACCAAAGACTATCATAGAGTTCAATCTTAAAGTAGCCACCTTAAACTTTTTGTAATCGTCATATGTATTTTATTCAAATGTCTTCTCCATGGAACTGTGATATTGCTGCATATTTCATGTATTTTGCATACATATAAGTTAGCTTTTCATGCATTTACATCACACTTTAGGCTAGATTGCATCACTTTAGGTCCTAGAGCATTCTTGCACCAGCATACGCATGTTCCTTGCATTTTGCATCATATTCATGTTGTTTCTGGCTACTTTGGAGTCGTGGAGGTTCGTGGATGTGCTGAGGCTAGTGTGGAGATTCGTGGGAACATCGGATGTTTGCTAAGGACCAGAGATCAGGGAGCAGATCGAGCACGGCCGGTCGATCTAGATGAGATCGACCATAAGATCGAGCAGACCTTCCGATCCAAGGAATCTGATCGAGTGAAGCAATCGATCAAGTGGTACGGACGTAAATGACGCCATGCAGAGCGAGAGCCGGATCGAGTCTACCACTCGATCTGCCGAAGATCGATACCAAGATCAGATGCAACACTCGATCCACCGAAGAAGATCGAGACACAGATCGAGTTGAAGACACGATGTCCGAAGATGATCGAGCAGCATGCTCGATCTCGAAGTCGATCTCAGTCCTTTCAACTGTTTTTGGCCGCTAGCGCGGGGGAGGGGGGGGGGGACCATCGAGATGTTTGGCCTACTTTGGGAAGGCGGCGATCACATCTTCACACACGCTTTCACTTCTGCTTTTTTATCATCTTTCTCTCTGGTTTTTAGGCTTTTCCGCCATTGTTGCATTTCGAAGCTTTTGTTCTTGGATCTTTTGAATCGTTTAAGCATTAAGTAATCGTCTTTTATGTTTATCGTTTCATCTTTCATGCTTTTCTTGGTTTACTTAATGTGTAGTGAGTAGTTTAATCGGATTTTGGGGTTGAGAAGATCCTAAGGGATGGAAAAGGTTTTCAAAGCTTGGTGTTTTCTTGTTTTTAAAGGCTATCTCTTCTAGGATGTTGAGTTCCTAAGGCTTAAAGAGTCTCACGCTAAGATCTTTATGATCAGAGAGGTCTCTTACCTTGACAGGATCCAGAGATCTCTGAAAATCACATCCTAGAGACTAGTTACCCTTTCCCAAACGCTATGGTAGTTTAGGGGACTAGTTAAGCCATGTTATTGAAATCTGAGTTCTTTGCCCTTCAACCTCTCTTTCCACCAACGCCATGGGTTTGGAGGAGAGGATGAAGGAGTGATCCATACCGCAAGCCACATATGGGTCTTGTTTTGTTTTCAAGGCTTAGAGAATCTCACAAAGTGAGTAGATCTAGAGTTTTCAAACCAAGCTTGGACCTTTGAAACCCCTAAACATGAATCTCAACCCTAGACCCTTCTTTCTTAGCATTCTAACATCTTCGTTAATCATTCGCTTGATATTCGTCGCATCCTGATCATTAGTTTTATTGCACTTGCACTTTTAGACGAGATCGATCGTTGTTGCTTGATCTAGTGACCGATCTCGTGGTCGATCCACTAGTCGATTTTTATAAATTCATAGCTTTGCATTTTAATCATTATGTTTGTTCCTAGTGGTAGTTTAATCATCTCTGGTATTTTTAAAATAGTTTTGCATTCTATTTTACTGCCGCATCTAGTTTTTAGGAATTTTACAAAATCATTCATCATTTGCCTAGCTTTACTCGATCCTTGCATTCTCATTGATCTTTCTAGCTCCTAGGATTGGATTGATACTCGCTTGCATACTTTGCTACAACTAAGTGTTGCATTTGAGCTTTGATACATCATTGCATACACTCTGCACCAAAAATCTTGTTATCAAATGGCGCCGTTGCCGGGGATCGAACCCGGGTCACCCGCGTGACAGGCGGGAATACTTACCACTATACTACAACGTATGTTTGCTAAGGACCAGAGATCAGGGAGCAGATCGAGCACAGCCTGTCGATCTAGATGAGATCGAGCAGACCTTCCGATCCAAGGAATCTGATCGAGACGGAGATCGAGTGAAGCAATCGATCAAGTGGTACAGACGTAAATGACGCCATGCAGAGCGAGAGCCGGATCGAGTCTACCACTCGATCTGCCGAAGATCGATACCAAGATTGGATGCAACACTCGATCCACCGAAGAAGATCGAGACACAGATCGAGTTGAAGACACGATGTCCGAAGATGAACGAGCAGCATGCTCGATCTCGAAGTCGATCTCAGTCCTTTCAACCGTTTTTGGCCACTAGCGAGGGGAGGACCATCGAGCTGTTTGGCCTACTTTGGGAAGGCGGCGATCACATTTTCACACACGCTTTCACTTTTGCTTTTTTATCATCTTTTTCTCTGGTTTTTAGGCGATTCCGCCATTATTGCATTTTGAAGCTTTTGTTCTTGGATCTTTTGAATTGTTTAAGCATTAAGTAATCGTCTTTTATGTTTATCGTTTCATCTTTCATGCTTTTCTTGGTTTACTTAATGTGTAGTGAGTAGTTTAATCGGGTTTTGGGGTTGAGAGGATCCTAAGGGGTGGAAAAGGTTTTCAAAGCTTGGTGTTTTCTTGTTTTCAAAGGCTATCTCTTCTAGGATGTTGAGTTCCTAAGGCTTAAAAAGTCTCACGCCAAGATCTTTATGATCAGAGAGGTCTTTTACCTTGACAGGATCCAGAGATCTCTGAAAATCACATCCTAGAGACTAGTTACCCTTTCCCAAACGCCATGGTAGTTTAGGGGGCTAGTTAAGCCATGTTATTGAAATCTGAGTTCATTGCCCTTCAACCTCTCTTTCCACCAACGCCATGGGTTTGGAGGAGAGGATGAAGGAGTGATCCATACCGCAAGCCACAAATGAGTCTTGTTTTGTTTTCAAGGCTTAGAGAATCTCACAAAGTGAGTAGATCTAGAGTTTTCAAACCAAGCTTGGACCTTTGAAACCCCTAAACATGAATCTCAACCCTAGACCCTTCTTTCTTAGCATTCTAACATCTTCGTTAATCATTCGCTTGATACTCGTCGCATCCTGGTCATTAGTTTCATTGCACTTGCACTTTTAGACGAGATCGATCGTTGTTGCTCGATCTAGTGGTCGATCTCGTGGTCAATCCACTAGTCGATTTTTATAAATTCATAGCTTTGCATTTTAATCATTCTGTTTGTTCCTAGTGGTAGTTTAATCATCTCTGGTATTTTTAAAATAGTTTTGCATTCTATTTTACTGCCGCATCTAGTTTTTAGGAATTTTACAAAATCATTCATCATTTGCCTAGCTTTACTCGATCCTTGCATTCTCATTGATCTTTCTAGCTTCTAGGATTGGATTGATACTCGCTTGCATACTTTACTACAACTAAGTGTTGTATTTGAGCTTTGATACATCATTGCATACACTCTGCACCAAAAATCTTGTTATCAAATGGCGCCGTTGCCATTCTAGGAGTGTTAGAAAGCATAGAGATTTGGGGTTTAGTAAAGACTAGGCCTTTACTTTGTTTAAGTTACTAATTTCTCTACTCTCAAACGTGTGTCTTTCAGGTACATGAATCTTCGTTCAAGGGGAGACAACAATCTACTTCAACCCTTGGACAACATTCATCAACTTGGTCATTCACGGCAAAGAAGAGTACGAGAACAAGCTAGAGCTTTTGAGGAGATTGTTCAGCACGGTTTGGCTGACTTTGAAGCTATGGCTGAACACGAGCATCCAGAGGGACCTCCTCCAGTTCACGAGGCAGTGGGAAGGGGCAATCGAAACCCCCAACACGCGGCTAGACCCCCAAGGATCATAGGAGCCGGAGATGCTCCCAATACTCATCACAATAGGTTTGGGATCACTCCTCCTCCAGTACAGAACAACAACTTCGAGATTAAGCCAGGTTTCATCTCCATGGTGCAAAACAATAAGTTTCACGGGCTTGCAAGGGAAGATCCCTTGGAGCACCTTGATAACTTCGAACAAGTATGTGGGATGATCAAGATAAACGGCATATCCGAAGATGCTTTCAAGCTGCGTCTCTTTCCATTCTTTCTTGGAGACAAGGCTAGGCATTGGGAGAAAACACTTCCTCAAGGCACCATCACCTCATGGGCCGAGTGTAAAAAGGTGTTTTTCTCAAAATTCTTCTCTAGCACCAGAACGGCAAGGCTAAGAAGCGAGATCAGCGGCTTCACACAAAGGAATAATGAGACTTTCAATGAAGCCATGGAACGGTTCAAGGACTATACTATCCAATGTCCTCACCACGGCTTCAGCGAAGAGACTCTTCTAAGCACTATCTACCGAGGAGATTCACCAAAGATTCGCTTGTTGCTTGACACAGCTAGTAAGGGAAACTTCCTTGGTCAAGAGGTAGAAAAAGGCATGGAGCTGATTGAGAACTTAGCACTAAGTGACGGCAACTATGCTGAAGATTATGACCGTGCACCGCGAGGTTCTGAGCTAGAGTCTCACAAAAAAGAGTTGAAATCCTTGCATGAGAAGATTGACAAGTTGGTTTTGGCAAATCAGAAGCATGTTCACTTTGTTGGTGAAGCGGATGAGAGCCAAGAGGAGCTTGAGTTGAGCCAGGAAGAAGCCAATTGGGTGGCGGGTCAAAACAACTACAAAACTCAAGGCTATTCACAAGGCTACAACTAAAACAACAATCTCTCATACCGTAGCACCAATGTCGCAAACCCTAAGGATCAGGTGTACCCTGCTCAGCAAGCTAAGCCATTCGTACCTTACAACAAAGGCTTTCAGCCGAGTGGTGGCTTCCAAGGGCAAGGGCAGAGCAACTTCCAAGGGCAACAGCAAGGAAAAAAGGGTTATACGCCAATGTATCCTCCGGGCTTTGCACCTCAGCAGCAACAAATGCAACAACAAGTTGATCCTGTCCAAGCTATGTTCCAACAATTGATTCAAGGGCAAGCCTCTACAAACCAGAAGTTTGCCGAGATGAACACTCGTTTAGACTCGTCTCTCACTGACTTCTCTACTCAGATCACCAACTTAAACAATAAGATCAAGCAGCTAGAGAAGGGAAAGGCAAGTACAAGTGGTCAGAATAGCCTACCGGGCAAGTGTGAGCAGAACCCTAAGGAATATGCCAACGCCATCACGTTAAGAAGCGGAAAATAGCTTGCACCTAAGGCTACTCCCAAGAACAACGAGGACGTTGAAATTCAAGAGGGGGAGGGTAAGCTTTCAGCTGATGATGAGATCAACTTTCATAATGTCTGGATTCAAGGGCCAAGAAGAGGAGACAAAGCGGTTGTTGAGAAGAAAGCAGAGCAAACTACTAAGGAGAAGGATGCTTATGTACCTCCACCGTATGTACCTAAGCTACCTTTTCCTGGCCGTTTCAAGAAGCAACTCATAGAGAAGCATATAGTCTTGTTTGAGAAGCATCTTAAGGATTTAGAGATCAAGCTACCTCTCGTGGACTGCCTTGCAATGATGCCTAAATATGCCAAAAACTTCAAAGACACTCTCGTGAAGAAGAATAAGGAAAGCAAGGAAGTGCTTGTTCTAAGTGAGGAGTGTAGTGCCGTGATACATAAGGAAATAGTCCTTAAGAAGTTGGGAGACCCTGGAAGCTTCACTATACCTTGCGTTTTAGGTCCTTTGGAGTTCAAGAGTTGCCTTTGTGATCTCGGAGCTAGCATAAATCTGATGCCTCATTCCATGGCAAAGAAACTTGGCTTTACCCGTTTCAAGGATTGTAGAATCTCGTTGGTACTAGCTGACATGAGTGTGAGGTTACCCGTGGGATTGCTTGAGGACTTGCCAGTGAAGATCAGTGGAGTTAACGTGCCTACAGACTTCGTTGTGTTGGAAATGGATGAAGAACCAAAGGATCCACTCATTCTCGGTAGACCTTTCTTAGCCACCGCCGGAGCCATAATAGACGTCAAGAACGGGAAGATTGCCTTGCACTTGGGTAAAGATATAAGGCTAGACTTCGATATCAATGAGGTTTTGAAGAAGCCTACGATAGAAGGGGAAGCTTTCTACATTGAGACGTTGGATGCTTTAGAGGATGAGTTGCTGGAAGAGTTGGCTCAGGAAGATCATTTGAAGCTGGCACTGACTAAGGAGCCATGAGAGTTTGGTTATGTGGATCAGAGGACTCAAGAGTACGTCAACTTGCTCGATTCAAGGAAGGTTGTGCTTGAAGATGTAGGCGTTTGCCTAGAGATCGACTCAGAGATCGATGACATTACTCGATCCAGAAGTCGAATCGACAAGACAATCAGAGCACAACTCGATCCGGAGAAGCAATCAACAGTCAGATCGAGGAGGGTAGTCGATCTATGAAAACCATCGAGTCCAAGATCGAGAAAGGCCTTCCGATCAGTTTGGGGTCCAATCCGGAGATCGACTCAACGTCTCGATCCCTCACTCGATCCACATTAAATCGAGTGAGTGAATCGAGCGAAACTGCTCGATATAGACGACATCGAGAGCAAGATCGACCTGACGACTCGATTTCAAAAGGGCTAAGGTATGCTTTCTTAGGGCTTAACGAAACATATCTTGTGACTGTAAATGAAAACTTGAGTGATGATGAGTTGCAATCGCTCTTAACTGAGTTGAGAAAGTATAGAAAGGCCATTGGGTACTCTCTAAGTGACATCAAGGGTCTTTCACCAATGCTTTGCACTCACAGGATTCACTTGGATAATGAGAACGCCTCTTCTATAGAACATCAAAGGCGTTTGAATCCAAATTTAAAAGAGGTTGTTAAGAAGGAGATTCTTAAGCTTTTAGAGGCTGACGTGATCTATCCCATAAGTGACAACACGTGGGTTTCTCCCGTACACGTGGTGCCTAAAAAGGGAGGGATCACAGTCATTAAGAATGACAAAGATGAGCTTATACCTACTAGGACTTTTACTGGACACCGTATGTGTATTGATTATAGGAAGCTTAATCTTGCTACTAGAAAGGATCATTTTCCCTTGCTTTTTATTGATCAAATGCTTGAAAGACTTGCCAATCACCCCTACTACTGCTTTCTTGATGGATATTGTGAATTTTTCCAAATACCAATCCATCCCAATGATCAGGAGAAAACGACCTTTACATGCCCTTATGGCACCTTCGCTTATCGAAGGATGCCATTCGGGTTGTGTAATGCACCGGCTACGTTTCAGCGGTGTATGATGTTGATCTTCTCCGATCTTATAGAAGAGATGGTAGAGGTGTTTATGGATGACTTCTCGGTCTATGGTGCGTCCTTTTCTGCATGTTTGTTGAATCTCTGCAGGGTACTAAAGCGTTGTGAGGAGACAAACTTGGTGCTTAATTGGGAAAAATACCACTTCATGATGAAGGAGGGGATCGTGCTTGGACATAAGATATCAGAGAAGGGTATTGAAGTCGACAAAGCAAAGATTGATGTGATGACAAGCCTTGAGCCGCCAGTTAACGTCAAAGGGGTGAGAAGCTTCTTGGGTCACGCCGGCTTCTACAGGTGCTTCATTAAAGACTTCTCTAAGATTGCACGCCCTCTCACACGGCTGTTGTGCAAAGAGGCTGAATTCGTCTTTGATGAGGAGTGTTTGCAAGCTTTCGTGATAATCAAGGAGGCCCTAGTATCCGCGCCTATAGTGCAAGCACCAGACTGGACTCTACCTTTCGAGATTATGTGTGATGCTAGCGACTATGCCGTGGGAGCCGTTCTAGGCCAAAGGAAGGATAAGAAACTGCACGTGATATACTATGCTTCAAGAACCTTGGATGACACCCAAACGAGGTACACCACTACAGAGAAGGAGCTATTGGCGGTTGTATTCGCCTTTGAGAAGTTCAGGGCTTACCTCGTGGGTTCCAAGACCATAGTTTACACGGATCACCCTGCTTTGCGTTATATCTATTCCAAGAAGGACACTAAGCCGAGGCTTTTGAGATGGATCCTCTTGCTTCAAGAATTTGACATGGAGATCAAAGACAAGAAAGGAATAGAGAACGGCGTTGCTGACCACCTCTCTCGGTTAAGGATCAACGAGTCTCTTCCTTTAGATGATTCTCTCCCCGAGGAACAACTCATGGCAATCACTACGGCTGTTTGTGGGAGCTTAGAGGGGCGTTTTGAGGAAGTTCTGAGCTTCAAAGAGGAGGATCTCCCTTGGTACGCGGATATTGTGAACTACTTTGCATGTGGGGAGGAGCCGTCGCATCTTGACAACTACCATAGGAAGAAGTTCATGAGAGACATGAGCCACTACTATTGGGATGACCCCTATTTACACAAGAGAGGAGTGGATAGCCTGTACAGAAGATGCGTGACAAAGGAGGAAGCAAGAGATATCATCTTTCATTGCCACATGTCTTTGTATGGAGGGCATTTTGCTTCATTCAAAACCGCTACTAAGGTCTTACAAGCCGGCTTCTGGTGGCCGTCCATCTTCAAAGACACCCATGAGTTCGTGATGAGCTGCGAGGCATGTCAAAGAGCAGGGAACATTACTAAGAGGAATGAGATGCCTCAAGTTCCCATATTTGAGGTAGACATCTTTGACGCGTGGGGCATAGACTTCATGGGGCCATTTCCTTCATCATACGGCAACAAGTTCATACTAGTTGCTGTTGACTACGTCTCTAAATGGGTTGAGGCCATTGCTTCCCCAACAAACGACTCTAAGGTGGTGATCAAGCTCTTTAAGAGCATTATTTTTCCGAGGTTTGGAGTTTCCAAGGTGGTGATAAGCGACGGTGGAAGCCACTTCATCAACAATCTGTTTGAAAATCTGCTTGAAGCATAAGGTAGCTACACCTTACCATCCTCAAACGAGTGGCCAAGTGGAGGTCTCTAACCGTCAGATAAAGGTGATACTCGGAAGGATTGGGCAGTGAAGTTGGATGACGCTTTGTGGGCGTACCAGACTGCTTTCAAAACGCCTATTGGTACCACTCCTTTCACTCTTCTCTACGGTAAAGGGTGCCACCTTCCTGTTGAGCTGGAACATAGGGCGTTATGGGCTGTGAAGCGGCTGAATTTTGATCTGAAGACGGCTCAGGAGAAGCGGTTGATCCAGTTGCACGAGCTTGATGAGCTAAGGCTGGACGCTTACGAAAGAGCTAGGATCTACAAGGAGCATACCAAGGCTGCTCATGACAAGAAACTGGTGTCTAAGGAGCTTAAGGAAGGGAGTTCGGTGCTGCTTTACAACTCAAGGCTCAAGATCTTTCCAGGGAAGCTAAAATCACGGTGGAGCGGTCCGTATGAAATCAAGGAAGTATTACCTTACAGAGCTGTCATGTTGGTCGGCAAGAGTGGGAATGCATTCACAGTGAACAGACACAGGGTTAAGCCATACATGGCGAGTGCATTTGACAAGGAGAGCACCTTAATGCTTCTCCAAGACCCACCATCTGCCTAAACCAAGTAAAGTCTAGCTAAAGACGTTAAAGAAGGTGCACTTGGGAGGTATTCCCATGTCTATCCTGTACATATTTTTACTTTATTTCTTTTCCAGTTTTATGCTTTTATCTTCTGAGTGTGTAGGAACAGGTATAAGGGATTGCAGGCAAAGATCTTGGATCAAAAAAGAGTGAGGAGGGGCAAATATCGACTAGAGATCGAGTGCTAGATCCACTAAACCTAACTCGATCTTTACTAGATCGAGTTAGTGAATCGAGAGGAGTTAGTCGATCTAGACGAAATCGAGTGATAAAGTCGATCTAGATAAGCACGGATTGATCGGTCCCATCTAGATCGACCGATCTAAAATGTCTCGGGAAATTCTTGGAGTTTAGATCGATCGATCCAAAAATGGATCGACCGATCTATTTTCTCTCGGGAAAAATCCTTCAAAGACAGATCGATCACTCGACTCGATCCATCACTCGATCTAAATCGAATCGACCCCTGAATCAATAGCATGGCTCGATCACGAGGACTTAGTCGCGATTTCAAAAACTCAAGGAACGAGAGAGCCAATCGATCCACGACTCGATTCAAATCGAATCGTGTCCTAAATCGAGTAACCCTCTCGATCCAAGCCATTATGAGCATGAGATCGAGTCCCAGATCGACCAAAAGGACTAGATCTCATGCCGAGGTAACATTTTCTTTTCCCTCCTTTACTCTTTTCCTTCCAGTTTTTAAATTCAAAACTTGGTCAAGACAAGCATCTTTGACCATGAAAGATGTGTCTTGACCAAGACTTTTGTCAGAAAACCATTTCTCTTACCCATGGTTTTGTTTTGTTGGTCTTTAAATATTTTCAACCACCTTCACACTCTCTCATTCTTGTTTTCTCGAACTTCTGAGTAAAGAGAGTGTGAACTAATTATTTTTCAAAGACCAACAAGCATTCTTAACAATCCTTGCAAAGGTATTTTCGGATTTTTGAGAAAATCTTTTGGAAAATCTCCTTTTATTACGCAATTGATTGTTTTAGATGCTAGGGCGGTTTTGAATTTTTAAATTTAGCTTAATAATAGGAAAAATTCTGGATTTTCTAGTATCTCTAGATTTGATTCTCTATAATTTTGCTCTATTTTTTATAAATTCCCCAAAATTCTAAGATATTAGCTATCGACTTTCTTCTTTGCTTCTCTCTTTCTCTCAACATTTCACCTATTTGCTCCTAGCTTTTCTTGAGAACTTTGTTTCAGGCGCCATGGCCCCCAAGAGAACGAGAGAAGAGACAGCACAAGAGGGAGAAGGTCAGGAGGTAGCTGTTCAAGAAAGGGTTCGCTGGAGTAAGGATGAGAAAAGGGACAAGAAGCGGCTGGAGAGGCTTCGGTTTGAGCCTACCAAGTTCGCGGACAGAGAGCTACTCGCTAAGCTAGGGATTCTTGGAGATTTCGACCAACTCCTCAAGAACATTGGCTTAAGATGTCTGTCACGACTGGATTGCCCAACCATTCCAGAAGTGACAATAGACTTCCTTGCCACGTTAGAGTTTGGTTACGAGAACCCTAGCGTCCCTGTTCCCTCACAAGGCCGTCTCTCTTTCAAGATTGGACGTCAAGCTTTCAGCCTCTCAATCCCCAAGCTGTGTCAAGCATATGGTCTCAACGCAGCCGCCACCAAGATCGAGTTCCCCTCCTTCACGCGAGCAAACGATTTTTGGGACCTGATCAGCAACGATGACTACAAGGCCAACACCGCCAAAATCAAGAAAGTGAGAAGCCCGGTGCTGAGGTACACCTTGAAGCTGATCGCCAACACATTCAGCGGACGGTCAGTTGCTCCTACGGTCACGAAGACCGAGCATTGCTTCTTGTTCCAAGGCGTGAAACATTTGTTGTGTGATCCGGCGGAGAATGATGAGCCTATGGAGGATGAACTCGGTGATGACGTGAACTACAGATGCGTACTTGCTGCCTCTTTGGTGAAGTACAAGGCATATGCCTTGCGGTGCAAGGCAAGCTCTTCATTCATTGGCGGATTCCTCACTCCTCTGTTCGTGCAAGCCGGCGTACCTATACATGAGTTCACACCCGTCCCGGCTAGAACTTTCATGGATGAGATCTACATGAGGAATACCGACAGCTTGGGACGGACACCAGCAGAAGGGTTCTATGCTTATCTTTTCATCGACAAGGAACATGAGAAGAGAGTGTGCATCCTACCAAACAAGGACGAGACCGAGCTGCTTGGTGTTGGGAACATCGAGTTCTTGCCAACCGTAGAGGAGTGCTTTGCTCCTCTAGGAGGAACGCCTGCCCCAACGATTGCTCCACGACCAAGGTCTGAGTCCCCTGCCACGGAAGATGAGATGCCCGAGGCTTACGCCCTTCCCAAGATTGATTTCGAGCTGAGAACCAAGACGGAGAAGTTCCTAGCATCTGTTGTGGAGATGCAAAGGAAAATCAACAAATGGCAAGGCAAAATGCTCAAGAAACTTGCCAAGAAGGTCAAATCGCTTCAAGGAGGCTCGCCTAAGCAAGCTGCAAGTGAAGAGGTTCAACAACCCGAGAAGAGGAGGCTTTCAACCGGTGGAGTTGTCATCCGTGAGACTCAAGGCAGCAACATTCAACCGGCGCGCCTCTCTCTTCAAGAACCAGGCTCCAAAGGCAAAGCCGTAGTATCTAGCTCCTCTGGAACATCCTCAAGTTCCAGCCAAGACTAGACCCGAGGTAACAACCTTCTTCCATTGTACATACCGCTCTTGTTTGCTTCTTTTTGCTTTGTGTTTTGATGCTCCTTTGAATTTGTTTGCCACCGGGACGGTCAAGCAAGTTTGGGGGAGTATGTGTGTGGTTTAACATGTGTTTTCTGATCTTATTTTCCTTTTAGCATCCTTGAGTCTTCATTGTAAAAAATTTCACAAAAAATCATGTAGTTGCATTCATCCTGTTAAGCATTTTAGGATTGAGTCTAGAATTTTAAAAGCATCTAGGTTGTTCACATTTGCATAAGGGGTTAAAGTTTTTCTTAAAAAGGTGTGTTAAACTCATGAATTGTTTCAATGCCCTAGTTAGTAGTTCTCTAATGCTTTGCTCATACTTTGAAAGTAAGTTCTTACCATGCTTGGATCACTTGCTATGATTTTCGTGACTTGAATTGAACTCTCATGATTTAAAACTTGTTCTAATAAGTGAAAACCTTAATCTGAAATTTCAATTATCATCCTTATGAATTTGAAAATAAACACATAGATTTTAAAATATTTAGGCTCTCTTCTTCCTTTCACCACTCTTTGTGAGCCTAAGTAGAACTCCCACCTTGACCCTTACCTTTCCTTAAAGCCAAGCTTTCTTGTGTGACATCTTTGTGAGACCTTTTTCCGGTTTGAACTTAGCATAAAGTGTTAGGTTTAGGCGACATGATTAGGTTTTCATATGACTGCTAGCTTTGCATTTTGAAGCTAGATGTAGGCTTAAGATAAGTTTGGGGGATCATTGGGGTTGCTTTCTTGCTTTCATGCTTTCATGTTTTCGATTTCAAAAGTGTTTGGTATTTGAAGTAAGAAAAAGGTTTTAAGTGAAATGTTTGTGTTTAAGATTGTTTATGCTCTAATAATTTCAGAAGATAGCTCTCTCAAAATAAAATAAAAAATAATAAAAAAAAAAAGAGCCTAAGTGCCAAAATAAAAGAAAAGAAAAGAAAAAGAAAGAGAAGAAAAAAATAAAGAGAGCTATCAATAAGAAAAATATAAAGAGCTAAGTGTTTTCAAAACATTTTCACTAACTTAAATGAGTTAAAATGTTTCTGTTTTGTTTTAAGGATTGCTAAGCTTTTGCTTTGAGAAAAGGGTAGATTCTAGGTGGTGAGTGAGCTTAAAAGAAAATAAATGAGAGGGGTTTAGGATCATTGTTAGTTTACATGGGTAGATGAGAATCTGATCATGTATGCATCAATTGCCTTCACCTTTAGCATTATGCATAAAGTTCTTACCATTTTTGAGAAAAACTCTTGTTTTAAATAAAAACCCTTTTCAAATGAGATCATTCTATGCTCATAGCCTGCACCCTTAGCCAAATGTGTTCTGCTTTAAAATGCATAAGTTTGATTCATGGTTCGGTTATTAATGAATGTTAAAGGATGAGTTTCTTTGATTATTAGGAATAGGAGAGTCATGATCTGAATTTCTTTATGTGATGAGTATGGCTAAGTTCTTTGGAGTATGAGTGTGCGCATTGCATTTTAGAACTAGTAACTAGGACATTGAGATTGATTCATTTGAAAGGCACCTTTGCAAGAAGCTTAAACCCCCGTCTGTTCTAAAACCTCTCTTCCTTTCTTATTTTCTGTTGCTTGAGGGCGAGCAAGAAGTAAGTTTGGGGGAGTTGATATTGCTGCATATTGCATGTATTTTGCATACATATAAGTTAGATTTTCATGCATTTACATCACACTTTAGGCTAGATTGCATCACTTTAGGTCCTAGAGCATTCTTGCACCAGCATACGCATGTTCCTTGCATTTTGCATCATATTCAGGTTGTTTCTGGCTACTTTGGAGTCGTGGAGGTTCGTGGATGTGCTGAGGCTAGTATGGAGATTCGTGGGAACATCGGATGTTTGCTAAGGACCAGAGATCGGGGAGTAGATCGAGCACGGCCGATCGATCTAGATGAGATCGACCAGAAGATCGAGCAGACCTTCCGATCCAAGGAATCTGATCGAGACGGAGATCGAGTGAAGCAATCGATCAAGTGGTACAGACGTAAATGACGCCATGCAGAGCGAGAGCCGGATCGAGTCTACCACTCGATCCGCCGAAGATCGATACCAAGATTGGATGCAACACTCGATCCACCGAAGAAGATCGAGACACAGATCGAGTTGAAGACACGATGTCCAAAGAGGATCGAGCAGCATGCTCGATCTCGAAGTCGATCTCAGTCTTTTCAACCGTTTTTGGCCGCTAGCAAGGGGGGGGGGGGGGGGGGGGGGGGGGTGACCATCGAGCTGTTTGGCCTACTTTGGGAAGGCGGCGATCATATTTTCACACACGCTTTCACTTTTGCTTTTTTATCATCTTTCTCTCTGGTTTTTAGGCGATTCCGCAATTGTTGCATTTCGAAGCTTTTGTTCTTGGATCTTTTGAATCGTTTAAGCATTAAGTAATCGTCTTTTATGTTTATCGTTTCATCTTTCATGCTTTTCTTGGTTTACTTAATGTGTAGTGAGTAGTTTAATCGGGTTTTGGGGTTGAGAGGATCCTAAGGGGTGGAAAAGGTTTTCAAAGCTTGGTGTTTTCTTGTTTTTAAAGGCTATCTCTTCTAGGATGTTGAGTTCCTAAGGCTTAAAGAGTCTCACGCCAAGATCTTTATGATCAGAGAGGTCTTTTACCTTGACAGGATCCAGAGATCTCTGAAAATCACATCCTAGAGACTAGTTATCCTTTCCCAAACGCCATGGTAGTTTAGGGGACTAGTTAAGCCATGTTATTGAAATCTTAGTTCATTGCCCTTCAACCTTTCTTTCCACCAACGCCATGGGTTTGGAGGAGAGGATGAAGGTGTGATCCATACCACAAGCCACGGATGGGTCTTGTTTTGTTTTCAAGGCTTAGAGAATCTCACAAAGTGAGTAGATCTAGAGTTTTCAAACCAAGCTTGGACCTTTGAAACCCCTAAACATGAATCTCAACCCTAGACCCTTCTTTCTTAGCATTCTAACATCTTCGTTAATCATTCGCTTGATATTCGTCGCATCCTGGTCATTAGTTTCATTGCACTTGCACTTTTTGACGAGATCGATCGTTGTTGCTCGATCTAGTGGTCAATCTCGTGGTCGATCCACTAGTCAATTTTTATAAATTCATAGCTTTGCATTTTAATCATTCTGTTTGTTCCTAGTGGTAGTTTAATCATCTCTGGTATTTTTAAAATAGTTTTGCATTCTATTTTACTGCCGCATCTAGTTTTTAGAAATTTTACAAAATCATTCATCATTTGCCTAGCTTTACTCGATCATTGCATTCTCATTGATCTTTCTAGCTCCTAGGATTGGATTGATACTCGCTTGCATACTTTACTACAACTAAGTGTTGCATTTGAGCTTTGATACATCATTGCATACACTCTGCACCAAAAATCTTGTTATCAAATTGAACCAATCTTGAAAGTAATTTGGATTCAGATTACCTTGAAAATCAGGAAAATCCACTTTGAATTCTTCATCACGTCGATGTTGCTGTTGCGGTGACAGTTGTCTCTTCTATACTTCCTTCAGTAGACGCTACATCTACATCTACTTCAACCCTTT
Source organism: Thlaspi arvense (assembly GCA_911865555.2). Classification (NCBI taxonomy): domain Eukaryota; kingdom Viridiplantae; phylum Streptophyta; class Magnoliopsida; order Brassicales; family Brassicaceae; genus Thlaspi; species Thlaspi arvense. The sequence continues at coordinate 23,513,568 of OU466863.1, read as the reverse complement.
AGGCTGATCACTTGCGTCTCACCGGTTAACTGAGGTCACTATATCTTGTATTTGTTGTCTTAGTTCTGCCATCACTCTGGTGATATGCTCAGCATAAGCTTGATCAAGAGTCTTATTCTGCAATTTAGAATTCCACCTGCAAATTTCCCGTGGTCTAGCGTTTTGTCTTATTGAATTTAAAACCTTCAAATCGAATATGCTGCTTTGTTGTAGTTTATTTGCTTTACATTTATTTAATTTTCCTAGTTTAGTTTGAAAATAGAATCTGTTGTGTGACAACTTAAGGAAGCTAGGATTTCCAGAAGAAGATGCCATTCATTTGATGAGAAATAAAAAGGAATATCGAAAATTCGAGTGAGCAAATACCACTCTTTTTGGTTTTGGATCTTCCAAATAATTCCCGCAGGAGATCCGGACCCAATTTTTTCGGGCAATTAGCAATAATTTTTCTTTGGAGATTCGATTCGGAACTCTTATATGTCCAAGGTTCAATATTGCCCTCTGACAGAAATAAGAACTTTAAATTATTTTGATGGAATTATGGAAGTTTATATGCCATAATATAAATGCCCTTTATATTACAACTGCTTTCTTGTGCACTTGCATTAGTTTATTTAGGTGAACTTTGAGCCTATCAGCAATCTCCACACTCCGACCGTGTACAAAACTTACAACAATCCTCTCATCTGGCTCCTGGACATCACATCACAACTGTAATAGATTTAACTCCTTGTATACTCTTCCACAATGTGTTTCTCTTGCTGCAAGTGTGTAAGCTTCATGTACAGATCTTGGTTGTAATCATCTGGTAAAATTATCCTTTTCATAAGTCTCTTCAGCTTCTCTCAAGACCTGACATCATTCTTGCCTTCGCTAGTACGATTAGACTTAAGAGTATCCCATCAAAGATTAGCATAGCCTTTTAACCTTAAAGTAGCCACCTTAAACTTTTTCTCATCATCATATGTATTTTATTCAGATGGCCTCTCCATGGATCTGAACCAATCAAAAAAGTCATTTAGATTCAGATTACCTTAAAAATCAGGAAAATCCACTTTGAATTCTTCATCACGTTGATGTTGCTGTTTCTGTGGACGGTTGTCTTTTCTCTACCCCCACATTCTTCATGATAAGTGATATCTCATGTATTTACATCATTTAGGCTTGTATTTAGTGCATGTTTTGGTTCTCTTTTGCATGTTTTCTTTATCTTTTGTCCCATTTTCTTCTTCTTTTAGACTTAGGTTGCATTTAGGATGTAGTTTGCATTTTCTTCGCATCAAGGATGTTTTTAGGTACTTATGGAGTTATGAGGAGCATGGAAGAGCTTTGGGAGTGAACTAGGAGGCTTGCTGAGATTGAATGGAGCAAGAGGAACCAAAGCAGACGATTTCTGCAAGTTTTATCGGTCAAGACACGAAGGCTATCGGTTAAGGAGTGACCGATAGAGAAGCTATCGATCAGGCTATCGGTCAAAGAAGTGACCGATAAAAGTATGCCGTGTATATTCCGGTCACCCTATCGGTCATCTTCTAGACCAATAGAAATCCTATTGATCACCCTATCAGTCATATGTAGACCGATAGGATCCTAGTTCGGAGCTGCTTTTATTTACCATTCTGCCATTACTTTTAGGGCTTCCCTCTTTATGTATAAATACTCATTTTCTAGGGATTTTCGAGAAGTCTTGTCATTCTACTGTTCTTAAGTGATTTCTTTGAGTGTGTAAGACAAATTTCTTACTTTATTTAATATAAGTTTGTATTTGCCTTTAATCTTTTCTTAATCTCTCTTTTAATCATGATTACATCTTTTACTTTTGTGATTTGGTGTTAAACATGGCTATTAGTGAGTAGTTTGCTTAAGGTTCTTAGATGTGGTAGATTAGGGGGATTTAGAAGCTTATCTAAGGTTTGTTAGTGCTTAATAACATGGGTTCCTCTCTATTATTCTGTTCTTAAGCTAGATTTAACTTGATCACTTGAATATAGGATTTAGACTTTCTCTTATGCCCACCAAATGTTTGATGAAATGCTGATCTTGTTTAATAGAAGATTTACTGACCTTAGCTCAAGAGATTGACTGTTTGAAGAGTATTTTGACATGAATAGAGTTGATTCTTAATGCTTGCTAAATTTTTTAGCACTAATGAGAGTTAGTTCTTGTTAAGGTGTTTAGCAAAGGGCTATTTATCAAGAGACTGGACTTAGCTTGCTTGTTTGTGAACTCTACGTCTAGGAACCAGCATTGCTAGCTTTTTTGCTTGATCAATGATGTTTGTAACAACCTTACTTAGATTTTGAACTCCTCCAAAATCAATAACCACATCTAGGAACTTGTCTTCTCTTTGTTTGAATTTCGAATTTGCCATACTCTGTTTATTTGCTCTGTTTTGCTTCTTTGATCATTGCTAAACTGTCTCTTTTTGAGTTCTCTTTGGTGTGTGATCACTTTAGGTTGTTAGTTCAGTTGCTTAGGTAACAAAAACCTCTCTGCTTGCTTGGCTTAAGGACTTCTGCTTGCAACTCTTTTGTATTCAACAACTCCCTATGGATTGATAAACTCAATACTACAATGACTAGTGTAGGTTGGGGATTGAGATAGGCAAAACACCTACATCAATTTGGCGCCGTTGCCATTGGGGTTTTCCATCTGAATCATTAGAGTTTGTAGAGTCTTTAAGATCAAGTTTTTAGTTTTATTTGGTTACGCACTCCTTTCCAAGTGTTCACATTTCAAGTAGACATCTACAAGTAGAGAAGATGTTCTGTTTTGAGACTCCAAGGTGCAACAACTTCCACCAAGAGCTTCTGCATATGAACTACTTTGCAGACAGCTACAGTCCCCACCCACAGTTTGCGCCCACTCCTTCTCTCCCTCAAGGTCAATTCACTGCCTCTACCTCTAGTGTAGCTGATACCAAGAGCATGCTCATTCAAATCCTCAACTTACAACTCCTTGAAACATTGGAGATGAACTAGAGATTTGCTGAGTTGCATAACAAGATAGACTCTGTTCATGATGAGCTCAACACCAAGCTTGATGATTTGGATTCAAGGATACATACCTTAGAGAACAACAAAGGAGTTGCAACAGAACCAAGCCCTCAAGGTACTCTTCTTGGAGAATGTGAGAACAATCCTCAGGAATTCTGCCACTTGCTTGCTGAAGAGGATGAAGAGTTTGATGATGAAGATGCTTCATTGGAAGAGCTTGGCATTATGCTTCAAGAGTTGCTGATACATCAGGTATACTTCGGCCAGTGTATCGATCAGATTGTGACCGATATGATTTATCAAGAAGCCATCAGTCAATGCAATCGATCACAAGTGATCGATAGGCATCCTATCAGTCACCCTATCGGTCAAAACATGACCGATAGCCCGCAAGGTAAGTTTCAAAATTTTTAAAATTTTTTTCCTCTCTTGGCTTAGAGCCAAAGATGTTTAAATTTGAATTTTGGCTCTTTCCTGACACTTAGCAGAGCTTCTGAGCACTTTTGTTCTTGTCCCCCACCCACTTGATTTCCTTGGTTCCCCATTCACCTCTTTAAAAACCAACAAATCCCTCTCTCCTCTTCACACTTCATTTTCTCACTTCTTTCACTTAATGTACGAAGTTTTTAGCTCTCCCCCTCTTTAATTTCTCTCTTTTCAGTGCTCAGAAATCCCACAAAGGTTTGCTTTCTCCACTATTCATTTCTTGTTCTTAAACTTTACATGTGTTTAAAGTTGTTAAATCTATGGTTTTGAGAGCAAGTTTTGTTTCGTTTAAGGTGTTTTGCATGGTGGATATGTTTAATATGAGCAAGTTGAATGTTTAAGCATTGTTTACTGTTTATAAATCTCATCTCTTGCTTGTTTTAATCTCACTTTGCATAATCTTCTTCTCTTTTGCTTAGAGCTACCATGCTAGGTTCACATGCATAAATGTTTGATATTTATTATGCACTCTAGCATGTCTATAACTGTTAGCTTGTGAATTCCTTTAGCTTTTTGAAAGTTTAATCTTGTTTAAGGACTAGTTAAACTTCTTTTAGCTTAGAGAGATTCTTTCTAAAGCTTTCAGTTATTGGTTTCTCAACTGTTGTTCTTTTACTTATAGTATCTTCAAGCTTTGGTCTTGTAGGTACCATGGTGAGATCAAGAACTGCTGCTGGAAACAAAGGGAAATCACCGCAGGAGGAAGTGCCCACTTCTCCAAGAGCCAGAAGGGATAAGGGCAAAAGAACTGCTTCTGGGCAGTCATCAAAAGCTGCTGGAAAGAAGTCTGTTGGAGACCAAGCTGCCAAACCAAGTGCTAGAGAACTCATGGAAGCCTTCAGCCAATGTACTTTCAAGGCTACAAGGTACCCTTGTGTTAGCACCATGGAAGCTCTTGGGATATATATCGATTGCAGATCAATCTTTGAACACATGGGGCTTACTGACTTTCTAGTGATAGCGCTCCCTTCCTACAAGAGTCTCACCTGCCAGTTCCTCTCCACTCTCAAGGTGGTGCACTATTATGAGAGTGAACTGATCAATGGGGATGGATGGATCTCTTTCCAGATTGGCGAGAAAAGGTTCACAGCAACCTTCTTTCAGCTCTCTCTAGCTCTTGATATGTATGGTTATGTGGATGAGAGAGACCACTTCAAGATCAGCAGAGGCAACACAAGATGCTGTGGGACGTCATAGGGGCTAGCAATCTAACTGCAGGACTCACAAGGAACGGCCATTTGAAGCACCCAGCCGTGAGGTATGCTCATCTAGCTCTCAAGAACACATTCTTCGCAAGAAAGGATGCAACCAACCTCACAGCAATGGAGAAAGATTTCATGTACAAAGCTATGCAACCACTTGTGGCTACCAGCAGGAATAGATTAGTTATAAGACCTCCGACTAAGTACCCTAGCTATGTGACTATGCTGATGGAGAAGCTCTACTCCTATAGGAGTTGGATCATGAACAAAGGAGCACCGGAGGAGAACCCACAGCTCCACATTGGAGGAGTTGTGACAGCTGTTCTGATGGCAAGTGGTGTGAACTTAGAAGAGCATGTTGGAGACGCCTTGGGACCATTGTGGCTAGACTTGGACTACCTCCGACAGAGTCACTTCCTTGAGAGGCGCATCAAAGGGAAGCATGTTTACAACTTTCTCAATGGCCTCGGCGAACCAGCAAGATTCCTCCTTCCAAATGCGCTTCATACAACCATGTAGGAAGATGAGACCCTGCCAATGAAGAGAGGGATGAGAACAGTGAGGAAGATGAACAAAAAGAAGACAATTACCACTCCCATCACTCCTCCCATTAAAAGGTACCACATCCTGACCATTGTTTATACCACTGCATTTTTTTTAGTTTTGTAATATATTTTGTTGCTTCTCTCTCTCATTACTTTCATTAAACAAGGGATTGTGTAATTTAAGTGTGGAAAAGAGATTTGGGGTTTGACTTTGTGTTCTGTTTTCTTAATTTTTTATTTTCTTTCATCTTGAGTCACATGCATATCATGCATTCATCTAAAGCATAGAAAAACACAAAAAATCAAAAAAATTAAAATTTTTTTGCATATTTTTGCAAACCAAAAAGAAAGCATATAGTTGCATTTCATTATCATAGGATTGAGTCTAGTGTTGACATATAGGTTGCATTGCATTTGCATATGGCATAATGATGATCTTCCTTGTAAAGTACTTAGTGTTTAGAGATGATTTCAGTGTTTAAGTGATTAGTTGTTTGATGCATCATAAGAAAGCTAGAAGTTAAAACTGAACCATGCTTGGATTGCTAATTTTGATCATCTCATCTCATACTGAAAGCATTTGTTCTCTGAAAAACAACTCTATCAACTTGAACCTTAATTTGGACTTTTAATTATCATGGTTGTGCATTGAAAAGTGAATTCATGGCTACCATATACATATTTGGATCATCTTTCCTTTTTCTACCACTCTTGTTGATCCAAATAGCTTATCCACTTCCTTAACCAAACCTCTTTTTGAGCTTAAACACTATCTTGAGAGCTGTGAGGCCTTTGCATATCATTTTTGATTTTGTCTTGGCAAAAAGTGTTAGGAATAAGGCTGGCAATGATTAGCTCTCTTGTAGATATCAGCTTGCATCTTGAGCTTGATTCTAGGTTAGGAGTTTTGGGTTTAAAAGGTAGAGTTAAGTGGTTTGAACTTCATGTTTATATGCTTTAAAAAAAGAGGGAAAAGTTTAAAATTGTAGAAAAGGGGAAATAGTTAGCATTGTGGTTAAGTACAGGGTTTAAAAAGAATGGCGCCAGCAACATAAAGGTTTTAAAGGGTCAATCCAAAGAAGAAATCAGACCCAAAACAATCCACCAAAGGTGAAGAATGGCCCCAAATCTGTATTAGCCTTATTTCTTGTTTTATTTAATATAAATTTGTATTTGCCTTTAATCTTTTCTTAATCTCTCTTTTAGTCATGATTAACATGGCTATTAGTGAGTAGTTTGCTTAAGGTTCTTAGATGTGGTAGATTAGGGGGATTTAGAAGCTTATCTAAGGTTTGCTAGTGCTTAATAACATGGGTTCCTCTCTATTAATCTGTTCTTAAGGTAGATTTAACTTGATCACTTGAATCTAGGATTTAGGCTTTCTCTTATGCCCAACAAGTGTTTGATGAAATGCTGATCTTGTTTAATAGAGGATTTACTGGCCTTAGCTCAAGAGATTGACTGTTTAAGGAGGATTTTGACATGAATAGAGTTGATTCTTAATGCTTGTTAAATGTTTTAGCACTAATGAGAGTTAGTTCTTGTAAGGTGTTTAGCAAAGGGATATTTATCAAGAGATTGGACTTAGCTTGCTTGTTTGTGAACTCTATGTCTAGGAACCAGCATTGCTTGCTTCTTTGCTTGATCAATGATGTTTGTAACAACCTTACTTACTTTTGAACTCCCCCAAAATCAATAACCACATCTAGGAACTTGTCTTCTCTTTCTCCGAATTTCGAATTTGCGATACTCTGTTTATTGGGTTGACTGCCGTCAGCCCTCCAAACTATACGTTGTCTACTTATTCCTCCCCAAACTATAGACCTCTGCGTATTTCCACCCAAACGATTTTTTATCTGTCTATTCTCCCAAATTCAATTAAAAATTAAAATCGTGATCAAGTTACGAAATTGCGTTTTGATTAGAATGCATTTGTTGGGGGGGGGGGGGGGGGGGGGGGGGAGGGAATATGCAGAAAACAAATTGTTTGGGTGGGAATAAGCAGAAGTATAGTCTAGGGGGAATATGCAGGATTTATTAAGTTCAGGGGGCTGAGCGCAATCAATTTAATTCATAGATTTTCAATATATTTAACACTTGATTAGTTTAATTATATACACAACATATAATAAGAGAAACGTATATTGATATGAAAAATTGGTAATAATATGACAATATATATATTAAAAAAAAAACAAAACTAATATATATACATAAACTTATCATCCTATTGTTTTAAGTATTTTGATTTGAAATACTAATAGAAAAATCTATTTTTCGAGATTTACTTGATATTACACGACTTATTTACTTGACATTAAACAGCTTAACTATTACAATTTTATCATCCTGTTGGTTCGAGTATTTCGATTATAATCTCTGAAATAAACGAATATATTGTTAAATTAGGTCACTAATAACTCACAACACAGATGGGTTAGAGACTTCAAACTTAGATGTCGTATGTACATCTTGTGCTTAAATTAACACATATGAGTAATGAGTGGTTAAACAGAGAGTTGATACCTCTTCTACGCCATTCATGGTTCGAGTATTCTGATTTAAAGTGCTTATAGCAAGATTGTAGAATCTATACTTCGGGGTTAACTTGACATTGCACAACTTATTTACTTGACACTACCCGATTTAATTAGTATAAGTTTATTATCTTATTGTTCCAAGTATATTTGTAGTGCTAATAGAAGAAATTATATTTTGGGATTAACTTTACTATATACAATTTCTTCACTTTACAAGATTTAATTAGTATAGATTTATCATCATATTGGTCCGAATATATTAATATAAGTTTATAAATCCCAAAAATACTTTTTTCCTACTAACACTTCAAATCAAAATATTCGAACCAATAAAAAAATAAACTTGTGTAAGTTAAAATGTCTAATGTCAAGTAAACAAGTCTTATAATATCAAGTATATCCAAAAAATAATTTTTTCTATTAATATTTCAAATCAAAATACCTGAAACAATAAAATAATATGTTTATGTATGTATAATAACCAATTTTAGTTTAAAAAAATAAATAAATTATGTTGTCATATTGCAACTATTTTTAATAGAAATATATATTTCTTTTACTATACAAACATATGTTGTATATAATTAAGCTAATCATGTGTTAAATATATTAAAAAATCTAAAAATTAAATTGACTGCGCTCAGCCCCCTGAACTTAATAAATTCTGCATATCCCCCTCGACTACACTTCTGCTTATTCACACCCAAACAATTTTTTTCTGAATATTTTTCCCCAAAACGCAACTAACCAAAACGTAATTTCGTAAATTGATCGCGATTTTAATTTTTAATTGAATTTGGGGGAATAAACAGATAAAAAATTATTTGGGTGGGAATATGTAGAGGTCTATAGTTTGGGGGGGGGGGGGGGGGGGGGTGAGGGGGGGGGGGGGGGGGGGAATAGGTAGACAACGTATAGTTTGGGAGGCTGACGGCAGACAACCCCTGTTTATTTGCTATGTTTTGCTTCTTTGATCATTGCTAAACTGTCTCTTTTTGAGTTCTCTTTGGTGTATGATCACTTTAGGTTGTTAGTTCAGTTGCTTAAGCAACAAAAACCTCTTTGCTTACTACTTAAGGATTGATAAACTCTTTAAGTTGTAGCATATGGGTTTTAATGACTAGTGTAGGTTGGAGATTGAGATAGGCAAAACACCTACATCAATTTCAAATTGATATAAGAGTTTTGACTCTCTTGGTCAATCACCCATTGTACTTAATCAGTTGTAGCATATGGGTTTTAATGTCAATCTAAAAGGAAAGATTGAAACAGTAGGATTATAGCAGATTTCTTAATTCAAGCAGATGTAAAAAGAGTTTTAGAAGTATAACAACCTAAGTGATCAAACAAAACTGAAACAGTCATCAAACAAAGAGTGAACATCAAGTAAATCAACTAGAATAAGGGTAAAAACAGAGCAATTTCGGATTTGAGCTAAAAAAGAGAAAAGATGGGACTTGAGATGAGATTATTGGTGTTAGGGAACTCTAAAATCAACCTATGATGCTTACAAACTCAAACAATGCTATTCATTATGCATATAATTCATTTATATGACTAATCCAATCTTTTGGCAATAATCTGTTTGCTAATCATCAAGTCAAGAACTAATTTTCATTAGTGAAATGACAAACATCAAGCATTAAGACCATTCTATCAATCCTATATTGCCAAATCACTCCCTAGAAAGTCAATCTCTTGAGCTAGGATAAGCAATTCTCTTGCAAAGCAGTTCATGCATTTCATCAAACACTTGGTGGGCATAAAATGAGCCTAAGATCCTGATCAATCTAGTTATGGCTAATCAAGCCTTAAGCACAATAATCAAGAAAGGAAATGGAAGAATTAACACTAAGACATCATAGATTAAGCCTAAAATTCCCTAAACCTAACCCATCTCAATTCCCTAAAAAGACTACTCACTAAGCACCATTAAAACCATCAATTCAAAGAGAGAAATATGACTAATCTTGATTAGAGAGATTAAACAAGAAGATAAATGCAAACTTTAATTAAAATCAAGCAAATATTCAAGTTACAAAATCCAAAAACTAAAACGGAGAAGAAAGAACTGCTGGATAAAAGAGTGTACCCAGAAATTAGGGGTTTTTCGTATTTAAAAAAGTCGAAGCAAAAATAGCAAAATTGTAAACAAGTGGTCTTCAGTCTGGGATCATATCGGTCTACATGTAACCGATAAGGTGATCGATAGGTTTTCTCTCGGTATAGAAGGTGACCGATAGGGTGACCGGAATATAACGGTATACTTCTATCGGTCATTTCTTTGACCGATAGCCTGATCGATAGCTCCTCTATCGGTCACTCCTTGACCGATAGCCTTCGTGCTTTGACCGATAGGGCTTGCAGAAATCGTCTGCCTTGGTTCCTCATGCTCCATCCAAGCTCAACAAGCTTCCTGGTTCATTCCCAAAGTTCATCCTTGCTCCTCATAGCTACATATGCACCTAAAAACATCCTTTATGCAAAGAAAATGCAAACTACATCCTAAATGCAACCTAAGTCTAAAAGGAGAAGAAAGTGGGACTAAAGAGTAAGAAAACATGCAAAAGAAGACCAAAACATGAACTAAATGCGAACCTAAATGATGCAAATGTATGAGATATCAACACCCTCACACTTGTCTTTTGCTTGTCTTCAAGCAAATAAGAACAAATGGGAGAGTGAGGTTTGAAAGTGGGAGCTCAAAACTAAAGATGTTAATGGAAAATTTGAATCAATGCTCAAGTTATAGGTTCTAAGATGCATAGAGATTGTTCTACTTTAAAAGCTTTAGCCATACCTATCATAGCAGACAGTGAACTATAGCTTAGCATACACAAGCATTCAAATCAACCAACTCTTTAACATTCATTAATCAGTAACCAATGGATCATGTTTGTGCGAATCAAGAGAAAACATTTGGTCAAGAGACATGGTTATGAGATGAAAGTGATCTCATTCAAATAAGGGTTCAAAGATTAAAATGATCACTCAGTGAAATGATTCTATCTTAGGTAAAAGCACACCTATGCATGCAAGTCAAAGCTCTCTTCTACCCATTTTACCCAAGATGAACCTAATTACCCGTAAAACCCCAAGTGAAACTCCTAAATATACCTTTTCCCAAAGCATTTGATCTCTTCCTTCTTCATAATTGGGGAAACTCCTTCTTCTTTTGCTTGTGTGGTTGACGTCTTTATGGAACTTGCTCTTCTTTGTTGTATGATTGACGCCATTTTCATCACCTTTGGTGGATTGCTTGGTCTGATTTCTCCTTTTGGATGACCTTTTGTAAGTTTTGTTGTTGTTGGCACCTTTCTTCTTTAACACTTAGAGCTTTCTTCCTAGTTAACTTAACCAAAAAATTAACTGTTCCCCCATACTACCAACCCCATACTTCTTCTTCTTCTCAATAGATGTAAACATTTAAAGCTCAAACCACTTACACTACCATTTCTCAAACTCCTAACCTAATACCAAGCTCAAAATGCAAGCTGGTGTCTACAAGAGAGCTTCTCCTTGCCAGCATTATTCCTAACACTTTTTGCCAAGATAAAATCAAAAATGATGCAATGCAAGGCCTCACAACTCTCACAATAGTGTTTAGGTTCAGAAAGAAGGATTGGTTTAGGGTGTGGTTAACTGTCCCATAATGATGAGGATCAGCTACATGGATTAACAAGAGTGGTAAGAAGGGAAGAAGATAATCCAAGAATGTATATGAGAAGCCATGTAATCATTCTCAATGCACAAACAAGATAATTCAAAGTCAGGATTATGGTTCTAATAAGATAGAGTTGGAATCAAATCAAAGCAAGCTTGAGCATAAGACAAGAATATCAATGCAAGAATTCAAGATATGGTGCAGCCTTAACTTCAAACTCACTACAATGCAATCAAACAACAGATTACCAAGGTATTGAAAACAATTCAAACATTAACATATTGACAAGTGTTTATCATCTACTCCCTATGCAAATGTATGCAAACCTATATGAAATGCATCTAGACTCAATTTTAGTTATGCAAATGCAATTAAATGACCTTTTATGTTCCAAAAAAATGAAAATTTTATGGATTTTCAGAGCACATAGATGAATGCATGAATGCATGAGACTCAAGTATGTAAAAGAGAAGATAAGAAAACAAAACACCTTGTCAAATGCAATGCCATACCCCACACTTGAATTACACAGTCCCTTGTATAATAGAAGCTTGAAGAAGGGTAATAGGAGGTACTCAGAAGTATTCAGAAGCAAAGGAGCGGGGTTGTGTACCTTAGAGGGAGTTTGGTCAGACTGGGAGGTTGTATCGGTCTCTCCCAGACCGATAGGCTGACCGATACGCTGCCAAATCCTATCGGTCACATTGTTGACCGATACAGTGACCGAAATACATCCAGGTGTTTCCTCTCGGTCACTATCTGATCGATAGAGTGACCGGAATACAACTAATGCATTTCCATCGGTCACTGCCTTGTCCCTATCGATCAGAACTGACCGATAGGTTGACTGATGCATCTTAGCTCCACCACTATCGATCACCTCATGACCGATAGCATGACCGATAGGGTCTGTATCGGTCTGGTCTTGACCGATACAGTGACCGCTAGCAGCTCAGATGCATCTGTTCTTGATTCCCAGACTTATAACAACTTGCCTTAAACCACACTTGCTCCTGTTATTGAAAGAAAAACACAAAAGAAAGCATAAAATGCAATAATATGTACAAGGATAACAGGGGAATACCTCCTAAGTGTGCTTGTTTTACGTCCTTAGCTTGACTTTCCTTGGTTGATCACTCTTGTGGAGGTTCCTCAAGGCTGATGTCTACTTCATATCCAAGAGACTCACTTGCCATGTATGGCTTCAGCATGTGCCTATTCACTGTGAAGTCTTCTCCATCCTTGCTAAACAAAGTCACAGCTCCATATGGCAACACTTCCTTGATCTTGAATGGACCTGACCATCTTGACTTCAGCTTTCCAGGAAATAACCTCAACCTTGAGTTGAATAACAGCACATGATCCCCCGCATTGAAGTCCTTATGTTTGATCCTCTTGTCATGGAAAGCTTTTGTCTTCTCCTTATAGGACCTAGAACTCTCAAAAGATTCAATGCGATTTTCCTCTAGCTCATGCAAGTTGATGAGTCTCTTTTCTTTAGCTGTCTTGATGTCAAAATTCAGCAACTTTGTTGCCCATAAAGCCTTATATTCCAGCTCAACAGGCAGATGACAGGACTTCCCATAAAGGAGTGAGAAAGGAGTTCTGCCAATTGGTGTATTGAAGGCTGTCCTGTAAGCCCACAAAACATCATCAAGCTTATTAGACCAGTCCTTTCTTGTAACACCAACTGTTTTCTCTAAGATGGCTTTGATCTCTCTGTTAGACACCTCCACTTGGCCACTTGTTTGAGGATGGTAAGGAGTGGCAACCTTGTGCTTAACACCATTCTTCTTGAGCAAACTCTCAAAGACCTTATTGATGAAATGACTCACACCATCACTGATCACACACCTTGGAACACCAAACCTTGGGAATATAATTGTCTTGAAGAGCTTCAGCACAACTCTAGCATCATTTGTTGGACTGGCGATGGCTTCAACCCACTCGGACACATAATCAACAGCCACCAGGATGTACTTGTTCCCATAAGAGGAAGAGAAAGGTCCCATAAAGTCAATCCCCCACACATCAAACAGATCCACTCCAAGAAGAGTTCAGAGGCATCTCATCTCTCTTGGAGATGTTTCCCTTTCTTTGACATGCATCACATGAGGAGATGTGAGCTTGGGCGTCCGTGAACAGACTAGGCCACCAAAAACCAGCTTGGAGGACCTTAGAGGCTGTCTTGAATGTTGCAAAATGTCCTCCATAGGCTGAGCCATGGCAATGATGCAGAATTCCAGGAACTTCTTCTTCAGCTATACACCTTCTGAACAGTCCATCATTCCATCTCTTGTACAGATAGGGCTCATCCCAAAAGTAATGGGACACATCTCTTAAGAACTTCTTCTTCTGGTGTGAGTTGAGGGTTTGTGGTATCTGCCCAATAACCAAGTAGTTCACAAAGTCAGCATACCAAGGCAATTTGTTCTCTTCTAAGCTTTGCACTTCAGCTGCTTTCAGTCCTAAAGCATGCAGCTGCTCCTCTGGTAGAATATCATTGATTGGGACAAAATCACCTACCCTCAGTCTTGACAGGTGATCAGCAACTCCATTCTCAATGCCTCTCTTATCCACAATCTCCATGTCAAACTCTTGCAAGAGGAGGATCCATCTAAGAAGTCTTGGCTTGGTGTCCTTCTTGGCATAGATGTGCCTTAGTGCAGCATGATCAGTGTAGACTATTACCTTGGATCCAACTAAGTAGCTTCTAAACTTCTCAAATGCAAAGACAACTGCTAGGAACTCCTTCTTAGTTGTTGCATACTTTGATTGAGCTTCATCCATTGTTCTGCTAGCATAATAGATAACATGAAGCTTCTTGTCTACTCTTTGACCCAAGACTGCTCCAACAGCATAGTCACTAGCATCACACATCATTTCAAATGGCAAATGGAGCTTGAACAGTTGGCGCCGATACCAGAGCTTACTTGAGGGTGAGGAAGGCTTGCAAGCACTTATCATCAAACACAGACTATGTCTCCTTACACAACAGTCTTGTCAAGGGTCTTGCAATCTTTGAGAAGTCCTTGATGAATCGCCTGTAGAAACCAGCATGTCCCAAGAAACTTCTGATTCCCTTTACTGTGTTTGGAGGCTCTAAGTGCAGCATCACATCAATCTTTGCCTTGTCCACTTCAATCCCCTTCTCTGAAATCTTGTGACCCAACACAATGCTTTCTTGAACCATGAAATGGCATTTCTCCCAATTTAGAACCAGCTTAGTATCTTCACACCTTTGTAGAACCTGAGAAAGATTGGACAAGCAGACACCAAAGGAGGATCTATAGACACTAAAGTCATCGATGAATACCTCCACCATCTCTTCAAGCAAGTCAGAAAAGATAGAAGTCATACACCTTTGAAAGGTAGCAGGAGCATTGCATAGACCAAAAGGCATTCTCCTATAAGCAAATGTTCCATAGGGGCAAGTAAAAGTGGTTTTCTCTTGATCATTAGGATGGATAGGGATCTGAAAGAATCCACAAGGATGTAACCATAGAATATGACCCGTATATTCTATGGTAGAATTGCATTTATCTTGAAGAGTCTTTAAGATCAAGTTTTCTTTGAATTTGGTTACTAACTCTGTTTTAACTCTTGGTTTCTCTCTTATAGGTGCATGCATTTAAGGTCTAAAGCACTGAGAATCTGCAACCTTATCAGAACAACATCTTGCAACTTAAAAGAGAGCTGAGAGCAAGAAGACAGAGAGAAAGATCACATCACCGTGAGAGCCTTTGGATGAACAATCAGGAACCTGTTATGGATGACATCAGATTCCAGGGTCATCAAGTAGCTACTGGCGCTCAGGGTATACAAGGTCAGCAAAGTGTTCAGGGCTTGCAAGGTGAGCAGGGACCAAGGGGCGCAGCACAAGCTCCAAGAGCAGCAAGAACCATAGGCGCTGGTGATGCACCAAATGCTTATAATAACAGAACTGGGATCATTCCACCAGCAGTGCAAAACAACAACTTTGAAATCAAGTCAGGATTGATTTCAATGGTTCAGGACAGTAAGTTCCATGGTTTGCCACTTGAAAAACCTCTAGATCACCTGGATAATTTTGACAGACTTTGCTCCCTTACAAAGATAAATGGAGTAAGTGAAGATGGCTTCTAGCTGAGGTTGTTTCCTTTCTCTCTTGGAGACAAAGCACATCAGTGTGAGAAGAACTTACCCCAAGGAAGCATCACTAGTTGGGATGAGTGCAAGAGAGCCTTCTTAGCAAAGTTCTTTTATACTTCAAGAACTGGAAGAATAAGGAATGAGATCTCAGGATTTGCACAGAAGAACAATGAAAGCTTTGGTGAAGCTTGGGAAAGATTCAAGGGCTACACACTGCAATGCCCTCACCATGGGTTCTCACAAGCCTCTCTGCTCTCTACTCTCTACAGAGGAGCTTTGCCAAAGATCAGAATGATCTTGGACACTGAATCAAATGGGAACTTCTTGTCAAAAGATGTGGATGAAGGATTGGAGCTTGTTGAGAATCTAGCTCAGTCTGATGAAAATTATAATGAAGAATTTAACAGAGATCCAAGAAGTACTAAAGATGAACTGGAGTCTAGCAGGAAAGAGATCAAAGCCTTACATAAGAAGCTGGATCTGCTGCTAAGGGAGAAAAAGGAAGTTCACTTTGTTGGTGACATGGTTCAGCTTGATGATCAAGAGAAATGCCAAGTGGAAGAGATGAAGTACATGGGTAATCAAGGTGGATACTATGTATATGAGAATTTCAGACCCAATCTCAACTTGTCATACAGAAGCAACAATGTTGTAAATCCACAGGATCAAGTGTATCCACCTCAACAACAACAACAAGCTGCTCCAAGACTTTTTGTTCCCTACAACAATCAAGATTTTCAACAGAGGAACAACAACTTCCAGCCAAGAGCGCCTTATAATCCTCCAGGATTCAGTGCACAAGCTCCAGCACAAGCTTCCTCCAGCTCACCAGATACTGAACTCAAGACCATGATGCAGCATATGATCAACAATCAGGTCAACACAACCTTGGAGATGAACAAGAAATTTTCTGAAGTTCACAGAAAAATTGATTCAGTTCATGTGGAGTTGACCGAAAAATTTGATGGGTTAACAGCAAGAGTAAAAACTCTGGAGAACAACAAAAGAGTGGCAACAGCACCACGCCCTTAAGGCACTCTTCCAGGCAAATGTGAGAACAATACAAAGGAGTACTGCCAATCTCTTGATTCTGCAGTTGTCTTTATTCTTCTTGAAGGAGAAGCTATCATTGAAGACTTCCTCTCCCTATTCAATGAGGACATTGACATTCAGAGGGGGGGGGGGGGGGAGCTTACTGAATCTTATACCACTAAGGAGAACTCTCTTGAAGAAGGAGCAAACAAGGAAGAAGAGAAATGGTGGCGCCATTTGAAGTTGTTGATGCTACAATGGAAGACTTTGTTGAAGTCTCTGATGTTAAGAAGAAAACTCAAGCTGCTGTTCTCCCTATCTACCAGCCCACTATCCCTTTTCCAGGAAGATTCAAAGAGCAGCTAGTACAGAAGTATGAGACCCTCTATGCTGCTCAAATGGAAATGAGAGGTCTGAATGGTCAAGAGGAGCTTGAGAAACTAAGAGTTAAAGCTGGAGCATCTGAGGTTAAGGAGCTGAACATCAAGAAGCTTGGAGATCCAGGTTGCTTCACTCTCCCTTATGAACTCAAAGGCAGGACCTTTAAAAGCTGTTTGTGTGATCTAGGAGCAAGTATCAATCTGTTACCAGCTTCTACTGCTAAGGAGTTTGGCTATACTAAGTTCCAGAAAAGCAATGTCTCTCTTACCATTGCTGATGGGACTGTGAAGATTCCTTTGGGAGCTCTCAAAGATGTTCCTATGCAGATTGAAGGAGTAACCATCCCTACTGACTTCTTGGTGCTTGATGTAGAAGGACAGATTAAGAATGCTATCATTCTTGGGAGACAATCTTTTGCTTCAGTTGGCGTTGTATTTGATGCTAGAGAGTGCACAACAGAGCTGAGGCTTACAAAGAACAAGGTCTTGAGGTTTGACAGCAAAGGCAACAAGCTGGAGCGTGATCATGCTTTCTCTATGGACTTTAACAAGGTGAAGGCCATTGACAAAAACTGGCCAGAGTTTGAAGGCTACCAAGGAGAGAGTTTTGATGGCTGCTGCTTAGCCAAGCTGTATGAAGACACCACTGAAAGGAGGTCCTTGAAGTGGTTGGTTACAAGAATGTGAATAAGAAGCTGGTTGCTGACAAAGGAGAGGTGCTTTTGCAACCAAGTGGCTCTAAGATGGGAGAGGTTTGCTTCAAGATACAGCAAGAAGGGAAGACTATATCTTTTGCTAAGATCAAGATTAATGGAATCTCCACCAGAGTCAAAGGAAGCAAGACAACACCAAGGAGTTCCAAGACTCCTTTTCCCCACCTCCACTAGTGAGGTACTCAAAGTCAAGCTAAGAGACTTTAAACAAGTACACTTGGGAGGTAGTCCCATGGTATCCTTTGTATATATTATGCTTTCTAGTTTATTTTTATGCTTGGTTAATGTTTATAGAAGCAGGGATTTGGTTTGGGGCTTGAGAAAGTGTCTAAGGGAACAAGAACAGATGATTTTGGCTACTATCGATCACCGTATCGGACAAGACAAGACCGATGCAGACCCTATCGGTCATGCTATCGGTCAGCTGGTGATCGATAGTGGTGGAGCCAAAATGCACCAGTCAATCTATCGGTCATTTGTGATTGATAGGGAAAAGGAAGTGCCAAGTTTGAATGCTATCGGCCATCCTATCGATCAGATACTGACCGATGGAAATATACCGGTTGAATTTCGGTCACTCTATCGATCTAGAGAGTGACCGATACATATAATCGGGTATATTTCGGTCAGTGTACCGATCAGATTGTGACCGATAGGATTTATCAGGAAGCCATCGGTCAATGTTATCGATCACAAGTGATCGATAGGCATCCTATCGGTCAAAACATGACCGATAGCCCGCGAGGTAAGTTTTAAAATTTTCAAAAAAATTTCCCTCTCTTGGCTTGGAGCCAAGGAGGTTTAAATTTGAATTTTGGCTCATTCCTGACACTTAGCAGAGCTTTTGAGCACTTTTGTTCTTGTCCCCCACCCACTTGATTCCCTTGGTTCCGCATTCACCTCTTTAAAAACCAACAAATCCCTCTCTTCTCTTCACACTTCATTTTCTCAATTCTTTCACCTAAGGCACGAAATTTTTAGCTCTCTCTCTCTTTAATTTCTCTCTTTTCAGTGCTCAGAAGTTCCACAAAGGTTTGCTTTCTCCACTATTCATTTCTTGTTCTTAAACTTTGCATGTGTTTAAAGTTGTTAAATCTATGGTTTTGAGAGCAAGTTTTGTTGCGATTAAGGTGTTTTACTTTGGTTTTGCATGGTGGATATGTTTAATATGAGCAAGTTGAATGTTTAAGTATTATTTACTGTTCATAAATCTCATCTCTTGCTTGTTTTAATCTCACTTTGCATAATCATCTTCTCTTTTGCTTAGAGCCACCATGTAGGTTCACATGCATAAATGTTTGATTTTTATTATGCACTCTAGCATGTCTATAACTGTTAGCGTGTGAATTCTTTTAGCTTTTTGAAAGTTTAATCTTGTTTAAAGACTAGTTAAACTTCTTTTAGCTTAGATAGATTCTTTCTAAAGCTTTTAATTACTGGTTTCTCAACTGTTGTTCTTTTACTTATAGTATCTTCAAGCTTTGTTCTTGTAGGTACCATGGGGAGATCAAAAACTGCTGCTGGAAGCAAAGGGAAAGCACCACAGGAGGAAGCGCCCACTTCTCCAAGAGCCAGAAGGGACAAAGGCAAAGGTACTGCTGCTGGGCAGTCATCAAAACTGCTGGGAAGAAGCCAGTTGGAGACAAAGCTGCCAAGCAGAAAGGAAAGGGAAAAAATGTAGAGGAAGAGGTTCCATACCAAGAGCCAAGTGCTAGAGAACTCATGGAGGCCTTCAGCCAATGCACTTTCAAAGCTACAAGATACCCTTGTGCTAACACCATGAAAGCACTTGGGATCTATAGTGATTGCAAGAGTATCTTTGAGCACATGGGGCTTGGTGAGTTCATGGAGATGCCACTTCCGTCCTACTAGCAGCTCACTTATCAATTCCTCTATACTCTCAAGGTGGTTGGCTATGATGAGAGGGAGCTCTCCAACCAAGATGGGTGGATATCTTTCAAGCTTGGCAAGCAAAGGTTTACAACAACTTTCTTTGAGATCTCCCAAGCACTTGGTCTGATGTCTTATGCTCACAAGAGGAACAAGTTCTTAATCGGCCAAAAGCAGCACAAGATGCTATGGGGCGTGATTGGGGCTGAGAATTTCATAGCTGGAGCCACAAGGAATCAACATCTGAAGAATCCTGTAGTGAGGTATGCTCACAAGGCGCTTGCAAATACATTTTTTGCAAGAAAGGAAACAACAAACCACACTGGAAAGGAGAGAGACTTCATATACAATGGGATGCATGCACTTGTGGTCACCAGCAGAGATGGAACACCTCTAGAGCCACCAAGCAGGTTCCCATGCTTTGTGACCATGCTGATGGAGCAGCTCCTAACCTACAGGAGCTGAGTCTTATACAAAGGGAGGAGGGAGAGGAACCCACAGCTCCACATTGGAGGATTTGTGACAGCTGTTCTGATGGCTAGTGGTGTAGACCTTAAGGAACATAAAAAGGATGCTCTAAGGCCATTGTGGATAGATATGGACTATCTTAGGAGAAGCCACTACATTGAGAAGAGCATTCAAGACAAGCATGTCTACAAGTTCCTCAATGACTTTGAAGAGCCAACAAGAATCCTTCTCCCCAATCCAAGGAATACATCCATCACCATGAGGAGCAACATCAGTCTCAACCCAAGTGAAGATGAGCTTTACCATGGAGGTCCTGCCCCTGAAGAGAGAGAAGAAGATAGTGAAGAAGTAGAACCAGAAGAAGGTGAAGAAGAAGTTAGAGAAGAAGGTGCAGAAGAGAATGAAGAAGAAGTACAAGGAGATGCTAATGCTGGCGCTGAAGGCCAAGGAGAAACCCAAGAAGAAGAGCTTGATGAAGATAAGGTGCTGAACTACAACTCCAAGCAGTTCCACTTCAAACCCTATGAGGTCCCAAGCCAAGGGAGCTCTCTGAAAGTTGCTCATGAGCATATCAACACACTTCAGAAATGGTGTAAGTGGCAAGACAAAGCCATCAAGAAGCTGTTGAAGATGGTCAAGGGGAAGTTCAAAAAGAATAAAGCTACATCAGGAGAAGCTTCCCATCAAAGCCACACTCATGAGTACACTTCTCACCATGAAGAGCCAATGCCACAGGCTGATCCTACTGAAGAACAGGAAGCTGTTTGGAACCCCCCAAGGAAGACACTCCTTTCATGCACAACCAAGTGATCAATGGGGAACATGGGCACAACCAAGGGCTTCATCTCATGAGCCAAGGACCCATACACCATCAGCATGGGAAGCGCCAACTTCCACCTCTTATGAAGTTCAACCAACATGGCAATGGGGTACTCAAGGTGATTCATCTCAAGCTGAAAAGCTATGGTCAAACTGGGTTCATCCACCTCAAGAAGCAGCAGCATTTCCAAAGACCTATGAGAGGAGAAACAACAGGAGAGCTAGCAAGTCTCTCATAGAATATGAGAATATTATGCTCTTATTGTTTAGATATATGATAATATCAATTATGTATCCCTGATTTTGTGTAACGATTGTAACCTCTTTGGTTTTATATAGCCACGTAAATATAATGATCCCACACAGGGAATTCATCGTCTATCATGGTATCAGAGCTTCAGCGCTCCTGAACCCTCTTTTCTTCTATCTTTCTTTCTTGCTTTCCCTCTTTTCTTCTCTTCCTTCTTTCTTTTCTCTGTCGTTTCTTTCTAATGGCTGCTCCACCCGCAACACTTGAAAGAGCTTTTGGTGTTACCAACATAAAATCTCATATCCCGCTCATTCTTGATCTCGATGATCACAATTATGATGCATGGCGAGAGCTATTTCTCACACACTGCTTGACATTTGATGTCCTCGGACATCTTGACGGAACATTGCTTCCTAACGGAGACAACGATCAACCTTGGAAAAAAACGTGACGGGTTGGTTAAGTTGTGGATCTATGGAACCCTTGCTCTACCTCTGTTTCGCTCATCCTTCCAAACCGGTGGTACGGCGTGAGATGTATGGGTTCGAATTGAAAATCAATTCCGGAACAACAGAGAGGCTCGTGCGATTCAAATCGACAATGAGCTTCGTATGAGATTGGAGATCAATCACTTCAAGAGTATTGCCAGAAACTAAAATCACTCTCTGATCGCCTCTCAAATGTGGACGCGCCCGTCAGTGAGAGAACGTTGGTTATGTACCTCCTCAACGGCCTTAATGAGAAATATGATAACATTATCAATGTTGTCAAACACAAGGATCCTTTTCCAAGCTTCAATGTAGCCAAATCGATGTTGGAGATGGAAGAATCACGTTTCAAAAAGGCATCAAAATCATCAGAAACACACACGGATCACTCTTCATCCTCAACCGCTCTCATTGTCTCTGGTCCACCGTCGCAAGCTGAGCAATCTCAACCATCAAATCAAACCCAGAGGTCCAACAACTACCGGAGAAATCAGAAGAACAATAATCGTGGCAGGGGAAGAAACAATTTTCATAATAGGCCCAATTATCCAACTTGGGGCCCTCAAAACATATGGCCAAGCCCATTTGGTCACTGGTCTAATCAATTTGCAAGTTGGTCTCCATACTCTCAAATGCCCACATATCGTGGCCCAATTGCTGCTCCTCGTCCTACGAATCACCCTTCTCCGTAAGCTCACCTGGTAGAAATTCAGCCGACAATGGACTTCGCTCAAGCATACACAACAGAAACCTTGGTCGATCCCAATGGAACTGATTGGTACATGGACTCGGGTGCTACTGCTCATCTCTCAGCATCTGCAGGTACTCTCCACTCTAATCTTAATCATAATATCAAGCACTTAGTCATTGTTGGTAATGGATCTAAGATTCATGTCACCTCAATTGGTTCATCAACCCTTCGAACTAATTCTCGTCCTCTCTCTTTAAAAAATGTCCTTGTCACTCCCCAAATTGTCAAAAACCTTATCTCTGTCCGTAAATTTACGACAGACAATTGGTGTAGTGTTGAATTTGATCCATTTGGCTTTTCTGTGATGGATCTTCCGACACGACAAATTCTGCTCTGATGTGAAAGCTCCGGAGATCTATATCCTCTTCCAGCTTCATTCAATAAGCAATCTTCTTCTTCTTCAACTGCTCTTTTGGCTTCCTCTCCAACGCATTAGCATAAGAGGCTTGGCCACACAAATAATGCTGCCCTTCATTCGATTCTTTCTTTGAATTCTATTGTTTGTAATAAGGACAAATTTCCCTCCTCTTGTTCTCCATGTCTTTTTGGGAAAACAAATAAAACTTCCTTTTATTCGCTCTGAATCAGAAATAACAAAATCCTTTCAAATTATTCATTATGATGTTTGGTCTTCACCAATTTCAAGTATAAGTGGAATTCGATACTATGTTCTATTTCTTGATCATTTCACTCAATTTTTATGGGTTTATCCTTTAAGATGCAAACGTGAAGTCTTTTCTAAATATCTTTATTTCATTGCGTACATCAAAAATCAATTCCACACTCAAATTCAATCATTCCAATGTGACAATGGAGGGAAGTTTAATAATACTCAGTTTCACAATTACTTCGACTTAAAAGGCATCACTGTTCGTTTCTCATGTCCTCACACTTCTCAACAAAACGGAAAGTCTGAAAGGATGATCCGAACTATCAACAATTCAATTCGAGCTCTTCTCTTTCAAGCTCAACTCTCTCCGGGTTATTGGGTCGAAGCTCTCCATGTCGCTGTCCACCTTTTAAATATCCTTCCATCTTCTGCTATCAAAAACCAGATTCCTTTCACTCTTCTTTTCAACAAACAACCAACATATGATCACTTACGTGTTTTTGGTTGCTTGTGTTTTCCTCACTTAAATCATCCAAACCTTCAAAAATTGTCTCTGAGAACAACACCTTGCCTTTTTCTTGGATATCCCTCCCAACATCAAGGATATAGATGTCTTGATCTGAAAACCAATAAGATCATTATCTCACGTCATGTTCACTTTGATGAGGAGAAATTCCCAGCAGCTGTTTCTCACAAATCTCAAGCCCACTCGTATCAGTTTCTCGATCTTAAAGAAGAGTCTTCTCCTTTATTTCAATCCATCCTTCAAACACCAATATCTGTCACACATCAAAACACTATTCCGGATCCTCCTTCTTTGCCTCCTATTGCTCAACCCAGAAAACGTCCTCCTCCAAATCGTCAAAGTTATACAATGACGACAAGGAGCAAAGTTGGCATTCAAAACCCAACAATGATGACAAGGAGCAAAGTTGGCATTCACAAACCAAAAAAATTTGTCTCTCTTTTCACCGCCACACAATCTCCTCTTCCAAAAAGTCACATTCAAGCTCTCTCGGATCCTAATTGGACGCCATCAATGACTGATGTGTATGATGCTATGGTTAAGACTAAGAGTTGGAATCTTGTACCACGACCTCCCAACGTCAATATTGTGAGATCAATGTGGCTGTTTAAACATAAATATAATACAGATGGTGTTCTAACACGTCATAAGTCCAGGCTCGTAGCTAATAGTAAATCACAAGAGGCTGGGTTGACTTCACTGAATCTTTCAGTCCTGTCGTTAAACCTGCAACAATTTGTACGGTGCTGAATATTGGTGTTGCACGGGACTGGCCAATCCATCAATTGGATGTTCAGAATGCGTTTCTTCATGGCGAACTAGAAGAGACAATTTATATGCACCAACCTCCTGGCTTTGTTGACTCACAGTTCCCAAATCATGTGTGTAAACTGCAGCGACCCATATACGGCTTAAAACAAGCTCCATGGGCTTAAAATGCCAGATTTGCAAAGTTTATAACTAATCTGGGTTTTGTTACTCTACGTGGATGATATACTTTTGACAGCTTCATCACATTCTTTGCTGCAAAAGATTATCGATTCACTTAAGAGAGAGTTTCCGATGTCAGATTTGGGCAAAATACATCACTTCCTTCGCATAAAGGCAGATTATAATGCACAAGGGTTGTTTTTAAATCAAGTCACATATGCGAAGGAACTAATCCATCGTGCAGGCATGGGAGATTGTAAACCTTGTGCGACACCGGTTGATTTGAAATCCAAGCTTTCGGCTCAAACAGGAGATCCAGTTGCAAACCCAACAGAATACAGAAGTCTCGCAAGAGCACTTCAATACCTCACCTTCACACGACCGGATATCTCTTATGCCGTCCACCATATTTTCCTATACATGCACGACCCGCGACAGCCACACTTGCAGGCTCTGAAGCGCATCATACGGTACATCAAAGGTACCCTTTCTCATGGATTGCAACTAACTAAGGGACAAGTTGACTGTCTTATAGCGTATTCAGACGCTGATTGAGGAGGATGCACAGACACAAGAAGTTCCACCTCCGGCTACTGCGTATTCCTTGGTTCAAACTTGGTTTCATGGTCAGCAAAACGCTAACCCACAGTGTCAAGATCAAGCTCAGAAGCAGAGTATAAAGGTGTCGCTAATACAGTTGCTGAGCTTTTCTGGCTACGAAATCTAATGCTAGAGCTTCATTGCAACATAAAAAAGGCTTCGGTGGTGTATTGTGACAATATCAGAACAGTGTACCTTGCCTCCAATCCGGTAAAGCATCAACGAACAAAACACATTGAGCTTGACATTCATTTTGTTCGTGAGAAAGTTGCCATTGGCGAGGTCAAAGTAATCCACGTCCCATCCTCTCTTCAATACGCATACATTTTCACAAAGGGATTGCCAACAACACTCTTCAATGAGTTTTGATCCAGTTTCACTGAGGGATGGTGATAGAATATAGGAATATTCTGCTCTTATTGTTTAGATATTCTGATAATATCAATTATGTATCCCTGATTTTGTGTAACGATTGTAACCTCTTTGGCTTTATATAGCCACGTAAATATAATGATCCCACACAGGAAACTCATCGTCTATCAGTCTCCACAGACATCTGGATCATCCCACCACTCCTCCCACTAAAAGGTACCACATCCTAACCATTGTTTATCTTAACCATTGTTTATACCACTGCATTTTTTTAGTTTTGTAATATATTTTGTTGCTTCTCTCTCTCATTACTTTTATTACACAAGGGACTGTGTAATTTAAGTGTGGGGGAGAGATTTGAGGTTTGACTTTGTGTTCTGTTTTCTTAGTTTTTTATTTTCTTTCATCTTGAGTCACATGCATATCATGCATTCATCTAAAGCATAGAAAAACATAAAAAAATCAAAAAATTTGAAATTTTTTTGCAAACCAAAAAGAAAGTATATAGTTGCATTTCATTTTCGTAGAATTGAGTATAGTGTTGGCATATAGGTTACATTGCATTTGCATAGGGCATAATGATGAATCTTCCTTGTAAAGTGTTTAGTGTTTAGAGATGATTTCAGTGTTTAAGTGTTTAGTTGTTTGATGCATCATAAGAAAGCTAGAAGTTAAGACTGAACCATGCTTGGATTGCTAATTTTGATCATCTCATCTCATACTGAAAGCATTTGTTCTCTGAAAATCAACTCTGTCAACTTGAACCTTAATTTGGACTTTTAATTATCAAGTTTGTGCATTGAAAAGTAAATTCATGGCTACCATATACATATTTGGATCATCTTTTCCCTTTTTGCCACTCTTGTTGATCCAAACAGCTTATCCACTCCCTTAACCAAACCTCCTTTTGAGCTTAAACACTATCTTGAGAGCTGTGAGGCCTTTGCATATCATTTTTGATTTTGTCTTGGCAAAAAGTGTAAGGAATAAGGCTGGCAATGATAAGCTCTCTTGTAGATATCAGATTGCATCTTGAGCTTGATTCTAAGTTAGGAGTTTTGGGTTAAAAGAGTAGACTTATGGTTTGAACTTCATGTTTATATGCTTTAAAAGAAGAGGGAAAAGTTTGAAATGGTAGAAAAGGGGAAACAGTTAGCATTGTGGTTAAGTAAAGGGAAGTAAAAGCTCTAAGGGTTTAGAAAGAATGGCACCAGCAACATAAAGATTTTGAAGGGTCAATCCAAAGAAGAAATCAGACCCAAAGCAATCCACCAAAGGTGAAGAATGGCGCTAATGCAACAAAGAAGAGCAAGTCCCAACAAAAAGAAGCAACCACATAAGCAAAAAGAAAAAATTTCCCCAGCCATGAAGAAGGGTAGAGTTTAGGAAAAGGGTAGACTTAGGGATTCACTTTGGGGTCTAGAAGTTCATAGGATTCTGTCTTGGGTAAAAGGGTAGAAGGGAGCTTTGAATTGCATGCATAAGTGTGCTTTTACCTTTAGTATTTTGCCTAAGATATAATCATTTCATTGAGTGATCCCTTATGTTTGTGAACCCTATGCTTGAATGAGATCATTTTAATCTCATATTCTTATCCTTTGAACCAAATGTCTTCACTTGATTTGCATAAACATGATTCATGGTTTTGAGCTTAATTGAATGTTAAAGAGTTGATTGATTTGAGAATTTGCCTAAATTGAGATTTGAGATCATTTTGAAACATAATGAGCATGGCTAAGTTCTTTAAAGTATGGCTAATTATGTTTGCATCCCACAACTAGGCACTTAAGCATTGATTCCATCTCTTTACCTTTGCATTTTTGGATTTGAATGCCCACCTTCAAACCTCACTGTCTCATTTGTTCTTATTTGCTTGAGGACAAGCAAAAGGCAAATGTGGGGGTGGTGTTGATATCTCATGTATTTACATCATTTAGGCTTGCATTTAGT
This sequence comes from Thlaspi arvense, assembly GCA_911865555.2. Classification (NCBI taxonomy): domain Eukaryota; kingdom Viridiplantae; phylum Streptophyta; class Magnoliopsida; order Brassicales; family Brassicaceae; genus Thlaspi; species Thlaspi arvense. The sequence goes on along the minus strand of OU466863.1, from coordinate 23,486,225 downwards.
GCATGTTTTGGTTCTCTTTTGCATGTTTTCCTTATCTTTTGTCCCATTTTTTTCTCCTTTTAGACTTAGGTTGCATTTAGGATGTAGTTTGCATTTTCTTTGCATCAAGGATGTTTTTAGGTATTTATGGAGCTATGGGGAGCATTGAGGAGCTTTGGAAGTGAACCAAGAGGCTTACTGAGCTTGAATGGAGCAAGAGGAACCAAAGCAGACGATTTCTGCAAGCCCTATCGGTCAAGACACGAAGGCTATTGGTCAAGGAGTGACCGATAGAGAAGCTATCGATCAGGCTATTGGTCAAAGAAGTGACCGATAAAAGTATGCCGTGTATATTCCGGTCACCCTATCGGTCACCTTCTAGACCGATAGAAATCCTATCGGTCGCATGTAGACCGATAGGATCCCAGTCCGAAGCTGCTTTTATTTACCATTCTGCCATTACTTTTAGGGTTTCCCTCTTTATGTATAAATACTCATTTTCTGGGGATTTTTGAGAAGTCTTGTCATTCTACTGTTCTTACGTGATTTCTTAGAGTTTGTAAGACAAATTTCTTGCTTTATTTAATATAAGTTTGTATTTGCCTTAAATTTTTTCTTAATCTCTCTGTTAATCATGATTAGCATCTTTTCCTCTTGTGATTTGGTGTTAAACATGGCTATTAGTGAGTAGTTTGCTTAGGGTTCTTAGATGTGGTAGATTAGGGGGATTTAGAAGCTTCTCTAAGGTTTGTTAGTGCTTAATAACATGAGTTCCTCTCTATTAATCTGTTCTTAAGCTAGAATTAATTTGATCACTTGAATCTAGAATTTAGGCTTTCTCTTATGCCCACCAAGTGTTTGATGAAATACTTATCTTGTTTAATAGAGGATTTACTAGCCTTAGCTCAAGAGATTGACTGTTTGAGGAGTATTTTTACATGAATAGAGTTGATTCTTGATGCTTGTTAGCACTGATGAGAGTTAGTTCTTGTTAATGTGTTTAGCAAAAGACTATTTATCAAGAGATTGGACTTAGCTTGCTTGTTTGTGAACTCTATGTCTAGGAACCAGCATTGCTTGCTTGTTTGCTTGATCAATGATGTTTGTAACAACCTTACTTAGCTTTTTAACTCCCCCAAAATCAATAACCACATCTAGGAATTTGTCTTCTCTTTGTTTGAATTTCGAATTTGCCATACTCAATTTATTTGCTCTGTTTTGCTTCTTTGATCATTGCTAAACTGTCTCTTTTTGAGTTTTCTTTGGTGTGTGATCACTTTAGGTTGTTAGTTCAGTTGTTTAGGCAACAAAAACCTCTCTGATTGCTTGACTTAATGACTTCTGCTTGCAACTCTTTTGTATTCAATAACTCCCCATGGATTGATAAACTCAATACTACAATGACTAGTGTAGGTTGGGGATTGAGATAGGCAAAACACCTACATCAATAAGAATCAGCACCATGAGAAGAACCTCCACTGCTTTCAATAGACGTCACATCTGCCTCAACCCTTGTATTTGTTGTCTTAGTTCTGCCATCTCTCTAGTGATACGCTCAACATAAGCTTGATCAGGAGTCAATTCTCTTGGTCCATCGCAAAATATTTGAACAAGAGAATAAATGAAGGACTTCACTCCAGCAACCTGGAATGCTCTAATACCACTTGATGCATTATGCAGAAAGCAATTAGAGTGAAGTGATAAAAACAAAAACTAGAAGTAACCAGATAGATAGGAAGATCAGGATCACCAAAACTCGTAAAGCCAAAGCATCAGAGCTGATAAAGACATATGTTGAGCTAGCACCAAACTTAGATAAAGTTACCACCACTAAGTGATAAAGACGTTCAAACCACCACTATTTACTCTCTCAAAATCAAAGGATAAATGTAAAAATGATCAACCGATAAAAAAAGGTCCAAAAAACTCTCCAAATTCTTTAACAATTCTTTGATTATTCTATTAATAATAAATCTCATTATATAGAGAAACTACAATTCAAATTCGTCTCTTGAACTTACAATGAATGTAGTAAATATAGAAATTACAATATTATTTAAAAAATAAAAAATAAAACTGAAATAACTGTTAATTTGACCAAGAATGAAAAGGATTCCTCACATGTGAAATAACTTCTCACTTCATAAATCAAGCTCACAGAAAGCTCTTCCACATTTTAATCACTTTGCTAGTCCAGAAACAATAAAATATAATCAATCTTTTGTGTATTTTCCTTATCGTACACGGTTGCTCCTGCGTTATTAATGACTAATACATTAATGGTTATTTTTATTAATAATACAAAATTATTAAATATTTTCAATTTACATTAAATAGAATCAGGATTAATTCATACTCCTTCCATTTTAGTTTATAAGATGTTTTAGAGATTACACACAAATTAAGAAAACTTGTAAAATATCTATTATAACCTTTTTTATTATTTTTTGTTTATTTGATTATCAATTAATATAAGGGTAAAACAAGTCATTTATAAATAACTTTTGCATTGATTTTTGAAAACAAATTTTCAAACAAAAAAAGTCCTAAAACATCTAATATTAAAAAAACGGAGAGAATACTAAATATACAACTAAATACACAGAATTCGAAAACATACCAAAAATCCAACACATAAAATTAGAATTCATGTTCACTTAGGATGATGAGGTTTACTGAAGCTTGAAAAGGGTCGAACCTAGAACTGAGAGTATTGTCTGTGCTCTGATGTGTCTGAACTTCATTCTCCAAATGAAACTGACGTGAATGACAGGTTGTGAAAGGTTTAGACTCACCTTGATGGTGTTGAATTACACCAAGACCAAATCGATATCCCTTCTTTTCAAGAACATGCTATGAATAAATAAACCAAACATTAGTATTATAACTCAAAGTAAGAAGAAGATAAAGTTCATAATAAGAAGCTAACAACATAATCAGTAGAAAACAGAAAGCAATATACGGCCAAAAGCTAAAAAATAAAGCAAAGTAAATCAGAATCTATAAGAGATCAAATGAAACAACATTCATATGTCATATGTTGGTAACTTCCACCTAATGAGCCTATCTTCAAGCATGTGGACCAGAAACACTAAGCAAGAGAAACCCTTGAGAACACAGAATTGAAACTAGAATCTGCTTGCTAGATTGCAACATACATGAATATATGACTCAATCGAGTTTCACCAAATAACATATCATCTCAAACTTAATTTTCTAGTTCTAAAGACAAAGTTACCTAATTCTAAAGACAAAGACAAACAATTACATCACAGAAGCAAACAGACAGAAGCAAAAGGACTATTAATTACCTAGTTCTACAGACAAAACAAACAAAAAAACAGAAGTAAAAGACTTACCAAACATCATTAGGTGTCAAGGTTTGAGATGGCAAGCTGCAAAACAATAAAAAAATTCACGACTATAGAATTAAAAAGTAGAAGAAGCCGAGGTAAGAGACTGTCACCTTAGATAAGTATATGAGGCGGCGGTAATGGATTTGACGGTTTGGAAGCGGCGGTTTGACAACGTAAAGAAGAAGGAGACACATTTAGCGACTGTTTATTAGTGGCCACAATAAAACTCCAAACCACGAAACATCTTTCCTTCTTATTCATACATTCATACGCAACTATCTAATGAAGCATGCTTATGTTGATTTTAACATCTTGATGTTCTCATATGAATTTGTGAATAATATTTTAAGTCATGTAATTGATTAGTATGATAAACCTACTACTTATTTTATAATTAGCATTAAAATAACATTTAAAACTATGGAAAATGTTTTTCTTGTTTGGTGTCGAAGACGGTTGATAAGCGAAAAACATAAAGTACTAAGCGCTGAAATTACAGATTTTCCTTCCCATTCATATAAACATTCAATTATCTGGATAAGTATAGTTATTTAGGTAAGTAGGCTTTTAACTCGTGCTACGCGCAAGTCTGTATTATTATTTTAGTTTACTTTTTTTTAGTTAATATTTTTTAAATTATCAAAACTATAATATATTTATCAAATTTTCTTTTTATATAAAAAATTTAAACAGAATAAGTAGTTTTTCCTATTTTTGTTTATAAAATTATAAATCATATTAATTAAAATCATAGTAATGACATCTAACGAATTATCCAACTTCGACGTGGATGATTTAGAAAAAGATTTACTTACTAAATTTTTTGTGTTTTATTTTGTGTCTTTGGGATTTCTGTAGTTCTTTTTTTTTAAGATTTATATGTTTAAATATTTAGTTTTTGACTAAATATCTCACTGCTGTTGTGTACTTATGCATTATAATATATGATTCATGTTGATTCAGATTTACTTTTGTTAGGATACTACAACAATCGTGTAAAGCTGCTTCTTGCTTCTCCATCAGATATTCTATGAATTTTAGGTTATATCTCTATTCAGTTTATGAGATTTGTTTTATTTGCAGTCAACTATTTGATAATTTTTTAAAAAACATGTAAGATGGTGTGGAGTCTTCACAATATCATTGTTTTTATCGTTTGTGTGTTTTATTCATGTTTTGATTTGAATAGTTTATTATCTAGATATATTCTAATTTGAATTTGATTCATAACTTTGTCATACTTTATTATTTAAATAAAAATTTAGAAGGTGTTACTCATGTGTTTTTCATATTGGCTAAGTTATAAGGAGTAATTATGTATAAAAATCAGACTTTATTACTTGTTATATTTTGGATGTAAAGTTACTTGTGTAGTTTTTTTGTTATATTTTAAATCAGACGCATCGAAGCTATTAGCTTTTGTAAATTTAAATAATATCATTGATTTAGAAACTTTTATATCCTACTGTAACTATTTATGGTTATTCATAGTCAATACCAATATTTTAGAAATTATGAATTTTCTGGAACTAAATTTTAAACTAATTTTCTTCTTATATCTTATTTGTTTTTGTTATATTACATAATTTTTGATGGTAATTTTACATCTTATTTTATTTATCTATTTTTGGCATGTTTGATATAGTTAAAACATATATATTTTTTTAACTAATCTATTTTGTTATGGATTTTTTCAAATAGGTAGCATATATATCAATTTAATCTTTTTTACATAAACATTTTTTCTTTGTTAAATTTTTTTTTATATTATCTTTTTATTTTAATTAAAATACAATAACTAGTTGTTCTAAATTTTATGTGGACTTCTCTATAAAGTGTATATCATCATTTGCTTAGTTAGCCTAAATATCACGCTAATTTTACTTTATACGATTTTTTCCTTTAATAATTTAACTCTCTTGATATTGATTTCTATTTTATTTTAACACATAATTATTTAGGAAATATTGATATTTTGAAGACAAAATTGTTAAAAAAATATATATTAATTTCTTAAGTAGTTAGTCAGATATCAAGTCAATTTATTTTAGGTTATTTTTTTAAAAATTTAACATTTTGTAAAACTTAATTTTTATTTTATTTTCTTTGTTAATTAATATCTTAATATTGATTTCTCAAATAATTAGCTTAAATATTCATATTCTTTTTATAAATTAAGTTTTTAAGTATTACTTAAGTTTTTTTTATTCTCTTACTTATTTTGTTTATACTGATTTTGTTAAATAAATAGCATAGATATCAAGTTCATATCCTCTTTTTTTTGTTAACTTAACTTTTTTGATTTGGAATTTTATTTTAATTTTTATTGATATGTTGCAAGAAATAATTTTTATTTTGTTTTTTGTTAGTTAAACTTTTTGTATATTGATTTATTCAGTAATTAGCATAAAATATTATTTTTTGGTTAGTGAAGCTTTTATGTTAATTTTCTAAACAATTAGGTTAAATATCAAGTTTTAGATGAATCTTTTTTTGGTAGTATTGATAGTTTTAAATAACAGTTTATATATTCATATAATAGTTTAATTTTAATATTTTTCTAAATAAATTATTCATTTAAAATATATATGTTAAATTTTTATTTTTATTTAACTTTTTTTGTTATTGATTTACATATTTGCTTTTGTTAGTTTAGTTTTTGTAACAATGAGTTTTCATTTTATTTTGACAAAACGTTATATATTTGGATTTTGACACAAATTTATTTTATCTGTTTTGTTAGTTAAACTTTTTTTATCTTAATTGTCTATTCTACTATGATAATTTTATATTTCTTCATGTTTTAAGTTATTCAAATTATTAATCATATTTAATATTTTTTATGTTTAATGAAAAATGCTAATATAGACCAATCATATGAAGTTTCTATGTCATATGTGTTAGAGATGAGATTCGTACCATCTCTAAAGGCCCGATATAAATTCTGGTCGGCCCATTTTACTTGGCTCAGATCGGCCAAATAAATGGAAATCTTCCATTTATCAATCAAACCCGGGGAAAACGGAAGATCAGTCTTACTGGTAAGAAGACTTTCCTATTCCGAACATACATTGAAGACCGACCTGATCGGCTATAAATAAGGGAAGTCCTCGACTTCTCAGATCCATCCAAAAATCCTCTATCGAGACCTAGGGCAAACTAAGCAATTTTCATTGTTCTAGTTCTCGATCTTATTTCCATAAAAGTTTAGGTCGGCGTTCTTATTCTGACGACCTAACATCCGTGTATCTCTCAAGCTCCGGCTTTATCTTCAATAAAGATCTCTCTTTAAACCCATAAACTCTTATTCGTTCTTAGCTCAGATTTGGGTTATTACAATATGTATACGCTCTCAGTGGCCTAAGACACCAACACGGACCACAACTAATATATTTTAAGTTAGCTGTTTAGATTTTAATTATTTGTCATGATTACAATTTTGAAATAGTTTAATTATGGCCTTAAATACAGTTTTTAATTATTTTATTCAATATATATGATTTTTCTTTCATAGTTTATTTATATGTTAATTTACTTTTTATTGATAATAGAAAAATAAGATCTAATTTCTAAACTTTTTCTTGTAAACAACTATTTTAAAATATAGAAACTTTCCTAATAATAACAAAAACGAAATTAATTAAAATTTAGAAATTTTTTTTACAACAATAAAAATAAATTAATTAATGTTAATATACAATATATAATTAACTATAGATGATGATGATGTGTACTAATAGAATTGAATCTTTTAAATCCTATGTGGACACTCTTAGAAGTATATAACATCAACTTTTATTAGTAACTAGATTATGACCCGTGTATACACACGAGTTTGAAAATTATTTAAAAACTTGTAAATAATAAATAGCATTAATTGTATTTATTTCTGTATTCATATTCGACTTTTTGTTAGTTAAAACTTGTTATTACACGTGGTAAATATTGATTAATTGACTCATATACATTTCAGTTATTTTACTTAGACTGTGATTTTTATATTCACTGATTTATATTAACTATTACATAACCTACCCGTTAAAAAGAAACTGAATATAAAAAAGTAAAAAAACAAAATTAGATCATTGTGAACATTAAAAATTAAGATTGAGAACATTTTTGCAAAACTACTTATAATAGAACTGATTGAAAAAACTGGCTTTCTTCTTTGTTCCATGTTTACTTTTATATTTTTCACAAATATGACTAACATAAAAAAAGTAAAAAACAAAATTAGATCATTGCAAACATTTAAAATATAAAATTGAGACTATTTTCTAAAACCACTTATAATAAATCTGATTAAAAAAATTGACTTTCTCTTTTATTTTATGTTTACTTTTATATTTTTCACAAATAAGAATGAACATGAAAACCTATAAAACAAAATTAGATCACTGTAAACATAAAAATATAAGATTAATATTTTTGCAAAACCACTTATAATAAATATGATTAAAGAAATTGGCTTTCTCTTTCACTATGATTATGTAATTCTGATTATTTTTCATCTTAACCAATTAGCTCGAGTTTAAAAGAAGCATCAGCCTAGAAAAATTATAATTTTTTTATGTATTTATAAAAAATGTGAGTAATAATGTTTTTTCTTTTAGGATTAGTCTTTAATTTTTTATTTTTCCTTTTTTGTTGAAATACATAATTGTTTTTAATATATTCATTTTTAAAATATTATAGTAGTTATATGTTATTTTTTATTTTTTAATAATTATGATATTTCCTAAATTTATATTTTATTTTTAATTTAATCAAAACACGTGTCAAAATTTTAATCGAAATATTTGATATGTGTCACGATCATGTGATTACTAACATATAAAATTTGCTACATATTTCAAAGAAAAATTGGCTTTCTCCTTTATTATGCTTCTGTAATTCTTATTGCTTTTCATCGATTCATTAGTTTCTCATCTTATTCGTTTGATTTGAATCTAAGGAAAAAATTAACCTTTTAAAATTATATGAGATTTTATATGTTTATAAAGATATGAGTAATATTTTTCTTTTTTTAGGATTAGTTTTTACTTTTTTTTGAAAAAGTTTTCTTTTCGTAATTGAAATATTTTCTCGTGACATATGTCAAACTCTAATCGATTAACTTGCCATGTGTCACGATCTTGTGAATTACTAACTTTCACGCATCCAACTTTATATAATAAAATAGATATAAAATTTAACTTTATCAAATATAACAATATTTATGGATATAAATATAAATACATAAAAATAACAATAATCATATAAATTAATGTCAAATATAACAATAAAAATTGTATCATCTTTAGTTCTTTCTGAATCAATTTCATCATCATTTTCGATCTCCATATCCTTTTAAGTTCCTGCTTATAAAACATGTTCTCTTACATTAACAATACCACTAACCACCACATTTTCATTATGGTCATCTTCTCCTTACAAGGTAGATTCACCACTAAATTTTGAATTGCTATCTCTAAAACCGCGGCGTATATCTTTTATCTATATTGTTCGTTTGGTCTCCACAGGTACCTGTAGCTGCGGCAACGTCTAATATTGTTGTTCGTTTGGTTGCCGCAGGTATCTGTGGAAAAACGCTGCGACTGACATAGGTCGCTGCATTAAAAAAATTTGGATGCCAAAAAAAAATCAGCGGTGCAGTTATGACCTGCGGCTGCAACCTGTGGTTACGTATTTAAAATTGTTGTTCATTTGGTTATAACAGGTAGTTGCGGCTGTGGCTATAACCTGCGGCGGTGACTACGAAACAAACAACAAATTTATTGTTGTGGCAGCGGCTGCGACCTACGGCAGCGGCTGCAAAACGAACAACAACTTGCGGTAATATTATCGCTGCCGCTACCGTAACCGCATGCGATAACCAAGCCAAACGAACAGGCCTATCGTTTCATACCATACTTTACTACTTTTCAAGTCTTATATAAGAAATATATAAAAGGATCATATTTTTCTTACCTTCTCCTAGGATATTTATCGACAATGCCCGAAACATTTTGCCAAAGTCCACGATCTGGTACTTGGTCAAACCATGTATTGAACCAGAAAATCACCACTAAGAATTTGATTAACAGTTGTGGGTTTCAGAGAATAAGATCTTTTTATTAATAGCAATAGAGCGAAGTGATTACAAAGATTGGTATAACCGAGAGGTTATGCCGAAGTGAAAGAAGGTGTGTGCGAAGTAAACTAGAAAGCGTTGGAGTCTCTGGTTTTAGCTCTGCTGCTATCTAGATTGTATGAGTTGGTTTCTTTCGGCTTCGAGGTCTTCTTATTTATAGGAATAGGAGGTCGGTTGCTCCAAACTCTTTTTTTTTTTTCCTTTTGGTGAATATTTTCATATTTGCGATATGGAAATATCCCTTATTCTCCGAAGAATATGGAAATTCTCCTTTATCCTTTGAGTAAATCCGATGCTTCCGAACTTCGAAGATTATTTTTAGGGATTTTTCTCTATCCGAGCTAGGTCTGCACAGTCCTCCTAGTCTTGATGGGCTTGGGTTATTGCTAGAGAAAGCGTTTTAAAAAATGTGCTCATTTCCCCTCTAACAGTAAGTCCCCCCCCCCCCCCCCCCCCCCCTAGTTCGGCGAGACTGATTGTAAATCAGATCGGCGGACTTCATGAAGTTAAGCGGTTTGATCTCGCAATAAGCGTTAGCTCGTCACGAGCGTTTTTCTACAATGGCCAGTTCGGCCTGATTTTAAGTTGACTTGACGCGTGGCGCTTTCTTGGAATTAATTATTAAATACTCCGACCCATTTAGGGTTTTGCTTTAAGCAGGAAAGGCGAAAGGTTTGCCAGACGGCAAGATTGTGTAAATCTCGACATACGTCCCTTTAGGAAACTGTTGATATTTCCTTTGATTTTATTACTTGCTTTTTATCTCTTCGTCTTCTTGCTCCAGAATTTTCTTCTTCACAATGTTTTTGGCGAAAAATATTTTGTTGCTGTAAAAGATTTTTACTTTCTCGCCGATCTTCCCTTCTCCTATATTTTTCTAGAAATATTGTTTTTTGCTGAAAAATGTCGAACTCATCGGTGGGTTTTTCTTTTGACGATGACGAGATTCCTCTCACAGCTCGGCGAGCCTGGGTTAGTCCAGTTCCTTCTTCTTCGGGTTCTGGGGAATCCTTGGGTTATCGAGATGAGATCTCGCCAGACAACCCTGACATCGACTCCAAGCTGGAGTCAGAGAACTTCGAACTGGAGGGCTTTGGGCGGAAAGCAGAATCGAGGGCCTTCCGCAGAAAATCGCGATGTCGAAGCACAGGACTGGCATTAAAGATGGGAGGACCTGGATGACCGCGGAGAAACTCCAGGAGCTTTGATCAAAATGCTGTTTTCCCAAGGGAATCGAGCTTCTACTCCCCCAGGTCCACGAGAGAGTGACAACACCGCCGAAAGGTTATTTCTGCATCTACGAATGTCACTTCGCGAATTTCGGCCTTCGATTTCCTATCTCTTTACTTCTCCGTTACTGTGAACAGAGGAAGATGCCGGTGGCGCAGCTCTCTCACGCCGTAATCCGCCATTTCAACAGTCTAGCAGCGGTCGCTCGGATGGCGAAGCTACCTTTCAACTGGAATATCTTTGAGAGGATATCTATTTTGAAGAAAGGGAAGCTAAACCGCAGGGGGGGGGGGGGGCACCATTTTTACACCACGCTGAAAGATGGGATTGTTGGTGGGGACCCAACAAGCAAAGTTCACGAATGGGACCGGTTTTTCTTTTATGTGAAGATCAACGAGGCGTCCATTGGCAGCTCCGAGCTTGATTTATTTAGGACTTGGAGGTCGACGCCATGTAAGACGAACCAATTTTCTGTTTTATCCTTTTCTTTCTTTTGGCGAATTCCTGGGTGTTAACATACTTGCTCATTTGCTTTGTTATGGTAGTGGCAATAAATCTCGGGAAGGACCCGTTTGATTTTGACGTTGACGTCATGAAGCTGTGCAAGCTGAGCCGACAATTATTGCCCGAGAAGGAGAAGAAGGGAGCCACCGAGAAGGAAAATAAACCAGCCAGGCCTGCCAAGAAGAGAGCCAGATCCTCGGGAGCAGGTGCGTTAGCAGATCGAAGTGACTTTTGATTATTTTTACTTTTAGAGAGTAGCTCTTTATTTTCATATTTGCTTAATATTTTCAGCCGCCAAGAGGACTTCGCAGCAGAGGCCCGAAGGGGCTGGCCAAAAGAGGAGAAAGGCGGCTCCGACAATGAATGCAGATGCTTCTGCGAGCTCCTATGCGAAGAGAAGGAGGACGACTCCTCGAGATCCACCTATTTTAGTGGATTCTGATGAGGCCGAGCTGGCCGCGGAGAATGAGACTCTCGCGAGGTAAGTCTTTGTTCTTACTTCGTGTTCTGCTTCGTTATGCCGATATGATTATTTTTTGACATTTTACTTCTTTCTTTTATCTTTAAAGTTTCTCCAGGGCAGCGGCGCTGGAAAGATTGAGGCGAGCTCGGACCGAGAAGGCTGTAAGGGACCCCCAGGGCGAAGTATTCCAAGGAACTACCTTCCAAACCGAAGGCGGGGATGATGGGGGTTCTTCTGATGCTGCCGCGAATTGTCGTGAGATTGTTCCCTCTTCGCCCCGGGACGATACTCCTAAGAGCCCCGGGATCCAGGTCTCGGAAGGTGTAGGTCGGAAAAAGACCGAAGAGCCTGCTATGGCTTGTCTTGAGGAGCCTGCTCCCTCACAAAATGCTCTGGGCACTGATGGTGCCGGTCCAAGTGCTCCTGCCGAGCCTAAGCAGGAAGAGGAGTTCTTCGACTACAACCCTAACCACTTTAGCGTGAGGTGGGATGGAGCTACTCCGGTGATGCTCGATCGCGACTTCGCTGCTAAGTTGATATGGAAGTGTAGAGAGAACCCGAGATGGGAAAACCTCTACGAGATCTGAAGTTGGCTGAGTCGATACTTCGGCCAATCAAATCAAATGATAGCTCGGGTATGTATACATTTTTCTTTATTGTGTTTTGACTTTGTTGCCCGTTTTTCTTAAAGGCGAGTTGTGATGCAGAGCCTGGGAAAATATATGTCCGCATTCGCGACGTATGACGATAACTATTACCAAGAAGAGATGATGTTGGATGTTGCCTGCGCCAAGATCGAGGAGCTCGAAAAGGCAAAAAAGGAGAATCAGCTTCTCAAGGAGAGGTACACCCAGATCGAAGGTACCATCAAAGCCTTTGAATGCGAGGTGGCGGAAGCTTCTCGGCTTCGTAAACAGGTTGCGGCCCTCCAAGCGCATAACGAGGAAAACTTACAAAAGTTCCTTGTTGAAAAGGAGAAGCTTCAAAGTTCTCGCGATGAGGTCTCGCGGAGTATAGCCGACAAGATCTTTGATGGCGTGATTTCTTGGTTTAAGCCGCGACTAGAGCGGATTCAGGCATCACTTGTTCAGCCTGAAAAGGTAGAAGTTGCCCTTGTGGGCGTAGAGAAAAGTGGCGCGATGGTTGCGTTCTTGAAGCGGATGTGGGACAAAGGATGGGAACTTCCTGCCGGAACACTTCTGTCCTTTGAGAGAAAATTTGCAAAGTGGCGAGCCACCAGTGATGCTATTGATTAGTTAGTCATTACTGACGATGACCTTAGCCTACTGAGCAGGCCCGATGTCAGCGAGCTGTTAAGGCAAACACAAGGGGAACCAAGAGATTGAGCCGTCTGTCTTTCTCTTTGTATATTTTTGTTTTTGATTGGCCTCCGTGAGGTTCTTTTTATGTAATAACTTTGCCTGAAAGGGGCTTTTTGTTATAATGAATTTTGTTTTGCCCTTCTTTTTTACGTACTGAAGTGTTTGTTAAACTTTTTAAAGTTTCTGTTGTGTGATGGAACTTTTTAGTTCGGGGCTAGAATCGGGATTCCTTTGCCCGTCTTATACCAAACGACGATCAAGATCGAATACCAAACTTTCAGGATTCACATCGGCCTGAAATGTATGATCGAAGGTCGTGCGAGTATTGTCCTCGGCTTTCTTCTTATCCACTTTGGAAGTAATTAAATCGAACTGAAGTATCAAAGGAGTCTAATTTTTGTGTTTACTTTTTCGAACCGAATGTTTGGCCAGAACACCGATTCAGCAAGAAGCATTCGCATAAAAAAATACGACTCTACGTGCCGAGCTTGATTTTCCGAAATAAAATTTTATTAATTTCACTGCTACACCCGGGGGTTGCCTACGTACCCAAATTGGGATCAAGCCGTTTGTAGTTCGCTACAATTATGGAATGAGTGTTTGTCACTCAGGGGCCAAGCAGGCCCTTATTGAAAAAAAAAGAAAAAAAAAGACTTAGTATTTAAAGCTGCAGGATTCGTTGTTGAATCTATTCCGCTTGTTTGGCGTCTTCGAAGGCTTTTTCCACGGAGAGTGGCACCTTACGCTCGCTAATGAAGCAGGATCTTTCCATCTGCTGATTGCCGCGGAGCGTGAAGATGCCGACCGAGGTAGTAAACTTCATGCACTGGTGGTAAGTCGAGACGATAGCTTTCATCTCGTGGATCCAAGGTGTACCAAGTATGACATTATAGATCGCTGGTTTATCCATGACCGTAAATTTGACGATCTATGTCACTCCGCCGATGTAGACTGTCAGACGTGTGGTGCCGAGGCTGAAGAAGGACTCGCTTGCAAAACCAGTTAAAGGCTTTGGCGCCGCCTTGATGTCTTTGTCGTGGAGTCCCATCTTGGTCAAAGTATCTTTAAAGATGATATTGACCGTGCTGCCAGTGTCCACCAATATTTTGGCTACCTCGTTATCGTGAATGTGTAACTCGACAACCAGCAGATCGTTATGAGGGGTGTGTAACCCAAGCATATCCTTTGATGTGAACGTGATTGTCGGATGGTAATCCATGGGGCGAGGGAACTTTCGCGAAGTGATCGCTTTTCGGCCATACTCTTTGATGGCGCAGACTGAATCTTCACAGTTGGGAAGTCCTCCCATGATCATGTTAACCTGTCGCTTAGGCGGGGGAGGTGGATTGTCATGCTCGCCTTCATCGTTTTGGTGCTCCGCTCCCTTATCCTTTTCTTTTTCTTCGCGCTTTTTCTCGGGCGAACGACTTCGGCGTCTTCCTCCAGAACTGTTACGGCTACTGCTTTTCCCTGGATCTCGGCGATCCGTGCTGGAAGGGCTTCGACGCGAGTCCCTAGAGTTGGAACTGCGTGAGTAGGAACTTTTGTTCTGGGATCGATCGCCACTGACGTCGATTTTGCCCTCCTTGTATTTTTCATACAATGTGCTCTGGAGGTGTCGACAGGCCGAGGTAGCATGCTCTGTTCGCCTATGGAAGGAGCAATAGAGATCGTGGTTGTCGTCCATATTGTCCGAACTCCTCGGAGGATATCCGCGGGTCCACTGATTCCAGGGCTTCTCTCCAGTGGTTACAACGGCATGAGAGGATGACTTGCTTTTGCCTGCAAGGTCCTTGTCTTGTGAAGTGCTTGCCACGTCCATGCCGTGCTTTTTGGCATAGAAAGTTCTCTCCTCCTCCATCCATATGAAAGTTTGAGCCTGATGGAGTGCGTCTTCTATGGTTTCCTTCGGGTGTTTCTGCAGATCTTCCTGGAAGGAAGATTCGAACCACATGCCATTCATGAGTGCTTCGATGGCTAAAGCTTGCGGCCGTATGCCGCGGCAGCGTTCTTGAATTTTTTGATGAAATCGCGGAGTGGTTGGTCCCGTTCTTGTACTAGAGTAAATATGTTGACTGTCCTCTTTGTGATGAACATGGAATAATGTTTTATAAAGGCGTGGGTCAAATCCTTGAAGGATTTGATCGACGCCGATGGGAGGTTGGTGAATCACTTAAGAGCGTCCTTGCTGAGGTGCTCTAGGAAGGTTTGGCAGTGGTTAGCTTCGCGTTCGATGTCCATTTCGAACCATTGCCTCTTCATGGCGACGTTGAATCCGGTCAGCCATAGGTTAGGGTCTTCCATCCCGTTGTAGTACGAGAGCTTCAGTTTGATTGCCTCGCCAAGTCGCACATCGGTGATCCGTGAGGCGAACGGATTGCGTTTGGTGTCTGACAGTATGGCCGAGACTAATAATTAGCTAAGGCACAAATAATACGCGAGACTAGCATTTAAGCGAAATAGGCGAAAGGTTGGATCTCGGGTGCCGAGCTGGTGGCGAGGTGGACTTGAGATCCGATTGCGTTAATCTGCTGGTGCAACCTCGCGATCTCGGAATTCAGTTCGTCTGATGGTTCCTCATTAGCTGGTGCCGCGCCCCGAGCATTGTCTTGCTCCGGTGTTTCGAAGACTAATTGCCGTCTGATCAGTTCTGATCTTGCGGTGGTTGCAGCCGTGAAGGCGCTGAGCTGCTCGTCATATTTGGCTTGCTGGGCCTGAAGGGTGTCTAGCTTGGACACCAGGTTTTGCGTGAGGGGGAGCAAGGCAGCCTGGATTGCTGCTGCAAGGTCGGTGGCGAGGATGGGAGCCGAGGGTGCTCCCGTGGGTGGATTTGTGGTGGTAGGGGTACCATGCTCGTCGAGACCAGACGTGCCGGCGTGCGTAGTGGTGTCATCGTTGTTACTGATGAGGTTGCTGTTGTCGATCGGGAGACTCATTGCTTCGGCCTTTAGTTGTTATTTTTTAAGAATTTATTCTCTTAGTCCCCACAGACGGAGCCAACTGTTAGACCAGAAAATCACCACTAAGGATTTGATTAACAGTTATAAGTTTCAAAGAATAAGATATTTTTATTAATAGCAATAGAGCGAAGCGATTACAAAGATTGGTATAACTGAGAGGTTATGCCGAAGTGAAAGAAGGTGTGTGCGAAGTAAAGTAGAAATCGTTGGAGTCTCTGGTTTTAGCTTTGCTGCTCTCTAGAATGTATGAGTTGGTTTTTTTCGGCTTCGGGGTCTTCTTATTTATAGGGATAAGAGGTTGGTTGCTCTAAACTCCTTTTCCTTTTCCCTTTGGTGAATATTTTCATATATGCGATATGAAAATATCACTTATTCTCCAAAGAATATGGAAATTCTCCTTTATCTTTCGAATAAATTCGATGCTTCCGGACTTCGAAGATTATCTTTAGGGATTTTCCTTTATCCTAGCTAGGTCAGCGCAGTCCTCCTAATCTTAATGGACATGGATTATTGCTAAAGAAAGCCTTTTCAAAAATGTGCTCGTTTGCCATCTAACACCATGCACATCTAAAAATCACTTAAACAAAACAGTAGCTACTTAATTCAAAATAACAACCAGTGTAGCCACAAACGTCATTGTCATTGTCGCTAACAGTCCTCGAAAATCTAGCAAATATTGTGGCCACTACTTAAATAGTCACAACTTAATTCAAACTGGCAATTGATATAGCAACTAAAATTTGGCGGTTGTGCCAGATTATATATATCCAAGATTAATGTAGCCACTGTGTTTGTCATCAATCCGTTAGTAGTCGGTAAAATTATATTATAGCTATCACGTTGGCCACCAAAAACTTGGGCTACAATCAAATTAGTTACCACTGCCTTTTTATTGGCTAATTACTAATTAAAAAACTATATTTAGCCACCATAATTTATAATGTCTAATTGGTTAGCAATTTGCTACTAATTTTGGCACCAAAATGTCAAAGTGTTTTTGGCGCCAAAATTTGTGACTAAAATCTGGTCACCAACAAAAATTGGTAGTTAGGCGAATGCTAAATCAATGATTTTTTTGTAGTGAATTTATCTCAGATCCGCCTGAAATAAAGCTTTTTTGTTTCTGTTTATTACAATTCCTAATTGATACAAGTTTGGCCAAATCAATTTCCAAGTTTGCTTCCTTTTCTAATAGCTTGATATTATAATTCGATGCAATATCTTTGAATGCTTATAAAAGGTTTGTATTTGGTTTGATCGTATGTAGATGTTTTGTTGTTGATGAAAAATGCAATTGATATAGTTGTAGAGGCGGCATAGGCAAATCCAACTTATCATCTGAAGAGGCAAATCCAGTTTAAGATCCCTCGCCTAATCTTTTCATTGACATTATCGAAAACCCATTCCTCAAAGTTCTTCATCACTGAGTTAAGATCTTAAATCGCTGGGTCATGACCTGAGTCATTGATACAGGAGGTTTTACACTTTTGTGACTTAATTCCTCAAGTCTAAAATCATGTTATCATAGTATTTGAGGTGTCAATACAATCAGGGATGTGAATCAATGAGAATAAATGAATGAATACAATCTAAACTAAGTAAAAGAGATTGTTTAGAAGTCTAACACCCTAGGTGATCAATCAACAAATGAAAGAAAGCATTAAACTAGATTGCAAGACAAGTAAGTAAGTAATTTAAACTCAACAGAGCAAAACAAGGGATATTCGAATTTAAATAAGCAGGTATCTTAAGATGGGGTTATTGATCCTATAATAAAGTAGCAGTCAATCTTTGATGTGCAAACTTAACCAATAAGGCTAATCCTTCAACATTGAACTCTAAATAAGCAGATCAGTTTAATCTCCTGACAAAGATCCCTTTACTACAATTTAACCAAAACTAATTCTCATTAGTGATCAATCAATTAACAAGCATGAAACATCAGTTCTATCAAGCCAAAATACTCCATAGTCATCCATTCTCATGTGTAAGGTAAGTAAATTTCCTAAAAGATTGGTTCATGCATTTCATCAAACAGTTTTAGTGCAGTGAAAGCCTAGGATCAAAATCTAAGTGATTTGCAAATATCAAGCATTAAAAACACCAAGAAGGAAATGATCAATCAATATTAAGCACTAAACATCAATGATCAACCACTAAATCATCATGGATCTAACCTATCCTAAGAATCCTAGGAGAACTACTCAGAATATATAGATAACCTAGCACTAATCATAGATTCAAACAGAGTAAACATAATCAAAAGCAATAGAAGGATGATCAAAAGCAGAAAATGCAAACTCTTAATTGAAACTCAAAATATTGCTTACAAAACACTAAGAATTCTGGAAAAAAGGTTAAAAACAATATAGAGAGAGAGATTGTTTTGATCTCAAAAAGCATGAAAGATAAGATGACAAAAGATAAAATTAATTGTTGATAAGGTTTGCTTAAATAGTCAAAAGATTAAGGTCGGTCAATGGTCAAATCTCGGATGTTGACCAAAGACCAAACCAGAGAAAATCCAGAAGGAAAGAGGTCGCCAGTGTCACACCGGGGAGTAGAAGCCGGAACGAGTGCCCGGTGTAGATCCTTGAAACTTCAGGTTAATTAGCTCCGAGGTGTAGACACCTGTGTAGGTGATCGGTGTGAATGCCATGAATTCCAGGGGCATTTGGCTCCCAAGGTCTTCATGCAGGTGCAGGTTCCCGGTGCAACTCCTTGGATTCTCGAGGCATTTGACTTTGAGGTCTTCATGCCAGTGTGCTGCCCGGTGCAAGTGATTCTTCCTGCTACTTTTACTTTTGCTCTCTTCCATCTATCAACATGAACTCCACTTGATCAGAAGGTCTCCAAAGCTCCACAGTACCTGAAATACACTCCAAATGCAACAAAACATGCATTCATAATCCTAATGCATACTAACTCTACTATGAATGAAAATAGGACACTTTAGACTATAAAATGGATGATATGGAATGGAAAATTATACTAAATGAGGATTAAAATGATGCAATTATGCAAGCTATCAACACCCCCACACTTGCCTTTTGCTTGCCCTCAAACAAAAAAGGACAAATAAGGGAATACAGATTAAAAGTGGTAGCTCAAAACTAAAGATGTCAATGGAAAAAGTGAAGTCAATGCCCAAGTTACAAGTTCTAAGATTCAAAGAGATTGTTCTACTTCAAAAGCTTTAATCATAACTATCATTAACAAACAGTGAACTCAAGCTTAGCCTACATAAGCATTCATATCCTCCAAGTCTTTAATATTCATTAAAAGTAACCAAGTGAATTATGAACATGCAAATAGAGTGAAACCATTTGGCTAAGGAACATGGTTTTGAGATAAAAATGATCTCAATGCATGAGGGTTTCAAAAATCAAAGGGATCTTCAATGAAATGAATCAACCTATGGAAAAATGCTAAAGGTAAAAGCCAATGTATGCATACAAGGATGACTCTCATCTACCCATGATGCCTAAATTTGACCCTAGCAATTAGTCTACTCTTGTTGCCTTCTCTTCCTTGCATTGTGATCACCTTCTTGTTGTGTGTGGGGAACTCTTCTTCTTCTTTTGATTTGAGTGGTTGGTTCCTTTTGTTTCTGATCTTCCTTGATGTGTTGGCGCCTCTATTGTTTCACCTTTTTGGTGCTTTTCTTGGTTTGCTTTCCATTTGTTGAGAGCGCCTATACTTCTTTGTAAATTAGAGCTTTTTCTTCTTTTGAATGGCTAACCACCACTTGATAGAACACCCACATTCACCTTTTATACCACAAGTCCCATTCTTCTTTTTTCCCAAAGATATAAACATTAAAACTCAATCACTCTAGCTTATCCCTTTCCCAACCACCTAGACTAGTACTTAACTCAAGATTCAGGCAAGTATCTACATGAGAGCTTCTCCTTGTCGGCCTAAATCCTAACACTTTTGCCTAGGAAGATTGGAAAATTATGCAAAAGGCCTCATAATCACACACAACTGTCCTATAGATGAGGATCGGCTATTTGGACTAACAAGAATGGCAAAAAGGGAAGAAGATAGTCTAAATATGTATATTGGTATCCATGGAATCCCTTTTCAATGCATGAACATGATCATTAAATGTCAATATTATGGTTCTAGTTACTATAGTTGGATTCAATTCACAGCAAGCTTCAACTTAAGACATAAATCTCATTGCAAGAACTCAATGTATGGTGCAACTTTAACTTCAAACTCACTACAATGCAATCAAACAACAAGCAACCAAGTCATTATAATCAATTCAAACATAAACATCTTAACAAGTGTTTATCATCTACTCCCCATGCAAGTGCTATGCAACCGTATATGACATGCAATCTAGACTCAATCCTAAATGCAAATGCAACTAAATGCTCTTTTTTTTTTTTTCAAAAGCAATTTTTCAACAAAATTTAATTTGTGTGTGTGTGTGTGTGCTTTTTTTTTTTCTATGTCTTAGATGCAATGCATGAGCTTAGATGCCATGTATGATGCAAAAATATGCTGAAACCATTGTCAAGGCACAACATACTCCCCCACACTTAAATTACACAGTCCCTTTGTAATAAAAGTGCAAGAAGAGCCAATATCCGACAAGCCAATGTAAAATAAATAAAAGGAAAATAGACAATGGCATGTACAATGGATGAAGGTGTGTACCTTAGTTACCATAGGAGGAGGAAGAGGTGCATATGGAGTAGGACATGTAGCTGGAGAGGGACGGTGGAAAATGTTTACTCACACCGGGGTGGTGAAGCCGGTGCATTCCTTAAAATCTGCTAGTCAGGTTGCACCAAGGTGTTCGTCCCGGTGTGGGTGCCCGATGCAAACCTCCAAATCTCCGGGTTGGTTCCCACGGGGGTCTTCATCCCAGTGTGAGTACCCGGTGCAAGCCTACAAATCTCCGGGTTGTTTCCCACCGAGGTATCTCCCATGACTTTTCAGTAAGCAAGCCTGATTCACTCAAAACTAAAACAAACAAAATAAATAATAAAAGCAAGTATTTACAAGGATAATATGGGAGCACCTCTCAAGTGTGCTTGTTTTACATCCCTTAGTTTGATGTTCAACTTGGCCATTCTTGTTGTGGATTGGAGGGGGTGATGGATATCTCTTCTCATGTTTTGATATCTCTCATAACTGCATCATATGCTTGCATTTAGATCATGTTTTAGTCTTCTCTTGCATGTTTTCCTTTGCCTTTGTCTCATTTTTCTTTGGTTTTAGACTTATGTTGCATTGAGGTTGTAGTTTGCATTTCTCTTTGCATAAGAAATGTTTCTAGGTACCTATGGAGCCTTTGGAGACATGGTAGAAGCTTGAGAATGGTTTAAGGAGTTGCCCCAATCAAGGGAAAGCATGAGGACCCAAGGAGTGCATTTTGGAGTCAACATCGGGCTCTAATATCGAGCCTCGAGCTCGACACCAAGATGCCGAGCAGCAGCGGCGTGCGGCATATTCCATCCGAGGAGGAGAGAGTTTACATCGAGCATTGATGTCGAGCAAGACAGCATGACATCAAGCCATATGACACTCATGTCGTGCATTCACATCGCACAACATCTTTGGCCCGAAGCAATTAAGAAACTCGTCGAGCATCAATGTTAAGCAAGTCAGCACGACATCAGGCACCCTAGGAAGCCACATCGACCTATCCAGCTCGACATCCTCCTTTTCCCAGTCTACTTATTTGTAACTTTGCCACTCCGCTAAGGACCCTATAAATACTTAAAATCCCTAATTTTGGGATGATCCTATTATCCAGCAATTATTTCCTCTTTTGTTCTTAATCAGATTTTGTAGCTTTGAATCCTTGCTTGATTTTAATATAAGTTTGCATTTATTTTCTTATTTTGCCTCCATAATCATGATTAGCTATCTTTTCTCCTTTGATTTGATGGTGATTAGTGAGTAGTCTTTTTAAGGATTTGAGATGAGTTTAGTTTAGGGAATTTGATGCTTAATCCTTGATAGCTTAGTGTTAATTCTTCTATTTTCTTTTTTATTTGCTATGTTTAATGCCTGATTAGACCTTGCTTAGTTGATTAGGATTTACACTCAATTTATGCCCACCAAGTGTTTGTTGAAATGCATGAATTGCAAAGTAAGATAATTTCTTTTCCTAGCTCAAGAGATTGACTGTCTAGAGAGTGATTTGGAAATATAGAATTGAATGAATGTCTTAATTCTTGCTTTTTATCATTTCACTAATGAGAATTAGTTTTTGATTTGACGATTAGTGAAGAGATTGGTGTCAAGAGATTGGATTAGTCATATAAATGAATTCTATGCATAAGGAATAACATTGTGTGAGTATTGTAAGCATCTTGGATTGAGTTGAGAGTTCCTTAGCACCAATTACCCCATCTTAAGTCCTGTATTTCTTTGTTTATTGTCATTTTAGAAATTTCTTAGTTCTCTAGTCATGTCTTGCTTAGTTTTGATCTTATGCTTGTTGTTTTTTCTTGTTAAGTGTTTGCTTCAAGTTTATTTTGATCCTTTAGGTTGTTAGACTTTAATTCTCCTCTCTTCTGCTTGAATTAGTAACTATATTGCACTCTTGCTGTATCAAATCTTCTTTTGCATATAGAAGAATGTTATTTGGATTATGTTATGCTCCATCAACATTTCAGAGATGCATGACTTCCATCATTTCTGATTTGCTTGAGGAAATAGTTGAGGTTTTCATGGATGAGTTTTCTGTGTATGGTGGATCTTTTGCTTCTTGTTTGTCCAATCTTTATCAGGTCTTACAGAGATGTGAGGACACTAAGGTGGTTCTGAATTGAGAGAAATCCCATTTCATAGTCAAGGAAGGCATTGTTTTGGGTCACTAGATTTCAGAGAAGGGGATAGAAGTGGACAAGGCCAAGATAAATGTGATGCTACACTTAGTGCCTCCAAATTCAGTCAAGGGAATCATAAGCTTCTTGGGGGCATGCTGGCTTTTACAAGAGGTTCATCAAGGATTTATCTAAGATAGCAAGACCACTTACAAGGCTGTTGTGCAAGGAAGCATAATTTGTCTTTGATGAAAAATGCTTGCAGGCTTACCAAACTCTCAAGAAGGCTAGTAAGTGCACCCATAGTCCAGGTGCCTAACTGGGATCTCCCTTTTGAGATCATGTGTGATGCAAGTGATTATGCTGTTGGTGCTGTGTTGGGACAGAGAGAAGAGAAGAAGTTGCATGTTATCTACTATGCTAGTAGGACATTAGAAGAGGCTCAGACCAGATATGCCACAACAGAGAAGGGGCTCCTAGCAGCAGTCTTTGAATTCTAAATGTTCAGAAGTTATTTGGTTAGGTCCAAGGTGATAGTCTACACTGATCATGCTGCACTAAGGCACATATATGCCAATAAGGATACTAAACCAAGACTCCTCAGATGGATGCTCCTGTTGCAGGAATTTGATATGGAGATTGTGGACAAGAGAGGCATTGAAAATGGTGTAGCTAGTCACCTCTCAAGGTTAATGATTGATGATTTTATCCCTATCAATGACATTCTACCAGAAGAGCAGCTGAGTGCATTTGAAGTAAGGAAGGATGAGGTGATGAGTTTACAAGAAGAGAAGCTGCCTTGGTATTCTGATTTTGCCAACTACTTAGCTATGGGTAAAGAACCAGTGAATCTTGTTTTTGCACCTTTATAAGTCTTTGCACCCCCATCTTGTTTGTCCTCGGGATGTCTCACCTCATCCCTCCGATCCTTTTTCAGCTGCAGTGTGGGGCACTTGCTGGACTCGTGGCATAAGCTCAAGCATTCCCGACAGAAACCATGAAGACGATCGAACCTGAGGATGACTGTAGTCTCGTCACCACTGTGAAACTCTACAGATGTTTCAAAAACAACTGGCTTGAACCCGTCAAATCTCACATGGACTCGTCCCCCATCAAATCCACTTGTTGGACTATCCCAATGGCTTGCCCAATACAGAGAAATGTAGGCTCTGCCTAAAAAGGAAGCAACACTTCCATCATACGTACCCAAATGGTGAGCCTCGAGGGGTAATTGATCTCCATAACCGGCTCCCATCTTACAAACACCACCATCCACCCATCAATGTGAAAGGGTTCCATCTGTAAAACTGCTTGAATATCCTTCTCTTCGTCAAAGTCAAACTGGAACCTACCCATCCCAAGGTCTGCCACACGCTTTTCCACCTTCCAGATCCTTGGCAACATGAAGAGGAGAGATTCTATGTATTTTTTGTGTTGATTTGTACTAATTTAAATTTATTGGTCCTTTATAATTGCTATTTCTATTCTTTTTAAGGCAATTTTACGTGATTATATTATTTATCATTTACTGTTCTTTTATCAAACCAATCCGTCAATTCTTATATTTTTCACCAACTGCAATTCACAACTAATTTTAATTCGAATAATCTATTGATAGATAGATTTTTATCCTAACTTGGTAAATTTTCCTAAGTCACCTACTCGAACTGATGCAGTAAAATGGATTGGGCTTAATCAATCCATTTAGGGGGTTGTTTAATGTCAATACAGTTGTGATTGGTGATCTAAGTCAAGCAAGCAAATAAATGTTGGTTTTTCAACTAGCACCTTAGCAAGATTT
Source organism: Thlaspi arvense (assembly GCA_911865555.2). Taxonomy (NCBI): domain Eukaryota; kingdom Viridiplantae; phylum Streptophyta; class Magnoliopsida; order Brassicales; family Brassicaceae; genus Thlaspi; species Thlaspi arvense. The sequence continues at coordinate 23,461,683 of OU466863.1, read as the reverse complement.
GGACTTGTGTCACTCAAGACCATGAGCAAAATAAAAGAGTGAACTTTATCTATTTTAAACAAGAGACAATGATTTAAGCAACTAAAGGACTAAGCTTTATAATTAAAAAATGGGTTTAAGATGGGTTTATGAGGTTGGGGAACTCTCAGATTTTAATAAACAAGAAAGGCTTTATGTCATATCAAAACTGGGTCTTCGTGATGATTCTTAAGTAAAATGATCCTAAACAAAGCTCGCCCGTGGTTTTTGGGTCTAACTACTTTGTAATCCTTATCACCATAGACTAGCAGTACAATAAAAAAAAATAAGCATGACTAATCGTCTCTTTAGAACCGTGAATCACCCTAGACAACAAGTTTCCTATGCTAGGAAAGTTTTCACCTTTACTTATGCTTCCGATTAATCCCAAACGTGATGATCACAAGAAATGCCTAATGACGTTAATCTAGGAGATCAGTCTAGACTAAACAGTAGAAATGATAAGCAAAGAAGAATGAAAGGTTAAGTACAAGCGAAGCAAGATATATAAAAGGAGGATAGTTGTATTACAGATTGTCGGTATACATTGGGTAATACTTGATTACAAATTTAACATATTACACATAAATTCTATTTTTCACATGTCCCTTCCATAATGCTCAAACATGTGTTATGTATTCTTCGTACTATCTATTCTGTTAAAAAATGATCTCTTTTGAAACTAACCTTCTTTCATATGTTATATTACTTAAATGATCATTGGAAATTCATTAATCATCTAGAGGTTCATTAAGGTTAATTTATACATTTGTTATTACCTGCCTAACATGTCTAATTTGTCTAGAACATATTAAAACTTCTACACGCACACAAAAACTTATTAATGTTAACCGTGTTTGTTTTTTTCATCAAAATACCATAACCAAATTGTTCTATGAATTCATATAACCTGCAATTCAAAAATCTAATAAGGAACACAAATAGTCTATAATCTACTTCATTACTGGGTATTAAAATTCAGATGTCGTGCAAATGGTTGTTTTCTTATTAAGGTTTGCAAAAATCAATTTTTATAAAGGTTAGTTAAAATAGAACCAATTATCTTTTCAAAATTTTGGCCTAGATTCAAACTATATTAAATACATCTGACTCTTTTTTTTTAAAATGCCAGCATGGAAACTTCAGGCCACTAATGCATTTGATTCTTCTAACTTGTTGATTAATGTTTCCTTACCTGAAGTAAATAAAATTAATAATAAGTGAGTTTAACATATTCATGCATTACATATCTAAACTCATAATTATTTATGCTATAAAACAACCATGTATACATGTTGTTACATTTAACATGTTATCAGAAGATGGTCTTGTTCTAACTATACTGGAACCTAAGGCTTATGACATGTTCGTACCTAAGAGGCAAAGATGTCGATTGGAATTCGCTTGCCAGCAGAACCTTGACAGAATTGTGAACTGCTCTTGATGTAAGTTTATAAAAAGCTAATTAATTTTGTTATTTTTTAGAAACGTTTTTCAATAGAATCTTATTTTAATAACAAAAAATAAATAAATTCTTCCCAATCTTTGCAGGTTGAGAAAGGAAGAATTTTGTGTACCATCTATGCTAATGATATTGACTGATCATGGTATTATTATGGATGTAAATTTATATAAAGCTATATAAACTTTTTCCAATAGAATCTTATTTTAATAACAAAAAATAAATAAATTCTTCCCAGTCTTTGCAGGTTGAGAAAGGCAGAATTTTGTGTACCAGCTATGCTAATGATATTGACTGATCATGGTATTATTATGGATGTGACAAGTGCCAAAAAGGTTGAACAATCGGAAAATGGATCAGCTAATTCTAAAAAAACTTTCGCTAAACCTACATTCTTATGTTCTATTTGTGACAAATATGTCATAAATGTTCAACCAAAGTATTACCATAAACATCAATCATATCTTGATTTAGACTAATTGTTGAATTTTACTATAACGACGCACAATCCAAGGTATACATAATAAGTATATGATTAATTTCCAAAAATGTATTTCATAAATAGCAAACACAATATGTTTATTATCATACTATTATTGATTAGTATCTTTTTACGTTAATAATCTTGTTCCTTTATATATATAAGGTTCAAGTTGCATCTTATGGTCATGGACGATAAATAAAAAATTAAATTTATGTTGTTTGATAGTGTTACCAAATTGTAGGACTATCTATAACTCAACTACTTAATGGTTCATTTGAAGAGGTATAATAATATTAATTTACTTATAATACTGCTACTTATTCTACAAATTGTATAGTTATAAGCATATAAGTCGTTTTTTCAATACAAATTGAAGATTCAACGGTTTTGCCTCAAGCTATTTCTTATTTGCTTGGAAAGACTAACTAATTTGACATTTTTATTGAGTTGGAGAATATATTCTAAGAAAATGATATATACAAATGATCAAGTGTGATGCAACGTGAGGATCTAATTAAGAATGAAATTGTTAGGGATCCCGATAGTCAATTAAGTGCACTTGCATCGATTGTTTCTAGCGATGAGGTAATTTTAAAAGTTGTTCAATTGACATGATGCATTTTATTATTTGTTTTCTTACATTTTATTAATTGTAAAAGTATTTTCTTTTGTTAGCTTTAGCATATTGATTCAACATTTGAAGATTCTATAGAGCAATTCACAACACCATATTCTAAGGACTTCTTTGATAGCATCGATGAGATAGATGATCTAAATTCTACTTTTCAAAAGGTGTACATTAAGTCTATAGAAATAGAAGTGTTCACGGATGAGGAGAAAATGGAAAAAGGAATGAATGGTGAACATTGGAAAAAGTTACGTGGTTTTCATGTTGCTTAGAACATCTAACATCGTTAGATACCCTTCCAAACATATATATATATATATATATAAAATATTTAAGATAATTCAGTTTTAAATCATAAAAGAATGGACCATGAGATGTTTCTTGTGGTTTCTCAAACAAGAACGTCTCTCCTTTTTCTCTCTTCATTTTTAATTTTTTTTTAATTTTTTATTAATAAAAGTTCCCTATGGAGATGGCTTTAATAAACTTAAGCTTATAAAAAAAAATATTGTTAATTATATGTTTGTTTGCAATTTTAATCACACGATCGAAAATTATAGTGAAATACTCAAACAACAGTAGTAGTTTATGGAATGAAAACAAATCGGATTTCTTCAGTGATTTTGTGGATAGAGTTATGAAGAACTTAAGCTTACCAAATAGAATATTTTACTCACTAAATTTGATAATTTGATCGTTAGTTCTTTTAAAGATCTCATAAGGCAAAAATTTATTATAACATAAGTAAAAATTCATCTTAAGAGATCCTATGCTATGTGATAAAAAAGATCTTATGCTAGGAGAAAAAGACCGGTTTACTCAAACTCAAAATATTGATTCTGAATAAAAATACTTCTAGAATTCTAGCTTTATCAAAAACTAGGATCTAACATGCGCGTCAGCGCAGATAATTTTGTTTTTATAATTTAATTTTTAAAATGTTAGTTTTATAAATATAATTTTAAAATGTTATTGTTCTACAACATTGTAATCAAAATAGTTAATCTACAAATAATGCTAAAATGTTATAAAATATGATTAATTATCTTTTTGTTAATCGTATTCATGTTTTTTTAATCAAAAAATTATATCATAAAAGTGTGTTTAATTTTTAATAGAAAGATAATATATTAATATTTTTCTTCTTCTTTATCTTATTTATTATTATTATTTTGTTGTTGTTCTTCGTTTTTTTCTAAATATTTATTAATGTTATTCTTTTTTTACTCTTCTTCATCTTTTTTTTTTAAGTTCTTCATGTACGTTATTCTTTTTCATTCTTCCTCTCTTCTTATTTTCAATAATTTTATTTTTTTTCTATTATTTTTTTATTCATTTTTATTCTTCCTCATTATATTTTTTCGTTCTTTTTCTGTAATTTTTTGTGCTTATTTGTTTTGTTTGTTTTTTAATTTCAATTTTCTATATTTTTTTCTATTTTCTTCTCCTTTTTTATTTTTTTACTTTTCTAATCTTATTCTTTATTTTATTTTTCTTCTAATTTAGCAAAACAAAATTGAAATTGAAATTTCTTATACTACATAATTAATATTATAAAAAAATTGTTGATCTAAGATATTTTAAGGTTTTTTGGTAGAATAAAATTTAGACTCTAAAATATTATTTTTTTAATTTTGGTTTGTCATTTTCTATATATATTTTTATAAATTTCGAATTAAAAACAAAAAAAATAAAGTGGTTCAAAAATTTTAAACAAAAATGGGCTTTTTAATAAGAAGGATAACAAAATATTAGGCCCATAATGAGAAAGGTAACAAAAATTTAAGCCTTTGATAATTTAATGAAATTATAGATTTAATAAATTTTTATATAACTAATGGAAGTCCAATGGCATATTAAGTAAATAACACATGAAGTAAATGTTAGTCTTCTAAAGTAGATTCTCTTTTAATATAATAGACTAGATTTTGATCCGCGCACTTGCGCGGGTTTTTTTTATAAAATATTTTTGAATCATAGCAAAAATCGGTTTATAGTAAACTTTTGTTTAAAAGAAAAATTAGCTTATATTATTAAATCTAAAATTGTAGTCTAAACAGAAATTTTTTATTAGATTATATAAACTATTTTAACATTATGGTTTTATGTTCTTAAAATTATTTAGGCTTGATTTTATAAAAAAAAAATATTTTGATTAGCGGATTTTTTGTTAAGTTTTGTAACAAATATTTTAAAATATTATGTTTTATAATGCAAGAGAGATTTTATTTGTTTGTAATTAAGATTCTTAGGCTTTGTTTGTTTTTGCCTCCATGTACTTATTTGGATTCAAATGCTCTCAAATATTATTCTTTTAAATATTTTTAAATCAGTATATGAATATTTTATCTGAATACAAATTCTATAATATCTCAAAATTTGGATATTTAAAATACTAAAAAATAGAGATTTGATGCAGCATTTAAATCTCAAAAATTAACAGATAAAAATATCATTTAATTTAAACCACAAAATCTAGTTTTTTTTTGTCAAAACCATTTTTTCTATCGAAATAAAAAGTCGCACTTTTCCGCAAAATCATAAAATCACGTTTTTGTACCAAAACCAAAATTCTGGTAGAAACTGTAAAAATAGCATTTTTAATTAAACCGTATTTTCCTGCCAAAACTGTAAACCCACATTTTTTAACAAAACCAAAAATTATACTTTCCCCCAACATCATAAAATCGTATTTTATGGCTAAATTTCTAAAATTAAGTAGTTTTTGTCAAACTTGCAAAATTGCATTTTGTCGTCAAACCCGCAAACCTGCATTTTCAATAAAATTCATAAAACCACATTTTCCACCAAAACTTATAAAACCCGCAAAAACATGTAAACCTCGTAAAATTCGCAAAATCATATTTCCCGCCAAATCCACAAAAGCCCGTGTTTTTCCATAATTTTATAAAATCCATATACGACCAAATTTTTAAACTCATGTGTTTCTGCCAAATTCACAAACCCGCATTTTCTCTAATACCTGTAAAATCGACAAAATCCGTAAAATTACGTTATTCGCATTTCGCAAACCTATATTTTCTCATAAACCCGTAAAATCTGCAAAATCGTGATTTACAACCAAATTTCAAAAATTATGTGTTTCTGCTAAATCTACAAAAGCACATATGTTGTCAAACCGGTATTTTTTCGGAAAACTATATTTTCTGCTAAAAGTTTATAAAACCCGCTAAAATTTATAAAACCCGTAAAATCTACAAAATTGTGTTTGTCAAATCCGCAAATCCATAATTTCCCACAAAAAAATCATTAACAAACCAGAAAAACTAAATAATTTCAATAATTATTTTTTCATAGTATGTATATATGTAACCAAAAAATAATGATTATATATTCATCATTGACTATAAATTGTCATATTTTTGTAAATACCATAATAATTTCAAAATTGTTTAATGTAGTGTTTTTCTTTAAATACTATAGAGAAGAAATTAATTATAATATAATATATATTTAATTTATCATATAATATATATAATTATATTAGTTATTCATGCTATATATATGTGGTAGTTATATTAAGATATTATGAAAGATTTTCAAATAATTTTAAAAGTAAATTAATTGGAATTTTATTAGTATCAGATATGATTTATTGGTATTATCTATTAACAAACTAATATAATTTAATTTAATATAATGTATTTGTTAACAGTTTAGTGATAAGACTAAATTATCCTTAATGAATCTATAGAAATTTAATGGTATATATTATAAATAACACATTAACTAAAGGTTAATTTAAAAATAGAATTCTCTTTTAATAATATAGATATGTTGAAACAATTTCTTTTTTTGTCTTCAATCTCTGTTTTCTTGTTAAGACTGATATCACAGTAGTTGACTGAATCAATTAAGTTTTCATCAACATATTAAAAGTCGTTCTCTTTCATAAATATGTCACTCCCTTCAAGAGATGGAGAAAATATGTAAAAAATGATCATTCTTCAATAAACTCATAGTGAATTCATAGCGAACTTGAAGAGAACTCAGAGATAGTTTGACTACATGCTTCTGATGCTGCAGCTTCAGTTGGGCGTATGTTTCTAAGTATAAATTCTCCATGACTCTATCTCTCTATCCACAAAAAAACTTTAAAGAAATCTGATTTGTTCACATTCTATAAAGTACTACTGTTGTTGATGTCCATGACTTTATGTCTATATCCACATAACCCTGAAAAAATCTGATTTGTTTCCATTTCATAAACTATTACTGTTGTTATTATTTATTATTTTCAGACGAGCAAAAATTGGATTGTCTATATTGCTAACGATTGAGCTTACAAAGATTTATTGAGTTTTGTTTTCTGTTTTTATTTTATTTTTATATGTTATATGTTTTTTGTCCACACAACAAACATTTTATATTGTCTCACTATTAAGATAATGTTTGTTTTTTAAGTTATTTCATTTCATTTTATCTGCTTCAGAATTTTTTAAATTGAATATACAATAATATGTTTTTTTTACGTTTTAATATGTATAAATGATTCTTTTTAAGAAAAGTTTCTGATAAATACTTTTTTAATCAAATTATAGAATTACAAAATCTGATTTTATTTTTTATCTTTTTTAAATTATAATTCCTACAATTATATATTTTATTTCTTTTTTTTCAAACAGAAAGAAAGTGATTTAACAGATTTGATCATTATTTATAAAGAAGCTGAGCTAAAGAAAAATAATTTAAACATATAACAGTTACTTTAAGTGCCGATAATAACTACAATATATAATAACTACTAATATCAATATATAATTTATTAATACATAACAACATCAATCAAGTTTTGAACCATAGAAAGCACATATATCAATATTTCAAATATAACAACTATAACTTCATATTTTAAGGAATAAAACATCGTAACCATGCATAGGGCGGGCTAATGTGGCTATGAACTATAATCTTAATATGTTTGATCAAATCGAATATCATATTAGACATGTGTTTACGTAAAAGTGAATCTATTATGTTTTCAACACCATATTTTCATACTAACAAATTCAATGTCAATCCTTTTAACACATAAAAATAATCTATAATCCATATAACCATAAAATAACACATTTAAAATTTCATATCATATCATGTACAATTCTGAAAAATTAAAATATTGAATTTAAAATACTTATCCCGCGTGCATGTTAGAATCTAGTTTTTTAGTAAATATAGTGGAACTTGAAGAATAGAACAAAACAAACAACATAATACATAAAACACTAGATGATATTATGGTTGTTTAACCCTGTTTTAGTATTGATTAGTTTAGTGAAGATTAGCCCTAAAAGATCATAAACATATTATTATAATTATTGAATAGCAAAAAGTAGTAGTTTCACCTTTTGAAATCCTCATAGTTGTATACATTTATTATCATACTATAATATACTATTCTATTATATGTGTTTTGATAAAACGAAACTAGAAAATCTATGCCTCTAAATGATGTGATTGCTGTGACTTAATCAAATCAGATACAGTTTAATGACAATTACACAACAAATAGCACAATACCAATTATATAATCAACAAGACTGATACAAATACGTAATCTTTGCTTAAAAATGCTCTAATACATTGTTCCTTATTTTGCTTGAAATTATATATTGTACTGTTTTGAACTTTATTCTTGCCATTCTATGTAACTGTTTAATGTCTAAATTAATCAGTATGCGTTGTAAACTGATAATAATCATGAAACAATTATATAGATAATTGTTGCAATTGCATAGTGATTTGGTTAGATAAGTCCGCTAATTACATCAAAAATCACATACTAAGTATTTGTATATGTTGAATGTATTAGTGAAAGAGTGTTCTATTTTTATTTGAAAGTATTTAATATTTTATGTTATTTAAAATTATTTATTATACTATATTTGTTAAATAGATTTTGTAAATATGTACAATGGTATAATATTTTTTTAATTAAATACTATTAAACAAATTATACGTATGTGCAAACCAGCAGTGTCAACTGGGTCAAGCCTAATTTGCTGATCCAACCTATATCAATAAATTTTCTTTCTTTCATTGTGAAGATAGGATCCATCATCAAAAAATTATTAGACATGGTTATTGTTAAACCAGAAAATCACCACTAGGGTTTGATTAACAGTTGTAGATTTTGGAGAATAATATTTTTTATTAATAGTAAAAAGTGTAGTAATTACAAAGAAAGGTATAACCGAGAGGTTATGCCGAAGTGAAAAGAAAGTTTTCGAAGTAAACTAGAAAGCGTTGAAGTCTCTGTTTTTAGCTCTGCTGCTCTCTAGATTGTATGAGTTGTCCTTCTAGGCTTCGGGGTCTCTGTATTTATAGGGATAGGAGGTCGGTTGCTCCGAACTCCTTTTTCTTTTGTCCTTCGTGAATATTTCCGTATCTACGATATGGAAATATCTCTTATTCTCCGAAGAATATGGAAATTCTCCTTATCCATTGGTCAATCCGATGTTCTCGGTCTTCCATAATTATCTTTTAAGAGTTTTTCTTTATTCCGAGCTAGGTCAGCGCGGTCTTCCTGGTCTTGATGGGCTTAGGTTATTGTGGGGAAGGCTTTTTTAGAAAATATGCTCATTTCCCCTCTAACAGTAAGTCCTCCCCCCCCAGTTCGGCGAGACTGATTGTAAATCAGGTCGGCGGACTTCATGAAGTTATAGATGGGTTTGACCTCGCAATAACTGTCAGTTCGTCAAGGGCGTTGCTTTTGCAATAGCCAGTTCGGCTTGATTTTTAACAGATTTGTCACGCGGTGCTTTTATTTATTAAATACTCCGACCCATTAGGGTTTTCTGCTTTTCAGCAGGAAATGCAAAGGGTTCGCCAGACGGCGAGATTGTAAAAATATTGACACGCGTCTTCTTAGGAAACTGTTGATATTTTTTTTCCGATTTTATTTACTTTACTTTTACCTCTTCATCTTCTTTCTTTTTAGAAAATCTTCGTATCCTTTGCCGATTTCTACAGCAATCTGCTATAATGATTTGCCTATTTTCCTTTGCTCTTTTATTTCATTTCCAAATTTCAAAGATGTCTGCTGCTTCCTCGCATTCTTCTTTTGATGATGACGAGATTTGTCTCACCGACCGCGCCAAGCAGGCCTGGATTTGTCCAGTTGCTTCTACTTCTTCCATTTCCGAGGGCTCTTCAGATTATTAGGATGAGATTCCGTCGGATCATCCCGATGCGGACTCCGAAGCGAATTTGGATGGTCCTGGACCTTCAAGTTTTGAATCGGAGATCAGGGTCGAGGGTCTCCCTGAGAAAATTGCAATGTCGCCGCACAGGTCCGGCGTTAAAGACGGAAGGACTTGGATGACCGCGGAAAGGCTCGAGGAGCTTTGTTTGAAGTGCGGTTTTCCCGACGAGGTCGAACTGCTGCTTCCTCAAGTTCACGAGAGAGCGACCACACCCCCAGAGGGTTATTTTTTCTTATACGAGTGTCATTTCGCAGAGTTCGGCCTTCAGTTCCCGATCTCGTTGCTTCCCCGTTATTGCGAACGGAGGAAGATGCCGGTGGCGCAGCTTACCCATGCCGTAATCCATCACTTCAATAGCTTGGCGGTGGTGGCTCGTGCAGCTATGGTTCCCTTTAACTGGAATATTTTTGAGAGGGTGTCCATCCTGAAGAGAGGAAGGGTGAACCGCGGCGGGTGGCGCCATTTTTACACAATGATGAAGGAGGGGATCATAGGTGGTGATCCGACGAGCAAGGTCCACGAATGGGACCGGTATTTCTTTTTTGTGAAGATTAATGAAGCATCCATCGGTGGTTCCTATCTTACCCTCTTTAGAGCTTAGAGATCGGCGCCATGTAAGGAGAATATTGATTTTTATTTCTTTACCTTGTTCGATGACTTGCTGAGTACTAATGCATTTTCGTCATTGTAGTGGAAATACGTCTTGGAGAGGATCCAATCGGGTTTGATGAAGACGTCAAGAGGCTGCGCGACCTGAGTCGGCAGTTATGGGCCGAAAAGGAGAAGAAAAGGGCTGCTAGTCAGAAAGCGGTTAAGCCTGCCGAGAAGAAGGCCAAACCCTCGAAAGCAGGTAGGCTGTTAAATTAGAACAATATTGACTGGCTGCGTCTTCCAAGATCGAGGAGCTTAAAAAAGCGGAGGAACAAAAACAGCTTCTTAAGGAGCAGTGCGCTCAGCTGGAAGGCGCTGTTGATACTTTCAAGGGCGAGGTGTCTGAAGCTAATCGTCTTCGCAAGAAATTTGCCACTCTCCAGGCTCAAAATGAGCTTCTCGAAAAGCGGAACGAAGAGAGTTTGCAAGGATTTCTCGCCGATAAGGAGAAGCTGCAAAAGGCTTGCGAGGAAGCTGCTCGAGATGCTGCCAACAAAGTTTTTGATGGCATGTCTGCTTGGTTTAAACCGCGTTTAGATCGGATTCAAGCCTCGCTGGTTCAGCGCGAAGAACTGGAAGCAGCCCTTGTCGGTGTGGAAAAAAGCAGCCATATGATGGCTTTCTTAAAAAAGATGCAAGAGAAAGGGTGGGAGCCTCCTGCCGGGACCCTTCCGTCTTTTGAGAGGGAGTTCGCCAAGTGGAAGGCAGCCAGCGATGCCATTGACAAGATAGTCGTTACAAGCGCCGACCTCAATCTTCTGAGTAGATCAGATATTGACGGGCTATAAGTTCAGCAGGATTTTTTTTTTTGGTTATATTTATTTTTTTGTAAGAATTTTTGCCTGAAATGGCTCGTTATTCCCTTCATGGAAAGGTTCTTTGTAATCGTTCTTCGTTATTTTTATTTGCGACGGAACTTTTTAGTTCAAAGCTGGAAGCAGGATTCCTTTGCCCGTCTTACAACAAACGATGATCAAGATCGAATACCAATTTTTCAGGATTCACTTTGGCCTGAAAGGTATGATCGAGGGTCGTGCGAGTATTGTCTTCGATTTTCTTCTTATCCGCTTCAGAAGTATTTACATCGAACCGAAGCATCAAAGGAGTGGTGATCAGCCACTTATTTATTTTTTGTTTTTTGTTTTGTGCTTGCTTTTTCGAGTTGAATGTTTGGCCAAAACATTAACTCAGCAAGGTGCATTCGCATAAGAAAACTTGGCTTTATACGCCGAGCTGATTTTCTGAAATATAAATTTATTAGATTTACAGCTGCATCCAAAAGTTGCCTACGTACCCGAATTGGGATCAAGCCGTTCGTAGTTCATTACAAGTATTGAATGAGTGTTATCACTCAGGGGCTAAGCCCGGTTTTATTGAAAAAATAAAAAGAAAACCACAAAGCTGAGACTTATCGTTAAGTCTTTGTTGTCTATTTAGCGTCTTCAAGTGCTTTGCCGTGGATAGTCGCACTTTTCGTTCGCTGATGAAGCAAGACATTGCCATCTGTTGATCCCCGCGAAGCGTGAAGACTCCGGCCGAAGTGACGAATTTCATGCATTGATGATAAGTCCACACAATTGCTTTCATCTCATGGATCCACGGTGTGCCAAGTATGGCGTTGTAGATTGCTGGTTTGTCCATCACTGTAAATTTAACAATTTTTGTCACACCGCCGGCATAGACCGCGAGTCGTATGGTGCCGAGGCTGAAGAAAGATTTGCTGGCAAAGCCAGTTAAAGGCTTCGGCGCTGCCTTGATGTCTTTGTCCTGGAATCCCATCTTAGTTAACGTATCTTTAAAGATGATGTTGACCGTGCTGCCGGTGTCCACCAAGATTTTGGTCACCTCGCTGTCGTGGATATGTAGTTCAACTACCAGCGGGTCGTTATGTGGGGTGTGTAACCCGTGCATGTCTTCTGATGTGAAGGTGATCGTAGGGTGATAGACCACGGGGCGGGGGTATTTTCGTGATGCGACTGTTTTTTGTCCATACTCTTTGATGGCACGGACTGAGTCATCGCAGTCGGGAAGTCCTCCCATGATCATATTGACCCGTCGCTTCGGTGGTGGAGGCGGGTTTTCGTGTTCTCTTTCGTCGTTCTGATGCTCTGCTCCTTTCTCCTTCTCCTTTTCTTCGTGTCTTCTTTCGGGTGTGCGACTTCGGTACCTTCCTCCAGAACTGCCTCGACTGCTGCTTTTTCCCGGATCCCTGCGATCCCGGGTGGAAGTGGACTGACGCGAGTCCCTGGGGTTTGAACTGCGTGAGTACTTCTGCAAAGAGGAAGAAGAGTTCCCAAGATCCACCCAGCTTGGTGGATTCAGATGACGCCGAAGTGGCTGCTGAGTTCGAGACTCTGGCGAGGTAAATTTTTTTTGGCTTCGCGCGTTATTATATTATGTCGAAGAGATTTCTGACGCTACATTGCTTTTGTATTACCCCCCGCCCCCCCTCATTTTTTATTTTTAAAGTTTCTTCAGGGCGGCGACACTGGAGAGATTGAGACGGATGCGGGCTGAGAAAGCCGCAAGGGGTTCGCAGGGTGAGGCGTCCTATACTCCCGCCTCTCAAGTTGCGGATAGAGAGGGTGCTTCAGATGCTTCCGGAGCCGTCGCGAGGTTGTTTCCCCTTCAGTCGATGCTCCATTATCGCCTCGTGTGGACGTTCGTTCACCACCTCGGACAGGCGTGAGCTTTTACTCCGGGATCGATCACTTCCGATGTTGATTTTGCCTTCTTTTTATTGTTCATACAGCATGCTGTGGAGGTGTCGACAGGCCGAGGTACCGTGTCCTGTTCATCCATGAAAAGAGCAGTAAAGGTCGTGATTATCGTCCCTATCGCTTGTGCTCCTTAGGGGATCTCCTAAAGCCCACTGATACCAGGGCTTTTCTGTGGTTGCTACGACAGCGTGAGAGGAGGGCTTGCTTTTGCTCGCGGGTTCTTTGTCTTTTGAAATGCTTGCCGTGTCCAAGCCATGTTTTTTGGCATAGAACGTTTTCTCCTCCTCCATCCGTATGAAGGTCTGGGTCCGATGAAGTGCGTCCTTTATGGTTTCTTTCGGATGTTTCTGCAGATCTTCTTTGAAAGAAGATTCATACCACAGACCGTTCATGAGTGCCTCGATGGCTAAAGCTTGAGGGATTTGTCTATATGCCGCAGTGGCGTTCTTGAATTTGTCGATGAAGTCGCGAAGTGGTTGGTCGCGCTCTTGCACCAGAGTAAACAGGTTGACCGTTCTCTTTGTGATGAACATGGAATAGTGTTTGATGAAGGCGTGAGTCAGATCCTTGAAGGATTTGATCGTGGCCGGGGCAGATTAGAGAATCACTTCAAAGCGTCTTTGTTGAGGTGTTCGACAAAGGTTTGGCAGTGGTTGGCTTCTCGTTCGAGGTCGGTCTCGAATCGTTGCCTCTTCATCGCGACGTTGAATCCGGTTAGCCATAGGTTGGGATCCTCCATCCCGTTGTAGTATGGAAGTTTCAGTTTTATTGCCTCGCCGAGTCGGACGTCGGTGATCCGTGAGGCGAATGGATTGCGTTATGCATCCGAGAGGATGGCAGAGATCTCGGGCGCTGAACTGGTGGCTCGATGGACTTGGGATCCGATCGCTTTGATCTGCTGATGAAGTCTTGCGATCTCAGAATTTAGTTCGCCAGAGGACTCCTCGCCGTCGGCTGCTACACTTCGGTTGTTTTGCTCTGGTGTTTCGAAGATCAAACGTCGTCCGATCGGCTCTGATCTCGCGGTTGTTGCGGCTGCGAAGGCACTGAGTTGCTCGTCGTATTTGGCTTGCTGAGCCTGGAGGATGTCTAGTTTGGACACCAAATCCTGCGTGAGTGGCTGCATGGCGGCTTGGATAGCTGCTGCGAGGTCGGCGGCCTGAATGGGAGCTGGGAGTGCTCCCGCGGGTGGATTCGCGGTAGTGATGTTTGTACGTTCGCCGAGTGCGGGTGTCTCGATGTGAGTGGTGTTGTCGTCGTTGCTGATGAGGTCGCTGTTGTCGACGGGGAGGCTCATCGCTTCGGCTTTCTTACTGATTTTTTTTAAGAATTTATTCTCCTAGTCCCCACAGACGGCGTCAATTATTGAACCAGAAAATCACCACTAGGGTTTGATTAACAGTTGTGGGCTTCAGAGAATAAGATCTTTTATTAATAGTAAGAAAGCGTAGCAATTACAAAGAAAGGTATAACCGAGATGTTATGCCAAAGTGAAAAGAAGGTTTGCGAAGTAAACTAGAAAGCGTTGGAGTCTCTGTTTTTAGCTCTGCTGCTCTCTAGATTGTATGAGTTGTCCTTCTAGGCTTCGGGGTCTCTGTATTTATAGGGATAGGAGGTCGGTTGCTCCGAACTCCTTTGCCTTTAGTCCTTCGTGAATATTTCCGTATCTACGATATGGAAATATCTCTTATTCTCCGAAGAATATGAGAATTCTCCTTATCCTTTGGTCAATCCGATGTTCCCGGTCTTCCATAATTGTCTTTTAAGAGTTTTCTTTTATTCCGAGCTAAGTCGGCGCGGTCTTCCTGGTCTTGATGGGCTTAGGTTATTGCGGGAAATGCTTTTTTAGGAAATGTGCTCATTTCTCCTCTAATAGTTATGTTCTTGATTTACCTATTAATATATACATGCATATAATTAATAGATAAAAAGTGATATATAGACATGTTTACCTAGTATAAATATAAACTCTAAACCATAAACACTAAATCCAAAGTTTGGGATTGGTGAACCCAAACAAATAATAGTAATACTCTATACTCTAAACGATAAACCCTAAACTATAAACACTAAACCCTAAACCCAAAATCAGTAAACCATAATCATTATGCCAAAACCTAATGATTGGTGAACGGAATCAACAACAAAAGCGCATTAGTAAAACATGTATGAACATTAAAACAAGAAAAGTAACATGAATAAAATCTTAAACAATGGATAAGCAAAGAGTATACTAGTTCAAGTTTAAAACGATGATAAAATAGATGTCGCTGTAATTCAAAAACGAGAATTAAACAAGTACCGACTAATTAATAGGCGTATATCTCATAAGTAGATAAGATGTAGTTAACTCGTGCTTGCTGTATTTGTGAATCGGTGATGGTTGCAGTGTTGTGTATACGGTTATCTGCGTGAAGTTCTATAAACAGAAGTGAGAGGATGTCAGCATCAGCGGCCTTCACAAACAAGCACAAACAGAGTAAGTTTGATGGTTTCCATAAGGTTGTTAGCGGCTGCTTGTCTAATCAGGTAAGGAAGCACTATGGTAAGAGACTGGAATTCCGTTTGGAATGATAATGGGCAGTGACGGTATTCCATACTCTCGTATACAACTATTTGACGAAGGTGCAGATCGTGGAGCACAACAACCCAATGATGTCCATAGGCAAACATTAGGAAACACAGAGGTAATATCCTGAAACCATTTCCTACCTTGTCCAGTTGTATTTTTGTTGGGGAAATACAAAATCAATGAATGTGGAAAACAAAAAGAATCCTTCAGATTTGATGATTGAAAGGTGCTACTAATGCTCGAGATGGAAGTAGGGAAAATATTGTCCAGGAAAGCAGATGTAGGCGAGGATTGACATTCACGGCGTTTTCAGTCATATGTGCAAAGGTATGCCATTTCCTATTTACAACCACGAATACACATACAACGAAGTGAGTTACATTAATTGTTACAG
This sequence comes from Thlaspi arvense, assembly GCA_911865555.2. NCBI lineage: Eukaryota > Viridiplantae > Streptophyta > Magnoliopsida > Brassicales > Brassicaceae > Thlaspi > Thlaspi arvense. The sequence goes on along the minus strand of OU466863.1, from coordinate 23,445,528 downwards.
ATAAATATTAATATCAATAATAAAATGGACCTATTAAACTATTAGTATCAATATAAGCAATCACAAACTATATTCAATTGACAAAAAGATATGGAAGGTAGTCTAACCATAGCGCCAATGTCCACTTCGCCATGACGAGCTTTTAAAAAATTAGTATGGTTAAGAACCAAACCATTATCAATGCTAATTAACCTGGACATTGTAGAAAACAACAACTTGATTAAACTAAACATAGTTATATAGATATAATTAAATAAGTAATGATTCAAATTAAAGGGGGTTTACTTAGGTTCCTGGAAAATAAGGAATAAACTCCAGATTTAAGACATTTGAAGAGCTTTAAATGGTTGAAATTTATTAATTTCCCGAATTTGGGTACCCATCATAAGAGCAGGCATAGATGGAGTGCATTGAGAACTATTATCCGATTCTTGTCCCACATTAACGTCGACATTAATTTTAGACATGTTTCCTTCATCGAGTTGTTGTTCCTCAGAGGTTGGGAAAGACCAAGGTCAAAAGACGGCTGCGAAAAACATATAGTAGAAAACGGGAGGAAATCATTTGCGTGGGAATACATGTGTTGCGTAAGCGAAAGGCATTGAAAATCAAATCCTAATTCAAGAATCTGTAGGATTGAAACATAATAGAAAATGAAATTAACTTCCAAGCGTTTACATGAAAAAGTTAATGTAGTTTTCACTGAATGGATAACTTTATATATATAATTGTTTACGAAAACTAAGGAGCAGAAGTGTTTGGAATTACAATGGAGTCTTTGAGAACATCCAGGAGCTTATCCGTTTCATCGAACTGAAAAGAGGGGAAAAAATTATGGTGGGAGTCATAAATGCATATGATACATTTGAAAATATACATTTGTTCATCGAGTGCATGAGTAGGAAACATACGATGGGAGATGAGGGCGACGGAGTAGATACTATTGGAGATAAGAGCTGCGCATTGCTTTTCCCTGACTCGCTTTCCTTCTGGAAATGTGGTGGAATATAGGAAGAGAAATGAATAAAAATCAAAAACTTGTAGTCCAACTATATAAAAGATGAACATAGAAAAGAATTAGTAGTTCACCGAGGTTTGAATATGGTCCTCATCCGATTTCTGCCCAGCATTTATATGAATTGTTTCCTGGATGTTCTTCTCCTGCGGCATATATATATGGGGCAATATTAAATATCGAGAGACAACGCAATCAAATCAGGAGAAATTATATACAGTAATGATTAAACCGTAGAGACGTTAGGGTCCACTGTATCAAGGGTATCGCAAGACTCAAGACAATGTGCATCAATATCGGTTTGTTTCTTAATATGAAAGAACATAAATGATAAAGTATAAAATGTAAATGATACTTTTATGACGGTATAGCAGTAATAAATAACGAGATTAAATAAATAATATACCATAGTTTCAACATTGTTCTCATTAGTTTCTGATGCCAATGATGCAGAAGTGGTATGGTCATCCGTTTTGTCCTTCAGGAGAGGAATAAAGGCAGGATGTCAATGAATAGAAATGAAAAATTAGAACAGAAACAAAAAAGAAATAGGACAAGTAACCTCAGAATGCAAATCTATCTGGGAAAGAAGAGTATGGGTGGGGTGAGTAAGAGACTCAATTATAACAATTTTAAAATATTATCATAGAACTATATATAGTACTGGAAATATGAAAAGCTATTTACTGCAGGAAACACGACTATGGAACCAACAGGCGAAACCTCCTCATGGACCTCAGTGTTCCCTAGGGAACCAATCGAAACACTCTAACCATTATTCTCCACAGTGCTAGCCTTGTAATAAGAAAATTAAATATTAAGAACATAATAACTCACAGCAAAAAAAACCTTTTCTTTTAACTTTCTTATAAGATCATCGATAGAGGCCAATACATCTTCTGATGTCAATACATCTTCTGATGTCTGTAACTTCTGAGAAAATACCAAGCTTAATGAAATTAACTTATCAATTATATAGAAATAAACAGAAATTTACCTATAGTGTTTGCACATTTGTAGGAGAAGGTTGGACATCATCTTTTTGGGAAACAGCACTATTTATGATACGCCTCGGGAACGACTTTCATACGCCTGGCGCTCAGAATCCTATATGTTGAAAAAATGGTAGAGTAAAGAAGAAGGCAAATAAATTTTATCATAAATAAAAGCAAATCACTGTATACAAACTAACTTTTGAATGGTCAAAAGATAAGGACTCGACGGAAACAGAATGAGAAGCTTCGCGAAGAGGTCGTTTCTACTGAAACGAAAAATAATTGTAAAAACTAAACTAATTTAACAATAACACTGTCGACAAAAAAGAGAACATATCGAGATTTTGGGGGTTTGCTTTTTCGACTTTGTACGCTAACAGAAGATTCCAATGTTTTTGGTCGTTCTAGTAAGATTGCGGGTAAAACAACGATTGCTGTTCACTTTAACCACTGGTTCAAGCTTAACCGGTTTCTTTTTTGGTTGTGAAGAACGAGCAACCAGTTTACAGGTAGAAGGACTTGGATCAGTAGAAGCAGCAGGAGGTTGCTTCTTGATATGAGCCTTAAGCTTCTCAAAGCTCTCATCATAGCGGGTGGTCAAAGAAGCTTCAAAACTAGCAAGTGACATGGAGATTTATTATTGGAGACGAGCTTAACCAGTTTGGAACTATCAACAATCATAGAAAAACATAGAAAATGGTGCAATATATAGTGCGAGGCGGAGCTGTAGCAGGCGGCACAATAACAAATTACAAATGGCAAAGCAGAGGCCGAAACCGAGAAAGAGAACAATAAGGTAACGGAAGAAATAAAATAGAATTATGAAATTAACATAGACAAATCAATATGACTAATGATACAAGCTTTTTGTGCTAACTAAACTGCCCAAGCTTATACTACGTATTGTAGCAAGGGTTCTTATCAATCCGTAGGTCTAACATGAATGCATTGAGAATGCAATAGAAAGACTAATCCAAGCCAAAACAGAGAAATATTGTTCCAAACTATAAAACTAATGAACCAATGACTAAACAAGACTATTAGAAGCAATGATTAGACAATGATCAAGCAAACAAAGCAGAACACTAAGCAAATTCGAAATTCAGATAATAAAAGCATGGATTCTAGATGTGGTTATGGAGTTTGGAGGATTCAAACACAAGATTAGGCTGTTATCACACTCATTAACAATGCAAACAAGCAAGTAATGTTAATTCATAGGCATAGAATTCGCCAATTAAGCAAGATAAACCCAATCTCTTGGTGATTAATGAAGCAAGGGTTTTTGAGGCCCTTGTTAATCAAAATATTTCGAATCCCCAAATCAGTTGTAGTATAGGAACTTAAGTGTCAAACACACTTGTGGATATTGAGATGCAAACAATGCTGTAAGCTAAGCGAAGTTGGGGATTATGATTATGAAATAGTAACTCTAACAACCTAGCAATGCAGTAAAAGAAAGCAGAATTAAAACGCAAGATGAATCTAAAGCAACAACTAAGCAGAAACTAATCAAGAACCAAATAAATGACAACTTAAGCAATACTAAGCAAGATGAAGACTGAGTTTAAACTAGCAAAGATAACTAAGCAAAGCGGTTTTAAGACAACTAATAAAAAGCAAGACTCAAGGGTCTAAGAAATAATGGGATTAATGGCTTTCAAGAGTGACAAAGGAGATTTCTAGCAAAGGGAAACATCAAGCATTCATAAGCAAGCAATTCTCAATATTGAACTCCTAGAAAATGTATCTAAAAGGAATCAGCTTGGCGTCAATAAGCAATTCATATTCAATAAAATTGAAGTGTCAAACTCACTTTTGATGGTGTATTCTTCAACCATGAGCATAAAGAAGAGAACCATTATAGCCTAAGAGAAGTACTAAACAAGTAAACATCTCTCACCCAAGCAAGAATTCATATCAACCTATCAATCTTGTGAACCATATAGGTACCTATGCAGCTAATCAACCAATTAAGAATATGGACTTAAGCACACAGGTGCGAAATCCTAACATTGCTAAGCAATGAACAAGAATCATACAAAGGCATGATCTTTCAGTGCACACTATCTAACCATCAAGCAAGAATCTCATAACCAACACTATCTAGCCCTAAGCGAATCATATAGCAAGGTGAACTATCACTTTAGTGTCACTGAAAAAAGGAAACATAGATCAAGCTAGACTATCAAACCAAATAAGCGAACCATGCATAGAAATGAGATATCATGCATAGAATCTCATAACCAGCCATTAAGTGAACCATATGTATTAACACTACCATATTCAATCAAACGGGATAAGCTTTATGAATAATAATCACTTTGCAAGAGAATGAGTCAACAGAGAATAAACAAATCAAGCCTAATCAGCCCTTAATCATATCTTAATCACCACTTTCTCTACTGATAGGGCTCAGGTTTTACCCAAATAAAACTACTACAAGTGCACAGCAAATCAGTTGTAGTACAATGGGTATCGAAATCCCAAGAGAGTAATGCAGACTACACTATCGAATGTAGGTTCGGATTAAGCTTAGCAGGATATGATGTATGTAATGCGAATGAATGAATAAAAGTAAGCAAACGATTTTCTAAGATGATCTAAGTTTCAGACGACTAAAAGCGCTAAGTCAGGACAGTTCGCAGGTTGAATCCATGAATGTAGAATGCATGAAATCAGGAATGATTAAGAACCATTTTAAACATGAATCACTGATGTATAACTAATCATTTCTCATTGCAAAAGTTATCTATGCCTAAATCACAGAGTTTCAAATCTCTTTGCAAACCCTAACAACCAAAGCATGCAGGAATGATCATATTCAATTGTTTACAAAACTCCTAAGCCAAATCTCTTTGCACTAAGTTGTTTTGCTCATCAAATACTAGTTCAGGTTATGAATAATGCTCTCACATATATTTAACAACCTAAGATTTTCGGATTCCTAGATGATGTTTCTCAGAAATTCGATTTTAAAGCAAGCAGAGATGAAAAACCAAAAGATGTTCCTAACAGAATTGCGATTCTACAATCTCTTCATCAACCCTTGAAAAAGCCCTAACTTAACTAGCAGATTACTCAGACATGATTATGAGATCACAAAGCATAACTGAATAATCTTGCATTAAGAGAAAGAGTAAAAGAATAGAGGGGTTCGAAATCTTCTCAAAAGAGTACAGGATTTGTCTCCCCAAAAAGCTCTGAATAAATCTCTCTCTAAGCTGTCTGAATTCTCAAAAACTAAGATGATGGCCAGCAATGGCTGAAAAACCTAATAAATAGAGGCTAAACACGATCTGGGGTTTTCTTGTAAATAATGGAACTTCTGGGCCAATTCTGCAAATCTTCTTCACACTTTTAATAAAACAGCCACACTCCTTCCTTGATGGGTGACGAGCGTCACCAAGGGTGGTGACGAGCGTCACCAAGGGTGGTGACGAGCGTCACCATATGGGATACTTTCTGCTTCGAGCTTGGTACTTCGTGGCTTCAACTCAGAATGCTCCATAAGGTTCCTAAATCTCCAATTATGCTCCAGACATGCTATAACCTGCAAAGACTCTTCTAGGACTCTAAAAAGACCAAAAAGACTCAATAACAAGGACTTATATCATGGCTAAAAACCATAAAAACCATGATATATCAACTCCCCCAGACTTAGCTTTTGCTTGGCCTCAAGCAAACATCTGACAGAGTACAGGGTCGAGGTATGAAAACAAGAAACAGTCAGTCAATCATCAGGAACACCACATTAGTTTGAACTTTCGAATCCACATACCACAGAGTCAACACAAGATCAAATTTCAGTCTAATCATCACAAGCTTAGCAAATCTCTCAAGTCCAGTCCAAATCCCTTCAAGAAATCCGAAATTTCTACTGTCAACTCCTTATATTTTTTTTATCTAAGTGTGATATCTCATCAAGGTTCTATCATCTCAATCACTTTACAGATTCTTTTTCCTTCCTAACGACTGAACAATTCAATCTCAACACAGCTCTCTTATTTTCTCTTCCCTTGATATTTTCCTTTGAATATTTTCGATTTTTCACTTCTTTTTTCTCAACTTTTTCAATCTAAGAAATGGTGCTACTCAATACTTGTGTTCCTTGTGAGGAGACAGGTTCTTGAGTGTGTTCACTACTGTTGTTCCTTGTAAGGAGACAGGGTCATGAATGCACCATTCTTTGGACTTAAACTTTTAAAAACTACATCAGGGAAGATCAAAGAGAGACTGTATCTTGACTTTATTGTCAGTGCTGAAAGAGAGAATCAAGCTCAAAAAGAGTCAATCACCAAGACAAGAAGTTTAAAGTTCATTAAGGTGGAGCTAACAGAAGATTTTTCAGATTCTCTAAGGACCTAGACCTTCATTGCTAGACTGATCTACCTATGACTTTCAACTTAGTAAGACTTGTAATCAACTACTGTGGCAATGGTTCTTTTAAGCAAAAACGTCCTATGGTTAGTTCCAAGAAAAACTGACAGTTTCAAAATTTTGACTCTATAAAACAGGTTTTTGATTCAACTTTAAGACTCTATAAACATGACACAAAGCACACAACGTCAGTAACTACCTCCCCCAGACTTAAACAACACTGTCCCCAGTGTTATCAAGCCAAGAGTTGGTCAGAAAAATGAATGAGAAGTCGAAAAACCAAGTCAGGAAAGTGTTACCTCGCGTGGGGTCGAGTGACGAGCGTCACCAATCTGGTGATGAGCGTCATCACGACCTGTATTACCCAATTGTTAAGTTAGATGTTAATTAACGAAGTGTTGTCATGTGTACTCAAAAGTTAGAATTTTTGAGCACTCAAACACATAATTAACAACATCCAAACATATCAATAATAACCTGGTTCAACAATCTCACAAAACATCATCAAAGAAACTGACAACTGACTCAAAGAAAACATAAAAATGACTCAAGAGAAATAAAAATAAAAGAGAAAAAGAAACAAGTAAACAGATAGTGGAGCCTCAGTCCTCATCCTCGCAAGGCTCAGTGGTGTAATGGGGGCGGACACAACCATATTTGCTAAGTGTAGCAACAACATCCCAGAGTCCCTCAAAGCTGTCAATGACATACTCCTGAAAAGCAGCCATATCCATGGGTGTCTGTGGTCGTGGAGGACGCCTGAAAGCAGTAGAGGAGGTACTCTGGCGTGTAGAAGGTCCAGCATCATCAGCAGCTGCAGTAGAAGCAGAAGCACCACCTGTAGCAGCTCTAGCAGGGCGCAGAGCCAAAGGGCGCAGCAGAGTCCGAGCTGGCATGAAGAAAAGCTGGCGTGGGAGTCTCTGAATCGTAGTGAGGGCTCTCTGTGGCAACTTAATGCCAACATATTCTCCAGAAGTAGTAGTGAAAGTCCAGACAACTCCAATCTTCAGCCAAGTGACATGGCGCAGATACTGGTCATCCATAAGTGATCTGTCACTGCGCAGACTGCAAGGAGTGACATCGATATGGAAATGATGAAAGATCGGTGTAAGAAGGCTGCCAACACTCTCGGTCTTCTCCCCCGGACTGGTGAACGGCTTGGTCTTCAAGGAGACCAGATGCTCAGCGAAAACAGCGCCCAAGTTGGCGCGAACCATGCTACCGATAGGGATCACATCATCAAGCATCTCATAAAGTCCATAGTAGAGGAGAATCAGCTCACTAACCCGAGTCTTGCTAGGCGCAGACTTGCACAAAATGGTATGGCCAAAGAGGCGCATAATGTACCTCAAGACAGGATGGCGAACCTCTGTCTGCGTGCTAGTCTTGCTGTCATGGACTCCATTCCCGAACTTGGACCAGAATGTCCGTATATGGGTCCACTAAGAGGGAAGGAGAACGCCTGTGGGATGGTCAGAGAAGCCATAGATCCCACAAAGCTCCATCAGACTGATTCGGTATCGAACCCCTCGGATCAGAAACATCATCGTGCCTTCCTGCGCACGCTTCGCCAGCTCATTCGCGTAGTAGACGCGAACTGTAGAGAGAAACTGGCAGACCAAATCTGGGTAGAGATCATACTACTGGAACGGCATAGTCCCCATCCCAATGCTCTCCAGAATCTGAACAACCTCCTCGAAGATCCCCATCTCCTGCAGAACAGCAGAATCCGTGAACCGAGTGGGGATGATCTTCACTCCCAACCACGCATTGTAGAATAACGTGTCATACTCATCCCACTCCTCCTGGATATAACGGAATATGCAAGTGTCCCATGATATTTCCTGCCTCGGAGTTCCTGCCCAAGCCACTCCAGAGGCTATTTTCCGATCTTCTCGCTTGGGCCATGGAGGCCTGCAAACTGGGTACTGACTGAAGGAATCTGTAGACCCTGTTGCAGTGCTTGAAGATGAGCTTTGCCTTGGTCGCTTCTCCTGTCTAGGCATCTGAAAATTCAAGTTCAAAATCGGCCAAAAACATCACCAAAATTAGCAAATTTTACAAAATTCGAAAAATCAATTAATCAAGGTGAAATAACTGATGGCGATCAACTACAGCACTACCAGGAATACAATTCAATCATCAGTTCAACCCAAATCACCCAAAATTTCCAGATTTTTGCAAATTACATCATTAACTCAGAAATTCAAAACTTGCAAATCAACCGATAAAAGCTCACATAGATGGTTCCATTCCTCTAATACAACCTAACTAACCATAACTCAACAGTTAAACCAAGCCAATCAAGTCAAAAATCGGATTTTACCAAACCTACGGCGGACTGAAAATTGGGAATTCCAAACACATACCTTGCAGATCTTAAAAACCGAGTTGATATTCAGAAAGAAGAGCAAAATCCGCACGGATTAGACTCTTGAATCACTCAATTTGGTTCAGAAAATCAAAAGTTATGAAAGCTCAAAATATTCTATGTGTTCGTTATTTTTGCAGGTTGCGGCGAGGAAGAAGAAGACAGAAAACTAATATCCGTGTTCGACTCATACGGGTGACGAGCGTCACCTTAAGGGTGACGATCGTCACCATTTTTTTTTTTTTAACTGAAAAATATTCTAATTACTAATCCTAAGCACGAAACTAATAGCTAAATATAATATCTACAACTTACCAGTGGGTTGCCTCCCACTAAGCACTTGTTTAAAGTCATTAGCTTGACTTTGGTTGGCTGTTTAGACAGCTGGTGCATCCAGAGACACAATGTGTCCTGCTGGAATCTCTGCTTGTGCCCAGTAATGCTTCACCTTTTGTCCATTTACAGTGAACTCCTCTCTTTTGGAGTTAATCAGGACAATTGCACCATGTGGGCGAGCTTCTTTGACAGTGAAATGACCTGACCATCGGGAACGCAATTTACCAGGAAAAAGCTGTAAACGAGAGTTGTAGAGTAATACCTGGTCATTGGGCTCGAAATGCCTGAAGATGATCTTTTTATCATGATATGCCTTTGTCCTCTCCTTGTATAACTTGGAGTTTTCATAGGCCAGATATCTGATCTCATCTAGTTCATTGAGCTGAATCAAACGCCTCTCTGCAGCAGGCTTCAGATCGAAGTTCAGCTTCTTGATGGCCCATTCTGCTTTGAACTCCAACTCTACTGGTAGATGGTACGCCTTGCCATAGAGAAGATGGAATGGTGTAGTCCCAAGTGGCGTTTTGTATGCTGTTCTGTAAGCCCATAATGCATCATCCAGCTTTGCAGACCAATCTTTCCTTGTCTTCCCAACTGTTTTTTCTAGAATCTGCTTGATCTGCCTGTTGGAAACCTCAACTTGCCCACTTGTTTGGGGGTGATAGGGCGTGGCTACTCTGTGCTGTACACCATACTTCTTCAACAGTTTGTTAAAAACCTTATTGACAAAGTGAGAACCACCATCACTTATGACAATCCGCGGGACACCAAATATGGGAAAGATAACGGTCTTAAATAGTTTCAAAACCACTGCAGCATCATTAGTAGGAGTAGCCAATGCCTCTACCCACTTAGATACATAATCAACAGCAACCAGAATGTATCTATTCCCATAGGATGAGGGAAAAGGTCCCATAAAGTCAATACCCCAACAATCAAAGACTTCAACTTTCAGAATGAAGTTCTGTGGCATCTCATGTCTCCTGCAGATTTTTCCTCTTCTCTGGCAAGTATCACAGCTTGTAATGAAGGCCTGGTCGTCTCTGAACATAGTAGGCCACCAAAATCTAGCTTGCAATAACTTAGAGACAGTCTTGAATGTAGCAAAGTGTCCAGCATACTCCGATCCATGACAGTGAAAGAGGACGTCCTGCACTTCTTCTTCTGCTATGCATCTCCTGTAGATCCCATCAGCACAATGCTTGTAGTGGTATGGCTCATCCCAATAGAATCTCCCAAGTTCTCTCAAGAACTTTTTCTTAGCATAGCCTTTGAAGTCATGTGGTTCATCCTCTGCAGCAAGGTAATTGGCAATATCAGCATACCAGGGCCTCTTTGGATCATTTAAAGCATAAACAGGCTCTTCAAAAGCCATCCCCAAGCTTGCACAAATCGCAGAAAAGTGTAGAGATTGGTGACGACCTCTTTCGTACACTTTGGTCGTGACTGTTCTGGGTTGGTGACGAGCGTCACCCTCCTGGTGTCGCTCGTCACTCCCCTGCAGCTTCGTGAAAACTGCAGGTTTTCAACACTTTCCTCCTGTTCTTTTGTTTCCACTAAGTAAACATTATCTTCAGGCAAGAAATCATTGATTGGGACACTGTCTTCGACTTGAATCCGAGATAGATGATCAGCAACTCTATTCTCAACACCTTTCTTATCCTTCACTTCAATGTCAAATTTCTGAAGAAGCAGGATCCATCTCAACAGCCTTGGCTTTGCATCCTTCTTTTGCATCAGGTACTTCAGTGCTGCATGGTCAGTATAAACCACGACCTTGGAGCCAACAAGATATTGCCTGAACTTCTCAAAAGCAAACACAACAGCTAACAATTCCTTCTCAGTTGTTGCATAATTCTTCTGAGCATCATCCAAAGTTCTACTTGCATAGTAGATGGCGTGGAGTTTCTTGTCTTTCCTCTGTCCCAGCACTGCTCCAACTGCAAAATCGCTGGCATCACACATTACCTCAAAAGGTAAGTCCCAATCTGGTGGCTGCACAACAGGAGCTGTAACCAAAGCTTTCTTGATCTGTTCAAAGGCAGATTTGCACTCTTCTGTGAACTCAAACTTCACATCCTTGCAGAGGAGAGCAGTAAGGGGGCGTGCTATCTTGCTAAAGTCCTTGATGAATCTTCTGTAGAAGCCTGCATGACCAAGAAAACTCCTCACTGCTTTGACTGAATCAGGTGCTTGCAGACTTGTCAACACCTCAATTTTCGCCCTATCCACGTCTATACCGTCTCCTGAGACTCTGTGGCCAAGCACAATACCATCCTGAACCTTAAAATGGCACTTCTCCCAGTTTAAAACCAAGTGCTTCTCTTCACATCTCTGCAGAACTGCACACAAATTATCCAAGCAGCTCTTGAAAGAGGACCCATAAACAGAGAAGTCGTCCATGAACACCTCCATAAATTTCTCTATCATATCTGTGAAGATCGACATCATGCATTTCTGGAAGGTTGCAGGAGCATTACACAGCCCAAAAGGTATTCTGCGATATGCAAAAGTGCCATAGGGACAGGTAAAAGTGGTCTTCTCCTGATCATCTGGATGGATGGGGATCTGAACTACCAGGGTTCTAAATCCCATTTGATAAGAGTTGAACATGATTAGATGAGATTAAAATGCAAAGATTAGGAAACTAAACTACCAGGGTTCTAAATCAAAAATCAGAAGACATGACTAAACCATAAAAATGCAAACTTTATTAAAGGAAATGGATCTAGAGCAAATCGCCTTTTACATGCAAGAACAAGATGAAAAGATAAAGATAAAGATAGATAGCATAAGACTGAGGTTTTGCTCGATGCTTCTCCTCGATATGGGACCAAACTTTGCAAAGCTCCTTCTTTGGTATTTCTTCGAATGTGAGCGGCTTCCATCTCCACTCCAAGTTGTAAAACCTCCATAAACACCTGAAAAACACCACAAACATGCATATGTAAATTAAATGCATGCAATGTTGATTCTAAGTGCAAATGAGACTAAAATGCTAAATTATTATACAAAACAAGGGAAAAGACGCATGAAATGCAGCCTAAAATGCTCTAATATAGTACGCTATCAACACCCCCACACTTAGCTTTTTCTTTCCCTCAAGCAAATAAACACTTAACATGGTGATGAGGTTTTAAAATGGGAACTCATATCTTAAAAAATGCTAACAATAGATCAAAATGAAGTCCATGTTCCTAATTCTAGAATGCACTTGATGGAAGAATACTTTGAACACTTAGCCACTTTCATCACAAAGCAAGAATGATCACAATGCTATCACCCTACACATGCTCATCAAATCAAACAACCTTTTAGACATTTAATTAAGCTCAAACCATGAATCATGCTTATGTAAATGCAAATGTATCATTTTGCTAAGGGACAAGGCTTAGTGAAATAAAAATGATTCCACTTTTCAAACTGATTTTGGTGTTTCAAGGGTTCCCTCAATGAAAAGCATGGCTGTGCTTTGACAAAATGCTAAGGGTCAAAGAACAACTTACACATACAAAAGAAGATTCCCATCTACCCAAGACCTAGAAGACATGTTCCTAACTCTAGCTAATCAATGTAAACCCGCCTATTCTACCCTTTTAAGAACTCGAAACCCTTTTGGAAACCCAAAAACCTTTCTCTTTCAAGCTCTTTGGAGGACACTTCTTCTTTTGATCTTTATGTGGTGGCGGTTTGCTTCTTTGAATCTGGCTCCTTTTATTTGGTGATGCTGGTGCTTATTTCGTCCTTGGCTTTTTGATTTACTTGCTTTGCTCTTCTTGCATCTTCTTTGAACATAAGCCTACTTTTCTTTTGATCTTATAACCGCCATTTCCACCATTGCTTGTGTCACACTCCTTTTCTTTTTGCCTTGACTTCTTTTCTTCTTTGCTTCTCTTAAAAAATAACCCAAAATAAATCCCAAACCATTCCCCAAACATCCTAGCCTATCTAAATCAAGAGTGAGCAAGTTCGACAATGGAAATACTTCCCTTGTCATTCCAACCCAACACTTTTTGCTAAGCAACAACCATGAAAGAAAGAGGCCTCACAAATCACACATTATTAATGTCTTGACTTGGAAGAAGGTTTAGTTAAGGGTGAGGAAGTCTAAATGGATCTTTTAAAGAGTGGCAAAAAAGAATAAGTTGATCCAAATATTTTAAACTATCCATGACATCAATCACAAATTCATAAGACATGATAATTGCACATTCAAATTAGGTTCCCTTTAAACAAAGGTTGAAATCATTTCAAAGCATGCTTCAGTTTCAAACAAGGCTCACACAAATGCAAATTCCAAAAGTGGTTCAGTTTTTATTTCTAGTACAACATCAAATGAACCAAAGGATTAAAAACAAGGGCTAATTTTTCATAAACTACTAGCATTAAACAAGATGTATTATCATTGTTCCCAAATTAAACAAGCAAGCTAGTCTAATATAATTACATGAAGTCTAAATCCTATATGAATGCATAAAAATCAAACTCTTTTTGTGAAGCATTTTTTGAATTTTTTGAATTTTGTTTTGGTTTTTTCTATGCCTTAGATGCTTTGCAAATGTGATGCATGGTTTCTATTCTATTCTGCAAATGCAAGTGCAAACATAAGTCCATCATACATCCTCCCCCACACTTAAATTATACAGTACCTGTGTCACAAACATCAAGAAACAATTGCATAAAATGTTTTAAAAAAATATGGTATGTATAATGGTTAGTGTGGTGTACCTTACTTCAGGTGGAGGAGTGGTGAGAGTCTGAACTTTCAATGACATGGGGGGGAGAAGAGGCTTGCTCATGTGCACTTGAGTTCTTGCACTGTCAATCAAAAAATTTCTTGCATGGGCACTTGAGTCCAAGATCTCCTCATCACCTATAGTGCTCGACATAGTACTTGAAAATGTAATGCTCGAAGCAAAAATTAGCATATTGTTCCTTTACAGCACTGTGTAGAAAATTATTTCCCAAATATCAAGCATGCACAGAAAAATTCTATAGAAATTCAAACTGAAAGGCAAAAAACAGAGGCGAATTTAGCAAAAACTTTCAGCTCAAAAGGATTAACAAATTGAAAATTAAAATTAAAAGAGCAACAAGCAATGATTTAGTCAATTTCAAGCATATGCAGCAAAAAAATCATCTTCTCTCCACCAGATTACAAACATGCACCAGATTCATCATTGTTATTCTAATATGAGGCATTTAAATGGTGAATATGCTGGAAAAACAATAACATTTCTAGAGTTGGCCAAAATCTAAACAATATGCCAAATTAAGAGCAAAATGAGCATTTCCCAAACATTTTAACCATAAATCAACAAAGAAAGAACCAACAGTGGTGACATGCAATTCAAAATCATGCAAAACAATCTCAACAGAAAATCTAAAGCAGTTCATCCTAGCTTTCAAAGACTAAACTCATAGAAATGAGAAATTAGAACACTACTACCTTGGATCTTTGAAAAACTTGAAAGAAATAGACTGAGAGAATGAAAAGGATGAGAAAAGTGTTTTTGCAGAAAGAGAAATTGTGTTCTGATCGATATGGATGTGTAGAGAAGAGAGAATGCTACTTTTAAGGCAAAAGATAAGGAAAATCTAAAATAAATAAAAGAAAAATGCAAGAATATCTAGTTTAAAATTCAAAATTTGCTAAGAGGGGGAGAGAAAAATTATTTTACCAGCCACCAAGGTCCACAAAAGGGTTTTACTTGATTTACACATGTAAAAATTTGAATTTTTTTTACACGAGTCAAATCGAGCAAAATATCCGATGTGACACCCCAGTGTGTACCATATCGGAGACATCGGGTCCTGTGTCTCGGCGATCATACTCCTTTACCTCGGAGGTTCAACGTTTTGGTCAGCTTCTCCTTCGAACATCTTGCACCGAGCAGAATCAGAAGGTGTTTTGCTCGATATTGTTGCTCGATGTAAGGGAGACAATTCGGCTTGCATGATTCGTCTTGTGGGCAGTGCATGATGTCGTCTGGATGCTCGTATTGGCTCGGACCTTCTGCATCGAGCAAGGGTAGAGGTGTTTTGCTCGATGCTACATCCCGATGCAGGTACTCTGTTGTTCTGATGGTGTGCTCCGAGGGAAACGTAGGACTGCTCGGCTAATCGCACGTCCGTGGTATGCATCGAGCAAAGAATATTGGTGTTTTGCTCAATGCTACACGTCGATGTGAGTCTTCTTGTACTCAACTGGATTGTACGTCGATGGTCTTCGTACTGGCCATCATCCCGTGCTTGAATCAGCTGATCTTCTCCATATCGAGCAAAACCTTAGGTGTTTTGCTTGATGTTACTCCTCGGTGCAGCTTCGTCGGGCTTCCTCGTCGATGTACTAACTGACGTCTCAATGTACGGACGGGTGATTGTATCGACTAAGAGTTCGCAAGGCTTAACTCGATGTTGCATCCCTATGTGATCACCACCGTGCAACTTGGTCGATGTACGGCTCCATTCTCCTTGGTGTACGGACTGGGCTCCAGGAGCGATTACATCGAGCAAGGCTTTGGAGGTTTAGCTCGATGTAATACCCCAATTCAATCTCCATCGCGCAATCTGCTCGGTGTACGGACTGCTCCTTCCGCGAGATAAACTCTATCAGGTAGCGATGACAGATGTTCTGCCCAATATGGTACCCCGATTTATTGGCTTTTTAACAATCCTACACAGCCTTAGACCTGTTTTTGACCTCTGAAACACTAAATAAAGACATTAGTAATAGAAGAAATCATATATTTAGAAGGATAGTCATGGGATTATCTCCCAAATGTGCTTGTTTAAAGTCACTAAGCTTGACTTTGATGGTTGGAGACTTAGTGAGAAGAGGTTGATGGAGCAGAAGCTCCTTCTTTCTTCTTCATGTAAATCCAAGTACCAACTGACATCAGCTTCTTCTTATCACGAGCTATCTTCCTATTTCTCATCTTCTTGACACTTGGTGTGGTCAAAGGCTTCACTTCTTTAGTGATTAAGAACTTTCCTTCTTTCAAATCATTCCCAAGCTTTATCTCAGTGTCAAGCTTGTCTTCTGGCTCATCAGGAAGAGTGCCTCTAATCAGCATGCTCATTGTGAAGCTCATAGCTTGCTCCACACGCTCTGGAAGTTGCTGTTATTCACTCTCTTCCTCCACAATGGTACTATAAAAAGCAATGGAGGGTGAAACAATCTTGTAGAAATTGTATTCATCAACATTCTTCAGAATCACAGAGCCTCTTATGAAGTCCACTTTGAGCTCCTGCTGTTTCAAAAAATGGTGTTCCTAGAAGAAGTGGTACTTCTCTTGAATATGTCTTCTCCACAACCAAAAGATCTATTGGCACCAAGCAATTGCCAATCTTCAAAGTTAAAACCTTGACCCTGCCTAAAGGTCTTATTGAGGTGTTATCCACAAAGGTAATAGAGGCTTTGCAAGGCTTCAGCACCTTGATTCCTAAGGTTTGGCTTAAGTGGAGAGACATTACATTCACTGTTTATCCTGAATCACACAAGGCTCCCACAATGTTTAACATCTCAAGCTCACAAGTGATCAGAAACGTTTATGGATTGGGAAGCTTGTTTAAAGTTTTCCTCTCCTTGCTTCTCTTCAAATTAACACCCGCATTCTCTAGTATTGGCTCCACTACTTCCAGCTTGTCATAAACTTCTTTAAGGAACCTAATTTGATCCTTCACTTCTAGCAAAGTGGTGCCATGGGGAAACTTTATTCCAGCATCTTGTATGTCCTTCCTAAACTTCGAATAGACTGCCATCTGAGCCTTTG
The DNA here is from genome assembly GCA_911865555.2 of Thlaspi arvense. Classification (NCBI taxonomy): domain Eukaryota; kingdom Viridiplantae; phylum Streptophyta; class Magnoliopsida; order Brassicales; family Brassicaceae; genus Thlaspi; species Thlaspi arvense. The sequence continues at coordinate 23,428,656 of OU466863.1, read as the reverse complement.
TGAAGTGCATTGTGGGGTAAGGAATTGGTGGTTTGTAAGCTTGAACCTCAGGAGATTTACCCTTCTCATTTTTGTTTGAAGAAGTACCCACTTGGCGCTCATATAGCTCTTTGAAGTCTTCAGGACTTTCTCTAGCCAGGACCAGCAAGGTGTGGTATGTCTCTACAAGCTCCTTATCAGCTTCACTGAGCTCTGGTTTGGCTTCTTCTTCTGGAGAAACTAAGGCTTTCTCAGCCTCTTTCTTCTCAGCAGCTTCTCTTGCAGGTCTCTCTTGCTCCAAAGCAAGCTCTTCTTCTCTATTCAAACTTTCGTCTAACCCTTGGAGGAACTGTTCCACAATATCAACAGCTTCTTGATCAATAATGGTGACATTCAAGACATTCCTCCCACACTCAGCTTTTACCAGGTCCACATGGAGCAACATCTCTTGAAGCATCATTCCAAGATCTTCTAATGAAGCATCTTAATCATTAAACTCTTCATCCTCTTTAGCAAGCAAATGGCAGAATTATTTAAGATTAGCTTTACTCTTTCCTGGTAATTGGTTCTGAGGCTTTGAAGAAGAAGCTCCTTTACTCTCTAGAGACTTAACACTTTGGCTTAGAGACGTCTATCTGGTTATGCACTTCAGCAAACTTCGTGTGCAGCTCCATGGTGGTGTTTGCTTGACCATTTAACAGCTGTTGCATCATCTGCTTCATTTCACCATCTGGTGCACTAGAAGAACCTTGTGCATTCCCAAAACCTGGTGGAACAAAAGCTGGTCTTGGCTGAAAGTTAGGTTGCTGAAATCCTCCTTGAAATGGTGGTCTTGTAGCAAAGTTTTGTTGCTGGTTGAAAGGAACAAATGGCTTGGTTCCTTGGTTTTGTTGAGCACCTTGTGAGGGATAGATCTAATCTTGTGGATTGGCCACATTTGTGCTTCTATAGGAAAATTTAGGGTGATTCCTGTAGTTGTTGAAACCTCCTCCTTGTTGGTTCATGTAGAATGCTTCTTCTTGTATAACTGTCCCATCTTCTCCTTGTGTAGCATCAGCTTCACCCACATAGCTTACATTCTTGAATGATGCACTTAACAGCTTGTCGAGCTTGTCATTCAGAGCTTTGATCTCCTTCTTAGTTGTGCTTTCACATTCAGTGCTTCCAACAGTTCTAGATGTTCTGTCATACTCTACACCATAATTTCCATCTGAAAATGTCAAATTCTCCACCAAAGCAAGTCCATCAACAACAGTATTCCCCATGAAATTTCTTTTGAAGCTGTATCCAACAACATCCTGTACTTAGGCGTCACTCCACTGTACACTGTAGACAACAAAATTTCATTTGTGAACCCATGATGAGGGCACTGCAAAGTGTATAACTTAAAGCGCTCCCATGCTTCAGGAAATGTCTCATTTTGAGTAAAGCTGCTAATTGTATTCCTGAGCTTTGCTGTTCTTGTTGAGCTGAAGAACTTGTTGAAGAATGCTGTTTTACACTCATTCCATGTAGATATTGAGCCTTGTGGAAGTGTGTTCTCCCACTGATGTGCTTTATCTCCTGGACTGAAGGGGAATAAGCGCAGCTTCAAAGCATCTTCAGACACGCCCTGAATCTTGGTCATACCACACACTTTGTCAAACTGATCCAAATGATCTAAAGGATCTTCAATGGGCAGACCATGAAATCTGTTTCCTTGCACCATGTTGATTAACCCAAGCTTGATCTTAAAGTAGTTTTGGTGCACAGCTGGAGCATGAATTCCATTCCTGTTGTGGTGAGTATCAGGCGCATCACCAGCTCCTATAGGTCTCTGAACTCTAGGTGCATGAACTGGTACTCTCAAATCCTGAACTCCAGCCGCTTGGTTCAAAGCATCTTGTGCTTCATCCATGTGTACTGCAGCTTGTTGTAAAGGTGTCTGTCCTACAACACCAACATGTGGTAACTGAGCTTCTTGCTCTGCCATCTCTACTCTTCCAACTCTTGAACTCTCTGTCTTACAGCTCTTCTTCTATGGATGTTGTCAATAGACGGAATCAGATTTAATGAGCCCTTAGACCTCAAATTCATACAAGTATCTGAAAAAACAGAGCAATGAAAACAGAGCAAATTAGTAACTTTAAAGAAAAGAACTTAGTCTAACAGCAATGTTAAACTCAAAGAATCCACAAATGTCAACGGCGCTAATTTAAAGCAAGGGTTTTTGAGGCACTTGTTAATCAAAATATTCCTAATCCCCAAATCAGTTGTAGTATAGGAACTTAGGTGTTAAACACACTTGTGGATATTGAGATGCAAACAATGCTGTAAGCTAAGCGAGGTTGGGGATTATGATTATGAAATAGTAACTCTAACAACCTAGCAATGCAGTAAAAGAAAGCAGAATTGAAATGCAAGATGAATCTAAAGCAAGAACTAAGCAGAAACTAATCAAGAACCAAATAAAAGACAACTTAAGCAATACTAAGCAAGATGGAAACTGGATTTAAACTAGCAAAAATAACTAAGCAAAGCGGTTTGGAGACAACTAATAAAAAGCAAGACTCAAGGTTCTAAGCAATAATGAGATTAGTGTGGCTTTCAAGAGTGACAAAGGAGATTTTTTTGCAAACGCAAACATCAAGCATTCATAAGCAAGCAATTCTCAATATTGAACTCCTAGACAATGTATCTAAAAGGAATCAGCTTGGCATTAATACACAATTCATATTCAATAAGATTGAAGTGTTAAACCCACTTTTGATGGTGTATTCTTCAACCATGAGCATAAAGAAGAGAACCATTCTAGACTAAGAGAAGTACTAAACAAGTAAACATCTCTCACCCAAGCAAGAATTCAGATTAACCTATCAATCTTGTGAACCATATAGGGACCTATGCAGCTAATCAACCAATTAAGAATATGGACTTAAGAACACAGTTTCGAAATCCTAACAATCCTAAGCAATGAACAGGAATCAAACAAAGGCATGATCTTTCCATGCACACTATTTAATCATCAAGCAAGAATCTTATAACGAACACTATCTAGCCCTAAGTGAATCATCTAGCAAGGTGAACTATCACTTTGGTGACACTGAACAAAGGAAACATAACACAAGCTAGACTATCAAACCAAGTAAGTGCACCATGCATATAAATGGGATATAAAGCCATTAAGTGAACCATATACATTAAAACTACCATATTCAATCAAAAGGGATAAGCTTTAGGAACAATAATCACTTTGCAAGAGAATGAGTCAACAGAGAATAAAATACAGTGGAATAAAATAAAGCCTAATCACCCCTTAATCATATCTTAATCACCACTTTCTCTACTTAGAACCCTAAATCTAAGGTAAACTACTCACTAATCATGTTTAATCCCATTTGATTAGAGTTAAACATGATTAGATGAGATTACAATGCAAAGATAAGGAAACTAAACTACCAGGGTGCTAAATAAAAATCAGAAGACAAGATTAAACCATAAAAATGCAAACTTTATTAAAGGAAAAAAATCTAGAGCAAATCGCCCTTTAAGTGCAAGAACAAGATGAAAAGATAAAGATAAGGATATATAGCATAAGATAAGATAAAAACAATGTTTTGTGGTTTCCCTTTTATAGAACGAAACCAAAAGAAGGATAAAAAACCTAAAAACAAGATAAGGTCAACAAAAATACAGTGGTAAACGGGCTGATAAGTTGTATCGCGGTTGTACAGACGGTGTTCTGCTCGATGTACAACCCTGATATGGCTCATGCAGCGCGTATCGGCCAGTGCAGCATTCCCTGCTCGATGTAGCACCTCGATGCAGACCAATGCCTTAGACTCCTCGATCCGGTCCTCTTCTTCATGTCCTGCGGCTCACATCGGGCACACTCCACAAAGGTTTTGCTTGATGCTTCTCCTCGATATGGGACCAAACTTTCCAAAGCTCTTCTTTGGTATTTTCTTCGAATGTGAGCTGCTTCCATCTCCTCTCCAAGTTATAAAACCTCTATAAACACCTGAAAAGCACCACAAACATGCATATGTATGCAAACCTAAACTAAATGCAAGCAATATTGATTGTAAGTGCAAATGAGACTAAAATGGTAAATTATTATACAAAAACAAGGGCAATGATGCACGAAATACAGCCTAAAATGCTCTAATATAGCAAGCTATCAATTAACACTTTGCTAAACATTCTAACAAGAACTAATTCCCATTAGTGTTAAGATCAATAACAAGCAAGCATAAAATAATTCTATTTAAACCAAAATACTTCATAGACAATCAATCCCTTGAGCTAAGACAAGTAAATCCTCTAAAAGACAAGATAAGCATTTCATCAAACACTTGGTGGGCATAAGAGAAAGTCTAAATCTAGATTCATGTGACATAGACAAATCTAGCCTAACAACAGTCTAATAGAGAGGAATCAATGAAATTAAACACTAACAAACCTTAATCAAGCATATAATTCCCCCTAATCTACCATATATAAACTCATAAAGAAAATTACTCACTAATCATCAGTAAAACCATCAAATCCACAAAGATTAATGGGTTAAACATGATTAGGGTTGAGAGATTAAAGAGATAAATACAAAAACTTAGATTAAAAAGATGGATCTTGTTCTTAAAAAGCAAAAGCAATTAAGAAAAAAAACAGGATTAGAAGCAAGAACAGGACTTGCTAATATTTTTAGGTTTCAGCCTATTTATACTTAGAGACATAATACCCTAGTACAATGGCAAACTTGTAATTAAATAAATTTCTCGGCGAGGAAGATGTTGGGCTGGTGAGGTCGACATGCATCTCGACATGGGGTCTCAGATGCTTGATATCGAGCTGGCCTTGGGCTACATGTATCTCAACATCGCTTCTCGGGTGTCTCGAGTCGTCTTTGTCGTGCGACATGCATCTCGACATAGGTGTCCTATCTCCGGATGTCACCCATGAAGCTCGACATGAGAGCTCGACATGAAGCTCTTCTCCTCCTGCTTAAAGATGTCGACCTGGAGGCATGACATTGAGCTTGACATTGGATCTGAAATGCACTTCCCTGGCTCCTCTTGGTTCTCCTTGGCTGGGATAACTTCTTGGATCACTCCCAACTTCTACCATGTCTCCAATGGCTCCTTAAGTACCTAAAACATTCCTTATGCAAATAAAATGCAAACTACAACTTAAATGCAACCTATGTCTAAAAGTAAAAGAAAATAGGACAAATGAGAAGAAAAATATGCAAGAGAAGACTAAATCATGTGCTAAATGCAATCCTAAATGATGCAAGTATGAGAGACATTAACGCTCCACACTTGCCTATTTCTTGTCTTCAAGCAAACAAACTAAGAAAAATGGGAGATGAGGTTTAAGGTGCTAAGGTAAAGAAATCAACTCAATGTCCAAGTGCCTAATTGTGAGATGCATATCATGATCAGTTGATATAGGAGTTTGCTCTACTTCAATTCCCACATATACTCATATCATTGTAGTATGTGAGGTATCAATCCAAATGGGGAATGTAAGACACTAGGAATGCAATAGAGTAATTCAAGTAAGCATGATAGGATAAGGGAAACGATGATTCTAATACCTAGCGAGACTTCAAATACACTAAAGCAAGCAACATAAAATTAAGAGACTAAGGCAATTTTGAACTTGGCAAAGGAAAAGACAAATGGGACTTGAGATAGGGTTATTGATCAAAGGAGATTCTCAGCTTATCTATTGATACTTACAAACCCACAACAAGCTATTCTTAGGCAGAGAACTTACAGCTATAACTAGCTCAATTTCTTGAGTACTAATCACTTTGAAGGAACACTCATCTAAGAATTAATTCTCATTAGTGAACAAGTAATCAACAAGCATTATAAGCAACTAATCCAATTTCATATTGTCAATCACTCCTTAGACAGCTAAGGCAAGCAAATCCCTTACTTGACTCATTCAGTCAATTCATCAAACACTTATTAGGCATAAGAGAACCCTAGAATCTAGATTAACTTAGCAAGGACAAATCTAGCATTAAACTCAATCAATAAGAAGGAATAATAAGATTCAAAACTAAGCAATCACTAATCAAGCCACAAATCCCCTTCTTTCTATCCCATCTCAAATCCTAAGCAAACTACTCACTAAATATGGTTTGAGCAGTGAACAAAAGCAAAAGAAAATGACTAATCATGATTAGAAGAAGAATTAAACAAGAAAAGACTAAGAGAGGTGCATAAATTCAATAAACAAAGAAAGATTCTACAAGGTTTTTTAGCTTAGAACAGATAAAAGATGGATAAAAATATAGATAAAAGATGGATCACAACAATTGGGTCTTACCATATTTATAGTGTTTCAGGAAAGCCCTTTGTAAAACAGGAATAAACCGGAAACTGCTTAATTCGGAGGGGGTGTATCGGGATGTCTGGTCGATACGTTGATTGGATCGACCTGAGACAAAATCCATTCGAAAGCTAACTCACAGAGATACAACTTTGATGAAGAGTGTTGAAGCTGAATCTGAGGGGAAGCCATTCATCCGAGTTGATATTTGGTGATGTGTTTTGCAGATGGTTTGTACCCGACTGACATGTCCGATATGCAGATGAAGATGGCTAATAACTTCCTGATTCTTCTTTTCTCTGCCTTGGCTTGACCACTTGATCCTTCCAAAGCTCCTTATAGCCTCCAAACACCTCAAATGTACCTGCCAAATACTTCAAATGCACCAAATATGCTATGCAACTTCTAAACTTACTCTAGATTATAAATGGATGCAAATGGGACAAGAACAAGTAAAAATGCATGATTAAAGACGAAAAATTAGTACTAAATGTGTGCTAAAATGGTATAAATATATAGTATATCAACTCCCTCACACTTGCCTTTTGCTTGTCCTCAAGCAATCAAAGACAGATAAGAGAGAGAGGTTTGAAGGTGGGAGCTCAAAACTAAAGATGTCAATGGAAAAATTGATTCAATGTCCAAGTTATAAGTTCTAATATGCAAAGAGATTCTTCTACATCAAAATCTTTAGCCGTACTCATCATATCAAACAATGAATTCAAGCCTAGCGTAAACAAGCATTCAAATCAACCAACTCTTTAACATTCATTAATTTTAACCAATGTATCTTGCTCATGTAAATCAAGTGAAAGCATTTGATTCAAGGACATGGCTAAGAGATGAAAATGATCTCTTTTAATGTGGGCTTTCATATGCAAGGGATCTATCAAAAAGGAATGAACTTAGGCATAATGCTAAAAGTCAAGCACAACTCATGCATACAAGGACAGCTTATTATCTACCCAATACCTAAGATGTTCTAAACCCCAACTTTATAACCGAAACCAAACCCTAAGTCATAGCTACCCTTTTCTCAAAACTCTTACTTCACCTCTTCACATTTGATCATCTCTTTAGGGAAACTTCTTCTTTTTCTTTCAACATTTTGTGGTCTTCTTTGTACTCCTTTGTTGTTGGCGCCTTCTTTGTTTAATGGGGATTCTCCTTTGCTTCGCCTCTTTGGTGCATTAGGCTTATGTGCCTTCTTTGTTGTATGCTGCTGAGACTCCTTCTTCATAATCGCCACCAATTTTGAGCTTATTTGGTTCCACACAAGCTGAGCGTTTTGCTTGTTCCCTCTTCTTCCCTTGTCTTCTTCTTTCTTCTTTCACACTCTTCTTGTGATCAACATAAGACCCAAGTCCATCCAAACCTATAACTACCATTCTAACCTATGTCCAAATCAAAGAGAAGAGCCAGTTCTACATAGCAATCAATCCTTGTAGTGCAAACCTAACACTTTATGGTTAGTTCTGATACAAGAATTTTTAGGACTTGATTCAATCACCCAAGCTTGTACTAATCAGTTTTTAGTATAGCATATGGTTTTATCAATCCAAAAGGGGAGAATGATGCAGTAAGAATGCAATAGAGCTCTTAATTCAAGCAAACAATGATGGTTTAGATGTCTAACAACTTACGGGATTAAACAGAAATGAAGCATGCACAAAACAAAGAGTGAAAAGCAAGCAAAACAACTAAAACAAAGGCAAAACAGGGCAAATTCGAATTCAAGCTAAAAACAGAGAAAATATGGGATTTGAGATGAGATCATTGGTGTTAGAGAACTCTTGACTCAACCTATGATGCTTACAAACTCACACAATACTATTCCTTATGCATATGATTCATTCATATGACTAATCCAATCTCTTGGTACTAATTTCTTTGCTAATTACCAAATCAAGAACTAATTCTCATCAGTGAAATGATAAACAGCAAGCATTAAAAAAATTCTATCAACCCTATATTGCCAAATCACTTTCTAAACAGTCAATCTCTTGAGCTAGGATAAGCAATTCTCTTGCAAAGCAGTTCATGCATTTCATCAAACACTTGGTGGGCATAAAATGAGCCTAAGATCTTAATCAACTTAGCTAGGGTTAATCAAGCATTAAACACAGCAATCAAGAAAGGAAATGTAATGATTAACACTAAGACATCATAGATTAAGTCTCAAATTCCCTAAACCTAACCCATCTCAAATCCCTAAAAAGACTACTCACTAAGCATGGTGAAAACCATCAAAAACTATGAAGAAAAGATAGTTAATCATGATTAGGGAGATTAAACAAGAAGATAAATGCAAAATTTAATTAAAATCAACCAAAGATTCAAGTTACAAAATCCAAAAGCTAAAACAAAGAAGAAGAGACTGCTGGATAAAAGACTGTTCCCAGAAATTAGGGATTTTTTCGTATTTAAAGGAGTCCAAGCGAAAATGGCAAAATTGTAAATAAGTGGACTTTGGTCTGGGATCCTATCGGTCAGTCCTTGATCGATAGGATCCCTATAGGTCTAGAGGGTGACCGATAGGGTGACCGATAGGGTGACCGAAATATACACGGTGAACTTCTATCGGTCACTCCTCTGACCGATAGGTTTGATCGATAGGTCTTCTATCGGTCACTCCTTGACCGATAGCGTGCCCGATAGGGGTTGAGCGGTTTCACGAAAACTTCTGTAACTTTCTAACCGCTGATGGGAATGACCTGAAACCAACTCCAGATGCAAGCTAACTCACGGGGCTACAACATTGTCTTGAGCTAAGACAAGTGAATCCTCTAAAAGACAAGATACCCTTTTTACCCAAGATGAACCTAATAACTTCTAAAACCCTAAGTGAAACTCCTAAATCTACCCTTTACCAAAGCCCTTGATCTCTTCCTTCTTCATATCTGGGGGACACTCCTTCTTTTACTTGTGTGGTTGACTTCTTTTTGGAACTTGCTCTTCTTTGTTATATGATTGGCGCCATTTTTATCACCTTTGATGGATTGCTTGGTCTGATTTCTCCTTTTGGATGACCTTTTGTAAGCTCTCTTGTTGTTGGCACCTTTTTTCTTTAACACTTAGAGCTTTCTTCCTAGTTAACTTAACCACAAAATAAACTGTTCCCCCCTACTATCAATCCCATACTTCTTCTTCTTCTCAAAGATGACAACAATTAAAGCTCAAACCACTTACACTACCCTTTCCCAAACTCCTAACCTAATACCAAGCTCAAAATGCAAGCTGGTGTCTACAAGAGAGCTTCTCCTTGCCAGCCTTATTGCTAACACTTTTTGCCAAGATAAAATCGAAAATGATGCAATGCAAGGCATCACAACTCTCACAATAGTGTTTAGGTTCAGAAGAAGGATTGGTTTAGGGTGTGGTTAACTTTCCCATGAATGACGAGGATCAGCTACTTAGATTAACAAGAGTGGTAAGAAGGAGAGAAGATAATCCAAGTATGTATATGGGTAGCCATGTAATCACTCTCAATGCACAAACAAGATAATTAAAAGTCAGGATTATAGTTCTAATAAGATAGAGTTGGAATCAAATCAAAGCAAGCTTCAGCATAAGACAAGAATATCAATGCACGTAGTCAAGATATGGTGCAGCCTTAACTTCAAACTCACTACAATGCAATCAAACAACAGATAACCAAGGCATTGAAAACAATTCAAACACTAACAACTTGACAAGTGTTTATCATTTACTCCCTATGCAAATGTATGCAAACCTATATGAAATGCATCTAGACTCAATCTTAGTTATGTAAATGCATCTAAATGATCTTTTTGGTTCCAAAAAATTTGAAAATTTCATGGATTTTCAGTGCACATAGATGAATGCATGAATGCATGAGACTCAAGTATGTAAAAGAGAAAATAAGAAAACAAAACACAATGTTAAATGCAATGCCCTCCCCCACACTTAAATTACACAGTCCCTGTGTAATAGAAGCTTGAAGGAGGTTGATAAAGGGTTCTCAGAAGTATTCAGGCAAATGAGTGGAGTTGTGTACCTTAGAAGGTGTTTTGGCAGACTGGATGGGTGTATCGGTCTCTCCGAGACCGATAGGTTGACCGATAGCTTTTCTGGAAAATCCTATTGGTCACATTCGTGACCGATACAGTGACCGAAATACATCCGAGTGTTTCCTATCGGTCACTATCTGATCGATAGAGTGACCAGAATACAGCCGATGCATTTCCATCGGTCACTGCCTTGTCCCTATCGATCAAAACTGACCGATAGGTTGACCGATGCATCTTGGCTCCACCACTATCGATCACCTCATAACCAATAGCACGACCGATAGGGTCTGTATCGGTCTTGTCTCGACCGATACAGTGATCGATATCAGCCAGAATGCACCTGTTCTTGCTTCCCAAACTTATAACAAATTGCCTTAGACCACACTTGCTCCTGTTATTGAAAAAGAACACAAAAGAAAGCATAAAATGCAATAATATGTACAAGGATAACAGGGGAATACTTCCCAAGTGTGCTTGTTTAGAGTCACTAAGCTTGACTTTTCTTGCTCCTTAGTTGGGTTGAGAGGGAGTTAGAGAACCCCTTGGTGGATCCTTTCCTGAGTGACCTGTGAATGTGGTTGGTGTTGACTTGGAGAGAGGCCAATTCGCAGCTGCAAAACTCCATTCCTCAGTCTTCATGAAGTAAGCTTATTGGTCCTCTTGATGTCAAACCTTAACACCTTGTATTCCTTCAACCTTAACTCAATGATGCCCTTCTTAACATCAAAAGTGGCACCAGCAGATGCCAGAAATGGTCTTCCCAAGAGTATTGGGGTCTCCTCATCACTCTTTATATCCAGCACCAGAAAATCAGTTCGTACCTTCACCTTGTCAATCATCAATGGAATATCTTCAAGAGATCCAACTGCTTGCTTTCTTGACCCAACAGCTAGGGTGAGAGAGACATCACTTTCTTTGAAGTTAATGTGGCCTAAGGTCTTAGCAGTAGAGAGTGGAATAAGGTTGATGCTGGACCCAAGATCACACAAGCAACTCTTGAAAGAGAGTATTCCCAATTCACATGGTAATGTAAAACAACTAGGATCTTCAAGCTTGGTAACTTGAGTTTCTTCATCTTTAGTGGGAACCTATTCTTTAGCAGCTCTACCTTCCCCAACCTCCTTTGCTTTCAACATTGCAAGATACTTTTGCTTTAGAGGTGGAGACAGCTTCTTTGTTGCTTCATCTGATCTAAGGATCTCTTCAATTTTTGCCATTTGCTCATCATAGAGACCTTTATATTTGGCAACTAGCTGCTTCTTGAACCTTCCAGGAAATGGTATTGTAGGCTGTTAAGTAGGAGGAATGTATCTTGGTTCCTTGGTTGTCTCCTTGGGTACCTCTTGAGGCTTCTCTTGAACCACTTCTTTGGCTTTGCTATTCCTTAAGCTTTCACCAACCTCAACCAGTTCATCATCTTCTAATACTGTCTCTTTCTTGGAGATAACCTTGTCTTCTCTTGAGACAGCAACATAGACAGCTTCCTTCTCCTTCTCTTCTATGGCCTTTACTGTTTTTTCAAGTTCCTCCCCTATACTTAGAGCTTCAATGTCCTCATTGATGATAGAGGGTGTCACCTTTGGAGTTATAGGGACAAAATCATGTCCATATAGAGGGCTGTCAATCTCAGCAATAGAGTTTTCATTCTCCTCTTGAGTAGTAAGGGAAGTAGAGGAGATATCATAACAATACTCTAAAGGCTTCTTGAAGGTGATTGGCTGAGCATTGTTCTCTTCCCTACTCAGCTTCATAGTCAAGGAGTCTATTTGGGATTAGAAGTTATTGATGGTGGAGGCAATACTTCTTTGAATATCAGCAGCCATGCTTCTCTGAATTTCAGCCACACTTCTTTGAATTTCAGCAGCCATGATCTTCTGAAATTCTGCATTCTGAAGTTGTTGGAGTTGCAGGAACATCTCCTTAAGGTCCAATGCATGTGAAGGTTGGGAGGTGTTGGCGCCAACTGTTTGAGAAGAAGAACCTTGATGTTGTTTAGTATGAGTGTCTCCATAGGACTGGTATACAGAAACATCATGGTCTTGGTTCATTATTGGCGCCTCTTGCAGTTGAACAGCTTTGATTTGATGCTATTTGTAGTGGTTTTGTGGAGCAACACTAGGAAGATGTTTAGTGGTCTCATTGATCAGCAAGTCAACATTCTTTTGCAGGGCCTTCATCTCATACAATGCTGTCTCTAGCTTCTCTTCAGTGGCTTTGGAATGTTGCTCCTTGTCATCCACATAATCCCAATTGCTGAGTGCCATGTTCTCCACTAAAAGCCATCCTTCATCAACATCTTTGCTAAGAAAGTAACCATTGCTTGCAGTATCTAGAAGGATTCTTATGGTTGGGAGAACACCTCTATATAGTGTGGATAGCAGCATCTCTTTGGGGAAGCCATGGTGAGGGCATTGATGAGTGAAGCTTCTAAACCTTTCCCAAGTGTCTCTAAAGCTCTCATTAGACAACTACTTGAATTTTGTGATCTCATTCCTGAAATGTGCAGTTCTTGAGGGAGAGAAGAACTTGGTTAAGAAAGCACCTTTGCATTGTTCCCAAGTGGTGATGCTGTCTTATGCTAAAGACTTTTCCCACATTTGAGCTCTACCACCAAGAGAGAATGGGAACAATCTGAGTTTCAACCCATCATCTGAAACTCCAATAAGCTTTGTCAAAGCACATATCCTCTCAAAGTGATCCAAGTGCTCAAGAGGGTCTTGATTAGGCAAGCCGAAGAACTTCTTGTCTTGAACCAAAGCAATCATGCTGCTCCTTATCTCATAGTTGTTAGTCTCCATATGTGGAAGAATACCATACCTTGGAGCATAGCTTGATGGTATATCTGCAGCACCTATAGGTCTCAATAGTCTTTGAACAAAAGCTCCTTGAAAACCATGTGGACCTTGCTGTCCCTGTAAGCCTTGAATTCCTTGAGGACCTTGTGGACCTTGCAAACCAAAATCAGCATCATACTGGTGTTCTTCCATTCTTCAACAGCCAAATTCTGATTCTGCAAACCCTAAATCTTTGATCTGGAACCTCAGTTGTAGTTGTAGACACTTAAGAGCAAGTGTTGTGGTACCTACAAAAGAAATTCTAGACCAAAAGAGAAGTCACTAACCAAAAACGAAAATAACAAAGCTTGATCTCAAGATCTCTACAAATCCTACTGAACAAAGCATTCCCCTAATGGCAACGGCGCCAAATTGATACAAGACTTTTTAGGACTTCATTCAATCACCCATGCTTGTACTAATTAGTTGTAGTATAGCATAAGGTTTTATCAATCCAAAAGGGGAGAATGAAGCAGTAAGAATGCAATAGAGCTCTTAATTCAAGCAAACAAAGATGGTTTAGATGTCTAACAACCTAAGGGATTAAACATAAATGAAACAAGCACAAAACAAAGAGTGAAAAGCAAGCAAAACAACTAAAACAAAGGCAAAACAGGGCAAATTTGAATTCAAGCTAAAAACAGAGAAAAGATGGGACTTGAGATGAGATAATTGGTGTTAGAAAACTCTTGACTCAACCTATGATGCTTACAAACTCACACAATGGTCATTTAGTAGCTGCAATTAGTTTTTGAATTTTAAAAACCAGTAAATTTGCATTTTAAATTCTTAGAGGTCATCTGATATTTGTTTAACCCATCAGTGGGGATTTTAAAATAGTTTTCGTGGTCATTTAGTAGCTGCAATTAGTTTTTACAGATTTTCTCCTCAAATTATCTGGATTTCACTTAGATTTACAAAGCTCTTGTATTCTTGGTATCTTTCATCAACCTGGTTTGGATTGATTCCTGAAGTATTACAACAACAAAACTATGCTTTAGGTTTGATTAAAGCTAGCTAAAAATTCTAGCTACCAAATGGCGCCGTTGCCAACTTGGGTTTAGTTTGAAAGTATTAGGATTTGGAGCTTAGTAGAGACTAAGTCTTTATTTTTACTTTTTTTACTAATCTATCTACCTTCCTACTTGTATTCTCAGGTACATGAATCTGAGGTCTAGAGGTAACAACAATTTATTACAACCTCTAGACAACATTCATCAACTTGGAAGTGCAAGGTCAATAAGGGCAAGAGAACAAGCACAAGACTTTGAGGAGATAATGCAACTGGGTATTGTTGATTTTGAGGGTATGGCTGAGCAAGACCAAGCTGAGGCTCTACCTCATCGTGCTGCTGCTGGTAGGGGTAATGGAAACACCAACCACGTCCCAAGGCCACCATCGGTGCGGGTGATGCACCAAACACTCATCACAATCGTTTTGGCATCACTCCACCACCGGTGCAAAACAACATTTTTGAGATCAAGCCAGGCTTTGTCTCAATGGTGCAGAACAACAAGTTCCATGGACTTGCCATGGAGGATCCTATGGAGCACTTGGACAACTTTTAGCAAGTGTGCGGCATGATCAAGATCAATGGGATCTCGGAGGATAGTTTCAAGCTTAGGCTTTTCCTTTTTCACTTGGGGATAAAGCAAGGCATTGGGAGAAGACCTTACCTCAAGGGACTATAACCTCATGGGCTGATTGTAAGAAGGCATTTCTGTCCATGTTCTTCTCAAGTACAAGGACAGCTCGCCTAAGGAGTGAGATTAGCGGTTTTACACAAAGGCAAAATGAAACCTTTAGTGAATCAATGAAGCAGTTCAAGGACTACACCACTGCATGTCCTCATCATGGTTTCACTGAAGAGACACTCTTGAGCACCATCTATAGAGGAGCTCTTCCCAAAATTCGAATGATTTGAAACACGGCTAGTAAAGGGAATTTTCTTGGCCAAGTGATAGGGCTCAGGTTTTACCCAAATAAAACTACTGCAAGTGCACAGCAAAGCTGTCGTAGTATAAGGGGTTATCGAATCCCAAAGGAGTATGTAAACTACACTATCAAATGTAGGTTCGGATTAAACTAAGCGATAAGTAATGAATGTAATGCGAAATAACTAAAGTAATAAAAGCAAGTGGGCGTTTTATGCTTGTTCTTAAAGTTCAGAAAGCTAAAGGCGCTAAATCCGGACAATTCGCAGGTTGAATCCAAGAGTGTAGAATGCATGCAATCAGGAATGAATTAAAACCGTCTTGAACATGAATCGCAAAGATATAACTAATCAATTCTCATTGCAGAAGTTATCTATGTCTAAATCACAGAGTTTCAAATCTCTTTGCAAACCCTAACAATCTAAACATGTAGTTTCTGATCAGGTTCAGTTGTTCACAAAACTCCTAAGCCAAATCTCTTTGCACTAAGTTGTTTTGCTCATCTAATACTAGTTCAGGTGATTAATAATGCTCTCAGATCTATCAAACAACCTAGGGTTTCGAAATCCAGATTATATGTCTAAGAAATCGATATGAATGCAAGCACAAATGAAGAACCAATGGATTTTCTTAATAGTTTAGCAATTCTACATACTCTTCTTCCAAATGGATTTTCCTAATATCTCTATCTAAAGCTCTTTAAAAGAATAAGATACAAGATATCTGCCAAAAGAATGGCTGAAAAACCTAATATACAAGGTAAAACACGATTTGGGACCTTTTTGCAAATACTGGAACATCTGGGCAAAAACTGTAATTTCTTCCCAATCACTAAAGTTAGAAATCGATATGAATGCAAGCACAGATGAAGAACCAATGGATTTTCCTAATAGTTTAGCAATTCTACATACTCTTCTTCAACCTTTGAAAAGTCCTAACTTAACTAACAAACTACTCAGACATGATGATTTGAGAAAACATCATGATTAGAATAGATTGCATAAAAAAAATAAGAAATAGAAAGTAAATGAGTTCAAAATGTGCTCTGAAGGAGTCTGATTTGTCTCTCCAAAAGTCCTGCTACAAATCTCTCTCTAAAGCTCTTTAAAAGAATAAGATACAAGATATCTGCCAAAAGAATGGCTGAAAAACCTAATATACAAGGTAAAACACGATTTGGGACCTTTTTGCAAATACTGGAACATCTGGGCAAAAACTAAAATTTCTTCCCAATTACTAAAGTTAGAACCAGCCACGACCCTTCCCATATGGGTGACGAGCGTCACCAAGGGTGGTGACGATCGTCACTAAAACGCATACTTTCTTCTCCGAGCTAGGTACCTCGTGGCTTCAACTTGCAACGCTCCAAAAAGCTTCAGTATCTCCATTTATGCTCCAGACATGCTATAATCTGCAAAGACTCTACTAGGACTCTAAAAAGACCAAAAAGACTCAATAACAAGAACTTATATCATGGTTAAAAACCATAAAAACTACGATATATCAACTCCCCCAGACTTAGCTTTTGCTTGCCCTCAAGCAAACATCAGACAAAGAACAGGGTCAACGTTTTAAAACAAGAAACAATCAGTTAATCATCAGGAACACCACATTAGTTAGAACTTTCGAACCCATATATCATAGAGTCAACACAAGATCAAATTTTAGTATAATCATCACAAGCTTAGCAAATCTCTCAAGTCTCCTTATTTTTTTATCTAAGTATGATATCTCATCAAGGTTTTATCATCTCAATCACTTTCATATTCTTTTCCCTTCCTAACAACTGAACAAAGCAATCTCAACACAACTCTCCTATTTTCTCTTCCCTTGATCTTTTCCTTTGGATATTTTCGATTTTTTTCACTTCTTTTCTCAAATTTTTTTTTACAGTCTAAGATATGGTGCTACTCAATACTTGTGTTCCTTGTGAGGAGACAAGTTCTTGAGTGTATTGATTACTGTTGTTCCTTGTGAGGATACAGGGTCATGAATGCACCATTCTTTGGACTTAAACTCTTAAAAACTGCATCAGGGAAGATGAAAGAGAGACTGTATCTTAACCTTATTGTCAGTGCTGAAAGAGAGAATCAAGATCAATAAGAATCAAGCCCCAAGATAAGAAGTTTAAAGTTCATTAAGGTGGAGCTAACAGCAAATTTTCCAGATTTTCTAAGAACCTAAACCTTCATTGCTAAATTGATCTACCTATGACTTTCAACTTAGTAAGACTTGTAATCAAGTACTCTGACAATAGTTCTTATAAGAAAAAACGTCATATGGTTAGTTCCAAGAAAAACTGACAGTTTCAAAATTTTGACTCTATAAAAACAGATTTTTGACTCAACTTTAAGACTCTAAAAATCAAACACAAAGCACACAACATCAGTAACCACCTCTCCCCAGACTTAAACAACACTGTCCCTAGTGTTATTAAGCCAAGAGTTGGTCAAAATGAAGCATGAGAACGTGTAAAACCAAGGTGGAAAAGTGGTACCTCGCGAAGGGTCTAGGCCTTTTTGCAAATACTAGAACTTCTAGGCCAAAACTGCAATTTTTTCCTAATCTTTTAGAAACCAGCCACGACCCTTCCCATATGGGTGACGAGCGTCACCAAGGGTGGTGACGATCATCACTAAAACGCATACTTTCTTCTCCGAGCTAGGTACTTCGTGGCTTCAACTTGCAATGCTCCAAAAAGCTTCAATATCTCCATTTATGCTCCAAACATGTTATAACCTGCAAAGACTCTACTAGGATTCTAAAAAGACCAAAAAGACTCTATAACAAGGACTTATATCATGGTTAAAAACCATAAAAACTATGATATATCAACTCCCCCAGACTTAGCTTTTGCTTGCCCTCGAGCAAACATCAGACAAAGAACAGGGTCGAGGTTTGAAAACAAGAAACAGTCAATTAATCATCAGAAACACCACATTAGTTAAAACTTTCGAACCCATATACCATAGAGTCAACACAAGATCAAATTTTAGTCTAATCATCACAAGCTTAGCAAATCTCTCAAGTCCAATCCAAATCCCTTCAAGAAATCCGAAATCTCTTCGGCTAACTCCTTATTGTTTTTATCTAAGTGTGATATCTCATCAAGGTTTTATCATCTCAATCACTTACATATTCTTTTCCCTTCTTAACAACTGAACAAAGCAATCTCAACACAACTCTCCTATTTTCTCTTCTCTTGATATTTTCCTTTGGATATTTTCGATTTTTTTCACTTCTTTTCTCAAATTTGTTTTTACAGTCTAAGAGCATCTCCAACCCTACTCCATTTTGAACTCCAAATGCTATTTTGGAGTGAAATTCTCTCCAACCCTACTTTATTTTCAATTCCAAAATGGAGTAAACCTAAATTCTACTCCATGTTTGGAGTAGATCTAAACTCTACTCCATTTTAGAGTTAGACTTTTTTATTTGCAAATTAATCCTTTAGATTTGAAATAATTATATTTTATACTATTTAATATTTATAAAAAATATTATAAAACTGATAATTATAAATATTTAAACACTACAATTATTCATAAGCAATTAAAAAATATAATAAATTTTAAAATACATAATAAGTGCTAAAATTAAGATAAACAATATAAATAAATTTAAGACAATAAATACAAAAAACATTAATGATAATTTTTTTAGTAATAGTAATGTTTAAATAAAAAATTTCTATGCTTTTTTCTGATGTTATGTAATTTTTATTATTTGATAAATATTTAAGTTATAGTTTTTGAAAGATATTGTAAATAATAAAATTAGTGAGATTTATTTATAAATTTTAAAACTAAAAAGTATTTATAATAAAATAGAATAAGAATTTATTTTGAATATTTCTTTTTGGAGTAGAAAATGGAAAAATACATTTGAGCAAAACACAACTCCATTTTGGAGTTACTCTATTTTGGAGTAGAAAATGAAGAAATACATTGGAGATGGTCTAAGATATGGTGCTACTCAATACTTGTGTTCCTTGTGAGGAGACAGGTTCTTGAGTGTGTTCATTATTGTTGTTCCTTGTGAGGATACAAGGTCATGAATGCACCATTCTTTGGACTTAAACTCTTAAAAACTGCATCAGAGAAGATCAAAGAGAGACTGTATCTCAACCTTATTGTCAGTGCTGAAAGAGAGAATCAAGATCAATAAGAATCAAGCCCCAAGATACGAAGTTTAAAGTTCATTAAGGTGGAGCTAACAATAAATTTTTCAGATTCTCTAAGAACCTAAACCTTCATTGCTAGATTGATCTACCTATGACTTTCAACTTAGTAAGACTTGTAATCAACTACTGTGGCAATAGTTCTTATAAGCAAAAACGTCATATGGTTAGTTCCAAGAAAAACTGACAGTTTCCAAATTTTGACTCTATAAAAACAGGTTTTTGACTCAACTTTAAGACTCTAAAAATCAAACACAAAGCACACAACGTCAGTAACCACCTCCCCCCAGACTTAAACAACACTGTCCCCAGTGTTATTAAGTCAAGAGTTGGTCAAAATGAAGCATGAGAACGTGTAAAACCAAGGTGGAAAGGTGGTACCTCGCGAGGGGTTGGGTGACGAGCGTCACCAGATTGGTGACGAGCGTCACCACGACTGATACTTCAGAATCATCAAGTTGGATGCTTAAACGTTGTGTCATCATGTGTACTATAACGTCAGACTGTAAGAGCACTCGACACACACATCCAAACATCCAAACAAAGCTTAACCCATGGTACAACAAGTTAACAAGACATCCTCAAAGCAAACTGAACAAACGAACTCTCTTTTTTTTCCAATTTTTCTCATGTTTTTGGGTTTTTTTAGCTATGTAATAGAAAACTAAACTAAGTATATGAAAAAGAAAACTTACCAGTGGGTTGCCTCCCACTAAGCGCTTGTTTAAAGTCATTAGCTCGACTTTGAATGCTGCTCAGACAGCTGGTGGAGCACAAGGTGGCATTGAATGCCTTGGAGGAGAATATCTCCTCATCCATGGTGGTTTATAAGCAGTAGATGCATGAACTCTTCCAAGGAAGTGAGGTACATCAGTAGGGCGGGTTATGACTGTGGGTGGGAGACTTCTTTTTCCTGTAAAATCATCAAAAGAAACACCAAGCTTTCTACGAGAATCTCATTGCTTGCATAAGTGTGAAACATCTTTTGCACCTTTTAAGTTCTTATTGATGAGATTAGGAGGTTTGGAACTGGTTCCGGGAAGTGCATACCTTAGCTTTGTTGCAGTTTTCTGGGTTGTGGAATGTTGAACTTTCAGTTTGGCAATATAAGATGGACTTGTAGCTGAAAAATCACGTAGCTCTTTTGTGTCCAGGTTGGTGACGAGCGTCACCAGGTCAGTGACAGTCGTCACTGACCCTGCAGTTTGAGTTTCTGCAGTTTTCCTGCAGTTCAGCTCTGCAAGTCTTGCCTCCATCACAAACACGTCTTCCTCCAGCAACTTGGCATTGATGGGAACATCTTCTTCAAGCCTAGTCATGAAGATATAATCCTCACTGCAATCCTCAATCCCAACAGCTTTTGCAGAAGTTTCAGATATTGCCTCTTCGATAGCCATCTTGTTCAACTAACCACTTGTATCAGATTCAGTGACATACCCAACAGTAGTGTCTTTTGAATGCTCCAGGACATTCTCTTCTTCTCTGGAAGTGCTTACAGAAAAGGTCTGACCATCAATGGTAGAACTCCCTCTTAACTTATCCATGTCAAAGTTCATGACAACATCACCCAAATCAAGCTCTATGTTCTCCTTTCTCACATCAATGATGGCGCCAGCAGTAGCCAAGAATGATCTTCCAAGAATAAGAGGATCTTTAGGTTCTTCAGCATATTTCAAAACCACAAAATTTGTAGGAATTATGCAGCCTTCAATATTAACAGGAACATCCTCTAAGATGCCTTCTGGGCTTCTTATAGATCGATCTGCTAGGATGGGAGAGATCCCAGCTGGCTTGAAATCAGTCATTCCAAGTCTAGCAGCAACATAGGAAGGCATCAAGTTGATACTTGATCCTAGATCACATAGAGAGTGGGGAAAACGTCCTGCAGAGATTGAGCAACCAAGAACAAAGGTCCCTGGATCAGATAGCTTCTCTGGAACACTGCTTTGAATGATGGCATTGACTTGTTCAGAAACAGTCACCTTCTTCTTCTTCTTTGGAACTGTACCCAAGAGAATTGCACTGATATCTCCGCTAAGCAATGCTCCTTCCTCAGGACTTACACCATTCACAACCATTCTCTTTACATACCTTCTTAGAACTGGTGAAAGCTTGACTGCATCAACAAGGGGGATCTCAAGAATCAGCTTGTCTATCATAGCTTTACATCTGACTTCCTCTATCTCCTGTTTAGACATCCTAGGATGCTTAGGGAATGGTATTTTGGGTTTATACGCTTGTTCCTGGCCATTATTTGCAGTTACAGGCGAAACAGCTTCGTTCTGGGGTGGGTGACGATCGTCACCAGGGGGTGACGCTCGTCACTCACCTGTGAGACTGCAAAATTTTCATCTTCAGACTCCATCAGTTGCACGATCTGTTCTGCACTCAACTTCTTTTTCTGCACTGTTTTAAGCTCCTTTTCACTCCTGACTGTGATGGCATTAACCTGGTGCTTGGGATTGATGTCAGTCCTTCCAAGAAGGAATCCCTCTTGCCTTTGAACAGCTCCTGCAGTTTGAGCAACCTGCACATCCAACTTCTTCATATGAGAATTCAGACTCTCAATGTTTCCATTCAGGTCTTGGTACAACGAATCTAGCTTGCCATTGAAGTTCACTGTCATTTTCTGCTGTCCTTCAAGTATCTACTCTAGCATAGCTTCCATCTTAGTGTCTTGTGGAGGTGCATTTTGGTAGGAAGAAGAATCATAATTCCTGCTGTTTTGTTAAGGTTTCTTAACTTCAGTCTTCTGGAACTGTGGCATTGGAGTATAACCAGTTGCATTCTGATTTCCTGGGAAGGTGTTCTTTTGATTGTTGCCATTAAATCCTCTGTTCCACTGCTGATTTCCAAACCTTTGGTTCTGATAACCTCCATTGATGACATTAACATCCTTTTGCTCAAATTCTTCAGAATTTTCTAAAGTCTCCACCTCTGCAGCAAATTGGACTGATTTCTTTCCTGCCAAAAGGCTGTGCATACCGTCCAGCTTAGCCTTGACTTCAGCAATCTGATTTCCATCATCCAAACCAGCTTGTTTCATCCTCTGAAAATCTGCATTCTTGGTGCTGTTGCTGCATGCCAAGTTTTCAATCAATCTGATTGCTTCTTCTGGTCTGTTGGTGTTGAAGTTTCCTGCACTTGCTGCATCCAGCGCCATCTGGTATTTCCAGTCAATGCCTCTGAAGAAGATCCCAAGTAGTTGCACCTAACTGAAACCATGATGAGGACAGTCCCTTTGATAAGACTAGAATCTTATCCAAGTAGCCTTAAAAGCTTCAGTAGGACCTTGTGTAAATGATGCAATTTTCGTCCTCATGTCTTCTGATCTGGCATCATCATAGAAATTATTCAGAAAGGCATTCTTGATGTCCTCCCAAGTATTTAATGAACCAGGCTCTAGTTGCTTCAGCCAATATGCAGACTCTCCTCCAAGAGAGTAAGGGAAAAGCTTACAGAACAGAAAGTCATTGGTAACTCCATTAGCTCTGACACTTGAAGCTAAATCCTCAAACCTCTCAATATGATAGGATGCTCATGAGGTAAGCCATGGAATGGATGCTGGCCAACCAGCTGATAATAGACAGGTTTAAGCTCAAAATCGTTCCTCTGGAAGGCAAGAGGGCGGATTGCAGCTCTGTTGGCATAGAACTGATCAGGTCTGTTGTAATCACCTAGAGTCCTCTGAACAAAACGTCCAGCAGCGTTATCAGCAGCAGCAGGGACTCCAGCGTCTTGTCCCACTTGTTGAACCTGCTGTTCAACAACGACATTCCCATCTTGATGAATTTTCTGCCCATCTTCATTCCTCCTATTTCCCTCTCTGTCAACCAAGTGACCTTCTGCATCATCAACCAATATAAGTGGAGCGACCATTGTAGATTGCTTCTTAGCTTTCCTGATAGTCCTTTCCAACTTAGCTAGCTCGTCAATGCCTAAGGTCAAAAGCTCCTTCTCTTTGTTGCTTCTGGTACTGCGATTAGGCATACACCTGAAACCAGCACAAAGAAAAGAAACTGAAAGTTAGTAAACAAATTAAAACTCAGACAAAATCCTAATACTAAAAATCGATATGCAGCTATTACTCCCCGGCAACGGCGCCAAAAACTTGATAGGGCTCAGGCTTTACCCAAACAAAACAGCTGCAAGTGCACAGCAAAGCAGTCGTGGTATAAGGGGTTATCGAATCCCAAAGGAGTATGTAAACTACACCATCGAATGTAGGTTCAGATTAAGCTAAGAGATAAGTAATGAATGTAATGCAAAATAACTAAAGTAATAAAAGCAAGTGGGCGTTTTATGCTTGTTCTTAAAATTCAGAAAGCTAAAGGCGCTAAGTCGGAACAATTTGCTGGTTGAATCCAAGAGTGTAGAATACATGCAATCAGGAATGAATTGAAACCGTCTTGAACATGAATCGCAAAGATATAACTAATCAATTCTCATTGCAGAAGTTATGTATGTCTAAATCACAGAGTTTCAAATCTCTTTGCAAACCCTAACAATCTAAACATGCAGTAATGATCAGGTTCAATTGTTCACAAAACTCCTAAGCCAAATCTCTTTGCACTAACTTGTTTTGCTCATCTAATACTAGTTCAGGTGATTAATATTTCTCTCACATCTATCAAACAACCTAGGGTTTCGAAATCCAGATGATGTGTCTAAGAAATCGATATGAATGCAAGCACATATGAAGAACCAATGGATTTTCCTAATAGTTTAGCAATTATACAAACTCTTCTTCAAACTTTGAAAAGCCCTAACTTAACTAACAAACTACTCAGACATGGTAATTTGAGAAAACATCATGATTAGAATAGATTGCATAAAAGAAATAAGAAATAGGACGTAAAGGAGTTCAAAATCTGCTCTGAAGGAGTCTGATTTGTCTCTCTAAAAGCTCTGCTACAAATCTCTCTCTAAAGCTCTCAAAAAGAATAAGATACAAGATATCTGCCAAAAGAATGGCTGAAAAACCTAATATACAAGGTAAAACACGATTTGGAGCCTTTATACAAATACTTGAACTTCTGGGCCAAAAATGTAATTTTTTCCCAATCTTTTAGAAACCAGCCACGACCCTTCCCATATGGGTGACGAGCGTCACCAAGGGTGGTGACGATCATCACCAAAACGCATACTTTCTTCTCCGAGCTAGGTACTTTGTGGCTTCAACTTGCAATGCTCCAAAAAGCTTCAATATCTCGATTTATGCTCCAGACATGCTATAACCTGCAAAGACTCTACTAGGACTCTAAAAAGACCAAAAAGACTCAATAAAAATGACTTATATCATGGTTAAAAACCATAAAAACCATGATATATGAACTCCCCCAGACTTAGCTTTTGCTTGCCCTCAAGCAAACATCAGACAAAAAACAGGGTCGAGGTTTGAAAACAAGAAACAGTCAGTTAATCATCAGGAACACCACATTAGTTAGAACTTTTGAACCCACATACCATAGAGTCAACACAAGATCAAATTTTAGTCTAATCATCACAAGCTTAGCAACTCTCTCAAGTCCAATCCAAATCCCTTCAAGAAATCCGAAATCTCTTCTGCTAACTCCTTATTTTTTATCTAAGTGTGATATCTCATCAAGGTTTTATCAACTCAATCACTTACAGATTCTTTTCCCTTCCTAACAACTGAACAAAGCAATCTCAACACAGCTCTCCTATTTTCTCTTCCCTTGATCTTTTCCTTTGGATATTTTCGATTTTTTCACTTCTTTTCTCAAATTTTTTTTACAGTCTAAGATATGGTGCTACTCAATACTTGTGTTCCTTGTGAGGAGACAGGTTCTTGAATGTGTTCATTACTATTGTTCATTGTGAGGATACAGGGTCATGAATGCACTATTCTTTGGACTTAAACTCTTAAAAACTGCATCAGGGAAGATCAAAGAGAGAATGTATCTTAACCTTATTGTCAGTGCTGAAAGAGAGAATCAAGATCAATGAGAATCAAGAGCCAAGATAAGAAGTTTAAAGTTCATTAAGGTGGAGCTAACAGCAAATTTTCTAGATTCTCTAAGAACCTAAACCTTCATTGCTAGATTGATCGACCTATGACTTTCAACTTAGTAAGACTTGTAATCAACTATTGTGGCAATGATTCTTATAAGCAAAACGTCCTATGGTTAGTTCCAAGAAAAACTGACAGTTTCAAAATTTTGATTCTACAAAAACAGGTTTTTGACTTAACTTTAAGACTCTAAAAATCAAACACAAAGCACACAACGTCAGTAACCACCTCCCCCCAGACTTAAACAACACTGTCCCCAGTGTTATTAAGCGAAGAGTTGGTCAAAATGAAGCATGATAACGTGTAAAACCAAGGTGGAAAAGTGGTACCTCGCGAAGGGTCGGGTGACGAGCGTCACCACGACTGATACTTCAGAATCATCAAGTTGGATGCTTAAACGTTGTGTCATCATGTGTTCTCTAACGTAAGACTGTAAGAACACTCAAAACACACATCCAAACATCCAAACGAAGCATAACCCATGGTTCAACAAGTTAACAAGACATCCTCAAAGCAAACTGAATAAACTGACTCTTTTTTTTCCAATTTTTCTCATGTTTTTGGGTTTTTTTAGCTATGTAATAGAAAACTAAACTAAGTATATGAAAAAGAAAACTTACCAGTGGGTTGCTGATATCCATTGTATTTACACCATTTAGGGCTGCATTTAGTACATATTTTGGTCCTCTTTTGCATGTTTTCCCTTAGCTTTTGTCCCATTTTCTTCTCCTCTTATACTTAGGTTGCATTTAGAGTATAATTTGCATTTTCTTTGCATTTTGGATGTTTTTAGGTGCTTTTGGAGCTAAAAGGAGCTTGGAGGAGCTTTGGGGACGATCCAGGATGCTAGCTGGGCAAGAGGGAGCAAGAAGGATCGAAGCAGAAGATCTCTGCAGAAGTTTTCGGTCAGACCACAGAGAGTATCGGTCAAGGGTGACCGATACGGAGCATATCGATCACCAGTATCGGTCAAGTGTGATCGACACAAACACACCGGATGAATTTCAGTTATATGTGTCGATCACTCCAGACCGATAGGGACCTATTTCGGTCACTAAAGATCGACACAACTGACCGATACTGACCCAGCCCGAACCTGTTTTTAATTACATTTATGCCATTACTCTATTGTTTTCTTTTCTAGACTATTAATAGCCTCTTTTCCCAGATTTTCGAGAGGTCATGTCATTTTACTGTTCTTGAGCAATTTCTTTAAGTTTGTAAGACAATTTCTTTGCTTTGTTTAATATAATCAAGTATTTGCTTTAATCTTTCTTTTAATCATGATTAGCATCCTTTCCCTTTGTGATTTGGTGTTAAACATGATTATGAGTGAGTATTTATCTTAGAGTTTCTAAATATGGTAGATTAGAGGGATTTAAGGCTTGATTAAGGCTTGTTAAGTGCTTCAGTTTATGGGTTCCTCTCTATTAATCTGTTATTCATGCTAGATTAGTCTTGATCAAACTTGTCTAAGTTATTAGCTTTCTCTTATGCCCACCAAGTGTTTGATGAAATGCTGATCATGTTTAATAGAGGATTTGCTGGCCTTGGCTCAAGAGATTGACTGTTTGAGGAGCATTTTGACTTGAATAGAGTTGTTTAATCATGCTTGCTTGATGTTTTAGCACTAATGAGAGTTAGTTCTTGTTAGAATGTTTAGCAAAGGGTTATTTGCCAAGAGACTGGATCTAACTAGCTTAATTGTTAACTCTATGTCTAGGAATCACCATTGCTTGCCTACTTGCTTGATCAATGTAGTTTGAAACAGCCTTAGTTAATGTCTGAAATTCCCCAAAGTCAATAACCATATCTAGGAACTTGCCTTTCTCTTATTTGAATTTCGGATTTGCTCTGTTTTGCTCTGTTTTACTCTGCTTTTTTGCTTAGAACTGCTTAGTTTGCTTTTGCTTTCACTTTGTTTGCTGCTTGCTTCACTTAGGTTGCTAGAACTGTTGCTTAGGCAACAAAACCAATTCTCTGCTTGCTTGACTTAGAGGCTTTACTCTCAACTCTTCTGTTTTCAACTCTTCCCATTGGATTGACATAAAACCCTTACTACAACTGACTAGTGCAAGGGTGATTGGGACAAGAACCTCACAAAATCTTGGACCAATTTGGCGCCGTTTCCAATTGGGAATCAATTTGAATCATTAGAGTTTGTAGAATCTTTAAGTTCATGCTTTTACTTTTCTTTGGTTACTAATTCTCTTTGACTCTCACTTTTGTCTTTCAGGTATTTGAACTTGAGATCTAGAGGTTCAAGCAATCTTGTGGATATCATAGACAACATCAATCTGCTGGATAGAGGATGGATAGCAAGGAGACAGCAAGAAAGGCAGCAACACTTGCAAAGACTTGGTATGAACAATCAGGATCAAGTCATGGATGACATTAGATTTCAGGGTCCTCCCGGAGTTGCAGGCGCTCAGGGTATACAAGGACATCAAGGTGTTCAAGGGTTACAGGGTGAGCAAGGACTAAGAGGCGCTGCACAAGCTCCAAGAGCAGCTAGACCTATTGGCGCTGGTGATGCACCAAATGCCTACAACAACAGGACAGGCATCATTCCACCAGCTGTCCAAAACAACAACTTCGAAATCAAGTCTGGATTGATTTCAATGGTTCAGAGCAGCAAATTCCATGGGTTACCACTTGAAGACCCTCTAGATCATCTGGACAATTTTGACAGGCTGTGCTCCCTCACAAAGATAAATAGAGTAAGTGAAGATGGCTTCAAGCTCAGACTGTTTCCCTTTTCCCTAGGAGACAAAGCACATCAGTGGGAGAAAAACTTTCCCCAAGGAAGTATCACCAGCTGGGATGAATGCAAGAAAGCCTTTCTAGCAAAGTTTTTCTCCACTTCCAGAACTGCTAGGATAAGGAATGAGATCTCAGGATTTGCACAGAAGAACAATAAAAGCTTTGGAGAAGCTTGGGAGAGATTCAAGGGTCACACATTGCAATGCCCCCATCATGGCTTCTCACAAGCCTCTTTGCTATCCACTCTCTACAGAGGAGCCTTGCCTAAGATCAGAATGCTCCTGGACACAGCCTCCAATGGGAACTTCCTGTCAAAAGATGTAGATGAAGGTTTGGAGTTAGTACAGAACTTGGCTCAGTCTGATGGAAACTACAATGAAGAATTTGACAGAGCACCAAGGAATGCAAATGATGAGTTAGAGTCTAGCAAGAAAGAAATCAAGTCTCTACATGAGAAGCTGGACTTGTTGCTAAGGGAGAAGAAAGAGGTTCACTTTGTGGGAGACATGGTTCAACTTGATGATCAGGAGCAATGCCAAGTTGAGGAGATGAACTATTTGGGAAATCAAGGTGGCTACAACAACTATGGGAACTACAGATCCAATCCCAACATGTCATACAGGAGCAACAATGTTGCCAACCCACAAGATCAGGTTTACCCTCAACAGCAACGGCAAGCTGCCGCAAGACATTTTGTTCTCTACAACAATCAAGATTTCCAGCAGAGGAATAACAACTATCAGCCAAGAGCGCCCTACAACCCTCCAGGATTTAATGCCCAAGCACAAGGACAAGCTTCCTCTAGCTCTCAAGACACTGACCTCAAGACCCTCATGCAGCAAATGATCAACACTCAAGTCACTACAACCTTGGAAATGAACAAGAAGTTTGCAGAGGTCCATAACAAAATTGATTCAGTGCATGTAGAGCTTACCAACAAGTTTGATGGGTTGGCTGCAAGAGTCAAAACACTAGAGAAAAACAAAGGAATAGCTGGTCCCAAGCCACAAGGACAGTTTCCTGGAAAACCAGAAGCAAACCCAAAGGAGTTCTGCAGTGCTATTGTGCTAGAAGAAGGAAGCTTCTCTGCTGTAGAGGAGGCTATCATTGAAGAGTTCCTCTACTTGTTCACTGAGGACACTGAACCTCTAAGTGGGGGGGAAGAGTTCTTGGAAATTAAAAATGACCAAGGAGCTGTAGAAGAAGGACCGTTTGGAGATAGGGAAAACTCAGATGATGAAGAGTGGTGGGCGCCACATGAAGTTGTTGACAACACAAAAGACTACTTAATGGAAACTGCTGATGATAAGGAGAAACCTCAAAAAGCTGCTCTTCCTGTCTATCAACCAACCATCCCTTTTCCAGGAAGGTTCAAGAAACAGCTAGTTCAGAAGTATGAAACTCTCTATGCTGCTCAGATGGAATTGAGGGGTTTGAATGGCCAAAAAAAACTTGAGAAGCTAAGGGTGAAGACTGGAACACCTGAGGTTAAGGAGCTCACTATAAAAAAACTTGGAGATCCATGCTGTTTAACTCTCCCATGTGAACTTAAGGGGCAGACTTTCAAGAGCTGTCTTTGTGACCTTGGAGCAAGTATCAATCTTCTCCCATCCTCTACTGCTAAAGCTCTTGGCAACACTCAACTTCAGGAAAGTAATGTATCCCTTACTATAGCTGATGGGACAGTGAAGAAACCACTTGGGAGTCTTAAGGATGTGCCAATGATGATAGAAGGAGTGACCATTCCCACTGATTTCCTGGTGCTTGATGTGGAAGGGCATATAAAGAATGCTATCATACTAGGAAGACCTTTCTTGGCCTCAGCTGGAGCAGTGTTTGATGCTAAGGAATGGACTATTGAGCTGAAGCTGACCAAGAAGAAAGTTCTAAGGTTTTACTCCAAGGGAAATAATCTGGAGAATGAGCAAGCCTTCTCAATGGAGATGAAGAAGCTGAAGCAACTTGGAAGGAACTAGCCAGAGTTTGAAGGCTACCAAGGAGAGAGTTTTGATGGCTGCTGCTTGGCCAAGTTGTTTGATGACACCACTGAAAAGGAGATCCTTGAAGTGGTTGGTTACAAGAATCTGAATGAAATCAAGTTGGATACTAACAAAGGGGAGCTAGTTTTGCAACCAAGGGTCTCTAAGAAGGGAGAGTTCATCTTCAAGCTTCAGCAAGAGGGGAAGACTATGCCTTTTGCCAAGATAAAGATGAATGGGGTTTCTGCTAGAGTCCAAAGGAGCAAGCCACCACCAAGGAGTTCGATGACTCCTTCTCCTCACCTCAACTAAAGAGGTAATCAAAGTCAAGCTTAGTGACTTTAAACAAGCACACTTGGGAGGTAGTCCCATGGTATCCTTTTGTATATATTATGCTTTCTAGTTGATCTTTTATGCTTTGTTTAGTGTATAGAAACAGGATTTCGAACTGGGGTTTGAGAAAGTCTGATGGGGACAAAGAAAAGTTGTATTCTGGCTGATATCGGTCATGACAGCCCGATACACAGATTTTCGGTCATCAGTATCGATCATGATTGACCGATATCAGTGGAGCCAGTCTATACCAGTCAACATATCGGTCACTTGTGACCGATATGGAAAGAAGTTTTGAAAGCAGGAGAAATTTCGGTCATACATATCGATCATACTTGATCGACACAAACACACCATATGATTTTCGGTACAGAGTATCGATCACTGGTGATCGATGAGATTATTGGAATCATATCGGTCACCAGTATCGATCACTCAAGATCAACACAATCATGCCAGATGTATTTCGGTCAAGTGTGTCGATCATTGATGACCGATACTAATCCCAGGAAGCATGTCAGTCTCCAGTGTCAATCACTCCTGACCAAAAATGCAATTTCGGT
Source organism: Thlaspi arvense (assembly GCA_911865555.2). NCBI lineage: Eukaryota > Viridiplantae > Streptophyta > Magnoliopsida > Brassicales > Brassicaceae > Thlaspi > Thlaspi arvense. The sequence goes on along the minus strand of OU466863.1, from coordinate 23,397,702 downwards.
CAGTAATATCGGTCATGAGTGACCGAAACTCTATCCGAGGTAAGTGTCTCAACTTTCTAAAATTTTTACCTCCTTTGGTTTGGAGCCAAAGGAGTTTGGATTTTTAAATGGGATTCCATCTGACCTCTTTCCTAGCTTCTGAACACTTTTGTTTTTGTCCCCCACACTTTTGATTCCTTATGTTCCCTCACCAACCTTTGATTCCTTTGGTTTCCTCTCTTTTCTCTCTATTTAAGCAACAACTTTCTTCACTTCTCTTCACACTCAAACTCACTCTTCTTCTTACCTAAAGCTCGAAACAACTAGTTCCTTTTCTCTTTTATTGCTTTCTTTAAGTGTTCAGAAGCTCACTAAAGGTTTGCTTCCTAAACTATCTCTCTTTGCTCTTACTCTTAGCTTATGTTAAAAATCGCTTAGTAAGAAGTTTTTGGGAGCAAGCAGTGTTTAGTTTTGATTGTTGTGCTATGGTTCTGCAATTTGGATTTGTTTTGAAATATCAAGCTAGATGTTGAAGTTCTGATTAATATCTATTTACCTCATTACTTGTTCATCTTCATCCTTTTGCAAGATCATCATCTCTTTTGCCTAAGAACCATTTTGCTAGAATGTCATGCATAACTGTTTACCAAATGTGCATTATAGTTTATTTAGTTGCTAGCTTTTGATCTCTTCTTGCCTTGAATAAGTTTAAGCTTGTTGTTAGGACTTGTTAGACTTTTCTTAGCTTAAGAGTTTCTCCATTTAAAGCTTTCAGCTATTTGGTTCTTCAGCTTTTATTCTTTCACTTACCTTGTTTTCAAGCTTTGCTTTTGAAGGTACCATGGGAAGAACAAACATAGCTGCTGGGAAAAAGGAAAAAGCACCTCAGGAAGCACCAACATCTCCAACAGTAAGGCAAGAAAAAGGAAAGGGCAAAGCTGCTGAGACTTCATCCAAAGCCGCTGGAAAGAGGCCAGCTAAGGATAAAAGCGCCAAGCAGAGAGGCAAGGGAAAAGCTGTTGAGGAAGAAGTTCCACCAATGAAGTACAATGCTAGGGAACTCATGGAGGGATTCAGTAGATGCACCTTCAAGCCAACAAGATACCCATGCCCCTCCACACTGAAGGAGCTGGGAATCTATGAAGACTGCATTTGTACCTTTGAACAGATGGGGCTTAAAGAGCTACTACAGCCTCTCCTATCCTATGAGCGCTTCACTCATCAATTCCTCTCCACCCTCAAGGTGGTTTATTATGAGAAGAGTGAGATCCCTGACCATGATAGATGGATTTCTTTCAAGCTTGGAAAATAGAAGTTCAAAATCACATTCCAAGAACTCTCTAGGGCGCTGGGGCTAAGCACCTACTTTCAAAGAGGGAAAAAGTTCTTAATCCATGAATCACAGTACACAAGGTTTTGGGAGGCAAATAGAGTATGGGAATTCAAAGCTGGGGCTACAAGGAACCAACACTTGAAGCATCCTGCAGTTAGATATGCACACAAAGTGCTTACAAACACATTTTTTGCAAGGAAAGAAACCTCACACCTAACTTGCAAGGAAAGTGACTTCCTCTACAATGGATTGCACTCAGGTCCAGACACCAGAAGATATGCAGTGGAAGTTCCTCCGCCAAGCAAGCTCCCATGCCTTGTAAGACTGTTGATGGAGCAGCTTCAAACATACCAGAGCTGGATTGTCAACAAGGGAAGAAGGGAGAAGAACCCACAACTGCACATTGGAGGAGTTGTGACAGCAATTCTATTAGATTGTGATGTGAACCTTGAGGAGCATGCTGAAGATGCTCTAGCTCCTGTCCGGATAGATATGGAGTATCTGAAGAGAAGTCATTTTCTTGAGAAGAGTGTCCAGGGCAAGTATGTTTATCAATTCCTCAACAATCACTTGGAGCATGTGAGAGTCCTTCTCCCAAACCCAAGGATAACCTCCTTCACCACAAAAACAAACATCAACTTCAACTTGAGTGAGGAGGACCCCAGATCGTGTTTAGCTTCTATTTATTAGGCCCAGAAGTTTTCTTTATTTACATGAAGACCCCATATCGTGTTTAGCTTCTATTTATTAGGTTTTTCAGCCATTGTTGGCAATAATCTTAGTTTTTGAGAATTCAGAGAGCTTAGAGAGAGATTTATTCAGAGCTTTTTGGGGAGACAAATCCTGTACTCTTTTGAGAAGATTTTGAACCCCCTTTATTTCTTACTCTTTCTCTTTCTCTTAATGCAATTTTATTCAGTTATGTTTTGTGATCTCATAATCATGTCTGAGTAATCTGCTAGTTAAGTTAGGGTTTTTCAAAGGTTGATGAAAAGAGTGTAGAATCGCTATCTGTTAGGAATATCTTATGGTTTTTCATCTCTGCTTGCTTTAAAATCGAATTTCTGAGACAGATCATCTAGGAATCCAAAAATTATAGGTTTTTAAATATATGTGAGAGCATTATTCATAACCTGAACTAGTATTTGATGAGCAAAGCAACTTAGTGCAAAGAGATTTGGCTTAGGAGTTTTGTAAACAATTGAATCTGATCATTCCTGCATGCTTAGGTTGTTAGGGTTTGCAAAGAGATTTGAAACTCTGTGATTTAGGCATAGATAACTTTTACAATGAGAATTGATTAGTTATGCATTAGAGATTCATGTTTAAAACGGTTCTTAATCATTCCTGATTTCCTGCATCATATATTCTTGGATTCAAACCTGTGAATTACCCTGATTTAGCGCTTTTAGTCTTCTTGAACTTAGATCATATCACACAATCGTCTGCTTACTTTTATTCATTCATTCGCATTAAATACATCATATTTTGCTTAGCTTAATCCGAATCTACATTCGATAGTGTAGTCTGCATTACTCTCTTGGGATTTCGATACCCCTTGTACTACAACTGCTTTTGCTGTGCACTTGCAGTAGTTTTATTTGGGTAAAACCTGAGCCCTATCAAGTTTTTGGCGCCGTTGCCGGGGAGTAATAGCTGCCTATCGATTTTTAGTATTAGGATTTTGTCTAAGTTTTTATTTGTTTACTGATTTTCAGCTACTTTTCTTTGTTCCTGTTTCAGGTGTATGCCTAATCGCAGAACCAGAAGCAACAAAGAGAAGGAGCTTGTGACTTTGAGCATCGACGAGCTTGCTAGGTTGGAGAGAACTAACAGGAAAGCTAAGAAGCAATCTACAATGGTCGCTCCACTTATCTTGGTTGAAGATGCAGAAGGTCACTTGGTTAACAGGGAAGGAAATAGGAGGAACGAAGAGGGGCAGAGAATTGATCAATAGGGGATTGTCATTGTTGAACAGCAGGTTCAGCAAGTGGCTGAGAACGTGGGAGTCCCTGCTGCTGTCAATAACGCTGCTGGGCGTTTTGTTCAGAGGACTCTAGGCGACTACAACAGACCTGATCAGTTCTATGCCAACATAGCTGCAATCCGACCTCCTGCCTTCCAGAGGAACGATTTTGAGGTCAAACCTGTATACTATCAGCTGGTTGGTCAGCATCCCTTCCATGGTTTACCTCATGAGCATCCTATGGATCACATAGAGAGATTTGAGGACTTGGCTTCCAGTGTCAAAGCTAATGGGGTTAGCAATGACTTTCTGTTCTGCAAGCTGTTTCCTTACTCTCTTGAAGGAGAAGCTGCATATTGGCTGAAGCAACTGGAGCCTGCTTCATTAACTACTTGGGAGGACACCAAGAATGCCTTTCTGAATAATTTCTATGATGATGCCAGATCAGAAGACATGAGGACGAAAATTGCATCATTTACACAAGGCCCTACTGAAGCTTTCAAGGCCTCTTGGATCAGGTTCAAGTCTTATCAAAGGGACTGTCCTCATCATGGTTTCAGTCAGGTGCAATTACTTGGGATCTTCTTCAGAGGGATTGACTAGAAATATCAGATGGCGCTGGATGCAGCAAGTGCAGGGAACTTCAACACCAATAGACCAGAAGAGGCGATAAGACTGATTGAGAACTTGGTCTGCAGCAACAGCACTAAAAACGCAGACTTTCAGAGAATGAAACAAGCTGGTGTAGCTGATGGAAATCAGATTGCTGAAGTTAAGGCCAAGTTGGATGATATGCACAGCCTTTTGGTAGGGAAGAAGTCAGTTCACTTTGCTGCAGAAGTGGAAACTTTCGAAGCTCCAGAGGAAGTTGAGCAGGAGGATGTAAATTTCATCAATTCTGGTGGTTTTCAGGGACAAAGGTATGGGAATCAGCAGTGGAACAGAGGATACAGCAACAACAATCAGAAAAACACCCTTACAGGAGGACAGAGCACGCCTGGTTTCACTCCTAGACCCCCATTCCAGAAGACAGAATATCAGAAACCATTCCAGAACAGCGGAAATTACAGAAACTTTGGTTCTACTTCCTATCAACCAGCACCTCCACAAGAGAACAAAATGGAAGCAATGTTAGAACAGATCTTGGAAGGAAAGCAGAAGCTTACTGTGAATTTCAATGGCAAGATAGATTCGCTCTATCAGGACTTGAATGGAAAAATTGAGAGTCTGAATTCTCATATGAAGAAGCTTGATGTTCAAGTTGCCCAAACTGTAGGAGCTGTTCAGAGGCAAGAAGGATTTCTTCCAGGAAGAACTGATGCTAATCCCAAACACCATGTGAATGCCATCACATTGAGGAGTGGAAAGAACCTGCAACCAGTGTTGCAGAAGGATTTAACCTCAAGGAATTTCGTGGGTATGGAAGAGTATGAAGATGAAGAAAATTTTGCTGAAGAACCTTTGGTGACACTCGTCACCAATAATGGGTGTCGCTCGTCACCCATCGAGCACAACCTCGACCCCGACTCTTCACATATTGGTGACGACTGTCACCAAGGGGGTGACTCTCGTCACCCATATCCAGTAATCGACCCCGACTCGTCCAAAGTGAGTGACGCTCGCCACCAATCCAGTGACGCTTGTCACCAGCCACCACATGCTTCAGTTTCGCCTAAGACTTCAGATAATGCTAAGGAGACCGTGTATAAACCCAAGATACCCTATCCTAAGCATCCTAAGAAGTCTAAGCAAGAGCTTGAAGATGCAAGATGTAAGGCTATCATGGACAAGTTGGTAATAGAGATCCCATTGATTGATGCCGTAAGGATCACTCCTGTTATAAGGAGGTATGTGAAGAGAATGGTGACCAATAACTTGAGCCTTGAGGTTGGAGCTATGATGATCAACGAGCAGGTCAGTGCAGTGATTCAGAACAGAGTTCCAGAGAAGCTTTCAGACCCAGGAAGCTTTGTTTTAGACTGCACCATCTTCAATGACAAGTTTGAGAGGTCATTGTGTGATCTTGGTTCTAGTGTGAACCTCATGCCTCATTCTGTTGCCAAGAGTTTGGGGATGACCGATTTTAAGGCCACAAAGATATCTCTTGTCCTAGCTGATAGATCAGTTAGAGTCCCTGAAGGAGTGATAGAGGATGTTCCTATCAAAATAGGAGATTGTATGATCTCTACTGATTTTGTGGTTCTAGAGTATGGAGAAGAGCCCAAAGACCCCTTGATTCTTGGCAGACCCTTCTTAGCCACTGCAGGAGCTATTATTGACGTCAGGAAGGGTAGAATAGAGCTGAATATTAGCGATTTAGTGATGAAATTCGAAATGGACAAGCTGATGAAGAGGCCAACCATAGATGGACAGATTTTTTATGTTGATGTTCTCACAAACATTGCTGATCAGATCTTCCATGAGATGAGTTCAGAGGATCCCTTGGAAAGGGCGTTGACCACTTCTACAGCTGAGTATGAGCATTTAGATGTTGCTGCAACAGGCTACACAAAGATGATGGATGCTACTGCACAAGTGATGCAACTGGTTGCACAGGATGAGCTTGTCTCCACATCTGTGAAAGCCGCCACAATGGGTGATTGGTCTGCAGCAAAAGCACCAAAAGTTGAGCTTAAACAGCTCCCTGCAGGGCTAAGGTACGCATTTCTGGGAGAAAACTCCACCTATCCTGTTATTGTTAATGCTTCATTGAACAATGCAGAGCTCACCCTTTTGCTAAGTAAGCTGCGAAAATTTCGCAAAGCTCTTAGCTATTCTCTTGATGACATTTCAGGTATCTCCCCAGACTTGTGCATGCATAGAATACACTTGGAGGATGAGTCGAAATCATCAGTTGAGCACCAGAGGAGGCTGAATCCAAATTTGCAGGATGTGGTCAAGAAAGAGATCATGAAGTTGTTGCAGGCTGGTATCATCTATCCTATATCAGACAGTGCTTGGGTGAGTCCAGTGCACGTGGTGCCTAAGAAAGGAGGTGTCACAGTGGTAAAGAATGACAAGGATGAGCTGATTCCAACCAGGACTGTGACGGGACACATGATGTGTATAGACTACAGGAAACTGAATGCAGCAACAAGGAAGGATCATTTTCCTCTACCTTTCATCGATAAAATGCTAGAGAGGCTGGCGAATCACAAGTATTACTGCTTCCTTGATGGGTATTCAGGCTTCTTTCAGATCCTCATCCATCCAGATGATCAGGAGAAGACCACTTTTACCTGTCCCTATGGCACTTTTGCATATCGCAGAATGCCTTTTGGGCTGTGTAATGCTCCTGCGACCTTCCAGAGATGCATGATGTCGATTTTCACAGACATGATAGAGGAGTTTATGGAGGTGTTCATGGATAACTTCTCTGTTTATGGGTCCTCTTTCAAGAACTGTTTGGATAATCTGTGTGCAGTTCTGCAAAGATGTGAAGAGAAGCACTTGGTTTTAAACTGGGAGAAGTGTCATTTTATGGCGCAAGATGGTATTGTACTTGGCCACAGAGTCTCAGGAGACGGTATAGAGGTAGATAGGGCGAAAATTGAGGTGATGACAAGTCTACAAGCACCTGATTCAGTCAAAGCAGTGAGGAGTTTTCTGGGTCATGCATGCTTCTACAGAAGATTCATCAAGGATTTTAGCAATATAGCACGCCCACTTACTGCTCTCCTCTGCAAGGATGTGAAGTTTGAGTTCACAGAAGAGTGCCAATCTGCTTTTAAACAGATCAAACAGGCTTTGGTTACAGCCCCTGTTGTGCAGCCTCCAGATTGGAACTTACCTTTTGAGGTAATGTGTGATGCCAACGATTTTGCAGTTGGAGCAGTGCTGGGACAGAGGAAAGACAAGAAACTCCACGCCATCTACTATGCAAGTAGGACTTTGGATGATGCTCAGAAGAATTATGCAACAACTGAGAAGGAATTGTTAGCTGTTGTGTTTGCTTTTGAGAAGTTCAGGCAGTATCTTGTTGGCTCCAAGGTCGTGGTTCATACTGACCATTCAGCACTGAAGTACCTAATGCAGAAGAAAGATGCAAAACCAAGGCTGTTAAGATGGATCCTGCTTCTTCAGGAATTTGATATTGAAGTGAAGGAAAAGAAAGGGGTTGAGAATGGAGTTGCTGACCATTTATCCAAGATTCAGGTCGAAGACAGTGTTCCAATCAACGACTTCTTGCCTGAAGAGAATGTTTACTTAGTGGAAACCAGAGAACAGGAAGAAAGTATTGAAAACCTGCAATTTTCACAAAACTGCAGGGGAGTGACGAGCGACACCAGGAGGGTGACGCTCGTCACCAACCGAGAACAGTCGCGACCAAAGTATACGAGAGAGGTGACGCTCGTCACCAACATTGGTGACGCTCGTCACCAATCTCAACACTTATCTGCGATTTGTGCAAGCTTGGGGAAGGCTTTTGAAGAGCCTGTTTATGCTTTACATGATCCAAAGAGACCCTGGTATGCTGATATTGCAAATTATCTTGCTGCAGAGGATGAACCACATGATTTTAAAGGCTATGCTAAGAAGAAGTTCTTGAGAGAACTTAGGAGATTCTATTGGGATGAGCCATACCTCTACAAGCATTGTGCTGATGGTATTTACAGAAGATGCTTAGCAGAAGAAGAAGTTCAGGACGTGCTCTTTCACTTTCATGGATCAGACTATGCTGGACACTTTGCTACATTCAAGACTGTCTCTAAGGTTTTTCAGGCTGGATTTTGGTGGCCTACTATGTTCAGAGACGCCCAAGCCTTTATCACAAGCTGTGATACTTGTCAGAGAAGAGGAAAAATCAGCAGGAGACATGAGATGCCACAGAACTTCATTCTGGAAGTTGAAGTTTTCGATTGTTGGGGTATTGACTTCATGGGACCTTTTCCCTCTTCTTATGGGAATAGATACATTCTGGTTGCTGTTGATTATGTATCTAAGTGGGTAGAGGCGTTGGCTACTCCTACTAATGATGCTGCAGTGGTTTTGAAGCTGTTTAAGACCATTATCTTCCCCAGATTTGGTGTCCCGCGAATTGTCATAAGTGATGGTGGTTCTCACTTTGTCAACAAGGTTTTTGACAAGCTGTTAAAGAAGTATGGTGTACAGCACAGAGTGGCCACGCCCTATCACCCCCAAACAAGTGGACAGGTTGAGGTTTCCAACAGGCAGATCAAGCAGATTCTGGAAAAGACAGTTGGGAAGACAAGGAAAGATTGGTCTGCAAAGCTGGATGATGCATTATGGGCCTACAGGACTGCATACAAAACGCCACTTGGGACTATTCCATTCCACCTTCTCTATGGCAAGGCGTGCCATCTACCAGTGGAGCTGGAGTTCAAAGCAGAATGGGCCATCAAGAAGCTGAATTTCGATCTGAAACCTGCTGCAGAAAGGCGTTTGGTTCAGCTCAATGAACTGGATGAGATCAGATATCTAGCCTATGAAAACTCCAAGTTATACAAGGAGAAGACAAAGGCATATCATGATAAGAAGATCATCTCCAGGCATTTCGAGCCCAATGACCAGGTATTGCTCTACAACTCTCGCTAACAGCTTTTTCCTGGTAAATTGCGCTCTCGATGGTCAGGTCCTTTCACTGTCAAAGAAGCTCGCCCACATGGTGCAATTGTCCTGATTAACTCCAAAGGAGAGGAGTTCACTGTCAATGGACAAAGGGTGAAACATTACTGGGCACAAGCAGAGATTCCAGCAGGACACATTGTGTCTCTGGATCAGGCACCAGCTGTCTAAACAGCCAGCCAAAGTCAAGCTAATGACTTTAAAAAAGCGCTTAGTGGGAGGCAACCCACTGGTAAGTTGTAGATATAATACTTAGTTATTATTTTCGTGCTTAGGATTAGTAATTAAAATTTATTCAGAGAAAAAAAAAAAAAGTGGTGACGATCATCACCCTTATGGTGACGCTCGTCACCCGTCAGGATCGAACACGGGTATTAACGCTTCTCTCTTCTTCTTCGTCGAACACACCTGTTTTTAAAAAACCGAACACTTAGCAAAGTAGAGAATTTCATAACTTCTGATTTTCTTAACCAAATTGAGTGATTCAAGAGTCTAATCCGTGTGGATTTTGCTCCTCTTTCTGAATATCCACTCAGTTTTTACGATCTGCAAGATGCCTCGACAGGAGAAACGACCAAGACAAAGCTCGTCTTCCAGCACTGCAACAGGGTCTACAGATTCCTTCAGTCAGCACCCGGTTTGCAGGCCCCCATGGCCCAAACGCGAGGATCGGAAAATAGCCTCAGGAGTGGCTTGGGCAGGGACTCCGAAGTAAGAAGTGTCCCGGGATACCTGTGTATTCCGTGATATTCAGGAGGAGTGGGATGAGTATGACACGCTGTTCTACAATGCGTGGCTGGGAGTTAAGATTATCCCCACTCGGTTCGCGGATCCTGCAGTTCTGCAGAAGATGGGGATCTTTGAGGAGGTTGTTCAGATTCTGGAGCGCATTGGGATGGGGACTATGCCATTCCAGCAGTACGATCTGTACCCAGATTTGGTCCACCAGTTTCTCTCTACAGTTCGCGTCTACTACGCGAATGAGCTGGCGAAGCGTGCGCAGGAAGGCACTATGACATTTCTGATCCGAGGAGTTCGATACCGGATCAGTCTGATGGAGCTTTGTGGGATCTATGGCTTCTCTGACCATCCCACAGGCGTTCTCCTTCCCTCTCAGTGGACCCATATGAGGACATTCTGGTCCAAGTTCGGGAATGGAGTCTATGATAGCAAGACCAGCACGCAGACAGAGGTTAGACATCCGGTTTTGAGGTACATTCTGCGCCTCTTTGGTCATACCATTCTGTGCAAGTCTGCGCCCAGCAAGACTCGAGTTAGTGAGCTGCTTCTCCTCTACTACGGACTTTATGAGATGCTGGATGATTCGATACCTGTTGATAGTATGGTTCACGCCAACTTGGGTGCTGTTTTCGCTGAGCATCTGGTCTCCTTGAAGACCAAGCCATTCACCAGTCCAGGGGAGAAGACTGAGAGTGTGGGCAGCTTGTTGACACCGATCTTCCATCATTTCCAGATCGATGTTACTCCTTGCAGTCATCGCAGTGACAGATCACTTATGGATGACCAGTATCTGCGCCATGTCACTTGGATGAAGATTGGAGTTGTCTGGACGTTCACTACCACTTTTGGAGAGTATGTTGGCATTAAGTTGCCACAGAGAGTCCTCACTACTATTCAGGGAGATCCACGCCAGCTATTCTTCATGCCAGCACAGACTTTTCTGCGCCCCTTGACTCTGCGCCCTGCTAGAGCTGCTACAGCTGGCCCCTCTGCTTCTACTGCTGCTGCTGCTGATGCTGGACCTTCTACACGCCAGAGTGGTTCTTCTGCTGCTTTCAGGCGTCCTCCACGACCACAGACACCCATGGATATGGCTGCTTTTCAGGAGTATGTCATTGATAGCTTTGAGGGACTATGGGATGCTGTTGCTACACTTAGCAACTGTGGTTGTGTCCGCCCTCACTACACCACTGAGCCTTGCGAGGATGAGGATTGAGGCTTCAGTATCTGGTTACTTGTTCCTTTTTCCCTTTTATTTTTTTTTCTTTCTCTTGAGTCATTTTTATGTTTACTTTGAGTCAGTTGTCAGTTTCTTTGATGATGTTTTGTGAGATTGTTGAACTAGGTTATTTTTGCTATGTTTAGATGTTGTTAATTATGTGTTTGAATGCTCAAAAAGTCTAACTTTCGAGTACACATGCAAACACTTCGTTAATTAACATCTGACATAAGATTTGGGCAATACAGGTCGTGGTGACGCTCGTCACCAGACTGGTGACGCTCGTCACCCGACCCCACGCGAGGTAACACTTTTCTGACTTGGTTTTTCGACTTCTCATTCATTTTTCTGACCAACTCTTGGCTTAATAACACTGGGGACAGTGTTGTTCAAGTCTGGGGGAGGTGGTTACTGACGTTGTGTGCTTTGTGTCATGTTTATAGAGTCTTAAAGTTGAGTCAAAAAACCTGTTTTTCTAGAGTCAAAATTTTTGAAACTGTTAGTTTTTCTTGGAACTAGCCATAGGACGTTTTTGCTGATAAGAACCATTGCCACAGTAGTTGATTACAAGTCTTACTAAGTTGAAAGTCATAAGTAGATCAGTCTAGCAATGAAGGTTTAGGTTCTTAGAGAATCTGGAAAATTTACTGTTAGCTCCACCTTAATGAACTTTAAACTTCTTGTCTTGGTGATTGATTCTTATTGATCTTGATTCTCTCTTTAAGCACTGACAATAAGGTTAAGATACAGTCTCTCTTTGATTTTCCCTGTTGTAGTTTAAAAAAAAGATTAAGTTCAAAGAATGGTGCATTCATGACCCTGTCTCCTCACAAGGAAAAACAGTAGTGAACACACTCAAGAACCTGTCTCCTCACAAGGAACACAAGTATTGAGTAGCACCATTTCTTAGACTGAAAAAGTTGAGAAAAAGAAGTGAAAAATCGAAAATATCCTAAGGAAAAAGATTAAGGGAAGAGAAAATAGGAGAGCTGTGTTGATATCTATTTGTTAAGTTGTTAGGAAGAGAAAAGAATATGTAAAGTGATTGAGATGATAGAGCCTTGATGAGATTTCACACTTAGATAAAAATAAGGAGTTAACAGTAGAAATTTCGGATTTCTTGAAGGGGTTTGGACTGGATTTGAAAGATTTGCTAAGCTTGTGATAATTAGACTGAAATTTGACCTTGTGTTGACTATGTGGCATATGGATTCGAAAGCTCTAACTAGTGTGGTGTTCCCGATGACTGACTGGCTGTTTCTTGTTTTCAAACCTCGACCTTATTCTTTTTCTAATGTTTGCTTGAGGGCAAGCAAAAGCTAAGTCTGGGGGAGTTGATATATCATGGTTTTTATGGTTTTTAACCATGATATAAGTCCTTTTTATTGAGTCTTTTTGGTCTTTTTAGAGTCCTAGAAGAGTCTTTGCAGGTTATAGCATGTCTGGAGCATAATTGGAGATTTTGGAACCTTTTGGAGCATTCTGAATGGAAGCCACGAAGTACCAAGCTCGAAGCAGAAAAGTATCGCATATGGTGACGCTCGTCACCACCTTTGGTGACGCTCGTCACCCATTAAGGAAGGATTTGCAGAATTGGCCCAGAAGTTTCCTTTATTTACATGAAGACTCCAGATCGTGTTTAGCTTCTATTTATTAGGTTTTTCAGCCATTGTTGGCAATAATCTTAGTTTTTGAGAATTCAGAGAGCTTAGAGAGAGATTTATTCAGAGCTTTTTGGGGAGACAAATCCTGTACTCTTTTGAAAAGATTTCGAACCCCCTTTATTTCTTACTCTTTCTCTTTCTCTTAATGCAATTTTATTCAGTTATGTTTTGTGATCTCATAATCATGTCTGAGTAATCTGCTAGTTAAGTTAGGGTTTTTCAAAGGTTGATGAAAAGAGTGTAGAATCGCTATCTGTTAGGAATATCTTATGGTTTTTCATATCTGCTTGCTTTAAAATCGAATTTCTGAGACACATCATCTAGGAATCCGAAAATTATAGGTTGTTAAACATATGTGAGAGCATTATTCATAACCTGAACTAGTATTTGATGAGCAAAGCAACTTAGTGCAAAGAGATTTGGCTTAGGAGTTTTGTAAACAATTGAATCTGATCATTCCTGCATGCTTAGGTTGTTAGGGTTTGCAAAGAGATTTGAAACTCTGTGATTTAGGCATAGATAACTTTTACAATGAGAATTGATTAGTTATGCATTAGAGATTCATGTTTAAAACGGTTCTTAATCATTCCTGATTTCCTGCATCATACATTCTTGGATTCAAACCTGCGAATTACCCTGACTTAGCGCTTTTAGTCTTCTTGAACTTAGATCATATCACACAATCGTCTGCTTACTTTTATTCATTCATTCGCATTAAATACATCATATTTTGCTTAGCTTAATCCGAATCTACATTCGATAGTGTAGTCTGCATTACTCTCTTGGGATTTCGATATCCCTTGTACTACAACTGCTTTTGCTGTGCACTTGCAGTAGTTTTATTTGGGTAAAACCTGAGCCTTATCAAAGAGCTCTACACAAGCAGTCCTATTCCTACAGTAGAAGAAGAAGAAGACAGTGAAGAAGAAGAGGAGCACACTGAAGAGATCAGAGAAGAAGAACAATGGAATGCTACTGCTGGCGCTGAAGGCCAAGGAAGAACCCATGAAGAAGATGAGCTTGAAGAAGAAGAAGTGTTGAACTACAGCTCAAGGCAGTTCCACTTCCAGCCCTATGAAGCTCCCAACCAAGGAAGCTCTTTGAGAGCAGCTCATGAGCACATCAACACACTCCAGAAGTGGTGCAAGTGGCAAGACAAAGCCATCAAAGGGCTTATGAATATGGTGAAGGGGAAGTTCAGGAAGAACAAGGCTACATCAGCAAAAACTTCCCACCACAGCCACACCCAAGAGCTCAACTCTCAACAAGAAGAGCAACTTCAACAAGCTGAGCCAAATGAAGAGGATGAAGCTGTATGGAACCCCCAAGGAAGACACTCGTTCCATGCACAACCAAGTGATCAATGGGGTACATGGGCACAACCAAGGGCCTCATCTTATGAGCCAAGAGCCCATGTTCCATCAGCTTGGGAGGCGCCAAACCCCAACCCCTCTGAAGTTCAGGAGACATGGCAATGGGGCACACAAGGGACTTCTTCACAAGCTGAGCAGCTATGGTCAAGCTGGGTTCAACCAACTCAAGAAGCAGAGCATTCCACTCAAGTCTAGCAAGTCTCCTCAAACCTCAGGATCATCCCACAACTCCTACCATTGAACCAAGTACCACATCCTTTCCATTGTTCTATACCATTGCATCTTTTTATTTTTGTAATATATTTTGTTGCTTCTCTCTTCCATTGCTTTCATTACACAAGGGACTGTGTAATTTAAGTGTGGGGGAGAGATTTGGGGTTTGACTTTGTTTTCTGTTTTCTTAGTTTTTCTTTTTCTTTTCACTTTGAGTCTCATGCATATCATGCATACATGTAAGGCATAGAAAAACACAAAAAAAAATCGAAAATTTTTAAAAATTTTGTATTTTTTGCAAACCAAAAAGAAAGCATGTAGTTGCATTTCATTCTTCTAGGATTGAGTCTAGTGTTGACATGTAGGTTGCATTGCATTTGCATAGGGAATTATGATGAATTTTCCTTGTAAAGTTCTTAGTGTTTAGAGATGATTTCAGTTTTTAAGTGCTTAGTTGTTTGATGCATCATATGATTGCTAGAAGTTAAGGCTGAACCATGCTTGGATTGCTAGATTTGGTCTTCTCATCTCATTCTGAAAGCATTTGTTCTCTGAAAATCAACTCTATCAACTTGAACTTTAACTTGGACTTTTAATTATCATGTCTTATGCATTGAAAAGTGATTACATGGCTGCCATATACATATTTGGATCATCTTTCTCCTTTCTACCACTCTTGTTGATCCAAATAGCTGATCCTTATAATTATGGGACAGTTACATCCTCACCCTTAACCAAAACCTCCTTTTGAGCCTAAACACTATTGTGAGAGCTGTGAGGCCTTTGCATTGCATTTTCGATTTTGTCTTGGCAAAAAGTGTTAGGAATAAGGCTGGCAATGATTAGCTCTCTTGTAGATATCAGCTTGCATCTTGAGCTTGATTCTAGGATAGGATTTTTGGGGTTTAAAAGGGTAGTGTAAGTAGTTTGATCTTCATGTTTATATGTTTTGAAAGAAAAGGAAAAGATCTGAAATGGTAGAAAAGGAAAAACAGTTTAGTATTGTGGTTAAGTAAAAGGAATAAAAGCTCTAAGTTTAAAAAGAAGAATTGGCGCCAACAACAATGCTTAGAAGGGTCCAAAATAAGAAAAATCTGACCAAGAAGCAATCCACCAAAGGTGATGAAGGTGCCAACACAACAAAGAAGAGCAAGTCCCAACCAAAAAGAAGCAGCCACACGAGCAAAAGAAGAAGTTTCCCCAGCCATGAAGATGGGTAAAGGGTAGAATCTAGGAAAGGGTAGACTTAGAGGGTTCACTTTTGGGTTTAGAAATGCTTAGGACTCATCTTTGGAAAATAAGGGTAGAAAAGAGCTTTGAATTGCATGTATAAGTGTGCTTTTACCTTTAACATTTTTCCTAAGATGAAGTCATTTCATTGAGTGATCCTTTATGTTTTTGAACCCTTGTGCTTAAATGAGATCATTCTTATCTCATTACCTTACCCTTTTCAACCAAATGTCTTCCCTTGATTTGCATAAGCATGATTCATGTTCTGAACTTAATTGAATGTTAAAGAGTTGATTGATTTGAGCATTTGCCTAAGTTGAGATTTGAGATCATTTTGAAACATGATGAGCATGGCTAGGATCTTTAGAGTATAGCTGATTATGTTTGCATCCTACAACAAGGCGCTTGAGCATTGAAACCATCTCTTTACCTTTGCACTTTTGGAATCTGAATGCCCACTTTCAAACCTCACTCTCCCATTTGTTCTTAATTGCTTGAGGACAAGCAAAAGGCAAATGTGGGGGTGTTGATATCCATTGTATTTACACCATTTAGGGCTGAATTTAGTACATATTTTGGTCCTCTTTTGCATGTTTTCCCTTAGCTTTTGTCCCATTTTCTTCTCCTCTTAGACTTAGGTTGCATTTAGAGTATAGTTTGCATTTTCTTTGAATTTTGGATGTTTTTAGGTGCTTTTGGAGCTAAAAGGAGCTTGGAGGAGCTTTGGGGACGATCTAGGATGCTAGATGGGCAAGAGGGAGCAAGAAGGATCGAAGCAGAAGATCTCTGCAGAAGTTTTCGGTCAGAGCACAGAGAGTATCGGTCAAGGGTGACCGATACGGAGCATATCGATCACCAGTATCGGTCAAGTGTGATCGACACAAACACACCAGATGAATTTCAGTCATATGTGTTGACCACTCCAGACCGATAGGGACCTGTTTCGGTCACTGAAGATCGACACAACTGACCTATACTGACCCAGCCCGAAGATGTGGGGGTGTTGATATCCATTGTATTTACACCATTTAGGGCTGCATTTAGTACATATTTTGGTCCTTTTTTGCATGTTTTCTCTTAGCTTTTGTCCCATTTTTTTCTCCTCTTAGACTTAGGTTGCATTTAGAGTATAGTTTGCATTTTCTTTGAATTTTGGATGTTTTTACGTGCTTTTGGAGCTAAAAGGAGCTTGGAGGAGCTTTGGGGACAATCCAGGATGCTAGATGGGCAAGAGGGAGCAAGAAGGATCGAAGCAGAAGATCTCTGCAGAAGTTTTCGGTCAGAGCACAGAGAGTATCGGTCAAGGGTGACCGATACGGAGCATATCGATCACCAGTATCGGTCAAGTGTGATCGACAAAAACACACCGGATGAATTTCGGTCATATGTGTCGATCACTCCAGACCGATAGGGACCTGTTTCGGTCACTGAAGATCGACACAACTGTCTTATACTGACCCAGCCCAAACCTGTTTTTAATTACATTTATACCATTACTCTAGGGTTTTCTTTTCTAGACTATAAATAGCCTATTTTCCCAAATTTTTGAGAGGTCATGTCATTTTACTGTTCTTGAGCACTTTCTTTAAGTTTGTAAGACAATTTATTTGCTTTGTTTAATATAATCAAGTATTTGCTTTTATCTTTCTTTAATCTTTCTTTTAATCATGATTAGCATCCTTTCCTTTTGTGATTTGATGTTAAACATGATTATGAGTGAGTAGTTATCTTAGGGTTTCTAGATGTAGTAGATTAGAGGGATTTAAGGCTTGATTAAGGCTTGTTAAGTGCTTCAGTTTATGGATTCCTCTCTATTAATCTGTTATTTATGCCAGATTAGTCTTGATCAAACTTGTCTAAGTTATTAGCTTTCTCTTATGCCCACCAAGTGTTTGATGAAATGCTGATCATTATTAATAGAGGATTTGCTGGCCTTGGCTCAAGAGATTGACTGTTTGAGGAGCATTTTGACTTGAATAGAGTTGTTTAATCATGCTTGCTTGATGTTTTAGCACTAATGAGAGTTAGTTCTTGTTAGAATGTTTAGAAAAGGGTTATTTGCCAAGAGATTGGATCTAACTAGCTTAATTGTGAACTCTATGTCTAGGAATCACTATTGCTTGCCTACTTGCTTGATCAATGTAGTTTAAAACAGCCTTAGTTAATGTATGAAATTCCCCAAAGTCAATAACCACATTTAGGAACTTGCCTTTCTCTTATTTGAATTTCGGATTTGCTCTGTTTTGCTCTGTTTTACTCTGCTTTTCTTGCTTAGAACTGCTTAGTTTGCTTTTGCTTTCACTTTGTTTGCTGCTTGCTTCACTTAGGTTGCTAGAACTGTTGCTTAGGCAACAAAACCAATTCTCTGCTTGCTTGACTTAGAGGCTTTACTCTCACCTCTTCTGTTTTCAACTCTTCCCATTGGATTGACATAAAACCCTTACTACAACTGACTAGTGCAAGGGTGATTGGGACAAGAACCTCACAAAACCTTCTACCAGTTGCCTCCCACTAAGCGCTTGTTTAAAGTCATTAGCTCGACTTTAAATGCTGCTCAGACAGCTGGTGAAGCAGAAGGTGGCATTGAATGCCTTGGAGGAGAATGTCTCCTCATCCATGGTGGTTTATAAGCAGTAGATGCATGAACTCTTCCAAGGAAGTGAGGTACATCAGTAGGGCGAGTTGTGACTGTGGGTGAGAGACTTCTTTTTCCTGCAAAATCATCACAAGAAACACCAAGCTTTCCACGAGAATCTCGTTGCTTGCATAAGTGTGAAGCATCTTTTGCACCATTTAAGTTCTTATTGATAAGATTAGGAGGTTTGTAACTAGTTCCAGGAAGTGCATACCTTAGCTTAGTTGCAGTTTTATGGGTTGTGGAATGTTGAATTTTCGGTTTGGCAACATAAGATGGACTTGTAGCTGAAAAATCACGTAGCTCTTTTGTGTCCAGGTTGGTGACGAGTGTCAACAGGTTAGTGACAGTCGTCACCAACCCTCCAGTTCGAGTTTCTGCAGTTTTCCTGCAGTTCAGCTCTACAAGTCTTACCTCCATCACAAACACGTCTTCCTCCAGCAACTTGGCATTGATGGGAACCTCTTCTTCAAGCCTAGTCATGAAGATATGATCCTCACTGCAATCCTCAAACCCAACAACTTTTGCAGAAGTTTCAGATATTGCCTCTTCAATAACCATCTTTTTCACTTGACCACTTGTACCAGATTCAGTGACATACCCAGCAGTAGTGTCTTCTGAATTCTCCATGACATTCTCTTCATCTCTGGAAGTGCTTACAGAAAGGTCTGCCATCAATGGTAGAACTCCCTCTTAACTTATCCATGTCAAAGTTCATGACAACATCACCCAAATCAAGCTCTATGTTCCCCTTTCTCACATCAATGATGGCGCCAGTAGTAGCCAAGAATGATCTTCCAAGAATAAGAGGATCTTTAGGTTCTTCAGCATATTTCAAAACCATAAAATCTGTAGGAATTATGCAGCCTTCAATATTAACAGGAACATCCTCTAAGATGCCTTATGGGCTTCTTATAGATCGATCTGCTAGGATGAGAGAGATCCCAGCTGGCTTGAAATCAGTCATTTCAAGTCTAGCAGCAATAGAGGAAGGCATCAAGTTGATACTTGATCCTAGATCACATAGAGAGTGGGGAAAACGTCCTGCAGAGATTGAGCAACCAAGAACAAAGGCCCCTAGATCAGATAGTTTCTCTGGAACTCTGCTTTGAATGATGGCATTGACTTGTTCAGAAAGAGTCACCTTCTTCTTCTTCTTTGGAACTGTACCCAAGATAATTGCACTGATATCTCTGGTAAGCAATGCTCCTTCCTCAGGACTTACACCATTAACAACCATTCTCTTTACATACCTTCTTAGAGCTGGTGAAAGCTTGACTGCATCAACAAAGGAGATCTCAAGCATCAGCTTGTCTATCATAGCTTTACATCTGGCTTCCACTATCTCCTGTTTAGACTTCCTAGGATGCTTAGGGAATGGTATTTTATATGCATGTTCCTGGCAATTATTTGCAGTTACAGGAGAAGCAGCTTCGTTCTGGGGTGGGTGACGACCGTCACTAGGGGGGTGACGCTCGTCACTCACCTGTGAGACTGCAAAATTTTCATCTTCAGACTCCATCAGTTGCACGATCTGTTCTGCACTCAACCTCTTTTCTGCACTGTTTTAAGCTCCTTTTCACTCCTGACTGTGATGGCATTAACCTGGTACTTGGGATTGATGTCAGTCCTTACAGGAAGGAATCCCTCTTGCCTTTGAACAGCTCCTGCAGTTTGAGCAGCAGCAACAAGTTCAACCTCCATCTCAAGATCCGTTACAAGCTATGTTCCAACAATTACATCAAGGACAAGCATCTACAAATCAAAAATTTGTTGATATGAACAATAGGCTGGACTCTTCTCTTACTGAGGTATCTACACAAATAACCAACATGAACAACAAGATTCACCAGCTAGAGAAAGGAAAGGCCAGTTCAAGTGGTCAAGGTAGCTTACCCGGAAAGTGTGAGACAAACCCTAAGGAGTATGCAAATGCGATCACTTTGAGGAGTAGGAAAGAGCTACCACCACTGTCTATACTTGAGGACAATGAGGACACTGTGATTCAAGAGGGAGAGAGTAATCTCTCAAATGATCAAGAGATCACATTTGACAATGTCTACATTGCAAGGCCAAAGAAAGGCAAGAAGCGGTTTTGGAAAAAAAAGTAGAAGAAATTAACAAAGAGAAAGAAGTTTTCGTGCCTCCACCTTACAAACCAAAGCTCCCCTTCCTTGGACGTTTCAAGAAGCAGTTGGTTAAGAAGCATAGAGCCCTGTTTGAGAAGCACTTGAGGGACGTTGAGATAAAGCTGCCGTTGCTTGATTGTTTGGCTATGGTGCCAAAATACGCCAAGTTTTTGAAAGACACTCTTGTTAAGAGGGTGAAAGAGAGTGAAGAGGTCTTGGCATTGAGTCAAGAATGCAGTGCGATCATCCACAAGGAGATAGCTCCAAAGAAGCTAGGAGATCCGGGGTCAATCACTATCCCTTGTGCACTAGGCCCTTTGAAGTTTGAAAGTTGCTTATGTGATCTTGGGGCAGGCATTAACCTTATGCCTCACTTCATTGCCAAAAAGCTAGGCTTTACTAAGTTTAAGGACTGCAGAATCTCACTCATTCTGGCTGATCGAAGTATAAGGCTCCCTGTAGGCATGCTTGAAGACCTACCCATGAGGATTAGCAACGTGAATGTCCCAACAGATTTTGTAGTTCTAGAAATGGATGAGGAACCAAGAGACCCTCTAATCCTTGGTAGACCCTTTCTAGCAACTGCTGGGGTCATCATAGACGTGAAGAATGGCAAGATTTCTCTGTACCTGGGCAAAGACATAAAGCTGAACTTTGACATCAACGAAGTCTTGAAGAAGCCAATGATTGGTGGACAAGTGTTCTACATAGAAGCTTTGGATGCATTGGCCGATGAGTTGCATGAGGAATCAGGACAAGAGGATCATCTACAGCTGGCTTTGAAAAAGGAGTGTGGGAAGTATGGTTTCTTGAGTGAACAAACCCATGAATATGTACGCATCCTTGATTCTCGCATGGTTGTGAAAGAAGATGAAGGCCAGTGCCTAGAGATTGACCTGGAGATCGATCATATTTCTCGATCCAGGAAAGAGATCGATGAGACGATCGATCGAGACAACTCGATCTGTTCAGAGAACGACCTCGTGAATCGATCTCATGCTCGATCCATATCCAATCGAGCAAGTGAATCGAGGGAGTACACTCCGTAATAACCCTGTCAAAGATCTAAACGATCCGGACAGAGTTTTCAGTTATGGACACCCCTCGGTACAATTTTAAAAATTATGGGACTTTTCATGGAGCTAGCCAAGACCCTACTGAAGGCCGTGGAAGAATAATTTCTCCAAGAAAAATTCTGACGAGTTCGTTAAAAATCAAACAGTCCGATAGATGCGTTTGAGCCGCGAAATGGGTTAAACGGAGAAGAAACCAACTTGGCCAAGAACCTATCAACTCTGGAATTTGGGAAACTCATTCTAATCCTAAGAGGAGCCTATCTACTAAAGGAAACGATCAAAATCCTGGAGGAAGGCGATGGACGCACTTGAGATCCGAATTAAAGCCAAATGGAGTGAAAACGGGACGAAGATGAATATATTTCATTACTTCGGAGTTAAGGAGGCAGGAATGGGTCACATTAATCACATTCTCATTTCTGATTGGTGGGTAAGAGATAAGAATGATTAGTTGGCGTGCTGGCCTTTTCTGATTGGTTGGAAGAAAGACGGTAAGGTGTTAACACCTCATTGGTGGAAAACCTCTATATAAAGGCCACTAACCCTCAACACATCCCATTAGTTGCTACCTTGGGCGTGCTAGAGAGTGTGTGAGAGAGAAAGAAAGAGAGAAGAAAAGAGTGTAAGTCCGTGCGAGAAAAAGAGAGAGTTAGTCCGGTTTTCTGTGAGAGTGTTCGGATCTATGTTATGAGTGAGTGAGAGGTGTCCTAGGTCTTAGATCTGAGTGTTGTGTGGTCGTGAGTGTCTAGATCTGAGGAGTTTGTGGAAGATTTCGTCAGATCTGGTGAGTCCCGGTAGTGGTGGTCTATCGCGGTTGCTGTTCGTGCTGCAGTGTGGATCTCGGATCTGCATTGTATCACAACACTAGCCTCGGTAGAATAGGGTGTGTGCTTGTGTGTGTGTGTGACTAACGTGTGATGCAGGGAAGCTCGGATCTGTATAGATCCGAGTATATACTAATATTTTTATGCAGGAACGGCCTCAGATTTGGTAGATCTGTGTGCTGCGAAACCCGCTGGGTGAGGTAATGGATTGATGCATGTCCGTGAGACATGTTATAATCCTTACCGAGTGATAAGAAGGGTGTAAGGACTGCCGGATCGCAGAACCATTTGCATATTCCTTCACCGGATGAACAAGTGTGCGGTTTATGTAAAACACGCTGCATGGCTGGAAGGTCATGTGAGTGGAGTTGTAAATAAACATGCATGAGCGAGGTTCAAGCGTGTTGCTTGTAACCGAATATGAGAGTTGGGACTAGAGAAGTTCTGGCTTTGCCGTCACTCTAGGGCGCTAACTTCTCGGAGGTTGTGTGGAGGTGTGTTGGCGTTTGATCAAGTGTGGATCAACGCAGTGTAATGTATAATTGTGTGTGAACCATTATACTGCGGAGTCATGTTGGTGGCATGTAATTCTTCATGACTTAGTGACGGTGTGGTCGGGGTTCCCCGTTTCACCATGGTTAGCGAATCGACTGCTAGATGGGAAGACTCGGAGGTGGATGGGCCTTGCTAGCCTGGCCGAGTGCTATCTGACGGGATAGTCGGGAATACCAGCGAGGAGTCATGGTATGTCCCGCCCGGGATCTGAACTCACTTGGTGGCTCTCAGATGGAAACCCCACAAAAATGTGAACCGACCGAGGAGCTCCCGGGGGAAACGATGTTTCGGCTTGGCTTGTCGGTGTGATAGCCAAGTGCAGGGTGTTCGTAGTAGTGATGTTCCGGCTTGGCTTGTCTTTGTGATAGTCAAGTGCAGGGTGTTCGCGGAGGGGAATCGGCCGACCCACATAGAGATCTCTGTGTCCACGCGAGTGAGGCATGTGGTGTGTGGTAGTATGTGTGCGTTGTGAGAACGCGGTCGGGTGCAAAAGTGGTAGCACCTTTGCATATAGTTTAGTTGCATATAGATTTAGGGTTGCATGCTTCGGCTATTTACTTTATAAGTGCTTCGGCTATTGCGTGTTTGCTTGCTTTTTGCTTGGGGTTTCTTGGGTGTTTTGGGTGTTGTCTTGTTTTGGGTTTACCCTCTGCTGCAGCATTATATATATGGTTTGTAAGAACGTATTTTTGGAAACGATATGGTAGTAATATTAAGTACGGTTTTACAAACTTAGGTTTGCTTAATGATATTAGTATAGTCCAGACTAACATAACTCGAGATCGGGGTATAGGTTGAAAAGCCTTAGGCCTTGGTCGAGAGGGTTCGCGCTAACTTGGCAAGACGGCCTTATGCTTGGATTCGTTCTGAGACGGGCTGACTTATCGAGTGAATCTCGGCTTTGTGACATCCGCGGTTCAGTCTTGGGTATAGATCGAATCGGGGGTGTTACAAATGGTGGTATCGGAGCATCGTTTCAGGATCATGCTCACAGGAAAAGCCTGTTTTCAATGTTTTATCGAGTCAAAAGGTGTCGCAAAAGCCAACTTAGGTAATCTGGTACGTTCCTCTCAGTAGGTAGTTTAATAGGTTGTTACCCAAGGCAGTAGCCTTAGACTCCGCAGGACCGATTAACGGTCCCATAACAGGTATAGTTTGGGCGCTAACCCCCTTTTGTGTGAAGCGTGTGATTGCTTGTTTGATTGTTTGCATTTTGAATTGCATCCTTTTTGGTTCGGTAGGAACACTACATTTTGGTGGGAATCCCACACATTTTCGTTCGACTCGGGAGCGACGCATAGTTTTATGACTCCCGAGGTAGCGTCTAGGTTTAGTGTCCCTTTGGTGAGTGAGAGTGTGAGTGTTTCCATGTTAACTCCCGGAAATGAACCCCTTAGTGCAGTTAGAATGGTCTTAGGAGTACCCGTAGAGGTTAGGGATAGAACCTTTAGGGCAAACCTGTTAGTAATGCCCTTAGGCCATTTCGAGGTGATCCACGGAATGGATTGGCTGTCTAGTTATAGGGCCCAGATAGATTGTGAGAAAGGGAGAGTGACCCTTAGGGAGAGCCAAAAACCCGATACGACGTACTATGGGATAAAACCTAGTACGGTAGTAACCTTAGTAGCAGCCTCAAGGGTAGTAACACAACTAGAATACGGGGAAGCGTATTGAGTTGTCATTAGGGTGGTTGAGGAAGATAAGGATGAAGAGTTAAGGGTAGAGGATATCCCGATAGTTCGAGAGTATGCAGATGTGTTTGAGCCTCTAACAAAGTTGCCCCCGCCAAGGAAGAACCCGTTCACTATAAACTTAGAGTCGGGAGCAACACCAATAGCAAAGACCCCCTATCGGAAGGCCCCAGCCGTGTTAGCTGAATTAAAGACCCAGCTGGAAGAAAGGATGGGGAAAGGATTCATCCGACCGGTCTTATTCGTGAAGAAGAAAGACGGCAGTATGAGACTATGCATCGACTATCGCGGGATTAACAATGTCACGATCAAGGATAAGTACCCACTTCCTAGGATCGATGAATTGTTAGACCAGTTACAAGGAGCCAGTTGGTTCTCGAAGATAGACCTTTGATAACTTGAATTTTAACAGCTAGTTTGATCAAATCTAACGCTGTTTTAATGTTGTAGTATAGTCCTTGAGGTGTCAATCCAAATCAGGTTGATGAAAGATACTAAGAATGCAAGAGCTTTGTAAATCTAAGCGAAATCCGGATAATTTGAGGAGAAAATCTATAAAAACTATTTGCAGCTACTAAATGACCACGAAAACTATTTTAAAATCCCCACCGATGGGTTCTAAGAATTTAAAATGCAAAACTACTGGTTTTTAAAATTCGAAAACTAAAAGCAGATAAAAAGGAAAAGTTCTAACAACCTAGGAAATGATTTTTAAGACAAAAGAATCAAACTTTAGAACTAGGAAATGATGACTTTAAGATTTCAAAAGCTAAAAGTAGATTCAAGGTTGATGATCATGCTTAAGGAGGTTCAAGATTCAAGCTTTGGGTTTTGAAAACATAGATCTACACATTTTAGCTAAGCTAGATTTATCCATAGTGTGTGGTATAAATCATTTCCTCAACCTTTCCTCCTAACCAATGGCGTGTGGTAGAAAGAAAGGGTGAAGAACATGAAGCATAAATCTCAAAAAAAATGGCCTAACTAGCTCCTTAAGCATCCATGGCGTTTGAGAAAGGATGAGCTAGTCTCTTGGATTTAGGTTTAAGGGATCTCCTGAATCCTGCTAAGGTAAGGAAATCCCTGAGATCAAAGAGATCTTTCTCAAGAGTCTCTAGGCATTAAAACCCCCAAATCCAAGAAAAGATTAAGTTAAGTGCAAGAAAGGCTCAAGCGTAAACCCTTGGAACCCTCTTAATCATCTCAACCTTAAACCCTTGGTGGATTACTCACTACACATGATTAAAACACATGAAAATGCAAAGGAAGAAAGGATAAACATGATTAAGCTAATAAACAAGAAAGATTAAGAGAAATACTTAAGATTAAAAGCAAGATTAAGGTTTTACAAAATATGAAAAGCTTAAAAACTAACAATGGCGGCTTTTTCTGAAAGAAAAGATAAAAGATGAGGGAGACTAAACAAGAAGGAGACAATATGAATGTTTCTCCCTCGCTCCCAAAAATAGGGTAGACAAAAAGAAATGGTCCCCTCACTAAATTCCAAAACAAGAGCTGTCCGGATAAGGTTTAGAGATCGACCTGAGTTGTCGATCTCTAATTCGATCTTCCACATAAAACGTCTTCGTTTGCCCGATCGTCGGGTCGATTCAGTCAGGTGGATCGAGCGCTTCTATCAATCTTCTGGTTAATCCTCGGACGATCGAGTCGTGACCTCGATCTGGCTCTTGTTCTCCCCGAGCTTAGTTTCCGTGTCCGTACTCACGTTCGATCACCTTGATCGATCTTGACCTCGATCTTCTTCCTTGAAATGACCCGAGTGTCTCGATCTTCTGGTCGATCTCGTCTAGATTGACCTGCCTAGCTCGGTCTTCACCTCGATCTCAGTTTGTTTGCTACATGGCTAACTTCCTCCAAGTATCCATAGGCTCCTTTTTGATCCTTAGCACATCCACACACCCTCCATAGCTCCAGTGTATCCAAAACAACCTGAATATAATGCAAGAATGCAAGAAATATGCAAAATGCTAATGCAAAGTGTTCTAGGACCTAAAATGAGATAAATGGTGCTAAATATGCGAAATATATGAGTATATCAACCTTGCGTCGAGCTATCACCAAATCTCGATCGCAGACGGAGATGTCCAAAAGACGGCATTTAATTCAAGATACGGGCAATATGAGTTTGTAGTCATGCCATTTGGACTGACTAACGCCCCAACAACATTCATGAGACTCATGAACGAAGTGTTCCACGACTACCTGGATCAATTCGTGATCATTTTTATCGACGACATCTTGATCTATTCTCGGACGGAGGGGGAACATAAGGACCACTTGCGGAAGGTTCTAGAAAGAATGAGGGACGAGAAGCTGTATGCCGAATTCAGTAAGTGCCGTTTCTGGAAGAGGGAGATTGGTTTTCTAGGACATCAAGTCTCGGAAAAAGGAGTAACAGTGGATCCGGAGAAAGTGGAAGCCATTCAAGAATGGCCGCGTCTGACAACTGTTACCGAAGTACGAAGTTTTCTCGGCTTAGCAGGATATTATCGGAAGTTTGTTAAAGGTTTCTCTTCTATTGCTAAACCTTTGACAAAGCTTACGGGAAAGGAGGTCCCTTTTGTTTGGAATCCAGGGGCTGAAGAAGCATTTGTGAAACTCAAGGAGGCGTTAATGTCAGCACCTATACTGACGTTACCAGAGCCGGGCAAACCTTACGTAATATACACAGATGCCTCGAGAGTAGGATTGGGTTGTGTCCTGATGCAAGAGGGTAAGGTTATCGCCTACGCCTCAAGACAGTTACGTAAACACGAAGAGAACTATCCACCGCACGATTTGGAGATGGCCGCAGTTGTATTCGCATTAAAGATCTGGAGATCCTACTTGTACGGGGAAAGCATACAAGTATTCACGGACCATAAAAGCCTGAAGTACTTGTTTACGCAAGCAGATCTTAATCTACGGCAAAGACGATGGATGGAGTTCATTGTGGATTATGACGTGCAAATTCAGTATCATTCGGGCAAAGCCAACGTAGTCGCGGATGCATTAAGCCGAAGAAGGGCAAAAGTGATCACAGAAAAGGAGATAGAAGAGCTAAAGCAGGAACTGAAACTGGTAAGCTTATCAGCTTTAGAGGGCGAACCAAGCCAACCTTTGGGACTTCAAGCAGTGAATCAAGTCGGATTGATTTAATGGATTAGAGAGGAACAACGGCGTGACGAGAAGATTCTCAAAATCATCGAAAGAGTTAAAGGAACCGAAGCAGAAGATCCAAGAGGTTATCACCTGGCTGGAGACGGAACCCTACTGATAACTATTATCTTTGCAGGGGTGAGTATGCAATGAGGCTATCAAAACTCAAATGCAAGACAGGTTGTAGCACAGTATGCAAGAGAGAGTCAATCCACACCTAGGATGATAGAAAGAGCAAAGAGAATGCAAGGGCTTTGCAAATCTAAGCGAACAAAGATTGGTTCTGAGAAAATCCCTAAAAACTAGATGCAGCAACTAAATGGAATGCAAAACTATTTTAATATTACCAGGAATGATCAAACTACCATGAGGAACAAACAGAATAATTAAAGAACAAAACTAAGAATTACTAAAATTCGACTAGTGGATCGACCACGGGATCGACCACTAAATCGAGCAACAACGATCGATCTCGTCTAAAAATGTAAGAACAGCAAAACTAACGACCAGGATGCTATCAAAGATCACACGAAAGACGAGAAAGGATGTAAAGATGCTAAGAAAGAGGGTCTAGGGTTGAGATTCATGGTCAGGGGTTTCAAAGGTCCGAACTTGGATTGAAAACTTTAAATCGACTCATTTTGTGAGAATTTCGAAGCCTTGAAAACGAAATAAGATCTATCCGTGGCTTTCGGTATAGATCACTCCTTCATCCTCTCTTTCAAACCCATGGCTTTTGGTGGAAAGAGAGGTTGAAGGGCAGGAAAAACAGATTTCAAACGCATGGCTTAACTAGTCCCTCAAACTTCCATGGCTTTTGGGAAGGGGTAACTAGTCTCTAAGGTGCGATCTTCAGAGGTCCCTGGATCCTGTCAAGGTAAGAGACCTCTCGGATCATAAAGCTCTTGGCGTGAGAGTCTTTAAGCCTTAGAAACTCATCACCCTAGAAGCGATAGCCATTAAGCGCTAGAAAACACCGAGATTGAAAACCCTTTCGACCCCTTGAATCCTCTCAACCACGAAACCTAATGAAACTACTCACTACACATAAGATAATTCAAGCAAAGCATGAAGAAAGAAACGATGAACATGAAAAAGGACTAAATTAAACTTTTAACGATTCGATTACAGAAGCAAGAAAAACTTTAAGTTCGACAATGGCGGATAATCTCCAAAACCAGAGAGAAAAGTATAAAAAGATAAGATTGAAACAGTTGTGTGGAAAAGGACATCGCCGCCTTCCCAAAATGGCGAAAACAACTCGATGGTCCCCCCTCACTAGCGGCCAAAAGCGGTTGAAAGGACAGAGATCGACTTCGGGATCGAGCGGCTCTCTCGATCATTTTCGGACATCGTGTCTTCGACTCGATCTGGGTCTCGATCATCTTCGTCGGATCGAGTGTTGCATCCGATCTTGGTATCGATCTTCGGTTGGATCGAGTGGTGGACTCGATCCAGCTCTCGCTCTGCATGGCGTCATTTATGTCCGTACCGTTTGATCGATTGCTCCACTCGATCTTCTGCTCGATCAGTTTCCTTGGATCGCCTGGTCTTCTCAATCTTCTGGTCGATCTCATCTAGATCGACCTGCCATGCTCGATCTGTTCCCCGATCTCTGGTCCTTGGCAAACATCCGACCTTCCACGAACCGCCACAACAGTTTCAGCACGTCCACGAACCTCCACGACTCCAAAGTAGCCAGAAACAACCTGAATGTGATGCAAAATGCAAGGAACATTCGTATGCTGGTGCGAGAATGCTCTAGGACCCTAAGTGATGCAATCTAGTCTAAAAAGTGATGTAAATGCATGAAAAGCTAACTAATATGTATGCAAAATGTATGCAATATGCAGTAACATCACTTACTACTCAAAGGTAGAATCACCGTACCAGAAGGTGCAAGGTTAAGAGAGGAGATCCTACAGACGGCGCATCGTTCAATATATAGCATTCATCCCGGAAGCACAAAGATGTACAAGGACATTCAGAGGTACTACCATTGGCCGGGAATGAAAAGATCTGCGGCAAAATGGGTAGCTCAATGCCAAGTGTGCCAGCAAATCAAAGCAGAACACCAAGTTCCGGGAGAACTACTACAAAGTCTCCCGATACCACAGTGGAAATGAGATTCGATATCTATAGACTTCATATTGGGATTACCGGTCTCAAGAGGAAGGATGAACAATGCCGTATGGGTAATTGTGGACCGACTGACAAAGGCTACGCACTAGTTGGCGATTAGGGACTCCGACAAGGTGGAAACCTTGGCGATCCTATATTTGAACCAGATCGTGAAATTGCACGGAGTACCGATAAATATAGTGTCGGACCGAGACCCGAGGTTCACAGCAGCGTTCTGGAGGGCATTACAAGGTGCATTAGGAACCGAGCTACATACCAGTACAACTTTCCATCCAGAGAAGAACGAGCAAACTGAAAGGACAATACGAACATTGGAAGACTTGCTAAGGCTGTGTATCTTCGATTGGGGAGGCGTTTGGGAAGATTACTTGCCTCTGATCGAGTTCTCCTACAACAACAGCTATCACGCAAGTATTGGTATGTCGCCATACGAAGCTCTATATGGAAGACCATGCCGAACCCCTTTATGCTGGACAGAAATTGGGGAAAGAAGAGTATTTGGGCCTCTAATAGTGGACGAGACAATGGAGAAGTTGCAAGTTATTCGAAAAAAGATAAGAAAGGCTCAAGAGCGCCAGAAGAAAAATGCTGATCAAGGACGACGGGAAGTCACATTTCATGTTGGAGATTGGGTATACCTAAAGGTATCCGCACAGAAGGAAAATCACAGATTCGGGAAAGTAGGCAAATTAGCGGTACGATACATCGGATCGTATCAGATTTAAAGGAAGAGTGGGTGAGGTAGCGTATAGACTGGAGCTGCCATCGGACATGAATCTACATCCAGTGTTTCACGTGTCAATGCTGCGAAAACACATTCGAGACCCAGAAGCAATCGAGCCAGAGAGGATAGAAGAACTACAAACGGATTTGACCTATCCAGAAGGACCCCTTAAGATCAGACTCAGAAGGATACGAAAGCTGAAGAACCGAGAGATCCCTCAAATACAAGTCTTTTGGGGAAGGCAAAATCAAATGGTGGTTACGTGGGAGGACGAGCAGCGATTTAAGGAGAAGTATCTGGGTTTCTTCGCACCAAATGCGACAATGGAGCAAGGAGAACCATCCTAAGCCTAAGAATTCGAGGACGAATTCTCTTAAGGGGGGAGAATGTAATAACCCTGTCAAATATCTAAACGACCCGGACAGAGTTTTCGGTAATGGACACCCCTCGGTACAATTTTAAAAATTATGGGACTTTGCATGGAGCTAGCCAAGACCTACTGAAGGCCGTGGAAGAAGAACTTCTCCAAGAAAAATTCTGACGAGTTCGCAAAAAATCGAACAGTCTGATAGATGCGTCCAAGCCGCGAAATGGGTTAAACGGAGAAGAAACCAACTCGGCCAAGAACCTATCAACTCTGGAATTTGGGAAACTCATTCTAATACTAAGAGGAGCCTATCTACTAAAGAAAATCATCAAAATCCCGGATGAAGCCGATGGACGCACTTGAGATCCGATTAAAGCCAAACGGAGTGAACGCAGGACGGAGATGAATATAATTCATTACTTCGGAGTTAAGGAGGCAGGAATGAGTCACATTAATCACATGCTCATTTCTGATTGGTGGGGAAGAGATAAGAATGATTAGTTGGCGTGCTGGCCTTTTCTGATTTGTTGGAAAAAAGAAGATAAGGTGTTAACACCTCATTGGTGGAAAACCTCTATATAAAGGCCCTTAACCCTCAGCCCATCCCATTAGTTGCTACCTTGGGTGTGCTAGAGAGTGTGCAAGAGAGAAAGAAAGAGAGAAGAAAAGAGTGTGAGTCTGTGAGAGAAAAAGACAGAGTTAGTCCGGTTTTCCATGAGAGTGTTCGGATATATGTTCTGAGTGAGTGAGAGGTGTCCTAGGTCTTAGATCTGAGTGTTGTGTGGTCGTGAGTGTCTAGATCTGAGGAGTTTGTGGAAGATTTCGTTAGATCTGGTGAGTCCCGGTAGTAGTGGACTATCGCGGTTGCTGTTCGTGCTGCAGTGTAGATCTCGGATCTGCATTGTATCACAACACTAGCCTCAGTAGAATAGGTTGTATGCTTGTGTGTGTGTGTGTGACTAACGTGTGATGCAGAGAAGCTCCAATCTGTATAGATCCGAGTATATAGTAACGTTTTTATGCAGGAACGGCCTCAGATCTGGTAGATCTGTGTGCTGCGAAACCCGCTGAGTGAGGTAATGGATTGATGCATGTCCGTGAGACATGTTATCATCCTTACCGAGTGATAAGAAGGGTGTAAGGACTGCCGGATCTCAGATCCATTTGCATGTTCCTTCACCGGATGAGCAAGTGTGCGGTTTATGTAAAACACGCTGCATGGCTGGAAGGTCATGTGAGTGGAGTTGTATATAAACGTGCATGAGCGAGGTTCAAGCGTGATGCTTGTAACCGCAAACGAGAGTTGGGACTAGAGAAGTTCTGGCTTTGCTGTCACTCTAGGGCGCTAACTTCTCGGAGGTTGTGTAGAGGTGTGTTGGCGTTTGATCAAGTGTGGATCAACGCAGTATAACGTATAATGGTGTGTGATCCATTATACTGCGGAGTCATGTTGGTGGCGTGTAATCTTTCATGACTTAGTGACGGTGTGGTCGGGGTTCCCTGTTTCCCCATGGTTAGCGAATCAACTGCTAGATGGGAAGACTTGGAGGTGGACGGGTGATGTTACTGCATATTGCATGCATTTTGCATACATATTAGCTAGCTTTTCATTCATTTACATCATGCTTTAGACTAGATTGCATCACTTAGGGTCCTAGAGCATTCTCGCACCAGCATACGCATGTTCCTTGCATTTTGCATCACATTCAGGTTGTTTCTGGCTACTTTGGAGTCGTGGAGGTTCATGGACGTGCTGAAGCTGTGGTGGTGGTTCATGGAAGGTCGGATGTATGCTAAGGACCAGAGATCGGGGAGCAGATAGCGCATGGCAGGTCGATCTAAATGAGATCGACCAGAAGATCGAGAGGCCCGGGCGATCCAAGGGAAATGATCGAGACGAAGATCGAGTGGAGCAATCGATCAAATGGTACATACGTAAATGACGCCATGCAGAGCGAGAGCCGGATCGAGTCCACCACTCGATCCGACCGAAGATCGATACCAAGATCGGATGCAACACTCGATCCGCCGAAGATGATCGAGACCAAGATCAAGTTGAAGACACGATGTTCGAAAGTGATCGAGAGAGCCGCTCGATCCCAAAGTCGATCTCTGTCCTTTCAACCGCTTTTGGCCGCTAGCGAGGGGGGGACCATCGAGCTGTTTTCGCCATTTTGGGAAGGCGGCGATGTCTCTTTCCACACACACTTTTTCAATCTTATCTTTTTATGCTTTTTCTCTCTGGTTTGGAGATTATCTGCCATTGTTAGACTTTGAGCTTTGTTCTTGAATATTTTCGAATCGTTTAAGTCTTAAGTAATCGTTTTCATGTTCATCGCTTTGTCTTTCATGTTTATTTCGGTTATTCTCATGTGTAGCGAGTAGTTTCCTTTGGGTCTCGGGGTTGAGAGGATTCACGGGGTCTATCGGGTTTTCAAGTTGGTAGTTTTCTTGTTCTTAATGGCTTTCTCTTCTAGGATGTTGAGTCCCTAAGGCTTAAAGACTCTCACGCCAAGATCTTTATGATCAGAGAGGTCTCTTACCTTGACAGGATCCAGAGATCTCTGAAAATCACATCCTAGAGACTAGTTACCCTTTCCCAAAAGCCAGGGAAGTTTAGGGGACTAGTTAGGCCGTGTGTTTGAAATCTGAGTTCATTGCCCTTCAACCTCTTTTTCCACCAGAAGCCATGGGTTTGGAGGAGGGGATGAAGGAGTGATCCATACCGAAAGCCACAGATGGATCTTGTTTTCGTTTTCAAGGCTTAGGGAATCTCACAAAGTGAGTCGATTTAAAGTTTTCAACCCCAACTTGGACCCTTGAAACCCCGGACCATGAATCTCAACCCTAGACCCTTCTTTCTTAGCATTTTTACATCCTCTCTCGTCATTCACTTGATCTTTGATAGCATCCTGGTCGTTAGATTTGATGCTCTTAAATTTTTAGACGAGATCAATCGTTGTTGCTCGATCTAGTGGTCGATCCTGTGGTCGATCCACTAGTCGAATTTTAGTAATTTGTAGCTTTGTTCTTTAATTATTCTGTTTGTTCCTCATGGTAGTTTGATCATTCCTGGTAGTTTTAAAATAGTTTTGCATTCCATTTAGTTGCTGCATCTAGTTTTTAGGGATTTCCTCAAAACCGATCTTTATTCGCTTAGATTTGCAAGCCCTTGCATTCTCTTTGCTCTTTCTATCATCCTAGGTGTGGATTGACTCTCTCTTGCCTACTGTGCTACAACCTGTCTTGCATTTGAGTTTTGATAGCCTCATTGCATTCACACCCTTTCAAAAACAAAGTTATCAAATGGCGCCGTTGCCATCCTAGGATTGTTTAGGAAGCATAGAGAATTGGAGCTTAGTAAAGACTAAGCCTTTACCTTGATTTAGTTACTAATCATTCCACTCTCAAACGTGTGTCTCTCAGGTACATGAATCTTTGTTCAAGGGGAGACAAAAATCTACTTCAACCCTTGGACAACATTCATCCGCTTGGTCATTCACGGCAAAGAAGAGTACGAGAACAAGCCAGAGCCTTTGAGGAGATTGTTCAGAACGGTTTGGTTGACTTTGAAGCTATGGATGAACACGAGCATCCAGAGGGACCTCCTCCAGCTCACGGGGCAGTGGGAAGGGGCAATGGAAACCCCCAACACGCGGCTAGACCCCCAAGGATCATAGGAGCCAGAGATGCTCCCAATACTCATCACAATAGGTTTGGGATTACTCCTCCTCCTGTACAAAACAACAACTTCGAGATTAAGCCGGGTTTCATCTCTATGGTGCAAAACAACAAGTTCCACGGCTTAGCAATGGAAGATCCCTTGGAGCACCTTCATAATTTCGAGCAAGTATGTGGAATGATCAAGATAAACGGCATCTCAGAAGACGCCTTCAAGCTGCGCCTCTTTTCCTTTTCACTCGGAGACAGAGCTAGGCATTGGGAGAAGACCCTCCCACAAGGCACCATCACCTCATGGGCCGAGTGTAAGAAGGCCTTTCTCTCAAAATTCTTCTCCAGCACCAGAACAGCACGGTTGAGAAGTGAAATCAGCGGCTTCACTCAGCGAAACAACGAGACATTCAACGAGGCAATGGAACGTTTCAAAGATTACACGATCCAATGTCCTCATCACGTTTCAGTGAGGAGACCTTACTCAGCACCATCTACCGCGGAGCTTCACCAAATATCAGGTTGTTGCTTGACACAGCTAGTAAAGGGAACTTCATTGGTCAGGAGGTAGAAGAGGGCATGGAGCTGATTGAGAACTTGGCATTGAGTGATGGAAACTATGCTGAGGATTATGACCGTGCACCGAGAGGATCTGAGCTAGAGTCTCAAAAAAATGAGCTGAAATCTTTGCATGAGAAGATAGATAAGCTGGTGTTAGCCAACCAGAAGCATGTTCACTTTGTTAATGAAGCGGATGAGAATCAAGAGGAGCTTGAGTTGAGCCAGGAAGAAGCCAATTGGGTGGCGGGACAGAATAATTACAAACCTCACGGCTACAACCAGAACAACAATCTCTCCTACCATAGTACCAACGTCGCCAACCCTAAAGACCAAGTGTACCCTGCTCAGCAAGCAAAACCTTTCATACCTTACAACAAAGGTTTTCAGCCGAGTGGTGGCTTCCAAGGTCAAGGGCAGAACAACTTCCAAGGGCAACATCAAGGTAACAAGGGTTATACGCCAAACTACCCTCTGGGCTTTGCACCTCAGCAGCAACAGCCGATGCAACAACAAGTAGATCCGGTTCAGGCTATGTTTCAACAGCTGATACAAGGGCAAGCCTCTACAAAGCAGAAGTTCGCCGAGATGAACACTCGTCTAGACTCGTCTCTCACTGACTTCTCCACTCAGATCGCCAACTTAAACAACAAGATCAAGCAGCTAGAGAAGGGGAAAGCGAGAACAAGTTGTCAGAATAGCCTACCGGGCAAGTGTGAGCAGAATCCTAAGGAATATGCCAACGCCATCACGTTAAGAAGCAGCAAAGAGCTAGCACCTCTGGTTACTCCTAAGAAAAACGAGGACGTTGTAATTCAAGAGGGGGAGGGTAAGCTTTCCACTGATGATGAGATCAACTTTGACAATGTCTGGATTCAAGGGCCAAGAAGAGGAGACAAAGCAGTTGCTGAGAAGAAAGCAGAACAAACTACTAAGGAGAAGGATGCTTATGTACCTCCACCGTATGTACCTAAGCTGCCTTCTCCTGGCCGTTTCAAGAAGCAACTCATAGAGAAGCATAGAATCCTCTTTAAGAAGCATCTTAAGGACGTAGAGATCAAGCTACCTCTCGTTGACTGCCTTGCAATGATGCCTAAATGCGCCAAATTCTTCAAAGACACTCTCGTGAAGAAGAATAAGGAAAGCAAGGAGGTGCTTGTTCAAAGTGAGGAGTGTAGTGCTGTGATACATAAGGAGATAGTCTCTAAGAAGTTGGGAGACCCTGGAAGCTTCACTATACCTTGCGCTTTAGGTCCTTTGGAGTTCAAGAGCTGCCTTTGTGATCTTGGAGCTAGCATAAATCTGATGCCTCATTCCATGGCAAAGAAGCTTGGCTTTACCCGTTTCAAAGACTGTAGAATCTCGTTGGTACTGGCTGATAGGAGTGTGAGGCTACCAGTGGGGCTGCTTGAAGATCTACCGGTGCGAATCAGCAGTGTGAACGTGCCTACGGACTTCGTCGTGTTAGAGATGGATGAAGAGCCTAAGGACCCGCTCATCCTTGGAAGGCCATTCCTTGCAACCGCCAGGGCTATCATTGACGTCAAGAACGGGAAGATTGCCTTGCACTTGGGAAAGGATATAAGGCTGGACTTCGATATCAATGAGGTTCTAAAGAAGCTGACTATAGAAGGGCAAGCTTTCTACATTGAAACGATGGATGCCTTAGCGGATGAGTTGCTGGAAGAACTTGCTCAGGAGGACCATCTAAAGCTAGCACTGACAAAGGAGCCAGGAGAGTTCGGCTATGTGGATCAGAGGACCCAGGAGTACGTCAATTTGCTGGATTCTAGGAAGGGTTCTAAGAAGGATGAAAGCTGCTGCCTAGAGATCGACTCTGCAATCGACGCTATCACTCGATCCAGATGTCAGATCGACAAAGCAATCGAGAACACAACTCGATCCGGAGCAGCAATCGACAGTCAGATCAAGAGGGGTGATCGATCCGGGAAAACAATCGAGTCAAAGATCGAGAAAGACCTTCCGATCAGTCTGAGGTCTAATCCGGAGATCGACTCAGCGTCTCGATCCCTTACTCGATCCACATTCAATCGAGTAAGTGAATCGAGCGAAACCACTCGATCTAGACGACATCGAGAGCAAGATCGACTGGATGACTCGATTTCAGAAGGGATAGCGGTTGAGGAGAGCAGTCTTAAGAGCCATACCTCGGGTTCTAAGGAGGGCTCCAAGGAGGAAAACAACAACAACAGCCACGAGGATGACTGGAGCGAGCTGTTAGCCCCAAAGGTGGACCTTAAGGAGCTCCCAAAAGGGCTAAGGTATGCTTTCTTAGGGCCTAATAATACCTATCCCGTGATTGTGAATGAAAACTTAAGTGATGATGAGTTGCACTAGCTCCTGACTGAGCTGAGAAAGTATAGGAAGGCCATTGGGTGCTCTCTCAGTGACATCAAGGGCCTTTCACCAATGCTTTGCACTCACAGGATTCACTTGGATAATGAGAACGCCTCTTCTATAGAACATCAAAGGCGTTTGAATCCTAATTTGAAAGAGGTTGTTAAGAAAGAGATCCTTAAGCTTTTAGTGGCTGACGTGATCTATCCCATAAGTGACAGCACGTGGGTTTCTCCTGTACACGTGGTGCCTAAGAAGGGAGGGATCACGGTCATAAGGAACTATAAAGATGAGCTTATTCCTACTAGGACCATCACTGGTCATAGGATGTGTATTGATTATAGGAAACTTAATCTTGCAACTAGGAAGGATCATTTCCCTTTACTTTTTATTGATCAAATGCTTGAGAGACTTGCTAATCACCCTTACTACTGTTTCCTCGATGGGTATAGCGGTTTCTTTCAGATACCAATTCACCCAAATGATCAGGAGAAGACGACATTCACATGTCCCTATGGTACCTTCGCTTATCGAAGGATGTCATTTGGATTGTTTAACGCACCGGCTACGTTTCAGCGGTGTATGATGTCGATCTTCTCCGATCTAATAGAAGAGATGGTAGAGGTGTTTATGGATGACTTCTCTGTCTATGGCGCGTCCCTTTCTGCGTGTTTGTTGAATCTTTGCAGGGTACTAAAGCGTTGTGAAGAGACAAACTTGGTGCTAAACTGGGAGAAGTGCCACTTTATGGTTAAGGAGGGGATCGTGCTTGGTCACAAGATATCAGAGAAGGGCATTGAGGTTGATCAGGCTAAAGTGGAAGTCATGATGGGTCTTGAGGCGCCGGTTAACGTTAAGGGAGTCAGAAGTTTCTTGGGACACGCCGGGTTCTATAGGCGCTTCATCAAGGACTTCTCCAAGATTGCACGCCCTTTTACACGGTTTCTGTGCAAAGAAGCTGAGTTTGTGTTCGATGACGAGTGCATGCGAGCTTTCGTGACCATCAAGGAAGCCCTTACATCAGCCCCTATAGTTCAAGCACCAGACTGGACACTACCCTTCGAGATTATGTGTGATGCTAGCGACTACGCCGTAGGAGCCGTTCTTGGTCAGAGGAAAGACAAGAAGCTGCACGTGATTTACTATGCTTCAAGAACCTTGGATGACACGCAAACGAGGTACACTACTACAGAGAAGGAGTTGCTTGCAGTAGTGTTCGCCTTTGAGAAGTTCCGGTCGTATCTTGTGGGTTCCAAGGCTATTGTCTACACAGATCACGCGGCTTTGCGATACATCTATTCAAAGAAGGACACTAAGCCTCGGCTTTTGAGGTGGATCCTCTTGCTTCAAGAATTTAACATGGAGATTAAAGACAAGAAGGGAATAGAAAACGGAGTCGCTGACCATTTATCTCGGCTAAGGATCAACGAGCCCCTCCCCTTAGATGATTCTCTTCCAGAAGAGCAACTCATAGCAATCACCAAGGCTGTTTGTGGAAAGCTAGATGGGCAGTTTGAGGAGGTATTGAGCTTCAAAGAGGAGGATCTTCCCTGGTATGCTGATGTTGTGAACTACTTAGCGTGTGGTGAGGAGCCAACACATCTCAACAGCTATCACAAGAAGAGGTTTATGAGGGAGGCGAGTGACTACTTTTGGGACGAGCCCTACTTATACAAGAGAGGGGTGGACAGTTTGTACCGGAGGTGTGTTACGAAGGAAGAAGCTAGAGACATCCTCTATCACTGTCATGGCTCTTCCTACGGAGGACACTTCGCTTCATTCAAGACTGCCACGAAAGTGTTGCAAGCTGGTTTCTGGTGGCTGTCCATCTTCAAAGATGCACACGAGTTTGTGAAAAGCTGTGAGGCATGTCAGCGAGCAGGGAATATCACTAAGAGGAACGAGATGCCTCAGGTTCCTATCTTCAAGGTTGACGTGTTTGACGCGTGGGGCATAGACTTCATAGGGCCATTTCCTTCTTCATACGGCAATAAGTACATCTTAGTAGCGGTTGATTATGTCTCCAAATGGGTTGAGGCCATTGCTTTTCCTACAAACGATACTAAGGTGGTGATCAAGCTGTTTAAAAGCATCATTTTCCCGAGGTTTGGGGTACCAAAGGTGGTTATAAGCGATGGAGGAAGCCACTTCATAAACAAGGTCTTTGAGAACCTTTTGAGGAAGTACGGCGTTAAGCATAAAGTGGCTACACCGTATCATCCTCAAACGAGCGGTCAAGTGGAAGTCTCCAACCGGCAAATCAAGGCTATACTAGAGAAGATGGTCGGAGCAACAAGGAAAGACTGGGCAGTAAAGCTGGACGACGCTCTTTGGGCTTACCGTACCGCCTTTAAAACACCGATTGGTACAACCCCTTTCGCTCTGCTCTATGGCAAAGGCTGTCACCTCCCAGTTGAGCTGGAACACCGTGCATTGTGGGCTGTGAAGAGGCTGAACTTTGACCTCAAGACTGCTCAAGAGAGGCGCCTCATCCAGCTACATGAACTGGATGAATTAAGACTGAACGCTTATGAGAGCTCTATGATATACAAGGAGCGGACTAAGGAAGCTCATGACAAGAAGTTGGTTGCCAAGGAGCTTAAAGAAGGAGGTTTGGTACTGCTGTATAATTCAAGACTCAAACTCTTCCCGGGAAAGCTGAAGTCAAGGTGGAACGGGCCGTTTGTGATCTAAGAAGTGCTGCCTTATGGAGCTGTTACATTGATGGGCAAGAGTGGCAGTGCATTCACCGTGAACGGACCCAGGGTCAAGCCTTACTTGGTGGATAGCTATGACAAGGAGCTTACCTCGGTGCTTCTCCAAGACCCACCATCTGCCTAAACCAAGTAAAGTCTAGCTAAAGACGTTAAAGAAAGCGCACTTGGGAGGCATTCCCATGTCTATCCTGTACATATTTCTGCTTTATTTCTCTTTCAGTTTTATGTTTTTATTTTGCAAGTGTGTAGGAACAGGTATGAGGAGTCTAAACCTCGATCTTGAAGTCCAAAAGAGGCGATAAGGGTTAAGAAAAGGCTAGAGATCGAGTGCTAGATCGAGTTAGTGGATCGAGAGGAGCCAGTCGATCTAGACGAGAACGAGTGATAAGATCGATCTAGATGAAAACGGATCGATCAATCCAAAATGGATCGACCGATCTAATTTCTCTCGGGAAATCCTTAAGGGATAGATCGATCACTCGACTCGATCCATCACTCGATCTATGCCAAATCGACCCCCAAATCGAAGACGTAGCTCGATCACGAGGACTTAGCCGTGGAGCCAAAATCTC
Source organism: Thlaspi arvense (assembly GCA_911865555.2). Taxonomy (NCBI): domain Eukaryota; kingdom Viridiplantae; phylum Streptophyta; class Magnoliopsida; order Brassicales; family Brassicaceae; genus Thlaspi; species Thlaspi arvense. The sequence goes on along the minus strand of OU466863.1, from coordinate 23,357,219 downwards.
AACGATCGAGAGAGCCAATCGATCCAGGACTCGATTCATCATGAATCGAGTCACAAATCGAGTAACCCTCTCAATCTAAGCCATTATGGGCATGAGATCGAGTCATAGATCGACCAAACGGACTCGATCTCATGCCGATGTAACATTTTCTTTCCCTCCTTTACTCTTTTCCCTCCAGCTTTTAAATTCAAAACTTGGTCAAGGCAAGCATCTTTGACCATGAAAGGTGTGTCTTGACCGAGACTTTGTCAGAAAACCACCCTTCCTACCCATGGTTTTGTTTCTTGCTTAGCCTTTAAATATTTCAACAACTTCTCACCCTCTCATTCTTGTTTTCTCGAAAATTTTAAGCAAAGAGAGTGAGATTATCTGTTTTCTAAGGCTAGCAAGACTTTTTAACAATCTTGCAAAAGGTATTTTCGGAGTTTGATAAAATATTTTTTGGAAAATTCCCTTTTATTTCGCAAGTCATTGTTTTAGATGATAGGACCGTTTTTGAATTTTAAAATTTAGCTAAATAAAAGAAAAATTCTGGATTTTCTAGTATATCTAGATTTGATTCTCCTTTATTTTGCTATAATTTTTATTAATTTCCCAAAATTTTAGGGTATTAGTTATAAGCCTTCTTCTTCGCCTTTCTTCTTCTCTCATCCGATCGCCGTTTTGCTTATCAAACTGCTTGAGAAATTTGTTTCAAGCACAATGGCTCCTAAAAGAATGAGAGAAGAGAGAGCACAAGAGGGAGAAGGTCAGGAGGTGGCTGTTCAAGAGAGGGTCAGATGGAGTAAGGATGAGAAGAGGGACAAGAAACGGCTTGAAAGGCTTTGGTTTGAGCCTACTAAGTTCGCGGACAGGGAGTTGCTGTCTAAGATGGGGCTGCTAGGAGATTTTGATCAACTCCTCCAGAGGATTGGGCTGAGGTGTTTGTCACGGATGGATTGCCCAACCCTCCCTGAAGTGACAATCGACTTCCTAGCCACCTTGGCGTTCGGATACGAGAATCCTAGCGTACCATTCCCTTCTCAAGGCCGCCTCTCCTTCAAGATACAGCACCAAGCTTTCAGTCTCTCAGTCCCCGAGCTCTGCCAAGCTTATGGCCTCGATGCAGCTGCTAGGAAAGTGGAGTTCCCCTCCTTCACTCAAGCGAATGACTTTTGGGACCTCATCGCCAATGATGACTACAAGGCAAACACTGCAAAGATCAAGAGAGTGAGGAATCCGAGGCTACGTTATACTTTGAAGCTGATGGCCAACACCTTTAGTGGCCGGTCCGTAGCTCCCACGGTGACCAGGACGGAGCTTTGCTTTCTGTTCCAAGACCTTAAGCATATCCTTTGTGATCCGGACGAGAACGAGGAGCCGTTGGAAGATCAACTCGAAGACGACGTGAACTATGGGTGCATCCTTGCCGCTTCGTTGGTCAAATACAAGGCGTATGCCTTGAGGGGCAAGGCAAGCTTGTCACTCATTGGTGGTTTCCTCACGCCTTTGTTCGTGCAAGCCGGCGTACAACTCGAGAACTTCGCTCCTGTTCCGGATAGAGCATTCATGGACGAGACATATCTAAGGAACACTGATAGCTTGGGACGCACGCCAGATGAGGGCTTCTTCGAGTACTTATACATCGACGAGGAGAATGAAAAGAGGATGTGTATTCTGCCGAACCAGAACGAGACCGAGCTGTTTGGTGTAGGGAACATTGAGTTTCTTCCGAGCCAAGAGGAATGCTTCGGTCCTCTAGGAGCCACAGCCGCCGTTCAGCAAGCTGCCCGACCAAGATCAGAGTCTCCAGCCACTGATGATGAGATGCCCGAAGCATTCACCCTTCCCAAGCTTCACTTTGAGCCGCAGACTAAAACGGAGAAGTTCCTTGCTTCTGTTGTGGAGATGCAAAGAAAAATCAACAGAGCAAGGTGCTGAAGAAGCTTGCAAGGAAGGTTTAATCACTTCAAGAAGGCTCACCTAAGAAAGATGCAAGTGAAGAGGTTCAACAACCCGAGAAGAAGAGGCTTTCAACCGGTGGAGTTGTCATCCGTGAGACTCAAGGCAGCAACATTCAACCGGCGCGTCTCTCTTTTCAAGAGCCAGGCTCCAAAGGCAAAGCCGTAGCATCTAGCTTCTCTAGAACATCCTCAAGTTCCAGCCGAGACTAGACCCGAGGTAACAACCTTCTTCCATTGTACATACCACTCATGTTTGCTTCTTTTTGCTTTGTGTTTTGATGCTCCTTTGAATTTGTTTGCCACCGGGATGGTGTCAAGCAAGTTTGGGGGACTATATGTGTGGTTTGACTTGTGTTTTCTGATCTTATTTTCCCTTTAGCATCCTTGAGTCTTCACTACATGAAAAATTGGTAAAATTTTTAAATTTTTTCAAAGATTCATGTTGTTGCATTCATCTCATTAAGCATTTTAGGATTGAGTCTAGAATCTTAAAGCATCTAGGTTGTTCATATTCGCATAAGGGGTTAGAGTTTTTCATAAAAAGGTGTTTTAAACTCATGAATTGTTTCAATGCCCTAGTTAGTAGTTTCTAATGCTTTGCTCATACTTTGAAAGTAAGTTCTTACCATGCTTGGATCACTTGCTATGATTTTCATGACATGAATTGAACTCTCATGATTTGAAACTTGTCCTAATAAGTGAAAACCTTAATCTGAAATTTTAATTATCATCCTTATGCATTTGAAAATGAACACACGGATTTTAAAATATTTAGGCTCTCTTCTTCCTTTTACCACTCTTTGTGAGCCTAAGTAGAACTCCCACCTTGACCCTTACCCTTCTTTGAAGCCAAATTTTTCTTGTGTGACATCATTGTGAGGCCTTCTTTTTCGGTTTTGAACTTAGCATAAAGTGTTAGGTTTAGGCGACATGATTGGGTTCTCATATGATTGCTAGCTTTGTATTTTGAAGCTAGTTATAGGCTTAGAATAATTTTGGGGAATCATTGGGGTTGTCTTCATGTTTCTATGTTCTCGGTTTCAAAAGAGTTTGGTGTTTAAAAGAAAGAAATAGGTTTTAAGTGAAGGGTTGTGTTTAAAAATTATATATATGCTCTAATAAATTTCAGGAGGTAGCACTCTCAAATAAAAATAAAAAGAAAAAAAAATAGCCTAAGTGCCAAAAAAAAAAAAAAAAAAAAAATAAATAAATAAATAAACAAGAGAGCTACCAATAAGGAATAGTTAAAGAGTAAATTATTTTCAACCTTTTCACTAGCCTAAAAGAGTAAAAAATGTTTTATGTTTTGAATTGGGGAATGCTAAGCTTTTGCTTTGAGAAAATGGTAGATTCTAAGTGGTGAGTGAGGATAAAAGTTAATAAATGAGAGGGGTTTAGGATCATTGTTAGTTTACATGGGTAGATGAGAATCTGATCATGTATGCATCAATTGCTTTCACCTTTAGTATTATGCATAAATTTCTTGCCATTTTTGAGAAAACCCTTGTTTAAAATGAAAACCCTTTTCAAATGAGATCATTCTATGCTTATAGCCTGCGCCCTTAACCAAATGTGTTCTGCTTTAAAGTGCATAAGTTTGATTCATGGTTCGGATGTTAATGAATGTTAAAGGATGAGTTTCTTTGATTGTTAGGAATAGGAGAGTCATGATCTGAATTTCTTTGTGTGATGAGTATGGCTAAGTTCTTTGGAGTATGAGTGTGCGCATTGCATTTTAGAACTAGTAACTAGGACATTGAGATTGATTCATTTGAAAGGCACCTTTGCAAGAAGCTTAAACCCCCGTCTTTTCTAAAACCTCTCTTCCTTTCTTATTTTCTGTTGCATGAGGGCAAACAAGAAGTAAGTTTGGGGGAGTTATGTTACTGCATATTACATGCATTTTGCATACATATTAGCTAGCTTTTCATGCATTTACATCATGCTTTAGACTAGATTGCATCACTTAGGGTCCTAGAGCATTCTCGCACCAGCATACGCATGTTCCTTGCATTTTGCATCACATTCAGGTTGTTTCTGGCTACTTTGGAGTCATTGAGGTTCGTGGACGTGCTGAAGCTGTTGTGGCGGTTCGTGGAAGGTCGGATGTTTGCTAAGGACCAGAGATCGGGGAGCAGATCGAGCATGGCAGGTTGATCTAGATGAGATCGACCAGAAGATCGAGAGGCCCCGGCGATCCAAGGGAAATGATCGAGACGAAGATCGAGTGGAGCAATCGATCAAATGGTACATACGTAAATGACGCCATGCAGAGCGAGAGCCGGATCGAGTCCACCACTCGATCCGACCGAAGATCGATACCAAGATCGGATGCAACACTCGATCCGCCGAAGATGATCGAGACCCAGATCGATTTGAAGACACGATGTCCGAAAGTGATCGAGAGAGCCGTTCGATCCCAAAGTCGATCTCTATCCTTTCAACCGCTTTTGGCCGCTAGCGAGGGGGGGGGGGACCATCGAGCTGTTTTCGCCATTTTGGGAAGGCGGCGATGTCTCTTTCCACACACACTTTTTCAATCTTATCTTTTTATGCTTTTTCTCTCTGGTTTGGAGATTATCCGCTATTGTTAGACTTTGAGGTTTGTTCTTGAATATTTTCGAATCGTTTAAGTCTTAAGTAATCGTTTTCATGTTCATCGCTTCGTCTTTCATGTTTATTTTGGTTATTCTCATGTGTAGCGAGTAGTTTTCTTTGGGTCTCGGGGTTGAGAGGATTCACGGGGTCTAAGGGGTTTTCAAGTTGGTAGTTTTCTTGTTCTTAATGGCTTTCTCTTCTAGGATGTTGAGTCCCTAAGGCTTAAAGACTCTCACGCCACGATCTTTATGATCAGAGAGGTCTCTTACCTTGACAGGATCCATAGATCTCTGAAAATCACATCCTAGAGACTAGTTACCCTTTCCCAAAAGCCATGGAAGTTTAGGGGACTAGTTAGGCCGTGTGTTTGAAATCTGAGTTCATTGCCCTTCAACCTCTTTTTCCACCAGAAGCCATGGGTTTAGAGGAGGGGATGAAGTAGTGATCCATACCGAAAGCCACAGATGGATCTTGTTTTCGTTTTCAAGGCTTAGGGAATCTCACAAAGTGAGTCGATTTAAAGTTTTCAACCCCAACTTGGACCCTTGAAACCCCGGACCATGAATCTCAACCCTAGACCCTTCTTTCTTAGCATTTTTACATCCTCTCTCGTCATTCGCTTGATCTTTGATAGCATCATGGTCGTTAGATTCGCTGCTCTTACATTTTTAGACGAGATCGATCGTTGTTGCTCGATCTAGTGGTCGATCCCGTGGTCGATCCACTAGTCGAATTTTAGTAATTCGTAGCTTTGTTCTTTAATTATTCTGTTTGTTCCTCATGGTAGTTTGATCATTCCTGGTAGTTTTAAAATAGTTTTGCATTCCATTTAGTTGCTGCATCTAGTTTTTAGGGATTCCTCAAAACCGATCTTTATTCGCTTAGATTTGCAAGCCCTTGCATTCTCTTTACTCTTTCTATCATCCTAGGTGTGGATTGACTCTCTCTTGTATACTGTGCTACAACCTGTCTTGCATTTGAGTTTTGATAGCCTCATTGCATTCACACCCTTGCAAAAACAAAGTTATCAATGGGCCTTGCTAGCCTGGCCGAGTGCTATCCGACGGGATAGTCGGGAATACCAGCGAGGAGTCATGGTATGTCCCACTCAGGATGTGAACTCACTTGGCGGCTCTCGGATGGAAACCCCACAAAGATGTGAACCGACCGAGGAGCTCCCGGGGGAAACGATGTTCCGGCTTGGCTTGTCTGTGTGATAGCCAAGTGCAGGGTGTTCGTAGTAGTGATGTTCCGGCTTGGCTTGTCTTTTTGATAGTCAAGTGCAGGGTGTTCGCGGAGGGTAACCGGCCAACCCACTTAGAGATCTCTGTGTCCACGCGAGCGAGGCATGTGGTGTGTGGTAGTATGTGTGCGTTGTGAGAACACGGTTAAGTGCAAAAGTGGTAGCACCTTTGCATATAGTTTAGTTGCATATAGATTTAGGGTTGCATGCTTCGGCTATTTACTTTATGATTGCTTCGGCTATTGCGTGTTTGCTTGCTTGCTTGCTTGCTTGCTTGTTGCTTGGGGTTTATTGGGTGTTTTGGGTGTTATCTTGTTAGAGAGTCCTGGACTCACTGAGTAATCTTAGATTACTCATCCCCCTTTTTCCTTCCTATCAGGTAACCCGTAGATGGCCTTAGTAAGCAGAGCGGAATATTAGGACACCGGAGTAGATTTGCGTTGTTATTTTTGTAAAACTCGGTTGTGAGATAAAGTATGTACTAGACGTCTTGTTTTGGGTTTACCCTCCGCTGCAGCATTATATATATGGTTTGTAAGAACGTATTTTCGGAAACGATATGGTAGTAATATTAAGTACGTGTTTACAAACTTAGGCTTGATTAATGATATTAGTCTAGTCCGGACTAACACAACTCGAGATCGAGGTACGGGTTGAAAAGCCTTAGGCCTTGGTCGAGAGGGTTCGAGCTGACTTGGCAAGACGGCCTTATGCTTGGATTCGTTCTGAGACGGGCTGACTTATCGAGTGAACCTTGGCTTTGTGACACCCGCGGTTCAGTCTTGGGTATAGATCGAATCGGGGGTGTTACACACTCGATCCAGCCTAGATCGACGGAGTGAACGACTGACTGGCTCGATCTCTGCGGTAGGAACGGTCCAAGACGATAGCTTAAGAGCTCATGACTCGGGTTCAAAAGGGGCGACTGAGGACAGCAACCTCAACACAGGCCAAGAGGAGGACTGGAGTGAGCTGCTAGCCCCAAAGGTGGACCTAAAGCAGCTTCAAAATTGGCTAAGGTACGCTTTCTTAGGACCAAATGATACATATCCGGTCATTGTGAATGAAGATCTAAATGATGATGAGTTAGACTCACTCCTTAGGGAGCTGAGGAAGTATAGAAAGGCCATTGGGTACTCTCTTAGTGACATCAAGGGCCTTTCACCAATGCTTTGTACTCATAGGATTCATTTAGACAATGAATACACATCTTCCATAGAGCATCAAAGACGTTTGAACCCGAATTTAAAAGAAGTGGTTAAGAAATAAATCTTAAGACTCTTAGAAGCTGACGTGATATACCATATCAGTGATAGCACATGGGTCTCTCCAGTCCATGTGGTGCCAAAGAAAGGGGGTATCATGGTTATAAGAAATGAAAAAGATGAGTTAATTCCTACTAGGACAAACCGGACATAGAATGTGTATTGACTATAGGAAACTCAACACAGCCACTAGGAAAGATCATTTCCCTCTTCCCTTCATTGACCAAATGCTAGAGAGATTAGCCAATCATCCATACTACTGTTTTCTAGATGGCTATAACGGTTTCTTTCAAATCCCCATTCACCCTAATGACCAAGAGAAAACCACATTCACATGCCTTTATGGTACCTTTGCATATCGAAAGATGCCATTTGGGTTATGTAATGCACCAGCAACTTTCCAAAGGTATATGATGTCTATTTTCTCTGACCTTATAGAGGAAATAGTAGAGGTTTTTATGGATGATTTTTTTGTGTATGGTGCTTCGTTTGGTGGTTGTTTGTCAAATCTTTGCAGGGTTCTCAAGAGACGTGAGGAGACAAACTTGGTGCTAAATTGGGAAAGTGTCATTTTATGGTGAGAGAAGGCATTGTACTTGGGCACAATATTTCTGAGCGAGGGATTGAGGTTGACGAGGCCACGATAGAGGTTATGACGAGTTTAGAGCCTCCGGTTTACGTGAAAGGGATTAGGAGTTTCTTGGGGCATGCTGGCTTCTATAGGAGGTTTATCAAGGATTTCTCCAAGATAGCACGTCCTCTTACAAGGCTACTGTGCAAGGAAACCGAGTTCATCTTTGATGAAGAATGCCTACAAGCCTTTAAGACCGTCAAAGAAGCCTTGGTCACCGCGCCTATAGTTCAAGCTCCAGATTGGAATTTGCCCTTTGAGATTATGTGTGATGCAAGTGACTATGCTGTGGGTGCTGTCTTGGGTCAGAGGAAGGAAAAGAAGCTGCATGTGATTTACTATGCAAGCCGTACCTTGGATGATACACAAGTGAAGTATGCAACCACCGAGAAAGAGCTTCTAGCCGTGGTCTTTGCTTTTGAGAAGTTTAGGTCTTACTTGGTGGGTTCTAAGGTCATTGTGTATACTGACCATGCTGCCTTGAGATACATATATTCCAAGAAAGACACCAAACCGAGACTCTTAAGATGGATCCTTCTCTTGCAAGAGTTTGACATGGAGATCAAAGAAAAGAAGGGTATAGAGAACGGTGTAGCGGATCATCTTTCAAGGATGAGAGTGGATGATGTATTGCCTTTGGATGACTCACTCCCTGAAGAGCAGTTTATGATGGTTAACACCGTGGTATGTGCAAAGCTAGAGGAGAGGCTTGAAGAAGTCTTGAGCCTAAAGGAAGAAGATCTACCATGGTACGCGGATATTGTTAACTATTTGGCTTGTGGAGAAGAGCTTACTCACTTGGACCATTACCATAGGAAGAAATTCATGAGGGACATCTCTCACTACTTTTGGGATGATCCTTATCTATACATGAGGTGTGTGGACAGCCTATACCGAAGATGTGTCACAAGAGAAGAAACAAGAGACATTCTTCTCCATTGCCACGGTATGACTTATGGTGGCAACTTCGCATCATTCAAGACAGCTACAAAGGTTCTCCAAGCTGGGTTTTGGTGGCCTACACTCTTCAAGGATGCACATGAGTTTATAAAATCATGTGAATCTTGCCAAAGGGCCGGGAACATAACCAAGAGGAATGAGATGCCGCAAGTACCTATCTTTGAGGTGGAAGTCTTTGACGCTTGGGGAATTGATTTTATGGGTCCATTTCCATCAACATATGGCAACAAGTACATCCTAGTGGCAGTAGACTATGTGTCTAAGTGGGTGGAAGCCACAGCCTCACCAACTAATGATTCAAAGGTGGTAGTTAAGCTTTTCAAGACAATCATTTTTCCAAGGTTTGGAGTTCCTAAGGTGGTGATTAGTGATGGAGGCAGCCACTTCATCAACAAGATTTTTGAGGGTCTTTTGAGAAAGCATGGAATTAAACACAAGGTGGCCACGCCTTATCACCCTCAAACCAGTGGCCAAGTGGAGGTTTCAAATAGGCAAATCAAGGCCATCCTAGAGAGAACCGCGGGAGTGACTAGGAAAGATTGGGCAAGAAAGCTTGATGACGCTCTTTGGGCTTATAGGACGGCTTTCAAGACTCCCATTGGTACCACGCTTTTCAACCTCCTCTATGGTAAATCTTGTCACCTCCCTGTGGAGTTAGAGCACAAAGCTCTTTGGGCTGTGAAGCAAGTGAATTACGCTCTCAAGACGGCACAAGAGAGAAGACTAGTGCAACTTCATGAGCTTGATTAATTGAGGTTGAATGCTTATGAAAGTGCCAAGATCTACAAAGAGAGGACCAAAGCCGTTCATGACAAGAAGCTGGTGCTTAAGGAGCTCAAAGAGGGAAGCCTGGTTCTGCTCTACAACTCACGTTTGAAGTTGTTTCCCGGGAAGCTCAAGTCTAGATGGTGCGGTCCGTTTGAGATAAAAGAGGTGCTACCATATGGGGCAGTGACTTTGATTGTCAAGGGTGGAGAGAGTTTCACAGTGAATGGGCATAGAGTCAAGCCCTACATGGCAAGTGATTGCAGCAAGGAGAGCACCACGTTGCTTCTCCAAGATCCCCCTCTAGCCTAACCAAGTAAAGTCAAGCTTAGAGACATAAAACAAGCACACTTGGGAGGCAATCCCATGACTATCATTGTACATATTTTTGATTTATTTCTGTTTCGATTTTATGCTTTTTAGTTTAAGTATGTAGGTACAAGGAGATGGGAACCATAGATCATGATCTTGGATTTAACAAGGCAAGGAAAGGAAAAGCAGATGCAAACGATCGAGTGACAGATCGACCTGTCCTGGCTCGATCTTTACTAGATCAAGCTAGTAAATCGAGTGAAGTCACTCGATCTAGACGAGATCGAGAAGACAATCGAGTGAATCAGTCGATTGCAAGAGGATGACCCACCCATGCGTTTAGCTTGAAATACAAACAGGGTGTGGATCGACTGGTCTCACTCGATCCTCAAACTGAGATCGATGAGACGATTGATCAGCTCACTCGATCTCCGCCAAAACGACATCGCGATCGATCAGAGAGCTCGATCTAAGAAGCATGGCCACAACCACGAGGAATCTTGGAACGAGGAGGAGACTCGATCTAAGGCTCGATTCAAATCAGATCGAGCCTCCAATCGAGCAAGCCTCTCGATCACTGACAAAGGCTGAGAAATTCCTTGCCTCGGTTGTTGAGATTCAACGCAAGGTTAACAAGTGGCAAGGCAAGATGATCAAGAAGCTAGAAAAGAAGATCAAAGTCCTTCAACAAGGAAGCTCATCTGAGACGACTTTGAGTGACGAGGTTGAGAAAATGGGCGAAACGGTGAGGAGACAATCAACCGGAGGTGTGGAGATCCGTGATCCTCAAGATGGTAATCAAGCTGGGCGTCTTTCTCTACACCAGGGCACAAGCAGGAGCAAGGACAAGGGGATACTTCACGACACTCCAAGAAAGAGCAGGAGGACCGAAGCAACCTCAAGCTCCAGCCATGCCTAGCTCCGAGGTACCAAAACTCCAACCTTTGTATATAACATGCATTTTTAATTTTTGCTTTAAGGATTTTGGTCTCCTCTTGAATTTGCTTGACACTGAGACGTTGTCATTCAAGTTTGGGGGAGAATTTGTGCTTTGACATGTTTCTGTTTAGATCTTATTTTGTGTTCACATCCTTGAGTCTTCATGCATCCATATAAGTGCATAGAAAAATACAAAAAAATCAGAAATTTTTAAAAATTTCAAAAAAAAAATTATATAGCTTGCATTTGCATTGTCAAATATTTTAGTATTGAGTCTAGAATTTTTATCATTTAGGTTGCTTGCATTTGCATAGGGGGCAATGATATAAAAAATTTTCCTTGTAAAGTGTTTTAAGCTTATGAATTGGTTCAAGGCCCTAGTTAGTAGTTCTTTGATGCTTTATACAAGCTTTGAAAGTAAGTTCTAACCATATTTTGACCATTTGTCTTGATTTTCTTGGCTTAAGACTGAAACAAACTTGAAATGAATCCTTTCCTATTAAGTGAAACCTTAACATGAATTTTGAATTATCATACTTGTGCATTTGAAAAAGAATACATGGATTACATATACATATTTAGGCTTTCTTATTCCCTTCACCATTCTTTTGTAAGCCTAAATAGAACTCCTCACCTTAACCCTTACCCTCCTTTCAAGCCAAATTCCGTGTGTGATATTGTGAGGCCTTAAATTTTTGGTTGAACTTAGCATAAAGTGTTAGGTTTAAGGCGACATGTTAGGCTCTCATATTGATACTAGCTTTGCATATTGAAGCTAGTATTAGGCTTGATTTGGGGTGGGAATTCACGGGTGTTGTTGAAAATGCTTACTTGTTTTGGATTTGAAAAGAAGTTGGTGTTTGGAGTTTGAATAAAAAGGGATACATAGTTTTAAGTGGGTGGTCTTGAATTGTTTTAAATAAAAGCTTAAGTTGAAAAAAAAAAGGAGATAGCTCTCAAAAAGAAAAAAAAAATTATATAAGAAAAGAGCCAAAAGGCCAAGTGCATAAAGAAAAAAAATATTTATGAGAAGAGAGCTATCAAAAGAAAAGAAAAGAGCTAAAAATATATGTATGGCTATACCACTAGCTATAAGAAAGTTTGAAGATGTTTCCCTAGGATGAATTTGAATGATGGTGTTTATATGGGTTATGCTTGGCGTCTCGCCTTGTTTGATTTGGGTAGTCTCTAGAGGGTGAGTGAGCTTGAAAAAGAAAAATAAAAATGAGAGAGGGATTAGGATCATTGTTAGTATATTTGGGTAGATGAGAGTCTAGTCATGTATGCATACATTGTCTTTTACCTTTAGCATTATGCATAAGTTCAATCCTTTTTGAGATAACCATTGCTTGGAGTACCCACATGAATGAGATCATTTTTATCTCATAACCTTGTCCCTAGCCAAATGTATTCGGTTTTAAATGCATAAGTGTGATTCACGGTTTGAATGTTAAAGGTTAGGATTCATGGATTGTTTGGAATAGGCGAGTCATGATTTGAGATTCAATATGTGATGAATATGGCTAAGTTCTTTGGAGTAGAAGTTTGTGTACTGCATCCTAGAATTGAGAACTAGGACCATTGAATTGATTCTTTTTAAAAAAACACTTTTGGATTGAGCTCCCATTTTTAAACCTCTCTTTCTAGCTTGAATTTTGTTTGCTTGAGGGCAAGTGATAAACTCATAATTTAGCATATTTTAGCACTCATTTAGGATACATTTTGCATTCTTATTGCATACATATTTAGATTATTTGTAACTTCTGCTCCATTTTTGGTTTTAGATATGTTTGCATTAGCATTTGCATATTTCTTGCATATATGTATTGTTTTTAGGTAATATGGTGTACATGGAGCTGTGTTGGATGCTGAGCATGGACAAGGAGTCAAAAGAAGAGCTTAGGAATTGCTGGGAGTCAAGAAAGAGTTCGACCAAAAAGAATTAGGCTGAGATCAAGCCTCAGATCGACCATCCAAGTCATTTCAGCCTGAGATCGAGCCTCAGATCGACCAATGCCACTCAATTCAGCTTAGATCGACCAGAAGATCGAGCCGGCCAATCGATTCAAACTTGGATCGACCACCAGATCGACCAGGCGGGTCGATTTTCGGTCCAGATTTTTGCTTCCTTCCTTGGACAGCTCATACTTTATCTTTTAGTGAGGGGACCATTTGTGTGGTCCTTTATGAACACTTTTGACCTAGATTTTAGAGGGATCCATGATTTTCACAGCTTCTTTCCCCATTTTTGGGTTTTGTGGATCACCATAGAAACATTTTATCCATTTTCAAGCTTTATCTTTTGTAAAAACTTTGATTTTGAATTTTAGAACTTCTCTTTAAGCTTTAATTTTTTTTTCTTGTTATCTCAATCATGTTTAACACCTCTTATCTCATGATTAAGAGGGATTCGGAAATAATAATAGAGTAGTTCTTTAGGATTTAAGGATGAGGTGATTAGGAAGGTTTTAAAGGTTAGATCTTGGTATTTTCTTGTTCTAACTTTATCCTTTCTCGGTTTGGAGTATCAAATGCTTAAAAACCTTGAGAGAGGCTTTATTATCCAAGAGATTTCCTTATCTCATAAGAACTTAGGAAATCTCTTATGTCCAAACCAAGAGACTAGTATGCCTTAAAGACCACGATAGTGGCAAGTAAGGGCTAGTTAGGCCATGTTAAGATCCGTGCTTCAGCTCCATCAACCATCCTTTTCCACCACAAGCCATGGGTTTGGAGAGAATGAATGATGAGAGGACCTTATCTTATCCACAAACCATGGAAAGATAGCTTCTTAGGCTTAAGGATAGCACATCAAGAAATGTGTAGATTTACTTTTTGCAAACCAAGATCGAACCTTGAACTTCTCTAAGCATGAACATCATCCTTGAATCTGTTATTTATCATATAAGTAATTTCAAAAGCTTTCTCCTTTAGATTTAAAGTTTGCTCCTTTAGGTTGCTAGAAATAGCCTTAATTGCCTGTTTTTAGATTTCGAATTTTAGTAATCAGTAGTCTTGCACTTTAAATTCTCTGTTTCCTCCTAGTAGTTGTTAACCCTCTTCCAGAGATTTTAAAATTGTTTTCTTGCTCATTTCGTATTGCATTTAGTTTTTGTTAAATTTCTCATCTATTTACCCGAATTTGACTTAGCTTTACATGGCTCTTGTATTCCTAGTATCTTTTCTCACCTAGGCTGGATTGATACCTAAAGTACTACAGCAACACTAAGAGGCTTTATGATTGATATTTAGAACTGTAAAAATTCCTCTTATCAATTGACGCCGTTGCCGGGGATCGAAGCCGGGTCACCCGCGTGACAGGCGGGAATACTTACCACTATACTTACCACTATACTTACCACTATACTTACCACTAGCCAAAAGAGTTTTAAAATGATGCTTTTATTTGGGTTTTTGCTAGGCGAATTGTCTTGTTGATGTGGATAATCATTAGGAAGGTGAGTGAGCTTGAAAAAAAAAAGAAAAATGAGAGGGGTTTAGGATCATTGTTAGTGTATATGGGTAGATGAGAGTCTAGTCATGTATGCATCAATTGTCTTTACCTTTAGCATTATGCATAAGTTCAACCTTCTTTGAGAGAACCCATTGCTTGAATTACCCATTTAAAATGAGATCATTTTTGTCTCATAACGTTGTCCCTAAGCCAAATGTATTCGGTTTTAAAGTGCATAAGAGTGATTCACGGTTTTAAGCTTAATGAATGTTAAAGGTTAGGATTCTTGGATTGTTTAGAATATGAGAGTCATGATCTGAAATTCAACATGTGATGAATATGGCTAAGTTCTTTGGAGTACGAGTTTGTGCATTGCATCTTAGGATTAAGAATTAGGACCATTGAATTGATTCATTTGAAAAACACTTTTGCAAAGAATTTGAGCCCCCGTTTTTAGAACCTCTCTTCCTCTCTTGAATTTTATTTGCTTGAGGGCAAGCAAAAGGCAAATTTGGGGGAGTTGATATTACCATATATTTTGCATATTTAGCATGCATTTAGAGCTAGTTTTCATGCATTCATCTTGCATTATAGGCTAGTTTCTACCATTTGTTGCACTCTAGGTCCTAGATCATTTTGCATTCGCAATTTGTATATTTTCTGCATTTTTACATCATTATCAGGTTGTTTGAGACACACTGGAATTGTGGAGGTTGCGTGGACGTGCATTGGATCGAGAGGAAGCTTGTGGACACTCGGAGAACTCAGCCGTTCAGCAAGGGACCCGAGATCGAGACGCAGATCAAGCTAGGCAGGTCGATCTAGACGAGATCGACCAGAAGATCGAGTGACTCAAGTCGTTTCATGGTGGAAGATCGAGACCAAGATCAAGAGAGGAGATCGATCGTGAGTACAGACGTGGATGACGCCATGCAGAACGAGAGCCAGATCGAGACCATGACCCGATCACCCAAGGATCGACCAGAAGATCGAATGAGGTGCTCGATCCATCCAACCAAATCGACTTGAAGATCGAGCAAAGGACAGTGATCCATGAAGAAGATCGAGCCAGAGATCGATCATCCAACTTGATATCTGGCACCTTATCCAGCCAGCTCATCTTTGGAGCGTAGTGAGGGGACCATTTGGTGGTTTAGCTATTTTGGGCATAGGGGGGACATCATTTTTGGACACACACGCTTAGTCTTATCTTTTTCCATCTTTCCTTTAGGCGATTTCCGCCATTGTTCTGTTCTTGAAGTTTTTCGTGTTTTGAACCTTGAATCTTTTCAATATTAAGTCTTTTTCTTTTATCGCTTGCTTGTTCATGTTTAGTTCTCTTTCCCTTGCATTTCAATCGGTTTCAAATATGAGTAGTGAGTAGATTTCTTTTGGGTTTAAGGTTGGGGCGATTTAAGGATTTAAAGGTTTAAGCTTTTGGGAGTTTTTGTTGTTCTTAACCTATTCTCTTCTAGGATTTGGGGTCTTAATGCTTAGAGAGTCTTGGAAAAGATCTCTATGATTCCAGGGATTTTTTACCTTGACCGGATTCAGAGATACTTGAAAACCAAATCCTAGAGACTAATCTATGCTCTCCCAAACGCTATGGATGAAGAGGGGGTTAGTTAAACCAATATTTGAGATCTTTGTTTAATGTTCTTTGACCCATCTTTCTACTACACACCATAGGTTAGGAGGGAGGGTCAGAGAAAGGGGTTATACCACACGCCATGGATAATCCTAGTTTAAGTTTCTCAAGGCTTAGAGATAGCTCTTCAAAAGAGTAGATTTATGTTTTCAAACCCAAAGCTTGAATCTTGAACCTCTTGAATATGACCCTCAACCTTAGATCCTCTCTTTTTAGTATTTTAAAACTTCTGTTTATCATTTTCTAGTCATAAAGCTTTCTTCTTTGATCATTTGAAGTCATTCATCTAAGTTGTTAGAAGTGTCCTGTTTCACCTGTTTCAGTGCTCGATTTTTAGTAATTAGTAGATTTGAATTTAAGAGTCTCTTTTTTCTTTTAGAAGTTTTTAACCCCCTTCCAGGGATTTTAAAATAGTTTTCCTGCTTATTTGGTCGTTGCATTTAGTTTTCATCGATTTTACCATCTATTTACCCGATTCTGCTTAGATTTGCTTAGTTCTTGCATTCTTATTGTCTTTCTTCATCCAGGCTGGATTAATCTCCTTTAATGCTATACTACATTGTTAACAGTGGTTTAGGCTTTGATATTTAGACCTGAAAACATTCTGTCTATCAAATGGCGCCGTTGCCAACTTGGGTTTGTTAGAAAGCATTAGGATTTGGAGCTTAGTAAAGACTGAGCCTTTACATTTACGTTGGTTACTGATTTCTCTGCCTTCATACTTGTGTTTTCAGGTACATGAATCTGAGGTCTAGGGGTGACAACAATCTACTTAAACCCCTGGACAATATTCACCAACTCGGACACGCAAGATCAAGAAGAGCAAGAGAGCAAGCTCAAGCCTTTGATGAGATTGTGCAAGCTGGTACAGTAGACTTTGCAAGAATGGCTGAGCAAGAACATCCTGAGGGACCTCCACCAGCTCACGGTGCTGTAGGAAGGGGTAATGGAAACCCCAACCACGCAGCTAGACCACCACGGATCATTGGTGCTGGAGATGCTCCAAATACACATCATAATCGCTTTGGGATCACTCCTCCACCAGTACAGACCAACAATTTTGAGATAAAGCCTGGATTTGTCTATATGGTTCAGAACAGCAAATTCCATGGACTGGCTATGGAAGACCCTCTGGAGCATCTTGACAACTTTGAACAAGTTTGTGGAATGATAACGATCAATGGGATCTCGGAAGATGCTTTCAAGCTACGGCTCTTTCCATTTTCTATTGGAGACAAGGCTAGGCACTGGGAGAAGACCCTTCCACAAAGCACCATTACTTCTTGGGCTGAATGTAAGAAGGCGTTCCTCTCAAAGTTTTTCTCGAGCACAAGAACAGCTAGGCTGCAAAGTGAGATTAGCGGATTCACTCAAAGACAGAATGAGACATTCAGTGAAGCTATGGAGAGATTCAAAGACTATACAATTCAGTGTCCCCACCACGGCTTCAGTGAAGAGACTCTCTTGAGCACAATATTGATAAAAGGTTTTTACAGTGCAAGCAAGGAGGTTATCAAAACTCAAGCAATAAACAGTTGTAGTAAAGCAAGAGGTATCAATCCACACCTAGGGAGCAGAAAGAGCAATGAGAATGCAAGGATCTAGCAAATCTAAGCAAATATGACAAATGATTGGTAAAACCTAGGAAAACTAAATGCAACGATCTAATGCAATGCAAAACAATTTTAAAATCCCTGGAAGAGGGTTAACTACCACGAGGAACAAGCAAAAGATGAAAAATGCAAAGCTACTAAAAACTAAAAATCGACCAGTGAATCGACCACAGGATCGAGCACTGGATCGAGAAGAATGGATCGAACTAAAAAGCAACTTAAAGAGAAATGACTTTTGATGAGCATAATGCAACTAAATGACAAGCAAAAGATTGACAGAGATTTAAAACACTAAAAGAGAGGGTTTAGGGTTGAGGTTCATATTCAAGGGTATCAAAGATTCAAGCTTTGGTTTGAAAACATTTAGATCTACTCTTTTAAGAGGTTTCTCTAAGCTTTGAAAACAAAGCAAGAACCATCCATGGCATGTGGTATGGTTCACTTCCTCAATCTCTTCTCCAAACCCATGGCGTTTGGTGGAAAAAGAGATCGAAGAGCAAGAAAGACAGATTTCAAAAAATGACCTAACTAATCCCCTTTACAACCATGGCATGTGGGAAAGGAAAGATTAGCCTCTAGGATCTGGTTTTCTAGGACATCTGAATCCTGTCAAGGTAAGACAGCCTTTGGTTCATAGAGACCTTTTCCAAGGCTCTCTAGGCTTTAAGATCCCAAGATCCTAGAAGAGAAGGCATGAAGAACAAGAAAACAAAAAGCTTTGAACCCTTTCAACCCTTTTGAATCACCTCAACCCCAAAACCCTAAACGATTACTCACTACACATGTTAAAGACCGAATCGAAAGCAATAAACAATAAGCTAAGCATAATTAACGATAGATTAAATAAAAAATTGCTTGATATTAAAAGATTCAAAGGTTCAAAAACTGAAAAAGCTTAAGCTGTTCTACAATGGCGACTCGCCTAACTTGGAGAGATAAAGGAAATGACGGAATGAAGATAATGAAAGCCAATGGCTGCTTTTGCCAAAAATGGCTAAACCGTTAGCTGGTCCCCCCTTCGCTAGCCGCCAAAGACAGCTGGACGGATAAGGTTTGTCTGGGATCGGGCTGGAAGCTCGATCTGGCTCTCGATCTTTGTCTTGGATCGGATGGCTTTGGTCGATCTCTGAGTCGATCTTTTGTTGATCGGGTTGGAAACTCGATCTGGTTCTCAATCTGCATGGCGTCATTTACGTCCGTACTCCAGATCTATCTCCTCTCTCGATCCTTCCTCTTGAATCGACTTGGTGCACTCGATCTTCTGGACGATCTCATCTAGATCGACCTGCCTTACTCGATCCACTACTCGATCTCGGGTCCTTAGCTGAATGGTTAAGTTATCCAAGCGTCCATAAGCTTCCTCACGAGCCTTAGCACGTCCACGAATCCTCCAAAACTCCAAAGTGTCCAAAAACATCCTGAATATGATGCATAATGCAAGAAACATGCGAATGCTAATGCAAAAGTGCTCTAGGACCTAAAATGGTGCAAACTAGCCTAATACGCAAGGTGAATGCATGAGAAACTATCCTAAATGCATGCAAAATATAAAAAATATATAGTAATATCAACTCCACCAAACTTGCCTTTTGCTTGCCCTCAAGCAAACAAATTCAAGAAGGAAGAGAAGTTTTAAAAACGGGGGTTTAAGCTTCTTGCAAAGGTGATTTTCAAATAAATCACTTCAATGGTCCTAGTTCTTAACTCTAAGATGCAATACACACACTCATACTCCAAAGAACTTAGCCATACTCATCACATAATGAATTTCAAATCATGACTCTCCTATTCCAAACAATCCAAGAATTCTATCCTTTAACATTCATTAAGATCAAAACCATGAATCACACTTATGCATTTTAAAGCCGAACACATTTGGTTAAGGATAAAGGCTATGAGACTAGAATGATCTCATTTAAATGGGTTCTATAAAGCAACGGTTTCTCTCAAAAAGGTATGAACTTATGCATAATGCTAAGGGTAAAGGCAATTGATGCATACATGACTAGACTCTCATCTACCCATATACACTAACAATGATCCTAA
Source organism: Thlaspi arvense (assembly GCA_911865555.2). Taxonomy (NCBI): domain Eukaryota; kingdom Viridiplantae; phylum Streptophyta; class Magnoliopsida; order Brassicales; family Brassicaceae; genus Thlaspi; species Thlaspi arvense. The sequence goes on along the minus strand of OU466863.1, from coordinate 23,337,802 downwards.
AACCCCTCTCATTTCTTTTCTTTTCAGCTCACTCACCTTCCTAGATACTACCCTTATCAACAAAGCAATTCGCTTAGCAAAATCCCAAATAAAAACATCATTCCAAACTCTTTGGCTAGTGGAAAGGCTGAAAACACATTTAGCTCTTTTCTATTCTTATTGATAGCTCTCTACTCATTTTTTTTTCTTTTCTTTTCTTTTTATTTTTTTTTTCTTATTCTTTTTCTTTGAGAGCTATCTTCTGAATTAACTAGAGCTTTTCATTTTAAAAACATCGAGCCTTCCACTTAAAACCTTTTTATTCACGTCAAACACCAAACTCCTTTTGAAACCGAAAACAAATAAGCAAACAAACAATCCCCATGAACCCCAAACCTAATCCTAAGCCTATAACTAGCTTCAAAATGCAAAGCCATCAATCAAATGAGAGCCTAATCATGTCTCCTAAAAGTAACACGTTATGCCAAGTTCAAACCGAAAAGAGGCCTCACAATGATATCACACAAGAACACTTGGCTTGAAAGAAGGGTAAGGGTAATGTTGGGAGTTCTACTTAGGCTCACAAAGGAGTGGTGGAAGGAGGAAGAGAGCCTAAATATGTATATGATTCATGTGTTCATTTTCAAATGCATAAGTATGACAATTAATGATTAGATTAAGGTTTTCACTTATTAGGATAGGATTCAATTCATGAATGTTCAAGTCAAGCCACGAAAATCAAATCAGATGATCCAAGTATGGTAAGAACTTACTTTCAAAGTGTGAGCAATGCATCAAAGAACTACTAACTAGGGCCTTGAAATAATTCATGAGCTTAAAACAGCTTTTTAAGAGAAAACTTTAACCCCTTATGCAAATGTAAACAACCTAGATGCTCAAAAATTTTAGACTCAATCCTAAAATGTTCACAAAGTGAATGCAACTACATGAATTTGTTGAAATTGTTTTAAAAATTTTACCAATTTTTTTGTTCTTTTCTATGCCTTAGATGCAATGAAGACTCAAAGGATGCAAACAGAAAATAAGAAGAAATAAAACATGTCAAATAACACACACACTCCCCCAAACTTGAATGACACCGTCTCAGTGACAAACAAATTCAAAGGAAATCAAAACATAAAGCAAAAACAAAGAAAGCATGCCTGGTATATACAAGGGACGGTTGTTGGTACCTCGGAGCTAAGAAGTGCGGGAGCTTGAGGCTTCTCCAGACTTCTTGCTCTTCTTAGGGGTCTCGTGAGCTACTGCCTTGCCTTTGTCATTTGCAGCTCCTGCATGAACCGAGTGGCGAGCAGGTAAGATGGTGCTTCCTTGAGGCTCACGTAAAACGATCTCACCAGTCGATCTCCTCCTCTTCTCGGGCTGCTCGACTTCTTCGCTTACAGCCTTCTTAGGTGAGCTCCCTTGAAGTGCCTTGACCTTCTTGGCAAGCTTCTTGAGTACTTTGCTTTGCCACTTGTTGATTTTCCTTTGCATCTCCACAACAGAAGCAAGGAACTTCTCGGTCTTAGTCTGCGGCTCAAAGTCGATCTTGGGAAGAACAAAGCTCTCGGGCATCTCATCATCCGAGGCAGGAGACCCTGATCTTGGGCAAGCAGCTTGTTGAATGGCGGCTGTAGCTCCTAAAGGGGCGAAGCACTCCTCTACACTCGGCAATAACTCGATGTTGCCAACTCCTTGCAGCTTGGTTTTCTCTTTGTTTGGTAAGAGGCAAACTCGCTTCTCATTCTCGGAGTCGATGTACAGATAGGCAAAGAAGCCCTCGGCTGGCGTGCGTCCCAAGCTGTTTGTCTTCCTCAGGTAGATCTCATCCATGAAGGCTCTCTCCGAAACAGGAGTGAATTCTTTAAGCGGTACGCCAGTTTGCACAAACAAGGGCGTGAGGAAGCCTCCAATAAGTGCCGAGCTTGCCTTGCATCACAAGGCGTATGCCTTGTACTTCACCAAGGAGGCGGCTAAGATGCACCCATAGTTCACGTCGTCGTCGAGCTCATCCTCCATTGGATCGTCATTCTCTTTAGGATCACACACGAGGTGCTTCACGCCTTGGAACAGGAAGCAAAGCTCGGTCTTCGTGACTGTGGGGGCTACTGACTGTCCGCTGAAGGTGTTAGCAATCAGTTTTAGCGTGTATCTCAGCACCGGACTCCTCACTCTCTTGATCTTTGCTGTATTCGCCTTGTAGTCGTCATTGCTTATGAGGTCCCACAGGTCATTGGCTTGAGTGAAGGAGGGGAACTTGACCTTGTTGGCTGCAGCGTTGAGGCCATAGGCTTGACAAAGCTCCGGAATTGAGAGACGAAAGGCCTGACGTTTGATCTTGAAGGATAGGTGGCCTTGAGGAGGAGTAGGGATGCTCGGGTTCTCATATGCGAATTTCAATGTGGCTAGGAAATCGATTGTCACCTCAGGATAGGTCGGGCAGTCCATCCTTGACAAGCACCGGAGCCCTATGTTCTTAAGGAGTTGATCAAAGTCTCCCAAGATGCCCATCTTAGCCAACAGACCTCTATCCGCGAACTTAGCGGGATCGAACCTCAGCCTCTCTAGCCTCATCTTGGCTTGCTTTTCCTCTTTGGTCCATTTAACCCTCTCTTGAACCACCACTTCTTGACTTTCTCCCTCTTGTGCTGTCTCTTCTCTCGTTCTTTTGGGAGTCATAGTACCTGAAACACAATTCTCAAGTAAAAGAATGAGCAAAGGCGGCGGATATTGAGAGAAAGACTAGGCAAGAAAGAAAAACTTATAACAATTAGCGAAGATTTTAGGGGATTTTATAAAACTTATAACTGGATAAAAGAAAAAAAAAATTTAGAGATAGCATCAAATCTAGAATTTTTCCTGATATCTAGCTATATTTAAAAATTTTCCTAATCCCCTAGCAAATCATTCTCTAAATCACAACAGAAAAGGATTTTCTTGAAAGATTTGAGAAAAGTAATTATCCAAAAACAACCTGAATATGATGCATAATGCAAGAAACATGCGAATGCTAATGCAAAAGTGCTCTAGGACCTAAAATGGTGCAAACTAGCCTAATATGCAAAGTGAATGCATGAGAAACTATCCTAAATGCATGCAAAATACACAAAATATATAGTAATATCAAATATACCGAGGAGCATTACCCAAAATCAGAATGTTGCTTGATACGGCAAGCAAGGTAACTTTCTTGGTCAAGAAGTCGAAGAGGGTATGGAGCGTATAGAGAACTTTGCTTTGAGTGATGGGAACTACACTGAGGACTACGACCGTGCACCTAGAGGTTCTGAGCTTGAGTCACACAAGAAGGAGCTCAAATCGCTCCATGAGAAGATAGACAAGCTAGTGCTTGCAAATCAGAAGCAAGTATATTTCGTGGGAGAAGCCGAAGATGTCTTAGAGGAGTTAGAGCTGAGCCAAGAGGAAGCTAATTGGGTTGCTGGTCAGAACTACAACAAGCCTCAGGGCTATTCTCAAGGCTACTAGGGCAACAACAACCTCTCATACCGTAGCACCAATGTGGAGAACCCTAAAGATCAGGTGTACCCCCTTAACATGGCAAGCCTTTTGTACCTTAACAAAGGGTTTCAAACAGTGGGTACCAAGGTCAGAGACAAGGAAACTTCCAAGGTCAGCAGCAACAACAAGGCAACAAAGGCTACACTCCTGTGTTTCCTCCTGGTTTCATGCCTCAACAGCAACAAGCTCCACCGCCTCCTTAAGATCCGGTTCAAGCAATGTTTCAACAGTTGCTTCAGGGACAAGCAAGCAAAAATCAGAAGTTTGTTGAGATGAACAACCGGCTAGACTCTTCTCTTACTGACATCTCTACACAGATCACCAATCTGAACAACAAGATCAAGCAGTTAGAGAAAGGCAAACTAGTTCAAGCAGTCAAGACAGCTTACCGGTAAAGTGTGAGCAAAACCCAAAGGAATATGCAAACGCTATTACTTTGAGAAGCGGGAAAGAGCTACCGCCGAGAGTTGCACCTAAAGCCAATGAGGACATTGTGGTTCAAGAGGCGGAGGGTAAGATTTCATCAAGAGATCACCTTTGATAAAGTCTGGATTCAAGGGCCAAGGAGAGGCAAGGAAGCAGTTTTAGAGAAGAAAGTTGAGCAAGCTAGCGAAGAAAAAGAAGCTTATGTGCCTCCTCCTCCCTATAAACCAAAGCTCCCTTTCCCTGGACGTTTCAAGAAACAGAAGATTGAGAAGCACAAGACTCTGTTTGAGAAGCACTTGAAGGATGTTGAGATCAAACTGCCTTTAGTTGATTGTTTGGCATTGATTCCGAAATGCGCCAAGTTCTTCAAGGATACTGTTGCTAATAAAAGCAAGGAGAGTGAAGAAGTCTTGGTGTTGAGTGAAGAGTGCAGTGCAATCATCCACAAGGAGATAGTACCAAAGAAACTAGGAGATCCAGGATCATTCACTATCCCTTGTGCACTTGGACCCTTGAAATTTGAAAGCTGTTTATGTGATTTAGGAGCAAGCATTAATCTAATGCCCCATTCCATTGCCAAGAAGCTAGGTTTCACCAAGTTTAAAGAGTGCAGAATCTCTCTTGTGCTGGCTGACAGAAGTATAAGGCTCCCTGTAGGCATACTTGAAGACTTACCCGTGAGGATCAGTGGTGTGAATGTGCCAACAGATTTTGTAGTCCTAGAAATGGATGAAGAACCAAAGGATCCTCTAATCCTTGGTAGACCCTTTCTAGCAACTGCTGGAGCCATAATAGACGTGAAGAATGGGAAGATCTCTCTACACCTTGGCAAGAAAACCAAGCTAAGCTTTGACATCAATGAAGTCTTGAAGAAGCCAACTATTGATGGGCAAGCGTTCTACATAGGAGCTTTGGATGCATTGGATGATGAGTTGCTTGAAGAACTGAGACAAGAGGATCATCTACAGCAAGCTTTGACAAAGGAGTGTGGAGAGCATGGTTCCCTGAGTGGACAAACCCAGAAGAGTGTTCGCAGCCTTGATTCTCGCAAGGTTGTGAAAGAAGGTGAAGGCCATTGCCTAGAGATCGACTGGAAAATCGACGAGATCACTCGATCCAAGGCAACAGTCGACAAGAAGATTGATAGGACTGCTCGATCCAGAAAAGAAATCGAGGTGAAGATCGAGAGAGGCAGCTCGATCAGTTCGGAGAACGACTTAGTGCTTCGATCTCCTGCTCGATCCATACCAAATCGAGTAAGTGAATCGAGGGAGTGCACCCGATCCAACCTAGATCGAGAGGAAGATCGACTGCTTGGTTCGATCTCAGTGGTAACAACGGTTCAAGAAGGCAGCTTGAAGGCTCACTACTTGGGTTCAAAAGAGGCAAATGAGGACAGCAACCTCAACACAAGCCGAGAGGAGGTCTGGAGCGAACTTCTATTCCCAAAGGTGGACCTAAAGGAGCTCCCTCATAGGCTAAGGTACGCTTTCTTGGGATCTATTGACACTTATCCCTTCATTGTGAATGAAAATCTGAGTGATGATGAGTTAAACTCACTCCATAAGGAGTTGAGAAAGTATATAAGGGCCATTGGGTACTCTCTAAGTGACATCAAGGGCCTTTCACCAATGCTTTGTACTCACAGGATTCACTTAGAGAATGAAAACACTTCTTCTATTGAACATCAAAGACGTTTGGGCCCAAACTTAAAAGAAGTAGTTAAGAAAGAGATCTTGAAACTGTTAGAGGCTGACGTGATATACCCTATCAGTGATAGCACATGGGTCTCTCTGGTCCATGTGGTACCAAAGAAAGAGGGTATCGCGGTCATTAAGAATGAAAAAGATGCGTTGATTCCTACAAGAACCATAACTGGACATAGAATGTGTATTGATTATAGGAAGCTTAACTCAGCTACTAGAAAATATCATTTTCCTCTTCCCTTTATTGATCAGATGCTTGAAAGATTAGCTAATCACCCATATTATTGCTTTCTTGATGGTTATAGTGGTTTCTTTCAAATACCAATTCATCCTAACGATCAAGAGAAGACAACTTTCACATGCCCTTATGGTACCTTCGCTTATCGAAGGATGCCTTTTGGGTTATGTAATGCACCAGCAACCTTTCAAAGGTGCATCATGTCTATCTTCTCTGATCTTATAGAGGAAATGGTGGAAGTTTTTTTGGATGATTTTTCTATGTATGGTGCGTCCTTTTCTGCTTGTTTGTCAAATCTTTGCAAGGTACTCAAGAGATGTAAGGAGACAAACTTGGTGCTGAACTGGGAGAAGTGTCACTTCATGGTGAAGGAAGGGATTGCGGTCACAAGATTTCTGAGCAAGGGATAGAGGTTGATAAAGCAAAGATTGAGGTTATGATGAGCTTGGAGCCTCCAGTTAATGTCAAGGGGATAAGGAGTTTCTTGGGGCACGCTGGCTTCTACAGACGGTTTATCAAGGATTTCTCCAAGATAGCTCGCCCTCTTACATAGCTGTTATGCAAGGAAGTCGAATTTGTGTTTGATGATTAGTGTCTTCACGCTTTAAAGACCATCAAGGAAGCTCTTGTCACCGCTCCTATAGTGCAAGCACCAGACTGGAGCTTACCCTTCGAGATCATGTGCGACGCGAGTGACTACGTCGTGGGAGCTGTTCTAGGTCAGAGGAAAGACAAGAGGCTGCATGTAATCTACTATGCCAGCCGTACCTTGGATGACACGCAAGTAAGATATGCTACAACCGAGAAGGAGCTACTGGCCGTTGTGTTTGCTTTTGAGAAGTTCAGATCATATTTGGTTGGCTCTAAGGTTGTTGTATACACTGATCACGCGGCGTTGAGATATATCTATTCCAAGAAAGACACCAAGCCGAGGCTCTTGAGGTGGATTCTTCTTCTACAAGAGTTTGACATGGAGATAAAAGACAAGAAGGGGATAGAGAATGGTGTTGCTGATCACCTCTCAAGGATGAGAGTGAATGAAGTCTTACCTTTGGATGATTCACTTCCTGAGGAGCAGCTCATGATGGTCAACATTGTTGTATGTGCACGGCTAGAGGATCAGTTTGAAGAAGTTTTGAGCTTCAAGGAAGAAGACCTACCTTGGTATGCGGATATAATCAACTTCTTAGCTTGTGGAGAAGAGCCTACTCACCTTGATCATTATCACAAGAAGAAGTTCATGAGAGACATCTCTGAATACTTTTGGGATGAGCCTTACTTGTACAAGAGGGGAGTAGACAGCCTTTACAGAAGGTGTGTAACAAGAGAAGAAGCTAAGGACATTCTCCTTCATTGTCACGGTTTATCATATGGTGGACATTTCGCTTCTTTCAAGACTGCTACAAAGGTCTTACAAGCCGGGTTTTGGTGGCCATCGCTATTCAAGGATGCTCATGAGTTTGCTAAGTCTTGTGAAGCATGCCAAAGGGCAGGGAACATCACAAAGAGGAATGAGATGCCTCAGGTGCCAATCTTTGAAGTTGATGTTTTTGATGCTTGGGGGATTGACTTTATGGGTTCGTTCCCATCTTCTTATGGCAACAAATTCATCTTGGTGGCGGTTGATTACGTGTCTAAATGGGTTGAAGCTATAGCTTCCCCAACTAATGACTCAAAGGTGGTGGTTAAACTCTTTAAGACTATCATCTTCCAGCGGTTTGGAGTTCCCAAGGTAGTGATCAGCGATGGGGGCAGCCACTTTATTAACAAGGTGTTGAGGGACTCTTGAAGAAGTATGGAGTGAAGCACAAGGTAGCTACACCTTACCACCCACAAACTAGTGGGCAAGTAGAGGTTTCGAATAAACAGATCAAGGCTATCTTAGAGAGGACAGTAGGAGCAACTCGGAAGGATTGGGCAAGTAAGCTAGACGATGCTTTATGGGCGTATAGAACCGCCTTCAAGACTCCTATAGGTACCACTCCCTTCACTCTCCTCTACGGCAAAGGATGTCACCTCCCTGTGGAGCTAGAGTATAGAGCACAGTGGGCTGTGAAGCAGATGAACTTCAGTCTCAAGACGGCACAGGAGAAGAGGTTGATTCAGCTCTATGAGCTCGATGAGCTAAGGCTAGACGCTTATGAGAGTGCCAAAATCTACAAGGAAAGGACCAAGGCGGTTCATGACAAGAAGCTGGTACTCAAGGAGCTTAAGGAGGGCAGTCTGGTTTTGCTTTACAACTCACGCTTGAAGCTATTCCCAGGGAAGCTAAAGTCAAGGTGGTGTGGACCTTTTGAGATCAAGAAAGTTCTACCCTATGGAGTGGTTGCTTTGGTTGGCAAGAGTGGAAAGGCTTTCACGGTTAATGGGCACAGAGTTAAGCCCTACTTGGCGAGTGATTGCAGCAAGGAGAGCACCACAATGCTTCTCCAGGACCCACCTCTAGCCTGAACCAAGTAAAGTCTAGCTAAAGATGTTAAAGAAAGCGCACTTGGGAGGCATTCCCATGTCTATCTTGTATATATTTCTGCTTTCTTTCTATTTCACTTTTATGCTGTTTATGTTTAAGTGTGTAGGTGAAAACATAAGGGATTGGAGATCATGATCTTGGAGTCAAAAGGGGCAAGGAAAGGAGAGTAGAGGCTAGAGATCGAGTGCTAGATCGACTCACCCTGGCTTGATATTTACTAGATCGAGCTAGTTAATTGAGTGGAGTCATTCGATCTATATGAGATCGAGTAGACAATCGTGTGAGTTAGTGGATCATGAGAGGATAAACCACCTATGTGTTTAGCTTGAAATGCAAACAGGTGTGGATCGACTGACCTCACTCGATCCTCGAGGATAGATCGATCAGTCTACTCGATCTGCCACTTGATCCTTGCCCAAACGACCCCCAAATCGATCACGTGGCTCGATCCAAGGAGCATAGCCTGGGTGACCAAGAATCATGGAACGAGGGGACACACTCGATCTAGGACTCGATGCAATATGAATCGAGTCTCTGATCGATCAACCCTCTCGATCTTAGTCAACATGGGCATGAGATCGAGTCCTAGATCGACCAAATGGACTCAATCTCATGCTGAGGTAAGTTTAAGTTTTCCCTCTCTTTTCTCTTTCCATCCTATTTTAAATTCAAAACTTGGTCAAAGCAAGCATCTTTGACCATGAAAGATGTGCCTTGACAAACTTTGTCAGAAAACCACTTGCATAATCCATAGTTTTCTTTGCTTTTAAATTCACATGCATCTACACTCTCTCTCTCATTTGTGTTTCGAGTTTTCTAAAGAAAAAGAGAATGTGAGTTTCTGTTTTAAAGGCTAATAGCTTCTTGCTTTCATCTTTTCAAAATGTATTTTTGGTTATTTGATTTGATTGTTTAATTTTTTGAAAAATTGCTTTTTAATTGCTCAGGATGATTATTAGTTGTTAGGGGGTTAGGATATTTTTTAGAAATAGCTAAATATTAGGAAAATTGCTAGATTTGATCCCATCTCTAAATATTCTCCTCTAGTATTTAGCTATAATTTTAGTAAATTCCCTAAAAATCTAGGATTATTGTTATAAGTTTTTCTCTCCTACCTTGTCTCTCTCTTTAATTCGCCGCCGATACTCATTCTCTTCTTTGAGATTTGTGTTTCAGGTACCAATGGCACCAAAAAGGAGCAGAGAGGAGACAACACAAGGAGAAGGAACTCAAGAAGTGGTTCAGGAGAGGGTTAGATAGACAAAGGAGGAGAAACAAGCTAAGAAAAGGTTGGAGAGGCTCCAGTTTGACCCTACAAAGTTCGCGAGCAGGGATCTGTTGGCAAAGATGGGGATATTGGGAGATTTTGATCAGCTTCTCAAGAACATGGGGCTTGCTTGCTTGTCACGGATGGATTGCCCTACCTATCCTGAGGCGACCCTAGACTTCCTTGCCACTTTGGAGTTCTCTTATGAGAATGCAAGCCTCCCAATGAAATCACAAGGTCACCTCACATTCAAGATAAGGAGGCAAGCCTATCACCTCTCCATCCCCCAGCTTTGCCAAGCCTACGGTCTGAAAGGTAGTGCCAAGCTCATTGAGTTTCCTCCTTTCACTCAAGCCAACGATCTATGGGATCTGATCGGCACCGATGACTACAAGGCAAACACGGCCAAGATCAAGAGAGTCCGCAATCCAGTGCTGAGATACACCCTCAAGCTCTTAGCCAACTCCTTCAGTGGGAGATCCGTGGCTCCAACGTTCTCCAAGAACGAGTTATGTTTTCTTTTCCAAGGCGTTAAGAATGTTCTATGCGATCCTAAGGAGAATAACGAGCCAATGGAAGATGAGCTTGGAGTGGATGTGAACTATGGATGCATTTTGGCTTCCTCTCTGCTCAAGTACAAGGCATGGGCAATGAGGTGCAAGGCGAGTTCAGCGCTCATAGCAGGCTTCCTAACACCGCTGTTTGTTCAGGCCAGGGTACCTCTTCCTGACTTTGTGCCTTACGCGGATAGAGCTTATATGGATGAGGTATACATGCGCAACACAGACAGCTTGGGACGTACGCTAGCTGAAGGCCTCTTTGCCTACTTAGTCTACGATTGTGAAAATGAGAAGAGGGTGTGCATCTTGCCAAATCAAGGGGAAACGGAGCTGCTAGGTGTTGGCAACATCGAGTTTCTGCCAAGCAATGAGGAATGTTATGCACCTCTAGGAGCCACAGCCGCACTTCCACAAGTTGCTCGCCCACGTTCAGAGTCACCTCCCTCAGATGCTGAGATGCCCGCGAGCTTCGACCTTCCTAAGCTTGACTACGAGCCAAGGACAAAGGCGGAGAAGTTTCTTGCCTCTGTTGTGGAGATGCAGCGGAAGGTGAACAAGTGGCAGAGCAAGATGATTAAGAAGCTTGCCAAGAAGATCAGGGTCTTGCAAGGAAGCCCACCTAAGAAGACTTCCAATGAGGAGGTGCAGCAGCCGGATAAGAGGAGGAGATCAACGGGAGGGATTGAGATCCGTGAGCCCCAAGAAACAAACCAAGCTGCACGTCTCTCTCTTCATGAAAGCACGAGTCTAGTCATGTATGCATCAATTGTCTTTACCTTTAGCATTATGCATAAGTTCAACCTTCTTTGAGAGACCCATTGCTTGAATTACCCATTTAAAATGAGATCATTTTTGTCTAATAACCTTGTCCCTAAGCCAAATGTATTCGGTTTTAAAGTGCATAAGTGTGATTCACGGTTTTAAGCTTAATGAATGTTAAAGGTTAGGATTCTTGGATTGTTTGAATATGAGAGTCATGATCTGAAATTCAACATGTGATGAATATGGCTAAGTTCTTTGGAGTACGAGTTTTTGCATTGCATCTTAGGATTAAGAACTAGGACCATTGAATTGATTCATTTGAAAAACACTTTTGCAAGGAATTTGAGCCCCCGTTTTTAGAACCTCTCTTCCTCTCTTGAATTATGTTTGCTTGAGGGCAAGCAAAAGGCAAGTTTGGGGGAGTTGATATTACCATATATTTTGCATATTTAGCATGCATTTAGAGCTAGTTTTCATGCATTCATCTTGCATTATAGGCTAGTTTCTACCATTTGTTGCACTTTAGGTCCTAGATCACTTTGCATTCGCAATATGCATATTTTCTGCATTTTGCATCATTATCAGGTTGTTTGAGACACACTGGAGTTGTGGAGGTTGCGTGGACGTGCATTGCTTCGAGAGGAAGCTTGTGGATACTTGGAGAACTCAGCCGTTCAGCAAGGGACCCGAGATCGAGACGCAGATCGAGCTAGGCAGGTCGATCTAGATGAGATCGACCAGAAGATCGAGTGACTCAAGTCGTTTCATGGAGGAAGATCGAGACCAAGATCGAGAGAGGAGATTGATCGTGAGTACGGACGTGGATGACGCCATGAAGAACGAGAGCAAGATCGAGACCACGACCCGATCACCCAAGGATCGACCAGAAGATCGAATGAGGTGCTCGATCCATCCAACCAAATCGACTTGAAGATCGAGCAAAGGACAGCGATCCATAAAGAAGATCGAGCCAGAGATCGATCTTCTAACTTGATCTCTGGCACCTTATCCAGCCAGCTCATCTTTGGAGCATAGTGAGGGGACCATTTGGCGGTTTAGCTATTTTGGGCAAAGGGGGGACATCATTTTCGAACCACACGCTTAGTCATATCTTTTTCCAGCTTTCCTTTAGGCGATTTCCGCCATTGTTCTGTTCTTGAAGTTTTTCATGTTTTGAACCTTGAATCTTTTCAATATTAAGTCTTTTTCTTTAATCGCTTACTTGTTCATGTTTAGTTCTCTTTCCCTTGCATTTCAATCGGTTTCAAATATGAGTAGTGAGTAGATTTCTTTTGGGTATAAGGTTGGGGCGATTTAAGGGTTTAAAGGTTTAAGCTTTTGGGAGTTTTTCTTGTTCTTAACCTATTCTCTTCTAGGATTTGGGGTCTTAAAGCTTAGAGAGTCTTGGAAAAGATATCTATGATTCCAGGGCTTTCTTACCTTGACCGGATTCAGAGATCCTTGAAAACCAAATCCTAGAGACTAATCTATCCTCTCCCAAACGCCATGGATGAAGAGGGGGTTAGTTAAGCCAATATTTGAGATCTTTGTTTAATATTCTTTGACCCATCTTTCCACTACACGCCATAGGTTAGGAGGAAGGATCAGAGAAAGGGGTTATACCACACGCCATGGATAATCCTAGTTTATGTTTCTCAAGGCTTAGAGATAGCTCTTCAAAAGAGTAGATTTATGTTTTCAAACCCAAAGCTTGAATCTTGAACCTCTTGAATATGACCCTCAACCTTAGATCCTCTCTTTTTAGCATTTTAAAACCTCTGTTTATTATTCTCTAGTCATAAAGCTTGCTTCTTTGATCATTGAAGTCATTCATCTCAAGTTGTTAGAAGTGTCCTGTTTTACCCGTTTCAGTGCTCGATTTTTAGTAATTAGTAGATTTGTATTTTGGAGTCTCTGTTTTTTTCTAGTTGTTGCTAACCCTCTTCTATGGATTTTAAAATAGTTTTCCTGCTCATTTGGTCATTGCATTTAGTTTTCATCAATTTTACCATCTATTTACCTGATTCTGCTTAGATTTGCTTAGTTCTTGCATTCTTAGTGTCTTTCTTCACCCAGGCTGGATTGATCTCCTTTACTGCTATACTACATTGTTAAAGTGGTTTAGGCTTTGGTATTTAGACCTGCAAACATTCTTTCTATCATCAAACAAAAGGCAAGTTTGGGAGAGTATATATACTCATATATTTCGCATATTTAGCATACATTTAGAGTAGTTTTCGTGCATACATCTTTCATAATAGGCTAGTTTGCACCATTTATCTCATTTTAGGTCCTAGAAAATTTTGCATTAGCATTTTCATATGTCTTGCATTCTTGCATCATATTCAGGTTGTTTTGGATACACTGGAGCTATGGAGGGTGCGTGGATATGCTATGGATCGAAAGGGAGCCTATGGATACTTGGAGGAACTCGGCCATGTAGCAAAGGAACCGAGATCGAAGTCACGACTCGATCGTCTGAGGATCGACCAGAAGATCGATAGAAGCGCTCGATCCACCCGACTGAATCGACCCAACGATCGGGCAAAAGAGGACGTTCTATGCGGAAGATCGAGTAAAAAATCGACGACTCAGGTCGATCTCTAACCTTATCCGGACAGCTCATGTTTTGGAGTTTAGTGAGGGGACCATTTCCCTTTTGGTATAAAATTTTTTTACCCTATTTTTGGGCAGAGAAGGGAGATCCATACAATCTGTCTCCTTCTTCTTTAAGTTTAAAAACCGCCATTGTTAGTTTAAAGCTTTTCATATTTTGTAAAACCTTAATCTTGTTTTTAATCTTAAATATTTCTTTTAATCTTTCTTGTTTAGTATTTAATCATGTTCATCCTTTCTTTCTTTACATTTTCATATGCTCTAATCATGTGTAGTGAGTAATCCACCAAGGGTTTAAGGTTGGAGTGATTAAGGGGGTTCTTAGGGTTTAAGCTTGGGTTTTTCTTGCACTTAACTTAATCTCTTCTTGGATTTGGGGGTTTTAAATCCTAGAGACTCTTGAGAAAGATCTCTTTGATCTCAGACATTTTCTTACCTTAGCAGGACTTAGGAGATCCCTTAAATCCAAATCCAAGACACTAGCTCATCCTTTCTCAAACGCCATGGATGCTTAGGCAGCTAGTTAGGCCATTTTTGAGATTTATGCTTCATGTTCTTCACCCTCTCTTTCCACCACACGCCATGGGTTAGGAAGAAAGGTTGAGGAAAAGATTTATTCCAAACACCATGGATACACCTAGCTTTAGCTTCTCAAGGCCTAGAAATAGCACTAAAATGTGTAGATCTATGTTTTCAAAACCCAAAGTTTAAATCTTGAACCATCCTTAAGCGTGATCCTCAACCTTGAATCTACTTTTAGCCTTTGAAAACTTAAAGTCATCATTTCCAGTTTTAAAGTTTAAATCTTTTGTCTTAGCTTCTTAAAAATTATTTCCTACGTTGTTAGAACTTTTCCTTTTTATCTGCTTTTAGTTTTCAAATTTTAAAAACCAGTAGATTTGCATTTTAAATTCTTAGAGATCATCCGGTATTTGTTTACCCATCAGTGGGGATTTTAAAATAGTTTTCGTGGTCATTTAGTAGCTGCAATTAGTTTTTACAGATTTTCTCCTCAAATTATCCGGATTTCACTTAGTTTACAAAGCTCTTGTATTCTTGGTATCTTTCATCAACCTGATTTGGATTGATTCCTGAAGTATTACAACAACAAAACTATGCTTTAGGTTTGATTAAATTTAGCTAAAAATTCTAGCTATCAAACAACCTAAAGGATTAAACAGAAATGAAGCAAGCACAAAACAAAGAGTAAAAAGCAAGCAAAACAACTAAAACAAAAGCAGAACAGGGCAAATTGCAAGCTAAAAACAGAGAAAAAATAGGACTTGAGATGAGATAATTGGTGTTAGAGAACTCTTGACTCAACCTATGATGCTTACAAACTCACACAATGCTATTCCTTATGCATAAGATTCATTTATATGACTAATCAAATCTCTTGATACTAATCACTTTGCTAATTACCAAATCAAGAACTAATTCTCATCAGTGAAATGATAAACAGCAACCATTAAAACAATTCTATCAACCCTATGTTGCCAAATCACTCCCTAGACAGTCAATCTCTTGAGCTAGGATAAGCAATTCTCTTGCAAAGCAGTTCAGGCATTTCATCAAACACTTGGTGGGCATAAAATGAGCTAAAGATCTTAATCAACTTAGCTAGGGCTAATCAAGCATTAAACACAGCAATCAAGAAAGGAAATGGAATGATTAACACTAAGACATCATAGATTAAGTCTCAAATTCCCTAAACCATTCCACTTCAAATCCCTAAAAAGACTACTCACTAAGCATTGTAAAACCCATCAAATCTATGAAGAAAAGATAGTTAATCATAATTAGGGAGATTAAACAAGAAGATAAATGCAAACTTTAATTAAAATCAAGCAAAGATTCAAGTTACAAAATCCAAAAGTTAAAACAAAGAAGAAGAGATTGCTGGATAAAAGACTGTTCCCAGAAATTAGAGATTTTTCGTATTTAAAGGAGTCCAAGCAAAAATGGCAAAATTATAAATAAGTGGTCTTTGGTCTGGGATCCTATCGGTCAGTCCTTGATCGATAGGAATGATCGATAGGATCCCTATCGGTCTAGAGGGTGACCGAAATATACACGGTGAACTTCTATCGGTCACTCCTCTGACCGATAGGTTTGATCGATAGGTCTTCTATCGGTCACTCCTTGACCGATAGCCTGCTCGATAGGGGTTGAGCGGTTTCAGGAAAACTTCTGTAACTTTCTAACCGTTGATGGGAATGACCTGAAACCAACTCCAGACGCACGCTAACTCACGTGGCTACAACATTGGTTAATACTGTTGAAGCTGAATTGGGTTGGAGATGCTATGTCCGAGCCGGTTTTGTCAGGTAAAGTTTCTTCTTGGCTCTTTTGATGTCTTGTGCTGCACCTACCATCATCTCCCATGATCCTTGTAGTCTCAAAAATCTCCAAATATACGTGCCAAACTCTTCAAATGCACAAAACATGTAATGCGCACCCTAAATATACACTAAGTCCTAATTGAATGCAAATGGGACAACAACAAGCAAAAATGAATGTTTAAATACTATAAAACAATGCGGAATGTATGCTAATATGGTGTAAATAATGAGTATATCAAGTTCATTCGAAAGAGGTCTCACACTCACAAGATAGTGTTTAGGCTTGAAAGGAGGTTAGGGTTAAGGTGTGGTAAATTATCCTTATTGATGAGGATCAGCTATTTGGACTAGCAAGAGTGGTAAAAGGGAAGAAAGAAAGTCCAAATATGTATATGGTAGCCATGCAACCACTTTTCAAAACATAAGCAAGATAATTACAAGTCAAGATTAAGGTTCTAATAGATAGAGTTGGGATCAAATCACAGCAAGCTTCAGCATAAAACAAGAGTGTCAATACAAGAATTTAAAGCATGGTGCAGCCTTAACTTCAAACTCACTGATATGCAATCAAACAACAAATAACCAAGGCATTGAAAACAATTCAAACATGGACATCTTAACAAGTTTTTATAATCTACTCCATATGCAAATGTGTGCAAAGCTACATGAAATGCATCTAGACTCAATTTTAATTATGCAAATGCACCTAAATGATTCTTTTTGGTTTCCAAAAATTTGAAAGTTTTCTGATTTTCTCATTGAAATGCATGAATGTATGCATGAGACTCAAGTATGCAAAAGAGAAGATAAGAAAACAAAACACAATGTCAAATGCAATACCCTCCCCCACACTTAAATTACACAGTCCTCCATCTAATAGAAGTCATAGAGAAGGGTCAAACAAGTATAAAAGGTGTATGGAAGAAAGGCAGTTCATAAGGAGTAAAGAAGGAAAAAGAAGACTTACACTGGTTTTGTGGCCGATATATGGCTGATACCCAGGTCGATATGCACCTCTGTTGGTTGATATCGGGGTGATTGACCCGATACGTTTGTCGATATCCCCTGTGGTGCTTGCGTATCAGCTGGCTAATCCGATACCATGCTCGATATGGCCTGTTTCTGCCTGTCCCGACTTGCTTAGCTCGAGACATACACCGATATGCCTTAACATCTCCTGTATTGGCGTCCATGCACCTTGGTACTGTGCTTGATATTCATACTGAGCTGTCCGATATTGACAGAGGGAGGTCGATACGTAGCTCGATACGAGTGCCATGAAGGCATATTGGCCACTTTATACCCCGATACTCAGGTCGATACAAGCTCCTCTCATCTGTATCGACCTTTGTCTCCCCGGTACATAAATCGGTACAAGCATCGAGATGCACAATATTGGGAAAGATATCCCAATATATAGCCCCATATTGGCTGTACTGGTTTGGGTAGGCCGATATGCTGCTCGATACTCACCTTCCCCGTTTTCTTCCTTCTATGTAACTTGGCATTCCTTCCCTTAGCTCGAACCTGGTGCTTAAGAACATCCCTAACCACTAAAACAAACTTGAAAAACATTCGAAAGTGGTAGTATATACAAGGATAACATGGGAATACCTCCCAAGAGTGCTTGTTTAGAGTCACTACGCTTGACTTTGGCTACTCCTTTGTTAGGTTGAGAGGGAGTTAGAGAACTCCTTGGTGGATCCTTTCCTGAATGGCCTGTGAACGTGGTGGTTGGTGACTTGTAGGGAGGCCAATTCTCAGCTATGAAACTCCATTCAGCAGTCTTTATGGAGTATGCTTGTCCCTTAACTCCATTCTTGGTCCTCTTGGTGTCAACCCTTAACACCTTGTCTTCCTTCAACCTCAACTCACTGATTCCCTTAACATCAAAAACAGTCCCAGCAGATGCTAGAAATGGTCTTCCCAAGATGATTGGGGTTTGCACTTCACTCTTTATATTCAGCACCAAAAAATCAGTTGGTACCTTCACCTTGTCAATCATCAATGGAACATCCTCTAGAGACCCTACTGGTTGCCTTCTTGACCCATCAGCTAGAGTGAGAGAGACATTATTCTTCTTGAAGTGAACGTGGCACAAGGTTTTAGCAGTGGAGAGTGGTATAAGGTTGATGCTGGACCCAAGATCACACAAACAACTCTTAAAAGAGAGTTCTCCCAATTCAGATGGTAGTGTAAAAAAACCAGGATCTTCAAGCTTTGTGATGTGAAGCTCCTCAACCTTAGTGGGAACCTCTTCTTGTGTAGTGTGATCTTTCAGCTTATCTTCAATCTCAATCCCTCTCAACTTCATTTGTGCATCATATAGAGTACAGTACTTCTCCACTAGTTGCTTCTTGAACCTTCATGGAAAAGGTAGTGGAGGCTTGTAAGGAGGAGGCACATATCTTGGTTCTTTGGTTATCTCCTTAGGGGCCTCCTGTAGTTTCTCTTGACCCACTGTTTTACCTTTTCTACTTCTTGGGTTTTCATCAGCCATCACCACTTCATCATCTTTTACTATTATCTCTTTCTTAGGGATATCTTCTTCTTCCCTTGAGACAGCCACATAGACAGCCTCCTTCTTCTTCTCTACACCCCTTACTGATTTTTCAAGTTCATCCCTCACACCTAGATTTTCAATGTCCTCATTGATGATAGAGGGAGCTACTTTTGGAGTTATAGGTGGCCATAGAGAAGGCTTTCAATCTCAGCAATTGAGTTTTCATTCTCCTCTTGAGTAGTTAGGAAAGTAGTAGAGATACCATAACAATACTCTAAGGGCCTTTGAAGGTAAGTGGTGCAGCTTTTATGTATTCCTTATAAGAGTATGATGTAGAAGGGGCATTTTGTAGCTTCAGTTGCTCCAGCTTTTGGTCAAAGGACTGTTGCTGAGATTGGAGTTCAGATTTTAGGTGAGACTGAAATTGACATTTTAGTTGAGACTGAAGCTCAAATTTTATTGTAACTGCTTGTGTAGTATGTCTTGTTTAACTCTTGGAAACCAGTTTGTTGGGAGTGCATAAGCTGCTGCATCATTTGCTTGATGTCATTGTCTTGAAGCAAAGGATTAGTGTTGTGCCTCTCTTGTTGTGGCTGTCTCTCCCCTTCTTGTTGTTGAACATAGTGGGTCATAAACTGTTGCTGAAGCTGAGATTGGTGCAAGACATCATCCATTCTCTCCTTCATCACCTTCACTTCAAGCAAGGTGGCTTCTAGTTGGGAAGAGACCAATTTCGAAGTTCTCTCTTGCTCTTCACCATATTGTCCATTGCTGTGAGCTAGATTCTCAATTAGAGCAATACCATCATCCACATCTTGACCAAGGATGTTAACTCTACTGGCAGTATCAAGAAGAAGTCTCATCTTAGGCAAGACACCTCTATAGAGTGTTGACAAAAGTGCTTCCTTTGTAAAGCCATGATGAGGAAATTGAACTGTGAACCTTCTAAACCTTTCCCAAGCATCTCCAAAACTCTCATTAGACCATTGGCTGAACTTGTAAATCTCATTCCTAAATCTTTCTGTCCTAGAGGTAGAGAAGAATTTGGTGAGGAAACCCTTTTGCATTGAGCCCATATTGTGATACTTCCTTGCTGCAAACTTTTCTCCCAAATTTGAGCTCTATCTCCAAGTGAGAAAGGGAAGATTATTAACTTCAAACCATCATTAGATATGCCACTCATCCGAGCCATAGAGAAAATCCTCTCAAAGTTGTCAAGATGATCTAGAGGATCTTCATTAGGCATTCCAAAGAATCTGCTGTCTTGGACCATCGCAATCAACCCTTTTCTGATCTCAAAGTGATTGTCTTCTATAGGAGGTGTTATCCCATGTCTTGAAGCAATAGATGGCGTATCACCAGTTCTTATAGGTCTTGGTGGCCTTTGATCTCTCAAACCCCAATCACTTTGTAAACCATTTGGACCTTTACTGTCCATATAAACATTGCAGACCAAAACCAGCAACATATGGATGCTCTTCCATCCTTCAACAACTGATTTCTGCTGCTGTGACCCCAAAATCATGAACCTTGAACTTCTTGTGCAGTTGTAGACACTTACGGGCAAGTGTTTTGATACATACAAAAGAAATTCTAGACAAAAAAGAGTTTAGTAACCAAAAACGAAAATAAAAGCTTGATCTCAAACAATTTATAAATCCTAATGCTTAGAACAATCCAAAATGGCAACGGCGCCAAATTGATGTAGGAGTTTACTCTACTTCAATTCCCACATATACTCATATCATTATAGTATGTGAGATATCAATCCAAATGGGCGATGTAAGACACTAGGCATGCAATAGACTATTCAATTCAAGCAAGCATGATAAGATAAGGGAAACAATGATTCTAATAGCTAGAGAGACTTCAAATAAACTAAAGCAAGCAAAGAAAAATTAAGAGACTAAGGCAATTTCAAACTTGGCAAAGCAATAGATAAATGGGACTTGAGATAGGGTTATTGATCAAAGGAGATTCTCAGCTTATATATTGATGCTCACAAACCCACAACAAGATATTCTTAGACATAGAATTCACAGCTATAACTAGCTCAATTTCTTGAGTACTAATCACTTTGAAGGAACACTCATCCAATAACTAATTATAATTAGTGAACAAGTGATCAACGAGCATTATAAGCAACTAATCCAATTCCATATTGCCAATTTACTCCTTAGACAGCTAATTTTTTAGGCTAAGGCAAGAAAATCTTTTACTTGACTCATTCAGGCAATTCATCAAACACTTATTAGGCAAAAGAGAACCCTAGAATCTAGATAAACTTAGCAAAGGCCAATCTAGCATTAAACTCAATCAATAAGAAGGAACCATACGATTAAAAACTAAGGAATCGCTAATCAAGCCTCAAATCCCCTTCTATCTATCACATCTCAAATCCTAAGCAAACTACTCACTAAACATGGTTTTAACCATTAACCAAAGCAAAGGAAAATGACTAATCAAAATTAGAAGAAGAATTAAACAAGCAAAGACTAAGAGAACTGCAGAAATTCAATAAACAAAGAAAGATTGTTCAAGGTTTTTTAGTTTAGAACAGATAAAAGATGGATAAAAAGATAGATAAAAGATGGATCCCAACAATTGGGTCTTAACATATTTATAGTGTTTCAGAAAAACCCTTAGTAAACCAAGAATAAACCGGAAATCGCTTAATAACTCAGGGCGATTGTATAGACCAATGTACCAAGGAGACAAGCTGGTATGCCTTAACTCAGGGTGTATCAGGATGTCTGGTCGATACGTTGGTCGATACACATGTCCAATTAAGGTGTATCAGCATGTCTCCCCAGTGCATTGGTCAATATAATCGCCCTGAGTTAAGGCATACCAGCTTGTCTCCTTGGTACATTGGTCTATACAATCGCCCTGAGTTAAGGCATACCAGCTTGTTTTCCTCGATACTCTGCTTGGTACATGTCATGTGGCTTGTGTATCGGCCAGAATAGGCAAATATGCAGGTCGGTACGCCCGTGGACTTGCATATCGGGCATCTTGATTGGTACACTCCTCGTTATGGTCTGTTGTCTCCATAGCGGTTTCAAGAAAAGCTCCATAAGTCTTCTATCGTATATCGGATCAACCTGAGACTAAGTCCATTTGAAAGCAAAATCAAAGAGATACAACTTTTATGAAGAGTGTTGAAGCTAAATCTGAGGGGAAGCCATTCATATGAGCTGATCTTCGGTTGCTGTGTTTTGCAGGTAGTTTGTACCGGGCTGGCATGCCCGATATGCAGCTCGAGATGGCTCATAACTTCATGATTCTTCTTTTCTTTGGCTTGGCTTTACCCCTTGATCCTTCCAAATCTCTTTATATCCTCCAAACACCTCAAATGTACCTGCCAAATACTTCAAATGCACCAAATATGCTATGCAACTTCTAAACTTACTCTAGATTATAAATGGATGCAAATGGGACAAGAACAAGTAAAAATGCATGATTGAAGACTAAAAACTAGTGATATATATGTGCTAAAGGGTATAAATATATAGTATATCATCAGTCATACTTCAAAGAACCTATCCATATCTATCCAGTTTCAAATTGATCTCAAACTCACAGCCTAGGCAAATGCTTAAATCAATCAACTCTTTAACATTCATTAAGCATGTAACCAATGGATCAAGTTTTTTCAAATCAAGTTAAAACATTTGGTCTAAGGGACATGGTTATGAGATGAAAATGAACTCATGCAATAAGAGTTCAAAGAATCAAGGGATCACTCGAATGAATGGATTATATCTTAGGCAAAATGTTAAAGGTAAGAATGTATGCACAATTATGCATGCAAGTAAAAGCTCTCTTCTACCCTTTTTACAGAAAGATGAACCTAATGAAGTCTAAGTCCCAAGTGAAACCCCTAAATCTACCTTTTTCCAAAGCACTTTTCATGTCTTTCTTCTTGATGTGTGAGGGGGAAACTCCTTCTTCTTTTGTTTGTGTGGTGGAGTTCTTTTTGGAACTTGCTCTACTTTGTTGTATAGGCGCCTTCTTCATCACCTTCGGTGGATTGCTTGGTCTGATTTCTCTTTTTGGATGACCTTTGAAAGCTTTGTTGTTGAAGGCACTTTTTCTTCTTTAACACTTAGAGCTTTCTCATAGTCACTTAATCACAACATAAACTTGCCTTCCCCACATCATCTTCTTCACACTACCATTCCCATACTTATTCTTCTCTCAAAAGATATAAACATTCAAAGCTCATACCACTTAACACTACCCTTTCCCGATCTCCTAACCTAGTACCAAGTTCAAAATGCAAACTGGTATCTACAAGAGAGCCTCTCCTTGCCAGCCTTAATCCTAACACATTTTTCCAAGATAAAATAGAAAATATGCAATGCACGGCTTCACAACTCTCACAAAAGTGTTTGAGTTTAGAAGGAAGGGTTGGTTTAAGGTGTGGATAACTCTCACTTAATGATGAGGATCAGTTACTTGGATTAACAAGAGTGGTACGAATGGAAGAAGATAATCCAATTATGTCTATGGGTAGCCATGTAATCACTTTCAATGCACAAACAAGATAATTCAAATTCAGAATTATGGTTCTAATAAGATAGAGTTGATTTTCAATGAACAAATGATTTCAGCATGAGATGAAAGAATCAAATTTAGCATTCAAAGCATGGTTCAGCCTTAACTTCTAAACATTTCAAGATGCAACACACACATAACCACTTATGCATTGAATTTATTTCAAGATGCAACACACACAAGGAACTATCATTATTGTACCATATGCAAATGCAGTCCAATCCTATATGAAAACTGATGCGGACATCAAGTCATCATCAACTAAAGAGCACGGAACCAGGAGTCATGAAGAGGAGAACATGAAGCTGAGGAAAGCTAAGGAGATAGGCTAGTTAAGTTCAGCTCAAATGGAGGTCAAAACCAAAGATTCAAACTCAAACAACACTTGGAGAATATACTCAACACATATATAGTCCCCCTCAGAGAAGAATCAGCTTAGAAGAAGATCATATGAAGAAGATATTGAAGATACAACTTGGAAGATCTTCAATGGACTCGATGAAGACATACGATCACTCACCAAATAATTCCGGACGAAACAGGATGAACCAATCTGAAAATCCAATTGTTTTGTATTTTAAACTCATCATAGGCGCTCGACGAATTGGATTCGGTCCAAACAGAGCTCATACAAAGGAGTTATTCAAGTTCAAAGTCAGGTGAACCGGAACCTTCCCGAATCGGAGATGTGAGCGGTTATTAGAGGTTTCCCACTGAACCAGGAATAATTAAGCTACAAACCGATTTGTTATGGAATCTTGATCCATCAGAGAACCACGAAGAATTAGATCCATGCCAAAATTCATCATGGTTTAAAATTTACTCAACTTCTAAATCAGAGGACCCTCAACCTGCCTTATTTGGAAGCTCACGGGACTAATCAACTATTAAGAAGACTTTGGCGACCAAGAGAGTTTATTAGTCATCTAGAAGCTACCCAAGATATCTTACCATTCTCCAGCATCCAAAGGATTAGGCAAATCCTCTTGCACTTCAACTTTCCTTTCTCGGGCGTGTTCCCACTTGCATTCAAAGAGTTCACACTAAAACTCTTTGGTTCTGACCAACGGCTATATTTTTCTTTATGGTGACTAAGGAATGTTTCTAGAAGACTTCTTGACCGTGGCTATATCCAGAAGCTGTCGAGGTACAAATCCTGTACAAGTTTCTTTTTGGCTAAGCACAAATTAAACATAATGGCTATCTCTATAATATTATTTGAGAAGTACATTTTTGAAACAATAAAAAAAATCATTATACTTACGATAAATACCATTGCCAATACGTCTTAATAGTGTTTGGCAACATATATATGTAGAGACAAAACAGTCGAGTTGGCGGAAGTAACTCACTCAAACTGACTTGGACTATGTCCAAACAAAAAATCCGACTCATAGACCCATTTCAAAAGATGTGGATCTATACAACTTAAAATAAACCAGATTTGTGAATAGGTGGATTGAACCGGCGTAGCAAAATAAAATCGCAATTCATATATCATCAAATCTTGGACAAAATATATGGCAACTGCTAAATGTTTTAGGTTGAATCATCTAAACGATATCCTAAATTCCCGTAGAGTACCTAACATTAAATTTATATCCTAACTACATATTCAGAACAAACCAATCTGATCCATCTCATAAAATACCATAATATTCGATTATAACTAATCTGTTTACATTATACTCATAATTTAATATTGCTAACTACATATTCCTTCGTATGTAAGAATATTTTATTATAACTAATCTGTTTACATATGGGGATTCAGAATTTTTAAAATCTTGCTATAATATTGGAGATGCCTAAATATTGGCGAAAATATTCGTTCAAAAAGATTTGTTTATAACCTAATTGAATACATATATATAGATGAAAGAGTTAGCATATCGTCATACCTTTCTATGTCTTTCTTTCAAAATGGCTTCTAAAGTTACAATAACATCTGTTCAAAATATTAAGCCCTTCAAATCTAGTTGGAGAATTCAAGTCAAAATTCTGCACATATGGAAGCAGTTTGCTTTCGCATCAGGAGAATCTATGGTGATGGTTTTAGTCGACCAAGAGGTATATTATTTGAGTGTAAATAACTTAAATCCGTATGGTCAAATTTAATACACTTCTCCTATCTTTACAGGGTACCAAAAATTCAATGTTATATTAAAAAACAACACTTGAAGAGATATGAGAAGCATCTATCAGCAGGAAACTAGAAATTCATTAAGAGTTCGATGTTAGCTATTCAATCCGTCAATATAGGACTACCAAATATTGTTACCGGATTAGTTTTATCAAAGAGATAATTGTCTCTAATTCTGTAAGTTTATCAGACTCTGATTTCTTGGACTTGGTCTGTTTCAATTAAATTCATGAACGCATACAGAATCAGAGCATTTTGTGTGGTACGTAAAAACGTAAAATCTTTTATCTTGAACCTATATTATCTGAGTCAGACTCATGGTTTCTAACTAAATATGTGAAATTATGCAAGATGTTCTCGGCCAAATAGTGAATGTGGGGAAATTGTCTACGATGCATGTCAATAACAAGGAGGCAAAGAAGATTGACTTTGAACTTCGGGATGAGCAGTAAGTAATACCTTATGCTTTGCTTTTAAACATATGTATGTTCGATTTTTAAGTGATTTATTTTCATTACTGCGTTGTGTAAAATGTGTTTTCAGTGACATGCGTCTAAGTTGTACCTTATGGAGATCTTTTGCTAATCAAATCGGTGAAGCCACTTCCAATCCTGCAACAGAAAAAGTAAATTGTTTTATTAGATTTGGAAAAATCAAAGAGTTTACAGGTACACTTGCTACATTTTCCTTCAGAAGCTACACTATTTTTTCTATTGTCTGTCTCTTACATATATTTTCAATATGTCTCAGAAATAAAAAAGTGTTTCAAACGCTTTTGATGCCAGTTTAGTCATCATAAACCCATCTAGACCAGAAAATGAAGAGTTTAAGCATGCGTGAGTTTCTAAATTGCACAAATATTTTATATTTGTCTAATTCTATTTTCAACGATATGATGGAATCATTATTTATTATAGATTACCAGATGATGGTCTGGCTCTTACTCTATTGGAAAGCAAACCTAAAAAGGAAATTGGATTATTGAAACCATTTTCCTATGGTCACTGTTTCTGAACTTACAGAACTAACCGATGTCTGAAAACTTTTGCAGGGACAAAATATCTATTCATCTTCATATATAAAATAATTAGATACTAATAATTCTTATAATATTATAGGTCGGTAAAGTGAGCATCATATGCACAGTGTATGCCATTGACACTGACTAGGGATGGTATTATTTTGGGTGCAAGATCAAAATTCACAAGAAGGTTAGGAAGATCGTGGCAGGAACCAATGCATTGGTCATTTTGGGAGGGAAACCTAGGTGGCATTGTAATGAATGCAATAAGACTATCACCAACGTCGTGCCGAAATAATTGAATTATCATTTTATTTTTAAAATTCCATCACATATGATAATATTCACAATATCTTCATTGTTTTATGTCAGATTCAAGCTGCATCTGAAGGTTATGGATACAACAAGTGAGATTACTATATTGTTATTCGACACGTCGGCAAGTGAGATTGTCAAATGCCAAGCATCAGACTTGCTCAACGGATCATTTGAGGAGGTATCTAATTTTGAATGTAATTTATCATTTACTTATGTATATTCGTGTGACATATGATATATTGATTTTAGCGATATTTCAAATGCGTAGATCGAAGACCCTGGAGATCTCCTAGAAACGTTGAAGAAGTTAGTTGGAAAAACTTTCCAATTTGTTCTTGTTGTTGATAAAGAAAATCTCGGTGGTGGTCATGATACTTTCAAGGTTTTCAAGATATTGAGTAATAAGGGTATGGTTGAAGATTTAATTGTTGATGATTCAGAAGATCTTGAAGATCTCCCAGAAATGTTGAAGAACTTAGTTGGAAAAACTTTTTAATTTGTTCTTACTGTTGATAAAAAAAATCTCAGTGGTGGTCACGATACTTTCAAGGTTTTCAAAATATTGAATAATAAGGGTATGGTTGAAGATTTAACTATTGATGATTCAGAAAGCCATTTAATATATCAATATTGATTTCCGGTGATGAGGTATATTATTATACGAATTCTTTACTTATTTATTTACGTAATAAGTTCTTTCTTAAAAATAGTGTATTGTTTTTTTTTTTTGTAGGGTTTGTTGACTCTTATCAATACTTAGTATGTTAACGAATATGAAAATCCAAACCAAGTTACTCCTACTTCGAAGAGAAAAGATGAGCCTATAATTGAAGTTTTCGAAGATCAACATTCAGCAAGTAAGAAACAGTGCAAAGTTCAGATCAAACTCGAGAAGTGTGGGAATGAAAGGAAAAGTGGCAAATGTCGAATTTTAATTATTATTGCTGAGTGAATTGTGTAGTATTTGGTTTTTACTTTTCTAAAACATTTTCGATTTTTTTAGTTTACTCATTCAGTGTCTTTTGTTATTATGTGGATTTGACCATAAAACACAACAGCTCAAGTCAATAACATGGCTTATTTTTGTTTATGACTCCCCAATTGTTAACTTTCTCTTCTATCGTTTACTGTTTAAAATTTTATTCTCGCCAATATACTAAATTTTAATCAAAACCATATCAAGATTATAAAAACTAAAATAGATGGCTAAACGTTTCATACCTTAAATATTGTTGGGCTCCATTGCTATGGGCTAATGTTCAACCTCGAGTCTAGATATATCGGCTGTAGCCTATCTCATTTTCTTCCTCACCTTGGTAGTTTTAACCTGCTCACAAAGTGAAAGGATTGCCATGAAAATGAACCAATAACTGTAAAAGTATTTCTAATTTCTTAGTCAAATCATAATTTATTTTACTGTTTCACTGAAAATTTTCTGAATTAAAAGATTTGGTAAACTTACCAAAATCGCGGCAGTGTGTTGTCTTTTCCCATGCTTCTTTATACCAAAACGTCAGTTTAAACATGACAATAATAAGAAATATCCAGAGTTAAGTTTCATTAATATCATGATTAAAACCGCTCTTTCAATCACTCTATCACACTAACCTAGAAGTGTAACCCACTATATATAGAACATGAACCCAGCAGTTCTTTAACAAACAAATCTTTCAGTTTTAAAACAATAGTTTTCCAGTACATTAAACAATGACTTACTATGAAAAAATCATTGATCTTCATCTATGGAAATCAAATTGTAAAATGTGTGTCAAGGTTCACAGGAAATAGAATACCATTGCTCTCAACGGAGAAGAGTCTCTCCATTTCCTTTTGGCTGACGAATGTGTAAGTTTGTCATTTACATAATCTTTATACTTACTACAGATTTAGTTGCCGGAAAAGATTAGGTTCACCTAGATTTGAGTATACTAATTTTTTAACTTAAATCTATATAAAAAACTATATGTAGGGAGACAAAATACATGCGGTTATCAACTGGTCCTGGTTGATACCATATTTTGAGTCAGTGATGCATGAAAGACACTGGAAGAAAATTATCAACTTTACCATCGTTAGTGTTCCTAATCTGCATCGTTTAACTGACACCAAGAAGGAAATTAATTTCCTAGAGAACACAGAGATCAAGAGATCTAACTATTATTCAGAAGAGCACTTCATGTAATTCAAACCATTTGATGATATCTTCCACCCGGGTGTACCTCTAAGTCTCCCCGTTGGTAAGTTTACAAACTATTCCTATTATATTTGTCACTACAAAGCTATCCTAATATTATATTGTTATCTTAATATAGATGTCATTGGAAAAATAACTGATGTTGAGGATCTAGAGTTAGTGCATGATGACATGATTGAAGCCGGGTATCCTAAACAAATTTGTCGTCTCATATTTAGGATTTTCAATAACTAGTAAGTATTTACTGTCTTTTTAAACAAATTCCTTAATATATATAATTTTTGTTGATCCACATGTATTTACCTCATTACAGCGATGACTATATACATTGTGTGGCCATTGGAAAATTGGCTGAGGAATTTAATCATCATTGGCACTGTCTGAACGACTTTGAAGCTGTTTGTGTTTTAACTGATTGGCGTCCTAGGGCTATTCAAGGTAAATTTTAAGCTTACAACCATCAAACATATCTGTAAAAAAATTTCTTAATTATCAAATTTTTTGAGTATGGTTAGTATGTTGAACTAATTTTTTGTAATCCTTAAGCGAATACACAATTTGTGGATCAGCGAGAAGTTTTTAGGTTTTACTTCAATCTGGATATTGGAGAGGTTTGTGAATTCAAAGAGAACAAGTAAGTCGCATATAAATTTTTATATTATATTAAAAAAATTTTGACATATTTATGATAATTCAGTTATACTTATACAATTTTGTACTTACATCTCAAGCTAAATCCACTGACTGAAATCGATTAAAATTCAAGTTGGAAGCCCAAATTCAAGGAGAAGAACTACTGTGGGATTCATTACTTTCAGTTAATGTTTTTTTATGTGTTATGTATGTTATTTTTAAACTTTCTTATCGTTCTCTGCTGGTGTTTTAGCCTATTAACATTGTTTGATATATTTAAACTTTCAGTTAGTTCTGTGTTTGTGTTTTAAACTTTTTCGCATTGTATAGATATTTAAGTGAAATAGTCAAGCAAGAATTTTAACTATTATCACATTAGTTAATTGACTAACCTCTTTTATGGAAACTCCAAGTATTTGAGGTTTGCAGAAGACACCATTCCTAAAAATTGGTCTGAATGTACCTATATATACAAACAAAAGACATGCAGTTAAAATTAGTATTGAGTATGAGATTGTATATACTTTTAAACTCTTTAAAAAGCCTTTCGACCAAAAATTTATCTACAAATCCTATACCTCGATGGTAATCTTTACATACTGAAGATATTTTAGCTAAACTTAATTTCCTGTTAGGATATCAAATAGGCATATATCTAATTACCATATATGTAGAAGATGTTAACCTTTGAATATATAGTGAATATCATATTATTATTGTAAATCTATTTCCTTGGTAGGTTTTGCAACAATTTTATCGGCTAATCTTAGTAAAGTTTAATCGTCAAAAATTTTTTTTTTTTTAACAAATTAGTTATGAAGAAGAGGAAGGATGATGCCATCAGGCTATTTCAAAGTTCTGAATCACCAAAGAGGAGTAAACATATATTCACATATGAAAATTCAGCATCTCAAAATACTCTATCAAGCAATAAAAATGGAAGCGTTGTATAGAAATTAATATTCAATAAAATTTTGGGAGATATTACTAATTTTCAGTCCGATGGGAGTTTTCTTTCTCAATCTCCTCCATATTTTTCTTCCTCATATGCATCTAATCTGAAATCGATAAATTATGCGGGTAAGTAAACCAATATTGATGATTGTTCTTATTTTGAGATGTAGGGTTTTTAACAATATATCTTAAAAACTTTCAATATTCTATTTTTCTTAGGTACAAAACCAACAATAAACTCAGATGATAGAACAAATGGTTCATCTACATTCATCAAAAATCTAACTACATGTACATTTTGTCCATCCTAATAAATATATGTTCTAATATTGTTTACCAACTATGCACATTTAATCATTTTCAGGTGCAATAAAGGCATCGCAATCTCAGAGCAAAAATTCTCAAACAGAAAAGCATAATGGTAAAATTTGATTAGTTGTTAAAAAGTAATATACCCTATTTTACACATTATATATTCAATTAAGTATATTAATAGTAATCTCAAATAAGTGCAGGTAGAGATACACAAAAATCATCAACAAACAAGTCTACAAAGAACCCACTTTTCAATGGTTAGTATACAATTTTAACACTTGAAACAACTACATGGGTCAGTTCACGAATTACTTTTTTTTATCGGGAAAATATTCTGCTAATGAAGATAAGATCAAGCCGAATAACACGACCAAGAATAATGATCTTGTTATTGACTTCTTAATCACAGAAGGTAAGTATTTATTATTTAATGAACTTACTCTTTTATAATTTGAGATACATCTTAACTCTTTTTGCAATTTCAACTACAAAAGAACACCAAGCATTTTTAGAAGAGATATATGATTGCTCTAGTCTTGAAGATACATCTGATGAGTACTTAGATGATGACAAAGAAAGAGAAATTCATTCATCTGAGTTTCTAAGTACAATCGACGAGCTTCAAAAATATGATATTGAATTAAAAAGAGCTTTCAATAAAAAGAAGCATGATACTCAAAATTCTGGTGCTTCACAATCAGTTGAATTAAGTGGTATCTAAATATTACTTTACATTTACTGTTTGTAATGCCAATATTGAATGAACTAACGTTGTTCCCTTCATTTTCAGGTTATGAAGATCATGGTGATCCAATATATAAATGTGACAAATGCGGAGCTATTTTATGGTATGACGAACATATTAATAAATTCTAAGAAACCTATCTTTACAATGTGCTGTTTGCAAGGAACAGTAAAATTGCCTTTCCTTAAGAGTTCTCCTAACATTTTGTTAGCATTACTAAACAATGACGATGAACTAAGTAGACATTTTAGAGAGAATATCAGAGCTTACAACATGATATTTATTTTTACTTCTCTTGGTGGAAGTGTTGAACGTTGTATGCCTAAAGGACGTGGACCAAATATGTTTCAACTACAAGGCATGAATATGCATCGATTAGATAGTTTGAAACCACCTGATGGTGACTATCCTAAATTTTCTCAACTATATATTGTTGATACTGAGAATGAAGTGGCGAACAGAGCTGAAATTCTGAGGTAATTTTTAATTTCTATATTTTTAATTTTATTCCTCCATGAAAATCTTTTATTCAACTTTAAATGTTTTTGGATTTTTAGTAAGTGAGGAAGAAGTTGAGGAAAGAATTAATTGAAGCCCTAATGAAAATGCTAGATGCAGTAAACCGTTACGTAAAGGTTTATAGGAATGCTAGAGAGAGATTCAGTCTTAATGCTTTTGAGACATTCCATACGAGGATTGTGGGAGATCGTCAGGGAAAGGATGGAAGGACATATAGCATGCCTACAGCTTCAGAAGTTTCTGTTTTGATTCCTGGTGATTTTCATATAGATATGCCACATCGTGATATCATTGTTCAGCAACAGTGTAGGGATTTAAAAAGGATAAGTGAGATATATCCCTATTACTTAGCATTGCATTATCCACTAATATTTCCTTATAGTGAAGATGGTTTTAGAATTAGGATTGAGAAAAGTTTTAGTGGATTGAACAAGACAGGAAAATCGAAGAAAATCAGCATGATGCAGTTTTTTGCATTCCGCATTCAAAAGATAGCGAATGATTGTCAGACGCTTCTACGTTCTAGGATATTGTTTCAGCAATTTTTGTGTGATGCATTTACAATGGTCGAAACTAACAGGCTATCTTATATTACATACAACCAGTCGCACTTGAGAGGCGGAGATTATGATTCACTTGAGTCATTTTGTGATTCGGGTAATTCTGACATGTCTGAACAAGGTAAACGATTGCTTCTACCTGCATCATTCACTGGTGGGCCTAGGTATATGCAGCAGCAATATTATGATACTATGGCTACATGTAAACATTATGGATTTTCTGATTTGTTCATCACCTTTACATGTAATCCTAAATGGTCGGAGTTAACTAGATTTTTCAAGCAAAAGAATTTGAAATCAGAAGAAAGACCAGACATTGTCTGCCGTATATTTAAGATGAAGCTTAATTGTCTTATGAAAGATTTGACTGAAGATGATCATTTCGGAAAGGCTGTTTCAGGTATGCTATTTTATTCGACTCATCTATTAATTAATTGCACTCATCTATACATGAAATCTACGCAAGTTTAATAAATATGTATTTCTTATTTTTTTTAACAGTTATGTACACAATAGAGTTTCAGAAAAGAGGACTTCCCCATGCTCATATATTGTTATTCATGCATCCTAGCTGTAAATTTCCAAGTGCTGATAGCATAGATAAGATCATCTCGGCAGAGATACCCGATAAGAATTCAGATGCAGAACACTATGAATTCATTAAGGATTGTATGATTCATGGTCCATGTGGTGCTTCTAATCCTAGAGCTCCGTGTATAGTTGATGGAAAATGTTCTAAATTCTTTCCAAACGCGCATGTTTATATTACTAAAGTTTGTAGTGATGGTTATCCTGTCTACAGAAGACATCAAACTAATGATTTTGTTAAGAAGAATGGTTTCAAATGTGATTACAGATACGTTGTCCCATATAACAGAGAATTATCAGTTCGATGCAGAGCTCATATTAACGTGGAGTGGTGTAATCAATCAGGTTTTATAAAGTATTTATTCAAATATATCAACAAAGGCCAAGATCATATCACGGTTGCTGTGGACCGATGGAGTAAGAGTTATAAGCATGGTAGTTCTACCGAAACAAATAATGATGAAGAGAAACCAGTGAATGAGGTTAAAGATTTCTTTGAAGGAAGGTATCTCTTATTTCAAGAGACTAAAAGTTCATATTAAATTATTTTATGATTTTCTACTATTTCTATCTAATCTGATATTATTTATTGGTTTTCCATAGATATGTTTCAGCATCTGAAGCAGCTTGGAGGATATTAAAATTTCTCATTCATTATCGATCGACTCCTTTAGAGAAACTTACTTTTCCTCTAGAAGGGAAGCACACGATTTATTTCAATGGCAAAGAGGATGTTAAATCTGTTCTGGCTAGAAAATAAGCACAACGATCACAGTTTCTGGCTTGGATGGAACTAAATAATAAGGCTTCATTTGCTCGGACTCTTACGTTTTCACAAATACCGAATCACTATACATACTATAGTAAAGCCAAGGAATTCAATTTGAGAAGAAAAAGAGTTTTAGCATTGGAAGGACTAATTATATTCCTAGAAAATTAGAAAGTGATTACTATCTCCGCATTCTTTTGAATATAGTGACTGGTGATACAAGAGTTTTGACCTATTATGTCAATCACCCATTGTACTAATCAGTTGTAGTGTTTGGGTTTTTATCAATCCAATGGGGTTGAGTTGAATAACAGAAGTGTTGCAAGTAGAAAGCTCTAAGTCAAGTGAAACAGAAAGGTTTTTGTTGCAAAACTGAGCAAATAAACAGAGCAATAGATAGAATTCGAAATTCAAATAAAGAGAAGACAAGTTCCTAGATGTGGTTATTGACTTTGGGGAAATCAAAAGCTAACTAAGGTTGTTTCAAACATCATTGACCAAGCAAACAAGCTAGCAATGCTGATTCCTAGACATAGAGTTCACAAACAAGCAAGCTAAGTTCAACCTCTTGACAAATAACATTTTGCTAAACATTCTAACAAGAACTAATTCTTATTAGTGCTAAAAAATTCAACAAGCATGATAAACCAACTCTATTCATGTCAAAATACTCCTCAAACAGTCAATCTCTTGAGCTAAGGACAGTAAATCCTCTATTAACCAAGATCGGCATTTCATCAAACACTTGGTGGGCATAAATGAAGCCTAATTCTAGATTCATGAGATCAAGACAAATGTAGCTTAAGAACAGATTAATAGAGAGGAATCAATGTTCTTAAGCACTAACAAACCTTAGATAAGCTTCTAAATCCCCCTAATCTACCACATCTAGAAACCCTAATCAAACTACTCACTAAGCAACATGTTTAACATCAAATCACAAAGAGAAAAGATGATAATCATGATTAAGGAAGAGATTAAAGGTAAATACAAACTTATATTTAGGAAAGATAGAATTTGTCTTACAAACTTAGAGAAAATCAAGCAAGAACACAAACAGATAAAAACTTCTTAAAAACTTCTTTTTTTCCAAAAGATTCAGAAAAGCCTATTTATACTAGAATACAAATGCCCTAGCATAATGGAAAAAGTGTAAATAAAAGCACGGTGGAGCTGGTCTGTATCGATCTGGTTTGAGCGATAGGGTTGATACACTTTATCGATGGAGCCCTATCGATCAGAAGTGATCGATACACTTGATCGATTGTGCATCCGATGGTTTTCCATTGATCACTCCTTGATCGATGGCCTTGATCGATAGGCTTCTGCTTCACTTGCATCGACCAAAACAGATCGATAGGCTTCAGATTTGATCGATGGACTTCTAGAAAATGCTTCCCTTAGCTCATTTTGCTCTTCCTTAGCTTGGCTAGCTTCTTGAATCACTCTCACACTTCTCCCAAACTCCATTCAGCTCATTAAATACCTAAAAACATCCTCGATGCATAGAAAATGTAAACTACAACCTAAATGCATCCTAAGTCTAAAAGAAGAAGAAAATGAGACTATAGAGAAGGAAAGCATGCAAAAGAGAACCAAAACATGAACTAAATGCAAGCTTATATGATGTAAATGCATGAGATATCAACACCCTCACACTTTCCTTTCGCTTGTCCTCAAGCAAATAAGAACAAATGAGAGAGTGAGGTTTGAAGGTGGGCATTCAAATCCAAAAATGCAAAGGTAAAGAGATAGAGTCAACACTTAAGTGCCTAGTTGTAGGATGCAAACACAATTAGCTATACTTCAAAAAACCTAGCCATGCTCATCATGTTTCAAAATGATCTCAAATCTCAACCTAGACAAATGCTCAAATCAATCAACTCTTTAACATTCAATTAAGCTCAAAACCATGAATCAAGTTTGTGCAAATCAAGTGAAGACATTTGGTTTAAAAGGTAAGGTTATGAGATTAAAATGATCTCATTCAAGCAAAAGGTTCATAAACATAAGGGATCACTCAATGAAATGATTCTATCTTAGGCAAAATGCTAAAGGTACAAGCGCACTTATGCATGCAATTCAAAGCTCTCTTCTACCTTTTTATCCAAAGATGAATCTTATAAACTTCTAAACCCCAAAGTGAGCCCCTAAGACTACCCTTTTCCTAAACTCTACCCTTTCTCCTTCTTCATGGTTGGGGAAACTTCTTCTTTTTGCTTGTGTGGCTGCTTCTTTTGGTTGGGACTTGCTCTTCTTTGTTGCATTTGCGCCATTTTTCACCTTTGGTGGTCTGCCTTGGGTCTGATTTCTTCTTTGGATTGACCCTTCAAAGCCTTGATGTTGCTGGTGCCATTCTTTCAGAACACTTGAGCTTTTATTTCCTTTTACTTAACCACAACTTAATCTTATTTCCCCATACTACCATTTCAAGCTTTTCCCTCTTCTTTCAAAGCATATAAACATGAAGTTCAAACCACTTAACTCTACCCTTTTTATCTCAAAATTCATAACCTAGAATAAAGCTCAAAATGTAAGCTGATATCTACAAGAGAGATTTTCATTACCAGCCTTATTCCTAACACTTTTTGCTAAGACAAAATTCAAAAATGATATGCAAAGGCCTCACAACTCGGTTTGGTTAAGAGAGTGGATTAACTGTCCCATAAGTATGATGATCAGCTATTTGGATCAACAAGAGTGGTAAGAAGGGAACAGATGATCCAAATATGTATAAGGTAGCCATGAATTCACTTTTCAATGCACAAACATGATAATTAAAGATTCAAATTAAGGTTCAAGTTGATAGAGTTGATTTTCAAAGAACAAATGCTTTCAGTATGAGATGACAAGATCAAATTTAACAATCCAAGCATGGTTTAGTCTTAACTTCTAGCTTTCTCATGATGCATCAAACAACTAACCACTTAAACATTGAAATCATCTCTAAATACTAAGCATTTTTCAAGGAAGATTCCTCATTATACCCTATGAAAATGCAATGCATCCTATATGCAAACACTAGACTCAGTCCTACTCAAATGAAATGCAACTATATGTTTTCTTTTTGGTTTGCAATAACATGCAAAATGTTTCAAATTTTTCGATATTTTGTGTTTTTCTATGCCTTAGATGAATGCATGATATGCATGTGACTCAAGATAAAAGAAAATGAAAAACTAAGAAAAGAACAAACAAAGTCACACCCCAAATCCCTCCCCCACACTTAAATTACACAGTCCCTTGTGTAATAAAAGGAATGAGAGAGAGAAGCAACAGAATATATTACAAAAACTAAAAATAATGCAATGGCATAGACAATGGTAAGGATGTGGTACCTTTTAATTTTGGTGAGAGGAGTGGTGGGATGAGTAAGAGTTCTCCTCAGTCTCTCCTGGTTCTTGGAATGATCCTGAAGTGACTGGTTATGGAGATTGGTTAGCCCTTCTCTTGTTTCTCTTCTTATGGACTTCTGAAGAAGTTGTTGCTTCTTGTTGTGGAAGAACCAAACCTGGCCAGTGAGCTTGAACATGAGTTGCATTTACTTGAGTATCCCATTCTCGCCAAGTGGTGTAAACCTCAAAAGAAAGATAAGCTGGCGCCTCCCAAGCTGATGGTGGTTACGACCTTGGCTCATAAGATGAAGCCTTGTAGGTTCCCAAGCTGCCCATTGATCAGCTGGTTACACATGGAAGGAGTGTCTTCCTTGGGGGTTCCAAATAGCTTCCTCCTCTTCAGTACGTTCTGCTAGTGGTACTTTCTCTTCATAGTGAGAGGTGTACTCATGACCATGGCATTGGTGGGAAGCTCCTCTTGATGTGGACTTGTCCTTCTTGAAGTTTCCCTTGACCAGATGTACTAGCTTCTTGATGGTCTTGTCTTGCCTCTTACACCATTTCTGGAGTTTGTTGATATGATCATGAGCAAAATTCAGAGAGCTTGCTTGGCTAGGGACCTCATGAGGCTTGAAGTGGAACTCCTTAGTGTTGTAGTTCAGCAACTCATTCATATCCAGCTCCTCTTCTTGTGGGTCTTCTTGCCTTTCAGCGCCAACAATGTCTTCTTCTTGCACCTCTTCCTCTTTCTTGGACATTTTCTCCACTAATCTCATATGTCTCTTCTTCATCTACAGGGCCTCCATGATAGAGATTGCTTTCATCTGGGAAAAAATCAATGTTACTCTTCATGAGGATGAATGTGTGTTGTGGGCTTGGGAGGAGGAATCTTGCTGGCTCTCTGAATCCTCTGAGGAACTTGTAAACATGCTTATCTTGGAAGCTCTTCTCCAGGAAATGACTCCTTCTGAGGTACATCAGGTCAATCCACTGTGGTGGTAAAGCATCTTCAGCATGCTCCTCAAGATTGACACCACTAGCCATTAAGATAGCTGTTACAACTCCTCCAATGTGGAGCTGTGGATTCTTCTCCCTCTTCACTTTCATCAAGAGCCAGCTTCTATAGGTATATAGGTGCTCCATCAGAAGAGTGACATAGCAAGGGTACTTGGTTGGCGGCCCCATAACCAATCCATCATTGCTGGAAACCACAAGTGGCTGCATGGTAGTGTACATGAAGTCCAGCTCCTTTGTTTGTAAATTGCTTGGCTCCTTTCTTGCAAAGAAAGTATTTGCAAGAGATTTGTGAGCAATCTCACAGCTGGGTGCTTCAGGTGCTGGTTTCTTGTAGTTCCTGTAGTGTAGTTGGCGACACCAATCACTTCCCACAACATCTTGTGCTGCCTCTTGCGAATCTTGAAGTTGTCTGCCTTGGTGTTGTAAGCAACCATCCCAAGTCCTTCATAGAGCTCTTTGAAGGTTGCTGTGAACCTTTGCTTGCCAAGCTTGAAAGAAATCCAGCCATCTTCAGAGGGAAGCTCACTTTCTCTATAGCTCACCACCTTGAGAGTAGAGAGAGACTGGTAGGTGAGATGCTTGTAGGAGGGAAGTGGATTCTCCATGAAATCGCCAAGCCCCATGTTCTCAACGATCCTCTTACAATTGCTATAGATCCCAAGTGCTTTCATGGTGCTAGCACAAGGGTATCTTGTAGCCTTGAAAGTGCATTGGTTGAAAGCCTCCATGAGCTCTCTTGCACTTGGCTCCTTGTATGGAACTTCTTTTACAGTCTTTGCTTTAACTATGGATTTGGCAGCCTTTCCTTCAACTGGCATCTTTCCAGCTGCCTTTGATGATTGTCCATCAGCAATGCTCTTTCCCTTGTTTCTTCTATTAGGTGGAGAAGTAGGTGCTTCCTTCTGTGGTGCTTTGCCCTTGCTTCCAGCAACTTCTTTAGTCCTCCCCATGGTACCATCAAGAACAAAGCTTGAGAATTCCAATAAGTAGTTGAACTAAAGTTGAGAAACAATAACTAAAAGCTCTAAAAAAAAAATTCTCGATTCTACAAGAGGTTAAACTAGCATTGAAACAAGATTAAACCCTTAAAGAACTAAGAGAATTCAGAAGCTATTAGTTATAAACATGCTTAGAGTTCTTAACAAGCATTAAGCTATCATGCACATGAACCTAGCATGGTGGCTCTAAGCAAAGTCAAACATGATTAAACAAGATGAAACTAGCGTAAGCAAGCAATTAAGCACATGAACAGTGGTCAATCTTAAACATCCTACTTGCTTAACTAACTAATTCCACCATGCATAAATCAAAACCAGCACACTAAACTAAACAGAACAAGCTCTTAATGCAAAATATTCAAAAGCTTTAAACAAGATCAAAGCACATGAGCAAGAGCTGAATAGTTTAAGAAAGCAAACCTTTATGGACTTCTGAGCACTTAAAAGAAACAAATGAAAGGGAGAGACTTAAAGATTTTCGTGGCTAAGTGAGAGAATAGAGAAAATGAAGTGTGAAGAGTGAGGAGGATGCATATGGCTTATATAGGACAATGTGGAGAGCATATGGAATCAAATGGGTGGGGGACAAAAACAAAAGATGCTCAGAAGTGGGTCAGGATGGCAGGGAGGAGCCAAAAATTTAAATTTAAACTCCTTGGCTCCAAACTAAGAGAGAGAAATTTTTTTGAAAAATGAAGCACTTACCTCGCTAAGCCTATCGATCACTTTGATCGATTGAAGTGATCGATAGGTTGGTATCGATCATAATTGATCAATACGTTTGATCGATAGTCTCCTGCTCAATCCCATCGGTCATATTTGATCGATGCTTCTGATCGATAGTGCACTCACTTGGTTTCCATCGATCACATTTGATCGATACATGTGATCGATACTCCATCCGTTTGTTTTCCATCGATCAAACTTGATCGATAGGAGTGATCGATAGAAACCTTGCTAACCTACTTTCTCCTCCATCGATCAAATTTGATCGATGGAGTTGCCCGATGCAACTCTTGCTCTACAGTATCGATCACATTTGATCGATACACATGACCGATAGGCTTGTATCGATCTGGCTTGATCGATAGTAGCCAGAATGCATATGTTTTTGTTTCCCCAAACATCTTCTCAAGCCCCAAACCAACTTCTGCTTCTAAGAACACTAGAAAAATATAAACATGAACTAAAAAGCATAATATATACAAAAGATACCATGGGACTACCTCCCAAGTGTGCTTGTTTAGAGTCACTTTGCTTGACTTTGAATACCTCCTTAATTGAGGTGAGGAGAAGGAGTCTTGGAACTCCTTGGTGTCATCTTGCTCCCCTTGACTCTGGTGGTGACTCCATTCAGCTTGATCTTAGCAAAAGGCATCGTCTTCCCCTCCAGCTGAATCTTGAAGCAAACCTCACCCATCTTTGAGCCACATGGTTGCAAAACCACCTCTCCTCCATTAGTAACCAACTTGATCTCATTCAAATTCTTCTAACCAACCACTTCAAGGACCTCATTTTCAGTGGTGTCTTCAAACAACCTTGGCAAACAGCAGCCATCAAAACTCTCTCCTTGGTAGCCTTCAAACTCTGGCCAGTTTTTGTTAACTCCTTTCACCTTTATAAGATCCATAGTGAAAGCATGATCATGCTCTAGCTTGTTGCCTTAGCTGTCAAACTTTAAAACCTTGTTCTTGGTAAGCTTCAGCTCTGTAGTGCACTCTCTAGCATCAAATACAGCGCCAGCTGAAGCTAGAAATGGCCTTCCAAGAATGATAGCATTCTTAATCTGCCCTTCCACATCCAGCACCAAGAAGTCAGTACGGATGGTTACTCCTTCAATCTGCATAGGAACATCTTTGAGGGCTCCAAAGGGCATCTTCACAGTCCCATCAGCAATGGTAAGAGAGACATTTCTTTGCTGGAACTTAGTGTAGCCTAACTCCTTAGCAGTAGAAGCTGGTAACAGATTGATGCTTGCTCCTAGATCACACAAACAGTTCTTGAAGGTCTTGCCCTTGAGCTCACATGGGAGAGTGAAGCAACCTGGATCTCCAAGCTTCTTTATGTCTAGCTCCTTGACTTCTGAAGCTTTAGCCTTAGCTCTCTGTTTCCCAAGCTCCTCTTCAGCATTTAAACCTCTCATTTCCATTTGAGCAGCATAGAGGGTTTCATACTTCTTAACTAGCTGCTCCTTGAATCTACCAGGAAATGGGATATCAGGCTGGTAGATAGGGAGAACATCAGCTTGAGTTTCCTTCTTAGCATCAGAGACCTCAACAAGTTCTTCCATTTTAGCATCAGCAACTTCAAGTGGTGCCCACTTCTCTTCTTCCTTGTTGACTCTTTCTTCAAGAGAGTTCTCCTTAGTGGCATAAGCTTCAATAAGCTCATTTCCCCCACTTTGAATGTCAATGTACTCATTGATTAAGGAAAGGAAGTTTTCAATGATAGCTTCTTCTTCAAAAGGAGTAAAGGCAACTGCAGACTCAACAGCTTGTCAGTATTCCTTTGGATTGTTCTCACATTTTCCAGGAAGAGTACCTTGAGGACGTGGTGCTGTTGCTACTCCTTTTTTGTTCTCTAAGGTTTTCACCCTTACAGCTAAGCCATCAAACTTGTTGGTCAACTCCACATGCACAGAATCAATCTTGTTATGAACTTCAGCAAACTTCTTGTTCATATCCAAGGTTGTGTTGACCTGATTCTGAAGCATTTCCTGCATCATACTCTTGAGTTCAGAATCCTGGGAGCTTGAGGAAGCTTGAGCTGGTGCTAGAGCAGTGAATCATGGAGGGTTGTAGGGCGCTCTTGGCTGGAAGTTATTGTTCCTCTGTTGAAAACCTTGATTGCTGTTGTACGGAACAAAAGGTCTTGGAGCAGCTAGCTGTTGTTGTTGAGGTGGGTACACTTTGTCTTGAGGATTTGCAACATTGTTGCTTCTGTATGATAGGTTGGGGTTAGGTCTGTAGTTGCCATACCCATTATAGCCTCCTTAGTTACCAAGGTAGTTCATCTCCTCAACCTGGCAAGTCTCTTGATCATCAAGTTGAACCAACTCACCAACAAAGTTAACTTCCTTCTTCTCCCTTAGCAAATATCCAGCTTCTCATGTAGAGCCTTGATCTCCTTTCTGCTAGATTCTAGCTCATCCCTAGCACTTCTTGGAGCTCTATCAAACTCTTCATTATAATTTCCATCAGACTGAGCTAGAAATTCAACAAGCTCCAATCCTTCATCCACATCCTTTGACAAGAAGTTCCCATTTGATGCAGTGTCCAAGAGCATTCTTATCTAAGGCAATGATCCACTGTAGAGAGTAGAGAGAAGAGAGGCTTGTGAGAAGCTATGGTGAGGGCATTGCAGTGTGTAGCCCTTGAATCTTTCCCAAGCTTCACTAAAGCTTTCATTGTTCCTCTGTGCAAACCCTGAGATCTCATTCTTTATCCTTGCAGTCTGTGAAGTAGAGAAGAACTTTGCGAAAATGGCTCTTTTGCACTCATCTCAACTAGTGATGCTTCCTTGAGGCAAGTTTTTCTCCCACTGGTGAGCTTTATCTCCAAGAGAGAATGGGAACAACCTTAGTTTGAAGCCATATTCACTTACCTCATTTATCTTGGTTAGAGAGCATAGTCTATCAAAGTTATCCAAGTGATCCAAAGGGTCTTCAAGTGGTAACCCATGGAACTTGCTTCCCTGAACCATTGAGATCAATCCAGATTTGATCTCAAAGTTATTATTCTGGACTGTTGGAGGAAGGTTCCCTGTTCTGTTATTGTAGGCATTGGGAGCATCACCAGCGCCAATAGGTCTGATTGCTCTTGGAGCTTGAGCTGCTCCTCCTGGACCTTGCTCTCCTTGCAAGCCCTGAACACCCTGCTCACCTTGTAGACCTTGAGTGCCAGCTGCTCCTTGAGGACCTTGGAACCTCATATCATCCACAGCTGGTGATTCCTGATTGTTCATCCCTAGTCTCTCCAAGTGTTGCTGTCTTTCCTGTTGCCTTCTTGCTCTCTGGCCTCTGTCCAACAGATTGATGTTGTCTATGAAGTCAGCTAAGTTGCTAGAACCTCTTGATCTTAAGTTCATACACCTGAAAAGCAGCAATGAGAGTCAAGGAATATTAGTAACCAAAGACAAAAGAAACTTGATCTTAAAGATTCTACAAATTCTAATGATTCGAACAGAAAACCCCCATGGCAACGGCACCAAATTGATACAAGAGTTTTGACCTCTTAT
Source organism: Thlaspi arvense (assembly GCA_911865555.2). Taxonomy (NCBI): domain Eukaryota; kingdom Viridiplantae; phylum Streptophyta; class Magnoliopsida; order Brassicales; family Brassicaceae; genus Thlaspi; species Thlaspi arvense. The sequence continues at coordinate 23,294,506 of OU466863.1, read as the reverse complement.
GTCAATCACCCATTGTACTAATCAGTTGTAGTATTTGGGTTTTTATCAATCCAATGGGGTTGAGTTGAATAACAGAAGAGTTGCAAGTAGAAAGCTCTAAGTCAAGTGAAACAGAAAGGTTTTTGTTGCAAAGAAACCAAGCTAACAACCTAAGATGATCAAACACCAATCAGCACTCAATAGAGAACACTTAGCAATGATCATATAAAGCAAAACAGAGCAATATATAGAATTCGGAATTCGAATAAAGAGAAGACAAGTTCCTCGATGTAGTTATTGACTTTGGGGAATTTAAAAGCTAGCTAAGGTTATTTCAAACATCATTGACCAAGCAAACAAGTTAGCAATGTTGATTCCTAGACATAGAGTTCACAAACAAGCAAGTTAATTTCAATCTCTTGACAAATATCACTTTGCTAAACATCCTAACAAAACTAATTCTCATTAGTGCTAGAACATTCAACAAACATGATAAACCAACTCTATTCATATCAAAATACTCCTTAAACAGTCAATCTCTTGAGCTAAGGCCAGTAAATCCTCTATTAACCAAGATCAGCATTTCATCAAACACTTGGTGGGCATAAAATGAAGCCTAATTCTAGTTTCATGAGATCAAGACAAATCTAGCTTAAGAACAGATTAATAGAGAGGAATCAATGTTATTAAGCACTAACAAACCATAGATAAGCTTCTAAATCCCCCTAATCTACCACATCTCGAAACCCTAATCAAACTACTCACTAAGAACTATATTTAACATCAAATCACAAAGAGAAAAGATGTTAATCATGATTAAGAAAGAGATTAAAGGCGAATACAAACTTATATTAAGGAAAGATAGAATTTGTCTTACAAACTTAGGGAAAATCAAGGAAGGACACAAACAGATAAAAACTTCTTAAAAACTTATTTTTTCCAAAAGATTCAGAAAAGCCTATTTATACTAGAAGACAAATGCCCTAGCATAATGGTAAAAGTGTAAATAAAGGCAGGGTCGAGCTGGTCTGTATCGATCTGGTTTGATCAATAGGGTTGATCGATAGTGCATTCGTTGGTTTTCTATCGATCACTCCATGATTGATACACTTGATCGATGGAGCCCTATCGATCAGATATGATCGATACACTTGATCGATTGTGCATCCGATGGTTTTCCATCGATCACTCCTTGATCGATGGCCTTGATCGATAGGCTTCTGCTTCACTTGCATCGACCAAAACAGATCGATAGGCTTCAGATTTGATCGATGGACTTCCAGAAAATGCTTCCCTTAGCTCCTTTTGCTCCTCTTTAGCTTGGCTAGCTTCTTGAATCACTCTCACACTTCCTCCATGCTCAATTCAGCTCCTTAAGTACCTAAAAACATCTTTGATGCATATAAAATGCAAACTATAACCTAAATGCATCATAAGTCTAAAAGAAGATGAAAATGGGACTAAAGAGAAGGATAGCATGCAAAAGAGAACCAAAACATGAACTGAATGCAAGCTTATATGATGTAAATGCATGAGATATCAACTGGTCCTATAAGTTTCGAAGAGATCAGAGAATACAGAGGGGTTGTTTAAAAAACATATAAAAAAGCATGTTTCACGCATGGTATTTTGGAAGATGATCAGATGTATATTGACAGTATTATATCTGCAAGTTTATGGTGTTTTTGAGACTATCTCTGTAATTTATTTGCATTGATGCTTTCTTCTTATTGCTAACTATGTCAGAAGTTGTTTGGGAGAAGACATGGCAAATTCTATCAGAGGACATGCAGAGAAAGAAAAGAATGGAGTTCAATAATCCAGGTAATAGAAAATATTTTAACGTATTAGGTACATTTAGAAAACCCATGTTTCTAACAGTAATGAAGTATAATTATTGTTTTGGTTTTAACAGATCTTCATTTAAACGATGCTGGCAAGAAAATTTTTACTCTACAAGATATTGAAGAGCTACTGTTGAATCTGGGAACTTCTCTAGATCGATTTCAAACAATGCCACAACCAAGTGGAGAGAGGATCAATCATTTGAATCATTTTATTATTGATGAGACGTCCTATAACTATGTTTATCTAGAGAAGAAACACGATGAATGTTTGAAAATGTTAACATTCGAGCAGAGAGGAATATATGATGAAATCACAACTGCCCTTTATAGTGGAAATGGAGGTATATTTTCTGTCTATGGTTTTGGAGGAACCGGTAAAACGTTCATGTGGAAAACTATCAGCTGCTATACGATCTAAAGGGTCTATTGTACTTAACGTGGCATCTAGTGGTATTGTGTCTTTGTTGTTAGAAGGAGGTAGGACAGCTCACTAAAGGTTTGGTATTTCTGTAAATCCTGATGATTTTACGTTATGTTCAATGAAACTTGGGTCAGATCTTGCTGATATGATTAAAGAAGCAGTGGTGATAATCTGGGATGAAGCCCCGATGATGAGCAAGTATTGCTTTGAGTCTTTGGATAGAAGTTTTTCTGATATTATTGGAAACGTAGATGGCAAGCCTTTTGCTGGCAAAGTTATGGTTTTTGGAGGGGATTTTAGACAGGTTCTACCTGTAATTAATGGTCCAGGAAGAGCGGAGATAGTTACGGCTTCATTGAATTCGTCTTATATTTGGGAACATTGCAAGGTGTTGAAGTTAACTAAGAACATGAGGCTAATGTCTGGTAATCTGAGTCGTGATGAAGCTAATGAAATTAAGAAATTCTCAGAATGGTTATTAGATGTCGGCGATGGGAAACTTTCAGAACCTAATGATGGTGAAGCTCTGATAGATATTCTTAAAGAACTACTTAATACTGAAGCGAATGATCCCTTTGAAGTGATTAGCAATAAAGTTTATGGTGATCCAAAAATTTTGATACAGAATTACGATCCTAAGTTTTTTCAAGAAAGAGCTATCTTATGTCCAACAAATGACGATGTTGATTTGATAAATGAACTTATGCTTGATAAAATTGAAGGTACATTCTTATTTCCTATGTCTATCATTCTATTATTATGTTGATATTAATATTTGCGTTTTCTATACTGATTAATTTACTTATTTGTATCAGGTGATGAAAGAGTTTATTTAAGTGCTGATAGTATCGATCCTATGGATACAATTTCAAAGAACAATCCAATATTCACTCTTGATTTCTTACACAATATAACACAAATGGTTGATCATGTTTTAAAAGCTCGAGTTATTACATGAGATACAGTGGGGTAAAAGGTTTTGATTCCAAAGATTGTAATTTCTCCATTCATAAGCTGCCTTTTAAAATGAGAAGAAGGCAGTTTTCATTAGCTGTAGCTTTTGGTAAGATGATTAACAAGAGCCAAGGATAATCACTAAAGCAGGTTGGTCTTTTTCTTCCTCGGCCCGTCTTTTCTCATGGTCAGCTTTACGTGGCACTATCTAGAGTTACTTCTAAAAAAAGATTAAAAATCCTAATAGACAAGGAAGAGAAGCCTCCGAAGTAGACTATAAATGTCGTTTTCAAAGAGATTTTTCAGAATTTAGAGTTATAATAACTATGATTTTGTTTCTTTAGCTATTTCGGTTATATGAAATTTTTTTTTTTACTTACAGAGTTATAAATTTATGTGTTTTCAATCAATCATTCTTTAGCACAAAGGAAATTATATCATTCAATTAGATAAACCTTTAACGGATATTTCCAAATTCTATGACATGTGGTTTATGAATTCATTTATTCTCCGTTTACTGATATATCATGGTTTTTATGGTTTTTAACTATGATATAAGTCTTATTTATATAGTATTTTTGGTCTTTTTAGAGTCTCATTAGTCTTTACAAGTTAATAGGTGTTTGGAGCATAATTGGATATTCTGGAGCATTCTGGAGCAAAGCAGAAGTTCTTCCCAACTAGAGCAACAAGGAAACGTGTCATGCCTTTGGTGACGATCGTCACCAACCAAGGGTGACGCTCGTCACCCACCTCTGGAGGTAGCATCGCAACTAATTAAAAGATAGAGAAAGAATTGCAGTTTTGACCCAGAAGTTTTATTAATTATAAAAAGGCTCCAATTCGTTTTTAGCCTATATTTTAGGTTTTTCAGCCACTTTTTGGTTGGTATCTTATTTTCTAGAGAGAGAAAGAGAGATTTTTTGTACCAGAGCTTTTCGAGAGACAAATCAGACTCCTTCAGAGCAGATTTTGAACTCCTTTATCTCTATTTCTTATTTCTTTTATGCAATATATTCTATTCATGATGTTTTCTCAATTCACCATGTCTGAGTAGTTTGTTAGTTAGGTTTTGGATTGTTCAAAGGTTACGAATTGCTAAAACTGAATTACTGTTGGGATTAATCTGTTAGTTCTTCACCTAGATTTGTGTTTATTGCGTATTCTAGCTTCTCCACCTAGAACCTGATATTAGGTTGATTAATAGATGCGAGAGTATTGTTAATTGCCTGAACTAATCATAGATAAGCAAAATTACTATGTGCAAAGAGATTTGATTTAGGAATTTTGTGAACAGATCAAACCTGACCTTATTGCTTGTCTGAATTATTTGAATTTGCAAAGAGATTTAGAATTCTAAGATTTAGACATAGAAAATCTCTGCAGCGAGAGTTGATTGATTTTATATTTGAGTTTCAAGTTCTAGAACGATGCTTAGTAATTATCCCGACATTTTTCATTATGCGATTTCAACCTGCGAATTTTCCAAAGCCTAGCGTTTTGTCTTATTGAATTTAAAACCATAAAATCGACCATCTGCTGCTTTCTTTTAGTTTATTTGCATTACATTTATTCAGTTCTCTTAGTTTAATTAGAATCTAGAATCTGTTGTATGGCTTCCTTAAGTCTCTTGGGATTTCGATACCCTTATACTACATCTGTTTTGCTGTGCACTTGTAGTAGTTTTATTTAGGTAAAATTTTGAGCCTATCATTTACTGGCAAGAAGGCATGATTTTACCAATGAACGACACATCATATCTTGCTCATTTCTCTATTTTTCTTCAACATCCTGTTTAAAAACATTATCAGTTGTCATCAGAATTTGTTCTAATCCACAAAAATAATGAATATATTGTGGATCATGTTAATATTTTTGTAAAACACTTGTTTTCTTCTAATTATTCCGCTTATTTTAAATACGGATAAATTAAAATTTCTGTCAATTCCTAATGAAGATTATGAGTTTCAATATTTGCTAAAAGTAAGCACAAAAATGTAAGAGACTTATCTTTATTATTTCATGCTTGCAGACTATTTCATCGGATTAGTAACATTTCTCATTCATGTAACAGATATAAACAAAGATTGAAGGAAATAGTTAGGATTACAAAGAATTCCGAAAATAATTATACATGCATGACAAGATTTATAATTACTTATCTTCAATTTTGATGAAGATAAATCGTAGACGGAGGTGGAAAAATAATGGCTTCATACTGTGAAACGGACCTTGAATTTACCAGATCCAACAGATGATTGAACTGGCTATTCTGAACCTCATATTGTAGCCAATCTTTGTCCGTTAGTAATCTCGAAGTATTTAAAGGGGGATATGATTCGATCTCTGCATTAGATGTTCATCAGATTGAAAGAAAAAAAGGAATTTCAGTAGATCGGAAGTTTAGAGAAACGACAGTCCTTCGATTTAGCTGATTCGAGGAGAAGAAATGAATTCGGAAATCGGATCGGAGGTCACACAGGATGTGTGTTATATTAGGGGAGAAGAAGAGTCAAGATATATATAATTTTTAGTAATGTCGTGTATTTCTATTTCTTGCACACTTTTATAAAAATGCTTTCTAATATTAGTTGTCTAATTTTATATTATTAGCTATTATCTCTCTTTAAAAATATAAATTTTTGTTTAATTGAATTTTATTGTCTGTTTGTTATTTTCACATAATTTAAAGGGAAAATTTAGTATTGGCCTTAAATAATAGTAAAATTAGAAAAATGGAGTTAATAATCAAAAATTAGGTTGATACATATTATACATAGAAATTATGACTATTTTGCCCTTATAATTATTTGATACGGTTTTGGTAAATAACAATTTGATTAACATGCTAACTAATATGATATCGTGATAACTGTGTCAACTATGCTAACTAATATGATGATCGATTAGCATATTGAGATAATAGCATGTTAACACAATAGTTATCATGGTAACTGTGTTAACTATGCTAACTAATATGATGCTCGATTAGCACATTGTACAAATATCAAGTCAACATGATAATTATTATGTTAATGTGCCTATTATTTCATAAAATATGAACTAAATTTGTGAACTGTATAAGTTATGTAAAATTATCATGTTAACAATGTTATCATATCAACAAATTATGACACTAACGTTGCGAGCATGATAACTATCGTGTTAACGTTAATATTATCATCTTCCACCCTATCACTATTACCACCACCACCATCTATGACCACATCCACCACCACTGATCACTACCACCACCACCATCATCGCCGGCACTGCCATCACTTCCATCACCACCGGCTCGTCGTCGCTAACACTATTGCCACCACAACCACCACTGCCGCCGAAATCATCACCACCACCGACATCATCACCACCACCACCACCACCACCACCATCTTTCACCACCACCTCCTCCATCTTCCACCATCACTGTTGCCACGACTCCCACCGCCACCATCATCACCACTAATATTTTTTATTATCAATTTTATCATCACCATTTACGATTACCACCATCGTTTCTCTTCTCCTCCTCCTCTTTCTCTTTCTATTTCTTTTTCTAATATAATAGGGGTAAAATAGTCTTTCTATTATAAACAGTATTGAGCTAAAGTTATCAGTTTCTGTCTCTTAATTTCTCTATTATCCGAGGACATTCATTACAATTATTCTAATTTAAACATCAACATTTATATTACTATTTTTGATATTAGTCAACAATAATGAAATTTTTTTTTTATAATTATTTGGTACTAAATAATTCAATAAATGGACTTGAACCATATGTTCTTGATAATTAGCTTACAATAAACTAAACAATATTATTTATGAATATGTAAACAAATACAGAATAGATACAAATCTATTTTTTTAATAGAAAATAATTTTCTATTTATGAATCCCAACAATCCTAAATACCAAATAAATTAAGATTCTCATATAATACATATATTTAGTTTGGATTCTGAATCAAATCATATAATAGTTTAGTTGACCAATATATATTGAGATATAAACACAACTAAACATCAAGATACACATGATGTTTATTTTTGTTTGTATCTCACCATATTTTCATTCTATAATGTAACTAATTTTATAAATATATAACCCTCTGTGTAGGATATTTCTGAAACCATATGGTTTTCCGGTTTTATGGATTGCATAAATGCATTATACAAATGATTTCCATTCATCAACTATATTTGTTGAATTTTCTAAATTTTTAACATAAATTCTTATTTTATAACAACAACTAACAATAATTGAAATTTTGTATTTTTTTACATATTCAAATTATCAGTATTAAAAATTGTAAATGTATACAATTTTACAATAAATCTTCAAATATAATAAAAATATAATTGATAAATGGTACAATTTAAAATATAAAACTATTCACTTTATATTAATATCATATAGAAACGAAAACAAAATACAGTTCACAAATATTACGACGTTTTCATTGCAGCGAACAATTAAATCATACAACAAACATACTTAACCAATATATTAAAAATATACACACGAAAATAAATTGTTATAATTATTATATTTAATAAATAAATGTTAACATTACACCGCACAAAGAACACGAGTGACTCATTCAAAAACCTTCAATGCTGATGCTTTTAACATAATCATCAATAATAATAAAATTCAAAAATTTGGTAAAACAAAAACCAAAACAAATATTGCCCTGCACGCAGAGCGGGCTAAATCCTAATATTTCTTCAAGGAGCTAACTCTCTTTATTTCCTACTTAATTTTGTGCTTTTTTGTTTTCTTTTGAGTCATTAGAATGTTGTACTAGTCCCTAGTGTCGAGCCTATATAAGCTCAAGTCATTTGATCTTTGTATTCACTCTTGATCATACATTAATACAAAAGTATTGTTTTCTTATCAAAGACTTGTCTTGTTTGAGTTACTTTTCATTTGAGTTTAGTGTGTGATACGCCATCCTCTATTGAAGCCACAAATTTGTTTTTGATGTGATTCAACAGATTGTTTTCGTCCCATTGATTGAGTGAGTCAGTCGCTTCCCCCTCCATCTCTACCATCATTTTCACCTTCTGCAAGTTTAAGCTTGGAATCTCTTGATCATTGAGTGGTCTTAAGTTGGAGTGATTCCAATCTTATATCATTTGGTATCAGAGTTTAAAAGCTCATATCCACCAAATTGTATCTTTTCAACCTCTATCTTTCATTACTTATGCTTTGTTATTTTTGTTTTATTTAATATCAAAAACCATAAGAATTTTGTCTTTCTTTTTTTGTTTATGATTATTGGTTTTTATTAATTCTAAAACCCATAAAAATATTTTTTTTTTTGCTTATTGTCTGAATATTTTGCTTCGTATAAAGATCAAAAAAAAATTGTTTGAAGTATATTTCTATTTAATTTTCAAAGGAAACCAAAAAGAAACAAAAATCTTAAAAAGTTTTTACTTGCTTTGTTTTGTTTTCATGAAATAAAAACCAACATAAAAAGTTTATTTGTGTTAGTTTCTGAATTTATTTTATCCCAATAACATAAAAAGAAAAGAAAATTTTGTTCTTTTTAATTTATTTTCATTTGTTTTAATTAAAACAAAAAAATACCATAAAAAAGTTTTATTTCCATTTTTGAGCTTATTGCCAATATTTTTGGTATATCTTGTTGTGTGGTTTAATTGAGCACGAATCTGAATTATTCTTTTGTTATTTTTGCAAGGTAGCTTCACAAAAAAAAAAAAAAACAGAGACAATGGAAGACAATGATTCAGAGGAAGAGAATGGGCTCCTCTTGCTGCAATGGACTGGGTTTGGGATACATGTTGTGTACTTAGTAGTTTATAAAAAAATTTATATTTGTTTTCTATCTAAATTATTTAAGATCAATTATTTCATATTAAATTATATATATATTATTTTTATACTTTATAGAGAAAATAAAAATGGTGGAATAAAATGTTAAATTTTATTAAGTAAGACTATTGTATAATGTAAGTATTAAGTGGGTGTTACATTATTACGTAAAAGAAAAAGAAGATGATAAAATATGTTAAAATATGAAAAATATGGTGTGTTGATAATAAAGTTAGTTAGAGAAATGCCCTCAACTATACTTAATTTAAGTTTTTGTTTCTAATTTATACTAACACTCTAAAAATTTTCCTTCTATAACATTTTTCATCAGAATTGACCAAATTGCTTTTCCAAAGAAGTCCATGACTAGATGAGGAGCCAGAAGAAGAAACGTCAGAAGTGTCTTCGAGGAGGCGGAGGAAGAGACATCGGAAGCGGCAGCATCGTCGAGAGAAGGTTTTTGGCAGTATCGCTGGTTGAGGAGGCGGAGGAAGAGACATCACAAGCGTTTTGGAGGATCTCTATTATCAGATCTTACATAATTAGGTGAAAAGCTAAAGAAATCTAAGCTAAAATAACAACAACAGTGAAAAAAGAAATTCAGCGGAAATTAGTGTTTGGGCGTCGCAGAGATGAGGAATAAGATAAGTGTAAATTTAGAAAGATATTACCTAAATTCAAGAAGGTTTTTCTAAAACATATAAATTAAGGAAACCATTATATGTATTTAGAAAAGTTTTTATAAACAGTATAGTTGGTTTTTTTTTTAATTTATACAACTCATATTCACGAAGCCTTTCCATAATTCAGGAAACCCTTCTACAATTCAGAAATTTTTAAAAATTAAGGAAAGCTTTCATAAATCATATGAAACGATGTTAAATTCAAGTATTTGGAATACCTTTCTGAAAAATCACGAAACATTAAAAGAAAAAAAAAACATTCAAAAAGACCTTCCTAAATAGCAAAATCGGAAAACATAAAAAAAAAAAATTTAGGGATGGAAAAATTTTAGCTTCTCTGTTATATTTATTCTGAAAACTTGTTTTCAGTATAATTAGAGAAATTGTCCAATTAGTTAATGTAAATAGTTTTAGTAAAACAGGAAATTTTGATATATACCACCACGGAGATATCACTTTTCAAAACTACAACCAACTTAAAGTTTTTCAGAAATACCATCACTTGTCGAGACACAATGACCATATTAACCTTAAATATATTTGAAACTTTTCATCGGGATTTCGCGAAATCTTCACAATCTCCGTCGAAGATCCGAGATTCACCATGGATATTAATGGAAGAGCTTCTCCGCTGGCTACCGGAAGGATGGTATGTGTGGTAACCCAACCCGGTAAACTGTACCGCGGCTGTGTCCCACTACATCCTCTAAGTCCGTTTCTATACTTAGGCATATTTTTTAACTTTTTCTTCATTCTTATTCTTTCTTATCAATACACAGCGGAATATAAAGCAACTCATTTCATTCATTTAACTTGCATGAAATCACTTAACAGGATTCGGGATTCAACATAAATAAAAGCACAAGGTTCGCTAAAGATTACAACTGATCATCTAGCAACCTAACGATCAAACACCAAAGCCATAAGACAAAGCACAACGTCTTAAACATAAATAAAACCCAGTCCCGATCCATCCATATCCATCATTGCCGCCTGGTCTCGCCCCTTTACTGCTTAGTACTTGCACACTCAAGATAAGAGGCATAAGTATTTCATAAATATTTAGTGAGTACGGTCATCCCGTAACACCTGGTCAGTACCAAACATGCAATCATACTTTCGGATTCAACATTCAACACAATCAATTCGCAATAGACATAACAATGTCAAACGGCCATGAACATCTAGCCAAACCAACCAAGATCAATCCTTTTTTAAGACTCATGTCTACTTCAGGGAGAATCCCACATCCCCTAAGCTAGTACATGATCCGGATTACCCTGAGGTTAGCTAAACATCATATATGCCACGGTAAACTCCACAATATATCACAACATAAAGATTGCTTATCAGTTCTAAACACATAACATGAAAATCACACAATCAACATGCAAACATTCAACCCTAGCAATCCTACGGTCCTAGACACCAACCACAGTCACGCACTCACCTTAGACAAGGCTGGAAACAGATTGGTCAGAAGAAATCCCGATGAAAACTGTAGCAAAACGAAGATATCCGATCTCCTTAAGAATCTCTCGGCTGTCCGTACGATCCGATCCTTATCCCCTCGGCTATCTCTCGATCCGTTCACCTTTCTTCGAGCCAAACTCTGTTTTCCCTCAAAAACCCCACAAAACAAGGCTATTAGCTCGAGATTATCCGATGAAAACTCAACACTTAAGGAAATATCCGATCGCTTACCAGTTTATCTCGGCGATGGTCGGATCTGCTCGGCGATAACCTGATCTCTCTCGGATGTCCTCGGGATAAACTGCTTTTCTTAGGGTTTTCTCTCGACTATTCTCTTTCTTTGCTCTATTACTCTCGAATAAACACAACTCTCCCGAGAAAAGTATCAAAATCCCTTAAATACTCGCAAAACCCTAGGTAACCCGGACTTATCCGACGTTTTCCTGGTTCCAGTAAGTTTTATCTTGGTCCGATTTGATTCTCTCGGCTATTTCCTGTACCGGCTCGACCATTCCTTCGATAAACCACAAAATAGCCGACCAAACACTTGGCCCACGGCCCCAATCCCTTCCCACTCGGATAAACCGCCCTTATCCGAGGTGTTTTCCATTTTTCACCCGGATATTCCTATTTCTCTCGGACAACTTGTCCCATTTCGGCTAATCCTCTATTTCTCTCGGAGGTTTCCCTTACTCCCCCAGAGACAGTCCACTGACACTCGGACTAACCTCCCAGACTCTTGGATAAATCCCACTGCACCGGGATAAATCCCATTTCCCACGGACTGGACCCTGTTTCCCTCGGATATGGTCCATCCGGCTCGGCTATCCAGCCCACACCCGACTATTTCCTCGGTCATCACCCGACCATAGTCCAAACCTCCATTTCCCAGCTAATATCCGACCCTTGGCTCGATTATTCGTCGGACAACACCCTGTCCGATACGATCATTCCACATTTTCTCATATACGGATGCTACAACTCTCCCCCACCCGTTCTGGATTCGTCCTCGAATCCAAATAATCCGTTTGCAACTTGTCAAACCATTTGGGATACTCAGATTTCATCCTAGCTTCATTCTCCCAAGTGACCTGTTCCTGTCCGTCGCAGTCCCATACGACCTGAACCATTATGACTAGCTTCCCACGCTTAGTCTTTTCTTTTCGATCTATCACCCGAACCGGCCTAGCCACTACTGCAAGATCCTCTTGCAAGTCTGTTGGCGGCTCCTCTATAACTGTTTCCTGTTCGGTAATGTGCTTTCTCAGTTGTGACACATGAAATACGTTATGGAACGCTCCCATTTCTGATGGCAACTCCAACTTGTAAGCCACTGCGCCAACTCTTTCCAGTATCCGGTACGGCCCCATGTACCTCGGATTCAACTTGGCACTCTTAGCTGTCCTATCCGTTCCCTTATAAATCAGTGCCTTTAGATAAACCATATCACCCACACTGAACTCAAAATCCCTGCGATGCTTGTCAGCATAACTTTTCTGCCTGTCCATAGCCTCTTTCAGCTTAACCTTTAACAATCTGATCGTTTCTGTAGTAGCCTCGACCACTGCTGGCCCCATTACACTACGCTCCCCCACTTGTGTCCAACACAATGGTGTTCTGCACGGCCTGCCATACAACCCCTCATACAGATACATCTCAATGCTCCTTTGTTAACTATTGTTGTATGCAAATTCAGCCAATGGCAAGTAGTCTTCCCAACTACCGCCCCAGTCCAGTACACACGCTCTCAACATATCCTCCAATTTCCTGATCGTCCGTTCTGATTGCCCATCAGTCTGAGGATGATACGCTGTACTCAGATGCAACCGCGTTCCACACGCTTCCTGGAATTCTTTCCAGAACCTTGAAGTAGACTTCGGATCACGATCTGAGATGATACTCAATGGCACTCCATGTGATAAACACTTCTTAGCAGGGGTTATATTGCAGTGAGGTTATCAAACTCAAATGCAAGACATGTTGTAGTACAGCAAGCAAGAGAGAGTCAATCCATGCCTAGGATGATAGAGAATGCACAGAGAATACAAGGACTAAGGCAAATCTAAGCGAAATGAGATGATTTATAAGAAAATCTCTAAAAACTAGATGCAGCAACTTAAACAGAATGAAACCTATTTTAAAAATACTAGAAATGAAGAAACTACCACGAGGAACAAACGGATTAATTAAAAGAGAAAGCCTCGAATTATTAAAATTCGACTAGTGGATCGACCACGAGATCGACCACTAGATCGAGCAGTAACAATCGATCTCGTCTAAAAATGCTAGAACAGTAAAACTAATGACCAGGATGCTATCAGAGATCAAGCGAATGACGAGATAAGATGTAAAGATGCTAAAAGAAAGGGCCTAGGGTTGAGATTCATGGTCAGGGGTTTCAAAGGTTCGACCTTGGGTTTAAAACTTTAAATCGACTCAATTGGTGAGGATCTCTAAGCCTTGAAAACTAAGCAAGATCTATCTGTGGCTTTCGGAATAGATCACTCCTTCATCCTCTCCTCCAAACCCATGGCTTTTGGTGGAAAGAAAGGTCGAAGGGCAAGGAAAACAGATTTCAAACGAATGGCTTAACTAATCCCCCAAACTTCCATGGCTTTTGGGAAGGGGTAACTAGTCTCTAAGGTGTGATCTTCTGAGGTCCCTGAATCCTGTCAAGGTAAGGAACCTCTCGGATTATGAAGCTCTTGGCGTGAGAGTCTTCAAGCATTGAGATCTCAACACCTTAGAAGAGATAGCCATTGAAAACGTTTAGAAAAACCCCAAGATCGAAACCCTTTAGACCCCTTAATCCTCTCAACCCCGAACCCAAAGGAACTACTCGCTACACATAGAGTAAATCAAGCAAAGCATGTAAAACGAGACGATGAACATGAAAAGAAAACTGGATTGAACTGAAATGATTCGATTACAAAGCTTAAGAAAAACGCGAGTTCAACAATGGTGTTCTTCACGAAAACGAGAGAGAAAACATAAAGGAAAAGATAAGGATCTAAAGTTGTTATGGGAAAAGGACGTCGCCGCCTTCCCAAAATGCCAAAACAAGCTAATGGTCCCCCCCTCGCTAGCGGCCAAAAACGGTTGAAAGGACAGAGATCGACTCCAAGATCGAGTGGTTCTCTCGATCATATCCGGACATCGTGTCTTCGGCTCGATCTGGGTCTTGATCATCATTGGCGAATCGAGTGTTGCATCCGATCTCGGTATCGATCTTCGGCTGGATCGAGTGGTGTACTCGATCTGGCTCTCGCTCTGCATGGCGTCATTTACGTCTGTATCGTTTGATCGACTGCTTCACTCGATCCTTGTCTCGATCATTCTCCTTGGATCACCTGGTTGGCTCGATCTTCTGGTCGATCAACTACTAGATCGACCGGCCGTGCTCGATCTGCTCCTCGATCTCTGATCCTTAGCATATATCCGAGCTCCCACGAACTGCTACATCAGCCTCAACACGTCCACGAACCTCCACGACTCCAAAGCAGCCAGAAACAACCTGAATGTGATGCAAAATGCAAGGAAAATACGTATGCTGATGCAAGAATGCTCTAGGACTCTAAGTGATGCAATCAAACCTAAAACGTGATACAAATGCATGAAAAGCTAACTAATGAGTATGCAAAATGTATGCAATATGAAATAACATCAACTCCCCCAAACTTACTTCTTGCTTGCCCTCAAGCAACAGAAAATAAGTAAGGAAGAGAGGTTTTCAGAAAAATGAGTGGGGGTTTAAACTTTTTGCAAAGGTGCCTTTCAAATGAATCAATCTCAATGTCCTAGTTAACAGTTCTAAAATGCTATGCTTACACTCATACTCCAAAGAACTTAGCCATACTCATCACACAAATAAATTCAAATCATGACTCTCCTATTCCTAACAATCAAAGAAACTCATCCTTTAACATTCATTAACATTCGAACCATGAATCAAACTTATGCACTTTAAAGCAAAACACATTTGGCTAAGGGTGAAGGCTATGAGCATTGAATGATCTCATTTGAAAAGGGTTTATAATTAGAACAAGGGTTTCTCTCAAAAATGGTTGAACTTGTGCATAATGCTAAAGGTAAAGACAATTTATGCATACATGATTAGATTCTCATCTACCCATGTAAACTAACAAACGATCCTATACCCCTCTCATTTAACAAATTTTTTCTCACTCACCACTTAAGAGTCTACCCTTATTCTTCACAAACTTAGCAATCCCCAATTCGAAACAAAGACATTTTCAAACTTTTTAGGCTAGTGAAAAGGTTTTGAAAAATATTTTTGCTCTTTAGACATTTTTTATTAGTAGCTCTCTTATTTTTTTTTTCTTTATTTGGCACTTAGGCTCTTTTTATTTCTTTTTCTTTTCTTTTCTCTTCCTTTTTTTATTTTATTATGGGAGAACTACCTCCTGAAATTTATTAGAGCATACTT
This sequence comes from Thlaspi arvense, assembly GCA_911865555.2. Taxonomy (NCBI): domain Eukaryota; kingdom Viridiplantae; phylum Streptophyta; class Magnoliopsida; order Brassicales; family Brassicaceae; genus Thlaspi; species Thlaspi arvense. Next base: position 23,278,855 of record OU466863.1, on the reverse strand, counting down.
AGTTTTTTAAATATAACATTTCACTTAAAACCCATTTTTTCTTTAAAACACAAAGCTCTTTGAAACCGAGAACAAATAAGCAAGAAAGCAACCCCAATGATCCCCCAAACTTATCCTAAGCCTATACCTAGCTTCAAAATGCAAAGCTAGCAATCATATGAAAACCAAATCATGTCGCCTAAACCTAACACTTTATGACAAGTTCAAACCGAAAGGAAGGCCTCACAAAGATGCCACACAAGAACATTTGGCTTCAAAGAAGGGTAAGGTTCAAGGAGGGAGTTCTACTTAGGCTCACAAAGAGTGGTAAAAAGGAAGAAGAGAGCCTAAATATTTTAAAACCATGTGTTCATTTTCAAATGCATAAGAATGATAATTAGAATTTCAAATTAAGGTTTTCACTTATTAGGATGAGTTTCAAATCATGAGAGTTCAATTTAAGCCATGAAAATCCTAACAAGTGATCCAAGCATGGTAAGAACTTACTTTCAAAGCATAGACAAAGCATTAGAGAACTACTAACTAGGGCATTGAAACAATTCATAAGTAAAAACACCTTTTTAAGAAATTCTAACCCCTTATGCAAAATGCAAGCAACCTAGATGTTATAAGAAACTCTAGACTCAATCCTAACATGTTTTGATAAGATGAATGCAACTACATGAATCTTTGAAAAAAATTTAAAAATTTTACCAATTTTTCATGAACTAAAGACTCAAGGATGCTAAAGGAAAATAAGATCAAAGAACACAAGTCAAATCACACATGTACTCCCCCAAACTTGCTTGACACCGTCCCGGTGGCAAACTCATTCGAAGGAGCATAAAAACACAAAGCAGAAAGAAGCAAATATGAGCGGTTATGTACAATGGAAGAAGGTTGTTACCTCTGGTCTAGTCTCGGCTGGAACTTGAGGATGTTCCAGAGGAGCTAGAGACTATGGTCTTGCATTTGTCGGCTGGTTCTTGGAGAGAGTGGCGCGCCGGCTGAATGCTTCCTTGGGTCTCGCGGATGACAACTCCTCCGGTTGAGAGCCTTCTCTTCTCGGGTTGTTGTACCTCTTGACTTGCAGCTTTCTTAGGCGAGCCTCCCTGAAGCGCCTTGACTTTCTTTCCAAGCTTCTTGAGCATCTTGCCTTGTCACTTGTTGATCTTCCTTTGCATCTCCACAACTGATGCTAGGAACTTCTCGGTTTTTGTCCTCGGCTCAAAGTCTAGCTTGGGAAGTGTGTAGGCCTCGGGCATCTCATCTTCCGTGGCTGGAGACTCTGACCTTTGACGCGGGGCAATCGCTGAAGTAGGCGGTCCTCCTAAAGAGGCAAAGCATTCTTCCTCCGTGGGCAAGAACTCGATGTTCCCAACACCAAGCAGCTCGGTTTCATCTTTGTTGGGCCGGATGCACACTCTCTTCTTGTCTTCGTCATCTATGAAGAGGTAGGCGTAGAACCCTTCTGCTGGCGTGCGTTCCAAGCTGTCAGTATTCCTCATGTATGCCTCGTCCATGAAAGCTCGGGTTGGGATGTGAGCAAAGTCGTAAATGGGCACACCGGCTTGCACATACCAAGGAGTAAGGAAACCGCCAATGTAAGAGGAAGTTGCCTTGCACCGCAATGCATAAGCCTTGTATTTCACCAAGGAAGCCGCGAGCACACACCCGTAGTTCACTTCATCGCCGAGTTCATCCTCTATGGGCTCGTCATTTGCATCCGGATCAGACACCAAGTGCTTCACACCTTGGAACAGGAAGCACAGCTCTGTCTTCGTGACCGTAGGAGCAACAGACCTTCCACTAAACGTGTTGGCAATCAGCTTCAGAGTGTACCTCAGCACCGGGCTCCTTACTCGCTTGATCTTGGCGGTGTTGGCTTTGTAGTCTTCATTGCTGATCAGGTCCCAAAAGTCGTCGGCTTTCTTGAAGGCGGGGAACTCGACCTTGTAAGCATCCATGTTGAGACCATAAGCTTGGCATAGCTCAGGGATGGAGAGTGTGTAGGCTTGACGGCCAACCTTGAAGTAGAGGCGACCTTGAGAAGGGACGGGTGCGCTATGATTCTCGTAACGGAACTCCAAGGTGGCAAGGAAGTCTATTGTCACTTCAGGAATGGTTGGGCAATCCATCCGTGACGGACATCTTAAGCCAATGTTCTTTAGGAGTTGGTCGAAATCCCCAAGAATCCCTAGCTTAGACAACAGCTCTCGATCAGCAAATTTGGTAGGCTCAAACCGAAGCCTTTCCAGCCGTTTCTTGTCCCTCTTCTCATCCTTACTCCATCTGACCCTTTCTTGAACTGCCACTTCTTGTCCTCCTCCTTCTTGTGCTTGCTCCTCTCTTGTTCTCTTTGGGGCCATTGTTCCTGAAACAAGTTTCTAAAGAAATTGATAAGCACACGACGGGTTGATGAGAATGAGAGAAGAGAAGGAGAGAACTTATAAAAACTACCCTAGAAATTTTGGGAATAAATAAAAATCATAGCTAAATAAAGGAGAATCATATCTTTGGATACTGAAAAATCTAGAATTTATTCCTTTTACTTAGCTAGTTTTTTTAAAAATCAAAACCGATCCTATATTCTAGAACAAGATCTTGCGAAATTAAAGGATATTTTCTTAAAAATAAATCATTAAATATTGAAAATACCTTTGCAAGAAATGCAGAATATCTTTGCTAGCTTTTGAAAACCTAAACCCTCGCTCTCTTTGTTTAAAATTTTCGAGAAAAACAGTAATGAGAGGGTGAGAGGTTGTTGAAATATTTAAAGGCAAGCAAAAATCAAAACAATGGGTAGTTAAAGTAGTTTTTCTGACAACGTCTTGGTCAAGGCACATCTTTCATGGTCAAAGATGCTTGCCTTGACCAAGTTTTGAATTCAAAAGTTGGAGGGAAAAGAGTAAAGGAGGGAAAGAAAATTGTTACCTCGGCATGAGATCGAGTCCATTTGGTCGATCTAGGACTCGATATCATGCCCATAATGGCTTAGATCGAGAGGGTTACTAGATTTGAGACTCGATTCATGGTGAATCGAGTCTTGGATCGATTGGCTCTCTCGATCATTGAGTTGTTGGCTCCTCGGCTAAGTCCTCATGATCGAGCTATGTCCTCGATTTAGGGGTCGATATGGCATAGATCGAGTGATGGATCGAGTCGAGTGATCGATCTATTTTCAACAGATTTTCCCGAGAGAAATTAGATCGGTCGATCCGTTTTGGATCGATCGATCTTTTTTTCGTCAAGGTCGATCTTGTCACTCGTTCTCGTCTAGATCGACTGGCTCCTCTCGATTCACTGACTCGATCTAGCAAAGATCGAGCCAGGATCAGTCGATCTAGCACTCGATCTCTAGCCTTATCTTAACCCCTATTGCCTCTTTTAGACCTCGAGGCCAAGGTTTAGACTCCTTATACCTGTTCCTACACACTTGCAGAATAAAAACATAAAACTGAAAGGGAAATAAAGCAGAAATATGTATAAGATAAACATGGGAATGCCTCCCAAGTGTGCTTTCTTTAACGTCTTTAGCTAGACTTTACTTGGTTCAGCCGGATGGTGGGTCTTGGAGAAGCACCGAGGTACTCTCCTTGTCATAGCTGTCTGCCAAGTAGGGCTTGACTCTGTGTCCGTTGACGGTAAATGCACTGCCACTTTTTCCCATCAGAGTAACAGCTCCATAAGGCAACACTTCTTGAATCACGAACGGTCCACTCCACCTTGATTTCAGCTTGCCCGGGAAGAGTTTGAGCCTTGAGTTGTACAGCAACATTAGTCCTCCTTCCTTAAGCTCCTTGGCAACCAACTTCTTGTCATGAGTCTCCTTAGTCCGCTCCTTGTATATCTGAGAGCTCTCGTTAGCGTTCAGCCTCAACTTATCCAGTTCGTGTAGCTGAATAAGGAGCCTCTCCTGAGCAGTCTTGAGATCATAGTTCAGCCTCTTAACAGCCCACAACGCACGGTGTTCCAGCTCAACCGGGAGGTGACAGCCCTTGCCATAGAGTAGAGTGAAAGGAGTTGTACCAATCGGCGTTTTGAAGGCAGTACGGTAGGCCCAAAGAGCGTCGTCCAGCTTCACTGCCCAGTCTTTCCTTGTTGCTCCGACAATCTTCTCTAGTATAGCCTTGATTTGCCTGTTGGAGACTTCCACTTGACCGCTTGTTTGAGGATGATACGGTGTAGCCACCTTATGCTTAACTCCGTACTTTCTCAAGAGGTTCTCAAAGACCTTGTTTATGAAGTGGCTTCCCCCATCGCTTATGACAACCTTGGGTACCCCAAACCTCGGGAAGATGATACTCTTGAACAGCTTGATTACCACCTTAGAGTCATTTGTAGGGGAAGCAACAGCCTCAACCCATTTAAAGACATAATCCACTGCTACTAAGATGTATTTGTTGCCATATAAAGAAGGGAATGGCCCCATGAAGTCTATCCCCCACGCGTCGAACACGTCAACCTCGAAGATGGGAACTTGAGGCATTTCGTTCCTCTTAGTGATATTCCCTGCTCGTTGACATGCCTCACAGCTCTTCACAAACTCGTGTGCATCTTTAAAAATGGAAGGCCACCAGAAACCGGCTTGCAACACTTTCGTGGCAGTCTTGAATGAGGCGAAGTGTCCTCCGTAGGAAGAGCCGTGGCAATGATAGAGGATGTCCCTGGCTTCTTCCTTTGTAACACATCTCCGGTACAAGCTGTCTACTCCTCTTTTGTATAGGTAGGGCTCGTCCCAAAAGTAGTCACTAGCCTCTCTTATAAACCGCTTCTTGTGATAGCTGTTGAGATGTATTGGCTCCTCACCACATGCTAGATAGAGTTCACTACATCAGCATACCACGGTAGATCCTCCTCTTTGAAACTCAACACCTCCTCAAACCTCCCTTCTAGCTTTCCACAAACAGCCGTAGTGATCGCCATAAGCTGCTCTTCTGGAAGAGAGTCATCTAAGGGGAGAGACTCGTTGATCCTTAGCCGTGAGAGATGGTCAGCGACTCCGTTTTCTATCCCTTTCTTGTCTTTAATCTCCATGTCAAACTCCTAGAGTAAGAGAATCCATCTTAAGAGCCGAGGCTTAGTGTCTTTCTTCGAGTAGATGTATCGCAAGGCAGCGTGATCCGTGTATACAATAGCCTTGGAACCAACGAGATATGATCTGAACTTCTCAAAGGCGAAGACTACTGCAAGCAACTCCTTCTCCGTAGTAGTGTATCTTGATTGCGTGTCATCCAAGGTTCTTGAAGCATAGTAGATCACGTGTAGCTTCTTGTCCTGCTTCTGACCGAGAACGGCTCCTACGGCGTAGTCACTAGCATCACACATGATCTCAAAAGGAAGAGACCAGTCTGGTGCTTGGACTATAGGAGCTGATGTAAGGGCTTCCTTGATGGTCACGAAAGCCTTCAAACACTCCTCATAGAACACAAACTCAGCTTCCCTGCACAACAAACGTGTAAGAGGGCGTGCAATCTTGGAGAAATCTTTGATGAAGCGCCTATAGAACCCTGTGTGCCCCAAGAAGCTTCTGACTCCCTTAACATTAACCGACAGCTCAAGACCCATCATGACTTCCACCTTAGCCTGATCAACCTCAATACCCTTCTCTGATATCTTATGACCAAGCACGATCTCTTCCTTAACCATGAAGTGGCATTTCTCCCAGTTCAGCACCAAGTTTGTCTCTTCACAACGCTGTAGTACCCTGCAAAGATTCAACAAACACGCAGGGAAGGACGCACCATACACAGAGAAGTCATCCATGAACACCTCTACCATCTCCTCTATTAGATCGGAGAAGATCAACATCATACACCGCTGAAACGTAGCCGGTGCATTACTCAATCCAAACGGCATCCTTCGATATGCAAAGGTACCGTAGGGACATGTGAAGGTCGTCTTCTCCTGATCATTTGGGTGAATTGGTATTTGAAAGAAACCACTATACCCATCGAGAAAACAGTAGTAAGGGTGATTAGCAAGTCTCTCAAGCATTTGATCAATAAAAGGCAAAGGGAAATGGTCTTTCCTATTCGCTAGGTTAAGTTTCCAATAGTCAATACACATCCTATGACCAGTGATGGTCCTAGTAAGGATAAGCTCATCCTTTTCATTCCTTATGACCGTGATCCCTCCCTTCTTAGGCACCACGTGTACAGGGGAAACCCACGTGCTGTCACTTATGGGATAGATCACATCAGCCTCTAAAAGCTTAAGGATTTCCTTCTTAACTACCTCTTTCAAGTTAGGATTCAAACGCCTTTGATGTTCTATAGAAGAGGCGTTCTCATTATCCAAGTGAATCCTATGAGTGCAAAGCATTGGTGAAAGGCCCTTGATGTCACTTAAAGAGTACCCAATGGCCTTCCTATACTTTCTCAGCTCAGTCAGGAGCGAGTGCAACTCATCATCACTAAGGTTTTCATTTACAATCACGGGATAGGTGTTATTAGGCCCTAAGAAAGCATACCTTAGCCCTTTTGGGAGCTCCTTAAGGTCCACCTTTGGGGCTAGCAGCTCACTCCAGTCATCCTCGTGGTTGTTGTTGTTGCTTTCCTCCTTAGAGCTCTCCTTTGAACCCGAGGCATGGCCCTTCAGACTGCTTTCCTCCATCGCTATCCCTTCTGAGATCGAGTCTTCTGGTCGATTCTCCTCTCGATGTCGTCTAGATCGAGGTATTTCGCTCGATTCACTTACTCGATTTGATGTGGATCGAGTAAGGGATCGAGACGCTGAGTCGATCTCTTGATTGGACCCCAAAATGATCGGGAGGTCTCTCTCGATCGCCGACTCGATTGTTTTTCCTGATCGAGCATTCTTCTCGATCTGTCCATCGATTGTTGCACCAGATCGAGTTGTGTTCTCGATTGCCTTGTTGATCTGACTCCTGGATCGAGTGATAGTGTCGATCTCGGGGTCGATCTCTAGGCAGCAACCTTCTTCTTTCTTAACAGTCCTCCTAGAATCCAGCAGGTTCACGTACTGCTGGGTCCTCTGGTCCACATAGCCAAACTCCCCTGGCTCCTTAGTCAGTGCTAGCTTCAGATGGTCTTCTAGAGCCAGCTCTTCCAGCAACCCATCCGCTAAGGCATCCATCGTTTCAATATAGAAAGCTTGCCCTTCAATGGTCGGCTTCTTCAGAACCTCGTTGATGTCGAAGTCAAGCCTGATCTCCTTTCCCAAATGCAAGGCAATCTTCCCATTTTTCACATCTATGATAGCCCCGGCGGTTGCAAGGAACGGTCTCCCTAAGAGGAGTGGGTCTTTAGGCTCTTCGTCCATCTCCAACACTACGAAGTCCGTAGGTACGTTCACACCATTGATTCGCACCGGTAAATCTTCAAGCAGCCCCACTGGTAGCCTCACACTCCTATCAGCCAGTACCAATGAGATCCGACAATCTTTGAAACGAGTAAAACCAAGCTTCTTAGCCACGGAGTGAGGCATCAGGTTTATGCCTGCTCCGAGATCACATAAGCAGCTCTTGAACTCTAGAGGACCTAAAGCGCAGGGTATAGTGAAGCTTCCAGGGTCTCCCAACTTCTTAGGGACTATCTCCTTATGTATCACAGCACTACACTCTTCACTTAGAACAAGTACCTCCTTGCTTTCCTTATTCTTCTTCACGAGAGTGTCTTTGAAGAATTTGGCGCATTTAGGCATCATTGCAAGGCAGTCAATGAGAGGTAGCTTGATCTCTATGTCCTTAAGATGATTCTCAAAGAGGATTCTATGCTTCTCTATGAGTTGCTTCTTGAAGCGGCCAGGAAAAGGCAGCTTGGGTACATACGGTGGAGGCACATAAGCATTCTTCTCCTTAGTGGTTTGATCAGCTTTCTTCTCAGCAACTGCTTTGTCTCCTCTTCTTGGTCCTTGGATCCAAACGTTGTCAAAGTTAATCTCATCATCATCAGCCGAAGGTTTACCCTCCCCCTCTTGAATTACAACGTCCTCGTTGTTCTTTGTAGAGACCGGAGGTTCGAGCTCTTTACCGCTTCTCAACGTGATGGCATTAGCATACTCCTTGGGATTCTGCTCACACTTTCCCGGAAGGCTATTCTGACCACTCGTACTTGCTTTCCCTTTCTCCAGCTGCTTGATCTTGTTGTTTAAGGTGGTGATCTGAGTGGAGAAGTCGGTGAGAGATAAGTCTAGGCGAGTGTTCATCTCAGCGAACTTCTGGTTTGTATAGGCTTGCCCTTGTATTAGCTGTTGAAACATTGCTTGAACCGGATCAACTTGTTGTTGCATCGGTTGTTGCTGCTGAGGTGCAAAGCCCGGAGGGTAGTTAGGTGTATAACCCTTGTTATTTTGATGTTGTCCTTGGAAGTTGCTCTGCCCTTGACCTTGGAAACCACCACTCGGTTGAAAACCTTTGTTGTAAGGGATGAAAGGTTTTGCTTGTTGAGCAGGGTACACTTGATCTTTAGAATTGGCTACGTTGGTGCTTCGGTAAGAGAGGTTGTTATTCTGGTAGCCTTGGTTGTAGCCTTGAGGTTTGTAGTTGTTCTGTCCCGCCACCCAATTGGCTTCTTCTTGGCTCAACTCTAACTCCTCTTGGTTCTCATCAGCTTCACCAACAAAGTGAACATGCTTCTGATTGGCTAACACCAGCTTATCTATCTTCTCATGCAAAGATTTGAGCTCCTTCTTGTGAGACTCCAGCTCTGATCCTCTCGGTGCACGGTCATAATCCTCAGCGTAGTTTCCATCACTCAACGCCAAGTTTTCTATCAGCTCCATACCCTCTTCAACCTCCTGACCGAGGAAGTTCCCTTTGCTAGCTGTGTCAAGCAACAACCTGATCTTTGGTGAGGCTCCACGGTATATGGTACTGAGTAGTGTCTCCTCGCTGAACCCGTGATGAGGACATTGGATCGTGTAGTCTTTGAAACGCTCCATAGCCTCGTTGAATGTCTCATTGTTCCTTTGAGTGAAACCACTGATTTCGCTTCTCAACCGTCCTGTCCTGGTACTTGAGAAGAACTTTGAGAGAAAGGCCTTCTTACACTCGGCCCATGATGTGATGGTGCCTTGTGGGAGGGTCTTCTCCCAATGTCTAGCTTTGTCTCCGAGTGAAAAGGGGAAAAGACGCAGCTTGAAAGCATCTTCGGATATGCCATTGATCTTGATCATCCCACATACTTGCTCGAAGTTGTCTAGGTGCTCCAAGGGATCTTCCATTGCTAAGCCGTGGAACTTGTTGTTTTGCACCATGGAGATGAAACCTGGCTTGATCTCGAAGTTATTGTTTTGCACAGGAGGAGGAGTGATCCCAAACCTATTGTTATGAGTATTGGGAGCATCTCCGGCTCCTATGATCCTTGGGGGTCTAGCCGCGTGTTGGGGGTTTCCATTGCCCCTTCCTGCTGCCCCGTGAGCTGGAGGAGGTCCTTCTGGATGCTCGTGTTCAGCCATAGCTTCAAAGTCAACCAAACCGTGCTGAACAATCTCCTCAAAGGCTCTTGTTTGTTCTTTGACTCTCCTTTGCCGTGAGTGACCAAGCTGATGAATGTTGTCCAAGGGTTGTAGTAGATTGTTGTCTCCCCTTGAACGAAGATTCATGTACCTGAAAACACACGTTTGAGAGTAGAATGATTAGTAACTTGAAAAAGGTAAAGACTTAGTCTTTGCTAAGACCCAAATCTCTATGTTCTAAACAGTCCTAGGATGGCAACGGCGCCATTTGATAAACACTTCTTAGCAGGGGTTATATTGCAGTGAGGTTATCAAACTCAAATGCAAGACATGTTGTAGTACAGCAAGCAAGAGAGAGTCAATCCATGCCTAGGATGATAGAGAATACACAGAGAATACAAGGACTAAGGCAAATCTAAGCGAAATGAGATGATTTATGAGAAAATCTCTAAAAACTAGATGCAGCAACTTAAACAGAATGAAACCTATTTTAAAAATACAAGAAATGAAGAAACTACCACGAGGAACAAACAGATTAATTAAAAGAGAAAGCCTCGAATTATTAAAATTCGACTAGTGGATCGACCACGAGATCGACCACTAGATCGAGCAGTAACAATCGATCTCGTCTAAAAATGCAAGAACAGTAAAACTAATGACCAGGATGCTATCAGAGATCAAGCGAATGACGAGATAAGATGTAAAGATGCTAAAAGAAAGGGCCTAGGGTTGAGATACATGGTCAGGGGTTTCAAAGGTTCGACCTTGGGTTTAAAACTTTAAATCGACTCACTTGGTGAGGATCTCTAAGCCTTGAAAACTAAGCAAGATCTATCCGTGGCTTTCGGTATAGATCACTCCTTCATCCTCTCCTCCAAACCCATGGCTTTTGGTGGAAAAAAAGGTCGAAGGGCAAGGAAAACAGATTTCAAACGAATGGCTTAACTAATCCCCCAAACTTCCATGGCTTTTGGGAAGGGGTAACTAGTCTCTAAGGTGTGATCTTCCGAGGTCACTGAATCCTGTCAAGGTAAGGAACCTCTCGGATCATGAAGCTCTTGGCGTGAGAGTCTTCAAGCATTGAGATCTCAACACCTTAGAAGAGATAGCAAATGAAAACGTTTAGAAAAACCCCAAGATCGAAACCCTTTAGACCCCTTAATCCTCTCAACCCCGAACCCAAAGGAACTACTCGCTACACATAGAGTAAATCAAGCAAAACATGTAAAACGAGATGATGAACATGAAAAGAAAACTGGATTGAAACAGAAATGATTCGATTACAAAGCTTAAGAAAAACGCGAGTTCAACAATGGTGTTCTTCACGAAAACAAGAGAGAAAACATACAGGAAAAGATAAGGATCTAAAGTTGTTATGGGAAAAGGAAGTCGCCGCCTTCCCAAAATGCCTAAACAAGCTAATGGTCCCCCCCTCGCTAGCGGCCAAAAACGGTTGAAAGGACAGAGATCGACTCCAAGATCGAGTGGTTCTCTCGATCATATCCGGACATCGTGTCTTCGGCTCGATCTGGGTCTCGATCATCATCGGCGAATCGAGTGTTGCATCCGATCTCGGTATCGATCTTCGGCTGGATCGAGTGGTGTACTCGATCTGGCTCTCGCTCTGCATGGCGTCATTTACGTCCGTACCGTTTGATCGACTGCTTCACTCGATCCTTGTCTCGATCATTCTCCTTGGATCGCCTGGTTGGCTCGATCTTCTGGTCGATCAACTCCTAGATCGACCGGCCATGCTCGATCTGCTCCTCGATCTCTGATCCTTAGCATATATCAGTGCTCCCACGATCTGCTACATCAGCCTCAACACGTCCACGAACCTCCACGACTCCAAAGCAGCCAGAAACAACCTGAATGTGATGCAAAATGCAAGGAAAATGCGTATGCTGATGCAAGAATGCTCTAGGACTCTAAGTGATGCAATCTAACCTAAAATGTGATACAAATGCATGACAAGCTAACTAATGAGTATGCAAAATGTATGCAATATGCAATAACATCACCATGCAACCTCACGATCTGATCAATGTACATTTCCACCAACTTTGGTACTCCATCAGTCTTTTTCATTGCTAAAAAGTGAGCAGACTTGGTCAAACGATCCACAATGACCCATATCCCGTCGTGCAACTTCTTAGTCTTAGGTAATCCCAGTACAAAGTCCATGGTGATCATGTCCCATTTCCATTCTGGCATTGACAACGTTTGCAACAAACCACTCGGAAACTGATGCTCTGCCTTAACCAATTGGCACGTCTCACATCCGGCTATCCACTTACCCACATCACGTTTCATCCCAACCCAATGATAGTGCCGTTTCAAATCCTGATACATCTTGGTCATTCCCGGATGAACAGAAAGCCTTGACTGATGTGCCTCCTTCAGGATCTCATCCCTTAACTCCTTCACATCTGGAACACAGACCCGTCTGTTCACAACAATGGTCCCATTGTTTGAAGTCTGATATTCCGTCTTATCATTCTGTGACACCTTTTTCAGATTCTCATCCTGCTCCTAAGCAATCCGAATCCTAGTCAACAAGTCAGCTCTATCCGCAGCTTCCAGACCCAACGGTTCAACCCCTTCTGTTACTGCATTCAGCTGCAATGTCCTTAGCATGTTCACAATGCTTCCAACATTCTGTTCAGATGATACGCTAGCCCTTCTCCTACTCAACGCATCCGCCACCAAGTTGGCCTTTCCTGGATGGTATGCTATTTTCAACTCATAGTCCGCTACCAACTCCATCCATCTACGTTGTTTCAAGTTCAAATCAGGTTGAGTAAAGATGTACTTTAAACTCTTATGATCCGTGTATATCTGCACCTTCTCCCCATACAAGTAAGATCTCCATATCTTATGTGCAAATACCACAGCCGCCATCTCTAAATCATGCGTAGGGTAGTTTCATTCATGCTTCCGTAGCTGCCGCAAAGCATAAGCTATAACCTTACCATTCTGCATCAGAACACAACCTAGTCCTTTTTTTTATGCATCCGTGTATACCACGTATGGCTCACCCGGTTCTGGTAACGCCAATACTGGTGCACTAGTGAGTAACTCCTTTAGCTTTGAGAAGCACTCTTCACACTCGTCCGTCCAGACATACTCCACGTCTCTACCAGTCAGCTTTGTCATTGGCTGAGCCATGCTTGCAAAACCATTGACAAACCGCCTGTAGTAACCAGCTAGTCCGAGAAAACTCCTTATCTTTGTAGCATTCTCTGGTCTAGGCCAATCCGCAATAGCCTGAATCTTCTCTGGGTCCACAGACACTCCCTTATCCGAAACAATGTGACCCAAGAACCCTATATGCCGTTGCCAAAAGCTACACTTACTAAGCTTGGCATATAACTTCTGTTCTCTCAACTTCTCCAGAAAGTCCGAAAATGACTCTTATGCTCTTCCTCATCCTTAGAGTATACTAGAATATCATCTATGAAAATGATCACAAACTCATCTAGGTACTCTCTGAATACGCCATTCATCAACTTCATGAATGCAGCTGGCGCATTCGTCAAACCAAACGGCATGGCCACAAACTCGTAATGACCATACCTTGTCCTAAAGGCAGTCTTACGCACGTCTGTCTCCTCTATGGGTATTTGATGGTATCCTGATGCCAAATCGATCTTAGAGAACCAAGTAGCTCCCCTGAGTTGGTCCAACAACTCGTCTATCCTGGGAAGTGGATACTTGTTCTTCACGGTCACACGGTTCAATCCGCGGTAATCAATGCAAAGCCTGAAGCTCCCATCCTTCTTCTTCACGAACAACACTGGTGCTCCCCACGGTGAACTACTAGGTCTAATGAAACCTTTGTCCAACAACTCCGTTAGCTGCTTCTTCAGTTCCGCCATCTCTGCTGGCGCCATCCGGTATGGTGCTTTGGACAATGGAGCTGTCCCCGGCTCAAGTTCAGTCGTGAATGGATCTGAACGAGCTGGTGGCAGTCCTGCCAATGCCTGAAAAACATCCTCAAATTCCTGCACCACCGGTATACTGCCTAAGTCTACATCTGGTCCTCCTTCTGTGGTAGTGATCGTTGCTAGATACGCCTCACAACCCTTCTCAATCAGTCGTTCTGCTTGAATAGCTGAAACCACCAAACTTCCTGAGGTTGGTCTAACTCCTTGATAAACCAAGACCTCTCCGTCTCTCTCAAACCGCACCCTTCCACGGTGACAATCCAAGTGAGCTTTGTGCTTGCCTAACCAGTCCATTCCCAAAATGACATCGTAGGACTTAACTCTACAGATCACAAGATCCGCTGGCATGTTCACTTCGCCAAACATCACTGGAACATTCTTAACCGTTCCTAATAGAAACATCACTTGGCCTCCAGCCACCTGTACTAACCCAAAGTCCTCTCCGGGTTCCTTCCGGAACTGTCCCTTTCCGATCATGTCCGGATTAACAAAACAATGACTCGCTCCCGAGTCAAACAGAACATGGGTTTCAACCTCACCCATTAGCAAGGTCCCTACACATTCATTCCCTAGAATGCTAAGACTCTATACTAACACACATCACGCAAAAGCATTTTAAGAAAACACTAAGTACCACACGTACTAGTAATCGGATGAGAAGTGCTCGGTTCCTCGGCTGCTACACCCTCGGCATAATGGCCTGTCTCTTGGCCTGTGATGCAAGCGCCTCCCCTGCTCTCTTCCCTTGAGCCACGTCCTGCTCCACCACTCCTGCCTTAGGACACTCACGCTTGAAATACCCTGGTTCTCCACAACCGTAGCAAACCCGAACCGCACCATCACTGCCGGACACACGGACCACTCTCTGATCCTCCTCCGGACAGTCTCGTACCAGATGCTCTAAACTCCCGCACCTGTGGCATCCACTACCACCGCGCCTACACTCGCCAGCGTGAGCCTTGCCACACTTGCTGCACACGCTGCGTCCCCCAGATCCTTTGTTCGGTACTCCTTTCCCAAACTTCCGGTTCTGTCCACTAGACTGACCCGCTTTGGTCACGGCTGTACTAGCCCCAGCTGACATCAAAACAGCTTCCGCCTGTCCTGACTCCAACAATGCCGCCTTCTCAACAAGCTCAGCAACTGTCTTGAAGTCACGAACCACACACCCGTTCCTAAGCTCAACTCGCAGTCCACTCATAAACCTGCGAATCAGCTTCTCTTCCGTGTCAAACTCATGAGACACATACTTCCTCAGCTGGTTAAACTGAGTCTCATACTGCCTCACTGTAAGCGTCCCCTGACTAAGGTACAGAGACGCCTTCTTCAACTCGTTGTAAGCTTCCTCTGGGAAGTACTTACTCCTGAACATCGCTGAAAATGTCTCATAAGAACAATTCGCATTCACCAGCCTTCCAACGATTCCTTTCCACCACGTGTGTGCATCACCCTCCAAGTAGTGCACGGCTATGTCTCTCTTGTAACCCTCTGGACATCGGATAGACTCAAAATTCCGTTCCAGTCTCATCCTCCACTCATCTGCCTCAATCGGTGTAGAACCTCCAGCAAAGAACTTGGTTTCCAACCGCACCATGTGATCCAAAACCTTGAGGTAACTCGGAACCCTCTCCACTTGGTCCGCTTCCTCCCCAATCACATCCGCGTGAACCCCCACCGGTGGTACTACTTGTGGTGCTGTTGCAACCGCCAGAGCAGGAGCCACCGCAGGTAGCCTAGCTAGTACTTGTGCTAACATCCCAAGCTCAGCCTCTAACCCCACTGGTGCTACATTCGCAGCAACCCCAGCTGTACTCGTAGCATTCCTAGCCACGTTCTCAGCATCCGCAGCATTCCTTGCTGCTTCCACGGCTGCCACTCTAGCCGCCTCATTTGCAACCGCGGCTGCCTGTCTCTCGGCTTCCCTTGCCCTCTCAGCAACATCACCGTTGACTGAGTTCACAGACCCCGCAGCCTGGTTGTCCCCATTGTTTCTCACGGTTCTTCTGGTATCAACCATCTGCAAGTACACAATGCCAGTTAGCCGAAGCTAACTCAAAACGTGTTTCACAATACCACACAATAACTTACCGCGAGACCTTCGCAGTGAAGAATAGATCGGACCCCCATAAACCCCAAATAAACAAACAACAGCAGTCACCAATTTCAGTCCTAGAAGCTTTAAAACGCTCTGATACCAACTTGTGGTAACCCAACCCGGTAAACCATACCGCGGCTGTGTCCCACTACATCCTCTAAGTCCGTTTCTATACTTAGCCATATTTTTAAACTTTTTCTTCATTCTTATTCTTTCTTATCAATACACAACGGAATATAAAGCAACTCAATTCATTCATTTAACTTGCATGAAATCACTTAACAGGATTCAGGATTCAACATAAATAAAAGCACAAGGTTCGCTAAAGATTACAACTAATCATCTAGCAACCTAACAATCAAACACCTAAGCTATAAGACATTGTCAAAGTTAATCTCATCATCAGCTGAAGGCTTACCCTCCCCCTCTTGAATTACAACGTCCTCGTTGTTCTTAGGGGTAACCGGAGGTTCTAGCTCTTTGCCGCTTCTTAACGTGATGGTGTTGGCGTACTCCTTAGGATTCTGCTCACACTTGCCCGGTAGGCTATTCTGATCACTTGTACTCGCTTTCCCCTTCTCTAGCTGCTTGATCTTGTTGTTTAAACTGGTGATCTGAGTGGAGAAGTCAGTGAGAGACGAGTCTAGACGAGTGTTCATCTCGGCAAACTTCTGGTTTGTAGAGGCTTGCCCTTGTATCAGCTGTTGAAACATTGCTTGAACCGGATCAACTTGCTGTTGCATCGACTGTTGCTGCTGAGGTGCAAAGCCCGGAGGGTAGTTAGGCATATAACCCTTGTTACTTTGATGTTGCCCTTGGAAGTTGTTCTGCCCTTGACCTTGGAAACCACCACTCGGCTAAAAAATCCTTTGTTGTAAGGGATGAAAGGTTTTGCTTGCTGAGCAGGATACACTTGGTCCTTAGGGTTGGCAACGTTGGTGCTTCGGTAGGAGAGATTGTTGTTCTGGTTGTAGCCTTGGTTGTAGCCTTGAGGTTTGTAATTGTTCTGTCCCACCACCCAATTGGCTTCTTCCTGGCTCAACTCAAGCTCCTCTTGATTCTCATCGTCTTCACCAACAAAGTGAACATGCTTCTGATTGGCTAACACCAGCTTATCTATCTTCTCATGCAAAGATTTCAGTTCCTTTTTGTGAGACTCTAGCTCCGATCCTCTCGGTGCACGGTCATAGTCCTCAGCGTAGTTGCCATCACTCATTGCCAAGTTTTCTATCAGCTCCATGCCCTCTTCTACCTCATGACCAAGGAAGTTCCCTTTGCTAGCTGTGTCAAGCAACAACCTGATCTTTGGTGAAGCTCCGCGGTATATGGTGCTGAGTAGGGTCTCCTCGCTGAAACCGTGATGAGGACATTGGATCGTGTAGTCTTTGAAACGTTCCATTGCCTCGTTGAATGTCTCGTTGTTTCGTTGAGTGAAGCCGCTGATTTCGCTTCTCAACCGTGTTGTCCTGGTGCTAGAGAAGAACTTTGAGAGAAAGGCCTTCTTACAATCGGCCCATGAGGTGATGGTGCCTTATGGGAGGGTCTTCTCCCAATGCCTAGCCTTGTCTCCGAGTGAAAAGGGAAAGAGACGCAGCTTGAAAGCATCTTCGGATATGCCGTTGATCTTGATCATCCCACATACTTGCTCGAAGTTGTCAAGGTGCTCCAAGGGATCTTCCATTGCTAAGCCGTGGAACTTGTTGTTTTGCACCATGGAGATGAAACCTGGCTTAATCTCGAAGTTGTTGTTTTGTACAGGAGGAGGAGTGATCCCAAACCTATTGTGATGAGTATTGGGAGCATCTCCGGCTCCTATGATCCTTGGGGGTCTAGCCGCGTGTTGGAGGTTTCCATTGCCCCTTCCTACTGCCCCGTGAGCTGGAGGAGGTCCCTCTTGATGCTCATGTTCAGCCATAGCTTCAAAGTCAACCAAACCGTGCTGAACAATCTCCTCAAAGGCTCTGGCTTGTTCTCTTACTCTTCTTTGCCGTGAATGACCAAGCTGATGAATGTTGTCCAAGGGTTGAAGTAGATTGTTATCTCCCCTTGAACGAAGATTCATGTACCTGAGAAACACATGTTTGAGAGTAGAATGATTAGTAACTAAAACAAGGTAAAGGCATAGTCTTTACTAAGTCCCAAATCTCTATGTTTTCTAAACAATCCTAGGATGGCAACGGCGCCATTTGATAAGCAAATTTCTTTGCAAAGGTGAGTATGCAATGAGGTTATCAAACTCAAATGCAAGACAGGTTGTAGCACAGTATGCAAGAGAGAGTCAATCCACACCTAGGATGATAGAAAATGCAAAGAGAATGCAAGGGCTATGCAAATCTAAGAGAAACAAGAAATGTTTTGAGAAAATCCCTAAAAACTAGATGCAGCAACTAAAAGGAATGCAAACTATTTTAATATTACCAAGAATGATCAAACTACCATCAGGGACAAACAGAATAATTAAAGGACAAAGCTACGAATTACTAAAATTCGACTAGTGGATCGATCACTAGATTGAGCAATAACAATCGATCTCGTGTAAAACTGCAAGAATAGTAAAACTAACGACCAGGATGCTATCAAAGATCAAGCGAATGACGAGAGAAGATGTAAAGATGCTAAAAGAGAGGGCCTAGGGTTGAGATTCATGGTCAGGGGTTTCAAAGGTCCGACCTTGGGTTGAAAACTTTAAATCGACTCACTTTGTGAGAATCTCTAAGCCTTGAAAACTAAGCAAGATCTAATTGTGGCTTTCGGTATAGATCACTCCTTCATCCTCTCCTCCAAACCCATGGCTTTTGGTGGAAAGAGAGGTCGAAGGGCAAGAAAAACAGATTTCAAACGGATGGCTTAACTAGTCCCCCAAACTTCCATGGATTTTGGGAAAGGGTAACTAGTCTCTAGGGTGTAATCTTCAGAGGTCCCTGAATCCTGTCAAGGTAAGGAACCTCTTGGATCATAAAGCTCTTGGCGTGAGAGTCTTTAAGCTTTGAGAACTTGACACCCTAGAAGAGATAGCCATTAAAACACTAGAAAACCCCAAGATCGAAACCCTTTTGACCCCTTAGATCCTCTCAACCCCGAACCCGAATGAACTACTCACTACACATAAGATAAATCAAGCGAAGCATGAAGAAAGAAGCGATGAACATGAAAAGAAAACTAGATTAAACTCAAACGATTCGATTACAAAAGCAAGAAAAACTCAAGGTTCGACAATGGTGGATTCACTCCGAAACCAGAGAGAAAAGCATAAAAAAAGATAAGAATGAAAAGTTGTGTGTGAAAAGGACGTCGCCTCCTTCCCAAAATGTCGAAAACAACCCGATGGTCCCCCCCTCGCTAGCGGCCAAAAGCGGTTGAAAGGACAGAGATCGACTCCGGGATTGAACGGCTCTCTCGATCATCTTCGGACATCGTGTTTTCAACTCGATCTGGGTCTCGATCATCTTCGGCGGATCGAGTGTTGCATCCGATCTTGGTATCGATCTTCGGTTGGATCGAGTGGTGGACTCGATCTGACTCTCGCTCTGCATGGCGTCATTTACGTCCGTACCATTTGATCGATTGCTTCACTCGATCTTCGTCTCGATCATTCTCCTTGGATCGCCTGGTCTTCTCGATCTTCTGGTCGATCTCATCCTAGATCGACCTGTCATGGTCGATCTGTTCCCCGATCTCTGGTCCTTAGCAAATATCCGAGCTTCCACGAACCGCTGCAACAGCTTCAGCACGTCCACGAACCTCCACGACTCCAAAGCAGCCAGAAACAACCTGAATATGATGCAAAATGCAAAGAACATGCGTATGCTGGTGCAAAAATATTCTAGGACTCTAAGTGATGCAATCTAATCTAAAATATGATGTAAATGCATGAAAAACTAACCAATGTGTATGCAAAATGTATATAATATGCAGTAACATCTGTGATCGTTTTTGGGGAGTCAAGGATGATGATTCCGGATTGCAACAACCCACAAGCGTCTTGGGGCTGCAATAGCTTATCTAAAAGTCCACTTTGGTAAATACACTTTTCATCATTATTCCTTACTAAAGTCTTTATTTGTCTCTGCCTATGAGCCTAACAGAAACGTAGAGCGTGATCTGAAGTGTAGGAGCACTTAGTCCTCAAACCAAACTAGAAGATTATGTTATCTATCTATAATGATAGATTATCACCCCTGCATAGAAGCATCTTTATGTCATTTTTGGAGACAAAACGATGAATAAGCAAACATAGAAGAACCGTGACATTCCTACTTTGTGTTTTGTCCAGAAGTTCCTGAAAATCGAAGAGACAGATGGTCCAGAAGTTGAAGATGCAAAGCAGACAGTAGCGGACTGGGAGAAGTAGTTTCTGCACTATCCTTTAAAAGATTTTATCCTCGTTCATCTTGTGCAGGTGGATGGTAGGTTTACATCTGAAGATCCAATAGAGAAGGCTGAAAGAAAAGTTATGGTGGAGAGTTTGGAGCTAGAACCTCTCTGTGATGAGGTTGTCTTCGTTTATACTTTTGTTTCGACATACTTATTGTTCTTTCTTTTGTGTTCACTGTTTTCTTGAGAAAACGAATGAACCATGTGAAGTTGATACTTGATAAATCTTATGGTGTTCTTGGTTATGCTTCAGATCAAGGATTATTTCGCTGCAAGAATGATTTCGGCAAAAACACTCGAGAAAAACCAGGTTATGCAGAAAAGAAGAGGTGATGAGGCACTTACGAGTGTTCTTCTGAATCAAATTTTCAGTCTTTTTCTCTGTTGGTAGATTCATAAGGGGATGTTATTTGGCACTCACTGTTCCATTTTGATTGCAATTCAGAAAATGATGATTTGTCTAGTTACATTCTTTTCTAAAAGAACATGCCTGATTCTGCTCATGTGGGTCTGACTCTGTTGTTGTTTAAACTAGGTGATGATCTGCGTATACACGCGGGTTTATATTTTATTATATATTTTAAATATATAATTAATATAATATTTTATTTTAAATACAATAATAAAATATTTTTGTAATTTCTAATTATGGTAATGTGTAAATATTGTTTGAATTAACCTATATATTTTATTTATATTTTAAATGTTATTTTGATTTATTTTAAAATTTTTTATTCTATTTTTTTTTTCAAAACTTTTTTCTTAAACTTACAAAGAAGAAAACTTTTTTTCATCATTTTTTAAACACTACTAATTTCTTTAAATTGCGTTAAATTTTTATGATTATTTTATATTATTCTATGTATATCTTTTAACAAATTTTTGTGTTAATTTTATATTTATTAGTAAGTAATGAGAATTAAAAAAATTGATGAAGAAACTATTATATGTGAAATGGAAATTGATAATAATTTTTTACACTCGTCCGTTACATAATAACTTACATATATATCTTCAAAAGTTTTATTTATCAAAATTGACTTATGTATACCCTCGTGTTTATTAAAATTTATATCCCATCATGAATTCTCTTATATATAAATACATATATAAGAATTAAATTTAGTTATTATCATATTCTCCGGTTTGGCTTCTTTGTAAGTTTTCTTTTAGTACACTGAATTAAATATTTAAATAATAAGTATAGTTCCTTTCACAATTTCATTTCTATGTTGGTCTCCTTTCTTAGCCATTTCTTCCTCCTACCACAATACACAAATACGTAATTGGCTTTTCTCATGATAAAATAAAAATCATACTTTGATATTATTAATTTCTATGACATTTATGTAAACAATTTTAAAAATATTAAAAAAATAAGCTGAAACATTTAGAATTGCATCTTCAACATAAACAAGTTGATAATTTAGCATATACTATAACCATTTTCGAAAGAAAAAAAACGTAGCCCATTCTATATGTGATTCCTGCAGATAAAGTATCCTACAAAGACCAAAGGTTAGACCTTTTTATTAGTTCCAGCACAAAAGCAGACAAACCAAACATCAAAGATGGTTTTTACCTCTGGCTCCATGACTACGTTTCCTCTGGCTCCAGAGAAGAAGAAGATTTTGAAGAAGATGGATAAAAGATAAAGAAGAAGATTTGTGTAAAAAAATCAGAGAAGAAGAAGATTTTTCGTTTATCTCTTCATCACTTTTTATCCATCTTCTTCTTTATTCACCTCTATCTTCGTCTTTTCCAACGTCTTTCTTTTTGGTTTCATCTTCTTCTTTATCTTTTATCCATTTTCTTCTTTATTCGCCTTTGTTTTCGTTTTTTTCATTGTCTTCCTTTTTGGCTTCATCTTCTTCTTTATCTTTTTTTTCTTTCCTCATCTTCTCTCTCTTATTTTATTATTTTCATTTTTGTCAACATCT
Organism: Thlaspi arvense; assembly: GCA_911865555.2. NCBI lineage: Eukaryota > Viridiplantae > Streptophyta > Magnoliopsida > Brassicales > Brassicaceae > Thlaspi > Thlaspi arvense. Next base: position 23,257,100 of record OU466863.1, on the reverse strand, counting down.
GACTCTTTGTTTTTATCTTATTCATGCACCAATTTCATATTTCTTCTTTTTTCTGATTTTTCTTATCCTTCTCCAATTTTCTCATGTTTTTCTCTTTCTTCTTCATGGTTTTTGTCATTCCTCTTCTTAATTTCCATCTGATTTTTATTAATCTTTGTCTACGTCATCTTCTTCCAATTTTTGGTATTTTTCCTTTTTTTCTTCATCATCTTCTTCTACTCATTAGTCTTACATATTTTTTTTGTCTCGTTTATGCCGTCTCCCTTTTCTTGGCCTTCTTCCACTTTTTCTTCTTCAGCCTTTTTTTTTCTTTCTGATTTCTTCTTTCTCAAATTCTTCATCATCTTTTTCTTCTCTTTCTTACTCTTCAACGTCTTTGGATTATCCGCCTTTTTCTTCTTCTTCCGATTTTTCTTTTTCTTCTTCAATACTTTCGTCTTCCATATTATTCTTCACCATCTTTATTTTTTTTTTCATCCCGTCTTCTTCTTCGTATTTATCTTTTCCTTCTTTTGTTTCATCTTTTTTTCTCGTATTTTTCTTTTTCTTCTTCAGTCCTCTTCCGTTATTTATTCACGTTCTTCTTCGACTTTTTTTTCTCTCTTTTTTTTTTATTCTTATTCTTAATATCCTTGTCTTCTTATTCTTCTAAGTTTTCTTGGTCTCCTTCATCATCTTCTTTTTCTTCTACTTTGTCTTCTTCGTCTTTTGTTATCTTCTTATTGACCTCCGACTTCTTCTTCTTCTCCTCCTTCTACTTTTTCATCGTCCTCATCTTATCTGTTTTTTCCTTCTTATTCTTTTTCTTCCAATTTGTATTGGGCTTTATCTTTGTCTTTTTCTGAATTCTTCTTTATCGACTTGTCTTTTTCTATTTCATCTCTCGGTTTTTATTGTTCATCATCTTCTCTGACTGCTTCTCTTTTTTATTCCTATCTTTCTTTATGTTCTTCGTCTAGTTTATTTTCGTTATTTATTTGTCCTTCTCCTTCTTCTTTTTTCATCGTCTTTGTCTTACTCGTCTTCTTCATTCTATTTTTATTCATCTTTGTCTTTGTCTTCTTCCTCGTCTTTTCTAAATTCTTCTTCTTCATCATCTTCGTCTTTTCCAACCTATTTTTCTTCTTCTTCCAATAATTCATATGCGTTATTCTTCTTCTAATTACTAGTCTTCTTCATCGTGTTCGTCTTTGTTTTCTCCAGCCTATTCTTTTTTTTCTTCCACTTATTCATGCATAAGTCTTACAATTTTTCTTCTTCCTCTATTTCCTTGTCCTTCTTCAACATCTTCTCTTTCTTATACTTCGTCTTTTTTCTTATTACTTTTTTTTATTTTCAGTCTTTTATTCTTCCTAATCTTTTCCTTCCTTTTTCTTCTTCTTTATTGTTTTCAGGTTATCCAACTTGTTCTCTTTTTTTTCTTCTTCTTATAAGTTCTTCCAGATTTTCATCTTCCTTCTCCTCCTTTATCATCTTTGTCTTCTTCATCTTCTCTATCTTATTCTTCTAGTTTTTTTATTGTTTCATCTTTGTCTTTTTCCTCTTCATCTTCTTCATTCTACTTTTTATTTTTTTTTCTTCTTAATCTTTTTCACAAACACGTGTAATGGATTTTGTAGGAGCTGAAATTTGATAACAGGAACACTAACAAAAAGGACAAAAAACTCGTCAAATTAGATTTGCATGGATTCGAATCCATAAAGCTAAAGAATTCTTCTATCATATATAATGATGTAGCAGATTATTATGCTTCCTTTTATTTCGTTTAATGAATACAAAATATATTTTTCATCAATTTTGAAGTTGATATACATATCATTATTCTTTTATCAAGAAATCGCCGCTTTTATTTCTCTTGTTACTTATGGCCATTATATAATTTTTTTCTTTTTCAATATCGACCTTAAAAAGCATCATTTTACAGATAAGGTTCTCAAGAACCACATGCAACACAAAATCATCACCCTAACAAAAAAAATGAAAACGATTTATTCAAGACACTGAAACACAACAGCGAGTAAATATAGCAAAATCAAAACATATATCGGTTATCTCATGAGCAAGCTGCTCAGCCGTGCTCTAGAGAAAAGAAAAGCATCTATATTATCTCCAGCACAATTTATAAGGACAACAACAACTCATAAACTTATCACTTGCCTATTTGACATACATTATGTACACCATCTTCTCCAGCGAAGTAAAAAGGGCCTTTCTTCTAGTTTTCTTTAACCCTGAAACACAAAAAAACATAAAATTATAACCTCAAGCGCATTTGAACAATCATTGCATAATAATGAGAACACCAACAATGCTTCTCCTAACAATTTAACAAACATGAACACAAGTTCTCACTTTCTGATTAACAAATGTTCTCGTGAATACTAAACAACGAATAAAAAACTTGTTCACATTTACAATATGTACCAGAAAATGGAAAGGGAAATGGCTCTCTTTTCACAACTTTCTCACATTTACACCGATAAATAGGTAGTGGTTGAGACTGAAATCCAATTATTTTATTGATTTTCATTTGAATACGTAGTTATAAAAGAAACACAATGAATGTCATTTAGATGCTTCTATCTTTGATGTGTATGCATAAAACATTATAATTTCTATTTGTCTAGAAAGTTCAAAACTTGATTAGTTTGTATCCAGCTTTGATTTCTATATTTTGTTTAAGAATTTACCGAGGTCTTTAACATGTTCATACTTTTTAACCTTAACTCGAAGCAAGAAAAATCCATTGTCACAAGAAAATCCTTATTTGATGTATTTTAACATTCATTTTCATTTTTTGTTTGTTTGACAATATGCGTTAACTCACTGATAACTATTATCTTTGCAAGGGTGAGTATGCAATGAGGTTATCAAAACTCAAATGCAAGACAGGTTGTAGCACAGTATGTAAGAGAGAATCAATTCATACCTAGGATGATAGAAAGAGCAAAGAGAATGCAAGGGCTTTGCAAATCTAAGCGAACAAAGATCGGTTTTGAGAAAATCCTTAAAAACTAGATGCAGCAACTAAATGGAATGCAAATCTATTTTAATATTACCAGGGATGATCAAACTACCATGAAGAACAAACAGAATAATTAAAGAACAAAGCTACGAATTACTAAAATTCGACTAGTGGACCGACCACGGGATCGACCACTAGATCGAGCAACAACGATCGATCTCGTCTAAAAATGTAAGAACAGCGAAACTAACGACCATGATGCTATCAAAGATCAAACGAAAGACGAGAGAGGATGTAAAGATGCTAAGAAAGAGGGTCTAGGGTTGAGATTCATGGTCAGGGGTTTCAAAGGTCCGAACTCGGGTTGAAAACTTCAAATCGACTCACTTGGTGAGAATCTCTAAACCTTGAAAACGAAATAAGATCTATCTGTGGCTTTCGGTATAGATCACTCCTTCATCCTCTCCTCCAAACCCATGGCTTTTGGTGGAAAGAGAGGTTGAAGGGCAGGAAAAACAGATTTCAAACGCATGGCTTAACTAGTCTCCCAAACTTCCATGGCTTTTGGGAAGGGGTAACTAGTCTCTAGGGTGCGATCTTCAGAGGTCCCTGAATCCTGTCAAGGTAAGAGACCTCTCGGATCATAAAGCTCTTGGCGTGAGAGTCTTTAAGCTTTAGGAACTCAACACCCTAGAAGAGATAGCCATTAAGCACTAGAAAACTCCAAGATCGAAAACCTTTTTGACCCCTTGAATCCTCTCAACCCCTAAACCCTAATGATACTACTCACTACACATAAGATAAATCAAGCAAAGCATAAAGAAAAAAACGATGAACATGAAAAAGTGCTAGATTAAACTTTTCACGATTCGATTACAAAAGCAAGAAAAACCTTAAGTTCGAAAATGGTGGATAATCCCCAAAACCAGAGAGAAAAGCATAAAAAGATAAGATTGAAAAAGTTCTGTGGAAAAGGACATCACCGCCTTCCCAAAATGGCGAAAACAACTCGATGGTCCCCCCCTCGCTAGCGGCCAAAAGCGGTTGAAAGGACAGAGATCGACTTCGGGATCGAGCAGCTCTCTCGATCATTTTTGGACATCGTGTCTTTGACTCGATCTGGGTCTCGATCATCTTCGGCGGATCGAGTGTTGCATCCGATCTTGGTATCGATCTTCGGTTGGATCAAGTGGTGGACTCGATCCGGCTCTCGCTCTGCATGGCGTCATTTACGTCTATACCGTTTGATCGATTGCTCCACTCGATCTTATGCTCGATCAGTTTCCTTGGATCGCCTGGTCTTCTCGATCTTCTGGTCGATCTCATCTAGATCGACCTGCCATGCTCGATCTGTTCCCCGATCTCTTGTCCTTAGCAAACATCCGACATTCCACGAACCGTCACAACAGTTTCAGCACGTCCACGAACCTCCATGACTCCAAAGTAGCTAGAAACAACCTGAATGTGATGCAAAATGCAAGGAACATGCGTATGCTGGTGCGAGAATGCTCTAGGACCCTAAGTGAGGGCGTGCAATCTTGGAGAAGTCCTTGATGAAGCGCCTATAGAGCCCGGCGTGTCCCAAGAAACTTCTGACTCCCTTAACGTTAACCAGCGCCTCAAGACCCATCATGACTTCCACTTTAGCCTGATCAACCTCAATGCCCTTCTCTAATATCTTATGACCAAGCACGATCCCTTCCTTAACCATAAAGTGGCATTTCTCCCAGTTTAGCACCAAGTTTGTCTCTTCACAACGCTTTAGTACCCTGCAAGATTCAACAAACACGCAGAAAAGGACGCACCATAGACAGAGAAGTCATCCATAAACACCTCTACCATCTCTTCTATTAGATCAGAGAAGATCGACATCATACACCTCTGAAACGTAGCTGGTGCATTACACAATCCAAACGGCATCCTTCGATAAGCGAAGGTACCGTAGGGACATGTGAAGGTCGTCTTCTCCTGGTCATTTGGGTGAATTGGTATCTGAAAGAAACTGCTATACCCATCGAGGAAACAGTAGTAAGGGTGATTAGCAAGTCTCTCAAGCATTTGATCAATGAAAGGCAAAGGGAAATGATCTTTCCTAGTTGCAAAGTTAAGTTTCCTATAATCAATACACAGCCTATGACCAGTGATGGTTCTAGTAGGAATAAGCTCATCTTTATTGTTCCTTATGACCGTGATCCCTCCCTTCTTAGGTACCACGTGTACAGGAGAAACCCACGTGCTGTCACTTATGGGATAGATCACGTCAGCCTCTAAAAGCTTAAGGATCTCTTTCTTAACAACCTCTTTCAAATTAGGATTCAAACGCCTTTGATGTTCTATAGAAGAGGCGTTGTCATTATTCAAGTGAATCCTGTGAGTGCAAATCATTGGTGAAAGGCCCTTGATGTCACTTAAAGAGTACCCAATGGCCTTCCTATACTTTCTCAGCTCAGTCAGGAGCGAGTGCAACTCATCATCACTTAAGTTTTCATTCACAATCATGGGATAGGTGTTATTAGGCCCTAAGAAAGCATACCTTAGCCCTTTTGGAAGCTCCTTAAGGTCCACCTTTGGGGCTAACAGCTCGCTCCAGTCATCCTCGTGGCTGTTGTTGTTGTTTTCCTCCTTGGAGTCCTTCTTGGAACCCGAGGCTTGGCCCTTAAGACTGCTTTCCTCAACCGCTATCCCTTCTGAAATCGAGTCATCCAGACGATCTTGCTCTCGATGTCGTCTAGATCGAGCAGTTTCGCTCGATTCACTTACTCGATTTGATATGGATCGAGTAAGGAATCGAGACGCTGAGTCGATCTCCTGATTAGACCCCAAAACGATCGGAAGGTCCCTCTCGATTTGTCTGTCGATTGCTGCACCGGATCGAGTTGTGTTCTCGATTGCCTTGTCGATCTGACTCCTGGATCAAGTGATAGCATCGATCTCAGGGTCGATCTCTAGGCAGCAGCCTTCATCTTTCTTAACAATCTTCCTAGAATCCAGCAAGTTGACGTACTCCTGGGTCCTTTGATCCACATAGCCAAACTCTCCTGGCTCCTTTGTCAGTGCCAGCTTCAGATGGTCCTCCTGAGCAAGTTCTTCCAGCAACTCATCCGCTAAGGCATCCATCGGTTCAATGTAAAAAGCTTGCCCCTCTATAGTTGGCTTCTTCAGAACTTCATTGATATCGAAGTCACGCCTTATATCCTTTCCCAAGTGCAAGGCAATCTTCCCGTTCTTTACGTCGATGATAGCCCCGGCGGTTGCAAGGAACGGCCTTCCAAGGACGAGTGGGTCCTTAGGCTCTTCATCCATTTCCAATACGACGAAGTCCGTAGGCACGTTCACACCGCTGATTCGCACCGGTAGATCTTCAAGCAACCCTACTGGTAGCCTCACACTCCTATCAGCCAGTACCAACGAGATTCTACAGTTTTTGAAACGAGTAAAGCCAAGCTTCTTTGCCACGGAATGAGGCATCAGATTTATGCTAGCTCTGAGATCACAAAGGCAGCTCTTGAACTCCAAAGGACCTAAAGCGCAGGGTATAGTGAAGCTTCCAGGGTCTCCCAACTTCTTAGGGACTATCTCCTTATGTATCACAGCACTACACTCCTCACTTAGAACAAGCACCTCCTTGCTTTCCTAATTCTTCTTCACGAGAGTGTCTTTGAAGAATTTGGCGCATTTAGGCATCATTGCAAGGCAGTCAACGAGAGGTAGCTTGATCTCTACGTCCTTAAGATGCTTCTCAAAGAGGATTCTGTGCTTCTCTATGAGTTGCTTCTTGAAACGACTAGGAAAAGGCAGCTTAGGTACATACGGTGGAGGTACATAAGCATCCTTCTCCTTAGTAGTTTGCTCCGCTTTCTTCTCAGAAACTGCTTTGTCTCCTCTTCTTGGCCCTTGAATCCAGACATTGTCAAAGTTGATCTCATCATCAGCGAGAAGCTTACCCTCCCCCTCTTGAATTACAATGTCCTCGTTGTTCTTAGGAGTAACCAGCGGTGGTAGCTCTTTGCCGCTTCTTAACGTGATGGCATTGGCATATTCCTTAGGATTCTGCTCACACTTGCCCGGTAGGCTATTCTGACCACTTGTACTCGCTTTCCCCTTCTCTAGCTGCTTGATCTTGTTGTTTAAGTTGGTGATCTGAGTGGAGAAGTCAGTGAGAGACGAGTCGAGACGAGTGTTCATCTCGGCGAACTTCTTGTTTGTAGAGGCTTGCCCTTGTATCAGCTGCTGAAACATGGCCTGAACCGGATCATCTTGTTGTTGCATCGGCTGTTGCTACTGAGGTGCAAAGCCCGGAGGGTAGTTTGGCATATAACCCTTGTTACCTTGATGTTGCGCTTGGAAGTTGTTCTGCCCTTGACCTTGGAAACCACCACTCGGCTGAAAACCTATGTTGTAAGGGATGAAAGGTTTTGCTTGCTGAGCAGGGTACACTTGGTCTTTAGGGTTGGCGACGTTGGTACTTCGGTAGGAGAGATTGTTGTTCTGGTTGTAGCCTTGGTTGTAGCCTTGAGGTTTGTAATTGTTCTGTTCTGCCACCCAATTGGCTTCTTCCTGGCTCAACTCAAGCTCCTCTTGATTCTCACCTGCTTCACCAACAAAGTGAACATGCTTCTAGTTGGCTAACACCAGCTTATCTATCTTCTCATGCAAAGATTTCAGCTCCTTTTTGTGAGACTCTATCTCAGATCCTCTCGGTGCACGGTCATAATCCTCAGCGTAGTTGCCATCACTCAATGCCAAGTTTTCAATCAGCTACATGCCCTCTTCTACCTCCTGACCAAGGAAGTTCCCTTTACTAGCTGTGTCAAGCCACAACCTGATCTTTGGTGAAGCTCCGCGGTAGATGGTGCTGAGTAAGGTCTCCTCACTGAAACCGTGATGAGGACATTGGATCGTGTAGTCTTTCCATTGGCTCGTTGAATGTCTCGTTGTTTCGTTGAGTGAAGCCGCTGATTTCGCTTCTCAACCGTGCTGTCCTGGTGCTGGAGAAGAATTTTGAGAGAAAGGCCTTCTTACACTCGGCCCATGAGGTGATGGTGCCTTGTGGGAGGGTCTTATCTCAATGCCTAGCCTTGTCTCCGAGTGAAAAGGGAAAGAGACGCAGCTTGAAAGCATCTTCGGATATGCCATTGATCTTGATCATCCCACATACTTGCTCAAAATTGTCCAAGTGCTCCAAGGGGTCTTCCATTGCTAAGCCGTGGAACTTGTTTTTTTGCACCATAGAGATGAAACCTAGCTTGATCTCGAAGTTATTGTTTTGTACCGGAGGAGCAGTGACCACTAGATCGAGCAACAACGATCGATCTCGTCTAAAAATGTAAGAACAGCGAAACTAACGACCAGGATGCTATCAAAGATCAAACGAAAGACGAGAGAGGATGTAAAGATGCTAAGAAAGAGGGTCTAGGGTTGAGATTCATGGTCAGGGGTTTCAAAGGTCCGAACTCGGGTTGAAAACTTCAAATCGACTCACTTGGTGAGAATCTCTAAACCTTGAAAACGAAACATGATCTATCCGTGGCTTTCGGTATAGATCACTCCTTCATCCTCTCCTCCAAACCCATGGCTTTTGGTGGAAAGAGAGGTTGAAGGGCAGGAAAAACAGATTTCAAACGCATGGCTTAACTAGTCCCCTAAACTTCCATGGCTTTTGGGAAGGGGTAACTAGTCTCTAGGGTGCGATCTTCAGAGGTCCCTGAATCCTGTCAAGGTAAGAGACCTCTCGGATCATAAAGCTCTTGGCGTGAGAGTCTTTAAGCTTTAGGAACTCAACACCCTAGAAGAGATAGCCATTAAGCACTAGAAAACTCCAAGATCGAAAACCTTTTTGACCCCTTGAATCCTCTTAACCCCTAAACCCTAATGATACTACTCACTACACATAAGATAAATCAAGCAAAGCATAAAGAAAGAAACGATGAACATGAAAAAGGGCTAGATTAAACTTTTAACGATTTGATTACAAAAGCAAGAAAAACCTTAGTTCGACAATGGTGGATAATCCCCAAAACCAGAGAGAAAAGCATAAAAAGATAAGATTGAAAAAGTTCTGTGGAAAAGGACATCGCCGTCTTCCCAAAATGGCGAAAACAACTCGATGGTCCTCTCCCTCGCTAGCGGCCAAAAGCGGTTGAAAGGACAGAGATCGACTTCGGGATCGAGCGGCTCTCTCGATCATTTTCGGACATCGTGTCTTTGACTCGATCTGGGTCTCGATCATCTTCGGCGGATCGAGTGTTGCATCTGATCTTGGTATCGATCTTCGGTTGGATTGAGTGGTGGACTCGATCCGGCTCTCGCTCTGCATGGCGTCATTTACGTCCGTACCGTTTGATCGATTGCTCCACTCGATCTTATGCTCGATCAGTTTCCTTGGATCGCCTGGTCTTCTCGATCTTCTGGTCGATCTCATCTAGATCGACCTGCCATGCTCGATCTGTTCCCCGATCTCTGGTCCTTAGCAAACATCCGACCTTCCACGAACCGCCACAACAGTTTCAGCACGTCCACGAACCTCCACGACTCTAAAGTAGCCAGAAACAACCTGAATGTGATGCAAAATGCAAGGAACATGGGTATACTGGTGCGAAAATGCTCTAGGACCCTAAGTGATGCAATCTAGTCTAAAATGTGATGTAAATGCATGAATAGCTAACTAATATGTATGTAAAATGTATGCAATATGTAGTAATATCACTTACTGGGACAAATGTCAAGATTGCTTGTGATCGATAAATCTGACATTTTAATAGAATTTGTTGTCCCAATCTAAAGATTATCTTGTGTTATTATATATCAAAGTAAATTTATCTTAAACATTATCCAATTAACTCTAATAATGACGAAAGATCTCTGACACAATTATATTGTTATCATCATTGCATATAAAAAACTTTAATATCTTAAATTTTCAGAGATGTGCGTTCCTATAAGTGGTAGAATCAAGTTATGATGCTTAGTTAAGATGCAATATTTTATCATACGTTTTAGTTTTAGCAATTCTCTTTGAAAGTAATTGATTTGTTACTGATTTGCTATGCTAAACATAAATATATTACTTAACAAATCATAGAAAAAAAAAGAAATAACAAATAGAAATTCATATAGAAAGTATTTTCATGATAAATAATATTTACAGAAATATTAGATGAAACTTAATGACATCAGAAACTTCATGATGTATACTCTTGGCTTATTATTACTTAATGAAATTATAATCTATATTAGCGTTTTGAAGTATTTTTTTTACTATATTCGAATTGTTGAATTTTTAATTTTTTTGTTCGATTATTAATAAAGGAAACAATTATAATAAAATAAAATTGATGAAATTTAATCATAAAAAAAATTAGAGATTAATAAATATAAGCATTTTTGTTACCTTGTTTTTTCAAAAAAATAATATTAACGGTCTGAAGTGGACTAAATAATTTGTCCAAAAATTTTCTCAATCAACGTATTTTTTTCTATCTTAATTTTTTAACCAATGAAAATACCATTATTGGCAAGAAAAGCCCAAGCTTCTACTATATATGTCTCTGATTTTTATTTATAGTCATTGCGAAATCAAAACTTAAAAATTGTTTATATGTCATTATGAATTGAAACCTAGTTTCCGGCGGTAAAACAAACATCTTTAGAATTAAGACAAACAACTTTATCTAATTCTAATAAGTCTAGCCTCTATCACGTGTGCCACCAATTGTGTTTAAATTTTTTTTTTACACACACCCAATCCATATTACTCTATTCCATAACTATAATATGTTGATCACTTAGCTTTGTATCACCAAAACAATAGTAATTATTTTGTTTATCAATTGATGGATCTCTCCTTCTTTGTCTTCTTAGATTCATTTTTCTATTCTTCAAAAGCATACAAAAAACTAATTACGTTTTTTTAAAAGCAACTTTGTCTATCAGAATAAATTTTGGCACCCATTTCAAAATTCTTGTACTTCTTCTTATCTTTTACATCTTTCTTTGTTTATCTACCTTTTTCATATTTGTTATCATCCTCTCGTGTTCTTTGCATTCATTTTTTCATATTTCTTCTAATCTTTATTTGCATTGTTAGTATCTTCACTAATTCTGAAAAATACTTTGTCCTCTAATGTCTCAGAATCTCTCTCACACAGTGCAAGCAATTGTAGTGGTTTTTTTCCAGAGTTAGGAAATTCTTCTCAACTCCAATAAGCTGTGCCGAACTTGTCAGAATAAAAGGGCATGAAGAAAACCTTATATCAAAGTTTATGCAGATTCAGAGGAAGATTATTGGCTAGCCTTGAGCCTAATCTTTTCAACACCAAAAACCCTTTTTCATTAGGATGCATTTACGTAACATTTAAAATCAAAATTAGAGAAACTAAAACATATATGTAAAGCCCGTAAACAGCTGAGATCCTTTTTGAAGGATCTTCCATAAATCCAAATTGGAGAAACATCCCATGGAACCTGATCCTCAGCTGTTTTAGTCCTTTTTTGCTTCCCAGCTGCAAAATTATATATGTCCCCTTTTTAAAAGTGATCATAGTCCTTAATAGTTTTAATATTGTATCATTCTTGGCAAGATCACTTATGTAAAAATTCTTTTGCGATCCAATAGTCTTTGGAAAATGTAAATAATTTAGATCGACTAATAAAAGAGTCTTAAAACGTGTGTCGTTTTGGAACATATCCAAAGTACTTATGAAACATGAGACGACATATACTGTATTCTCCAAAATAACTACATAATCTCTAAAACAGAGGTACACACAAGATAAAATTAAACAAACCGAAGCATAGGTTTCTTAATAGAATCAAACAGGATGGTTGATCATATGAAACAAAAACCCGAGCTGCGCTGTACCATGGATCAATAGTCAGCTTTAACTATGGTTCATAGAACCACTTAGCAACCCCATGGCATGATTATGATGCATCTGAGAACCCCAAAGCAACACTATAAAAAGCAAAAATATATTAAAAAATAACCAATAATCAAAAAAAAAAAAAAATATATATATATATATATATATATATATATATATATATATAACTCAATAAACGGATACAAAAGATGGGATTCATTATATCAAACACAAACACACTTTAGCTAAATTTATATTTATTAAAACTGCCAATACTCGATACATTAAAAGAACATATATACAATACCAAGTCACATAATAAAGTTTACAATGCATCGTTTATGGAAGATGAGCTGAAAAGATCTGTACGATTGAAACTGAAGAGGAGAAGAGTTTGCGCGGCGAGCAAATGTGCTCTAAAAACTGTTGAGACGAAGGGGAGAGAAATCAATATCATCTTCCTCGAGACCATAATAGTAATCCATTCCTTTGGCGTTATCGATTAGGACTTCTAGGGTTTCCACCATGCTTCATCTTTTTTCAATGTAAAAGTCCAATAAAAAAAGAGAGACGGAGCGACCATGTTTTGGCGAGCAACCATATTTTGGCAAAGGAAAATAATTTAGTGTGAGAGATAAGCTTGAGGAATGTTCTGCAAGTTGTAAGGTTAAGTAAGACAAATGCAAAGAGTCAGTCTGAACCGCCACAAGTGAAACGTAGATGAATCTTACTTCACAAGTTTTAGAATATACCTAAAACATCTCGTGTACGCTCCAAAACTTTTGTTTCAAGCTCTTCATAAAATGAATAATTAATTCTAAACCAATTTAGTCACACCAGTCACAATCGTTGAGAAACCCGTAGAAACTAATGTATGTTACAAAATCAAACAACAAAAGATTTCCATAGAATGCCAGATAATTTAGCGAATGTGCTAAAAGTTAGACAAATATGATAGAACAAAAATCTGCCTAAGACAACAAAATACAAACAGTTCAGTTAAGCACACAGCAGATGTTACCGCGATCATTGGGTGTTACCTCCCACCTCTGCAAATAAAACACAGCAAGCTGGAGCGTGAGATCAACTGATGTATAAATTAACAAATATAGAACAAATAGTTAAAACATAAACTCGATTGCAAATATTAAAAAGTAAATCTAAAATTAATGAGAAAATATACATATACCATAGAAGAAGATGAATTCGAGACAACTTTAAATATGATTACCCATGTTCAAAGAACCACTTAGCAACCATGTGGCATGATTTATGATGCATCTACAAACCGCAAAGCAACCCCATAAAAAGCATGAATATATTAATACATAACCAATAATCAAAATATGTATTTCATAAGTTATTACTCAATAACATACAAGCTTTTAAATCAAATCAAAAAAAAAAAAAAACACAAACAAACCTGGCTGGCTTTTGCAGTTGCAACATTAAACCAGCTGAGGCATGCCACACATCCCATAATTCTCTAGTTGTAGAGCTGACCAGTATACCGGATCTCGCAAAGGCAGCAGTTGATTCATCTTCACGAATAGCTAGATAGAACATAGCAGACAGGAAACTAAGCTATCAACCATCAAGGAATCATGAGAAACAAATCAATTTTCATACATATTCAAAGAAAAACCAGAAGATACTGAAACTTAAAAGACCCATACTAAAATTACGAACAATCATTATTTGAAATCCACTATAGTCAATAATCAACAAATGCATTCTAATCTAGTCCAAAAAATGAAAAATAACATTAACATCATGTAACGACTAAAACCAATAGATAGATATACATATACCTATAATAGTTGGCAATATATGGTGAGAGTAATGATCTCATCCATAACCTTTCGATCCACTCCTCACATCTTCCTCTTTTTTCTTCTTCCCCTACAACTTCAACCCTAGCAAAAAAAAAAGAAAAAACGATTAGATCAAAGCAAACGAAGTTAGAGAAGATGAAAAGTACTACCTCTTGAGGTACTCGCGGAAGAAAGAGAGCGTGGGTGTAGTCTGTGTAGAGAGAAGGGATGGGTCTGAGTTACACTGATCGTTGAAGGCTTTGAGCTCACTAAGCTTCGTCGAATCCATCTTTGCTTCCGATTGGAAAGAGAGGGATGGAGACAGGAAAGAATGTGCATTTGATTTTCTTTTTCCATATACCTTTGAACAAAACAAAAAAAAAAGATCAGATTCATACCAAATACAACAAAAATTAGCCTCGTCAATAAAAATATATCGTGTTCATCCTTGTCCGGATCAAAATGAGAAGAAGAGGGCTTTGATTCTTACCAGTAACGTGAAAATCATGTCATATAAAGCTCGATGTGAAGGAGAAATATAATAATTAAAAGAAACACACCTTTTTGTTTGATCTTCTAGGGCTAGCGATTTGTTGTTCATCATTTCTCCATATACCCTAAAACAAAAATCCATAAAATCAGCCTCATACACCAAATATAACAAGAACAAACAAACTGTGATATGCATGAACTAAATTAAACCTAGAAGAAGATCTATATAAATGAAACTAAACCTACGACTGCAAAAAAAATAAAAAAGTGGCTAGAGAGAAGATTACACTATTTATAGAAAAATATATTTAGGATTTATACAGAATAATTTTGTGGGCTACAGTCTAAAATCAAAATCAACATTCTTAAGGTTTGTAATACGTGATCAAGAACCAGACCAAATATTAAACCAATATTTTGGGTAAAGACGTCATCGGTTCATTTTAAGTATATTAGCAGACGTTGTCGAGTAAAAATAAAACATATGTTACTGAGTTTTCATTAAGAGGGAAAAAAAACGACTAAAGTATGCTCAGAACGAACATAGAAACGATATATAGGAAATCTACTTCTAAAATAATAGTATAGATGTAATTTTTATTAATTATTTAAGTGACACAATATTCGCTTCTTTTTTACTTAATTTTAAACTCAAAAGGTGACATCACGTGCACGAAAACTATGCACGAAAACATAGATATATGATTACTGAGATTAAGGATCAACAACACTAAAAAAAAAATCTTTCTGATTGATTAACCCATTTAACAAAAAATTATGGCCGGACAATGTAGATATAAGACGAATCTAAAACCTAAATAAACGACAAAAGTAAGACCACCAAAAAAGCTTTAGAGACATATGTGTTTCTACAATAAGCTCCAGATTCATCGGGGTCAGTGGTTCCCGGTGGAATAAGTCCACCACCGTCTATTCCGAACGGTGACGCCGTGGTCCCAGATGGTGGCCTCAGTGACGTCACGGGAATGTTTCCAGCGGTTGCTGTCGGCGTTCCTCCCACCGTTGTTGTCGATGCTGACCCTCCTGCGTTGGTGCTATTGCAAAACTAATGTAAATAACATATATATAAGATATATTCTTGTTCCGTATAATTAATGCATCAATTACAGTCCAATTTTAAATTGGTGATCTGTAACGACTTTTGATTTACAGTGTTTACAGTTTAGTTGGAAACAAGGAACCGAATTTAATATTAGACAATTGACAGAAATACGACATTTTATGTTATTTTAATCTTAAAATTTGCCAAAATCCAAAATATTAGGAAGAACCAAGAGATACTACATGATTTAAAAGCTCTTACTTAAAACCTATAGACACATGTCTAAACCTAAAGTTGGTACTAGATTTACAACTTATATAAGATATATAATGGTATTTTGGGATTTAAAAACTATTCTGGCCGTATTTCATGGTACTTCATGTAAACTCTACTTACAATATACAACATTCGATGAAAACAAAAAGTGGAAATGGCAAAAAGAAACAAATGATTTTCCAAAGTAAATGTAACTCATCAACTTGTATAAGCTTGTTCGTCAAGAAATCTCTAAAGTAAAAACCAAAGGTCTGCACCAAGAGTACATGCTTTTTTCTTTTCTTTTTCAAGAGTCTTGTAATTATTTAGTTGTGTACTTGTGTTACTATTCTGACTTGGAAAAGTGAAAGACCAACGAACAGAATAAAAACGGAATTCAGAAACTAAAAATGAGATGGGCCCCGGAAATGCAGACAGGAATCTCTGCCGTTGAATGATTTCCTAGTTACCAACTAAGATTTATCCAACGGTCCAAAAACATGAAATGGGATATACATTTAAAGACATGCAAAATGGTACGACGCATGAAATAGATTCACATATTATCAGTCAAATGAATGAAAAAATCGTGCAGTCCAATTTTTTAAAACTAGGAGACGATAATTTTTCATTTTTTTACAGCGACGGTAAGGAATTTTATGTTAGTTAATTTAATGGTAATGTAGCTCCGAAAAATTCAGTGAAAATCAAAATATATTGATATAGGTATAAAAAAAGAATTTGAAACAAACGGAAAACTGTAAAACATAGAAATATCAAAACTTATTGGCTATCAAATGTGAGCATCAATGGAATACATCGCATAAAACTCACGTACCTCAAAGAATTCGGGTATACGCATGATCCGTAACCTACACAAGAATTAAATAAACAGAATTAGAGCAAGTTAACCCAATTACAATCAAATAAAAAGCTTATATTGCTAAACCAGACCAGAAAAGGTATGAAGCATAAATAAGGAAAAATTTAACAAACAAATCGACAAATTTGTCTACCGAGAAACAACAACTATTATAACAATTTAACCGATCTTGTTAACCGGTCCTTTTGTAAATTGAAATACATACTTGGATCGGTTTTGGCGATGGTGGATGTGCCGGCGAAGTTGCAAGAGCCAGGAGCCATGGCTCGACGCTGATAGTAGCTGTTGAAAGCGTAAGATGCGTGAGCTTGAATGGTGTTAGGAAGGAAACAAAGACCAGTGGGCTGGATTGGAGCACAGTCGGCTCCAGCGGCACATGCGTAGTCTAGAGCCACCTGAAGCGCCTGGCTAGTAACATCAAACCGAGCGACGCACCACATCGCCGCGGAGGAGCGGAGGAGGAGAAGGATAAAGATGGAGAGATATTGGAGATAGAGAGCCATTGGCAAGTGGTAAGAGAGAGAGAGGAGTGAGAGTGAAGAGTTTGAGTGTGGAGCCTTACCACTCTCTTTTGCTTTTGCTTTGTTAGTTTTTCCTTTCTTTTCTTTTATATTCTTTTCGCGGTTTTGTGTTGTTTTTTCTTTTTCTCCTTGTGTTGAATTGAGCTTTCCGGGTTGTTTTTAAAAATAAAGCTTATATAGAATATATTTGGACTAGTTGTTATCCGAAAATATGGAGGTTAGAACTTAGAATCAATAAGAGGTTAGAATACAAGCATGTAAGAGAATAAAACTGCGATTTTATATAATTAGATATATTATTTATTTTATATCTTCTGTGATAATAATGGAATTTACGACTAGATGGTTTGTCTCCTCTACAGTCTACATATTGTATGCAATAATACAAGATATAAACAAATGCAGTTGCGGCTCCGTTTTTATTTGAGAAACCCACTTTAGGCACACAAGACACTGTTGTAATGAGTTTTAATGTTGTTTTAATTTTGTGTATTATTGAATATGTGGAAGGGAATGGAAGGGAATACTAAATTCCTTATCATTCCTTAAAAATTACATCATTTAAAAGGAATATATTGTACCCATGATTCCTTCTCATTCCTTATGTTTTAGGGAACTATAATATTAATATATTCCTTATAAAAAATGAGAAGGAACAATAATTCCTTTTATCTTGTTTCTTTTATTCCTTTTCCTATTCATTCCTATTATTACTTATATGGTCACCAGTTAAAACCATACAGTACAACTTATATACATAGTAAGATGAGATCATGGAGTAATTATAAAAGAATATTATATAAATAATTGACTAACATAATTATAGGGATTGAGAAGCAGTCAAAAAAAAATTATAAGGATTGAGCTATTAAGGTAAAATGAGTGATTACCTTTTCTTAAACACTTATATCCTTTATATGTTGTTGCTGTTCATTTTGATATTCCAGAAACAACATCAATGGTGCTACAGCTACATTGACTAATGTTATAGAACATATTTCTACAACAACTGTTACTGCCATTGAGACATAGCCAACTACCCCAAATATTGATAGTGACAAGATTTTCTCAGATAACGCAGTCTCCAAAAAGGCTGTAATGGTTAAGATCGCTCTCATCGACTTAGTCACTAACAACACTGTTCATGTTATCACTAATACTGAAACTGTTTATATTATCACTAATACTGCAACTTATTATGTTGTTCCTCGGGCTACAGATTATGTTTTCACAACTCTTTAAGTGAGGATGTAGTGAGAATGTGGCTCCGAGTCCTTATCAGGTTTTGTTTGTTGCATTTTTGTTTGATTTAAGTGTGACATTTTTTTTGGGGTATACGATGCTTGATTAAAAAATAAGGAACTACTCCACTACAAGAGGGAATACAAAGGGGTAGGGCCAATTTTGTAAAAAGATCGATCTCTACATTAGCAGATCTTAGAATAAATTCGAAAGAGATACAATTGAAAGTAGAAATCAAAAGTCTGATATCCAAAAGAGGGCCTAGAATTTTCGTCGATTGACCACCAGAATTGAGAAGACGAACAAGCTCCTGGCAATCTGAAAAACAGGTCAAGAAAGAGATGTCCACTGCTCTGGCATTAGCAAGAGCAGATTTGACTGTGAAGACTTCAGCAATTAGGGCTGAGCCGATGAAGGTCTCAGGTTCCGATTGGCAGAGGAGAGGCGTTCCAGAAGGATTCTTGATTACCTATCCCAGATCACAATCCAGATTAGTCTTCAACCAAGCTGCATCTGAGAAGCAAAGAAATCGCGGTTGCATTGTAGATGTTACTGGTGAGGGTTGGGACAGCGTACGAGGGCTTGTGAGCAAAAGTTGAGCCCCTTGCTGATAACAGGTTTTCTATTACCACTACTATGGTTCTGTTTTCCATTTTTTATGTGCGACCATAATGACTTATTTTCTTTTTTTTTTATTTCAGCAGCCACGCCTTCATTCGCTTTTAAAATGACCAGACCATCTCCCACAAACTCTCGGAATGTGACCAAAACGTTAACAGATTTGTCACATTTATGCAACAATTTAAACACATGCAAGTCACGGTTGGTAACCATCTCCACGGGTGTTGTGCCATTCCCATTGAACTCAGCAAGCGTATCTTCAATCCAATAATACATTTCAGTTGACACTACGCGCTTATCTAAACCATATTCTGCACATGTTGTTTTTCTCAATCGGTCAATCCCTTCTGCATTATGAAAATTGACCGACTTGCCCATGCGAGATTTGTCAATCTTGAAATCCCATACACCATTAGAGTACATAATTTACCTCCCTGCCATAACCACCAAATTTTCATCCACTTGACCTGCACGAAACATTAATCAGTCAACGTTCACATTAAATTTAAGTGTACAATTTTTGTCGAAAAACTTGTCTTCGGCTCTTTTTTTCTAATTCCAACATCTTCTCTTTTGGTTTCATATCAGGATACATGTTGCTGAAAACAAGATCAATGTTTCTTTTTCGGAAACAAATGGTTTTTAATAATTTCCCTTTTTCTTCTAGGTAAATGTGTATACTGCTAAATGTGTTGTTTCCCACCAGTTTTTTTGGTACTTTAGGCCCATATACTTTTAAAAGTATAACAATAGGCCCATTATTTCTGGGTACTTTACGATCCACACATTGTATTGTCGTTTTGAAAACCAGGTATATACAAACAATCTGGAGACCATGGCTTTTGGTTAGTGTCACCCGTTTCAGGATACTTAATTCAAACCGGATACTGGGTACTTTTACCTAAACCTGACCCATTAAAATTTTGGGTACTTTACCGAACCAGTGAGAGTATACTCTCACTTTGACTCGATATTTACTCGTGCGTGACATCTATCACACACATACCATGCACACCACCCTTCCCCATGAGAAAGTGGACACTTTTCCCCTCTATGTCTCTCTTTAAAACACATCTTCTTTCTCTTCGTCTTTCTCTAAGACACAAGGGCTAATTGCCCAATCTTTCTCTCTCCTATATTCATTGGTCACATTTCTAATAAAAACATCTTTGTACCCAACCAACTAATAAAAACTCAAAAGTACCCATTCTCCTAAGATACTCTATATAATATAGTAACGTTTTTTTTTTCAGAAACAATTCTGATATGCTGGCATATGTCATCTTGCACTACTTCACCAATTATTCATTCTATAGGATATCTCTCTTATTATTGGACTGCCCAACACCAGGCATCGGAGACTCAACCTTATGGGTTGGATTTTTACAAAGAATGGAAGATACAAGGTAAAATCAGGGTACCTTACGGAACAAGATAAGTCTCTAACGCCCACAGGTCCATCACTTTACAGACCAAATGTGAGCAAATTATAGGCACAAGCATAATCAGTCAAATGTCTACCAAAGATTAAACATGTCTTATGGCGAGCTATCTCGAGATGTATGGCTGTTACATATCGTACTAATTGTGATCCTTAATGCCAATGGTGTGGGGTGGTACGGGAAACGATCAATCATACACTTATTGAAAGTATGGGCACTTTCAATAATTCCCACGTCTACTAATGGTTTTCCAACAGGTGCACTTTTTTCCAATATGGCTAAGTTGTTCTGGCATTTGCCAGATCATGAAGACATGAAAGTATACCCATGGCTACTATGGTATATCTGGAAAATGCGAAATGATAAGATTTTTTCAAATATTGATAGGGATCCACGAGAGGTGGTCCAGTTGGCAATACCGGAAGCAACAACTTGGGAGGAAGCACCAACTGACATACCAGAAATAGCCCCAACAGTAATACAGGAAATGGTTAACTATATGGGTGGTTTTACATGTCAAATGGATGGGTCGAGGAAATAATCTAATCCAAACTCGGGGTTGGACTGGTACTGCCAAGGCGACGGAGTAATTGGCCCCTTAATGGGAGCAAAAACTGTTCGGCGAAGTATGTCGGCATTACATTCCAAATTGGAAGCTATGATATGGGCAATGCACTGCATGTTGGATGCATGGAGACTTAAAATGACCTTTCCCACAGACTATTCTGACTTGGTGAACATGGTGTCTTACCCAACGGAGTGGCCAGTATTCTCAATACATTTGGAGGAATATGATAACAAGCAGAAGGGAATTCATCTCTTTCTCGATAGCTCACATACCACACACGCAGAAGACATAGGCAGACAAGCTAGCACGGAGTGCTCGAAGATGCTTCTATCATCTATCTCATGTAAACTCAATTCCACCAACTTGGGGTCGTTCTATGAATCTGAGGCTGTTGACAAAAAATAAAAATACTTATATCTAAATTAAATTAGTGAGTGGGTGATAAATTAAATTACTTTATTATTATATCAAACGCAATAGATTTTATTTTGATCAAAATTATTTATAAATTCTCAATTAGCTCAAAATAAGATTATATTAAATATTATTTATACTAAATTTTGGAAAAAATTAAATTAGTGAATTATTTTTAATTAAAAAATTAGTTCTAAATTAATTATTGATTAAATAAGTTATCTAGTTACTGTTAGAGATGAGATTCGTACTCTCTCTAAAAGCCCTACATCAATTGAGATAGACCCACTTCAAACCCTAAAGAATATTTAGGTAGGCAAGATAAATGAAAATCTTCCAATTGTCCGATCAAATTCCAGAAAAGACGGAAGGTCGGCCTTATCAAGTGATATATCATGGTTTTTATGGTTTTTAACCATGATATAAGTCCTTTTTATTGAGTCTTTTTGGTATTTTTAGAGTCCTAGAAGAGTCTTTGCAGGTTAAAGCATGTCTGGAGCATAATTGGAGATTTTGGAACCTTTTGGAGCATTCTGAGTTGAAGCCACGAAGTACCTAGCTCGAAGAAGAAAGTATGCCATATGGTGACGCTCGTCACCAAGCTGGTGACGCTCGTCACCCACCAAGGAAGGAGGTCGTGGCCTGTTTTTAAAAGATTGAGAAGAAATTGCAGTTTTGGCCCAGAAGTTCCAGTTTTTGCAAAAAGGCCCCAGATCGTGTTTTAGCTTGTATATTAGGTTTTTCAGCCATTCTTTTGGCAGATATCTTGTATCTTATTATTTTAGAGAGCTTGAGAGAGAGATTTGTAGAAGAGCTTTTGGAGAGACAAATCAGACTCCTTCAGAGCAGATTTTGAACTCCTTTATTTATACTTCTTATTTCTTTTATGCAATCTATTCTTTTCATGATTTTTTCTCAAATCACCATGTCTGAGTAGTTTGTTAGTTAAGTTAGGGCTTTTCAAAGGTTGAAGAAGAGTTTGTAGAATTGCTAAAAACTTATAGGAAATTCATTGGTTCTTCATCTGTGCTTGCATTCATATCGATTTCTTAGACACATCATCTGGATTTCGAAACCCTAGGTTTTTGATAGATGTGAGAGCATTATTAATCACCTGAACTAGTATTAGATGAGCAAAACGCCCTAGTACAAAGAGATTTGGCTTAGGAGTTTTGTGAACAATTGAACCTGATCATTACTGCATGTTTAGGTTGTTAGGGTTTGCAAAGAGATTTGAAACTCTGTGATTTAGACATAGATAACTTCTGCAATGAGAATTGATTAGTTATATCTTCGCGATTCATGTTCAAGACGGTTTTAATTCATTCCTGATTGCATGCATTCTACACTCTTAGATTCAACCTGCGAACTGTCCTGACTTAGCGCTTTTAGCCTTCTGAACTTTAAGAACAAGCATAAAAACGCCCTCTTGCATTTATTTTACTGTTTTGCATTACATTCATTATTTATCGCTTAGCTTAATCTGAATCTATAATCGCCAGTGTGGTTTACATACTCCCTTGGGATTCGATAACCCCTTGTACTACAACTGCTTTTGCTGTGCACTTGCAGTAGTTTTATTTGGGTAAAACCTGACCCTATCAAGTTTTTGGATCAAGCAGGAAGTTTTCCTATATCGAACAGGCGAAGTTATCTCCAGAAGACTGACCTTGTCAGGTATAAATATATAAGTCATCTACTTCTCAATTAATTGAAAAAAAATCATCTCTCAAGACCTAGGGCAAACTAGCAATCTATTGTTCTTAGCTCTCGATTTTCCTCTCTTAAAAGATTTAGTTGGGGTTCTTATTCCGACTGATACGGCTCAGGTTTTAACCAATTAATTAACTACTGCAAGTGCACAGCAAAGCAGTTGTAGCATAAAAAGATTATCGAATCCCAAGGGAGTAAACTTAATACACTAGCGATTATAGATTCAGATTAAGGTAAGCAGTAAATAATGAATGTAATGCAAAGTAACTAAAGTAATGGAAGCAGGCGATTTGTTGATTGATTTAAGGTTCAGAAAACTAATAGCGCTAAGTCAGGACAATTCGCAGGTTGAATTCGAGAAGTAGAATGCATACAAGGAGGAATGAATTTAAACCATCTTAAATTCAAAACTCAATGATATAACTAATCAGTTCTCATTGCAGTAGTTATCTATGCCTAATTCACAGAATTCCAAATCTCTTTGCAAATTTTAACAAGTTAAGCAAGCTTTAAAGATTAGGTTTCGATTGTTCACAAAACTCCTAAGTCAAATCTTTTTGCAAGTAGGCGTTCTGCTCATCTAATACTAGTTCAGGTGATTAACAATGTTCTCACATCAATTAAACAACCTAGGGTTACGAAATCTAGATGATTAGTCTCAGAAATCGATATGAATGCAAGGACATATGAAGAACCAATGGATTTTCCTAACAATTTTGCAATTCTACAAACTCTTCATCAACCTTTGGAAAATCCTAACTTAAAGTAACAAACTACTCAGATATGGTGAATTAAGAAAACATCATGAGTAGAATAGATTGCATAAAAGAAATAAGAAATAAAGATAAAAGAGTTCGAAATCTGCACTGAAGGAGTCTGATTTATCTCTCCAAAAGCTCTGGTACAAATCTCTCTCTAAAGCTCTCTAGAAATTCAGATCTAAGATAAAAGCCAACAATAGCTGAAAACCTAATATATACAAGCTAAAACACGAGCTGTGACACTTTTGTAAATAGTGGAACTTATAGGCCAAAAGTGCAATATCTTCTCCATCTTTTAATACAAGTCGCGATTTTCTTCAGATGAGGGTGACGAGCGTCACCCATAAGTGGTGACGATCGTCACCAATTGCAGGAAAACGGCTTCTGACTTGCTAACTACGGGGATGGTTCTTGAAATGCTCCAAAAAGCTCCAGGATCTCCAATTATGCTCCAGTCATGCTATAACCTGCAAAGACTCTATTATGACTCTAAAAAGACAAAAAGACTCAATAAAAAAGACTTATACCATGGTTAAAAACCATAAAAACCATGATATATCACCGATGACCTAAAACCACCGTGTACCTTCTCGAGCTCCGACTATTCTTAAAAAAAGATCTCTCTTTAAACCCATTAACTCTTGTTCATTCTCTAGATCGGATTTGAGTTATTATATTTGGCGCCATCTGGGGGGGGGGGACAGAAGATCTAACTTCTACACGAAGCACTGCCAGGGTGAATCAGGCCAACCAGACTATCGGGATGAATCAGACCGAGCTGCCATAACCACCTCCCATCGACATGGCCGATCTCATCAGATCGGTCACGAACCAGCTATATCAGGGAATGGATGCTCGGTTTGAAGCACTCCGAGCCGAACAGATCGCCTATCGCGAGGACCTAGATCGGCTACTAAATACTAGGGCTCAAACTCAGGAGCAGGAGCAGGCCGACCTCACCACCCCTCGATATCAGCTGATCCGCCAACAGAGAAACCCGGAGAACTTAAGATTGGTCAACAACCTGTTCGGCAAAACATCAACGGAAGAACTGCAGAGGGCACAGGTGGAGGCCTCTAACGCCTGTTCCACGAGGGATACCGCTGGAACTGCTACGACGACCTCCGAGCTCTATCTTAACCATCGACGACATAAGCACCAGGGTTCATAAGGTGGTAACCTCTGCCCGCTAGCTGGATAAGATACTTCAGCAAAAGCAGCAGACTCCGTTCACATCGGTAATCACCAACGCTCCTATGAAGGATATCAGGAAGATCAAGTTACCTCCCAGTTATATTAGAACCACCGACCTAAAGCAACATCTGACTGCGTTCCAAACTGCTCTGGGGAGAACCAGATTCACAGATGAGGAGAGGGACGCATGTCTTTGTCAATACTTCGTCGAATCACTCTCTGAAAGCGCCCCTAATTGGTTTTCACAGTTTCCCCCGAACTCCATCAATGCTTTTGAGGAACTTATGGGGATTTTTTTCAAGCATTACTCGATCTATATCGACATGGAATCTTCAGCGCTCGACCTATGGGCCTGCGTTCAAGGCGAAACGAAGCTACTTGGAGACTAC
The DNA here is from genome assembly GCA_911865555.2 of Thlaspi arvense. Taxonomy (NCBI): domain Eukaryota; kingdom Viridiplantae; phylum Streptophyta; class Magnoliopsida; order Brassicales; family Brassicaceae; genus Thlaspi; species Thlaspi arvense. Next base: position 23,231,902 of record OU466863.1, on the reverse strand, counting down.
ATTAATCGCTTCCGATCCATAGTTTCCCGATGCAGCCTGTCCGACGAGCTCTATGTCAATATCTTAATCAAGAATTTACAGGACGACCAATCGTGCTGTGAAAGACTGAAAACTGGAAAAACCAAAACCCTGGAGGACGCTTTACACAAAGCAACCGGTTACATAAGGCTCAAGGAAGACAAATCTGCCAAGGCAAAATTAGCCGACGATAAACCGACCTGAGACAAAAAAAACCTCGATCTTTGAAGTAGGACGGTTACCAAGAGACCCGACAACACTACGGAAAAGACGAAAACGTCAACACCATCGCTCGACAATCAAGTTGGAACACCTGGGATTGCATGAACGCCAAGGACCCTGAGAGCAAGAAACCATACTGCACTTACCATAAAGTGCACGACCATCATACAAATGCTTGTCGAACTCTCACAGCCCTCTTAAGGAAAAAATGAGAAGATGGCGCTGCAGCGTGCGAGAACCAAGGAACCATGAGGGACGATCTGACAACAATCATGATAGACGACCCGACAACAATCAAGACAGATGTCCCGATAATGACTACACACCTGCAAAGCGCGACGGGAAGGAGGTAAACCGAGATCGAGAAGATGATCAGACACCTCCGACCTCACTGCGACGACGGAACAATATGATTATGGGCAGACTCCTCTCTTGCCCTGATTCTATCAACTCTATCAAACGACATGAGCGGAAAGCCGCAAACCCACCGAAGGACGCTCTGCCGCTATTCTAAGACGACATCCTGATCACTTTCACCGAGAAGGATGAGCATGGAATAGATCGATCTCATAACGATCCCCTCTTCATCTTGCTTTGTATCGGCGAAGATGACGTCTCCAAGATCCTAATTGACACTGGAAGTTCTGTCGACCTAATTTTTAAAGCCACCCTACGAAAGGCGAATATCGCCGAATGAAAAATTAAAACTGCACCATCACCGCTCACAGATTTTGCTGGCGATTGTATCTCAACGATCGGCACCATTACACTGCCCGTTACGGTCTGCCAAAAGATAGTGATGGTCAAATTGGAGGTTATCAACCAACCTACAATCTATAACACCATGATCTTATCGACACGCCTTAGATAAATACGATGGAAGCTGTCCCATCATCTTATCACCAATGTATCAAAATGCCGATCAGATGTAGTATCTTCACCATCTGCGGTGATCATACAGTCTCTCGACATTGCTACATCGATAAACAATGCGCTCATAATGCCTCCACTTTTGTCATCAGCAATAGTCTTGATTTCAACAAACGATATGTTTGAGAAACCCATAAAGTGACCTTACCACACGTATTAACATGGACAACGACCACCCCGAAAGCTGCGTGGACATCGGCACTGTTCTGCAGAAAAACGCTCTCGAAACCATATAAGTAAGCACCTTTCAGAGCAAGAACCAAGGAGCTTCCGCAAGCACAGACAAACCGTCCTCACATGCTGTTGAGAAAACAAGGATGAAGCCCTGAAATCAGTGGAACCGAAACGATATACCAAGTATTTCGACGGAGGGAGACGAAAATTACGACCTGTTAGGGGGTGTATTGAAAACTAAAATTTTAGAGAATTTGAAAAGATTTGAGTTTTAGTGAAATTTTAGATGATATTATGTGGATTAGGAAAGCTGATATGATTTGATATTAAAATTATATGAAATCCCAACTAAAACAATGGGATTTGGGTTTCTATATTTTTAACTAACAAACTCCACCAAATCATTTAAAGTACTCTACTATTTTTTAAAATCCACTATTTAAATATTTCCAATAACAGTGGATTTGATTTAGTTATTATAAATTATTGATTGAATAACATAGATTTTTAAATGACTTTAGTTACTTTACATAAATTTCATGTTCAATAACATCAATTTTGGTAAGACCTTTAGAAATCATTAATTCAATAACAGAGATTTTTAAAACAACCACCAAATCTTCTGAAATTCTTAATCCAATACACCCCCTTATGTTCTTTCCACGGCCGAACGGGGCATGTTACCTTGACTTGTCAGTATCTTGAGAACTCTCTGCTCGACACGTAAAAGGGAGGAGGAATAGAGATCAATGAAACAATGACATGAGATCAATGAAACAATGACCAGAGACGAAACCCCTCGAGCATTGAACTCTTTGAGCCTCAAGCGATACTACACCTAGATCGGCATCTTCTGTAAAAATAAATTAAAAAAAGGAAGGGAATAATACCCATGAACTACGAAGCGGTTTGATTCCTCAAAAGGGTACATAGGCAGCCTATTTTCGGATGTTGCAACTTCTCCCCCTCCTTAATGCCGACCAGATTCGCACATCGAGTATTCACACTTTGAAATTAAGTGATACAAACAAATTTAAGCCGAGCCTCTCGCACGTTTGTATTCACACTTTCTTTAAAGCCAGGACCCCTTTTGGATTTCATAAATCATGCCAAACTATTAAGCCGACCTGATCGCACCTTGCATTCGACTTAGGAAAATTTCTAAGTATTGAATATAAGCCGATTAAACTCGAGTATTCTACATATACTTAGACATTAATCGCATAAACAAATAAAAGCCGATATCACATTGCAGTTTATGTTCAAACTTTGACAAACATCATTTCACTAAAAACACCAGAAACGCATCAAAAGTACACCCCCAGCTCGGGGAGATTCAAATTACATAAAACAAAAATAGATAGCAAAACATAAGGGAGATCTGCTTATAATCCAGTCAAACTTTGACCTTTTCGTCTTTTGCCTGCTGAATTTCTCCCTCTTCTAGGAGCTCTACATCTTGCTCCTTTGTCTGGCCGGCCTCTTAACCTTTTTCCTGGTCGGTCTCTTCGGCACACTTAGCCTTTTTCTCAGTTTCTTCTTGCCCCCGCGCGACCAGCCCAGGTGGCATAATCGCCAAATCATCGACGGATCGAGGAATGTCACTCGTAACCTCCAAGAAGGACTCTGGCGCAGGAATTTCTAGTTCGTCAGCCGAAAAGCTGACTTTTTTGAAGGCTTCTTGCTTGGCCTTGCATTCGACGATCTTTGCCGCGACATTATCATCAATCAAGGCCAGGAAGTCATAACCCTGTTTACGCATGATCACTAGAGCTCTGTGCGCACCAATACACTGGGCAAGAGTCGAGAGTATCTCTTTGGCGTCTTCTTTCGGAGCAAGAGACCTATTCACCTTCCCGACCAGCTCGGCATAGGATGCAATGTCCTTGCTACGAAGGAAGCTTGTTGGATCCGTGGGGTATCTCCCAGATGGTCCCTCAACCGGAGGATGTAGTCGAGACAAGCCATCGAGTCATTCACGATTGGTCCTGAGCCGCGATATTCGTAAGAAAACACGAACGGATGGAGATCACTTTCGATCGAGACCTCTTCGACCCTTGTGGTCTGCCCGACAACTCATCCGGCCACTGTTTGTTCATCGGAGCTTTCCGGCTCAACCCCATCCTCTCGAGGATCCTCCTCCGTTGGAATTGTCAAATCGTCTCCCTGCGGGACCTTGGAAGACTTTTTTGCCGCTTTCTTATTGGCCGCTCTCTTTGACCTCTTGTCGGCCTTTCTAGCCTCTCTATATTCCTGTTGGGTGCTCCCCGAGGCAATTTTTGAACTTTCCGGAGTTTTTTGGACCTCCGAGGAATTCACCTGATCCTGATCGGCCTGTTCCCGGACTTCAGGAGACACCAAAGCGGTCTCCAGGTCGGCCGATAGATCCTTAAAAGCGCGACACCGCATTTTCTTAGGTCAGCGTTGTCGACTTAATGCAGCTGCAAACGTCCATGACGAGAGCAAAACCCAACCAAACTTAAACAACCATATCGGCAAGTAAAACCAGACTAACCTCTTGTCCTCGCGATCTTCTCTTCTGTGATTTCTGGCCACGTGATTGCACTGATCTCTGCAAATCGATCGGAGATCTTGTAAATGTCGACCGGATTGTCTACGATGGTAAGATGCATGTTACCTGCAAGTTCAAAGGAAGGCCGATCAGAAGAATGAAATTATCTAATTAACTGTTAGATTTCAGGTCGGGTAAATCTCTATCCATGACCTCCACCCATTTTGTTCGAATCGGTATATCTTGATTTGCAATAGAGAATTCGTTGATCAAAATGAAAAAGTATTGACCCCACCAATGAGCTATCTTCGTTTTATCCCCTCGGTCACTATGTTGAACCTCTTCTTCATACTGGTATAGTATGAACCCTGATTGCTCAACTTCTTCTTTGTTTTCCTAGTGTTCGTCATTGCGTCAAAAGCAGCTCGGCTCAATGGGATGTCGTGCTTCATTGACATCACTAACATACTGACGATCAGCCGAATTGTAGCATGCAAAAACTGTGTGATCGGCATTCCTTTGTGATCGGCAAACTCCATTAGCACCCTTGGAAGAGGAAACCATGGATGAAAATCTCTAAAGAAGCACTCATCGACGCAAAATCACCCTTTTGGAGCATTTCACGGTCGACTCCGACGGACTGGGAACCATGAAGACTACCTCCGGGCCGATATCACACTCTTCTTTTAGAGAAACCAACAATTCCATATTGGACTTCGTCGGCATAATTCCCAGGATACTGTCACAGATCGGCTTAACTACCGGTTCTCCTTTCTTTCTTTTCACTTTCTTCATAAGTGGATTCATGTCAATAATGCCGAACTCGTTTATCTCATCTTCCAAGACGATCACATTCAGCTTATCTTAGATATCCATCTCATTCGATCCACCTCGCTCGTCAGATTCATCTCGTAGTTCGGGGATCTTAAAGGGTGCCCGAGAAGATTGATGTATGAGTTTACTCTAGTTCAATTCCCACATATACTAATAACATTGTAGTATGTGAGTCTCAATCCATAATGGGCAAAGTAAGACACTAAGAATACAATAGATCATTCAATTCAAGCCATTTCAAAGATAAGAGGTGATCAAACTAAAGCAAGTAACTAAACAAGACTGAACTATAGAGCAAATTCGAATTCTAACAATCAAATGACAGATGGGACTTGAGATAGGGTTATTGATCAAAGGAGATTCTCAGCTAGTGATGCTTACAAACCCACAACAAGCTATTCCTAGGCATATAATTAACAGCTATAACTAGCTCAATTCCTTGAGTACTAATCACTTTGCTAAGCAAAAATGCAAGACAATTTCCATTACCGAACAGATGATTAACAAGCATTAAGAGCAACTAATCCAATTCTATAATGCCAATCTACTCATTAGACAGCTAATTCCTTAGGCTAAGATAAGCAAATCTCTTACTTGATTCATTCAAACAATTTTATCAAACACTTATCATGCATAAGAAAACCCTAGGATCTAGATCAACTTAGCAAGGGCTAATCTAGCATTAAATCTTTCGATCTATATCCTATCTCAAACCCTAAGAAAAGTACTCACTAAAAATGGTTTAGCTATGAACCAAAGCAAAGGAAGATTGCTAATCATGAAAAGAGAGAAGATAAACAGAAACTTAGATTGCAAAAGGAAGATTCAAAGCAGAAATTTAAGATTACAAGGAAGAAAACTAGAGAGAAAACTATTGTCTAAAGGCTAAAAAGATAGATAGCAGATTGATCCCAACAATTGGGTCATAACATATTTATAGTGTTTCAGATAAATCATTAGTAAACCAGGAATAAACCAGAAATTACTTAATTCAGAGGGGGTGTATCAGGCTGCCATGTTGATACGCTGGTCGATACACATGTCATGTTAAGGTGTATCGGCTTGTCTCCCTGGTACACAGATTGATACAATCGCCCTTCTGTTAAGGCATACCGACTTGTCTCCCTGATACTCTGCTTGATACAATCGCCTTGAGTCAAGGCATACCGGCTTGTCTTCCTCGATACTATGCTCGGTACATGTCCTGTGGCTTGTGTAACGACCAGTATAGGCCGATATTCAGGCCGGTACACCCCTGGACTTGCATATTGGGCAGCTTGCTCGGTACACTCCTCGGTATGGCCCGTTGTCTCCGTAACGATTTCACGAAAAGCTCAATAAGTCTTCAACCATTCGAAAGCTAACTCACAGAGCTACAACTTTGATGAAGAGTGTTGAAGCTGAATCTGAGGGGAAGCCAATTATCCGAACTGATCTTCGTGGCATGCCCGATATGCAGCTCGGAATGGCTCATAACTTCCTGATTCTTCTTTGCTCTGCCTTGGCTTGACCCCTTGATCCTTCCAGAGGTTGTTATAGCCTCCAAACACCTTAAATGTACCTGCCAAATACTTTAAATGCACCAAACATGCTATGCAACTTCTAAACGTACTCTAGGTTCTAAATGGATGCAAATGGAACAAGAACAAGTAAAAATGCATAATTAGAGACTAAAACCTAATGCTAAAAGGAAGTTAAAATGGTATAAATATAGTGTATATCAAAGATGCTTGTCCACTACCCAGGACGGCTCTGATCTGGTCGGCATGGAAACGATCGGCTGCAGCCCTTTAATTCAACTCTCTGGCCCGTTTACGATAGGCCCGATCTAGGACAGAGAGCTCGCTCACATACGTAGATCAATCTGACGCTGATTGATTGATGACGGCCTCTTTTCCTTTAGATTGGCCTGTTGCAAGTCTATCGTCCCTAGACATCTCGAGAAACTCCTCTAAGGAGACGCCGATCTCATTGGCTTTCTCTTGGTCTGACCTATTCTTCTTTCAATCAGGTCGGCTCCAACTAATCTTCAATTTCTTGCTCATCTCTGATTAGTATGACGACGGCTTCAAAGCAGATCGGAGAAATCACGGCAGAGATCGAATGAAACACGGCGGAGGGGTGACTGGAAAATAAAAAATATTAGAACAATGAGAAGAGAGAAAGAGAGTAAACCTTTTAGCAAAATTTTACAAAAATGTAAAAGTGAAGGAATGGGTCGATCTCTCCCCTATTTATACAGAAACGAGAACGGTTTTCGAATGTCATCATGACTTCAGCGACTGTTTGTATTTCTTCTCAATTAATTTAATCGGCCTCTTCGCTTTCCTCTCCCACCGCTTGACACATGTCAAACCTAGGTCTGCATGCGCATATCTAGTCTACCAAAGGTGGGAAATGTTGGCGCCAAAACCGTGGGTCTGATTGACATTAAATTGCCGACCTGAGCCCCATGGTAACATCATCTTTCAAAGTCTTAAACTCAAGAAGTACCCGATCTCAATTCATGTTGAGCTATCTCCTTTAAATTTGCCAAACTCGATACACTTTCGCTTGCCGAACTGGGGGGCGGGGGCTTATTGTTAGAGATGGGATTTGTACCCTCTCTAAAAGCCCTACATCAATTGAGATAGGACAAATTCAAACCCAAAATAATATTTAGTTCGGCAAGATAAATGGAAATCTTCCGGTTGTCCGATCAAATTTCAGAAAAGATGGGAGTTCGGCTTTATCAAGAAGGAAGTTTTCCTATTTCGAACGGGAGAAGTTATCTCCAGAAGACCGACCTTGTCGGGTATAAATATAGAAGTCATCTAACTCTCAAATATTTAAAAAAAAATCATCTCTCGAGATTTAGGGCAAAATAGCAATCTTTTGTTCTTAGCTCTCGATTTTTTTCTCTTAAAAGTTTAGGTCGGCATTCTTATTCCGACGACCTAGAACCACCGTGTACCTTCTTGATGTAAGACTCGATGTAAGAGGCTTAAAAACACGGTTCAGAAGGTGAGTGATGGGAATAACACGCTGGATTTGTTGCTCTCTCGTGCTACTCATGGGATGGGAATGGAACGTGATAACAATCTTTTTGGTGCAGAGTGTATGCAATGATGTATCAAAGCTCAAATGCAACACTTAGTTGTAGTAAAGCATGCAAGCGAGTATCAATCCAATCCTAGAAGCTAGAAAGTGCAATGAGAATGCAAGGGCAGTGTAAAGCTAAGCAAATGATAATCGATTTTGTGAAAATCCTAAAACCTAGATGCAGCAGTAAAATGGAATGCAAAACTATTTTAAAAATACCAGAGATGATTAAACTACCACTAGGAACAAGCAGAATGATTAAAATGCAAGGCTATGAATTTATAAAAATCGACTAGTAGATCGACCACAGGATCGACCAATAAATCGAGCAGTTTGGGTCGATCTCGTCTAAAAGTGCAAGTGCGATGAAACTAATGACCAGGATGCGACGAGTATCAAGCGAATGATTAACAAAAATGTAAGAATGCTAAGAAAGAAGGGTCTAGGGGTGAGATTCACTTTGGGGTTTCAAAGGTCCAAGCTTGGTTTGAAAACTTTAGATCTACTCACTTTGTGAGATTCTCTAAGCCTTGAAAACAAAACAAGATCCATCCGTGGCTTGCGGTATGGATCACTCCTTCATCCTCTCCTCCAAACCCATGGCGTTTGGTGGAAAGAGAGATTGAAGGGCAATGAACTTAGACTTCAAAAACATGGCTTAACTAGTCCCCTAAACTACCATGGCGTTTGGGAAAGAGTAACTAGTCTCTAGGATGTGATTTTCAGAGATATCTGGATCCTGTCAAGATAAGAGACCTCTCTGATCACAAAGATCTTGGCGTGAGACTCTTTAAGCCTTAGGAACTCAACATCCTAGAAGAGAAAGCCTTTAAAAACAAGAAAACACCAAGCTTTGAAAACCTTTTCCACCCCTTAGGATCCTCTCAACCCCGAAACCCGATTAAACTACTCACTACACATTAAGTAAACCAAGCAAAGCATGAAAGATGAAACGATAAACATAAAAGACGATTACTTAAAGTTTAAACGATTCAAAAGATCCAAGTACCAAAGCTTCGAAATTTTTAACAATGGTGGAATCGCCTCTAAACCAGAGAGAAAGATGATAAAAAAGTAAAAACGAAAGCGTCTGTGAATATGTGATCGCCGCCTTCCCAAAGTAGGCCAAACAGCTCGATGGTCCCCCCCTCGCTAGCGGCCAAAATCGGTTGAAAGGACTGAGATCGACCTCGAAATCGAGCATGTTGCTCGATCACCTTCGGACATCGTGTCTTCAACTCGATCTGTGTCTCGATCTTCTTCGGTGGATCGAGTGTTGCATCCGATCTTGGTATCGATCTTTGGCGGATCGAGTGGTAGACTCGATCTGGCTCTCGCTCTGCATGGCGTCATTTACGTCCGTACCACTTGATCGATTGCTTCACTCTATCTCCGTCTCGATCAGATTCCTTGGATCGGAGGGACTACTCGATCTTCTGGTCGATCTCTTCTAGATCGACCGGCCGTGCTCGATCTGCTCCCCGATCTCTGGTCCTTAGCAAACATCCAATGTTCCCACAAATCTCTACACTAGCCTCAGCACGTCCACGAACCTCCACGACTCCAAAGTAGCCAGAAACAACCTGAATATGATGCAAAATGCAAGGAACATGCGTATGCTGGTGCAAGAATGCTCTAGGACCTAAAGTGATGTAATCTAGCCTAAAGTGTGATGTAAATGCATGAAAAGCTAACTTATATGTATGCAAAATACATGCAGTATGCAGCAATATCAACTCCCTCAAACTTACTTCTTGCTTGCCCTCAAGCAACAGAAAATAAGAAAAGAAGAGAGGTTTTAGAACAGACGGAGGTTGAAGCTTCTTGCAAAGGTGCCCTTCAAATTAATCAATCTCAATGTCTTAGTTACTAGTTCTAAAATGCAATGCGCACACTCATACTCCAAAAAACTTAGCCATACTCATCACACAAAGAAATTCAGATCATGACTCTCCTATTCCTAACAATAAAAAAACTCATCCTTTAACATTCATTAATAGCCGAACCATGAATCAAACTTATGCATTTTGAAGCAGAACACATTTGGCTAAGGGTGCAGGCTATGAGCATAGGATGATCTCATTTGAAAATGGTTTTTATTTTAAACAAGGGTTTTTCTCACAAATGGTAAGAACTTTATGCATAATGCTAAAGGTGAAGGCAATTGATGCATACATGATCAGATTCTCATCTACCCATGTAAACTAACAATGATCCTAAACCCCTCTCATTTATTTTCTTTTAAGCTCACTCACCACTTAGAATCTACCCTTTTTCTCAAAGCAAAAGCTTAGCAATCCCCAAAACAAAACAGAAAACATTTCAACTCATTTAGGTTAGTGAAAAGGTTTTGAAAACACTTAGCTCTTTATATTTTTCTTATTGATAGCTCTCTTGATTTATTTATTTTTTTTCTTTTTTTTTTTTATTTTTTTTTATTTTGGCACTTAGGCTCTTTTCTTTTTTTCTTTATTATTTTTATTTATTTTGAGAGAGCTATCTTCTGAAATTATTAGAGCATAAACAATTTTAAACACAAACCTTTTTCTTACTTCAAATACCAAACTCTTTTGAAATCGAAAGCATGAAAGCATGAAAGCAACCCCAATGATCCCCAAAACTTATCCTAAGCCTACATCTAGCTTCAAAATGTAAAGCTAGCAGTCATATGAGAACCTAATCATGTCGCTTAAACCTAACACTTTATGCTAAGTTCAAACCGGAAAAAGGCCTCACAATGATGTCACACAAGAAAGCTTGGCTTCAAAGAAAGGTAAGGGTCAAGGTGGGAGTTCTACTTAGGCTCACAAAGAGTGGTGAAAGGAAGAAGAGAGCCTAAATATTTTAAAATCCATGTGTTCATTTTCAAATGCATAAGGATGATAATTGAAATTTCAGATTAAGGTTTTCACTTATTATGACAAGTTTCAAATCATGAGAGTTCAATTCAAGTCACGAAAATCATAGCAAGTGATCCAAGCATGGTAAGAACTTACTTTCAAAGTATGAGCAAAGCATTAGAGAACTACTAACTAGGGCATTGAAACAATTCATGAGTTTAAAACACCTTTTTAAGAAAAACTTTAACCCCTTATGCAAATGTGAACAACCTAGATGCTTTAAAATTCTAGACTCAATCCTAAAATGCTTAACAAGATGAATGCAACTACATGAATTTTTGTGAAAATTTTTAAAAATTTTACCAATTTTTCATTCATGCAATGAAGACTCAAGCATGCTAAAAGGAAAATAAGATCAGAAAGCACAATTTAAACCACACACATACTCCCCCAAACTTGCTTGACACCGTCCCAGTGGCAAACAAATTCAAAGGAGCATCAAAACACAAAGCAAAAAGAAGCAAACATGAGCGGTATGTACAATGGAAGGTTGTTTGGTACCTCGGGTCTAGTCTCGGCTGGAACTTGAGGATGTTCCAGAGGAGCTAGATGCTACGGCTTTGCCTTTGGAGCCTGGCTCTTAAAGAGAGAGGCGCGCCGGTTGAATGTTGCTGCCTTGAGTCTCACGAATGACAACTCCACCGGTTGAAAGCCTCCTCTTCTCGGGCTTTGAATCCAGACATTGTCAAAGTTGATCTCATCATCAGCTGAAAGCTTGCCCTCCCCCTCTTGAATTACAACGTCCTCGTTGTTCTTGGGAGTAACCGTAGGTGCAAGCTCTTTTCCGCTTCTTAACGTGATGGCGTTGGCATATTCCTTGGGGTTCTGCTCACACTTGCCCGGTAGGCTATTCTGACCACTTGTACTCGCCTTTCCCTTCTCTAGCTGCTTGATCTTGTTATTTAAGTTTGTGATCTGAGTAGAGAAGTCAGTGAGAGACGAGTCTATACGAGTGTTCACCTCGGCAAACTTCTGGCTTGTAGAGGCTTGCCTTTGAATCAATTGTTGGAACATAGCTTGGACAGGATCAACTTGTTGTTGCACCGGTTGTTGCTGCTGAGGTACAAAGCCCGAAGGGTACATTGGTGTATAACCCTTGTTTTCTTGCTGTTGTCCTTGGAAGTTGTTCTGCCCTTGCCCTTGGAAGCGACCATTCGGCTGAAAACCTTTGTTGTAAGGTACGAAAGGCTTTGCTTGCTGAGCAGGGTACACTTGATCCTTAGGGTTTGCGACATTGGTGCTACGATATGAGAGATTGTAGTTCTGGTTGTAGCCTTGTGAATATCCTTGAGGTTTGTAGTTGTTTTGACCCGCCACCCAATTGGCTTCTTCCTGGCTCAACTCAAGCTCTTCTTGGCTCTCATCCGCTTCACCAACAAAGTGAACATGCTTCTGATTTGCCAAAACCAACTTGTCAATCTTCTCATGCCATGATTTCAACTCTTTCATGTGAGACTCTAGCTCAGAACCTCGCGGTGCATGGTCATAATCCTCAGCATAGTTGCCGTCACTTAGTGTTAAGTTCTCAATCAGCTCCATGCCTTCTTCTACCTCTTGACCAAGGAAATTTCCCTTACTAGTCGTGTCAAGCAACAAGCGAATCTTTGGTGAAGCTCCTCGGTAGATAGTGCTTAGAAGAGTCTCTTCGCTGAAGCCGTGATGAGGACATTGGATTGTGTAATCTTTAAAACGCTTCATGGCTTCATTGAACATCTCATTGTTCCTTTGTGTAAAGCCGCTGATCTCGCTTCTTAGCCTTGCCGTTCTGGTGCTAGAGAAGAATTTTGAGAGAAACGCCTTTTTACACTCGGCCCATGAGGTGATGGTGCCCTGAGGAAGTGTTTTCTCCCAATGTCTAGCCTTGTCTCCAAGAGAGAATTGAAAGAGACGCAGCTTGAAAGCATCTTCGGATATGCCGTTTATCTTGTCATCCCACATACTTGTTCGAAGTTATCAAGGTGTTCCAAGGGATCTTCCATTGTTAGCCCATGAAACTTATTGTTTTGCACCATTGAGATGAAACCCGGCTTAATCTCAAAGTTGTTGTTCTGTACAGGAGGAGGAGTGATCCCAAACCTATTGTGATGAGTATTGGGAGCATCTCCGGCTCCTATGATCCTTGGGGGTCTAGCCGCGTGTTGGGGGTTTCCATTGCCCCTTCCCACTGCCCCGTGAGCTGGAGGAGGTCCCTCTGGATGCTCGTGTTCAGCCATAGCTTCAAAGTCAACCAAACCGTGCTGAACAATCTCCTCAAAAGCTCTAGCTTGTTCTCGTACTCTTCTTTGCCATGAATGACCAAGTTGATGAATGTTGTCCAAGGGTTGAAGTAGATAGTTGTCTCCCCTTGAACGAAGATTCATGTACCTGAAAGACACACGTTTGAGAGTAGAGAAATTAGTAACTTAAACAAAGTAAAGGCTTAGTCTTTACTAAACCCCAAATCTCAATGCTTCTAAACACTCCTAGAACGGCAACGGCGCCATTTGATAACAATCTTCTTGGTGCAGAGCGTATGCAATGATGTATCAAAGATCAAATGCAACACTTAGTTGTAGTAAAACATGCAAGCGAGTATCAATCCAATCCTAGAAGCTAGAAAGTGCAATGAGAATGCAAAGGCAGTGTAAAGCTAAGCAAATGATAAGCGATTTTGTGAAAATCCTAAAAACTAGATGCAGCAGTAAAATGGAATGCAAAACTATTTTAAAAATACCAGAGATGATTAAACTGCCACTAGGAACAAGCACAATGATTTAAATGCAAGGCTATGAATTTATAAAAATCGACTAGTGGATCGACCACAGGATCGACCACTAGATTGAGCAGTTTGGGTCGATCTCGTCTAAAAGTGCAAGTGCGATGAAACTAATGACCAGGATGCGACGAGTATCAAGCGAATGATTAACAAAAATGTAAGAATGCTAAGAAAGAAGGTTCTAGGGTTGAGATTCATGTTTAGGGGGTTCAAAGGTCCAAGCTTGGTTTGAAAACTTTAGATTTACTCAATTTGTGAGATTCTCTAAGCCTTGAAAACAAAACAAGATCCATATGTGGCTTGCGGTATGGATCACTCCTTCATCCTCTCCTCCGAACCCATGGCGTTTGGTGGAAAGAGATATTGAAGGGCAATAAACTTAGACTTCAAAAACATGGCTTAACTAGTCCCCTAAACTACCATGGCGTTTGGGAAAGGGTAACTAGTCTCTAGGATGTGATTTTCAAAGATCTCTGGATCCTGTCAAGGTAAGAGACCTCTCTGATCATAAAGATCTTGGCGTGAGACTCTTTAAGCCTTAGGAACTCAACATCCTAGAAGAGAAAGCCTTTAAAAACAAGAAAACACCAAGCTTTGAAAACCTTTTCCACCCCTTAGGATCCTCTCAACCCCGAAACCCGATTAAACTACTCACTACACATTAAGTTAACCAAGCAAAGCATGAACAATGAAACGATAAACATAAAAGACGATTACTTAGAGTTTAAACGATTCAAAAGATCCAAGAACCAAAGCTTCAAAATTTTTAACAATGGCGGAATCGCCTCTAAACCAGAGAGAAAGATGATAAAAAGGTAAAAGCGAAAGCTTCTGTGAAAATGTAATCGCCGCCTTCCCAAAGCAGGCCAAACAGCTCGATGGTCCCCCCCCCCCCCCCTCGCTAGTGGCCAAAAACAGTTGAAAAGACTGAGATCGACCTCGAAATCGAGCATGCTGCTCGATCACCTTCGAACATCGTGTCTTCAACTCGATCTGTGTCTCGATCTTCTTTGGTGGATCGAGTGTTGCATCCGATCTTGGTATCGATCATCGGTGGATCGAGTGGTAGACTCGATCCGGCTCTCGCTCTGCATGGCGTCATTTACGTCTGTACCACTTGATCGATTGCTTCACTCGATCTCCGTCTCGATCAGATTCCTTGGATCGGAGGGACTACTCGATCTTCTGGTCGATCTCTTCTAGATCGACCGGCCGTGCTCGATCTGCTCCCCGATTTCTGGTCCTTAGCAAACATCCAATGTTCCCACGAATCTCCACACTAGCCTCAGCACGTCCACGAACCTCCACAACTCCAAAGTAGCCAGAAACAACCTGAATATGATGCAAAATGCAAGGAACATGCGTATGCTGGTGCAAGAATGCTCTAGGACCTAAAGTGATGCAATCTAGCCTAAAGTGTGATGTAAATGCATGAAAAGCTATCTTATATGTATGCAAAATACATGCAATATGCAGCAATATCAGTACGATAAGACTTGATCTCCAAAGCTTGAAGTTGAACGGGATCTATCAAGCTGGCTATGATGCTCTCTCTTGAGGGATCTGTTGATGGTTAAAGGAGTGGATCGCTGGCACCACAGAGATGATGAAAGGATCTCAGATACAACCAGAGACTCGTGCTTACTTGAATCACTCAAGCTAAGGCAAGACTAGGGTTCTTAACAAGCGGCAGCTTGAAGAAAATTTGGTTCTTTATTGATAATCAGGGTAATCAGAATACAATGCTGCAGGGGAGCTTTATAAACAGCTCGTTTGCTAGCCCTAGGGCTAAATAAAACTAAAGAAACAACAACACAAAGCAAAAGAAAAGCTACAAAATGCATGAGGCAAAAATATATGAAAATGGAAAGTTCACTTAACTAAAAGAAATTAAAACTAGGCCGACTCTCTTGATGCCTTTGGGGCTCGAACTTGGGGTGCCTTGCCTTGTTGTTGTGTTTAAGAAACACTGGGAGAAGCCATGTTACCTTCAAAGATTGTATAAATTAAAAATATCTGGTTTTGGCGCGCATTAAGCTTGTTTGGCAAGTTGGAGAATGCTTCTTGCCCCTTTTGTTTTCTAACGGCTACTTGGCTTGTATCCGCGGTATCTTGACATCCCGGTCCGGCAATGGTGAGATTCTTGGTGTTTTGAACTCCAGATCCTGTCAAGTGAAAGTGAATACCTTGGTTTGTACTTGGCTGGTCTCCTTTAAGGCTCAACTTAGCAAAATCCTCGGTTAGATCTATATTGGGTGCAATGGGGCTTCTTTGGAGGTTGAATGTTGCTCTGAGGTTCATGTTGATCAAAAGGGTTTGTACGGCTTTATTGAATCCTTCCCTTAGCCTTCTTGTCTTGGAACGTGTCATTGGTGAGTTATTGACTAGCGGTACGGTCTCCTGTCCCGGTTCCTCCTCATCCGGTACGAGCGACTGGTCGATGTCCTCATCATTCCCTCCACCTTCGAGAGGTCTTGTCCTCAAAACTGTGTCATCTGCATCATAAGGAGGTAAATCAGCAACATTGAAAGTATGTGATATGTTAAACTCACCTGGCAGCTCAAAACGGTAAGCATTGTCATTGATATTCTCTAGTATGTGAAACAGTCCATCTCCTCTTGGTGCAAGCTTCGAACTTTGTCTTTGTGGAAATCTCATGTGTGATATTTCTTGTATTTACACCATTTAGGCTTGCATTTAGTACATGTTTTGGTTCTCTTTTGCATGTTTTCCTTATCTTTTATCCCATTTTCTTCTCCTTTTAGACTTAGGTTGCATTTAGGATATAGTTTGCATTTTCTATGCATTATGGATGTTTTTAGGTACCTATGGAGCTATAAGGAGCATGGAGAAGCTTTGAGGATGATCCAGGAAGCTAGCTGGACCAAGAGGAGCAAAAAGGACCAAGGCAGACGATCTCTGCAGAGCCTATCGATCAAGGCACAAGACCTATCGGTCAAGGAGTGACCGATAGGATCCCTATTGACCAGGCCTATCGGTCAGTGAAGTGACCGATAGCAGTGCACCGGTTATATTTCGGTCACCCTATCGGTCATCTTCCAGACCGATAGGATCCCTATCGATCATTCCTATCGGTCACAACTGACCGATAGGAAGCCAGTCTGAACCTTGTTTTTATTACACTTTTGGCATTACTTTAGGGTTTCCTTCCCTTATGTATAAATACCCTTTTTCTGGGATTTTCGACAAATCATCATATAACACTGTTCGTGGGTTTATTTTCTGGGTTTTTAAGAAAAATTTCTTGATTTATTTAATATAAGTTTGTATTTACCATTAATCTTTCTCTAATCTCTCTTCTAATCATGATTAACATCTTTTCCTCTTGTGGTTTGGTGTTAAACATGAGTATTAATGAGTAGTTTGCTTAGGGTTCTTAGATGTGGTAGATTAAGGGGATTTAAGGTTTGTTTAGTATTTAATTTCATGGGTTCCTCTCTATTAATTTGTTTCTAAGCTAGATTTGTCTTGATCACACTTATCTAGAATTCAGGCTTTCTCCTATGCCCACCAAGTGTTTGATGAAATGCTGATCTTGTTTAATAGAGGATTTGCTCGCCTTGGCTCAAGAGATTGACTGTTTGAAGAGCATTTTGACATGAATAGAGTTGGTTGTTATTGCTTGTTAAATGTTTTAGCACTAATGAGAGTTAGATCTTGCTAAGGTGTTTAGCAAAGGGCTATTTTACAAGAGATTGGACTTAGCTTGCTTGTTTGTGAACTCTATGTCTAGGAACCATCATTGCTAGCTTGTTTGCTTAATCAATGCTGTTTGAAACAACCTTAGTTAGTCTCTAGATTCCCCAAAATCAATAACCACATCTAGGAACTTGCATTCTCTTTATTGAATTTCAAATTTGTTAAGTGCTCTGTTTATTTTGCTCTGTTTTACTTCTTGATCATTGCTAAACTGCCTTCTTTTGAGTTCTCTTTAGTGATTGATCATTCTAGATTGTTAGATAAGTTGCTTAGGCAACAAAAACTCTTCACTGCTTTTCTTGACTTAAGGATTCCTACTCACAACTCTTTTGCTTTCAACTAAACCTATTTGAATTAACATAAAACCCTTGCTATACTACAATTGATTTATATAGAGGGGTGATTGACTGAGACCTAAAAGCCTCTGTGTCAATTTGGCGCCTTTGCCATTTGGGTTTTCTGTTTGAAACATTAGAGTTTGTAGAATCTTTAAGATCAAGTTTTTACTTTTATTTGGTTACTAATCTCCCTTGACTCTCATTGCTGTCTTTCAGGTATATGAACTTGAGATCCAGAGGTTCAAACAATCTTGTAGACTTCATAGACAACATCAATCTGTTGGACAGAGGTCAGAGAGCAAGAAGACAGCAAGAAAGGCAGGAACACTTGCAGAGACTTGGGATGAACAATCAGGAACCTGTTATGGATGATATCAGATTTCAGGGTCCTCAAGGAGCTGTTGGCGCTCAGGGTATACAAGGACAGCAAGGTGTTCAGGGTTTACAAAGTGAACAAGGACCAAGAGGCGCTGCACAAGCTCCAAGAGCAGCTATACCCATTGGCGCTGGTGATGCACCAAATGCCTACAACAACAGAACTGGCATCATTCCACCAGCAGTGCAAAACAACAACTTTGAAATCAAGTCTCGATTGATTTCAATGGTTCAGAGCAGCAAGTTCCATGGGTTGCCACTTGAAGATCCTCTAGATCATCTGGATAATTTTGATAGACTATGCTCACTAACAAAGATCAATGGAGTGAGTGAAGATGGCTTCTAACTCAGGTTATTCTCTTTTTCGTTTGGAGACAAAGCACACCAATGGGAGAAGAACCTGCCCCAAGGAGGCATCACTAGTTGAGATGAGTGCAAGAGAGCCTTCTTAGCAAAGTTCTTCTCAACTTCAAGAACTGCAAGAATCAGAAATGAGATTTCAGGATTTGCACAGAGGAACAATGAAAGCTTTGGTGAAGCTTGGGAAAGATTCAAGGGCTACACATTACAATGCCCTCACCATGGCTTCTCACAGGCTTCTCTACTCTCTACTCTTTACAGAGGAGCTTTGCCAAAGATAAGAATGCTTCTGGACACTGCATCAAATGGGAACTTATTGTCAAAGGATGTAGATGAAGGATTGGAGCTTGTTGAGAATCTAGCTCAGTCTGATGGAAATTATAATGAAGAATATGACAGAGATCCAAGAAGTGCTAAAGATGAACTGGAGTCTAGCAGGAAAGAGATCAAGGCCTTACATGAGATGCTGGATATGCTGCTAAGGGAAAAGAAAGAGGTTCACTTTGTTGGTGATATGGTTCAGCTTGATGATCAAGAGACATGCCAAGTGGAAGAGATGAACTACTTGGGTAATCAAGGTGGATACAATGGATATGGGAACTACAGACCCAATCCCAACTTGTCATACAGAAGCAACAATGTTGCCAATCCACAAGACCAAGTGTACCACCCACAACAACAACAACAAGCTGCTCCAAGACCTTTTGTACCCTACAACAATCAAGGTTTTCAGCAGAGAAACAACAACTTCAAGCCAAGAGCGCCTTACAATCCTCCAGGATTCAGTGCACAAGCTCCAACTCAAGCTTCTTCCAGCTCTCAAGATACTGAGCTCAAGACAATGGTTCAGCAGCTACTTCACAATCAGACTACCAACAACTTGGAATTGAACAAGAGGTTTGCTGAGGTTCATAACAAAATAGAGTCAGTACATGTTGAACTAACCAACAAGTTTGATGGGTTGGCTGCAAGAGTAAAAATACTGGAGAACAACAAAGGTATTGCTGGTCCAAAATCTCAAGGACACTTTCCTGGAAAACCAGAGGCTAAACCAAAGGAGTTCTGCAATGCTATGGTCACTGAAGAGGTTAGCTTCTCAGCGGAAGAAGAAGCTATCATTGAAGAGTTTCTCTCTTTGTTCACTGAGGACACTGAAATTCAGAGTGGGGGGAAGAGTTTTTGGAAGTTGATGTTAACCATGGAGTTGCACGAGAAGAATCTCTGGAAGAAGAAGAGTGGTGAGCGCCACATGAGGTTGTTGATGCTACATGGAAATATTTGTTGAAGCCTCTGATGCCAAGAAGGTAACTCAAGCTGCTGTTCTCCTTATCCATCAGCCCACTGTCCCTTTTCCATGAAGATTCAAGGAGTAGCTAGTACATAAGTATGAGACTCTATATGCTTCTCAAATGGAAATGAGAGGTCTAAATGGTCAAGAGGAGCTTGAGAAACTAAGAGCAAAAGCTGGAGCATCTGAGGTTAAGAAGCTTAACATCAAGAAGCTTGGAGATCCAGGTTGTTTCACTCTACAATGTGAGCTTAAAGGGCAGACTTTCAAGAACTGTCTTTGTGATCTTGGAGCAAGTATCAACCTTCTCCCATTCTCCACTGCTAAGGCTCTTTTACACTCAACTTCTAGAGAGTAATGTGTCTCTCACCATAGCTGATGGGACAGTCAAGACACCACTAGGGATTCTCAAAGATGTGCCAATGATGATTGAAGGAGTCACCATCCATACTGAGGTTTTGGTGTTTGATGTGGAAGGACAGATAAAGAATGCTATCATTCTAGGGAGACCATTTCTAGCTTCAGCTGGCGCTGTATTTGATGCTAGGGAGTACACAACAGAGCTGAGGCTTTCAAAGAATAAGGTCTTGAAGTTTGACAGCAAGGGTAACAAGCTAGAGCAAGATCATGCTTTCTCTATGGACCTTAACAAGGTGAGAAGGATTGATAAGAACTGGCCAGAGTTTGAGGGCTACCAAGGAGAGAGTTTTGATGGTTGCTGCTTGACCAAATTGTTTGCTGAAACCACTGTAGAGGAGGACTTCAAAGTGGGTGTTTCTGATTGCATGAATTAAATACTGTTGGGTAACAAAGAAGATGGGTTTGTCTTGAAGCCCTTTGTGTCTAAGAATGGTGAAGTCCCCTACAAGATGAAAGGGAGGAACAAGCCAAAGCCCTTTGCTGTGTTGAAGATTGATGGAGTCACCAAGAAGATCAAAGTGGAAACTGCAACACCAAGGAGTTCCAAGACTCCTTCTCATCACCTCCACTAGTGAGGTAAGCAAAGTCAAGCCTAGTGACTTTAAACAAGCACATTTGGAAGGTAATCCCATGGTATCCTTTGTATATATTAAGCTTTCTAGTTTATTTTTATGCTTAGTTAATTTGTATAGAAGCAGGAGTTTGGTTTGGGGATTGAAAAAGTGTCTAAGGGACAAAGAATAGGTACATTTTGGCTACTATCAATCACAATATCGGTCAAGACAAGACCGATACAGACCCTATCGGTCATGCTATTGGTCATGATGCAATCGATAGTAGTAGAGCCAGGATGCTACCAGTTAAGCTATCGGTCACTTGTGATCGATAGGGAAAAGAGTCTGCTAAGTGAATCCCTATCGGTCTAAGCTATCGATCATAAACTGATCGATGGAAATGTATCGGTTGTTTTTCGGTCACTCTATCGGTCTAGAGAGTGACCGATACAAAACAATCAGATATATTTCGGTCAGTGTATCGATCAAGCTAAAGACCGATAGGATTCACATGAGGGTATCGATTAGTGCTATCGATCACTTGTGATCGATAGGCACCATATCGGCCATTCCTATCGGTCAACCATGACCGATAGCCCGCGAGGTAAGTGTTCAAAATTTTTAAAATTTTTTCCCTCCTTTGGCTTGGAGCCAAGGAGGTTTAAATTCAAATTTTGGCTCCTTCCTGACACTTTGCAGAGCTCCTGAGCACCTTTTATTCTTGTCCCCCACCCACTTTTGATTCCTTTGGTTCCCCACTCCCCTCTTTATAAACTAACAATCTCTTCTCTTCTCTTCACACTTCATTTTACTACTTCTCTCACCAAAATCCGAATTCTTTAGCTCTCTCTCTCTCTCTCTCTCTCTCTCTTTTGTTTATCTTTTCTAAGTTCTCAGAAGCTTCATTAAGGTTTGCTTTCTCAACTATTCATTTCTTGTTCTTACACTTTGCATGTGCTTAAAATTGTTAAGATTATGGTTTTAAGAGCAAGTTTTGTTTAGGTTAAGATGTTGTGCTTTGGTTTTGTATGGTGGATATGTTTAAATTGAGCAAGTTTACTGTTAAAGCTTTGTTTACTGTTCTTTAATCTCAGTTCTTGCTTGTTTGATATCCCTTTGCATAATCATCTTCTATTTTGCTTAGAGCCACCATGCTAGGTTCACTTGAATGAATGTCTTATCTTTATGAACTCTAGCATGTTTAAACTGTTAGCTTGTGAATTCTTCTTGCTTTTTGAGAGTTTAATCTTGTTTAGTGATTAGATAAACTTCTTTTAGCTTAGAGAAATTCATTTTAAGGCTTTCAGTTATTGGTTTCTCAAACCTTTGTTCTTGTACTTATAGTATCTTCAAGCTTTGTCTTTGTATGTACCATGGGTAAAACAAGAGCAACAGCTGCAAGCAAGGGAAAGGCACCACAGGAGGAAGCACTCACTTCTCCAAGAGCAAGAAGAGATGAGGGCAAGGGAGCAGCTGCTTAACATTCATCAAAGGCTGCTGGAAAGAGACCAGTTGGAGACAAGGGCGCCAAGCAGAAAGGAAAAGAAAAAAACAGTGGAGGAGGAAGTCCCACACCATGAGCAAAGTGCTAGGGAGCTCATGGAAGCTTTCAACCAATGCACCTTCAAGCCAACAAGTTACCCTTGTGATACTACAATGAAAGCACTTGGGATCTACATAGACTGCAAGTGCATCTTTGAGCACATGGGGCTTAGAGAATTGATGTCAAAGCCACTTCCCTCCTACCAGCACCTCACTTACAAATTACTCTCCACTCTCAAGGTGGTCAGTTAGGAAATGAGTGAGCTCCCCAACCATGATGGATGGATCTTCTTCAAACTTGGGAAGTAAAGGTTCACAACAACCTTCTTTGACCTCTCTCATGAGCTTGGGCTTATGTCTTATGCACAAAGAGGGAACAAGTTCTCAATCACTCAAAAGCAGCACACAAGGCTATAGAGAATGCCTGGAGCTGGGCAATTCATAGTTGGAACCACAAGGAACCAACATTTGAAGCATCCTGCAGTGAGATATGCTCACAAGGCGCTTGCAAACACATTCTTTGCAAGGAAGGAGACAACAAACCTCACTGGCAAAGAGAGAGACTTCATCTACACTGGAATGTTTGCACTTGTGGATACCAGCGACAATGGGACACCTATAGGCCCACCAAGCAGATTCACATGCTTTGTGAGATTGCTGATGGAGCAGCTGCTAACCGATCAGAGCTGGGTTTTAAACAATGGAAAAAGGGAGAAGAATCCACAGCTTTACATTGGAGGAATTGTGACTGCTGTTCTAATAGCCAGTGGTGTGGACTTTGAAGAACATGTTGATGATGCTCTGGGTCCTTTATGGATAGATATGGACTACCTTAGGAGAAGCCATTACATTGAGAAGAGTATTCAAGACAAGCATGTCTACAAATTCCTCAATGTACTCCAAGAGCCAGCAAGAGTCCTTCTCCCTAATCCAAGGCTTACCTCCTTCACCACAAGGAGCAACATCAGTTTCAATCCAAGTGAGGATGAGCTTTACCAAGGCGGCCCTGTCCCTGAAGAAAGAGAAGAAGCTAGTGAGGAAGAAGAACAAGAAGATGTTGAAGAAGAAGTAAGAGAAGAGAGAAGAGAAGAAGGTGAAGAAGAAGTCCAAGAAGCTGCTACTGCTGGCGCTGAAAGCCAAGGGGAAACATAAGAAGAAGAAGATGAGCTTGAAGAAGAAGAAGTGCTGAACTACAGCTCAAAGCAGTTCCACTTCAAACCTTATGGAGGCCCAAGCCAAGAGAGCTCTATGAAGTCTGCTCATGAACACATCAACACCCTTCAAAAATGGTGTAAGTGGCAAGACAAAGCCATTAAGAGGTTGGTGAAAATGGTTAAAGGAAATTTCAAGAAGAACAAAGCTACATCAGCAGGAGTTTCCCTTCAGAGCCACACTCATGAGCACACTTCTCATCAAGAAGAGTCTATGCCACAAGCTGACCCAACTGAAGAAGAGGAGGCTGTTTGGAACCCCCATGGAAGACATTCCTTTCATGCACAGCCAAGTGATCAATGGGGGACATGGGCACAACCTAGGGCTTCATCATATGAGCCAAGGTACCATATTCCATCAGCATGGGAAGCACCAACTCCCATCCCTTCTGAGGTTCAACAAACATGGCAATGGTTAAACGTTTTATCTGAGGAACTGGAACCATTGGGTTTGGTAGCTACAGATCAAGCTGACTTGTTAACAAGGATTCGTTTGGCTCAAGAGGAGGATGAGAATCTGAATTAGGTGTCTCTGAGTCACAAGACCGAGTGTCAAACTTCAAACAATGGGACGGTTGTTGTGAATGGCAGAGTGTGTGTTCCTACGTCAAATAGTTAAGGGAGAAAATTCTGAGGGAAACACATCAGTCAAGGTTTTCTGTGCATCCAGGAATGACAAGGATGTACCACGATCTGAAAAGGTACTATCATTGGGTCGGGATGAAGCGAGACATGGCTAAGTGGGTAGCTAGCTGTCCGATATGCCAGTTGGTTAGGGCAGAGAATCAGGTTCTGAGTCGTTTGTTGCAGACATTACCAATGCGAAGTGGTAATGGGATATGATCACAATAGATTTTATGTTGGGTTTACCGAAGTTTAGGAAGAAGCATGATGCGATTTCGGTCATTGTGGTTAGGCTGACCAAGTCTGCTCATTTCTTTCCTATGAGGAAAACAGATGGAGTGGCTAGACTTGTGGAGTTGTATGTCGATGAGATCGTCAAGCTTCATGACGTACTTGTGAGAATTGTGTCTGATCATGATCCGAACTTTACATCACGATTCTGGAAAGAGATTCAGAAGGAGTTTGGGATGAAGGTACACATGAGTACTTCATATCACCCACAAACGGATGGTCAGTCTGAGAGGACCATCAGGACGTTAGAGGACATCCTGAGAGCGTGTGTACTGGACAGGGGTGGTAACTGGGTAAGTTATCTACCGTTGGCTGAGTTCGTGTATAGCAACAGTTACAGTGGTAACCCAACCCGGTAAACCATACCGCGGTTGTGTCCCACTACATCATCTAAGTCCAATTCTATACTTAGCCATATTTTTGAACTTTTTCATTTATTTTTCTAAGTCTTTCTTATCAATACACAGCGGAAATATAAGCAATTCATTTCATTTATTAAACTTTTAAAAGCACTTAAACAAGATTCGGGGTTCCATATAAATCAAATCACAAGGTTCGCTAATGAATACAAACGATCATCTAGCAACCTAAAATAATCAAACACCAAAGCCATAAGACCCTAACACAAGTCTTAAATCATAAACACACAACCCCGATCCATCCATGTTCATCACTGCCGCCTGGTCTCGCCCCTTTACTGCTTAGCACCTGCACACTCAAAATGAGAGGCATAAGTATTTCATAAATACTTAGTGAGTACGGTCATCCCGTAACACCTGGTCAGTACCAAAACACGCAGCAATACTTTCGGATTCAACATTCACACAATCAATTCGCAATAAACACATCAATATCCAACGGCCATGATCATCTAGCCTAACCAACCAAGATCAATCCCTTTTTAAGACTCATATCTACTTCAGCGAGAATTCCACATCCCCTAAGCTAGTACATGATCCGGATTACCCTGAGGTTAGCTAAACATCATACATGCCTCGGTAAACACCCCAACATATCACAACAGTTAACCGTTCATCCACTTTAACCACACATAACATGAAAATCATCAATCAAGCATGTAAAACATTCAACCCTAGCAATCCTACGGTTCTAGACCTAACCACAGTCACGCACTCACCTTAGACAAGGCTGGAAACAGATTGGTCAGAAGAAATCCCATGAAAACCGCACCAAAACAAAGATATCCGATCTCCCTAAGAATATCTCGGCTCACGGTATGATCCGATCCTTATCCCCTCGGCTATCTCTTGATCCGTTCACCTTTCTTCGAGCCAAACTCTGTTTTCCCTCAGAAACCCCACAAAACAAGGCTATTAGCTCGAGGTTATCCGATGAAAACTCAGCACTTAGGGAAATATCTGATCGCTTACCAGTTTATCTCGGCGATGGTCGGATTTGCTCGGCGATAACCTGATCTCTCTCGGATGTCCTCGGGATAAACTGTTTTTCTTAGGGTTTTCTCTTGACTAAACTCTCTCTTTGCTTTATTTAGCTCAAATAAACGCAACACCCTCGAGTTAAGTCTCAAATTCCCTTATATACTCGCAAAACCCTAGGTAACCCGGACTTATCTGACGTTTTCCCGGTTCCAGTAAGTTTTATCCCGGTCCGATTTGATTCTCTCGGCTATTCCCTGTACCGGCTCGACCCATCCTTCGATAAACCCAAAAATAGCCGACCAAACACTTAGCCCACGGCCCAAATCCCTTCCCACTCGGATAAACCGCCCTTATCCGAGGTGTTTTCCATTTTTCATCTGGATATTCCTATTTCTCTCGGACAACTTGTCCCACCTCGGCTAATCCTCTATTTCTCTCGGAGGTTTCCTATTCCCCCTCGGAGACAGTCCACTGACACTCGGACTAACCTCCTAGACTCTCGGATATATCCCACTGCACTCGGATAAATCCCATTTCCCTCGGACTGGACCCCATTTCCCTCGGATATGGTCCATCTGGCTCGGCTATCCAGCCCACATCCGACTATTTCACCGGTCAACACCCGACCATAGTCCGAACCTCCATTTCCCAGACAATATCCGACCCTTGGCTCGGTTATTCCTCGGACAATGCCCTGTCCGGTACGATCATTCCACATTTTCTCGGATACGGATGCTACAACTCTCCCCTACCCGTTCTGGATTCGTCCTCGAATCCGACTCATCCGTTTGCAACTTGTCAAACCATTTGGGATACTCAGCTTTCATCCTAGCCTCATTCTCCCAAGTTACCTGTTCATGCCCGTCGCAGTCCCATACGACCTGAACCATTCTGACCAGCCTCCCACGCTTAGTCCTTTCTTTCCGTCCTATTACTCGAACCGGTCTAGCCACTACTGCAAGGTCCTCTTGCAAGTCTGCTGGCGGCTCCTCTATAACCGTTTCCCGTTCGGTAATGTGCTTTCTCAGCTGCGACACATGGAATACATTGTGGAACGCTCCCATTTCTGATGGCAAGTCCAACTTGTAAGCCACTGCGCCAACTCTTTCCAGTATCCGGTACGGCCCCATGTACCTCGGATTCAACTTGGCACTCTTAGCTGCCCTATCCGTTCCCTTATAAGTCAGTGCCTTAAGATAAACCATATCACCCACACTGAACTCCAAATCCCTGCGATGCTTGTCCGCATAACTTTTCTGCCTGTCCATAGCCTCTTTCAGCTTAACCTTTAACAATCTGATCTTTTCCGTAGTAGCCTCGACCACTGCTGGCCCCATTACACTACGCTCCCCCATTTGTGTCCAACACAATGGTGTCCTGCACGGCCTGCCATACAACGCCTCATACGGAGACATCTCTATGCTCCTTTGGTAACTATTGTTGTATGCAAATTCAGCCAATGGTAAGTAGTCTTCCCAACTACCACCCCAGTCCAGTACACACGCTCTCAACATATCCTCCAACGTCCTGATTGTCCGTTCTGATTGCCCATCAGTCTGAGGATGATATGCTGTACTCATATGCAACCGCGTCCCACACGCTTCCTGGAACTCTTTCCAGAACCTCGAAGTAAACATCGGATCACGATCTGAAATGATACTTACTGGCACTCCATGCAACTTCACGATCTGATCAATATATATGTCCACCAACTTTAGTACTCTATCAGTCTTTTTCATTGCTAAGAAGTGAGCAGACTTGGTCAAACAATCCACAATGACCCATATCCCGTCATGCAACTTCCTAGTCTTAGGTAACCCCAATACAAAGTCCATGGTGATCATGCCCATTTCCATTCTGGCATTGGCAACATTTGCAACAAACCACTTGGAAACTGATGCTCTGCCTTAACCAATTGGCACGTCTCACATCCGGCTACCCACTTAGCCACATCACGTTTCATCCCAACCCAATGATAGTACCGTTTCAAATCCTGATACATCTTGGTCATTCCTGGATGAACAGAAAACCTTGACTGATGTGCCTCCTTAAGGATCTCATCCCTTATCTCCTTCACATCTGGAACACAGACCCGTCCGTTCACAACAATAGTCCTATTGTTTGAAGTCTGATATTCCGTCTTATCATTCTGTGACACCTTTTTCAGATTCTCATCCTGCTCCTGAGCAATCCGAATTCTAGTCAACAAGTCAGATCTATTCGCAGCTTCCAAACCCAACGGTTCAACCCCATCTGTTATTGCATTCAACTGCAATGTCCTTAGCATGTTCGCAATGCTTCCAACATTCTGTTCAGATGATACGCTAGCCCTTCTCCTACTCAACGCATCTGCCACCAAGTTGGCCTTTCCTGGATGGTATGCTATTTCCAAATCATAGTCCGCTACCAACTCCATCCATCTACGCTGTCTCAAGTTTAAATCCAGTTGAGTAAAGATGTACTTTAAACTCTTATGGTCCGTGTATATCTGCACCTTCTCGCCATACAAGTAAGATCTCCATATCTTAAGTGCAAATACCACAACCGCCATCTCTAAATCATGCGTAGGGTAGTTTCCTTCATGCTTCCGTAGCTGCCGCGAAGCATAAGCTATCACCTTACCATTCTGCATCAGAACACAACCTAGTCCTTTCCTGGATGCATCCGTGTATACCACGTATGGCTCCCCCGGTTCTGGTAATGCCAATACTGGTGCACTAGTGAGTAACTCCTTTAACTTTGAGAAGCACTCTTCACACTCATCCGTCCAGATATACTCCACGTCTTTACCAGTCAGCTTTGTCATTAGCTGAGCCATGCTTGCAAAACCTTTGACAAACCGCCTGTAGTAACCAGCTAATCCGAGAAAACTCCTTATCTCTGTAGCATTCTCTGGTCTAGGCCAATCCGCAATAGCCTGAATCTTCTCTGGGTTCACAGACACTCTCTTATCCGAAACAATATGACCCAAGAACCCTATATGTCGTTGCCAAAAGCTACACTTACTGAGCTTGACATATAACTTCTGTTCCCTCAACTTCCCCAGAACAGTCCGCAAATGACTTTTATGTTCTTTCTCATCCTTAGAGTATACTAGAATATCATCTATGAAAATGATCACAAACTCATCTAGGTACTCTCTGAATACACCATTCATCAACTTCATGAATGCAGCTGGCGCATTCGTCAAACCAAATGGCATGACCACAAACTCGTAATGACCATACCTTGTCCTAAAGGCAGTCTTACGCACGTCTGTCTCCTCTATGGGTATTTGATGGTACCCTGATGCCAAATCGATCTTAGAGAACCAAGTAGCTCCCCTGAGTTGGTCCAACAACTCGTCTATCCTAGGAAGTGGATACTTGTTCTTCACGGTCACACGGTTCAATCCACGGTAATCAATGCAAAGCCTGAAGCTCTCATCCTTCTTCTTCACGAACAACACTGGTGCTCCCCACGGTGAACTACTAGGTCTAATGAAGCCTTTGTCCAACAACTCCGTTAACTGCTTCTTCAGTTCAGCCATCTCTGCTGGCGCCATCCAGTATGGTGCTTTGGACAATGGAGCTGTCCCCGGCTCAAGTTCAATCGTGAATGGATCTGAACGAGCTGGTGGCAGTCCTGCCAACGCCTGAAAAACATCCTCAAATTCCTGCACCACCGGTATACTGCCTAAGTCTACATCCGGTCCTCCTTCTGTAGTAGTGATCGTTGCTAGATACGCCTCACAACGTTTTCCTATCAGCCGTTCTGCCTGAATAGCTGAAACTACCAAACTTCCTGAGGTTGGTCTAACTCCCTGATAAACCAAGACCTCTCCGTCTCTCTCAAACCGCACCCTTCCACGGTGACAATCCAAGTGAGCTCTGTGCTTGCCTAACCAGTCCATTCCCAAAATGACATCGTAGGACTTAACTCTACAGATCACTAGATCCGCTGGCATGTTCACTTCGCCAAACATCACTGGAACATTCTTGACCGTTCCTAGTGAAAACATCACTTGGCCTCCAGCTGCCTGAACTAACCCAAAGTCCTCTCTGGGTTCCTTTCAGAACTGACCCTTTCCGATCATGTCCGGATTAACAAAACAATGACTCGCTCCCGAGTCAAACAGAACATGGGTTTCAACCTCACCCATTAGCAAGGTCCCTACACATTCATTCCTGTGAAGACTGTTATCGTGATGAACAAGCAACATTTGAATATGCCAACAAGGCTTACTCATGGTTCAAACTCTAGTCAAGTTAATCGGAGTAGAGTTAAAGAGCAGCTGTTTTTTGGACCACTTATTGTTACAGCCGAATACTACAAATCTGGAGTCTGCAACGGTCTGTTAATGACAGCAAATCGGTAGTATTGTCGGCTTGCACACGGTGGCCCTTTCTTTTTCTTTTGTTTGGTACAAAGAACAGCTGTGTATGAGTGTTTGGCATTAAGCGAGGAAGCCCTACGGAGAAGCCACTATAAAGAGGCGGTAACGGCGAAAGAGAGAGGTGTTGAAGCAAGTCATAAGATTGCTTGAGAGTAGAGAGAAAAGAGAAAGCTTTAAAGTATAAACTTCTATCGTTTTCTTCTTGTTACATAGGTGTTATGAAGTGTGCTCTAAGTGCTAGTGAAGGGCATTAGGGTGGATCGCTTGTAACTCCTACTGTTGTATTCTCTCTTATAAACTAGTGGATTCCGAGTCTAGGACTCGGCGAGACGTAGCTACCCGCAAGGGAGTGAACTCGTAAAATTCTCTGAGTGCCCCCCCTGTTTTTTTATTTCTCTCTCGATACCCTGTTTCTTCCGTCTTTGTCTCAAATACTCTGTTCCTCATCCTCTGTTTCTCAGAACAAGTCCAGGGAATACTCAGTCCATCTCACTCGAACTTGTGCTTGTTTTGTCGCCTCCTTGAAGAAAGTCGACGTCTTAAGGGTCCGCAGACTTAACAGCTTGGTATCAGAGCCAGGTTACGGCTTGTGGCTCGTAGCTTTCACAAACAAGAGCCATGACTACAACGAGGGTTGAAATGGATAAGTTTGATGGTCAGGGAGATTATACGATGTGGAAAGAGAAGCTGGAAGCTCAGCTGGATATTTTGGGTTTAAGTGTTGTTTTCAAGGAGCCAACTTTCGATAAGTCTAAAGCCAGCTCAGATCTTGAAAAGCTTGTGGTTGATGAACAGATTGAAGCATATAAAGAGAAGATGAAAAGAGCAAGGAGCACCATCGTTTTAAGTCTTACAGATAGGGTGTTGAGGAAAGTGAAAAAGGCGAAGACTGCAGTCGAAATGTTGAAAGCTCTAGATCAGCTTTACATGTCTAAGGCTCTCCCAAACTGGATCTATCTGAAGCAGAAGCTATACGGCTTCAAGATGTCTGAGAACATGTCTGTAGAAGGCAATATTGATGAGTTTCTATTGATTGTAGAAGATCTAGAAAACATGGAAGTTATTGTCTCAGATGAGGATCAAGCGATTCTCTTACTAATGTCTCTCCCCAAGCCATTCGATCAGCTTAAAGACACCTTAAGATATGGGTCAGGAAGAACGGTTCTGACGCTGGACGAGGTTGTTACTGCTATATACTCAAAGGAATTGGAACTTGGTTCAAGTAAGAAGAGTATTAAAGTGCAAGCAGAAGCTCTTTATGCAAAAGGAAAGAATGAAAGAGGAAGAAGCGAGCAACGTGAGAAGGGAAAGAAAGGTAACAAGTCACGTTCTAAGTCTAAGAACAAGAAGGGCTGTTGGACGTGTGGAGAAGAAGGCCACTTCAAGAATACCTGTCCCAACAAGAACAAAGCTCAGTATAAACCACGGGATGGTGGAAACAGTAGAGGGGAAACCTCAAATGGAAAAGGAAACTTAGCTGAAGCGGCTGGGTTATATGTTTCAGAGGCTCTGTCATCAACAGAGATTCATCTAGAAGATGAGTGGATCATGGATACTGGTTGCAGCTATCACATGACATACAAGAAAGAGTGGTTCGAGGACTTGGATGAGGATGCAGGAGGTTCTGTCAGAATGGGAAACAAGACAGTATCGAAGGTAAAAGGAGTGGGCAGCATCAGAATCAAGAATGAAGATGGCTTGACTGTATTGCTAACCAACGTGAGGTACATCCCTGAAATGGACAGAAATCTCTTATCTTTGGGAACTTTTGAGAAAGCGGGGTACAAATTTGAATCTGAAAATGGTACTCTAAGCATTAAAGCTGGGGACAGAGTTTTGCTCACTGGAAGAAGGTATGAGACACTTTACTTGCTTAAGTGGAGTGCTGCAATTGAGGAGTCACATGCTGTTATAGCAAGACAAGATGATACTGTTCTCTGGCATAGAAGACTATGTCACATGAGCCAGAAGAACATGAAGATACTGCTGCAGAAAGGTCTTTTGGACAAGAAGAAAGTCTCAACATTCGATCTATGTGAAGACTGTGTGTTTGGAAGAGCAAAGCGAGTCGGATTCACACTTGCTCAACACGATACAACACAGAAGCTAGAATATGTCCACTCAGACCTATGGGGAGCACCTTCAGTACCATTATCACTTGGGAGATGTCAGTACTTCATCTCCTTCATCGATGACTACACTCGCAAGGTATGGGTGTATTTTCTCAAAACCAAAGATGAAGCATTTGACAGATTCGTGGAATGGATAAGTCTGGTGGAGAATCTCAGTGAAAGTAAAGTCAAAACGTTGAGGACAGACAACGGTCTTGAGTTCTGCAATAGAAGTTTTGATGAGTTCTGCGGAGAAAGAGGGATTCAAAGACATCGGACATGTGCTTACACCCCACAGCAGAACGGTGTTGCTGAGAGGATGAACCGCACGATCATGGAAAAAGTCAGAAGTATGCTCAGCGATTCAGGATTTCCTAAGAAGTTCTGGGCAGAGGCAACGCATACAGCAGTGACATTGATCAACAAAACACCTTCAGCGGCTCTAAATTTTGAGATACCTGACAAGAAATGGTATGGTAAATCTCCAAATTACAGTTATTTAAGGAGATTTGGTTGTGTTGCCTTTATCCATACAGACGATGGCAAGCTGAATCCAAGAGCTAAGAAAGGGGTTCTGATTGGATATCCAAGTGGGGTAAAGGGGTACAAGATTTGGCTAACAGAAGAGAAGAGGTGTGTAGTGAGCAGGAATGTTATCTTTCAAGAAAATGCAGTTTACAAGGATCTACTGCAGAAAGGTAAAGATATCGTCACAGAAGAAGAGGACCATGTCGGGTCATATATGGAGCTTGACATTGAAGCAGATATGGATATCTCTTCGGGTGGAGATCAAGACGATGCACCCTCTACACCAATTCCTGCTAGTCAAAGCTCTTCTACACGCTTGGGAGAAGAAACTGAAAGTGATGCTGGAGTTGAAGTAATTCGATCACCAAGAAGCTATCACATTGGTAGAGACAGACCAAGAAGAATACACAAAGCTCCAAAACGTTTTGCTGATGAAGAATATTACGCAGAAGCTCTCTGTACAACAGAAGATGGAGATACTATCGAGCCTGCAGACTACAAAGAAGCAAGAATGGATTCAAACTGGGATAAGTGGAGTAGTGCTATGGACGAGGAGATAAGTTCTCAAATGAAGAATCACTCCTGGACTACAGTGACTAAACCAGAAAAGCAGAGAATCATTGGGAGCCGCTGGATATACAAGTATAAGCTGGGAATTCCAGGGGTGGAAGAACCAAGGTTCAAAGCTAGGCTTGTCGCCAAGGGTTATGCACAGAGAGAAGGGATAGATTATCATGAGATCTTTGCTCCAGTAGTAAAGCATGTTTCAATCCGGATTCTACTCACTATAGTTGCTCAAGAAGATCTAGAGTTGGAACAGTTAGATGTGAAAACGGCTTTCCTCCATGGAGAGTTAACAGAGAAGATCTACATGACACCACCTGAAGGGTATGAATCCATGTTTAAAGAGAATGAGGTATGTCTTCTCAACAAAGCTTTATATGGTCTTAAACAAGCTCCAAGACAGTGGAATGAAAAGTTTGACAACTATATGGCTGAGATCGATTTTGTAAGAAGCGATTATGACAGTTGTGCCTACACTAAGGTGTTGTCGAATGGCTCAATGATGTACTTACTTTTGTATGTGGATGATATGCTTGTTGCTGCTAATGATATGGAAGCAATCACGCAACTTAAGAAGGAGCTGAGTGTAAAGTTCGAGATGAAAGATCTCGGGGCTGCAAGGAAGATTTTAGGAATGGAAATCACGAGAGATAGAGCTGCAGGGTCTCTTTGGCTGTCTCAGGAAGGATATTTAGAGAAAGTTCTGGAGACCTACAACATGAGCGAAGCTAAACATACAGTGACACCACTTGGAGCTCACCTGAAGATGTGTGCAGCAACTGAAGAAAGTTTAGCGAGAGATGCTGATGTTATGAAAAGCATTCCATACTCAAATGCAGTCGGAAGCGTCATGTATGCAATGGTGGGAACTCGACCTGATCTAGCATATGCAGTGGGTATTATCAGCCGCTACATGAGCCAGCCGATCAGTGAACATTGGCTAGGAGTAAAATGGGTATTGAGATACATCAAAGGGTCTCTTAAAACAAGATTATGCTACAAGAAAAGCTCAGAGTTCAAGATCGTGGGATACTGTGATGCTGATTACGCTGCTGATCCAGATAAGAGAAGATCTATTACGGGGCTGGTGTTTACTCTAGGAGGCAACACCATAAGCTGGAAGTCAGGATTGCAGCGTGTTGTTGCTCTTTCAACCACCGAATCAGAGTACATGGCACTTACTGAAGCAGTCAAGGAAGCTGTTTGGTTGAAAGGTTTGTTGAAGGATTTTGGGTATGAACAAAGAAGTGTTGAAGTACACTGTGATTCACAGGGTGCTATTGCTCTCTCAAAGAACAATGTCCATCATGAGAGAACAAAGCACATTGATGTGAAGTATCACTACATTCGTGAGGTTATTGCGGATGGAAAGGTAGAGGTAGTGAAGATATCGACTGAAAAGAATCCTGCAGACATTTTCACTAAGGTTTTGGCAGTGAGCAAATTTCAAGCTGCATTGAAGCTGCTCCAAGTCACTTCTGAGTAATAAAACTCAGATAATCCGAGTCTGGAATCCTGTAACTAGTTTGCAAGGTATGTGATCTCTCTCTAAACTCGTGTGGGTATTGTTGTGGAATCTGTTCATCATGTTAACAGGTGGAGATTTGTGAAGACTGTTATCGTGATGAACAAGCAACATTTGAATATGCCAACAAGGCTTACTCATGGTTCAAACTCTAGTCAAGTTAATCGGAGTAGAGTTAAAGAGCAGCTGTTTTTTGGACCACTTATTGTTACAGCCGAATACTACAAATCTGGAGTCTGCAACAGTCTGTTAATGACAGTAAATCGGTAGTATTGTCGGCTTGCACACGGTGGCCCTTTCTTTTTCTTTTGTTTGGTACAAAGAACAGCTGTGTATGAGTGTTTGGCATTAAGCGAGGAAGCCCTACGGAGAAGCCACTATAAAGAGGCGGTAACGGCGAAAGAGAGAGGTGTTGAAGCAAGTCATAAGATTGCTTGAGAGTAGAGAGAAAAGAGAAAGCTTTAAAGTATAAACTTCTATCGTTTTCTTCTTGTTACATAGGTGTTACGAAGTGTGCTCTAAGTGCTAGTGAAGGGCATTAGGGTGGATCGCTTGTAACTCTTACTGTTGTATTCTCTCTTATAAACTAGTGGATTCCGAGTCTAGGACTCGGCGAGACGTAGCTACCCGCAAGGGAGTGAACTCGTAAAATTCTCTGAGTGCCCCCCCTGTTTTTTTATTTCTCTCTCGATACCCTGTTTCTTCCGTCTTTGTCTCAAATACTCTGTTCCTCATCCTCTGTTTCTCAGAACAAGTCCAGGGAATACTCAGTCCATCTCACTCGAACTTGTGCTTGTTTTGTCGCCTCCTTGAAGAAAGTCGACGTCTTAAGGGTCCGCAGACTTAACAATTCCCTAGAATGCTAAGACTCTATACTAACACACAACAACACACAAGGCAAGTTTAGAGAATACTAAGTACCACACTTACCAGTAATCGGATGAGAAGTGCTCGGTTCCTCGGCTGCTGCTGCACTCGTCGTGTACACCCTCGGCATAATGGCCTGTCTCTTGGCCTGTGATGCAAGCGCCTCCCCTGCTCTCTTCCCTTGAGCCACGGCCTGCTCCACCACTCCTGCCTTAGGACACTCACGCTTGAAATGCCCTGGTTCTCCACAACCGTAGCAAACCCGAACCGCACCATCACTGCCAGACACACGGACCACCCCTACCGGACAGTCTCGCACCTGATGCTCTAAACTCCCGCACCTGTGGCATCCCCTACCACCGCGCCTACACTCACCAACGTGAGCCTTGTCACACTTGCTGCACACGCTGCATCCCCCAGATCCTTTGTTCGGTACTCCTTTCCCAAACTTCCGGTTCTGTCCACTAGACTGACTCGTCTTAGTCACGGCTGTACTAGCCCCAGCTGACATCAAAGCAGCCTCTGCCTGTCCTGACTCCAACAATGCCGCCTTCTCAACAAGCTCAGCAACTGTCCTGAAGTCGCGAACCACACACCCATTCCTAAGCTCAACTCGCAGTCCACTCATAAACCTGCGAATCAGCTTCTCCTCCGTGTCAAACTCATGAGACACATACTTCCTCAGCTGATTAAACTGAGTCTCATACTGCCTCACTGTAAGCGTCCCCTGACTAAGGTACAGAAACGCCTTCTCTAACTCGTTGTAAGCTTCCTGTGGGAAGTACTTACTCCTGAACATCGCTGAGAATGTCTCATAAGGACAATTCGCATTCACCAGCGTTCCCACAATACCCTTCCACCACGTGTGTGCATCACCCTCCAAGTAGTGCACTGCTATGTCCCTCTTGTAACCCTCTAGACATCGGATAGACTCAAAATTCCGTTCCAGTCTCATCCTCCACTCATCTGCCTCAATCGGTGTAGAACCTCCAGCAAAGAACTTGGTTCCCAACCGCACCATGTGATCCAAAACCTTGAGGTAACTCAGAACCCTCTCCACTTGGTCCGCTTCCTCCTCAACCACATCCGCGTGAACCCCCACCGGTGGTACTACTTGTGGTGCTGCTGCAACCGCCGGAGCAGGAGCCACCGCAGGTAGCCTAGCTAGTACCTGTGCTAACATCCCAAGCACAGCCTCTAACCCCACTGGTGCCACATTCGCAGCAACCCCAGCTGCATTCTCAGCTATCCCAGCTGCACCTGCAGCATTCCTAGCCACGTTCTCAGCATCCGCAGCATTCCTTGCTGCTTCCACGGCTGCCACTCTAGCCGCCTCATTTGTAACCGCAGCTACCTGTCTCTCGGCTTCCCTAGCCCTCTCAGCAACATCACCGTTGATTGAGTTCACAGACCCCGCAGCCTGGTTGTCCCCATTGTTTCTCACTGTTCTTCTGGTATCAACCATCTGCAAGTACACAATGCCAGTTAGCCGAAGCTAACTCAAAACGTGTTTCACAACACCACACACAACTTACCGCGAGACCTTGGCAGTGAAGAATGGATCGGACCCCCTTAAACCCCAAACAATCAAACAAACAACAGCAGTCACCAATTTCAGTCCTAGAAGCGTTAAAACGCTCTGATACCAACTTGTGGTAACCCAACCCGGTAAACCATACGGCGGCTGTGTCCTACTACATCCTCTAAGTCCAATTCTATACTTAGCCATATTTTTGAACTTTTTCATTTATTTTTCTAAGTCTTTCTTATCAATACACAGCGGAAATATAAGCAATTCATTTCATTTATTCAACTTTCAAAAGTACTTAAACAAGATTCGGGGTTCCATATAAATCAAATCACAAGGTTCGCTAATGAATACAAACGATCATCTAGCAACCTAAAATAATCAAACACCAAAGCCATAAGACCCTAACACAAGTCTTAAATCATAAACACACAACCCCGATCCATCCATGTTCATCACTGCCGCCTGGTCTCGCCCCTTTACTACTTAGCACCTGCACACTCAAGATGAGAGGCATAAGTATTTCATAAATACTTAGTGAGTACGGTCATCCCGTAACACCTGGTCAGTACCAAAACACGCAGCAATACTTTCGATTCAACATTCACACAATCAATTCGCAATAAACACATCAATATCCAACGGCCATGATCATCTAGCCTAACCAACCAAGATCAATCCCTTTTTAAGACCCATGTCTACTTCAGCGAGAATCCCACATCCCCTAAGCTAGTACATGATCCGGATTACCCTGAGGTTAGCTAAACATCATACATGCCTCGGTAAACACCCTAACATATCACAACACTTAACCGTTCCTCCACTTTAACCACACATAACATGAAAATCATCAATCAAGCATGTAAAACATTCAACCCTAGCAATCCTACAGTTCTAGACCTAACCACACTCACGCACTCACCTTAGACAAGGCTGGAAACAGATTGGTCAGAAGAAATCCCGATGAAAACCGCACCAAAACAAAGATATCCGATCTCCCTAAGAATCTCTCGGCTCACGGTACGATCCGATCCTTATCCCCTCGGCTATCTCTTGATCCGTTCACCTTTCTTCGAGCCAAACTCTGTTTTCCCTCAGAAACCCCACAAAACAAGGCTATTAGCTCGAGGTTATCCGATGAAAACTCAGCACTTAGGGAAATATCCGATCGCTTACCAGTTTATCTCGGTGATTGTCGGATTTGCTCGGCGATAACCTGATCTCTCTCGGATGTCCTCGGGATAAACTGTTTTTCTTAGGGTTTTCTCTAGACTAAACTCTCTCTTTGCTTTATTTAGCTCAAATAAACGCAACACCCTCGAGTTAAGTCTCAAATTCCCTTATATACTCGCAAAACCTTAGGTAACCCGGACTTATCCGACGTTTTCCCGATTCCAGTAAGTTTTATCCCAGTCCGATTCGATTCTCTCGGCTATTCCCTGTACCGGCTCGACCCATCCTTCGATAAACCCAAAAATAGCCGACCAAACACTTGGCCCTCGGCCCAAATCCCTTCCCACTCGGATAAACCGTCCTTATCCGAGGTGTTTTCCATTTTTCATCCGGATATTCCTATTTCTCTCAGACAACTTGTCCCACCTCGGCTAATCCTCTATTTCTCTCGGAGGTTTCCTATTCCTCCTCGGAGACAGTCTACTGACACTCGGACTAACCTCCCAGACTCTCGGATATATCCCACTGCACTCGGATAAATCCCATTTCCCTCGGACTGGACCCCATTTCCCTCGGATATGGTCCATCCGGCTCGGCTATCCAGCCCACATCCAACTATTTCACCGGTCAACACCCGACCATAGTCCGAACCTCCATTTCCCAGCCAATATCCGACCCTTGGCTCGGTCATTCCTCAGACAATACCCTGTCCGGTACGATCATTCTACATTTTCTCGGATACGGATGCTACAGTTACCATAGGAGCATGAGATGTCTCCGTATGAAGCGTTGTACGGAAGGCCATGTAGAATACCGCTATGTTGAACCCAAGTGGGGGAGCGGAGTGAGTTAGGACCTGCTATGGTCAAAGAGACTACTGAAAAGATCAGGTTTCTGAAGGTTAAGCTGAAAGCGGCTCAAGACCGACAAAAGAGTTATGCTGATAAGCACGATAAGGACTTAGAGTTTAGTGTGTGTGATCTGGTTTATTTGAAGGCTATGACTTATAAAGGATAAAGTCGAGTAACGTTTGATGCTAAGTTGAGTCTGAGGTACATGGGACCGTACCAGATTCTGGAAAGGATTGGAGCAGTGGCGTATAAGTTAGACTTACCGCCAGAAATGAGTGCTTACCACAATGTGTTTCACGTATCACAGCTGAGAAAAACACATAACCAAATGTGAGACTGTTATATATGAACCACATCCGGATTTGCAAATGGATCTGACTGTGGAAGGTAGACCGATCCGAGTGGTAAACCGGAAAGAAAAGCTTAGGCGTGGTAAGATGGTTAAGATGATCCGAGTTGTCTGGGACTGTAATGATGATGAGCAAACTACTTGGGAAGTAGAGTATAAGATGAGTACAATGTTCCCGAAATGGCTTCAGAAACTTCAGGAAAAGTTACTGGATTCGAGGACGAATCCAAACCAAGTGGGACAGAGTTGTAGCATCCATATCCAAGAAATCTGAAATGACCGAGGCTGGACAGGATGTTGTCCGAGGGGTTACTGAGTTCACTCAAGTGAAAAATCCGTATGAATGGGAGGTTTAGACTATAGTCGAGTGATGACTGGGAAATAGTCGAGGGATGGATATGCTTGCCGAGCAGGGTGGACCATATCCGAGAGAAAAATGGTTTAGTCTGAGGTTTTGTGGAAATAGTCAAGACGGTTTGGTTTTATCCAAGGGAAAAGAAAATTAGCTGAGTAAAAATGGGCTGGGCTCGAGGGACTTGAGATTGGTCGGCTAAAAATTATCGCGTGGATGGTCGTGCCGATACGGGTTATAACCAAGAGAAATTTAAACTGGTATACCTTACTGGAACTGGGAGACGTCACGTATAACCGGGTCACGTAGGTTTTGTGAGTATAAACAGGTGTTTTTGAAACTTTTCTCGGGGAAGCCGTATTATTTGAAAGAAATAGAGTGTGAGAGCGACAATAATCGAGAGAAAATCATAAAGTTCTAAATATCCTGAGAGTTAGTTGAGAGAGATCAAGCCATAGCCGTACGGATCCGACTATCATCAAAAGATCAAGTGTTCTGTCCGAGTTTTCGTCGATCCCTTTCGACCATTCGTTCTGTATTGGTGGTTTTCCAAGGGAATAACCGAGTTTATCTGAGGAGTTCTGAGCGGATCGAAAGTCATCCGAGAGCACTTCAAATCGTCCGAGAGAATCTGAGTCTTACCTGAGAAAAAGTGAACGGGTTAAGAGATAGCCGAGAGGAGTTAGGATTTCGCGGGACCAGTCGGAGCGATAGCCGAGAAATCGTAAGTGTGTCCAACTATCTTTGTTTCTGATCAAGTAATGACCAAATTTCATCTGACTGAAACATTTGTCTGTGTGTCTAAGGTGAGTGCGTGACTGTGGAATGTATCTAGGGTCGATGATTGCTACATTATGATGTTTTATTAATCTTTGTGTAAGTTAGTTGTTTCTGCTTAGCAAGGTCAATGTTTTGTGATTGTGAATGGTAACTGTGAACCATGATGAACTTATGATGTCTGACTAGCTCGTGTGATAGCTGGGTCGTTTTTCTTGCCTGGGGGATGTGTGATTCTCGCCAGAGCATAACCGATGCCATAAGTCATGGTCTGCAAGTTAGGGTAGATGATCATACTGTTTTATGTGCTTGCTTACTATGCGTTTTAATAAACTGTAGGAATTGATAGTATGATAGCGTTTCTAGCACTGGCTAAGGTGTTACGGGATGACCGTATTCACTAAGTATTTATCAAATACTTATGCCTCTCTGTTTGAGTGTGCATGTAAAGATAAAGTCCATGGTGAGTAGTTCTAAAGGCGGACGTGAAGGCAGTGAAGATAAGGGGTAGATTAGGACCGGGTTTTGGAGTTTTATGTTCTGAGTTTTCTGTTTAAGTGCTTTGGTGTTAGTGCTTTCTGAATTAATTTGAATCTGATAAGTTTAGTTTCTGTTGTTGAATCTGAATTTTGTTAAGTATTTCTAGAATAATTATGCAATGAGAATGAATGTCTTTTATGATTCGAACCTGTTAAATTTAATTTTTTTTAAAAAAAAATATGTATATTTTATATTCTGACCAAAAGAAGACTCAGTAAAGTTTAGACCGATCTAGTGATAGACGGTCGGATCCTCACAAAGATGCTCTTAGAAATCCAACGATGATAATTTAACAAAATTCCGCCAATAATCTTAACAGACAAAGAAAGTTTTCCATTGACAAAATAGATGAGAGAGACTTTCAAGTTAGTAATTCGGTCGGTCGGTGGTAAGAATTCTTCTCCAATTCTGATGGTGATTTCACAACTTCACAAATCTGGAAAACAATAAATTTCACTACGTAGTTTTTATGAATATTTTTGTCAATAGATTTAATGAGAATTGTTAAAATTGGATTTTTCTTAAATGTATGTGATAATTTTGGGCCAAAAACTTGATTTCACGATAACTAAGAGAATTATCATATATTTTTTTGGTTGTTATTTTACATTCTGTACACAGCAATATTTGAGTCTACAGCTCAAATCTATGTTAATCATATTTTATAAATTTTATTTTTTTATTTATTTATTCATAGCTAAAATATATATTTTTAAAAAACTTTTGGCTGTACAAAACATTTTTTTTTCTAAAGCACATAATTTTATGTATCAAATTTTACAATACTACAACCAAAGTTTTAAAGAAATAAAATCTACAGTTACAACAAAAAAAAAATATATAGTTATCTTTCTACAGCAAAAACATAAATCTATAACTATTACCCGTAAGCCTTACAATTGCACTATCTTTATATAAAAATGATTTGTTTCCTTAAATAGTTACTTTCTCATCGTATACTCTCATAACGGCCGTGTATATAGTAATTTCTATAAATAAGCATAGTACCCTATATTTTATTTCTATAAATGCATACTACCCTATATTTTATTTAAATAGACGTCAATTACACATAACATAATATCACCACAAACACAAAGCAAAGAAGCAACAGAAAATGTCTAAGCACATTGCCTTTATTCTTCTGAGTTTCTTATTCGTCTCTCAATTTTCAAAAGTAAAGCTCAATTTATCATCTTATTTAAAATATAATTAAGTTTGAATTTGGGTTGCCGCGGTCTTCGAAAACTTTTAGTTACCGATATATAGAAGTCATTGCTAATCTGTTATATATAATATTTTTATTTAAAGCTTTCATACTTATACCTTTTATATTATTGCAGGCAGTGGAATCAACGACATCTAATACGGACATTGGCTATATTATAAGAATAATAGCTTAAATTTATAATTTTAAGTTTGGCTAAACCTATTGAAATTAGCCCTTAGAAGTTTTTTTAGAATTTGTTTTTGTTATCAGAAGCTCTCTTACTCATAGAACTACCCTCTAAATTTTAGTTTTCCAACATTTGTTATTATTTTATAAATATAAAAATATGTGTTATCGAAAGTTCCAAAAATAAGGGGTTTTGCCAGATCCCACCAAAAAGAAAAAAATTGCCATTGCATAACTAGTTTTGGATCTTTAATAATAACTATTATAAATTCATGTAGAAATACGGTGAAGGATCTCTTCGTCTACAAGGTACATTTGCATGTGTATACATTATTTTATAGATTTATTACTTTAATATATCGACCTACGTATCAAAATATAATCTCTAATTTATTTTTCTTTTTTGAAACAAATTCGCCAAATGTAATGAAGACTGTGCACCAGCTTGTAATTTTCGATGCTCGGAGACGTCACACAAGAAACTATGTCTGTTCTTTTGCAACTACTGTTGTAAGAAATGTTTATGTGTACCTTCTAAAACGTACGGACACAAAGAAGAATGCTTTTGTTACAATAATATGAAGACTAAAAATGGTAAACCTAGGTGCCCTTGATTCAGCAGAAAATGAAAAGAAAGAGAGCAAGAGTCCATATCCTTTTTTAAAAAAAAAAATTGAAAAGCAATATTGATCTATTAACACCTTTCTTATGTTCTAATTATATTCAATATTTTCAGTTTAGTGTTAACTTGGCTAATAACCATGGCCGGCCCATGGGGCAAGCAGGAGAAACCAATGATTAGGGCATCAAAAAATTTAGGAGCATCATTTTTAAAAATATTTAATATTAGAATTATTTATTATGCCGTTTCAAAATAAGTGTTATTTTGACATTTTTCACACAAATTAAGAAAAGTATTAAAAATTCTATTTTACCTTTTGTTCACACACAAAATAACATTCTCTTTCTAATTAATACATTAATATAACAAGGTTAAAACAGAATTTTTTAAAAAAAAATTGCATTAGAAATAGAAAATGACACTTTTTGTGAAACAAAAATAAAACTCTAAAACGATACTAATTTTGAAACAGATGGAGTAATATTTATATATATATATAATTTTAAGTTAAAGTTTATTATGAATTATTGTAATCTATAATGTCAAAAAAAGATTGAATGAACTGACTTTATTATCGACTTAAACAGTTTTGGTTGGAAAACTAATTATGTGCATTTAATAAATAATTTTGCAAGAAAAAATGTAAAGAAGACTATTTTTCAATGATATATATATATATATATTATAAACTATTTATAAATTTATTATGCTTGTTTGAAATTGGATTTTTTTTTAATAATTTTTTTAAGTATAGTTTTTTTATGTTAAATATAATATAGAAAAAAATATTTTAAATTTGAATAGGGCATCAAAAATCGTCGGACCGGCACTGCTAATAACTGAGCATATACACACTGATTATGTTTCTCCTAAATCTTTTAAATACCAATGTTGAATACTTATTTCTTAATACACACTGAAGTTTTTGTAGTGCCACGTATGTTAGTTCTAACTGCATCATCAACATCACATACACAGAATCAACACATGAGAAAATCGATATACTTATCTCATCATAAAAAATGACGTTAGTTATTTCCTCTTCTTCCTTATACTCTTCCAGGTCCATACTCGTTTTCTATGTCTCTCTCTTGGTCTTATTTCTAATCGTTGCACCATACTTCAAGTCTGAAGTCACTTTGGGCTGTTAGCCTGTTATAGGTACTTATGGCCTCAGCTTCATACAACGGTAGTACATTCGCGCACGTCTTTCACTAAGACATATTCTTAGTATCCTTTAACCTCTCTTTCTCGTGGTTTAGTTATAGATTTTTTTAATAAGAGAAGTAATTCAGAATTAGCCGGATACATGGTTTAGTTATACATGCCTTATTATGTTTTTTTAGGGTTCATGGTGTGGGATATCAGAAT
This sequence comes from Thlaspi arvense, assembly GCA_911865555.2. Lineage (NCBI taxonomy): Eukaryota > Viridiplantae > Streptophyta > Magnoliopsida > Brassicales > Brassicaceae > Thlaspi > Thlaspi arvense. Next base: position 23,187,424 of record OU466863.1, on the reverse strand, counting down.
CAAACAAGTAAAAATTTAGAAATTCTAAGATATTTACAAAAAAAATGATTTTATTAGACATGCTTATTATTTTTGTGGTGCTTATTTCTAATCTGATAATTATACAGTGGTTACTATTTTTCTCTTTCTGTATTAATTTGACTGATATGATAAACTTAATTATTTGGTTGTTACTGCGAGAAGGATACCTTCTTTACATAAAACAAAAAACGATCAGCACCAGTAAAGATATCAATAAAGAAGAAGGGATGGAGCACACTGAATTTCTCCGCCATGTGTTTAAATGAGGTTCCACATAGTTTCTATATAGGCTCAGAGGCCAAAGAAGCAAAGCGTGTGATGCAATTAACAAACAAAGATGATTTGGTATAAACTCTGCGCGGGTTTTGTAAGTGTTGCATACATGCTACATGTGAGTGAAAGACTCTTCCATCTTTTTTTATAGATTCTATTCTCGAATCTTGATTCGAAGATGCTTATGATTTTCGTAATTGGTTTCAAATTTCTGCACAAAGCCAGCAGAAGTACAATCCAAGCCGGAGATGTTCAAGTGGAAAAAAAAAACATACAAACAAATTCTACCCGGACACGGCCTATTTGAATAAGTTTAAATGGATTCATTTGGCTATCTATGTCAAAAAGTGCACTTATCTTTTTAGTTAGTAGGCCTGAGAGAACTCCAGAGTTAGGTGTTCTTGAGCTGGAGCAGGACTAGGATGTGTGATCTTTCAGAAAGTGATTCTCGAAACCGTGTGAGTGAGACGAAAACACGGGTAAAGATCATGTGGTGATTGCAGGGTCAGTAAGTAAGTCAGTCGAGCCCTCGAGAAAAATAACGCACCAACCGCCAGACAAGAGCGGAGCCCACAAACCCGACAGAGAGATGGGACATGGGTGTACTCACCGGTAGGGGCTGTCTGGGGCGTTACAAATCCTCTCAGAGTTTCCTGGATTCTATTGGTGTGAATCTACTCAAGGCCTCATTAGGAATGCTAGATCCTCAATTACTCTCATATATAGTTGTACATATCTCTGATTGGTATCTTCTGCAATTAAGCATTTAAGAGCATAGCTTTCTCTTTATGTTTGTATCTGTATATATCTTTGCCTCTAAGGCTTGTTAATACACAGAAAATATTCAGTTTCCTTTTGCTCATGGTATCAGATCTTCACGGGAAAATCAAACATAATGAGTGAAAATGGTTACAGCGGTGAAACTTTGAGGAATGAAGCAGTCGCTGATGTCGTGAAAACCAACTCGGCATATCAGCTCTCTACAACAGAAAATCCCGGTGCAATCACTATGCAGATGCAATTCACTAGTGATAACTTTGACGAAAGGGCGCAAACAATCAGATATGCTCTGCTAGTGAAGTTTGGTTATGTTGATGGGACAGTGGCAAAGCCAAAGAAAGACGCATTGGAGTATGAGATTGGATGTCTGTCAACTCCATGTTGGCATTGTGGATCTGTAACACCATTAAACCAAATGTTCAGAGGACTCTTGGTAACAAAAACGATCCAAAATATTTGTGGCAAGATATCAAAAATTATTTTTCTGAAAGAAATAAGCCTAGAACTCAAGAAATCAAGACTGAATTGGCAAATTGTTGTCAACATGGCATGCACCTTCTTGACTACTTTGGGAAACTACGGATTCTATGGGAAGATCTGTTAAACTATGACGAATCACCTACATGTCATTGCAGTGGGTGTACATGTGATATACGTGGTCAATGGAGAAGAAACGAGATGATAAGGTGCACCTGTTTCTCCTTGGTCTCGATGATGCGGTATTTGGTGGTCTTCGCACAATCATCAACACTGAGGTGTTTCCGAACTTGAATCAAGTCTACTCCAATGTGAAATTAGGGGATAATGTTCGTACAGTGATACACAATCGAGAGGAACAAGGCACGCAAGTTGCAGCACTTGCAGTACAAACGTTTCGACCCATTGAAGCAATGGAAGACAAAAGTAAGTTTATCTACTCTCATTGTAAACGACGTGGTCATACCAAAGAGGCGTATTTTCAAATAGTTGGCTATCCTCAATGGTGCGGAGAAAGAGGAGGGAAATATGTGCGAGTGCACAGATAAGGTGGAGTGGCACAAGCCAATGCAGCCTATGTTGTTGGATCTGAAGGACAAAGCAGTGAAGCTGCAAGGAATGGTTTCACTGGTTTGAACAATGATCAGTGGAAAACATTGATCCCACTTCTCAAAAATCAAAACAAAGGACCATCAAATCGCCTAAATGGTATGCTTGATTCTCTTAACTGGGTTCTTGATACTGGAGCCTCTAATCATATGACACGTAGCTCCAACTGTCTAAGTGACATGACATCAATTTTGTCAGGTAAAATTAGTCTCCCTGATAGACATGAGACTAAAGAGAATAAGAAAGGGACAATTTGCTTTGATGACAGTTTTTTTATTGAAGAATGTGTTGTTAGTTTCTCAGTTGCGGTGTAAACTGCTATCAGTCTCACAACTCGTAAATGACTGCGATTGTGTGATGCAAGTTGCTAACATCGGTGTGTCTTACAGGACCGTACAACAAGGATGTTGATTAGAGCAGTTGAACTGCGAAAAGGTCTTTATTTCTTCTTATATATGCGTAGGAGTCTAAACTGCATTTTGTAGAAATAAAGACAAAGCCGAAGATACTTGGCATCAGTGCCTAGGACACCCGCCGAATGGAGTTTTAAATTTGCTTCCAGTTATTAGTAAAAGAGTCTCAGATTTTTTCATTTTGCGATGTATGCTTGCGGGCTAAACAAACCCGCGATATGTTTCACTCCAGTAATTATAAAGCATCAAGGATTTTCGAATTGGCACAATTGGATGTATGGGGACCATATCGCACCGCAAGTAACTGTGATTCTCATTACTTTATGACCATAATGGATCATAATGGATGACTCCTCCCGTGGAACCTGATTATACATGATGCACGACAAAGTGAAAGCGAAATTTTTTTTCCGCGAGGTAAGAAAGCTCTTGGCTCTAAATGTGTATTCAGAATTAGTATCTTTCAGATGGAAGAATTGAACGTTATAATGTGCCACTAGTGGTTCAGGAAAATAATCAAAAAGAAGGGGAAGATTACTCTGAGACATTTGTGCCAGTCATCAAGATGACAACAGTTCGGGCAACACTAAAAGTTGCAGCGGCTCGAAACTGGTCCTTGCACCAAATGGATGTGCATAACGCTTTCTTACAAGAAATTTAATTGAAGAAATTTACAAGAAATTGCCTCCTGGGTTCTGACCAGAGAAAGTCTCCATACGGGCTGCATCAAGTACTGCGATGCTGGTTTTAAAACCTACAATCTGCTCTAATCAGATATAGTTTCACTCAATCATATCAAGATTACTCATTATATACATTGCATAAGGGCAATGTTCGGAAATATATTCTGGTTTATGTGGATAGCTTGGTCATCACATGAAATTGTTTGGAAGCAATAGCACAGTTTAAAAACTACTCGAGTTTAAAGGATCTTGGTGCACTAAAATACTTTTTAGGCATTGAAGTCGCAAGAAGACATGATGATATATGCTCAGAAACAAGACTTCTGGGTAGTAAGCCAGCAGCGTTCCCTATGGAACAACAACATGGACTCGCACTAACAGACAATCCGCTTCTCTCTGAGCAAGAACGGTATCGTCGCTTGGTGGGCAGACTAATATATCTTCTTGCTACAGGATCTGATCTGACTTATTCAGTTCATATTCTGTCCCAGTTTTTGCAGAAACTAACAAAAGCACATTGGGAAGCAACATTACATGTTGTCTGATACCTAAAGGGCTCTCCAATGAAAGGCATCCTCTTGTCTTATGATGATGATCTAAAGCTTATTGATTGGTGTGAATCAGATTGAGTAGGATGCCCCTAACTCGCCGATCATTGACAGAGTGGTTTGTTCCTCTTGGCAAATCACCATTGTCATGGAAATTAAAGAAACAAGACGTTGTCTCTATGTCCTCGCTGGAAGCAGAGTATAGAAGCATGTCGATGACATTACGAGAGCCTAAATGGTTAAAAGGCTTGTTGGAAGATTTTAGGGTCAAGCATGATGGTTTTATTGATTTATATTGCGACAGTTAAGCTGCCATACACATTGCTGCAAACTCGGTATTCCATGAACGCACAAAACAGGTGGAACTGGATTGCCATCAAGTTCGCAACGCATCTAAATCAAGCATCATCTGACCCTGTTTTGTTCGTTTAACATCACAATTGGCTGTTGTATTCACAAAGGCATTGGGACGCAGAGAATTTGAAGGACTTATTGGCAAGTTGGCATTCCCAGTCCTCATGCTCAAACTTGAGGGAGTGTATTGGTGTGAATCCACTCAAGGCTACATTAGGGATGCTAGATCCTCAATTACTCTCATCTATAGTTGTACATATCCCTGATTGGTATCTTCTGCAATTAAACATTTAAGAGCGTAGCTTTCTCTTCATGTTTGTATATGTATATCTATTTGCCACTAAGGTTTGTTAATACATAGAAAACATTCAGTTTCCTTTTGTTCAGATTCACTTATTAGTTTTGATGTTAATTTGACAATGGGTGATAGCAGGAATCTTCATTCAAAATTACTGGAAGAAGAAGTTAACGATGTCTTACAACTTTGGATCAACCTCTCTTCCAGTCACAGAATGTAAAAGAGAGAAATTATTCACTATCTTCTTATATACATGTCAAGATTTCAGTTTTGAATCTCTATGTTCTTCGATTTGGACATGATTGATCATGACTGTTAATAACTATCAAGATTAGACATCTCGAGGGAAGAAGAAAGTGAAGATTCAGTGGGGATCAAGTCTCCATTCTGCACAACAATACCAATCATGATCATTGACTTTGTTATCCATTTTGGAACTCTTTGTTCTTAGTTAGCGTGTGGAACAAATCAACCTTACCGTCATTTGATTGCATAAAAACCAATCGGTGAGCTTGTGGTTCAAAGTGGTTTGTTTACGATGAACTTGCTAGCTGAGGTTGATATAGCTTCTTGAGGAGTACCAGAATGCTAAGAATGGGTTTGAAATGGCTAAGGTGTGGAAGATTTAGAGCGGGCTTAAACGAATAATGGTGAAAAAAGTTTGGAGATAATTTTTGTAATAACCCACTTGATAATTTTATTACGAAACATGATTCTTCCTAAAATGTGTCATAAGAGGGGTCCATTAGTTTGCTTTCAATCTGCTATTACTGTGATAGTAATTTGGAGTTAATCTAGCATTAGTCTGTCAGTAGTCTACATTCAATTATTTGACCACTCAGTCTGTCAGTAGTCTACATTCAAGTCTGCCGTTAGTCTGATATTAGTCTACACTTTATAATAGTTAGAAGGGTAGCACTGATATTTATAAAAATCACAAAAGAGGTCCTTTCACAATTTTGACCACTAGTTTGCTTAGAGGAGTCCATTAGTTTGCTTTCAATCTGCTATTACTGTGATAGTAATTTGCAGTTAGTCTAGCATTAGTCTGTCAGTAGTCTACATTTAATTATTTGACCACTCAGTCTGTCAGTAGTCTACATTCAAATCTGCCGTTAGTCTAATATTAGTCTACACATTATAATAGTTAGAAGGGTAGCACTGATATTTATAAAAATCACAAAAGAGGTCCTTTTCACAATCTTACTTCAATGGGGTATCCATTTTATATTATTTTATTATCTGGGTCATTTTGGAGCATTTCCTCAAAAGTTTAGCCTTGTTCATTGTGGCTAGTGTGTGTGTCAAAAATATACATAAGGTGTGTGACAAATACAACAACGACCTTAAGGTATTGAGATGCAGCGTTGTTAAGCATGGCAATCGGCCTTATCTAAGCAAATCTAAAATAAGTTTCTAGTTCATAACGGTATACTTATGGAGTAAGATCAAACTCAAACGAAAAAAAAACTTTAGAATACAATTATGCAAAAAATGAATAAAAACAGTTAATAAGAACCCATTAGAAACTGTCCCAACAAAAGTATACTACTCAAACATGATTAAGGGAAACAAAAACATTATGATGAAGTGCATGCTCCGATTCATCAATAAGAAAATAAAGAGGGTTCAAGAGATGAATCTATCTCTTTTAAGAACAAATAACAAAAAGCATAAAATATAGTGGCTGTAAAGAAACAATGAATAAGTTGTGTTGTCACGTCCACAAACTTACACACTTGAAATAAAACCTTAGAGCTAAGTATTTATTGATCTTAAAGTTTTCTAGGGCATTCTTTAGGTTACACTTGCATTTGATGGCTTGTGAAATGAGTTGGGCTGCAAATGGGCTCGGGAAACATATTTTGAAAGCTGCCCTTTGATCAACCAACGGTGGCGCAACAGAAAGGACTCCTTGACGTGCTAGCTGGTCGTCTGGAGTCTGCTTGTGCTGCTTGACGGACCTTCTTTCTTGCCTTATAACTTGAGATTCATTCGTGGGATTAACTTCAAGACACTTCAACCTGAAAGATAGCAGTTCACCTATCTTGTAACAAAAAAATAGCTTGATCTCGTAGTGGGATTGTTTCCATTTGAAGCTAAACATGTACCATCTTGCACTGATTCTGGAAATATTTCTTTTTGCTCCATTATCCATCCTTTCTGCTAAGTTTTCTTGAAAAGAGTCTTGACCATACAAATACTCGAATTTTAGTGTTCATACATTAAAATCTTAGTAATATGCTTAAATAAGCATCCACTTATGATAGTAAAAATGGGTAAACAAAAGGTGCTATCATATATTCCTTCCAATGAAATCTATATAGACTGAAGATTTTTTTTTTAAGTTTAATATTATTGACCAATTATCTAAAGTATATATAAGTGAGTCAATTTATAACTCTTAACTTATTGGTGCAATAAAAGTATTTATAATATAAAAAGAAATTGATCAAATTATAATAAAATTTGAACAAAATAGTATTTTAATTTGTACATCATATTATTTTATTGATTAAATTAACAATTTATAATATATAATTTATAATCAAATGTAATTATTTATAATGTTATATTTTTAATATATTAAATTATTTTTTAATATTTTGACTGTTTGATATAATATATTTTTCTAATATTTTAATATTTATATTATTTAGTTAATTTATATGGTTCTATTAAAAACAAATCAGGTTTTGATGTCTGTTAAATCAAGTTTTGTGCTTTTACTAATTAAAAAAAAACATTCATGTATTTTTATAATGATTTTTTAACAATCTATATCTTCTCATTTTCAATATGTGACTTTTAAAACATATTTATATATATTCATCATTTGAGTAATTTATAAAGTTCAAATTATAACACATGTACAAAAAGTCTATAAATGTTTTATTGTGTAAATGATGTGATGTTTTTTTTTTTTACAAAATAAGCTTAAATAAAAGCAAGAGAAGAAACATAGTGTAAGAAAATAATTAATATGATGTTATTTTTGGTAATGAATAGAAATAAAAAAAATAAATTTATAATTAAATACTAAATTACATATATAATTGATATAAATTATGGTCTAAGCAATTAATATGAGTAGCACGTGATGTAATTATTCTTGTAACAAAAAATATTTCTATTTTTTTTTTTACAAAATAAGCTTAAATAAAAACAAGAAAAGAAATATAGTATAAGAAAATAATTAATATGTTGTTATTTTGGTAAAGAATAGAAAGAAAAATAATATCTTTATAATTAAATGTTAAATTATATAGATAACTGATATAAACTATGGTCTAAGTAATTATTATTAGTGGCACATGATCTAATTATTCTAGTAACAAATATTTTATTTTCAACAAAAATAGAGAAACTCTATGGTGATGACACATCAGCAAAATAACACGACTGTAAATACTTACAAAAATAAGGCCAGTCTCTAAAAATACTTTTCAGTTGATATACATGAGATATAAATTGAAATACATCTTAGTTCTTAGATATATAGAATAATCATTAAAATGACTCAAATCTAACCAAAACAAAGAAAAGAAAAACTTATTAGTACAGATAAATCTTCCCCCAAACTTTACATTGTCTTTAATGTGAAAAGTTGGTAAATAGATATGACAGACTCGATATAAATAAAAATAAGAGGAAATACTCCAAAATGACCAAAGCTGCAAATGGTTGTAAGTGAGAGAAATTAGGGAATAATTATTAGTAGAAAAAAAGGAGTAGAATAATGTGTTTTCCACTGATTTTTTTTAACTCATTCCTCTTGTATTTTGTAGAGTACTAAATTCGAGAGGAACAAGTGTTATTTTTTCCTTTTTGTGTGGGACCCATCATAAGTTAAAAGAATACAATTAAGTGATAAATGGTGAATATTTAGAAGAATAGAGAGTAATTGATGTTTTCCTCCAGTTTTGTTCCTCTAACCTAAAAACCATTTGCACCCCAAGAATTATAAAATAATGTGAAATGGGTACCCCATTGAGAGAAAATTGTGAAAATAACTACTTTTTACGATTTTTATAAATACCAGCGCTACCCTTCTAACTACTGTTATTTGTATACTACTGGCAGACTAACTGCAGACTGAATGCAGACTACTGGCAGACTAGTGGCAGACTGTTTGGTCAAATAATTGAAGATAGACTACTGACAGATAATGTTAGACTAGTTGCCAATTACTGGCATACTAACAGCAGACTGAAAGCAAATTAGTAGATATCTCTTATGGATCATTTTAGAAAATGTCATGTTTCATAATAAAATTGTCAAATGAGTTATTTCAAAAATTATTCTATAATAAATTAAAGCATAAAATAAAAAGATAGTGATAGAGACGATTGGACCGTGCTTTGTAAGTGAAGTAGTTAGGCTGAGACGTCTACTCTTCAAGGCATCGGGATCCGGCTCTAGTATTCTCCATCGATGTGTCCTCTCTCCCTAAGCTATCTGGCCATCGATGCAAGTAAACACTCTTGGCATTCGACTTGCTCCCCAAGTGTTGTGAGCGTCGTATCAGCTGAGATAGAGGGAGCAATGGAGCGTGAATGTGATAGCAGGTCTTCACTACTAAGCAATCAACCCAACTACTAATCAGGTGTAATATAGCGTAGGGTATTTTATCAATCCAAATGAGGGGTTTTGTTGCACAAAGAATACATGAAATTCAGTGAGCTAAGCTACACAAAAAGGTTTGATTTTAAACTAACAACCTAAGTGATCATCAAACAGCAGAAAACTAAATGAAACATGACCATAAGCAATGTGTTAATTAAGTAAACACAACTTTCAAACCAGCAAAAACAGAGTAGATAATAGGGAAAATAAGAATCATGAAGGAAGGGTTCTAGGATGGGGTTATTGATATAAGATGATCCTCAGCCTTAAACAAGATGCTCAAACAATCAATATATGCATAATCCTTCAGCATAGAACTTATAACATGTAAATCAATCCACTCTCATAACAATGTGATGCAGGAGTTTCACCCTTGTGTCAATTCCTTACATACTCATCATTGTATTATAGTAAGGTATCAATCTAAATAGGATGATTGAGAACAATAGGATTATGGTAGATGTGTCTAATTCAAGCCAATCAAAAGACAATAGTTTCTAGAATCTTAAACAAGCAATCAAACTCCATGCAAGCAATAAGCAACACTAATCAATACTAAGTAAATGATTAACAACTAAGCAAATTTGAAATTGGATAATTATAAGATAAAGAAGGACTCAAGATGGGGGTTATTGATATAGGAGAGCTCTTATAATGATCAATGATGCTTATCAAACATAAAAAAATCAAACAAACAAACAAGATTCAACCCAATCCCTTGATGAAAATCACTTTACTAACCACGTAATCAAGAACTAACTCTTATTAGTGACCAAATGATTAGCAAGCATGCACAACCAATTCTATAAAGCCAAAATGCTCCCTAGACATCTTATTCCTTAGGCTAGGATGAAGAAATCATCTAAATGACATGATCATAATTTCAACAAACACTTGGTGGGCATAAGAGAAAGCTAAAATCTAAGCAAGCTTGATCAAGGCTAACCTAGTGTTATAAGCATCAAATAGAGAGAAAACATGTAAATAAAGCATAAGACATCATTAATCTATCCTAGAACCCCCTTAATCTATCCCATTTCAAACCCTAAAAAATTCTACTCACTCATCTTTGCCAAATCCACAAAACCCAAAGAGGAAATATGAATAAGCATGATTAGGGAGAAGAATAAACAAGAAAAGATTAAGGGAAGTACATAAATTCACTCAAGAAATGCAAGATTCTTACAAAATTTACTCAAAAGAGAAAGTTCTTAAAGACTTAGAAAACATAAAACTTGGGTGCCTAAAAATTTATAATATATAGGTGAGAGGGAACTCCCTAATAAACTGAGAATAAACCAGATTAAGTCTGGTTTGGATGGCCCATTTCGGGCAGTCTACATCGATGTATAAGTAGATATGCATGTTCTAAAGGCTGCATCGACCTAGCTACCCTGGTGTAAGGCTTGATGTGGATCGCCTTGAATGCTGCATCGACCAAACCTTTCTCGATACCTTGCTCAATGTGGACGTCAGGAAGGTTTGCATCGACCAAACCCTCTTCGATGTGTTACTCAATGTCATCATCTTAAGCCTTGCATCGACCAACTCCTGCTCGATGTCCACGTCGATGTGGGTGTCCTGAAGAGCATCGGCCACAGGTGCTCAATGTGGTGCTCGGTGTAGACTTCTGAAATTGTGCATCGGGCACGATTGATCGATGTGTTCCTTGCTGTAAACTTCTTAATCGTTACATTGACCATGCCTGGTCGATGTGTACCTCAGTATGACTTCACATCAAGCAGAAATGCCCTATATACACCTTGATGTGACCCTTAACTCCTTGCTTCTTCTTTGCTTTACCTTGGCTCGACTCCATGATCATCCCCAAAGCTCCTCATAGTCTCCAAACACCTCAAATGTACCTGTCACATACTCCAAATGCACCAAACATGCAATGCGTATCCTAAACATACTCTAAGTTCTAAATGGATACAAATGGGACAAGAACAAGTAAAAAATGCATGCTTAGAGACTAAAAACTAATACTAAATGTATGCTAAAATAGTATAAATATAATATATCACAATAATTCGTTTGAAAAAAATCTCCTAATCAATATCTAATTTCCATTAGTGATCAAGACATCATCAAGCATGAAGTAACAGTTCAGAGCTATTAAACTTCCTAATCATGCATTCTCATGTGCTAGGTAAGTAAATCCATTAAAAGGTTGGTTCATGCATTTCAGCAAACACTTTTGATGTAAGAGAAAACCAAATTTTGAAACTCAAATGAGCAGGGTAAATCAAGCATTAAGAACATCAAATAATAAAGATCTAACAGCATCTACACCTAAACATCAAGTTTTAAGCCTTGGATCATCCTAAATCTAATCCATCCTGAAACCAAGAAATGACTACTCACAGATCATGGTTGATCTCTCAAAATCTAGACAGATGATGAATGCATGATCAAAAGTAATAGATAGATGATCAATAACAAGAAATACAAAATCTGATTAAAACTCCAAAGTATTGCTTACAAATCTCCAAAGAGGAAATATGATTAAGCATGATTAAGGAGAAGAATAAACAAGAAAAGATTAAGGGAAGTACATAAATTCACTCAAGAAATGCAAGATTCTTACAAAATTTACTCAAAAGAGAAAGTTCTTAATGACTTAGAAAATATAAAACTTGGGTGCCTAAAATTTTAGGTCTTAAATATATATATATATATATATATATATATATAAGATATAGGTGAGAGGGAACTCCCTAATAAACTGGGAATAAACCAGATTAAGTCTGGTTTGGATGGCCCATTTCGGGCAGTCTACATCGATGTATAAGTAGATATGCACGTTCTAAAGGCTGCATCGACCTAGCTACCCCGGTGTAAGGCTTGATGTGGATCGCCTTGATTGCTGCATCGACCAAACCTTTCTCGATACCTTGCTCAATGTGGACGTCAGGAAGGTTTGCATCGACCAAACCCTCTTCGATGTGTTACTCAATGTCATCGTCTTAAGCCTTGCATCGACCAACTCCTGCTCGATGTCCACGTCGATGTGGGTGTCCTGAAGAGCATGCATCGGCCACATGTGCTCGATGTGGTGCTCAGTGTAGACTTCTGAAATTGTGTATCAGGCACGATTGATCGATGTGTTCCTTGTTGTAAACTTCTTAATCATTGCATTGACCATGCCTGGTCGATGTGTACCTCAGTATGACTTCACATCGAGCAGAAATGCCCTATATACACCTTGATGTGACCCTTAACTCCTTGCTTCTTCTTTGCTTTACCTTGGCTCGACTCCATGATCATCTCCAAAGCTCCTCATAGTCTCCAAACACCTCAAATGTACCTTCCACATACTCGAAATGCACCAAATGCATGCTTAGAGACTAAAAACTAATACTAAATGTATGCTAAAATAGTATAAATATAATATATCACAATGATTCATTTTAGAAAAATCTCCTAATCAATATCTAATTTCCATTAGTGATCAAGACATCATCAAGAATGAAGTAACAGTTCAGAGCTATTATACTTCCTAATCATGCATTCTCATGTGCTAGGTAAGTAAATCCATTAAAAGGTTGGTTCATGCATTTCAGCAAACACTTTTGATGTAAGAGAAAACCAAATTTTAAAACTCACATGAGCAGGGTAAATCAAGCATTAAGAACATCAAATAATAAAGATCTAACAGCATCTACACCTAAACATTAAGTTTTAAGCCTTGAATCATCCTAAATCTAATCCATCCTGAAACCAAGAAATGACTACTCACAGATCATGGTTGATCTCTCAAAATCTAGACAGATGATGAATGAAAACATGATCAAAAGTAATAGATAGATGATCAATAACAAAAAATACAAAATCTGATTAAAACTCCAAAGTATTGCTTACAAATCTCCATAACTCAGAAAATAACTCAAGAACAAGAGAGAGAGAGAGAGAGAGAGAGAGAGAGAGAGAGATAATCGATAATAAAGCTTCACCAACTAAAGAGATAAGGTTTTGATTTTATAGTCAATGGGTCAAATCCTTAATCAAAGAGTTGACCAAAGTCAAAGTCGCCTGGGAAGGAGGCTGGTATCGTCTAAGACCCCAATATGGCACATCGATATGATTTTTCTCTTTGTCATATCAGCGTCTGTTTGATACAAATGGCCGATACCGAAACGCTCGCAGGAAGCAGTTCTTCCATGGTTCTTCTGTATCGAGGTGATGCCTGATATGCACATCGACACAGTTCTCCCTTGTTTTCCATATTGAGTTATTGTTCGATATCAGCCTCGGTACAGACTCCCTTTGCTCCTTTGGCTCCTTCAAATGCTCCTTCTTGTCTCAACTTGATCCCTACTTCGTCAAGTGATCATCCTAAGCCTCCAATGTACCTAAAACACACTTCGAATTGCACCTAATATGTAATGCCTAGTATGAGACTCACTAACTCTAAAATGAGTGCAAAATGGACCTAAAATGTGAATGAATGCAAGAAGAAGACACAAAAGTATATGAATATGCATGCTGAAATGCAGTAAATATGATGTTTATCAAAGTGCTGCGAGTAGAAGCAGATGAACGGCGGTGGACTCTACGCCAGTTCGCTTTCTCTATAGCCTTAGCGGCTACAAACTTTCCTATGGTAAACTTGAGTGGGGAGAACTCGGTATGAAACTCATCTGGTCTAGGGATCATTGAGGATGGAAGATAGACAAAGCAATCGGGAAACTCCTTACCAGGACGGTAGCGGTATCCAAACCTGTTTGGGTTCATCGTGGCTTCTTGGAGGTTCCTGCCCTTTTGAAACTGGACATGGTCAAACCAAGCATCTTTAAGTGGCTCCCCCACACTAGTGTTCACACTTGCAGCTTCCATGATTGACATGATAACTCCTCCATAAGTCGTAGATGCCTCTTTGCATCTAGGTACGGTAATAGCATGCTTCACTTTCACCAGCTTCTCATCTACAACTGAGGCAAGACAAACTGATAATTGTCCATCCTTGAAGGCGGCCTGAAGTAAAATGAGCTCAGGTTCGTACTCATCCTTTCTCATGATTTTATAAAGATGTTTATCCCAACTTTTACTAATTTTGTCTCTTCCTCAAGCTCCAAGCCAAGTACATGACAAGTCTGTGGAATGGCAATAGAGAAGAAATCTCCTTTGTTAGTAATAGAGAGAATATCATCCTTTGGTCTCCGTCATCTCTTTCGCAGATAAGAGAGTTCAACTGAGGCTAGAAACTTGCACGTGAGCTCCTCGTAAGTAGGTATGTCGAACTCCATGAATGTCCTAAGCTTCAGTTTATCAAGGTACCAAATGACATCTTCACTGATCCTTAATTTGTCCAAAGTTGTGTAGTCAATTCACATAGTTGGCTTGATTTTAATCTTCCTCATGTGCTCCATATAGTAGAAAGAGGGATCCATTGGAGTGCCAATATAAGCGACTCGTGAACTTTGAGGAGGAGGAGTTGACTTGCTTGGAAGAGGAGTAAGATCGTTCAATCCTTGCTCCACTAGGCGCATCCCTTGCTCGCCTATGCTTCTTCATGTAGCTGATAAGTGGTTCATCTTTCTCTAATTCTCATTGGTACCCTTGCATTCTTTCTTCTGGGTGCGTTGATCACCCCAGCTCTCTGTTTTTAGAGAGTATTTTGTGTCTTTAATTATGGTCCATAGTTCCTGCAAAAATAATGTAAAAACTCGACCAAAAATATGAGTTTGATGCGATATAGAAGGCTCTAAGAGTAGTGATACCATAAACAAGCACCAAGACTCTCAAACAACATTGAATAATAAGTGTATAAACTTCAGTTATCACGTATAAAACCCATGACTAATTTACAGATTTTTAAAGTTCTTCATAAAACAATCTCATAAAAAGTTGTTTTTAGCAATAAATTATGTCTAAAACTATCCCGCAAATCGATTATTAAGCACAAATAAGCCAAATACTAGCTAACGTAGCGAGTTGGTTCATCAAGTTCGATTTTATGAACAAGCTCAAACTCCAATTTTCTAAAAATCAACTTTATCACCAATAGGCTGCAAAAGTCAAAATCTAACAACCTATTCGATAAGTCTAAGGTTTCTTCATCAATAATGTAACGCCCCGACCGCCCCTACTGGCGAGTCACCCATCCCTCCGTCGGGCTTGTGGGCCCCGCCCCTGTTCGACGGTCGGTGCGTTATTTTCATTCCGTAGTCCAACCAACTTATTTACTGACCCTGTAATCACCACATGATATTTCCTCGTGTTTTGGCCTCACTCACACGGTTTCGGGAATCACTTCTCGAAAGGTCACCCATCATAGTCCTACTCCAGCTCAAGCACCCTTAACTGTGGAGTTCTCTCGGGACCAGTGACCGAAAAGATAAGTGCACTTTGATGACATAGGTAGCCAAATCAATCCATTAAAACTTACTCAAATGGGCCGGACCTGGGTCGTTACAATTCTCCCCCACTAAACGAGAATTCGTCCCCGAATTTTGATCCCGACAGTGTGAGCCTTAACCCCTAAACCCTAAGGCAGTGGAGTCCTGGGACAGAACCAGTTTGACTTCCCAGGCTCTAATACCACTTGATCTAATTACAGTCCCAAACGTCATTGAACCTCCATTATTTCCAAAGTATCTAAAACCCACTTCAAATGCACCAAAACATGCAATGCATACCTATAGAACAACTAACTCTAATATAAATGCAAAATAGAACTAAAATTTGAGTTTATGCATGAAAGACACAAAAAAACATATGATTATGTTTGCCTTAATGCTGTAAATATGCAAGCTTTCAAAGAACAGCTAGAAATAAAGGATCTAACATCATTTATCCCTAAACAACACATCTTAGGCCTTTGATCATCCTAGAACTATCCTATCTACAAATCTAGAAATTAACTACTCACTACACATGGAGATTATGGCAAGACAAGAACCATGATCAAAAGCAATAGATAGAGAGAAAATCAAGGTGAATGCAAGACTTGATTTAAATCTAAAAGGTTTGCTTACAAATTTTAAAACTCAGAAATAGCTAAGAACTAGAGAGAAAAAGTTTATAGATAAGGTTTGGATCATGAAACGGCTCTCCTAATAAACAAGATAATGTTTGCTTTATATAGTCAAAGTCTGGGTGGAAGGAGATATTATCGTCCACCACGTGGTGTAGTAGCCGGTGTGCTCTCGTGAAAACTGCTAGTTCATCTTCACCGAGGTGCACTAGCCGGTGTGACACCCTGGTGTGATCCTCCTGAAACTGCTGGTTCATCTTTACTGAGGTGTAGTAGCCGATGTGAGTGCCCGATGTGAGTCCTCTTCTTTGCTTTGCCTCCCTTAGGCTCTCCTCCATGCATCCACTGAATCCCATTTGATCAACAAGCCTTCTTAGCCTCCATAGTACCTAGATAACACCTCCATAAGTATAAGGTTAGTAAACTTACTAATGGGTTGCCTCCCACCAAGTGCTTTTTTTCAGTCATTAGCTTGACTTTGGATGCTGGAACTTAGTTAGGCTGATAATGAGAACTTGTGGCAAAACAAGATCCACATTCAGACACTTTTAGCATCAAATTTCTACTCATCAATCTTTTCACAGCATCTTGTCCGTTCTCCTTCATCTCAGATGTAAGAAGTGCTCCATAATTGAAGAACAGATTTGAGAATCCTTTGCACTTCACTTTATAATCAATTGTGTTGCCATTACAGCTTTGAGGTATCAAAGTTACTTGATGATCTCCTTTGATTTCCTTGCTCTCCACTCTTTCCTTCACTTTTGCCTTGTTACTAGTTTCCTTTGTGAGCATGTCAGGATTTCAACATATGACTTGAACAGCTTCACTCTATAACAAGGGTTTTCCTTGGGAAGTTTTTCCTTACTCGAATCACCAAGCCTTGCAGTATTCTTTTCATAGAGAATTTTCTCAGCAAAGTATGTAAGAGCATCCATATAAAATGCCTGTCCATCTATTGTTGGTTTCTTCATCAGATTGTCCATGTCAAAATGCATTACCAAATCGCCCACATTCAGTGATATCTTGCCAATTCTCACATCAATGATGGCTTTAGATGTAGCCAAAAAAAGGTCTTCTAATGATGAGAAGATCTTTGGGCTCTTAACTATAATCTAGAACCACAAAGTCTGTGGGAATCATGCAATCTCCCACCTTGATTGAAACACCCTTTATTACACCTTTTGGAATCCTTACAGATTTATCAGCTAGGATTAGGGATATCCTAGTTGGTTTAAAATCAGCCAATCCAAGATTGATAGCAACTAAATGAGGCATGATGTTCACTCCTGAACCAAGATCACATAAGCATCTTTGAAATCTCTCTGAGAAGATTGTGCAGTCCAAGACAAAGATCTCCGGGTCTGAAAGTTTCTCAGAAATTCTATTTTGATACACAGCATTGGCCGTTTCATTGATCATCTTTATTCCTTGCTCAAGACTCAAATTCTTTGTGATCATTCTCTTTACATATCTTATAATCACTAGAGTGGTTCTAATGGCATCAATCAAAGGAAACTCAATCATAAGCTTATCCATAACAGTCTTGCATCATCTTCAAGCTCCTGTTTAGACCTCTCTGGATGCTTTGGGTAGGGTATCTTGGGTTAATAAACCTGTTCCTTGCCATTATCTGAAGTTGCAAGAATATCAATCTTATTTCGGGGTGGGTGACGATCATCAATATGTGAGTGATGGTCGTCACTCCTTGGTGATGACCCCTTGGTGACGATCTCGGTCATCATCTCACTCTCTGCAGATTGTGCAGGTGGATTTTGATAGGAAGAGGAACCATAGTTTCTTGTGAAACTGCTGCTCTAATAGGGCTTCTAAAACCCAGTCTTCTGAAACTGAAGTTTTGGAGTATAATCAGAAGAGTTTTTGTTCCCTGTGAAGGTACTTCTCTGGCCATTCCCATTGAAGCTTCCATTTCCTTGATGATTGCTAAATCTTTAAGCTTAAAAACCAGCTCCATTGATAAAATTAACAGCTTCTTCCCTTAATTCTTCAGCTGGTATAAAAGTCTCAGCCTCAACAGCAAAGTGAACTGATTTCTTACCCACAAGAATGCTGTGCATTGAATCTGACATAGAAATATCCTCAGCAATCTGACTTCCATCCATGTATCCAGCTTGCTTTTTCCTCTCTAAATCTGCATTATTGGTACTATTGCTAGATGCCAAGTTTTCAATCAGCACATAAGCATCTTCTGGATATATGGTGTTGAAGTTTCCATTGTTTGCAGCATCCAGAGTCATCTGATACCTCCAGTCTACGCCTTTGAAGAAGATACCAAGCAGCTGCACTTCACTGAACCCATGATGTGGACAGTCTCTTTGATATGCTTTGAATCGCACCCAAGCAGCATTGAATGCTTCAGTGAGTCCTTGAGAAAATGTAGAGATTTTTGTTCTCAAATCTTCAGACCTTACATCATTGTAGAAGTTGTTCAGGAAAGTATTCTTGGTATCCTCCCAAGTTTTCAGTGATCCTGGTTGCAACTGCTTCAGCCAGGAAGCTGCTTCTCCACCAAGAGAGTATGGGAAGAGCTTGCAGAAGAGGTAATCATTAGACACTCCATTGTACTTGATTCTTGTCACCAACTCCTCAAAGCTCCTCACATGGTCCGTGGGAGCTCATGAGGAAAGAATGAAAAGGATGTTGAGCCACAAGTGTGTAGTAGGCAGGCCTTCAGCTCATTGTCATTCCTCGGAAAAGGAGGTGGGCGAATTGCAGCTATATTAGCATAGAGTTGATCAGGCCTGTTGTAATCGCTCAGTATTCTCTCACGTCCACCAACATTCAAAGCAGCAGGTAGCTTCTTTTTCTGTCCAACTGGTTGAACTGCCTGTTCAACTATAACATCCCCATTCTTATCTAATATATGCCCCTGAACATCCTTCCTATACCATTCTTCATCAACCAAGTGACCCTCTGCGTCTCTCATCAGAATGATTGGATTGGCCATTGCGGAATGCTTTTTTGGCTTTCCTGATGGTCCTTTCCAATCTGGTGATTTCGCTTATCCTCAAAGGCACAAAGTTCTTTTCCTTGTTGCTTCTGGTACACCTGAAACAGACACAAGAACAAGTTTCAAAAAGTTAGTAACCAAAAACAAAACAAAAACTTAGTCAAAACTCTTAAACTAAAAATAATTAGGCAGCTAATACTCCCCAACAACTGCGCCAAAAACTTGATAAGTATGTAGTTTTGCCAAATTTAAATCAATACTGCAAGTGCACAGCAAAGCAGTTCAAATAACTATAAAATATATATCAAAATAACTAAACAAAAAAAAGTAGCAGGTGATTGATTGAATGTTCTTAAAGTTCAAGAGATTAAAAAACCATGGTAAGGGTAATTCCGAGGTTGAATCCGAGAATGTACAATTGATACCTCTCATATTTGCATCACTTTCCTGTTGTTTTCATGATAGTTAGGGCCGAGTCATTGCATTTAAGTCCTAGTCATTACCTGAGTTTCGCCAATTTAGGTATAGGATCTTATTAGAGTAGTACGTTATGTATCCATGTATGTTTGGGCTCATTTTCAGGTACTTACACTACCACGGAGTTTGGACTAAGGAATTGGAAGAACCCTTAGGCACAGAAGAGCAAGGCACAATGAACTAGACCTTGCCCCGCAACACATCGAGAAACACCACGATCGCAGGCCAAGAAAGGCCTACGAGAGGTTTGCACCACGATCAATTCCACCGGGATGGAGTCTATACATGGGCATAGACAAAGATGTCGTTTTAAGCCACATCAGAGTATTTCACCGCGATGAAGCCCATTGCAGATCATGTGCAAGAAAGAGGTACATCAGCATCAAGCCGAATGTACGAACCCGATGTCAGCCATATTGAGGAGTAACATTGGCATGTAGCCCGTGAACCTGATGAAGACAAATGAGTTTGTTTTTTGCTTTGGATCCTTTCCACGCGCGGTGAAAAGGCAAGTGCTAGGGTTTTGGGACCACTCTTATTTATACCCACCTAAGACGATTTGGGAAAGGGAGCACCCACCTTTACCTTTTTCATTTTCCTTGTGTCTCTCCTTTTTAGTCATCTTCTTCCTCAAAACAAAGATCACAATTGTAGCTCGAGCTTACTTTTCTTGTTTAATCTAGTTACTTTTTCCAAAGCTTTCATCTTTTCTTGTTAATGATGTTCACCGTTCTTTCCTCAATAGGATCAACGGTTTACATCTTGACTAGTGAGTAGTCTCATACGGTGAATGGGTTAAAGTTTTGGATCTAGGGTGTTTACTTATGTGATATTACTATATATTTTGTGTATTTTGCATGCATTTAGGATAGTTTCTCATGCATTCACCTTGCATATTAGGCTAGTTTGCACCATTTTAGGTCCTAGAGCACTTTTGCACTAGCATTCGCATGTTTCTTGCATCATGCATCATATTCAGGTTGTTTTTGGACACTTTGGAGCTTTGGAGAACTCGTGGACGTGCTAAGGCTCGTGAAGAAGCTCGTGGACACTTGGAAAACTCAGGAGTGCATGCTAAGGACCTGAGATCGAGTAGCAGATAGAGCAAGGCAGGTCGATCAAGAGAAGATCGACCAGAAGATTGCGTGCACCAAGGCGATTCAGGAGGAAGCATTGAGATCAAGATCAATAGAGGAGATTGATCTGGAGCACGGACGTAAATGACGCCATGCAGATCGAGAACCAGATCGAGCTTCCAACACGATCGACACAGGATCGACTCAGAGATTGACCGAAGTCATCCGATCCAAGAGAAGATCGAGCCAGAGATCGAGTGACCCGAGTCGATCCCAGACTAACCTTATCCGTCCAGCTGGATTTGGACCGTAGTGAAGGGGGGACCATTTGCGGTTTGGCCATTTTTGGTAAAACGCAGCAATCCCTTTCATTATCTTCATTCTGTCTCTTTACCTTTTCGTTCTCTCTCGTTTTTAGGCGAATCCGCCATTGTAGAACTTCAAGCTTTTCTTGCTTTTTCACTTTGAATATTGAACCTTTTGCCTTTAATCAACCGTTAATCATGTTTAGTAGATCATCTTCTGCATTCTGTTCGGTTTTCTTGATGTGTAGCGAGTAGTCTCATTTGGGTTGATGGGTTGAGGTGATTCGAAAGGGTCAAACAGGTCAAAGCTTTGAGTTTTCTTGTTCTTCATTACTTTCTCTTCTAGGATCTTGAGTACTTAAGGCTTAGAGACTCTCACGCCAAGATCTCTATGATCCAAGGGCTGTCTTACCTTTACAGGATTCAGATGTCCCAAAAAATCATATCCTAGAGGCTAATCCTTCCTATCCCACATGCCATGGTTGTTTAGGGGATTAGTTAGGTCATTTGTTTGAAGTCTGTGTTACAAGCTCTCTGATCTCTTTTTACACCAAACGCCATAGATTTGGAGAAGAGATTGAAGAAGTGAACCATACCACATGCAATGGATGGTTCTTGTTTTGTTTTCAAGGCCTAGAGAACCTCACAAAGTGAGTAGATCAAAAAGTTTTCAAAGCAAGCTTTAATCCTTGAGATCCATGAATATGACCCTCAACCCTAGACCCTCTTTCTTAGTGTTTTAAACCTCTGCTTATCATTCTGTCGTCATAAAGTTTGCATCTTGTTCATTAATCCATCGCATCATTCATCATTTTAAGTTGTTAGACGAGATCGATCCATATTGCTCGATCTTGTGGTCGATCCAGTGGTCGATCCACTAGTCGATTTTTTGTTTTTTATAGCCTTGCATTTTTGTCATTCCGCTTGTTCCTCGTGGTAGGTAACCCTCTTCCAGGGATTTTAAAATTGTTTCGCCTTGCATTTGACACTTGCATTTAGTTTTTAAGGATTTTACCAATCATTTATCATTTTCGCTTAGATTTGCTTATTCCCTTGCATTGTTAGTGAACTTGCTACCCCTAGGTGTGGATTGATACCTCACTTGCATGCTATACTACATCTTAGTCTTGCATTTGAGTTTGATAACATCTCGTGCTTGCATCTACACCGTAAGAAATGAGTTATCATTATGCTTAATGTACTTAGTCCTTTCATAGTAGGTGCTCTTCATGCTTAGATTATCTTCTCTATTTCGATCTATGCCTTCAAGGTCTCTCAAACAAACACCATGTTTGATGTAGATTTAAGGACCGATCTTCTATGAGTTCCGTTGATCCTGGCCTAAGAGATTAGTTGTCCAGGAAGCGTTTTGGCTTTATAGGGTTATCTCCTTGATATGCTCAAATTATCCCTAGAGCTACTCTCTCAAATTAAGAGGTCACTGCAGTACTTAGGGGTCGAATCCACAAGGACTTAAGAATATTGCACAACATACTTTAGGTTCAAATTCAGCTAAGTAAAATAATATAAAGTAAGCAAAATAATGAATAAAGGTAAACAGAAGCAGCAAGTGATTTGTAGGTTCTTAGAAATCAATGAGACATGACGCTAGGCAATGGAAAATTCACATGTTGACATAAATCGCAGATTATAGACGGAAAGAATAATTTATTAAAACTGTTCTAGAACTCAAAAACACGAATGTAAAACCAATGGTCTTCAGAGATTATCTATGATAAAATCCTAGAATTCTAAATTCCTTTGCAAATTCTAACAACCTTTTCAAGCTTTAAAGTTCAAGTTCGAAATGTTCACAAAATCACTAATCCAAATTCCTTTGCAGTCAGTTATTTTGCTTATCCAAAATAGTTCTGGTGATTTACAATGTTTCCACATCTACTAAACAACCTAAGATCTGATTTCTAGGTGATCAATCTTAAAATCATTGTTAAAGTAATCTAGCTGAAGAACCACAAGGTTTATACTAAGAGTTATGCAGTTCTAACAATTCATTATCAACTTTTGAATAACCCAAAACCTAAATAGAAGATTACTCAGACATAGGAATTGAAACACAAATCATGATTGAATAATTTTCCATTAAAAGAATAGAGTTAGAGATAAAGGGGTTCGAAATTCTTCTCTAACAGAGACATATTTGTCTCTCCAAAAACTCTGAATCTAATCTCTCTCTAAGTCTCAATGAAAACAAGACGACAGCCTAACAATGCTTCTGAAAACCTAAATACATCTCTACAAATGATTGGGGCAAGTTTGCAAATAGTAAGAAACTTCTGGGCCAAGTTGTAATTTTTCAGAAATCTTTTAAAAGCTTCAGCTCGCGTCCACGATCGGTGTCGATCGACACTCAGTGGTAGGTGTTGATCGACACCTTGCACCAAATACTGCTTCGAGTTGGTCTTTTCAGCAACAACTTCAAGATAGCTCCAAAATGCTTCCAAATTCACAATTATTCTCCAAACACACCTAAAACTGTAAAGACTCGAAAATAATAAAAAGACTCTATAAAAAGACTTATATCATGGTAAAAAAACCATTAAAACCATGATATATCACTCCTCATGCTTCTTTATTCCATTGTACCGTGTTGCGAGAGCTCATCTATGGTGATGGGAATTCAAAATGGCGTTTACCACGAGAGTGGATCATTCTTGTCTAGAAACCCTATACTAAAGGGCTAGTCTTTATATCCTCTAAAAGGATGTTCATTTAACCACCAGGATTTGTCTTTACTCTCTACCCTTACACATCTTTTGAACCATGTCTAGCATCTTATCTTACTGTTTCTTACTTTTTCTCTAGTGAGCTTTGTTTTGTTATCAGATCTCATAAGTTAAAGATCCTAGTAGTGACAGCTAGACCTCTTGGTGATAGCAAAAACCTCCTTTTTTAACTTTTCATGGATTGTTTAAGGCCTGTAAAGGTTTAATAGCTCGGGAAACCCAAGTGGATTGATTACCCTTAACCCATGTACTACAACGGGATAAAGGTTAAGGTCTTTGTTCTAACCACCCGAAAAAGTTGGATAGCAAATGGCGCTGTTGCCGATTGCGATTACTTTTGCATATTAGATCTTTGTGTTTTGAACTAAACTAGTGGTAACTAGATTTTTAAAGTCTACTTTAAATCAAAGCCTAAAGAACAATATAGTTGTAGTATAGTGCAAGAATCCAGCTCAGGTTGTCTTGAAAGATACTAGGAATGCAAGAGCTTTGTAAAGCTAAGTGAAATCCGGATTATTTGAGGAGAAAATCTATGAAAACTAAATTCAACTACTAAATGACCACAAAAACTATTTTAAAATCCCTACTGAAGGGTTAAACAGCTACTAGAAGATTTCTAAGAATTTAAAATGCAAAACTACTGGTTTTAAAAATTCAAAAACTAAAAGCAGACAGAAAGGGAAAGTTCTAACAACCTAGGATGATATCTAACAAACTAGAGCAATAGATGCAAACTTTAAAACTAGGAAATGATTACTTTGAGTTTAAAGATGCTAAAAGAGGATTCAAGGTTGAGGGTCATGCTTAAGGAGGTTCAAGATTCAAGCTTTGGGTTTTGAAAACATAGATCTACACATTTAGTGCTATCTCTAAGCCTTGAGAAGCTAAACTAGATTTATCCATGGCGTGTGGTATAAATCCTTTCCTCAACCTTCCCTCCTAACCCATGGCGTGTGGTGGAAAGAAAGGTTGAAGAACATGAAGCATAAATCTCAAATAATGGCCTAACTAGCTCCCTAAGCATCCATGGCGTTTGGGAATGGATGAGCTAGTCTCTTGGATTTGGTTTTAAGGGATCTCCTAAATCCTGCTAAGGTAAAGAAACCCCTGAGATCAAAGAGATCTTTCTCAAGACTCTCTAGGCATTAAAACCCCCAAATCCAAGAAGAGATTAAGTTAAGAGCAAGAAAAGACCAAAGCTTAAACCTTTAAACCCCTTAATCACCTCAACCTTAAACCCATGAATGACTACTCGCTACACATGATTAAAACACACGAAATGCAAAGGAAGAAGAGATAGACATGATTAAACTACTAAGCAAGAGAGATTTAAGAGAAATACTTAGATTAAAAACGGATTAAAGTTCTACAAAATAACAAAAGCTTAAAAAGTAAACTATGGCGGTTTTTCAAAGCATAAAGATTAGATAGCATAACATAAGATAAAAATGGGGGAGACAGACTGTATGGTTCTTATTCTCGCCCAAAATAGGTTAAACAAAAAGGAAAATGGTCCCCTCACTAAAATCCAAAAGTGAGCTGTCCGGATAAGGTTCAGAGATCGATCTGAGCAGTCGATCTCTTACTCGATCTTTCTCGTAGAACGTCATCTCTCGCTCAATCTTCGGGTCGATTCAGTAAGGTGGATTGAGTGCTTCCATCGATCTTCTGGTCGATCCTCGGATGATCGAGTCGTGACCTCGATCTAGCCCTCGTTCTTCCCAGGCTTAGTTTCCGTGTTCGTACTCTCGTTCGATCACCTTGGTCGATCTTGACCTCGATCCTCTTCCTTGAAACGACCCGAGCATCTAGATCTTCTGGTCGATCTTGTCTAGATCAACCTGCCTAGCTCAATCTGCGCCTCGATCTTCTGGTCGATCTTGTCTAGATCGACCTGCCTAGCTTGATCTGCGCCTTGATCCCGGTTCCTTTGCTGCATGCCTGAGTTCCTCCACGTATCCATAGGCCTCCTCTCGATCCTTAGCATGTCCACGCACTCTCCATAGCTCCAGTGTATCTAAAACAACCTGAATATGATGCAAGAATGCAAGAAATATGCAAAATGCTGATGCAAAGTGTTCTAGGACCTAAAATAAGATAAATGGTGCCAACTAGCCTATTATGAAGGATGTATGTATGAAAACTACTCTAAATGCATGCTAAATATGCGAAATATATGAGTATATCAACTCCCCCAAACTTTCCTTTTGCTTGCCCTCAAGCAAACAAAAT
Source organism: Thlaspi arvense (assembly GCA_911865555.2). Classification (NCBI taxonomy): domain Eukaryota; kingdom Viridiplantae; phylum Streptophyta; class Magnoliopsida; order Brassicales; family Brassicaceae; genus Thlaspi; species Thlaspi arvense. The sequence continues at coordinate 23,161,561 of OU466863.1, read as the reverse complement.
TCAAGCTAGGAAGAGAGGTTTAAAAGTGGGAGCTCAAATTTCCAAAAGTGTTTAAGCAAATGAATCAATTCAATGGTCCTAGTTCTCAATTCTAAAATGCAGTACACAAACTTATACTCCAAAGAACTTATCCATATTCATCACATATTGAATCTCAAATCATGACTCGCCTATTCCAAACAATCAAAGAATCATAACCTTTAACATTCATTTAAGATCAAACCGTGAATCACACTTATGCAGTTAAAACCGAATACATTTGGCTAGGGACAAGGTCATGAGATAAAAATGATCTCATTCATGAGGGTAATTCAAGCAATGGGTTATCTCAAAAAGGGTTGAACTTATGCATAATGCTAAGGGTAAAGGCATACATGACTAGACTCTCATCTGCCCATATACACTAACAAAGATCCTAATCCCTCTCTCATTCATTTTTTTTCTTTTTTTTCAAGCTCACTCGTCCCCTAGAGACTACCAAAAACAACAAGGCAAGACGCCTAGCATAACCCAATTAAACACATCATTCAAACCTTCTTATAGCTAGTGGTATGACTATATATACTTAGCTCTTTTCTTTTCTTTTGATAGCTCTCTTTACGTATTTTTTTTTTCTTCTTTACTTGGCCTCTTGGCTCTTTTTATTTTATTTTTTCTTTTTTTTTCTTTTAAGGAGGTACTTCTTTTCTTTTCAACTAGAGCTTTTATTTATCAAGACCATCCACTTAAAACTATGAATCCCTTTTTATTCAAACCCCCAAACACCAATTCTTTTCAAACTGAAACAAGTAAGCATAATCAATCAACACCCATGAATTCCCACCCCCATACTTAAGCCTAAAACTAGCTTCAATATGTAAAGCTAGCATCAATATGAGAGCCTAATCATGTCGCCTAAATCTAACACTTTATGCCAAGTTCAACCGAAAATTAAGGCCTCACAAAATCACACACGAAAAATTTGGCTTAAAAGGAGGGTAAGGGTTAAGGTGAGGAGTTCTATTCAGGCTTACAAAAGAGTGGTGAAAGAAATAGGAAAGCCTAAATATGTATATGTAATCCATGTATTCTTTTTCAAATGCACAAGTATGATAATTCAAAATTCAAGTTAAGGTTTCACTTGATAGGAAAGGATTCAATTCATGTTTGTTCAACTTAAGCCACGAAAATCAAGACAAATGATCCAAATATGGTTAGAGCTTACTTTCAAAGTTTGTGAAAAGCATCAAAAAACTACTAACTAGGGCCTTGAACAAATTCATAAGCTTAAAACACTTTACAAGGAAAATGTTTCATATCATTGCCTCCTATGCAAATGCAAACAACCTAAATAATTAAAATTCTAGACTCAATCCTAAAATATTTGACAATGCAAATGCAAGCTATATGATGTTTTTGAAATTTTTTAAATTTTATGATTTTTTTGTATTTTTCTATGCACTTAGATGAATGCAATGTATGAAGACTCAAGGATGCTAACACAAAATAAGATCCAAATAAAAAACATGCCAAAGCACACACTCTCCCCGAAACTTGAATGACACCGTCTCGGTGTTAAACAAATTCAAGAGGAGACCAAAAACACAAAGCGAAAACTAAAAAAAATGCATGATATATACAAGGGTTTGTGTTTTGGTACCTCGGAGCTAGGCATGAATGGAGCTTGAGGTTGCTCCTGTCCTCCTGCCCTTTCTAGGAGTGTCGTGGATGATCTCCTTGTCCTTGCTCCTGCTTGTGCCTTCGTGTAGAGAACGGCGGCTAGCTTGATCACTACCTTGAGGCTCACGGATCTCCACACCTCCGGTTGATCTTCTCCTCACATCCGGTTGCTGAACCTCTTCACTTGAAGACCCCTCAGATGAGCTTCCTTGTAGGTCTTTGAGCTCCTTAAGCATCAGCTTCTTGCCATACATGCCTTTGGTCCTCTCTTTGTAGATCTTGGCGCTTTCATAAGCATCCAACCTCAATTCATCAAGCTCATGAAGTTGCACCAGTCTTCTCTCTTGTGCCGTCTTGAGACTGAAGTTCACTTGCTTCACAGCCCAAAGAGCTTTGTGCTCTAACTCAACAGGGAGGTGACAAGACTTGCCATAGAGGAGGTTGAAAAGTGTGGTACCAATGGGAGTCTTGAAAGCCGTTCTATAAGCCCAAAGAGCTTCATCAAGCTTGCTAGCCCAATCTTTTCTAGTTACTCCCGCGGTTCTCTCTAGGATAGTCTTGATTTGCCTATTCGAAACCTCCACTTGGCCACTGGTTTGAGGGTGATAAGGCGTGGCTACCTTGTGCTTAACTCCATACTTCCTCAAAAGACCCTAAAAAATCTTGTTGATGAAGTGGCTGCCTCCATCACTAATCACCACCATAGGAACTCCAAACCTTGGGAAAATGATAGTCTTGAAAAGCTTGACCACCACCCTTGAATCATTAGTTGGTGAAGCTATGGCTTCCACCCACTTAGACACATAGTCTACTGCCACTAGGATATACTTGTTGCCATATGACGATGGAAATGGACCTATAAAATCAATCCCCCAAGCGTCAAAGACATCCACCTCAAAGATAGGTACTTGCGGTATCTCATTCCTCTTGGTTATGTTTCCGGACTTTTGGCAAGCTTTACACGATTTCACAAACTCATGTGCATCCTGGAAGAGTGTAGGCCACCAAAACCCGACTTGTAGAACCTTTGTAGCTGTTTTGAACGATGCGAAGTGCCCACCATAAGTCATACCGTGGCAATGGAGAAGAATGTCTCTTGCCTCTTCTCTTGTGACACATCTTCGGTATAAGCTGTCCACACCCCTCTTGTACCGATAAGGATCATCCCAAAAGTAGTGAGAGATGTCTCTCATGAACTTCTTCCTATGGTAATGGTCCAGGTGAGTAGGCTCTTCTCCACAAGCCAAGTAGTTAACAATATCCGCATACCATGGTAGATCCTCTTCCTTGAAGCTCAAGACTTCTTCGAACTTCTCCTTTAGCTTTGCACATACCACGGTGTTAACCATCATAAGCTGCTCTTCAGGGAGTGAGTCGTCCAAAGGTAAGACATCATTCACTCTCATCCTTGAAAGATGATCCGCTACACCGTTCTCTATACCCTTCTTATCATTGATCTCCATATCAAACTCTTGTAAGAGAAGGATCCACCTTAAGAGTCTCGGTTTGGTGTCTTTCTTGGAATATATGTACCTCAAGGCAGAATGGTCAGTATAAACAATGACCTTAGAACCCACCAAGTAAGACCTAAACTTCTGAAAAGCAAAGACCACGGCTAGAAGCTCTTTCTCGGTGGTTGCATACTTCACTTGTGTCATCCAAGGTACGGCTTGCATAGTAGATCACATGAAGCTTCTTGTCCTTCCTCTGACCCAAGACAGCACCCACAGCGTAGTCACTTGCGTCGCACATAATCTCGAAGGGCAAATCCCAATCAGGAGCTTGAACTATAGGTGCGGTGTCTAAGGCTTCTTTGATGGTCTTAAAGGCTTGTAGGCATTCTTCATCGAAGATGAACTCGGTTTCTTTGCACAGTAGCCTTGTAAGAGTACGTGCTATCTTGGAGAAATCCTTGATAAACCTCCTGTAGAAGCCAGCGTGACCCAAGAAACTCCTGATCCCTTTCACATTAACCGGTGGCTCTAGACTCATCATAACCTCTATCTTTGCTTTGTCAACCTCAATCCCATTCTCAGAAATCTTGTGCCCAAGTACAATGCCTTCTCTCACCATGAAGTGACACTTTTCCCAATTTAACACCAAGTTTGTCTCCTCACATCTCTTGAGAACCCTGCAAAGATTTGACAAACAACCACCAAAGGAAGCACCATACACAGAAAAATCATCCATGAAAACCTCTACCATTTCCTCTATAAGGTCAGAGAAAATAGACACCATACACCTTTCAAAGGTTGCTGGTGCATTACACAACCCAAATGGCATCCTTCGATAAGCAAATGTACCATAGGGGCATGTGAAAGTGGTTTTCTCTTGGTCATTAGGGTGAATGGGTGCCACCATAGCCATCTAGAAAACAGTAGTATGGGTGATTAGCTAATCTCTCTAGCATTTGATCAATGAAGGGAAGAGGGAAATGATCTTTTCTAGTGGCTGAGTTAAGTTTCCTATAATCAATACACATTCTATGTCCGGTTATTGTTCTTGTAGGAATTAACTCATCTTTTTCATTTTTTATAACCGTGATACCCCCTTTCTTTGGTACCACATGGACCGGAGAGACCTACGTGCTATCACTGATGGGGTATATCACGTCAGCTTCTAAGAGTTTTAAGATCTCTTTCTTGACTACTTCTTTTAAATTTGGGTTCAAACGTCTTTGATGCTCAATGGAAGATGTGTTTTCATTCTCTAAATGAATCCTGTGAGTACAAAGCATTGGCGAAAGGCCCTTGATGTCACTGAGAGAGTACCCAATGGCCCTTCTATACTTCATCAGCTCCTTAAGGAGTGAGTTTAACTCATCATCATTTAGATTTTCATTCACAATGACAGGATATGTATCATTTGGTCCTAAGAAAGTGTACCTTAGCCCATCCGGAAGCTGCTTTAGGTCCACCTTTGGGGCTAGCAGCTCGCTCCAGTCCTCCTTTTGGCTTGTGTTGAGGTGGCTGTTCCTACTGCAAAGATCGAGTCAACCAGTCGATCGCTCCGTCGTTCTAGGCTGGATCGATTGCACTCTCTCAATTCACTTGCTCGATTGGAAATAGATCGAGCAGGAGATCGATTCACGAGGTCGTTCTCTGAACAGATCGAGTTATCTCGCTCGATTGTCTGATCGATCTCTTTCCTGGATCGAGTAATCTGATCGATTTCCAGGTCGATCTCTAGGCACTCGCCTTCATCTTCTTTCACAACTTTGCGAGAATCAAGGATGCGTACATACTCCTGGGTTTGTTCACTCAAGAAACCATACTTCCCACACTCCTTTGTCAAAGCCAGCTGTAGATGATCCTCTTGTGCCAATTCCTCAAACAACTCATCAGCCAATTCATCCAAAGTTTCAATGTAGAACGCTTGTCCACCAATCATTGGCTTCTTCAAGACTTCATTGATGTCAAAGTTCAGCTTGATGTCTTTGCCAAGGTGTAGAGAAATCTTGCCATTCTTCACGTCTATGATGGCTCCAGCAGTTACAAGAAAGGGTCTACCAAGCATTAGAGGGTCTCTTGGTTCCTCATCAATTTCTAGCACTACAAAATCTGTTGGCACATTAACATTGCTGATCCTCACTGGTAAGTCTTCAAGCATGCCTACAGGGAGCCTTATATCTACGAGATCGAGTAGCGGATCGAGCAGGGCAGGTCGATCTGGACGAGATCGACCAGAAAACCGAATGACCCAAGTCGATTCAAGAAGAAGGATCGAGACCAAGATCGAGAGAGGAGATCAATCTGGAGTACGGAGGTGAATGACGCCATGCAGATCGAGTTCCCTACCCGATCATCACAGGATCGACTCAAAGATTGACCGAAGCCATCTGATCCAAGAAGACGATCGAGCCAGAGATCGAGTGACCCGAGTCGATCCCAGACGATCCTTATCCGTCCAGCTGTCTTTGGCGGCTAGCGAAGGGGGGGGGGACCAGTTAACGGTTTAGCCATTTTTGGCAAAAGGAGCCATCACTTTCTCTTATCTTGATTCTGTCTTTTTGTTTTCTCTCTACCTTAGGCGATTTCGCTATTGTTGAACATCTTAAGCTTTTCGTGCTTTAAACCTTTGGATCTTTTAATATTAAGCAAGTTTTTCCTTTAATCGTTTCTTGATCATGCTTAGCTTTCTATTTAATGCTTTTCATCCGATCTTAACTATGAGTAGCGAGTAGTGCTTTTGGGTTTTCGGGGTTGAGGCGATTCAAAAGGGTTTAATGGTTTTATGTTTTGTGTTTTCTTTGTTCTTCATACCTTCTCTTCTAGGATCTTGGGGTCTTAAGGCTTAGAGAGCCTTGGAAAAGGTCTCTATGATTCCAGGGCTGTCTTACCTTGACAGGATTCATATATCCTAGAAAACCAGATGCTAGAGACTAATCTTTCCTTTCCCACACGCCATGGTTGTAAAGGGGATTAGTTAGGTCATTATATTGAAATCTGTTTTCCTTGCTCTTCGATCTCTTTTTCCACCAAACGCCATGGGTTTGGAGAAGAGATTGAGGAAGTGAACCATACCACACGCCATGGATGGTTCTTGTTTTGTTTTCAACGCTTAGAGAAACCTCACAAGCTTAAACCTTTGAGACCCTTGAATATGACCTTCGACCCTAAACCCTCCTTTTTAGTATTTTAAAACCTCCGTTAATCGTTTGCTTGTCATAAAGTTGCATCCTGTTCATTAGAAGTCATTTCCATTAAGTTGTTTGTTAGATCGATCCATTCTGCTCGATCCAGTGGTTGATTTTTAGTTCTTAGTAGCTTTGCATTTTTAATATTCTGCTTGTTCCTAGTGGTAGTCAACCCTCTTCTAGGGATTTTAAAATTATTCTGCATCTCATTTAGTCGTTGCATCTAGTTTTGTTAGATTTTACCAATCATTTTCCCGGTTTGCTTAGATTTGCTTCATCCTTGCATTCTTAGTGTTCTTCTTGCTTCCTAGGTTGGATTGATTCCCCTTACTACTGTACTACATCATAACATGTGGTTTGGGCTTTGATAACCTCCTTGCTTGCATAGAATAATCCTGTTATCAAATGGCGCTGTTGCCATCTTAGGACTGTTAGGAAGCATTAAGATTTGGTGTTTAGCAAAGACTAAGCCTTTTACTTTTATTGTGATTACTCATTGCTCTACCTTCTTGTTTGTGATCTCAGGTACATGAACCTACGCTCCAGGGGTGACAACAACTTACTTAGACCCCTGGACTATATTCACCAAGTCGGTCACGCAAGACAAAGAAGAGCAAGAGAGCATGCTCAAGCCTTTGAAGAGATTGTTCAAGCTGGTTCAGTGGACTTTGCAACAATGGCTGAGCAAGAACATCCTGAGGGACCTCCACCAGCTCACGGTGGTGTAGGAAGGGGCAATGGAAACCCCATCCACACAGCTAGACCACCACGGATCATCGGTGCTGGAGATGCTCCTAATACGCATCATAATCGCTTTTGGATCACTCCTCCTCCAGTCCAGAATAACAACTTCGAGATAAAGCCTGGATTCATCTCTATGGTTCAGAATAGGAAATTCCACGGGCTGGCTATGGAAGACCCCTTAGAGCACCTTAATAACTTTGAGCAAGTGTGTGGGATTATTAAGATCAATGGGATCTCGGAAGATGCCTGCAAGCTACGGCTCTTCCCATTTTCTCTCGGTGATAAGGCTAGGCATTGGGAGAAGACCCTTCCACAAGGCACCATTACCTCTTGGGCTGAGTGTATGAAGGCATTCCTCTCAAAGTTCTTCTCAAGCACAAGGACAGCTCGGTTGAAAAGTGAGATCAATGGCTTCACTCAAAGACATAACGAGACATTCGATGAAGCTATGGAGAGATTCAAAGACTATACCATTCAGTGCCCTCACCACGGCTTCAATTAAGAGACTCTCCTAAGCACAATATACCGAGGAGCCTTATCCAAGATCATAATGTTGCTTGATACGGCGAGTAAGGGCAATTTCCTTGGTCAAGAAGTGGAGGAGGGTATGGAGTTAATCGAAAACTTGGCTTTGAGTGACGGCAACTACGCCGAGGATTATGACCGTGCACCACGAGGTTCTGAGCTAGAGTCTCACAAGAAAGAGCTTAAGTCCCTCCATGAGAAGATAGATAAGCTAGTTCTTGCCAATCAGAAGCACGTTCATTTTGTGGGAGAAGCCGAAGATGTCTCCGAGGAACTAGAGTTGAGTCAAGAAGAAGCTAACTGGATTGCTGGTCCGAATTACGACAAGCCTCAGGGATATTCTCAAGGGTACCAAGCCAACAACAATCTCTCATACAGGAGTACAAACGTTGAGAATCCAAAGGATCAGGTTTACCCCCCTCAACAAGCAAAGCCGTTTATTCCTTTCAACAAGGGTTTTCAACAAGGTGGTGGATATCAAGGTCTGAGGCAAGGAAATTTCCAGCAGCAACAACAAGGCAACAAAGGCTTTACTCCTATGTTTCCTCCCGGCTTTGTTCCTCAACAACAACAGATGCAACCCGCTCCTCAAGATCGGGTTCAAGCAATGTTTCAGCAGTTGCTTAAAGGTCAAGCTTCAACTAATCAGAAGTTTGCCGAGATGAAGAACCGCCTTGATTCCTCTCTTACTGACGTCTCTACACAGATCACTAATCTGAACAACAATATCAAGCAGTTAGAGAAAGGGAAAGCTAGTACCAGCGTTCAAAGCAGCTTACCGGGCAAGTGTGAGCAGAATCCGAAAGAGTATGCAAACGCTATCACATTGAGGAGTGGTAAAGAGCTTCTGCCGAGAGTTGCACCTAAAGACAATGAGGACATTGTTGTCCAAGAAGGGGAGGGTAAGCTTTCAGCTGATGAGGAGATTACCTTTGATAATGTGTGGATTGAGAGACTAAGAAAGGGCAAAGAAGTAGCCGTAGAGAAGAAAGTGGAGCAAGCTACTAAGGAGAAGGATGCTTATGTGCCTCCACCGTATGTACCGAAGCTTCCTTTTCCTGGCCGCTTCAAGAAACAGCTCATAGAGAAGCATAGACTGTTATTGGAGAAGCATCTAAAGGACGTTGAGATCAAGTTGCCTCTTGTGGATTGCCTAGCTATGATGCTGAAATGTGCTAAGTTCTTCAAAGACACCCTTACGAAGAAGAATAAGGAGAGTAAAGAAGTTTTGGTGCTTAGTGAAGAGTGTAGTGCTATTATTCACAAGGAGATTGTCCCTAAGAAGCTAGGAGATCCAGGATCATTCACCATTCCTTGTGCTTTGGGTACATTGATGTTTAAGAGATGTTTGTGTGATTTGGGAGCAAGTATCAATCTCATGCCCCACTTTATAGCAAAGAAGCTAGGTTTCACACGGTTCAAAGAGTGTAGGATCTCCCTTGTGTTAGCTGACAGAAGCGTATGACTCCCAGTGGGCATGCTAGAAGATCTTCTAGTGAGAATAAGCGATGTCAATGTACCAACCGACTTTGTTGTGCTTGAGATGGATGAAGAGCCTAAGGATCCGCTTATACTTGGAAGACCATTCCTTGCAACCGCCAGAGCAATCATTGATGTAAAGAATGGGAAGATAGCTGTGCTCCTTGGCAAAGACATCAAGCTGGATTTTGATATCAATGAGGTCCTGAAGAAGCCAACCATTGAAGGACACGCATTCTACATAGAAACGTTGGATGCTTTGGCACTTGAAGCTAGCTTTGACTAAGGAGAGAGGAGAGTACGGTTTCTTAAGTGAAAAGACCCAAGAGTATGTTAATCTCCTCGATTCTAGAAGAGTTGTAAAAGAAGACGAAGGCGGATGCCTAGAGATCGATCAGGAAATCGAGAAGATCACTCGATCCAGGACAGCAATCGAGAAGAAGATCGAGGAGGCTGGTCGATCCAGAGAAGAGAACGATGAGAAGGTCGAGAGAAGCCAATTAATCAGTTCATAGAACGAGTCAGGGACTCGATCTCCTGCTCGATCCACATCAAATCGAGTAGGTGAATCGAGTGAAGTTGCTCGATCCGTACCAGAACGAGTGGAAAATCGACTGGATGACTCGATCTCTGAGGGGACAACGGTTCAAGAAAGCAGTCTTAAGGCTCATGTCTCGGGTTCTAAGGAGGCTACTGTGGACGGGAATGACAACACAAGCCACGAGCAGGACTGGAGCAAGCTGCTAGCCCCAAAGGTGGACCTAAAGGAGCTCCCAAAAGGGCTAAGGCATGCTTTCTTAGGGCTTAAAGAAACTTACCCCGTGATTGTGAATGAGAATGTGAGTGACGATGAGTTGCACTCGCTCCTAAATGAGCTGAGAAAGTATAGGAAGGCCATTAGGTACTCTCTAAGTGACATCAAAGGCCTTTCACCAATGCTTTGCACTCATAGGATTCACTTAGATAATCCGGACCAGAACGAGTGGAAGATCGACTGGATGACTCGATCTCTGAGGGGAAAACGGTTCAAGAAAGCAGTCTTAAGGCTCATGTCTCGGGTTCTAAGGAGGCTACTGAGGACAGGAATGACAACACAAGCCACGAGGAGGACTGGAGCAAGCTGCTAGCCCCAAAGGTGGACCTAAAGGAGCTCCTAAAAGGGCTAAGGTATGCTTTCTTAGGGCTTAATGAAACTTACCCCGTGATTGTGAATGAGTATCTGAGTGATGATGAGTTGCACTCGCTCCTAAATGAGCTGAGAAAGTATAGGAAGGCCATTGGGTACTCTCTAAGTGACATCAAAGGCCTTTCACCAATGCTTTGCACTCATAGGATTCACTTAGATAATGAAAACTCTTCTTCTATTGAACATCAAAGGCGTTAAAATCCGAATTTGAAAGAAGTAGCTAAGAAGGAGATTTTGAAACTGTTAGAGGCTAATGTGATATACCCCATCAGTGACAGCACGTTGGTATCTCCTGTCCACGTGGTGTCTAAGAAGGGGGGGTAACAGTCGTTAGAAATGAACAAGATTAATTGATCCCTACTAGGACTATTACTGGTCACCGTATGTGTATAGACTATAGGAAGCTTAACTCTGCTACTAGAAAGGATCATTTTCCTCTTCCTTTTTTTGATCAAATGTTAGAGAGGCTTGATAATCATCCTTACTATTGCTTTCTTGATGGTTATAGTGGTTTCTTTCAAATACCAGTCCATCCTAATGATCAAGAGAAGACGACTTTTACATGCCCTTATGGTACCTTCGCTTATCGAAGAATGCCATTCGGGTTGTGTAATGCACCAGCTACATTTCAGCAGTGCATGATGTCGATCTTCTCTGATCTTAGAGAGGAGATGGTAGAAGTGTTTATGGATGACTTCTCCGTATATGGTGCGTCTTTTTCTGCTTGTTTGTTGAATCTTTACAAGGTACTTAAGGGTTTTGAAGAGACAAACCCTGTGCTAAACTGGGAGAAGTGCCACTTCATGGTGAAAGAAGGGATCATGCTTGCCCACAAGATATCAGAGAAAGGGATAGAGGTTGATAAAGCCAAGGTTGAGGTCATGATGAGTCTTGAGCCGCCGGTTAATGTCAATGGTATAAGGAGTTTCCTAGGTCTCGCGGGCTTCTACAGGATATTCATAAAAGATTTCTCCAAGATAGCTAGACCCCTCACGCGGCTGTTGTGCAAAGAAGTTGAGCTCGTGTTTGATGAGGATTGTCATCATGCTTTCAAGACTATCAAAGAAGCTCTTGTATCCACGCCAATACCTGTCGCGGAGAGAGCCTAAATGGACGAGATCTACATGCAAAACACGGACAGCTTAGGACGCACACCAGCCGAGGGTTTCTACGCCTACTTGTTCATCGACTGTGAGAATGAGAAGAGAGTTTGCATCTTACCGAATAAGGAGGAAACCGAGCTGCAAGGAGTTGGCAACATCGAGTTCTTGCCGATTGTAGAGAAGTGCTTAACACCTCTAGGAAGAACAGCCGCTCCTACACTAGCCCCTCGTCCACGTTCAGAGTCGCCTACATCGGATGCTGAGATGCCCGAGAGCTTCGTCCTTCCAAAGCTTGACTTTGAGCCGAGGACAAAGGCGGAGAAGTTCCTTGCTTCTGTTATGGAGATGCAAAGGAAAGTGAAGAAGTGTCAGAGCAAGATGATCAAGAAGCTTGCTCAGAAGATCAAGAAGCTTAAAGGTAACTCCCCTGGTTCACCTTCAAGTGAAGAGGTTGAGCAACCCGAGAAGAGAAGGAGATCGACTGGTGGGATCGTTTTACGTGAGCCTCAAGGAAGCAACATCCTACCTGCATGCCACTCAGTTCACGAAGGAGCTAACAATGATAAGGGCAAGGCAGTATCTCACGAGACCCCCACAAAGAGCAAGAAGTCTGGAGCAACCTCAAGCTCCAGCACTACTTAGCTCCAAGGTACCAACAGACAAACCCTTGTATATACCACGCATGTTTTCTTTGTTTTTGCTTTGTGTTTTGAACTCCTTTGAATTTGTTTGCCACCGAGACGGTGTCATTCACGTTTGGGGGAGTGTGTTGTGTGTGACATGTTTTCTTTGATCTTATTTTCTGTTATCATCCCTTTAGTCTTGCATTGCATCCTAAGGCATAGAAAAATACAAAAAATTGGTAAAATTTTTAAAATTTTTCAAAAAAATTCATGTAGTTGCATTTGAATTGTTAAGCATTTTAGGATTGAGTCTAGTATTTTTGAGCATTTAGATCGTTTACATTTGCATAAGGGGTAAAACTTTTTCTTAAAAAGTGTTTTAAGCTCATGAATTGTTTCAAGGCCCTAGTTAGTAGTTCTTTGATGCATTGTACACTCTTTGAAAGTAAGCTCTAACCATACTTGGATCATGTGTTTTGATTTTCGTGGCTTAAGTTGAACATTCATGAACTGAATCCCATCCTAATAAGTGAGAACCTTAATTAGAATCTTTTTAATTATCATACTTATGCCTTTGAAAAAGGATACATGGATCACTTATACATATTTGGGCTTTCTTCTTCCTTTCACCACTCTCTTGTAAGCCTAAATAGACTTCCCCACCCTTACCTTACCTTCCTTTCAAGCCAATGTTCTTGTGTGTTAAATCTTTGTGAGGCCTCTTTTCGGTTGAACTTAGCATAAAGTGTTAGGTTTAGGCGACATGATTAGGCTTTCATATTGATTCTAGCTTTGCATTTTGAAGCTAGTTTTAGGCTTAGGATAGGGCGGGTGTTCTTGGGGATTGCTTTGTTTTGCTTCGGTTTAAAGAGTTTGATATTTGGAAGTTGAATAAAAGGGTTTTAATGGTTTTAAGTGGAAGGCTTGTTGTTTTAAAATGAAAGCTCTAAGTTTAACTAAGAAGGTAGTTCTAAAAAAAAAAAAAAAAAAAAGAAAAGAGCCAAAAGGCCAAGTGTTTCAAAAAAGAAAAGAAAAAAAAATTAGTAGAGAGCTATCAAAGTAAAAAGAAAAGAACTAAGTATGTTTTCAGCCTTTCCACTAGCCTAAAAAAGTTTAAAATGATGCTTTTATTTGGGTTTTTGCTGACGAATCGCCTTGATGATAAGGGTAATCTTTAGGAGGGTGAGTGAGTAAAAGATATGAAAAATGAGAGAGGGTTCTAGGATCTTTGATTAGTATGCATGGGTAGATGAAGGTTTAATCATGTATGCATTAAGTGTCTTCACCTTTAGCATTATGTGAAAGTTCGACCATTCTTTGAGATAACCCCTTGTTTGAATAGCCCTAATAAGTGAGATCATTTTTATCTCGCAACCCTTGTCCCTTAGCCAAGTGTATCCGGTTTTAAAGTGCATAAGTGTGATTCACAGTTTTGAGCTTAATGAGTGTTAAAGGATAGGATTCTTGGATTGTTTAGGATATGAGAGTCATGATTTGAAATTCATTATGTGATGAGTATGGCTAATATCTTTAGAGTATGGGTGTGTGCATTGCATTTTAGGATTAAGAATTAGGACCATTGAATTGATTCATTTGAAAAATACTTTTGCAAGAAGCTTCAACCCCCGTTTTTAAAACCTCTTCTCCTTTCTTGTATTTTGTTTGCTTGAGGACAAGCAAAAGGCAAGTTTGGGGGAGTTGATATGACCACATATTTTGCATATTTTGCGTGCATTTAGGATAGTTTTTCATGCATTCATCTTGCATTATAGGATAGTTTGTTCCATTTGTTGCATTTTAGGTCCTAGGTCCCTTTGCATTCGCATTTTGCATATTTCTTGCATATATGCATCATTATCAGGTTGTTTGGGGCACTCTTGAGTTGAGGAGGTTATGTGGACGTGAGGAGGATCACAACAAAGCTCGTGGACACTTGGAGAACTCAACCGTGCATGCTAAGGACCCGAGATCGAGTAGCAGATCGAGCAGGGCAGGTCGATCTAGACGAGATCGACCAGAAAATCGAATGACCCAAGTCGATTCAAGAAGAAGGATCGAGACCAAGATCGAGAGAGGAGATCGATCTGGAGTACAGACGTGAATGACGCCATGCAGATCGAGAGCCAGATCGAGTTCCCAACCCGTTCATCACAGGATCGACTCAAAGATCGACCGAAGCCATATGATCCAAGAAGACGATCGAGCCAGTGATCGAGTGACCCGAGTCGATCCCAGACGAGCCTTATCCGTCCAGCTGTCTTTGGCGGCTAACGAAGGGGGGGGGACCAGTTAACGGTTTAGCCATTTTTGGCAAAAGGAGCCATCACTTTCTCTTATCTTGATTCTGTCTTTTTGTTTTCTCTTTACCTTAGGCGATTTCGCCATTGTTGAACATCTTAAGCTTTTCGTGCTTTGAAACTTTGGATCTTTTAATATTAAGCAAGTTTTTCCTTTAATCGTTTGTTGATCATGCTTAGCTTTCTATCTATTGCTTTTCATCCGATCTTAACCATGAGTAGCGACTAGTCCTTTTGGGTTTTCGGGGTTGAGGCGATTCAAAAGGGGTTGAAAGGGTTTAAGTTTTGTGTTTTCTTTGTTCTTCAAACCTTCTCTTCTAGGATCTTGGGGTCTTAAGGCTTAGAGAGCCTTAGAAAAGGTCTCTATGATTCCAGGGCTGTCTTATCTTGACAGGATTCGGATATCCTAGAAAACCAGATCCTAGAGACTAATCTATCCTTTCTCACACGCCATGGTTGTAAAGGGGATTAGTTAGGTCATTCTATTAAAATCTGTTTTCCTTGCTCTTCGATCTGTTTTTCCACCAAACGCCATGGGTTTGGAGAAGAGATTGAGGAAGTGAGACATACCACACGCCATGGATGGTTCTTGTTTTGTTTTCAAGGCTTAGAGAAACCTCACAAGTGAGTAGATCTAAATGTTTTCAAACCAAAGCTTAAACCTTTGAGACTGATAACATGGTTTTTGCAATGTGATGTTGTATCATAGCCCAAATGCAACACTGAGATGTAGTATAATATGCAAGTGAGTGTCAATCCACACCTAGGAGCTAGAAAGTGCAATGAGAATGAAAAGATCAAGTAAAGCTAAGCAAATGATGAACGGTTTTATAAAAATCCTAAAAACTAAATGCAACGACTAAATGCAAAGCAGAACTATTTTAAAAATACCAGGAACGGATGAACTACCACGAGGAACAAATATAATGAATAAAATGCAAAGCTATGAATTTGTAAAATTCGACTAGTGGATCGACCACTAGATCGAGCAACAACGATCGATCTTCGTCTAAAAGTTCTACGGAAACAAATCTAATGACCAGGATGCAACAGATAGCAAGCGAATGATTAACAAATATGTAAGAATACTAAGAAAGAGGGTCTAGGGTTGAGATTCTGATGTTATTGCATATTGCATACATTTTGCATACTCATTAGTTAGCTTTTCATGCATTTGTATCATGTTTTAGGTTAGATTGCATCACTTAGGGTCCTAGAGCATTCTTGCATCAGCATATGCATTTCCTTTCATTTTGCATCACATTCAGGTTGTTTCTGGCTGTTTTGGAGTCGTGGAGGTTCGTGGGCGTGTTGAAGCCGATGTAGCAGTTCGTGGGAGCTCGGATATATGCTAAGGACCAGAGATCGAGGAGCAGATCGAGCATGGCCGGTCGATCTAGGAGTTGATCGACCAGAAGATCGAGCCAACTAGGCGATCCAAGGAGAATGATCGAGACGGAGATCGAGTGAAGCAATCGATCAATCGGTACAGACGTAAATGACGCCATGCAGAGCGAGAGTCAGATCGAGTACACCACTCGGTCCAGCCGAAGATCGATACCGAGATCGGATGCAACACTCGATTTCCGTCTTGATCATTCTCCTTGGATCGCCTAGTTGGCTCGATCTTCTGGTCGATCAACTCCTAGATCGACCGGCCATGCTCGATCTGCTCCTCAATCTCTGGTCCTTAGCATATTTCCGAGCTCCCACGAACTGCTACATCGGCTTCAACACGCCCACGAACCTCCACAAGTCCAAAACAGCCAGAAACAACCTGAATGTGATGCAAAATGCAAGGAAAATGCATATGCTGATGCAAGAATGCTCTAGGACCCTAAGTGATGCAATCTTACCTAAAACATGATACAAATGCATGAAAAGCTAACGAATGAGTATGCAAAATGTATGCAATATGCAATAACATCAACTCCCCCAAACTTACTTCTTGCTTGCCCTCAAGCAACAGAAAATAAGTAAGGAAGAGAGGTTTTTAGAAAAATGAATGGGGTTTTAAACTTTTTGCAAAGGTGCCTTTCAAATGAATCAATCTCAATGTCCTAGTTAACAGTTCTAAAATGCTATGCTTACACTCATACTCCAAAGAACTTAGCCATACTCATCACACATAGAAATTCAAATCATGACTCTCCTATTCCTAACAATCAAAGAAACTCATCCTTTAACATTCATTAACATTCGAACCATGAATCAAACTTATGCACTTTAAAGCAAAACACATTTGGCTAAGGGTTAAGGTTATGAGCATAGAATGATCTCATTTGAAAAGGGTTTATAATCAGAACAAGGGTTTCTCTCAAAAATGGATGAACTTGTGCATAATGCTAAAGGTAAAGACAATTTATGCATACATGATTAGATTCTCATCTACCCATGTAAACTATCAAATGATCCTATACCCCTCTCATTTAAGAAATTTTATCCTCACTCACCACTTAAGAGTCTACCCTTTTCTTTCACAAACTTAGCAACCCCCAATTCGAAACAAAGACATTTTTTTAAACTTCTTAGGCTAGTGAAAAGGTTTTTGAAAAATACTTTTGCTCTTTAGAAATCTCTTATTAGTAGCTCTCTTATTATTATTTTTTTCTTTTTATTTTTTCTTTGTTTGGCACTTAGGCTCTTTTTATTTCTTTTTCTTTTCTTTTCTCTTTTTTATTTTATTTTGGGAGAGCTACCTCCTGAAATTAGAGCATAGTTAGTTTTAAAAACAACCTTTCACTTAAAAACCTCATTTCTTTCCTTAAAACACAAAGTTCTTTGAAACCGAGAGTAAATAGACAAGATAGCAACCCCAATGATCCCCCAAACTTATCCTAAGCATATACCTAGCTTCAAAATGCAAAGCTAGCAATCAATATGTAAACCAAATCATGTCGCCTAAACCTAACACTTTATGCCAAGTTCAAACCGAAAGGAAGGCCTCACAAAGATGTCACACAAGAACATTTGGCTTCAAAGGAGGGTAAGGTTCAAGGAGGGAGTTCTACTTAGGCTCACAAAGAGTGGTAAAAAGGAAGAAGAGAGACTAAATATTTTAAAACCATGTGTTCATTTTCAAATGCATAAGAATGATAATTAGACTTTCAAATTAAGGTTTTCACTTATTAGAATGAGTTTCAAATCATGAGAGTTCAATTCAAGCCACGAATATCCTAACTAGTGATCCAAGCATGGCAAGAACTTACTTTCAAAGCATAGACAAAGCATTAGAGAACTACTAACTAGGGCATTGAAACAATTCATAAGTAAAAACACCTTTTTAAGAAATTCTGACCCCTTATGCAAATGCAAAAAACCTAAATGATATGAGAAACTCTAGACTCAATCCTAACATGTTTTTAAAAAGATGAATGCAACTACATGAATCTTTGAAAAAAATTTTAAAAATTTTACCAATTTTTCATGACTAAAGACTCAAGGATGCAAAAAGGAAAATAAGATCAAAGAACACAAGATTAAATCACACATGTACTCCCCCAAACTTGCTTGACACCGTCCCGGTGGCAAACTCATCCGAAGGAGCATCAAAACACAATGCAAGAAACAAACATGAGCGGTTATATACAATGGAAGAAGGTTGTTACCTCTGGTCTAGGCTCGGCTGGAACTTGAGGATGTTCCAGAGGAGCTAGAGATCGTTGCTTTGCCTTTGTCAGCTGGTTCTTGGAGAGAGTGGCGCGCCGGCTGAATGTTGTCTCCTTGGGTCTCGCGGATAACAACTCCTCCGGTTGAGAGTCTTCTCTTCTCGGGTTGTTGCATCTCTTGACTTGCAGCTGGCTTAGGTGCGCCTCTCTGAAGTGCTTTAACTTTCTTCCCCAACTTCTTTAGCATCTTCCCTTGCCACTTGTTGATCTTCCGTTGCATCTCTACAACTGATGCTAGGAACTTCTCGGTTTTTGTCCTCGGTTCAAAGTCTAGTTTAGGAAGTGTGTAAGCCTCGGGCATCTCGTCTTCCGTGCCTGGAGACTCTGACCTTTGACGCGGAGCAATGGCTGAAGCAGGCCGTCCTCCTAAGGGGGCAAAGCATTCTTCCTCCGTGGGCAAGAACTCGATGTTCCCAACACCAAGCAGCTCAGTTTCATCTTTGTTGGGAAGGATGCACACTCTCTTCTTGTCTTCGTCATCTATGAAGAGGTAGGCGTAGAACCCTTCTGCTGGCGTGCGTCCCAAGCTATCAGTGTTCCTCATGTATGCTTCATCCATGAAAGCTCTGTTTGGAACGTGAGCAAAGTCATGAATGGGCACACCGGCTTGCACGTACAGAGGAGTAAGGAAGCCGCTAATGTAAGAGGAGGTTGCCTTGCACCGCAAGGCATAAGCCTTGTACTTCACCAAGGAAGCTGCGAGCACACAGCGTAGTTCACTTCATCGCCGAGTTCATCCTCTATGGGCTCTTCATTCGCATCCGGATCAGACACTAAGTGCTTCACGCCTTGGAACAGGAAGCACAGCTCCGTCTTTGTGACAGTAGGAGCAACAGACCTTCCACTGAACGTGTTGGCAATCAGCTTCAGAGTATACCTCAGCACCGGGCTCCTTACTCGCTTGATCTTGGCGGTGTTGGCCTTGTAGTCTTCATTGCTGATCAGATCCCAAAACTCGTCGGCTTTCTTGAAGGCTGGGAACTCGACCTTGTACGCATCAGCGTTGAGACCGTAGGCTTGGCATAGCTCAGGGATGGAGAGTGTATAGGCTTGACGTCCAACTTTGAAGTAGAGGCGGCCTTGGGAAGGGACGGGTACACTAGGATTCTCATACCGGAACTCCAAGGTGGCAAGGAAGTCTATTGTCACTTCAGGAATGGTTGGGCAATCCATCCGTGACAGAAATCTTAAGCCAATGTTATGGAGGAGTTGATCGAAGTCCCCAAGTATCCCAAGCTTAGACAACAGCTCTCGATCAGCAAATTTTGTAGGCTCAAACCGGAGCCTCTCCAGCCGCTTCTTATCCCTCTTCTCATCCTTACTCAACCGGACCCTTTCTTGAACTGCCACTTCTTGTCCTTCTCCTTCTTGTGCTTGCTCTTCTCTGGTTCTCTTTGGTGCCATGGTTCCCGAAACAAGATTCTAAAGATATTGGTAAGCAAGCGGCTACTTGATGAGAATGAGAGAAGAGAAGGAGAGAATTTATAAAAACTACCCTAGAATTTTGGGGAATAAATAAAAATCACAGCTAAGTAAAGGAGAATCAAATCTTTAGATACTGAAAAATCTGGAATTATTCCTTTTACTTAGCTAGTTTTAAAAATTCAAAACCGATCCTATATTCTTAAAACAAGATCTTGCGATATTAAAGGAGATTTTCTAAAATTAAACCATTAAATCTTTGAAAATACCTTTGCAAGAAGTTCAGAATATCTTTGCTAGCTTTTGAAAATTGAAACTCTCACTCTCTTTGTTTAAAAATCTCGAGCAAAACAGGAATGAGAGGGTCAGAGGTTTGTTAAAACATTTAAAGACTTAGCAAAACCAAAACAATGGGTAGTCAAAGTGGTTTCTGACAAAGTCTTGGTCAAGGCACATCTTTCATGGTCAAAGATGCTTGCCTTGACCAAGTTTAGAATTCAAAAATTGGAGGGAAGGAGTAAAGGAGGGAAAGAAAAATGTTACCTCGACATGAGATCAAGTCCATTTGGTCAATCTAGGACTCGATCTCATGCCCAAAATGGCTTAGATCGAGAGGGTTACTCGATTTGAGACTCGATTCATGGTGAATAGAGTCCTGGATCGATTGGCTCTCTCGATCATTGAGATGTTGGCTCCTCGGCTAAGTCCTCGTGATCGAGCTATGTCCTCGATTTAGGGGTCGATTTGGCACATATCGAGTGATGGATCGAGTCGAGTGATCGATATGTTTTCAACAGATTTTCCCGAGAGAAATTAGATCGGTCGATCCGATTTGGATCGATCGATCCTTTTTCGTCAAGGTCGATCTTGTCACTCATTCTCGTCTAGATCGACTGGCTCCTCTCGATTCACTGACTCGATCTAGCAAAGATCGAGCCAGGATCAGTCGATCTAGCACTCGATCTCTAGCCTTATCTTAACCCCTATTGCTCCCTTTAGACCTCAAAGTCAAGGTTTAGACTCCTTATACCTGTTCCTACACACTTGCAAAATAAAAACATAAAACTGAAAGGGAAATAAAGCAGAAGTATGTACAAGATAAACATGGGAATGCCTCGCAAGTGCGCTTTCTTTAACGTCTTAGCTAGACCTTACTTGGTCTAAGCGGATGGTGGGTCTTGGAGAAGCACCGAGGTACTCTCCTTGTCAAAGCTGTCTGCCAAGTAGGGCTTGACTCTGTGTCCGTTGACGGTGAATGCACTGCCACTTTTTCCCATCAGAGTAACAGCTCCATAAGGCAAGACCTCTTGAATCACGAACGGTCCGCTCCACCTTGATTTCAGCTTGCCCGGGAAGAGCTTGAGCCTCGAGCTGTACAGCAACACCAATCCTCCTTCCTTAAGCGCCTTGGCAACCAACTTCTTGTCATGAGCCTCCTTAGTCCGCTCCTTGTATATCCGGGAGCTCTCGTAAGCGTTCAGCCTCAACTCATCCAGTTCGTGTAGCTGAATAAGGCGTCTCTCCTGAGCCGTCTTGAGATCAAAGTTCAGCCTCTTCACAGCCCACAACGCACGGTGTTCCAGCTCAACCGGGAGGTGACAGCCCTTGCCATAGAGTAGAGTGAAATGAGTTGTACCAATCGGCGTCTTGAAGGCGGTACGGTAGGCCCAAAGAGCGTCATCCAGCTTCACTGACCAGTCTTTCCTTGTTGCTCCGACAGTCTTCTCTAGTATGGCCTTGATATGCCTGTTGGAGACCTCCACTTGACCGCTTGTTTGAGGATGGTACGGTGTAGCCACCTTATGCTTAACCCCATACTTTCTCAAGAGGCTCTCAAAGACCTTGTTTATAAAGTGGCTTCCTCCATCACTTATAACAACCTTGGGTACCCCAAACCTCGGGAAGATGATACTCTTGAACAACTTGATTACCACCTTAGAATCATTTGTAGGGGAAGCAACAGCCTTAACCCATTTAGAGACAGAATCCACTGCTACTAAGATGTATTTGTTGCCGTATGAAGAAGGAAAAGGCCCTATGAAGTCAATTCCCCATGCGTCGAACACGTCAACCTCGAAGATAGGGACTTGAGGCATTTCGTTCCTCTTGGTTATATTCCCTGCTCGTTGACATGCCTCACAGTTCTTCATAAACTCGTGTGCATCTTTCAAAATGGAGGGCCACCAGAAACCGGCTTGCAACACTTTCGTGGCGGTCTTGAATGAAGCGAAGTGTCCTCCGTAGGAAGAGCCATGGCAATGATAGAGGATGTCCCTGGCTTCTTCCTTTGTAACACATCTCCGGTACAAGCTGTCTACTGCTCTCTTGTATAAGTAGGGCTCGTCCCAAAAGTAGTCACTAGCCTCCCTCATAAACCGCTTCTTGTAATAGCTGTTGAGATGTGTTGGCTCCTCACCACACGCTAGATAGTTCACTACATCAGCATACCACGGTAGATCCTCCTCTTTGAAACTCAACACTTCCTCAAACCTTCCTTCTAGCTTCCCACAAACAGCAGTAGTAATCGCCATAAGCTGCTCTTCTGGAAGAGAGTCATCTAAGGGGAGAGACTCGTTGATCCTTAGCCGTGAGAGGTGGTCAGCGACACCATTTTCTATCCCTTTCTTGTCTTTAATCTCCATGTCAAACTCCTGGAGTAACAGAATCCATCTTAAGAGCCGGTGCTTAGTGTCTTTCTTCGAGTAGATGTATCGTAAGGCAGCGTGATCCGTATATACAATAGCCTTAGAACCAACGAGATATGATCTGAAATTCTCAAAGGCGAAGACTACTGCAAGCAGCTCCTTCTCAGTAGTGGTGTATCGTTATTGCGTGTCATCCAAGGTCCTTGAAGCATAATAGATCACGTGTAGCTTCTTGCCTTTCTTCTGACCAAGGACGGCTCCTACGGCATAGTCACTAGCATCACACATGATCTCAAAGGGAAGAGACCAGTCTGGTGCTTGGACTATAGGAGCTGATGTAAGGGCTTCCTTGATGGTCACGAAAGCCTTCAAACACTCATCATCGAATACAAACTCAGCTTCCTTGCATAACAGCCGTGTGAGAGGGCGAGCAATCTTCGAGAAATCCTTGATGAAACGCCTATAGAACCCTGCGTGCCCCAAGAAGCTTATGATTCCCTTAACATTAACTGGCGGCTCTAGACCCATCATGACCTCCACCTTAGCCTTATCAACCTCAATACCCTTCTCTGATATCTTGTGACCGAGCATGATCCCTTCCTTAACCATGAAGTGGCATTTCTCCCAGTTCAGCACCAAGTTTGTCTCTTTACAACGTTTAAGTACCCTGCAAAGATTCAACAAACACGCAGGAAAGGACGCACCATACACAGAGAAGTCATCCATGAACACCTCTACCATCTCCTCTATAAGATCAGAGAAGATCGACATCATACACCGCTGAAACGTAGCCGGTGCATTACACAATTCAAACGGCATCCTTCGATATGCAAAGGTACCGTAGGGACATGTGAAAGTCGTCTTCTCCTGATCATTTGGGTGAATAGGAATTTGAAAGAAACCACTATACCCATCGAGAAAGCAGTAGTAAGGGTGATTAGCTAGTCTCTCAAGCATTTGATCAATAAAAGGCAAGGGGAAATGGTCTTTTCTAGTCGCGAGGTTGAGTTTCCTATAGTCAATACACATCCTATGACCAGTGATGGTCCTAGTAGGGATAAGTTCATCCTTTTCATTCCTTATGACCGTGATCCCTCCCTTCTTAGGCACCACGTGTACAGGGGAAACCCACGTGATGTCACTTATGGGATAGATCACGTCAGCCTCTAAAAGCTTAAGGATTTCCTTCTTCACAACCTCTTTTAAGTTAGGATTCAAATGCCTTTGATGTTCTACAGAAGTGGCGTTCTCATTATCCAAGTGAATCCTATGAGTGCAAAGCATTGGTGAAAGGCCCTTGATGTCACTTAAAGAGTACCCAATGGCCTTCCTATACTTTCTCAGCTCAGTCAGGAGCGAGTGCAACTCATCATCACTAAGGTTTTCATTCACAATCACGGGATAAGTGTTATTAGGCCCTAAGAAAGCATACCTTAGCCCTTTTGGGAGCTCCTTAAGGTCCATCTTTGGGGCTAACAGCTCACTCCAGTCATCCTCGTGGCTGTTTTTGTTGCTTTCCTCCTTGGAACTCTCCCTTGAACCCGAGGCATTGCCCTTCAGACTGCTTTCCTCCATCACTATCCCTTCTGAGATCGAGTCCTCCGGTCGATTCTCCTCTCGATGTCGTCTAGATCGAGCCATTTCACTCGATTCACTTACTCGATTTGATATGGATCGAGTAAGGGATCGAGACGCTGAGTCGATCTCTTGATTGGACTCCAAAATGATCGGGAGGTCTCTCTCGATCGTCGACTCGATTGTTTTTCCTGATCGAGCATTCTTTTCGATCTGTCCATCGATTGTTGCGCCTGATCGAGTTGTGTTCTCGATTGACTTGTCGATCTGACTCCTGGATCGAGTGATAGCGTCGATCTCGGGGTCGATCTCTAGGCAGCAACCTTCTTCATTCTTGATAATCCTCCTAGAATCCAGCAGGTTCACATACTCCCCTGGCTCCTTAGTTAGTGCTAGCTTCAGATGGTCTTCTAGAGCTTGCTATTCCAGCAACTCATCCGCCAAGGCATCCAACGTTTCGATATAGAAAGCTTGTCCTTCAATGGTCGGCTTCTTTAGAACCTTGTTGATGTCAAAGTCAAGCCTGATCTCCTTCCCCAGATGCAAGGCAATCTTCCCATTCTTCACATCTATTATAGCCCCGGTGGTTGCAAGGAATCGGTCTCCCTAAGATGAGTGGATCCTTTGGCTCTTCATCCATCTCCAACACTACAAAGTCTGTAGGTACGGTCACACCACTGATTCGCACCGGTAAGTCTTGGAGCAGCCCCACTGGTAGTCTCACGCTTCTATCAGCCATCACCAATGAGATCCGACAGTCTTTAAACCGAGTAAAACCAAGTTTCTTAGCCATCGAGTGAGGCATCAGGTTTATGCTAGCTCCGAGATCACACAAGCAACTCTTGAACTCTAGAGGACCCAAAGCGCAGGGTATAGTGAAGCTTCCAGGGTCTCCCAGCTTCTTAGGCACTATCTCCTTATGAATAACCGCACTACACTCTTCACTTAGAACAAGTACCTCTTTGCTTTCTTTGTTCTTCTTCACGAGGGTGTCCTTGAAAAACTTGGCGCATTTGGGCATCATAGTTAGACAATCAACAAGAGGAAGCTTAATCTCCACGTCTCTCAGGTGCTTCTCAAACAAGATCCGATGCTTCTCTATTAGCTGCTTTTTGAAACGACCGGGAAATGGCAACTTCGGTTCGTAAGGTGGGGGCACGTAAGAGTTCTTCTCCTTGGTGGTTTGCTCACTTTTCTTCTCAGCGACCGCCTTATCTCCTCTCCTCGGCCTTGGATCCAAACGTTGTCAAAGTTTATCTCATCATCATCAGCCGAAGGTTTACCCTCCCCCTCTTGAATTACAACGTCCTCGTTGTTCTTGGTAGAGACCGGAGGTTCGAGCTCTTTGCCGCTTCTCAACGTTATAGCATTGGCATACTCCTTGGGATTCTGCTCACACTTTCCCGGTAGACTGTTCTGACCACTCGTAGTTGCTTTACCCTTCTCCAGCTGCTTGATCTTGTTGTTTAGGTTAGTGATCTGAGTGGAGAAGTCGGTTAGAGATGAGTCTAGGCGAGTGTTCATTTCAGCGAACTTCTGGTTGGTAGAGGCTTGCCCTTGTATTAGCTGTTGAAACATTGCTTGAACCGGATCAACTTGTTGTTGCATCGGTTGTTGTTGCTGAGGTGCAAAGCCCGGAGGTTAGTTAGGAGTATAACCCTTGTTGTGTTGTTGTTGCCCTTGGAAGTTGCTTTGCCCTTGACCTTGGAAACCACCACTCGGTTGAAAACCTTTGTTGTAAGGGATGAAAGGTTTTGCTTGTTGAGCAGGGTACACTTGATCTTTAGGGTTGGCTACGTTGGTGCTTTGGTAAGAGAGGTTGCTGTTCTGGTAGCCGTGGTTGTAGCCTTGAGACTTGTAGTTGTTCTGTCCAGCCACCCAATTTGCTTCTTCTTGGCTTAGCTCTAACTCCTCTTGGTTCTCATCAGCTTCACCAACAAAGTGAACATGCTTCTGATTAGCTAATACCAACTTATCTATCTTCTCATACAAAGATTTTAGCTCCTTCTTGTGAGACTCTAACTCTGATCCTCTTGGTTCTCGGTCATAATCTTCAGCATAGTTTCCATCACTCAACGCCAAGTTTTCTATCAGCTCCATACCCTCTTCTACCTCTTGACCGAGGAAGTTCCTTTTGCTAGCTGTGTCAAGCAACAACCTGATCTTTGGTGAAGCTCCACGGTATATGGTACTGAGTAGTGTCTCCTCGCTGAACCCGTGATGAGGACATTGGTTCGTGTAGTCTTTGAAACACTCCATTGTCTCGTTGAATGTCTCGTTGTTCCTTTGAGTGAAACCGCTGATTTCGCTTCTCAACCGAGCTGTCCTGGTGCTTGAGATGAACTTTGAGAGAAAGGCCTTCTTACACTCAGCCCATGATGTGATGGGTCCTTGTGGGAGGGTCTTCTCCCAGTGCCTAGCTTTGTCTCCAAGTGAAAAGGGGAAGAGAAGCAGCTTGAAAGCATCTTCGGATATGCCATTGATCTTGATCATCCCACATACTTGCTCGAAGTTGTCTAGGTGCTCCAAGGGGTCTTCCATTGCTAAGCCGTGGAACTTGTTGTTTTGCACCATGGAGATGAAACCTGGCTTGATCTCGAAGTTATTGTTTTGTACCGGAGGAGTAGTAATCCCAAACCTATTGTGGTGGGTATTGGGAGCATCTCCGGCTCCTATGATCCTTGGGGCTCTAGCCGCGTGTTGGGGGTTTCCATTGCCCCGTCCTGCTGGAGGAGGTCCTTCTGGATGCTCGTGTTCAGCCATATCTTCAAAGTTAACCAAACCGTGCTGAACAATCTCCTCAAAGGCTCTTGTTTGCTCTCTGACTCTCCTTTGCCGTGAGTGACCAAGTTGATGAATGTTGTCTAAGGGTTGTAGAAGATTGTTGTCTCCCCTTGAACGAAGATTCATGTACCTGAAAACACAAGTATGAGAGTAGAAGTATTAGTAACTTGAAAAAGGTAAAGACTTAGTCTTTGCTAAGACCCAAATCTCTATGTTCTCTAAACAGTCCTAGAATGGCAACGGCGCCATTTGATAAACGAGTAAGGAGCCCGGTGCGGAGGTATACTCTGAAGCTGATTGCCAACACGTTCAGTGGAAGGTCTGTTGCTCCTACTGTCACGAAGACGGAGCTGTACTTCCTGTTCCAAGGCGTGAAGCACTTAGTGTCTGATCCGGATGCGAATGAAGAGCCCATAGAGGATGAACTCGGCGATGAAGTGAACTACGGCTGTGTGCTCGCAGCTTCCTTGGTGAAGTACAAGGCTTATGCCTTGCGGTGCAAGGCAACCTCCTCTTACATTGGCGGCTTCCTTACTCCTCTGTTCGTGCAAGCCGGTGTGCCCATTCATGACTTTGATCACGTTCCAAACAGAGCTTTCATGGATGAAGCATACATGAGGAACACTGATAGCTTGGGACGCACGCCAGCAGAAGGGTTCTACGCCTACCTCTTCATAGATGTTCCCAACACCAAGCAGCTCAGTTTCATCTTCTCCCAATGTCTAGCTTTGTCTCCGAGTGAAAAGGGGAAGAGACGCAGCTTGAAAGCATCGTCGGATATGCCATTGATCTTGATCATCCCACATACTTGCTAGAAGTTGTCTAGGTGCTCCAAGGGGTCTTCCATTGCTAAGCCGTGGAACTTGTTGTTTTGCACCATGGAGATGACACCTGGCTTGATCTCGAAGTTATTGCTTTGTACCGGAGGAGGAGTGATCCCAAACCTATTGTGGTGGGTATTGAGAGCATCTCCGGCTCCTATGATCCTTGGGGCTCTAGCCGCGTGTTGAGGGTTTCCATTGCCCCGTCCTGCTGGAGGAGGTCCTTCTGGATGCTCGTGTTCAGCCATATCTTCAAAGTTAACCAAACCGTGCTGAACAATCTCCTCAAAGGCTCTTGTTTGCTCTCGGACTCTCCTTTGCCGTGAGTGACCAAGTTGATGTTATTGCATATTGCATACATTTTGCATACTCATTAGTTAGCTTTTCATGCATTTGTGTCATGTTTTAGGTTAGATTGCATCACTTAGGGTCCTAGAGCATTCTTGCATCAGCATATGCATTTTCCTTGCATTTTGCATCACATTTAGGTTGTTTCTGGCTGTTTTGGAGTCGTGGAGGTTTGTGGGCGTGTTGAAGCCGATGTAGCAGTTCGTGGGAGCTCGGAAATATGCTAAGGACCAGAGATCAAGGAGCAGATCGAGCATGGCCGGTCGATCTAGGAGTTGATCGACTAAAAGATCGAGCCAACTAGGCGATCCAAGGAGAATGATCGAGACGGAGACGAGTGAAGCAATCGATCAATCGGTACGGACGTAAATGACGCCATGCAGAGCGAGAGTCAGATCGAGTACACCACTCGATCCAGCCGAAGATCAATACCGAGATCGGATGCAACACTCGATTCGCCGATGATGATCGAGACCCAGATCGAGCCGAAGACACGATGTCCGGATATGA
Organism: Thlaspi arvense; assembly: GCA_911865555.2. Lineage (NCBI taxonomy): Eukaryota > Viridiplantae > Streptophyta > Magnoliopsida > Brassicales > Brassicaceae > Thlaspi > Thlaspi arvense. Next base: position 23,133,536 of record OU466863.1, on the reverse strand, counting down.
TCGAGAGAACCACTCGATCATGGAGTCGATCTCTGTCCTTTCAACCGTTTTTGGCTGCTAGCGAAGGGGGGACCATTGGCTTGTTTGGGCATTTTGGGCAAGGCGGCGACGTGCTTTTTCGATAACTTTTAGATTCTTATCTTTTTCCTTATGTTTTCTCTCTCGTTTTCGCGAAGAACACCATTGTTGAAACTCGTTTTTCTCTTAAGCTTTTGTATTCGAATCGTTTCCGTTTAATCCAGTTTTCTTTCATGTTTATCGTCTTATTTCTTATGCTTTGCTTAATTTACTCTATGTGTAGCGAGTAGTTTACTTTGGGTTCGGGGTTGAGAGGATTAAGGGGTCAAAAGGGTTTCGATCTTGGTTTGTTTTTCTAACGTTTTCAAAGGCTATCTCTTCTAAGGTGTTGTGATCTTAACGCTTGAAGACTCTCACGCCAAGAGCTTCATGATCCGAGAGGTTCCTTACCTTGACAGGATCCAGGAATCTCGGAAGATCACACCTTAGAGACTAGTTACCCCTTCCCAAAAGCCATGGAAGTTTGGGGGATTAGTTAAGCCATTTACTTGAAATCTGTTTTCCTTGCCCTTCGACCTCTCTTTCCACCAAAAGCCATGGGTTTGGAGGAGAGGATGAAGGAGTGATCTATACCGAAAGCCACAGATAGATCTTGTTTTGTTTTCAAGACTTAGAGATCCTCACCAAGTGAGTCGATCTACAGTTTCAAACCCAAGGCTTTTACATGAATCTCAACCCTAGACCCTTTCTTTTAGCATATTTAAGTTTTATCTCATCATTCACTTGTTATCTGATAGCATCCTGGTAATTAGCTTTACTATTTTTACGGTTTTAGACGAGATCGATTGTTACTGCTCGATCTAGTGGTCGATCTCGTGGTCGATCAACTAGTCGAATTTTAATAATTCGAAGCTCTTTCCTTTAATTAATCTGTTTGTTTTTCGTGGTAATTGCTTCCTTTCTAGTATTTTTAAAATAGGTTTCACTCTGTTTAGGTTGCTGCATCTAGTTCTTTGATATTTTCTCATAAACTGTCTCATTTTGCTTAGATTTGCTCTAGTCCTTGCATTCTCTGTGCATTCTCTATCTTCCTAGAAATGGATTGACACTCTCTTCCTTGCTATACTACAACATTGCGTGCATTAGAGTTTGATAACCTCTCTGCATCATATACCTCGCTAGAAATCGTTTATCAGATTCATGTTCAAGGGTTCCAAAGGTTCAAGCTTGGTTTGAAAACAATATATGTACTCACTTTGTGAGATTCTCTAAGCCTTGAAAACAAAACAAGATCCATCCATGGTGTGTGGTATGGATCACTCCTTCATTCTCTCCTCCAGACATATGGCGTTTGGCGGAAAAAGAGATTGAAGGGAAAAGAACTCAGATTTCAAACACACGGCTTAACTAGTCCCCTAAACTACCATGGCGTTTGGGAAAGGGTAACTAGTCTCTAGGATGCGATTTTTCAGAGACCTGTGGATCCTATCAAGGTAAGAGGCCTCTCTGATCATAAAGATCTTGGCATGAGACTCTTTAAGCCTTAAGAGCTCGACATCCTAGAAGAGAAAGCCATGAAGAACAAGAAAACACTAAACTTTGAAAACCTTTTCGACCCCTTTGAATCCTCTCAACCCCAAAACCCGATGAAACTACTCGCGACTCATAGAATAAACCGTACGAAATGCAATAAACGAAGAACTAAACATGAAAAACGATTGATTTAACTTAAACGATTCAATATTCGAATGAAAAACAACAAAAGCTCGATGTCTAACAATGGCGAATCGCCTAAAACGAGAGAGATGATAGAAAAGTAGTCGACAGGGTGGAATAATGAAAGGGATCGTTGCTTTTTGCCCAAAATGGCCAAACCGCAACTGGTCCCCCTTTTCGCTACGGTCAAAAAACAGGCTGGACGGATAAGGTTGGTCTGGGATCGATCATGAAGCTCGATCTGGCACTCGATCTCGTCTTGGATCGGATGGCTCTTGGTCGATCTCTTAGTCGATCTTGTGCTGATCGGGTCGGAAGCTCGATCCGGTCCTCGATCTGCATGGCGTCGGCTACGTCCGTACTCCAAATCGATCTCCACACTTGATCTTCTGGTTGATCTCGTCAAGATCGACCTGCCTTGCTCGATCTGCTACTCGATCTCAGGTCCTTAGCGTGCAATCCTGATTTCTCCAAGTGTGCACAGACTTCCTCACGAGCCTTGGCGCGTCCACAAGTCTTCCTTAGCTCCAAAGTAACCGAAAGCAACCTGATTGTGTTGCAAAATGCACGAAACATGCAATTGCTGATGCAAAAGTACTCTAGGACCTAAAGCGATGCAAACTAGCCTAACATGCAAGGTAAATGCGCGAAAACTAACTTATATGTATGCAAAACACACTAAATATGCAGCAATATCAACTCCCCCAAACTTTCCTTTTGCTTGCCCTCAAGCAAACAAAATTAAAGAAGGGAGAGAGGTTTTCAAACAAACGGGGGTTTAAGCTTCTTGCAAAGGTGTCTTTCAAATGAATCAATCCCAACGTCCTAGTTACTAGTTCTAAAATGCAATACACACGCTCATACTCCAAAGAATTTAGCCATACTCATCACACAAAGAATTTCAAATTATGACTCTCTTATTCCAAACAATCAAAGAAACTCATCCTTTAACATTCATTAATGACCGAACCATGAATCAAACTTATGCACTTTAAAGCAAAACACTTTTGGCTAAGGGTTAATGCTATGAGCATAGGATGATCTCATTTTAAAGAGGATTTATTTTAAGAAAGGGTTTCTCTCGAAAATGGTAAGAACTTTATGCATAATGCTAAAGGTAAAGGCAATTGATGCATACATGATCAGATTCTCATCTACCCATGCAAGCTAACAATGATCCTAAAACCCCTCTCATTTTCTTTCTTTTTAGCTCACTCACCCTCCTAAAATCTACCCTTATCTCCAAAGCAAAAGCTTAGCAAACCCCAAATCAAAATAGAAAACATCTTAACTCTTTTAGGCTAGTGAAAAGGTTTGAAAATATTAAGGTCCTTATTTCTTTCTTATTGATAGCTCTCTTATTTTTTTTTCCTTTCTTTTTCTTTTCTTTTTATTTTGGCACTTAGGCTCTTTTCTTTTTCTTTTTATTTTCTCTTTTTTTTTTGAGAGAGCTAACTTATGAAATTATTAGAGCGTTATACATTTTAAACACAAAACCTTTCACTTAAAACCTTTTGTATACTTCAAATACCAAACTCTTTTTAAACCGAAAGCATATAAATATGAAAGCAATCCCATTGATCCCCCAAACTTATCCTAAGCCTACATCTAGCTTCGAAATGCAAAGCTAGCAATCATATGAGAACCTAATCATATCGCCTAAACGTAACACGTTATGCTAAGTTCAAACCGAAAGAGGCCTCACAATGATGTCACACACGAAAACTTCGCTTCAAAGAAAGGTAAGGGTCAAGGTGGGAGTTCTACTTAGGCTCACAAAGAGTGGTAAAAGAAAGAAGAGAGCCTAAATATTTTTGAGATCCATGTGTTCATTTTCAAGTGCATAAGAATGATATTTAAAAATTCAGATTAACGTTCTCACTTATTGGGACAAGTTTCAAATCATGAGAGTTCAATTCAAGTCATGAAAATCAAAACAAGTGATCCAAGCATGGTAAGAACTTACTTTCAAAGCGTGAGCAAAGCATTAGAGAACTACTAACTAGGATATTGAAACCATTTATGAGCTTAAAACACCTTTTTAATAAAACTCTAACCCCTTATGCAAATATAAACAACCTAGATGCTTAAAAATTCTAGACTCAATCCTAAAATATTTAACAAGATGAATGCAACTACATGAATTTTTTTGAAAATTTTTTAAAATTATACCAATTTTTTCCTTTTCTTTTCTATGCCTTAGATGCATGCGAGACTCAAGGGATGCAAAGATAAAATAAGAGCAAAATAAACATGTCAAACCACACACATACTCCCCCAAACTTGAATGACACCGTCCCGGTGGCAAACAGGTTCGACAGAGCTCAAGACACATAGCAAAAATCAAGAAAACATGAACGGTATGTACAATGGAAGGTTGTTGTTACCTTGGAGCTAAACTCGGCTGGAACTTGAGGATGTTCCAGCGGAGCTGCTCTTGCTAGAGGAGCGTCGGACTATGTCCTTGCCTTTATCCTCGGTGGGGAAACCATGAACGGAATGACGAGCTTGTTGCGCGGTGCCTTGTTGCTCACGGATGACAATACCGCCAGTTGATCTCCTCCTCTTCTCGGACTGGTTAACCTCTTTACTCTTGGACCCCTTAGACTTTGCGGATGAGCTCCCTTGAAGCGCCTTGACTTTCTTGGCAAGCTTCTTGATCATCTTCCCTTGCCACTTGGTTCTCTTTCGCTGCACCTCCACCACCGAAGCAAGAAACTTCTCAGCCTTGGTCTGCGGCTCAAAGTCCATCCTCGGAAGCTCAAAGTGGGCTGGCATTGCACTATATGATGGTGGTGACTCTCACTGCTCACGCGGGGACTGAATAGGCATCATTGTTGTACCAAGTGGGGCGTAGCACTCCTCGTGGGTTGGGCAAAACTGGATCGTGCCGATGCTGTCCGCAACATTGGGTAAGGTGCACACACTCTTCTTCCCTGCGTCATTGTAGAACTGATAGGCGAAGAATCCTGGAGCTGGTGTAGGTCCCAAGCTATCGGTGTTGCGCATGTAGGTCTCGTCCATGAAGGCTATGTCCGCGCAAGGTTCGAAACATTGAAGGGGTACACCGGCCTGGATGATGAGTGGCGTGAGAAACTCTCCGATGTAAGCTGAACTCGCCTTGCACCTCAGAGCATATGCCTTGTACTTCACCAACGAGGATGCTAGTATACATCGGTAGTTAACATCATTCCCAAGGTCATCCATCAGCGGATCATGGTTTTCTTCCTCGCTGCTGCATAGTATCTTCTTGATCCCTTGGAAGAGGAAACACAGCTCGGTCTTTGTCACCATCGGAGACACGGCCCGCACGCTGAAAGTGTTTGCCAACAACTTGAGAGTGTACCTCAGAACAGGATTCCTCACTTTCTTGATTTTAGCCGTGTTGGCCTTGTAGTCTTCATCGCAAAGCACGTCCCATATGATGCTAGCGTTCTTGAGAGGAGGAAACTCCACTTGTTTAGCCGCGGCGTTAAGTCCGTATGCTTGGCAAAGCTCCTCAATGGAAAGGTGATAGGACCGCTTCTTAACCTTGAAAGTGAGATGTCCCTGTAAGGGAGTAGGGAGGCTCGGATTCTCATAGGAAACCCCCAAGGTAGAGAGGAAATCCATGGTTACTTGCGGATAAGTTGGGCAATCCATTCTTGAAAGGCAAGCAAACCCCATGTTTTGGGGAAGGAAGTCAAAATCTTCTAGGAGATCCATTCTTTCCAGCAAGTCTCTGCTCGCGAACTTGGTAGGCTCGAAGCGCAGCCTCTCTAACCTCTTCTTTGCCGCCTTTTCCTCCTTAGTCCTACGGATCCTCTCATGAACTTGCTGAGGTTCCTCCTCTTGAACTTGTTGAGTTCCCTCTTCTTGAACCACTCGTTGTTCATCCTCTCTCTGTTCAGCCTCTTCTCTGGTTCTCTTAGGTGCCATTGGTGCCTGAAACACGATTCTCAAACAAGAGAATGAGCAAAGGCGGCGAAAAATCGAGAAAGAGACTAGCGAGAAGGAAAAATCTACAACTAATACCCTATATTTTTGGGGGATTTATAAAAATTGTAACTAGATAAAGGAAAAGAAAATATAGAGATGGAATTAAATCTAGAATATTTCATGATTTCAAACTACTTTTAAAAAATCGTTAAAACCCTTAGCAACTTAAATCGATCAAGCGATGAGAAAAGGAATTTTTGCAAAGATTTAATTAAAAATCTGAAAATACCTTTGCAGGATCGAAGACAAGAGCTAAATGCCTTTATGAAAGGAAGAAAAGCACTCTCTCTTGATTTAAAATTCGCAAGAACAGAAAGGAGAGAGTGTGAAATTGTTGAAAACATAAAGGCAACAAAAATCTAAAACCATGGGTGATGAAAGCGGTTTTCTGACAAAAAGGTGTGGTAAAAGCACATCTTTCGTAGTCAAAGATTCTTGTCTTGACCACCATTCAAATTTAAAAAGAGAGGGAAAGGAGAAAGGGAGGGAAAATTTTTTGTTACCTCGGCATGAGATCGAGTCCGTTTGGTCGATCTAGGACTCGATCTCATGCCATGTTGGCTGGATTGAGAGATTTGATTGATCAGTGACTCGATTGATATAAATCGAGTCTTAGATCGATTTGATGCTCTCGTTCCTTGACTTTTGGTCAACTTGGCTGTGCTCCTTGGATCGATTTCCTTGATCGATTCGAGGGTCGATTTGGCTGAGATCGAATGGCAGATCGAATAGACTGCTCGATCTTTTTAAGGATCGAGTGACTCGGTCGATCTACACCTTGTTCGCTTTTCAGGCTGAACGCATTGGTGAATTGTCCTCTCATGATCGACCGTCCCACTCGATTTGTCTACTCGATCTCGTCTAGATCGACTGACTCCTCTCAATTCACTAGCTCGATCAAGCAATGATCGAGCCAGGATGAGCCGATCTAGCATTCGATCTCTAGCCTATATTCGCCACTTCTTACCCTCTTTGGATCTAAGAACATGACCTGCGATTCCTTATCCCTGTTTCTACACACTTAGAAGATAAAAACATAAAACTGAAAGAGAAATAAAGCAAGAATTATATACAGGATAAGCATGGGAATGCCTCCCAAGTGCGCTTTCTATAACGTCTTTAGCTAGACTTTACTTAGTTTAGGCAGATGGTGGATCTTGGAGAAGCATTGAGGTGCTCTCCTTGTCAAATGCACTCTTCATGTATGGCTTAACTCTGTGTCCGTTCACTGTGAATGCATTCCCACTCTTGCCTACCAACGTGACAGTGCCGTAGGGCAATACCTCCTTGATTTCATACGGACCGTTCCATCTAGATTTCAGCTTTCCTGGAAAGAGCTTGAGCCTTGAATTGTAAAGCAGCACCAAACTCCCTTCCTTGAGCTCCTTGAGTACCAACTTCTTGTCATGAGCAGCCTTAGTGCGCTCCTTGTAGATCCTAGCGCTTTCATAAGCATCCAGCCTCAGCTCATCAAGTTCGTGTAGCTGGATCAAGCGCTTCTCCTGGACCGTCTTTAGATCAAAATTCAGCCGCTTCACAGCCCACAGTGCTCTATGTTCCAGCTCAACGGGGAGGTGACATCCTTTGCCGTAGAGAAGAGTGAAAGGAGTCGTACCAATGGGTGTTTTGAAAGCGGTCTGGTAAGCCCACAAAGCGTCATCTAACTTCACCGCCCAATCTTTCCGAGTTGTCCCAACTGTTCTCTCAAGTATCGCCTTGATCTGTCGGTTAGAGACCTCCACTTGGCCACTCGTTTGAGGATGGTAAGGTGTAGCCACCTTGTGCTTCACGCCATACTTCCTTAGAAGGTTTTGAAACAACTTGTTGATGAAATGGCTTCCTCCGTCGCTTATCACCACCTTGGGGACTCTAAACCTCGGGAAAATGATGCTCTTAAAGAGCTTGATCACCACCTTAGAATCGTTTGTAGGGGAAGCAATGGCCTCAACCCATTTAGAGATGTAATCAACGGCTACTAGGATGAACTTGTTGTCGTAGGAAGAAGGAAATGGCCCCATGAAGTCTATGCCCCACGCGTCAAAGATGTCTACCTCAAAGATGGGAACTTGAGGCCTCTCGTTCCGCTTAGTAATGTTCCCTGCTCGTTGACAAGCTTCGCAACTCATCACGAACTCATGGTTGTCTTTGAAGATGGACGGCCACCAGATGCCGGCTTGCAAGACCTTGGTGGCGGTTTTGAACGAAGCAAAGTGCCCGCCATACGAAGAGCCATGGCAATGAAAGATGATGTCTCTTGCCTCCTCCTTTGTCACACATCTTCTGTATAGGCTGTCAACACCTCTCTTGTATAAATAGGGTTCATCCCAAAAGTTGTCAAGATGCAAAGGCTCTTCCCCACATGCCAAGTAGTTCACAATGTCCGCGTACCAAGGGAGATCCTCCTCTTTGAAGCTTAGAACCTCCTCAAACCGCCCTTCGAGGTTTCCACAAACAGCCGTAGTGATCGCCATGAGTTGTTCCTCGGGGAGCGAATCATCTAAAGGTAGAGACTCGTTGATTCTTAACCGATAGAGATGGTCAGCAACGCCGTTCTCTATTACTTTCTTGTCTTTGATCTCCATGTCAAACTCCTGAAAAAGAAGAATCCATTTCAAAAGCCTCGGCTTAGTGTCCTTTCTTGGAATAGATGTACTGCAATGCTGCGTGATCTGTGTAAACAATGGCCTTGGAACCCACAAGGTATGACCAGAACTTCTCAAAGGCCTTGGTAAATCGAGTCATCCAGTCGATCTTGCTCTCGATGTCGTCTAGATCGAGCAGTTTCGCTCGATTCACTCACTCGATTTAATGTGGATCGAGTAAGAAATCGAGACACTGGGTCGATCTCCGGATTAGACCCTGAACTGATCGGAAGGCATCTCTCGATCTCGGACTCGATTGTTTTCCTGGATCGATCACCCTCCTCGATCTGACTGTCGATTGTTGCACCGGATCGAGTTGTGTTCTCGATTGTCTTGTCGATTTGACCCCTGGATCGAGTAATGTCATCGATCTCGGAGTCGATCTCTAGGCAAGCGCTTTCATTTTCAAGCACAACCTTCCTTGAATCAAGCAGGTTAACGTATTCCTGAGTCCTCTGATCTAAGTAACCAAACTCTCCTGGCTCCTTAGTCAACGCCAGCTTCAAATGATCCTCCTGAGCTAACTCTTCCAGTAACTCATCCGCCAAGGCATCCAACGTCTCAATGTAGAAAGCTTGCCCTTCTATCGTAGGCTTCTTCAAAACCTCATTGATATCAAAGTCCAGCCTTATATCTTTACCCAAGTGCAGAGCTATCTTCCCATTCTTGACGTCTATGATGGCTTCGGCGGTGGCTAAGAACGGTCTACGGAGGATGAGTGGATCCTTAGGTTCTTCATCCATTTCCAACACAACGAAGTCAGTAGGCACGTTTACACCGTTGATTCTCACTGGCAAGTCCTCAAGCAAACCCACGGGTAACCTCACACTCCTGTAAGCTAGTACCAACGAGATTCTACAATCTTTGAACCGGGTAAAGCCAAGTTTCTTTGCTACGGAATGAGGCATCAGATTTATACTAGCTCCGAGATCACAAAGGCAACTCTTGAACTCCAAGGGACCTAAAGCGCAAGGTATAGTGAAGCTTCCAGGGTCTCCCAATTTCTAATGACTATCTCCTTGTGTATCACAGCACTACATTCCTCACTAAGTACTAGCACTTCCTTGCTCTCCTTATTCTTCTTTACAGGCGTATCTTTGAAGAATTTGGCGCATTTAGGCATCATGGCACAGCAGTCCACGAGAGGTAGCTTGATGTCTATGTCCTTAAGATGCTTCTCAAACAAGATTCTAAGCTTCTCTATGAGTTGCTTCTTTAAACGGCCAGGAAAAGGTAGCTTAGGTACATACGGTGGAGGCACATAAGCATCCTTCTCCTTAGCAGCTTGCTCCGCTTTCTTCTCAAATACCGCTTTCTCACCTCTCCTTGGCCCTTGAATCCAAACATTTTCAAAGTTGATCTCGTCATCGGCTGAAAGCTTAACCTCCTCCTCTTGAATTACAACGTCCTTGTTGACCTTGGGAGTAACCGTAGGTGCAAGCTCTTTCCCACTCCTTAGCGTAATGGCGTTGGCGTATTCCTTGGGATTCTGCTCACACTTGCCCGGTAAGCTATTCTGACCACTTGTACTCGCCTTTCCCTTCTCTAGCTGCTTGATATTGTTTTTCAAGTTGGTGATCTGAGTAGAGAAATCCGTGAGAGACGAGTCTAAACGAGTGTTCATCTCGGCAAACTTCTGATTTGTAGATGTTTGCCCTTGAATCAATTGTTGAAACATAGCTTGGATAAGATCAACTTGTTGTTGTTGCATCGGTTGTTGTTGAGGAACAAAGCCCGGAGGGTACATTGGCGTATAACCCTTGTTTTCTTGCTGTTGTCCTTGGAAGTTGTTCTGCCCTTGCCCTTGGAAGCTACCACTCGGCTGAAAATTTTTGTTGTATGGGTCGAAAGGCTTTGCTTGCTGAGCAGGGTACACTTGATCTTTAGGGTTCGCGACGTTGGTGCTACGGTATGAGAGATTGTTGTTCTGGTTGTAGCCTTGTGAATACCCTTGAGGTTTGTAGTTGTTTTGATCCGCCACCCAATTGGCTTCTTCTTAACTCAACTCAAGCTCCTCTAAGGTTTCATCCGCTTCACTAACAAAGTGAACATGCTTCTGATTAGCCAACACCAGCTTTTCAATCTTCTCATGCAATAATTTAAGCTCTTTCTTGTGAGACTCTAGCTCAGAACCTCTCGGTGCACGGTCGTAGTCTTCAGCATAGTTGTCGTCACTCAATGCCAAGTTCTCAATCAGCTCCATGCCTTCCTCTACCTCTTGACCAAGGAAGTTTCCCTTACTAGCCGTGTCAAGCAACAAGCGAATCTTTGGTGAAGCTCCGCGGTAGATAGTGCTTATTTGAGTCTCTTCGCTGAAGCCGTGGTGAGGACACTGAATGGTGTAGTCCTTGAATCGCTCCATGGCTTCATTGAACGTCTCATTGTTCCCTTGAGTGAAGCCGCTGATCTCACTTCTCAGCCTTGCTGTTCTGGTGCTAGAGAAGAACTTTGAAAGGAACGCCTTCTTACACTCAGCCCAAGATGTAATGGTGCCTTGTGGAAGGGTCTTCTCCCAATGTCTAGCCTTGTCTCCAAGAGAAAATGGAAAGAGACGCAGCTTGAAAGCATCATCGGATATGCCATTAATCTTGATCATCCCACATACTTGCTCGAAGTTATCAAGGTGCTCCAAGGGATCTTCCATTGCTAGCCCGTGAAACTTATTGTTTTGCACCATTGAGATGAATCCTGGCTTAATCTCGAAGTTGTTGTTCGCTACAGGAGGAGGAGTGATCCCAGACCTATTGTGATGAGTATTGGGAGGAGCATCTCCTGCTCCTATGATCCTTGGGGGTCTAGCCGCGTGTTGGGGGTTTCCATTACCCCTTCCCACTGCCCCGTGAGCTGGAGGAGGTCCCTCTGGATGCTCGTGCTCAGCCATCGCTTCAGAATCCACTGAACCTTGCTGAACAGTCTCCTTAAAAGCTCTAGCTTGCTCTCTAACTCTTCGCTGTCGTGAATTTCCGAGTTGATGAATGTTGTCCAAGGGTTGAAGTAGATTGTTGTCTCCCCTTGAACGAAGATTCATGTACCTGAAAGACACACGCTTGAGAGTAGAGAATTTAGTAACCAAAAGAAAAAGAAAGGCTTAGTCTTTACTAAACCCCAAATCTCAATGCTTTCTAAACCCCAGATCTCAATGCTTTCTAAACACTCCTAAGGCTTAGTCTTTTTGCAATGTGATGTTGTATCAAAGCCCAAATGCAACACTGAGATGTAGTATAGTATGCAAGTGAGTGTCAATCCACACCTAGGAGCCAGAAAGTGCAATGAGAATGCAAAGATCAAGTAAAGCTAAGCAAATGATGAACGGTTTTATAAAAATCCTAAAAACTAGATGCAACGACTAAATGCAAAGCAAAACTATTTTAAAAATCCAGGAACGAATGAACTACCACGAGGAACAAATAGAATGAATAAAATGCAAAGCTATGAATTTATAAAAATCGACTAGTGGATCGACCACAGGATCGACCACTAGATTGAGCAACAACGATCGATCTTCGTCTAAAAGTTCTACGGAAACGAATCTAATGACCAGGATGCGAACAGATAGCAAGCGAATGATTAACAAAGATGTAAGAAAACTAAGAAAGAGGGTCTAGGGTTGAGATTCATGTTCAAGGGTTCCAAAGGTTCAAGCTTGGTTTGAAAACTCTAGATCTACACACTTTGTGAGATTCTCTAAGCCTTAAAAACAAAACAAGATCTATCCATGGCTTGTGGTATGGATCACTCCTTCATTCTCTCCTCCAGACCCATGGTGTTTGGCGGAAAAAGAGACTGAAGGGCAAAGAACTCAGATTTCAAACACACGGGTTAACTAGTCCCCTAAACTACCATGGCATTTGGAAAAGGGTAACTAGTCTCTAGGACGCAATTTTTCAGAGACCTCTCTGATCATAAAGATCTTGGCGTGAGACTCTTTAAGCCTTAAGAGCTCGACATCCTAAAGCCATGAAGAACAAGAAAACACCAAACTTTGAAAACCTTTTCGACCCCTTTGAATCCTCTCAACCCCAAAACCCGATGAAACTACTCGCGTCTCATAGAATAAACTGTACGAAATGCAACAAACGAAGAACTAAACATGAAAAATGATTGATTTAACTTAAACGATTCAATATTCGAATGAAAAACAACAAAAGCTCGAAGTCTAACAATGGCGAATCGCCTAAAACGAATGATAGAAAAGTAGTCGACACGGTGGAATAATGAAAGGGATAGTTGCTTTTTGCCTAAAATGGCCAAACCACAACTGGTCCCCCCCTTCGCTACGGTCCAAAAACAGGCTGGGCGGATAAGGTTGGTCTGGGATCGATCATGAAGCTCGATCTGGCACTCGGTCTCATCTTGGATCGGATGGCTCTTGGTCGATCTCTGAGTCGATCTTGTGCTAATCGGGTTGGAAGCTTGATCCGGTCCTCGATCTGCATGGCGTTGTCTACGTCCGTACTCCAAATCGCTCTCCACACTCGATCTTCTGATCGATCTCGTCTAGATCGACCTGCCTTGCTCGATCTGCTACTCGATCTCAGATCCTTAACGTGCAATCCTGATTTCTCAAAGTGTCCACGGACTTCCTCACGAGCCTTGGCGCATCCACAAGTCTTCCATAGCTCCAAAGTAACCGAAAGCAACCTGATTGTGATGCAAAATGCACGAAACATGCAATTGCTGGTGCAAAAGTACTCTAGGACCTAAAGCGATGCAAACTAGCATAACATGCAAGGTAAATGCGCGAAAACTAACTTATATGTATGCAAAACACACTAAATATGCAGCAATATCAGAGACACACTGAATGTTAGATCGATCCATTCTGCTCGATCCAGTGCTCGATCTAGTGGTCGATTCACTGGTCGATTTTTAGTTCTTAGTAGCTTTGGATTTTTAATCTTCTCCTTGTTCCTAGTGGTAGTTAACCCTCTTCTAGGGATTTGAAAATTTTTCTGCATCTCATTTAGCCGTTGCATCTAGTTTTGTTAGATTTTACCAATCATTTTTCTGGTTTGCTTAGATTCGCTTCATCCTTGCATTCTTAGTGTTCTTCCTGCTTCCTAGGTTGGATTGATTCCCCTTACTACTGTACTACATCATAACATGTGGTTTGGGCTTTGATTACCTCCTTGCTTGCATAGATAAATCCTGTTATCACTCTCCCCCTCTTGAATCACAATGTCCTCATTGTCCTCAGGTACAGACCGTGGTGGTAGCTCTTTCCCACTTCTCAAAGTGATCGCATTGGCATACTCCTTAGGGTTTCTCTCACACTTCCCGGGTAAGCCACCTTGACCGCTTGAACTGGCTTTTCCTTTCTCTAGCTGGCGAATCTTGTTGTTCAAGTTGGTGATTTGTGTAGATACCTCAGTAAGAGAAGAGTCCAGCCTATTTTTCATATCAACAAACTTTTGATTTGTAGTTGCTTATCCTTGAAGTAACTGTTGGAACATAGCTTGTACCGGATCCTGAGGTGGAGGTTGCACTTGTTGCTGCTGAGGTACGAAGCTAGGAGGGTAGCCTTTGTTCACTTGCTGTTGCTGGCCTTGGAAGTTGCCTTGTCTTTGCCCTTGGTACCCACTGTTTTGTGTAAACCCACCTTTGTTGTAAGGAACGAAAGGTTTTCCTTGTTGTGGAGGGTACACTTGATCCTTAGGGTTCTCCACATTGGTACATCGGTAAGACAGGTTGTTGTTGCCTTGATGCCCTTGAACATAGCCCTGTGGCTTAGTATAGTTTTGGCCTCCAACCCAATTCGCTTCCTCTTGGCTAAGTTCTAACTCTTATAGAACGTCCGTAGCTTCTCCCACAAAGTGTACATGCTTTTGATTTGCAAGTACCAACTTGTCAATCTTTTCATGAAGTGATTTCAGCTCCTTCTTGTGTGCCTCAAGGTCAGACCCTCTAGGTGCTCTATCATAGTCTTCACTGTAGTTTCCATCACTCAAAGCTAGGTTCTCAATAAGCTACATTCCCTCTTCTACATTTTGGCAATGAAAGTTCCCTTTACTCGCCGTGTCTAGAAGCATTCGAATCTTGGGAAGAGCTCCTCTATAGATGGTGCTCAAGAGTGTCTCCTCAGTGAAACCATGATGAGGACATGCAATGGTGTAGTCCTTGAACCGCTCCATTGCTTCACTAAAGGTCTCATTCTTCCTTTGTGTAAAACCGCTAATCTCACTCCTTAGGCGAGCTGTTCTTGTACTTGAGAAGAACTTAGACAGAAATGCCTTCTTGTAATCAGCCCATGAGGTTATACTCCCCTGAGGTAAGGTCTTCTCCCAATGTATTGCTTTATCTCCAAGTGAAAAAGGGAAAAGCCTAAGCTTGAAGCTGTCCTCCGAGATCCCATTGATCTTGATCATTCCACACACTTGCTCAAAGTTGTCTAAATGCTCCAAGGGATCCTCCATTGCAAGTCCATGGAACTTGTTGTTCTTCACCATTGAGACAAAGTCTGGCTTGATCTCGAAGTTGTTGTTTTGCACCGGTGGTGGAGTGATGCCAAAACAGTTGTGATGAGTGTTTGGAGCATCACCTGCACCAATGATCCTTGGTTGCTTTGGGGCGTGGTTGGGGTTTCCATTACCCCATCCAGCAGCAGAACGGTGAGGTGGAGCCTCAGCTTGGTCTTGCTCAGCCATGACCTCAAAATCAAGAATATCTGGTTGCAATATCTCCTCAAAGTCTTGTGCTTGTTCTTTTGCCCTTCTTTCTCTTGCACTTCCAAGTTGATGAATGTTGTCTAGAGGTTGTAGTAGGTTGTTGTCAACACTAGACATCAGATTCTTGTACCTGAGAAGACAAGTAGGAAGGTAGATAAATTAGTAACAAAAGTAAAAATAAAGACTTAGTTTCTACTAAGCTCCAAATCCTAATACTTTCAAATTAAACCCAAGTTGGCAACAGCGCCATTTGGTAACTAGATTTTTAAGGTCTAGTTTGAATCAAAGCCTAAAGCACAATATAGTTGTAGTATAGTGCAAGAGGTGTCAATCCAGCTCAGGTTGTCTTGAAAGATACTAGGCATGCAAGAGCTTTGTAAAGCTAAGTGAAATCCGGATTATTTGAGGAGAAAATCTATGAAAACTAAATGCAACTACTAAATAACCACAAAACTATTTTAAAATCTCTACTGAAGGGTTAAACAACTACTAGAAGACTTCTAAGAATTTAAAATGCAAAACTACTGATTTTAAAAATTCGAAAACTAAAAGCAGACAGAAAGGGACAGTTCAAACAACCTAGGATGATATTTAAGAAAATAGAGCAAAAGATGCAAACTTTAAAACTATGAAATGATTACTTTGAGTTTTAAGATGCTAAAAGAGGATTCAAGGTTGAGGGTCATGCTTAAGGTGGTTCAAGATTCAAGCTTTGGGATTTGAAAACATAGATCTACACATTTAGTGCTATCTCTAAGCCTTGAGAAGCTAAACTAGATTTATCCATGGCGTGTGGTATAAATCCTTTCCTCAACCTTCTCTCCTAACCCATGGCGTGTGGTGGAAAGAAAGGTTGAAGAACATGAAGCATAAATATCAAATAATGGCCTAACTAGCTCCCTAAGCATCCATGGAGTTTGGGAATGGATGAGCTAGTATCTTGGATTTCGTTATAAGGGATCTCCTGAATCCTGCTAAGGTAAGGAAACCCCTGAGATCAAAGAGATCTTTCTCAAGACTCTCTAGGCATTTAAACCTCCAAATCTAAGAAGAGAGTAAATTAAGAGCAAAAAAAGACCAAAGCTTAAACCTTTAAACCCCTTAATCACCTCAACCTCAAACCCATGAACGACTACTCGCTACACATGATTAAAATACACGAAAATGCAAAGGAAGTAAAGATAGACATGATTAAACTACTAAGCAAGAGAGATTTAAGAGAAATACATAGATTAAAAATGGATTAAAGTTCTACAAAATAACAAAAGCTTAAAAAGTAAACTATGGCGGTTTTTCAAAGCATAAAGATTAGATAGCATAACATAAGATAAAAATGGGGGAGACAGATTGTATGGTTCTAATTCTCGCCTAAAATAGGTTAAACAAAAAGGAAAATGGTTCCCTCGCTAAAATCCAAACGTGTGCTGTCCGGATAAGGTTCAAAGATTGATCTGAGCAGTCGATCTCTTACTCGATCTTTCTCGTAGAACGTCTTCTCTCGCTCGATCTTCCAGTCGATTCGGTAGGGTGGATCGAGTGCTTCCATCGATCTTCTGGTCGATCCTCGGATGATCGAGTCGTGTACTCAATCTAGCCCTCGTTCTTCCCGGGCTTACTTCCCGTATCCGTACTCTCGTTCGATCACCTTGATCGATCTTGACCTCGATCCTCTTCCTTGAAACAACCCGAGCGTCTCGATCTTCTGGTCGATCTTTTCTAGATCGACCTGCCTAGCTCGATCTGCGCCTCGATCTTCTGGTCGATCTTGTCTAACCCAAGTTGGCAACAGCGCCATTTGGTAACTAGATTTTTAAGATCTAGTTTGAATCAAAGCCTAAAGCACAATATAGTTGTAGTATAGTGCAAGAGGTGTCAATCCAGCTTAGGTTGTCTTGAAAGATACTAGGAATGCAAGAGCTTTGTAAAACTACGTGAAATCCGGATTATTTGAGGAGAAAATCTATGAAAACTAAATGCAACTACTAAATAAACACAAAAACTATTTTAAAATCTCTACTGAAGGGTTAAACAACTACTAGAAGACTTCTAAGATTTTAAAATGCAAAACTACTGGTTTTAAAAATTCGAAAACAGAAAGCAGACAGAAAGGGACAGTTCAAACAACTTAGGATGATATTTAAGAAAATAGAGCAAAAGATGCAAACTTTAAAACTATGAAATGATTACTTTGTGTTTTAAGATGCTAAAAGAGGATTCAAGGTTGAGGGTCATGCTTAAGGTGGTCCCAGATTCAAGCTTTGGGTTTGAAAACATAGTTCTACACATTTGAGTGCTATCTCTAGGCCTTGAGAAACTAAAGCTAGATTTATCCATGGCGTGTGGTATAAATCCTTTCCTCAACCTTTCCTCCTAATCCATGGCGTGTGGTGGAAAGAAAGGTTGAAGAACATGATGCATAAATCTCAAATAATGGCCTAACTAGCTCCCTAAGCATTCATGGCATTTGGGAAAGGATGAGCTAGTCTTTTGGATTTGGTTTTAAGGGATCTCCTGAATCCTGCTAAGGTAAGGAAACCCCTGAGATCAAAGAGATCTTTCTCAAGACTCTCTAGGCATTAAAACCCTCAAATCCAAGAAAGGATTAAGATAAGAGCAAGAAAAGACCACAGCTTAAACCCTTAAACCCCTTAATCACCTCAACCTTAAAACCATGAATGACTACTCGCTACACATGATTAAAACACACGAAAATGCAGAGGAAGAAAAGATAGACATGATTAAACTACTAAGCAAGAGAGATTTAAGAGAAATACTTAGATTAAAAACGGATTAAAGTTCTACAAAATAACAAAAGCTTAAAAAGTAAACTATAGCGGTTTTTCAAAGCATAAAGATTAGATAGCATAACATAAGATAAAAATGGGGGAGACAGATTGTATGGTTCTTATTCTCGCCAAAATAGGTTAAACAAAAAGGAAAATGATCCCCTCACTAAAATCCAAAAGTGAGCTGTCCGGATAAGGTTGAGAGATCGATCTGAGCAGTCGATCTCTTACTCGATCTTTTTCGTAGAACGTCTTCTCTCGCTCGATCTTCGGGTCGATTCGGTAGGGTGGATCGAGTGCTTCCATCGATCTTCTGGTCGATCCTCAGATGATCGAGTCGTGACCTCGATCTAGCCCTCGTTCTTCCCGGGATTACTTCCCGTGTCCGTACTCTCGTTCGATCACCTTGGTCGATCTTGACCTTGATCCTCTTCCTTGAAACGACGCGAGCGTCTCGATCTTCTGGTTGATCTTGTCTAGATCGACCTGCCTAGCTCGATCTGCACCTCGATCTTCTGGTCGATCTTGTCTAGATCGACCTGCCTAGCTCGATCTGCGCCTCGATCCCGATTCCTTTGCTGCATGGCTGAGTTCCTCCACGTATCCATAGGCCTCCTCTCGATCCTTAGCATGTCCACGCACTCTCCATAGCTCCAGTGTATCCAAAACAACCTGAATATGATGCAAGAATGCAAGAAATATGCAAAATGCTGATGCAAAGTTTTCTAGGACCTAAAATGAGATAAATGGTGCAAACTAGCCTATTATGAAGGATGTATGCATGAAAACTACTTTAAATGCATGCTATTATGCGAAATATATGAGTATATCAACTCTCCCAAACTTGCCTTTGCTTACCAAAAGCTTTTAACCAAATGAATCTATTCAATGGTCCTAGTTCTCAATTCTAAAATGCAGTACACAAACTTATACTCCAAAGAACTTAGCCATATTCACCACATATTGAATCTCACATCATGACTCGCCTATTCCAAACAATTCAAGAATCCTAACCTTTAACACTCATTTAAGATCAAACTGTGTATCACACTTATGCACTTAAAACCGAATACATTTGGCTAGGGACAAGGTCATGAGATGAAAATCATCTCATTCATGAGGGTAATTCATGCAATGGGTTATCTCAAAAAGGGATGAACTTATGCATAATGCTAAACGTAAAGGCAATTGATGCATACATGACTAGACTCTCACCTACCCATATACTCTAACAATGATCCTAATCCCTCTCTCATTCATTTTCTTTCTTTTTTTTCAAGCTCACTCGCCTCCTAGAGACTACCAAAAACAACAAGGCAAGACGCCTAGTATAACCCAATTAAACACATCATTCAAACCATCATATAGCTAGTGGTAAGGCCATATATACTTAGCTCTTTTCTTTTATTTTGATAGCTCTCTTCACATATTTTTTTTCCTAAATGACCACAAAAACTATTTTAAAATCTCTACTGAAGGGTTAAACAACTACTAGAAGACTTCTAAGATTTTAAAATGCAAAACTACTGGTTTTAAAAATTCGAAAACTAAAAGTAGACAGAAAGGGAAAGTTCTAACAACCTAGGATGATATTTAAGAAACTATAGCAAAAGATGCAAACTTTAGAACTAGGAAATGATTACTTTGAGTTTTAAGATGCTAAACGTGGATTCAAGGTTGATGGTCATGCTTAAGAGGGTTCAAGATTCAAGCTTTGGCTTTGAAAACATAGAGATACACATTTGAGTGCTATCTCTATGCCTTCAGAAACTAAAGCTAGACTTATCCATGGCGTGTGGTATAAATCCTTTCCTCAACCTTTCCTCCTAACCCATGATGTGTGGTGGAAAGAAAGCTTGAAGAACATAACGCATAAATCTCAAATAATGGCCTAACTAGCTCCCTAAGCATCCATGGCGTTTGGAAAAGGATGAGCTAGTAACTTGGATTTGGTTTTAAGGGATCACCTGAATCTTGCTAAGGTAAGGAAACCCCTGAGATCAAAGAGATCTTTCTCAAGACTCTCCAGGAATTAAAACCCCCAAATCCAAGAAAAGATTAAGTTAAGAGCAAGAAAAGACCAAAGCTTAAACCATTAAACCTTTAAACCCCTTAATCACCTCAACCTTAAAACCATGAATGACTACTCGCTACACATGATTAAAACACACGAAAATGCAGAAGAAGAAAAGATAGACATAATTAAACTACTAAGAAAGAGAGATTTAAGAGAAATACTTAGATTAAAAACGGATTTTAGTTCTACAAAATAACAAAAGCTTAAAAAGTAAACTATGGCGGTTTTTCAAAGCATAAAGGTTAGATAGCATAACATAAGATTAAAATGGGGGAGACAAATTGTATGGTTCTTATTCTCGCCCAAAATAGGTTAAACAAAAAAGAAAATGGTCCCCTCACTAAAATTCAAAAGTGAGCTGTCCGAATAAGGTTCATAGATCGATCTGAGCAGTCGATCTCTTACTCGATCTTTCTCGTAAAACGTCTTCTCTCGCTCGATCTTTGGGTCGATTCGGTAGGGTGGATCAAGTGCTTCCATCGATCTTCTGGTCGATCCTCGGATGATCGAGTCGTGACCTCGATTTAGCCCTCGTTCTTCTCGGGCTTAGTTCCCGTGTCCGTACTCTCGTCCGATCACCTTGGTCGATCTTGACCTCAATCCTCTTCCTTGAAACGACCCGAGCATCTCGATATTCTGGTCGATCTTGTCTAGATCGGCCTGCCTAGCTCGATCTGCACCTCGATCTTCTGGTCGATCTTGTCTAGATCGACCTGCCTAGCTCGATCTGCGCCTCGATCCCAGTTCCTTTGCTGCATGGCTGAGTTCCTCCAAGTATCCATAGGCCTCCTCTCGATCCTTAGCATGTCCACGTACTCTCCATAGCTCCAGTGTTTAAAAAAAAACCTGAATATGATGCAAGAATGCAAGAAATATGCAAAATGCTGATGCAAAGTGTTCAAGGACCTAAAATGAGATAAATGGTGCAAACTAGCCTATTATGAAGGATGTATGCATGAAAACTACTATAAATCCATGCTAAATATGCGATATATATGAGTATATCAACTAGGAATTTACTTTTCGTTTGGTTATTAATACAATTCATTGAGAAAATTTTGTAGGTACCCTATCAATACCAACAATGAACGACGACAACCTTCACTACGAGCTGTTTGAAGAGCCACATAATGTGCCACGACAACAGCGAATTATTAGTGATTGTGACTCTCCAAGTGGGTATAAGGTAAGGGCTGGTATTACTCCACTTGTGAGTGTTGCCGGCTATGAGATTAAAAGTAGCATGCTTGCTATGGTACGAAAGAATAAGTATCAAGTTGACTCGGCGATGGACCCCTTAGATCACCTTGATGACTTTGAGAAGATTTGACCATGAACCAAGCAAGAAAAAATCTCGGAAGATGGATACAAGATCCGGCAATTTCCTTTCTCACTTCGACGAAAAGCCTACCAATGGGAGAAGGCGTTGAAACTGGGATCCATACGACTTGGGCTGAATGTAAACAGGCTGATTAAGTTTTTCCCACCATCAAGAATGGCGAATCTGCGGTTTGATATCCTCATGGTTACACAGGCCGACGATGAACGCTTTGGGGAAGCGTGAGAACGACTGCAGAGCTACACCATCAAGTGCCCTCACCATGGATAATCAAGCTCCTCCCTACTAAGCATTCTATATAGAGGAGTCTTGAAGAGATACAAGACGTTGCTAGATATGGCAAGTAATGGCCTATTCTTAAAAAATGAGGTAGGCGATGAAATGGATCTGGTAGATGATATTGCTGCATATTGCATGTATTTTGCATACATATAAGTTAGCTTTTCATGCATTTTCATCACACTTTAGGCTAGATTGCATCACTTTAGGTCCTAGAGCATTCTTGCACCAGCATACGCATGTTCCTTGTGTTTTGCATCATATTCAGGCTGTTTCTGGCTACTTTGGAGTTGTGGAGGTTCGTGGACGTGATGAGGCTAGTGTGGAGATTTGTGGGAACATCGAATGTTTGCTAAGGACCAGAGATCGGGGAGCAGATCGAGCACGGCCGGTCGATCTAGATGAGATCGACCAGAAGATCGAGTAGTCCTTCCGATCCAAGGAATCTGATCGAGACGGAGATCGAGTGAAGCAATCGATCAAGTGGTACGGACGTAAATGACGCCATGCAGAGCGAGAGCCGGATCGAGTCTACCACTCGATCCGCCGAGGATCGATACCTAGATCGGATGCAACACTCGATCCACCGAAGAAGATCGAGACACATATCGAAATGAAGACACGATGTCCGAAGATGATCGCAGCATGCTCGATCTCGAGGTCGATCTCAGTCCTTTCAACCATTTTTGGCCGCTAGCGAGGGGGGCACCATCGAGCTGTTTGGCCTACTTTGGGAAGGCGGCGATCACATTTTCACACACGCTTTCACTTTTGCTTTTTTTTATCATCTTTCTCTCTGGTTTTTAGGCGATTCCGCCATTGTTGAGTTTCGAAGCTTTTGTTCTTAAATCTTTTGAATCGTTGAAGCTTTAAGTAATCGTCTTTTATGTTTATCGTTTCATATTTCGTGCTTTGCTTGGTTTACTTAATGTGTAGTGAGTAGTTTAATCGGGTTTTGGGGTTGAGAGAATCCTAAGGGGTGGAAAAGGTTTTCAAAGCTTGGTGTTTTCTTGTTTTTAAAGGCTATCTCTTCTAGGATGTTGAGTTCCTAAGGCTTAAAGAGTCTCACGCCAAGATCTTTATGATCAGAGAGGTCTCTTACCTTGACAGGATCCAGAGATCTCTGAAAATCACATCCTAGAGACTAGTTACCCTTTCCCAAACGCCATGGTAGTTTAGGGGACTAGTTAAGCCATGTTATTGAAATCTGAGTTCATTGCCCTTCAACCTCTCTTTCCACCTAACGCCATGGGTTTGGAGGAGAGGATGAAGGAGTGATCCATACCGCAAGCCACGGATGGATCTTGTTTTGTTTTCAAGGCTTAGAGAATCTCACAAAGTGAGTAGATCTAAAGTTTTCAAACCAAGCTTGGACCTTTGAAACCCCTAAACATGAATATCAACCCTAAACCCTTCTTTCTTAGCATTCTTACATCTTCGTTAATCATTCGCTTGATACTCGTCGCATCCTGGTCATTAGTTTCATTGCACTTGCACTTTTAGACGAGATCGATCAGTTTTGCTCGATCTAGTGGTCGATCTCATGGTTGATCCACTAGACGATTTTTATAAATTCATAGCCTTGCATTTTAATCATACTGTTTGTTCCTAGTGGTAGTTTAATCATCTCTGGTATTTTTAAAATAGTTTTGCATTCTATTTTACTGCTGCATCTAGTTTTTAGGAATTTTACAAAATCATTCATCATTTGCCTAGCTTTACACTGCCCTTGCATTCTCTCTGACCTTTCTAGCTTCTAGGATTGGATTGATACTCGCTTGCATACTTTACTACAACTAAGTGTTGCATTTGAGCTTTGATACATCATTGCATACACTCTGCACCAAAAATCTTGTTATCAAACGGCGCTGTTGCCATTCTAGGAGTGTTAGAAAGCATAGAGATTTGGGGTTTAGTAAAGACTAGGCCTTTACTTTGTTTAAGTTACTAATTTCTCTTCTCTCAAACGTGTGTCTTTCAGGTACATGAATCTTCTTTCAAGGGGAGACAACAATCTACTTCAACCCTTGGACAACATTCATCAACTTGGTCATTCACGGCAAAGAAAAGTACGAGAACAAGCTAGAGCTGTTGAGGAGATTGTTCAGCACAGTTTGGTTGACTTTGAAGCTATGGCTGAACACGAGCATCCAGAAGGACCTCCTCCAGCTCGAGGGGCAGTGGGAAGGGGCAATGGAAACCCCCAACACGCGGCTAGACCCCCATGGATCATAGGAGCCAGAGATGCTCCCAATACTCATCACAATAGGTTTGGGATCACTCCTCCTCCTGTACAGAACAACAACATCAAGATTAAGCCGGGTTTCATCTCAATGGTGCAAAACAATAAGTTTCATGGGCTTGCAATGGAAGATACCGTGGAGCACCTTGATAACTTTGAACAAGTATGTGGGATGATCAAGATAAACGGCATATCCGAAGATGCTTTCAAGCTGCGTCTCTTTCCATTCTCTCTTGGAGACAAGGCTAGGCATTGGGAGAAAACACGTCCTCACGGCACCATCACCTCATGGGCTGAGTGTAAAAAGGCGTTTCTCTTAAAATTCTTCTCTAACACCAGAACAGCACGGTTGAGAAGGGAAATCAGTGGTTTAACTCAGTGGAACAATGAGACGTTCAATGAAGCCATGGAGCGTTTTAAAGATTACACAATCCGATGTCCTCATCACGGCTTCAGTGAAGAGACCTTACTCAACACCATCTACCGTGGAGCTTCACCAAAGATTTGCTTGTTGCTTGACACGGCTAGTAAAGGGAACCTCCTTGGCCAGGAGGTAGAAGAGGGCATGGAGCTAATTGAGAACTTGGCATTGAGTGACGGCAACTATGCTGAGGATTATAACCGTGCACCGAGAGGTTCTGAGCTAGAGTCTCACAAGAAAGAGTTGAAATCATTGCATGAGAAGATTGACAAGTTGGTTTTGGCAAATCAGAAGCATGTTCACTTTGTTGGTGAAGCGGATGAGAGCCAAGAGGAGCTTGAGTTAAGCCAGGAAGAAGCCAATTGGGTGGCGGGTCAAAACAACTACAAATCTCAAGGCTATTCACAAGGCTACAACCAGAACAACAATCTCTTATACCGTAGCACCAATGTCGCAAACCCTAAGGATCAGGTGTACCCTGCTTAGCAAGCAAAGCCATTCGTACCTTACAACAAAGGCTTTCAGTCGAGTGGTGGCTTCCAAGGGCAAGGGCAGAGCAACTTCCAAGGGCAACAGCAAGGAAAAAAGGGTTATACGCCAATGTACCCTCCGGGCTTTATACCTCAGCAGCAACAACCGATGCAACAACAAGTTGATCCTGTCCACGCTATGTTCCAACATTTGATTCAAGGGCAAGCCTCTACAAACCAGAAGTTTGCCGAGATGAACACTCGTTTAGACTCGTCTCTCACTGACTTTTCTACTCAGATCACCAACTTAAACAACAAGATCAAGCAGCTAGAGAAGGGAAAGGCAAGTACAAGTGGTCAGAATAGCCTACCAGGCAAGTGTGAGCAGAACCTAAGGAATATGCCAACGCCATCACGTTAAGAAGCGGAAAGGAGCTTGCACCTACGGTTACTCCCAAGAACAACGAGGATGTTGTAATTCAAGAGGGGAAGGGTAAGCTTTCAGCTGATGATGAGATCAACTTTGACAATGTCTGGATTCAAGGGCCAAGAAGAGGAGACAAAGCGGTTGTTGAAAAGAAAGCGGAGCAAACTACTAAGGAGATTATGCTTATGTACCTCCACCGTATGTACCTAAGCTACCTTTTCCTGGCCGTTTCAAGAAGCAACTCATAGAGAAGCATAGAGTCTTGTTTGAGAAGCATCTTAAGGATGTAGAGATCAAGCTACCTCTCGTGGACTGCCTTGCAATGATGCCTAAATGCGCAAAAATTCTTCAAAGACACTCTCGTGAAGAAGAATAAGGAAAGCAAGGAAGTGCTTGTTCTAAGTGAGGAGTGTAGTGCTGTGAAACATAAGGAAATAATCCCTAAGAAGTTGAAAGAGCCTGGAAGCTTCACTATACCTTGCGCTTTAGGTCCTTTGGAGTTCAAGAGTTGCCTTTGTGATCTCGGAGCTAGCATAAATCTGATGCCTCATTCCGTGGCAAAGAAACTTGGCTTTACCCGTTTCAAGGATTGTAGAATCTCGTTGGTACTAGCTGACAGGAGTGTGAGGTTACCCGTGGGATTTCTTGAGGATTTGCCAGTGAAGATCAGTAGAGTTAACGTGCCTACAGACTTCGTTGTGTTGGAAATGGATGAAGAACCAAAAGATCCACTCATTCTCAGTAGACCTTTCTTAGCCACTGCCGGAGCCATAATAGACGTCAAGAACGGGAAGATTGCCTTGCACTTGGGTAAAGATATAAGGCTAGGCTTCGATATCAATGAGGTTTTGAAGAAGCCTATGATAGAAGGGCAAGCTTTCTACATTGAGACGTTGGATGCTTTCGCGGATGAGTTGAAGGAAGAGTTGGCTCAGGAAGATCATTTGAAGCTGGCACTGACTAAGGAGCCAGGAGAGTTTGGTTACATGGATCAGAGGACTCAGGAGTACGTCAACTTGCTTGATTCGGGGAAGGTTGTGCTTGAAGATGTAGGCGTTTGCCTAGAGATCGACTCAGAGATCGATGATATTACTCGATCAAGCGGTCAAATCGACAAGACAATCGAGAGCACAACTCGATCCGGTGCAGCAATCGACAGTCAGATCGAGGAAGGTGATGGATCCAGGAAAACAATCGAGTCCAAGATCGAGGAAGGCCTTCCGATCAGTTTGGGGTTCAATCCGGAGATCGACTCAAAATCTCGATCTCTCACTCGATCCACATTAAATCGAGTGAGTGAATCGAGCGAAACTGCTCGATCTAGACGACATCGAGAGCAAGATCGACCTGACGACTCGATTTCAGAAGGGATAGCGGTTGGAGAAAGCAGCCTCAAGGGTCATATCTCGGGTTCTAAGGAAGGTTCTAAGGAGGAGAACAACAGCAACAGCCACGAGGATGATTGGAGCGAGCTGTTAGCCCCAAAGGTGGACCTTAAGGTGCTCCCAAAAGGGCTAAGGTATGCTTTCTTAGGGCTTAACGAAACCTATCCTGTGATTGTGAATGAAAACTTGAGTGATGATGAGTTGCAATCGCTCTTAACTGAGTTGAGAAAGTATAGGAAGGCCATTGGGTACTCTCTAAGTGACATCAAGGCCCTTTCACCAATGCTTTGCACTCACAGGATTCACTTGGTTAATGAGAACGCCTCTTCTATAGAACATCAAAGGCGTTTGAATCCAAATTTGAAAGAGGTTGTTAAGAAAGAGATTCTTAAGCTTTTAGAGGCTGACGTGATCTATCCCATAAGTGACAGCACGTGGGTTTCTCCCATACACGTGGTGCCTAAGAAGGAAGGGATCACTGTCATTAAGAATGACAAAAATGAGCTTATACCTACTAGGACTATTACTGGACACCGTATGTGTATTGATTATATGAAGCTTAATCTTGCTACTAGAAAGGATCATTTTCCCTTGCCTTTTATTGATCAAATGCTTGAAAGACTTCTTAATCACCCCTACTGTTACTTTCTTGATGGATATAGTGGATTTTTCCAAATACCAATCCATCCCAATGATCAGGAGAAGACGACCTTTACATGCCCTTATGGCACCTTCGCGTATCAAAGGATGCCATTCGGGCTGTGTAATACACTGGCTATATTTCAGCGGTGTATGATGTCGATCTTCTCCGATCTAATAAAAGAGATGGTAGAGGTGTTTATGGATGACTTCTCGGTCTATGGGGCGTCCTTTTCTGCATTTTTGTTGAATCTTTGCAGGGTACTAAAGCGTTGTGAGGAGACAAACTTGGTGTTTAACTGGGAAAAATGCAACTTCATGGTTAAGGAAGGGATCATGCTTGGACATAAGATATCAAAGAAGGGTATATCATTCTTGGACATAAGATATCAAAGCAAAGATTGATGTGATGACAAGCCTAGAGCCGCCAGTTAACGTCAAAGGAGTGAGAAGTTTCTTGGGACACGCCGGCTTCTACAGGCGCTTCATTAAAGACTTCTTTAAGATTGCACGCCCTCTCACACGGCTGTTGTGTAAGGAGGCTGAATTCGTCTTTGATGAGGAGTGTTTGCAAGCTTTCGTGACAATCAAGGAGGCCCTAGTATCCGCGCCTATAGTGCAAGCACCAGACTGGACTCTACCTTTCGAGATTATGTGTGATGCTAGTGACTATGCCGTGGGAGCCGTTCTAGGCCAAAGGAAGGATAAGAAACTGCACGTGATATACTATGCTTCAAGAACCTTGGATGACACGCAAACGAGGTACACCACTACAGAGAAGGAGCTATTGGCGGTTGTATTCGCCTTTGAGAAGTTCAGGGCTTACCTTGTGGGTTCCAAGACCATAGTTTACACGGATCACGCAGCTTTGCGTTATATCTATTCCAAGAAGGACACTAAGCCGAGGCTTTTGAGATGGAGCCTCTTGCTTCAAGAATTTGACATGGAGATCAAAGACAAGAAAGGAATAGAGAACAGCATAGCTGACCATCTCTCTCGGTTAAGGATCAACGAGTCTCTTCCTTTAGATGATTCTCTCCCCGAAGAACAACTCATGGCAATCACTACGGCTGTTTGTGGGAGCTTAGAAGGGCGTTTTGAGGAAGTTCTGAGCTTCAAAGAGGAGGATCTCCCTTGGTACGCGGATATTGTGAACTACTTGGCATGTGGGGTAGAGCCGTCGCATCTTGACAACTACCATAGGAAGAAGTTCATGAGAGACGTGAGCCACTACTATTGGGATGACCTTTATTTATACAAGAGAGCAGTCGATAGCCTGTAAAGAAGATGCGTGACAAAGGAGGAAGCAAGAGATATCATCTTTCATTGCCACGGGTCTTTGTATGGAGGGCATTTTGCTTCATTCAAAACTGCCACTAAGGTCTTACAAGCTGGCTTCTGGTGACCGTCCATCTTCAAAGACACCCATGAGTTCGTGATATGCTGCGAGGCATGTCAAAGAGCAGGGAATATTACTAAGAGGAATGAGATGCCTCAAGTTCCCATATTTGAGGTAGACGTCTTTGACGCGTGGGGCATAGACTTCATGGGGCCATTTCCTTCATCATACGGCAACAAGTTCATACTAGTGGCTGTTGACTACGTCTCTAAATGGGTTGAGGCCATTGCTTCCCCAACAAACGACTCTAAGGTGGTGATCAAGCTCTTTAAGAGCATCATTTTCCCGAGGATTAGAGTACCCAAGGTAGTGATAAGCGACGGTGGAAGCCATTTCATCAACAAGCTGTTTGAAAATATGCTAAAGAAGTATGGTGTGAAGCACAAGGTAGCTACGCCTTACCATCCTCAAACGAGTGGCCAAGTGGAGGTCTCTAACCGTTAGATCAAGGCGATACTCGAGAGAACAGTTGGGACTACTCGGAAAGATTGGGCAGTGAAGTTGGATGACGCTTTGTGGGCGTACCGGACTGCTTTTAAAATGCCTATTGGTACCACTCCTTTCACTCTTCTCTACGGTAAAGGGTGTCACCTTCCTGTTGAGCTGGAACATAGGGCGTTGTGGGCTGTGAAGCGGCTGAATTTTGACCTGAAGACGGCTCAGGAGAAGCGGTTGATCCAGTTGCACGAGCTTGATGAGCTGAGGCTCGATGCTTACGAAAGCGCTAGGATCTACAAGGAGCGTACCAAGGGCTGCTCATGACAAGAAACTGGTGTCTAAGGAGCTTAAGGAAGGGAGTTTGGTGCTGCTTTACAACTCAAGGCTCAAGCTCTTTCCAGGGAAGCTGAAATCACGGTGGAGCGGTCCGTATGAAATCAAGGAAGTATTACCTTACGGACCTGTCACGTTGGTCGGTAAGAGTGGGAATGCATTCACAGTGAACGGACACAGGGTTAAGCCATACATGGCGAGTGCATTTGACAAGGAGAGCACCTCAATGCTTCTCCAAGACCCACCATCTGCCTAAACCAAGTAAAGTCTAGCTAAAGACGTTAAAGAAAGTGCACTTGGGAGGCATTCCCATGTCTATCCTGTACATATTTTTACTTTATTTCTCTTCCAGTTTTATGCTTTTATCTTCTGAGTGTGTAGGAACAGGTATAAGGGATTGCAGGCAAAGATCTTGGATCAAAAAGGAGTGAGAAGGGGTGAATATCGACTAGAGATCGAGTGCTAGATCGACTAAACCTAACTCGATCTTTACTAGATCGAGTTAGTGAATCGAGAGGAGTTAGTCGATCTAGACGAGATCGAGTGATAAAGTCGATCTAGATAAGCACGGATCGATCGGTCCCATCTAGATCGACCGATCTAAAATGTCTCGGGAAATTCTTGGAGTTTAGATCGATCGATCCAAAAATGGATCTACCGATCTATTTTCTCTCGGGAAAATCCTTCAAAGACAGATCGATCACTCGACTCGATCCATCACTCGATCTAAATCGAATCGACCCCTGAATCGATAGCATGGCTCGATCACGAGGACTTAGTCGCGATTTCAAAAACTCAAGGAACGAGAGAGCCAATCGATCCACGACTCGATTCAAATCAAATCGTGTTGTAAATCGAGTAACCCTCTCGATCCAAGCCATTATGGGCATGAGATCGAGTCCCAGATCGACCAAAAGGACTCGATCTCATGCCGAGGTAACATTTTCTTTCCCTCCTTTATTCTTTTCTCTCCAGTTTTTAAATTCAAAATTTGGTCAAGACAAGCATCTTTGACCATGAAAGATGTGCCTTGACCAAGACTTTTGTCAGAAAACCATTTCTCTTACCCATGGTTTTGTTTTGTTGGTCTTTAAATATTTTCAACCACCTTCACACTCTCTCATTCTTGTTTTCTCGAGCTTCTGAGTAAAAAGAGTGTGAACTAATTATTTTTCAAAGACCAACAAGCATCCTTAACAATCCTTGCAAAGGTATTTTTGGATTTTTGAAAAAATCTTTTTAGAAAATCTCCTTTTTTTCGCAACTGATTGTTTTAGATGTTAGGGCAGTTTTGAATTTTTAAATTTAGCTTAATAATAGGAAAAATTCTGGATTTTCTAGTATCTCTAGATTTGATTCTCTATTATTTTGCTCTATTTTTTTATAAATTCCCCAAAATTCTAGGGTATTAGCTATCGACTTTCTTCTTTGCTTCTCTCTTTCTCTCAACATATCGCCTATTTGCTCATAGCTTTGCTTGAGAACTTTGTTTCAGGCGCAATGGCCCCCAAGAGAATGAGAGAAGTGACAGCACAAGAGGGAGAAGGTCAGGAGGTAGCTGTTCAAGAAAGGGTTCGCTGGAGCAAGGATGAGAAAAGGGACAAGAAGCGGCTAGAGAGGCTTCGGTTTGAGCCTACCAAGTTTGCGGACAGAGAGCTACTCGCTAAGCTAGGGATTCTTGGAGATTTCGACCAACTCCTCAAGAACATTGGCTTAAGATGTCTGTCACGAATAGATTGTCCAACCATTCAGTGACAATAGACTTCCTTGCCACGTTAGAGTTTGGTTACGAGAACCCTAGCGTCCCTGTTCCCTCACAAGGCCGTCTCTCTTTCAAGGTCGGACGTCAAGCTTTCAGCCTAGCATATGGTCTCAACGCAGCCGCCACCAAGATCGAGTTCCCCTCCTTCACGCGAGCAAACAATTTTTGGGACCTGATCAGCAACGATGACTACAAGGCCAACACCGCCAAAAATCAAGAAAGTGAGAAGCCCGGTGCTGAGGTACACCTTGAAGCTGATCGCCAACACATTCAGCGGACGGTCAGTTGCTCCCACGGTCACGAAGTCCGAGCTTTGCTTCTTGTTCCAAGGCATGAAGCATTTGTTGTGTGATCCAGCGGAGAATGATGAGCCTATGGAGGATGAAATCGGTGATGACGTGAACTACAGATGCGTACTTGCTGCCTCTTTGGTGAAGTACAAGGCATATGCCTTGCGGTGCAAGGCAAGCTCTTCATTCATTGGCGGTTTCCTCACTCCTCTGTTCGTGCAAGCCGGCGTACCTATACATGAGTTCACACCCGTCCCAGCTAGAGCTTTCATGGATGAGATCTACATGAGGATTACCGACAGCTTGGGACGGACACCAGCAGAAGGGTTCTATGCTTATCTTTTCATCGACGAGGAACATGAGAAGAGAGTGTGCATCCTACCAAACAAGGACGAGACCGAGCTGCTTGGTGTTGGGAACATCGAGTTCTTGCCAACCGTAGAGGAGTGCTTTGCTCCTCTAGGAGGAACGCCTGCCCCAGCAATTGCTCCACATCCAAGGTCTGAGTCCCCTGCCACGGAAGATGAGATGCTCGAGGCTTACGCCCTTCCCAAGATAGATTTCGAGCCGAGAACCAAGACGGAGAAGTTCCTAGCATCTGTTGTGGAGATGCAACGGAAAATCAACAAATGGCAAGGCAAAATGCTCAAGAAACTTGTCAAGAAGGTCAAATCACTTCAAGGAGGCTCGCCTAAGCAAGCTGCAAGTGAAGAGGTTCAACAACCTGAGAAGATGAGGCTTTCAACCGGTGGTGTTGTCATCCGTGAGACTCAAGGCAGCAACATTCAACCGGCGCGCCTCTCTCTTCAAGAGCCAGGCTCCAAAGGCAAAGCCGTAGTATCTAGCTCCTCTGGAACATCCTCAAGTTCCAGCCGAGACTAGACCCGAGGTAACAACCTTCTTCCATTGTACATACCACTCATGTTTGCTTCTTTTTGCTTTGTGTTTTGGTGCTCCTTTGAATTCGTTTGCCACTAGGACGGTGTCAAGCAAGTTTGGGGGGAGTATGTGTGTGGTTTAACTTGTTTTTTCTGATCTTATTTTCCTTTTAGCATCCTTGAGTCTTCATTGCATGAAAAATTGGTAAAATTTTTAAAAAATTTCACAAAAATTCATGTAGTTGCATACATCTTGTTAAGCAATTTAGGATTGAGTCTAGAATTTTAAAGCATCTAGGTTGTTCACATTTCCATAAGGGGTTAAAGTTTTTCTTAAAAAAGGTGTTTTAAACTAATGAATTGTTTCAATGCCCTAGTTAGTAGTTCTCTAATGATTTGCTCATACTTGAAAGTAAGCTCTTACCATGCTTCGATCACTTGCTATGATTTTGTGACTTGAATTGAACTTTCATGATTTGAAACTTGTCATAATAAGTGAAAGCCTTAATTTGAAATTTTAATTATCATCCTTATGCATTTGAAAATGAACACATAGATTTTAAAATATTTAGGCTCTCTTCTTCCTTTCACCACTCTTTGTGAGCCTAAGTAGAACTCCCACCTTGACCCTTACCTTTCTTTGAAGCCAAGCTTTCTTGTGTGACATCTTTGTGAGGCCTTTTTCTGGTTTGAACTTAGCATAAAGTGTTAGGTTTAGGCGACATAATTAGGTTCTCATATGACTGCTAGCTTTGCATGTTGAAGCTAGATGTAGGCTTAAGATAAGTTTGGGGGATCATTGGGGTTGCTTTCATGCTTTCATGCTTTCGATTTCAAAAGAGTTTGGTATTTGAAGTAAGAAAAATGTTTTAAGTGAAAAGTTTGTGTTTAAAGTTGTTTATTCTCTAATAATTTCAGAAGATAGCTTTCTCAAAAAAAAAATATAATAATAATAAAGAAAAAAAGAATAGAGCCTAAGTGCCAAAATAAAAGAAACGAAAAAGAAAGAGAAGAAAAAAAAATAAAGAGAGCTATCAATAAGAAAAATATAAAGAGCTAAGTGGTTTTCAAAACCTTTTCACTAACCTGAATGAGTTAAAAATGTTTTCTGTTTTGTTTTGGGGATTGCTAACCTTTTGCTTTGAGAAAAGGGTAGATTCTAAGTGGTGAGTGAGCTTAAAAGAAAATAAATGAGAGGGGTTTAGGATCATTGTTAGTTTACATGGGTAGATGAAAATCTAATCATGTATGCATTAATTGCCTTCACCTTTAGCATTATGCATAAAGTTCTTACCATTTTTGAGAAAAACCCTTGTTTTAAATAAAAACCCTTTTCAAATGAGATCATTCTATGCTCATAGCCTGCACCCTTAGCCAAATGTGTTCTGCTTTAAAATGCATAAGTTTGATTCATGGTTCGGTTATTAATGAATGTTACATGATGAGTTTCTTTGATTATTAAGAATAGGAGAGTCATGTTCTGAATTTCTTTGTGTGATGAGTATGGCTAAGTTCTTTAGAGTATGAGTGTGCGCATTGCATTTTAGAACTAGTAACTAGGACATTAAGATTGATTCATTTGAAAGGCACCTTTGCTACAAGCTTAAACCCCCGTCTGTTCTAAAACCTCTCTTCCTTTCTTATTTTCTGTTGCTTGAGGGCAAGCAAGAAGTAAGTTTTGGGGAGTTGATATTGCTGCATGTTACATGTATTTTGCATACATATAAGTTAGCTTTTCATGCATTTACATCACACTTTAGGCTATATTGCATCACTTTAAGTCCTAGAGCATTCTTGCACCAGCATACGCATGTTCCTTGCATTTTGCATCATATTCAGGTTGTTTCTGGTTACTTTGGAGTCGTGGAGGTTCGTGGACGTGCTGAGGCTAGTGTGGAGATTCGTGGGAACATCGGATGTTTGCTAAGGACCAGAGATCGGGGACCAGATTGAGCACGGCCGGTCGATCTAGATGAGATCGACCAGAAGATCGAGTAGTCCTTCCGATCCAAGGAATCTGATCGATACGAAGATCGAGTGAAGCTATCGATCAAGTGGTACGGACGTAAATGACGCCATGCAGAGCGAGAGCCGGATCGGGTCTACCACTCGATCCGCCGAGGATCGATACCAAGATCGGATGCAACACTCGATCCACCGAAGAAGATCGAGACACAGATCGAGTTGTAGACACGATGTCCAAAGATGATCGAGCAGCATGCTTGATCTCGAGGTCGATCTCAGTCCTTTCAACCGTTTTTGGCCGCTAGCGAGGGGGGGACCATCGAGCTGTTTGGCCTACTTTGGGAAGGCGGCGATCACATTTTCACACACGCTTTCACTTTTCCTTTTTTATCATCTTTCTCTCTGGTTTTTAGGCGATTCCGCCATTATTGAGTTTTGAAGCTTTTGTTCTTAAATATTTTGAATCGTTTAAGCTTTAAGTAATCGTCTTTTATGTTTATTGTTTCATATTTCGTGCTTTGCTTGGTTTACTTAATGTGTAGTGAGTAGTTTAATCGGGTTTTGGGGTTGAGAGGATCCTAAGGGGTGGAAAAGGTTTTCAAAGCTTGGTGTTTTCTTGTTTTTAAAGGCTATCTCTTCTAGGATGTTGAGTTCCTAAGGCTTAAAAAGTCTCACGCCAAGATCTTTATGATCAGAGAGGTCTCTTACCTTGACAGGATCCAGAGATCTCTGAAAATTACATTCTAGAGACTAGTTACCCTTTCCCAAACGCCATGGTAGTTTAGAGGACTAGTTAAGCCATGTTATTGAAATCTGAGTTCATTGCCCTTCAACCTCTCTTTCCACCAAACGCCATGGGTTTGGAGGAGAGGATGAAGGAGTGATCCATACCGCAAGCCACGGATGGATCTTGTTTAGTTTTCAAGGCTTAGAGAATCTCACAAAGTGAGTAGATCTAAAGTTTTCAAACCAAGCTTGGACCTTTGAAACCCCTAAACATGAATCTCAACCCTAAACCCTTCTTTCTTAGCATTCTTACATCTTCGTTAATCATTCGCTTGATACTCGTCGCATCCTGGTCATTAGTTTCATTGCACTTGCACTTTTAGATGAGATCGATCGTTGT
The DNA here is from genome assembly GCA_911865555.2 of Thlaspi arvense. Lineage (NCBI taxonomy): Eukaryota > Viridiplantae > Streptophyta > Magnoliopsida > Brassicales > Brassicaceae > Thlaspi > Thlaspi arvense. The sequence goes on along the minus strand of OU466863.1, from coordinate 23,098,261 downwards.
TGCTCGATCTAGTGGTCGATCCCGTGGTTGATCCACTAGTCGATTTTTATAAATTCATAGCCTTGCATTTTAATCATTCTGTTTGTTCCTAGTGGTAGTTTAATCATCTCTAGTATTTTTAAAATAGTTTTGTATTCCATTTTACTGCTGCATCTAGTTTTTAGGAATTTTACAAAATCATTCATCATTTGCCTAGCTTTACACTGCCCTTGCATTCTCTCTGACCTTTCTAGCTTCTAGGATTGGATTGATACTCGCTTGAATACTTTACTACAACTAAGTGTTGCATTTGAGCTTTGATACATCATTGCATACACTCTCCACAAAAAATCTTGTTATCAGTAGAGAACTTGGCAACAAGTGACATACACTATAAGGATGAATTTGCTGATGCCAAGACTGATACAGAGAGGAAACAGGATACATAGGTGCTCGAGCTGTAAGAAAGATTGGATATGTTACTAAAGGCACACGAGAAACCAATGAAAGTTGAAAGTTATGCTTCAGAAAGCTTTGGCCCACGCTTCGACGACATCAGCTCGCTTCAAGATACCGTTATCATGGCGATTCTAACAAGTTGAGACAACAACTGTATGGACCACCACAAGGACAATACAATGCTTACAACCACCACGGCTATGCCTCCCATCCAAACTATTACCAACAACCACCTCCACCAAGTTACCTGCCGCCTTACCACCAGTACTGTTATTATACTGCACCACCACAAGATTCTGAAATCAAGACCTTGCTTGCTCAACTTGTCCAAAGTGTGAGTTGCATAAGTACACGGCTGAACAAGTACGACACATCTAGTAGCTTACATCTACTGACGGATACTTGCAAAGCCCTAACTCTTCAACAACCAACCCCAACAACAGCTTATGTTCAAGAAGTGCAGCTAAGAAGTGGCAACATTCTACCGCCACGGAAACCGCCACGACATCTCACATGGAAGATGAGAAGCAAGTGGGGGGAATGAACTTGAAAAATCGGACGATGAGGGTGTCAAGGAAATACAAGAAAGCGTAGAAGACCAGCTCTACACCATGCTACAAGAACGAGATAAGAGAGACAAACCAAAAGAGGTTCCTAAGGAGAATATTAGGGAGCCCTGATTTGTCCCACCAGCTTACAAACCGTCGTACCCATTCCCGATACGATTCAAGAAGTAGCTCCTGGAGAAGTACAAGGCCTTGTTCGATGAGCTGCAGAAGAAGATGAAGCTCACTATGCCATTCATGGACGCCTTTGCTTTGGTACCCCATTACCAAAAACTCTTAAAAGAGGCTGTTCTAGCAAAAACAAAAGAACTACAAGGAATGGTTCTTCTGAGCGAGGCCTTACCCAACAAACTAGAAGACCCAGGAAGCTTCATTCTCCCATGCTCTATTGGATCCCTCATGTTTGGAAACTGCCTTTGTGACTTGGGAGCAAGCGTGAGCCTCATGCCTCTCCCTATAGCGACAGAACTAGGCTTCACGGTTTTCAAATCGAGCTGCATCTCGCTGATCCTTGCTGATAGGTCCATAAGACTACCAAAAGGCCTCTTTGAAGACGTACCCGTAAGTATTGGGGAAGTTAATGTACCCACAAACTTTGTAGTCCTGGAGATGGTCAAAGAACCGAGGGATCCCTTCATCCTTGGCAGACCATTTTTATCCACAGTCGGTGCAGCGCAGTGATCGACATGAAGAAGGGCAAGATCAAGTTAAATTTTGGAAAGGACATCACCCTCAAGTTTCATATCAATGATCTCATGAAGAAGCCTACGATTGGAGGCAAGGCCTTTCGGGCTGAAACACTAGACGAGTTAGACCAAGACCTTTTCAAAGAGCTAACCTTGGGAGACTCTCTACAAGTAGGATTGACCAAGGAGGAAGGAGGCACATCAACTTAAACCATGACTCTCAAGCCTATGTAATGAGGCTTGACTCTCTCAAGATAGTCGAGGAGGATGAGTTCGCTGCTGATCTAGAGCATGGAAGGCATCGGCTAATCTTGGCCCAAAAAGCTAAGGCCGTGGGCAACAAAAAGAATAGGGAAACCACACCGGCTACTAAAGATGAGTGTGTACACAGCGACTGGAGTGAGCTTAATGCCCCCAAGCTAGAGCTTAAACCACTTCCAGCTGGGCTAAGCTACGCTGTCCTAGGTGCCAACTCGACGTATCATGTGATTGTGAACAAATACTTAACTGAAAACGAATTAACCGCCCTCCTTAATGAACTTAAAAATTATATAAGGGCCATTGGATACTCACTTGATGATATCAAGGGTATTTCTCCAACACTTTGTACCCATAAAATACACTTTGAGAACGAGTCAATGGCCTCTATTGAACATCATCGGCTAAATCCTAACTTCAAGGTTGTTGTTAAAAAGGAAATTTTAAAGCTGCTTGATGTCGGTGTAATCTACCCAATATCGGATAACCGATGGGTTTCACCGGTGCACGTTGTACCAAAGAAGGGAGGAGCCACCGTTGTAACAACTGAAAATGATGAATAAATCTCCACTTGAACTGTAAACGGATATCGAATGTGCATAGACTATAGGAAATTAAATGCAGCCTCTAGGAAAGACCATTTTCCCTTACCATTCATTGAACAAATGCTTGAAAGACTTGCAAATCACCCTTTTTAATGTTTCTTAGACAGTTATAATGGCTTTTTTCCAAATACCAATCCACCCCAATGACCAAGAGAAAACAACATTTACATGTCCATATGGCACTTTTGCATATAAAAGAATGCCGTTCAGATTATTTAACGCGTTGGCCACATTCCAATGGTGCATGATGTCTTTTTTCTCTGGACTCATTGAAGAAATGGTAGAAGTATTTATGGATGACTTCTCTGTCTATGGTTCTTTTTTTGCCTCGTGTTTGTCTAATCTATGGCAGGTGCTTAAGATGTGCGAGGAGACGAATTTGGTGCTAAATTGGGAGAAGTGTCACTTCATAGTGAGAGAAGGAATAGTATTGGGACATAAGATATCAGAGAGAGGAATTAAAGTAGACAAGGCTAAGATAAAGGTCATGATGCATCTTCAGCCTCCACGAACGGTTAAAGAGATAAGAAGCTTTCTTGGTCATGCCGGCATTTACAGGAGGTTTATCCGCGACTTTTCTAAGATATCCAGGCTGTTGACAAGGCTCTTGTGCAAGGAAGCCGAGTTCTTTTTTAACACAGATTGACTCCACGCCTTCACCAGGATAAAAGAAACTCTTGTGAGTGCAGCGATAGTCGAAGCACCAAATTGGGGATTACCATTGGGGCTGTCTTGAGCCAGATGGTAGAGAAGCAGTTGTACGTGATCTACTATGCTAGCCGAACCCTTGACGACACACAAGTATGATATGCCACCACCGAGAAGGATCTGCTACCCGTTGTCTTCGCATTTGATAAATTTCGGAGCTATTTGGTAGGATCCATGGTAATAGTATACACGGACCATGCAGCCTTGTGATACATCTACGCAAAGAAGGACACTAAGCCGCGGCTGCTAAGGTGGATTTTCTTACTCCAAGATTTTGATATGGAGATTGTATACGAGAAAGGAATCGAGAACGGTGTTGCTGGCCACTTGTCAAGGATGCGTATAGAAGACTTGGTTCCTATTAACGACTCTTAGTCGGATGAGCAGATCCTGCTTATGGAGACACTCCAAGAGGCATACACCATGGGAAGAAAGATCAGAGCCGTTGAAAGCATCGAAAAGAAAGTTACTCCTTGGTACGCGGATTACATCAACTACTTGGTCAATGGGGACATCCCCAATGATCTAGACGCCTATCAAAAGAAGAAATTCTTCAAAGACATTTCCAAGTACTACTATGATGAGCCATTCCTGTTTAAGAGAGGGCAGGACGATATATGTAGAAGGTGTGTAGCTGAAGAAGAAGTGAAAGGTATCTTGTTCCATTGTCATGGTTCAGCATATGGAGGCCACTTTGCTACTTTTAAGACCACGACTAAGGTGCTACAAGCCGGATTCTGGTGGCCAAGCTTTCTAAAGGATACTCACGACTACATAGCCTTTTATGAGGCCCATCAGCACAAGGGAAACATAGGCAAACGGGTTGAGATGCCACAGAACACGATATTGGAAGTCGATGTGTTTGACGTATGGGGAGTCAACTTTATGGGCCCGTTTCCATTATCCTACGACAACAAGTACGTACTCGTAGTTGTGAAATACGTCTCCAAATGGGTAGAAGCAGTCGCGAGCTAAACCAATGACGCTAGAGTGGTCTACTATCTTTCCAAGATTCAGCGTTCCAAGAGCAGTAATCAGCAATTGTGGCACTTCATCAATAAGGTTTTTGAAAACCTCCTTAAGAAACATGGCGTCAGGCACAAAGTAGCCACGCCATAGCACCCTCAAACAACCGGGCAAGTAGAGGTCTCAATCGCTAGATAAAGGCTATTCTAGAGATAGCCATTGGAGTAACAAGGAAAGATTTGTCAGTCAAGCTTGATGATGTGCTATGGGCTTACCAGACAGCGTTCAAAACACCCATAGGGAGATCACCGTTTGCACTCCTCTATGGCAAGGCTTGTCGCTTACACATGGAGTATAAGGCCTTGTGGGCAATCAAGCTGTTAAACTTTGTCATCAAAACAGCACAAGAGAAGCGACTGATTAACCTACACGAGCTTGAAGAGACCTGATTAGAAGCCTTTGAGAGTTCCCGTCTCTACAAAGAAAAGACAAAGACCTTTCACGACAAGAGGATCAGAACAAAGCACTTTGCACCAGGAGACCAGGTATCGCTCTACAACTCGCGCTTTAAATTGTTCCCTGGGAAGCTCAAGTCTAGATGGTCCAGACCTTTTACTGTTAAGGAAGTTCTACCGTATGGAGGTGTAGCGTTGATCACGAAGGAAGGGGCAGACTAAACAGTGAATGGCTATAGCTGAAGCCCTACCTGGCCAGTGAACGATACCAACTGGGAGAGAAAGATTCAGTCCTCCTTTGTGATCCCACCCGAACCTAAGCGGGTAGGAAACGTCAAGCTACGTGACAATAAACAAGCGCTCATGGGAGGCACCCCAAGCTTATCCTTTTTCTTATTTTCATGATTTTATGTTCATTAATGTTTCATGGTTGGGTTGTTTTGGTTGAGGAAAAAATAAAATAAAAAGAATGACAGGTACAATAGAAGATGGAGAAAGACCAACATACCGTCATGTCACAACAGGTGAAGGAGGGGTGCAGACAAAGACCACGGGTCATTGATATCTCCAGTATTTATGCCATCTTAGCATGCATTCATCACTAGTTTTGGTCCTTTAACATTTATCATTTGCTTCTTCTTGTCCCATTTGCATACATTTAGGAGTTAGTGTAGTTTAGGTGTTGCATTGCATTCTGTTTGCATTTGGAGTTTTATTCAGGTACTAGAAGGTGTTTGGTGACCAAGTGGTGCAATGGGTGTGAGGTAGGAGTGGAGCAAGGAGATGAACAAGGTCGGATGGACCAATATTGAGCAGGATATCGATGTATCTAGGCCGATATGACATGTATCAAACTGGATATCGAGGACTTCATGTTGATATCGATGAAGCAAGGCGTACAAAGAAGTATATCAACCCGGAAGACCTCGATACACCAAGATAGGTTTGTACCGGGCAGTGTATCGGGCATCAAAGCCGATACACCAGAGACATGATAATATCGAAGAGCATATCGACTTGGGTGTGCTCCATATGCCTTAGAAAAACGGCAATTGTATTGATGTCTACACCGAGAAGGGTCAAACCCATACACCCCTGAAGTCCGATGTATCGATCACCGTATCGACCAAGACCACGTCGATACACCGTCAAGGAGAGCCAATATCGATGTGTGTATCGACTGAAGATGCCGATATGGTCCAGCCGAGTCAGCTTAAAAGTCGGTTTTCCTTTGGTTTACTAGGGATTCTAAGCCTCCCTATAAATACTTTAAGTCCTAAAATGCTTAGGCAACTCTTATCTTATTTATATTCTCTACTAATCTTACCTAAAAACTTTTCCCTTTTGAGTTTATCTTTGTAAGACTCTTGCTTAATTTAGTGAATTTGTGTGTTTGTCTTTATCTATTCTGCTTTCTAATCATTCTTAGCCATTATTTCTCTTTGGATATGTGGTTTTGATCTGACTAGTGAGTAGTCCTGTTTAGGGTTTAAGATGGGATAGATTAGAGGGGTTTTAGGATTAGATTAGTGATGTCTTGTGCTTAATATGATTATCTTCTCTCTATTAGATGTGCTTAACACTAGATTTTCTTTCGCCAAGATCGTTTAGTATCTTTGCTTTCTCTTATGTCTAGTGAGTGTTTGATGAAATGCTGCTTAGTCTTTTAGAGGATTTGTTTATCTTAGCCTAAGGGATTAGATGTCTAAGGAACATTTTGGCTTTATATGATTGCATTTCTGTTTGAATGCTTGTTAATCATCTTTTCAGTAATGAAAGTTGTTTTGAATATGTGCTTAGCAAAGTGATTAGTACCCAAGAAATTGGGCTGATTATAGCTATTAATCCAATGCTTAGAAGATAGCATTGATTGAATGGTTTTGAAGCATCACTAGTTTGGTTCTAATCCCCTCTTAGTCAATAACCCCCATCTTAGGTCCTTGCTTTAATCTATTTGAATCTCTTATTTCGAAATTGGTTTGCTTAGTCTTGATTAGTTTAATCACTAGAGTTGATCATAATTGTTATCTTAATTAGGAGTGACTTGAGTGAGCTATTGCATTCTTAGTGACTTACTTGCCCATTGGATTGATACCTCACTTGCTGCAATGACATGAGTGTGTAGGATTTGATCAGAGGTGATAACAGATTTTTGCAATGCAATGATGTATCAAAGCTCAAATGCAACACTGAGATGTAGTATAACATGCAAGTGAGTATCAATCCACACCTTGGAGTAGCAAGTTCACTAAGAATGCAAGAGAATGAGCAAATCTAAGCGAAAATGATAAATGATTGTTTAAATCACTAAAAACTAAATTCAAGTGTCAAATGCAAAGCAAAACAATTTTAAAATCCCTGGAAGAGGGTTAACTACCACGACGAACAAACGGAATGACAAAAATGCAAAGCTATAAAAAACTAGTGGATCGACCACTAGATCGAGCAATATGGATCGATCTCGTATAACAACTTAAAATGATGAATGATGCGATGGATTAATGAACAAGATGCAAACTTTATGATGACAGAATAATGAACGAAGGTTTAAAACACTAAGAGAGAGGGTCTAGGGTTGAGGGTCATATTCGTGAGTCTCATAGATTAAAGCTTGGTTTGAAAACATTGGATCTACTCTTTTAAGAGGTTCTCTAAGCCTTGAAAACAAAACAAGATCCATCCATGGCGTGTGGTAAGGAGCACTTTCTCAATCTCTTCTCCAAACCCATGGCGTTTGGTGGAAAAAGAGATCAAAGAGCATGGGACACAGATTTCAAACAAATGACTTAACTAATCCCCTAAGCAACCATGGCGTGTGGGAAAGGAAGGATTAGCCTCTAGGATCTGATTTTCCAGGACATCTGAATCCTGTCAAGGTAAGACAGCCTTTGGATCATAAAGATCTTGGCGTGAGAGTCTCTAAGCCTTAAGTACTCAAGATCCTAGAAGAGAAAGAGATGAAGAACAAGAAAACTCCAAGCTTTAACCTTTTTGACCCTTTCGAATCACCTCAACCCATCAACCCAAATGAAACTACTCGCTACTCATTAGGGAATGATAACAGGTTTTTGCAATGCAATGATGTATCAAACCTCAAATGTAACACTGAGATGTAGTATAGCATGCAAGTGAGTGTCAATCCAGACCTAGGGGTAGCAGGTTCACTAAGAATGCAAGGGAATGAGTAAATCTAAGCGAAAATGATAAATGATTGGTAAAATCCTTAAAAACTAAATGCAAGTATCAAATGCAAAGCAAAACAATTTTAAAATCCCTGGAAGAGGGTTAAATACCACGAGGAACAAGCGGAATGACAAAAATGCATGGCTACTAATTATTAAAAATCGACTAGTAGATCGACCACAGGATCGACCACTAGATCGAGCAACAACAATCGATCTCGTCTAAATAACCTAGAATGATGAAATGATGCGATATGTGATTAACAAGAACACAACTTTATGATGAAGGAATGATATTAAACGACTTAAGACACTAAGAAAGAGGGTCTAGGGTTGAGGGTCACGTTCGTGGGTCTCAAAGGTCAAAGCTCAGTTTGAAAACATTAGATCTACTCTCTTTGAGAGGTTCTCTAGGCGTTGAAAATAAAACAAGATCTATCCATGGCGTGTGGTATGGATCACTCCTTCATTCTCTCCTCCAAACCCATGGAGTTTGATGGAAAAAGAGACTAAAGGGCATAAAACATAGATTTCAAACAAACGACCTAACAAATCCCATAAACAACCATGGCGTGTGGGAAAGGAAGGATTAGCCTCTACGATTCGATTTTTCAGGACATCTGGATCCTGTCAAGGTAAGACATCCCTCGGATCTTAGAGATCTTGGCGTGAGAGTCTCTAAGCTTTAAGCACTCGAAATCCTAGAAGAGAAGGTGATGAAGAACGAGAAAATACAAAGCTGTAAACTTTTTCAACCCTTTCGAATCGCTCCAACCCCAAAACCCAAAAAGACTACTCGCGATTCATAAGGAAAACCAATGAAAGCATAAAAGACGATCTATTAAGCATGATTAACAAAGATTAAGGCAAAAGGTTCGATATTCAAAAGTTAAAATACAAGAAAAAGCTTTGAAAGTCTACAATGGCGAATGCGCCTAAAAACGAGAGAGAGAACAAAGGTAAAGACAGAATGAAGATAATGAAAGGGATCGTTGCGTTTTGCCAAAAATGGCCAAACCGGAAATGGTCCCCCCCTTCGCTACGGTCCAAAGCCAGCTGGACGGATAAGGTTAGTCTGGGATCGACTCGGGTCACTCGATCTCTGGCTCGATCTTCATTTGGATCGGATAACTTCGGTCGATCTCTGAGTCGATCTTGTGCTGATCGGGTTGGAAGCTCGATCTGGTACTCGATCTGCATGGCGTCATTTACGTCCGTACTTCAGATCGATCTCCTCACTCGATCACGGCCTCGATCTGTTTCCTTTCATCGACTTGGTCACTCGATCTTCTGGTCGATCTCACCTAGATCGACCTACCTTGCTCGATCTGCTACTCGTTCTCGGGTCCTTAGTATGCACTCCTGAGTTCTCCAAGTGTCCACGACTTTGCTCACGAGCCTTAGAATGTCCACGAATCCTCCAAAGCTCCAAAGTATCTGAAAACAACCTGAATGTGATGCATAATGCCAGAAATATGCAACTGCTAATGCAAAAGTGCTTTAGGACCTAAAATGATGCAAACTAGCCTAATGTGCAAGGTAAATGCATGAGAAATTATCTTATATGCATGCAAAACACACGAAATATGCAGCAATATCAACTCCCCCAAACTTGCCTTTTGCTTGCCCTCAAGCAAACAAAATTCAAGAAGGAAGAGAGGTTTTAAAAACGGGGGTTTCAATTTCTTGCAAAGATGTCTTTCAAATGAATCATTTCAATGGTCCTAGTTCTTAACTCTAAAATGCAATGCACACACTCATACTCCAAAGGACTTAGCCATACTCATCACACAATGAATTTCAAATCATGACTCTCCTATTCCAAACAATCAAAGAATCTTATCGTTTAACATTCATTAGTGATCAAACCGTGAATCACACTTATGCATTTTAAAGCCGAACACATTTGGTTACGGACAAAGGCTATGAGACTAGAATGATCTCATTTAAAAGGGTTTTATAATACAAAGGGTTTCTCTCAAGAAGGGTATGAACTTATGCATAATTCTAAAGGTAAAGGCAATTGATGCATACATAACTAGACTCTCATCTACCCATGTATACTAACAATTATCCTAAAACCCCTTTCATTTTTTTCTTTTTAGCTCACTCACCCTCCTAGATACTACCCTTATCACCAAAGCAATCCGCTTAGCAAAAACCCAAGTTAAAACCGAAAACATCCTTACTCTTTTAGGCTAGTGGAAAGGCTGAAAACATTTCTTTAGCTCTTTACTTTTCTTATTGATAGCTCTCTACTTATTATATATTTTTTTTCTTTTTCTTTTCTTTTTATTCGGCACTTAGGCTCTTTTTTTTTTTTTTCTTTTACTTGAGAGCTATCTTCTGAAATACACTTAGAGCTTTCTATTTTGAAAATATTGTCTTCCACTTAAAACCTTTTCAAACACTTCAAACACCAAATTCTTTTGAAACCGCAAACAAATAAGCAAAACAAACAACCCCAATGAACCCCGAACCTAATCTTAAGCCTAAAACCAGCTTCAAAATTCAAAGCTAGCAATCAAATGAGAGCCTAATTATGTCGCCTAGACCTAACACGTTATGCTAAGTTCAAACCGAAAAGAGGCCTCACAATGATGTCACACAAGAACATTTGGCTTGAATGAAAGGCAAGGGTTATGGTGGGAGTTCTACTTAGGCTCACAAAAGAGTGGTGAAAGGAGGAAGAGAGCCTAAATATGTATAAGATCCATGTGTTCATTTTCGAATGCATAAGTATGATAATTAAAATTCAGATTAAGGTTTTCGCTTATTAGGACAAGATTCAGTTCATGAATGTTCAAGTTAAGCCACGAAATCAAAACACATGATCCAAGTATGGTTAGAGCTTACTTTCAAAGAGTGTACAATACATCAAAGAGCTACTAACTAGGGCCTTGAAACAATTTATGAGCTTAAAACACCTTTTAAAGAAAACTTTAACCCCTTATGCAAATGTAAACAACCTAGATGCTTAAAAATTCTAGACTCAATCCTAAAATATTTAACAAAGTGAATGCAACTACATGAATTTTTTTTGAAATTTTTTTAAAGATTTTACTAACTTTTTTGTTCTTTTCTATGCCTTAGATGCAATGAAGACTCAAAGGATGCAAAGAGAAAATAAGAAGAAAGAAAACAATGTCAAATAACACACACACTCCCCCAAACTTGAATGACACAGTCTCGGTGGAAAACAAATTCAAAGGAGTTCAAAACACAAAGCAAAAACAGAAGAAGAATGTGTGGTATGTACAAGGGAAGGTTGTTGTTACCTTGGATCTAGTCTCGGCTGGAACTTGAGGATGTTCCAGACGAGCTAGATACTATGGCTTTGCCTTTGGAGGCTGGTTCTTGGAGAGAGAGACACGCCGGCTGGATGTTGCTTCCTTCAGTCTCGGGGATGACAACTCCACTGGTTGAAAGCCTCCTCTTCTCGGGCTGTTGAACCTCCTCACTTGCAGCCTGCTTTGGCGAAGCTCCTTGAAGCTTCTGACTTTCTTGGCAAGCTTTTTGATGACTTTGCTTTTCCATTTGTTGATCTTCCTTTGCATCTCCACAACAGAAGCAAAGAACTTTTCTGTCTTGGTCCGCGGCTCAAAGTCGAGCTTAGGGAGGACAAAGGCTTCGGGCATCTCATCATCCGTGGCAGGAGACTCCGATCTTGGCCGAGTAGCTTGGCTAATGGCCGCTGATAACTACTTTCTTTGCAAGGGTGAGGATGCAATGAGGCTATCAAACTCAAATGCAACACTTAGGTTGTAGTACAGTATGCAAGTGAGAGTCAATCCATTTCTAAGAGCTAGGAAGATCAGAGAGAATGCAAGAGCAGTGTAAATCTAAGCGAATAACAGGCGGTTTTGTAAAAATCCTAAAAACTATATGCAGCAACCAAATGAAATGCAGATCTATTTAAAAAATACCAGGAATGATTAAACTACCACGGGGAACAAACGGAATAATTAAAATGCAAGGCTACGATTTAAGAAAAATCGACTAGTTGATCGACCACAGGATCGACCACTAGATCAAGCAGTTTGGATCGATCTCGTCTAAAAATGCAAGCATGAAGAAACTAATGACCAGGATGCAGCAAATATAAAGCGAATGACTAACGAAGATGTAAGAATGCTAAGAGAGAAGGGTCTAGGGTTGAGATTCATGGTCCGGGGGTTCAAGGGTCCAAGTTAGGGTTGAAAACTTTAAATCGACTCACTTTGTGAGATTCTCTAAGCCTTGAAAACGAAAACAAGATCCATATGTGGCTTTCGGTATGGATCACTCCTTCATCCTCTCCTCCAAACCCATGGCTTCTGGTGGAAAGAGAGGTAGAAGGGCAATGAACTCAGATTTCAAACACACAGCCTAACTAGTCCCCTAAACTTCCATGGCTTTTGGGAAAGGGTAACTAGTCTCTAGGATGTGATTTTCAGAGATCTCTGGATCCTGTCAAGGTAAGAGACCTCTCTGATCATAAAGATCTTGGCGTGAGAGTCTTTAAGCCTTAGGGACTCAACATCCTAGAAGAGAAAGCTATTAAGAACAAGAAAACTACCAACGTGAATCCTCTCAACCCCGAGACCCAAATGAAACTACTCGCTACACATCAGAACAACCGAAATAAACATGAAAGATGAAGCGATGAACATGAAAAGCGATTACTTAGAACTTAAACGATTCGAAATTATTCAAGAACAAAAGCTCAAAGTGTAACAATGGCGGATGATCTCCAAAACCAGAGAGAAAAGCATAAAAAGATAAGGATGAAAAAAGTGTGTGGAAAAAGACATCGCCGCCTTCCCAAAATGGCGAAAACAGCACGATGGTCCCCCCTCGCTAGCGGCCAAAAGCGGTTGAAAGGACAGTGGTCGACTTCGGGATCGAGTGGCTCTCTCGCTCACTTTCGGACATCGTGTCTTCAACTCAATCTGGGTCTCGATCATCTTCGGCGGATCGAGTGTTGCATCCGATCTTGGTATCGATCTTCGGTTGGATCGATTGGTGGACTCGATCCGGCTCTCGCTCTGCATGGCGTCATTTACGTCCATACCATTTGATCGATTGCTCCACTCGATCTCTGTCTCGATCATTTTCCTTGGATCGCCTGGTCTTCTCGATCTTCTGGTCGATCTCATCTAGATCGACCTGCCATGCTTGATCTGCTCCCGGATCTCTGGTCCTTAGCAAACATCTGACCTTCCACGAACCGCCACAACAGCTTCAGCACGTCCACGAACCTCCACGACTCCAAAATAGCCAGAAACAACCTGAATGTGATGCAAAATGCAAGGAACATGCGTATGCTGGTGCGAGAATGCTCTAGGACCCTAAGTGATGCAATCTAGTCTAAAGCGTGATGGAAATGCATGAAAAGCTAACTAATATGTATGCAAAATACATGCAATATGCAGTAACATCAACTCCCCCATATTTACTTCTTGCTTGCCCTCAAGCAACAGAAAATAAGAAAGGAAGAGAAGTTTTAGAAAAGACGGGGGTTTAAGCTTCTTGCAAAGGTGCCTTTCAAATGAATCAATCTCAATATCCTTGTTACTAGTTCTAAAATGCAATGCGCACACTCATACTCCAAAGAACTTAGCCATACTCATCACACAAAGAAATTCAGAACATGACTCTCCTATTCCTAACAATCAAAGAAACTCATCCTTTAACATTCATTAACATCCGAACCATGAATCAAACTTATGCACTTTAAAGCAGAACACATTTGGTTAAGGGCGCATGCTATGAGCATAGAATGATCTCATTTGAAATTGGTTTTCATTTTAAACAAGGGTTTTTCTCAAAAATGGAAAGAACTTTATGCATAATGCTAAAGGTGAAGGCAATTGATGCATACAGGATCAGATTCTCATCTACCCATGTAAACTAACAATGATCCTAAACCCCTCTCATTTATTAACTTTTATCCTCACTCACCACTTAGAATCTACCCTTTTCTCAAAGCAAAAGCTTAGCATTCCCCAATTCAAAACAGAAAACATTTTTTTACTCTTTTAGGCTAGTGAAAATGTTGAAAACAATTTGCTCTTCACATATTTCTTATTGGTAGCTCTCTTGTTTATTTATATTTATTATTTTTTTTTCTTTTTCTTTTATTTTGGCACTTAGGCTCTTTTTTTTTTTTTTTTTTTTGAGAGAGCTACCTTCTGAAATTATTAGAGCATATAAATTTTTAAACACAAACCTTTCACTTAAAACCTTTTTCTTTCTTTCAAATATCAAACTCTTTAGAAACCGAGAACATGTAAACATGAAGACAACCCCAATGATCCCCCAAACTTATTCTAAGCCTATATCTAGCTTCAAATTACAAAGCTAGCAATCACTTGAGAACCCAATCATGTCGCCTAAACCTAACACTTTATGCTAAGTTCAAAACCGAAAAAGAAGGCCTCACAATGATGTCACACAAGAAAAATTTGGATTCAAAGAAGGGTAATGGTCAAGGTGGGAGTTCTACGTAGGCTCACAAAGAGTGGTAAAAGGAAGAAGAGAGCCTAAATATTTTAAAATCCATGTGTTTATTTTCAAATGCATAAGGATGATAATTGAAATTTCAGATTAAGGTTTTCACTTATTAGGACAAGCTTCAAATCTTGAGAGTTCAATTGAAGTCACGAAAATCATAGCAAGCGATCCAAGCATGGTAAGAACTTACTTTCAAAGTATGAGCAAAGCATTAGAGAACTACTAACTAGGGTATTGAAACAATTCATTAGTTTAAGACACCTTTTTTAAAAAACTCTTTAACCCTTTATGCAAATATGAACAACCTAGATGCTTTAAGATTCTAGACTCAATCCTAAAATGCTTAATGAGATGAATGCAACGACATGAATCTTTGAAAAATTTTAAAAATTTTACCAATTTTTCATGTAATGAAGACTCAAGGATGCTAAAGGGAAAATAAGATCAGAAAACACAAGTCAAACCACACATATACTCCCCCAAACTTGCTTGACACCGTCCCAGTGGCAAACAAATTCAAAGGAGCATCAAAACACAAAGCAAAAAGAAGCAAACATGAGCGGTATGTACAATGGAAGAAGGTTGTTACCTCGTGTCTAGTCTCGGCTGAAACTTGAGGATGTTCCAGAGGAGCTAGATGCTACGGCTTTGCCTTTGGAGCCTGGCTCTTGAAGAGAGAGAGACGCGCCGGTTGAATGTTGCTGCCTTGAGTCTCACGGATGACAACTCCACCGGTTGAAAGCCTCCTCTTCTCGGGTTGTTGAACCTCTTCACTTGCATCTTTCTTAGGCGAGCCTCCTTGAAGCGATTTGACCTTCTTGGCAAGTTTCTTGAGCATTTTGCCTTGCCAGTTGTTGATTATCCTTTGCATCTCCACAACAGATGCTAGGAACTTCTCCGTTTTGGTTCTCGGCTCAAAGTCTATCTTGGGAAGGGTGTAGGCCTCGGGCATCTCATCTTCCGTGGCTGGGGACTCGGTCCTTTGACGAGGAGCAATCGCTGGGGCAGGCGTTCCTCCTAGAGGAGCAAAGCACTCCTCTTCTGTTGGCAAGAACTTGATGTTCCCAACACCAAGCAGCTTGGTCTCGTCCTTGTTTGGCAGGATGCACACTCTCTTCTCGTTTTCGTCGTCTATGAAGAGATAAGCGTAGAACCCTTCTGCTGGCGTGCGTCTCAAGCTGTCGGTATTCCTCATGTAGACCTCATCCATGAAAGCTCTAGCCGGTACGGGTGTGAAATCATGTATAGGTACGCCAGCTCGTAAGAATAGAGGAGTGAGGAAGCCGCCAATGAAAGAAGAGGTTGCCTTGCACCGCAAGGCATAAGCCTTGTACTTCACCAAGGAGGCAGCAAGCACGCATCCATAATTCACCTCGTCGCCGAGTTCATCCTCCATAGGTTCGTCATTCTCAGCCGGATCACACAACAAATGCTTTACGCCTTGGAACAAGAAGCAAAGCTCGGTCAAAGTGTACCTCAGCATTGGGCTTCTCACTCTCTTGATCTTGGCGGTGTTGGCTTTGTAGTCTTCGTTGCTGATCAGGTCCCAAAAATAGTTTGCTCGCTTGAAGGAGGGGAACTCGATCTTGGTGGCAGCTGCGTTGAGAACATACGCTTGACATAGCTCGGGGATTGAGAGGCTGAAGGCTTGACGTCCAACCTTGAAGGAGAGACGGCCTTGTGAAGGAATGGGAGCGCTAGGGTTCTCGTAACGAAACTCCAACGTGGCAAAGAAGTCTATTGTCACTTCTGGAATGGTTGGGCAATCCATTCGTGACAGACATCTTAAGCCAATGTTCTTGAGGAGTTGGTCGAAATCTCCAAGGATCCCTAGCTTGAACAGCAGCTCCCGGTCCGCAAACTTAGTAGGCTCAAACCGAAGCCTTTCAAGCCGTTTCTTGTCCCTCTTCTCATCCTTACTCCATCTGACCCTCTCTTTAACAGCCACCTCTTGTCCTTCTCCCTCTTGTGCCGTCTCTTCTCTCGTTCTCTTCAAGATCCAGGCTCCAAAGGCTCCTTCAGTCTCACGGATGACAACTCCACCGGTTGAAAGCCTCCTCTTCTCGGGCTGTTGAACCTCCTCACTTGCAGCCTGCTTTGGCGAAGCTCCTTGAAGCGCCTTGACTTTCTTGGCAAGCTTTTTGATGACTTTGCTTTTCCATTTGTTGATCTTCCTTTGCATCTCCAAGCAAAGAACTTTTCTGTCTTGGTCCGCGGCTCAAAGTCGAGCTTAGGGAGGACAAAAGCTTCGGGCATCTCATCATCCGTGGCAGGAGACTCCGATCTTGGCCGAGTAGCTTGGCTAATGGCCGCTGATAACTACTTTCTTTGCAAGGGTGAGGATGCAATGAGGCTATCAAACTCAAATGCAACACTTAGGTTGTAGTACAGTATGCAAGTGAGAGTCAATCCATTTCTAAGAGCTAGGAAGATTAGAGAGAATGCAAGAGCAGTGTAAATCTAAGCGAATAACAGGCGGTTTTGTAAAAATCCTAAAAACTATATGCAGCAACCAAATGAAATGCAGATCTATTTAAAAAATACCAGGAATGATTAAACTACCACGGGGAACAAACGGAATAATTAAAATGCAAGGCTACGATTTAAGAAAAATCGACTAGTTGATCGACCACAGGATCGACCACTAGATCAAGCAGTTTGGATCGATCTCGTCTAAAAATGCAAGCATGAAGAAACTAATGACCAGGATGCAGCAAATATCAAGCGGATGACTAACGAAGATGTAAGAATGCTAAGAGAGAAGGGTCTAGGGTTGAGATTCATGGTCCGGGGGTTCAAGGGTCCAAGTTAGGGTTGAAAACTTTAAATCGACTCACTTTGTGAGATTCTCTAAGCCTTGAAAACGAAAACAAGATCCATCCGTGGCTTTTGGTATGGATCACTCCTTCGTCCTCTCCTCCAAACCCATGGCTTGTGGTGGAAAGAGAGGTTGAAGGGCAATGAACTCAGATTTCAAACACACGGCCTAACTAGTCCCCTAAACTTCCATGGCTTTTGGGAACGGGTAACTAGTCTCTAGGATGTGATTTTCAGAGATCTCTGGATCCTGTCAAGGTAAGAGACCTCTCTGATCATAAAGATCTTGGTGTGAGAGTCTTTAAGCCTTAGGGACTCAACATCCTAGAAGAGAAAGCCATTAAGAACAAGAAAACTACCAACTTGAAAACCCCTTAGACCCCGTGAATCCTCTCAACCCCGAGACCCAAATGAAACTACTCGCTACACATCAGAACAACCGAAATAAACATGAAAGATGAAGCGATGAACATGAAAAGCGATTACTTAGAACTGAAACGATTCGAAATTATTCAAGAACAAAAGCTCAAAGTGTAACAATGGCGGATGATCTCCAAAACCAGAGAGAAAAGCATAAAAAGATAAGGATGAAAAAAGTGTGTGGAAAATGACATCGCCGCCTTCCCAAAATGGCGAAAACAGCTCGATGGTCCCCCCCTCGCTAGCGGCCAAAAACGGTTGAAAGGACAGAGATCGACTTCGGGATCTAGTGGCTCTCTCGATCACTTTCGGACATCGTGTTTTCAACTCGATCTGGGTCTCGATCATCTTCGACGGATCGAGTGTTGCATCCGATCTTGGTATCGATCTTTGGTTGGATTGAGTGGTGGACTCGATCCGGGTCTCGCTCTGCATGGTGTCATTTACGTCCATACCATTTGATCGATTGCTCCACTCGATCTCTGTCTCGATCATTTTCCTTGGATCGCTTGGTCTTCTCGATCTTCTGGTCGATCTCATCTAGATCGACCTGCCATGCTCGATCTGCTCCCCGATCTCTGGTCCTTAGCAAACATCCGACCTTCCACGAACCGCCACAACAGCTTCAGCACGTCCACGAACCTCCACGACTCCAAAGTAGCCAGAAACAACCTGAATGTAATGCAAAATGCAAGGAACATGCGTATGCTGGTGCGAGAATGCTCTAGGACCCTAAGTGATGCAATCTAGTCTAAAGCGTGATGTAAATGCATGAAAAGCTAACTAATATGTATGCAAAATACATGCAATATGCAGTAACATCAGCCACTGTGACTCCCAGAGGAGCCTTACATTCCTCTACGCTTGGGAGAAACTCGATGTTCCCAACTCCCAACAGCTCGGTTTCGGTCTTGTTTGGCAGGATACACAACCTCTTCTCATTCTCCGCGTCAATTAATAGGTATTCAAAGAAACCCTCAGCTGGCATGTGTCCCAAGCTGTCCGTGTTCCTTAGGTATGTCTCGTCCATGAAAGCTCTATCCAGAACGGGAGTAAAGTTCTGAAGCGGGACACCGGCTTGCACGAACAAAGGCGTGAGGAAGCCTCCAATGAGTGACGAGCTTGCCTTGCATCTCAAGGCATACGCCTTGTATTTCACCAATGAAGCGGCCAGGATGCATCCATAGTTCACGTCATCCCCGAGCTGGTCTTCCAACGGCTCATCATTCTCATCCGGGTCACACACGAGATGCTTAATGCCTTGGAACAAGAAGCAAAGCTCCGTCTTGGTGACCATGGGGGCTACCGACCATCCGCTGAATGTGTTGGCCATCAGCTTCAAAGTCTAACGCAGCACCGGACTTCATGCCCTCTTGATCTTTGCGGTATTCGCCTTGTAATCATCGTTGGCTATGAGGTCCCAAAGATCGTTTGCTTGAGTGAAGGAGAGAAACTCAACCTTTGTGGCAGCAGCATTGAGACCATAAGCTTGGCAAAGCTCGGGGATTGAGAGGCTGAACGCTTGACGTTTGATCTTGAAAGAGAGGCAGCCTTGAGATGGAGTTGGGATGTTAGGATTCTCGTACGCAAACTCCAAGGTGGCAAGGAAGTCAATTGTTACTTCGGGAAAGGTTGGGCAATCCATCCGTGACAAACACCGTAGCCCTATGTTCTGGAGGAGTCCATCAAAATCTCCCAATATCCCTATCTTAGACAGCAATCCTCTATCCGCGAACTTAGTTGGCTCGAACCGAAGCTTTTCCAGCCGCTTCTTGTCTCGTTTCTCATCCTTACTCCAGCGAACCCTCTCCTGAACAGCCACTTCTTGATTTTCTCCCTCTTGTGCTGTCTCCTCTCTTGTTCTTTTGGGGGCCATAGTGCCTGAAACAAGATTCTCAATCAAGAGAATAAGCAAATCCGCAATTGTAGAGAGAAAGAGAGAAGCAAGAAAGAAAACTTATAACTAATACCCTAGAATTTTGGGGAATTTATAAAAATTATAGCAAGATAATAGAGAATCATATCTAGAGATATAGTGAAATCCAGAAATTTTACTATCATGAAGCTAGTTTTTAAAGTTTCAAACCGCCCTAGCATCTAGAACAATTAAAGCGAATAAAAAGGGATTTTTTTGAAGATTTTCTTGAAGATTCGAAAATACCTTTGCAAGAATTAAAAAAGGATGCTGTTAGCCTTTAGAAAACAAAGAATTCACACTCTCTTTTGCTTAAGAATTCGTGAAAACAGAAATGAGAGAGTGTGAGAATAGTTGAAAATATATAAAGGCTAACAAAAAACTATGGGTAAAAGAAGTGGTTTCTGACAAAAGCTGTCGTCAAGGCATATCTTTCATGGTCAAAGATACGTGCCTTGACCACTTTTTAAATTTAAAAATTAGAGGGAAAGTGGGAAAGGGAGAAGAGAAAATGTTAATCGGCACGAGATCAAGTCCATTTGGTCGATCTAGGACTCGATCTCATGCCCATAATTGCTTGGATCGAGAGGATTGCTCGATTTAGGACTCGATTCGAATTGAATCGAGTCTCAGATCGATAACACCTCTCGTTCCTTGAATTTCTGGCACGACGGCTAAGTCCTCGTGATCGAGCCACATTCTCGAAGGGGTCAATTTTGGCTTGGATCGAATGGCAGATCGAGTAAACTACTCGATCTAGACTTGAGAATCGAGTGACTCAGTTGATTTACCTATCGTTTGCTTTTTAAGCTAAGCGTATAGGGCGTTCATCCTCTCGTGATCGACTGTGTCACACGATCTGTCTACTCGATCTCGTCTAGATCGACTAGCTCCTCTCGATTCACTAGCTCGATCTAGCAAAGATCGAGCCAGGATGAGTCGATCTAGCACTCGATCTCTAGCCTATATTCGCCCCTTCTTACTTCTTTTGGGTCTAAGATCATGCTCTGCAATCCTTTATACCTGTTCCTACACACTCATAAGATAAAAACATAAAACTGAAAGAGAAATAAAGCAAAAATATTTACAAGATAGACATGGTTTAGGCAGATGGTGGGTCTTGGAGAAGCATTGAGGTGCTCTCCTTGTCAATTGCACTCGCCATGTATGGCTTAAGTCTGTGTCCGTTCACTGTGAATGCATTCCCACTCTTGCCGACCAAGGTGACCGCTCCATAAGGCAATACCTCTTTGATCTCAAAAGGCCCGCACCATCGTGACTTCAGCTTTCCTGGAAAGAGCTTGAGCCTTGAATTTTAAAGCAGCACCAAACTCCCTTCCTTAAGCTCCTTGGGTACCAACTTCTTATCATGAGCAGCCTTGGTGCGCTCCTTGTAGATCCTAGCGCTTTCATAAGCATCTAGCCATAGCTCATGAAGTTCGTGTAGCTGGATCAAGCGCTTCTCCTGAGCTGTCTTTAGATCAAAATTCAGCCGCTTCACAGCCCACAATGCTCTATGTTCCAGCTCAACGGGGAGGTGACATCCCTTGCCGTAGAGAAGAGTGAAAGGAGTAGTACCAATGGTCGTTTTGGAGGCAGTCTGGTAAGCCCACAAAGCGTCGTCTAACTTCACTGCCCAACCCTTCCGAGTTGTCCCAACTGTTCTCTCAAGTATTACCTTGATCTGCCGGTTAGAGACCTCCACTTGGCCACTCGTTTGAGGATGGTAAGGCGTAGCTACCTTGTGCTTCACGCCATACTTCCTTAGAAGGTTTTCAAACAACTTGTTGATGAAATGGCTTCCTCCGTCGCTTATCACTACCTTGGGTACTACAAACCTCGGGAATATGATGCTCTTAAAGAGCTTGATCACCACCTTAGAGTAGTTTGTAGGGGAAGCAATGGCCGCAACCCATTTAGAGGAGTAGTCAACCGCTACTAGGATGAACTTGTTGCCGTAGGAAGATTGGAAAGGCCCCATGAAGTCTATGCCCCATGCGTCAAACACGTCTACTTCAAAGATAGGAACCTGAGGCATCTCGTTCCTCTTCGTGATGTTCCCTGCTCGTTGACAAGCTTCACAACTCTTCACGAACTCATGGGCGTCTTTGAAGATGGACGGCCACCAGAAACCGGCTTGTAAGACTTTTGTAGCGGTTTTGAATGAAGCAAAGTGTCCGCCGTACGAACAGCCATGGCAGTGAAAGAGAATGTCCTTAGCCTCCTCCTTTGTCACACATCTCCTGTATAGACTGTCAACACCTCTCTTGTATAAATAGGGCTCATCCCAGAAGCAGTGGCTTACGTCCCTCATGAACTTCTCTTGTGATAGTTGTCGAGATGCGAAGGCTGTTCTCCACATGCCAAGTAGTTCACAAAGTCAGCGTACCAAGGACGATCTTCTTCTTTGAAGCTCAGAACCTCCTCAAACCGCTCTTCTAGCTTTCCACATACGGCTGTAGTAACCATCATAAGTTGTTTTTCCGGAAGCGAGTCATCAAGAGGTAAGGCTTCATCAATCCTTAACCTAGAAAGGTGATCAGCAACACCATTCTCTATCCCTTTCTTGTCTTTAATTTTGATATTGCTGCATATTTCATATATTTTGCATACATATAAGTTAGTTTCTCACGCATATACATTGCATTTTAGACTAGTTTGCATCAGTTTAGGTCCTAGAGTATTCTTGCACCAGCATATGAATATTTCTTGCATTTTGCATCGCATACAGGTTGTTTTCGGCTACTTTGGAGTCTTGGAGGGTTCGTGGACGTGCTGAGGCTCGTGAGGAGGTTCGTGGGACTTGGAGAATTCAGAAATGCTTGCTAAGGACCAGAGATCGAGAAGCGGATCGAGCATGACCGGTCGATCTAGATGAGATCGACCAGAAGATCGAGTAGTCCATCCGATCCAAGGGAACTGATCGAGACGGAGATCGAGTGAAGCGATCGATCAAGGAGTACGGACGTCAATGACGCCATGCAGAGCGAGAGCCAGATCGAGTCTACCACTCGATCCTCCGAAGATCGACTCCAAGATCGAACGAAGCACTCGATCCACCGAAGAAGATCGAGACACAGATCGAGCTGAAGGCACGATGTCTGAAGATGATCGAGCGGGGTGGTCGATCTCAGTGCACTTTAACCGTTTTTGGCCGCTAGCGAGGGGGGGACCATCGAGCTGTTTGGCCTATTTCGGGAAGGCGACGATCATGCTTTCTCACAGATGTTTTCACTTTATCATTTTCATCTTTTCCTCTCTGTTCGAAGGCAATTTCGCCATTGTTAAGAATCCTTCGTTCTTCATGTTTATCGTTTCATCCTTTATGCTTTGCTTGGTTTACCTTATGTGTAGTGAGTAGTTTCATCGGGTTTTGGGGTTGAGAGAATTCAAAGGGGTCGAAAAGGTTTTCAAAGTTTGGTGCTTTCTTGTTCTTCATGGCTTTCCCTTCTAGGATGTCAAGTTCTTAAGGCTTAAAGACTCTCACGCCAAGATCTTTATGATAAGAGAGGTCTCTTACCTTGACAGGATCCAGAGATTTCTGAAAATCGCATCCTAGAGACTAGTTACCCTTTCCCAAACGCCATGGTAGTTTAGGGGGCTAGTTGAAATCTGAGTTCTTTGCCTTTCAATCTCTTTTTCCGCCAAACGCCATGGGTCTGGAGGAGAGAATGAAGGAGTGATCCATACCACACGCCATGGATGGATCTTGTTTTGTTTTCAAGGCTTAGAGAATCTCACAAAGTGAGTAGATCTAGTGTTTTCAAACCAAGCTTGAACCTTTGAAACCATTGAACATGAATCTCAACCCTAGACCCTCCTTCTTAGTATTCTTACATCTCTGTTAATCATTCGCTTGCTATCTGTTCGCATCCTGGTCTTTAGATTCGCTTCTGTTGAACATTTAGACGAGATCGATCGTTGTTGCTCGATCTAGTGGTCGATCTTGTGGTCGACCCACTAGTCGATTTTTATAAATTCATAGCTTTGCATTTTAATCATTCTGTTTGTTCGTCGTGGTAGTTAACTCATTCCTGGTATTTTTAAAATAGTTTTGCTTTGCATTTAGTCGTTGCATCTAGTTTTTAGGATTTTTACAAAACCGTCCATCATTTTCTTAGCTTTACTCGATCCTTGCATTCTCATTGCACTTTCTAGTTCCTAGGTGTGGATTGACACTCACTTGCATACTATACTACATCTCAGGGTTGCATTTGGGCTTTGATACAACATCATATGTTAAAAACTTGTTATCAAATGGCGTCGTTGCCATCTTAGGAGTGTTTAGAAAGCATTGAGATTTGGGGTTTAGTAAAGACTAAGCCTTTCTTTTTCTTTTGGTTACTAATTTCTCTACTCTCAAACTTGTGTTTCTCAGGTACCTAAATCTTCGTTCAAGGGGAGACAACAATCTACTTCAACCCTTGGACAACATTCATCAACTTGGACATTCACGACATAGAAGAGTTAGAGAGCAAGCTAGAGCTTTTGAGGAGATTGTTCAGCAAGGTTCAGTGGATTTTGAAGCGATGGCTGAGCACGAGCATCCAGAGGGACCTCCTCCAGCTCACGGAGCAGTGGGAAGGGGTAATGGAAACCCCCAACACGCGGCTAGACCCCCAAGGATCATAGGAGCGGGAGATGCTCCCAATACTCATCACAATAGGTTTGGGATCACTCCTCCTCTTGTACAGAACAACAACTTCGAGAAACATTGGTTAAGAAAGCACCTTTGCATTGTTTCCAAGTTTTGATACTGCCTTGTGCTAAAGACTTTTCCCACTTTTGAGCTCTACCACCAAGAGAGAATGGAAATAATCTGAGCTTTAAACCATCATCTGAAACTCCACTAAGCTTTGTCAAAGCACATATCCTCTCAAAGTGATCCAAATGTTCAAGAGGATCTTTGTTGGGCAATCCAAAGAACTTCTGCTCTTGAACCATAGTGATCATGCTGCTCTTGATCTCATAGTGATGAGTCTCTGTGGGTGGAAGAATACCTTGTCTTGAAGCATAACTTGAAGGTATATCAGCAGCACCAATAGGTTTCAATGGTCTTTGAAACAAGGCTCCTTGTAAACCATGTTGACCTTGCTGTCCTTGTAAGCCTTGGATCCCTTGAAGACCTTGTGGACCTTGCAAACCAAAACCACATTCCATGCTTCAACAGCTTAATTCTGATTCTGCAAACCCAAAATCTTTGATCTTTAACCTCAGTTGTAGTTGTAGACACTTAAGAACAAGTGTTGTGGTACCTACAAAAGAAATTCTAGACCAAAAGAGTAATCAGTAACCAAAAACGAAAATAACAGAGCTTGATCTCAAGATCTCTACAAATCCTACTGAACAAAGCATTGCACTAATGGCAACGGCGCAAAATTGATACAAGGATTTTTAGGTTCTTGTTGTCAATTACCCAAGCTTGTACTAATCAGTTTTAGTATAGCATAGGATTTTATCAATCCAAAAGGGAAGAATGAAACAGTAATAATGCAATAGAGCTCTTAATTCAAGCAAGGAAAGATGGTTTTGAAAGTCTAACAACCTAAATGATCAAGCAAAGAAGCAAAAGAAAGCAAAAGAAAGCAACTAAAGAGCAATAAAGGCAATAAGAAACAGAGCAAAAACAAAGTAAAAGCTGAACTAAAACAAAGTAAAACTAAACTTCAAAGATGAAAAGATGGTTCAAGATCAAGGCAATGGTGATAGGGTGATTCATGTTCATGTCTAGGGTGATCAAAACAAGCAATTCTAAACACTCAACCTTAGGTAAGGAACACTAATATAGACTAATCCAATCTCTTGGCATTAATCCCTTTTCTAATCACATATTCAAGATAAATCTCTTTACTCAAACACATAATCATCAAGCATTAAAATCAAGTTCTATAAAACCAATTAGCATGCTAGACATCTAATCTCTTAGGCTAGGTTTACTAATCTCTTATATGATATATCAAACATCAACTCACCTTCTCATGCATAATCAATGTCTAAAGGCAATTTCTCATCAATATGGTACTAAGCAATAAGCACATTCAAGCAGGAAATGATAGATGCAAAGACTCATGATTATCTAAACACCATTTTCAAGCATTGAACTTCATTCAAGAATTTCATCAAACACTTGGTGTGCATGTGAAAACCTAAAATCAACTTCTCCAACAAAGAGGTAACAATCATATAAAAAATGGAATGAGAAGATCTAAACCCTAATCAACCTAAACAATCACTACAATCACCCCATCTGCCCTAATCTTAAACCTAAAGCAAACTACTCATTAATCATGGTGGAAACCATCAAATCTATGACGAAAAGATAGTTAATCATGATTAGAGAGATAAAAGATTAAGGAAAATGCAAATTTTTATTGAAATAAACAAAGATTCAAATTACAAAACCAAAAACCTAAAACAAAGAAGCAGAGACTGCTGGATAAAGAGATGTCTCCCCAGAAATTAGGGATTTTAAGTATTTATAGGAGTCTAAGCGAAAATAACAAAATTGTAAAAAAATTATCATCAGTCTGGCAGCGTATCGGTCAGTTGTATCGGTCTAGGCTGATCGATATGAATAATATCGGTCAGTTGTATCGGTCTTGATTGATCGATACGTTTGATCGATATGGATTGAGCGGTTTCACGACAATCGCGATATCTGTTTAACGGCACATCAGAATGACCTGAAACCAAGTTCTCCTGAAAGCTAACTCACGTGGCTACAACTTCTGTGAAGCGTGAAGATGCTGAATAGGGACGAAGGCTATTCGTCCGAGATGATCTTCAAGTCGGTCAAGATCAACGGTAAAAACTCTAGGTGGACATGTGCTCACCTAATTCGCCGCAACTCTTCAACCACTGATGGGAATGACTCGAAACTAATTCCAAACGAAAGCTAGCTAAAGTGGCTACAAAGTTTATGATGGACGACGGAGCCAAATCAGAAACGAAACATCTCATCTGAGCTGATCTTCAGTCGATATGAATCCTATCGGTCATTCTTGACCGATGCTGGTGACCGAAATTCATCCGCTGGGTTTATGTCGATCACTTCTGATCGATGCTGGTGACTGAAATTTATTCGCTGGGTTTATGTCGGTCACTCCCGACCGATACTGGTGACCGAAATTCATTCGCTGGGTTTATGTCGGTCACTCCTGACCGATAGCCTCCGTGCACAGACTAATAGGGGTTGAGCGGTTTCACAAAACCTTCGTTAACTTTCTAACCCCTGATGATAATGACCTGAAACCAACTCCAGACGCAAGCTAACTCACGGGGCTACAACATTGGTGAAGACTGTTGAAGCTGAATCGTGTTGGAGATGCTTTGTCCGAGCCAGGTTTGTCAGGTGATGTTTCTGGCCGCTTCAACAAAGTGCACCTTCTTCTTGGCTCTTTTCATGTCTTGTGCTGCACCCACCATCATCTCCCATGCTCCTTGTATCTCAATGAGTACCTGTAAACATCTTTTATGCAAAGAAAATGCAAACTACACCCTGAATGCAACCTAAGTCTAAAAAGAGAAGAAAATGGGACAAAGGATAAGGAAAACATGCAAAAGAGAACCAAAACATGCACTAAATGCAGGCCTAAATGATGTAAATACAAGAGATATCAGGAGCTTCACCAAATATTCGCTTGTTACTTGACACGACTAGTAAGGGAAACTTCCTTGGTCAAGAGGTAGAAGAGGGCATGGAGCTGATTGAAAACTTGGCATTGAGTGACGGCAACTACACTGAAGATTACGACCGTGTACCGAGAGAATCTGAGCTAGAGTCTCACAAGAAAGAGCTTAAGTCATTGCATGAGAAGAATGATAAGCTGGTGTTGGCTAATCAGAAGCATGTTCACTTTGTTGGTGAAGCGGATGAAACCGTAGAGGAGCTTGAGTTGAGTCAAGAAGAAGCCAGTTGGGTGGCGGGGCAAAACAACTACAAACCGCAAGACTATTCACAAGGCTATTCACAAGGCTACAACCAGAACAACAATCTCTCATACCATAGCACCAATGTCGCGAACCCTAAGGATCAAGCGTACCCTGCTCAGCTAGCAAAGCCTTTCGTACCATACAACAAAGGTTTTCGGCCGAGTGGTGGCTTCCAAGGGCAAGGGCAAAACAACTTCCAAGGACAACAGCAAGGAAACAAGGGTTATACGCCAATGTACACTTCAGGCTTTGTTCCTCAACAACAACCGATGCAACAACAACAAGTTGATCATGTCCAAGCTATGTTTCAACAATTGATTCATGGGCAAGCCTCTACAAATCAGAAGTTTGCCAGGATGAACACTCGTTTAGACTCGTCCCTCACGGATTTCTCTATTTAGATCACCAACTTGAATAACAAGATCAAGCAGCTAGAGAAAGGAAAGGCGAGTACAAGCGGTCAGAATAGCTTACCGGGCAAGTGTGAGCAGAATCCCAAGGAATACGCCAATGCCATTACGCTGAGGAGTGGGAAAGAGCTTGCACCTACGGTTACTCCCAAGATAAACGAGGACGTTGTAATTCAAGAGGGGGAGGGTAAGCTTTCAGCCGATGATGAGATCAACTTTGACAATGTTTGGATTTAAGGGCCAAGGAGAGGTGAGAAGAAAGCGGAGCAAACAACTAAGGAGAAGGATGCTTATGTGCCTCCACCGTATGTACCTAAGCTACCTTTTCCTTGCCGCTTCAAGAAGCAACTCATAGAGAAGAATAGAATCTTGTTTGAGAAGCATCTTAAAGACGTAGAGATCAAGCTACCTCTCGTTGACTGCCTTGCCATGATGCCTAAATGCGCCAAATTCTTCAAAGACACGCTCGTGAAGAAGAATAAGGAAAGCAAGGAAGTGCTTGTTCTTATTGAGGAATGTAGTGCTGTGATACACAAGGAGATAGTCCCTAAGAAGTTGGGAGACCCTGGAAGCTTCACTATACCTTGCGCTTTAGGCCCTTTGGAGTTCAAGAGTTGCCTTCGTGATCTCGGAGCTAGTATAAATCTGATGCCTCATTCTGTAGCAAAGAAACTTGGCTTTACCCGGTTTAAAGATTGTAGAATCTCGTTGGTACTAGCTGACAGGAGTGTGAGTTTACCCGTGGGTTTGCTTGTGGACTTGCCAGTGAGAATCAGCGGTGTAAACGTGCCTACGGACTTCGTTGTGTTGGAAATTTATGAAGAGCCTAAGGATCCACTCATTTTCGGTAGACCGTTCTTAGCCACCGCCAGAGCCATCATAGACGTTAAGAATGGGAAGATAGCTCTGCACTTGGGTAAAGATATAAGGCTGGACTTTGATATCATTGAGGTTTGGAAGAAGCCTACGATAGGAGGGCAAGCTTTCTACATTGAAACGTTGGATGCCTTAGCGGATGAGTTGCTAGAGGATTTGGCTCAGGAGGATCATTTGAAGCTGGCATTGACTAAAGAGCCAGGAGAGTTCGGTTACGTGGATCAGAGGACTCAGGAATACGTCAACTTGCTTGATTCAAGGAAGGTCGTGCTAGAAGATGAAGGCGTTTGCCTAGAGGTCGACTCCGAGATCGATGACATTACTCGATCCAGGGGTCAAATCAACAAGACAATCGAGAGCACAACTCGATCCGGTGCAGCAGTCGACATACAGATCGAGGAGGGTGATCGATCTAGGAAATCAATCGTGTCTGAGATCGAGGGAAGCCTTCCGATCAGTTTGGGGTCTAATCTGGAGATCGACTCAGCGTCTCGATCTCTCACTCGATCCACATTAAATCGAGTGAGTGAATCGAGCGAAACTGCTCGATCTAGACGACATTGAGAGCATGATCGACTGGATGACTCGATTTCAGAAGGGACAACGGTTCAAGAAGGAATCCTCAAGGGTCATGTCTCGGGTTCTAAAGAGGGTTCCAAGGAGGAAAACAGCAGCAATAACCACGAGGATGATTGGAGCGAGCTGCTAGCCCCAAAGGTGGACCTTGAGGAGCTCCCAAAAGGGCTAAGGTATGCTTTCTTAGGGCTTAACGAAACCTATCCCGTGATTGTTAATGAAAACTTAAGTGATGATGAGTTGCACTCGCTCTTAACTGAGTTGAGAAAGTATAGTAACGCCATTGGGTACTCTCTAAGTGACATCAAGGGCCTTTCACCAATGCTTTGCACTCATAGGATTCACTTGGATAATGAGAACGCCTCTTCTATAGAACATCAAAGGCGTTTGAATCCTAATTTGAAAGAGGTTGTTAAGAAAGATATTCTTAAGCTTTTAAAGGCTGATGTGATCTATCCCATAAGTGACAGCACGTGGGTTTCTCCCGTACACGTGGTGCCTAAGAAGGGAGGGATCACGGTCACTAAGAATGACAAAGATGAGCTTATACCTACTAGGACTATTACTGGACACCGTATGTGTATTGACTATAGGAAGTTTAATCTTGCTACTAGGAAGGATCATTTTCCCTTGTCTTTTATTGATCAAATGCTTGAAAGACTTCCTAATCATCCCTACTATTGCTTTCTTGATGGATATAGTGGATTTTTCCAAATACCAATCCATCCAAATGATCAGGAGAAGACGACCTTTACATGCCCTTATGGCACCTTCGCGTATCGAAGGATGCCATTCGGGTTGTGTACCGGCTACGTTTCAGCGGTGTATGATGTCGATTTTCTCCGATCTAATAGAAGAGATGGTAGAGGTGTTTATGGATGACTTCTCGGTCTACGGTGCGTCCTTTTCTGCGTGTTTGTTGAATCTTTGCAGGGTACTAAAGCGTTGTGAGGAGACAAACTTGGTGCTTAACTGGGAGAAATGCCACTTCATGGTGAAGGAAGAGATCGTGCTTGGCCATAAGATATCAGAGAAGGGCATTGAGGGTAATAAGGCTAAGGTTGAGGTCATGATGAGTCTTGAGCCGCCGGTTAATGTTAAAGGAGTGAGGAGTTTCTTGGGACACGCTGGCTTCTACAGGCGCTTCATCAAGGATTTCTCTAAGATTGCACGCCCTCTTACACAGCTGTTGTGCAAAGAAGCTGAGTTCGTGTTTGATGATGAATGTCTTCGCGCTTTCAAGACCATCAAGGAGGCTCTTGTCACGGCACCTATAGTACAAGCACCAGATTGGAGCTTATACAAGAGAGGTGTTGATAGCCTATACAGAAGATGCGTGACAAAGGAGGAAGCAAGAGATATCATCTTTCATTGCCACGGTTCTTCGTATGGCGGGCACTTTGCTTCGTTCAAAACTGCCACTAAGGTCTTACAAGCCGACTTCTGCTGGCCGTCCATCTTCAAAGACACCCATGAGTTCATGATGAGTTGCGAAGCTTGTCAAAGAGCAGGGAATATCACTAAGAGGAACGAGATGCCTCAATTTCCCATCTTTGAGGTAGACGTCTTTGACGCGTGGGGCATAGACTTCATGGGGCCGTTTCCTTCTTCCTACGGCAACAAATTTATTTTGGTAGCTGTTGATTACGTCTCTAAATGGGTTGAGGCCATTGCTTCCCCTACAAACAATCTAAGGTGGTGATCAAGCTCTTTAAGAGCATCATTTTCCCGAGGTTTGGAGTACCCAAGGAGGTAATAAGCGACGGAGGAAGCCATTTCATCAACAAGCTGTTTGAAAACCTTCTAAGGAAGTTTGGCGTGAAGCACAAGGTAGCTACACTTTACCATCCTCAAACGAGTGGCCAATTGGAGGTCTCTAACCGCCAGATCAAGGTCATACTCGAGAGAACAGTTGGGACAACTCGGAAGGATTGGGCGGTGAAGTTAGATGATGCTTTGTGGGCTTACCGGACTGCTTTCAAAACGCCCATTTGTACTACTCCTTTCACTCTTCTCTACGGCAAAGGATGTCACCTCCCCGTTGAGCTGGAACATAGGGCGTTGTGGGCTGTGAAGCGGCTGAATTTTGATCTGAAGACAGCTCAGGAGAAGTGTATGATCCAGCTGCACGAGCTTGATGAGCTAAGGCTGGATGCTTACGAAAGCGGTAGGATCTACAAGGAGCGTACTAAGGCTGCTCACGACAAGAAGTTGGTACCCAAGGAGCTTAAGGAAGGGAGTTTGGTGCTGCCTTACAACTCAAGGCTCAAGCTCTTTCCAGGGAAGCTGAAATCACGATGGAGCGGTCCGTATGAAATCAAGGAGGTATTACCCTACAGAGCTGTCACGTTGGTCGGCAAGAGTGGGAATGCATTCACAGTGAACGGACACAGAGTTAAGCCATACATGGCGAGTGCATTTGACAAGGAGAGCAGCTCAATGCTTCTCCAAGACCCACCATCTGCCTAAACCAAGTAAAGTCTAGATAAAGACGTTAAAGAAAGCGCACTTGGGAGGCATTCCCATGTCTATCCTGTAAATATTCTTGCTTTATTTCTTTTCTAGTTTTATGTTTTTATCTTCTTAGTGTGTAGGAACAAGGATGAGGGATTGCAAGCCATGATCTTAGGTCCAAAAGGTGTAAGAACGGGTGAGTATAAGCTAGAGATCGAGTGCTAGATCGACTCATCCTGGCTCGATCTTTGCTAGATCAAGCTAGTGAACGAGAGGAGTCAGTCGATCTAGACAAGATAGAGTAGACAGATCGTGTGACACAGTCGATCACAAGAGGACGAACACCCTGTACGTTTAGCATGAAAAAGGAACGAGAGATGGATCGACTGAGTCACTCGATTCTCAAGGCTATATCGAATAGTCTACTCGATCTGCCACTCGATCCAAGCTTAAATCGACCCCTGAATCGAGAACGTGGCTCGATCATGAGGACTTAGCCGTCGTGCCAAAAACTCAAGGAACAAGAGGTGTTATCGATCCAAGACTCGATTCAATTCGAATCGAGTACCAAATCGAGCGACCCTCTCGATCGATGCCATTATGGGCATGAGATCGAGTCCCAGATCGACCAAAA
Source organism: Thlaspi arvense (assembly GCA_911865555.2). Taxonomy (NCBI): domain Eukaryota; kingdom Viridiplantae; phylum Streptophyta; class Magnoliopsida; order Brassicales; family Brassicaceae; genus Thlaspi; species Thlaspi arvense. The sequence continues at coordinate 23,065,868 of OU466863.1, read as the reverse complement.
GGACTCGATCTCTTGCCGAGGTAACATTTTCTTTTCCCACTCTTACTCTTTCCCTCTGGTTTTTAAATTCAAAAAATGGTCAAAGCATGCATCTTTGACCATGAAAGATGTGCCTTGACCACAGCTTTTGTCAGAAAACCACTTCTTTTTACCCATGGTTTGGTTTTGTTAGCCTTTTAATGTTTTCAACTACTTTCACACTCTCTCATTCTTGGTTTCTCGAGTTGTTAAGCAAAAGAAAGTGTGAATTCTTGTTTTCTAAAGGCTAACAACATTTTCTTTCAATCTTTGCAAATGTATTTTCGAATCTTTAAGAAAATCTTTAAGAAAATCTTTAAGAAAATATTCTTTTTATTTGCTTTGATTGTTTTAGATGCTAGGGCGGTTTTAAAATTTTAAAAATAGCTTGATAATAGGAAAAATTCTAGATTTCTCTCTATCTCTAGATTTGATTCTCTATTATTTTCTTATAATTTTTATAAATCCTCCAAAATTCTAGGGTATTAGTTATAGGTTTTCTTCTTTGCTTCTCTTTTTCTCTCATTATATCGCCGAATTGCTCATTGTTTTGCTTGAGAAACTTGTTTCAGACGCAATGGCTCCCAAAATAACGAGAGAAGAGATAGCACAAGAGGGAGGAAACCAAGAAGTGGCTGTTCAGGAGAGGGTTCGTTGGAGTAAGGATGAGAAACGGGACAAGGAACGGCTTCAAAGGCTGAGGTTTGAGGCGACTAAGCTTGCGGACAGAGGATTGCTGGCCAAGGTGGTGATTCTAGGAGACTTTGATCAGCTCCTCCAGAAGATAGGGGTGAGGTGTTTGTCACGGATGGATTGCCCAACCTTTCCTGAAGTGACAATCGTCTTCCTTGCCACTTTGGAGTTTGCGTACGAGAATCCTAGCGTCCGAATTCCTTCTCAAGGCCGCCTCTCCTTCAAAATAAAGCGCCAAGCCTTCAGTCTCTCAATCCCCGAGCTTTGCCAAGCTTATGGCCTCGATGCAGATGCCACGAAAGTGGAGTTTCCCTTCTTCACTCAAACGAATGATTTTTGGGATCTCATCGCCAATAAAGATTCCAAGGCGAATACCGTGAAGATCAAGAGAGTGAGGAACCCGGTGCTACGTTACACATTGAAGCTGATGGCCAACACTTTTAGTGGTCGGTCCGTAGCCCCCACGGTGACCAAGACGGAGCTTTGCTTCTTGTTCCAAGTACTTTAGCATCTCCTTTGTGACCCGGATGAGAACGATGAGCCGTTGGAAGACCAGCTCAGAGATGACGTAAACTATGGGTGCACCCTCGCCGCTTCATTCGTCAAATACAAGGCTTATGCCTTGAGATGCAAGGCAAGCTCGTCACTCATTGGCGGTTTCCTCACTCCCAAGTTCGTGCAAGCCGGCGTGCCGCTTCAGAACTTCACTCCCATTCCGGATAGAGCATTCATGGACGAGACATATCTGCGAAACACTGATAGCTTGGGTCACACGCCAGCCGAGGAATTCTTTGAGTACTTGTTTATTGACGAGGAGAATGAGAAGAGGACATGCATCTTGCCAAACCAAACTGAGACCGAGCTGTTAGGCATTAGGAACATCGAGTTTCTCCCGAGCATAGAGGAGTGCTTTGCTCCTCTAGGAGCCGTGGCAATGATTTAGCAGGCTACTCGCCCTAGATCAGAGTCTCCAGCCACGGATGATGAGATGCCTGAAGCCTTTGTCCTCCCTAAGCTAGACTTTGAGCCGCAGACCAAGACAAAAAAGTTCTTTACTTCTGTTGTGGAGATGCAAAGGAAGATCAACAAGTGGCAAAGCAAAGTCATCAAGAAGCTTTCCAAAAAGGCCAAGGCGCTTCAAAGAGGTTCACCAAAGCAGGCTGCGAGTGAGGAGGTTCAACAGCCCGAGAAGAGAAGGCTTTCAACCGGTGAAGTTGTCATCCATGAGACTCAAGGCAGCAACATTCAACCGGCGCGTCTCTCTCTCCAAGAGCCAGGCTCCAAAGGCAAAACCATAGTATCTAGCTCTTCTGGAACATCCTCAAGTTCCAGCCGAGACTAGAGCCGAGGTAACAACCATCTTCCATTGTGTATACCATTCATGTTTTCTTTATTTTTGCTTTGTGTTTTGAGCTCTCTCGAACATGTTTGCCACCGGGACGGTGTCATTCAAGTTTGGGGGAGTATGTGTGTGGTTTGACATGTTTATTCTGTTCTTATTTTATCTTTACATCCCTTGAGTCTTGCATGCATCTAAGGCATAGAAAAGAAAAAGTGAAAAAATTGGAAAATTTTTAAAAAATTTCAAAAAAATTCATGTAGTTGCATTCATCTTGTTAAGCATTTTAGGATTGAGTCTAGAATTTTTACGCATCTAGGTTGTTTACATTTGCATAAGGGGTTATAGTTTTTTTTAAAAGGTATTTTAAACTTATGAATGGTTTCAATATCCTAGTTAGTAGTTCTCTAATGCTTTGCTCACGCTTTGAAAGTAAGTTCTTACCATGCTTGGATCACTTTTTTTGATTCTTGTGACTTGAATTGAACTCTCATGATTTGAAACTTGTCCTAATAAGTGAGAACCCTAATTTGAATTTTTAAATATCTTTCTTATCCACATGAAAATGAACACATGGATCTTAAAAATATTTATGCTCTCTTCCTCCTTTTACCACTCTTTGTGAGCCTAAGTAGAACTTCCACCTTAACCCTTACCTTTCTTTGAAGCCATGTTTTCGTGTGTGACATCATTGTGAGGCCTCTTTCGGTTTGAACTTAGCATAAAGTGTTACGTTTAGGCGACATGATTAGGTTCTCATGTGATTGCTAGCTTTGCATTTTGAAGCTAGATGTAGGCTTAGGATAGGTTTGGGGTTTGATGGGGTTGCTTTCATGTTTATATGCTTTCGGTTTCAAAAGAGTTTGATATTTGAAGTAAACAAAAGGTTTTAAGTGAAAGGTTTTGTCTTTTAAATGTATAATGCGATAATAATTTCAAAAGATAGCTCTCTCAAAATTAAAAAAAAAAAAAAAAAGCCTAAGTGCCAAAATAAAAAGAAAAGAAAAAGAAAGAAAAAAATAAGAGAGCTATCAATAAGAAAAAAGTATATAGAGCTAAAAGTATTTTTAAACCTTTTCACTAGCCTCAAAAGAGTTAAGATGTTTTCTATTTTGATTTGGGGTTTGCTAAGCTTTTGCTTTGGAGATAAGGGTAGATTTTAGGAGGGTGAGTGAGCTAAACAGAAAGAAAATAAGAGGGGTTTTAGGATCATTGTTAGCTTGCATGGGTAGATGAGAATCTGATCATGTATGCATCAATTGCCTTTACCTTTAGCATTATGCATAAAGTTCTTACCACTTTCGAGAGAAACCCGTGTTTAAAATAAACCCTCTTTAAAATGTGATCATTCTATGCTCATAGCCTTTACCCTTAGCCAAATGTGTTTTGCTTTAAAGCGCATAAGTTTGATTCATAGTTCGGTTATTAATGAATGTTAAAGGATGAGTTTCTTTGATTGCTTGGAATAGGAGAGTCTTGATTTGAAATTTTTTGTGTGATGAGTATGGCTAAGTTCTTTGGAGTATGAGCGTGTGTATTTCATTTTAGAACTAGTAACTAGGACGTTGAGATTGATTCATTTGAAAAATACCTTTGCAAGAAGCTTAAACCCCCGTTTTTTTTAAAACCTCTCTCCCTTCTTTAATTTTGTTCGCTTGAGGGCAAGCAAAAAGCAAGTTTGGGAGAGTTGATATTGCTGCATATTTCATGTATTTTGCATACATATAAGTTAGTTTCTCACGCATATACATTGCATTTTAGACTAGTTTGCATCACTTTAGGTCCTAGAGTATTCTTGCACTAGCATATGCATATTTCTTGCATTTTGCATCGCATACAGGTTGTTTTCAGCTACTTTGGAGTCTTGGAGGGTTTTTGGACGTGCTGAGGCTCGTGAGGAGGTTTGTGGGACTTGGAGAGTTCAGGAATGCTTGCTAAGGACCAGAGATCGAGAAGCGGATCGAGCATGGATGGTCGATCTAGATCGAGTAGTCCATCCGATCCAGGGAACTGATCGAGATGGAGATCGAGTGAAGCGATCGATCAAGGAGTCCGGTCAAGAATGACGCCATGCAGAGTGAGAGACGGATCGAGTCTACCTCACGATCCTCCGAAGATCGACTCCAAGATCGAACGAAGCACTCGATCCACCGAAGAAGATCGAGACACAGATCGAGCTGAAGGCACGATGTCCGAAGATGATCGAGCGGGGTGCTCGATCTCGAGGTCGATCTCAGTGCACTTTAACCGTTTTTGGCTGCTAGCGAGGGGGGGACCATCGAGCAGTTTGGCTTATTTCGGGAAGGCAGCGATCATGCTCTCTCACAAACGTTTTCACTTTATCATTTTCATCTTCTTCTCTCTGTTCGAAGGCGATTTCGCCATTGTTAGACATTGAAGCTTTGTTCTTGAATCTTTGAATCGTTTAAGTTTAAATCCATCGTTCTTCATGTTTATCGTTTCAACCTTTATGCGTTGCTTGGTTTACCTTATGTGTAGTGAGTAGTTTCATCGGGTTTTGGGGTGGAGAGGATTCAAAGGGGTCGAAAAGATTTTCAAAGTTTGGTGTTTGCTTGTTCTTCATGGCTTTCTCTTATAAGATGTCGAGTTCTTAAGGCTTAAAGACTTTCACGCCAAGATCTTTATGATCCGAGAGGTCTCTTACTTTGACAGGATCCAGCGATTTCTGAGAATTGCATCCAAGAGACTAGTTACCCTTTCCCAAACGCCATGGTAGTTTAGGGGACTAGTTAAGCCGCGTGTTTGAAATCTGAGTTCTTTGCCTTTCAATCTCTTTTTCCGCCAAACGCCATGGGTCTGGAGGAGAGAATGAAGGAGTTATCCATACCACACGCCATGGATGGATCTTGTTTTGTTTTCAAGGCTTAGAGAATCTCACAAAGTGAGTAGATCTAGAGCTTTCAAACCAAGCTTGAACCTTTGAAACCCTTGAACATGAATCTCAACCCTAGACCCTCCTTCTTAGTATTCTTACATCTCTGTTAATCATTCGCTTGCTATCTGTTCACATCCTGGTCTTTAGATTCGTTTCTGTTGAACATTTAGACGAGATCGATCGTTGTTGCTCGATCTAGTGGTCGATCTTGTGGTCGATCCACTAGTCGATTTTTATAAATTCATAGCTTTGCATTTTAATCATTATGTTTGTTCGTTGTGGTAGTTAAATCATTCCTGGTATTTTTAAAATAGTTTTGCTTTGCATTTAGTCGTTGCATCTAGTTTTTAGGATTTTTACAAAACCGTCCATCATTTGCTTAGCTTTACTCGATCCCTGCATTCTCATTGCACTTTCTAGTTCCTAGGTGTGGATTGACACTCACTTGCATATTATACTACATCTCAGGGTTGCATTTGGGCTTTGATACAACATCATATGTTAAAAACTTGTTATCAAATTTCCATGTCAAACTCCTGAAGAAGAAGTATCCATCTCAAGAGCCTTGGCTTAGTATCCTTCGTGGAGTAGATGTATCTAAGCGCCGCGTGATCTGTGTAGACAACGACCTTGGCTCCCACTAGATAAGCTCTGAACTTCTCCAAGGCAAACACTACTGCCAATAGCTCCTTCTCCGTAGTAGTGTATCTTGTTTGCGTGTTATCCAAGGTTCTTGAAGCATAGTAAATCACATGCAGCCGCTTGTGTTTTATCTGCCCTAGAACAGCTCCCACAGCATAGTCACTAGCATCACACATGATCTCAAACGGTAGACTCCAGTCTGGTGCTTGAACTATTGGTGCCGTGACAAGAGCTTCCATAATGGTCTTGAAAGCTTGCAAGCACTCCTCATCAAAGACAAAGTCGGCTTTCCTTGCACAACAGCCATGTGAGAGGGCGTGCAATCTTTGAAAAATCCTTGATGAAGCGCCTGTAGAAGCCAGCGTGCCCCAAGAAACTCCTGATCCCTTTGACGTTAACCGGCGGCTCAAGACTCCTCATGACCTCAACCTTAGCCTTATCAACCTCAATGCCCTTCTCTGATATCTTATGACCAAGCACGATCCCTTCCTTCACCATGAAGTGACATTTCTCCCAATTTAGCACCAACTTTGTCTCTTCACAACGCTTTAGTACCTTGCAAAGATTCAACAAACACGGAGAAAAGGACGCACCATAGACAGAGAACTCATCCATAAACACTTCTACCATTTCTTCTATTAGATCGGAAAAGATTGACATCATACACGGCTTAAACGTAGCCGGTGCGTTACATAACCCGAATGGCATTCTTCGATACGCGAAGGTGCCATAAGGGCATGTAAATGTCGTCTTCTCCTGATCATTTGGATGGATTGGTATTTGAAAGAATCCACTATATCCATCAAGAATGCAGTAGTAAGGATGATTAGCATGTCTTTCAAGCATTTGATCAATAAAAGGCAGGGGAAAATGATCCTTTTTAGTAGCAAGATTAAGCTTCCTATAGTGAATACACATACGGTGTCCTGTAATAGTCCTAGTTGGTATAAGCTCATCTTTATAATTCTTAATGACCGTGATCCCTCCCTTCTTAGGCACCACGTGTACAGGAGAAACCCACGTGCTGTCACTTATGGGATAGATCACGTCAGCTTCTAAAAGCTTAAGAATCTCTTTCTTAACAACCTCTTTCAAATTAGGATTCAAACGCCTTTGGTGTTCTATAGAAGAGGCGATCTCATTATCCAAGTGAATCCTATGAGTGCAAAGCATTGGTGAAAGGACCTTGATGTCACTTAGAGAGTACCCAATGGCCTTCCTATACTTTCTCAGCTCAGTTAGGAGCGAGTGCAACTCATCATCACTTACGTTTTCATTAACAATCACGGGATAGGTTTCGTTAAGCCCTAAGAAAGCATACCTTAGCCCTTTTGGGAGCTCCTTATGGTCCACCTTTGGGGCTAGCAGCTCGCTCCAGTCCTCCTGGTGGCTCTTGTTGTTGTTTTCCTCCTTGGAACCTTCCTTAGAACCCGAGACATGACCCTTAAGGTTGCTTTCTTGAACCTATGTCCCTTCTGAGATCGAGTCATCCAATCGATCTTGCTCTCGATGTCATCTAGATCGTGCAGTTTCACTCAATTCGCTCATTCGATTTAAGGTGGATCGAGTGAGAGATCAAGCTGCCGAGTCGACTCCGGAATGGACCCTGAACTAATTGGAAGGCATCTCTCGATCTTGGATTCGATTGATTCCCTGGATCGATCACCCTCTTCAATCTGACTGTCAATTATTGCACCAAATCGAGTTGTGTTCTCGATTGTCTTGTCGATTTGACCCCTGGATCGAGTAATGTCATCGATCTCGGAGTCAATCTCTAGGCAGGCGCCTTCATCCTCCTTGACAATCTTCCTAGAATCCAGCAGGTTAGCGTATTCCTGAGTCCTCTGATCCAAGTAACTGAACTCCCCTGGCTCCTTAGTCAATGCCAGCTTCAAATGATCCTCCTGAGCCAACTCTTCTAGCAACTCATCAACTAAAGCGTCCAACGTCTCAATGTAGAAAGCTTGCCCTTCTATAGTAGGCTTCTTCAAAACCTCATTGATGTCAAAATCAAGCCTGGTGTCCTTGTCTACATGTAGAGCTATCTTACCATTCTTGACGTCGATGATGGCTCCAGCAGTGGCTTAGAACGGTCTACCAAGGTTGAGCGGATCCTTAGGTTCTTCATCCATTTCCTACACAACGAAGTCCGTAGGCACGTTCACACTGCTGATTCTCACTGGCAAGTCCTCAAGTAGACCCACGGGTAGCCTCACACTTCTGTCAGCTAGCACCAAGGAGATTCTACAATCTTTGAATCGTGTGAATCCCAACTTCTTTGCTATAGAATGAGGCATCAGATTTATACTAGCTCCCAAATCGCAAAGACAACTCTTGAACTCTAATGGACCTAAAGCGCAAGGTATAGTGATGCTTCCAGGATCTCCCAACTTATTGGGAACTATCTCCTTGTGTATTATAGCGCTACATTCCTCACTAAGAACCAACGCTTCCTTGCTTTCCTTATTTTTCTTTGCAAGCGTGTCTTTAAAAAATTTTGCACATTTAGGCATCATGGCAAGGCAATCTACGAGAGGTAGCTTGATCTCTATGTCCCTTAGATGCTTCTCAAACAAGATTCTGTGCTTCTCTATAAGTTGCTTCTTGAAGCGGCCAGGAAAAGGTAGCTTGGGTAGATACAGTGGAGGCACATAAGCATCCTTCTCCTTAGCAGTTTGCTCCACTTTCTTCTCTACAGCAACCTCCTTACCCTTGATTGGTCTCTCAATCCAAACATTGTGGAAGTTGATCTCATCGTCGGCTGAAAGCTTACCCTCCCCCTCTTGAATTACAACGTCCTCGTTGTTCTTAGGAGTAACCGTAGGTGCAAGCTCTTTCCCACTCCTTAGTGTAATGGCGTTGGCGTATTCCTTAGGATTCTGCTCACACTTGCCCGGTAAGCAATTCTGACCACTTGTACTCGCCTTTCCTTTCTCTAACTGCTTGATTTTGTTATTCAAGTTTGTAATCTGAGTAGAGAAATCAGTAAGAGAGGAGTCTAAGCGAGTGTTCATCTCGGCAAACTTCTGGTTTGTAGAGGCTTGCCCTTGAATCAGTTGTTGAAACATGGCTTGTACCGGATCAACTTGTTGTTGTTGCATCGGTTGTTGAGGAACAAAGCCTGGTGGGTACATTGGTGTATAACCCTTGTTTCCTTGCTGTTGTCCTTGGAAGTTGCCTTGCCCTTGGAAACCACCACTAGGCTGAAAACCTTTGTTGTAGGGTACAAATGGTTTTGCTTGCTGAGAAGGGTACACTTGATCTTTAGGGTTCGCGACATTTGTGCTTCTATAGGAGAGATTGTTGCTTTGGTTGTAGCCTTGTGAATACCCTTGAGGCTTGTAGTTGTTCTGACCCGCCACCCAATTGGCTTCTTCTTGACTCAACTCAAGCTCCTCTAAGGTCTCATCCGCTTTACCAATGAAGTGAACATGCTTCTGGTTAGCCAACACCAGTTTGTCAATCTTCTCATGCAATGACTTAAGCTCTTTCTTGTGAGACTCTAGCTCAGAACCCCTCGGTGCACAGTTGTAGTCTTCAGCATAGTTGCCGTCACTGAATGCCAAGTCTTCTCCCAATGTCTAGCCTTGTCTCCAAGAGAGAATGGAAAGAGACGCAGCTTGAAAGCATCTTCGGATATGCCATTAATCTTGATCATCCCACATACTTGCTCGAAGTTGTCAAGATGCTCCAAGGGATCTTCCATTGCTAGCTCGTGGAACTTATTGTTTTTCACCATTGAGATGAATCCTGGCTTAATCTCGAAGTTGTTGTTCTGTACATCAGAAGGAGTGATCCCAAACCCATTGTGATGAGTGTTGGGAGCATCTCCCGCTCCTATGATCCGTGGGGGTCTAGCCGCGTGGTGGAGGCTTCCATTACCCCTTCCCACTGCCCCGTGAGCTGGAGGAGGTCCCTTATGGATGTTTGTGCTCAGCCATCGCTTCAAAATCCACTGAACCTTGCTGAAAAATCTCCTCAAAGGCTCGAGCTTGCTCTATAACTCTTCTTGATCTTGTATGTCCGAGTTGATGGATGTTGTCCAAGGGTTGTAGCAAATTGTTGTCTCCCCTTGAACGTAGATTCAGGTACCTGAGGGACACAATTGTGAAGGTAGAGAAATCAGTAACTTAAAGTAAATGCTTAGTCTTTACTAAACCCCAAATCTTAATGCTTTCTATCCCCTAAGATGGCAACGACGCCATTTGATAGTAGCTGACAGGGACACCGGCACAGTCTTGGACTAACGGTCTTTTTCAATGATGCAAAGGTGGTGTCAAGATGCAACAGAGAGGTTATCAAAACTCTAATGCACACAGAGATGTAGTATACTGAGCAAGAGAAGGATCAATCCACACCTAGGGGTAGCAAGATCACTAAGAATGCAAGGGAATGAGCAAATTCTAAGCAGAATATGAAAATGGTTGGTAAAATCCCTAAAAACTAAATGCAAGTGTCAAATGCAAAGCAAAACAATTTTAAAATCCCTGGAAGAGGGTTAACTATCACGAGGAACAAGCGGAATACTTAAAATGCAAATCTATGAATTATTAAAAATCGACTAGTGGATCGACCACTGGATCGACCACTAGATCGAGCAACAACGATCGAACTCGTCTAAAAGTTCAACAGAAATGAATCTAACGACCAGGATGCGAACGGATAGCAAGCGAATGATTAACAGAAATGCGAAAAATACTAAGAAAGAGGGTCCAGGGTTGAGATTCATGTTCAAGGGTCTCATTCAAGCTTGGTTTGGAAACTTTAGATCTACTCACTTTGTGAGATTCTCTAGGCCTTCAAAACAAAACAAGATCCATCCATGGCGTGTGGTATGGATCACTCCTTCATTCTCTTCTACAAACCCATGGTGTATGGTGGAAAAAGAGATTGAAGGGCATAAAACATAGATTTCAAACACACGGCCTAACTAGTCCCCTAAACTAACATGGCGTTTGGGAAAGGTAGACTAGCCTCTAGGATTCGATTTTTCAGGACCTTTGGATCCTGTCAAGGTAAGAGACCCTTTGGATCTTAGAGATCTTGGCGTGAGACTCTCTAAGCCTTAAGCACTCGAAATCCTAGAAAAGAAGGCAGTGAAGAACAAGAAAACACCAAGCTTTTAAAACCTTATCAACCCCTTTGAATCCTCTCGACCCCAAAACCCGAAAAGACTACTCGCTACACATGAAGTAAACCGAACAAAGCATAGAAGATGACCTAGTAAACATGAACAACGATTGCTTTAAACTTAAACGATTCAATATTCAAGAACAAAGCAAGAAAAGCTTCAAGGTCTAACAATGGCGAAATCGCCTTCGAACAGAGAGAAAAACTCGAAAAAGATAAAGTGAAAACGTGTGTCAAAAGCAGGATCGCCGCCTTCATAAAATGGGCAAACAACTCGATGGTCCCCCCCTTGCTAGAAGCCAAAAATGGTTAAAGTAGTCTGGAATCGAGCAAGAGGCTCGATCTGGCTCTCGATCTTCGGATGGGATCGGGTGGCTTTGGTCGATCTCTGAGTCGATCTTGTGCTGATCAGGTTGGAAGCTCGATCCAGTCCTTGATCTGCATGGCGTCATTTACGTCCGTACTTCAGATCGATCTCCCGTCTCGATCTTGGTCTCGATCCATTTCCTTGCATCGAGTCGGCTACTCGATCTTCTGGTCGATCTCATCTAGATCAACCTGCCTTGCTCAATCTACTCCTCGATCTCGGATCCTTAGCATGCAATTCTGATCTCTCCAAGTCTCCATGAACTTCCTCACGAGCCTTAGCACGTCCACAAATCCTCCATAGCTCCAAAGTAGCCGAAAACAACCTGAATGCGATGCAAAATGCAAGAAACATGCAAGTGCTGGTGCAAAAGTACTCTAGGACCTAAAGTGATGCAAACTAGCCTAATATGCAAGGTAAATGCATGAGAAACTATCTTATATGTATGCAAAACACATGAAATATGCAGCAATTTCACTTTCTTACAGTAAGCCCAAGAAGTGATAGTGCCTTGTGGAAGAGTCTTCTCCCAATGCCGTGCCTTGTCGCCTAAGGAAAAGGGGAACATGCACAGCTTGAAGCTGTCTTCCGAGATGCCATTTATCTTGAGCATTCCACAAAACTGCTCAAAGTTGTCTAGATGCGCCAATGGGTCCTCCAAAGCTAACCCACGAAATTTGTTGTTTTGCACCATCTGAACAAACCATGGCTTGATCTCAAAATTATTGTTTTGCACTGGAGCAGGAGTGATCCCAAACCTATTATGGTGAGTATTCGGAGCATCTCCTGCTCCAATGATACGTAGGGGTCTAGCCGCGTGGTGGGTGTTTCCATTACCCCTTTCCACTGCCCCGTGAGCTGGAGGAGGTCCCTCTGGGTGCTCGTGCTCAGTCATCACCTCAAAATCCACTGAGCCTTGCTGAACAATCTCCTCAAAAGCTCTATCTTGCTCTCTAACTCGTCTTGATCTTGCGTGTCCAAGCTGATGTATATTGTCCATGGGTGTGAGTAAGTGGTTGTCACCCCTGGAACGCAGATTCATGTACCTGAAAGACACAAGTTTGAGAGTAGAGAAATCAGTAACCAACTTAAAGTAAAGGCTTAGTCTTTACTAAACCCCAAATCTTAATGCTTTCTATCCCCTAAGATGGCAACGGCACCATTTAATAACAGGTTTTTGCAATGCAATGATGTATCAAAGCTCAAATGCAATACTGAGATGTAGTATAGCATGCAAGTGAGTGTCAATCCACATCTATGGGTAGCAAGTTCACTAAGAATGCAAGGGAATGAGTAAATCTAAGCAAAAATGATAAATGATTGGTAAAATCCTTAAAAACTAAATGCAAGTATCAAATGCAAAGCAAAACAATTTTAAAATCTCTAGAAGAGGGTTAACTACCACGAGGAATAAGCGGAATGACAAAAATGCAAGGTTACTAATTATTAAAAAATCGACTAGTAGATCGACCACAGGATCGACCACTAGATCGAGCAACAACGATCGATCTCGTCTAAACAACCTAGAATGATAAAATGATGAGATATGTGATTAACAAGAACACAACTTTATGATGAAGAAATGATATTAAACGAGTTAAGGCACTAAGAAAGAGGGTCTAGGGTTAAGGGTAACGTTCGTGGGTCTCAAAGGTCACAACTCAGTTTGAAAACATTAGATCTACTCTCTTTGAAAGGTTCTCTAGGCCTTGAAAACAAAACAGGATCCATCCATGGCGTGTGGTATGAATCACTCCTTCATTCTCTCCTCCAAACCCATGGCGTTAGAAAAAGAGACTGAAGGGCATAAAACATAGATTTCAAACAAACGACCCAACTAATCCCCTAAACAACCATGGCGTGTGGGAAAGGAAGGATTAGCCTCTAGGATTCGATTTTCCAGGACATCTGGATCCTGTCAAGGTAAGACATCCCTCAGATCTTAGAGATCTTGGCGTGAGAGTCTCTAAGCCTTAAGTACTTGAAATCCTTGAGGAGAAGGTGATGAAAAACGAGAAAATACAAAGCATTAACCTTTTTCAACACTTTCGAATCGCCCTAACCCCAAAACCCAAAAAGACTACTCGCGATTCATAAGGAAAACCAATGAAAGCATAAAAATCAATCTATTAAGCATGATTAGCAAAGATTAAGGCAAAAGGTTCGATATTCAAAAGTAAAATGCAAGAAAATGCTTCGAAAGTCTACAATGGCAGATTCGCCTAAAAACGAGAGAGAGAACAAAAGGTAAAGACATAATGAAGATAATGAAAGGGATCGTTGCATTTTGCCAAAAATGGCCAAACCGCAAATGGTCACCCCCTTCGCTACAGTCCAAAGCCAGCTGGATGGATAAGGTTAGTCTGGGATCGACTCGGGTCACTCGATCTCTGGCTCGATCTTCATTTGGATCGGATAACCTCGGTCGATCTCTGAGTCAATCTTGTGCTGATCGGGTTGGAAGCTCGATCTGGTACTCGATCTGCATTGGCGTCATTTACGTCTGTACTTCAGATCGATCTCCTCACTAGATCACGGCCTCGATCCGTTTCCTTGCATCGACTTGGTCACTCGATCTTCTGGTCGATCTCACCTAGATCGACCTGCCTTGCTCGATCTGCTAATCGATCTCGGGTCCTTAGCATGCACTCCTGAGTTCTCCAAGTGTCAACGACTTTGCTCACGAGCCTTAGCACGTCCACGAATCCTCTCCAGAGATCCAAAATATCCGAAAACAACCTGAATGCGATGCATAATGCAAGAAATATGCAAATGCTAATGCAAAAGTGCTCTATGACCTAAAATGATGCAAATTAGCCTAATGTGCAAGGTAAATGCATGAGAAACTATCTTATATGTATGCAAAACACACGAAATATGCAGCAATATCAGTGAAACCGAACAAAACACAATAAACAGAAAGCTAAGCATGATTAACGATTGATTAAAAGGAGAAGATTCGATATTCAAAGTGAAAAAGCAAGAAAAGCTTCAAGTTCTACAATGGCGGAAAAATCGCCTAAAAACGAGAGAGAACGAAAAGGTAAAGAGACAGAATGAAGAGCCAAAAATGGCCAAACCGCAAATGGTCCCCCCTTCGCTACGGTCCAAATCCAGCTGGACGGATAAGGTTAGTCTGGGATCGACTCGGGTCACTCGATCTCTGGCTCGATCTTCTCTTGGATCGGATGACTTCGGTCGATCTCTGAGTCGATCCTGTGTCGATCGTGTTGGAAGCTCGATCTGGTACTCGATCTGCATGGCGTCATTTACGTTCGTGCTCCAGATCGATCTCCTCTCTCGATCTTGATCTCGATCCTTCCTCTTGAATCGCCTTGGTGCACTCGATCTTCTGGTCGATCTTTTCTTGATCGACCTGCCTTGCTCGATCTGCTAATCGATCTCAGGTCCTTAGCATGCACTCCTGAGTTTGACAAGTGTCCACGAGCTTCCTCACGAGCCTTAGCACGTCCACGAGTTCACCAAAGCTCCAAAGTGTCCAAAACAACCTGAATATGATGCATAATGCATGGAACATGCGAATGCTAGTGCAAAAGTGCTCTAGGATCTAAAATGGTGCAAACTAGCCTAATATGCAAGGTGAATGCATGAGAAACTATCCTAAATGCATGCAAAATACACAAAATAAATAGTAATATCAACTCCCCCAAACTTGCCTTTTGCTTGCCCTCAAGCAAACAAAATTCAAGAAGGAAGAGAAGTTTTAAAAACGGGGGTTTAAGGTTCTTGCAAAGGTGCTTCTCAAATGAATCACTTCAATGGTCCTAGTTCTTAACTCTAAAATGCAATGCACACACTCATACTCCAAAGAACTTAGCCATACTCATCACACAATGAATTTCAAATCATGACTCCTATTCCAAACAATCAATGAATCTTATCCTTTAACATTCATTAAGATTAGAACCGTGAATCACACTTATGCATTTTAAAGCCGAACACATTTGGTTAAGGACAAAGGCTACGAGACTAGAATGACCTCGTTAAAAAGAAAGGTTTTATAATGCAAAGGGTTTCTATCAAGAAGGGTAAGAACTTATGTATAATGCTAAAGGTAAATGATAATGGTTTTTCTTTACGGTCTAATGCAGCAGAGAACTTATCAAAACTCTAATGCATGCAACGTTGTAGTAAGGCAAGCAGAGAGTGTCAATTCAGTTCTAGGTGATAGAGAATCCACAGAGAATGCAAGATCTAGGACAAATCTAAGTGAAATGAGACAGTTTATTGAGAAAATCTTGAAAACTAATTGCAGCAACCTAAACAGAGTGAAACCTATTTTAAAAATACTAGAAAGCAAGCAGTTACCACGTGGAACAAACAGATAAATTAAAGGGAAGAGCTTGGAATTGTTAAAATTCGACTAATGGATCGACCACAAGATCGACCACTAGATCGAGCGAAAACAATTGATCTTGTCTAAAATCGTAAGAACAAGGAATCTAAAGACCAGGAAGCTATCAAACAACAAGCAAAAGGTGATATGCGACGCAAATAAGCTAAAGAGAAGGGTTTCAGGGTCGAGATTCATATAAGGGGTTTCAAAGGTTGATCTTGGGTTTGAAACTTTAGATCGACTCACTTGGTGAGGGTCTCTAAGCCTCGAAAACAAAACAAGATCTATCCGTGGCTTTCGGTATAGATCACTCTTTCATCTTCTCCTCCAAACCCATGGCTTTTGGTGGAAAAAGAGGTTGAAAGGCAAGGAAGACAGATTTCGAACAATGGCTTAACTAGTCCCCCAAACTACCATGGCTTTTGGGAAGGGGTAACTAATCACTAAGGTGAGATCTTCCGAGGTCCCTGGATCCTGTCAAAGTAAGGGACCTCTCGGATCGTGAAGCTCTTGGCGTGAGAGTCTTCAAGCATTAAGCTTTCATCACCTTAGAAGAGATAGATTTAAAACGTTTAGAAAACAAACCAAGATCGAACCTTTTCTACCCCTTAATCCTCTCAACCCTTAACCCTGAATGAACTACTCACTACACATAAAGGAAATCAGGCAAGGACGAAGAGAAGAAACGATAAACATAAAAGATAAACTGGATTAAAAACAATAAAGATTCGAAAATACAAAAGCTTGAAACTGTTCTACAATGGTGTTCTTCCGAAAAACCAGAGAGAAAAACTAAAAAAAACTTAGAGAGAGGGTAAAAATCTCAAAAGGTATCGAAAAGTAATCGCCGCCTTTGCCAAAAATGCCAAAACAGTCCAATGGTCCCCCCCCCCCCCCCCCCCCCCCCCCCCCCCCCCCCCCCCCCGTCGCTAACAAAAAACGGTTGAAAGGACAGAGATCAACCATGGGATCGAGTTGGTCTCTCGATCATATCCGGCCATCGTGTCTTCGGCTCGATCCGGGTCTCGATCTTCTGTGGTGAATCGAGTGTGGCATCCGATCTCGGTATCGATCTCCGGGAGGATCGAGTGGTGTACTCGATCCGGCTCTCGCTCTGCATGGCGTCATTTACGTCCGTACCGATGCATCGACTGCTTCACTCGATCTCCGTCTCGATCATTATCCTTGGATCGCCTAGTTGGCTCGATCTTCTGGTCGATCAACTCCTAGATCGACCGGCCATGCTCGATCTGCTCCTCGATCACTGGTCCTTAGCATTTTCCCGAGCTTCCATGAACCGCTACATTGGTCTCCACACCTCCACGAACCTCCGTGTCTCCAAAGCAACCATAAACAACCTGGAATGGATGCAAAATGCAGAGAAAATGCAAATGCTGATGCAAGAATGCTCTAGGACTCTAAGTGATGCAAATCTAACCTAAAACATGATACAAATGCATAAAAAAACTATCTAATGAGTATGCAAAATATATGCAAAATGCAATGACATCAACTCCCCCAAACTTACTCCTTGCTTGCCCTCAAGCAACAAAAAATAAGTAAGGAAGAGAGGTTTTCAGAAAAATCAAAGGGGTTTTAAACTTTTTGCAAAGGTGCCTTTCGAATAGATCATCTCAGTGTCCTAGTTAACAATTCTAAAAAGCTAAGCTTACACTCATACTCCAAAGGACTTAGCCATACTCATCACACAAAGAAATTCAAATCATGACTCTCTTATTCCTAAAAATCAAAGAAATTCATCCTTTAACATTCATTAAAATTCGAACCATGAATCAAACTTATGCACTTTAAAGCAAAACACATTTGGCTAAGGGTTATGGTTATGAGCATAGAATGATCTCATTTGAAAAGGGTTTATAATTAGACAAGGGTTTCTCTCAAAAATGGTTTGAACTAATGCATAATGCTAAAGGTAAAGACAATTTATGCATACCTGATTAGATTCTCATCTACCCATGTAAACTATCAAACAGTCCTATACCCCTCTCATTTAAGAAATTTAATCCTCACTCACCACTTAAAAGTCTATCCCTTTCTTCTCAACTCAGCAATCCCCAATTCAAAACAAGAACATTTTTAAACTTTTTAGGCTAGTGAAAAGGTTTTGAAAATAATTTTTGCTCTTTAGATATTTCTTATTCGTAGCTCTCTTATTTTTTTCTTTTTATTTTTATTTGGCACTTAGGCTCTTTTATTTATTTTTCTTTTCTTTTTCTCTTCTCTTTTTTTTTTTTTTTTTGGGAGAGCTACCTCCTGAAATTTATTAGAGCATACTTAGTTTTTAGAACACAACCTTTCACTTAAAACCCATTTCTTTCTTTAAAACACAAAGTTCTTTGAAACCGAGAACAAATACACAAGAAAGCAACCCCAATGATCCCCCAAACTTATCCTAAGCCTATCCCTAGCTTCAAAATGTAAAGCTAGCAATCAATTATGAAAACCAAATCATGTCGCCTAAACCTAACACTTTATGCCAAGTTCAAACCGAAAATAAAGCCTCACAAAGATGTCACACAAGAACATTTGGCTTCAAAGGAGGGTAAGGTTCAAGGAGGGAGTTCTACTTAGGCTCACAAAGAGTGGTAAAAAGGAAGAAGAGAGCCTAAATATTTTAAAACCATGTGTTCGTTTTCAAATGCATAAGAATGATAATTAGATTTTCAAATTAAGGCTTTCACTTAGTAGGATGAGTTTCAAATCATGAGAGTTCAATTCAAGTCACGAAAATCCTAACTAGTGATCCAAGCATGGTTAGAACTTACTTTCAAAGTATAAACAAAGCATTAGAGAACTACTAACTAGGGCATTGAAATGATTCATAAGTAAAACACCTTTTTAAAAAAAATCCTAACCCCTTATGCAAATGCAATCAACCTAAGTGATATGAGAAATTCTAGACTCAATCCTACATGTTTCTAAAGAAATGAATGCAACTACATGAATTTTGAAAAAAAATTTTAAAAAATTTACCAATTTTTCATGACTAAGACTCAAGGATGCAAAAGAAAGATAAGATCAAAGAACACAAGATTAAATCACACAAGTACTCCCCCAAACTTGCTTGACACCGTCCCGGTGGCAAACTCATCCGAAGGAGCAATCAAACACAATGCAAGAAATAAGAGATGTGCGGTTATATACAATGGAGGAAGGTTGTTACCTCTTGTCTAGGCTCGGCTGGAACTTGAGGATGTTCCAGAGGAGCTAGAGATTGTTGCCTTTGCTTTGTTGCCTGGTTCTTGTAGGGAGTGGCGAGCTGGTTGAATGTTTTCTCCTTGGGTCTCGCGGATCACAACTCCTCCGGTTGAGAGTCTCCTCTTCTCGGGTTGTTGTATTTCCTGGCTTGCAGCTGGCTTAGGCTGGCTTCCTTGGAGTTGTTTGACCTTCTTCCCCAGCTTCTTAAGCATCTTCCCTTGCCACTTGTTGATCTTCCGCTGCATCTCCACCACCGAGGCTAAGAACTTCTCGGTTTTGGTCCTCGGCTCAAAATCCACCTTTGGCAATGTGTAAGCCTCGGGTATCTCATCTTCTGTCCCTAGAGATTCTGACCTTTGGCGCGGTTCAATGGCTCCAGCTGGCGGTTCTCCTAAAGGAGCAAAACACTCCTCCTCCGTCGGTAAGAACTCGATGTTCCCAACACCAAGTAGCTCCGTTTCATCCTTGTTGGGAAGAATGCACACTCGCTTCTTGTCCTCATCATCAATGAAGAGGTAAGCATAGAACCCCTCTGCTGGCGTGCGTCCCAAGCTATCAGTGTTTCTCATGTATGCTTCATCCATGAAGGCTCGGTTTGGGACGTGAGCAAAGTCATGGATGGGCACACCGGCTTGCACGAACAAGGGAGTAAGGAAGCCGCCAATGTAGGATGATGTTGCCTTGCACCGTAAGGCATAAGCCTTGTACTTCACCAGAGAAGCCGCGAGTACACAGCCGTAGTTCACTTCATCGCCGAGTTCATCTTCAATGGGATCTTCATTCTCATCCGGATCTGACACCAAATGCTTCAAACCTTGGAAAAGGAAGCACAGCTCCGTCTTCGTGACAGTAGGAGCAACTGACCTTCCACTGAATGTATTAGCAATCAGCTTCAAGGTATACCTCAGCACTGGATTCCTGACTCTCTTGATCTTGGCGGTGTTGGCTTTGTAATCCTCCTTGCTGATGAGATCCCACAACTCGTCGGCTTTCTTGAAGGCAGGGAACTCCACCTTGTGTGCATCAGCCTTGAGACCGTAGGCTTGGCATAGCTCGGGAATGGATAGCGTGTAAGCTTGGCGGCCAACCTTGAAGTAGAGACGGCCTTGAGAAGGAACAGGAGCACTCGGATTCTCGTACCGGAACTCCAAGGTTGCAAGGAAATCAATTGTCACCTCGGGGATAGTAGGGCAGTCCATCCGCGACAAACACCTCAGACCGATGTTGTTGAGGAGTTGATTGAAGTCTCCAAGAAGCCCGAGCCTGGATAGAAGCCCTCGATCAGCAAACTTCGTGGGTTCAAACCGGAGCCTCTCCAACCTCTTCTTATCCCTCTTCTCTTCTTTGCTCCACCGGACCCTCTCTTGAGCAACCACCTCTTGAGTTTCTCCTTCTTGTGCTTGCTCCTCTCTTGTTCTCTTTGGTGCCATTGCTCCTGAAAAAAATTTCTAGAGAATGTTTAGCAAAGGGCGATTTGATGAGAATAAGAGGATAAGAGAAGAAGATTTATATAGACTACCCTAGAATTTTGGGGATCAAGCAAAAATATTAGCTAAATAAAAGGAAATCAAATCTTTGAGATACTGAAAATCCAGAATTTTTCCTAATACTTAGCTAATTTTAAAAATTCAAATCTGATCCTATATCCTAAAACAAGAACTTGCGATTTTTAAGGAGATTTTCTTGAAATAAAATCATTAAAATCCGAAAATACCTTTTGCAAGTGTGAAGGATACTTTGTTAAACCTTAAAGCTTTTAAAAATTCTCACTCTCTTTGTAGGAAAACTCGAGCAAATAGAAGTGAGAGAGTGAGAAGCAAGTTGAAACATTTAAAGAGTTTAACAAAACCAAAACAATGGGTGATCAAAACGGTTTTCTGACAAAAGTCTTGGTCAAGGCACATCTTTCATGGTCAAAGATGCTTGTCTTGACCAAGTTTGAATTTAAAAACTGGAGGGAAAAGCAATAAAGAGGGAAAGAAATTTGTTACCTCGGCATGAGATCGAGTCCTTTTGGTCGATCTAGGACTCGATCTCATGCCTAAAATGGCTTAGATCGAGAGGGTTACTCGATTTGGGACTCGATTCAAAGTGAATCGAGTCCTGAATCGATTGGCTCCCTCGATCAATGAGATGTTGGCTCCTCGGCTAAGTCCCTCTGATCGAGCTAAGTCCTCGATTTAGGGGTCGATTTGGCTTGGATCGAGTGGTGGATCGAGTCGAGTGATCGATCAAGTTCCCACAGATTTTCCCGAGAGAAATTAGATCGGTCGATCCGGTTTGAATCGATCGATCCTTTTTCGTCAAGGTCGATCTTGTCACTCGTTCTCGTCTAGATCGACTGGCTCCTCTCGATTTACTGACTCGATCTAGCAAAGATCGAGTCAGGTTCAGTCGATCTAGCACTCGATCTCTAGCCTTATCGTAGCCCCTATTGCTCCTTTTGGACCTCAAAGACAAGGTTTAGATTCCTTAGACCTGCTCCTACACACTAAAAACATAAAAGCATAAAACTAGAAGAGAAATGAAAGCAAAAATATGTACAAGATAGACATGGGAATGCCTCCCAAGTGCACTTTCTTTAACGTCTTTAGCTAGACCTTACTTGGCTAGGCGGATGGTGGGTCTTGGAGATGCACCGAGGTACTCTCCTTGTCGAAGCTGTCTGCTAGGTAGGGTTTGACTCTATGCCCGTTGACGGTGAATGCACTACCGCTTCTTCCCATAAGAGTAACAGCTCCGTAAGGCAAGACCTCTTGAATCACGAACGGTCCGCACCACCATGATTTTAGCTTGCCCGGGAAGAGCTTCAGCCTCGAGTTGTACAACAACACCAGTTCTCCTTCCTTAAGCTCCTTGGCAACCAGTTTCTTGTCATGAGCCTCCTTAGTTCGCTCCTTGTAGATCTTGGAATTCTCGTAAGCATTCAACCTCAACTCATCCAGTTCATGTAGCTGAATGAGACGCTTTTCCTGAGCCGTCTTGAGATCAAAATTCAGCCTCTTCACAGCCCATAATGCACGGTGTTCTAGCTCAACCGGGAGGTGACAACTCTTTCCATATAGTAGAGTGAAAGGAGTTCTACCAATCGGCGTTTTGAAAGCGGTACGGTAAGCCCAAAGAGCATCGTCTAGCTTTACTGACCAGTCCTTCCTTGTTGCACCAACGGTCTTCTCCAGAATAGCTTTGATCTGCCTGTTAGAGACTTCCACCTGACCGCTCGTTTGAGGATGATACGGTGTAGCCACCTTATGCTTAACCCCATACTTTCTTAAGAGGTTCTCAAAAACCTTGTTTACAAAATGGCTTCCTCCATCGCTTATAACAACCTTGGGTACCCCAAACCTTGGAAAGATGATACTCTTGAACAACTTGATCACAACCTTAGAGTCGTTTGTAGGGGAGGCAACAGCCTCAACCCATTTGGAGACATAATCCACAGCTACCAAGATGTATTTGTTGCCGTACGAAGAAGGGAAAGGCCCCATGAAGTCAATACCCCACGCATCGAACACGTCAACCTCGAAGATAGGAACTTGGGGCATTTCATTCCTTTTGGTAATGTTCCCTGCTCGCTGACATGCCTCACAGCTCTTCACAAACTCGTGTGCATCTCTGAATATAGACGGCCACCAGAAACCCGCTTGCAACACCTTCGTGGCTGTTTTGAACGAAGCGAAATGTCCTCCGTAGGAAGAGCCGTGGCAATGATAGAGAATATCCTTGGCTTCTTCCTTTGTAACACATCTCCGGTACAAGCTGTCCACTCCTCTTTTGTATAAGTAGGGCTCATCCCAAAAGTAGTCACTAGCCTCCCTCAAAAACGTTTTCTTGTGATAGCCGTTGAGATGTGTTGGCTCCTCACCACATGCTAGGTAGTTCACCACATCAGCATACCATGGTAGATCCTCCTCTTTGAATCTCAACACTTCCTCAAACCTTCCCTCTAGCTTCCCACAAACCGCGGTAGTAATTGCCATAAGTTGTTCTTCTGGAAGAGAGTCGTCTAAAGGGAGAGACTCGTTGATCCTTAGCCTTGAGAGGTGGTCATCGACTCCATTTTCTATCCCCTTCTTGTCTTTAATCTCCATGTCAAACTCCTGAAGCAAAAGAATCCATCTTAAGAGCCGAGGTTTAGTATCTTTCTTTGAGTAGATGTACCGTAGAGCAGCATGATCCGTGTATACAATAGCCTTGGAGCCAACGAGATATGATCTGAACTTCTCAAAGGCGAAGACTACTGCAAGCAGCTCCTTCTCCGTAGTGGTGTATCGTGATTGCGTGTCATCCAAGGTCCTTGAAGCATAGTAGATCACATGCAGCTTCTTGTCCTTCTTCTGACCAAGGACTGCTCCTACAGCGTAGTCACTAGCATCACACATGATCTCAAAAGGGAGAGACCAGTCTGGTGCTTGGACTATAGGGGCTGACCTGAGGGCTTCCTTGATGGTCACGAAAACCTTCAAACACTCCTCATCGAATACAAACTCAGCTTCTTTGCACAACAGCCGCGTAAGGGGGCGTGCAATCTTGGAGAAGTCTTTGATGAAGCGCCTATAGAACCCCGCGTGTCCCAAGAAGCTTCTGATCCCTTTAACATTAACCGGCGGCTCCAAACCCATCATAACCTCAACCTTAGCCTGATCAACCTCAATACCCTTCTCTGAAATCTTGTGACCGAGTACTATCCCTTTCTTGACCATGAAGTGGCATTTCTCCCAATTCAGCACCAGGTTTGTTTCTTCACAACGTTTAAGTACCCTGCAAAGATTCAACAAACACGCAGGAAAGGACGCACCATACACAGAGAAGTCATCCATAAACACCTCTACCATCTCCTCTATAAGATCGGAGAAGATCGACATCATACACCGCTGAAAGGTAGCCGGTGCATTACACAATCCAAACGGCATCCTTCGATATGCAAAGGTACCGTAGGGACATGTAAAAGTCGTTTTCTCCTGATCGTTTGGGTGAATAGGTATTTGAAAGAAACCGCTATACCCATCGAGAAAACAGTAGTAAGGGTGATATGCAAGTCTTTCAAGCATCTGATCAATAAAAGGCAAAGGGAAATGGTCTTTTCTTGTCGCAAGGTTAAGCATTCTATAGTCAATACACATTCTATGACCAGTAATGGTCCTAGTAGGGATAAGTTCATCCTTTTCATTTCTTATGACCGTGATCCCTCTCTTTATAGGCACCACGTGTACAGGTGAAACCCACGTGCTGTCACTTATGGGATAGATCACGTCAGCCTCTAAAAGCTTAAGGATTTCTTTCTTAACAACCTCTTTCAAGTTAGGATTCAAACGCCTTTGGTGTTCTACAGAAGTGGCGTTTTCATTATCCAAATGAATCCTATGAGTGCATAGCATTGGGGAAAGGCCTTTGATGTCACTTAAAGAGTACCCAATGGCCTTCCTATACTTTCTCAGCTCAGTTAAGAGCGAGTACAACTCATCATCACTAAGGTTCTCGTTTACTATCACGTGATAGGTGTCATTAGGTCCTAAGAAAGCATACCTTAGCCCTTTTGGGAGCTCCTTAAGGTCCACCTTTGGGGCTAACAGCTCACTCCAGTCATCCTCGTGGCTGTTGTTGTTGTTCTCATCCTTGGAACTCTCCTTTGAACTCGAGGCATGGCCCTTCAGACTGCTTTCCTCTATCGCTATCCCTCCTGTGATCGAGTCTTCCGGTCGATTCTCCTCTCGATGTCGTCTAGATCGAGCCATTTCACTCGATTCACTTACTCGATTTGATATGGATCGAGTAAAGGATCGAGGCGTTGAGTCGATCTCTTGATTGGACTCTAAAATGATCGGAAGGTCTTTCTCGATCGTCAGCTCGATCATTTCTCCTGATCGAGCGGCCTTCTCGATCTGTTGGTCGATTGTTGGACCGGATCGAGTTGAGTGCTCGATTGGCTTGTCGATCTGACTCCTGGATCGAGTGATGGCGTCGATATCGGGGTCGATTTCTAGGCAACATCCTTCTTCATTCTTGATGATCCTCCTTGAATCTAGCAGGTTTACGTACTCTTGAGTTCTCTGGTCTACATAGCCAAACTCTCCTGGCTCCTTAGTGAGTGCTAGCTTCAAATGGTCTTCTATAGCTAGCTCTTCCAGCAACTCATCCGCCAAGGCATCCATCGTTTCGATATAGAAAGCTTGTCCTTCAATGGTTGGCTTCTTTAGAGCCTTGTTGATGTCAAAGTCTAGCCTGATTTCTTTCCCCAAATGCAAGGCAATCTTCCCATTCTTCACGTCTATTATGGCTCCGGCGGTTGCTAGGAATGGTCTCCCTAAGATGAGTGGGTCTTTCGGCTCCTCGTCCATCTCCAGCACTAAGCAATCTGTAGGTACGTTTACTCCACTGATTCGCACCGGCAAGTCTTCAAGCAACCCCACTGGTAGTCTCACGCTCCTATCAGCCAACACCAATGAGATCCGACATTCCTTAAACCGAGTGAAACCAAGCTTCTTAGCCACGGAGTGAGGCATCAAGTTTATGCTGGCTCCGAGATCACACAAGCAGCTCTTGAACTCAAGGGGACCCAAAGCACACGGTATGGTGAAGCTTCCAGGATCTCCCAGCTTCTTAGGCACTATCTCCTTATGAATAACCGCGCTACACTCTTCGCTTAGTACAAGCACTTCTTTGCTTTCTTTGTTCTTCTTGGCAAGGGTGTCCTTGAAAAACTTGGCGCACTTGGGCATCATGGCGAGACAGTCTACAAGAGGCAGCTTTATCTCCACGTCTCTCAAATGCTTCTCAAATAGGATTCGGTGCTTCTCTATTAACTGCTTTTTGAACCGACCCGGGAATGGCAACTTTGGTACGTAAGGTGGGGGCACGTATTCATCCTTCTCCTTGGTGGTTTTCTCAGCTTTCTTCTCAACGAATGCCTTGTCACCTCTCCTCGGTCCTTGGATCCATACGTTGTCAAAGTTTATCTCCTCATTATCAGCTGAAAGTTTACCCTCCCCCTCTTGAATTACAACGTCCTCGTTGGTCTTTGTAGAAACCGGAGGATCAAGCTCTTTGCCACTTCTCAACGTAATAGCATTGGCATACTCCTTTGGATTTTGTTCACACTTTCCCGGAAGGCTGTTCTGTCCACTCGTGCTTGCTTTGCCTTTCTCTAGCTGCTTGATCTTGTTGTTGAGGTTTGTTATTTGAGTAGAGAAGTCGGTTAAGGATGAATCCAGCCGAGTGTTCATTTCAGCGAACTTTTGATTTGTAGAAGCTTGCCCTTGTATTAGCTGTTGGAACATTGCTTGAACCGGATCAACTTGTTGTTGCATCGGTTGTTGTTGTTGTTGAGGTGCAAAGCCCGGAGGGTAGTTAGAAGTATAACCCTTGTTTTGTTGTTGTTGCCCTTGGAAGTTGCCTTGCCCTTGACCTTGGAATCCACTGCTTGATTGAAAGCCTTTGTTGTAAGGGATGAAAGGCTTAGCTTGTTGAGCAGGGTACACTTGATCTTTAGGGTTGGCTACATTGGTGCTTCGGTAAGAGAGGTTGTTGTTCTGGTAGCCTTGGTTGTAGCCTTGAGACTTGTAGTTGTTCTGACCGGCTACCCAATTTGCTTCTTCTTGGCTTAGCTCTAACTCTTCTTGGTTGTCCTCAGCTTCACCAACAAAGTGAACATGCTTCTGATTAGCTAAGACCAACTTGTCAATCTTCTCATGCAACGATTTGAGCTCCTTCTTGTGAGACTCTAGTTCTGATCCCGTTGGTGCTCGGCCATAATCCTCGGCATAGTTTCCATCACTCAACGCAAGGTTCTCTATTAGCTCCATACCCTCTTCTACTTCTTGACCGAGGAAGTTGCCTTTGCTAGCTGTATCAAGCAACAACCGGATCTTTGGTGAAGCTCCACGGTAGATTGTGCTGAGTAGAGTCTCCTCACTGAACCCGTGATGAGGACATTGGATCGTGTTGTCTTTGAAACGCTCCATAGCCTCGTTGAAAGTCTTATTGTTCCTTTGAGTGAAACCGCTGATTTTGCTTCTCAACCGAGCAATCCTGGTGCTTGAGAAGAACTTGGAGAGGAAAGCCTTCTTACACTCAGCCCATGATGTGATGGTGCCTTGTGGTAGGGTCTTCTCCCAATGTCTAGCTTTGTCTCCGAGGGAAAAGGGGAAGAGACGCAGCTTGAAAGCATCTTCTGATATACCGTTGATCTTGATCATTCCACACACTTGCTCAAAATTGTCCAAGTGTTCCAACGGGGCTTCCATTGCTAAGCCGTGGAACTTGTTGTTTTGCACCATAGATATGAAGCCCGGCTTGATCTCAAAGTTGTTGTTTTGTACCGGAGGAGGAGTGATCCCAAACCTATTGTGGTGGGTATTGGGAGCATCTCCGGCTCCTATGATCCTCGGAGGTCTAGCCGCCTGTTGGGGGATACCATTGCCCCGTCCTGCTAGAGGAGGACCTTCAGGATGCTCATTCTCAGCCATGTCTTCAAAGTTGACCTGACCGTTCTGAACTATCTCTTCAAATGCTCTTGTTTGATCTCTGACTCTCCTTTGACGTGAGTGTCCGAGTTGATGTATGTTGTCAAGCGGTTGAAGAAGGTTGTTATCTCCACGTGAACGTAAATTCATGTACCTGAAAGTACACGGTTTAGAATAGTATTAGTAACTTGAAAAAAAGGTAAAGACTTAGTCTTTGCTAAGACCCAAATCTCTATGTTCTCTAAGCAACCTAGAATGCCAACGGCGCCATTTGATAATGGTTTTTCTTTACGGTCTAATGCAGCAGAGAACTTATCAAAACTCTAATGCATGCAACGTTGTAGTAAGGCAAGCAGAGAGTGTCAATCCAGTTCTAGGTGATAGAGAATCCACAGAGAATGCAAGATCTAGGACAAATCTAAGTGAAATGAGACAGTTTGTTGAGAAAATCTTGAAAACTAATTGCAACAATCTAAACAGAGTGAAACCTATTTTAAAAATACTAGAAAGCAAGCAGTTACCACGTGGAACAAACAGATAAATTAAAGGGAAGAGCTTCGAATTGTTAAAATTCGACTAATGGATCGACCACAAGATCGACCACTAGATCGAGCAGAAACGATCGATCTCGTCTAACATCGTAAGAACAAGGAATCTAAAGACCAGGAAGCTATCAAACAACAAGCAAAAGGTGATATGCGACGCAAATAAGCTAAAGAGAAGGGTTTTAGGGTCGAGATTCATATAAGGGGTTTCAAAGGTTGATCTTAGGTTTGAAACTTTAGATCGACTCACTTGGTGAGGGTCTCTAAGCCTCGAAAACAAAACAAGATCTATCCGTGGCTTTCGGTATAGATCACTCTTTCATCCTCTCCTCCAAACCCATGGCTTTTGGTGGAAAAAGAGGTTGAAAGGCAAGGAAGACAGATTTCGAACAATGGCTTAACTAGTCCCCCAAACTACCATGGCTTTTGGGAAGGGGTAACTAATCACTAAGGTGAGATCTTCCGAGGTCCCTGGATCCTGTCAAAGTAAGGGACCTCTCGGATCGTGAAGCTCTTGGCGTGAGAGTCTTCAAGCATTAAGCTTTCATCACCTTAGAAGAGATAGATTTAAAACGTTTAGAAAACAAACCAAGATCGAACCTTTTCTACCCCTTAATCCTCTCAACCCTTAACCCTGAATGAACTACTCACTACACATAAAGGAAATCAGGCAAGGACGAAGAGAAGAAACGATAAACATAAAAGATAAACTGGATTAAAAACGATAAAGATTCGAAAATACAAAAGCTTGAAACTGTTCTACAATGGTGTTCTTCCAAAAAACCAGAGAGAAAAACTAAAAAAAACTTAGAGAGAGGGTAAAAATCTCAAAAGTTATCGAAAAGTAGTCGCCGCCTTTGCCAAAAATGCCAAAACAGTCCAATGGTCCCCCCCGTCGCTAACAGCCAAAAACGGTTGAAAGGACAGAGATCGACCATGGGATCGAGTTGGTCTCTCGATCATATCCGGCCATCGTGTCTTCGGCTCGATCCGGGTCTCGATCTTCTGTGGTGAATCGAGTGCTGCATCCGATCTCGGTATCGATCTCCGGGAGGATCGAGTGGTGTACTCGATCCGGCTCTCGCTCTGCATGGCGTCATTTACGTCCGTACCGATGCATCGACTGCTTCACTCGATCTCCGTCTCGATCATTATCCTTGGATCGCCTAGTTGGCTCGATCTTCTGGTCGATCAACTCCTAGATCGACCGGCCATGCTCGATCTGCTCCTCGATCACTGGTCCTTAGCATTTTCCCGAGCTTCCATGAACCGCTACATTGGTCTCCACACCTCCACGAACCTCCGTGTCTCCAAAGCAACCATAAACAACCTGGAATGCAACACCTTAGAGTCGTTTGTTGGGGAAGCAATGGCCTCAACCTATTTAGAGATGTAATCAACAGCTACTAGTATGAACTTGTTGCCGTATGATGAGGGAAATGGCCCCATGAAGTCTATACCCCACGCGTCAAAGATGTCTACCTCAAATATGGGAACTTGAGGTATTTCATTCCTCTTAGTAATATTCCCTGCTCTTTGACATGCCTCGCAGCTCATCACGAACTCATGGGTGTCTTTGAAGATGGACAGCCACCAGAAGCCGGCTTGCAAGACCTTAGTAACGGTTTTGAACGAAGCAAAATGCCCTCCATACAAAGACCCGTGGCAATGAATGATGATGTCTCTCGCGTCCTCCTTTGTGACGCATCTTCTGTACAGGCTATCCACTCCTCTCTTGTATAAATAGGGGTCATCCCAATAGTAGTGGCTCACGTCTCTCATGAACTTCTTCCTATGGTAGCTGTCAAGATGCGACGGCTCCTCCCCACATGCCAAGTAGTTCACAATATCTGCGTACCAAGGGAGATCCTCCTCTCTGAAGCTCAGAACTTCCTCAAAACGCCCCTCTAAGCTCCCGCAAACAGCCGTAGTGATTGCCATGAGTTGTTCTTCGGGGGAGAATCATCTAAAGGAAGAGACTCGTTGATCCTTAACTGAGAGAGATGGTCAGCAACACCATTCTCTATCCCTTTCTTGTCCTTGATTTCCATGTCGAATTCTTGAAGTAAGAGGATCCATCTCAAAAGCCTCGGCTTAGTGTCCTTCTTGTAATAGATATAACGCAAAGCTGCGTGATCCGTGTAAACAATGGTCTTGGATCCCACGAGGTAAGCCCTGAACTTCTCAAAGGCGAATACAACCGCCAATAGCTCCTTCTCTGTAGTGGTGTACCTCATTTGCGTGCCATCCAAGGTTCTTGAAGCATAGTATATCACGTGCAGCTTCTTATCCTTCCTTTGGCCGAGAACGGCTCCTACGGCATAGTCACAAGCATCACATATAATCTCAAAAGGTACAGTCCAGTCTGGTGCTTGCACTATAGGCGCGGATACTAGGGCCTCCTTGATGGTCCCGAAAGCTTGCAAACACTCCTCATCAAAGAAGAATTCAGCCTCTTTGCACAACAGCCGCGTGAGAGGGCATGCAATCTTAGAAAAGTCTTTAATGAAGCGCCTGTAGAAACCGGCGTGTCCCAAGAAACTTCTCACCCCTTTGAAGTTAACTGGCGGCTCAAGGATTGTCATTACTTCAATCTTTGCCTTATCGACTTCAATACCCTTCTCTGATATCTTATGGCCAAGCACGATCCCCTCCTTAACCATGAAGTGGCATTTTTCCCAGTTAAGCAGCAAGTTTGTCTCCTCACAACACTTTAATACCCTGCAAAGATTCAACAAACACGCAGAAAAGCACGCACCATAGACCGAGAAGTCATCCATAAACACCTCTACCATCTCTTCTATTAGATCGGAGAAGATCGACATCATACACCGCTGAAACGTAGCCGTTGCATTACACAACCCGAATGGCATCCTTCGATACGCGAGGGTGCCATAAGGGTATGTAAAGGTCGTCTTCTCCTGATCATTGGGATGGATTGGTATTTGGAAAAATCCACTATATCCATCAGGAAAGCAATAGTAGGGGTGATTAGCAAGTCTTTCAAGCATTTGATCAATAAAAGGCAAGGGAAAATGATCCTTTCTAGTAGCAAGATTAAGCTTCCTATAATCAATACACATACAGTGTCCAGTAATTGTTCTAGTAGGTATAAGCTCGTCTTTGTTATTCTTAATGACCGTGATACCTCCCTTCTTAGGCACCACGTGTACGGGAGAAACCCAAGTACTGTCACTTATGGGATAGATCACGTTAGCCTCTAAAAGCTTAAAAATCTCCTTCTTAACAACCTCTTTCAAATTTGGATTCAAACGCCTTTGATGTTCTATAGAAGAGGCGTTCTCATTATCCAAGTTAATCCTATGAGTGAAAAGCATTGGTGAAAGGCCCTTGATGTCACTTAGAGGGTACCCAATGGCCTTCTTATACTTTCTCAACTCAGTTAAGAGCAATTGCAACTCATCATCACTCATGTTTTCATTCACAATCACAGGATAGGTTTCGTTAAGCCCTAAGAAAGCAGACTTTAGCCCTTTTGGGAGCTCCTTAAGGTCCACCTTTGGGGCTAACAGCTCGCTCCAGTCATCCTCGTGGCTGTTGCTGTTGTTCTCCTCCTTAGAACCTTCCTTAAAACCCGAGACATGGCCCTTGAGGCTGCTTTCTCCAACCGTTATCCCTTCTGAAATCGACTCGTCAGGTCGATCTTGCTCTCGATGTCGTCTAGATCGAGCAGTTTCGCTCGATTCACTCACTCGATTTAATGTGGATCGAGTGAGGGATCGAGACGCTGAGTCGATCTCCGAATAAGACCCCAAACTGATCGGAAGGCCTTTCTCGATCCTGGACTCGATTGTTTTCCTGGATCGATCACCCTCCTCGATCTGATTGTCGATTGCTGCACCGGATCGAGTTGTGCTCTCGATTGTCTTGTCGATTTGACCCCTGGATCGAGTAATGTCATCGATCTCGGAGTCGATCTCTAGGCAAACGCCTACATCTTCAAGCACAACCTTCCTCGAATCAAGCAAGTTGACGTACTCCTGAGTCCTCTGATCCACATAACCAAACTCTCCTGGTTCCTTAGTCAGTGCCAGCTTCAAATGATCTTCCTGAGCCCACTCTTCCAGCAACTCATCCGCTAAAGCATCCAACGTCGCAATGTAGGAAGCTTACCCTTCTATCGTAGGCTTCTTCAAAACCTCATTGATATCGAAGTCTAGCCTTATATCTTTACCCAAGTGCAAGGTAATCTTCATGTTCTTGACGTCTATTATGCCTCCGGCGGTGGCTAAGAAAGGTCTACCGAGAATGAGTGGATCCTTTGGTTCCTCATCCTTTTCCAACACAACAAAGTCTATAGGCACGTTTACTCCACTGATCTTCACTGGCAAGTCCTCAAGCAGTCCCACGGGTAACCTCAAACTTCTGTCAGCTAGTACCAACGAGATTCTCCAATCCTTGAAACGGGTAAAGCCAAGCTTCTTTGCCACGGAATGAGGCATCAGATTTATTCTAGCTCCGAGATCACAAAGGCAACTCTTAAACTCCAAAGGACCTAAAGCGCAAGGTATAGTGAAGCATCCAGGGTCTCCCAACTTCTTAGGGACTATCACCTTGTGTATCAGAGCACTACACTCCTCACTTAGAACAAGCACTTCCTTGCTTTCCTTATTCTTCTTCACGAGAGTGTCTTTGAAGAATTTGGCTCATTTAGGCATCATTGCAAGGCAGTCCACGAGAGGTAGCTTGATCTCTACGTCATTAAGATGCTTCTCAAACAAGACTCTATGCTTTTCTATGAGTTGCTTCTTGAAACGGCCAGGAAAAGGTAGCTTAGGTACATACGGTGGAGGTACATAAGCATCCTTCTCCTTAGTAGTTTGCTCCACTTTCTTCTCAACAACCGCTTTGTCTCCTCTTCTTGGCCCTTGAATCCAGACATTGTCAAAGTTAATCTCATCATCAGCTGAAAGCTTACCCTCCTCCTCTTGAATTACAACGTCCTCGTTGTTCTTTGGAGTAACCGTAGGTGCTAGCTCTTTCCCACTCCTTAGCGTAATGGCATTGGCGTATTCCTTGGGATTTTGCTCACACTTGCCCGGTAAGCTATTCTGACCACTTGAGCTTGCCTTTCCCTTCTCTAGTTGCTTGATTTTGTTATTTAAGGTTGTAATCTGAGTAGAGAAATCCGTGAGAGACGAATCTTAGTGAGTATTCATCTCGGCAAACTTCTGGTTTGTAGAGGCGTGCCCTTGAATCAATTGTTGAAACATAGCTTGGACAGGATCAACTTGCTGTTGCATCGGTTGTTGCTGCAGAGGTACAAAGCCCGGAGGGTACATTGGCTTATAACCCTTGTTTTCTTGCTGTTGTCCTTGGAAGTTGTTCTGCCCTTGCCCTTGGAAGCCACCTCTCGGCTGAAAGCCTTTGTTGTAAGATACGAATGGCTTTGCTTGCTGAGCAGGGTACATTTGATCCTTAGGGTTTGCGACATTGGTGCTACGGTATGAGAGATTGTTGTTTTGGTTGTAGCCTTGTGAATAGCCTTGAGGTATGTAGTTGTTTTGACCCGCCACCCAGTTGGCTTCTTCTTGGCTCAACTCAAGCTCCTCTTGGCTCTCATCCGCTTCACCAACAAAATGAACATGCTTCTGATTTGCCAAAACCAACTTGTCAATCTTCTCATGCAAGGATTTCAACTCTTTCTTGTGAGACTCTAGCTTAGAACCTCTCGGTGCACGGTCGTAATCCTCAGCATAGTTGCTGTCACTTAATGCTAAGTTCTCAATCAGCTCCATACCTTCTTCTACCTCTTGACCAAGGAAGTTTCCCTTACTAGCCGTGTCAAGCAACAAGCGAATCTTTGGTGAAGCTCCGCGGTAGATGGTGCTGAGTAAGGTCTCTTCACTGAAGCCGTGATGAGGACACTGGATTGTGTAATCTTTAAACCGCTCCATGGCTTCGTTGAACGTCTCATTGTTCCTTTGAGTGAAGCCGCTGATTCCATTTCTCAACTGTGCTGTTCTGGTGCTAGAGAAGAATTTTGAGAGAAACGCCTTTTTACACTCGGCCCAAGAGGTAATGGTGCCTTGTGGAAGTGTTTTCTCCCAATGTCTAGCCTTGTCTCCGAGAGAAAATGGAAAGAGACGCAGCTTGAAAGCATCTTCGGATATGCCGTTTATCTTGATCATCCCACATACTGTTCGAAGTTATCAATGTGTTCCAAGGGGATCTACCACTGCTAGCCAATGAAACTTATTGTTTTGCACCATTGAGATGAAACCCGGCTTAATCTCGAAGTTGTTGTTCTGTACAGGAGGAGGAGTGATCCCAAACCTATTGTGATGAGTATTGGGAGCATCTCCGGCTCCTATGATCCTTGGGGGTCTAGCCGCGTGTTGGGGGTTTCCATTGCCCCTTCCCACTGCCCCGTTAGCTGGAGGAGGTCCCTCTGGATGCTCGTGCTCGGCCATAGCTTCAAAGTCAACCAAACCGTGCTGAACAATCTCCTCAAAAGCTCTAGCTTGTTCTCGTACTCTTCTCTGCCGTGAATGACCAAGTTGATGAATGTTGTCCAAGGGTTGAAGTAGATTGTTGTCTCCCCTTGAACAAAGATTCATGTACCTGAAAGACACACGTTTGGGAGTAGAGAAATTAGTAACTTTAACAGAGTAAAGGCTTAGTCTTTACTAAACCCCAAATCTCAATGCTTTCTAAACACTCCTAGAATGGCAACGACACCATTTGATAGCTAGAATTTTGCAGAGTGTATGCAATGATGTATCAAAGCTCAAATGCAAAACTTAGTTGTAGTAAAGTATGCAAGAGAGTATCAATCCAATCCTAGGAGCTAGAATGGTCAGTGAGAATGCAAGGATCTTGTAAAACTAAGCAAATGATGGACAGTTTTGTGAAATTCCTAAAAAAAAACTAGATGCAATGATTTAATGCAGGGCAAAACTATTTTAAAAATACCAGGAACGAGCTAGCTACCACGAGGAAAAGACAGAAGTATTAAAATGCAAAGCTACAAATTACTAAAATTTGACTAGTGGATCGACCAAGGGATTGACCACTAGATCGAGCAAAAGCAATCGATCTAAAAAGCAGTTTAAGCGAAAGTAAATCTAATGACCAGGGTGCAAGCAAGCAACAAGCGAATGATCAATAGAGACTAAGAAATACTAATGGAGGGTCCAGGGTTGAGATTCATGTTCAGGGGTTTCAAAGGTTTCAGCTTGGTTTGAAAACTTTAGATCTACTCACTTTGTGAGGTTCCCTAAGCCTTGAAAACTAAGCAAGATCCATCCATGGCGTGTGGTATGGATCACTCTCTCATTCTCTCCTCCAGACACATGGCGTTTGGTGGAAAAAGAGATTGAGAGGCAAGGAAAACAGATTTCAAACACGCGGCTTAACTAGTTCCCTAAACTACCATGGCGTTTGGGAAAGGGTAACTAGTCTCTAGGATGCGATTTTTCAGAGATCTCTGGATCCTATCAAGGTAAGAGCTCTCTCTGATCATATAGATCTTGGCGTGAGACTCTTTAAGCCTTAAGAACTCGACATCTTAGAAGAGAAAGCTTTTAAGAACAAGAAAACACCAAACTTGAAAACCTTTTCGACCCCTTGAATCCTCTCAACCCCAAAACCCAATAGAACTACTCGCGACTCATAAAATAAACTGTACGAAATGCAATAAATGAAGAACTAAACATGAAAGGCGATTGATTTAACTTAAACGATTCAATATTCAAAGCAAAAACAAGAAAAAGCTCGAAGTCTAACGATGGCGAATCGCCTAAAAACCGAGAGAGAAGATAGAAAAGTAGTCGATAAAACGTGATAAAGAAAGGGATCATTGGTATTTGCCTAAAATGGCCAAACCGCAAATGGTCCCCCCCCTTCGCTACGGTCCAAAAACAGGCTGGACGGATAAGGTTGGTCTGGGATCGATCACGAAGCTCGATCTGGAAATGGATCATGTCCTGAATCAAGTGGCTCTTGGTCGATCCCCGAGTCGATCTTGTGCTGATCGGGTTGGAAGCTCGATCCGGTCCTCGATCTGCATGGCGTCGTCTACGCCCATACTCCAAATCGATCTTCATGCTCGATCTTCTGGTCGATCTAATCTAGATCGACTTGCCTTGCTCGATCTCAGGTCCTTAGCGTGCAATCCTGATTTCTCTAAGTGTCCACGAACCTCTTCACAAGCCTCAGCACGTCCATGAATCTTCCATAGCTCCAAAGTAACCGAAAGCAACCTGATTGTGATGCAAAATGCTCAAAACATGCAAATGCTGGTGCAAAGACACTCTAGGACCTAGAATGATGCAAACTAACCTAATATGCAATGTAAATGCATGAGAAACTAAACCATATGTATGCAAAATGCATGGAATATACAGTTATATCACAGCTCAGCCTCCAAGATCATTCAGACCTATAGGCGCATGTGATGCACCAAACGCCTACAACAACAGAACAAAGATCATTCCTCCAACAGTTCAGAACAATAACTTTGAGATCAAATATGGATTGATCTCAATGGTTCAGGAAAGCAAGTTCCATGGGTTACCACTTGAACACCCTTTCGATCCCTTGTATAACTTTGATAGACTCTGCTTTCTAACCATGATAAATGGGGTAAGTGAAGATAGCTTTAAACTAAGGTTGTTCCGATTCTCTCTTGGGGATAAAGCTCACCAGTGGGAGAAATACTTGCCTCAAGGAAGCATCATTAGTTTGGATGAGTGCAAGAGAGAATTTTTAGCAAAGTTCTTCTCAACTTCAAGGACTGCAAGGATCAGGAATGAAATCTCTGGGTTTGCACAGAGGAACAATGAAAGCTTTGGTGAAGCTTGGGAAAGATTCAAGGGCTACACACTGCAGTGCCTACACCATGGCTTCTCACAAGCCTCTCTGCTCTCAACTCTCTACAGGGGAGCCTTTCCTAAAATCAGAATGCTCTTGGACACTACATCAAATGGAACTTCTTGTCAAAAGATGTAGATGAAGGATTGGAGCATGTTGAGAATCTAGCCTAATCTGATGGAAATTATAATGAAGAGTTTGACAGAGCTCCAAGAAGTGCTAAAGATGAGCTAGAGTCTAGCATGAAGGAGATCAAGGCTCTACATGAGAAGTTGGATCTGTTGCTAAGAGAGAAGAGGGAAGTTAACTTTGTTGGTGACTTGGTTCAGCTTGATGATCAACAGACTTGCCAAGTTGAGGAGATGAACTATCTTGGTAATCAAGGAGGCTATAATGGGTATGGAAACTACAGACCTAACCTAAACCTATCTTACAGAAGCAACAATGTTGTGAATCCTCAAGACCAAGTGTACCCACCTTAACAACAACAGCAAGCTGCTCCAAGACCTTTTGTTCCCTACAACAACAATCAAGGTTTTCAACAGAGAAACAACAACTTCCAGCCTAAAGCGCCCTATAAGCCTCCATGATTCAATGCTAAAGCTCCAGCACAAGCTTCCTCCAGCTCCCAATATCCTGAACTCAAAGTTCTGATGCAGCAAATGATCAACATCAGGCCAACCTAATCCTGGAGATAAACAAGAAGTTTGATGAGGTTCATAACAAGATTGATTCCGTGCATGTAGAGTTGACCAACAAGTTTAATGGCTAAGCTGCAAGGGTGAAAACCATAGAGAACAACAAAGAAGTTGCAACAGCACCACGCCCTCAAGATATTCTCCCGGGAAATTGTGAGATGAACCCAAAGGAATACTTCCAAGCTGTTGAATCTTTTGATGCTTTCACCCCTGAGGAAGATTCTATAATAGATGAGTTTCTGTCCATTATCAATGAGGACATTGATGAAAAAAGTGAGGGGGAGGAAATCTTTCAAGTTTCTGATGCCAAGTAGGAAGCTCAAGCTGATGTGTTCCCAGCTTATCAACCTGACATTCTATTTCTATGAAGGTTCAAGGAGCTGCTAGTCAAGAAGTATGAAATTCTTTATGCTGCTCAAATTAAAATGAGAGGTTTAAATGCTGAAGAGGAGCTTGGGAAACTGGGAGCTAGGCTAAAGCATCAGTAGTTAAAGAGCTGAACATCAAGAAGCTTGGAGATCCAGGTTGCTTCACACTCCCTTGTGAGCTTTAAGGCACGACCTTAAAAAGCTGTTTGTGTGATCTAGGAGCAAGCATCAATCTACTGCCAGCCTCTACAGCCAAAGAATTAGGCTACACCAAGTTTCAACCAAGTAATGTCTCTCTTACCATTGCTGATGGGACTGTGAAGATGCCATTAGGATCTCTCAAGGATGTGCCTATGCAGATAGAGGGAGTGACTATACCAACTGACTTCTTGGTGCTAGATGTTGAGGGGCAGATCAAGAATGCCATCAACTTTGGAAGACTATTTCTTGCTTCAGCTGGCGCCATATTTGATGCTAGAGAATGTA
This sequence comes from Thlaspi arvense, assembly GCA_911865555.2. Taxonomy (NCBI): domain Eukaryota; kingdom Viridiplantae; phylum Streptophyta; class Magnoliopsida; order Brassicales; family Brassicaceae; genus Thlaspi; species Thlaspi arvense. The sequence goes on along the minus strand of OU466863.1, from coordinate 23,027,813 downwards.
CAACTGAGGTGAGGCTTACCAAGGATAAAATTTTGAGGTTTGAAAGCAAAGGCAACAATCTGGGGCATGATCATGCTATCTCTATGGAACTAAAAATGGTTAAAGGAGTTACCAAAAACTGGCCAGAGTTTTGATGGTTGCTATTTGTCAAAGCTGTTTGAAGACACCACTGAAAAAGAGGTCCTTGAAGTGGGTGGTGATATTACCATATATTTTGCATATTTTGCATGCATTTAGGATAGTTTTTCATGCATTCATCTTTCATTATAGGATAATTTGTTCCATTTGTTGCATTTTAGGTCCTAGGTCCCTTTGCATTCGCATTTTGCATATTTCTTGCATATATGCATCATTATCAGGTTGTTTGGGGCACTCTCGAGTTGAGGAGGTTATGTGGACGTGAGGAGGACCACAACAAAGCTCGTGGACACTTGGAGAACTCAACCGTGCATGCTAAGGACCCAAGATCGAGTAGCAGATCGAGCAGGACAGGTCGATCTAGACGAGATCGACCAGAAGATCGAATGACCTAAGTCGATTCAAGAAGAAGGATCGAGACCAAGATAAAGAGAGGAGATCGATCTGGAGTACGGACGTGAATGACGCCATGCAGATCGTAAGCCAGATCGAGTTCCCAACCCGATCATCACAGGATCGACTCAAAGAACGACCGAAGCTATCCAATCCAAGAAGACGATCGAGCCAGAGATCGAGTGACCCAAGTCGATCCCAGACGAACCTTATCCATCCAGCTGTCTTCGACGGATAGCGAAGGGGGGACTAGTTAATGGTTTAGCCCTTTTTGGCAAAAAAAGCCATCACTTTTCTCTTATCTCAATTCTGTCTTTTTGTTTTCTCTCTACCTTAGGCGATATCGCCATTGTTGAACATCTTAAGCTTTTTGTGCTTTAAACCTTTGCATCTTTTAATATTCAGCAAGTTTTTCCTATAATCGGTTGTTGATCATGCTTAGTTTCTTGTTTATTGCATTTAAATTGGTCTTAATAATGTGTAGTGAGTAGTCTTTTTGGGTTTTCGGGGTTGAGGCGATTCAAAAGGGTTGAAGGGTCTAAGTTTTGTGTTTTCTTTGTTCTTCATACCTTCTCTTCTACGATCTTGGGGTCTTAAGGCTTAGAGAGCCTTGGAAAAGGTTTCTATGATTCCAGGGCTGTCTTACCTTGACAGGATTCACATATCCTAGAAAACCAGATCCTAGAGACTAATCTGTCCTTTCCCACACGCCATGGTTGTAAAGGGGATTAGTTAGGTCATTATATTGAAATCTGTTTTCCTTGCTCTTCGATCTCTTTTTCCACCAAACGCCATGGGTTTGGAGAAGAGATTGAGGAAGTGAACCATACCACACGCCAAGGATGGTTCTTGTTTTATTTTCAATGCTTAGAAAAACCTCACAACTGAGTAGATCTAATGTTTTCAAACCAAAGCTTAAACCTTTGAGACCCTTATATATGACCCTCGACCCTAAACCTTCCTTTTTAGTATTTAAAAAACTCTGTTAATCGTTTGCTTATCATAAAGTTGCATCCTGTTCATTAGAAGTCATTTCGTTTAAGCTGTTTGATAGATCGGTCCATTCTACTCGATCCAATGCTCGATCCAGTGGTCGATTCACTGGTTGATTTTTAGTTCTTAGTAGCTTTGCATTTTTAATCTTCTGCTTGTTCCTAGTGGTAGTTAACCCTCTTCCAGGGATTTTAAAATTGTTCCGCATCTCATTGATATCCATTGTATTTACACCATTTAGGGCAGCATTAGTACATATTTTGATCCCCTTTTACAAGTTTTCCTATTGCTTTTGTTCCATTTTCTTTTCCTTTTAGACTTAGGTTGCATTTAGAGTATAGTTTCCATTTTCTTTGCATTTTGGATGTTTTTAGGTGCTTTTGGAGCTTAAAGGAGCTTGGAGGAGTGTTGGGAATGATACAAGATGCTAGCTGGGCAAAAGGGAGCAAGAAGGATCACCGAAGAAAATCTCTGCAGAAGTTTTCGGTCAGAGCACAGAGAGTTTCGGTCAAAGGTGACAGATATGGAGCATATCGGTCACCAGTATCGATCAAGTGTGATCGACACAAACACGCCGGGCTAATTTCAGTCATATGTGTCGATCACTCCAGACCGATAGGGACCCATTTCGGTCACTGAAGACCGACATAACTGACCGATACTGACCCAGCCCGAACCTGTTTTTAATTACATTTATGCCATTACTCTAGGGTTTTCTCCTCTAGACTATAAATAGCCCCTTTTTCCAGATTTTCGAGGGGTCATGTCATTTTACTGTTCTTGAGCTTTTTCATTAAGTTTGTAAGACATTTTCTTTGCTTTGTTTAATATAATCAAGTATTTGCTTTAATCTTTCTTTAAACTTTCTTTTAATCATGATTACCATCCTTTCCCTTTGTGATTTGGTGTTAAACTTGATTATGAGTGAGTAGTTATCTTAGGATTTCTAGATGTGGTAGATTAAGGGGATTTAAGGCTTGATTAAGGTTTGTTAAGTGCTTCAGTTTATGGGATGCTGAACCTGTTTAGAAGAGGATTTGCTGGCCTTGGCTCAAGAGATTGACTGTTTGAGGAGCATTTTGACTTGAATAGAGTTGTTTAATCATGCCTTCTTTATGTTTTAGCACTAATGAGAGTTAGTTCTTGTTAGAATGTTTAGCAAAGGGTTATTTGCCAAGAGATTGGATCTAACTAGCTTAAGTGTGAACTCTATGTCTTGGAATCACCATTGCTTGCTTGTTTGCTTGATCAATGTTGTTTGAAACAGCCTTAGTTAATGTCTGAAATCCCCCAAAGTCAATAACCACATCTAGAGACTTGCCTTTCTCTTATTTGAATTTCGGATTTGCTCTGTTTTGCTCTGTTTTACCCTGTTTTCCTTGCTTAGAATTGCTTAGTTGCTTCTGCTTTTACTTTGGTTGCTGCTTGTTTCACTTAGGTTGCTACAACTGTTGCTTAGGCAACAAAACCAATTCTCTACCTGCTTGACTTAGAGACTTTACTCTCAACTCTTCTGTTTTAAACTCTTCCCAATGGATTGACATAAAACCCTTACTACAACTGACTAACACAAGGGTGATTGAACACAAATTAACCATTTAATCTTGTGTCAATTTGGCGTCGTTGCCATTTGGGAAACAGTTTGAATCATTAGAGTTTGTAGAATCTTTAAGATCAAGCTTTTACTTTTCTTTGGTTACTAATTCGCGTTGTCTCTCACTCCTGTCTTTCAGGTATATGAACTTGAGATCTAGAGGTTCAGGCAATCTTGTGGATTTCATAGACAACATCAATATGCTGGATAGAGGACAGAGAGCAAGGAGACAGCAAGAAAGGCAGCAACACTTGCAAAGACTTGGTATGAGGAATCAAAATCAGGTCATGGATGACATCAGATTTCAGGGTCCTCAAGGAGCTGCAGGCGCTCAGGGTATACAAGGACATCAAGGTGTTCAAGGCTTACAGGGCGAGCAAGGACCAAGAGGTGCTGCACAAGCTCCAAGAGCAGCTATACTTATTAGCACTAGTGATGCACCAAATGCCTACAACAACAGGACAGGCATCATTCCACCAGCTGTCCAAAACAACAACTTCAAAATCAAGTCTGGATTGATTTCAATGGTTCAGAGCAGCAAATTCCTTGGGTTACCACTTGAAGACCCTCTAAATCATTTGGACAATTTTGACAGGCTGTGCTCCCTCACAAAGATAAATGGAGTAAGTGAATATGGCTTCAAGCTCAGATTGTTTCCCTTTTCCCTAGGAGATAAAGCAAATCAGTGGGAGAAAAACCTTCCCCAATGTAGTATCACCAGCTGGGATGAATGCAAGAAAGCCTTTCTAGCCAAGTTTTTCTCCACTTCCAGAACTGCTAGGATAAGGAATGAGATCTCAGGATTTGCACAGAGGAACAATGAAAGCTTTGGAGAAGTTTGGGAGAGATTCAAGGGTTGCACATTGCAATGCCCTCATCATGGCTTCTCACAAGCCTCTTTGCTCTCCACTCTCTACAGAGGAGCCTTGCCTAAGATCAGAATGCTCCTGGACACAGCCTCCAATGGGAACTTCCTGTCAAACGATGTAGATGAAGGTTTGGAGTTAGTAGAGAACTTGGCTCAGTCTGATGGAAACTACAATGAAGAGTTTGACAGAGCACCAAGGAGTGCAAAGGAAGAGTTAGAGTCTAGCAAGAAAAAAATCAAGTCTCTCCATGAGAAGCTGGACTTGTTGCTAAGAGAGAAGAAAGAGGTTCACTTTGTGGGAGACATGGTTCAGCTTGATGATCAGGAGCAATGCCAAGTTGAGGAGATGAACTATTTGGGAAATCAAGGTGGCTACAACAACTATGGGAATTACAGACCCAATCCCAACTTGTCCTACAGGAGCAACAATGTCGCCAACCCACAAGATCAGGTTTACCCTCAAAAGCAACAGCAAGCTCCCCCAAGACCTTTTGCTCCCTACAACAATCAAAGTTTCCAGCAGAGGAACAACAACCATCAGCCAAGAGCGCCCTACAACCCTCTAGGATTCAACGCCCATGCACAAGGACAAGCTTCCTCTAGCTCTCAAGACACTGACCTCAAGACCCTGATGCAGCAAATGATAAACACCCAAGTCACTACAACCTTGGAAATGAACAAGAAGTTTGCAGAGGTTCATAACAAAATTGATTCAGTGCATGTAGAGCTTACCAACAAGTTTGATGGGTTGGCTGCAAGAGTCAAAACTCTAGAGAACAACAAAGGAATAGCTGGTCCCAAGCCACAAGGTCAGTTTCCTGGAAAACCAGAAGCAAACCCAAAGGAGTTCTGAAATGCTATTGTGTTAGAAGAAGGAAGCTTCTCAGCTGAAGAGGAAGCTATCATTGAAGAGTTCCTCTACTTGTTCACTGAGGACACTGAACCTCTAAGTGGGGGGGAAGAGTTCTTGGAAATTAAAAATGACCAAGGAACTGTAGAAGAAGGACCCTTTGGAGATAGGGAAAACTCAGATGATGAAGAGTGGTGGGCGCCACATGAAGTTGTTGACAACACAAAAGACTACTTGATGAAAACTGCTGATGTCAAGGAGAAACCTCAAACAGCTGCTCTTCCTGCCTATCAACCAACCATCCCTTTTCCAGGAAGGTTCAAGGAACAGCTGGTTCAGAAGTATGAAACTCTCTATGCTGCTCAGATGGAGTTCAGGGGTTTGAATGGCCAAGAAGAACTTGAGAAGCTAAGGGAGATAACTGGAACACCTGAGGTTAAGGAGCTCATTATAAAAAAACTTGGGGATCCAGGCTGTTTCACTCTCCCATGTGAACTTAAGGGGCATACTTTCAAGAGCTGTCTTTGTGACCTTGGAGCAAGTATTAATCTTCTCCTATTCTCTACTGCTAAAGCTCTTGGCTACACTAAACTTCAAGAGAGTAATGTATCCCTTACTATAGCTGATGCGACAGTGAAGAAACCACTTGGGAGTCTTAAGGATGTGCCAATTATGATAGAAGGAGTAACCATTCCCACTGATTTCTTGGTGCTTGATGTGGAAGGGCATATAAAGAATGCTATGGAATGAATTATTGAGCTGAAGCTGACCAAGAAGAAGGTTCTAAGGTTTGACTCCAAGGGGAATAAGCTGGAGAATGAGCAAGACTTCTCAATGGAGATCAAGAAGCTGAAGCAACTTGGAAGGAACTGGCCAGAGTTTGAAGGCTACCAAGGAGAGAGTTTTGATGGATGCTGCTTGGCCAAGTTGTTTGAAGACATCACTGAAGAGGAGGTCCTTGAGTGATTGGTTACAAGAATCTGAATGAGATCAAGTTCGATACTAACAAAGGGGAGCTGGGTTTGCAACCAAGGGTCTCTAAGAAGGTAGAGTTCATCTTCAAGCTTCAGCAAGAGGGGAAGACTATGCCTTTTGCCAAGATAAAGATGAATGGAGTTTCTGCTAGAGTCCAAAGGAGCAAGCCACCACCAAGGAGTTTTATGACTCCTTCTCCTCACCTCAACTAAAGAGGTAATCAAAGTCAAGCTTAGTGACATTAATCAAGCACACTTGGGAGGTAGTCCCATGGTATCCTTTTGTATATATTATGCTTTATAGTATTTCTTTTATGCTTTGTTTTAGTGTATAGAAACAGGATTTCGAACTGGGGTTTGAGAAAGTATGATGGGGACAAAGAACAGGTGTATTCTGGCTGATATCAGTCATTTGTATTGGTCATGACAGACCGATACACAGATTTTCGGTCATCAGTAGCGATCATGATTGACCGATATCAGTGAAGCCAGTTTATGCCAGTCAACATATCGGTCACTTGTGACCAATATGGAAAGAAGTTTAGAAAGAGGATAATTTTCGGTCATTCATATCGACCTCACTTGATCAACACAAACACACTGTATGAATTTCGGTCCAAAGTATCAATCACTAGAGACCGATAAGATTCTTGGAATCGTATCGATCACCAGTATCGATCACTCAAGATCGACACAATCATACCGGATGTATTTCGGTCAAGTGTGTCGATCACTGATGATCGATACTAATCTCAGGAAGCACGTCAGTCTCCAGTGTCGATCACTCATGACCGAAAATGCAATTTCGGTCAGTAATATCGGTCATGAGTGACCGAAACTCCATCCGAGGTAAGTGTCTCAACTTTCAAAATTTTTTACCTCCTTTGGTTTGGAGCCAAAGGAGTTTGAATTTTTAAATGGGATTCCTTCTGACCTCTTTCCTAGCTTCTGAACACTTTTGTTTTTATCCCCCACACTTTTGATTCCTTATGTTCCCTCACCAACCTTTGATTCCTTTGGTTTCCTCTCCTTTCTCTCTATTTTTAAGCAACAACTTTCTTCACTTCTCTTCACACTTAAAATCACTCTTCTTCTCACCTAAAACTCGAAATAACTAGTTCTTTTTCTCTTTTATTGCCTTCTCTAAGTGTTCAGAAGTTCACTAAAGGTTTGCTTCCTAAACTATCTCACTTTGCTCTTACTCTTAGCTTATGATAAAAACTGCTTTTATGAAGTTTTTAAGAGGAAGCAGTGTTTAGTTTTGATTGTTGTGCTATGATTTTGCAATATGGATTTGTTTTGAGATATCAAGCTATATGTTGATGTTCTGATTAATATCTATTTATCTCATTGCTTGCTCATCTTCATCCTTTTGCAAAATCATCATCTCTTTTGCCTAGGAACCATTTGGCTAGAATGTCATGCATAATTGTTCATCTTTGGTGCATTCTAGCTTATTTAGTTGCTAGCTTTTGATCTCTTCTAGCTTAGGACTTGTTAGACTTTTCTTAGCATTAAAGAGTTTCTCCATTAAAAGCTTTCAGCTATTTGGTTCTTCAGCTTTTATTCTTTCACTTACCTTGTTTTCAAGCTTTGCTTTTGAAGGTACCATGGGAAGAACAAAAATAGCTGCTGGGAAAAAAGGAAAAGCACCTCAGGAAGCACCAATCCAACCAAGAACACATATAGATAAAGGAAAGGGCAAGGCTGATGAGCAATCCTCCAAAGCCGCTGGGAAGAGACCGGTTGGAATGAGGGTGAAGATCAACAAAACAAGGGCAGTGCTGCTAAAGAACTCATGAAGGCTTTCAACCAGTGCACCTCAAGCCAACAAGATATCCGTGCACTTCCATAATGAAGGCGCTTGGACTCTATGGTGACTGCAAAGCCACATTTGAGCGCATGGGTCTTGGAGCTTTCATGGAAATGCCACTCTCATCTGACCCACAGCTCACTTACCAATTCCTCTCCACACTCAAGGTGGTCTGGTATGAAGACACTGAGCTCCCTAATGACGATGGATGGATCTCTTTTCGGATTGGCAAGGAGAAGTTCTCCGCAACATTCATAGAGATCACCAAGGATCTAGAGCTGAAGTCCCACCCCACCAAGCTGAGCAGGTTCGAAATCCCAAGTAGGCAGCACATCATGCTGTGGGGGATTATTGGGGTTGGGAAATACACTCATGGAAGATCAAGGAACCAGCACCTAAGGCATCCAGCCGTGAGATATGTCCACAAAGCACTTGTGAATACACTCTTTGCAAGGAAGGAGACGACATATCTCACAGGAAGGTAGACAGATCTGATATACCAAGGACTGTATGAGGTGTTGGGAAGCGATGAGTATGGGGAACCTCTCAGAGCACCGAGAAGCAACCCCTGCTATGTGGCTATGTTGATGGAGCAGCTCCTATCCTACCAGAGCTGGGTTTTGAGTAAGACAAAGAAGGAGAACAGCCCTCAAGTGCACATTGGAGGAGTTGTGACAGCAGTTCTACAAGCTAGTGGAGTAGACCTTGACAAACATGAAGGTGATGCACTTGAGCCACTATGGATTGACATTGATTAACTTAAGAGAAGCCACTACCTTGAAAAAACCATTGGTGGAAAGCATGTGGATAACTTCATCACAGGCCTTGACACACCAGCAAAAGTCCTCCTCCCCAGTCCAAAGCTTACATCCTTCTTCAGAAAAGGAAACATCAGCTTCAACCCAAGCACTGAGGAGCTCTACACAGGCGGCCCTTTTCCTACAGTAGAAAAAGAAGAAGATAGTGAAGAAGAAGAGGAGCACACTGAAGAGATCAGAGAAGAAGAAGAAGAAGAACAATGGAATGCTACTGCTGGCGCTGAAGGCCAAAGAAGAACCCATGAAGAAGATGAGCTTGAAGAAGAAGAAGTGTTGAACTACAGCTCAAGGCAGTTCCACTTCCAGCCTTATGAAGCTCCCAACCAAGGAAGCTCTTTGAGAGCAGCTCATGAGCACATTAACACATTACAGAAGTGGTGCAAGTGGCAGGACAAAGCCATCAAAGGGCTTATGAAGATGGTAAAGGGGAAGTTCAGAAAGAACAAGGCTACATCAGCAAAAACTTCCCACCACAGCCACACCCAAGAGCTCCACTCTCAACAAGAAGAGCAATTCCACCAAGCTGAGCCAACTGAAGAGGAGGAAGCTGTATGGAACCCCCATGGAAGACACTCATTCCATGCACAACCAAATGATCAATGGGCTACATGGGCACAACCAAAGGCTTCATCTTATGAGCCAAGAGCCAATATTCCATCAGCTTGGGAGGCGCCAATCCCCAACTTCTCTGAAGATCAGGATACATGGCAATGGGGCAAACAAGGGACTTCTTCACAAGCTGAACAGCTATGGTCAAGCTGGGTTCAACCAACTCCAGAAGAAGAGCATTCCACTAAAGTCTATGAGAGAAGGAAGAGGAGAGCTAGCAAGTCTCCACAAACCTCAGGATCCTCCCACAACTCCTACCATTGAACCAAGTACCACATCCCTTCCATTGTTCTATACCAATGCATCTTTTTATTTTTAATATATTTTGTTGCTTCTCTCTTCCATTGCTTTCATTACACAAGGGACTGTGTAATTTAAGTGTGGGGGAGAGATTTGGGGTTTGACTTTGTTTTCTGTTTTCTTAGTTTTTCTTTTTTTTTTCTTTTCTCTTTGAGTCTCATGCATATCATGCATACATGTAAGGCATAGAAAAACACAAAAAAAATCGAAAAATTTTAAAACTTTTTTGCAATTTTGTAAACCAAAAAGAAAGCATGTAGTTGCATTCCATTCTTCTAGGATTGAGTCTAGTGTTGACATGTAGGTTGCATTGCATCTGCATAGGGCATTATGATGAATTTTCCTGTAAAGTGCTTAGTGTTTAGAGATGATTTCAGTTTTTAAGTGCTTAGTTGTTTGATGCATAATATGATTGCTAGAAGTTAAGGCTGAACCATGCTTAGATTGCTAGATTTGGTCTTCTCATCTCATTCTGAAAGGATTTGTTCTCTGAAAATCAACTCTATCAACTTGAACTTTAACTTGGACTTTTAATTATCATGTCTTATGCATTGAAAAGTGATTGCATGGCTACCATATACGTATTTGGATCATCTTTCTCCTTTCTACCACTCTTGTTGATCCAAATAGCTGATCCTCATAATTATGGGACAGTTACATCCTCACCCTTAACCAAAACCTCCTTTTGAGCCTAAACACTATTGTGAGAGCTGTGAGGCCTTTGCATTGCATTTTCGATTTTGTCTTGGCAAAAAGTGTTAGGAATAAGGCTGGCAATGATTAGCTCTCTTGTAGATATCAGCTTGCATTTTGAGCTTGATTCTAGGATAGGAGTTTTGGGGTTTAAAAAGGGTAGAGTAAGTGGTTTGAACTTCATGTTCTTATGCTTTGAAAGAAAGGGAAAAGATCTGAAATTGTAGAAAAGGGGAAACAGTTTAGTATTGTGGTTAAGTAAAGGGAATAAAAGCTCTAAGTTTAAAAAGAAGGATTGGTGCCAACAACAATGCTTAGAAGGGTCCAAAAGAAGAAAAATCTAACCAAGAAGCAATCCACCAAAGGTGATGAAGGTGCCAACACAACAAAGAAGAGCAAGTCCCAACCAAAAAGAAGCAGCCACACAAGCAAAAGAAGAAGTTTCCCCAGCCATGAAGATGGGTAAAGGGTAGAATTTAGGAAATGGTAGACTTAGAGGGTTCACTCTTGGGTTTAAAAATGCTTAGGACTCATCTTTGGGAAGGTAGAAGAGAGCTTTGAATTGCATGCATAAGTGTGCTTTTACCTTTAGCATTTTGCCTAAGATGAAGTCATTTCATTGAGTGATCCTTTATGTTTTTGAACCCTTGTGCTTAAATGAGATCATTCTTATCTTATAACCTTACCCTTTTCAACCAAATGTCTTCAATTAATTTGCATAAGCATGATTCATGTTCTGAACTTAATTGAATGTTAAAGAGTTGATTGATTTGAGCATCTGCCAAAGTGGAGATTTGAAATCATTTTGAAATATAATGAGCATGGCTAGGATCTTTAAAGTATAGCTGATTATGTTTGCATCCTACAACTAGGCACTTGAGCATTGAAACCATCTCTTTACCTTTGCACATTTGGAATCAGAATGCCCACTTTCAAACCTCACTCTCTCATTTGTTCTTGATTGCTTGAGGACAAGCAAAAGGCAAGTGTGGGGGTGTTGATATCCATTGTATTTACACCATTCAGGGCTGCATTTAGTACATATTTTGATCCTCTTTTACATGTTTTCCCTTTGCTTTTGTACCATTTTCTTCTCCTTTTATACTTAGGTTGCATTTAGAGTATAAATTACATTTTCTTTGCATTTTGGATGTTTTTAGGTGCTTTTGGAGCTTAAAGGAGCTTGGAGGAGTTATGGGAATGATACAAAATGCTAGCTGGGCAAAAGGGAGCAAGAAGGATCACAGCAGAAGATCTCTACAGAAGTTTCCGGTCAGAGCACAAAGAGTTTCGGTCAAGGGTGACCGATACGGAGCATATCGGTCACCAGTATCGGTTAAGTGTGATCGACACGAACACACCGGACTAATTTCGGTCATATGTGTCAATCACTCCAGACCGATAGGGACCCATTTCGGTCACTGAAGACCGACACAACTGACCGATACTGACCCAGTCCGAACTTGTTTTTAATTACATTTATGCCATTACTCTTGGGTTTTCTCCTCTAGACTATAAATAGCCCCTTTTTCCAGATTTTCGAGGGGTCATGTCATTTTACTGTTCTTGAGCTTTTTCATTAAGTTTGTAAGACATTTTCTTTGTTTTGTTTAATATAATCAAGTATTTGCTTTAATCTTTCTTTAATCTTTCTTTTAATCATGTTTAGCATCCTTTCCCTTTGTGATTTGGTGTTAAACTTGATTATGAGTGAGTAGTCATCTTAGGGTTTCTAGATGTGGTAGATTAAGGGGATTTAAGGCTTGATTAAGGTTTGTTAAGTGCTTCAGTTTATGGGTTCCTCTCTATTAATCTGTTATTCATGCTAGATTAGTCTTGATCAAACTTGTCTAAGTTGTTAGCTTTCTCTTATGCCCACCAAGTGTTTGATGAAATGCTGATCATGTTTAATAGAGGATTTGCTGGCCTTGGCTCAAGAGATTGACTGTTTGAGGAGCATTTTGACTTGAATAGATTTATTTAATCATGCTTGCTTGATGTTTTAGCACTAATGAGAGTTAGTTCTTATTAGAATGTTTAGCAAAGGGTTATTTGCCAATAGATTGGATCTAACTAGCTTAAGTGTGAACTCTATGTCTAGGAATCACCATTGCTTTCTTGTTTGCTTGATCAATGTAGTTTGAAACAGCCTTAGTTAATGTCTGAAATCCCCCAAAGTCAATAACCACATCTAGAGATTTGCCTTTCTCTTATTTGAATTTCGGATTTGCTCTGTTTTGCTCTGTTTTACTCTGTTTTCCTTGCTTAGAATTGCTTAGTTGCTTCTGCTTTTACTTTGGTTGCTGCTTGTTTCACTTAGGTTGCTACAACTGTTGCTTAGGCAACAAAACCAATTCTCTCTTTTCAACTCTCAACTCTTCTGTTGACTTAGAGACTTTACTCTCAACTCTTCTGTTTTCAACTCTTCCCAATGGATTGACATAAAACCCTTACTATAACTGACTAACACAAGGGTGATTGAAAACAAATTAACCATTTTATCTTGTGTCACTCATTTTGTCGTTGCATTTAGTTTTAGTCGATTTTACCAATCATTTTCCCAGTTTGCTTAGATTTGCTTCATCCTTGCATTCTTAGTGTTCTTCCTGCTTCCTAGGTTGGATTGATTCCCCTTACCACTGTACTACAACATAACATGTGGTTCGGGCTTTGATAACCTTCTTGCTTGCACTTAAAATCCTGTTATCAAATGGCGCCGTTGCCATCTTTGGGTCGTTATGAAGTATTAAGATTTGGGGTTTAGTAAAGACTAAGCCTTTACTTTAAATTTGGTTACTAATCTCTTTCTCTTCACACTTGTGTCTTTCAGGTACACGAACTTACGCTCCAGGGGTAACAACAATCTACTCAAACCCCTGGACAATATTCACCAACTTGGAAGTTCAAGAATAAGAAGAGGAAGAGAGCAAGCTCAGGCCTTTGAAGAGATTGTTCAAGCTGGTTCAGTAGACTTTGCAACAATGGCTGAGCAAGAACATCCTGAGGGACCTCCACCAGCTCACGGTGGTGTAGGAAGGGGCAATGGAAACCCCATCAACGCAGCTAGACCGCCACAGATCATAGGTGCCGGAGATGCTCCTAATACGCATCACAATCGCTTTGGGCTCACTCCTCCTCTAGTCAAGAATAACAATTTCGAGATAAAGCCTGGATTCATCTCTATGGTTCAGAATAGCGAACTCCACGGGCTGGCTATGGAAGACCCCTTACAGCACCTTGATAACTTCGAACAAGTGTGTGGTATGATTAAGATCAATGGGATCTCGGAAGATGCCTTCAAGCTACGGCTCTTCCCATTTTCTCTCAATGACAAGGCTACGCATTGGGTGAAGACACTTCCACAAGGCACCATCACGTCTTGTGTTGAATGTAAGAAAGCTTTATTATCAAAGTTTTTCTCAAGCACCAGGACAGCAAGATTGAGAAGTGAGATCAGCGGATTCACTCAAAAGCAGAATGAGATATTCAATGAAGCTATGGAGAGATTCAAAGACTACCATTCAGTTTCCTCACCACGGCTTCAGTGAAGAGACTCTTTTGAGCACTATATACCGAGAAGCATTGCCCAAGATCCGAATGCTACTTGATACGGCAAGCAAGGGCAACTTCCTTGGTCAAGAAGTGGAAGAAGGTATGGAGTTAATCGAAAACTTGGCATTGAGTGATGAGAATTATGCCGAGGATTACGACCGTGCACAACAAGGTGCTGAGCTAGAGTCTCACAAGAAAGAGCTTAAGTCCCTCCATGAGAAGATAGACAAGCTTGTGTTTGCCAACCAGAAGAACGTTCATTTCGTGGGAGAAGCTGAAGATGTCTCCGAGGAGCTAGAACTAAGTCAGAAAGAGGCTAATTGGATTGCTGGTAAGAACTACCATAAGCCTCCGGGTTATTCTCAAGGGTACCAAGCCAACAACAATCTCTCAAACAGGAGTACAAACGTTGAGAATCCAAAGGATCAGGTCTACCCCCCTCAGCAAGCAAAGCCCTTTGTACCTTACAAGAAGGGTTTTCAACTGAATAGTGGCTTTCAAGGGCAGAGGCAAGGGAATTTTCAAGGTCAGCAGCAACAGCAAGGCAGCAAAGGCTACACTCCTATGTTTCCTCACGGCTTTGTTCCTCAACAACAATAGATGCAACCCCAACCTCAAGACCCGGTTCAGGCCATGTTTCAACAGTTGCTTCAAGGTCAAGCTTCAACTAATCATAAGTTTGCCGAGATGAACAACCGCCTTGACTCCTCTCTTATTGACGTCTCAACTCAGATCACAAATCAAAACAACAAGATCAAGCAGTTAGAGAAAGGGAAATCTAGTACAAGCGGTCAGAGTAGCTTACCGGGCAAGTGTGAGCAGAATCCGAAAGAGTATGCAAACGCTTTCACATTGCAGAGTGGTAAAGAGCTTCCTCTGCGAGTTGCACCTAAAGACAATGAGGACATTGTTGTCCAAGAAGGGGAGGGTAAGCTTTCAGCAGATGAGGAGATCAACTTTGATAATGTGTGGATTAAGAGGCCAAGGAAAGGCAAAGAAGTAGCCGTAGAGAAGAAAGTGGAGCAAGCTACTAAGGAGAAGGCTGTTTATGTGCCTCCACCGTATGTACCGAGGCTTCCTTTTCCTGGCCGCTTCAAGAAACAGCTTATAGAGAAGCATAGACTCTTATTTGAGAAGCATTTAATGGATATTGAGATCAAGCTTCCTCTTGTGAACTGCCGAAGTGTGCTAAGTTCTTCAAAGACACCCTTACGAAGAAGAATAAGGAGAGTAAAGAAGTTTTGGTGCTTAGTGAAGAGTGTAGTGCTATTATTCACAAGGAGATTGTCCCTAAGAAGCTAGAAGATCCATGATCATTCACCATTCCTTGTGCTTTGGGTCCATTGAAGTTTAAGAGCTGTTTGTGTGATTTGGGAGCAAGTATCAATCTCATGCCCCACTCTATAGCAAAGAAGCTAGGTTTCACACAGTTCAAAGAGTGTAGGATCTCCCTTGTGTTAGCTGACAGAAGCGTAAGACTTCCAGTAGGCATGCTAGAAGATCTTCCAGTGAGAATAAGCGATGTCAATGTACCAACCGACTTTGTTGTGCTTGAGATGGATGTAGAGCCTAAGGATCCGCTTATACTTGGAAGACCATTCCTTGCGACCGCCAGAGCAATCATTGATGTAAAGAATGGGAAGATAGATCTGCACCTTGGCAAAGACATCAAGCTGGATTTTGATATCAATGATGTCCTGAAGAAGCCGACCATTGAAGGGCAAGCATTCTATATAGAAACGTTGGATGCTTTGGGGGATGAATTGCTAGAAGAGTTGGCACAAGAGGATCACTTGAAGCTAGCTTTGACTAAGGAGAGAGGAGAGAACGGTTTCTTAAGTGAGAAGACCCAAGAGTATGTTAACCTCCTTTATTCTAGGAGAGTTGTCAAAGAAGAGGAAGGCGAATACCTAGAAATCGATCAGGAAATCGAGAAGATCACTCGATCCAGGACAGCAATCGACAAGAAGATCGAGGAGGCTGGTCGATCCAGAGAAGAGAACGATGAGAAGATTGAGAGAAGCCAATCGATCAGTTCAGAGAACGAGTGATAATCACTTTCTAGCAGGGGTTATATTGCAGTGAGGTTATCAAACTCAAATGCAAGACATGTTGTAGTACAGCAAGCAAGAGAGAGTCAATCCACTCCTAGGATGATAGAGAATGCACAGAGATCACAAGGACTAATGCAAATCTAAGCGAAATGAGATGGTTTAAGAGAAAATCTCTAAAAACTAGATGCAGCAACTTAAACAGAATGAAACCTATTTTAAAAATACTAGAAATGAAGAAATTACCACGAGGAACAAACAGAATAATTAAAGGAGAAAGCTTCGAATTATTAAAATTCGACTAGTGGATCGACCATGAGATCGACCACTAGATCGAGCAGTAACAATCGATCTCGTCTAAAAATGCAAGAAAAGTAAAACTAATGACCAGGATGCTATCAAAGATCAAGCGAATGACGAGATAAGATGTAAAGAAGCTAAAAGAAAGGGCCTAGGGTCGAGATTCATTGTCAGGGGTTTTAAAGGTTCGACCTTGGGTTTAAAACTTTAAATCGACTCACTTGGTGAGGATCTCTAAGCCGTAAAAACTAAACAAGATCTATCCGTGGCTTTCGGTATAGATCACTCCTTCATCCTCTCCTCCAAACCCATGGCTTTTGGTGGAAAGAGAGGTCGAAGGGCAAGGAAAACAGATTTCAAGCGATTGGCTTAAATAATCCCCCAAACTTCCATGGCTTTTGGGAAAGGGTAACTAGTCTCTAAGGTGTGATCTTCCGAGGTCCCTGAATCCTATCAAGGTAAGGAACCTCTCGGATCATGAAGCTCTTGGCGTGAGAGTCTTCAAGCATTGAGATCTCAACACCTTAGAAGAGATAGCCTTTGAAAACGTTTAGAAAAACCCCAAGATCGAAACCATTTAGAACCCTTAATCCTCTCAACCCCGAACCCAAATAAACTACTCGCTACACATAGAGTAAATCAAGCAAAGCATGTAAAACGAGACGATGAACATCAGAAGAAAACTAGATTGAAACGGAAATGATTCGATTAAAAAGCTTAAGGAAAACGCGAGTTCAACAATGGTGTTCTTCACGAAAACGAGAGAGAAAACATAAAAGAAAAGATAAGGATCTAAAGTTGTTGTGGGAAAAGGACGTCGCCGCTTTCCCAAAATGCTGAAACAAGCTGATGGTCCCCCCTCGCTAGCGGCCAAAAACGGTTGAAAGGACAGAGATCGACTCCAAGATCGAGTGGTTCTCTCGATCATATCCGGACATCGTGTCTTCGGCTCGATCTGGGTCTCGATCATCATCGGCGAATCGAGTGATGCATCCGATCTCGGTATCGATCTTCGGCTGGATCGAGTGGTGTACTCGATCTGACTCTCGTTCTGCATGGCGTCATTTACGTCCGTACCGTTTGATCGATTGCTTCACTCGATCCTTGTCTCGATCATTCTCCTTGGATCGCCTGGTTGGCTCGATCTTCTGGTCGATCAACTCCCAGATCGACCGGCCATGCTCGATCTGCTCCTCGATCTCTGATCCTTAGCATATATCCGAGCTCCCACGAATTGCTACATCAGCCTCAACATGTTCACGAACCTCCACGACTCCAAAGCAGCCAGAAACAACCTGAATGTGATGCAAAATGCAAGGAAAATGCGTATGCTGATGCAAGAATGCTCTAGGACCCTAAGTGATGCAATCTAACCTAAAACGTGATACAAATGCATGAAAAGCTAACTAATGAGTATGCAAAATGTATGCAATATGCAATAACATCAACTCCCCCAAACTTACTTCTTGCTTGCCCTAAAGCAACAGAAAATAAGTAACGAAGAGAGGTTTTCAGATAAATGAGTGGGGGTTTAAACTTCTTGCAAAGGTGCCTTTCAAATGAATCAATCTGAATATCCTAGTTAACAGTTATAAAATGCTATGCTTACACTCACACTCCAAAGAACTTAGCCATACTCATCACACAAAGAAATTCAAATCATGACTCTCATATTCCTAACAATCAAAGAAACTCATCCTTTAACATTCATTAACATTCGAACCATGAATCAAACTTATACACTTTAAAGCAAAACACATTTGGCTAAGGGTGAAGGTTATGAGCATTGAATGATCTCATTTGAAAAGGTTTATAATCAGAACAAAGGTTTCTCTCAAAAATGGTTGAACTTGTGCATAATGCTAAAGGTAAAGACAATTTATGCATACATGATTAGATTCTCACCTACCCATGTAAACTAACAAACGATCCTATACCCCTCTCATTTAAAAATTTTAATCCTCACTCAGCACTTAAGAGTCTACCCTTTTCTTTTACAAACTTAGCAATCCCCAATTCGAAACAAAGACATTTTTAAACTTTTTAGGCTAGTGAAAAGGTTTTGAAAAATATTTTTGCTCTTTAGATTATTTTTTATTGGTAGCTCTCTTATTTTTTTCTTTCTCTTTTTTTTTATTTTTATTTTTATTTGGCACTTAGGCTCTTTTATTTCTTTTTCTATTCTTTTCTTTTTTTTCTTTTTTTTGTTTTATTATGAGAGAGCTACCTCCTGAAATTTATTAGAGCATACTTAGTTCTTAAAATATACCTTTCACTTAAAACCCATTTCTTTCCTTAAAACACAAAGCTCTTTGAACCCGAGAACAAATAAGCAAGAAAGCAACCCCAATGATCCCCCAAACTTATCCTAAGCCTATACCTAGCTTCAAAATGCAAAGCTAGCAATCATATGAAAACCAAATCATGTCGCCTAAACCTAACACTTTATGCCAAGTTCAAACCGAAAGGAAGGCCTCACAAATATGTCACACAAGAACATTTGGCTTCAAAGAAGGGTAAGGTTCAAGGAGGGAGTTCTACTTAGGCTCACAAAGAGTGGTAAAAAGGAATAAGAGAGCCTAAATATTTTTAAAACCATGTGTTCATTTTAAAATGCATAAGAATGATAATTAGAATTTCAAATTAAGGTTTTCACTTATTAGGATGAGTTTCAAATCATGAGAGTTCAATTTAAGCCACGAAAATCCTAACAAGTGATCCAAGCATGGTAAGAACTTACTTTCAAAGCATAGACAAAGCATTAGAGAACTACTAACTAGGGCATTGAAATAATTCACAAGTAAAAACACCTTTTTAAGAAATTCTAACCCCTTATGCAAAATGCAAACAACCTAGATGCTATGAGAAACTCTAGACTCAATCCTAACATGTTTTTTAAAAAGATGAATGCAACTACATGAATCTTTGAATTTTTTTAAAAAAAATTTACCAATTTTTCATGAACTAAAGACTCAAGGATGCTAAAGGAAAATAAGATCAAAGAACACAAGTCAAATCACACAAGTACTCCCCCAAACTTGCTTGACACCGTCCCGGTGGCAAACTCATTCGAAGGAGCATAAAAACACAAAGCAGAAAGAAGCAAATATGAGCGGTTATGTACAATGGAAGAAGGTTGTTACCTCTGGTCTAGTCACAGCTGGAACTTGAGGATGTTCCAGAGGAGCTAGAGATTGTTGCTTTGCCCTTGTCGGCTGGTTCTTGGAGAGAGTGGCGCGCCGGCTGAATGGTGGTTCCTTGGGTCTCGCGGATGACAATACCGCCAGTTGAGAGCCTTCTCTTCTCGGGTTGTTGCACCTCCTGACTTGCAGCTTTCTTAGGCGAGCCTCCCTGAAGTGCCTTGACTTTCTTTCCAAGCTTCTTGAGCATCTTGCCTTGCCACTTATTGATCTTCCTTTGCATCTCCACAACTGATGCTAAGAACTTCTCGGTTTTTGTCCTCGGCTCAAAGTCTAGCTTGCGAAGTGTGTAGGCCTCAGGCATCTCATCTTCCGTGGCTGGAAACTCTGATCTTTGACGCGGGGCAATCGCTGAAGCAGGCGGTCCTCCTAGAGGAGCAAAGCATTCTTCCTCTGTGGGCAAGAACTCGATGTTCCCAACACCAAGCAGCTCGGTTTCATCTTTGTTGGGCAGGATGCACACTCTCTTCTTGTCTTCGTCGTCTATGAAGAGGTAGGCGTAGAACCCTTCCGCTGGCGTGCGTCCCAAGCTGTCAGTATTCCTCATGTATGCCTCGTCTATGAAAGCTCGGGTTGGGATGTGAGCAAAGTCATGAATGGGCACACCGGCTTGCACGAACAGAGGAGTAACAAAACCGCCAATGTAAGAGGAAGTTGCCTTGCACCGTAAGGCGTACGCCTTGTATTTCACCAAAGAAGCCGCGAGCACACACCCGTAGTTCACTTCATCGCCGAGTTCATCCTCCATGGGCTTGTCATTTGCATCCGGATCACACACCAAGTGCTTCACACCTTGGAACAGGAAGCACAGCTCTGTCTTCGTGACCGTAGGAGCAGCAGACCTTCCACTAAACGTGTTGGCAATCAGCTTCAGAGTGTACCTCAGCACCGGGCTCCTTACTCGCTTGATCTTGGCGGTGTTGGCTTTGTAGTCTTCATTGCTGATCAGGTTCCAAAAGTCGTCGGCTTTCTTGAAGGCGGGGAACTCGACCTTGTAAGCATCCGCGTTGAGACCATAAGCTTGGTATAGCTCAGGGATGGAGAGTGTGTAGGCTTGACGGCCAACCTTGAAGTAGAGGCGATCTTGGGAAGGGACGGGTGCGCTAGGATTCTCGTAACGGAACTCCAAGGTGGCAAGGAAGTCTATTGTCACTTCAGGAATGGTTGGGCAATCCATCCGTGACAGACATCTGAAGCCAATGTTCTTGAGGAGATGGTCGAAATCCCCAAGAATCCCTAGCGTAGACAACAGCTCTCGATCAGCAAACTTGGTAGGCTCAAACCAAAGCCTCTCCAGCCGTTTCTTGTCCCTCTTCTCATCCTTACTCCATCTGACCCTCTCTTGAACTGCCACTTCTTGTCCTCCTCCTTCTTGTGCTGTCTCTTCTCTGGCTCTCTTTGGGGCCATTATTCCTGAAACAAGTTTCTAAAGGAAATTGATAAGCAAACGGCGGTTTTGATGAGAATGAGAGAAGAGAAGGAGAGAACTTATAAAAACTACCCTAGAAGTTTGGGGAATTAATAAAAATAATAGCTAAATAAAGGAGAATCATATCTTTAGATACTGAAAAATCTAGAATAATTCCTTTTACTTAGCTAGTTTTTAAAAAATCAAAACCGACCATATATTCTAGAACAAGATCTTGCGAAATTAAAGGATATTTTCTTAAAAATAGATCATTAAATATTGAAAATACCTTTGCAAGAAATGCAGAATATCTTTGCTAGCTTTTGAAAACCGAAACCCTCACTCTCTTTGTTTAAAATTTTCTAGAAAAACAGGAATGAGAGGGTGAGAGGTTGTTGAAATATTTAAAGGCTAGCAAAAATCAAAACAATGGGTAGTAAAAGTGGTTTTTCTGACAAAGTCTTGGTCAAGGCACATCTTTCATGGTCAAACATGCTTACCTTGACCAAGTTTTGAATTCAAAAGTTGGAGGGAAAAGAGTAAAGGAGGGAAAGAAAATGTTACCTCGGCATGAGATCGAGTCCATTTGGTCGATCTAGGACTCGATCTCATGCCCATAATGGCTTAGATCGAGAGGGCTACTCGATTTGAGACTCGATTCATGGTGAATCGAGTCTTTGATCGATTGGCTCTCTCGATCATTGAGATGTTGGCTCCTCCGCTAAGTCCTCAAGATCGAGCTATGTCCTCGATTTAGGGGTCGATTTGGCATAGATCGAGTGATGGATCGAGTCGAGTGATCGATCTGATTCCAACAGATTTTCCAGAGAGAAATTAGATCGGTCGATCCGTTTTGGATCGATCGATCCTTTTTCGTCAGGGTCGATCCTGTCACTCATTCTCGTCTAGATCGACTGGCTCCTCTCGATTCACTGACTCGATCTAGCAAAGATCGAGCCAGGATCAGTCGATCTAGCACTCGATCTCTAGCCTTATCTTAAACCCTATCGCCTCTTTTAGACCTCAAGGTCAAGGTTTAAACTCCTTATACCTGTTCCTACACACTTGCAGAATAAAAATATAAAATTGAAAGGGAAATAAAGCTTAAATATGTACAAGGTAAACATGGGAATGCCTCCCAAGTGCGCTTTCTTTAATGTCTTTAGCTAGACTTTACTTGGTCTAGGCGGATGGTGGGTCTTGGAGAAGCACCGAGGTACTCTCCTTGTCATAGCTGTCTACCAAGTAGGGCTTGACTTTGTGTCCGTTGACGGTGAATGCACTGCCACTTTTTCCCATCAGAGTAACAGCTCCATAAGGCAACACTTCTTGAATCACGAACGGTCCGCTCCACCTTGATTTCAGCTTGCCCGGGAAGAGTTTGAGCCTTGAGTTGTACAGCAACACTAGTCCTCCTTCCTTAAGCTCCTTGGCAACCAACTTCTTGTCATGAGTCTCCTTAGTCCGCTCCTTGTATATCCGAGAGCTCTCGTAAGCATTCAGCCTCAACTCATCCAGTTCGTGTAGCTGAATAAGGCGCCTCTCCTGAGCAGTCTTGAGGTCAAAGTTCAGCTTCTTCACAGCCCACAACGCACAGTGTTCCAGCTCAACCGGGAGGTGACAGCCCTTGCCATAGAGTAGAGTGAAAGGAGTTGTACCAATCGGCGTTTTGAAGGCGGTACGGTAGGCCCAAAGAGCATCGTCCAGCTTCACTGCCCAGTCTTTCCTTGTTGCTCCGACGGTCTTCTCTAGTATAGCTTTGATTTGCCTGTTGGAGACTTCCACTTGACCGCTTGTTTGAGGATGATATGGTGTAGCTACCTTATGCTTAACTCCATACTTTCTCAAGAGGTTCTCAAAGACCTTGTTTATGAAGTGGCTTCCTCCATCGCTTATGACAACATTAGGTACCCCAAACCTCGGGAAGATGATACTCTTGAACAGCTTGATTACCACCTTAGAGTCATTTGTAGGGGAAGCAACTGCCTCAACCCATTTAGAGACGTAATCCACTGATACTAAGATGTATTTGTTGCCATATGAAGAAGGGAATGGCCCCATGAAGTCTATCCCCCACGCGTCGAACATGTCAACCTCGAAGATGGGAACTTGAGGCATTTCGTTCCTCTTAGCGATATTTCCTGCTCGTTGACATGCCTCACAGCTCTTCACAAACTCGTGTGCATCTTTAAAAATAGACGGCCACCAGAAACCGGCTTGCAACACTTTCGTGGCAGTCTTGAATGAGACGAAGTGTCCTCCGTAGGAAGAGCCATGGCAATGATAGAGGATGTCCCTGGCTTCTTCCTTTGTAACACATCTCCAGTACAAGCTGTCTACTCCTCTCTTGTATAAGTAGGGCTCGTCCCAAAAATAGTCACTAGCCTCTCTCTTAAACCGCTTTTTGTGATAGCTGTTGAGATGTGTTGGCTCCTCACCACATGCTAGATAGTTCACTACATCAGCATACCACGGTAGATCCTTCTCTTTGAAACTCAACACCTCCTCAAACCTCCCTTCTAGCTTTCCACAAACAGCCGTGGTAATCGCCATAAGCTGCTCTTCTGGAAGAGAGTCATCTAAGGGGAGAGACTCGTTGATCCTTAGCCGTGAGAGTTGGTCAGCGACTCCGTTTTCTATCCCTTTCTTGTCTTTAATCTCCATGTCAAACTCCTGGAGTAAGAGAATCCATCTTAAGAGCCGAGGCTTAGTGTCTTTCTTCGAGTAGATGTATCGCAAGGCAGCGTGATCCGTGTATACAATAGCCTTCGAACCAACGAGATACGATCTGAACTTCTCAAAGGGAAAGACTACTGCACCTTCTCCGTAGTGGTGTATCTTGATTGCATGTCATCCAAGGTTCTTGAAGCATAGTAGATGACGTGTAGCTTCTTGTCTTTCTTCTGACCGAGGACGGCTCCTACGGCGTAGTCACTAGCATCACACATGATTTCAAATGGAAGAGACCAGTCTGGTGCTTGAACTATAGGAGCTGATGTAAGAGCTTCCTTGATGGTCACGAAAGCCTTCAAACACTCCTCATCAAACACAAACTCAGCTTCCTTGCACAACAACCGTGTAAGAGGGCGTGCAATCTTGGAGAAATCTTTGATGAAACGCCTATAGAACCCTGCGTGTCCCAAGAAGCTTCTGACTCCCTTGACATTAACCGGCGGCTCAAGACCCATCATGACCTCCACTTTAGCCTGATCAACCTCAATGCCCTTCTCTGATATCTTATGACCAAGCACGATCCCTTCCTTAACAATAAAGTGGCATTTCTCCCAGTTCAGCACCAAGTTTGTCTCTTCACAACGCTTTAGTACCCTGCAAAGATTCAACAAACACGCAGGAAAGGACGCACCATAGACAGAGAAGTCATCCATGAACACCTCTACCATCTCCTCTATCAGATCGGAGAAGATCGACATTATACACCGCTGAAACGTAGCCGTTGCACTACACAATCCAAATGGCATCCTTCGATATGCAAAGGTACCGTAGAGACATGTGAAGGTCGTCTTCTCCTGATCATTTGGGTGAATTGGTATTTGAAAGAAACCACTATACCCATCGAGAAAACAGTAGTAAGGGTGATTAGCAAGTCTCTCAAGCATTTGATCAATAAAAGGCAAAGGGAAATGGTCTTTCCTAGTCGCAAGGTTAAGTTTCCTATAATCAATACACATTCTATGACCAGTGATGGTCCTAGTAGGGATAAGCTCATCCTTTTCATTCCTTATGACCGTGATCCCTCCCTTCTTAGGCACCACGTGTACAGGAGAAACCCACGTGCTATCACTTATGGGATAGATCACGTCAGCCTCTAAAAGCTTAAGGATCTCCTTCTTAACAACCTCTTTCAAATTAGGATTCAAACGCCTTTGATGTTCTATAGAAGAAGCGTTCTCATTATCCAAGTGAATCCTATGAGTGCAAAGCATTGGTGAAAGGCCCTTGATATCACTTAAAAAGTACCCAATGGCCTTCCTATACTTTCTCAGCTCAGTCAGGAGCGAGTGCAACTCATAATCACTAAGGTTTTCATTCACAATCACGGGATAGGTGTTATTAGGCCCTAAGAAAGCATACCTTAGCCCTTTTGGGAGCTCCTTAAGGTCCACCTTTGGGGCTAGCATCTCACTCCAGTCATCCTCGTGGCTGTTGTTGTTGCTTTCCTCCTTGGAGCTCTCCTTTGAACCCGAGGTATGGCCTTTTAGACTGCTTTCCTCCATCGCTATCCCTACTGAAATCGAGTCCTCCGGTCGATTCTCCTCTCGATGTCGTCTAGATCGAGCCATTTCGCTCGATTCACTTACTCGATTTGATGTGGATCGAGTAAAGGATCGAGACGCTGAGTCGATCTCTTGATTGGACCCCAAAATGATCGGGAGGTCTCTCTCGATCACCGACTCGATTGTTTTTCCTGATCGAGTGTTCTTCTCGATCTGTCCGTCGATTGTTGCACCGGATCGAGTTGTGTTCTCGATTGCCTTATCGATCTGACTCCTGGATCGAGTGATAGCGTCGATCTCGGGGTCGATCTCTAGGCAGCAACCTTCTTCATTCTTAACAATCCTCCTAGAATCCAACAGGTTCACGTACTCCTGGGTCCTCTGGTCCACATAACCAAACTCCCCTGGCTCTTTAGTCAGTGCTTGCTTCAGATGGTCTTCTAGAGCCAGCTCTTCCAGCAACTCGTCCGCTAAGGCATCCATCGTTTCAATATAGAAAGCTTGCCCTTCAATGGTCAACTTCTTCAGAACCTCGTTGATGTCGAAGTCAAGCCTGATCTCTTTTCCCAAATGCAAGGCAATCTTACCATTTTTCACATCTATGATCGCCCCGGCGGTTGCAAGGAATGGTCTTCCTAAGATGAGTGGATCCTTAGGCTCTTCGTCCATCTCCAACACAACGAAGTCTGTAGGTACGTTCACACCACTGATTCGCACCGGTAAATCTTCAAGCAGCCCCACTGGTAGCCTCACGCTCCTATCAGCCAGTACTAATGAGATCCGACAGTCTTTGAAACGAGTAAAGCCAAGCTTCTTAGCCACGGAGTGAGGCATCAGGTTTATGCTAGCTCCGAGATCACATAAGCAACTCTTGAACTCTAGAGAACCTAAAGCGCAGGGTAAAGTGAAGCTTCCAGGGTCTCCCAACTTCTTAGGGACTATCTCCTTATGTATCACAGCACTACACTCTTCACATAGAACAAGTACTTCCTTGCTTTCCTTATTCTTCTTCACGAGAGTGTCTTTGAAGAATTTGGCGTATTTAGGCATCATTGCAAGGCAATCAACGAGAGGTAGCTTGATCTCCACGTCCTTAAGATACTTCTCAAAGAGGATTCTATGCTTCTCTAGGAGTTGCTTCTTGAAGCGGCCAGGAAAAGGCAGCTTAGGTACATACGGTGGAGGCATATAAGCATTCTTCTCCTTAGTGGTTTGCTCAGCTTTCTTCTCAGCAACTGCTTTGTCTCCTCTTCTTGGTCCTTGGATCCAAACGTTGTCAAAGTTAATCTCATCATCATCAGCTGAAGGTTTACCCTCCCCCTCTTGAATTACAACGTCCTCGTTGTTCTTTGTAGAGACCGGAGGTTCGAGCTCTTTACCGCTTCTCAACGTTATGGCATTAGTATACTCCTTGGGATTCTGCTCACACTTTCCCGGAAGACTATTCTGACCACTCGTACTCGCTTTCCCTTTCTCCAGCTGCTTGATCTTGTTGTTTAAGTTGGTGATCTGAGTGGAGAAGTCGGTGAGAGATGAGTCTAGACAAGCGTTCATCTCAGCGAACTTCTGGTTTGTAGAGGCATGCCCTTGTATCAGCTGTTGAAACATTGCTTGAACCGGATCAACTTGTTGTTGCATCGGTTGTTGCTGCTGAGGTGCAAAGCCCGGAGGGTAGTTAGGTGTATAACCCTTGTTGTTTTGATGTTGCCCTTGGAAGTTGTTCTGCCCTTGACCTTGGAAACCCCCACTCGGTTGAAAACCTTTGTTGTAAGGGATGAAAGGTTTTGCTTGTTGAGCAGGGTACACTTGATCTTTAGGGTTGGCGACGTTGGTGCTTCGGTAAGAGAGGTTGTTGTTCTGGTAGCCTTGGTTGTAGCCTTGAGATTTGTAGTTGTTCTGTCCCGCCACCCAATTGGCTTATTCTTGGCTCAACTCTAACTCCTCTTGGTTCTCATCAGCTTCACCAACAAAGTGAACATGCTTCTGATTGGTGAACATCAGCTTATCTATCTTCTCATGCAAAGATTTGAGCTCCTTCTTGTGAGACTCTAGCTCTGATCCTCTCAGTGCACGGTCATAATCCTCAGCGTAGTTTCCATAACTTAACACCAAGTTTTCTATCAGCTCCATACCCTCTTCTACCTCCTGACCGAGGAAGTTCCCTTTGCTAGCTGTGTCAAGAAACAACCTGATCTTTGGTGAAGCTCCACGGTATATGGTACTGAGTAGTGTCTCCTCGCTGAACCCGTGATGAGGACATTGGATCGTGTAGTCTTTGAAACGCTCCATTGCCTCGTTGAATGTCTCATTATTCCTTTGAGTGAAACCGCTGATTTCGCTTCTCAACCGTGCTATCCTGGTGCTTGAGAAGAACTTTGAGAGAAAGGCCTTCTTACACTCGGCCCATGATGTGATGGTGCCTTGTGGGAGGGTCTTCTCCCAATGTCTAGCTTTATCTCCGAGTGAAAAGGGGAAGAGACGCAGCTTGAAAGCATCTTCGGATATGCCATTGATCTTGATCATCCCACATACTTGCTCGAAGTTGTGAAGGTGCTCCAAGGAATCTTCCATTGCTAAGCCATGGAACTTGTTGTTTTGCACCATGGAGATGAAACCTGGCTTGATCTCGAAGTTATTGTTTTGCACAGGAGGAGGAGTGATCCCAAACATATTGTGGTGGGTATTGGGAGCATCTCCGGCTCCTATGATCCTTCGGGGTCTAGCCGCATGTTGGGGGTTTCCATTGCCCCTTCCTGCTGCCCCGTGAGCTGGAGGAGGTCCTTCTGGATGCTCGTGTTCAGCCATAGCTTCAAAGTCAACCAAACCGTGCTGAACAATCTCCTCAAAGGCTCTTGTTTGTTTTCTGACTCTCCTTTGCCGTGAGTGACCAAGCTGATGAATGTTGTCTAAGGGTTGTAGTAGATTGTTGTCTCCCCTTGAACGAAGATTCATGTACCTGAAAACAAACGTTTGAGAGTAGAAGGATTAGTAACTTGAAAAAGGTAAAGACTTAGTCTTTGCTAAGTCCCAAATCTCTATGTTCTCTAAACAGTCCTAGGATGGCAACGGCGCCATTTGATAATCACTTTTTGCACAAGGGGTTAAATTGCAGTGAGGTTATCAAACTCAGATGCAAGACATGTTGTAGTACAGCAAGCAAGAGAGAGTCAATCCATGCCTAAGATGATAGAGAATGCACAGAGAATACAAGGACTAATGCAAATCTAAGCGCAATGAGATGATTTATGGGAAAATCTCTAAAAACTTGATGCAGCAACTTAAACAGAACGAAACCTATTTTAAAAATATTAGAAATGAAGAAACTACCACGAGGAACAAACAGATTAATTAAACGAGAAAGCTTCGAATTATTAAAATTCGACTAGTGGATCGACCATGAGATCGACCACTAGATCGAGCAGTAACAATCGATCTCGTCTAAAAATGCAAGAACAGTAAAGCTAATGACCAGGATGCTATCAGAGATCAAGCGAAAGACGAGATGAGAAGTAAAGAAGCTAAAAGAAAGGGCCTAGGGTTGAGATTCATGGTTAGGGGTTTCAAAGGTTCGACCTTGGGTTTAAAACTTTAAATCGACTCACTTGGTGAGGATCTCTAAGCCTTGAAAACTAAGCAAGATCTATCCGTGGCTTTCGGTATAGATCACTCCTTCATCCTCTCCTCCAAACCCATGGCTTTTGGTGGAAAGAGAAGTCGAAGGGCAAGGAAAACAGATTTCAAATGAATGGCTTAACTAATCCCCCAAACTTCCATGGCTTTTGGGAAGGGGTAACTAGTCTCTAAGGTGTGATCTTCCGAGGTCCCTGAATCCTGTCAAGGTAAGGAACCTCTCGGATCATGAAGCTCTTGGCGTGAGAGTCTTCAAGCATTGAGATCTCAACACCTTAGAAGAGATAGCCATTGAAAACGTTTAGAAAAACCCAAGATCGAAACCCTTTAGACCCTTTTATCCTCTCAACCCCGAACCCAAATAAACTACTCGCTACACATAGAGTAAATCAAGCAAAGCATGTAAAACGAGACGATGAACATGAAAAGAAAACTGGATTCAAACGGAAATGATTCAATTACAAAGCTTAAGAAAAACGCGAGTTCAACAATGGTGTTCTTCACGAAAACGAGAGAGAAAACATAAAGGAAAAGATAAGAATCTAAAGTTGTTATGGGAAAAGGACGTCGCCGCCTTCCCAAAATGCCGAAACAAGCTAATGGTCCCCCCCTCGCTAGCGGCCAAAAACGGTTGAAAGGACAGAGATCGACTCCAAGATCGAGTGGTTCTCTCGATCATATCCGGACATCGTGTCTTCGGCTCGATCTGGGTCTCGATCATCATCGACGAATCGAGTGTTGCATCCGATCTCGGTATCGATCTTTGGCTGGATCGAGTGGTGTACTCGATCTGGCTCTCGCTCTGCATGGCGTCATTTACGTCTGTACCGTTTGATCGACTGCTTCACTCGATCTTTGTCTCGATCATTCTCCTTGGATCGCCTGGTTGGCTCGATCTTCTGGTCGATCAACTCCTAGATCGATCGGCCATGCTCGATCTGCTCCTCGATCTCTGGTCCTTAGCATATATCCGAGCTCCCACGAACTGCTACATCAGCCTCAACATGTCCACGAACCTCCACGACTCCAAAGCAGCCAGAAACAACCTGAATGTGATGCAAAATGCAAGGAAAATGTGTATGCTGATGCAAGAATGCTCTAGGACCCTAAGTGATGCAATCTAACCTAAAACGTGATACAAATGCATGAAAAGCTAACTAATGAGTTTGCAAAATGTATGCAATATGCAATAACATCAACGAGTCAAGGACTCGATCTCCTTCTCTATCCACATCAAATCGAGTAGGTGAATCGAGTGAAGATGCTCGTTACAGACCAGAACGATTGGATGATCGACTGGATGGCTCGATCTCTGACGGGACATTGGTTCAAGAAGGCAGTCCTACGGCTCATGTCTCGGGTTCTAAGGAGGCTACTGAGGACGGGAATGTCAACACGAGCAACGAGGAGGACTGGAGCGAGCTGCTAGCTGATAATCACTTTTTGCACAAGGGGTTAAATTGCAGTGAGGTTATCAAACTCAGATGCAAGACATGTTGTAGTACAGCAAGCAAGAGAGAGTCAATCCATGCCTAGGATGATAGAGAATGCACAGAGAACACAAGGACTAATGCAAATCTAAGCGAAATGAGATGATTTATGGGAAAATCTCTAAAAACTAGATGCAGCAAATTAAACAGAACGAAACCTATTTTAAAAATACTAGAAATGAAGAAACTACCATGAGGAACAAACGGATTAATTAAAGGAGAAAGCTTCGAATTATTAAAATTTGACTAGTGGATCGACCATGAGATTGACCACTAGATCGAGCAGTAACAATCGATCTCGTCTAAAAATGCAAGAACAGTAAAGCTAATGACCAGGATGCTATCAGAGATCAAGCGAAAGACGAGATGAGAAGTAAAGATGCTAAAAGAAAGGGCCTAGGGTTGAGATTCATGGTCAGGGGTTTCAAAGGTTCGACCTTGGGTTTAAAACTTTAAATCGACTCACTTGGTGAGGATCTCTAAGCCTTGAAAACTAAGCAAGAGCTATCCGTGGCTTTCGGTATAGATCACTCCTTCATCCTCTCCTCCAAACCCATGGCTTTTGGTGGAAAGAGAAGTCGAAGGGCAAGGAAAACAGATTTCAAATGAATGGCTTAACTAATCCCCCAAACTTCCATGGCTTTTGGGAAGGGGTAACTAGTCTCTAAGGTGTGATCTTCCGAGGTCCCTGAATCCTGTCAAGGTAAGGAACCTCTCGGATCATGAAGCTCTTGGCGTGAGAGTCTTCAAGCATTGACATCTCCACACCTTAGAAGAGATAGCCATTGAAAACGTTTAGAAAAACCCCAAGATCAAAACCCTTTAGACCCCTTTATCCTCTCAACCCCGAACCCAAATAAACTACTCGCTACACATAGAGTAAATCAAGCAAAGCATGTAAAACGAGACGATGAGCATGAAAAGAAAACTGGATTCAAACGGAAATGATTCGAATACAAAGCTTAAGAAAAACGCGAGTTCAACAATGGTGTTCTTCACGAAAACGAGAGAGAAAACATAAAGGAAAAGATAAGGATCTAAAGTTGTTATGGGAAAAGGACGTCACCGCCTTCCCAAAATGCCGAAACAAGCTAATGGTCCCCCCCCTCGCTAGCGGCCAAAAATGGTTGAAAGGACAGAGATCGACTCCAAGATCGAGTGGTTCTCTCGATCATATCCGGACATCGTGTCTTCGGCTCGATCTGGGTCTCAATCATCATCGGCGAATCGAGTGTTGCATCCGATCTCGGTATCGATCTTTGGCTGGATCGAGTGGTGTACTCGATCTGGCTCTCGCTCTGCATGGCGTCATTTACGTCCGTACCGTTTGATCGACTTCTTCACTCGATCTTTGTCTCGATCATTCTCCTTGGATCGCCTGGTTGGCTCGATCTTCTGGTCGATCAACTCCTAGATCGACCGGCCATGCTCGATCTGCTCCTCGATCTCTGGTCCTTAGCATATATCCGAGCTCCCACGAACTCCTACATCAGCCTCAACATGTCGACGAACCTCCACGACTCCAAAGCAGCCAGAAACAACCTGAATGTGATGCAAAATGCAAGGAAAATGCGTATGCTGATGCAAGAATGCTCTAGGACCCTAAGTGATGCAATCTAACCTAAAACGTGATACAAATGCATGAAAAGCTAACTAATGAGTATGCAAAATGTATGCAATATGCAATAACATCAACTCCCCCAAACTTACTTCTTGCTTGCCTTCAAGCAACAGAAAATAAGTAAGGAAGAGAGGTTTTCAGAAAAAATGAGTGGGGGTTTAAACTTTTTGCAAAGGTGCCTTTCAAATGAATCAATCTCAATGTCCTAGTTAACAGTTCTAAAATGCTATGCTTACACTCATACTCCAAAGAACTTAGCCATACTCATCACACAAAGAAATTCAAATCATGACTCTCCTATTCCTAACAATCAAAGAAACTTATCCTTTAACATTCATTAACATTCTAACCATGAATCAAACTTATGCACTTTAAAGCAAAACACATTTGGCTAAGGGTGAAGGTTATGAGCATTGAATGATCTCATTTGAAAAGGGTTTATAATTGGAACAAGGGCTTCTCTCAAAAATGGTTGAACTTGTGCATAATGCTAAAGGTAAAGACAATTTATGCATACATGATTAGATTCTTATCTACCCATGTAATCTAACAAACGATCTTATACCCCTCTCATTTATCAAATTTTATCCTCACTCACCACTTAAGAGTCTACCCTTATTCTTTACAAACTTAGCAATCCCCAATTCGAAACAAAGACATTTTCAAACTTTTTAGGCTAGTGAAAAGGTTTTGAAAAATATTTTTGCTCTTTAGATATTTCTTATTAGTAGCTCTCTTATTATTTTTTTTCTTTTTTCTTTATTTGGCACTTAGGCTCTTTTTATTTCTTTTTTTTTTTTTTTTTTTATTTTATTATGGGAGAGCTACCTCCTGAAATTTATTAGAGCATACATGGTTTTAAATACAACCTTTCACTTAAAACCCATTTCTTTCTTTAAAACACAAAACTCTTTGAAACCGAGAACAAATAAGCAAGAAAGCAACCCCAGTGAACCCCCAAACTTATCCTAAGCCTATACCTAGCTTCAAAATGCAAAGCTAGCAATCATATGAAAACCAAATCATGTCGCCTAAACCTAACACTTTATGCCAAGTTCAAACCCAAAGGAAGGCCTCACAAATATTTCACACAAGAACATTTGGCTTCAAAGAAGGGTAAGGTTCAAGGAGGGAGTTCTACTTAGGCTCACAAAGAGTGGTAAAAAGGAAGAAGAGAGCCTAAATATTTTAAAACCGTGTTCATTTTCAAATGCATAAGAATGATAATTAGAATTTCAAATTAAGGTTTTCACTTATTAGGATGAGTTTCAATTCATGAGAGTTCAATTTAAGCTACGAAAATCCTAACAAGTGATCCAAACATGGTAAGAACTTACTTTCAAAGCATAGGCAAAGCATTAGAGAACTACTAACTAGGGCATTGAAACAATTCACAAGTAAAAACACATTTTTAAGAAATTCTAACCCCTTATGCAAAATGCAAACAACCTAGATGCTATGAGAAACTCTAGACTCAATCCTAACATGTTTTGATAAGGTGAATACAACTACATGAATCTTTGAAAAAATTTTAAAAATTTTACCAATTTTTCATGAACTAGAGACTCAAGGATGCTAAAGGAAAATAAGATCAAAGAACACAAGTCAAATCACACATGTACTCCCCCAAACTTGCTTGACACCGTCCCGGTGGCAAACTCATTCGAAGGAGCATAAAAACACAAAGCAGAAAGAAGCAAATATGAGCGGTTATGTACAATGGAAGAAGGTTGTTACCTCTGGTTTAGTCTCGGCTGGAACTTGAGGATGTTCCAGAGGAGCTAGAGATTGTTGCTTTGCCTTTGTGAGCTGGTTCTTGGAGAGAGTGGCGCGCCGGCTGAATGGTGTTTCCTTGGGTCTCGCGGATGACAACTCCTCCGGTTGAGAGCCTTCTCTTCTCGGGTTGTTTCACCTCTTGACTTGCAGCCTTCTTAGGCGAGCCTGCCTGAAGTGCCTTGACTTTCTTTCCAAGCTTCTTGAGCATCTTTCCTTGCCACTTGTTGATCTTCCTTTGCATCTCCACAACTGATGCTAGGAACTTCTCGGTTTTTGTCCTTGGCTCAGAGTCTAGCTCGGGAAGTGTGTAGGCCTCGGGCATCTCATCTTCCGTGGCTGGAGACTCTGACCTTTGACGCGGGGCAATCGCTGAAGCAGGCGGTCCTCCTAAAGGGGCAAAGCATTCTTCCTCCGTGGGCAAGAACTCGATGTTCCCAACACCAAGCAGCTCGGTTTCATCTTTGTTGGGCAGGATGCACACTCTCTTCTTGTCTTCGTCATCTATGAAGAGGTAGGCGTAGAACCCTTCCGCTGGCGTGCGTCCCAAGCTGTCAGTATTCCTCATGTATGCTTCGTCCACGAAAGCTCGGGTTGGGACGTGAGCAAAGTCGTGAATGGGCACACCGGCTTGCACGAACAGAGGAGTAAGGAAACCGCCAATGTAAGAGGAAGTTGCCTTGTAACGCAAGGCATAAGCCTTGTATTTCACCAAGGAAGCCGCGAGCACACACCCGTAGTTCACTTCATCGCCGAGTTCATCCTCCATGGGCTCGTCGTTTGCATCCGGATCACACACCAAGTGCTTCACACCTTGGAACAGGAAGCACAGCTCCGTCTTTGTGACCGTAGGAGCAACAGACCTTCCACTAAACGTGTTGGCAATCAGCTTCAGAATGTACCTCAGCACCGGGCTCCTTACTCGCTTGATCTTGGCGGTGTTGGCCTTGTAGTCTTCATTGCTGATCAGGTCCCAAAAGTCGTCGGCTTTCTTGAAGGCGGGGAACTCGACCTTGTAAGCATCCGCATTGAGACCATAAGCTTGGCATAGCTCAGGGATGGAGAGTGTATAGGCTTGACGGCCAACCTTGAAGTAGAGGCGACCTTGGGAAGGGACGGGTGCGCTAGGATTCTCGTAACGGAACTCCAAGGTGGCAAGGAAGTCTATTGTCACTTCAGGAATGGTTGGGCAATCCATCCGTGACAGACATCTTAAGCCAATGTTCTTGAGGAGTTGGTCGAAATCCCCAAGAATCCCTAGCTTAGACAACAGCTCTCGATCAGCAAACTTGGTAGGCTCAAACCGAAGCCTTTCCAGCCGTTTCTTGTCCCTCTTCTCATCCTTACTCCATCTGACCCTCTCTTGAACTGCCACTTCTTGTCCTTCTCCTTCTTGTGCTGTCTCTTCTCTGGTTCTCTTTGGGGCCATTGTTCCTGAAACAAGTTTCTAAAGAAAATTGATAAGCAAACAGCGGTTTTGATGAGAATGAGAGAAGAGAAGGAGAGAACTTATAAAAAAAACTACCCTAGAATTTTGGAGAATTAATAAAAATCATAGCTAAATAAAGGCGAATCATATCTTTAGATACTGAAAAATCTAGAATTATTCCTTTTACTTAGCTAGTTTTTAAAAAAATCAAAACCGACCCTATATTCTAGAACAAGATCTTGCAAAATTAAAGGATATTTTCTTAAAAATAAATCATTAAATATTGAAAATACCTTTGCAAGAAATGCAGAATATCTTTGCTAGCTTTTGAAAACCGAAACCCTCACTCTCTTTGTTTAAATTTTTTGAGAAAAACAGGAATGAGAGGGTGAGAGGTTGTTGAAATATTTAAAGGCTAGCAAAAATCAAAACAATGGGTAGTAAAAGTGGTTTTTCTGACAAAGTCTTGGTCAAGGCACATCTTTCATGGTCAAACATGCTTACCTTGACCAAGTTTTGAATTCAAAAGTTGGAGGGAAAAGAGTAAAGGAGGGAAAGAAAATATTACCTCGGCATGAGATCGAGTCCATTTGGCCGATCTAGGACTCGATCTCATGCCCATAATGGCTTAGATTGAGAGGGTTACTCGATTTGAGACTCGATTCATGGTGAATCTAGTCTTGGATCGATTGACTCTCTCGATCATTGAGATGTTGGCTCCTCGGCTAAGTCCTCATGATCGAGCTATGTCCTCGATTTAGGGGTCGATTTGGCATAGATCGAGTGATGGATCGAGTCGAGTGATCGATCTATTTTCAACAGATTTTCCCGAGAGAAATTAGATCGGTCAATCCGTTTTGGATTGATCGATCCTTTTTCGTCAAGGTCGATCTTGTCACTCGTTCTCGTCTAGATCGACTGGCTCCTCTCGATTCACTGACTCGATCTAGCTAAGATCGAGCCAGGATCAGTCGATCTAGCACTCGATCTCTAGCCTTATCTTAACCCCTATCGCCTCTTTTAGACCTCAAGGTCAAGGTTTAGACTCCTTATACCTGTCCCTACACACTTGCAGAATAAAAACATAAAACTGAAAGGGAAATAAAGCCTCCCAAGTGCGCTTTCTTTAACGTCTTTAGCTAGACTTTACTTGGTTTAGGCGGATGGTGGGTCTTGAAGAAGCACCGAGATACTCTCCTTGTCATGGCTGTCCGCCAAGTAGGGCTTGACTCTGTGTCCGTTGACGGTGAATGCACTGCCACTTTTTCCCATCAGAGTAACAGCTCCATAAGGCAGCACCTCTTGAATCACGAACGGTCCACTCCACCTTGATTTCAGCTTGCCCGGGAAGAGTTTGAGCCTCAAGTTGTACAGCAACACTAGTCCTCCTTCCTAAAGATCCTTGGCAACCAACTTCTTGTCATGAATCTCCTTAGTCCGCTCCTTGTATATCTGAGAGCTCTCATAAGCGTTCAGCCTCAATCGTCCAGTTCTTGTAGCTGAATAAGGCGCCTCTCCTGAGCAGTCTTGAGGTCAAAGTTCAGCCTCTTCACAGCCCACAACGCACGGTGTTCCAGCTCAACTGGGAGGTGACAGCCCTTGCCATAGAGTAGAGTGAAAGGAGTTGTACCAATCGGCGTTTTGAAGGCGGTACGGTAGGCCCAAAGAGCGTCGTCCAGCTTCACTGCCCAGTCTTTCCTTGTTGCTCCGACGGTCTTCTCTAGTATAGCTTTGATTTGCCTGTTAGAGACTTCCACTTGACCGCTTGTTTGAGGATGATATGGTGTAGCTACCTTATGCTTAACTCCATACTTTCTCAAGAGGTTCTCAAAGACCTTGTTTATGAAGTGGCTTCCTCCATCGCTTATGACAACCTTAGGTACCCCAAACCTCTTGAAGATGATACTCTTGAACAGCTTGATTACCACCTTAGAGTCATTTGTAGGGGAAGCAACAGCCTCAACCCATTTAGAGACGTAATCCACTGCTAAGATGTATTTGTTGCCATATGAAGAAGGGAATGGCCCCATGAAGTCTATCCCCCACGCGTCGAACACGTCAACCTCGAAGATGGGAACTTGTGGCATTTCGTTCCTCTTAGTGATATTCCCTGCTCGTTGACATGCCTCACAGCTCTTCACAAACTCGTGTGCATCTTTAAAAATAGACGGCCACCAGAAACCAGCTTGCAACACTTTCGTGGCAGTCTTGAATGAGACGAAGTGTCCTCCGTAGGAAGAGCCATGGCAATGATAGAGGATGTCCCTTGCTTCTTCCTTTGTAACACTTCTCCGGTACAAGCTGTCTACTCCTCTCTTGTATAAGTAGGGCTCGTCCCAAAAGTAGTCACTAGCCTCTCTCATAAACCGCTTCTTGTGATAGCTGTTGAGATGTGTTGGCTCCTCACCACATGCTAGATAGTTCACTACATCAGCATACCACGGTAGATCCTCCTCTTTGAAACTCAACACCTCCTCAAACCTCCCTTCTAGCTTGCCACAAACAGCCGTGGTAATCGCCATAAGCTGCTCTTCTGGAAGAGAGTCATCTATGGGGAGAGACTCGTTGATCCTTAGCCGTGAGAGATGGTCAGCGACTCCGTTTTCTATCCCTTTCTTGTCTTTAACCTCCATGTCAAACTCCTGGAGTAAGAGAATCCATCTTAAGAGCCGAGGCTTAATGTCTTTCTTCGAGTAGATGTATCGCAAGGCAGCGTGATCCGTGTATACAATAGCCTTGGAACCAACGAGATACGATCTGAACTTCTCAAAGGCGAAGACTACTGCAAGCAACTTCTTCTCCGTAGTGGTGTATCTTGATTGCGTGTCATCCAAGGTTCTTGAAGCATAGTAGATCACGTGTAGCTTCTTGTCTTTCTTCTGACCGAGGACGGCTCCTACGGCGTAGTCACTAACATCACACATACTCTCAAAGGGAAGAGACCAGTCTGGTGCTTGGACTATAGGAGCTAATGTAAGAGCTTCCTTGATGGTCACGAAAGCCTTCAAACACTCCTCATTAAACACAAACTCAGCTTCCTTGCACAACAACCGTGTAAGAGGGCGTGCAATCTTGGAGAAATCCTTGATGAAACGCCTATAGAACCCTGCGTGTCCCAAGAAGCTTCTGACTCCCTTGACATTAACCGGCGGCTCAAGACCCATCATGACCTCTACTTTAGCCTGATCAACCTCGATGCCCTTCTCTGATATCTTATGACCAAGCACGATCCCTTCCTTAACCATAAAGTGGCATTTCTCCCAGTTCAGCACCAAGTTTGTCTCTTCACAACGCTTTAGTACCCTGCAAAGATTCAACAAACACGCAGGAAAGGACGCACCATAGACAGATAAGTCATCCATGAACACCTCTACCATCTCCTCTATCAGATCGGAGAAGATCGACATCATACACCGCTGAAACGTAGCCGGTGCATTACACAATCCAAACGGCATCCTCCGATATGCAAAGGTACCATAGGGATATGTGAAGGTCGTCTTCTCCTGATCATTTGGGTGAATTGGTATTTGAAAGAAACCACTATACCCATTGAGAAAACAGTAGTAAGGGTGATTAGCAAGTCTCTCAAGCATTTGATCAATAAAAGGCAAAGGGAAATGGTCTTTCCTAGTCGCAAGGTTAAGTTTCCTATAATCAATACACATTCTATGACCAGTGATGGTCCTAGTAGGGATAAGCTCATCCTTTTCATTCCTTATGACTGTGATCCCTCCCTTCTTAGGCACCACGTGTACAGGAGAAACCCACGTGCTGTCACTTATGGGATAGATCATGTCAGCCTCTAAAAGCTTAAGGATCTCCTTCTTAACAACCTCTTTCAAATTAGGATTCAAACGCCTTTGATGTTCTATAGAAGAAGGGTTCTCATTATCCAAGTGAATCCTATGAGTGCAAAGCATTGGTGAAAGGCCCTTGATGTCACTTAAAGAGTACCCAATGGCCTTCCTATACTTTCTCAGCTCAGTCAGGAGCGAGTGCAACTCATCATCACTAAGGTTTTCTTTCACAATCACGGGATAGGTGTTATTAGACCCTAAGAAAGCATACCTTAGCCCTTTTGGGAGCTCCTTAAGGTCCACCTTTGGGGCTAGCATCTCACTCCAGTCATCCTCGTGGCTGTTGTTGTTGCTTTCCTCCTTGGAGCTCTCATTTGAACCTGAGGTATGGCCCTTTAGACTGCTTTCCTCCATCGCTATCCCTTCTGAAATCGAGTCCTCCGGTCGATTCTCCTCTCGATGTCGTCTAGATCGAGCCATTTCGCTCGATTCACTTACTCGATTTGATGTGGATCGAGTAAGGGATCGAGACGCTGAGTCGATCTCTTGATTGGACCCCAAAATGATTGGGAGGTCTCTCTCGATCACCGACTCGATTGTTTTTCTTGATCGAGCGTTCTTCTCGATCTGTCCGTCGATTGTTGCACCGGATCGAGTTGTGTTCTCGATTGCCTTGTCGATCTGACTCCTGGATCGAGTGATAGCGTCGATCTCGGGGTCGATCTCTAGGCAGCAACCTTCTTCATTCTTAACAATCCTCCTAGAATCCAGCAGGTTGACGTACTCCTGGGTCCTCTGGTCCACATAACCAAACTCCCCTGGCTCTTTAGTCAGTGCTTGCTTCAGATGGTCTTCTAGAGCCAGCTCTTCCAGCAACTCGTCCGCTAAGGCATCCATCGTTTCAATATAGAAAGCTTGCCCTTCAATGGTCGGCTTCTTCAGAACCTCATTGATGTCGAAGTCAAGCCTGATCTCTTTTTCCAAATGCAAGGCAATCTTACCATTTTTCACATCTATGATAGCCCCGGCGGTTGCAAGGAATGGTCTTCCTAAGATGAGTGGATCCTTAGGCTCTTCGTCCATCTCCAACACTACGAAGTCTGTAGGTACGTTCACACCACTGATTCGCACCGGTAAATCTTCAAGCAGCCCCACTGGTAGCCTCACGCTCCTATCAGCCAGTACTAATGAGATCCGACAGTCTTTGAAACGAGTAAAGCCAAGCTTCTTAGCCACGAAGTGAGGCATCAGGTTAATGCTAGCTCCGAGATAAGCAACTCTTGAACTCTAGAGGACCTAAAGCGCAGGGTATAGTGAAGCTTCCAGGGTCTCCCAACTTCTTAGGGAGTATCTCCTTATGTATCACAGCACTACACTCTTCACTTAGAACAAGTATTTCCTTGCTTTCCTTATTCTTCTTCACGAGAGTGTCTTTGAAGAATTTGGCGCATTTAGGCATCATTGCAAGGCAGTCAACGAGAGGTAGCTTGATCTCCACGTCCTTAAGATGCTTCTCAAAGAGGATTCTATGCTTCTCTAGGAGTTGCTTCTTGAAGCGGCCAGGAAAAGGCAGCTTAGGTACATACGGTGGAGGCACATAAGCATTCTTCTCCTTAGTGGTTTGCTCAGCTTTTTTCTCAGCAACTGCTTTGTCTCCTCTTCTTGGCCCTTGGATCCAAACGTTGTCAAAGTTAATCTCATCATTATCAGCCGAAGGTTTACCCTCCCCCTCTTGAATTACAACGTCCTCGTTGTTCTTTGTAGAGACCGGAGGTTCGAGCTCTTTACCGCTTCTCAACGTTATGGCATTCCTTGGGATTCTGCTCACACTTTCCCGGAAGACTGTTCTGACCACTCGTACTCGCTTTCCCTTTCTCCAGCTGCTTGAACTTGTTGTTTAAGTTGGTGATCTGAGTGGAGAAGTCGGTGAGAGATGAGTCTAGACGAGTGTTCATCTCAGCGAACTTCTGGTTTGTAGAGGTATGCCCTTGTATCAGCTGTTGAAACATTGCTTGAACCGGATCAACTTGTTGTTGCATCGGTTGTTGCTGCTGACGTGCAAAGCCCAGAGGGTAGTTAGGTGTATAACCCTTGTTGTTTTGATGTTGCCCTTGGAAGTTGTGATGTCATTGCATTTTGCATACATTTTGCATACTCATTAGATAGTTTTTCATGCATTTGTATCATGTTTTAGGTTAGATTTGCATCACTTAGAGTCCTAGAGCATTCTTGCATCAGCATTTGCATTTTCTCTGCATTTTGCATCCATTCCAGGTTGTTTATGGTTGCTTTGGAGACACGGAGGTTCGTGGAGGTGTGGAGACCAATGTAGCGGTTCATGGAAGCTCGGGAAAATGCTAAGGACCAGTGATCGAGGAGCAGATCGAGCATGGCCGGTCGATCTAGGAGTTGATCGTCCAGAAGATCGAGCCAACTAGGCGATCCAAGGATAATGATCGAGACGGAGATCGAGTGAAGCAGTCGATGCATCGGTACGGACGTAAATGACACCATGCAGAGCGAGAGCCGGATCGAGTACACCACTCGATCCTCCCGGAGATCGATACCGAGATCGGATGCAACACTCGATTCACCACAGAAGATCGAGACCCGGATCGAGCCGAAGACACGATGGCCGGATATGATCGAGAGACCAACTCGATCCCATGGTCGATCTCTGTCCTTTCAACCGTTTTTGGCTGTTAGCGACGGGGGGGACCATTGGACTGTTTTGGCATTTTTGGCAAAGGCAGCGACTACTTTTCGATAACTTTTGAGATTTTTACCCTCTCTCTAAGTTTTTTTTAGTTTTTCTCTCTTGTTTTTCGGAAGAACACCATTGTAGAACAGTTTCAAGCTTTTGTATTTTCGAATCTTTATCGTTTTTAATCCAGTTTATCTTTTATGTTTATCGTTTCTTCTCTTCGTCCTTGCCTGATTTCCTTTATGTGTAGTGAGTAGTTCATTCAGGGTTAAGGGTTGAGAGGATTAAGGGGTAGAAAAGGTTCGATCTTGGTTTGTTTTCTAAACGTTTTAAATCTATCTCTTCTAAGGTGATGAAAGCTTAATGCTTGAAGACTCTCACGCCAAGAGCTTCACGATCCGAGAGGTCCCTTACTTTGACAGGATCCAGGGACCTCGGAAGATCTCACCTTAGTAATTAGTTACCCCTTCCCAAAAGCCATGGTAGTTTGGGGGACTAGTTAAGCCATTGTTCGAAATCTGTCTTCCTTGCCTTTCAACCTCTTTTTCCACCAAAAGCCATGGGTTTGGAGGAGAGGATGAAAGAGTGATCTATACCGAAAGCCACGGATAGATCTTGTTTTGTTTTCGAGGCTTAGAGACCCTCACCAAGT
The DNA here is from genome assembly GCA_911865555.2 of Thlaspi arvense. Lineage (NCBI taxonomy): Eukaryota > Viridiplantae > Streptophyta > Magnoliopsida > Brassicales > Brassicaceae > Thlaspi > Thlaspi arvense. The sequence continues at coordinate 22,985,928 of OU466863.1, read as the reverse complement.
GAGTCGATCTAAAGTTTCAAACCCAAGATCAACCTTTGAAACCCCTTATATGAATCTCGACCCTGAAACCCTTCTCTTTAGCTTATTTGCGTCGCATATCACCTTTTGCTTGTTGTTTGATAGCTTCCTGGTCTTTAGATTCCTTGTTCTTACGATTTTAGACGAGATCGATCGTTTCTGCTCGATCTAGTGGTCGATCTTGTGGTCGATCCATTAGTCGAATTTTAACAATTCGAAGCTCTTCCCTTTAATTTATCTGTTTGTTCCTCGTGGTAACTGCTTGCTTTCTAGTATTTTTAAAATAGGTTTCACTCTGTTTAGGTTGCTGCAATTAGTTTTCAAGATTTTCTCAACAAACTGTCTCATTTCACTTAGATTTGTCCTAGATCTTGCATTCTTTGTGGATTCTCTATCACCTAGAACTGGATTGACACTCTCTGCTTGCCTTACTACAACGTTGCATGCATTAGAGTTTTGATAAGTTCTCTGCTGCATTAGACCGTAAAGAAAAACCATTATCAAGTTGTTCTGCCCTTGACCTTGGAAACCACCACTCGGTTGAAAACCTTTGTTGTAAGGGATGAAAGGTTTTGCTTGTTGAGCAGGGTACACTTGATCTTTAGGGTTGGCGACGTTGGTGCTTCGGTAAGAGAGGTTGTTGTTCTGGTAGCCTTGGTTGCAGCCTTGAGATTTGTAGTTGTTCTGTCCCGCCATCCAATTGGCTTATTCTTGGCTCAACTCTAACTCCTCTTGGTTCTCATCAGCTTCACCAACAAAGTGAACATGCTTCTGATTGGCTAACATCAGCTTATCTATCTTCTCATGCAAAGATTTGAGCTCCTTCTTGTGAGACTCTAGCTCTGATCCTCTCGGTGCACGGTCATAATCCTCAGCGTAGTTTCCATAACTTAACGCCAAGTTTTCTATCAGCTCCATACCCTCTTCTACCTCCTGACCGAGGAAGTTCCCTTTGCTAGCTGTGTCAAGCAACATCCTGATCTTTGGTGAAGCTCCACGGTATATGGTACTGAGTAGTGTCTCCTCGCTGAACCCGATATGAGGACATTGGATCGTGTAGTCTTTGAAACGCTCCATTGCCTCGTTGAATGTCTCATTGTTCCTTTGAGTGAAACCGCTGATTTCGCTTCTCAACCGTGCTGTCCTGGTGCTTGAGAAGAACTTTGAGAGAAAGGCCTTCTTACACTCGGGCCATGATGTGATGGTGCCTTGTGGGAGGGTCTTCTCCCAATGTCTAGCTTTGTCTCCGAGTGAAAAGGGGAAGAGACGCAGCTTCAAAGCATCTTCGGATATGCCATTGATCTTGATCATCCCACATACTTGCTCGAAGTTGTCAAGGTGCTCCAAGGGATCTTCCATTGCTAAGCCGTGGAACTTGTTGTTTTGCACCATGGAGATGAAACCTGGCTTGATCTCGAAGTTATTGTTTTGCACAGGAGGAGGAGTGATCCCAAACCTATTGTGGTGGGTATTGGGAGCATCTCCGGCTCCTATGATCCTTGGGGGTCTAGTCGCGTGTTGGGGGTTTCCATTGCCCCTTCCTGCAGCCCTGTGAGCTGGAGGAGGTCCTTCTGGATGCTCGTGTTCAGCCATAGCTTCAAAGTCAACCAAACCGTGCTGAACAATCTCCTAAAAGGCTCTTGTTTGTTCTCTGACTCTCCTTTGCCGTGAGTGACCAAGCTGATGAATGTTGTCTAAGGGTTGTAGTAGATTGTTGTCTCCCCTTACGAAGATTCATGTACCTGAAAACAAACGTTTGAGAGTAGAAGGATTAGTAACTTGAAAAAGGTAAAGAATTAGTCTTTGCTAAGTCCCAAATCTCTATGTTCTCTAAACAGTCCTAGGATGGCAACGGCACCATTTGATAATCACTTTTTGCACAAGGGGTTAAATTGCAGTGAGGTTATCAAACTCAGATGCAAGACATGTTGTAGTACAGCAAGCAAGAGAGAGTCAATCCACGCCTAAGATGATAGAGAATGCGTATGCTGATGCAAGAATGCTCTAGGACCCTAAGTGATGCAATCTAACCTAAAACGTGATACAAATGCATGAAAAGCTAACTAATGAGTATGCAAAATGTATGCAATATGCAATAACATCACAAGGAGAGCACATCTGTGCGTCTTCAACTCCCCCAAACTTACTTCTTGCTTGCCTTCAAGCAACAGAAAATAAGTAAGGAAGAGAGGTTTTCAGAAAAAATGAGTGGGGGTTTAAACTTTTTGCAAAGGTGCCTTTCAAATGAATCAATCTCAATGTCCTAGTTAACAGTTCTAAAATGCTATGCTTACACTCATACTCCAAAGAACTTAGCCATACTCATCACACAAAGAAATTCAAATCATGACTCTCCTATTCCTAACAATCAAAGAAACTTATCCTTTAACATTCATTAACATTCGAACCATGAATCAAACTTATGCACTTTAAAGCAAAACACATTTGGCTAAGGGTGAAGGTTATGAGCATTGAATGATCTAATTTTAAAAGGGTTTATAATTAGAACAAGGGTTTCTCTCAAAAATGGTTGAACTTGTGCATAATGCTAAAGGTAAAGACAATTTATGCATACATGATTAGATTCTCATCTACCCATGTAATCTAACAAACGATCTTATACCCTTCTCATTTATCAAATTTTATCCTCACTCACCACTTAAGAGTCTACCCTTATTCTTCACAAACTTAGCAATCCGCAATTCGAAACAAAGACATTTTCAAACTTTTTAGGCTAGTGAAAAGGTTTTGAAAAATATTTTTGCTCTTTAGATATTTCTTATTAGTAGCTCTCTTATTTTTTTTTCTTTTTTCTTTATTTGGCACTTAGACTCTTTTTATTTCTTTTCTTTTCTCTTTTCTTTTTTTTTATTTTATTATGGGAGAGCTACCTCCTGAAATTTATTAGAGCATACTTAGTTTTAAATACAACCTTTCACTTAAAACCCATTTCTTTCTTTGAAACCGAGAACAAATAAGCAAGAAAGCAACCCCAATGAACCCCCAAACTTATCCTAAGTATATACCTAGCTTCAAAATGCAAAGCTAGCAGTCATATGAAAACCAAATCATGTCGCCTAAACCTAACACTTTATGCCAAGTTCAAACCCAAAGGAAGGCCTCACAAATATTTCACACAAGAATATTTGGCTTCAAAGAAGGGTAAGGTTCAAGGAGGGAGTTCTACTTAGGCTCACAAAGAGTGGTAAAAAGGAAGAAGAGAGCCTAAATATTTTAAAACCATGTGTTCATTTTCAAATGCATAAGAATGATAATTAGAATTTCAAATTAAGGTTTTCACTTATTAGGATGAGTTTCAATTCATGAGAGTTCAATTTAAGCCACGAAAATCCTAACAAGTGATCCAAGCATGGTAAGAACTTACGTTCAAAGCATAGGCAAAGCATTAGAGAACTACTAACTAGGGCATTGAAACAATTCACAAGTAAAAACACCTTTTTAAGAAATTCTAACCCCTTATGCAAAATGCAAACAACCTAGATGCTATGAGAAACTCTAGACTCAATCCTAACATGTTTTGATAAGGTGAATGCAACTACATGAATCTTTGAAAACATTTTAAAAATCTTACCAATTTTTCATGAACTAGAGACTCAAGGATGCTAAAGGAAAATAAGATCAAAGAACACAAGTCAAATCACACATGTACTCCCCCAAACTTGCTTGACACCGTCCCGGTGGCAAACTCATTCGAAGGAGCATAAAAACACAAAGCAGAAAGAAGCAAATATGAGCGGTTATGTACAATGGAAGAAGGTTGTTACCTCTGGTCTAGTCTTGGCTGGAACTTGAGGATGTTCCAGAGGAGCTAGAGATTGTTGCTTTGCCTTTGTCAGCTGGTTCTTGGAGAGAGTGGCGCGCCGGCTGAATGGTGTTTCCTTGGGTCTCGCGGATGACAACTCCTCCGGTTGAGAGCCTTCTCTTCTCGGGTTGTTTCACCTCTTGACTTGCAGCCTCCTTAGGCGAGCCTCCCTGAAGTGCCTTGACTTTCTTTCCAAGCTTCTTGTGCATCTTTCCTTGCCACTTGTTGATCTTCCTTTGCATCTCCACAACTGATGCTAGGAACTTCTCGGTTTTTGTCCTTGGCTCAAAGTCTAGCTTGGGAAGTGTGCAGGCCTCGGGCATCTCATCTTCCGTGGCTGGAGACTCTGACCTTTGACGCGGGGCAATCGCTGAAGCAGGTGGTCCTCCTAAAGGGGCAAAGCATTCTTCCTCCGTGGGCAAGAACTCGATGTTCCCAACACCAAGCAGCTCGGTTTCATCTTTGTTGGGCAGGATGCACACTTTCTTCTTGTCTTCGTCATCTATGAAGAGGTAGGCGTAGAACCCTTCTGCTGGCGTGCGTCCCAAGCTGTCAGTATTCCTCATGTATGCTTCGTCCATGAAAGCTCGGGTTGGGACGTGAGCAAAGTCGTGAATGGGAACACCGGCTTGCACGAACAGAGGAGTAAGGAAACCGCCAATGTAAGAGGAAGTTGCCTTGCACCGCAAGGCATAAGCCTTGTATTTCACCAAGGAAGCCGCGAGCACACACCCGTAGTTCACTTCATCGCCGAGTTCATCCTCCATGGGCTCGTCGTTTGCATCCGGATCACACACCAAGTGCTTCACACCTTGGAACAGGAAGCACAGCTCCGTCTTCGTGACCGTAGGAGCAACAGACCTTCCACTAAACGTGTTGGCAATCAGCTTCAGAGTGTACCTCAGCACCGGGCTCCTTACTCGCTTGATCTTGGTGGTGTTGGCCTTGTAGTCTTCATTGCTGATCAGGTCCCAAAAGTCGTCGGCTTTCTTGAAGGCGGGGAACTCGACCTTGTAAGCATTCGCGTTGAGACCATAAGCTTGGCATAGCTCAGGGATGGAGAGTGTATAGGCTTGACGGCCAACCTTGAAGTAGAGGCGACCTTGGGAAGGGACGGGTGCGCTAGGATTCTCGTAACGGAACTCCAAGGTGGCAAGGAAGTCTATTGTCACTTCAGGAATGGTTGGGCAATCCATCCCTGACAGACATCTTAAGCCAATGTTCTTGAGGAGTTGGTCGAAATCCCCAAGAATCCCTAGCTTAGACAACAGCTCTCGATCAGCAAACTTGGTAGGCTCAAACCGAAGCCTTTCCAGCCGTTTCTTGTCCCTCTTCTCATCCTTACTCCATCTGACCCTCTCTTGAACTGCCACTTCTTGTCCTTCTCCTTCTTGTGCTGTCTCTTCTCTGGTTCTCTTTGGGGCCATTGTTCCTGAAACAAGTTTCTAAAGAAAATTGATAAGCAAACGGCGGTTTTGATAAGAATGAGAGAAGAGAAGGAGAGAACTTATAAAAAAAACTACCCTAGAATTTTGGAGAATTAAGAAAAATCATAGCTAAATAAAGGAGAATCATATCTTTAGATACTGAAAAATCTAGAATTATTCCTTTTAATTAGCTAGTTTTTTAAAAAATCAAAACCGACCCTATATTCTAGAACAAGATCTTGCAGAATTAAAGGATATTTTCTTAAAAATAAATCATTAAATATTGAAAATACTTTTGCAAGAAATGCAGAATATCTGTGCTAGCTTTTGAAAACCGAAACCCTCACTCTCTTTGTTTAAAATTTTCGAGAAAAACAGGAATGAGAGGGTGAGAGGTTGTTGAAATATTTAAAAGCTAGCAAAAATCAAAACAATGGGTAGTAAAAGTGGTTTTTCTGACAAAGTCTTGGTCAAAAGTTGGAGGGAAAAGAGTAAAGGAGGGAACGAAAATGTTACCTCGGCATGAGATCGAGTCCATTTGGTCGATCTAGGACTCGATCTCATGCCCATAATGGCTTAGATCGAGAGGGTTACTCGATTTGAGACTCGATTCATGGTGAATCGAGTCTTGGATCGATTGGCTCTCTCGATCATTGAGATGTTGGCTCCTCGGCTAAGTCCTCATGATCGAGCTATGTCCTCGATTTAGGGGTCGATTTGGCATAGATCGAGTGATGGATCGAGTCGAGTGATCGATCTATTTTCAACAGATTTTCCCGAGAGAAATTAGATCGGTCGATCCGTTTTGGATCGATCGATCATTTTTAGTCAAGAACTCTAGAGGACCTAAAGCGCAGGGTATAGTGAAGCTTCCAGGGTCTCCCAACTTCTTAGGGACTATCTCCTTATGTATCACAGCACTACACTCTTCACTTAGAACAAGTACTTCCTTGCTTTCCTTATTCTTCTTCAGGAGAGGGTCTTTGAAAAATTTGGCGCATTTAGGCATCATTGCAAGGCAGTCAACGAGAGGTAGCTTGATCTCCACGTCCAAAAGATGCTTCTCAAAGAGGATTCTATGCTTCTCTAGGAGTTGCTTCTTGAAGCGGCCAGGAAAAGGCAGCTTAGGTACATACGGTGGAGGCACATAAGCATTCTTCTCCTTAGTGGTTTGCTCAGCTTTCTTCTCAGTAACTACTTTGTCTCCTCTTCTTGGCTCTTGGATCCAAACGTTGTCAAAGTTAATCTTCTCATCATCAGCCGAAGGTTTACCCTCCCCCTCTTGAATTAAAACGTCCCCGTTGTTCTTTGTAGAGACCGGAGGTTCGAGCTCTTTACCGCTTCTCAACGTTATGGCATTAGCATACTCCTTGGGATTCTGCTCACATTTTCCCGAAAGACTGTTCTGACCACTCGTACTCGCTTTCCCTTTCTCCAGCTGCTTGATCTTGTTGTTTAAGTTGGTGATCTGAGTGGAGAAGTCGGTGAGAGATGAGTCTAGACGAGTCTTCATCTCAGCAAACTTCTGGTTTGTAGAGGCATGCCCTTGTATCAGCTGTTGAAACATTGCTTGAACCGGATCAACTTGTTGTTGCATCGGTTGTTGGTGCTGAGGTGCAAAGCCTGGAGGGTAGTTAGGTGTATAACCCTTGTTGTTTTGATGTTGCCCTTGGAAGTTGTTCTGCCCTTGACCTTGGAAACCACCACTCGGTTGAAAACCTTTTTTGTAAGGGATGAAAGGTTTTGCTTGTTGAGCAGGGTACACTTGATCTTTAGGGTTGGCGACGTTGGTGCTTCGGTAAGAGAGGTTGTTGTTCTGGTAGCCTTGATTTGTAGTTGTTCTGTCCCGACACCCAATTGGCTTATTCTTGGCTCAACTCTAACTCCTCTTGGTTCTCATCAGCTTCACCAACAAAGTGAACATGCTTCTGATTGGCTAACATCAGCTTATCTATCTTCTCATGCAAAGATTTGAGCTCCTTCTTGTGAGACTCTAGCTCTGATCCTCTCGGTGCACGGTCATAATCCTCAGCGTAGTTTCCATAACTTAACGCCAAGTTTTCTATCAGCTCCATACCCTCTTCTACCTCCTGACTGAGGAAGTTCCCTTTGCTAGCTGTGTCAAGCAACAACCCGATCTTTGGTGAAGCTCCACGGTATATGGTACTGAGTAGTGTCTCCTCGCTGAACCCGTGATGAGGACATTGGATCGTGTAGTCTTTGAAACGCTCCATTGCCTCGTTGAATGTCTCATTGTTCCTTTGAGTGAAACCGCTGATTTCGCTTCTCAACAGTGCTATCCTGGTGCTTGAGAAGAACTTTGAGAGAAAGGCCTTCTTACACTCGGCCCATGATGTGATGGTGCCTTGTGGGAGGGTCTTCTCTCAATGTCTAGCTTTGTCTCCGAGTGAAAAGGGGAAGAGACGCAGCTTGAAAGCATCTTCGGATATGCTATTGATCTTGATCATCCCACATACTTGCTCGAAGTTGTCAAGGTGCTCCAAGGGATCTTTCATTGCTAAGCCGTGGAACTTGTTGTTTTGCACCATGGAGATGAAACCTGGCTTGATCTCGAAGTTATTGTTTTGCACAGGAGGGGGAGTGATCCCAAACCTATTGTGGGGGGTATTGGGAGCATCTCCGGCTCCTATGATCCTTGGGGGTCTAGCCGCGTGTTAGGGGTTTCCATTGCCCCTTCCTGCTGCCCCGTGAGCTGGAGGAGGTCCTTCTGGATGCTCGTGTTCAGCCATAGCTTCAAAGTCAACCAAACCGTGCTGAACAATCTCCTCAAAGGTTCTTGTTTGTTCTCTGACTCTCCTTTGCCGTGAGCGACCAAGCTGATGAATGTTGTCTAAGGGTTGTAGTAGATTGTTGTCTCCCCTTGAACGAAGATTCATGTACCTGAAAACAAACGTTTGAGAGTAGAAGGATTAGTAACTTGAAAAAGGTAAAGACTTAGTCTTTGTTAAGTCCCAAATCTCCATGTTCTCTAAACAGTCCTAGGATGGCAACGGCACCATTTGATAATCACTTTTTGCACAAGGGGTTAAATTGCAGTGAGGTTATCAAACTCAGATGCAAGACATGTTGTAGTACAGCAAGCAAGAGAGAGTCAATCCATGCCTAAGATGATAGAGAATGCACAGAGAATACAAGGACTAATGCAAATCTAAGCGAAATGAGATGATTTATGGGAAAATCTCTAAAAACTAGATCCAGAGAAGTCGAAGGGCAAGGAAAACAGATTTCAAATGAATGGCTTAACTAATCCCCCAAACTTCCATGGCTTTTGGGAAGGGGTAACTAGTCTCTAAGGTGTGATCTTCCGAGGTCCCTGAATCCTGTCAAGGTAAGGAACCTCTCGGATCATGAAGCTCTTGGCGTGAGAGTCTTCAAGCATTGAGATCTCAACACCTTAGAAGAGATAACCATTGAAAACGTTTAGAAAAACCCCAAGATCAAAACCCTTTAGACCTTTTTATCCTCTCAACCCCGAACCCAAATAAACTACTCGCTACACATAGAGTAAATCAAGCAAAGCATGTAAAACGAGACGATGAACATGAAAAGAAAACTGGATTCAAACGGAAATGATTCGATTACAAAGCTTAAGAAAAACGCGAGTTCAACAATGGTGTTCTTCACGAAAACGAGAGAGAAAACATAAAGGAAAAGATAAGGATCTAAAGTTGTTATGGGAAAAGGACGTCGCCGCCTTCCCAAAATGCCGAAACAAGCTAATGGTCCCCCCCTCGCTAGCAGCCAAAAACGGTTGAAAGGACAGAGATCGACTCCAAGATCGAGTGGTTCTCTCGATCATATCCAGACATCGTGTCTTCGGCTCGATCTGGGTCTCGATCATCATCGGCGAATCGAGTGTTGCATCCGATCTTGGTATCGATCTTTGGCTGGATCGAGTGGTGTACTCGATCTGGCTCTCGCTTTGCATGGCGTCATTTACGTCTGTACCGTTTGATCGACTGTTTCACTCGATCTTTGTCTCGATCATTCTCCTTGGATCGTCTGGTTGGCTCGATCTTCTGGTCGATCAACTCCTAGATCGACCGGCCATGCTCGATCTGCTCCTCGATCTCTGGTCCTTAGCATATATCCGAGCTCCCACGAACTGCTACATCAGCCTCAACATGTCCACGAACCTCCACGACTCCAAAGCAGCCAGAAACAACCTGAATGTGATGCAAAATGCAAGGAAAATGCGTATGCTGATGCAAGAATGCTCTAGGACCCTAAGTGATGCAATCTAACCTAAAACGTGATACAAATGCATGAAAAGCTAACTAATGAGTATGCAAAATGTATGCAATATGCAATAACATCACTAGCCCCAAAGGTGGACCTAAAGGAGCTCCCAAAAGGGCTAAAGTATGCTTTCTTAGGGCTTAATGAAACCTATCCCGTGATTGTGAATGAGAATCTGAGTGATGATGAGTTGCACTCGTTCCTAAATGAGCTGAGAAAGTATAGGAAGGCCATTGGGTACTCTCTAAGTGACATCAAGGGCCTTTTACCGATGCTTTGCACTCATAGGATTCACTTAGATAATGAAAACTCTTCTTCTATTGAACATAAAAGGCGTTTAAACCCAAACTTGAAAGAAGTAGATAAGAAGGAGATTTTGAAACTGTTAGAGGCTGATGTGATATACCCCATCAGTGACAGCACGTGGGTATCTCCTGTCCACGTCGTGCCAAAGAAGGGGGAAATCATAGTCGTTAGGAATGAACAAGATGAATTGATCCCTACTAGGACTATTACTGGACACCGAATGTGTATAGACTATAGGAAGCTTAATTTTGCAACTAGAAAGGATCATTTTCCTCTTCCTTTTATTGATAAAATGTTAGAGAGGCTTGCTAATCATCCTTACTATTGCTTTCTTGATGGTTATTGTGGTTTCTTTCAAATACAAATCCATCCTAACAATCAAGAGAAGACGACTTTTACATGCCCTTATGGTACCTTCGCTTATCGAAGGATGCCATTCGGGTTGTGTAATGCACCAGCTACATTTCAGGGGTGCATGATGTCGATCATCTCTGATCTTATAGAGGAGATGGTAGAAGTGTTTATGGATGACTTCTTTGTATATGGTGCGTCTTTTTCTACTTGTTTGTTAAATCTTTGTAAGGTACTTAAGCGTTATGAAGAGATAAACCTTGTGCTAAACTGGGAGAAGTGCCACTTCATGGTGAAAGAAGGGATCGTGCTTGGCCACAAGATATCAGAGAAAGGGATAGAGGTTGATAAAGCCAAGGTTGAGGTCATGATGAGTCTTGAGCCGCCGGTTAATGTCAAGGGTAAAAGGAGTTTCCTAGGTCACCGGGCTTCTACAGGAGATTCATAAAAGATTTCTCCAAGATAGTTAGACCCCTCACGCGGCTGTTGTGCAAAGAAGCTGAGTTCATGTTTGATGAGGATTGTCTTCACGCTTTCAAGACTATCAAAGAAGCTCTTGTATCCGCGCCAATAGTACAAGCACCGGACTGGAGTCTACCGTTTGAAATCATGTGCGACGCGAGTGACTACGCCGTGGGTCCTGTTCTTGGTCAGAGGAAAGACAAGCTGTTTCATATAATCTACTATGCCAGCCGTACCTTGGATGACACACAAGTGAGGTATGCTACAACCGAGAAGGAGTTTCTGGCCGTTGTGTTTGCTTTTGAGAAGTACAGATCATATTTGGTGGGCTCCAAGGTTGTTGTAAACACAGCTCATGCTGCTTTGAGGTATATCTACTCTAAGAAGGATACCAAGCCAAGGCTCTTAAGGTTGATTCTCCTTCTACAAGGTAGCAACTCCATTTCATCCTCAAACTAGTGGGCAAGTAGAGGTGTCTAGCAGGCAGATCAAGGCTATACTAGAGAGGAAAGTTGGCGCTACTAGAAAAGATTGGGCGGTCAAACTCGATGATGCTTTGTGGGCTTACCGAACCGCTATTAAGACGCCTATAGGCACGACTCCTTTCACTCTTCTTTACGGCAAAGCATGTCATCTTCCTGTTGAGTTGGAGCATAGAGCACTATGGGCAGTGAAGCAGCTGAACTACAACCTCAAGACAGCTCAGGAGAAGCGGTTGATTCAGCAACATGAGCTTGATGAGCTACGGATAGAAGCCTACGAGAGTGCTAAGATCTACAAGGAGCAGACCAAGGCGGTTCATGACAAGAAGCTAGTTCACAAGGAGTTAAGAGAAGGCAGTCTGGTGCTACTCTACGACTCGAGGTTGAAGCTGTTTCCAAGCAAGCTCAAATCAAGGTGGTGTGGACCGTTCGAGATCAAAGAAGTTCTACCTTACGGAGCGGTTACATTGGTTGGCAAGAGTGGCAATGCTTTCATGGTCAACGGGCACAGGGTTAAGCCTTATTTGGCGAGTGACTACAGCAAGGAAGACACTACAATGCTCCTCCAAGACCCACCTCAGGCCTACACCAAGTAAAGTCTAGCTAAATACGTTAAAGAAAGCGCATTTGGGAGGCATTCCCATGTCTATCTTGTATATATTTTTGCTTTATATTTATTTCAGTTTTATGCTTTTATTGTCTAAGTGTGTAGGTGCAAGGATAAGGGGTTATAAGCCATGATCTTGGAGTCAAAAGAGGGGAAAAAGGGCTAAGTGTCGGCTAGAGATCGAGTGCTAGATCGACTCATCCTAGCTTGATCTTTACTAGATCGAGCTAGTGAATCGAGAGGAGTCAGTCGATCTAGACGAGATCGAGTAGACAAATCGAGTGGAACGGTCGATCACGAGAGGATAAACCACCTATGCGTTTAGCTTAAAAAGCAAACAAGGTGTAGATCGACCGAGTCACTCGATTCTCGGGAATAGATCGAACAGTCTACTCGATCTGCCACTCGATCTAAGCCAAAACGACCCCCAAATTGATCATGTGGCTCGATCCAAAGTGTACAGCCTAATTGACCAAAAATCAAGGAACGAGAGGGTACAATCAATCCAAGACTCGATGCAATTTGAATCAAGTCCCTGATCGATCAAACCTCTCGATTATAGCCAACATGGGCATGAGATCGAGTCCTATATCGACCAAATGGACTCGATCTCGTGTCGAGGTAACAATTTCTTTTCCCTCTTTTCTTCTTTCCCTCCTATTTTTAAATTTGAATTGTGGTCAACGCAAGCATCTTTGACCATGAAAGATGTGCATTGACCACACTTTTGTCAGAAAACCACTAGTTTTACCCATGGTTTTTCATTTTTGTTGGCCATTATATTTTTAATGAAACCACACACTCTCTCATTTGTATTCCGAGTTTTCTAAAGCAAGAGAGAGTGTGATTTTCTTTTCCTAAAGGCTAACAACATCTGCTTTCAGTCTTTGCAAAAGCACCATGGCTCCAAAGAGAACAAGAGAAGAGACAGCACAAGAAGGAGAAGGTCAAGAAGTGGTGGCTTAGGAGAGGGTTTGATGGACCAAGGAGGAGAGGCTTGCTAAGAAAAGGCCAGAGAGGCTTCGGTTTGATCCCACAAAGTTCGCGAGTAGGGCTCTTTTGGCTAAGATGGGTATCTTGGGAGACTTTGATCAGCTTCTCAAGAACATAGGGCTCCGGTGTTTATCTCGTATGGATTGTCGAACATATCCTGAGGCGACAATCGATTTCCTAGCCACCTTGGAGTTCAAGTATGAGAACCCGAGTCTTCCTACTCCTTCCCAAGGCCACATCACCTTCAAGATTAGGCGTCAAGCTTATCATCTCTCGATCCAAGAGCTTTGCTAAGCCTATGGTTTGAATGCTGATGCCAAGCAAGAGGATTTTCCTGCCTTCACTCAAGCCAACGACTTGTGGGATCTGATAAGCAACGATGATTACAATCCAAACACGGCAAAGATCAAGAGAGTGAGGAGTCCTGTGCTGAGATACACGCTCAAACTCATCGCCAACACCTTCAGTGGATGGTCTGTGGCTCCTACAGTCACCAAGAATGAGCTATGTTTCTTGTTCCAAGGCGTTAAGCACCTCCTTTGCGATCCTCAGGAGAATGACGAGCCGATGGAAGACGAGCTCGGTGATGATGGGAATTACGGATGCATACTGGCTGCCTCCTTGGTGAAATATAAGGCATGGGCGATGCGATGCAAGGCGAGTTCAGCTCCGATTGGAGGCTTCCTCACGCCTATGTTTGTTCAAGCCGGAGTACCACAAGCTGACTTTGTACCTGTCGCAGAGAGAGTCTATATGGACGAGATTTACATGAGAAACACGAATAGCTTGGGACGCAAGTTGGCTGAGGGATTCTTTGCTTACTTGTACATCGATTGTGAGAATGAGAAGCGAGTGTGCATCCTGCCAAACAAGGTGGAAACAGAGCTTCTAGGTGTTGGCATTGTGGATTCTTGCCAAGTGTTGAGGAATGCTATGCACCTCTAGGAGCCACAGCCGAACCTCCACGTCTTGCTCGCCCACGTTCAGAGTCACCTACATCCGATGCTGAGATGCCCGAGAGTTTTGTCCTTCCAAAGCTTGACTTTGAGCCGAGGACTAAGGCAGAAAAGTTCCTTGCATCTGTTGTGGAGATGCAAAGGAAAGTGAACAAGTGGCAGAGTAAGATGATCAAGAAACTCGCTCAGAAGATCAAGAAGTTTAAAGGCATCTCCCCTGGTTCACCTTCAAGCGAAGAGGTTGAGCAACCCGAGAAGAGAAGGAGATCGACTGGTGGGATCGTTTTACGTGAGCATCAAGGAAGCAACATCCTACCTGCACGCCACTCAGTTCACGAAGGAGCTAACAAGGATAAGGGAAAGGCAGTAGCTCACGAGACCCCCATAAAGAGCAAGAAGTCTGGAGAAACTTCAAGCTCCAGCACTACTTAGCTCCGAGGTACCAACAACCATCCCTTGTATATACCACGCATGTTTTCTTTGTTTCTGCTTTGTGTTTTGAACGTCTTTGAATTGGTTTGCCACCGAGACGGTGTCATTCAGGTTTGGGGGAGTGTGTGGTGTGTTTGACATGTTTTCTTTCTTCTTATTTTCTGTTATCATCCTTTGAGTCTTGCATGCATCCTAAGGCATAGAAAAGAACAAAAAATTGGTAAAAGTTTTTCGAGGATCGAGTGATTCGTTCGATCCACAATGTTCTCGAGATGCTGATCAAAGTCTCCTAAAATCCCCATCTTAGCCAAAAGATCCCTACTCGCGAACTTTGTGGGATCGAACCGATGCCTCTCCAGCCATTTCTTGGCTTGCTTCTCCTCCTTTGTCCATCTGACCCTCTCTTGAACCACTTCTTGAGCTTCTCCCTCTTGTGCTGTATCTTCTCTCGTTGTCTTTGGAGCCATGGTACCTGAAACACAATTCTCGGGCAAGAGAATGAGTAAAGGCAGCGAATGTTGAGAGAAAGACAAGGTAGAATGAAAATCTTTTTGACAATTACCCTAGATTTTTGGGAAATTTATAAAAATATTAGCTAGATAATAGAGAAGAAAATCTAGAGATATGAATAAATCTAGAAATTTTCCTAATACTTAGCTAATTTTAAAAATTCGTTAAACTCCCTAACAACTTACCATCATCCAAAGCAAATAAAAAGAAATTTTCTAAAAGACTTTAAATAAATAACCAAAAATACCTTTGCAAAGATCGAAAGCAGATGTTGTTAGCCTTTAGGAAAAGAAAATCACACTCTCTCTTGATTTAGAAAACTCGAAATACAAATGAGAGAGAGTGTGTGGTTTCATTGAAATATAAAGGCTAACAAAGATATAAAACTATGGGCAAAACTAGTGGGTTCTGACAAAAGTGTGGTCAAGGCACATCTTTCATGGTCTAAGATTCTTGCCTTGACCACAATTCAAATTTAAAAACCGGAGGGAAAGGAGATAAGAGGGAAAGAAATTACTTACCTCGGTACGAGATCGAGTCCATTTGGTCGATCTAGGACTCGATCTCATGCCCATGTTGACTAGGATCGAGAGGTTTGATCGATCAGGGACTCGATTCAGATTGCATCGAGTCTTAGATCGATTATACCCTCTCGTTCCATGATTTTTGGTCACTTAGGCTATTCTCCTTGGATCGAGCCACATGATCGATTTGGGGGTCGTTTTGGCTTAGATCGAGTGGCAGATCGAGTAGACTGATCGATCTATTTTCGAGGATCGAGTGATTTGATCGATCCACACCTCATTTGCTTTTCAAGCTAAACGCATAGGTGGTTTATCCTCTCATGATCGACCGTTCCACTCGATTATCTGCTTGATCTCGTCTAGATCGACTTACTCCTCTCGATTCACTAGCTCGTTCTAGCAAATATCGAGCTAGGATAGGTCGATCGAGCACTCGATCTCTAGCCTATACTTAACCCTTCTCGCCTCTTTTGACTCCAAGATCATCATCTCCATTCACCTATCCTTTTACCTACACACTTAAACATAAAAAGCATAAAACTGAAATGGAAATAAAGCAAAAATATGTACAGGACAAACATGGGAATGCCTCCCAAGTGCGCTTTCTTTAACGTCTTTAGCTAGACTTTACTTGGTTTAGGCCTGAGGTGGGTCATGGAGGAGCATTGTAGTATCCTCCTTGCTGTTGTCATTCGCCAAGTAGGGCTTAACCCTGTGCCCGTTAACCGTGAAAGCATTACCCCTGTTGCCAACCAATGTAACCGCTCTGTAGGGTAGAACCTCTTTGATCTCAAACGGTCCACACCACCTTGATTTGAGCTTGCCCGGGAACAGCTTCAACCTCGAGTCGTAGAGTAGCACCAGACTGCCTTCTCTTAACTCCTTATGAACCAGATTCTTGTCGTGAACGGCCTTGGTCTGCTCCTCGTAGATCTTAGCACTCTCGTAGGCTTCTAAACGTAGCTCATCTAGCTCATGTAGCTGAATCAACCGTTTTTCCTGAGCTGACTTGAGGTTGTAGTTCTGCTGCTTCAGTGCCTATAGTGCTCTATGCTCCAGCTCAACCGGAAGATGACATGCCTTGCCATATAGAAGTGTCAAGGGAGTGGTACCTATAGGCGTCTTAAAAGCGGTTCGGTAAGCCCACAAAGCATCATCGAGTTTGACTGCCCAATCTTTTCTAGTAGCCCCAACTATCCTCTCTAGTATAGCTTTGATCTGCCTGTTAGACAACTCTACTTGCCCACTAGTTTGAGGATGATAGGGAGTTGCTACCTTGTGCTTCACGCCATACTTCTTCAAGAGGCTTTCAAACACTTTGTTGATAAAGTGGCTTCCACCGTCGCTTATAACTATCTTGGGAACTCTAAACCGTGGAAAGATGATGGTTTTAAGGAGTTTAACCACCACCTTTGCATCATTAGTTGGGGAAGCTATATCCTCAACCCACTTAGACACATAATCAACGACTACCAAGATGAATTTGTTGCCGTAAGAAGATGGGAAAGGACCCATGAAATCTATCCCCCAAGCGTCGAAAACATCAATTTCAAAGATTGGCACCTGAGGCATCTCATTCCTCTTCGTGATGTTTCCAGCTCTTTGACATGCTTCACAAGACTTGAAAACTCATGAGCATCCTTGAATAGCGACGGCCACCAAAACCCGGCTTGTAACACCTTTGTAGCGGTCTAGAAAGAAGTGAAATGACCACCATATGAAGAGCCGTGACAATGCAGGAGTATGTCCTTAGCTTCTTCCCTTGTTACACACCTCCTATATAAGCTGTCCACTCCTCTTTTGTACAAGTATGGCTCGTCCCAAAAGTAATGGGAGACATCTCTCATGAATTTCTTCTTGTGGTAATGGTCTAGATGAGAAGGATCCTCTCCACAAGTTAAATAGTTTACTATATCAGCATACCAAGGTAAGTTTTCTTCCTTGAAACTCAAAAACTCTTCAAACTTGTCTTCAAGCCTTCCACATACTGCCGTGGTGATCATCATAAGCTGCTCTTCTGGAAGTGAATCGTCTAAGGGTAAAGACTCATTGACTCTCATCCTAGAAAGATGATCAGCAACACCATTCTCTATCCCCTTCTTGTCTTTTATCTCCATATCAAACTCCTGTAGAAGAAGGATCCACCTTAAGAGCCTCGGCTTGGTGTCTTTCATCGAGTAGATGTATCTCAAGGCAGCATACTTGATATTGCTGCATATTTCATGTATTTTGCATACATATAAGTTAGTTTATCACGCATATACATTGCATTTTAGGCTAGTTTGCATCACTTTAGGTCCTAGAGAGTTCTTGCACCAGCATATGCATGTTTCTTGCATTTTGCACCGCATTCAGGTTGTTTTCGGCTACTTTGGAGTCTTCGAGGGTTCGTGGACGTGCTAAGGCTCGTGAGGAGGTTCATGGGAACTTGGAGAATTCAGGAATGCTTGCTAAGGACCAGAGATCGAGAAGCGGATCGAGCATGGCCGGTCGATCAAGATGAGATCGACCAGAAGATCGAGTAGTCCATCCGATCCAAGGGAACTGATCGAGACAGAGATCGAGTGAAGCTATCGATCAAGGAGTACGGACGTAAATGACGCCATGCAAAGCGAGAGTCTGATCGAGTCCACCACTCGATCCTCCAAAGATCGACTCCAAGATCGAACGAAGCACTCGATCCACCGAAGAAGATCGAGACACAGATCGAGCTGAAGTCACGATGTCCAAAGATGATCGAGTGAGATGCTCGATCTCGAGGTCGATCTCAGTGCACTTTAACCGTTTTTGGCCGCTAGCGACGGGGGGACCATCGAGCTGTTTGGCTTATTTCGGGAAGGCGGCGATCATGCTTCTCAAAGGGACGTTTTTCACTTTATCATTTTCATCTTTTTCTCTCTGTTCGAAGGCGATTTCGTCATTGTTAGACTTTTGAAGCTTTGTTCTTGAATATTGAATCGTTTAAGCTTTAAGTAATCTTTTTTCATGTCTATTAGTTCATCCTTTCTGCTTTGTTCGGTTTACTTAATGTATAGCGAGTAGTATATTCGGGTTTTTGGGGTTGAGAGGATTCAAAGGGGTCGAAAAGGTTTTCAAAGTTTGTTGTTTTCTTGTTCTTCATGGCTTTCTCATCTAGGATGTCGAGTTCTTAAGGCTTAGAGACTATGACGCCAAGATCTTTATGATCAGAGAGACCTTTTACCTTGACAGGATCTAGAGGTCTCTGAAAATCGCACCCTAGAGGCTAGTCTACCTTTCTGAAACGCCATGGTAGTTTAGGAGACTAGTTAGGCCATGTGTTTGAAATCTGAGTGTTATGCCCTTCAATCTCTTTTTCCGCCAAACGCCATGGGTCTGGAGAAGAGAATGAAGGAGTTATCCATCCACACGCCATGTATGGATCTTTTTTTGTTTTCAAGGCTTAGAGAATCTCACAATGTGAGTAGATCTAGAGTTTTCAAACCAAGCTTGAACCTTTGAAAGCCTTGAACATGAATCTCAACCCTAGACCCTCTTTCTTAGTATTTTTACTTCTCTGTTAATCATTCGCTTGCTATCTGTTCGCATCTTGGTCATTAGATTTATTTCTGTTAAACCGTTAGACGAGATCAGTCGATTTTTATAAATTCATAGCTTTGCATTTTAATCATTATGTTTGTTCCTCGTGGTATTTCACTCGTTCTTAGTATTCTTAAAACAGTTTTGCCTTGCATTTAATCATTGCATCTAGTTTTTAGGATTTTTACAAAACCGTTAATCATTTGCGTAGCTTTACTTGATCCTTGCATTCTCATTGCACTTTCTAGCTCCTAGGTTGGATTGATTCCTCTTGCAGTATACTACGACTGTGTGCTGCTTGAGTTTTGATAACCTCCTGTTGCATTGAATCTCTTCCCTTAACACATAAAAAAACCTGTTATCAAATGGCGCCGTTGCCGTCTTAGGAGTGTTTAGGAAGCATTGAGATTTGGGGTTTAGTAAAGACTAAACCTTTCTTTTTCTTTTGGTTACTGATTTTTCTACTCTCATGATTAAGCCAGGATTCATCTCAATGGTGCAAAACAATAAGTTTCACGGGCTAGCAATGGAAGATCCCTTGGAGAACCTTGATAACTTTGAGCAAGTATGTGGGATGATCAAGATTAATGGCATATCCGAAGATGCTTTCAAGCTGCGTCTCTTTCCATTTTCTTGGAGACAAGGCTAGACATTGGGAGAAGACCCTTCCACAAGGCACCATTACCTCTTGGGCTGAGTGTAAGAAGGCGTTCCTTTCAAAGTTCTTCTCTAGCACCAGAACAGCAAGGCTGAGAACTGAGATCAGTGGCTTCACTCAAAGGAACAATGAGACGTTCAATGAAGCCATGGAGCGGTTCAAGGACTACACTATCCAGTGTCCTCACCACGGCTTCAGCGAAGAGACTCTACTAAGCACTATCTACCGCGGAGCTTCAACAAAGATTTGCTTGTTGCTTGACACGGCTAGTAAGGGAAACTTCCTTGGTCAAGGGGTAGAAGAGGGCATGGAGCTGATTGAAAACTTGGCATTGAGTGATGGCAACTATGCTGAAGACTACGACCATGCACCGAGAGGTTCTGTGCTAGAGTCTCAAAAGAAAGAGCTTAAATCATTGCATGAGAAGATTGACAAGCTGGTGTTGGCTAATCAGAAGCATGTTCACTTTGTTGGTGAAGCGGATGAAACCTTAGAGGAGTTTGAGTTGAGTCAATAAGAAGCCAATTGGGTGGCGGGTGAGAACAACTATAAACCTCAAGGGTATTCACAAGGCTACAACCAGAACAACAATCTCTCATACTGTAACACTAATGTCGCCAACCCTAAGGATCAAGTGTACCGTACTCAGCAAGCAAAGCCTTTCCTACCATACAACAAAGCTTTTCAGCCGAGTGGTGGCTTCCAAGGGCAAGGGCAGAGCAACTTCCAAGGACAACAGCAAGGAAACAAAGGTTATACGCCAATGTACCCTCCGGGCTTTGTTCCTCAACAACAACCGATGCAACAACAACAAGTTCATCTTGTCCAAGCTATGTTTCAACAATTGATTCAAGGGCAAGCATCTACAAATCAGAAGTTTGCCGATATGAACAGTCGCTTACACTCCTCTCTCACTGATTTCTCTACTCAGATTACAAACTTGAATAATAAGATCAAGCAGGTAGAGAAGGGAAAGGCAAGTACAAGTGGTCAGAATAGCTTACCGGGCAAGTGTGAGCAGAATCCCAAGGAATATGCCAATGCCATTACGGTAAGGAGTGGGAAAGAGCTTGCACCTACGGTTACTCCCAAGAACAACGAGGACGTTGTAATTCAAGAGGGGGAGGGTAAGCTGTCAGCTGATGATGAGATCAACTTTGACAATGTTTGGATTCAAGGACCAATGAGAGGTGAGAAAGCGGTTGTAGAGAAGAAAGCAGAGCAAGCTGCTAAGGAGAAGGATGCTTATGTGCCGCCACCGTATGTACCTAAGCTACCTTTTCCTGGCCGCTTCAAGAAGCAACTCATAGAGAAGCATAGAATCTTGTTTGAGAAGCATCTTAAGGACGTAGAGATCAAGCTACCTCTCGTGGACTGCCTTGCAATGATGCCTAAGTGCGCCAAATTCTTCAAAGACACGCTTGTTAAGAAGAATAAGGAAAGCAAGGAAGTGCTAGTACTTAGTGAAGAATGTGGCGCCGTGATACACAAGGACAGAGTTCCCAAGAAGTAGGGAGATCCTGGAAGCTTCACTATACCTTGCGCTTTAGGTCCTTTGGAGTTCAAGAGTTGTCTTTGCGATCTCGGAGCTAGTATAAATCTGATGCATCATTCCGTAGCAAAGAAACTTGGCTTTACCCGGGTCAAAGATTGCAGAATCTCGTTGGTACTAGATGAAAGGAGCGTGAGGTTACCCGTGCGTTTACTTGTTGACTTGCGAGTGAGAAACAGCAGTGTAAACATGCCTACGGACTTCGTTGAGTTGGAAATGGATGAAGAACCTAAGGATCCGCTCATTCTCGGTAGACTGTTCTTAGCCACCGCCGGAGCCATCATAGACGTCAAGAATGGAAAGATAGCTCTGCACTTGGGTAAAGATATAAGGTTGGACTTTGACATCAATGAGGTTTTGATGAAGCCTACGATATAAGGGCAAGCTTTCTACATTGAAACATTGGACGCTTTAGCGGATAAGTTGCTAGAAGAGTTGGCTCAGGAAGATCATTTAAAGCTGGCATTGACTAAGGAGCCAGGAGAGTTCGGTTACTTGGATCAGAGGACTCAGGAATACGTTAACCTGCTTGATTCAAGGAAGGTTGTGCTAGAAGATGAAAGCGCTTGCCTAGAGATCGACTCCGAGATCGACGACATTACGCGATCCAGAGGTCAAATCGACAAGACAATCGAGAACACAACTCGATCCGGTGCAACAATCGACAGTCAGATCGAGGAGGGTGATCGATCCAGGAAATAATCGAGTCCGAGATCGAGAGATGCCTTCCGATCAGTTCAGGGACTAATCTGGAGATTGACTCAGCGTCTCGATCTCTCACTAGATCCACATTTAATCGAGTGAGTGAATTGAGCGAAACTGCTCGATCTAGACAACATCGAGAGCAAGATCGACTGGATGACTCGATTTCAGAGGGGACAACGGTTCAAGAAGGCAGCCTCGTCTCGGGTTCTAAGGAGGGTTCCAAGGAGGAAAACAACATCAACAGCCACGAGGATGATTGGAGCGAGCTGCTAGCCCCAAAGGTGGACCTTAAGGAGCTCCTAAAAGGGCTAAGGTATGCTTTCTTAGGGCTTAACGAAACCTATTCCGTGATTGTGAATGAAAACTTAAGTGATGATGAGTTGCACTCGCTCTTAACTGAGTTGAGAAAGTATAGGAAGGCCATTGGGTACTCTCTAAGTGACATCAAGGGCCTTTCACCAATGCTTTGCACTCATAGGATTCACATGGATAATGAGAACGCCTCTTCTACTGAACATTAAAGGCGTTTAAATCCTAATTTGAAAGAGGTTGTTAAGAAAGAGATTCTTAAGCTTTTAGAGGCTGACAAGATCTATCCCATAAGTGACAGCACGTGGGTTTCTCCCGTACCCGTGGTGCCTAAGAAGGGAGGGATCACGGTCATTAAGAATGATAAAGATGAGCTTATACCTACTAGGACTATTACGAGACACTGTATGTGTATTGATTATAGGAAGCTTAATCTTGCTACTAGAAAGGATCATTTTCCCTTGCCTTTTATTGATCAAATGCTTGAGAGACTTGCTAATCATCCCTACTATTGCTTTCTTGATGGATATAGTGGATTTTTTCATATACCAATCCATCCAAATGATCAGGAGAAGACGACCTTTACATGCCCTTATGGCACCTTTGCGTATCGAGGGATGCCATTCGGGTTGTGTAATGCACCGGCTACATTTCAGCGGTGTATGATGTCGATCTTCTCCTATCTAATTGAAGAGCTGGTAGAGGTGTTTATGGATGACTTCTCGGTCTATGGTGCGTCCTTTTCTGCGTGTTTGTTAAATCTTTGCAAGGTACTAGAGCGCTGTGAGGAGAAAAACTTGGTGCTTATCTGGGAGAGATGCCACTTCATGGTGAAGGAAGGGATCGTGCTTGGCCATAAGATTTCAGAGAAGGGTATTGAGGTTGATAAGGCTAAGGTTGAGGTCATGATGAGTCTTGAGCCGCCAGTTAATGTTAGAGGAGTGAGGAGTTTCTTGGGACACGCTGGCTTCTACAGGCGCTTCATCAAGGATTTTTCTAAGATTGCACGCCCTCTTACACGGCTGTTGTGCAAGGAAGCTGATTTTGTCTTTGATGAGGAGTGTTTGCAAGCTTTCGTTACCATCAAGGAAGCTCTAGTATCCGCGCCTATAGTGCAAGCACCGGACTGCTAGTGACTACGTCGTGGGAGCCGTTCTAGGTCAGAGGAAATATAAGAAGCTGCACGTGATTTACTATGCTCTAAGAACCTTGGATGACACGCAAACAAGGTACACTACTACGGAGAATGAGCTATTGGCGATAGTGTTTGCCTTTGAGAAGTTCCGGTCATACCTCGTGGGTTCCAAGGCCATTGTCTACACAGATCACACGGCTGAGGTACATCTATTCCAAGAAGGACACTAAGCCGAGGCTTTTGAGATGGATCCTTTTCTTCAAGAGTTTGACATGGAGATCGAAGACAAGAAAGGGATAGAGAACGGCGTTGCTGACCATCTTTCTCGGTTAAGAATCAACGAGTCTCTACCTTTAGATGATTCGCTTCCCGAGGAACAACTCATGGCGATCACTACTGCTGTTTGTGGGAACCTAGAAGGGCGTTTTGAGGAGGTTCTGATCTTCAAAGAGGAGGAGCTCCCATGGTACGCGGATATTGTGAACTAATTGGCATGTGGGGAAGAGCCTTCGCATCTTGACAACTATCACAGGAAGAAGTTCATGAGGGACGTGAGCCACTTACTATTGGGATGAACCCTATTTATACAAGAGGTGTTGACAGCCTATACAGAAGATGTGTGACAAAGGAGGAAGCAAGAGACATCATCTTTCATTGCCATGGCTCTTCGTATGGCGGGCATTTTGCTTCATTCAAAACCGCCACTAAGGTCTTGCAAGCCGGTTTCTGGTGGCTGTCCATCTTCAAAGATACCCATGAGTTCGTGATGAGTTGCGGAGCTTGTCAACGAGCAGCGGACATTACTAAGAGGAACGAGATGCCTCAAGTTCCCATCTTTGAGGTAGACGTCTTTGACGCGTGGGGCATAGACTTCATGGGGCCGTTTCCTTCATCTTACGGCAACAAGTTCATCCTAGTAGCTGTTGATTACGTCTCTAAATGGGTTGAGGCCATTGCTTCCCCTACAAACGATTCTAAGGTGGTGATCAAGCTCTTTAAGAGCATCATTTTCCCGAGGTTTGGAGTACCCAAGGTGGTGATAAGCGACAGAGGAAGCCATTTCATCAACAAGTTGTTTGAAATTCTTCTAAGAAAGTATGGCGTGAAGCACAAGGTAGCTACACCTTACCATCCCCAAACGAGCGGACAAGTGGAGGTCTCTAACCGACAGATCAAGGCGATACTTAAGAGAACAGTTGGGATAACTCGGAAGGATTGGGCGGTCAAGTTAGATGACGCTTTGTGGGCTTACCGGACTGCTTAAAAACGCCCATTGGTACTACTCCTTTCACTCTTCTCTACGGCAAAGGATGTCACCATCCCGTTGAGCTGGAACATAGGGCGTTATGGGCTGTGAAGCGGCTGAATTTTGATCTAAAGACGGCTTAGGAGAAGCGGTTGATCCAGCTGCACGAACTTGATGAGCTAAGGCTGGATGCTTACGAAAGCGCTAGGATCTACAAGGAGCGTACTAAGGCTGCTCATGACAAGAAGTTGGTACCCAAGGAGCTTAAGGAAGGGAGTTTGGTGCTGCTTTACAACTCAAGGCTTAAGCTCTTTCCAGGGAAGCTGAAATCTAGATGGAGCGGTCCGTATGAAATCAAGGAGGTATTTCCCTACGGAGCTGTCACGTTGGTCGGCAAGAGTGGGAATGCATACACAGTGAACGGACACAGAGTTGAGCCACACATGGCGAGTGCATTTGACAAGGAGAGCACCTCAATGCTTCTCCAAGACCCACCGTCTGCCTAAACCAAGTTGAGTCTAGCTAAAGACGTTAAAGAAAGCGCACTTAAGAGGCATTTCCATGTCTATCCTGTAAGACTGATACTAACCCAAAGCATTATGTCAATGCCATCACAGTGAGAAATGCAAAAGAGGTGAATCCAGTGCTGAAATGTTGTCTTACTGCAGAAACACCCGTGAAAAATTTGTGCGATTTTGGGTGTGCAGATCTCGTGTCGATCGACACTAAGGAGGGGTGTCGATTGACACCCGTGCAAATTTTGTGCACTTCAAATTCTGACGAAGAGTTATCGATCAGGATCGACACGGATCAATGCAGAAGGTCGACACAAGGTCCTGATGTCGATCGACACCATTCGATCGACACCACATGGGTGGTGTCGATCGACACCCTATTCGAAGCGTGCAAAAACTGGGCAGCGACGTGCAAAAATTGGGCAACGTTCTGGAAACCAAAACTCAACCTGAATCTATCATAGAACGTGTCTACACTCCTAAGGTTCCATATCCTCTTCCACCAAAGCATCTAAGAAAGCCTATTACTGATGAAAAGCTAGCTGATTTTAACAAGAGGGTGAAAAAGATTTTCAACCACATCTCATTTGCAGAAGCTTGGGAGAGATATCCTTTAGGTAATTTCTTTAAGTATTACAGAGAAAGTCTTGAAGAGATTGAAGAACTCTTTAACAAAGCAAGGACTACACCACTCCCAATGAAGCAACTGGTTAAGGTTGAAGATCCTGGGATGTTTGTTGTTCCATGCTCCATTGGAGGAGTTGAGTTTGAACATTCTCTCTGTGATTCTGGTTCTAGTGTGAATCTCATGTCAAAGAATATTGCAGAGAAGTTAGGAATTGCTGATATGAATCCTTCTCAGATGACTCTTGCTTTTGCAAACTCTTCCACCACAACTCCATATAATACAATTCTAGACTTACTTATTCAAGTGGGAGATTGTCTAGTACCTACTGATTTTCAGGTTGTGGAGATGGATAAGGATTCTGAAATGCCTTTGATTCTTGGAAGACCATTTATGGCTATAGTAGGTGCAGTTGGAGACTTGCCTAATAAGAGAATATCCTTCTCTAACATTGCTAAAAAAGTTTTCTACAAGGCCATCCCTCCTAGTGGAACCACGAAACATGTTTCATGCATTACTGTGACCACTAGAGATAAGCTTGCAGTTGCTTCTAAGGAAAAACCTTGTGATAAGAGGGAAGCTGATGAAGTTAAAGGTGGAAATCCTAATATGACAACAAGGGAAGCTAGTAAAAGGGTGAAAGTGACTGAGACAGTGCATAGCAAAAAGATCAAAGAAGATCCTCAAGTGACTTTGATACCTCAGAGTTGTGATGGCAACACAATTGAGTATAAGGTGAAGTGCAAAGGAACTTCAAAGCCCTTCTCAAGGTTTAGAGCAGTTCTTACATCTGAGATGAAGTAGAAAGGACAAGGTGCTGTGAAAAGATTTCTGAGCAGAAATTTGAAGCTGAAAGTATCTGAATGTGGAGCTTGTTTTGCAACAAGTTTTCATGATCAGCCTGACTAAATTTCAGCATCCAAGTCAAGCTAATGACTGAAAACAAGCGCTTAGTGGGAGGCAACCCACTGGTAAGTGTACATACTTAGTCTTAATTTTGGTTTTTACTAACTGCTTTGTGTGTTCTAAAAAAAAAAAAAAAAAAAATTTTGCCTCGAGACGGACGGATATCGACCGAGGTCGACACCTTGATCGACAGTGAACAGTGTCGATCGACACCCACCTAGTGTCGATCGACACCTTGACGGGACTGCAACTCCAAAAGTTCAATCATCCATAACTTTTGCGTTACTTGAGCTTTTTGAGTGATTCAAAAGCTTAAACTGGTTGGATTTTTGTGCTCTTTGACATTCTATGACTCATTCATCCGACCTACAAGGTATGTTTCTCGCAAACCTCTGTTCACTGAGTTCTGATTCTTCTTTTCACCTACTTCAGGCTTGATAACACTGGGGACAGTGTTGTTTAAGTCTGGGGGAGGTAGTTACTGACGTTGTGTTTGTTTTTGAGAGTCAGTTTTGAGTTAGTCCAAAATTTGTTTTATTGAGTCAAAACTAGTTTGGAACTATGATCTTTCTCTTGATTGTTGGTGCTGATTGTTTCATCTGAGTGACCATTGCTGCATGATTAATACCTGTTTCTGACTAATGAAAAATCCTTAGGCTGACCAGTTAACTAGAAACATCCATAGTTCCAGCAAATTCCACTTAACTTAAGCTTCAAAAAGGCTAAGTTAGTAAGTCTGATATTCATAGAGCTTGATTCCTCATTCATACCTGATAAATTGCCTGCAATGTTTGAAAAGGGATGGTACTCCTCTCCCTTGATAGTTAAAGAAAAAGAATGAAAAAATGTGATAAATTTTGAAAATTTGAGATGATTCTCTTTGAGTGAAGGGTAGGAAAATTTCCAATGGTCCCAGTATTTTATTTTGAAGAGATGATTACAGGTAGAAGTAAGGTTAGGATTATCCTGTGATACCATTATTTACCTACACCTGAATAATATAATAAGTTTGGGGGAGAGAAAGAGTACCAAAGGTTGATAGATTGCTGTGCAAATTTATTTAGGTATAGTATGGGACTGAATCTAGAAGGTTCTTGAACATTTAGGCTGCTGATGAAGTTTAGCAATGATAGTTATTGGACAATGCTGTGAATTTATGTGTCGAATCTGGAATGCTATGAATGTCTAAGGCGAAGTACATGGTAGTTCGATTTGGTTTAAGAAATGCAGTGTGTGGATTACAAGATGAACAGTCAAAGCAATGATCTATGAGAAGGTGAGTTCCCGTGTTTTCAAACCTCGACTCTGTATTTAGTTTTCTGTTTGCTTGGGGGCAAGCAAAAGCTAAGTCTGGAGGAGTTGATATATCATGGTTTTTAAGAGTTTTTGACCATGATATAAGTCCTGTTTATAGAGTCTTTTTGTTATTTTCGAATCTTTTTGAGTCTTTACAGGTTTGGATATGTTTGGAGCTTATTTGGAGATATTGGACCATTCTGGAGCAAAACAAAAGATGTTGCTGAAGAAATAAAGTCGTGCAAAAATTGTACACTCGAGCAGAAATTGTGCAGTGTGCGTGCAAATCCCGTCTCGATCGACACTAGGGTCTTGGTGTCGATCGACACCAAAAGTGCACAAATCTTGCCCGAGTTTTTAAAGATTTCTGAAGACTTACAAGTTCGCCCAGAAGTTTTATATATTTGCAGTTTCGCCTCAAATCGTGTTCTCGGTCTATAAAAGGATTTTTATGGTCATTGTTTAGACCTAAGCTTTATTTTACAAAGAGATTAAGAGAGAGTTTTTGGAGATATAAATCATTCTCCTTTAGAGAGGATTTTGAACTCCCTTATTTCTTCTATTGATTTCTCTTATGCTTTCTATTGAAATTATGATTTCTGTTTCATTGATCATGTCTGAGTAGTTTGCTTGTTAGGTTTAGGGTTTTTCAAAGGTGATGATGAATTGCTAGGTTGAATTGAATTGTTAGGGTAAAATCATTAGAGTTCTTCATCTGGATTTGTGTTTAATGCTTATTCTAGCTTCATGACCTAGAATTTGATCTTATGTTGTTTAATAGATGTGGAAACATTGTTAAATCACCAGAACTAATCTTAGATGAGCAAAATTCCTATCTGCAAAGGAATTTGGTTTAGGATTTTGTGAACAATTGAACCTGAATTTAATGCTTGTTTGAATTAATAGGATTTGCAAAAGAATTTGGGATTTTAGGATTTAGACATAGATAATCTCTGCAGCGGAAGTTGATTGATTTTATATTAGTGTTTCAAGTTCAAGAACAGTGCTTAATAAACTCCTAATATTCTGTCTAGATTTGCAATTCGGATTCACCTGCGAATTTCCCAAGGCCTAGCGTTTCTCTCTTTGATTTAAAACCTCCCAATCGATTTGCTGCTTTCTTTTTATTACTTACATTATTTTCATTAAGTTTTACTTAGCTTGATTTGAACCTAGAATCTAGTGTGCAACAATCTAAGTCCTTGTGGATTCGATCCCTAAGTACTACTGTGATCTCTTAATTTGAGAGAGTAGCTCTAAGGGTTAATTTGAGCATATCAGTCCTTACCATGCTTGGATCACTTGTTTTGATTTTCGTGACTTGAATTGTACACTCATGATTTGAAACATGTCCTAATAAGTGAGAACCTTAATCTGAATTTTTAAATATCATTCTTATGCATTTGAAAATGAACACATGGATCTTAAAAATATTTAGGCTCTCTTTCTCCTTTTACCACTCTTTGTGAGCCTAAGTATAACTCCCACCTTGACCCTTACCTTTCTTTGAAGCCAGGTTTTTGTGTGTGGCATCATTGTGAGGCCTCTTTCGGTTTGAACTTAGCATAACGTGTTACGTTTAGGCGACATGATTAGGTTCTCATATGATCGCTAGCTTTGCATTTTGAAGCTAGTTTAGGGCTTAGGATAAGTTTGGGGGATCAATGGGATTGCTTACTTGTTTATATGCTTGCGGTTTCAAAAAGTTTTGGTAATTGAAGTGATTAAAAGGTTTTAAGTGAAAGGTTTTCTTTTCAAAGATAAAAAGCTCTAAGTATTTCAGAAGATAGCTCTTAAGAAAAATAAGAAAAAAAAATTAAAAGGAAAAAATAATAGAGCTATCAATAAGAAAGAAATAAGGAGCTTAATATTTTTAAACCATTTCACTAGCCTAAAAGAGTTAAGATGTTTTCTGTTTTGATTTGGGGTTTGCTAAGGTTTTGCTTTGGAGATAAGGGTAGATTCTAGGAGGGTGAGTGAGCTAAAAAGAAAGAAAATGAGAGGGGTTTTAGGATCATTGTTAGCTTGCATGGGTAGATGAGAATCTGATCATGTATGCATCAATTGCCTTTACCTTTAGCATTATGCATATTGTTCTTACCATTTTTGAGAGAAACCCTTACTTAAAATAAACCCTCTTTAAAATGAGATCATTCTATGCTCATAGCCTTCACCCTTAGCCAAATGTGTTTTGCTTTAAAGTGCATAAGTTTGATATATGGTTCGGTCATTAATGAATGTTAAAGGATGAGTTTCTTTGATTGTTTGGAATAGGAGAGTCATGATTTGAAATTCTTTGTGTGATTAGTATGGCTAAGTTCTTTGGAGTATGAGTGTGTGCATTGCATTTTAGAACTAGTAACCAGGACGTTGAGATTGATTCATTTGAAAGATACCTTTGCAAGAAGCTTAAACCCCCGTTTGTTTTAAAAACCTCTCTCCCTTCTTTAATTTTGTTTGCTTGAGGGCAAGCAAAAGGTAAGTTTGGGGGAGTTGATATTGCTGCATATTTCATGTATTTTGCAAACATATAAGTTAGTTTCTCACGCATATACATTGCATTTTAGGCTAATTTGCATCACTTCAAGTTCTAGAGTGTTCTTGCACCAGCATATGCATGTTTCTTGCATTTTGCACTGCATTCAGGTTGCTTTCGGCTACTTTGGAGTCTTGGAGGGTTCGTGGACGTGCTAAGGCTCGTGAGGAGATTAGTGGGAACTTGGAGAATTCAGGAATGCTTGCTAAGGACCAAAGATTGAGTAGCCGATCGAGCATGGCCAGTCGATCTAGATGAGATCGACCAGAAGATCGAGTAGTCCATCCGATCAAAGGGAACTAATCGAGACGGAGATCGAGTGAAGCGATCGATCAAGGAGTACAGACGTAAATGACACCATGCAAAGTGAGAGTCAGATCGAGTCCACCACTCGATCCTCCAAAGATCGACTCCAAGATCGAACGAAGCACTCGATCCACCGAAGAAGATCGAGACACAAATCGAGCTGAAGTCACAATGTCCGAAGATGATCGAGCGAGATGCTCGATCTAGAGGTCGCTCTCAGTGCACTTTAACCATTTTTGGCCGCTAGCGAGGGGGGGACCGTCTAGCTGTTTGGCCTATTTTGGGAAGGCGGCAATCATTTTCATCTTTTTCTCTCTGTTCGAAGGCGATTTCGCCATTGTTATACTTTTGAAGCTTTGTTCTTGAATATTGAATCGTTTAAGCTTTAAGTAATTGATTTTCATGTCTATTAGTTCATCCTTTTTGCTTTGTTCGGTTTACTTAATGTGTAGCGAGTAGTCTACTCGGGTATTTGGGGTTGAGAGGATTCAAAGGGGTCGAAAAGGTTTTCAAAGTTTGGTGTTTTCTTGTTCTTCATGGCTTTCTCTTCTAGGATGTTGAGTTCTTAAGGTTTAGTGACTCTCACGCCAAGATCTTTATGATCAGAGAGACCTCTTACCTTGACAGGATCCAGAGGTGTCTGAAAATCGCATCCTAAAGGCTAGTCTACCTTTGAAGTCTGGAGGAGAGAATGAAGGAATGATCCATACCACAAAGTGAGTAGATATAGAGTTTTCAAACCATGCTTGAACCTTTGAAACCCTTGAACATGAATCTCAACCCTAGGTCCTCTTTCTTAGTATTCTTACATCTCTGTTAATCATTTGCTTGCTATCTGTTCTTATCCTGGTCATTAGATTCATTTCTGTTAAACCGTTAGACGAGATCGATCGTTGTCGCTCGATCTTGTGGTCGATCCACTAGTCGATTTTTATAAATTCATAGCTTTGCATTTTAATCATTTTGTTTGTTCCTCGTGGTAGTTCACTCGTTCTTAGTATTTGTAAAATAGTTTTGCCTTGCATTTAATCATTGCATCTAATTTTTAGGATTTTTACAAAACTGTTCATCACTTACTTAGCTTTACTTGATCCTTGCATTCTCATTGCACTTTCTAGCTCCTAGGTTGGATTGATTCCTCTTGTACTATACTATGACGGTGTGCTGCTTGAGTTTTGATAACCTCCTGTTGCATTGCATCACTTCCCTTAACACATAAAAAAACCTGTTATCAATGATCCATGTAGACAACAACCTTAGAGCCCACCAAGTATGATCTGAACTTCTCAAAAGCAAACACAACGGCCAGCAGCTCCTTCTCGGTTGTAGCATATCTCACTTGCGTGTCATCCAAGGTACGGCTGGCGTAGTAGATAACATGCAATCTCTTATCCTTCCTCTGGCCAAGAACAGCACCTACGGCGTAGTCACTCGCTTCGCACATGATCTCGAACAGTAGACTCCAGTCTGGTGCTTGTACTATTATCGCGGATACAAGAGCTTCCTTGACAGTCTTGAAAGCATGAAGACACTCCTCATCAAATAAAAAGTCAGCTTCCTTGCACAACAACCGTGTAAGAGGGTGAGTTATCTTAGAGAAATCCTTTATGAATATCCTGTAAAAGCCGGCGTGACCCAAGAAACTCCTTATCCCCTTGACATTAACCGGCGGCTCAAGACTCATCATGACCTCAACCGTAGCTTTATCAACCTCTATCCCTTTCTCTGATATCTTGTGGCCAAGCACAATCCCTTCCTTCACCATGAAGTGACATTTCTCCCAGTTGAGAACCAAGTTTGTCTCCTCACAATGCTTAAGTACCTTGCAAAGATTCAACAAACAAGCAGAAAAGGACGCACCATATACAGAGAAGTCATCCATAAACACTTCTACCATCTCCTCTACGGTGGAGGCACGTAAGCATCCTTCTCCTTAGTAGCTTGCTCGACTTTCTTCTCTACAGCCACTTCTTTGCCCTTTCTTGGTGTCTCAATCCACACATTATCATAAGTAATCCCCCTCTTGGATAACAAGTCCTCATTGTCTTTAGGTGCAACTCTCGGTGGAAGCTCTTTACCACTCCTCAATGTGATAGCGTTTGCATACTCTTTCGGATTCTGCTCACACTTGCCCGGTAAGCTGCTTTGGCCGCTTGTACTAGCTTTCCCTTTCTCTAACTGCTTGATCTTGTTGTTTAGATTTGTGATCTGAATAGAGACGTCAGTAAGAGAAGAATCTAGCCGGTTGTTCATCTCGGCAAACTTCTGATTAGTTGAAGCTTGACCTTGAAGCAACTGCTGAAACATTGCTTGAATCGGATCTTGAGGAGGCGGTTGCATCTGTTGTTGTTGAGGAACAAAGCTGGGAGGAAACATAGGAGTAAAGCCTTTGTTGCCTTGTTGTTGCTGCTGGAAATTGCCTTGCCTCGGACCTTGATACCCGTTCTTTTGTTGAAAACCCTTGCTGTAAGGTACAAAGGGCTTTGCTTGCTGAGAGGGGTACACCTGATCCTTTGGATTCTTAACGTTTGTACTCCTGCATGAGAGATTGTTGTTGGCTTGGTATCCTTGATAATATCCCGGAGGCTTTTTGCAGTTCTAACCAGCAATCCAGTTAGCTTCTTCTTGACTTAACTCTAGCTCTTCGGAGACATCTTCGGCTTCTCCCACAAAATGAACTTGCTTCTGATTTGCAAGAACGAGCTTGTCTATCTTCTCATGGAGGGACTTGAGCTCTTTCTTGTGAGACTCTAGTTCAAAACCTTGTGGTGCACGGTCATAATCCTCTGCGTAATTCCCGTCACTCAAAGCCAAGTTTTCGATTAACTCCATACTCTCCTCCACTTCCTGACCAAGAAAATTGCCCTTGCTTGCTGTATCAAGTAGCATACGGATCTTGGGTAATGCTCCTCGGTAAATTGTGCTTAGGAGAGTCTCTTCACTGAAGCCGTGGTGAGGACACTGAATGGTATAGTCTTTGAATCTCTCCATAGCTTCATTGAATGTCTCGTTCTGTCTTTGAGTGAATCTGTTAATCTCACTTCTCAACCGATCTGTTCTGGTGCTTGAGAAAAACTTTGAGAGAAAAGATTTCTTACATTCAGCCCAAGAGGTAATGGTGCCTTGTGGAAGGGTCTTCTCCCAATGTCTAGCCTTATCTCCAAGAGAAAATGGGAAGAGCGTAGCTTTAAAGCATCTTCCGAGATCCCATTGATCTCAATCATCCCACACACTTGCTCAAAGTTGTCAAGGTGCTCTAAGGGGTCTTCCATACCCAGCCCGTGTAATTTGCTATTCCGAAACATAGAGATCAATCCAGGCTTTATCTCAAAGTTGTTATTCTGGACTGGTGGAGGAGTGATCCCAAACCGGTTATGATGCGTATTAGAACCATCTCCTGCACCGATGATCCGTGGTGGTCTAGCTGCGTGGTTGGGGTTTCCATAGCCCCTTCCTATACCACCGTGAGCTGGTGGAGGTCCCTCAGGATGTTCTTGCTCAGCTATTGTTGCAAAGTCTACTAAACCAGCTTGCACAATCGCTTCAAAGGCTTGAGCTTGCTCTCTTGCTCTTCTTTGTCTTGCGTGACCGAGTTGGTGAATATTGTCCAGGGGTCTAAGTAAGTTGTTGTCACCCCTGGACTGTAGGTTCATGTATCTGAGATCACAATCAAGAGAGTAGAGCAATGAGTAATCAAAATAAAAGTAAAAGGCTTAGTCTTTGGGAAACACCAAATCCTAATGCTTCCTAACAATCCTAAGATGGCAACAGCGCCATTTGATACTAGGATTTTTGCAAGTCAAGCCAGAATATCAAATCCCAAGCAACCTATAGTTGTAGTATAGTATGCAAGAGGTATCAATCATATCTAGGAAGCAGGAAGAACATTAGGAATGCAAGTATTCAACAAAGGTAAGCAAATCGGGAAAATGATTGGTAAAATCGACTAAAACTAAATGCAATGACCAAATGAAATGCAAAACTATTTTAAAATCCCTGGAAGAGGGTTAACTAACACTGAAAGAAAATAGAACAACAAAAGAACAAATCTACTAACAACAAAAAATTGAGCACTGAATCGACCACTGGATCGAGCTCAGAATCGAGTAAAACAGATCGATCTAACAACTTAAAGCGAAACAACTTCTAATGAACAAGAAGGCAACTTTATGACAAGCGAATGATGAACAGAGGTTTTAAAATGCTAAAAGAGGATTTATGGTCGAGGGTCATATTCAAGAGTGTTCAGGGGTCAAGCTTTGGATTGAAAACGTTTAGATCTACTCATTTATGAGCATTCTCTAAGCCTTGAAAACAAAACAAGAACCATCCATGGCGTGTGGAATGATTCACTTCCTCAATCTCTTCTCCAAACCCATGGCGTTTGGTGGAAAAAGAGATCGAAGAGCAAGGAAAACAGATTTCAATCTAATAGCCTAACTAACCTCCTCTACAACCATGGCGTTTGGGAGAGGAAAGATTAGTCTCTATGATCTGGTTTTCTAGGACATCTGAATCCAGTCAGGGTAAGATAGCCTTGGAATCATAGAGATCTTTTCCAAGACTCTCTAGGCCTTAAGACCCCAGGATCCTAGAAGAGAAGGAATGAAGAACAAGAGAAACACAAAACTTAAACCTCTTAAACCCTTTGAATCACCTCAACCCCAAATCCCAAAAGGAACTACTCGCGACTCATGTTTGAAACCTAATGAAATGCAATAATCAAAGAACTAAGCATGATTAACAAACAATTAAAAGAAAACTGCTTAATATTAAAAAGATTCAAGTTCAAAAACTAAAGAAAAAGCTTCGATGTTCTACAATGGCGAATCGCCTAAGATAAGAACGAAGAACAGAAAAAGCTAAAGCAAAATGTAGATAATGAAAGTGATAGTCGCCTCTTTCCCTAAATAGCTAAACAGCTGGACTGGTCCCCGCCATTACGCTAAAAAAACGGTTAAAGTACCCAAGATCGATGTTGAGATCGATCAGTGCACTCGATCGTCTTCGGAAATCTCCTTCAGCTGCTAGATCTGCAAGTCGATCTGGTTGGATGGATCGAGTACTTCGTCCGATCTTCCACTCGATCTTTGGATGATTGAGTCATGGTCTCGATCCGGCTATCGTTTGATTTAGCTGTATATTTCGTGTATTTTGCATGCATATAAGATAGTTTCTCATGCATTTACCTTGCATTTTAGGTCCTAGAGCACTTTTGCATTAGCATTTGCATATTTCTTGCATTATGCATCACATTCAGGTTGTTTTCGGATACTTTAGAGCTTTGGAGGATTCGTGAACATGCTAAGGCTCGTGAGGAAGCTTATGGATGCTTGGAAAACTTAACCACTCAGCTAAGGACACGAGATCGAGTTGCGGATCGAGCAAGGCAGGTCGATCTAGACAAGATCGACCAGAATATCGAGTGAACCAGTCGATTCAAGGAAACTGATCGAGACCGAGATCGAGTGAAGAGATCGATTTGGAGTACGAATGTAAATGACGCCATGCAGAGCGAGAGCCGGATCGAGTCCACCACTCGATCCTCCAAGGATCGACTCCAAGATCGGACGAACCACTCGATCCGTCCAAGAAGATCGAGACACATATCGAGCTGAGGCAAGCGATTCCCGAAGACGATCGAATGAGGCGCTAAATCTCGAGGTCGATCCCAGGCTACTTTAACCGTTTTTGGCTTCTAGCGAGGGGGGGACCATCGAGATGTTTGTCCACTTTGGGAAGGCGGCGATCCTGTTTTCTCAGACACTCTCACTTTTACTTTTTTCGTTCTTCTTCCTCTAGCGAAGGCGATTCTGCCATTGTAGAACATTTCAAGATTTTTCTTGCATTTGAACCTTTGAATATTGAATCTTTCGCTTTAATCAATCGTTAATCATGTTTAGTAGATCATCCTTTGCTTTTTGTTCGGTTTTGTGAGTAGCGAGTAGTTTAATTTGGGTTGATGGGTTGAGGCGATTCAAAAGGGTCAAAAAGGTTTAATGCTTTGTGTTTTCTTGTTCTTCATTACCTTTTCTTCTAGGATCTTGATTACCTAAGGCTTAGAGACTCTCACGCCAAGATCTCTATGATCCAAAATCAGATCCTAGGGGCTAATCCTTCCTTTCCCACATGCCATGGTTGTTTAGGGGATTAGTTAGGTCAACATTTGAAATCTGTGTTTCTTGGTCTTCGATCACTTTTTCCACCAAACGCCATGGGTTTGGAGAAGAGATTGAAGAAGTGAACCATACCACATGCCATGGATGGTTCTTGTTTTGTTTTCAAGGCCTAGAGAACCTCACAAAGTGAGTAGATCTAAAAGTTTTCAAACCAAGCTTTAATCTTTGAGATCCATGAATATGACCCTCAACCCTAGACCCTCTTTCTTATTGTTTTAAATCTCTGTTTATCATTCTGTCATCATAAAGTTCGCATCTTGTTCATTATTTCATCGCATCATTCATCATTTTAAGTTGTTAGACAAGATCGATTCATATTGCTCGATCTAGTGGTCGATCCAGTGGTCGATCCACAAGTCGATTTTTAGTTTTTAGTAGCTTTGGATTTTAGACTTTCAGCTTGTTCCTAGTGGTAGTTAACCCTCTTCCAGGGATTTTAAAATTATTTTGCTTTGCATTTGATACTTGCATTTAGTTTTCCTTGAAATTACCAATCATTTATCCATTCTGCTTAGATTTGCTCATTCCCTTGCATTATTAGTGTACTTCCTACGCCTAGGTGTGGATTGATACCTCACTTGCATGCTATACTACATCTCAGTCTTGCATTTGAGTTTGATAACCTCTCCTGCTTGCATTGCGTACCAAGAAATCTGTTATCATATGGCGCCATTGCGATCTTAGGGGTTAGGAAGCATTAAGACTTAGGGTTTAGTAAAGACTAAGCCATTACTTTAAGTTGGTTACTGATTTCTCTACATTCAAACTTGTGTTTAAGGTACATGAATCTTCGTTCCAGGGGTGACAACAACTTACTTACACCCTTGGACACTATTCATCAGCTTGGACACGCAAGATCAAGAAGGGTTAAAGAGCAAGCTAGAGCCTTTGAGGAGATTGTTCAGCAAGGTTCAGTGGATTTTGAAGCAATGGCTGAGCAAGAACATCCAGAGGGACCTCCTCCAGCTCATGGGGCAGTGGGAAGGGGTAATGGAAACTCCCACCACGCGGCTAGACCCCCACGGATCATTGGAGCAGGAAATGCTCCTAACACTCACCATAATAGGTTTGGGATCACTCCTCCTCCAGTGCAAAACAACAACTTCGAGATCAAGCCAGGGTTTGTTCAGATGGTGTAAAACAACAAATTTCATGGGTTAGCTTTGGAGGACCCATTGGTGCATCTAGACAACTTTGAGCAGCTTTGTGGAATGCTTAAGATAAATGGCATCTCGTAGGACAGCTTCAAGCTGCGTTTGTTTCCCTTTTCCTTAGGAGACAAGGCACGGCATTGGGAGAAGACTCTTCCACAAGGAACTATCACTTCTTGGGCTGACTGTAAGAAAGCTTTCCTCACAAAGTTTTCTCAAGCTCTCGGACAGCAAGGTTGAGAAGCGAGATCAGTGGCTTTACTCAACGACAGAATGAGTCCTTCAATGAGGCTATGGAGCGCTTTAAGGATTATACAATAGCCTGCCCTCACCATGGTTTCAGTGAAGAGACCGTCTTGAGTACCATATACTGCAGAGCTCTTCGAAAGATCAGATTACTACTTGACACGGCAAGCAAAGGAAACTTCTTTGGTCAAGAGGTTGAGGAAGGTACGGATCTCATTGAAAACCTAGCATTGAGTGATGGAAATTATTCTGAAGATTACGACCGTGCTCGAAGAGGTGCTGATATTGAAGCCAACATGAAAGAACTGAAGTTTCTACACGAGAAGATCGATAAGCTAATGGTTGCAAACCAAAAGCATGTACATTTTGTTGGTGAAGCTGCGGATGTCTTGGATGAGCTATAGCAATGCCAAGAAGAAGAAGCTAATTGGGTACCCGGTCAGAACAACTACAAGCCTCAAGGTTACTCTCAAGGCTACCAAGGCAACAATAACTTGTCTAATAGAAGCACCAACGTTGAGAATCCAAAGGATCAGGTGTACCCCCCTCAGCAAGCAAAGCCGTTTGCGCCCTATAACAAAGGTTTTCAGCCGGGTGGTGGTTTTCAAGGCCAGCGACAAGGTAACTTCCAAGGCCAGCAGCAGCAGCAATGAAACAAGGGATATATACATATGTTCCCTCCCGGCTTTGTTCCTCAACAACAACCAATGCAACAACAAGTTCAGGATCCGGTACAAGCCATGTTTCAGCAGTTGCTTCAAGGGCAAGCTTCCACTAATCAGAAGTTTGCTGAGATGAACAACCGCTTAGACTCCTCTCTCACTGATGTATCTACACAGATAACAACTCTAAAAACCAAGATCAAGCAGTTAGAGAAGGGTAAAGCAAGTACAAGTGGTCAAAGCAGTTTACCAGGAAAATGTGAACAGAATCCGAAAGAGTATGCCAATGCTATTACATTGAGAAGTGGCAAGGAGCTTCCAACTAGATCCGCAGCAAAACACAATGAGGACGTTATAGCTGAAGAGGAGGAGGGTAAACCTTCGGCTGATGCCGAGATCAACTTCCACAATGTGTGGATAGAGAGGCCAACAAAGGGTAAAGAGGTTGCTGTAGAGAAGAAAATGGAGCAAGCTACTAAGAAGAAGGATGTTTATGTACCTTCACCGTATGTGCCTAAGCTTCCTTTTCCTGGCCGCTTCAAGAAACAGCTTATAGAGAAGCATAGATTCTTGTTTGAGAAGCATCTAAGAGACATAGAGATCAAGCTTCCTCTCTTTGATTGCCTAGCTATGATGTCGAAGTGTCCTAAGTTCTTAAAAGACACTCTTACAAAGAAGAACAAGGAGAATAAAGAAGTCTTAGTGCTTAGTGAAGAGTGTAGCGCCATCATTCACAAAGAGATTGTTCCTAACAAGCTAGGGGATCCTCATGCCCCATTCTACAACAAAGAAGCTTGGGTCCATTGAAGTTCAAGAGCTGCTTATGCGATATCAGTGCAAGTATAAACCTCATGCCCCATTCTACAACAAAGAAGCTTGGTTTTACACGATTCAAATAGTGTAGGATCTCTCTTGTGTTGGCAGATAGAAGCGTGAGACTTCCAGTGGGTTTGCTTGAGGATCTTCCAGTGAGAATAAGCGATGTCAATGTGCCAACTGACTTCGTTGTGCTTGAGATGGATGAAGAGCCTAAAGATCCGCTTATACTAGGAAGACCATTCCTTGCAACCGCCGGAGCAATCATTGATGTCAAGAATGGGATGATAGCTCTACACTTGGGCAAGGACATAAGGCTGGATTTCGATATCAATGAGGTCCTGAAAAAGCCAACCATTGAAGGGCAAGCATTCTACATAGAGACGTTGGATGCTTTGGCGGATGAACTGCTAGAGGAGCTTGCACAAGAGGATCACTTGAAGCTGGCATTGACTAAGGAGAGAGGAGAGTACGGTTTCTTGGATTAGAGGACTCAGGAGTACATTAATCTCCTTGACTCTAGAAAAGTAGTGTTAGAAGATGGAGGCAGATGCCTAGAGATCGATCAGGTAATCAAGAAGATCACTCGATCCAGGACAGCAATCGACAAGAAGATCGAGGATACTGGTCGATCCAGAGAAGAGAACGACTCAGACACTCGATCTACTACTCGATCCCAATCAAATCGAGTAAGTGATCGACCTGAATGCAGTCGATCCAGCAAAACGATCGATGGGAAGATCGAGGGAAGTCAATCGATTAGTTCAGAGAACGAGACGGAGACTCGATCTCCTGATCGATCCCAATCAAATCGAGTAGGAGAATCGAGTGAAGTTGCTCGATCCGGACCAGAACGAGTGCACGATCGACCGGATGACTCGATCTCGGTGGGGACAACGGTTCAAGAATGCAGTGTTTTGGGTCATGTCTCGGATTCTAAGGAGGCTACTGAGGATGGGAACGTCAACAAGAGCCATGAGGAGGACTGGAGCGAGCTGCTAGCTCCAAAGGTGGACCTAAAGGAGCTCCCAAAAGGGCTAAGGTATGTTTTCTTAGAGCTTAATGACACCTACCCCGTGATTGTGAATGAAAACTTAAGTGATGATGAGTTGCACTCGCTCCTAAATGAGCTGAGAAAGTATAGGAAAGCCATTGGGTACTCTCTAAGTGACATCAAGGGCCTTTCACTAATGCTTTGCACTTATAGGATTCACTTAGCTAATGAGAACTCTTCCTCTATTGAACATCAAAGGCGTTTAAACCCGAACTTGAAAGAAGTAGTTAAGAAAGAGATTCTTAAGTTGTTAGAGGCTGACATGATCTATCCCATAAGTGACAGCACTTGGGTTTCTCCTGTACACGTGGTGCCTAAGAAGGGAGGGCTCACGGTCATTAAGAATGATAAAGATGAGCTTATACCTACAAGGAGTATAACTGGTCATCGTATGTGTATAGACTATAGGAAGCTTAATCTTGCTACTAGAAAGGATCATTTTCCTTTACCTTTTATTGATCAAATGCTTGAGAGGCTTGCTAATCATCCTTATTATAGTGGTTTCTTTCAAATACCAATCCATCCAAACGATCAAGAGAAGACGACCTTTACATGCCCTTATGGCACCTTCGTGTATCGAAGGATGCCATTCGGGTTGTGTAACGCACCGGCTACGTTTCAGCGGTGTATGATGTCGATCTTCTCTGATCTAATAGAAGAGATGTTAGAAGTGTTTATGGATGACTTCTCTGTATATGGTGCGTCTTTTTCTGCTTGTTTGTTGAATCTTTGCAAGGTACTAAAGCGTTGTGAAGAGACGAATCTTGAGCTTAACTGGGAGAAGTGTCACTTCATGGTGAAGGAAGGGATCGTGCTTGGCCACAAGATATCAGAGAAGGGCATAGAGGTTGATAAAGCTAAGGTTGAGGTCATGATAAGTCTTGAGCCGCCGGTTAATGTAAAAGGAGTGAGGAGTTTCTTAGGGCACGCAGGCTTCTACAGGAGATTCATAAAGGATTTCTCCAAGATAGCAAGGCCCCTCACACGGTTGTTATGCAAGGAAGCTGACATTGTGTTTGATGAGGATTGTCTTTGTGCTTTCGTGACCATCATGGAATCTCTATATCTGCGCCAATAATACAAGCA
Source organism: Thlaspi arvense (assembly GCA_911865555.2). NCBI lineage: Eukaryota > Viridiplantae > Streptophyta > Magnoliopsida > Brassicales > Brassicaceae > Thlaspi > Thlaspi arvense. The sequence continues at coordinate 22,944,236 of OU466863.1, read as the reverse complement.
CCGGACTGGACTCTACCATTCGAGATCATGTGTGACGCGAGTTACTACGCCATTGGTGCTGTTCTTGGTTAGAGGAAAGACAAGCGGTTGCATGTAATCTACTATACCAGCCGTACCTTGGATGACACGCAAGTGAAGTACGCTACAACCGAGAAGGAGTTTCTGGCCGTTGTGTTTGCTTTTGATAAGTTCAGGTCATACCTTGTATGCTCTAAGGTTGTTGTCTACACGGATCACGCAGCTTTGAGGTACATTTATTTCAAGAAAGACACTAAACCGAGGCTTCTAAGGTGGATTCTCCTTCTACAAGAGTTTGATATGGAGATCAAAGACAAGAAGAGGATAGAGAATGGTGTTGCTGATCACCTCTCAAGAATGAGAATCGATGAAGCTTTGCCACTTGATGATTCACTTCGTGAAGAGCAGCTCATGATAATCTCCATGGCGGTAGTGAGAAGCTTGAAGACAAGTTTGAAGAAGTTTTGAGTTTCAAGGAAGAAGATTTACCGTGGTATGCTGATATAGTGAACTTCTTGGCTTGTGGAGAGGAGCCTACTCACCTTGATCATTACCATAAGAAGAAGTTTATGAGAGACGTCTCCCACTACTTTTGGGACGAGCCATACTTGTACAAGAGGGGCCTGGACAGTTTGTATAGGAGGTGTGTAACAAGGGAAGAAGCTAAGGACATACTCATACATTGTCACGGCTCATCATACCATTTCGTTTCTTTCAGGACGGCTACAAAGGTGTTACAAGCGAGTTTTTGGTGGCCATCTATCTTCAAAGACGCTCACGAGTTTGTTAAGAGTTGTGAAGCATGTCAAAGGGCAGGAAACATCACCAAGAGAAACGAGATGCCTCAGGTTCCTATCTTTGAAGTTGATGTCTTTGACGCATGGGGGATAGAATTTATGGGTTGACACAAGGTTTGTGACCCCTTGGTTCAATCACCCTTGCACTAGTCAGTTGTAGTAAGGGTTTTATGTCAATCCAATGGGAAGAGTTGAAAACAGAAGAGTTGAGAGTAAAATCTCTAAGTCAAGCAAGCAGAGAAATGGATTTGTTGCCTAAGCATCAGTTCTAGCAACCTAAGTGAAGCAAGCAGCAAATAAAGTAAAAGCAAAAGCAAACTAAGCAGTTCTAAGCAAGAAAAACAGAGTAAAACAGAGCAAAACAGAGCAAATCCGAAAACCAAATAAGAGAAAGACAAGTCTCTAGATGTGGTTATTGACTTTGGGGAATTTCAGACTTTAACTAAGGCTGTTTCAAACTACATTGATCAAGCAAGTAAGCAAGCAATGGTGATTCCTAGACATAGAGTTCACAATGAAGCTAGTTAGATCCAATCTCTTGGCAAATAACCCTTTGTTAAACATTCTAACAAGAACTAACTCTCATTAGTGCTAAAACATCAAGCAAGCATGATTAAACAACTCTATTCAAGTCAAAATGCTCCTCAAACAGTCAATCTCTTAAGCCAAGGCCAGCAAATCCTCTATTAAACATGATCAGCATTTCATCAAACACTTGGTGGGCATAAGAGAAAGCTAACAACTTACACAAGTTTGATCAAGACTAATCTAGCATGAATAACAGATTAATAGAGAGGAACCTATAAACTGAAGCACTTAACAAACCTTAATCAAGCCTTAAATCCCCCTAATCTACCACATCTAGAAACCCTAAGATAACTACTCACTCATAATTATGTTTAACACAAATTCACAAAGGAAAAGGATGTGCTAATCATGATTAAAAGAAAGATTAAAGAAAGATTACAGCAAATACTTAATTATATTAAACAAAGCAAAGAAATTGTCTTACAAACTTAAAGAAAGTACTCAAGAACAGTAAAATGACATGACCACTCGAAAATCTGGAAAAAGGTTTATTTATGGTCTAGAGAAGAAAACCCTAGAGTAATGGCATAAATGTAATTAAAAACAGGTTCGGGCTTGGTTAGTATCGGTCAGTTGTGTTGATCTTCAGTGACCGAAATAGGTCCCTATCGGTCTGAAGTGATCGACACATATGAACGAAATTCATCCGGTGAGTTTGTGTCGATCACACTTGACCAATATTGGTGATCGATATGCTCCGTATCGGTCACCCTTGACCGAAACTCTCTGTGCTCTGACCGAAAACTTCTGCAGAGATCTTCTGCTGTGATCCTTCTTGCTCCTTTTTGCCCAGCTAGTATCTTGTAACATTCTCAAAACTCCTCCAAGCTCCATTAAGCTCCAAACGCACCTAAAAACATCCAAAATGCAAAGAAAATGCAAATTATACTCTAAATGTAACCTAAGTCTAAAAGGAGAAGAAAATGGGACAAAAGCAAAGGGAAAACATGCAAAAAAGGACCAAAATATGTACTAAAGGCAGCCCTAAATGGTGTAAATACAAGGGATATCAACACCCCCACATTTGCCTTTTGCTTGTCCTCAAGCAATTAAGAACAAATGGGAGAGCAAGGTTTGAAAGTGGGCATTCAGATTCAAAAAGTGCAAAGGTAAAGAGATGGTTTCAATGCTCAAGTGCCTAGTTGTAGGATGCAAAACTAATCAGCTATACTTTAAAGATCATAGCCATGCTCATTATGTTTCAAATGATCTCAAATCTCAACTTAGGCAAATGCTCAAATCAATCCACTCTTTAACATTCAATTAAGTTCAGAACATGAATCATGCTTATGCAAATTAAGTGAAGGCATTTGGTGGAGAAGGGTAAGGTTATGAGATAAGAATGATCTCATTTAAGCACAAGGGTTCAAAAACATAAAGGATTACTCAATGAAATGACTTCATCTTAGGCATAATGCTAAAGGTAAAAGCACACTTATGCATGCAATTCAAAGCTCTCTTCTACCCTTATTTCCGAAAGATGAGTCCTAAGCATTTCTAAACCCAAGAGTGAACCCTCTATGTCTACCATTTCCTAAACTCTACCCTTTACCCATCTTCATGGCTGGGGAAACTTCTTCTTTTTGCTTGTGTGGTTGCTTCTTTTTGGTTGGAACTTGCTTTTCTTTAGTGTGTTAGCACCTTCATCACCTTTGGTGGATTGCTTCTTGGTCAGATTTTTCTTCTTTTGGACCCTTCTAAGCATTGTTGTTGGCGCCAATTCTTCTTTTTAAACTTAGAGCTTTTATTTCCTTTACTTAACCACAATACTAAACTATTTCCCCTTATATACCATTTCAGATCTTTTCCTTTTCTTTCAAAACATAAAGACATGAAGATCAAACCACTTACACTACCCTTTTAAACCCCACAACTCCAATCCTAGAATCAAGCTCAGGATGCAAGCTGATATCTACAAGAGAGCTAATCATTGCCAGCCTTATTCCTAAAAATTTTTGCCAAGACAAAATTGAAAATGCAATGCAAAGGCCTCACAGCTCTCACAAAAGTGTTTAGGCGCAAAAGGAGGTTTTGGTTAAGGGTGAGGATGTAACTGTCCCATAATTATGAGGATAAGCTATTTGGATCAACAAGAGTGGTAGAAAGGAGAAAGATGATCCAAATATGTATATGGTAGCCATGTAATCACTTTTCAATGCATAAGACATGATAATTAAAAGTCCAAGTTAAAGTTCAAGTTGACAGAGTTGATTTTTAGAGAACAAATACTTTCAGAATGAGATGCGAAGACCAAATCTAGCAATTTAACCATGGTTCAGCCTTAACTTCTAGCAATCATATGATGCATCAAACAACTAAGCACTTAAAAACTGAAATCATCTCTAAACACTAAGAACTTTACAAGGAAAATTCATCATAATGCCCTATACAAATGCAATGCAACCTACATGTCAACACTAGACTCAATCCTAGAAGAATGAAATGCAACTACATGCTTTTTTTTGGTTTGCAAAAATGCAAAATTTATTTTTTAAAATTTTTTCGATTTTTTGTGTTTTTCTATGTCTTACATATATGCATGATATGCATGAGACTCAAAGTGAAAAGAAAAAGAAAAACTAAGAAAACAGAAAACAAAGTCAAACCCCAAATCTCTCCCCAACACTTAAATTACACAGTCCGTTGTGTAATGAAAGCAATGGAAGAGAGAAGCAACAAAATATATTACAAAAATAAAAAGATGCAATGGTATAGAACAATGGAAAGGATGTGGTACTTGGTTCAATAGTAGGAGTTGTGGGATGATCCTGAGGTTTGTGGAGACTTGCTAGCTCTGCTCTTCCTTCTCTCATAGACTTGAGTGGAATGCTCGGCTTCTTGAGTTGGTTGAACCCAGCTTGACCATAGCTGCTCAGCTTGTGAAGAAGTCCCATGTGTGCCCCATTGCCATGTCTCCTGAACTTCAGAGGGGTTGGGGGTTGGCGCCTCCCAAGCTGATGGAACATGGGCTTTTGGCTCATAAGATGAGGCCCTTGGTTATGCCCATGTACCCCATTGATCATTTGGTTGTGCATGGAATGAGTGTCTTCCATGGGGGTTCCATACAGCTTCCTCCTCTTCAGTTGGTTCAGCTTGGTGAAGTTGCTCTTCTTGTTGAGAGTTGAGCTCTTGGGTGTGGCTGTGCTGGGAAGTTTTTGCTGATGTAGCCTTGTTCTTCCTTAACTTCCCCTTCACTATCTTCATAAGCCCTTTGATGGCTTTTTCTTGTCACTTGCACCACTTCTGGAGTGTGTTGATGTGTTCATGAGCTGCTCTCAAAGAGCTACCTTGGTTGGGAGCTTCATAGGGCTGGAAGTGGAACTGTCTTGAGCTGTAGTTCAACACTTCTTCTTCTTCAAGCTCATCTTCTTCATGGGTTCTTCCTTGGCCTTCAGCGCCAGCAGTAGCATTCCATTGTTGTTCTTCTTCTTCCTCTCTAATCTCTTCAGTGTGCTCCTCTTCTTCTTCATTGTCCTTTTCTTCTTCAATTGTAGGAATAGGGCCGCCTGTGTAGAGCTCCTCAGTGCTTGGGATGAAGCCTATGTTTCCTTTTCTGAAGAAGGATGTAAGCTTTGGATTGGGGAGGAGGACTTTTGCTGGTGTGTCAAAGCCTGTGATGAAGTTGTACACATGCTTTCCACCAATGGTTCTTTCAAGGTAGTAGCTTCTCTTGAGGTAATCAATGTCAATCCATAGTGGCTCAAGTGCATCACCTTCATGTTTGTCAAGGTCTACTCCACTAGCTTGTAGAACTGCTGTTACAACTCCCCCAATGTGCACTTGAGGGCTGTTCTCCTTCTTTGTTTTACTTAAAACCCAGCTCTGGTAGGATAGAAGCTGCTCCATCAACATAGACACATCGCAGGGGTAGCTTTTCGGTGCTCTGTGAGGTTCCCCATACTCATCGCTTCCCAACACCTCATACAGTCCTTGGTATATCAGATCTGTCTCCCTTCCTGTGAGATATGTTAACTCCTTTCTTGCAAAGAGTGTATTCGCAAGTGCTTTGTGGACATATCTCACGGCTGGATGCCTTAGGTGCTGGTTCCTTGATCTTCCAGGAGTGTATTTCCCAACCCCAATAATCCCCCACAGAATGATATGCTGCCTACTTGAGATTTCTAACCTGCTCAGCGCTGTGGGGTGGGACTTCAGCTCTAGATCCTTGGCGATCTCTGTGAAAGTTAAGGAGAACTTTTCCTTGCCAATCCAAAAAGAGATCCATCCATCGCCATTAGGGAGTTCACTGTCTTCATACCAGACCACCTTGAGTGTGGAGAGGAATTGGTAAGTGAGCTGTTGGTAAGATGGGAGTGGCATCTCCATGAAAGCTCCAAGGACCATGCGCTCAAATGTGGCTTTGCAGTCACCATATAGTCCAAGCGCCTTCATTGTGGAAGTGCATGGATACCTTGTTGGCTTGAAAGTGCACTGGTTGAAAGTCTTCATGAGTTCTCTAGCAGCACTGCCCTTGTTTTGTTGATCTTCTCCCTCATTTCCAACCGGTCTCTTTCCAGCGGCCTTGGAGGATTGCTCATCAGCCTTGCCCTTTCCTTTATCTTTCTGTGTTCTTGGCTGGATTGGTTCTTCCTGTGGTTCTTTTCCCTTTTTCCCAGCAGCTATTTTTGTTCTTCCCATGGTACCTTCAAAAGCAAAGCTTGAAAACAAGGTGAGTTAAAGAATAAAAGCTGAAGAACCAAATAGCTGAAAGCTTTTAATGGAGAAACTCTTAAGCTAAGAAAAGTCTAACAAGTCCTAACAACAAGCTTAAACTTATTCAAGGCAAGAAGAGATGAAAAGCTAGCAACTAAATAAGCTAGAATGCACAAAAGATAAACAGTTATGCATGACATTCCAGCAAAATGGTTCTTAAGCAAAAGAGATGATGATCTTGCAAAAGGATGAAGATGAGCAAGCAATGAGATAAATAGATATGAATCAGAACTTCAACATCTAGCTTGATATTTCAAAAAAAATCCAAATTGCAAAACCATAGCACAACAATCAAAACTAAACACTGCTTGCTCTTAAAAACTTCTTACTAAGCGATTTTTAACATAAGCTAAGAGTAAGAGCAAAGAGAGATAGTTTACGAAGCAAACCTTTAGTGAGCTTTTGAACACTTAAAGAAAGCAATAAAAGAGAAAAAGAACTAGTTGTTTCGAGCTTTAGGTAAGAAGTAGAGTGAGTTTGAGTGTGAAGAGAAGTGAAGAAAGTTGTTGCTTAAATAGAGAGAAAGGAGAGGAAACCAAAGGAATCAAAGGTTGGTGAGGAAACATAAGGAATCAAAAGTGTGGGGGACAAAAACAAAAGTGTTCAGAAGCTGGGAAAGAGGTTAGAAGGAATCCCATTTAAAAATTCAAACTCCTTTGGCTCCAAACCATAGGAGGCAAAAAATTTTGAAAGTTGAGACACTTACCTCGGATGGAGTTTCGGTCACTCATGACCGATATTACTGACCGAAATTGCATTTTCGGTCGTGAGTGATCGATACTAGTGACCGATACGATTCCAAGAATCTTATCAGTCTCCAGTGATCGATACTCTTGACCAAAAATCATATGGTGTGTTTATGTCGATCAAGTGCGGTCGATATGAATGACCGAAAATTATCCTCTTTCAAAACTTCTTTCCCTATCGGTCACAAGTGACCGATATGTTGACTGGTATAAACTGGCTCCACTGATATCAGTCAATCATGATCGATACTGATGACCAAAAATTTGTGTATCGGTCTGTCATGACCGATACAAATGACCGATATCAGCCAGAATACACCTGTTCTTTGTCCCCATCAGATTTTCTCAAACCCCAGTTCAAAACCCTGTTTCTATACACTAAGAAAAAGCATAAAAGATAAACTAGAAAACATAATATATACAAAGGATACCATGGGACTACCTCCCAAGTGCGCTTGTTTAAAGTCACTAAGCTTCACTTTGATTACCTCTTTAGTTGAGGTGAGGAGAAGGAGTCATGGAACTCCTTGGTGGTGGCTTGCTCCTTTGGACTCTAGCAGAAACTCCATTCATCTTTATCTTGGCAAAAGGCATAGTCTTCCCCTCTTGCTGAAGCTTGAAGATGAACTCTCCCTTCTTAGAGACCCTTCGTTGCAAAACCAGCTCCCCTTTGTTAGTATCCAACTTGATCAAATCCAGATTCTTGTAACCAACCACTTCAAGGACCTCCTCTTCAGCGGTGTCTTCAAACAACTTGGCCAAGCAGCAGCCATCAAAACTCTCTCCTTGGTAGCCTTCAAACTCTGGCCAGTTCCTTCCAAGTTGCTTCAGCTTCTTGATCTCTATTGGGAAGGCTTGCTCATTCTACAGCTTATTCCCCTTGGAGTCAAACCTTAGAACCTTCTTCTTGGTCAGCCTCAGCTCAATAGTGAATTCCTTAGCATCAAACACTGCTCCAGCTGAGGCCAAGAAAGGTCTTCCTAGTATGATAGCATTCTTTATATGCCCTTCCACATCAAGCACCAGGAAATCAGTGGGAATGGTTATTCTATCATCATTGGCACATCCTTGAAACTTCCAAGTGGTTTCTTCACTGTCCCATCAGCTATGGTAAGGGATACATTACTCTCCTGAAGTGTAGTGTAGCCAAGAGCTTTAGCAGTAGAGGATGGGAGAAGATTGATACTTGCTCCAAGGTCGCAAAGACAACTCTTGAAAATCTGCCCTTTAAGTTCACATGGGAGAGTGAAACAGCCTGGATCTCCAAGTTTTTTGATAGTGAGCTCCTTAACCTCAGGTGTTCCAGTCTTCACCCTTAGCTTCTCAAGTTCTTCTTGGCCATTCAAACCCCTCAACTCCATCTGAGCAGCATAGAGAGTTTCATACTTCTGAACCAGCTGTTCCTTGAACCTTCCTGGAAAGGGGATGATTGGTTGATAGACAGGAAGAGCAGCTGTTTGAGGTTTCTCCTTGACATCAGCAGTTTCCATCAAGTAGTCTTTTGTGTTGTCAACAACTTCATGTGGCGCCCACCAATCTTCATCATCTGAGTTTTCCCTATCTCCAAAGGGTCCTTCTTCTACAGCTCCTTGGTTATTTTTAATTTCCAAGAACTCTTCCCCCTCCACTTAGAGGTTCAGTGTCCTCAGTGAAAAAGTATAGGAACTCTTCAATGATAGCCTCCTCTTCAGCTGAGAAGCTTCCTTCTTCAAGCACAATAGCATTGCAGAACTCCTTTGGGTTGACTTCTGGTTTTCCAGGAAACTGTCCTTGTGGCTTAGGACCAGCTATGCCTTTGTTATTCTCCAGTGTTTTGACCTTTGCAGCCAATCCATCAAACTTGTTTGTAAGCTCTACATGCACTGAATCAATTTTGTTATGGACCTCTGCAAACTTCTTGTTCATTTCCAAGGTTGTAGTGACTTGAGTGTTGATCATTTGCTGCATGAGGGTCTTGAGGTCAGTGTCTTGAGAGCTAGATGAAGCTTGTCCTTGTGCTTGGGCATTGAATCCTGGAGGGTTGTAGGGCGCTCTTGGCTGATAGTTGTTGTTCCTCTGCTGGAAACCTTCATTGTTGTAGGGAACTAAAGGTCTTGGGGCAGCTTGCTGTTGCTGTTGAGGGTTAACCTGATCTTGTTGGTTGGCAACATTGTTGCTCCTATAAGACAAGTTGGGATTGGGTCTGTAGTTCCCATAGTTGTTGTAGCCACCTTGATTTCCCAAATAGTTCACCTCCTCAACTTGGCATTGCTCCTGATCATCAAGCTGAACCATGTCTCCCACAAAGTTAACCTCTTTCTTTTGCTTTAGCAACAAGTCCAGCTTCTGATGTAGAGACTTGATTTCTTTCTTGCTAGACTCTAACTCATCCTTTGCACTCCTTGGTGCTCTGTCAAATTCTTCATTGTAGTTTCCATCAGACTGAGCCAAGTTCTCTACTAACTCCAAACCTTCATCTACGTCTTTTAACAGGAAGTTCCCATTGGAGGCTGTGTCCAGGAGCATTCTGATCTTAGGCAAGGCTCCTCTGTAGAGAGTGGAGAGCAAAGAGGCTTGTGAGAAGCCATGATGAGGGCATTGCAATGTGTAACCCTTGAATCTCTCCCAAGCTTCTCCAAAGCTTTCATTGTTCCTCTGTGAAAATCCTGAGATCTCATTCCTTATCCTAGCAGTTCTGGATGTGGAGAAACTATGCTAGAAAAGCTTTCTTGCATTCATCCCAGCTGGTGATACTCCCTTGGGGAAGGTTTTTCTCCCACTGATGTGCTTTGTCTCCTAGGGAAAAGGGAAACAATCTGAGCTTGAAGGCATCTACACTTACTTTATTTATCTTTGCGAGGGAGCACAGCCTGTCAAAATTTTCCAGATGATCTAGAGGGTCTTCAAGTGGTAACCCATGGAATTTGCTGCTCTGAACCATTGAAATGAATCCAGACTTGATTTCAAAGTTGTTGTTTTGGACAGCTGGTGGAATGATATCTGTCATGTTGTTGTAGGCATTTGGTGCATCACCAGCCCCTATAGGTCTAGCTGCTCTTGGAGCTTGTGCAGCGCCTCTTGGTCCTTTCTCACCCTGTATGCCTTGAACACCTTGATGTCCTTGTATATCCTGAGCGCCTGCAGCTCCTTGAGGACCCTGAAATCTGATGTCATCCATGACTTGATCCTGATTGTTCATACCAAGTCTTGGCAAGTGTTCCTGCCTTTCTTGCTGTCTCCTTGCTCTCTGTCCTATATCCAGCAGATTGATTTTGTCTATGAAATCCATTAGATTGCTCGAACCTCGAGATCTCAAGTTCATATACCTGAAAGACAAAAGTGAGAGTCAAAGAGAATTAGTAACCAAAGAAAAATAAAAGCTTGATCTTAAAAATTCTACAAACTCTAATGATTCAAACTGATTCCCAAATGGCAACGGCGCCAAATTGACACAAGGTTTGTGACACCTTGGTTCAATCACCCTTGCACTAGTCAGTTGTAGTAAGGGTTTTATGTCAATCCAATGGGAAGAGTTGAAAACAGAAGAGTTGAGAGTAAAAAATCTCTAAGTCAAGCAAGCAGAGAATTGGATTTGTTGCCTAAGCAACAGTTCTAGCAACATAAGTGAAGCAAGCAGCAAACAAAGTAAAAGCAAAAGCAAACTAAGCAGTTCTAAGCAAGAAAAACAGAGCAAAACAGAGCAAATCCGAAATTCAAATAAGAGAAAGACAAGTCTCTAGATGTGGTTATTGACTTTGGGGAATTTCAGACATTATCTAAGGCTGTTTCAAACTATATTGATAAAGCAAGTAAGAAAGCAATGGTAATTCCTAGACATAGAGTTCACAATGAAGCTAGTTAGATCCAATCTCTTAGCAAATAACCTTTTGCTAAAACATTATAACAAGAACTAACTCTCATTAGTGCTAAAACATCAAGCAAGCATGATTAAACAACTCTATTCAAGTCAAAATGCTCCTCAAACAGTCAATCTCTTGAGCCAAGGCCAGCAAATCCTCTATTAAACATTATCAGCATTTCATCAAACACTTGGTGGGCATAAGAGAAAGCTAACAACTTACACAAGTTTCATCAAGACTAATCTAGCATGAATAACAGATTAATAGAGAGGAACCCATAAACAAAAGCACTTAACAAACCTTAATCAAGCCTTAAATCCCCCTAATCTACCGCATCTAGAAACCCTAAGATAACTACTCACTCATAATCATGTTTCGGGTTGGGTCAGTATCGGTCAGTTGTGTCAATCTTCAGTGACCGAAATAGGTCCCTATTGGTCTGGAGTGATCGACACATATGACCAAAATTCATCCGGTGTGTTTGTGTCGATCACACTTGACCGATACTGGTGATTGATATGCTCTGTATCGGTCACCCTTGACCGAAACTCTCTGTGCTCTGACCGAAAACTTCTGCAGAGATCTTCTGCTGTGATCCTTCTTGCTCCCTTTTGCCCAGCTAGCATCTTGTATCATTCCCAAAACTCCTCGAAGCTCCTTTAAGCTCCAAAAGCACCTAAAAACATCCAAAATGCAAAGAAAATGCAAACTATGCTCTAAATGCAACCAAAGTCTAAAAGGAGAAGAAAATGGGATAAAAGCAAAGGGAAAACATGCAAAGAGGACCAAAATTTGTACTAAATGCAGCCCTAAATGGTGTAAATACAAGGGATATCGTGGGTCCATTCCCATATTCTTACGGCAACAAGTATCCTAGTAGCGGTTGACTACATATCTAAATGGGTAGACGGCCATTGCTTCCCCTACAAACGACTCTATGGTGGTGATCAAGCTCTTTAAAACCATCATATTCCCAAGATTTGGAGTCCCTAAGGTTGTGATCAGTGACGGTGGCAGCCATTTCATCAACAAAGTATTCGAGAACCTCTTAAGAAGTATGGTAAGAAGCACAAGGTAGCTACACCTTATCATCCGCAAACGAGTGGACATGTAGAGATCTCTAACCGGCAGATCAATGTAATACTCTTGAGGACAGTAGGTACTACTCGGAAGGATTGAGCGGCTAAGCTAGACGATGCTTTGTGGGCTTACCGGACCGCTTTCAAAACCCCCATTGGTACCACTCCTTTTACTCTTCTCTACGGAAAAGGATGTCACCTCCCTGTTGAGTTGGAACATAGAGCATTGTGGGCTGTGAAGCAGTTGAACTATGATCTCAAGACAGCTCAGGAGAAGCGCTTGATTCAGCTACATAAGCTTGATGAGCTAAGTGCTGGACGCCTAGGAAAGCGCTAGGATCTACAAGGAGCGTACTAAGGCGGCTCATGACAAGAAGTTGGTTCATAAAGAGCTTAAGGAAGGCAGTTTGGTGCTACTCTATAACTCGAGGCTGAAGCTGTTCCCGGGCAAGCTCAAATGAAGGTGGTGCGGACCGTTTGAGATCAAGGAGGTATTGCCCTATGGAGCTGTTACGTTGGTTGGAAAGAGTGGGAATGCATTCAGAGTCAAAGAACACAGAGTAAAGTCATACATGGCCAGTGCATTCAACAAGGAGAGCACTTTAATGCTTCTCCAAGACCCACCATCTGCCTAAACTAAGTAAAGTCTAGCTAAAGACGTTAAAGAAAGCGCACTTGGGAGGCATTCCCATGTCTATCTTGTATATAATTCTGCTTTCTTTCTATTTCAGTTTTATGTTTTTATCTTCTAAGTGTGTAGGAAAAGGTGTAAGGGATTGCAGGCCATGATCTTGGAGTTCAAAAAAGGCGAGAAGGGTTAAGAATAGGCTAGAGATCGAGTGCTGGATCGACTTATCCTAGCTTGATCTTTACTAGATCGAGCTAGTGAATCAAGAGGAGTCAGTCGATCTAGACGAGATCGAGTAGACAGATCGAGTGAAACAGTCGATCACGAGAGGATGAACACCCTATACGTTTAGCTTGAAAAGCAAACAAGAGGTGGATCGACTGAGTCACTCGATTCTCAAAGATAGATCGAATAGTCTACTCGATGTGCCACTTGATCAAGAGGACTTAGCCATCGTGCCAAAAATCAAGAAACGAGATGTGCTATCGATCCAAGACTCGATCCAATTCGAATCGAGTCCTAAATCGAGCAACCTTATCGATCCAAGCCATTATGCCCATGAGATCGAGTCCTTGATCGACCAAATGGACTCGATCTCGTGCTGAGGTAACAATTTATTTTCCCTTTTTTCTTTTTTTCCTCCAGTTTTTAAATTTGAAATGTGTTCAAGGCAAGCATCTTTGATCATAAAAGATGTTCCCTGACCACACTTTTTGTCAGAAAACCACTTACTTGCCCATGGTTTTTGATTTTTTTTGTTGTCCTTTATATTTTCAAACACACACTCTCTCATTATTTGTGTTTCGAGATTTCTAAACCACAGGGAGTGTGATTTTCTTTTCTTTCTAAGGGCCAACAACATCCTCTTTCAACTTTGCAAAGGTATTTTTAAGTCTTTGTTTCAAAATCTCTTAGAAAATTTCCTTTTCTTTGCATAGTTTGAATAGTAGATGTTAGGGGTTAAGCGAATTTTTAAAACTAGCTAGATATTAGGAAAAATTCTAGATTTGATTCTATCTCTAGATTTCTTTCTCTATTATCTTCCTAGAATTTTTATAAATTCCCCAAAAATCTAGGGTATTAGTTATAACTATTTCTTTCTTGCTTATTCTTTCTCTCAACATTCGCCGCCTTTGCTCATTCTCTTGTTTGAGAATCTTGTTTCAGGTACTATGGCCCCCAAAAAGATGAGAGAAGAGACAGCACAGGAAGGAGAAGGTCAAGAAGTGGTGGTTCAGGAGAGGGTTAAGTGGTCTAAAGAGGAGAAGCAAGCCAAGAAGAGGCTAGTAAGGCAGAGGTTCGAACCAACTAAGTTCGCGGATAGAGGTCTGCTGGCTAAGATAGGGATCTTGAGAGACTTTGATCAACTACTGAAGAACATAGGCCTCCGGTACTTGTCAAGGATGGACTGCCCGACCTATCCCGAGGTGACAATCGATTTCTTAGCCACCTTGGAATTCACATATGATAACCCGAGCATCCCCACTCCTTCTCAAAGCCACCTAACCTTCAAGATCAAACGTCAGGCCTTTGTTCTCTCAATCCCGGAGCTTTGTCAAGCCTATGGCCTCAACGCTGCTGCCAACAAGGTTGATTTCCCCTGCTTCACTCAAGAGAATGACCTGTGGGACCTCATAAGCAATGACGACTACAAGGCGAATACAGAAAAGATCAAGAGAGTGAGGAGTCCGGTGCTGATGTACACGCTGAAACTGCTTGCTAACACCTTCAGCGGACGGTCAGTAGCCTCCACGGTCACAAAGACCAAGCTTTGCTTCCTAATTCAAGGCGTGAAGCACCTCGTGTGTGATCCTAAAGAGAACAACGATCCAATGGAAGATGAACTCGGCGATGACGTGACCTATGGGTGTATCCTAGCTGCCTCATTGGTGAAATACAAGGCATACGCCTTGCGATCAAGGCAAGCTCGGCGCTTATTAGCGGCTTCCTCACGCCCTTGTTTGTGCAAGCTGGCGTACCGCTTCAAGACTTCACTCCTGTTCCGGATAGATCCTTCATGGATGAGATCTACCTGAGGAATAATGATATCCTGGGACGCACGCCTGCCGAGGGCTTCTTTGCCTATCTATACATCGACTCAGAGAATGAGAAGCGGGTTTGCATACTGCTGAACAAGGAGGAAAACGAGCTACAAGGAGTTGACAACATTGAGTTCCTGCCGAGTGTAGAGGAGTGCTTCGCTCCTTTAGGAGGCACTTCCGCCATTCAACAAGCTACTCGCCCAAGATCAGAGTCTCCTGCCTCGGATGATCAGATGCCCTAGAGCTTTGTGCTTCCTAAGATCGAGTTTGAGCCGCAGACTAAGACGGAGAGGTTTATTGCTTCTGTCATGGAGATGCAAAGGAAAATCAACAAATGGCAGAGCAAGGTACTCAAGAAGCTTGCCAAGAAGGTCAAGGCGCTTCAAGGGAGCTCACCTAAGAAGGCTGTAAGCGAATAAGTCGAGCAGCTCGAGAAAGGAGGATATCGACTGGTGGAATCATTTTACGTGAGCCTCAAGGAAGCACCATCCTACCTGCTCGCCACTCGGTTCATGAAGGAGTTGCAATGGACAAGGGCAAAGGAGTAGCCCACGAGACCCCAACAAAGAGCAAGAGGTCTGGAACGTCCTCAAGTTCCAGCACTTCTTAGCTCCGAGGTACCAACAACCGTCCCTTGTATATACCACGCATGCTTTCTTTGTTTTTGCTTTGTGTTTTGAACTCCTTTTAATTTGTTTGCCACCGAGACGGTGTCATTCAAGTTTGGGGGAGTGTGTGTGTTATTTGACATTGTTTTCTTTCTTCTTATTTTCTCTTTGCATCCTTTGAGTCTTCATTGCATCTAAGGCATAGAAAAGAACCAAAAAAAAAATTGGTCAAATATTTAAAATTTTCAAAAAATTTCATGTAATTTCATTCACTCTGTCAAACATTTTCGGATTGAGTCTAGAATTTCTGAGCATCTAGGTTGTTCACATTTGCATAAGGGGTTAAAGTTTTTCTTTTAAAGGTGTTTTAAGCTCATGAATTGTTTCAAGGCCCTAGTTAGTAGTTCTTTGATGCATTGCACATTCTTTGAAAGTAAGCTCTAACCATACTTGGATCATGTGTTTTGATTTTCGTGACTTGACTTGAACATTCATGAACTGAATCTTGTCCTAATAAGTGAAAACCTTATTCTGATCTTTAATTATCATACTTATGCATTTGAAAATGAACACATGGATCATATACATACTTAGGCTCTCTTCCTCCTTTCACCACTCTTTTGTGAGCCTAAGTAGAACTCCCACCATTACCCTTACCTTTCTTTCAAGCCAAATATCCTTGTGTGATATCATTGTGAGGCCTCTTTTCGGTTTGAACTTAGCATATCGTGTTACGTTAAGGCAACATGATTAGGTTATCATTTGATTGCTAGCTTTGCTTTTTGAAGCTAGTTTTAGGCTTAGGAATAGGTTTGGGGTTCATGGGGATTTCTTGCTTGCTTATTTGTTTTCGGTTTAAAAAAAAAAAATTGAGTTTGGTGTTTGAAGTGAATAAAAAGGTTTTAAGTGGAAGGCAATGTTTTCAAAATGAAAAGCTCTAAGTATATTTCAGAAGATAGCTCTCAAATAAAAGAAAAAGAAAAGAAAAGAAAAGATCCTAAGTGCCAAATAAAAAAAAGAAAAGAAAAGATAGAGTAGAGAGCTATCAATAAGAAAAAAATAAAGAGTATAAAATATTTTCAGCGTTTCCACTAGCCTAAAGAGTAAATGTGTTTTCTGTTTTTATTTGGGATTTGCTAAGCTAATGCTTTGTTGATGAGGGTAGTATCTAGCAGGGTGAGTGAGCTGAAAAGAAAAGAAATGAGAGGGGTTTTAGGATGATTGTTAGTGTGTATGGGTAGATGAGAATCTAATCATGTATGCATCAATTGCCTTTACCTTTAGCATTAGTTGAAGCTTGACCTTGAAGCAACTGCTGAAACATTGCTTGAATCGGATCTTGAGGAGGCGGTTGTATCTGTTGTTGTTGAGGAACAGAGCCGTGAGGAAACATAGGAGTAAAGCCTTTGTTTCCTTGTTGTTGCTGCTGGAAATTGCCTTGCCTCGGACCTTGATACCCATTCTTTTATTGAAAACCCTTGTTGTAAGGTACAAAGGGCTTTGCTTGCTGAGGGGGGTACACCTGATCCTTTGGATTCTCAACATTTGTACTCCTGTATAAGAGATTGTTGTTGGCTTGGTATCCTTGAGAATATCCCGGAGGCTTGTTGTAGTTCTGACCAGCAATCCAGTTAGCTTCTTCTTGACTCAACTCTAGCTCCTCGGAGACATCTTCGGCTTCTCGCACAAAATGAACTTGCTTCTGATTTGGAAGAACGAGCTTGTCTATCTTCTCATGGAGGGACTTGAGATCTTTCTTGTGAGACTCTAGCTCAGAACCTTGTGGTGCACGGTCATAATCCTCTGTGTAATTCCCGTCACTCAAAGCCAAGTTTTCGATTAACTCCATACTCTCCTCCACTTCTTGACCAAGAAAATTTCCCTTGCTTGCTGTATCAAGTAGCATACGGATCTTTGGTAATGCTCCTCGGTATATTGTGCTTAGGAGAGTCTCTTCACTGAAGCCGTGGTGAGGACACTGAATGGTATAGTCTTTGAATCTCTCCATAGCTTCATTGAATGTCTCGTTCTGCCTTTGAGTGAATCCGCTAATCTCACTTCTCAACCGAGCTGTTCTGAGGCTTGAGAAAAACTTTAAGAGAAAAGCTTTCTTACATTCAGCCCAAGAGGTAATGGTGCCTTTTGGAAGGGTCTTCTCCCAATGTCTAGCCTTATGGGAAGAGCCATAGCTTGAAAGCATCTTCCGAGATCCCATTGATCTTAATCATCCCAGACACTTGCTCAAAGTTTTTCAAGGTGCTATTCTAAACCATAAAGATGAATCCAGGCTTTATCTCGAAGTTGTTATTCTGGACTGGTGGAGTGATCCCAAAGCGGTTATGATGCGTATTAGGAGCATCTCCAGCACCGATGATCCGTGCTGGTCTAGCTGCGTGATTGGGGTTTCCATTGCCCCTTCCTATACCACCGTGAGCGGGTGGAGGTCCCTCATGATGTTCTTGCTTGAGCTTACTCTCTTTCTCTTCTTTAACATGCGTGACCGAATTGGTGAATATTGTCCAGGGGTCTAAGTAAGTTGTTGTCAGCACTGGAGTGTAGGTTCATGTACCTGAGATCACAAACAAGAGGGTAGAGCAATGAGTAATCAAAATAAAAGTAAAAGGCTTTGTCTTTGGCAAACACCAAATCCTAATGCTTCCTAACAATCCTAAGATGGCAACGACACCATTTGATACTAGGAATTTTGCAAGTCAAGCCAGAATATCAAATCCCAAGGAACCTATAGTTGAAGTATAGTATGCAAGAGGTATCAATCCAACCTAGGAAGCAGGAAGAACACTAGGAATGCAAGTATTCAGCAAAGCTAAGCAAATCGGGAAAATGATTGGTAAAATCGACTAAAACTAAATGCAATGACCAAATGAAATGCAAACTATTTTAAAATCCCTGGAAGAGGGTTAACTAACACTGAAAGAAAACATAACAACAAAAGAGCAAATTTACTAATAACTAAAAATTGAGCATTGAATCGACGACTGGATCGAGCTCAGAATTGAGTAAAACAGATCGATTAAACAACTTAAAGCGAAACGACTTCTAATGACCAAGAATGCAATTTTATGACAAGCGAATGATGAACAGAGGTTTTAAAATGCTAAAAGAGGATTTAGGGTCGAGGGTCATATTCAAGAGTGTTCAGGGGTCAAGCTTTGGTTTGAAAACGTTTAGATCTACTCATTTATAAGCTTTTTCTAAGCCTTGAAAACAAAACAAGAACCATCCATGGCGTGTGGTATGATTCACTTCTTCAATCTCTTCTCCAATCCCATGGCGTTTCGTGGAAAAAGAGATCGAAGAGCAAGGAAAACATATTTCAATCTAATATCCTAACTAACCTCCTCTACAACCATGGCGTTTGGGAGAGGAAAGATTTGTCTCTAGGATCTGGTTTTCTAGGACATCTAAATCCGGTCAGGGTAAGATAGCTTTGGAATCTTAGAGATCTTTTCCAAGACTCTCTAAGCCTTAAGACCCCAAGATACTAGAAGAGAAGAAATGAAGGACAAGAGAAACACAAAACTTAAACCTCTTAAACCCTTTGAATCACCTCAACCCCAAATCCTAAAAGGAACTACTCGTGACTCATGTTTGAAACCGAATGAAATGCAATAAACAAAGAACTAAGCATGATTAACAAACGATTAAAAGAAAACTGCTTAATATTAAAATGATTCAAGTTCAAAAAACTACAGAAAAAGCTTTGATGTTCTACAATGCCGAATCGCCAAAGATAAGAACGAAGAACAGAAAAAGCTAACGCAAAATGTAGATAATGATAGTGATAGCCGCCTCTTTCCCTAAATGGCTAAACAGCTTGACTGGTCCCTGCCACTACGCTTCAAAAACGGTTAAAGTACCCGAGATCGATCTTGAGATCGATCAGTGCACTCGATCATCTTCGGAAATCGCCTTCAGCTGCTCGATCTGCAAGTCGATCTGGTTTGATGGATCGAGTACTTCGTCCAATCTTCCACTCGATTTTTGGATGATCGAGTCATGGTCTCGATCTGGATCTCGTTTGATATTGCTGTATATTTTGTGTATTTATCTTGCATATTAGGCTAGTTTGCACCATTTTAGGTCCTAGATCACTTTTGCATTAGCATTTACATATTTCTTGCATTATGCATCACATTCAGGTTGTTTTCAGATACTTTGGAGCTTTGGAGGATTCTTGAACATGCTAAGGCTCGTGAGGAAGCTTATAGATGCTTGGAGAACTCAACCACTCCACTAAGGACCCGAGATCGAGTAGCGGATCGAACAAGGCAGGTCGATCTAGACGAGATCGACCAGAAGATCGAGTGAACCAGCCGACTCAAGGAAAATAATCGAGACCGAGATCAAGTGAAGAGATTGATTTGGAGTACGGACGTAAATGACGCCATGCAGAGCGAGAGCCGGATCGAGTCCACCACACGATCCTCTAAGGATCGACTCCAAGATAGGATGAACCACTTGATCCATCCAGGAAAATCGTGACACAGATCGAGCTGAGGCAAGCGATTGCCGAAGATGATCAAATGAGGCGCTCGATCTCGAGGTCGATCCCAGGCTACTTTAACCGTTTTTGGCTTCTAACGAGGGGGGGGGGGGACCATCGAGATGTTTGTCCACTTTGGGAAGGCGGTGATCCTGCTTTCTCAGACACTCTGACTTGTACTTTTTTTTTGTTCTTCTTCCTCTAGCGAAGGCGATTCCGCCATTGTAGAACATTTCAAGCTTTTTCTTGCATTTGATCCTTTGAATATTGAATCTTTCGCTTTAATCAATCGTTAATCATGTTTAGTAGATCATCCTTTGCTTTTTGTTCGGTTTTGTTTATGAGTAGCGAGTGGTTTCATGTGGGTTGATGGGTTGAGGCGATTCAAAATGGTCAAAAAGGTTTAAAGCTTTGTGTTTTCTGGTTCTTCATTGCCTTTTCTTCTAGGATCTTGAGTACCTAAGGCATAGAGACTCTCACGCAAAGATCTCTATGATCCAAAGGCTGTCTTTACCTTGACAGGATTCGGATGTCCTGGAAAATCAGATCCTAGAGGCTAATCCTTCCTTTCCCACATGCCATGGTTGTTTAGGGGATTAGTTAGGTCAACATTTGAAATCTGTGTTTCTTTCTCTTCGATCACTTTTTCCACCAAACGCCATGGGTTTGGAGAAGAGATTGAAGAAGTGAACCATACCACATGCCATGGATGGTTCTTGTTTTGTTTTCAAGGCCTAGAGAACCTCACAAAGTGAGTAGATCTAAAAGTTTTCAAACTAAGCTTTAATCTTTGAGATCCATGAATATGACCCTCAACCCTAGACCCTCTTTCTTAGTGTTTTAAATCTCTGTTTATCATTTCGTCATCATAAAGTTTGCATCTTGTTCATTAGTTCATCGCATCGTTCATCATCTTAAGTTGTTTAGACGAGATCGATTCATATTGCTCCATCTAGTGGGTCGATCCAGTGGTAGATCCACTAGTCGATTTTTAGTTTTTTAGTAGCTTTGCATTTTGGACTTTCTGCTTGTTCCTAGTGGTAAGTAACCCTCTTCCAGGGATTTTAAAATTGTTTTGCTCTGCAGTTGATACTTGCATTTAGTTTTCCTTGAATTTACCAATCATTTATCCATTCTGCTTAGATTTGCTCATTCCCTTGCATTTTTAGTGTACTTCCTACTCCTAGGATTGATACGTCCACTTGCATGCTATACTACATCTCAGTCTTGCATTTGAGTTTGATAAACTTCTCCTGCTTGCATTGCGTACCAAGAAATCTGTTATCATCATTCTGCATGGCGTCATTCACGTCCGTACTCCCGATCGATCTCCTCTCTAGATCTTGGTCTCGATCTTTCCTCTTGGATCGACTTGGATCACTCGATCTTCTGGTCGATCTCATGTAGATCGACCTCCCTTGCTCGATCCGCTACTCGATCTCGGGTCCTTCCTAATCAAGGTTGAGCTCTATAAGTGTCCACATGCTTCTAGCTGATCCTCCTTACGTCCACATAGCCTCCGCAACTCCAGAGTGCTCCAAACAACCTGATAATGATGCAAAAGTGAAAGAAATATGCAAAATGTGAATGCAAAGGGACCTAGGACCCTAAAATGCAACAAATTGAACAAACTAGCCTATAATGCAAGATGAATGCAAGAAAAACTATCCTAAATGCATGCAAAATATGAAAAATATATGGTAATATCAGTGGTTTAGAGTTTCATGTTTATATGCTTTAAAAGAAGAGGGAAAAGTTTTGAAATGGTAGTATGGGGAAACAGGCTACAATTGTTGTTAAGTACAAAGGGAATAAAAGCTCTAAGTGTTTAGAAAGGAGGCTCCTAAAACAACGCTTTGAAAGGTCAATCAAAAAGAAGAAACCAGACCCAAGGCAATACAACAAAGGTGAAAAATGCTGCCAATTCAACAAGAAAGTGCAAGTCCCAACAAAAAGAATCAGCCACACAAGCAAAAAGAAGAAGTTTCCCCAACCATGAAGAAGGGAGAAAGGGTAGAGGTTAGGAAAAGGGTAGACTTAGGGGTTCACTATGGGGGTTAGAAGTGTCTAGGACTCATCTTTGAGTAAAAAGGGTAGAAGAGAGCTTTGAATTGCATGCATAAGTGTGCTTTTACCTTTAGCATTTTGCCTAAGATAGAATCATTTTCATTGAGTGATCCATTATATTTATGAACCCTGTGCTTGAATGAGATCATTTTAATCTCGTAACCTTACCTTTTAAACCAAAAAATGTCTTCACTTGATTTGCACAAACTTGATTCATGGTTATGAGCTTAATGAATGTTAAAGATTTGATTGATTTGAGCACTTGTCTAGGTTGAGATTTGAGATCATTTTTGAAACATGATGAGCATGGCTAGGTTTCTTTGAAGTATGCTGATTATGTTTGCATCCTAGAACTAGGCACTTAAGTGTTGACTCCATCTCTTTACCTTTGCATTTTTGGATTTGAATGCCCACCTTCAAACGTCACTCTCACATTTGTTTCTTATTTGCTTGGGGACAAGCAAAAGGCAAGTGTGGGGGTGTTGATATCTCATACATTACACCATTTAGGCTTGCATTTAGTTCATGTCTTGGTTTTCTTTTGCATGTTTTTTCCTTCTCTTTAGTCCTATTTTCTTCTCCTTTTTAGATTTAGATTGCATTTTAGGTTATAGTTTGCATTTTCTTAGCATCAAGGATGTTTTTAGGTACTTATGAAGCTGGACCAGAAGGCTATTCAAGCCAAGAAGGAGCCAAAAGGAGCTAAGGAAAACAATCTTTGGAGTGCCATCGATTAAGTCTACAAAACTATCGACCAAGGAGTGATCGATGGGAACCCAACGAGTATATACCATCGATCACTACCATCGATCACCTCAAGACCGATGGGGAGGCCATCGATCAAGACCATCGGTCATGGAGTGACCGAGGGGAAATGCATAGCCTATACTATCGATCAGACCATCGATCACTTATGATCGATGGGATCCAACACGAACTTCAGTTTATTTACCAGTTTGCCATTATGTTAGGCATTTGTATTTTAGTTATAAATAGCTTGGTTCTGATATTTTTAGGGACTAAGTCTTGTTCTAAGTTTTCTGGTTTTCCCTTGAGTTTGTAAGAACAAATCTGTCTTTTTAATCAAAGTTGTGCATCTGTCTTTTAATCTTTTCTACAATCTGCTTCTTAATCATGATTAGCATATTTTCCTTTTGTAATTTGGTTCTTAAACATGGTGATTAGTGAGTAGTTATCTTAGAGTTTTCTAGATGTGGTCGATTAGGAGAATTTAGAGGCTTGATTAGGGTTTTTGTTAGTATTTAATATGATTAATTCCTCTCTATTGATCTGTTCTTAAGCTAGATTTGTCTTGATCAAATGAATATAGAACTAGGCTTCATTTTATGCCCACCAAGTGTATGATGAAATGCTGATCTTGGTTAATAGAGATTTACTGGCCTTAGCTCATGACATTGACTGTTTGAGGAGTATTTTGACTACAATAGAGTTGGTTATTCATGCTTGTTGGTTGTTCTAGCACTATGAGAGTTAGTTCTTATTAGGGTGATTAGCAAAATGTTATTTGCCAAGAGATTGGACTTAAGTTGCTTGATTGTGAACTCTATAGTCTTCTATTTGCAACTCTAGTGTTTATACGTCTTAACCCCTTGGATTGATATAAAAACCTTATGTTATGCTGCAAATGACTAGTACAAGCATTTGGTGATTGAAACCAAGACATAAAAAATCTTGTATCAAATACATCAAAGGACTAAGAATAACGACATCATATTTATAAACCACTAGCATTTTCAAATATTTACTATGATTGTTCCCAAATCAAAACAAGTAAGCTACTCTTAGATGAATGCAAACAAGTCCAAGTCCTATATGAATTGCATCATGAACACACTCTCTTTTTGTGAAGCAATTTTCAATTTTTTAATAACTTTTAGGGATTTTCTATGCCTTATGTGCAAGCAAGTAATGATCATGGTTATATAACTAAATGCAAATGTAAATGTGTTCATAGCTAAAACATACACTCCCCACACACCACCCACGAACCCCCCCCCCAACCACCCCCCGCACAGTTAAAAATTACACAGTCTCTATGTAATAAAATTGGTGGAGAGAGTGTCTACAAAATTCAAGAAAAAAAGTGTATTGGAAAATGTTTTATTAAAAAATAGGCAGTATATACAATGGTGTGAGTGGTGTACCTTATGTCAGGTGGAGGAGTGGTGAGAGACTGAGCTCTCAATGACATATGAAGGAGAAGCTTCTGCTTCTGATGAAGTCTGCTTGCTGGTCCTCTTCTTCTTTCCTTTGCTCCTTGTAACTGCTACATGAGAAGAGTGTCTCGGTGGCTCCGCTAGTGGTGCTCTTTGCTTTCAACAATGTGGAAGGAGTGTATCCCTTGACCAGTGGTAGAAGGCTCATCTCAGGGACATGATTTCACCCATGGATCCTTCCTATTCTGCATCGGTTTGCACAGCATGATCAGTCTTCTTAATAGATGAAGATCCTTCCAAATTTCTTTTTTCAACTTTCCTCACCTTCTTCTTAAGAGATTCAGCCGATTTTTTGCTGGCTTTCACTGACTTCATGAGGCCTGTTATGGCTTTGTACTGAAAGTTGTTCCACCTTGTGAAGGAGCTGAATGTGGTTCATCAGCAGCCTTTGATGCTTTAAATGTGCAAATAATTTGGTAAGGATCAATGGAGTAAGGGCGGCTATCATAGTCTTGAGGCTCCAAATGCTTCTTCTCCTTGCTCTTTAACTGCTTGGTTGTCTTCATCATCATCCTCCACATCTGAATATCTCACTGTATTCATGTTCCTGACCTTGCTAGGTCTCATCAAAGGTGGATGTTCCGTGTTGATCATAACAAGTCATTCTCGCTTGGCATAAATCGGATGTTCTAAAAAAAGTGAAGCTTGTTAACCTTTGATTGGGCAGTAGGATCATCTTCTTGTCTTCATTGAGCTCAAACTGGTAGGTACTCACAATCTTACCCGTCAAAGCGTATGGGGTCATCTATTGAAACACATTACCCAACATCCGGTTCTTTAAGTTCAACGCCAGCTCCGAGTAGGATGGTTGTTATCAAGCCTCCAATGGCGAGCTTGGGTTTCTTGTCAGTGGTGTTTAAAGCCTAGTGCTGGTTAGAGAGAAACTGCTACATGAGGATGGTAATTGAGTCCCACTCCAAAACGCTCACCAGCAATCGTTCCATGCCTTGTCTCCACTCAATTGTTCTTCAGACTCTTCACCAATAAGAACCCCATCTCTTCTTCCTTAACCATGTTCTGTTCTTTCTGTAGAAGAGGCCAGTTGTTAAATAAGACTAACTCCAAGATGCAGCACCAAAGCTAAAGGACTACTTGATAGCAGTGAGGAGAGTGGACTTCACATCCTACAAGATATGCTGATCCTGGTCTGTTGGGAGAGCTAGGAATCAAAACTGAAGTGGATGAGCTCTTGAGCAACGATTGGAATGGAGAAATTTGCTAGTCCTGGCTATTTAACTTACAAGAAAATTTCTTGTGAGTTCCTTGCAAGTTTCAAAGTCTACTTCTACAAGTTTGACAAAGAATACGATGAAGGAGAAGAAGACTTTGGGCAATGGATCATGAAATTCAGAGCCAACAAAACAATTCATGGTCTATACCATGGGGGTTTACTCAGATACAAGAAAATTTTGGATGTCGTTCAAGGCGTTCAAGAGCACAAAACTATGCACTTCAATCGGCATGATGAGCTAAGTGGGCATCGGCATGTTTGGGAGGAGACAGCGATAATGATGCTTATAGAGCTGGTCATCTGAAAGCTGTGGCTAGCATTGGCCATACAGCTATCAGATATGTTTTGTTCATAGAGTTCTCACCCAATACACTCTTTCTACAAGAAAAAGCAAAAGTATGGTCAAAGAAGAAGAGATGGGGCTGCTTGTGAATGGCTTGAAAGATCATGCATGGTTGAAAACAAGGCATGGGTCTAGTGACAATCCTAATGAAGAAATTTCTAGCATGCCAAGAATGGGCTTTCAACACTAGAGACAATAAGCCAAAGATAGCAAATTGGAGGCATGATCACTCCTATCTTGCTTGGTGCTGGAGTGAGCTTGGCACACTAGATGTTACAATGATTTTTCTAGATGTTCCTTATCTCAGTAAGATCGGATACCTTTCCAGGAGCTATTGAGACAGGATTTGGCTATCAGATTGAGCTGGAAAACAGGAAGAGGATGATCATCTTGGCCCAAGCAGCGCTTAACCAACACTTCACCACATATGAGAACATCTGATTAATGCTATTAACAAGATGAGCTTTATGACCCCAAGGACTGGACCCACCATTGAATGAGACCAAGCAAAGTAAAGAACATGAGCACCATCAGAGACTCAGACGTGGAAGAAGACATAGAAGAGACAGCATCAAGAACAAGAGGTTCAGCATCAAGGCTATGGGGGAGAATAAGCATTATGACTATGCTAGCCGCCCTTATGCATTTGACTCTTATGATGTGAATATGCACATTTGAAGCTTCAAAGGCTGCTCATGAGCACATTAGGCTTCTTCAGAGGTGGAACCACTTCCAGGACAAGGCCATCAGAGGTTTACTGAAGACAGTCAAAGCAAAAGTAAGAAATCGTGTTGACTTATTGAAGAAGAAAGTGAGCAAGCTCAAGCAAAAAGTTTGGAGGATCTTCATCAGCCAAGAGAAACTGATCAAGCGGCCCAAGCAGAGCCCACAAGGAGGAGGATCCGATGCTGAGGACATGTCTGAGGACACATGATATACTCATTATTTACACCATATTAGCATATATTTTGCATTGTGTTTTATAGTCTTTAAACTGCAATTTTTGCTTGTTTTTGTCTCATTTGCATTCAATTACGACTTAGTGTAGATTTAGGGTGTGCATTGCATATTTGTTGCATTGAGGAGTTTGGCAGGTATGTTTGGAGGTTTTGGAGGCTGACAATAGAGCATGAGAGATGTATGGTGGATGCAGCACAAGGCATGAAACGAGCCAAGAAGAAGGTGCACCTTGATGAAGCGGGCCAGAAAACTTCACCTGACAAAAACCGGCTCAGAAAAAGACTCTCTATCCCGATTCAGCATCAACAGTATTCATCAATGTTGTATCCCCGGGGAGCTAGCTTGCGTCTGGAGTTAGTTTCAGGTCATTCCATCAGCGGGGTAGAAAGTTACAGAAGTTTTCGTGTGAAAAAACCGCCTCATCCACATCGATCAAACAACATCGGTCAAGACTGACACGATGTGATCCACCCGGAGTTTGAAGACTCACATCGATCAAACAGCATCGGCAAGAGTGACCCGATTGTAATCCACCTAGAGTTTGAAGATTCACATCGGTCAGGCACATCGGTCATCAGTCTGACCGATGTCAAGCAACCGAAGGACTATTCGAATGAAGATCACTCAGATAAGGTGTTTGCATTCGGATATGGCCTCAACGTTCTTCATCAACTTTGTTAGCCACTTGAATTAGGCTATGCGTTTTGTGTTGGTTTCGAGCCATTCCTACTGGTGGTTTTAAGAGTTATGGATAAATAAGTAAGCACAAGTCCATCCGGAATTTCGACGATCATCTTGACAGACTTGTAGATCAGCTTGGGACGAGTGGTTTCTGTCTTGATTCAGCTTATGCTTTCTTCTGGAAAGTTGTAGCGATGTAAGTTAGATTTCTGGAGGAATTTGTTTTAGGTCATTTCTGATGACGCGGTTAGGAAAGCTACAGAAGTGTTTGTGAAGCTGCTCAACCTACATCGATCGGGTACATCGGAGCAAGTCCTGACCGATGGCATTCACACTCGGATCGGTCATGGATGACCAATGCTGACCCAGACTGAATACAACTTATTTAAAATTTTTCCACTCCGCTTCGACTCCTATAAATACTTAAAATCACTAATTTTTGGGAACATCTCTTTATCTAGCAGTTCTACCCTTTGTTCTTCTCTTTTTGAATAATTTTATTTTTGAATCATGGTTTATTTCAATAATAGTTTTGCATTTCCCTTAATCTTTTTGTCTTCCATAATCATTATTAACTATCTTTTCTTCATAGATTTGATGGTTTTCACCATGATTAGTGAGTTGTTTGCTTTAGCTTTGAGATTAGGGCAGGCCAGATGGGGTGATTTTAGTAATTGTTTAGGGTGATTAGGCCTTAGATCTTCTCATTCCATTTCTTATATGATTGTGCTTAAGTCTTAGTACCTCTTGTTGGAGAAGTTGATCTTAGGTCTTTTAACATGCACACTAGGTATTTGATAAAATGAAGCTGAATGTAAGTTTCAATGCTTGAAAATGGTATTAGACAAATCATGAGTCTTTGCATCTCTATCATTTTTGCGTAAATGTGCTTATTTGCTTAGTACCACATTGTGGGAAAGTTGTCATTAAATGTTGATTATGCAAGAGAATGTGAGTTGGTGTTTGTTTTATCTATCATATAAGAGGATTAGTGAACCTAGCCTAAGAAGATTAGATGTCTAGCATGCTTATTTGGGTTTTATGAAACCTGATTTCAATGCTTGCTGTCATAGATACACCCACCAAAAGTGGGTTTGAAATGTGATTTAGCACAAAGGGATTAGTGCCAAGAGATTGGATTAGTCTTATTAGTGTTCCTTATCCTAAGGTTTGAGTGTTTTGATCTCCTAGGCATGATCATAGATTCACCTATAACCATTGCCTTTGATCTTGAACCATCTTTTATCTTTGAAGTTTACCTTTACTCGGTTTTTGCCCTGTTTTTCCATTGCGATTATTGCTCTTTGCTTGCTTTCTTTTGCTTTCCTTGCCTATTCCCTATTAAGCTTAGCTTTAGCATAGTTCTCTATATCTAACTGTCATTAACTTCCCAAGTGGATTAACACCTCAAGTAACTACAATAACATGTGTGGTTTGAGGATTGATGTAAGGATTCAAAACCTTAAAATCAAATACACCAGAGGCTACAGTCCAAGAGGGACACTCATTCCACATCAGTGAGCGGCCAAGGACACATGGCTTCTCAACCAGCACAGACATGCATTCTCATTTAGCTGCTTCAAAGCAAAAAAATGTAAAGAAGAGATGGGCTAGATAGCAAACTTCATCAGAGGAGGAAGCTTCCATCCTCCAAAATTAAGAGTTCAGACTATCACACCTCCATCCACCTGAAGAAAGGTACAACAACACTAACCATTGTAAAACACCACATTTTTTTTTAGTTTTCATGCGATTATTTGCTTGTTGTTTGTGAGCACTCTCCTTAGAATTTGTTATTTTACAGGCACTGTGCAGTTTAAGTGTGGGGGAGGGGTGTATGATGGACTGATGCTTGCATTTGCGGTTTACATATTAGAATAGGAACCAGGCATCATGTTTACATAGCATTAAAGGCAAAAAAAAACCCATAAAAAATTTAAACTTTTTCAAATATTGCTACACAAAAAGAGTTTGATTTTCATGCATAAGATTGGATAGGACGTTTTACACTTCATGCATTCATATAGGACTAGCTTTGCTTGATTATAAAGTGGGAACTATGATAGTACATCTTTGGTAATGCTAGTGGTTTATGAAATTGAAGCCCTTGGTTTTTTATCCTTCGGTGCATTTGATGTTGAACTAGAAAGTTTAAAAGGCTGAACACACATTTGGAATTCGCAGTTGTGTGAGCTTTGTTGTGAGACTGAAGCAATGCTTTGAAATGATTTCAACCTTTTTTAAGTGGGAACCTAATTTGAATTCGCCTATTATCATGCTTTGTGCATTTGTGATTGATGTCATGGATAGTTGAATTATTTGGATCTTCTTATTCTCTTTGGCCACTCTCAAAAGATCCATTTAGATTTTCCCACCAGTAACTAAAACCTTTGGCATACAAGCCAAGACATTTATATTGTGTGATCGTACCACAGCGTACATCTTTCCATCATGGTGGTTGCGTAGCAAAAGTGTGGGTTGGAACAACTAAGGGACAGTATTCCCATTGTAGAACTAGCTCACTTCGTAGTAGATAGGCTACGATGTTGGGGGGAATGGTTTGAGGGTTTATCTGGAAGAGTTTTGGGCGATTCTAGCAGAGAAGATCAAGAAATCAAGGCACAAAAGAAAACAGGGTGTGACACAAGCAAAAAGGGTTGAAAATGGCGATGCTAAATTCAAAGAAAGAAGGTCTCTGTTCAAAGAAGGAAAGAAGATGCAAAAGTGCAAAACAAGTAGAGTAAATCAAAAAGCCAAAGGCGAATCAAAGCACCAGCCATTCTTTATTTTCCAAATAAGGAGCCAAACCAAAGAGAAGCTCAAAAACGCCACCACTGGAAGTTCAAAGAAGAAGTGTCACTCCAAAGCGCTTGTTGAAAATGTGAAAGAGGAAAAGCTTTTGGGTTTTATAAAGGGGTTTAAATTGTTAAAAATGGTAGCATAAGTGGGTTAACACTGATAGGCTAGAGTTAGGAACACATCTTATAGATCTTGGGTAGATGGGAGTCTTCTTTAGTATGTGTAAGTTGTTCTTTGGCCCTTAGCATTTAGCCAAAGCACAACCATGATTTTCCTGGAGAGAACCCTTTAAACACCAAAACCAGTTTATGAAGTGGGATCATTTTTATTCCACTAAGCCTTGTCCCTTAGCTAAATGACACCATTGCATTTGCATAAGCATAACTCACGGTTTGTGTATAATTGAATGTTAAAAAGGTTGTTTGATTTGATGAGCATATGTAGGTTGATAGCTTTGTGATCATTCTTGTTTTGTGAAGAAAGTGGCTAAGTGTTTAAAGTCTTCTTCTCTCAAGTGCACTCTAGAATTAAGAACATGGGCTTCATTTTGATTTATTGTTAGCATTTTCAGAGATATGAGTTCCCATTTAAAACCTCATTACTATGATAAGTGTTTGTTTGCTTGAGGGCAAGCAAAAGCTAAGTGTGGGGGTGTTGATAGCTGATATCTCCGGAATTTACATCATTTAAGCTTGAATTTAGTTCATGTTTTGTTCTACTTTTGCATGTTTTCTTTCTCTTTAGTCCCATTTTCTTCTCCTTTTAGACTTAGGTTGCATTTAGGTTATTGTTTGCATTCTCTATGCATTGAGGATGTTTTTAGGTATTTAAGAAGCTGAAAGGAGCAAGGAGGAAGTGTTGGAATGGTTCAAGAGGCTAGCCAAGATTAGAGGGAGAAAAAGGAGCTAAGGATGGAATTTTCTGGAAATCCATCAATCAAGACTTGATGACCATCGGTAAAGAAGTGACTGATGGTAATGCAGCGAGTATACCATTGATCACATTCCTCAGGACCATCGGTCAGGAAGTGATCGATGGGATCCCAGTGAGTATACCATCAATCACATTCCTCAGGACCATCGGCCAGGAAGTGACCAACGGGATCCCGGCCTGAAGACCTTTTATTTACAATTTAGCCATTTTTGCTTAGACCCATATAAATACAAAAAATCCCTAATTTTTTGGGATCATCTCTTTATCCAACAGCTCTTTCCTCTTTTGTTTTTGCTTTTGATCTTGTAGCTTGAATCTTTGGTTTATTTTAGTATAAGTTTGCATTAATCTTTTTGCTTAACCTCCTTAATCATGATTAGCTATCTTTTTATCTTTTAATCAATGGTTTTGATGGTCATTAGTAGATAGTCTTTTTAGAGAATTGAGATGGGTTAGGTTTAGGGAACTTTAGTCTTAATCTATGATGCCTTAGTGTTAATTCTTCTATTTCCTTTCTTGATTTCTGTGTTTAATGCCTGATTAGCTCTAGCTAAGTTGATTAGGATCTTAGGCTCATTTTATGCCCACCAACTGTTTGATGAAATGCCTGAATTGATTTGCAAGAGAATTGCTTATCCTAGCTCAAGAGATTGACTGTCTAGGGAGTGATTTAGCAATATAGGATTGATAGATTGTCTTAATGCTTGCTGTTTATCATTTCACTAATGAAAATTAGTTCTTGACTTGGTAATTAGCAAAGAGATTAGTGCCAAGAGATTGGATTAGTCTTATAAATGAATTCTATGCATAAGGAATAGCATTGTGTGAGTTTGTAAGCATCATAGGTTAAGTTAAGAGTTCCCTAGCACCAATTATCTCATCTCAAGTCTCATCCTTTTTCTGTTTTTACTTGAATTCAAAATTGCTCTGTTTTTACCTTTGTTATAGTTGATTTGCTAGCTTTTCAATCGTTGTTTGGTGTTTGTTTCATTTCTATTTGATCCTTTAGATTGTTAGTCATTCTAAACTATCTATATCTGCTTGAATTAGGACTTCTACTGCATTTTTACTGCTTCAATCTTCCCCTTTTGGATTGATAAAACCCTTACTACAATAATTACTACAAAGGGTGATTGACCAAGAGAGTCAAAAACTCTTGTTTCAATTTGGCACCGTTGCCAGTAGGGGAAAGCTTTATTCAGTAGGATTTGTAGAGATCTTGAGATCAAGCTTTGTTATTTTCGTTTTTGGTTACTGATTTCTCTTTTGGTCTAGAACTTCTTTTGTAGGTATCACCACACTTGCTCTTAAGTGGCTACCACTACAACTGAGGTTTAAGGTCAAGGATTTTGGGTTTGCAGTATCAGAAGTCGAATGTTGAAGCATGGAAGAACATCAATATGCTGCTGGTTTTGGTTTGCAAGGTCAACAAGGTCCACAAGGGCTTCAAGGGATTCAAGGCTTGCAAGGCGAACAAGGTCAAGCTGGTTTCGAAGGAGCTTTGGGCTTGAGAGTTCAAAAACCATTAAGGCCTATTGGTGCTGCTGATATATCTTTAAGTTATGCTTCAAGACAAGGTATCCTTCCACCTATGGAGACTCAGCAATATCAGATCAAGAGCAGTCTCATTACTATGATCCAAGAAAAGCAGTTCTTTGGCTTACCTAAACTAGATCCCTTACAGCACTTGGATAACTTTGAGATGATTTGTGCTTTGACAAAGCTTAGTGAAGTTTTAGAGGATGGTTTGCAGCTCAGATTATTTCCATTCTCCCATGGTGATAGAGCTAAAATGTGGGAAAAGTCTTTAGCACAAGGAAGCATCACTTCTTGGGATCAATGCAAAGGTGCTTTCCTAACTAAGTTCTTCTCTCCCTCAAGAACAGCAAAATTCCGGAATGAGATCACAAACTTCAAGCAGTGGTCTAGTGAGAGCTTTGGAGACACTTGGGAAAGGTTTAGGGGCTTCCCTCATCAATGCCCTCATCGTGGCTTTACAAGGGAAATGCTACTATCCACTCTCTATAGAGGTATTCATCCAAACATCAGAATCCTCCTAGATACAGCAGGCAATGGATATTTCCTTGGTAAATAGTGGAGAACATGTCACTCAATAATTGGGACTATGTTAATGATACAGAGCAACATTCAAAAGCAACTGAAGAAAAGCTAGAGACAGCATTGTATGAGATGAAGGCCTTGCAGAAAAAAGAGGATTTGCTACTAAGTGGCACAACAAAACCCCTTCCTGATGTTACTCCACACAACCATTACAAAGAGTATCAAGTCAAAGCTGTTCAACTACACGAGGTGCCAACTATGAAAGAAAACTATAATGCTTGTCACCAACAGTTCAATGGAGACACTTACACTCAACAACTTCAGGGTCCTTCTTCTCAAACAGTTGGCGCCAACAACTCTCAGATTTCACATGACTTGGACCTTAAGGAGATGTTCCTGCAATTTCAACAACTTTAAACTGCGGAACTTCAGAAAAGCATGGCTGTTGAGATTCAAAAGAGTATGACTGACATTCAAAGAAGAATGGCTGTTAAAATACACAAAGGCATTGACTCCAGCCTGCAATCCCAACTAGGTTCTTTGAATATGAAGATCAGCAAACTACAGAGCATGGCTCAACCATCTACCTATCCACTTGCACAAGAATGTGTCAAAGCGGTCACCTTACGAAGTGGGAAGCAACATCCTCCAAGAATGGCGCCTTCTAAACCTAATGTGGACATTGAGGAACAAGAAGAGGGGGTGGAGGTCAAAGATGTTGAAGAAGCTAAAGAGGATGAAGTGGTTGAAGCTGAAAAGGGTTCAAAGAGCACTAAAGGCAAAGAGGTGGTAAAGGAGAAACCAAGAGAAGCACCTAAGGAGTTAGTCAAGGTGCCAAGATACATTCCTCCACCTTATCAGCCCACAATACCATTTCCTGGAAGGTTTAATAAGCAACTCATTGCCAAGCACAAAGGTCTCTTTGATGAACAAATTAAGAAGATTCAGCTCACTATGCCACTGCTAGATGCTTTTGTCTTACTGCCACCTTATCAGAAGTTTTTGAATGATGTTGTTGCTGAAACAACAAAGGACTTACAAGGGATGGTGGTACTAACACATGTATGCAGCGTCATTATTCAACAGAAGAGAGTGGCTCCCAACAAGCTAGGTGATCCAAGAACTTTTACCTTACCCTGCTCTATAGGTCAACTTCTATTTGAGAAATGTTTGTGTGATCTAGGAGCTAGTGTCAGCTTGATGCCCTACTCTGTAGCACGACGCCTAGGCTTCACCAAGTTCAAGGATTGTAGAATCTCTTTGGTGTTGGCTGATAGATCAGTGAGGCTCCCCAAAGGCCTGCTTGAAGACGTACTACTTACCATTTGGAGTGTAGAGATACCTACTGATTTTGTGGTTTTAGATATGGATGAGGAACCTAGGGACCCTCTCATCCTTAGGAGACCTTTTCTAGCCATAACAGGAGCTTTCATTGATGTTAAGAAAGGGAAGATTGAGCTACAAGTGGGTAAGGACATGTCTCTGAAATTGATATCAATCAGATTATGCAGCACCCTACTATTGAAGGTCAAATGTTTCAGATTGAGATATTAGAGAGGCTGCATGATGAGCTTCAATGGGAGTTATGTTGTGAAGATAAACTCCAAGTGGCTTTGAAAAAGGGCCATGAAGAAGATGGTTACTTGGACAAGGAAAGCTTGGGTTATAAGCTGAGACTAGACTCTCCCAAGGTCTTAGAAGAAGAGGAGCGATTTTAGAAGCTGGAATACTTAAGGAATGAGGTGTTCTCAGTTCAAGAAGCTGGTTCTCCAAGCAATGAAGCTGGCGCCAAGGAGCAGAGCAGCTTGGAAGAGGACTGGAGTGAGCTTAAGGCACCCAAGGTGGAGCTCAAACCTCTTCCTAAAGGGCTAAGGTATGTCTTCTTAGGCTCTAACTCAACTTATCCTGTAATTGTCAATGATAGCCTCAATGATGATGAGATCCTTGCTCTTGTCAAAGTGTTAAGGAGGTTTAGGAGAGCCATAGGGTATTCACTAGATGATATTCAAGACATTTCTCCTAACCTCTGCCCTCATAGGATCCATCTAGAGGATGAGACAAGAACTTTTATTGAACCTCAAAGGTGATTGAATCCTAATCTGAAAGAAGTAGTTAAAAAGGAAATCTTGAAGTTGCTTGAAGCAGGAGTGATCTATCCTATCTGAGAGAGCACATGGGTCTTACCAGTCCATGTGGTGCCTAAAAAAGGAGGGATCACTGTTGTAAAAAACGAAAAATAAGGAGCTAATACTAACTAGAACAATCACTGGTCATTGGTTGTGCATAGATTACAGAAAACTTAATTCTTCTTCTAGGAAAGATCACTTCCCTTTGCCATTCATATACCAAATGCTAGAAAGATTAGCAAACCATAAGTACTATTACTTCTTAGATGGTTATAGTGGATTCTTTCAGATCCCTGTCCATCCTAATGATTAGTAGAAAACTGCTTTATTTGCCATTATGGAACATTTGCTTATAGGAGAATGCCTTTTGGTTTATGCAATGCTCCTGCAACTTTTCAGCGGTGTATGACCTCTATATTTTCTGACTTGCTTGAAGAGATGGTGGAGGCATTCATGGATGACTAGTGTCTATCGATCCTCCTTTGCTGTCTGTTTGTCCAATCTTTCTCAGGTTTTACAGAGATGTGAAGACACTATGCTGGTTTTGAATTGGGAGAAATGTCATTTCATGGTTAAAGAAGGCATTGTGTTGGGTCACAAGATTTCAGAGAAGGGGATAGAAGTGGACAAGGCAAAGATAGGCGTGATGGTGCACTTTGAGTCTCCAAATACAGTCAAAGGAATCAGAAGCTTCTTGGGGCATGCTGGTTTCTACAGAAGGTTCATCAAGGAGTTCACAAAGACAACAAGACCCTTGACAAGGCTTCTATGTAATGAGACAGAGTTTGTGTTTGGTGAAGAGTGCTTGCAAGCCTTCCTCACCCTCATTCAAGCTCTCGTATCAGCGCCAATTGTTCAAGCTCCAAATTGGGATTTGCCATTCGAAATCATATGTGATGCTAGTGATTATGCTGTTGGAGCAGTCTTGGAACAAAGATTAGACAATAAACTTCATGTAATCTACTATGCAAGTAGAATAATGGATGAGGCTCAAACAAGGTCTGCAATAACTGAGAAGGAGCTCTTAGCAATTGTCTTTGCATTTGAGAAGTTCCGAAGCTACTTAGTAGGATCTAAGGTGATAGTCTACACTGACCATGCTGCACTAAGGCACATCTATGCCAAGAAAGACACTAAGCCAAGACTCCTTAGATGGATCCTCCTCTTGCAGATAAGAGAGGCATTGAGAATGGTGTAGCTGATCACCTTTCAAGACTGGGGATATATGACTTTGTCCCAATCAATGATACTCTACTAAAAGAGCAGTTGCATGCTTTACGAATGAAGGCAGCTGAAGTGCAAAGCTTAGAAGAGAAAAAACTGTCTTGGTATGCTGACTTTGTGAACTACTTGGTTATTAGGCAGATACCACTGAAACTCAACTCACATCAGAAGAAGAAGTTCTTAAGAGATGTCTCTCATTATTTTTGGGATGAGCCTTATCTCTACAAGAGAGGGAATGATGGATTGTTCAGAAGATGCATAGCTGAGGAAGAGGTTCAAGGAATTCTACATCATTGCCATGTTTCAGCCTATGGAGGTCAATTTGCATCCTTCAAGACAGCCTCAAAGGTGCTTTGAAGAAGGACTTTTGGGTCACTAGATTCAATCCCTCTCTAATCAGATGTAGTATAGATGAGGTTTATCAATCCATCTAGGAGCTAGAATAAAAGAGATGCAAGACACTAACTAAGCTTAACCATGTCTGGTGAAGATGGATGATTCTAACAACCTAAGTGATCAAAGATGAAATGCATGCACAAAAGGGAAATCTAGCAAGTCTAAAGCAAGTAATCTAATGCAAGAAAGCTAAATGCAATAGGAATTAAAGAAAGCAGGAGCCAAATGAAATGCAAGATGAGAGAATGAAAGCTAAGTACAATAACTTGAGATGCAAGGAAAGAAATGAGACAAAAGCAAAGCAATTAAAGATAGAGGAAAACAGGACACAATATGACGAAAAGCAAACAACAAGATGAAGCAGGTTCAAGGCTAGAGCAATGATGACTTGGGGATTACTTAGTAACAAACCTAGGGTAGTCAAGACTGAAAACAAGAAAAGAACATGATCAAGTCACTAAATCAATCAATATGCATCAAGAACAGAAACAACTAAGTTAAGCACATGTCAGACCCACTTGTGATGGCGTATCTGTACAAAACCAGCCTGCAACATGATCAGAGATGTCTAAGTTAAGCACATGTCACTTGTGATGGCGTTTCTGTGCAAACCAGCATGAAAACACAAGGCTCTTAAAGACCAAACAAGCTACCTAAACGCCAATATAATCATCTAGGAGAATGTTCCTAACAAAATTCTTTCAGGCATTTAAACAAACATTTATGATGCAGCAAACACTTAAAATCAGTTTCACCCTAAAAGAGTTATTAAGCACTAAGAACAGCTAAGCTAAGTGATCTAAGCATTAATCAAGCCAAAACACCCTAAGCTATCAACCAATCATCCCCAAATCTGCTCCAACCTGAAATCATATGAAACTACTCACAACGCATAGCGAAATCAACAGAAATAAGCAGAGATGATAGATCAAACATGATTAAACAAGAACTAGTAGAAAAATGACAAAGGAAGTGCAAAACTTTATTAAAAAGGTGATCTAGATCAAAATCCCATAAAAATCTCTTTGTGGTTTCCCACCAGGTCGAAAATAGGGTCAAGATGAAGATAAGATGACAAAAAGATAAGCCAAAAGCTTAAATAAGTGAAAGGATAAGACTTGGTCAAAAGTGGAAAAAGTTGGTCAACTCTCGGATAAAGCATATCGGGGTACATGGGAAGGTGTTCTGCTGGATATGGCAACCTCGATATCATGGCTACTTTTATATGTAAATTGGACTAAAATGATAAGAAATAATGCAAGAACAAGGGAAAACATGCATGAAATGGAGCCTAAGATGCTCTAAAATAGCAAGCTATCAACACCCTCACACTTAGCTTTTCCTTGGTCTCAAGCAAACAAACACTTAACATGGTGATGAGGTTTTAAAATGGGATCTCATATCATTAAAATGCTAATAATAGATCAAAATGATGTCCATGTTTCTTGTGCTACAATGCAAATGATAGAACTGTACACTAAAACTTAGCCACACTCATGACAAAGTGAAAAATGATTCCCAAGTTATCAATCTACACAAGCCCTCAAATCAATTGACCTTTTTAACATTAAATTAGCAAGTAACCAATGGATCCAGTTTGTGTATATGAAGTGAAAGCATTTGGTTCAAGGGACATGGTTATGATATGAAAATGATCTCATGCATATTGGGATTAGAGGAACAAGGGATCTCTCATAAGAAATGAATCTATCTTAGGTAAAATATTAAAGGTAAAAGCACACTTATGCATGCAAGTCAAAGCTCTCTTCTACCCTTTCCCAAAGATGATCCTAATTAAGTCTAAGTCCCAAGATAAACCCCTAAATTTACCCTTTCCAAAGCTCTTTTGATCTTTTTTCTTCTTCAAATGTGTGGGACTTCTTCTTTTTTTGCTTGTGTGGCTGGCTTCTTTTAGAACTTGCTCTTCTTTGTTGTATAGGCACCAATTTGCATCACCTTTTTGGTGGATTGCTTTGTCTGATTTTTCTCCTTTTGGATGACCTTTATAAGTTTGTTGTTGCTGGCGCCTCTTCTTCTTTGTAACTTAGAGCTTTCTTCTTTTTCACTTAGCCACAAGATACAATCATCTTCCCACAATATCATTTTCTTCATGAAACCATTCCCACTCTTCTTTTCTTCTCAAAAGATACAAACATTTAAAGCTTAAACCACTTAACTCCACCCTTCCCAAAACTCCTAACCTAGTATGAAGCTAAAAATGCAAGCTGATGTCTACAATAGAGCTTTTCCTTACCAGCCTTATTCCTGACACTTTTTGCCAAGATAAGTTCAAAAATAATAATGCAAGGCCTCCTAATCTCTCACAATAGTGTTTGGGTTTAGAAGGAAAGATTGGTTCAAGGTATGGTTAACTGTCCCTTAATGATGAAGATCAGCTAATTGGATCAAAAAGAGTGGTGAAAACGAAGAAGATAATCCAAATATGTATATTGGTAGCTATGCAATCACTTTCAATGCACAAACAAGATAATTTAAAGTCCAAATTAAGGTTCCACTTATGTAAAGGTCAAGATCAAATCAAGCAAGCTTCAACTTCAAACAATAGTTTCAAAATCATAAGTATAAAGAGTGGTTCAGCCTTATTTTAAGTGCTTCATCAAATGCATCAAAGGGTTAAGAACAAGGGCATCATTTTCATAAACCACTAGCATTTTCAAAGATTCACTACCATTGCATCCATTTCAAACAAGCAAGCTACAACCTAAACGAATGCATGAAGTCTAAGTCCTATATGAATGCACATGAAAACTTTGTTTTTAAGAAAACAATTTTCAAAAAATTTCAAATTTTTATTGATTTTCTATGCCTTAAGTGCAATGCATGGTTGTCCAGCTATATGTAAATGCAGCTGTGTTGAGAATGCCAAATGATAGTCCAAGCAAACCCTCCCCAACACTTAGAATACACAGTCAACTGTGTATTATAAATGCAAAAGGAGGCAAACCCCATTGTAAAAATGAAGTGTAAGGGAAAATGTGTAAAGAGTAAAGGAAGAGGAAGGTGTGTACTTGCTTTGTTGGTTCGAGGGGTGGAGGATGGACATTCATCACAGTGTAGAAGGCCAGTGGAGACCATGGAGCAGTGCCATCCCTACAATCCTGGTGTTTTGAGATGCATTTGTCTGTATCGAGCTGGGCCTTTGATGTTCTGCTCGATGTGCATCCACGATATGATAACCTTGCTGTATACCGTCTTACTGTAATCGCCTTATCTTCTTAACCACTGACCGGAATGACCTGATTCAAAATTCATTGGAACTCCAACTCTCCTCTTCAACTTCTATGGAGGACTATGAGGATGAATCGCACTGGAAAGGCTCCGTTAGGGTCGATCAATCGGGCAGTACAGATGCACCATGGAAGGGAGAGGGTGTTCTTCTCGGTGTACGGTCTTGACGAATGCATCGAGCAGGGCCGTTTGTTGAACTAAGAAGTGAAGTGATGATCTCAGTACATCAAGAGGCTAGTAACACTAAGGATGGCAAGTCAGAACCGGATAATAAAGATGATGACCTCAAGCCACCTCCATAAAGGCTGAAGGTACCTAAGAGATGTACTTCGCGTTTAGTGCACAAGGAATTCAAACCAGGGAACTTGGCACCTCTTTGCCACTCAAGGGTCAAGCCTTACCTAGCCTCAGAGGTCCTGAAGAAGGAGAAAACACTTAGTCTACAAAGCACACTAGGGAGTGGTTGAATAGGTAAGACAATGCAGCAATGCAATAAAACTAAAGCTCTGTTTCTGCATCGGGGTACCATATCGAGCATAACCTCTGCAAACTCTTCACTTTTTGTGGTGTATGTCTAACTTGGTTCTCTTGAACAGTCGCCCATAGTCTGAAGGTGCTTCATGCAAGTTCCCATATTTCCCTGGTTCCTTAGTCAATACCATGCTCAAATGATCCTTTTTGTTTAACTCCTCAGAAAGCTCATCATTTAGCTCATCTTTAGTATCCACTCTGAACACTTGTCTTTCTATTGTTGGCTGCTTCATGACCTCATGTATGTCATACTTGAGAACCATGTCTTTACCAAGATGCAGCTCTATTTTTCCTCCCTTGACATCTATCACTGCACCAGCTATAGAAAGAAAGGGTCTGCCAAGTATCAGAGGCTCTGGTGGTTAAGCATCAAGCCCTAAGACAACAAAATCAGTTGGTACTTCAATCTCTCCAACTCGGACATATAGTTTCTCATGGAGTCCAACAGGATGTCTAATAGAGCGGTCAGCTAGCACAAGAGTTATCTTGCTTAGTCTAAAGCTTGTGAATCCTGAACGCTTTGCAGTAGATAAGGGCATAAGACTCAAGCTTGCGCCAAGATCACACAAACAATTGTTAAATGTGAGTGGTCCTATGGAGAATGGTAGGGTGAAACTTCCAGGGTCTTCTAACTTCTCACGTGGAGGTGGATGCTGTATGTGATATTACCATATATTTTGCATATTTTGCATGCATTTAGGATAGTTTTTCATGCATTCATCTTGCATTATAGGATAGTTTGTTCTATTTGTTGCATTTTAGGTCCTAGGTCCCTTTGCATTCGCATTTTGCATATTTCTTGCATAAATGCATAATTATTAGGTTGTTTGGGGCACTCTCGAGTTGAGGAGATTATGTGGACGTGAGGAGGATCACAACAAAGCTTGTGGATACTTGGAGAACTCAACCGTGCATGCTAAGGACCCAAGATCGAGTAGCGGATCGAGCAGGACAAGTCAATCTAGACGAGATCGACCAGAAGATCGAATGACCTAAGTCGATTCAAGAAAAAGGATCAAGACTAAGATCGAGAGAGGAGATCGATATGGAGTACGGACGTGAATAACGCCATGCCAGATCGAGTTCCCAACCCGATCATCACAGGATCGACTCAAAGATCGACCGAAGCCATCCGATCCAAGAAGACGATCAAGCCAGAGATCGAGTGACCCAAGTCGATCCCAGACGAACCTTATCCGTCCAGCTTTCTTTGGCAAATAGCGAAGGGGGGACCAGTTAACGGTTTAGCCTTTTTTTTTGGCAAAAGAAGCCATCACTTTTCTCTTATCTCAATTCTGTCTTTTTGTTTTCTCTCTACCTTAGGCGATATCGCCATTTTTGAACATCTTAAGCTTTTTGTGCTTTAAACCTTTGGATCTTTTAATATTAAGCAAGTTTTTCCTATAATCGGTTGGTGATCATGCTTAGTTTCTTGTTTATTGCATTTAAATC
This sequence comes from Thlaspi arvense, assembly GCA_911865555.2. Taxonomy (NCBI): domain Eukaryota; kingdom Viridiplantae; phylum Streptophyta; class Magnoliopsida; order Brassicales; family Brassicaceae; genus Thlaspi; species Thlaspi arvense. Next base: position 22,902,384 of record OU466863.1, on the reverse strand, counting down.
TTAATTATGTGTAGTGAGTAGTCTTTTTGGGTTTTCGGGGTTGAGGCGATTCAAAAGGGTTGAAAGGGTTTAAGTTTTGTGTTTTCTTTGTTCTTCATACCTTCTCTTCTACGATCTTGGGGTCTTAAGGCTTAGAGAGCCTTGGAAACGGTCTCTATGATTCCAGGGCTGTCTTACCTTGACAGGATTCACATATCCTAGAAAACCAGATCCTAGAGACTAATCTGTCCTTTCCCACACGCCATGGTTGTAAAGGGGATTAGTTAGGTCATTATATTGAAATCTGTTTTCCTTGCTCTTCGATCTCTATTTCCACCAAACCCCATGGGTTTGGAGAAGAGATTGAGGAAGTGAACCATACCACACGCCATGGATGATTCTTGTTTTGTTTTCAAGGCTTAGAGAAACCTCACAAGTGAGTAGATCTAAATGTTTTCAAACCAAATCTTAAACATTTGAGACCCTTGAATATGACACTCGACCCTAAACCCTCCTTTTTAGTATTTTAAAACCTCTGTTAATCGTTTGCTTATCATAAAGTTGCATCTTGTTCATTAGAAGTCATTTCCTTTAAGTTGTTTGTTAGATCGATCCATTCTGCTCGATCCAGTGCTCGATCCGGTGGTCGATTTTTAGTTCTTAGTAGCTTTGCATTTTTTATCTTCTGCTTGTTCCTAGTGGTAGTTAACCCTCTTCAAGGGATTTTAAAATTGTTCTGCATCTCATTTAGTCGTTGCATCTAGTTTTGTTAGATTTTACCAATCATTTATCCATTTTTCTTAGATTTGCTTCATCCTTGCATTCTTAGTTTTCTTCCTGCTTCCTAGGTTGGATTGATTCCCCTTACTACTGTACTACATCATAACATGTGGTTTGGGTTTTGATAACCTCCTTGCTTGCACGTAAAACAAAACCTGTTATCAGTATGATAGCATTAACTTCATATGTTAAAACAATCATTCCTTCCAGCTGGTTCTGTCTATAAGCAACCGCATCCTTCAAGTACTTCTGATATTGAGGTATAAGCAATAGGGCATCAAGCATGGGCATGGCTCTCTCCAAATTCTCTATCTGCTTCTCAAAAAGTTGCATGTACTTCTCCACTAACTGTTTATTGATTCTTCCTAGAAAGGGAAGTGGTGGCTTGTAAGGAGGAGGGACAAAGACAGGTTCCTTCCTTGCTCAAGCAACAAGTCTAACTTAGCGTTTAGTGCTAACACATCCATCTTCGTTTGGTGATCTGATGTTTCAGTAGTCTTCTTGGTTATGTTCTCTTGCTCATCCGAATAGTCACCATTACTTAAGACAAGGTTTTCAATCAGCTGCAAACCATCATCCACTGTTGTACCCAAGAAGTGGCCGTTACTAGTTGTGTCTAACAACATCTTGAACCATGGTGATACTCCTTTGTAGAAAGTACTGATATCTCTTGTATTTACACCATTTAGAACTTCATTTAGTACATATTTTGGTTCTCTTTTCCATGTTTTCCCTTAGTTTTTTTCCCATTTTCTTCTCCTTTTAGACTTAGGTTACATTTAGGGTATAGTTTGAAGTTTTCTTGCATTTTGGATGCTTTTAGGTGCTTTTGGAGCCAAAAGGAGCTTGGAGGAGCTTTTGGGATGATTCAGGATACTAGCTGGGTCAAAGGGAGCAAGAAGGATCAAAGCAGACAATTTCTGCAAATGTTTTCGGTCATAGCACGGTGAACATCATAGGGTGACCGATGTAAGCACATCGATCACCAGCATCGGCCAGGAGTGTTCGACACAAACACAGCGAATCAATTTCGGTCACCAGCATCGATCACTGCCAGACCGATGGTATCTACATCGACCACAGATGACCGTTGTAAACCCAGTCCGAACTGTTTTTATTTACACTTTTGCCATTACTCTAAAGCTTCCTTCTCTAGGCTATAAATAGCCTCTTTTCTAGATTTTCGACAAGTCATGTCAATTTACTGTTCTTAAGCATTTTCTTTAAGTTTGTAAGACAAATCCTTTGCTTTATTTAATATATTTGAGTATTTGGATTTAATCTTTCTTTATTCTCTCTTCTAATAATGATTAACATCCTTTTCCTTTGTGATTTGGTGTTAAACATTAGTAAGAGTGAGTAGTTTGCATAGAGTTTCTAGATGTGATAGATTAGGGAAATTTAAGACTTGATTAGGACTTGATTAGTGCTTCAGTTTATGGGTTCCTCTCTATTAATCTGTTATTAATGCTAGATTTGTCTTGATCACACTTATCTAGGCTGTTAGCTTTCTCTTATGCCCACTAAGTATTTGATGAAATGTTGATCTTGTTTAATAGAGGATTTGCTGGTCTTGGCTCAAGAGATTGACTGTTTTAGGAGCATTTTCACTTGAATAGAGTTGTTTAGTATTGCTTGCTTGATGTTTTAGCACTAATGAGAGTTAGTTCTTGTTAAGATGTTTAGCAATCTAGGTTTCTTGATTGTGAACTCTATGTCTAGGAATCACCATTACTTGCTTATTTGCTTGATCAATGTAGTTTGAAACAGCCTTAGTTGATGTCTAAATTCCCCAAAGTCAATAACCACATCTAGGAATTTGCTTTTCTCTTGTTTAAATCTCGGATTTACTCTGTTTTGCTCTGTTTTTCTTGCTTAAATCTGCTTAGTTTGCTTTTGTTTTCACTCTCTTTGTTGATTGACGACACTAGGGTGTTAGAACAGTTGCTTAGGCAACAAAAACCTTTTCCTGCTTGCTTGACTTTGAGATTTCACTCTTACCTCTTCTGTTTTCAACTAATCACAATTGGATTGACATTAAAACCCAATGCTACAATGACTAGTACAATGGGGGATTGACATGAGACGCTAAAACCCTTGTATCAATTTGGCGCCGTTGCCATTTGGGATTTATGTTTGAATCATTAGAGTTTGTAGAATCTTTAAGATCAAGATTTTAGTTTTCTTTGGTTACTCACCCTTTCTAAGTGTTTTCATTTCAGGTGAGTTACAACAAACAACAAGATGCTATACTTTCAAGACACTACATACAACAACTTCTTCCAAGAGCATATTCCTATGCACTACATTGAAGAGAGCTACACGCCTTCCCCCACTCAAGACCAACCCTATGTTCCTACATCTGGATCAACTGACATTAGGAGCATGATCATTGTAAACATCAATCTCGAGACCATAGGAACTATGGAGATGAACAAGAGATTTGCTGAGCTGCACAAGAGGATAGATTATGTTCATGATGACCTTCATGCCAAGTTTGATGACCTGGACTCAAGGATACATCTCTTGGATAACAGCCAAGATGATGCACAAACACCAAGACTTCAGGACACTCTTCCTAGACAAACTGCTGATAAACACTTTCTTTGCAAGGGTGAGGATGCAATGAGGCTATCAAACTCAAATGCAACACTTAGGTTGTAGTACAGTATGCAAGTGAGAGTCAATCCATTTCTAGGAGCTAGGAAGATCAAAAAGAATGCAAGAGCAGTCCAAATCTAAGCGAATAACAGGCGGTTTTGTAAGAATCCTAAAAACTATATGCAGCAACCAAATGAAATGCAGATCTATTTTAAAAATACAAGGAATGATTAAACTACCACGGGGAACAAACGGAATAATTAAAATGCAAGGCTATTATTTAACAAAAATCGACTAGTGGATCGACCACATGATCGACCACTAGATCGAGCAGTTTGGATCGATCTCGTCTAAAAATGCAAACATGAAGAAAATAATGACCAGGATGCAGCGAATATCAAGCGAATGATTAACGAAGATGTAAGAATGCTAAGAAAGAAGGGTCTGGGGTTGAGATTCATGGTCCGGGGTTTCAAGGGTCCAAGTTGGGGTTGAAAACTTTAAATCGACTCACTTTGTGAGATTCCCTAAGCCTTGAAAATGAAAACAAGATCCATCCGTGGCTTTCGGTATGGATCACTCCTTCATACTCTCCTCCAAACCCATGGCTTCTGGTGGAAAGAGAGGTTGAAGGGCAATGAACTCAGATTTCAAACACACGGCCTAACTAGTCCCCTAAACTTCCATGGCTTTTGGGAAAGGGTAACCAGCCTCTACGATGTGACTTTCAGAGATCTCTGGATCCTGTCAAGGTAAGAGACCTCTCTGATCATAAAGATCTTGGCGTGAGAGTCTTTAAGCCTTAGGGAGTCAACATCCTAGAAGAGAAAGCCATTAAGAACAAGAAAACTACCAACTTGAAAACCCCTTAGACCCCGTGAATCCTCTCAACCCCGAGACCCAAATTGAACTACTCGCTACACATCAGAACAACCGAAATAAACATGAAAGATAAAGCGATGAACATGAAAAGCGATTACTTAGAACTTAAACGATTCGAAATTATCCAAGAACAAAAGCTCAAAGTGTAACAATGGCGGGTGATCTAAAAACGAGAGAGAAAAGCATAAAAAGATAAGAATGAAAAGTATGTGTGGAAAAAAGACATCGGCGCCTTCCCAAAATGGTGAAAACAGCTCGATGGTCCCCCCCTCGCTAGCGGCCAAAAGCGGTTGAAAAGACAGAGATCGACTTCGAGATCGAGTGGCTCTCTCGATCACTTTCGGACATCGTGTCTTCAACTAGATCTGGGTCTCGATCATCTTCGGCGGATTGAGTGTTGCATCCGATCTTGGTATCGATCTTCGGTTGGATCGAGTGGTGGACTCGATCCGGCGATCGCTCTGCATGGCGTCATTTACGTCTGTACCATTTGATCGATTGCTCCACTCGATCTCTGTCTCGATCATTTTCCTTGGATCGCCTGGTCTTCTCGATCTTCTGGTCGATCTCATCTAGATCGACCTACCATGCTCGATCTGCTCCCCGATCTCTGGTCCTTAGCAAGCATCCGACCTTCCACAAACCGCCACAACAGCTTCAGCACGTCCACGAACCTCCACGACTCCAAAGTAGCCAGAAACAACCTGAATGTGATGCAAAATGCAAGGAACATGCGTATGCTGGTGCGAGAATGCTCTAGGACCCTAAGTGATGCAATCTAGTCTAAAGCGTGATGTAAATGCATGAAAAGCTAACTACTATGTATGCAAAATACATGCAATATGCAGTAACATCAACTCCCCCAAATTTACTTCTTGCTTGCCCTCAAGCAACAGAAAATAAGAAAGGAAGAGAGGTTTTAGAAAAGACGGGGGTTTAAGCTTCTTGCAAAGGTGCCTTTCAAATGAATCAATCTCAATGTCCTAGTTACTAGTTCTAAAATGCAATGTGCACACTCATACTCCAAAGAACTTAGCCATACTCATCACACAAAGAAATTCAGATCATGACTCTCCTATTCCTAACAATCAAAGAAACTCATCCTTTAACATTCATTAACATCCGAACCATGAATCAAACTTATGCACTTTAAAAGAGAACACATTTGGTTAAGGGCGCAGGCTATTAGCATAGAATGATCTCATTTGAAAAAGGTTTTCATTTTAAACAAGGGTTTTTCTCAAAAATGGCAAGAACTTTATGCATAATTCTAAAGGTGAAGGCAATTGATGCATACATGATCAGATTCTCATCTACCCATGTAAACTAACAATGATCCTAAACCCCTCTCATTTATTAACTTTTATCCTCACTCACCACTTAGAATCTACCATTTTATCAAAGCAAAAGCTTAGCATTCCCCAATTCAAAACAGAAAACATTTTTTTTTACTCTTTTAGGCTAGTGAAAAGGTTGAAAACAATTTGCTCTTTACATATTTCTTATTGGTAGCTCTCTTGTTTTATTTTGGCACTTAGGCTCTTTTCTCTTTTTTTTTTCTTTTTCTTTTATTTTGAGAGAGCTACCTTCTGAAATTATTTGAGCAAATAAATTTTTAAACACAAACCTTTCACTTAAAACCTTTTTCTTTCTTTCAAATACCAAACTCTTTAGAAACCGAGAACATGTAAACATGAAGACAACCCCAATGATCCCCCAAACTTATTCTAAGCCTATATCTAGCTTCAAAATACAAAGCTAGCAATCACATGAAAACCCAATCATGTCTCCTAAACCTAACACTTTATGCTAAGTTCAAAACCGAAAAAGAAGGCCTCACAATGATGTCACACAAGAAAAATTTGGATTCAAAGAAGGGTAAGGGTCAAGGTGGGAGTTCTACTTAGGCTCACAAAGAGTGGTAAAAAGAAGAAGAGAGCCTAAATATTTTAAAATCCATGTGTTCATTTTCAAATGCATAAGGATGATAATTGAAATTTCAGATTAAGGATTTCACTTATTAGGACAAGCTTCAAATCATGAGAGTTCAATTCAAGTCACGAAAATCATAGCAAGTGATCCAATCATGGTAAGAACTTACTTTCAAAGTATGAGCAAAGCATTAGAGAACTACTAACTAGGGCATTGAAACAATTCATGAGTTTAAGATACCTTTTTAGAAAAAACTCTAACCCCTTATGCGAATATGAACAACCTAGATGTTTTAAGATTCTAGACTCAATCCTAAAATGCTTAATGAGATGAATGCAACTACATGAATCTTTGAAAATTTTAAAAATTTTACCAATCTTTCATGTAATGAAGACTCAAGGATGCTAAAGGGAAAATAAGATCAGAGACTACAAGTCAAACCACACATATACTCCCCCAAACTTGCTTGACACCGTCCCGGTGGCAAACAAATTCAAAGGAGCATCAAAACACAAAGCAAAAAGAAGCAAACATGAGCGGTATGTACAATGGAAGAAGGTTGTTACCTCGTGTCTCGTCTCGGCTGGAACTTGAGGATGTTCCAGAGGAGCTAGATGCTACGGCTTTGCTGTTGGAGCCTGGCTCTTGAAGAGAGAGACGCGCCGGTTGAATGTTGCTGCCTTGAGTCTCACGGATGACAGCTCCCCCGGTTGAAAGCCTCCTCTTCTCGGGTTGTTGAACCTCTTCACTTGCATCTTTCTTAGGCGAGCCTCCTTGAAGCGATTTGACCTTCTTGGCAAGTTTCTTGAGCATTTTGCCTTGCCAGTTGTTGATTTTCTTTTGCATCTCCACAACAGATGCTAGGAACTTCTCCGTTTTGGTTCTCGGCTCAAAGTCTATCTTGGGAAGGGTGTAGGCCTCGGGCATCTCATCTTCCGTGGCTGGGGACTCGGACCTTTGACGAGGAGCAATCGCTGGGGCAGGCGTTCCTCCTAGAGGAGCAAAGCACTCCTCTTCTGTTGGCAAGAGCTCGATGTTCCCAACACCAAGCAGCTCGGTCTCGTCCTTGTTTGGCAAGATGCACACTCTCTTCTCGTTTTCGTCGTCTATGAAGAGATAAGCATAGAACCCTTCTGCTGGCGTGCGTCCCAAGCTGTTGGTATTCCTCATGTAGACCTCATCCATGAAAGCTCTAGCCGGGACGGGCGCGAAATCAAGTATAGGTACGACAACTTATAATAATAGAGGAGTGAGGAAGCCGCCAATGAAAGAAGAGGTTGCCTTGCACCGCATCCATAGTTCACCTCGTCGCCGAGTTCATCCTCCATAGGTTCGTCATTCTCAGCCGGATCACACAACAAATGCTTCACGCCTTGGAACAAGAAGCAAAACTCGGTCTTCGTGACCGTGGGAGCAAGTGACCTTCCGCTGAATGTGTTGGCGATCAGCTTCAAAGTGTACCTCAGCACCAGGCTTCTCACTCTCTTGATCGTGGCAGTGTTGGCTTTGTAGTCTTTGTTGCTGATCAGGTCCCAAAAATCGTTTGCTCGCTTGAAGGAGGGGAACTCGATCTTGGTGGCTGCTGCGTTGAGACCATACGCTTGACATAGCTCGGGGATTGATAGGCTGAAGGCTTGACGTCGAACCTTGAAGGAGAGACGGCCTAGTGAAGGAACGGGGGCGCTAGGGTTCTCGTAACGAAACTCCAACGTGGCAAGGAAGTCTATTGTCACTTCTGGAATGGTTGGACAATCTATTCGTGACAGACATCTTAAGCCAATGTTCTTGAGGATTTGGTCGAAATCTCCAAGGATCCCTAGCTTGAACAGCAGCTCACGGTCCGTAAACTTAGTAGGCTCAAACCGAAGCCTTTCAAGCCGTATCTTGTCCCTCTGACCCTCTCTTTAACAGCCACCTCTTGTCCTTCTCCCTCTTGTGCTGTCTCTTCTCTCGTTCTCTTGGGAGCCATTGTGCCTGAAACAATTTTCTCAAGCAATTTGATAAGCAAAACGGCAATTGGATGAGAGAAGAAGAGAGGCGAAGAAGAAAGCTTATAACTAATACCCTAGAATTTTGGGGAATTAATAAAAATTATAGCAAAATAAAGGAGAATCAAATCTAGAGATACTAGAAAATCTAGGATTTTTCCTATTATTTTGCTAAATTTAAAAATTCAAAACTGCCCTAGCATCTAAAACAATCAAAGCCGAAATAAAAGGGAATTTTCCTTAAGAATTTTATCAAATATCCGAAAATACCTTTTGCAGAGATTGTTAAGAAGCTTGTTAGCCTTTAGAAAACAAATAACTCTCACTCTCTTTGCTTAAAATTTCAAGAAAACAAGAATGAGAGAGTGTTAAGTTGATGAAAACATTTAAAGGCCAACAAGAAACAAAACTATGGGTAAAAGGAGGTTGTTTCTGACACAAGTCTTGGTCAAGGCACATCTTTTATGGTCAAAGATGCTTGCGTTGACCAAGTTTTGAATTTAAAAACTAAAGGGAAAAGAATAAAGGAGGGAAAGAAAATGTTACCTCGGCATGAGATCGAGTCCGTTTGGTCGATCTAGGACTCGATCTCATGCCCATAATGGCTTAGATCGAGAGGGTTACTCTATTTGTGACTCGATTCATGATGAATCGAGTCTCGGATCGATTGGCTCCCTCGATCGTTGAGATTTTGGCTCCACGGCTAAGTCCTCGTGATCGAGCTACGTCCTCGATTTGGGGGCCGATTTGGCATAGATCGAGTGATGGATCGAGTCGAGTGATCGATCTGTTTTAAAGGATTTCCCGAGAGAAATTAGATCGGTCGATCTATTTAGGATCGATCGATCTATTTTCATCTAGATCGATCTTATCACTCTTTCTCGTCTAGATCGACTGGCTCCTCTCGATTCACTGACTCGATCTAGCAAAGATCGAGTCAGGATTAGTCGATCTAGCACTCGATCTCTAGCCTTTTCTTAACCCCTATCGCCTCTTTTGACTTTCAAGATCGAGGTTTAGACTCCTTATACCTGTTCCTACACACTTGCAAAATAAAAACATAAAACCGAAAGAGAAATAAAGCAGAAATATGTACATAATAGACATGGGAATGCCTCCCAAGTGCGCTTTCTTTAACGTCTTTAGCTAGACTTTACTTCGTTTAGGCAGATGGTGGGTCTTGGAGAAGCACCGATGTACTCTCCTTTTCATAGCTGTCCGCCAAGTAAGGCTTATCCCTGTGTCCGTTCACGGTGAATGCACTGCCACTCTTGCCCATTAATGTAACAGCTCCATAAGGCAGCACTTCTTGGATCACAAACGGCCCGCTCCACCTTGACTTCAGCTTTCCCGGGAAGATTTTTAGTCTTGAATTGTACAGCAACACCAAACCTCCTTCCTTAAGCTCCTTGGCAACCAACTTCTTGTCATGAGCTTCCTTAGTCCGCTCCTTGTATATCTGAGATCTCTCATACGCGTTCAACCTTAGTTCGTCCAGTCATGTAGCTGGATGAGGCGCCTCTCTTGAGCAGTCTAGACGTCAAAGTTCAGCCTCCTCACAGCCCACAATGCATGGTGTTCCAGCTCAACTGGGAGGTGACAGCCTTTGCCATAGAGCAGAGTGAAAGGAGTCGTACCAATCGGTGTTTTAAAGGCGGTACGGTAGGCCCAAAGAGCGTCGTCCAACTTTACTGCCCAGTCTTTCCTTGTTACTCCGACTGTCTTCTCTAGTATAGCCTTGATTTGCCGGTTGGAGACTTCCACTTGACCGCTCATTTGAGGATGATACGGTGTAGCCACTTTATGCTTAACGCCGTACTTTCTCAAAAGACTCTCAAAGATCTTGTTTATGAAGTGGCTTCCTCCATCGCTTATAACCACCTTTGGTACCCCAAACCTCGGGAAAATGATGCTTTTAAACAGCTTGATCACCACTTTAGAATCATTTGTAAGGGAAGCAACAGCCTCAACCCATTTGGAGACATAATCAACCGTTACTAAGATGTACTTGTTGCTGTATGAAGAAGGAAATGGCCCCATGAAGTCTATGCCCCACGCGTCAAACACGTCAACCTCGAAGATAGGAACCTGAGTCATCTCGTTCCTCTTAGTGATATTCCCTGCTCGTTGACATGCCTCACAGTTCTTCACAAACTCGTGTGCATCTTTGAAGATGGACGGCCACCAGAAACCAGCTTGCAACACTTTCGTGGCAGTCTTGAATTGTCCTCAGAAGTGTCCTCCATAGGAAAAGCCATGACAGTGAAAGAGGATGTCTCTAGCTTCTTCCTTCGTGACACACCTCCGGTACAGACTGTCCACCCCTCTCTTGTACAAGTAGGGCTCGTCCCAAAATAGTCACTCGCCTCTCTCATAAACCTCTTCTTGTGCTAGCTGTTGAGATGTGTTGGCTCCTCTCCGCATGCTAAGTAGTTCACAACACCAGCGTACCAGGGAAGATCCTCCTCTTTGAAGCTCAACACCTCCTCAAACTGCCCTTCTAGCCTTCCACAAACAGCCGTGGTGATCGCCATGAGTTGCTCTTCTGGAAGAGAATCATCTAAGGGGAGAGACTCGTTGATCCTTAGCCGTGAGAGATGGTCAGCGACTCCGTTTTCTATTCCCTTCTTGTCTTTAATTTCCATATCAAACTCCTGGAGCAAGAGAATCCACCTCAAAAGCCGAGGCTTAGTGTCCTTCTTTGAATAGATGTATCGTAAAGCCGCGTGATCTGTGTAAACAATAGCCTTGGAACCACAAGATACGACCGGAACTTCTCATAGGCGAACACTACTACAAGCAACTCCTTCTCTGTAGTAGTGTACCTCGTTTGCGTGTCATCCAAGGTTCTTGAAGCATAATAAATCACATGCAGCTTCTTGTCTTTCCTCTGACCAAGAACGGCTCCTACGGCGTAGTCATTAGCATCGCACATGATCTCAAAGGGTAGTGTCCAGTCTGGTGCTTGAACTATAGGGGCTGATGTAAGGGCTTCCTTGATGGTCACGAAAGCTTGCAAACACTCCTCATCAAACACAAACTCAGCTTCTTTGCACAGCAACCGTGTAAGAGGGCGTGCAATCTTGGAGACGTCCTTGATGAAACGCCTATAGAACCCGGCGTGTCCCAAGAAACTTCTGACTCCCTTAACGTTAACCGGCGCCTCAAGACCCATCATGACGTCCACTTTAGCCTGATCAACCTCAATGCCCTTCTCTGATATCTTATGACCAAGCACGATCCCTTCCTTAACCATAAAGTGGCACTTCTCGCAGTTTAGCACCAAGTTTGTCTCTTCGCAACGCTTTAGTACCCTGCAAAGATTCAACAAACACGCAGAAAAGGACGCACCATAGACAGAGAAGTCATGCATAATCACCTCTACCATCTCTTATATTAGATCGGAGAAGATCGACATCATACACCGCTGAAACGTAGCCAGTGCGTTACACAATCCAAATGGCATCCTTCGATAAGCGAAGGTACCATATGGACATGTGAAGGTCATCTTCTGCTGATCATTTGGTTGAATTGGTATCTGAAAGAAACCGCTATACCCATCGAGGAAACAGTAGTAAGGGTGATTAGCAAATCTCTCAAGCATTTGATCAATAAAAGGCAGAGGGAAATGATCTTTCCTAGTTGCAAGATTAAGTTTCCTATAATCAATACACATCCTATGACGCATACCTTAGCCCTTTTGAGAGCTCCTTACGGTCCACCTTTGGGGCTAACAGCTCACTCAGTCAATCCTTAACGTTGTAAGCATACCTTAGCCCTTTTGACTACCCCCTTAACGTTAACCGGCGGCTCAAGACCCCATCATGACTGTCCACTTTAGCCTGATCAACCTCAATGCCCTTCTCTGATATCTTATGACCAAGCACGATCCCTTCCTTGACCATAAAGTGGCATTTCTCCCAGTTTAGCACCAAGTTTGTCTCTTCACAACGCTTTAGTACCCTGCAAAGATTCAACAAAACACGCAGAAAAGGACGCACCATAGACAGAGAAGTCATCCATGAACACCTCTACTATCTCCTCTATTTAGATCAGAGAAGATCGACATCATACACCGCTGAAACGTAGGCCGGTGCATTACACAATCCAAACGGCATCCTTCGATACGCGAAGGTACCGTAGGGACATGTGAATGTCATTTTTCTCCTGATCATTTGGGTTAATTGGTATCTGAAAGACACCGCTATACCCATCGAGGAAACAGTAGTAAGGGTGATTAGCAAGTCTCTCAAGCATTTGATCATAAAAGGCAAGGGAAATGATCTTTCCTAGTCGCAAGGTTAAGTTTCCTATAATCAATACACATCCTATGACCAGTGATGGTTCTAGTAGAATAAGCTCATCCTTTTCATTCCTTATGACCGTGATCCCTCCCTTCTTAGGCACCACGCGTTGTACAGGAGAAACCCACGTGCTGTCACTTATGGGATAGATCACGTCAGCCTCTAAAAGCTTAAGATCTCTTTCTTAACAACCTCTTTCAAATTAGGATTCAAACGCCTTTGATGTTCTATATAAGAGGCGTTCTCATTATCCAAGTGAATCCTGTGAGTGCAAAGCATTGGTGAATGGCCCTTGATGTCACTTAAAGAGTACCCAATGGCCTTCCTATACTTTCTCAGCTCAGTCAGGAGCGGAGTGCAACTCATCATCACTTAAGTTTTCATTTACAATCACGGGATAGGTGTTTATTAGGCCCTAAGAAAGCATACCTTAGCCCTTTTGGGAGCTCTTTAAGGTCCACCTTTGGGGTAACAGCTCACTCCAGTCATCCTCGTGGCTGTTGTTGTTGCTTTCCTCCTTGGAACCCTCCTTAGAACCCGAGGTATGGCCCTTAAGACTGATTTCCTCAAACCGCTATCCCCTCTGAAATCGAGTCCTCCAGTCGATCTTGCTCTCGATGTCGTCTAGATCGAGCCATTTCGCTCGATTCACTTACTCGATTTGATGTGGATCGAGTAAGGGATCGAGACGCTGAGTCGATCTCCTGATTGGACCCCAAAAATGATCGGGAGGTCTCTCTCGATCGTTGGCTCGATTGTTTTTCCGGATCGATCATTCCTCTTGATTTGTCTGTCGATCGCTGCACCGGATCGAGTTGTGTTCTTGATTGCCTTGTCGATCTGACTCCTGGATCGAGTGATAGCGTCGATCTCGGGGTCGATCTCTAAGCAGCAGCCTTCATCCTTCTTAACAATCTTCCTAGAATCCAGCAAGTTGACGTACTCCTGGGTCATCTGATCCACATAGCCCAAACTTCCCTGGCTCCTTAGTCAGTGCTAGCTTCAGATGGTCTTCCAGAGCCAGCTCTTCCAGCAACTCATCCGATAAGGAATCCATCGTTTCAATATAGAAAGCTTGCCTTTCTATGGTCGGCTTCTTCAGAACCTCATTGATAACGAAGTCTAGCCTTATATCCTTTCCCAAGTGCAAGGCAATCTTCCTGTTCTTGACGTCGATGATAGCCCCGGCGGTTGCAAGGAATGGTCTTCCTAGGATAAGTGGGTCCTTAGGTTCTTCATCCATCTCCAACACGACGAAGTCCGTAGGCACGTTCACACAACTGATTCGCACCGGTAGATCTTCAAAGCAGCCCCACTGGTAGCCTCACACTTCTATCAGCCAGTACCAACGAGATCCTACAGTCTTTGAAACGAGTAAATCCAAGCTTCTTAGCCACGGAGTGAGGCATCAGGTTTATGCTAGCTCCGAGATCACATAGGCAACTCTTGAACTCAAGAGAACCTAAAGCACAGGGTATAGTGAAGCTTCAAGGGTCTCCCAACTTCTTAGGGACCATCTCCTTATGTATCACAGCACTACACTCTTCACTTAGAACAAGTACCTCCTTGCTTTCCTTATTCTTCTTCACGAGAGTGTCTTTGAAGAATTTGGCGCATTTAGGCATCATTGCAAGGCAGTCAACGAGAGGTAGCTTGATTTCCACGTCCTTAAGATGCTTCTCAAAGAGGATTCTATGCTTCTCTATGAGTTGCTTCTTGAAACGGCCAGGAAAAGGCAGCTTAGGTACATACGGTGGAGGCACATAAGCATTCTTCTCCTTAGTAGTTTGCTCAGCTTTCTTCTCAACAACTGCTTTGTCTCCTCTTCTTGGCCCTTGGATCCAGACGTTGTCAAAGTTAATCTCTTCATCAGCTGAAGGCTTACCCTCCCCCTCTTGAATTACAACGTCCTCGTTGTTCTTAGGAGTCACCGGAGGTGGTAGCTCTTTGCCGCTTCTTAACGTGATGGCATTGGCATATTCTTTAGGATTCTGCTCACACTTGCCAGATAGGCTATTCTGACCACTTGTACTCGCTTTCCCCTTCTCTAGCTGCTTGATCTTGTTGTATAAGTTGGTGATCTGAGTGGAGAAGTCAGTGAGAGACGAGTCTAAAGAGTGTTCATCTCGGCGAACTTCTGGTTTGTAGAGGCTTGCCCTTGGATCAGCTGCTGAAACATGGCCTGTACCGGATCAACTTGTTGTTGAATCGGCTGTTGCTGCTGAGGTGCAAAGCCCGGAGGGTAGTTTGGTGTATAACCCTTGTTCCCTTGATGTTGCCCTTGGAAGTTGTTCTGCCATTGAACTTGGAAGCCACCACTCGGCTGGAAACCTTTGTTGTAAGGTATGAAAGGCTTTGCTTGCTGAGTAGGGTACACTTGGTCTTTAGGGTTGGCGACGTTGGTACTACGGTAGGAGAGATTGTTGTTCTGGTTGTAGCCTTGGTTATAGCCGTGAGGTTTGTAATTGCTCTGTCCCGCCACCCAATTGGCTTCTTCCTGGCTTAACTCAAGCTCTTCTTGATTCTCATCAGCTTCACCAACAAAGTGAACATGCTTCTGGTTGGCTAACACCAGTTTATCAATCTTCTCATGCAAAGATTTCAGCTCCTTTTTATGAGACTCTAGCTCAGATCCTCTCGGTGCACGGTCATAATCCTCAGCATAGTTGCCATCACTCAATGCCAAGTTCTCTATCAGCTCCATGCCCTCTTCTACCTCCTGACCAAGGAAGTTCCCTTTACTAGCTGTGTAGAGCAACAACCTGATCTTTGGTGACGCTCTGCGGTAGATGGTGCTGAGTAAGGTCTCCTCACTGAAACCGTGATGAGGACATTGGATCGTGTAGTCTTTAAAACGTTCCATTGCCTCATTGAATGTCTCATTGTTCCGCTGAGTGAAGCCGCTGATTTTGCTTCTCAACCGTACTGTTCTAGTGCTATAGAAGAATTTTGAGAGAAATGCCTTTTTACACTCGGCCCATGAGGTGATGGTGCCTTGTGGAAGGGTCTTCTCCCAATGCCTAGCTTTGTCTCCGAGTGAAAAGGGAAAGAGACGCAGCTTGAAAGCGTCTTCTGATATGCCGTTTATCTTGATCATCCCATATACTTGCTCGAAATTGTCAAGGTGCTCCAAGGGATCTTCCATTGCTAAGCCGTGGAACTTGTTGTTTTTCACCATGGAGATGAAACCTGGCTTGATCTCAAAGTTGTTGTTTTGTATAGAAGGAGGAGTGATCCCAAACCTATTGTGATGAGTATTGGGAGCATCTCCGGCTCCTATGATCCTTGGGGGTATAGCCGCATGTTGGGGGTTTCCATTGCCCCTTCCCACTGCCCCGTGAGCTGGAGGAGGTCCCTATGGATGCTCGTGTTCAGCCATAGCTTCAAAGTCAACCAAACCGTGCTGAACAATCTCCTCAAAGGCTCTGGCTTGTTCTCGTACTCTTCTTTGCCGTGAATGACCAAGCTGATGAATGTTGTCCAAGGGTTGAAGTAGATTGTTGTCTCCCCTTGAACGAAGATTCATGTACCTGGGAGACACACGTTTGAGAGTAGAGAGATTAGTAACTACAACAAGGTAAAGGCTTAGTGTTTAATAAGCTCCAAATCTCTATGCTTTCTAACACTCCTAGAATGGCAACGGCGCCATTTGATAAACACTTTATTTGCAAGGGTGAGGATGCAATGAGGCTATCAAACTCAAATGCAACACTTAGGTTGTAGTACAGTATGCAAGTGAGAGTCAATCCATTTCTTGGAGCTAGGAAGATCAAAGAGAATGCAAGAGCAGTGCAAATCTAAGCGAATAACATGCGGTTTTGTAAAAATCCTAAAACCTATATGCAGCAACCAAATGAAATGCAGATCTATTTTAAAAATACCAGGAATGATTAAACTACCACGGGGAACAAACGGAATAATTAAAATGCAAGGCTACGATTTAACAAAAATTAACTAGTGGATCGACCACAGGATCGACAACTAGATCGAGCAGTTTGGATCGATCTCGTCTAAAAATGCAAACATGAAGAAACTAATGACCAGGATGCAGCGAATATCAAGCGAATGATTAACGAAGATGTAAGAATGCTAAGAAAGAAGGGTCTGGGGTTGAGATTCATGGTTCGGGGTATCAAGGGTCCAAGTTAGGGTTGAAAACTTTAAATCGACTCACTTTGTGAGATTCCCTAAGCCTTGAAAACGAAAACAAGATCTATCCGTTGCTTTCGGTATGAATCACTCCTTAATCCTCTCCTCCAAACCCATGGCTTCTGGTGGAAAGAGAGGTTGAAGGGCAATGAACTCAGATTTCAAACATACGGCCTAACTAGTCTCCTAAACTTCCATGGCTTTTGGGAAAGGGTAACTAGCCTCTAGGATGTGATTTTCAGAGATCTCTGGATCCTGTCAAGGTAAGAGACCTCTCTGATCATAAAGATCTTGGCGTGAGAGTCTTTACGCCTTATGGACTCAACATCCTAGAAGAGAAAGCCATTAAGAACAAGAAAACTACCAACTTGAAAACCCCTTAGACCCCGTGAATCCTCTCAACCCCGAGACCCAAATGAAACTACTCGCTACACATCAGAACAACCGAAATAAACATGAAAGATGAAGCGATGAACATGAAAAGCGATTACTTAGAACTTAAACGGTTCGAAATTGTTCAAGAACAAAAGCTCAAAGTGTAACAATGGCGGATGATCTCCAAACCAGAGAGAAAAGCATAAAAAAGATAAGAACGAAAAGTGTGTGTGGAAAAAAGACATCGCCGCCTTCCCAAAATGGCGAAAACAGCTCGATGGTCCCCCCCTCACTAGCGGCCAAAAGCGGTTGAAAGGACAGAGATCGACTCCGGGATCGAGTGGCTCTCTCGATCACTTTCGGACATCGTGTCTTCAACTCGATCTGGGTCTCGATCATCTTCGGCGGATCGAGTGTTGCATCCGATCTTGGTATCGATCTTCGGTTGTATCGAGTGGTGTACTCGTTCCGGCTCTCGCTCTGCATGGCGTCATTTACGTCCGTACCATTTGATCGATTGCTCCACTCGATCTCTGTCTCGATCATTTTCCTTGGATCGCCTGGTCTTCTCGATCTTATGGTCGATCTCATCTTGATCGACCTGCCATGCTCGATCTGCTCCCCGATCTCTGGTCCTTAGCAAACATCCGACCTTCCACGAACCGCCATAACAGCTTCAGCACGTCCACGAACCTCCACGACTCCAAAGTAGCCAGAAACAACCTGAATGTGATGCAAAATGCAAGGAACATGCGTATGCTGGTGCGAGAATGCTCTAGGACCCTAAGTGATGCAATCTAGTCTAAAGCGTGATGTAAATGCATGAAAAGCTAACTAATATGTATGCAAAATACATGCAATATGCAGTAACATCAGCTGCACACAAACCCAATGATTTCTGCCACTTACTCACTGAAGAGGCAGAGGAAGCAGAAGAGGAATTAACTGATGAAGATGCTTCATTGGAAGTGCTTGGCATCATGATCCAAGAAATGATATTACATATGGACAGGCTAAGGGTTGAGTATGGAGGAGAAATCAGAAGGAGTAATGATATCCCTTGTATTTACACCATTTAGGGCTGCATTTAGTACATCTTTTGGTCCTATTTTTCATGTTTCCTTTTGCTTTTGTCCTATTTTCTTCTCCTTTTAGACTTAGGTTGCATTTAGAGTATAGTTTGCATTTTCTTTGCATTTTGGATGTTTTTAGGTGCTTTTGGAGCTAAAAGGAGCTTGGAGGTGTTTTGGGAATGATACAAGATCACAACAGAAGATCTCTGCAGAAGTTTTTGGTCAGAGCACAGAGAGTATCGCTCAAGGATGACCGATACGGAGCAGTATCGATCACCAGTATCTGTCAAGTGTGATCGACACAAACACACCGGATGGATTTCAGTCATATGTGTCGATCACTCCAGACCGATAGGGATCCATTTCGGTCATTGAAGACCGACACAACTGACCGATACTGACCCAGCCCGAACCTGTTTTTAATTACGCTTTTGCCATTACTCTAGGGCTTTCATCTCTAGGCTATAAATAGCATCTTTTTCCAGATTTTCGAGAAGTCTTGTCAAAATACTGTTCTTGAGCATTTTCTTTAAGTTTGTAAGACAATTTCTTTGCTTTGTTTAATATAATCCAGTATTTGCTTTAATCTTTCTTTAATCTTTCTTTTAATCATGATTAGCATCCTTTCCCTTTGTGATTTGGTGTTAAACATGATTATGAGTGAGTAGTTATCTTAGGGTTTCTAGATGTGGTAGATTAGGGGGATTTAAGACTTCATTAAGGCTTGTTAAGTGATTCAGTTTATGGGTTCCTCTCTATTAATCTGTTATTCATGCTAGATTAGTCTTGATCAAACTTGTCTAAGTTGTTAGCTTTCTCTTATGCCCACCAAGTGTTTGATGAAATGCTGATCATGTTTAATAGAGGATTTGCTGGCCTTGGCTCAAGAGATTGAGTGTTTGAGGAGCATTTTGACTTGAATAGAGTTGTTTAATCTTGCTTGCTTGATGTTTTAGCACTAATGATAGTTAGTTCTTGTTAGAATGTTTAGCAAAGGATTATTTGCCAAGAGATTGGATCTAACTAGCTTAAATGTGAACTCTATGTCTAGGAATCACCATTGCTTGCTTACTTGCTTGATCAATGTAGTTTGAAACAACCTTAGTTAATGTCTGGAATTCCCCAAAGTCAATAACCACATCTAGGAACTTGCCTTTCTCTTATTTGAATCTTGGATTTGCTCTGTTTTGCTCTGTTTTACTCTGTTTTTCTTGCTTAGAACTGCTTAGTTTGCTTTTGCTTTCACTTTGTTTGCTGCTTGTTTCACTTAGGTTGCTAGAACTGTTGCTTAGGCAACAAAACCAATTCTCTGCTTGCTTGACTTAGAGATTTTACTCTCAACTCTTCTGTTTTCAACTCTTCCCAGTTAGATTGACATAAAACCCATACTACAACTGACTAGTACAAGGGTGATTGAATCGAGGACTCACAAACCTTGTGTCAATTGTGCGCCGTTGCCATTTGGGATTTAGTTTGAATCATTAGAGTTTGTAGAATCTTTAAGATCATGTTTTTACTTTTATTTGGTTACTAATTCTCTTTAACTCTCACTTCTGTCTTTCAGGTATATGAACTTGAGATCCAGAGGTTCAAGCAATCTTGTGGATTTCATAGACAACATCAATCTGCCGGATAGAGGATAGAGAGCAAGGAGACAGCAAGAAAGGCAGCAACACTTGCAAAGACATGGTATGAACAATCAGGATCAAGTCATGGATGACATCAGAATTCAGGGTCCTCCAGGAGCTGCAGGCGCTCCGGGTATACAAGGACATCAAGGTGTTCAGGGCTTACAGGGTGAGCAAGGACCAAGAGGCGCTGCACAAGCTCCTAGAGCAGCTAGACCTATTGGCGCTGGTGATGCAACAACAGGACAGGTATCATTCCACCGGCTGTCCAAACCAACAACTTTGAAATCAAGTCTGGATCGATTTCAATGGTTCAGAGCAGAAAATACCATGGGTTACCACTTGAAGACCTTCTAGATCATCTGGATAATTTTGACAGGCTGTGCTCACTCACAAAGATAAATGGAGCAAGTGAAGATGGCTTCAAGCTCAGGTTGTTTCCCTTTTCCCTAGGAGACAACGCACATCAGTGGGAGAAAAACCTTCCCCAACAGAGTATCACCACCTGGGATGAATGCAAGAAAGCCTTTCTAGCAAAGTTCTTCTCCACTTCAAGAATTGCTAGGATAAGGAATGAGATTTCAGGGTTTGCACAGAGGAACAATGAAAGCTTTGGAGAAGCTTGGGAGATATTCAAGGGTTAGACATTGCAATGCCCTCATCATGTCTTCTCACAAGCCTCTTTGCTATCCACTCTCTACAGAGGAGCCTTGCCTAAGATAAGAATGCTTCTGGACACAGCATCCAATGGGAACTTCCTGTCAAAAGATGTAGATGAAGGTTTGGAGTTAGTACAGAACTTGGCTTAGTCTGATGGAAACTACAATGAGGATTTTGACAGAGCACCAAGGAGTGCAAAGGATGAGTTAGAGTCTTGCAAGAAAGAAATCAAGACTCTACATGAGAAGCTGGACTTGTTGCTAAGGGAAAAGAAAGAGGTTCACTTTGTGTGAGACTTGGTTCAGCTTGATGATCAGGAGCAAAGCCAAGTTGAGGAGATGAACTATTTGGGAAACAAAGGTGGCTACAACAACTATGGGAACTACAGACCAAATCCCAACTTGTCCTACAGGAGCAACAATGTTGCCAACCCACAAGATCAGGTTTACCCTCAACAGCAACAGCAAGCTGCCCCAAGACCTTTTGTTCCCTACAACAATCAAGGTTTCCAATAGAGAAACAACAACTATCAGCCAAGAGCACCCTACAACCCTCCAGGATTCAATGCCCAAGCGCAAGGACATAACACTGGAGAACAACAAAGGCATAGCTGGTCCCAAGCCACAAGGACAATTTCCTGGAAAACCAGAAGCTAACCTAAAGGAGTTCTGCAATGCTATTGTGCTAAAAGAAGAAAGCTTCTCAGCTAAAGAGAAAGCTATCATTGAAGAGTTCCTCTACTTGTTCACTGAGGACACTGAACCTCTAAGTGGGGGGGAAGAGTTCTTGGAAATCAAAAATGACCAAGGAGCTGTAGAAGAAGGACCCTTTGGAGATACGGAAAACTCAGATGATGAAGAGTGGTGGGCGCCACATGAAGTTGTTGATAACACAAAGGACTTCTTGGTGGAAGCTGCTGAAGATAAGGAGAAACCTCAAACAGCTAGTCTTCCTGTCTATCAACCAACCATCCCTTTTCGAGGAAGGTTCAAGGAACAGCTAGTTCAGAAGTATGAAACTCTCTATGCTACTCAGATGGAATTGAGGGGTTTGAATGGCCAAGAAGAACTTGAGAATCTAAAGGTGAAGACAGGAACACCTGAGGTAAAGGAGCTCACAATAAAAAAACATGGAGATCCAGGCTGTTTCACTCTCCCATGTGAACTTAAGGGGCAGACTTTTAAGAGCTGTCTTTGTGACCTTGGAGCAAGTATCAATCTTCTCCCATCCTCTACTGCTAGAGCTCTTGGCTACACTCAACTTCAGGAAAGTAATGTTTCCCTTACTATAGCTGATGGGACAGTGAAGAAACAACTTGGGAGTCTTAAGGATGTGCCAATGATGATAGAAGGAGTGACCATTCCCACTGATTTCCTGGTGCTTGATGTGGAAGGGCATATAAAGAATGCTATCATACTAGGAAGACCTTTCTTGGCATCAGCTGGAGCAGTGTTTGATGCTAAGGAATGCACTATTGAACTGAAGCTGACCAAGAAGAAGGTTCTATTTGACTCCAAGGGGAATAAGCTGGAGAATGAGCAAGCCTTCTCAATGGAGATCAAGAAGCTGAAGCAACTTGGAAGGAACTGGCCAGAGTTTGAAGGCTACCAAGGAGAGAGTTTTGATGGCTGCTGCTTGGCCAAGTTGTTTGAAGACACCACTGTAAAGAAGGTCCTTGAAGTGGTTGGTTACAAGAATCTGAATGAGATCAAGTTGGATACTAACAAAGGGGAGCTGGTCTTGCAACCAAGGGTCTCTAAGAAGGGAGAGTTCATCTTCAAACTTCAGAAAGAGGGGAAGATTATGCCTTTTGCCAAGATAAAGATGAATGGGGTTTCTGCTAGAGTCCAAAGGAGCAAGCCACCACCAACGAGTTCCAAGACTCCTTCTCCTCACCTCAACTAAAGAGGTAATCAAAGTCAAGCTTAGTGAATTTAAACAAGCGCACTTGGGAGGTAGTCCCAGGGTATCCTTTTGTATATATTATGCTTTCTAGTTTACCTTTTACGCTTTGTTTTAGTGTATAGAAACAGGATTTCGAACTGGGGTTTGAGAAAGTCTGAAGGGGACAAAGAACAGGTGTATTCTGGCTGATATCAGTCATTTGTATCGGTCATGACAGACCGATACACATATTTTCGGTCATCAGTATCGATCATGTTTGACCGATATCAGTAGAGCCAGTCTACACCAGTCAACATATCGGTCACTTGTGACCGATAAGGAAAGAAGTTTTGATAGCAGGACAAATTTTGGTCATTCATATCGACCATACTTGATCGACATAAACACACCGTATGATTTTCGGTCCAGTGTGTCGATCACTGGTGATCGATGAGATTCTTGGAATCATATCGGTCACCAGTATCGATCAGTCAAGATCGACACAATCATGCCGGATGTATTTCGGTCAAGTGTGTCAATCACTGATGACCAATACTAATCTCAGGAAGCACGTCCGTCCAGTGTCGATCACTCATGACCGAAAATGCAATTTTGGTCAGTAATATCGGTCATGAGTGACCGAAACTCCATCCGAGGTAAGTGTCTCAACTTTCAAAAAATTTTACCTCCTTTGGTTTGGAGCCAAGGGAGTTTGAATTTTTAAATGGGATTCCTTCTGACCTCTTTCTTAGCTTCTGGACACTTTTGTTTTTGTCCCCCACACTTTTGATTCCTTATGTTCCCTCACAAAACTTTGATTCTTTTGGTTTCCTCTCTTCTTTCTCTATTTAAGTAACAACTTTCTTCACTTCTCTTCACACTTAAACTCACTCTTGTTCTCACCTAAAGCTCGAAACAACTAGTTTTTTTTCTCTTTTATTGCTTTCTCTAAGTGTTCAGAGGCTCACTAAAAGTTTGCTTCCTAAACTATCTCTCTTTGCTCTTACTCTTTGCTTATGTTAAAAATCACTTAGTAAGAAGTTTTTAAGAGCAAGCAGTGTTTAGTTTTGATTGTTGTGCTAAGGTTTTGCAATTTGGATTTGTTTTGAAATATCAAGCTAGATGTTGAAGTTCTGTTTGATGTCTATTTATCTCATTGCTTGTTTATCTTCATCCACTTGCAAGATCATCATCTTTTTTGCCTAAGAACCATTTTGCTAGAATGTCATGCATAACTGTTTATCTTTTGTGCATTCTAGCTTAGTTAGATGCTAGGTTTTGATCTCTTCTTGCTTTGAATAAGTTTAAGCTTGTTGTTAGGACTTGTTAGACTTCTCTTAGCTTAAAGAGTTTCACCATTAAAAGCTTTCAGCTATTTGGTTCTTCAGCTTTTATTCTTTAACTTACCTTGTTTTCAAGCTTTGCTTTTGAAGGTACCATGGGAAGAACAAACACAGCTGCTGAGAAAAAGGGAAAAGCACCTCAGGAGTCACCAATCCAACCAAGAACTAAGAAAGATAATGGAAAGGGCAAAGCTGATGAGCAATCCTCCAAAGCCGCTGGAAAGAGACCAGTTGGAAATCAACAAAAGAAGGGCAATGCTGCTAGAGAACTCATAGAGGCTTTCAACCAGTGCACTTTCAAGCAGACAAGATATCCTTGCACCTCCACAATGAAGGCGCTGGGACTCTATGGTGACTGCAAAACTATATTTGAGCACATGGGCCTTGGAACTTTCATGGAGATGCCGCTCCCATCTTACCAACAACTCACTTACCAATTCCTCTCCACACTCAAAGTGGTCTGGTATGAAGACAGTGAACTCTCTAATGGCGATGGATGGATTTCATTTCGGATTGGCAAGGAAAAGTTCTCCTCAACATTCACGAAGATCGCCAAGGATCTAGATCTGAAGTCCCACTCCACCAAGCTGAGTAGGTTCGAAATCCCAAGTAAGCAGCACACCAGGCAGTGGGGCATTGTTGGGGTTGGGCAATACACTCCTGGAAGATCAAGGAACCAGGACCTGACGCATCCATCTGTGAGATATGCCCACAAGGCGCTTGCGAATACACTCTTTGCAAGGAAGGAGACAACATATCTCACAGCAAGGGAGGCAGATCTGATATACCAAGGACTGTATGATCTTTTGGTAGGCGACGAGTATGGAGAACCTCTCAGAGCACCGAAAAGCTACCCCTCTATGTGTCTATGCTGATGGAACAGCTCCTATCCTACCAGAGCTGGGTTTTAAGTAAGACAAATAAGGAGAGCAGCCCTCAAGTGCACATTGGGGGAGTTGTGACAGCAGTTCTACAAGCTAGTGGAGTAGACCTTAAGACACATGAAGGTGATGCACTTGAGCCACTATGGATTGACATTGATTATCTCAAGAGGAGCCACTACCTTGAAAGAATCATTGGTGGAAAGCATGTGTACAACATCATCACAGGCCTTGACACACCAGCAAAAGTCGCCCTCCCCAATCCAAAGCTTACATACTTCATCCTCGAGGGCGTCCTTGATGCTACCAGATAGTACCCTGGAGTTGCTGGGACCAACCGGAGCTTTCCCAGCTCTTTGACGAAAAGTTGGCTTGCGAGGCATGGCTGAACTTGAACTTGCTGAACTAGAAGAAGGCAGAATAGAACAGAGAGGAAGAACTCCGGCTGCCAGGAAAAATAAACCAATACGCATCACTTCATCGTGATCCAATAGACTAAGGTCGTAGCATCAGCTCGACAAAAAAACTTATCTGGAGCGAAAACCGGAGCCGGGACGGGTGAGGTGAGACCTCGTCGAACTTGTTCTCGCGTGAACATGCTCCAAATGACTTCCCCGTGCCTGAATAACTCTAAGCGGTGCTCGACGTCGGGATCCCTTGGCGCCTTGGATAGCTGACCTGATACACAATAACAAACTAAGGTCAGAAAGCCGGCCGAGTCAAAAAATACAAGTGAAGCTAGCAAACGCAAAAGCCTAGCTAGACAACCGCTGCCTGGACACTCAGACGACAGCCGGGTCAAGTCAAAGTCCCCAACGGATGCTTCGTTGACTTTGAACTCAAATCCTGTCTTCTCCCACCCGGAGTCCTTTTCCGGGCTGTCCTCGATAAACCGCCGGTTTGACCTCGGGGATGCATAGAAGGTCCTGGGATGGTGTGCGCTGTATTTGACTGAAAAGAATGCCCTCAGGTCGGAGAAGCGGAAGCTGATGGCTTTCTACCGTGCCTGCACAGTGCACCCAATGATGGCCCGACCCAAATATAGGCACATCTACGGAAAAGCCATCCGCAAGTCAGCGAGGACCTCCAGGGCAAACCGGGGAATTGGGAAAAACAACTCGCAGTCCCGGAAGTACGTTGCGTAGGCATAGCAGACACCCATCTCAATGTTCTACAAGGTCTCCGTTGGCGCTAGAACCGCCAGCTCCACGTTCTCAGAAATCTTGCATTCCCGACGAAGGTTGTCTAAGACCTGCTGGTCGTTTATCTTCGACGGACCCGGGGCCACCGAGTCCTTTGATCCACCTTCAATCTAAACAATTTGTGACATCGAGAATAAAGAGGAAGAAGTTCTCGAAACGGCAAAAACACGCAAAAATCCAAAGAGATTTCTGTTTGTTTTCTAAAAATAAGACGATGAATGGAAGTTGCAGAAAATAAAAGGAAGAAGAGAGAAGAAATTACCTTTAATCGACGAACTGATGCGGTTAAAGAAGGAGTGACAAGGTGGACTTTATATTTGAGTAATTATTGCCTACCTCGGAGATCGCGGAGAATCTGGCCACGCACTAATCTCGACCGTTCGATCTCCCGATCCCAACCGTCGAATATTCGACCTTGACGATTCGAGGTGCTGCAGAGCTCGATTGATTGAGGCCGTCAGATCGACTTTCTATCTCTCCATCTGGGCCTTCCACATCACCAAACTTCAGCGCGAATTTTCTTGAGGGATGCATCTTACCCCGGGAAGCTCGACCGCCGAAACTGAAAAGTAAATGATGATATTTACTCCGAATCCCAATCGTCCACCTGGACGAGATAATAACGAATCTATCTCCACACGCAAAGCTACGATTTCGAGGTTGACTCCCGACCACACGATCAACAAACTGTTCACCTTTCCAAGATCTGCACCGATCCCGAATGATTACCTGACTCAGTGATGTCAGCGTAATCGGCACAATATCTTTCAAAAGTCACATCTTGCCGCCCATTAAAGCTCGAGCTCGCTCTCGTTAATGGGCTGGGGGGCAATTGTTGGAGCTGGATTTAGCACTCTAAATGCGGCCCACTCAAGCCTAAAGGACAGATCCAAACGAAGCCAAATTGACTGGGCTTTGACTTTATGGCCCATGCCCATTCAACTCTCAACGATCCAATCCTGAACAACAAGACGTTCCGTTCGACGAGGGCTCGACCATATCCCAATAAACAAGGAAAGATCTGAGCCGAGTCAGAGCATATTCTCGCCAGTTCAAACGAGTCCGAAGATCGCAGAGGAAGCTGCTGCACGTGGCTAGATTTCCAGCTGAAGCAGCTGCACGTGGCCGAGATACGCGCTGGAGTTCGAAGCAAGCTATATAAAGGAGACAATCGGCTTAGTTTAGGGAATTTCTTTGGACTTGATCTTTTCTACTTTTTGACACCTAAAAACTCTGTAACTGCTCTCGGAGCTCTTTTCAGTTTATCTTTTCCATCGAAATCTTTGTAACCGTTTCATCCAACCGATTAATATAAAGTCCTTATTTTAGTTAGTGCTAGCTTATACAGTCAATCTGTTCGAGGGAATCTAGCCCTTAATCCTCTAAAGTTCTTTTTTTACAAAAACACATAAATTTCTGAGTGTGGATTTCTGCATCCACACCAACAGCAATGCATATAAATAATGAAATGCATCAACGCCTAAATGCATTAAAAACAAGCCCTTTCGGACACATATAGGTTCGAGACAAAAGTATAAAAGCCCTCCCGGGCACCAAAACAAGTGTGAAAGCCTCGCCGGGCAACCATGTTCGAAAATAATTTTTTTGAAAAGGGAGAAGAGGAAAAAGAGATCATCCTTCAGTTCTAACCCCTTCATCCATCTTCCCCACTTCTTCACCTCCCCTCTCCGCTTTGTTACTTCCACCAGCTTCAACATTCAAGACAAACTGATTGAGACCTAGAGGCGTGCCTGTAGATGGATTTAATTCCATCGCGACGAAGTCTTAAGAGATCAACAGGAGATTCAGCTTGCCGATCGAGATGTCCGAGACTTGGGAAACCTTGAAAGTTACTCCCGGGTCCACCTCACTCTTCTTCACCCTTTCCAGCTCTTCCTCGATCGTGCAGGTGCTGTCAATTATCGCCTAAAGCATCTCCTTGCTAGCAACAGCCTCCTAGAGATCCCACTAGGCCACGCCTTCAACCTTCTTCCTCTCCCATTTAACCTTGAAGGCTTTGAGCACTGATGTTACTGCATATTACATACATTTTGTATACACATTGGATAGCTTTTCATGCACTTACATCCCATTTTGGATTAGATTGCATCACTTAGAGTCCTAGAGCATTCTTGCACCAGCATACGCATGTTCCTTGCATTTTGCATCACATTCAGGTTGTTTCTGGCTGCTTTGGATTCGTGGAGGTTCGTGGACATGCTGAAGCTGTTGTAGCGGTTCGTGGAAGCTCGGATATTTCCTAAGGACCAGAGATCGGGGAACAGATCGAGCATGGCAGGTCGATCTAGGATGAGATCGACTAGAAGATCGAGAAAACCAGGTGATCCAAGGAGAATGATCGAGACGAAGATCGAGTGAAGCAATCGATCAAACGGTATGGACGTAAATGACGCCATGCAGAGCGAGAGCCGGATCGAGTCCACCACTCGATCCAACCGAAGATCGATACCAAGATCGGATGCAACACTCGATCCGCCGAAGATGATCGAGACCCAGATCGAGTTGAAGACACGATGTCCAAAAATGATCGAGAGAGCCGTTCGATCCCGGAGTCGATCTCTGTCCTTTCAACCGCTTTTGGCCACTAGCGAGGGGGGGGGGGGACCATCGGGCTGTTTTCGACATTATGGGAAGGCGGCGACGTCCTTTTCCCATACAACTTTTCATTCTTATCTTTTGGATGTTTTTCTCTCTGGTTTTGGAGATAATCCACCATTGTCGAACCTTGAGTTTTTCTTGCTTTTGTAATCGAATCGTTTGAGTTTAATCGAGCTTTCCTTTCATGTTCATCGTTTCTTTCTCCATGCTTTGCTTAATTTATCTTATGTGTAGTGAGTAGTTCATTTGGGTTCGGGGTTGAG
The DNA here is from genome assembly GCA_911865555.2 of Thlaspi arvense. Taxonomy (NCBI): domain Eukaryota; kingdom Viridiplantae; phylum Streptophyta; class Magnoliopsida; order Brassicales; family Brassicaceae; genus Thlaspi; species Thlaspi arvense. The sequence continues at coordinate 22,873,841 of OU466863.1, read as the reverse complement.
AGGATCTAAGGGGTTAAAAGGGTTTCGATCTTGGGGTCTTCTAGTGTTTTAATGGCTATCTCTTCTAGGGTGTCGAGTTCTCAAAGCTTAAAGACTCTCACGCCAAGAGCTTTATGATCCGAGAGGTTCCGTACCTTGACAGGATCCAGGGACCTCTGAAGATCACACCCTAGAGACTAGTTACCCCTTCCCAAAAGCCATGGAAGTTTGGGGGACTAGTTAAGCCATTCGTTTGAAATCTGTTTTCCATGCCCTTCAACCTCTCTTTCCACCAAAAGCCATGGGTTTGGAGGAGAGGATGAAGGAGTGATTTATACCGAAAGCCACGGATAGATCTTGCTTAGTTTTCAAGGCTTAGAGATTCTCACAAAGTGAGTCGATTTAAAGTTTTCAACCCAAGTTCGGACCTTTGTAACCCATGACCATGAATCTCAACCCAAGGCCCTCTCTTTTAGCATCTTTACATCTTCTCTCGTCATTCGCTTGATCACTGATAGCATCCTGGTCGTTAGTTTTACTGTTTTTGCATTTTTAGACGAGATCGATCATTATTGCTCGATCTAGTGGTCGATCCCATGGTCGATCCACTAGTCGAATTTTAGTAATTCATAGCTTTGTCTTTAATTATTCTGTTTGTTCCTCATGGTAGTTTAATCATTCCTGGTAATATTAAAATAGTTTGCATTCCATTTAAGTTGCTGCATCTAGTTTTTAGGGATTTTCTCAAAACCTTTCTTGTTTCGCTTAGATTTGCATAGTCCTTGCATTCTCTTTGTATTTTCTATCATCCTAGGTGTGGATTGACTCTCTCTTGCATACTATGCTACAACCTGTCTTGCATTTGAGTTTGATAGCCTCATTGCATACTCACCCTTGCAAAGAAACTGCTTATCAAATGGCGCCGTTGCCATCCTAGGATTGTTTAGAAAACATAGAGATTTGGGACTTAGCAAAGACTAAGTCTTTACCTTGTTTTAGTTACTAATCATCCTGCTCTCAAACGTGTGTTCTCAGGTACATGAATCTTCGTTCAAGGGGAGATAACAATCTACTTCAACCCTTGGACAACATTCATCAGCTTGGTCATTCACGGCAAAGAAGAGTAAGAGAACAAGCCAGAGCCTTTGAGGAGATTGTTCAGCACGGTTTGGTTGACTTTGAAGCTATGGCTGAACACGAGCGTCCAGAGGGACCTCCTCCAGCTCACGGGGCAGTAGGAAGGGGCAATGGAAACCCCCAACATGCGGCTAGACCCCCAAGGATCATAGGAGCCGGAGATGCTCCCAATACTCATCAAAATAGGTTTGGGATCACTCCTCCTCCGGTACAAAACAACAACTTCGCGATTAAGCCAGGTTTCATCTCCATGGTGCAAAACAACAAGTTCCACGGCTTAGCAATGGAAGATCCCTTGGAGCACCTTGACAACTTCGAGCAAGTATGTGGGATGATCAAGATCAACGGCATATCCAAAGATGCTTTCAAGCTGCGTCTCTTTCCCTTTTCACTCGGAGACAAGGCTAGGCATTGGGAGAAGGGCCTCCCATAAGGCACCATCACCTCATGGGCCGAGTGTAAGAAGGCCTTTCTCTCAAAGTTCTTCTCTAGCACCAGGACAGCACGGTTGAGAAGCGAAATCAGCGGCTTCACTCAACGAAACAACGAGACATTCAACGAGGCAATGGAACGTTTCAAAGACTACACGATCCAATGTCCTCATCACGGTTTCAGCGAGGAGACCCTACTCAGCACCATATACCACAGAGCTAAACAAAGATCAGGTTGTTGCTTGACACAGCAAGCAAAGGGAACTTCCTTGGTCATGAGGTAGAAGAGGACATCGAGCTGATAGAAAACTTGGCATTGAGTGATGGCAACTACGCTGAGGACTATGACTGTGCACCGAGAGGATCCGAGCTAGAGTCTCACAAAACGGAGCTGAAATCTTTGCATGAGAAAATAGATAAGCTGGTGTTAGCCAACCAGAAGCATGTTCACTTTGTTGGTGAAGCGGGTGAGAAACAAGAGGAGCTAGAATTGAGCCAGGAAGAAGCCAATTGGGTGGCAGGACAGAACAATTACAAACCTCAAGGCTACAACCAGAACAACAATCTCTCCTACCGAAGCACTAACGTTGCCAACCCTAAGGACCAAGTGTACCCGGCTCAGGAAGCAAAACCATTCATCCCTTACAACAAAGGTTTTCTGCCGAGTGGTGGTTTCCAAGGTCAAGGGCAGAACAACTTCCAAGGGCAACATCAAAGTAACAAGGGTTATACGCCTAACTACCCTCCGGGCTTTGCACCTCAGCAGCAACAGCCGATGCAACAACAAGTTGATCCGGTTCAGGCAATGTTTCAACAGCTGATACAAGGGCAAGCCTCTACAAACCAGAAGTTCGCCGAGATGAACACTCGTCTAGACTTGTCTCTCACTGACTTCTCCACTCAGATCACCAATTTAAACAACAAGATCAAGCAGCTAGAGAAGGGGAAAGCGAGTACAAGTGGTCAGAATAGCGTACCAGGCAAGTGTGAGCAGAATCCTAAGGAGTATGCCAACGCCATCACGTTAAGAAGCGGCAAAGAGCTAGAACCTCCGGTTACCCCTAAGAACAACGAGGACGTTGTAATTCAAGAGGGGGAGGGTAAGCCTTCAGCTGATGATGAGATTAACTTTGACAATGTCTGGATCCAAGGGCCAAGAAGAGGAGACAAAGCACTTGCTGAGAAGAAAGCTGAGCAAACTACTAAGGAGAAGAATGCTTATGTGCCTCCACCGTATGTACCTAAGCTGCCTTTTCCTGGCCGTTTCAAGAAGCAACTCATAGAGAAGCATAGAATCCTCTTTGAGAAGCATCTTAAGGACGTGGAGATCAAGCTACCTCTTGTTGACTGCCTTGCAATGATGCCTAAATGCGCCAAATTCTTCAAAGACACTCTCGTGAAGAAGAATAAGGAAAGCAAAGAGGTGCTCATTCTAAGTGAAGAGTGTAGTGCTGTGATACATAAGGAGATAGTCCCTAAGAAGTTAGGAGACCCTGGAAGCTTCACTATACCCTGCGCTTTAGGTCCTCTGGAGTTCAAGAGTTACCTTTGTGATCTCGGAGCTAGCATAAATCTAATGCCTCATTCCGTGGCGAAAAAGCTTTTACTCGTTTCAAAGACTGTAGGATCTCGTTGGTACTGGCTGATAGGAGTGTGAGACTACCAGTGGGGCTGCTTTAAGATCTACAGGTGCGAATCAGTGGTGTGAACGTGCCTACGGACTTCGTCGTGTTGGAGATGGATGAAGAGCCTAAGGATCCACTCATCCTAGGAAGACCATTCTTTGCAACCGCCGGGGCTATCATCGATGTGAAGAACGGGAAGATTGCCTTGCACTTGGGAAAGGATATAAGGCTGGACTCCGATATCAATGAGGTTCTGAAGAAGCCGACCATAGAAGGGCAAGCTTTCTACATTGAAACGATGGATGCCTTAGCGGATGAATTGCTGGAAGAGCTGGCTCAGGAAGACCATCTGAAGCTAGCACTGACTAAGGAGCCAGGGAAGTTTGGCTATGTGGATCAGAGGACCCAGGAGTACGTCAACTTGATGGATTCTAGGAAGATCGTTAAGAAGGATAGAAGCTGCTGCCTAGAGATTGACCCCGAGATCGACGCTATCACTCGATCTAGGAGTCAGATCGACAAGGCAATCAAGAACAAAACTCGATCCGGTCCAGCAATCGACAGACAGATCGAGAGAGACCTTCTGATCATTTTGGGGTCCAATCAGGAGATCGACTCAGTGTCTCGATCCCTTACTCGATCCACATCAAATCGAGTAAGTGAATTGAGCAAAATTGCTCGATCTAGACGACATCGAGAGCAAGATCGACTGGAGGACTCGATTTCAGAAGGGATAGCGGTAGAAGAAAGCCGTCTTAAGGGCCATGCCTCAGGTTCTAAGGAGGGTTCCAAGGAGGAAAGCAACAACAACAGCCACGAGGATGACTGGAGCGAGCTGTTAGCCCCAAAGGTGGACCTTAAGGAGCTCCCAAAAGGGCTAAGGTATGCTTTCTTAGGGCCTAATAACACATATCCCGTGATTGTGAATGAAAACTTAAGTGATGATGAGTTGCACTCGCTCCTAACTGAGCTGAGAAAGTATAGGAAGGCCATTGGGTACTCTTTAAGTGACATCAAGGGCCTTTCACCAATGCTTTGCACTCACAGGATTCACTTGGATAATGAGAACGCCTCTTCTATAGAACATCAAAGGCGTTTGAATCCTAATTTGAAAGAGGTTGTTAAGAAAGAGATCCTTAAGCTTTTAGAGGCTGACGTGATCTATCCCATAAGTGACAGCACGTGGGTTTCTCCTGTACACGTGGTGCCTAAGAAGGGATGGATCACAGTCATAAGGAATGAAAAAGATGAGCTTATTCCTACTAGAATCATTACTGGTCATAAGATGTGTATTGATTATAGGAAACTTAACCTTGGGACTAGGAAAGATCATTTCCCTTTGCCTTTTATTGATCAAATGCTTGAGAGACTTGCTAATCACCCTTACTACTGTTTCCTCGATGGGTATAGCGGTTTCTTTCAGATACCAATTCACCCAAATGATCAGGAGAAGACGACCTTCACGTGTCCCTACGGTACCTTCGCATATCGAAGGATGCCGTTTGGATTGTGTAATGCACCAGCTACATTTCAGCGGTGTATGATGTCGATCTTCTCCGATCTAATTGAAGAGATGGTAGAGGTGTTTATGGATGACTTCTCTGTCTATGGTGCGTCCTTTTCTGCATGTTTGTTGATTCTTTGCAGGGTACTAAAGCGTTGTGAAGAGACAAACTTGGTGCTAAACTAGGAGAAATGCCATTTTATGGTCAACGAAGGGATCGTGCTTGGTCATAAGATAACAGAGAAGGGAATTGAGGTTGATAAGGCTAAAGTGGAAGTTATGATGGGTCTTGAGCCGCCGGTTAATGTTAAGGAAATCTGGAGTTTCTTGGGACACGCCGGGTTCTATAGGCGCTTCATCAAGGATTTCTCCAAGATTGCACGCCCTCTTACACGGTTGTTGTGCAAAGAAGCAGAGTTTGTGTTTGATAAGCCCTTACATCAGCCCCTATAGTTCAAGCACCAGACTGGACTCTACCCTTTGACATCATGTGCGATGCTAGTGACTACGCCGTAGGAGCCGTTCTTGGTTAGAGGAAAGACAAGAAGCTACACGTGATCTACTATGCTTCAAGAACCTTGGATGACACGCAAACAAGGTACACTACTACAGAGAAGGAGTTGCTTGCAGTAGTGTTCGCCTTTGAGAAGTTCCGGTCATATCTTGTTGGTTCCAAAGCTATTGTCTACACGGATCACGCGGCTTTGCGATACATCTATTCGAAGAAGGACACTAAGCCTCGGCTTTTAAGGTGGATTCTCTTGCTCCAAGAGTTTGACATGGAGATTAAAGACAAGAAGGGAATAGAAAACGGAGTCGCTGACCATCTCCCACGGCTAAGGATCAACGAGTCTCTCCCCTTAGATGACTCTCTTCCGGAAGAGCAACTCATGGCGATCACCACGGCTGTTTGTGGAAAGCTAGAGGGGCGGTTCGAAGATGTGTTGAGTTTCAAAGAGGAGGATCTACCGTGGTATGCTGATGTCGTGAACTATTTAGCGTGTGGTGAAGAGCCAACACATCTCAACAGCTATCACAAGAAGCGGTTCATGAGAGAGGCCAGTGACTACTTTTGGGATGAGCCCTACTTATACAAGAGAGGAGTGGACAGTTTGTACCGCATGTGTGTTACGAAGGAAGAAGCCAGAGACATCCTCTATCACTGCAATGGCTCTTCCTACGGAGGACACTTCGCTTCATTCAAAACTGCCACAAAAGTGTTGCAAGCCGGTTTCTGGTGGCCGTCCATCTTCAAAGATGCACAAGAGTTTGTGAAGAGCTGTGAGGCATGTCAACGAGCAGGGAATATTACTAAAAGAAACGAGATGCCTCAGGTTCCCATCTTCGAGGTTGACGTGTTTGACGTGTGGGGCATAGACTTCATGGGGCCATTTCCTTCTTCGTATGGCAACAAATACATCTTAGTAGCAGTGGATTAGGTCTTTAAATGGGTTGAGGCTGTTGCTTCCCCTACAAACGACTCTAAGGTGGTGATCAAGCTGTTCAAGAGTATCATTTTCCCGAGGTTTGGGGTACCTAAGGTGGTTATAAGCGATGGAGGAAGCCACTTCATAAACAAGGTTTTCGAGAACCTCTTGAGGAAGTATGGCGTTAAGCATAAGGTGGCTACACCGTATCATCCTCAAACAAGCGGTCAAGTGGAAGTCTCCAACTGGCAAATCAAGGCTATACTAGAGAATACTGTCGGAGCAACAAGGAAAGACTGGGCAGTGAAGCTGGACGACGCTCTTTGGGCCTACCGTACCGCTTTCAAAACACCGATTGGTACAACTCCTTTCACTCTACTCTATGGCAAGGGCTGTCATCTCCCGGTTAAGCTGGAACACCGTGCGTTGTGGGCTGTGAAGAGGCTGAACTTTAACCTCAAGACTGCTCAAGAGAGGCGCCTCATTCAGCTACATGAACTGGACGAGTTAAGACTGAACGCTTATGAGAGCTCTCGGATATACAAGGAGCGGAATAAGGAAGCTCATGACAAGAAGTTGGTTGCCAAGGAGGTTAAGGAAGGAGGTTTAGTGTTGCTGTACAATTCAAGACTCAAACTCTTCCCGGGAAAGCTGAAGTCAAGGTGGAGCGGGCCGTTCGTGATCCAGGAAGTGCTGCCTTATGGAGCTGTTACATTGATGGGAAAGAGTGGCAGTGCATTCACCGTCAACGGACATAGAGTCAAGCCTTACTTGGCAGACGGCTATGACAAGGAGAGTACCTCGGTGCTTCTCCAAGACCCACCATCCGCCTAAACCAAGTAAAGTCTAGCTAAAGACGTTAAAGAAAGCGCACTTGGGAGGCCTTCCCATGTCTATCCTGTACATATTTCTGCTTTCTTTCTCTTTCAGTTTTATGTTTTTATTTTGCAAGTGTGTAGGAACAGGTATAAGGAATCTAAACCTTGAACTTGAAGTCCAAAAGAGGCGATATGGGTTAAGAAAAGGCTAGAGATCGAGTGCTAGATCGACTGATCCTGACTCGATCTTTGCTAGATCGAGTCAGTGAATCGAGAGGAGCCAGTCGATCTAGACGAGAATGAGTGATAAGATCGACCTTGACGAAAAAGGATCGGTCGATCCAAAATGGATCGACCGATCTAATTTCTCTCGGGAAAATCTGTTGAAAACAGATCGATCACTCGACTCGATCCATCACTCGATCTATGCCAAATCGACCCCCAAAACGAGGACGTAGCTCGATCATAAGGACTTAGCCGTGGAGCCAACATCTCAACGATCGAGGGAGCCAATCGATCCAAGACTCGATTCATCATGAATCGAGTCTCAAATCGAGTAACCCTCTCGATCTAAGCCATTATGGGCATGAGATCGAGTCCTAGATCGACCAAACGGACTCGATCTCATGCCGAGGTAACATTTTTCTTTCCCTCCTTTATTCTTTTCCCTCTAATTTTTAAATTCAAAACTTAGTCAAGGCAAGCATCTTTGACCATGAAAGATGTGCCTTGACCAAGACTTTGTCAGAAAACCACCTTTACTACCCATGGTATTGCCTTTTGCTAGTCTTTAAATGTTTCAACAACTTCTCACCCTCTCATTCTTGTTTTCTCGAAAATTTTGAACAAAGATAGTGAGAGTTTTCGGTTTTCAAAGGCTAGCAAACTTCTTTAACATTCTTGCAAAGGTATTTTCGGAGTTTAATGAATTATCTTTGTTCAAACTTCTTTAAATTCGCAAGATATTGTTCTAGATGATAGGGCCGTTTTTGATTTTTAAAATTTAGCTAAGTAAAAGGAATAATTCTAGATTTTTTCTAGTATCTAAAGATTTGATTCTCCTTTATTTAGCTATAATTTTTATTAATTCCCCAAAAATTCTAGGGTAGTAGTTATAAGCTTTCTCCTTCTCCTCTCTTATTTTCTCATCAAACCGCCGTTTTGCTTATCAAACTTCTTGAGAAATTTGTTTCAGGTATTATGGCCCCCAAAAGAACGATAGAAGAGACAGCACAAGAGGGAGAAGGACAGGAGGTGGCTGTTCAAGAGAGGGTCAGATGGAGTAAGGATGAGAAGAGGGACAAGGAAAGGCTTGAAAGGCTTCGGTTTGAGCCTACCAAGTTTTCTGATCGGGAGCTGCAGTTCAAGCTAGGGGTTCTTGGGGATTTTGACCAACTCCTCAAGAACATTGGCCTAAGATGCCTGTCACGGATGGATTGCCCAACCATTTCAGAAGTGACAATAGACTTCCTTGCCACATTGGAGTTCCGTTACGAGAATCCTAGCGCACCCGTTCCTTCACAAGGTCGCATCTCCTTGAAGGTTGGACGTCAAGCCTACAGCCTCTCCATCCTCGAGCTATGTCAAGCGTATGGTCTCAACGCGGATGCCACCAAGGTCGAGTTTCCCTCCTTCAAGCGAGCTAATGATTTTTGGGACCTGATTAGCAACGAGGACTACAAAGCCAACACCGCCAAGATCAGGAGAGTGAGAAGCCCGATGCTGAGGTACACTCTGAAGCTGATCGCCAACACGTTTAGTGGAAGATCAGTTGCTCCCACGGTCAGAAAGACCAAGCTTTGCTTCCTGTTCCAAGGCGTGAAGCACTTGGTGTGTGACCCGGATGAAAATGACGAGCCTATGGAGGATGAGCTCAGCGACGAGGTGAACTATGGATGTGTGCTTGCTGCCTCCTTGGTGAAATACAAAGCTTATGCCTTGTGGTGCAAAGCAACTTCTTCTTTCATTGGCGGCTTCCTCACTCCTCTATTCTTTCAAGCTGGTGTGCCTATACACGACTTCGCACACGTACCAGCCAGAGCTTTCATGGATGAGGCCTACATGAGGAATACCGACAGCTTGGGACGCACGCCAGCAGAAGGGTTCTACGCTTACCTCTTCATAGACGATGAAAACAAGAAGAGAGTGTGCATCCTGCCAAACAAAGATGAGACCGAGCTGCTTGGTGTTGGGAACATCGAGTTCTTGCCCACGGAAGAGGAGTGCTTTGCTCCTCTAGGAGGACCACCTGCCCCAGCGATTGCTCCTCGTCAAAGGTCCGAGTCTCCAGCCACGGAAGATGAGATGCCCAAAGCCTACACCCCCCAAGTTAGACTTTGAGCCGAGAACCAAAACAGAGAAGTTCCTAGCATCTGTTGTGGAGATGCAAAGGAAAATCAACAAGTGGCAAGGCAAAATGCTCAAGAAACTTGCCAAGAAGGTCAAGGCACTTCAAGGAGGCTCACCTAAGAAAGATACAAGCGAGGAGGTTCACCAACCCGAGAAGAGGAGGCTCTCAACCAGTGGAGTTGTCATCCGTGAGACTCAAGGCAGCAACATTCAGCCGGCGCGCCTTTCTCTCCAAGAACCAACCGACAAGGGCAAAACAATAGTCTCTAGCTCCTCTGGAACATCCTCAAGTTCCAGCCAAGACTAGACCAGAGGTAACAACCTTCTTCCATTGTACATAACCGCTCATATTTGCTTCTTTTTGCTTTGTGTTTTGGTTCTCCTTCGAATGTGTTTGCCACCGGGACGGTGTCAAGCAAGTTTGGGGGAGTACATGTATGGTTTGACATGTGTTTTCTGATCTTATTTTCCTTTAGTATCCTTGAGTCTTTAGTTCATGAAATATTGGTTAAATTTTTAAATTTTTTTTAAAAGATTCATGTAGTTGCATTCATCTTGTCAAAACATGTTAGGATTGAGTCTAGACGTCTATGAACCTCCGAGAAATCTCCTTTCGGGCTTGACAGATGGCATCCTTGCGCTCAAGGGTAAGACAAAGGTTCTCCCTCTCTAGATCGGCTGCCCGCTCATATGCCCGTACTGCCTCGGCCTGGACCTCGAAGAGCTGATTGATATCTCTCATATTTACATCCTTTAGGCTTGCATTTAGTTCCTGTTTTAGTCTCTTTTTGCATATTTTTCCTCTCTTTTGTCCCATTTTCCTTTGATTTTAAACTTAGGTTGCATTTAGGTTTTAGTTTGCATTCTCTTTGCATAAAGGATGTTTTTAGGTACCTAAGGAGTCATTGGAGGGAAGGAGGAAGCATGGGATGATTAAAGGAGTTGCCCAAGCCAAGTGGGAGGAAAAGGAGCTAAGGAAGTGGAAATTTGGCTCAATATTGATCAAGACAGAGTCAGCATCGTATGATGCAAAGCAGCTGAGAGCATGGGAGTCCACATCGATCATTCACATCGACCAAGCCTGCTTGATGTCAAGCCACATGACAACCACATTAACCACTAGCATCGTGCGATGTAAACGGGCAAGAGCTTCAAGTCTTCACATCGATCACCACCGGCTCAAAGTTAACCTTCAGAAGGCTCACGTCGATCATCCACATTGACCACTTATGCTCGATGTTGGCCCTATCCGAAACTCTTTTATTTACATGTTTGCCATTCTTGTAGGGCATTTGTCTTATAGTATAAATAGGCTAAAACTAATGGTTTTTAGCAAGTCTTGTTCTTTCTAATTTCTCTTAAGTGATTTTCTCTCTTTGTAAGTACAAGATCATATTGTTAATCTAAGTTTTGTATTTGCATTATTAATCTTCTCTAATCTCCCGCTTAATCATGTTTAACATATTTTCCTCTTGTGATTTGGTGTTTTCATGGTGATGAGTGAGTAGTCACTTTTAGGGTTTTAGATGTGGTAGATTATGAGAAATTTAAGGCTTGATTAGGGTTTGTTAGTGTTTAAATATGATTGATTCCTCTCTACTACATGGTTTTGAGGATAGATTTGTCTCGATCACATGAATCTAGATTTAGGATTTCTCTTATGTACACCAAGTGTTTGATGAAATGATGATTAGGCCTTTTAGAGGATTTACTTATCTTAGCTCGAGAGATTGATTGTCTAAGGAGTATCTTGGCTTAAATAGAGGTTGTTTAGCTTGCTTGTAATTGATTCTAGCAATCATGGGAGTTAGTTCTTGCTAGGATGCTTAGCAAAGTTTTATTTGCCAAGAGATTGGATGTAACTTGCTTGATTGTGAACTGTATGCCTAGGAATTAGCATTGCTTGCTTGTTTGCATTGTCAATGAGTTTGATAACAGCTTAGTCTTGCATTTGAATTCCCCAAAGTCAATAACCACATCTATGATCCTTGCTTTCAATATATTCAATTTCGAAATTGCTTAGTGTTCTGTTTTGTTTGCTATGTTATGCATTGGATCATTGCTTAGTATTGCTCTTACAAGTTGTGTTTGGTTCATGATTCACTTAGGTTGATTAGTTTAGAAGTTTTAAACAACTCTCTCTCTGATTTTGCTTGACTTAAAGTATTCTACTACAATCCTAGTGGCATCTAACTAACCCCTTTGGATTGATATAAAACTCTTACTACAATGACTAGTACAAGGGGTGATTGAGAATGAGACTAAAAACTCTTGCATTAATTTTGCGCCGTTGCCATTGAGGTTATAGCTTTGATCATTAGGATTTGTAGAATCCTAAGATCAAGTTTTTATTTGTATTTGGTTACTAATCATATTTAACTCTCATTGCTCTCTTCAGGTGTATCAAGTGGCTCTAACAACTTGGTGGATTTCATAGATAACATCAACTTGTTGGACAACGGTCAAAGAGCAAGAAGGCAAAGGGAGAGAGCAGCATTTTGAGTTGTTAGGGATGAATGTTCAGGAGTAACATGGTGCTGATGATATGAGGTTTCTGATGAGAGGTTAGGTTGAGTGGTATTTTGCCAATAACCAAGTAGTTCACAAAGTCAGCATACCAAGGCAGTTTGTTCTCTTCTAAGCTCAGCACCTCAGCTGTCTTCACTCCTAAAGCATGCAGCTGTTCTTCAGGTAGAGTATCATTGATTGAGACGAAATCATCTATCCTCGGTCTTGTAAGGTGATCAGCTACACCATTTTCAATGCCTCTCTTATCCACAATCTTCATGTCAAACTCTTGCAAGAGGAGGATCTATCTAAGGAGTTTTGGCTTGGTGTCTTTATTGCCATAGATGTGCCTTAGTGCAGGATGATCAGTGTAGACTATCACCTTAGACCCCACTAAGTAGCTTCTGAACTTCTCAAATGCAAAGACATCTGCTAGGAGCTCTTTTTCCGTTGTAGCATATCTTGTTTGAGCTTCATCCATTGTTCTGCTGGCATAGTAGATAACATGAAGTTTCTTGTCAACTCTTTGCCCCAAGACGGCTCCAACAGCATAGTTACTTGCATCACACATGATCTTAAAGGCGAGATCCCAGTTTGGTGCTTGTACTATGGGCGCACTCACTAAAGCTTCTTTGAGGGTGAGGAAAGCTTGTAAGCAGTCTTCATCAAAGACAAATGCTGTCTCTTTGCATAGAAGCCTTTTCAATGGTCTTGTTATCTTTGAGAAGTCCTTGATGAACCTCTTATAGAAACCAGCATGCCCCAAGAAGCTTCTGATTCCTTTGACTAAATTTGGAGGCTCTAAGTACAGCATCACATTTAACTTGGCCTTGTCCACTTGTATCCCCTTCTCTGAAATCTTGTGACCCAACACAATGCCTTCTTGAACCATGATATGGCATTTCTTCCAATTCCGAACCAGCTTAGTGTGTCTTCACATCTCTGTAAAACATGAGAAAGATTGGACAAGCAGACACCAAAGAGGATCCATAGACACTAAAGTCATCCATGAATACTTCCACCATATCTTCAAACAAGTCAGAAAATATGGAGGTCATACACCTGTTAAAAGAAGCAGGAGCATTGCAAAACCAAAAAGGTATTCTCCTGTAAGAAAATGTGCCATAAGGGCAATTAAAAGTAGCTTTCTCTTGATCATTAGGATGGATAGTGATTTGAAATAATCCAATATAGCCATCTAAGAAGCAATAATACTTATGATTTGCTAATCTTTCTAACATTTGGTCTATGAATGGCAAAGGGAAGTGATCTTTCCTAGAAGCAGAATTCAGTTTTCTGTAATCTATACACATCCTATGACCAGTTATTGTTCTAGTGGGTATTAGCTCATCATTTTTGTTTTTTACCACATTGATCCCTCCTTTCTTAGGCACCACATGAACTAGTGAGACCCATGTGCTGTCTGAGATAGGATAGACCACTCCAGCTTCAAGTAACGTTAAGATTTCCTTTTTTTACTACTTCTTTTAGATTATGATTCAATCTCCTTTGAGGTTCAACGGAAGTTCTTGTCTCATCCTCTAGAAGGATCCTATGAGTGCAGAGGTTAGGACAAATGCCTTGGATATCATCTAGTGAATATCCAATGGCTCTCCTAAATCTCATTAACACTTTGACAAGAGCAAGAATCTCATCATCACTGAGGTTATCATTGACAATTACAGGATAAGTAGAGTTAGAGCCTAGGAAGACATACCTTAGCCCTTTAGGAAGAGGTTTGAGCTCCACCTTGGGTTCTTTGAGCTCACTCCAGTCCTCTTCTAAGCTGCTCTGCTCCTTCGTGCCAGCTTCACTGCTTGGAGAACCAGCTTCTTGAACTGGGAACACCTCTTTTTCTGTGTATTCCATTTTTGCAAATGGTTCATCTTCTTCCAAGGCCTTGTGAGAATCTAGCCTCAGCTTATAACTCAAGCTTTCCTTATCCAAGTAACCATCTTCCCCATGCTCCTTGTCAAAGCCACTTGAAGTTTGTCATCACAACACAACTCTTCTTTAACATCATCAATCAGCCTCTCTAAGATCTCAATCTGAAACACTTGACCTTCAATAGTAGGCTGTTGCATGATCTGTTTGATGTCAAAATTCAGAGACATGTCTTTACCCAAATGCAACTCTATCATCCCTTTCTTGCATCTATAACAGCTCCTGTTGTGGCTAAGAAGGGCCTTCCTAGTATGAGAGGGTCCTTAGGTTCCTCATCCATTTCTAGAACCACAAAATCAGTGAGTATCTCTACATTCCCTATTCTGATTGGCACATCTTCAAGCAGTCCCTTAGGGAGTCTTACTTATCTATCAGCCAACACCTAAGATATTATGCAGTCCTTGAATTTAGTGAACCCATGGCGCCTAGCTATAGAGTAAGGCATTAGGCTTACATTTGCTTTTAAGTCACACAAGCATTCTCAAACAGTAGTGGACCTATAGAGCAAGGCAAGGTAAAACTTTCTGGGTCACTGAGCTTGTTAGGAGCTATCCTTTGTTGCTGAATGATTGCGTTGCACTCATGTGTTAGTACCACCATCCCTTGCAGATCCTTTGTTTTCTTAACCACAACATCTTTCAAGAACTTCTGGTAAGGTGGAACCAAGACAAAAGCATCTAGCAATGGCATAGTGAGTTGAATCTTCTTCATTTGCTCATCAAAGAGGCCTTTATACTTAGCAATGAGTTGCTTCTTAAACCTTCAAGGAAATGGTATTGTAGGCTGATATGGTGGAGGAATGTATCTTGGTTCTTTGATGATATACCTATATATTTTGCATATTTAGCTTGCATTTTGGGTAGTTTTCATGCGTTCATCTCGCATTATAGGCTAGTTTCTACCATTTGTTGCATTTTAGGTCCTAGATCACTTTGCATTCGCATTTTGCAAATTTTCTGCATTTTCACATCATTATCAGGTTGTTTGGGACGCACTGGAGTTGTGGAGGTTGCGTGGACGCGCATAGTATCGAGAGGCAGCTTGTGGACACTTGGAGAACTCAGCCGTTCAGCAAAGGACTCGGGACCGATACTAAGATCAAGCTAGGGAGGTCGATCTAGACGAGATCGACCAGAAGATCAAGTGACTCAAGTCGTTTCGAGGAGAAGGATTGAGACCAAGATCGAGAGAGGAGATTGATCGTGAGTACGGATGTGGATGACGCCATGCAGAACGAGAGCCAGAGACCACGACGCGATCATCCAAGGATCGAGTAGAAGATCGAAGGAAATGCTGGATCCATCCAACCAAATCGACTTCAAGATCGTGCAAAAGAAGGCGATCCATGGAGAAGATCGAGAGAGTTGATCGATCTCGAGATCGATCTCTGGAACCTTATCCGGCCAGCTCATTTTTGGAGCATAGTGAGAGGACCATTAGGGCTGTTTGGCTATTTTGGGCAAAGGGCGGCTATCACTTTCACACATGCTTAAACTTATTTTTTTCCAGCTTTGCTTTAGGCGATTTTCGCCATTGTTCTGTTCTTGAAGTTTTTCATGTTTTGAACCTTGAATCTTTTCAATATTAAGTCTTTTTCTTTAATCGCTTGCTTGTTCATGTTAAGTTTTCTTTCCCTTGCATTTCAATCGGTTTCAAATATGAGTACTGAGTAGATTTCTTTTGGGATTAAGGTTGGGGCGATTTAAGGGTTTAAAGGTTTAAGCTTTTGGGACTTTTTCTTGTTCGTAACCTATTTTCTTCTTGGATTTGGGGTCTTAAAGCTTAGAGAGTCTTGGAAAAGATCTCTATGATTCCTGGGCTTTCTTACCTTGACGGGATTTAGACATCCTTGAAAACCAAATCCTAGAGACTAATCTATCCTCTCCCAAACGCCATGGATGAAGAGGGGGTTAGTTAAGGAAATATATGAGATCTTTGTTTAATGTTCGGGTTATACCACACGTCATGGATAATCCTAGTTTAAGCTTTCTCAAGTCTTAGAGATAGCTCTTCAAAAGAGTAGCTTGAATCTTGAACCTCTTGAATATGACCATCAACCTTAGATCCTCTCTTTTTAGCATTTTAAAACCTCTGTTTATCATTCTCTAGTCATAAAGTTTGCTTCGTTGATCATTTGAAGTATCAAAGTTGTTAGAAGTGTCCTGTTTTACCCGTTGCGGTGCTCAATTTTTAGTAATTAGTAGATTTGCATTTTAGAGTCTCTGTTTTCTTCTAGTAGGTTTTAACCCTCTTCGAGGGATTTTAAAATAGTTTTCCTGCTCATTTGGTCGTTGCATTTAGTTTTCATCGATTTTACCATCTATTTACCCGATTCTACTTAGATTTGCTTAGCTCTTGCATTCCTTGTGTTCTTTCTACACCCAGGCTGGATTGATCTCCTTTACTGCTATACTACATTGTTAACAGTGGTTTAGGCTTTGATACTTAGACCTGCAAACATTCTGTCTATCAAATGGCGCCGTTGCCAACTTGGGTTTGTTAGAAAGCATTAGGATTTGGAGCTTAGTAAAGACTAAGCCTTTACAATTACTTTGGTTACTGATTTCTCAGCCTTCATACTTGTGTTTTCAGGTACATGAATCTGAGGTCTAGGGGTGACAACAATCTACTTAAACCCCTGGACAATATTCACCAACTCGGACACGCAAGATCAAGAAGAGCAAGAGAGTAAGCTCAAGCCTTTGAAGAGATTGTGCAAGCTGGTACAGTAGACTTTGCAAGAAGGGCTGAGCAAGAACATCTTGAGGGACCTCCACCAGCTCACGGTGCTTTAGGAAGGGGTAATGGAAACCCAAACCACACAGCTAGACCACCACGGATCATTGGTGCTGGATAAGCACCAAATACACATCATAACCGCTTTGGGATCACTCCTCCACCAGTACAGAACAAATTTTTTGAGATAAAGCCTGGATTTGTCTCTATGGTCCAGAACGGCAAATTCCATGGACTGGCTATAGAAGACCCTCTGGAGAATCTTGACAAATTTGAACAAGTTTATGGAAAGATAAAGATCAATGGGATCTCGGAAGATGCTTTCAAGCTATGGCTCTTTCCATTTTCTCTTGGAGATAAGGCTAGTGATAACAAGATTTTATCTAGGGTGATGCAATGAACCAGGAGGTTATCAAAACTCAAGCAGCACTTGGTCGTAGTACAATGCAAGAGGAATTAATCTAATCCTAGGAGCTAGAAAGTTCAATGAGAATGCAAGGATTGAGTAAAGCTAGGCAAATGAAGAACGGTTTTGTAAAAATCCTAAAAACTAAATGCAACGACTAAATGCAAGGCAAATTTATTTTAAAATTACCAGGAACGAGTGAACTACCACGACGAACAAACAGAATGATTAAAATGCAAAGCTATGAATATATAAAAATCGACTAGTGGATCGACCACAGGATCGACCACTTGATCGAGCAACAACAATCGATCTCGTCTAAAAGTTCGAATGCAACGAAACTAATGACCAGGATGCAACAGGTAACAAGCGAATGACTAGAAAAGATGTAAGAATACTAGGAAAGAGGATCTAGGGTTGAGATTCACGTTCAGGGGTTTCAAAGGTTCCAGCTTGGTTTGAAAACTCTAGATCTACTCACTTTGTGAGGTTCTCTAAGCCTTGAAAACAAAACAAGATCCATCCATGGCGTGTGGTATGGATCACTCCTTCATTATATCCACCAGACCCATGGTGTTTGGCGGAAAAAGAGATTGAAAGGCAAGGAAATCAGATTTCAAAAACACGGCTTAACTAGTCCCCTAAACTACCATTGCGTTTGGGAAAGGGTAACTAGTCTCTAGGATGCGATTTTCAGAGATCTCTGGATCCTGTCAAGGTAAGAGCTCTCTCTGATCATAAAGATCTTGGCGTGAGACTCTTTAAGCCTTAAGAACTCGACATCCTAGAAGAGAAAGCCATTAAGAACAAGAAAACACCAAACTTGAAAACCTTTTCGACCCCTTTGAATCCTCTCAACCCCAAAACCCGATGAAACTACTCACTACACATTAAGTAAACCAAGAAAAGCATGAAAGATAAAACGATAAACATGAAAAAACGATTATTTAAAGCTTAAACGATTCAAAGATTCAAGAACAAAGCTTGTTCGGCTTTGAACAGAGAGAAAAAGATAAAAAGATAAAAATGAAAGCGTGTCCCTCAAAAGCATGCTCGCCGCTTTGCCAAAACATGCCAAACAGCTCGATTGTCCCCCCCTTGCTAGCGGCCAAAAGCGGCTAAAGTACACTGAGATCGACTTCGGGATCGAGCATCTCTCTCGATCATCTTCAGACATCGTGCATTCAGCTCGATCTTCGTCTCGATCTTCCTCGGTGGATCGAGTGCTTCGTTCGATCTTGGAGTCGATCTTTGGAGGATCGAGTGATGAACTCGATCCGGCTCTCGCTCTGCATGGCGTCATTCACGTCCGTACTCCTTGATCGATCACTTCACTCGATCTCCGTCTCGATTAGTTCCCTTGAATCGGCTGGACTACTCGATTTTCTGGTCGATCTCATCTAGATCGACCGGCCATGCTCGAACCTCCTCTCGATCTCTGGTCCTTAGCAAGCATTCCTGAATTCTCCAAGTCCCACGAACTTCATTACGAGCATCAACACGTCCTCGAACCCTCCAAGACTCCAAAGTAGCCGAAAACAACCTGTATGCGATGCAAAATGCAAGAAATATGCATATGCTGGTGCAAGAACACTCTAGGACCTAAAGTGATGCAAACTAACCTAAAATGCAATGTATATACATGAGAAACTAACTCATGTTTATGCAAAATGCATGGAATATGCAGCTATATCAACTCCCCCAAACATACCTTTTGCTTGCCCTCAAGCAAGCAAAATTAAAGAAGGGAGAGAAGTTTTAAAACAAACAGGGGTTTAAACTTCTTGCAAAGGTGCTTTTCGAATGAATCAATCTTAATGTCCAAGTTACCAGTTCTAAAATGCAATGCACATACTCATACTCCAAAGAACTTAGCCATACTCATCACACAAAGAATTTCAAATCATGACTCTCCTATTCCAAACAATCAAAGAAACTCATCCTTTAACATTCATTAATGACAGAACCATGAATCAAACTCATGCACTTTAAAGCAAAACACATTTGGCTAAGGGTAAAGGCTATGAGCATAGAATGATCTCATTTTAAAGAGGGTTTATTTTAAGCAAGGGTTTCTCACAAAAATGGTAAGAACTTTATGCATAATGCTAAAGGTAAAGGCAATTGATGCATACATGATCAGGTTCTCATCTACCCATGCAAACTAACAATGATCCTAAAACCCCTCTCATTTATTTTCTTTTAAGCTCACTCATCATCCTAGAGTTAACCCTTTTTCCCAAAGCAAAATCTTAGCAATCCCCAAATCAAAATAGAAAACATCTTAACTCTTTTAGGCTAGTGAAAAGGTTTGAAAATATTAGTCTCCTTATTTCTCTCTTATTGATAGCTCTCTTATTTTTTTATTCTTTTTTTTTCTTTTTATTTTGGCACTTAGGCTCTTTTATATATATATTTTTTTATTTTTGAGAGAGTCATCTTCTGAAATTATTGGAACATTATACTTTTTAATCACAAAACCTTTCACTTAAAACCTTTTTCTCACTTCAAATACCAAACTCTTTTGAAACCGAAAGAATATAAACATGAAAGCAACCCCAATGATCCCCCAAACTTATCCTAAGCCTACATCTAGCTTTAAAATGCAAAGCTAGAATCACATGAGAACCTAATCATGTCGCCTAAACGTAACACTTTATGCTAAGTTCAAACCGAAAGAGGCCTCACAATGATGTCACACACGAAAACTTGGCTTCAAATAAAGGTAAGGGTCAAGGTGGGAGTTCTACTTAGGCTCACAAAGAGTGGTAAAAGGAAAAAGAGAGCCTAAATATTTTTAAGATCCATGTGTTCATTTTCAAATGCATAAGGATGATTTTAAAAATTCAAGTTAAGGTTTTAACTTAATATGACAAGTTTCAAATCATGAGTGTTCAATTCAAGTCACGAAAATCAAAGCTAGTGATCCAAGCATGGTAAGAACTTACTTTCAAAGTGTGAGCAAAGCATTAGAGAACTATAACCTAGGATATTGAAACCATCATAAGCTTAAACACCTTTTGAAGAAAACTTTAACCCCTTATGCAAATGTAAACAACCTAGATGCTCAAAAATTCTAGACTCAATCCTAAAATTCTTAACAAGATGAATGCAACTACATGAAATTTTTTGAAACTTTTTTAAACATTTTACCAATTTTTTCCTTTTCTTTTCTATGCCTTAGATGCATGCAAGACTCAAGTTATGCAAAGATAAAATAAGATCAAAATAAACAAGTCAAACTACACACATACTCCCCCAAACTTGAATGACACCGTCCCGGTGGCAAACATGTTCGAGAGAGTTCAAAACACAAAGCAAAAATCAAGAAAACATGAATGGTATATACAATGGAAGATGGTTGTTACCTCGGGTCTAGTCTCGGCTGGAACTTGAGGATGTTCCAGAAGAGCTAGATACTATGGCTTTGCCTTTGGAGCCTGGCTCTTGAAGAGAGAGACACGCCAGTTGAATGTTGCTGCCTTGAGTCTCACGGATGACAACTCCACTGGTTGAAAGTCTCCTCTTCTCGGGCTGTTGAACCTCCTCAATTACAGCCTTCTTCGGTGAGCCTCGTTGAAGTGATTTGACCTTATTGGCAAGCTTCTTGAGCATTTTTCCTTGCCATTTGTTGATCTTCCTTTGCATCTCCACAACAGATGCAAGGAACTTCTTCGTCTTGGTTCTTGGTTCGAAATCGATCTTGAGAAGGGTGTAGGCCTCGGGCAGCTCATCTTTCGTGGCAGGGGACTCAGACCTTGGACGTGGAGCGATTGCTGGGATAGGTGTTCCTCCTAGAGGAGCAAGGCACTCCTCAACAGTTGGCAAGACTCGATGTTCCCAACACCAAGCAGCTCGGTCTCGTCTTTGTTTGGCAGGATGCACACTCTCTTCTCATTGTCCGCGTCAAGGAAAAGGTAAGCGTAGAACCCTTCTGCTGGCGTGCGTCCCAAGTTGTCGGTATTCCTCATGTAGATCTCATCCATGAAAGCTCTAGCCGGGACGGGTGTGAACTCATGTATTGGCACGCCGGCTTGCACGAACAGAGGTGTGAGGAAGCCGCCAATGAATGAAGAGCTTGCCTTGCATCGCAAGGCATATGCTTCGTACTTCACCAAGGAAGCAGCAAGTACGCACCTGTAATTCACGTCGTCACCGAGTTCATCCTCCATAGGCTCATCATTCTCCTTCGGATCACACAGCAGATGCTTCACGCCTTGGAACAAGAAGCGAAGCTCAGTCTTCGTGACCATGGGAGCAACTGACCGTCTGCTGAATGTGCTGGCGATCAGCTTCAGGGTGTACCTCAGCACCGGGCTTCTCACTCTCTTGATTTTGGTGGTGTTGGCCTTGTAGTCATCGTTGCTGATCAGGTCCCAAAAATCGTTTGCATGCGTGAAGGAGGGGAACTCGATCTTGGTGGCGGCTGCATTGAGACCATATGCTTGACACAGCTCGGGGATTGAGAGGCTGAAAGCTTGACGACCAATCTTAAAAGAGAGATGGCCTTGTGAAGGAACAGGGACGCTAGGGTTCTCGTAACCAAACTCTAACGTGGCAAGGAAGTCTATTGTCACTTCTGGAATGGTTTGGCAATCCATTAGTGACAGACATCTTAAGCCAATGTTCTTGAGGAGTTGGTCGAAATCTCCAAAAATCCCCATCCTAGCGAGTAGCCCTCTGTCCGCGAACTTGGTAGGCTCGAACCCAAGCCTCTCCAGCCGCTTCTTGTCCCTCTTCTCATCTTTGCTCCAACGAACCCTTTCTTGAACAGCTACCTCTTGATTCTCTCCCTCTTGTGCTGTCTCTTCCCTCGTTCTTTTAGGTGCCATTGTGCCTGAAACAAGTTTTTCAAGCAAAATATGAGCAAATCGGCGGTTTGTAGAGAGAAAGAGAGAAGCAAAGGAGAAAATCTGTAACTATTACCCTAGAATTTTGGGGGATTTATAAAAATTATAACAAAATTATACTGAAGCAAATCTAGAATCTCAGAAAAATCTAGAATTATTCCTATTATCAAGCTATTTTTAAAAATTTAAAACTGCCCCTAGTATCTAAAACAATCAAGCGAAATAAAAGGAGATTTTCTTGAAGATATTTTTGGAGAATTGAAAATACCTTCGCAAGATTGAATTTAGAATACTTGTTGGCCTTCAGAAAACAAAAATCTCACACTCTAATTGCTTTTAACTCGAGAAAACAAAAGTGAGAGAGTGTGAAAGTGATTTAAAACATTTAAAGGCCAACAAAACACAAAAATTATGGGCAAGAGAAGTAGTTTCTGACAAAAGTCTTGGTCAAGGCACATCTTTCATGGTCAAAGATTCCTGCCTTGACCAAGTTTTGAATTTAAAAAGTGGAACGAAAGAGTGAGAGAGGGAAAAGAAAATGTTACCTCGGCACGAGATCGAGTCCTTTTGGTCGATCTGGGACTCGATCTCATGCCCATAATGGCTTGTATCGAGAGGGTTACTCGATTTGGGACACGAATCTTGGATCGATTGGCTCTCTCGTTGCTTGAGTTTTAGGAACCACGGCTAAGTCCTCGTGATCGAGCCATGCTCTCGATTCGGGGGTCGATTCGGCTTAGATCGAGTGATGGATCAAGTTGACTGATCGACCTGTCTATGAAGGACTTTCCCGAGAGAAAATAGATCGGTTGATCTAGATGGGACCGATCGATCCGTGCTCATATAGATCGACCTTGTCATGCGATCTGTCTACTCGATCTCGTCTAGATCGACTGACTCCTCTTGATTCACTAGCTCGATCTAGCAAAGATCGAGCTAGGATGAGTCGATCTAGCACTCGATCTCTAGCTTATACTCGCCCCTTCTCACTTCTTTTGGAACCAAGATTATGGCCTGCAATTCCTCATATTTGTTCCTACACACTCACAAGATAAAAGCATAAAACTGGAAAAGAAATAAGGCAAAAATATGTGCAAGATAGACATGGGAATGCCTCCCAATTGCGCTTTCTTTAACGTCTTTAGCTAGACTTTACTTGGTTTCGGCAGATGGTGGGTCTTGGAGAAGCATTGAGGTGCTCTCCTTGTCAAACGCACTCACCATGTATGGCTTAACTCTGTGTCCGTTCACTGTGAATGTATTCCCACTCTTGCCGACCAACGTGACAGCCCCGTAAGGTAGTACTTCCTTGATTTCATACAGACCGCTCCACCGTGACTTCAGCTTCCCTGGAAAGAGCTTGAGCCTTGAGTTGTAAAGCAGCACCAAACTCCCTTCCTTAAGCTGCTTAGGTACCAGTTTCTTGTCATGAGCAGCCTTGTTACGTTCCTTGTAGATCCTAGCGCTTTCGTAAGCATCCAGCCTTAGCTCATCAGGCTCATGTAACTGGATCAACCGCTTCTCCTGAGCCGTCTTCAGATCAAAATTCAGCCGCTTCACAGCCCACAACGCCCAATGTTCCAGCTCAACGGGGAGATGACATCCTTTGCCATAGAGAAGGGTGAAAGGAGTAGTACCAATGGGCGTTTTGAAAGCAGTCCGGTATGCCCACAAAACGTCATCCAACTTCACCGCCCAATCCTTGCGAGTTGTCCCAACAGTTCTCTCGAGTATCGCCTTTATCTGACGGTTAGAGACCTCCACTTGGCCACTCATTTGAGGATGGTAAGGCGTAGCTACCTTATGCTTCACGCCATACTTCCTTAGCAGATTTTCAAACAACTTGTTGATGAAATGGCTCCCTCCGTCGCTTATCACCACCTTGGGAACTCCAAACCTCGGGAAAATAATGCTCTTAAAGAGCTTGATCACCACCTTAGAGTCATTTGTTGGGGAAGCAATGGCCTCAACCCACTTAAAGACGTAATCAACAGCTACTAGTATGAATTTGTTGCCGTATGATGAAGGAAATGGCCCCATGAAGTCTATGCCCCACGCGTCAAAGATGTCTACCTCAAATATGGGAACTTGAGGCATCTCATTCCTCTTAGTGATATTCCCTGCTCTTTGACAAGCTTCGCAACTCATCACGAACTCATGGGTGTCTTTGAAGATGGACGGCCACCAGAAGCCGGCTTGCAAGACCTTAGTGGCGGTTTTGAATGAAGCAAAGTGCCCTCCATACAAAGACCCGTGGTAATGAAAGATGATATCTCTTGATTCCCCCTTTGTCACACATCTTCTGTACAGGCTATCAACACCTCTCTTGTATAAATAGGCTTCATCCCAATAGTAGTGGTTCACGTCCCTCATGAACTTCTTCCTATGGTAGTTGTCAAGATGCGAAGGCTCTTCCCCACATGCCAAGTAGTTCACAATATCCGCGTACCAAGGGAGATCCTCCTCCTTGAAGCTCAGAACTTCCTCAAACCCCCCTTCTAGACTCCCACAAACAGCCGTAGTGATCGCCATGAGTTGTTCCTCGGGGAGAAAATCATCTAAAGGAAGAGACTCGTTAATCCTTAACCGAGAGAGATGGTCAGCAACGCCGTTCTCTATCCCTTTATTGTCTTTGATCTCCATGTCAAATTCTTGAAGTAAGAGGATCCATCTCAAAAGCCTCGGCTTTGTGTCCTTCTTGGAATAGATATAACGCAAAGCCGCGTGATCCGTGTAAACAATAGTCTTGGAACCCACGAGGTAAGCCCTGAACTTCTCAAAGGCGAATACAACTGCCAATAGCTTCTACTCCGTAGTGGTGTACCTCGTTTGCGTGTCATCCAATGTTCTTGAAGCATAGTAAATCACGTGCAGCTTCTTATCCTTCCTTTGGCCTAGAACGGCTCCCACGGCATAGTCACTAGCATCACACATAATCTCGAAAGGTAGAGTCCAGTCGGGTGCTTGCACTATAGGCGCGGATACTAGGGCCTCTTTGATGGTCACGAAAGCTTGCAAACACTCCTCATCAAAGACGAATTCAGCCTCCTTGCACAACAGCCGTGTAACAGGGCGTGCAATCTTAGAGAAATCTTTGATGAAGCGCCTGTAGAAGCCGGCGTGTCCCAAGAAACTTCTCACTCCTTTGACGTTAACTGGCGGCTCAAGGCTTGTCATTACTTCAATCTTTGCCTTGTCAACCTCAATACCCTTCTCTGATATCTTATGGCCAAGCACGATCCCTTCCTTCACCATGAAGTGACATTTTTCCCAATTAAGCACCAAGTTTGTCTCCTCACAACGCTTTAGTACCCTGCAAAGATTCAACAAACACGCAGAAAAGGACGCACCGTAGACCGAGAAGTCATCCATAAACACCTCTACCATCTCTTCTATTAGATCGGAGAAGATCAACATCATACACCGCTGAAACGTAGCCGGTGCGTTACACAACCCGAATGGCATCCTTCGATAAGCGAAGCTGCCATAAGGGCATGTAAAGGTCGTCTTCTCCTGATCATTAGGATGGATTGGTATTTGGAAAAATCCACTATATCCATCAAGAAAGCAATAGTAGGGGTGATTAGCAAGTCTTTCAAGCATTTGATCAATAAAACGCAAGGGAAAATGATCCTTTCTAGTTGCAAGATTAAGCTTCCTATAATCAATACACATACGGTGTCCAGTAATTGTTCTAGTAGGTATAAGCTCATCTTTGTCATTCTTAATGACTGTGATCCCTCCCTTCTTAGGCACCACGTGTACGGGAGAAACCCACGTGCTATCACTTATGGGATAGATCACGTCAGCTTCTAGCAGCTTAAGAATCTCTTTCTTAACGCCTTTGATATTCTATAGAAGAGGTGTTCTCATTATCCAAGTGAATCCTATGAGTGAAAAGCATTGGTGAAAGGCCCTTTATGTCACTTAGAGAGTACCCAATGGCCTTCCTATACATTCTTAACTCAGTTAAGAGCGAGTGCAACTCATCATCACTTAAGTTTTCATTCACAATCACATGATAGGTTTCGTTAAGCCCTAAGAAAGCGTACCTTAGCCCTTTTGGGAGCTCCTTAAGGTTCACCTTTGGGGCTAACAGCTCGCTCCAATCATCCTCGTGGGTCTACCGAGAATGAGTGGATCCTTTGGTTCTTCATCCATTTCCAACACAACGAAGTCCGTAGGCACGTTTACTCCACTGATCTTGACGGGCAAGTCCTCAAGCAAACCCACAGGTAACCTCACACTCCTGTCAGCTAGTACCAACGAGATTCTACAATCTTTGAAGCGGGTAAAGCCAAGCTTCTTTTCCACGGAATGAGGCATCAAATTTATAATAGCTCCGAGATCACAAAGCAACTCTTGAACTCCAAAGGACCTAAAGCGCAAGGTATAGTGAAGCTTCCAGGGTCTCCCAACTTCTTAGGGACTATCTCCTTGTGTATCACAGCACTACATTCCTCACTAAGAACAAGCACTTCCTTGCTTTCCTTATTCTTCTTCACGAGCGTATCTTTGAAGAATTTGGCGCATTTAGGCATCATTGCAAGGCAGTCCACGAGAGGAAGCTTGATCTCCACGTCCTTAAGGTGCTTCTCAAACAAGACTTTATGCTTCTCTATGAGTTGCTTCTTGAAACGGCCAGGAAAAGGTAGCTTAGGTACATACGGTGGAGGTACATAAGTATCCTTCTCCTTAGTAGTTTGCTCCGCTTTCTTCTCAACAACCACTTTTTTACCTCTCCTTGGTCCTTGAATCCAAACATTGTCAAAATTTATCTCATCATCGGCTGAAAGCTTACCCTCCTCCTCTTGAATTACAACGTCCTCGTTGATCTTGGGAGTAACCGTAGGTGCTAGCTCTTTCCCACTCCTTAGCGTAATGGCATTGGCGTATTCCTTGGGATTCTGCTCACACTTTCCCGGTAAGCTATTCTGACCACTTGTACTCGCCTTTCCTTTCTCTAGCTGCTTGATCTTGTTGTTCAAGTTGGTGATCTGAGTAGAGAAATCCATGAGAGACGAGTCTAAACGAGTATTCATCTCGGCAAACTTTTGATTTGTAGAGGCTTGCCCTTGAATCAATTGTTGAAACATAGCTTGGACAGGATCAACTTGTTGTTGCATCGGTTGTTGTTGCTGAGGTACAAAGCCCGGAGGGTACATTGGCGTATAACCTTTGGTTGCTTGCTGTTGTCCTTGGATGTTGTTCTGCCCTTGCCCTTGGAAGCCACCACTCGGCTGAAAATCTTTGTTGTATGGTACGAAAGGCTTTGCTTGCTGAGCATGGTACACTTGATCCTTAGGGTTCGCGACATTGGTGATACGGTATGAGAGATTGTTGTTCTGGTTGTAGCCTTGTGAATATCCTTGAGGTTTGTAGTTGTTTTGACCCGTGACCCAGTTGGCTTCTTCTTGACTCAACTCAAGCTCCTCTAAGGTTTCATCCGCTTCACTAACAATGTGAACATGCTTCTGATTTGCTAAAACCAACTTGTCAATCTTCTTATGCAATGTCTTAAGCTCTTTCTTGTGAGACTCTAGCTCAGAACCTCTTGGTGCATGGTCGTAATCTTCAGCATAGTTGCCGTCACTCAATGCCAAGTTCTCAATTAGCTCCATGCCTTCTTCTACCTCTTGACCAAGGAAGTTTCCCTTACTGGTCGTCTCCAGCAACAAGCGAATCTTTGAGGAAGCTCCGCGGTAGATAGTGCTTAGAAGAGTCTCTTTGCTGAAGCCGTGGTGAGGACATTGGATAGTATAGTCCTTGAACCGTTCCATGGCTTCATTGAAAGTCTCATTGTTCCTTTGCGTGAAGCCGCTAATCTCGCTTCTTAGCCTTGCTGTTCTGGTGCTAGAGAATAACTTTGAGAGTTGAGAGGAAAGCCTTCTTACACTCAGCCCAAGATGTAATGGTGCCTTGTGGAAGTGTCTTCTCCTAATGTCTAGCCTTGTCTCCAAGAGAAAATGGAAAGAGACACAGCTTGAAAGCATCTTCGGATATGCCGTTTATCTTGATCATCCCACATACTTGCTCGAAGTTATCAAGGTGTTCCAAAAGATCTTCCATTGCTAGGCCATGAAACTTATTGTTTTGCACCATTGAGATGAAACCCGGCTTAATCTCGAAGTTGTTGTTCTGTACAGGAGGAGGAGTGATCCAAATCTATTGTGATGAGTATTGGGAGCATCTCCGGCTACTATGATCCTTGGGGGTCTTGCCGCGTGTTGGGGGTTTCCATTACCCCTTCCCACTGCCCCGTGAGCTGGAGGAGGTCCTTCTGGATGCTCATGCTCAGCCATCGCTTCAAAGTCAACCAAACCGTGCTGAAAAATCTCCTCAAAAGCTCTAGCTTGTTCTCGTACTCTTCTTTGCCGTGAATAACCAAGTTGATGAATGTTGTCCAAGGTTGGAAGTAGATTGTTTTCTCCCCTTGAACGAAGATTCATGTACCTGAAAGACACACGTTTAAGAGTAGAGAAATTAGTAACTTAAACAAAGTAAAGGCTTAGTGTTTACTAAACCCCAAATCTCAATGCTTTCTAAACACTCCTAGAATGGCAACGGTGCCATTTGATAACAAGATTTTATCTAAGGTGATGCAATGCAACAGGAGGTTATCAAAAATCAAGCAGCACTTGGTCGTAGTACAATGCAAGAGTAATCAATCCAATCCCAGGAGCTAGAAAGTTCAATGAGAATGCAAAGATCGAGTAAAGCTAGGCAAATGAAGAACGGTTGTGTAAAAATCCTGAAATCTAAATACAACGATTAAATGCAAGGCAAATTTATTTTAAAATTACCAGGAACGAGTGAACTACCATGATGAACAAACAGAATGATTAAAATGCAAAGCTATGAATTTATAAAAATCGACTAGTGGATCGATCACAGGAACGACCACTAGATCGAGCAAAAACGATCGATCTCGTCTAAAAGTTCGAATGCAACGAAACTAATGAACAGGATGCAACAGGTAACAAGCGAATGACAAGCAAAGATGTAAGAATACTAGGAAAAACGGTCTAGGGTTGAGATTCACGTTCAGGGGTTTCAAAGGTTCCAGCTTGGTTTGAAAACTCTAGATCTACTCACTTTGTGAGGTTCTCTAAGCCTTGAAAACAAAACAAGATCCATCCATGGCGTGTGGTATGGATCACTCCTTCATTCTCTCCTCCAGACCCATGGCGTTTGGCGGAAAAAGAGATTGAAAGGCAAGGAAATCAGATTTCAAACACGCGGCTTAACTAGTCCCCTAAACTACCATGGCGTTTGGGAAAGGGTAACTAGTCTCTAGGATGCGATTTTCAGAGATCTCTGGATCCTGTCAAGGTAAGAGCTCTCTCTGATCATAAAGATCTTGGCGTGAGACTCTTTAAGCCTTAAGAACTCGACATCCTAGAAGAGAAAGCCATTAAGAACAAGAAAACACCAAACATGAAAACCTTTTCAACCCCTTTGAATCCTCTCAACCCCAAAACCCGATGAAACTACTCACCACACATTAAGTAAACCAAGCAAAGCATGAAAGATGAAACGATAAACATGAAAAAACGATTACTTAAAGCTTAAACGATTCAAAGATTCAAGAACAAATCTCCCAAGTCTAACAATGGCGAAATCGCCTTTGAACAGAGAGAAAAAGATAAAAAGATAAAAATGAAAGTGTGTCCCTCAAAAGCATGCTCGCCGCCTTGCCAAAACAGGCCAAACAGCTCGATGGTCCCCCCCCCCCCCCTCGCTAGCGGCCAAAAGCAGTTAAAGTACACTGAGATCGACTTTGGGATCAAGCATCTCTCTCGATCATCTTCAGACATCGTGCCTTCAGCTCGATCTTTGTCTCGATCTTCCTTGGTGTATCGAGTGCTTCGTTCGATCTTGGAGTCGATCTTTGGAGGATCGAGTGCTGAACTCGATCCGGCTCTCGCTCTGCATTGCGTCATTCACGTCCGTACTCCTTGATCGATCACAACACTGGATCTCCGTCTCGATCAGTTCCCTTGAATCGGCTGGACTACTCGATCTTCTGGTCGATCTCATCTAGATCTACCGGCCATGCTCGAACCTCCTCTCGATCTCTGGTCCTTAGCAAGCATTCCTGAATACTCCAAGTCCCACGAACTTCCTCACGAGCCTCAACACGTCCTCGAACCCTCCAAGACTCCAAAGTAGCCGAAAACAACCTGTATGTGATGCAAAATGCAAGAAATATGCATATGCTGGTGCAAGAACACTCTAGGACCTAAAGTGATGCAAACTAACCTAAAATGCAATGTATATGCGTGAGAAACTAACTTATGTGTATGCAAAATGCATGGAATATGCAGCTATATCAGCTAGGCACTGGGAGAAGACCCTTCCACAAGGCACTATTACTTCATGGGCTGAATGTAAGAAGGCGTTCCTCTCAAAGATTTTCTCGAGCACAAGAACAGCTAGGCTGCAAAGTGAGGTTAGTGGATTCACTCAAAGACAGAATTAGACATTCCGTGAAGCTATGGAGAGATTCAAAGACTATACAATTCAGTGTCGTCACCACGGCTTCAGTGAAGAGACTCTCTTGAGCACAATATACCGAGGAGCATTACCCAAGATCAGAATGTTGCTTGATATGGCAAGCAAGGGTAACTTTCTTGGTCAAGAAGTGGAAGAGGGTATGGAGCTTATAGAGAACATGGCTTTGAGTGATGGGAATTAACTGAAGATTATGACCGAGTACCTAGAGGTTCTCAGCTGGAGTCACACAAAAAAGAGCTCAAATCGCTCCATGAGAAGATAGACAAGCTAGTTCTTGCAAATCAGAAGCATGTACACTTTGTGGGAGAAGCTGAAGATGTCTTAGAGGAGTTAGAGCTGAGCCAGGAAGAAGCTAATTGGGTTGCTGGTCAGAACTACAACAAGCCTCAGGGCTATTCACAAGGATACCAAGCCAACAACAATCTCTCATATAGGAGCACCAACGTTGAGAATCCAAAGGATCAGGTGTACCCCCCTCAACAAGCAAAGCCTTTTGTACCTTACAACAACGGGTTTCAACAAAGCAGTGGGTACCAATGTCAGAGGTAAGGCAATTTCCAGCAGCAACAGCAAGGCAACAAAGGCTACACTCCTATGTTTCCTCCTGGTTTCGTTCCACAGCAGCAAAAAATGCAACCGACACCCCAGGATCCGGTTCAAGCAATGTTCCAACAGTTGCTTCAAGGTCAAGCTTCTACAAATCAGAATTCTGCTGATATGACCAACCGGCTAGACTCTTATCTTACTGACGTCTCTACATAGATCACAAATCTGAACAACAAGATCAAGCAGTTAGAGAAAGGAAAAGCTAGTTCAACAAGTCAAGGCAGCTAACCGGGCAAGTGTGAGGAAAACCCAAAGGAATATGCAAACGCTATTACTTTGAGAAGCGGGAAAGAGCTACCACCGAGAGTTGCACCTAAACACAATGAGGACATTGTTGTTCAAGAGGGGGAGGGTAAGCTTTCAAATGATGAGGAGATTACCTTTGACAATGTGTGGATTGAAAGACCAAGGAAAGGCAAGGAAGCCGTTGTCGAGAAGAAAGTAGAGGAGGTCAGCAAAGAGCAAGATGCATTTGTTCCTCCACCATACAAACCGAAGCTTCCTTTTCTGGGTGGTTCAACAAGCAGCTGCTTGAGAAGCATATAGCAGTCTTTGAGAAACATTTGAAACATGTTGAGATCAAGCTGCCCTTAGTTGGTTATTTAACCATGATGCCTAAATGTGCTAAGTTCTTCAATGATACTTTAACTAAGAAGAGCAAGGAGAGTGAAGAGGTTTTGGTGCTTAGTGAAGAGTGCAATGCGATCATTCACAAAGAGATAGTTCCAAAGAAGCTTGGAGATCCAGGATCATTCACCATTCCTTGTGCTCTTGGTCCTTTGACGTTCAGAAGCTGCTTATGTGATCTTGGTGCAAGCATTAATCTTATATTCCATTCCATTGCAAAGAAGCTCGGTTTCACCAAGTTTAAGGAGTGTAGGATCTCTCCCGTGCTGGCTGACAGAAGCATAAAGCTCCCGTATGTATGCTAGAAGATTTTCCCATGAGGATCAGTGGGGTTAACATGCCAACCGACTTTGTTGTTCTTGAAATGGATGAAAAGCCAAAGGATCCTCTAATCCTTGGTAGACCGTTTCTTGCAACCGCTGGAGCCATCATTGACATGAAGAGTGGCAAGATCTCTCTACACTTGGGCAAAAACATCAAGCTAGACTTTGATATCAATGAAGTCTTGAAGAAGCCAACCATTGGAGGACAAGCTTTTTACATTGAAACTTTGGATGAGTTAGCCGATGAGCTGCTTGAGGATTTGGCACAAGAAGATCACTTGCAGCTAGCTTTGACTAAGGAGTGTGGAGAGTATGGTTTCCTGAGTGAACAGACCCCGTAGTATGTTCACATCCTTGATTCTAGCAAGGTTGTGAAGGAAGATGAAGGCGGATGCGTAGAGATCGATCAGGAAATCGAGAACTTCACTCGATCCAAGACAAAGATCGACAAGAAGATCGAGGAGGTTGGTCGATCCGGTCAAGAAATCGATGAGGAGATTGAGAGAAGCAACTCGATCAGTTCCCAGAACGACTCAGTGAATCGATCCACTGCTCGATCCACATCAAATCGAGCAAGAGATCGATGTGAGTGCAATCGATCAGGACCAGAAAGAGTGGAAGATCGACTGGATGACTTGATCTGAGAGGAGACAAAGGTTCAAGATGGCAGCCTGAAAGCTCATGACTCGGGTTCAAAAGAGGCCAATGAGGATGGCAACATCAACACAAGGCACAAGGAGGACTGGAGCGAGCTGCTAGCCCCAAAGGGGGACCTAAAGGAGCTCCCTCATGGGCTAAGGTACGCTTTCTTGGGATCTGGTGACACTTATCCCGTCATTGTGAATGAAAATCTTAGTGATGATGAGT
This sequence comes from Thlaspi arvense, assembly GCA_911865555.2. Lineage (NCBI taxonomy): Eukaryota > Viridiplantae > Streptophyta > Magnoliopsida > Brassicales > Brassicaceae > Thlaspi > Thlaspi arvense. Next base: position 22,841,187 of record OU466863.1, on the reverse strand, counting down.
TAAACTCACTCTTTAAGGAGTTGAGAAAGTATAGAAGGGCCATTGGGTACTCTCTAAGTGACATCAAGGGCCTTTCACCAATGCTTTGTACTCACAGGATTCACTTAGAGAATGAAAACACTTCTTCTATTGAACATCAAAGGCGTTTGAACCCAAACTTAAAAGAAGTAGTGAAGAAAGAGATCTTGAAACTGTTAGAGGCTCGCGTGATATACCCTATCAGTGATAGCACGTGGGTCTCTCCGGTCCATGTGGTACCAAAGAAAGGGGGTATGACGGTAATTAAGAATGAAAAAGATGAGTTGATTCCTACAAGAACCATAACTGGACATAGAATGTGTATTGATTATAGGAAGCTTAACTCAGCTACTAGAAAAGATCATTTTCCTCTTCCATTTATTGATCAGATGCTTGAAAGATTAGCTAATCACCCATATTACCGCTTTCTTGACGGTTATAGTGGTTTCTTGGAAATACCAATTCATCCTAACGATCAAGAGAAGACAACTTTCACATGTCCTTATGGTACCTTCGCATATCGAAGGATGCCTTTTGGGTTATGTAATGCACCAGCAACCTTTCAAAGGTGCTTGATGTCTATCTTCTCTGATCTTATAGAGGAAATGGTGGAAGTTTTTATGGATGATTTTTCTGTGTATGGTGCGTCCTTTTCTGCTTGTTTGTCAAATCTTTGCAAGGTACTCAAGAGATATGAGGAGACAAACTTGGTGCTGAACTTGGAGAAGTGTCACTTCATGGTGATGGAAGGGATTGTACTCGGTCACAAGATTTCTGAGCAAGGGATAGAAGTTGATAAAGAAAAGATTGAGGTCATGATGTGCTTGGAGCCTCCGGCTAATGTGAAGGGTATAAAGAGTTTTTTGGGTCACGCAGGCTTCTACAGGCGGTTTATCAAGGATTTCTCCAAGATAGCTCTCCCTCTTACACGGCTGTTATGCAAGGAAGCTGACTTTGTCTTTGATGAGGAGTGCCTTCACACTTTCAAGACCATCAAGGAAGCTCTTGTTACCGCACCTCTAGTGCAAGCACCGGACTGGAGCTTACCCTTCGAGATCATGTGGGACGCGAGTGACAAATGCCGTGGGGGCTGTTTTAGGTCAGAGGAAAGACAAGAGGCTGCATGTAATCTTCTACGCCAGCCGTACCTTGGATGACACGTAAGTTAGATATGTTACCACCGAGAAGGAGCTACTAGCTGTGGTATTCGCTTTTGAAAAGTTCAGGTCCTACTTGGTGGGTTATAAGATCGTTGTGTACACTGATCACGCTGCCTTGAGGTATATCTACTCCAAGAAAGACCCCAAGCCGAGACTCCTAAGGTGGATCCTTCTTCTACAAGAGTTTGATATGGAGATCAAGGATAAGAAGGGCATAGAGAATGGTGTTGCTGATCTTCTTTCAAGAATGAGGGTGAATGAAGTCTTGCCTTTAGATGATTCACTTCATGAGGAGCAGCTCATGATGGTCAACACTGTTGTATGTGCACGGCTAGAGGATCAGTTTGAAGAAGTTTTGAGCTTCAAGGAAGAGGACCTACCTTGGTATGCGGATATAGTCAACTTCTTAGCTTGTGGAGAAGAGCCTACTCACCTTGATCATTATCATAAGAAGAAGTTCATGAGAGACATCTCTCAATACTTTTGGGACGAGCCTTACTTGTACAAGAGGGGAGTAGACAGCCTTTACAGAAGGTGTGTAACAAGAGAAGAAGCGAAATATATTCTTCTACATTGTCACGGTTCATCTTACGGAGGTCATTTTGCTTCTTTGAAGACGACAACAAATGTTTTACATGCCGGGGCTTGGTGGCCATCGCTATTCAAGGATGCTCATGAGTTTTTTAAGTCTCGTGAAGCATGTCAAAGGGCAGGAAACATCACATAGAGGAACGAGATGCCTCAGGTGCCAATCTTTGAAGTTGATGTTTTTGATGCTTGGGGGATTGACTTTATGGGTCCGTTCCCATCTTCTTACGGCAAAAAATTCATCTTGGTGGCTGTTGATTATGTGTCTAAGTGGGTTGAGGCTATAGCTTCCCCAACCAACGACTCAAAGGTGGTGGTTAAACTCTTCAAGACTATCATCTTCCCACGGTTTGGAGTTCCAAAAGTAGTGATCAGTGATGGGGGCAGCCACTTGATCAACAAAGTGTTTGAAAGTCTCTTGATGAAGTATGGAGTGAAGCACAAGCTAGCAAGACCTTATCACAAACAAAGTAGTGGACAAGTAGAGGTCTCGAATAGAAAAATCAAGGCTATCTTAGAGAGGATTGTGGGAGTAACTCGGAAGGATTGGGCTAGTAAGCTAGACGATGCCCTTTGGGTGTATAGAACCGCCTTCAAGACTCCTATAGGTACCACTCCCTTCACTCTCCTTTACGGTAAGGCATGTCACCTCCATGTGGAGCTAGAGCATAGAGCACTATAGGCAGTGAAGCAGATGAACTTCAGTCTCAAGACGGCACATGAGAAGAGGTTGATTCAACTCCATGAGCTTGATGAGCTAAGGCTAGACGCCTATAAGAGCGCCAAAATCTACAAGGAAAGGACCAAGAAGGTTCATGACAAGAAGTTGGTGCATAAGGAGCATAAGGAGGGCAGTCTGGTCTCGCTTTACAACTCACGCTTGAAGCTATTCCCAGGTAAGCTAAAGTCAAGGTGGTGTGGACCTCGATCGCTTGCTCAATCTTCCTTTTGAATCAACTAGGGGTCACTCGATCTTACTCACCAGCCTTAGCATGTCCATGAATCCTCAACAGCTCCAAAGTGTCCAAAGACAACCTGAATATGATGCATAATGCAAGAAACATGTGAATGCTAATGCAAAAGTGCTCTAGGACCTAAAATGGTGCAAACTAGCCTATAATGCAAGATGAATGCATGGAAAACTATCCTAAATGCATGCAAAATATGCAAAATATATAGTAATATCAACTCCCCCAAACTTGCCTTTTGCTTGCTCTGAAGCAAACAAAATTCAAGAAAGGAAGAGAGGTTTTACAAACGGGGGTTTAAGCTTCTTGCAAAAGTGTTTTTCAAATGAATCAATTCAATGGTCCTAGTTCTTAATTCTAAGTTGCATTACACACACTCATACTCCCAAGAACTTAGCCATACTCATCACATAATGAATTTCAAATATTGACTCTCATATCCCAAACAATCCAAGAATCCTATCCTTTAACATTTATTAAGATCAAATCCGTGAATCACTTATGCATTTTAAAGCCATACACACTTGGCTAAGGATAAAGGCTATGAGACTAGAATGATCTCATTTAAATAGGTTCTCAAATGCAATGGTTTCTCTCGAAAAAGGTATGAATGCATGCATAATGCTAAAGGTAAAGGCAATTGATGCATACATGACTAGACTCTTGATGTTATTTGCATATTGCATACATTTTGCATACTCATTAGTTAGTTTTTCATGCATTTGTATCATGTTTTAGGTTAGATTGCATCACTTAGGGTCTTAGAGCATTCTTGCATCAGCATATGCATTTTTTTTGCATTTTGCATCACATTCAGGTTGTTTCTGGCTGCTTTAGAGTCATGGAGGTTCGTGGGCGTGTGGAGGCTGATGTAGCAGTTCGTGGGAGCTCGGAAATATGCTAAGGACCAGTGATCGAGGAGCAGATTGAGCATGGCCGGTCGATCTAGGAGTTGATCGACCAGAAGATCGAGCCAACTAGGCGATCCAAGGAGAATGATCGAGACGGAGATCGAGTGAAGCAATCGATCAATCGGTACGGACGTAAATGACGCCATGCAGAGCGAGAGCCAGATCAAGTACACCACTCGATCCACTTGAAGATCGATACTGTGATCGGATGCAACACTCGATTCGCCGATGAAGATCGAGACCCGGATCGAGCCGAAGACACGATGCCCGGATGTGATCGAGAGAACCACTCGATCCAGTGGTCGATTTCTGTCCTTTCAACCGTTTTTGGCTGTTAGCGAAGGGGGGACCATTGGCTTGTTTGTGCATTTTAGGCAAGGCGGCGAGATGCTTTTTCGATAACTTTTAAATCCTTATCCTTTTTCATGTTTTCTCTCTCGTTTTACGAAGAACACCATTGTTGAACTCGTTTTCCTTGGAAGCTTTTGTATTCGAATCTTTATCGTTTAATCTAGTCTTTCTTTCATGTTCATCGTCGTATTTCTTATGCTTTGCTTGATTTACACTATGTGTAGTAAGTAGTTTCCTTTGGGTTCGGGGTTGAGAGGATTAAGGGGTAGAAAAGGTTCGATCTTGGTTTGTTTTCTAAACGTTTTAAAGGCTATCTCTTCTAAGGTGTTGAAAGCTTAATGCTTGAAGACTCTCACGCCAAGAGCTTCATGATCCGAGAGGTTCCATACCTTGACAGTATCCAGGAGCTTCGGAAGATCGCACCTTAGAGACTAGTTACCCCTTCCCAAAAGCCATGGAAGTTTGGGGGACTAGTTAAGCCATTACTTGAAATCTGTTTTCCTTGCCTTTCGACCTCTCTTTCCACCAAAAGCCATGGGTTTGGAGGAGAGGATGAAAGAGTGATCTATACCGAAAGCCACGGATAGATCTTGTTTTGTTTTCAAGGCTTAGAGATCCTCACCAAGTGAGTCGATTTAAAGTTTCAAACCCAAGATCGATCCTTTGAAACCCTTTACATGAATCTCAACCCTAGGCCCTTTCTTTTAGAATCTTTAAGTCTCATTTCATCTTTCGCTTGTTATCTGATAGCATCCTGGTCATTAGATTTGTTGTTCTTACGGTTTTAGACGAGATCGATCGTTACTGCTCGATCTAGTGGTCGATCTTGTGGTCGATCCACTAGTCGAATTTTAACAATTCGAAGCTCTTTCCTTTAATTAATCTGTTTGTTTCTCGTGGTAGTTGCTTCCTTTCTAGTATTTTTAAAATAGGTTTCACTCTGTTTAGGTTGCTGCATCTAGTTCTTTGATATTTTCCCATAAACTGTCTCATTTTTGCTTAGATTTGCTTAGGACCTTGCATTCTCTGTGCATTCTCTATCTCCTAGAAGTGGATTGACACTCTCCTGCTTGCCTTACTATAACATTGCGTGCATTAGAGTTTTGATAACCTCTCTGCTGCATAACACGAGCTAAGAAATCGTTTATCAAATGGCGCCGATGCCATTCTAGGAGTGTTTAGAGAACATAGAGATTTGGGTCTTAGCAAAGACTAAGTCTTTACCTTTTTCAAGTTACTAATACATCTACTCTCAAACGTGTGTTTTCAGGTACATGAATCTTCGTTCAAGGGGAGACAACAATCTTCTACAACCCTTAGACAACATTCATCAACTTGGTCACTCACGGCAAAGGAGAGTCAAGGAGCAAACAAGAGCCTTTGAGGAGATTGTTCAGCACGGCTTGGTTAACTTTGAAGACATGGCTGAACACGAGCATCCAGAAGGACCTCCTCCAGCACCACGGGGCAATGGAAACCCCCAACACGTGGCTAGACCCCCGAGGATCATAGGAGCCGGTGATGCTCCCAATACCCACCACAATAGGTTTGGGATCACTCCTCCTCCGGTACAAAACAATAACTTCGAGATCAAGCCAGGTTTCATCTCCATGGTGCAAAAAACAAGTTCCACGGCTTAGCAATGGAAGACCCCTTGGAGCACTTGGACAATTTCGAGCAAGTATGTGGGATGATCAAGATCAATGGCATATCCGAAGATGCTTTCAAGCTGCGTCTCTTCCCCTTTTCACTCGGAGACAAAGCTAGACATTGGGAGAAGACCCTCCCACAAGGCACCATCACATCATGGGCTGAGTGTAAGAAGGCCTTTCTCTCAAAGTTCTTCTCAAGCACCAGGACAGCTCGGTTGAGAAGCGAAATCAGTGGTTTCACTCAAAGGAACAACGAGACATTCAACGAGGCAATGGAGCGTTTCAAAGATTACACGATCCAATGTCCTCATCACGGGTTCAGCGAGGAGACACTACTCAGTACCATATACCGTGGAGCTTCACCAAAGATCCGGTTGTTGCTTGATACAGCTAGCAAAGGGAACTTCCTCGGTCAAGAGGTAGAAGAGGGTATGGAGCTGATAGAAAACCTGGCATTGAGTGATGGAAACTATGCCGAGGATTATAACCGAGCACCGAGAGGATCGGAGTTAGAGTCTCACAAGAAGGAGCTCAAATCGTTGCATGAGAAGATTGACAAGTTGTTATTAGCTAATCAGAAGCATGTTCACTTTGTTGGTGAAGCTGATGAAAACCAAGAGGAGTTAGAGCTAAGCCAAGAAGAAGCAAATTGGGTAGCCGGACAGAATAACTACAAGTCTCAAGGCTACAACCAAGGCTACCAGAACAACAACCTCACTTACCGAAGCACCAATGTAGCCAACCCTAAAGATCAAGTGTACCCTGCTCAACAAGCTAAACCTTTCATCCCTTACAACAAAGGTTTTCAACCGAGTGGTGGTTTCCAAGGTCAAGGGCAAAGCAACTTCCAAGGGCAACAACAACACAAGAAGGGTTATACTCCTAACTACCCTCCGGGCTTTACACCTCAGCAACAACAAGTTGATCCGGTTCAAGCAATGTTTCAACAGCTAATACAAGGGCAAGCTTCAACCAACCAGAAGTTCGCTGAAATGAACACTCGGCTAGATTCATCTCTAACTGACTTCTCCACTCAAATCACCAACCTAAACAACAAGATCAAGCAGCTGGAGAAGGGAAAAGCAAGCACGAGTGGTCAGAACTGTCTTCCGGGAAAGTGTGAGCAAAATCCCAAGGAGTATGCCAATGCTATAACGTTGAGAAGCGGCAAAGAGCTCGAACCTCCGGTCTCTACCAAGAACAATGAGGACGTTGTAATTCAAGTGGGGGAGGGTAAACCTTTGGCTGATGATGATGAGATAAACTTTGACAACGTTTGGATCCAAGGGCCGAGGAGAGGAGATAAGGCGGTAGCCGAGAAGAAAGCTGAGCAGACCACCAAGGAGAAGAACTCTTACGTGCCCCCACCTTATGTACCGAAGTTGCCATTCCCCGGTCGTTTCAAAAATCAGCTAATAGAGAAGCATCGGATCCTTTTTGAGAAGCACCGGAGAGACGTGGAGATTAAGCTGCCTCTTGTAGACTGTCTCGCTATGATGCCCAAGTGCGCCAATTTTTTCAAGGACACCCTTGTGAAGAAGAACAAAGAAAGCAAAGAGGTACTTGTACTAAGTGAAGAGTGTAGTGCGGTTATTCATAAGGAGATAGTGCCTAAGAAGCTGGGAGACCCCGGAAGCTTCACTATACCCTGTGCTTTGGGTCCTCTAGAGTTCAAGAGTTGCTTGTGTGATCTTGGGGCTAGCATAAACTTGATGCCTCACTCCGTGGCTAAGAAGCTTGGTTTCACTCGGTTTAAAGACTGTCGGATCTCATTGGTGCTAGCTGATAGGAGTGTGAGGCTACCAGTGGGGCTGCTTGAAGACTTACCGGTGCGAATCAGTGGTGTGAACGTACCTACAGACTTTGTAGTGTTGGAGATGGACGAGGAGCCTAAAGACCCACTCATCTTAAGGAGACCGTTCCTTGCAACCGCCGGGGCTATAATAGATGTGAAGAACGGGAAGATTGCCTTGCATTTGGGGAAGGAGATCAGGCTAGACTTTGACATCAACAAGGTTCTAAAGAAGCCGACCATTGAAGGACAAGCTTTCTATATCGAAACGATGGATGCCTTGGCGGATGAGTTGCTGAAAGAGCTAGCTCTAGAAGACCATCTGAAGCTAGCATTCACTAAGGAGCCAGGGGAGTTTGGCTATGTGGATCAGAGAACCCAAGAGTATGTGAACCTGCTGGATTCGAGGAGGATTATCAAGAATGAAGAAGGTTGCTGCCTAGAGATCGACCCCGGGATCGACGCTATCACTCGATCCAGGGGACAGATCGACAAGTCAATCGAGAGCACAACTCGATCCGGTGCAACAATCGATGGACAGATCGAGACGAAAGCTCGATCAGGAAATACAATCGAGTCGACGATCGAGAGAGACCTCCCGATCATTTTGGAGTCCAATCAAGAGATCAACTCAGTGTCTCGATCCCTTACTCGATCCATATCAAATCGAGTGAGTGAATCGAGTGAACTGGCTCGATCTAGACGACATCGAGAGGAGAATCGACCGGAGGACTCGATCTCAGAAGGGATAGCGGTGGAGGAAAGCAGTCTGAAGGGCCATGCCTTGAGTTCAAGGGAGAGTTCCAAGGAGGAAAGCAACAACAACAGCCACGAGGATGACTGGAGTGAGCTGTTAGCCCCAAAGGTGGACCTAAAGGAGCTCCCAAAAGGGCTAAGGTATGCTTTCTTAGGGCCTAATGACACCTATCCCGTGATTGTGAACGAAAACCTTAGTGATGATGAGTTGCACTCGCTCCTAACTGAGCTGAGAAAGTATATGAAGGCCATTGGGTACTCTTTAAGTGACATCAAGGGCCTTTCACCAATGCTTTGCACTCATAGGATTCACTTGGATAATGAGAACGCCACTTCTGTAGAACATCAAAGGCGTTTGAATCCTAACTTGAAAGAGGTTGTTAAGAAGGAAATCCTTAAGCTTTTAGAGGCTGGCGTGATCTATCATATAAGTGACAGCACGTGGGTTTCCCCTGTACACGTGGTGCCTAAGAAGGGAGGGATCACGGTCATAAGGAATGAAAAGGATGAACTTATCCCTACTAGGACCATTACTGGTCATAGAATGTGTATTGACTATAGAAAACTTAACCTTGCGACTAGAAAAGACCATTTCCCCTTGCCTTTTATTGATTAAATGCTTGAGAGACTTGCAAATCACCCTTACTACTGTTTTCTCGATGGGTATAGTGGTTTCTTTCAAATTCCTATTCACCCAAACGATCAGGAGAAGAGGACTTTCACATGTCCTTACGGTACCTTTGCATATCGAAGGATGCCGTTTGGATTGTGTAATGCACAGGCTACCTTTCAGCAGTGTATGATGTCTATCTTCTCTGATCTTATAGAGGAGATGGTAGAGGTTTTCATGGATGATTTCTCTGTGTATGGTGCGTCCTTTCCTGCTTGTTTGTTGAATTTTTGCAGGGTACTTAAACGTTGTGAAGAGACAAACCTGGTGCTGAACTGGGAGAAATGCCACTTCATGATTAAGGAAGGGATAGTGCTCGGTCACAAGATATCAGAGAAGGGTATTAAGGTTGATCAGGCTAAGGTGGAGGTCATGATGAGTCTTGAGCCGCCGGTTAATGTTAAAGGGATCAGAAGCTTCTTGGGGCACGCAGGGTTCTATAGGCGCTTCATCAAAGATTTCTCCAAGATTGCACGCCCTCTTACACGGCTGTTGTGCAAGGAAGCTGAGTTTATATTCGATCAGGAGTGTTTGAAGGCTTTCGTGACCATCAAGGAAGCCCTTACATCAGCCCCTATAGTCCAAGCACCAGACTGGTCTCTTCCCTTTGAGATCATGTGTGATGCTAGTGACTACGCCGTAGGAGCCGTCCTTTGTCAGAAGAAAGACAAGAAGCTACATGTGATCTACTACGCTTCAAGGACCTTGGATGACACGCAATCACGATACACCACTACGGAGAAGGAGCTGCTTGCAGTAGTCTTCGCCTTTGAGATGTTCAGATCATATCTCGTTGGTTCCAAGGCTATTGTATACACGGATCACGCTGCCCTACGATACATCTACTCGAAGAAAGACACTAAGCCTCGGCTCTTAAGATGGATTCTGTTACTCCAGGAGTTTGACATGGAGATTAAAGACAAGAAAGGGATAGAAAATGGAGTCGCTGACCACCTCTCAAGGCTAAGGATCAACGACTCTCTCCTTTTAGATGACTCCCTTCCAGAAGAGCAGCTTATGGCGATTACTACCGCTGTTTGTGGGAAGCTAGAAGGGAGGTTTGAGGAAGTGTTGAGTTTTAAAGAGGAGGATCTACCGTGGTATGCTGACGTGGTGAACTACCTAGCGTGTGGTGAGGAGCCAACACATCTCAACAGCTATCACAAGAAGCGGTTTATGAGGGAGGCTAGTGACTACTTTTGGGACGAGCCTTACCTATACAAAAGAGGAGTAGAGAGCTTGTACCGAAGATGTGTTACAAAGGAAGAAGCCAGGGACATCCTCTATCATTGCCATGGCTCTTCCTACGGAGGACACTTCGCCTCATTCAAGACAGCCACGAAAGTGTTGCAAGCCAGTTTCTGGTGGCCCTCCATTTTTAAAGATGCACACGAGTTTGTGAAGAGCTGTGAGGCATGTCAGCGAGCAGGGAATATAACCAAGAGGAACGAAATGCCTCAAGTTCCTATCTTCGAGGTTGACGTGTTCGATGCGTGGGGGATTGACTTCATGGGGCCAATTCCCTCTTCATACGGCAACAAATACATCTTAGTAGCTGTGGATTATGTCTCCAAATGGGTTGAGGCTGTTGCTTCCCCTACAAATGACTCTAAGGTGGTGATCAAGTTGTTCAAGAGTATCATCTTCCCAAGGTTTGGGGTACCCAAGGTTGTTATAAGTGATGGAGGAAACCACATTATAAACAAGGTCTTTGAGAGCCTCTTGAGAAAGTATGGGGTTAAGCATAAGGTGACTACACCGTATCATCCTCAAACAAGCGGTCAAGTGGAGGTCTCCAACAGGCAAATTAAAGCTATTCTGGAGAAGACTGTCGGAGCAACAAGGAAAGACTGGTCAGTGAAGCTGGATGACGCTCTTTGGGCCTACCATACCGCCTTCAAGACGCCGATTGGTACAACTCCTTTCACCTTACTCTATGGCAAGGGCTGTCACCTCCCGGTTGAGCTGGAACACCGTGCATTGTGGGCTGTGAAGAGGCTGAACTTTGATCTCAAGACGGCTCAGGAGAGGCGCCTTATTCAGCTACATGAACTGGACGAGTGAGGCTGAATGCTTACGGGAGCTCCCGAATATACAAGGAGCGGACTAAGGACGCTCATGATAAGAAGTTGGTTGCCAAGGAGCTTAAGGAAGGAGGACTGGTGTTGCTGTACAACTCGAGGCTCAAGCTCTTCTCGGGCAAGCTGAAATCAAGATGGAGCGGACCGTTCGTGATTCAAGAGGTCTTGCCGTTTGGAGCTGTTACTCTGATGGGAAAAAGTGGCAGTGCCTTCACTGTCAACGGACATAGAGTCAAGCCCTACTTGGCAGACAGCTTTGACAAGGAGAGTATCTCGGTGCTTCTCCAAGACCCACCATCCGCTTAGACCAAGTAAGGTCTAGCTAAAGACGTTAAAGAAAGCGCACTTGGGAGGCATTCCCATGTTTATCTTGTACATACTTCTGCTTTATTTCCCTTTCAGTTTTATGCTTTTATTTTGTAAGTGTGTAGGAACAGGTATAAGGAGTCTAAACCTTGACTTTGAGGTCTTAAAGAGGCAATATGGGTTAGAATAAGGCTAGAGATCGAGTGCTAGATCGACTGATTCTGGCTCGATCTTTGCTAGATCGAGTCAGTGAATCGAGAGGAGCCAGTCGATCTAGACGAGAACGAGTGACAAGATCGACCTTGACGAAAAAGGATCGATCGATTCAAATCGGATCGACCGATCTAATTTCTCTCGGGAAAATCTGTTGAAAACTGATCGATCATTTGACTCGATCCATCACTCGATCTATGCCAAATCGACCCCTAAATCGAGGACATAACTCGATCATTAGGACTTAGCCGAGGAGCCAACATCTCAATGATCGAGAGAGCCAATCGATCCAGGACTCGATTCACTATGAATCGAGTCTCAAATCGAGTAACCCTCTCGATCTAAGCCATTTTGGGCATGAGATCGAGTCCTAGATCGACCAAATGGACTCGATCTCATGTCGAGGTAACAATTTTCTTTCCCTCCTTTACTCCTTTCCCTCCAATTTTTAAATTCAAAACTTGGTCAAGGCAAGCATCTTTGACCATGAAAGATGTGCCTTGACCAAGACTTTGTCAGAAACCACTTTGACCACCCATTGTTTTGGTTTTGCTAAAGTCTTTAAATATTTCAACCTACCTCTCACCCTATCATTCCTGTTTGCTCGAAATTTTTAAACAAAGAGAGTGAGAGTTTTAAGTTTTCAAAGGCTAGCAAAGATATTCTAAACTTCTTGCAAAGGTATTTTCAAATTTAATGATTTTATTTTAAGAAAATCTCCTTTAAATCCGCAAGATCTTGTTTTAGCATATAGGATTGGTTTTGAATTTTTAAAACTAGCTAAGTAAATAGAATAATTCCAGATTTTTCAGTATCTAAAGATTTGATTTCCTTTTATTTAGCTATGATTTTTATTTATTCCCCAAAAAATTCTAGGGTAGTTATTATAAATTCTCTCCTTCTCTTCTCTCATTCTCATCAAATCGCCGCTTGCTTATCATTATCTTTAGAATTTGTTTCAGGAACCATGGCACCAAAGAGAACAAGAGAGGAGCAAGCACAAGAAGGAGAAGGACAAGAAGTGGTGGCTCAAGAGAGGGTCCGGTGGAGTAAAGATGAGAAGAGGGATAAGAAGAGGCTGGAGAGGCTCCGGTTTGAACCCACAAAGTTTGCTGATCGAGAGCTTTTGTCTAGGCTCGGGATTCTTGGGGACTTCGATCAACTCCTCAAGAACATTGGCTTGAGGTGTTTGTCACGGATGGATTGCCCAACCATTCCTGAAGTGACAATAGACTTTCTTGCCACCTTGGAGTTCCGGTATGAGAATCCTAGTGCACCCGTCCCTTCCCAAGGCCGCCTCTACTTCAAAGTTAGCCGTCAAGCTTACACACTCTCCATCCCTGAGCTATGCCAAGCCTACGGTCTCAACGCTGATGCATACAAGGTCGAGTTCCCAGCCTTCAAGAAAGCCGACGAGTTTTGGGACCTGATCAGCAATGAAGACTACAAAGCCAACACCGCCAAGATCAAGCGAGTTAGGAGTCCGGTGCTGAGGTATACTCTGAAGCTGATTGCCAATACATTCAGTGGAAGGTCTGTTGCTCTGACTGTCACGAAGACAGAGCTGTGCTTCCTGTTCCAAGGTGTGAAGCACTTGGTGTCTGATCCGGATGCGAATGAAGAGCCCATAAAAGATGAACTCGGCGATGAGGTGAACTACGCCTGTGTGCTCGCGGCTTCCCTGGTGAAGTACAAGGCTTATGCCTTAGGGTGCAAGGCAACCTCCTCCTACATTGGCGGTTTCCTTACTCCTTTGTTCGTGCAAGCCGGTGTGCCCATCCATGACTTTGCTCACGTTCCAAACAGAGCTTTCATGGATGAAGCATACATGAGGAATACTGATAGCTTGGGACGCACGTCGGCAGAAGGGTTCTATGCCTACCTCTTCATAGATGACGAAGACAAGAAGAGAGTGTGCATCCTCCCCAACAAAGATGAAACTGAGATGCTTGGTGTTGGGAACATCGAGTTCTTACCCACGGAGGAAAAATGCTTTGCCCCTTTAGGAGGACCGCCTGCTTCAGCCATTGCCCCACGTCAAAGGTCAGAGTCTCCAGGCACGGAAGACGAGATGCCCGAGGCTTACACACTTCCCAAACTAGACTTTGAGCCGAAGACAAAAACCGAGAAGTTCCTAGCATCGGTGGTAGAGATGCAAAGGAAGATTAACAAGTGGCAAGGGAAGATGCTGAAGAAGCTTGGGAAGAAAGTTAAAGCACTTCAGGGAGGCCAGCCTAAGCCAGCTGCAAGCCAAGAGATGCAACAACCCGAGAAGAGAAGGCTCTCAACCGGAGGAGTTGTGAACCGCGAGACCCAAGGAGACAACATTCAGCCGGCACGCCACTCTCTCCAAGAACCAGCTGACAAAGGCAAAACAACGATCTCTAGCTCCTCTGGAACATCCTCATGTTCCAGCCGAGCCTAGACCAGAGGTAAACAACCTTCTTCCATTGTATATAACCGCTCATATTTGTTTCTTGCATTGTGTTTTGATGCTCCTTCTGATGAGTTTGCCACCGGGACGGTGTCAAGCAAGTTTGGGGGAGTACTTGTGTGATTTAATCTTGTGTTCTTTGATCTTATTTTCCTTTTTGCATCCTTGAGTCTTAGGTCATGAAAAATTGGTAAAATTTTTAAATGTTTTTTCAAAGATTCATGTAGTTGCATTCATCTTTTTAAAAACATGTTAGGATTGAGTCTAGAGTTTCTCATATCATCTAGGTTGTTTGCATTTTGCATAAGGGGTTAGAATTTTTTAAAAAGGTGTTTTTACTTATGAATAAGTTCTCTTGCGCTTTTTTTATGCTTTGAAAGTAAGTTCTAACCATGCTTGGATAACTAGTTAGGATTTTCGTGGCTTGAATTGAACTCTCATGATTTGAAACTCATCCTACTAAGTGAAAACCTTAATTTGAAACTCTAATTATCATTCTTATGCATTTGAAAATGAACACATGGTTTTAAAATATTTAGGCTCTCTTCTTCCTTTTTACCACTCTTTGTGAGCCTAAGTAGAACTCCCTCCTTGAACCTTTCCCTCCTTTGAAGCCAAATGTTCTTGTGTGACATCTTTGTGAGGCCTTACTTTCGGTTTGAACTTGGAATAAAGTGTTAGGTTTAGGCGACATGATTTGGTTTTCATATTGATTGCTAGCTTTGCATTTTAAAGCTAGGTGTTGGCTTAGGATAAGTTTGGGGGATCATTGGGGATGCTTTCTTGTCTATTTGTTTCGGTTTCAAAGAGTTTGTGTTTTAAGGAAAGAAATGAGGTTTTAAGTGAAAGGTTTGCTTTTAAAACTAAGTATGCTCTAATTTCAGAAGGTAGCTCTCTCATAATAAATAAAAATAAAAAATAAGAGAAAAAGAAAAGAAAAAGAAATAAAAAGAGCCTAAGTGCCAAATAAAGAAAAATGAAAAGAAAAAATAATAATAATAATAATAAGAGAGCTATTAATAAGAAATTTCTAAGAGCAAAAGTATTTTTCAAAACCTTTTCACTAGCCTAAAAAGTTTAAAAATGTCTTTATTTTGAATTGGGGATTGCTAAGTGTGAGAAAAAGGGTAGACTCTTAAGTGGTGAGTGAGGATTAAATTTCTTAAATGAGAGGGGTATAGTATCATTTGATAGTTTACATGGGTAGATGAGAATCTAATCATGTATTCATAAATTGTCTTTACCTTTAGCATTATGCATAAGTTCAAACCATTTTTGAGAGAAACCCTTGTTATGATTATAAACCCTTTTCAAATGAGATCATTCTATGCTCATAACCATAACCCTTAGCCAAATGTGTTTTGCTTTAAAGTGCATAAGTTTGATTCATGGTTCGAATGTTAATGAATCTTAAAGGATGAGTTTCTTTGATTGTTAGGAATAGGAGAGTCATGATTTGAATTTCTTTGTGTGATGAGTATGGCTAAGTTCTTTGGAGTATGAGTGTAGGCATAGCATTTTAGAATTGTTAACTAGGACATTGAGATGATCCATTCGAAAGGCACCTTTGCAAAAAGTTTAAAACCCCTTTGATTTTCCAAAAACCCTCTCTTCCTTACTTGTTTTTTTTGTTGCTTGAGGGCAAGCAAGAAGTAAGTTTGGAAGAGTTGATGTTATTGCATATTGCATACATTTTGCATACTCATTAGTTAGTTTTTCATGCATTTGTATCATGTTTTAGGTTAGATTGCATCACTTAGGGTCCTAGAGCATTCTTGCATCAGCATATGCATTTTTTTTGCATTTTGCATCACATTCAGGTTGTTTCTGGCTGCTTTGGAGTCATGGAGGTTTGTGGGCGTGTGGAGGCTGATGTAGCAGTTCGTGGGGCATTTTAGGAAGGTGGCAAGATGCTTTTTCGATAGCTTTTAGATCCTTATCGTTTATCATGTTTTCTCTCTCGTTTTACGAAGAACACCATTGTTGAACTCGTTTTCCTTGGAAGCTTTTGTATTCGAATCTTTATCGTTTAATCTAGTCTTTCTTTCATGTTCATCGTCGTATTTCTTATGATTTGCTTGATTTACTCTATGTGTAGTGAGTAGTTTCCTTTGGATTCGGGGTTGAGAGGATTAAGGGGTAGAAAAGGTTCGATCTTGGTTTGTTTTCTAAACGTTTTAAAGGCTATCTCTTCTAAGGTGTTGAAAGCTTAACAGGATCCAGGAGCCTCGGAAGATCACACCTTAGAGACTAGTTACCCCTTCCCAAAAGCCATGGAAGTTTGGGGGACTAGTTAAGCCATTACTTGAAATCTGTTTTCTTTGCCTTTCGACCTCTCTTTCCACCAAAAGCCATGGGTTTGGACGAGAGGATAGATCTTGTTTTGCTTTCAAGGCTTAGAGATCCTCACCAAGTGAGTCGATCTAAAGTTTCAAACCCAAGATCGATCCTTTGAAACCCTTTACATAAATTTCAACCCTAGGCACTTTCTTTTAGAATCTTTAAGTCTCATTTCATCTTTCGCTTGTTATCTGATAGCATCCTGGTCATTAGATTTGTTGTTCTTACGGTTTTAGACGAGATCGATCGTTACTACTCGATCTAGTGGTCGATCTTGTGGTCGATCCACAAGTCAAATTTTAACAATTCGAAGCTCTTTCCTTTAATTAATATGTTTGTTTCTCGTGGTAGTTGCTTCCTTTCTAGTATTTTTAAAATAGGTTTCACTCTGTTTAGGTTGCTGCATCTAGTTCTTTGATATTTTCCCATAAACTGTCTCATTTTTGCTTAGATTTGC
This sequence comes from Thlaspi arvense, assembly GCA_911865555.2. NCBI lineage: Eukaryota > Viridiplantae > Streptophyta > Magnoliopsida > Brassicales > Brassicaceae > Thlaspi > Thlaspi arvense. Next base: position 22,824,490 of record OU466863.1, on the reverse strand, counting down.
TTAGGACCTTGCATTCTCTGTGCATTCTCTATCTCCTAGAAGTGGATTGACACTCTCCTGCTTGCCTTACTACAACATTGAGTGCATTAGAGTTTTGATAACCTCTCTGCTGCATAACACGAGCTAAGAAATCATTTATCAAATGGCGACGTTGCCATTCTAGGAGTGTTTAGAGAGCATAGAGATTTGGGTCTTAGCAAAGACTAAATCTTTACCTTTTTCAAGTTACTAATTCATCTACTCTCAAACGTGTGTTTTCAGGTACATGAATCTTCGTTAAAGGGGAGACAACAATCTTCTACAACCCTTAGACAACATTCATCAACTTGGTCACTCGCGGCAAAGGAGAGTCAAGGAGCAAACAAGAGCCTTTGAGGAGATTGTTCAGCACAGCTTGGTTAACTTTGAAGACATGGCTGAACACGAGCATCCAGAAGGACCTCCTCCAGAAGCACGGGGCAATGGAAACCCCCAACACGTGGCTAGACCCCCGAGGATCATAGGAGCCGGTGATGCTCCCAATACCCACCACAATAGGTTTGGGATCACTCCTCCTCCGGTACAAACCAATAACTTCGAGATCAAGCCAGGCTTCATCTCCATGGTGCAAAAAAACAAGTTCCACGGCTTAGCAATGGAAGACCCCTTGGAGCACTTGGACAATTTCGAGCAAGTATGTGGGATGATCAAGATCAATGGCATATCCAAAGATGCTTTCAAGCTGCGTCTCTTCCCCTTTTCACTCGGAGACAAAGCTAGACATTGGGAGAAGACCCTCCCACAAGGCACCATCACATCATGGGCTGAGTGTAAGAAGGCCTTTCTCTCAAAGTTCTTTTCAAGCACCAGGACAGCTCGGTTGAGAAGCGAAATCAGTGGTTTCACTCAAAGGAACAACGAGACATTCAACGAGGCAATGGAGCGTTTCAAAGATTACACGATCCAATGTCCTCATCACGGGTTCAGCGAGGAGACACTACTCAGTACCATATACCGTGGAGCTTCACCAAAGATCCGGTTGTTGCTTGATACAGCTAGCAAAGGGAACTTCCTCGGTCAAGAGGTAGAAGAGGGTATGGAGCTGATAGAAAACCTGGCGTTGAGTGATGGAAACTATGCCGAGGATTATGACCGAGCACCGAGAGGATCAGAGTTAGAGTCTCACAAGAAGGAGCTCAAATCGTTGCATGAGAAGATTGACAAGTTGGTATTAGCTAATCAGAAGCATGTTCACTTTGTTGGTGAAGCTGATGAAAACCAAGAGGAGTTAGAGCTAAGCCAAGAAGAAGCAAATTGGGTAGCCGGACAGAACAACTACAAGTCTCAAGGCTACAACCAAGGCTACCAGAACAACAACCTCTCTTACCGAAGTACCAATGTAGCCAACCCTAAAGATCAAGTGTACCCTGCTCAACAAGCTAAACCTTTCATCCCTTACAACAAAGGTTTTCAACCGAGTGGTGGTTTCCAAGGTCATGGGCAAAGCAACTTCCAAGGGCAACAACAACACAACAAGGGTTATACTCCTAACTACCCTCTGGGCTTTACACCTCAGCAGCAACAACCGATGCTACAACAAGTTGATCCGGTTCAAGCAATGTTTCAAGAGAACCACTCGATCAAGTTGATCCAGTGAACAAAGGTTTTAAAAAATTGTTAAACCCTAAACCTTAAACCCTAAACCCTAAACCCTAAACCCTAACCCCCCCCCCCCCCCCCCCCCCCCCCCCCTTAACATCTAATATTCAAGCAATCCAAATAAAAGGAAAATTTCCAAAATATTTAAAACAAAGACCCGAAAATACCTTTGCAAAGTTGAAAGAAGAAGCTGTTAGCCTTTAGGAAAGAAAAATCACACTCTCTCTTGCGTTAGAAATCACAGAACAAAAATGAGAGAGTGTGTGTTGTTGCTTGAAAATATAAAGGCTAACAAAAATCTAAAAATATGAGAGAAACTAGTGGTTTCTGATAAAAAGCTTGGTCAAGGCACATCTTTCATGGTCAAAGATTTCTGCCTTGACCAAGGTTTGAATTTAAAAAACAGGAGGGAAAGAAGAAAAGAGGGAAAAGAAATTGTTACCTCGGCACGAAATCGAGTCCATTTGGTCGATCTAGGACTCGATCTCATGCCCATGTTGGCTAGGATCGAGAGGTTTGATCGATCAGGGACTCGATTCAACTTGCATCGAGTCTTAGATCGATTGTACCCTCTCATTCCTTGACTTTTAGTCAACTAGGCTGTACTCCTTGGATCAAGCCACGTGATCGTGTTGGGGGTCGATTTGGTTTAGATCGAGTGGGAGATCGAGTTGACTGATCGATCTGTCTTTGAAGAACCTTCCTGAGAGAAATTAGATCGGTTGATCCAGATTTGGACCGATCGATCCAAATTCATGCTCATGTAGTTCAATTAACCGCTTCTCCTGAGCTCTCTTGAGGTTGTAGTTGAGCTGCTTCGCTGCCCATAGTGCCCTATGCTCCAACTCGACAGGAATGTGACACGCCTTGCCGTATAGAAGAGTGAAAGGAGTCGTTCCTATAGGGGTCTTGAAAGCGGTTCGGTAAGCCCACAAAGCATCCTCTAGTTTGACCGCCCAATCTTTTCAAGTAGCACCAACTTTCCTCTCTAGTATCGCCTTGATCTGCCTGTTTGACACTTCTACTTGCCCACTAGTTTGTGGATGATAAGGTGTTGCTACCTTGTGCTTCACACAATACTTCCCTAAGAGGCTTTCAAACACATTGTTGATGAAATGGCTTCCAGCGTCACTGATTACTACCTTGGGGACTCCAAACCGTGGGAAGATGATGGTCTTGAAGAGCTTTATCACCACCTTAGCATCATTGGTTGGGGAAGGTATAGCCTCAACCCACTTAGATACATAATCAACCGCCACCAAGATGAACTTGTTGCCGTAAGAAGATGGGAATGGACCCATAAAATCTATCCCCCATCCGTCAAAGACATCAACTTCAATGATAGGCACCTGAGGCATCTCGTTCCTCTCCGTGATGTTTCCAGCTCTTTGACATGCCTCACAAGCTTTAACAAATTCATGCGTGTCCTTGAACAGAGATGGCCACCAAAAATCCGCTTGTAACAACTTTGTAGCAGTCTTGAATGAAGCGAAATGACCTCCATATGAAGAGCCGTGACAATGTAGAAGTATCTCTTTAGCTTCTTCCCTTGTTACACACCTTCTATACAAGCTGTCCACGCCTCTCTTGTACAAGTATGGCTCGTCCCAAAAGTACTGGGAGACATCTCTCATAAACTTCTTCTTGTGGTAATGGTCTAGATGAGACGGCTCTTCTCCACAAGCCAAGTAGTTTACTATGTCAGTGTACTAAGGCAAGTCTTCTTCTTTGAAACTCAAAACCTCTTCAAAGTTGTCTTCAAGTTTCTCACATACCGCCGTGGTGATCATCATGAGCAGCTCTTCAGGAAGTGAATCATCTAATGCCAAAGCTTCATTGACTCTCATCCATGAGAGGTGATCAGCAACACCATTCTCTATCCATTTCTTGTCTTTTATTTCCATATCAAACTCTTGTAGAAGGAGAATCCAACTTAAGAGCCTCAGTTTAGTGTCTTTCTTGGAATATATGTATCTCAAAGCTGCATGATCTGTGTACACAACAACCTTAGAGCCTACGAGGTATTATCTGAACTTCTCAAAGGTACGACTGGCGTAGTAGATAACATGCAACCGCTTGTCTTTCCTCTGACCAAGAACAGCTCCTATGCGTAGTCACTCGCGTCGCACATGATTTCAAACGGTACTCCAGTCCGGTGCTTGTACTATTGGCACGGATACAAGAGCTTCTTTGATAGTCTTGAAAGCATGAAGATAATCCTCATCAAACACAAACTCAGCTTCTTTGCACAACAGCCGCGTGAGGGGTCTAGCTATCTTGGAGAAATCTTTGATGAATCTCCTGTAGAAGCCCGCATGACCTAGGAAACTCCTTATACCCTTCACATTAACCGGTGGCTCAAGACTCATCATGACCTCAACCATAGCTTTATCAACCTCTATTCCTTTCTCTGATATCTTGTGGCCAAGCACAATCCCTTCCTTCACCATGAAGTGGCACTTCTCCCAGTTAAGCACTAGGTTTGTCTCCTCACAACGCTTAAGTACCTTGCAAAGATTCAACAAACAAGCAGAAAAGGACGAACCATATACAGAGAAGTCATCCATAAACACTTCTACCATCTCCTCTATAAGATCAGAGAAGATCGACATCATACGCCGCTGGAATGTAGCTGGTCCATTACACAACCCGAATGGCATCCTTCGATACGCGAAGGTACCATAAGGGCATGTAAAAGTCGTATGGTCTTGGTCGTTAGGATCGATTGGTATTTGAAAGAATCCACTATAACCATCAAAAAAGCAATAGTAAGGATGATTAGCAAGCCTCTAACATTTGATCAATAAAAGGAAGAGGAAAATGATCCTTTATAGTAGCAGAATTGAGCTTCCTATAGTCTATACACATACGGTGACCAGTTATAGTTCTAGTAGGTATCAGTTCATCTTGTTCATTTCTAATGACAGTGATCCCCCCCCTTCTTAGGCACCACATGGACAGGAGATACCCACGTGATGTCACTGATGGGGTAGATCACATCAGCCTTTAACAACTTAAGGATCTCTTTCTTAACTACTTCTTTCTAATTCGGATTTAAGCGCCTTTGATGTTCAATAGAAGAAGACTTCTCATTATCTAAGTGTATCCTATGAGTGCAAAGCATTGGTGAAAGGCCATTGATGTCACTTAGATAGTACCCAATGGCTTTCCTATACTTTCTCAGCTCATCTAGGAGCGAGTGCAACTCATCATCACTCAGATTCTCATTCACAATCACGGGATAAGTATCATTAAGCCCTAAGAAAGCATTCCTTAGCCCTTTTAGGAGCTCTTTTAAGTCCACCTTTGGGGCTAGGAGCTCGCTCCAGTCCTCCTCGTGGCTTGTGTTGACGTTACCGTCCTCAGTAGCCTCCTTAGAACCCGAGACATGAGCCTTAAGACTTCCTTCTTGAACCGTTGTCCCCTCAGAGATCGAGTCATCCAGTTGATCTTCCACTCGATCTGGTCTGGATCGAGCAACTTCACTCGATTCACCTACTCGATTTGATATGGATCGAGCAGGAGATTGAGTCCCGGACTCGTTCTCTGAACTGATCGATTTCTCTCGATCTTCCCATCAATTGCTGTCCTGGATCGAGTGATCTTCTCGATTTCCTGATCGATCTCTAGGCATCCGCCTTCATCGTACTCTTGAGTCTTCTTACTCAGAAAACCAAACTCCCCTGGCTCCTTAGTCAATGCCAGCTTCAAATAATCCTCTTGAGCCAACTCTTCTAGCAGTTCATCAGCTAAGGCATCCAACGTTTCAATGGAGAATGCATGTCCATCAGGACCTCATTGATATCAAAATCTAGCTTGATGTCCTTGCCCAAGTGTAGAGCGGCCTTCACATTCTTGGCATGAATGATTGCTCCGGCGGTTGCAAGGAACGGTCTTCCAAGTATAAGCGGATCCTTAGGCTCTTCATCCATCTCAAGCACAACAAAGTCAATTGGTACATTGACATCACTTATCCTCACTGGAAGATCCTCTAACATACCCACTGGAAGTCTCACGCTTCCATCAGCCAACACAAGGGAGATCCTACACTCTTTGAAACGTGTGAAACCGAGCTTCTTTGCTATAGAATGGGGCATGAGATTTATACTTTCTCCCAAATCGCATAAGCAGCTCTCAAACTTCAATGGACCCAAAGCACAAGGAATGGTGAAGGATCCTGGATCTCCTAGCTTCTTAGGCACTATTTCTCTGTGAATAATGGCACTACACTCTTCACTAAGCACTAAAACTTCTTTACTCTCCTTAGTCTTCTTTGTAAGGGTTTCTTTGAAGAACTTAGCACACTTCGGCAACATAGCTAGGCAATCCACAAGAGGAAACTTGATCTCAATGTCTTTTAGATGCTTCTAAAAAAAGAGTCTATGCTTCTCTTTCAGCTGTTTCTTGAAGCGGCCAGGAAAAGGAAGCTTATGTACATACAGTGGAGGCACATAAACATCTTTCTCTTTAGTAGCTTGCTACACTTTCTTCTCTATGGCTACCTCTTTACCCGTTCTTGGTCTCTCAATCCACACATTATCAAAGTTGATCTCTTCATCAGCTGAAAGCTTACCCTCCCCCTCTTGGACTACAATGTCCTCATTGCTCATAGGAAAAACACGTGAAGGAAGCTTTCTACCACTCCTGAAGGTGATAGCGTTTGCATACTCTTTCGGATTCTGCTCACAATTGCCCAGTAGGCTGTTCTGACCGCTTGTACTAGCCTTTCCCTTCTCTAAGTACTTGATTTTGTTGTTCAGGTTTGTTATCTGAGTTGAGACGTCAGCAAGAGAGAAGTCAAGGCGGCAAACTTCTGATTAGTTGAAGCTTGACCTTGAAACAACTGCTGAAACATTCCTTGAACCGGGTCTTGAGGAGGCTGTTGCATCTGTTGTTGTTGAGGAACAAAGCCGGGAGGAAACATAGGAGTGTAACCTTTTTGCCTTGCTGTTGCTGCTGACCTTGAAAGTTCCCTTGCCTTTGCCCTTGAAAGCCACTATTCGGTTGAAAACCCTTGTTGTAAGGTACAAAGGGCTTTGCTTGCTGAGGGGGGTACACCTGATCTTTAGGGTTCTCTAAATTCGTGCTCTTGTAAGAGAGATTGTTGTTCACTTGGTAGCCTTGTGAATAACCCTGATTCTTGTTGTAGTTCTGACCAGCAATCCAGTTAGCTTCTTCTTGACTCAGCTCTAGCTCCTCGGATGCATCTTCTGCTTCTCCCACGAAGTGAACTTGTTTCTGATTTGCAAGCACTAGCTTGAGATTTTAGCTCTTTCTTGTGAGACTCTAGATCAGCTCCTCTTGGTGCTCGGTCATAGTCCTCTGAATAATTCCCATCTTTCAAAACCAAGTTCTCTATCAACTCCATACCTTCTTCCACTTCTTGACCAAGGAAATTGCCCTTACTTGCCGTATCAAGCAACATTCTGATCTTGGGTAATGCTCCTCGGTATATTGTGCTTAGGAGAGTCTCTTCACTGAAGCCGTGGTGAGGACACTGAATGGTATCGTCTTTGAACCTCTCCATAGCTTCATTGAATGTCTCGTTCTGCCTTTGAGCCAATGATCTCACTTCTTAACCGAGCTGTCCTGGTGTTTGAGAAAAACTTTGAGAGAAAAGCTTTCTTACTTTCAGCCCAAGATGTGATGGTGCCTTGTGGAAGTGTCTTCTCCCAACGCCTAGTCTTGTCACCGAGGGAAAATGGGAAGAGTCGTAGCTTGAAGGCATCTTCTGAGACCCCATTGATCTTAGTCATCCCACACACCTACTCAAAGTTATCAAGGTGCTCTAAGGGGTCTTCCATAGCCAGCCCGTGGAATTTGCTATTATGAACCATTGAGATAAATCCAGGCTTTATCTCGAAGTTGTTATTCTGGATTGGAAGAGGAGTGATCCCAAAGCGATTATGATGTGTATTAGGAGCATCTCCACCGCCTATGATCCGTGGGGGTCTAGCTGCGTGTATGGGGTTTCCATTGCCCCTTCCTACACCACTGTGAGCTGGTGGAGGTCCCTCAGGATGTTCTTGCTCAGCCATTGTTGCAAAGTTTACTGAACCGGCTTGAACAATCTCCTCAAAGGCTCTAGCTTGCTCTCTTGCTCTTCTTGATCTTGAATGCCCGAGTTTGTAAATATTGTCCAGGAGTGTAAGTAAGTTGTTGTCACCCCTAGAACGCAAATTCATGTACCTGAAAGACACAAGTGTGAACAGAAAGAGATTAGTAACCAAACTTAAAAGAAAGGCTTAGTCTTTACTAAACCCCAAATCTTAATGCTTCCTAACAATCCTAAGATGGCAAAGACGCCATTTGATAACAGGATTTTTGCAAGCAGAGGTATTAATAAAGCTTTAGCAACCTATGGATGTAGTATAGTGTGCAAGAGGTATCAATCCACACCTAGGATACAGGAAGAGTCCCTAAGAATGCAAGGACGAAGCAAATCAAAGCAAAATGGATAGATGATTGGTAAAATCTAACAAAACTAAATGCAACAATCTAATGCAATGCAAAACAATTTTAAAATCCCTAGAAGAGGGTTAACTATCACTAGGAACAAGCAGGAAATTAAAAATGCAAGGCTACTAAGAATTAAAAATTGACTAGTGAATCGACCACAGGATCTAGCACTAGATCGAGCAAAATGGATCGATCTAACAAACAACTTCAAGCGAACGACTTCTAACGAACAGGATGCAAGCTAAATGACAAGTGAATGATGAACAGAGGTTTTAAAATGCTAAAAAAGAGGGTTTAGGGTCGAGGGTCATATTCAAGGGTATCAAACATTTAAGTTATTGTTTGAAAACATTTAGATATACTCTTTTAAGAGGTTTCTCTAAGCCTTGAAAACAAAACAAGAACCATCCATGGCGTTTGGTATGGTTCACTTCCTCAATCTCTTCTCCAAACCCATGGCGTTTAGTGGAAAAAGAGATCGAAGAGCAAGGAAAGCAGATTTCAATATAATGACCTAACTAATCCCCTTTACAACCATGGCATGTGGAAAAGGAATGATTAGCCTCTAGTATCTGGTTTTCCAGGACATCTGAATCCTGTCAAGGTAACACAGCCTTTGGTTCATAGAGACCTTTTCCAAGGCTCTCTAGGCTTTAAGATCCCAAGATCTTAGAAGAGAACGTATGAAAAACAAAAAAAAAACACAAAGTTTTAAACCCTTTTGACCTTTTTGAATCGCCTCGACCCCTTACCCTAAGGAAACTACTCGCGACTCATAAATAAAACCAAACAAAATGCAATAAACATAAAGCTAAGCATGATCAACCAACGATAAAGGGAAAAACTTGCTTATTATTAAAAGATTCAAAGTTCAAAAAATGAAAAAGCTTAAAGTCTACAATGGCGAAATCGGCTAAGCAAGAGAAGAACGAAAAAGTAAAAGACAGAATGGAGGATAATGAAAGCGATGGCTGCGGTTTGCCAAAAATGGCTAAACCGCAATTGGTCCCCCCTTCGCTAGCTGCCAAAACCAGCTGGACGGATAAGTTTAGTCTGGGATCGACTCGGGTCACTCGATCTCCGGCTCGATCTTCTCTTGGATCGGATGACTTCACTCGATCGTGTTGGGAACTCGATCTGGCCCTCGATCTGCATGGCATGGCCCACGTCTGTACTCTCGATAGATCTCATCACTCGATCGCATGCTCGATCTTCTTCTTGAATCGACTGGGGGTCACTCGATCTTCTGGTCGATCTCGTGTAGATCGACCTGCCATGCCCGATCCGAAACTCGATCTCAAGTCCTTTGCTGAATGGTTGAGTTCTCTAAATGTCCACAAGCTTCCTCACGAGCCTTAGCAAGTCCATGAATCCTCCACAGCTCCAAAGTGTCCAAAGACAACCTGAATATAATACATAATGCAAGAAACATGCGAATGCTAATGCAAAAGTGCTCTAGGACCTAAAATGGTGCAAACTAGCCTATAGTGCAAGATGAATGCATGAAAAACTATCTTAAATGTATGCAAAATATGGAAAATATATAGTAGTATATACTCATCAAAGCAAACAAATGATCTCTAGCTTAGCCTACACAAGCATTCAAATCAACCAACTTCTTAACATTCATTAAGCGATAACCAATGGATCAAGTTTGTGCACATCAAACGAAAGCATTTGGTCAAGGGACATGGTCATGAGATTAAAATGATCTCATTCAAATAGGGGTTTGGCCCACCTTGGGAATGCGGCGATCACATTTTCACACACGCTTTCACTTTTACTTTTTTTTATCATATTTCTCTCTGGTTGAGAGGCGAGACGCCATTGTTAGACTGGAGAGCTTCTTCTTTGAATCTTGATATTTTAAGCTTAATCAATCGTTTTTATGTTTATGAGTTTATCGTTCACGCTTATTTCAGTTATTTCCATGTGTAGCGAGTAGTTTCATTTGGGTTTCGGGGTTGAGAGGATTCACGGGGTCTAAAGGGTTTTCAAGTTTGTTGTTTTCTCGTTCTTAATAGCTTTCTCTTCTAAGATGTTGAGTTCTTAAGGCTTAAAGAGTCTCACGCCAAGATCTTTATGATCAAAGAGAGCTCTTACCTTGACAGGATCCAGAGATCTCTGAAAATCACATCTTAGAGGCTAGTTACTCTTTCCCAAACGACATGGTTGTTTAGAGGACTAGTTAAGCCGCGTGGTTGAAATCTGTTTTCCTTGCCTCTCAATCTCTGTTTCCGCCAAACGCCATGGGTCTGGAAGAGAGAATGAGAGAGTGATCCATACCACACGCCATGGATGGGTCTTGTTTTGTTTTCAAGGCTTAGAGAATCTCATGAAGTGAGTAGATTTAGAGTTTTCAAACCAAGCTTGGACCTTTGAAACTCCTAAACATGAATATCAACCCTAGACCCTTCTTTCTAGCATTCTTACATCTTCGTTAATCATTCACTTGATAATCGTCGCATCCTGATCGTTAGTTTCATTGCACTTGCACTTTTAGACGAGATCGATCCAAACTGCTCGATCTAGTGGTCGATCCCGTGGTCGATCTACTAGTCGATTTTTTATAAATTCATAGCCATGCATTTTAATCATTCTGTTTGTTCGTCGTGGTAGTTTACTCTTTCCTAGTAATTTTAAAATAGTTTTGCATTCCATTTTACTGCTGCATCTAGTTTTTAGGATTTTTACAAAATCGCTTGTCATTCGGTTAGCTTTACACTATCCTTGCATTCTCTTTGCACTTTCTAGCTTCTAGGATTGGATTGATTCCTCTTGTATTGTGCTACAAGTGTATGCTGCTTAAGTTTTGATAATTTCCTGTTGCATAGCATCACACCTAAGAAAAACCTTGTTATCAAATGGCGCCGTTGCCGGGAATATATATGTTTTTTTAAAGAAAGAGCTTATATGTTGTTTATATGGATCTGATCGAAAAAAACAAAATATAAAAATTGTGGATCCATATGTTTAAATTTAAAAGAAAGATTGTTTAAACAAAATTTATATGTGAAGCACTTTCTATATCACTTTACATGTGAAGCACTTTGTTTAAATTTAAATTTATATTTCTATATCATTTTGTTTATATTTAAATGTGAAGCACTTTCTCTTCACATTTAAATTTAAATTAAAATGTGAAGCACTTTCTTTTGTTTAAATTTAAAACAAAATTTAAACAAAATTTATATGTGAAGCACTTTCATTAAAATCCATATGTTTAAATTTAAATGTGAAGAGAAAGTGCTTCACATATTATTTCTATATCATTCTGTTTAAATTTAAATTTGAATGTGAAGAGAAATTGCTTCACATTTAAATTTAAACAAAATTTATATGTTGTTTATATCAATCTATGTTGTTTATATTTTATTTTTCCTGTTGTAGCACAAATTGTTTATATGTTGTTTATATGTTTGTTTAATTAAATTTAAACATATGGATCCACTTGGATTTTTTAATACTCTTGATCTGATCGAACAAGTGGACGTCTCTAACCGTCACATCCTCAAACGAGTGGTCAAGTGGAGGTCTCTAACCGTCAGATCAAGAGTACGAGAACAAGCTAGAGCTTTTGAGGAGATTGTTCAGCACGGTTTGGTTGACTTTGAAGCTATGGCTGAACATGAGCATCTAGAGGGACCTCCCCGAGCTCATGGGGCAGTGGGAAGGGGCAATGGAAACCCCCAATACGCGGCTAGACCCCCAAGGATCATAGGAGCCGGAGATGCTCCCAATACTCATCACAATAGGTTTGAGATCACTCCTCCTCCTGTAGAAAACAACAACTTCGAGATTAAGCCGGGTTTCATCTCAACGGTGCAAAACAATAAGTTTCATGGGCTAGCAATGGAAGACCCCTTGGAACACCTTGATAACTTCGAACAAGTATGTGGGATGATCAAGATAAACGGCATATTCGAAGATGCTTTCAAGCTACGTCTCTTTCCATTCTCTCTTGGAGACAAGACTAGGCACTGGGAGAAAACACTTCCTCAAGGCACCATCACCTCATGGGCCGAGTGTAAGAAGGCTTTCCTCTCAAAGTTCTTCTCTAGCACCAGAACGGCAAGGCTACGAAGCGAGATAAGCGGCTTCACGCAAAGAACAACGAGACTTTCAATGAAGCCATGGAACGGTTCAAGGACTATACTATCCAATGTCCTCACCACGGCTTCAGCGAAGAGACTCTTCTAAGCACTATCTACCGAGGAGCTTCACCAAAGATTCGCTTGTTGCTTGACACGGCTAGTAAAGGAAACTTCCTTGGTCAAGAGGTAGAAGAAGGCATGGAGCTGATTGAGAACTTAGCACTAAGTGACGGCAACTATGCTGAAGATTATGACCGTGCACCGCGAGGTTCTGAGCTAGAGTTTCACAAGAAATAGTTGAAATCATTACACGAGAAGATTGACAAGTTGGTTTTGGAAAATCAGAAGCATGTTCACTTTGTTGGTGAAGCGGATGAGAACCAAGAGGAGCTAGAGTTGAGCCAAGAAGAAGCCAATTGGGTGGCGGGTCAAAAAAACTACAAACCTCAAGGCTATTCACAAGGCTACAACCAGAACAACAATCTCTCATAACGCAGCACCAATATAGCAAACCCTAAGGATCAAGTATACCCTGCTCAGCAAGCAAAGCCTTTCGTACCTTACAACAAAGGCTTTCAGCCAAGTGGTGGCTTCCAAGGGCAAGGGCAGAACAACTTCCAAGGACAACAGCAAGGAAACAAAGGTTATACGCCAATGTACCCTCCAGGATTTGTACCTCAGCAGCAACAACCGATGCAACAACAAGTTGATCCTGTCCAAGTTATGTTCCAACAATTGATTTAAGGGCAAGCCTCTACAAACCAGAAGTTTGCCGAAATGAACACTCGTTTAGACTCGTCTCTCACTGACTTCTCTACTCAGATCACCAACTTAAATAACAAGATCAAGCAGCTAGAGAAGGGAAAGGCGAGTCCAAGTGGTCAGAATAGCCTTCCAGGCAAGTGTGAGCAGAACCCCAAGGAATATACCAACGCCATCACATTAAGAAGCGGAAAAGAGCTTGCACCTACGGTTACTCCCAAGAACAACGAGGACGTTGTAATTCAAGAGGAGGAGGGCAAGCTTTCAGCTGATGATGAGATCAACTTTGACAATGTCTGGATTCAAGGGCCAAGAAGAGGAGACAAAGCTGTTGTTGAGAAGAAAGCGAAGCAAACTATTAAGGAGAAGGATGCTTATGTACCTCCACCGTATGTACCTAAGCTACCTTTTCCTGGCCGTTTCAAGAAGCAACTCATAGAGAAGCATAGAGTCTTGTTTGAGAAGCATCTTAAGGACGTAGAAATCAAGCTACCTCTCGTGGACTGCCTTGCAATGATGCCTAAATGCGCTAAATTCTTCAAAGACACTCGTGAAGAAGAATAAGGAAAGCAAGGAAGTGCTCGTTCTAAGTAAGGAGATAGTCCCTAAGAATTTGGGATACCCCAGAAGCTTCACTATACCTTGCGCTTTAGGTCCTTTGGAGTTCAAGAGTTGCCTTTGTGATCTCGGAGCTAGTATAAATCTGATACCTCATTCCGTGGCAAAGAACCTTGGCTTTACCTGTTTCAAGGATTGTAGAATCTCGTTGGTACTAGCTGACAGGAGTGTGAGGTTACCCGTGGGATTGCTTGAGGACTTGCCAGTGAAGACCAGTGGAGTGAACGTGCCTACAAACTTTTTTGTGTTGGAAATGGATGAAGAACCAAAGGATCCACTCATTCTCGGTAGACCTTTCTTAGCCACCGCCAGAGCCATAATAGACGTCAAGAACGGGAAGATTGCCTTGCACTTGGGTAAAGATATAAGGCTAGACTTCGATATCAATGAGGTTATGAAGAAGCCTACGATAGAAGGGCAAGCTTTCTACATTGAGACGTTGGATGCTTTAGCGGATGAGTTGCTGGAAGAGCTGGCTCAGGAAGATCATTTGAAGCTGGCACTGAGTAAGGAGCCAGGAGAGTTTGGTTATGTGGATCAGAGGACTCAGGAGTACGTCAACTTGCTTGATTCGAGGAAAGTTGTGCTTGAAGATGTAGGCGTTTGCCTAGAGATCGACTCTGATATCGATGACATTACTCGATCCAGGGGTCAAATCGACAAGACAATCGAGAGCACAACTCGATCCGGTGCAGCAATCGACAGTCAGATCGAGCAAGGTGGTCGATCCAGGAAAATAATCGAGTCCGAGATCGAGAAAGGCCTTCCGATCAGTTTGGGGTCTAATCTGGAGATCGACTCAGCGTCTCGATCCCTCACTCGATCCACATTAAATCGAGTGAGTGAATCGAGCGAAACTGCTCGATCTAGATGACATCGAGAGCAAGATCGACCTGACAACTCGATTTCAGAAGGGATAGCAGTTGGAGAAAGCAGCCTCAAGGGCCATGTCTCGGGTTCTAAGGAAGGATCTAAGGGGGAGAACAACAGCAGCAGCCACGAGGATGATTAGAGCGAGCTGTTAGCCCCAAAGACGGACCTTAAGGAGCTCCCAAAAGGGCTAAGGTATGCTTTCTTAGGGCTTAACGAAAACTATACTCTGTTCATACAAGTCGGCGTACCTATTCATGATTTCACACCCGTCCCGGCTAGAGCTGTCATGGATGAGATCTACATGAGGAATACCGACAGCTTGGGACGCACGCCAGCAGAAGGGTTCTACTCATATCTTTTCATCGACGACGAAAATGAGAAGAGAATATGCATCCTACCAAAGAAGGACGAGATCGAGTTGCATGGTGTTGGGAACATCGAGTTCTTACCAACCGTAGAAGAGTGCTTTGCTCCTCTAGGAGGAACGCCTGCCCCAGCGATTGCCCCACGTCCAAGGTCTGAGTCCCCAGCCACGGAAGATGAGATACCCGAGGCTTACACCCTTCCCAAGATAGATTTCGAGCCGAGAACCAAAACGGAGAAGTTCCAAGCATCTGTTGTGGAGATGCAAAGGAAAATCAACAAATGGCAAGGTAAAATGCTCAAAAAACTTGCCAAGAAGGTCAAATCGCTTCAGTGAGGGTCGCCTAAGCAAGCTGAAAGTGAGGAGGTTCAGCAACCCGAGAAGAGGAGGCTTTCAACCGGAGGAGTTGTCATCCGTGAGACTCAAGGCAGCAACATTCAACCGGCGCGTCTCTCTCTTCAAGAGCCAGGCTCCAAAGGCAAAGCCGTAGTATCTAGCTCCTCTGGAACATCCTCAAGTTCCAGCCGAGAGTAGACCAGAGGTAACAACCTTCTTCTATTGTATATACCATTCATGTTTTTTTCTTTTTTCTTTGTGTTTTGGTGCTACTTTGAATTTGTTTGCCACCGGGATGGTGTCAAGCAAGTTTGGGGGAGTATGTGTGTGGTTTAACATGTGTTTTCTGATCTTATTTTCCTTTTAGCATCCTTGAGTCTTCATTGCATGAAAAATTGGTAAAATTTTTAAAACTTTTCACAAAAATTCATGTTGTTGCATTCATCTTGTTAAGCATTTTAGGATTGACTCTAGAATTTTAAAGCATCTAGGTTGTTCACATCTGCATAAGGGGTTAAAGTTTTTCTTAATAAGGTGTTTTAAACTCATTTATTGTTTCAATGCCCTAGTTAGTAGTTCTCTAATGCTTTGCTTATACTTTGAAAGTAAGTTCTTACCATGCTTGGATCACATGCTATGATTTTCGTGACTTGAATTGAACTCTCAAGAATTGAATCATTTCCTACTAAGTGAGAACCTTAATCTGAATTTGAATTATCACACTTGTTCATTTGAAATGAAATACATGGATCACATATACATATTCAGGCTTTCTTACCCCTTTCTACCACTCTTTGTAAGTCTGAATAGAACTCCACACCCTGAACCTTGCCTTTCTTTCAAATGAAATATTTCTTATGTGATGTGAGGCCTTATTTTTGGATTGAACTTGGCATAAAGTGTTAGGTTTAGGCGACATGATTAGGCTTTCATATTGATGATAGCTTTGCATTTTGAAGCTAGTTTTAGGTTTGTTTTGGGGCAGGGATTCGCTGGTGTTAAAAGAATTTTTTTTATGTGTTTTCAGTTTAAAAAGAAATGGTGTTTGGGGTTTAAAAATAAAAAGGACTCATGTTTTTAAGTGGTGGTGTTGTTCTGTTTTTAAATAAAAGCTCAGTTTTAAAAAAGGAGGTAGCTCTCAAAAAAATAAAAAAATAAAAGAAAATCAGAAAGAAAAGAGCCAAAGGCCAATGTTTCAAAAGAAAAAAAAAGAAAAAAAATCAGAGAAAAGAGCTACCAAGATTTAAAGAAAGAGCTTTAAGTCTGTGTTTGACCACCACTAGCCTAAGAAGAGTAAATATGTCTTCAGTTTTTGTGGGTTATGCTTGGCTTCTTGCCTCGTTGTTTGGGTAGTTTCTAGAGGGTGAGTGAGCTTGAAAAAGAAAGAAAATGAGAGGGGTTTAGGATCATTGTTAGTATATATGGGTAGATGAGAGTCTAGTCATGTATGCACCAATTGCCTTTACCTTTGGAGTCGTGGAGGTTCGTGGACGTGTTGAGGCTGATGTAGCAGTTCGTGGGAGCTCGGATATATACTAAGGATCAGAGATCGAGGAGCAGATCGAGCATGGCCGGTCGATCCAGGAGTTGATCGACCAGAAGATCGAGCCAACCAGGCGATCCAAAGAGAATGATCGAGACAAGGATCGAGTGAAGCAGTCGATCAAACGGTACAGACGTAAATGACGCCATGCAGAGCGAGGGCTAGATCGAGTACACCACTCGATGTCCGGATATGATCGAGAGAACCACTCGATCTTGGAGTCGATCTCTGTCCTTTCAACCGTTTTTGGCCGCTAGCGAGGGGGGGACCATCAGCTTGTTTCGGCATTTTGGGAAGGCGGCGACGTCCTTTTCCCATAACAACTTTAGATCCTTATCTTTTTTTATGTTTTTCTCTCTCGTTTTTTGAAGAACACCATTGTTGAACTCGCATTTTCCTTAAGCTTTGTAATCGAATCATTTCCGTTTCAATCTAGTTTTCTTTTCATGTTCATCGTCTCGTTTTACATGCTTTGCTTGATTTACTCTATGTGTAGCGAGTAGTTCCTTTGGGTTCGGGGTTGAGAGGATTAAGGGGTCAAAAGGGTTTCGATCTTGGGGTTTTTTTAAACGTTTTCAATGGCTATCTCTTCTAAGGTGTTGAGATCTCAATGCTTGAAGACTCTCACGCCAAGAGCTTCATGATCCGAGAGGTTCCTTACCTTGACAGGATTCAGGGACCTCGGAAGATCACACCTTAGAGACTAGTTACCCCTTCCCAAAAGCCATGGAAGTTTGAGGGATTAGTTAAGCCATTCGTTTGAAATCTGTTTTCCTTGCCCTTCGACCTCTCTTTCCACCAAAAGCCATGGGTTTGGAGAAGGGGATGAAGGAGTGATCTATACCGAAAGCCACAGATAGATCTTCTTTAGTTTTCAAGGCTTAGAGATCGTCACCAAGAGAGTCGATTTAAAGTTTTAAACCCAAGGTCGAACCTTTGAAACCCCTGACCATGAATCTCAGCCCTAGGCCCTTTCTTTTAGTATCTTTACATCTTATCTCATCTTTTGATTGATCTCTGATAGCATCCTGGTAATTAGTTTTACTGTCCTTGCATTTTTAGACAAGATCGATTGTTACTGCTCGATCTAGTGGTCGATCTCATGGCCGATCTACTAGTCGAATTTTAATAATTCGAAGCTTTCTCCTTTAATTATTCTGCTTGTTTCTCGTGGTAGTTTCTTTATTTCTAGTATTTTTAAAATAGGTTGCATTCTGTTTAAGTTGCTGCATCTAGTTTTTTAGAGATTTTCTCATAAATCATCTCATTTTGCTTAGATTTGCATTAGTCCTTGTATTCTCTGTGCATTCTCTATCATCCTAGGCATGGATTGACTCTCACTTGCTTGCTGTACTACAACATGTCTTGCATTTGAGTTTGATAACCTCACTGCAATATAACCCTTGTGCAAAAAGTGTTTATCAAATGGCGCCGTTGCCGTCCTAGGACTGTTTAGAGAACATAGAGATTTGGGTCTTAGCAAAGACTAAGTCTTTACCTTTTTCAAGTTACTAATCATTCTACTCTCAAACGTGTGTTTTCAGGTACATGAATCTTCGTTGAAGGGGAGACAACAATCTACTACAACCCTTAGACAACATTCATCAGCTTGGTCACTCACGGCAAAGGAGAGTCAGAGAACAAACAAGAGCCTTTGAGGAGATTGTTCAGCACGGTTTGGTTGACTTTGAAGCTATGGCTGAACACGAGCATCCAGAAGGACCTCCTCCAGCTCACGGGGCAGCAAGACGGGGCAATAGAAACCCCCAACACGCTGCTAGACCCCCAAGGATCATAGGAGCCGGAGATGCTCCCAATACTCACCACAATAGGTTTGAGATCACTCCTTCTCCTGTGCAAAACAATAACTTTAAGATCAAGCCAGGTTTCATCTCCATGGTGCAAAACAACAAGTTCCACGGCTTAGCAATGGAAGATCCTTGGAGCACCTTGACAACTTCGAGCAAGTATGTGGGATGATCAAGATCAATGGCATATCCGAAGATGCTTTCAAGCTGCGTCTCTTCCCCTTTTCACTCCGAGACAAAGCTAGACATTGGGAGAAGACCCTCCCACAAGGCACCATCACATCATGGGCCGAGTGTAAGAAGGCCTTTCTCTCAAAGTTCTTCTCAAGCACCATGACAGCACGATTGAGAAGCGAAATCAGCGGTTTCACTCAAAGGAACAATAAGACATTCAACGAGGCAATGGAGCGTTTCAAAGACTACACGATCCAATGTCCTCATCTCGGGTTCAGCGAGGAGACACTACTCAGTACCATATACCGTGGAGCTTCACCAAAGATCAGGTTGTTGCTTGACACAGCTAGCAAAGGGAACTTCCTCGGTCAGGAGGTTGAAGAGGGTATGGAGCTGATAGAAAACTTGGCGTTGAGTGATGGAAACTACGCTGAGGATTATGACTGTGCACCGTGAGGATCAGAGCTAGAGTCTTACGAGAAGGAGCTCAAATCTTTGCATGAGAAGATAGATAAGCTGGTGTTAGCCAATCAGAAGCATGTTCACTTTGTTGGTGAAGCGGATGAGAACCAAGAGGAGTTAGAGTTGAGCCAAGAGGAAGCCAATTGGGTGGCGGGACAGAATAACTACAAATCTCAAGGCTACAACCAAGGCTACCAGAACAACAACCTCTCTTACCGAAGCACCAACGTAGCCTGCTCAACAAGCAAAACCTTTCATCCCTTACAACAAAGGTTTTCAACCGAGTGGTGGTTTCCAAGGTCAAGGGCAGAACAACTTCCAAGGGCAACATCAAAACAACAAGGGTTATACACCTAACTACCCTCCGGGCTTTGCACCTCAGCAGCAACAACCGATGCAACAACAAGTTGATCCGGTTCAAGCAATGTTTCAACAGCTGATACAAGGGCAAGCCTCTACAAACCAGAAGTTCGCGGAGATGAACACTCGTCTAGACTCATCTCTCACCGACTTCTCCACTCAGATCACCAACTTAAACAACAAGATCAAGCAGCTGGAGAAAGGGAAAGCGAGTACGAGTGGTCAAAACAGTCTTCCGGGAAAGTGTGAGCAGAATCCCAAGGAGTATGCTAATGCCATAACGTTGAGAAGCGGTAAAGAGCTCGAACCTCCGGTCTCTACAAAGAACAACGAGGACGTTGTAATTCAAGAGGGGGAGGGTAAACCTTCGGTTGATGATGATGAGATTAACTTTGACAACGTTTGGATCCAAGGGCCAAGAAGAGGAGACAAAGCAGTTGCTGAGAAGAAAGCCGAGCAAACCACTAAGGAGAAGAATGCTTATGTGCCTCCACCATATGTACCTAAGCTGCCTTTTCCTGGCCGCTACAAGAAGCAGCTCATAGAGAAGCATAGAATCCTCTTTGAGAAGCATCTTAAGGACGTGGAGATCAAGCTACCTCTCGTTGACTGCCTTGCAATGATGCCTAAATGCGCCAAATTCTTCAAAGACACTCTCGTGAAGAAGAATAAGGAAAGCAAGGAGGTACTTGTTCTAAGTGAAGAGTGTAGTGCTGTGATACATAAGGAGATAGTCCCTAAGAAGTTGGGAGACCCTGGAAGCTTCACTATACCCTGCGCTTTAGGTCCTCTAGAGTTCAAGAGCTGCTTATGTGATCTCGGAGCTAGCATAAACCTGATGCCTCACTCCGTGGCTAAGAAGCTTGGTTTTACTCGTTTCAAAGACTGTCGGATCTCATTGGTACTGGCTGATAGGAGTGTGAGGCTACCAGTGGGGCTGCTTGAAGATTTACCGGTGCGAATCAGTGGTGTGAACGTACCTACAGACTTCGTAGTGTTGGAGATGGACGGAGAGCGTAAGGATCCACTCATCCTAGGGAGACCGTTCCTTGCAACCGCCATGGCTATCATAGATGTGAAAAAATGGGAAGATTGCCTTGCATTTGGGAAAGGAGATCAGGCTTGACTTCGACATCAACGAGGTTCTGAAGAAGCCGACCATTGAAGGGCAAGCTTTCTACATTGAAACGATGGATGCCTTAGCGGACGAGTTGCTGGAAGAGCTGGCTCTAGAAGACCATCTGAAGCTAGCACTGACTAAAGAGCCAGGGGAGTTTGGCTATGTGGACTAGAGGACCCAGGAGTACGTGAACCTGCTGGATTCTAGGAGGATTGTTAAGAATGAGGAAGGTTGCTGCCTAGAGAACGACCCCGAGATCGACGCTATCACTCGATCCAGGAGTCAGATCGACAAGGCAATCGAGAACAGAACTCGATCCGGTGCAATAATCGACGGACAGATCGAGAAGAATGCTCGATCAGGAAAAACAATCGAGTCGACGATCGAGAGAGACCTCCTGATCATTTTGGGGTCCAATCAAGAGATCGACTCAGCGTCTCGATCCCTTACTCGATCCATACCAAATCGAGTGACTGAATCGAGCGAAATGGTTCGATCTAGACGACTTCAAGAGGAGAATCGACTGGAGGACTCGATCTTGGAAGGGATATCGATGGAGGAAAGCAGTCTGAAGGGCCATGCCTCGGGTTCAAAGGAGAGATCCAAGGATGAAAGCAACAACAACAGCCACGAGAATGACTAGAGTGAGCTGTTAGCCCCAAAGGTGGACCTTAAAGAGCTCCCAAAAGGGCTAAGGTATGCTTTCTTAGGGCCTAATAACACCTATCCCGTGATTGTGAATGAAAACCTTAGTGATGATGAGTTGCACTCGCTCCTGACTGAGCTGAGAAAGTATAGAAAGGCCATTGGGTACTCTTTAAGTGACATCAAAGGCCTTTCACCAATGCTTTGCACTCATAGGATTCACTTGGATAATGAGAACGCCTCTTCTATAGAACATCAAAGGCGTTTGAATCCTAATTTGAAAGAAGTTGTTAAGAAGGAAATCCTTAAGCTTTTAGAGGCTGACGTGATCTATCCCATAAGTGACAGCACGTGGGTTTCTCCTGTACACGTGGTGCCTAAAAAGGGAGGGATCACGGTCATAAGGAATGAAAAGGATGAGCTTATCCCAACTAGGACCATCACTGGTCATAAGATGTGTATTGACTATAGGAAACTAAACCTTGGGACTAGAAAAGACCATTTCCCTTTGCCTTTTATTGATCAAATGCTTGAGAGACTTGCTAATCACCCTTACTACTGTTTTCTTGATGGGTGTAGCGGTTTCTTTCAAATACCAATACACCCAAATGATTAGGAGAAGACGACCTTCAAATATCCCTACGGTACCTTTGCATATCGAAGGATGCCGTTTGGATTGTGTAATGCACCGGCTACGTTTCAGCGGTTGATGATGTCGATCTTCTCCGATCTAATAGAGGAGATGGTAGAGGTGTTCATGGATGACTTCTCTGTCTATGGTGCGTCCTTTCCTGCGTGTTTGTTGAATCTTTGCAGGGTACTAAAGCGTTGTGAAGAGACAAACTTGGTGCTGAACTGGGAGAAATGCCACTTTATGGTTAAGGAAAGGATCGTGCTTGGTCATAAGATATCAGAGAAGGGCATTGAGGTTGATCAGGCTAAGGTGGAGGTCATGATGGGTCTTGAGCCGCCGGTTAATGTTAAGGGAGTCAGGAGCTTCTTGGGGCACGCAGGGTTCTATAGGCGCTTCGTCAAGGATTTCTCCAAGATTCCACGCCCTCTTACACGGTTGTTGTGCAAGGAAGCTGAGTTCGTGTTTGATGAGGAGTGTTTGAAGGCTTTCGCGACCATCAAGGAAGCCCTTACATCAGCTCCTATAGTCCAAGCACCAGACTGGTCTCTTCCTTTTGAGATCATGTGTGATGCTAGTGACTACGCCGTAGGAGCCGTTCTCGGTCAGAAGAAAGACCAGAAGCTACACGTGATCTACAATGCTTCAAGAACCTTGGATGACACGCAATCAAGATACACCACTACAGAGAAGGAGTTGCTTGCAGTAGTCTTCGCCTTTGAGAAGTTCAGATTGTATCTCGTTGGTTCCAAGGCTATTGTATACATGGATCACGCTGCCTTGCGATACATCTACTCAAAGAAAGACACTAAGCCTCGGCTCTTAAGATGGATTCTCTTACTCCAGGAGTTTGACATGGAGATTAAAGACAAGAAAGGGATAGAAAACGGAGTCGCTGACCATCTCTCACGGCTAAGGATCAACGAGTCTCTCCCCTTAGATGACTCTCTTCTAGAAGAGCAGCTTATGGAGATTACCACGGCTGTTTGTGGAAAGCTAGAAGGGAGGTTTGAGGAGGTGTTGAGTTTCAAAGAGGAGGATCTACCGTGGTATGCTGATGTAGTGAACTATCTAGCGTGTGGTGAGGAGCCAACACATCTCAAGTGACTACTTTTGGGACGAGCCCTACTTATACAAGAGAGGAGTAGACAGCTTGTACCGGAGATGTGTTACAAAGGAAAAAGCCAGGGACATCCTCTATCATTGCCATGGCTCTTCCTACTGGGGACACTTCGCCTCATTCAAGACTGCCACGAAAGTGTTGCAAGCCGGTTTCTGGTGGCCGTCTATTTTTAAAGATGCACACGAGTTTGTGAAGAGCTGTGAGGCATGTCAACGGGCAGGGAATATCACTAAGAGGAACGAAATGCCTCAAGTTCCCATCTTCGAGGTTGACGTGTTCGACGCGTGGGGGATAGACTTCATGGGGCCATTTCCTTCTTCATACGGCAACAAATACATCTTAGTAGCAGTGGATTATGTCTCTAAATGGGTTGAGGCTGTTGCTTCCCCTTCAAATGACTCTAAGGTCGTGATCAAGCTGTTCAAGAGTAACATCTTCCCAAGGTTTGGGGTACCTAAGGTTGTCATAAGCGATGGAGGAAGCCACTTCATAAACAAGGTCTTTGAGAACCTCTTGAGAAAGTATGGAGTTAAGCATAAGGTGGCTACACCGTATCATCCTCAAACAAGCGGTCAGGTGGAAGTCTCCAACAGGCAAATCAAAGCTATACTAGAGAAGACCGTCGGAGCAACAAGGAAAGACTGGGCAGTGAAGCTGGACGACGCTCTTTGGGCCTACCGTACCGCCTTTGAAACGCCGATTGGTACAACTCCTTTCTCTCTACTCTATGGCAAAGGCTGTCACCTCCCGGTTGAGCTGGAACACCGTGCGTTGTGGGCTGTGAAGAGGCTGAAATTTGACCTCAAGACTGCTCAGGAGAGGCGCCTTATTCAGCTACACGAACTGGACGAGTAGAGGCTGAACGCTTACGAGAGCTCTCGGATATACAAGGAGCGGACTAAGGAGACTCATGATAAGAAGTTGGTTGCCAAGGAGCTTAAGGAGGGAGGTTTAGTGTTGCTGTACAACTCGAGGCTCAAACTCTTCCCGGGCAAGCTGAAATCAAGGTGGAGTGGACCGTTCGTGATTCAAGAAGTGCTGCCTTATGTAGCTGTTACTCTGATGGGAAAAAGTGGCAGTGCATTCACCGTCAACGGACACAGAGTCAAGCCCTACTTGGCGGACAGCTATGACAAGGAGAGTACCTCGGTGCTTCTCCAAGACCCACCATCCGCCTAAACCACGTAAAGTTTAGTTAAAGACGTTAAAGAAAGCGCACTTGGGAGGCATTCCCATGTTTATCTTGTACATATTCCTGCTTTATTTCCCTTTCAGTTTTATGTTTTTATTCTGCAAGTTTGTAGGAACATGCATAAGGAGTCTAAACCTTGACTTTGAGGTCGAAAAGAGGCGATGGGGGTTAAGATAAGGCTAGAGATCGAGTGCTAGATCGAAC
Source organism: Thlaspi arvense (assembly GCA_911865555.2). Lineage (NCBI taxonomy): Eukaryota > Viridiplantae > Streptophyta > Magnoliopsida > Brassicales > Brassicaceae > Thlaspi > Thlaspi arvense. Next base: position 22,800,084 of record OU466863.1, on the reverse strand, counting down.
TGATCCTGGCTCAATCTTTCCTAGATCGAGTCAGTGAATCGAGAGGAGCCAGTCGATCTAGACGAGAACGAGTGACAAGATCGACCTTGACGAAAAAGGATCGATCGATCCAAATCGGATCGACCGATCTAATTTCTCTCGGGAAAATCTGTTGAAAATAGATCGAACACTCGACTCGATCCATCACTCGATCTACGCCAAATCGACCCCTAAATCGAGGACATAGCTCGATCACGAGGACTTAGCTGTGGAGCCAACATCTCAATGATCGAGAGAGCCAATCGATCCAGGACTCGATTCGTCATGAATCGAGTCTCAAATCGAGTAACCCTCTCGATCTAAGCCATTATGGGCATGAGATCGAGTCCTAGATCGACCAAATGGACTCGATCTCATGCCGAGGTATCATTTTCTTTCCCTCCTTTACTCTTTTCCCTCCAACTTTTGAATTCAAAATTTGGTCAAGGCAAGCATCTTTGACCATGAAAGATGTGCCTTGACCAAGACTTTGTCAGAAAAACCACTTTTACTACCCATTGTTTTGATTTTTATTAGCCTTTAAATATTTCAACAACCTCTCACCCTCTCATTCCTGTTTTTCTCGAAAATTTTAAACAAAGAGGGTGAGGGTTTCGGTTTTCAAAAGCTAGCAAAGATATTCTGCATTTCTTGCAAAGGTATTTTCAATATTTAATGATTTATTTTTAAGAAAATATCCTTTAATTTCGCAAGATCTTGTTCTAGAATATAGGGTCGGTTTTGATTTTTAAAAACTAGCTAAGTAAAAGGAATAATTCTAGATTTTTCAGTACCTAAAGAAATGATTCTCCTTTATTTAGCTATAATTTTTATTTATCCCCCAAATTTCTAGGGTAGTTTTTATATGTTCTCTCCTTCTCTTCTCTCATTCTCATCAAACCGCTGTGTGCTTATCAATTTCTTTAGAAACTTGTTTCAAGAACAATGGCCCCAAAGAGAACAAGAGAAGAGCAAGCACAAGAAGGAGAAGGACAAGAAGTGGCAGTTCAAGAGAGGGTCAGATGGAGTAAGGATGAGAAGAGGGACAAGAAACGGCTGGAGAGGCTTCGGTTTGAGCCTACCAAGTTTGCTGATCGAGAGCTGTTGTCTAAGCTAGGGATTCTTGGGGATTTCGACCAACTCCTCAAGAACATTGGCTTAAGATGTCTGTCACGGATGGATTGCCCAACCATTCCTGAAGTGACAATAGACTTCCTTGCCACCTTGGAGTTCCGTTACGAGAATCCTAGTGCACCCGTCCCTTCCCAAGGTCGCCTCTACTTCAAGGTTGGCCGTCAAGCCTACACACTCTCCATCCCTGAGCTATGCCAAGCTTATGGTCTCAATGCGGATGCTTACAAGGTCGAGTTCCCCGCCTTCAAGAAAGCCGACGAATTTTGGGACCTGATCAGCAATGAAGACTACAAAGCCAACACCGCCAAGATCAAGCGAGTAAGGAGCCCGGTGCTGAGGTACACTCTGAAGCTGATTGCCAACACGTTTAGTGGAAGGTCTGTTGCTCCTACAGTCACGAAGACAGAGCTGTGCTTCCTGTTCCAAGGTGTGAAGCACTTGGTGTGTGATCCTGATGCAAATGACGAGCCCATGGAGGATGAACTCGGCGATGAAGTGAACTACGGGTGTGTGCTCGCGGCTTCCTTGGTGAAATACAAGGCTTATGCCTTGCGGTGCAAGGCAACTTCCTCTTACATTGGCGGTTTCCTTACTCCTCTGTTCGTACAAGCCGGTGTGCCCATTCACGACTTTGCTCACGTCCCAACCCGAGCTTTCATGGACGAGGCATACATGAGGAATACTGACAGCTTGGGACGCACGCCAGCGGAAGGGTTCTACGCCTACCTCTTCATAGACGACGAAGATAAGAAGAGAGTGTGCATCCTGTCCAACAAAGATGAAACCGAGCTGCTTGGTGTTGGGAACATCGAGTTCTTGCCCACGGAGGAAGAATGCTTTGCCCCTTTAGGAGGACCGCCTGCTTCAGCGATTGCCCCGCGTCAAAGGTCAGAGTCTCCAGCCACGGAAGATGAGATGCCCGAGGCCTACACACTTCCCAAGCTAGACTTTGAGCCGAGGACAAAAATCGAGAAGTTCCTAGCATCAGTTGTGGAGATGCAAAGGAAGATCAACAAGTGGCAAGGCAAGATTCTCAAGAAGCTTGGAAAGAAAGTCAAGGCACTCCAGGGAGGCTCGCCTAAGAAAGCTGCAAGTCAAGAGGTGCAAAAACCCGAGAAGAGAAGGCTCTCAACCGGAGGAGTTGTCATCCGCGAGACCCAAGGAAGCACCATTCAGCCGGCACGCCACTCTCTGCAAGAACCAGCCGACAAGGGCAAAGCAACAATCTCTAGCTCCTCTGGAACATCCTCAAGTTCCAGCCGAGACTAGACCAGAGGTAACAACCTTCTTCCATTGTACATAACCGCTCATATTTGCTTCTTTTTGCTTTGTGTTTTGATACTCCTTCGGATGAGTTTGCCACCGGGACGATGTCAAGCAAGTTTGGGGGAGTACATGTGTGATTTGACTTGTGTTCTTTGATCTTATTTTCCTTTAGCATCTTTGAGTCTTTAGTTCATGAAAAATTTGTAAAATTTTTTCAAAAATTCATGTAGTTGCATTCATTTTTTTAAAAAACATGTTAGGATTGAGTCTAGAGTTTCTTATAGCATCTAGGTTGTTTGCATTTTGCATAAGGGGTTAGAATTTTTTTAAAAGGTGTTTTTACTTATGAATTGTTTCAATGCCCTAGTTAGTAGTTCTCTAATGCTTTGTCTATGCTTTGAAAGTAAGTTCTTACCATGCTTGGATCACTTGTTAGGATTTTCGTGGCTTAAATTGAACTCTCATGATTTGAAACTCATCCTAAAAAGTGAAAACCTTAATTTGAAATTCTAATTATCATTCTTATGCATTTGAAAATGAACACATGGTTTTAAAATATTTAGGCTCTCTTCTTCCTTTTTACCACTCTTTGTGAGCCTAAGTAGAACTCCGTCCTTGAACCTTACCCTTCTTTGAAGCAAAATGTTCTTGTGTGACATCTTTGTGTGGCCTTCCTTTCGGTTTGAGCTTGGCATAAAGTGTTAGGTTTAGGTGACATGATTTGGTTTTCATATGATTGCTAGCTTTGCATTTTGAAGCTAGGTATAGGCTTAGGATAAGTTTGGGGGATCATTGGGGTTGCTTTCTTGCTTATTTGTTCTCGGTTTCAAAGAGCTTTGTGTTTTAAAGAAAGAAATGGGTTTTAAGTGAAAGGTTATATCTTAAAAACTAAGTATGCTCTAATAAATTTCAGGAGGTAGCTCTCCCATAATAAAATAAAATAAAAAAAAGAAAAAAAAAGAAAAAGAAATAGAAGAGCCTAAGTGCCAAATAAAAAAAAAAAAAAAAAAAAAAAGAGATAGACAAAAATAAGAGAGCTACCAATAAGAAATAATCTAAAGAGCAAAAATATTTTTCAAAACCTTTTCACTAGCCTAAAAAGTTTAAAAATGTCTTTGTTTCGAATTGGGGATTGCTAAGTTTGTAAAGAAAAAGGGTAGACTCTTAAGTGGTGAGTGAGGATAAAATTTGTTAAATGAGAGAGGTATAGGATCGTTTGTTAGTTTACATGGGTAGATGAGAATCTAATCATGTATGCATAAATTGTCTTTACCTTTAGCATTATGCACAAGTTCAACAATTTTTGAGAGAAACCTTTGTTCTGATTATAAACCCTTTTCAAATGAGATCATTCAATGCTCATAACCTGCACCCTTAGCCAAATGTGTTTTGCTTTAAAGTGCATAAGTTTGATTCATGGTTCGAATGTTAATGAATGTTAAAGGATGGGTTTCTTTGATTGTTAGGAATAGGAGAGTCATGATTTGAATTTCTTTGTGTGATGAGTATGGCTAAGTTCTTTGGAGTATGAGTGTAAGCATAGCATTTTAGAACTGTTAACTAGGACATTGAGATTGATTCATTTGAAAGGCACCTTTGCAAAAAGTTTTAAACCCCCATTCATTTTTCGGAAAACCTCTCTTCCTTACTTGTCTTCTGTTGCTTGAGGGCAAGCAAGAAGTAAGTTTAGGGGAGTTGATGTTATTGCATATTGCATACATTTTGCATCCTCATTAGTTAGCTTTTCATGCATTTGTTTCACGTTTTAGGTTAGATTGCATCACTTAGAGTCCTAGAGCATTCTTGCATCAGCATACGCATTTTCCTTGCATTTTGCATCACATTCAGGTTGTTTCCGGCTGCTTTGGAGTCGTGGAGGTTCGTGGACGTGTTGAGGCTGATGTAGCAGTTCGTGGGAGCTCGGATATATGCTAAGGATCAGAGATCAAGAAGCAGATCAAGCATGGCCGGTCGATCCTGGAGTTGACCGACCAGAAGATCGAGCCAACCAGGCGATCCAAAGAGAATGATCAAGAAAGGATCGAGTGAAGCAGTCGATCAAACGGTACGGACGTAAATGACGCCATGCAGAGCGAGGGCCAGATCGAGTACACTACTCGATCCAGCCGAAGATCGATACCGAGATCGGATGCAATGATGTTATTGCATATTGCATACATTTTGCATACTCATTAGTTAGCTTTTCATGCATTTGTATCATGTTCTAGGATAGATTGCATTCACTTAGGGTCCTAGAGCATTCTTGCATCAGCATACGTATTTTCCTTGCATTTTGCATCACATTCAGGTTGTTTCTGGCTGCTTTGGAGTCGTGGAGGTTCGTGGACGTGTTGAAGCTGATGTAGCAGTTCGTGGGAGCTCGGAAATATGCTAAGGACCAGAGATCGGGTAGCAGATCGAGCATGGCCAGTCGATCTAGGAGTTGATCGACCAGAAGATCGAGCCAACTAGGCGATCCAAGGAGAATGATCGAGACGGAGATCGAGTGAAGCAATCGATCAATCGGTACGGACGTAAATGACGCCATGCAGAGCGAGAGTCAGATCGTGTACACCACTCGATCCAGCCGATGATCGATACCGAGATCGGATGCAACACTCGATTCGCTGATGATGATCGAGACCCAGATCGAGCCGAAGACACGATGTCCGGATATGATCGAGAGAACCACTCGATCTTGGAGTCGATCTCTGTCATTTCAACCGTTTTTGGCCGCTAGCGAAGGGGGGACCATTAGCTTGATTCGGCATTTTGGGAAGACGGCGACGTCCTTTTCCCATAACAATTTTTATCCTTATCTTCTGCTTTATGTTTTCTCTCTCGTTTTCGTGAAGAACACCATTGTTGAAACTCGTTTTTCTCTTAAGCTTTTGTATTTGAATCATTTCTGTTCAATCTAGTTTTCTTTTCATGTTTATCGTCTCGTTTCATATGATTTGCTTAATTTACTCTATGTGTAGCGAGTAGTTTCTTTGGGTTCGGGGTTGAGAGGACTAAGGGGTAGAAAGGGTTTCGATCTTGGGGTTTTTCTAAACGTTTTAAAGGCTATCTCTTCTAAGGTGTTGAGATCTTAATGCTTGAAGACTCTCACGCCAAGAGCTTCATGATCCGAGAGGTTCCTTACCTTGACAGGATCCAGGGGCCTCGGAAGATCACACCTTAGAGACTAGTTACCCCTTCCCAAAAGCCATGGAAGTTTGGGGGATTAGTTAAGCCATTCGTTTGAAATCCGTTTTCCTTGCCCTTCGACCTCTCTTTCTATCAAAAGCCATGGGTTTGGAGGAGAGGATGAATGAGTGATCTATACCAAAAACCACGGATAGATCTTGTTTTGTTTTTAAAGCTTAGAGATCCTTACCAAGTGAGTGGATCTAAAGTTTTAAACCCAAGGTCAAATCTTTGAAACCACTAACCATGAATCTCAACCCTAGGCCCTTTCTTTTAGCATCTTTACGTCTTATCTCATCTTTCGCTTAATATCTGTTAGCATCCTGGTCATTAGCTTTACTGTTCTTACGTTTTTAGACGAGATCGAGTGTTACTGCTCGATCTAGTGGTCGATCTCATGGTCGATCCACTAGTCGAATTTTAATAATTCGAAGCTTTCTCCATTAATTGTTTTGCTTGTTTCTCGTGGTAGTTTCTTCCTTTCTAGTATTTTTAAAATAGGTTTCATTCTGTTTAAGTTGCTGCATCTAGTTTTTAGAGATTTTCCCACAAACCGTCTCATTTTGCTTAGATTTGCTTTAGTCCTTGCATTCTCTGTGCATTCTCTATCATCCTAGAAGTGGATTGACTCTCTCTTGCTTGCTGTACTACAACATGTCTTGCATTAGAGTTTGATAACCTCTCTGCAATATAAACCGAGCATAGAAACTGTTTATCAAATGGCGCCGTTGCCATTCTAGGACTGTTTAGAGAACATAGAGATTTGGGTCTTAGCAAAGACTAAGTCTTTACCTTTTTCAAGTTACTAATACATCTACTCTCAAACGTGTGTTTTCAGGTACATGAATCTTCGTTCAAGGGGAGACAACAATCTACTACAACCCTTAGACAACATTCATCAACTTGGTCACTCACGACAAAGGAGAGTCAGAGAGCAAACAAGAGCCTTTGAGGAGATTGTTCAGCACGGTTTGGTTAACTTTGAAGATATGGCTGAACACGAGCATCCGGAAGGACCTCCACCAGCTCACGGGGCAGAAGGAAGGGGCAATGGAAACCCCCAACATGCGGCTAGACCCCCAAGGATCATAGGAGCCGGAGATGCTCCCAATACCCACCACAATAGGTTTTGGGATCACTCCTCCTCCTGTACAAAACAATAACTTCGAGATCAAGCCAGGTTTCATCTCCATGGTGCAAAACAACAAGTTCCATGGCCTAGCAATGGAAGACCCCTTGGAGCACCTAGACAACTTCGAGCAAGTATGTGGGATGATCAAGATCAATGGCATATCCGAAGATGCTTTCAAGCTGCGTCTCTTCCCCTTTTCACTCGGAGACAAAGCTAGACATTGGGAGAAGACCCTCCCACAAGGCACCATCACATCATGGGCCGAGTGTAAGAAGGCCTTTCTCTTCTCAAGCACCAGGACAGCACGGTTGAGAAGCGAAATCAGCAGTTTCACTCAAAGGAACAACGAGACATTCAACAAGGCAATGGAGCGTTTCAAAGACTATACGATCCAATGTCCTCATCACGGGTTCAGCGAGGAGACACTATTCAGTACCATATACCGTGGAGCCTCACCAAAGATCAGGTTGTTGCTTGACACAGCTAGCAAAGGAAACTTCCTCGGTCAGGAGGTAGAAGAGGGTATGGAGCTGATAGAAAACCTGGCGTTGAGTGATGGAAACTATGCCGAAGATTATGACCGTGCACCGAGAGGATCAGAGCTAGAGTCTCACAAGAAGGAGCTCAAATGTTTGCATGAGAAGATTGATAAGCTGGTGTTAGCCAATCAGAAGCATGTTCACTTTGTTGGTGAAGCTGATGAGAACCAAGAGGAGTTAGAGCTAAGCCAAGAAGAAGCAAATTGGGTGGCTGGACAGAACAACTACAAGTCTCAAGGCTATAACCAAGTGATATAAGATCAAAGGTATGATCTTATATGACCGGTACAATGATGAATCAAGCAGCTGGCCACATGGCACTCTCTACTTAGATCCGGTACGTGATGAGTGATATGGAGGGGTGGTGATCAAGCAACTGGCCAAACGGCTCTCTTTACTTAACTAAATGAATGGGGATGAATGATGTAACGAGTGACACACACACGGCTGATGATTGAACCGTGACAAAGTCAGTTTTGAACTCAAGAACAAGGGGGAAACCACACAATGCTCTAGAACTCGGCGGCAGCTTTCTTTGAGAAGAAAGTGTGTTCTTTATTGATAATAGGTAAAAACGTGAGCTACAATGCTGCATATGGAACTTTATTAATAGTCCTTCAGCCTTGACCTTCTAGGGTCGAAATAAACAAAATGCAAGGACCAAAATACAAAAGTGCATAAAGAAAAGATTACAAAAGTTCATGCTAGAAAATGTAAAAAGAAGCTAGAAATAAAGTCCTGCAAAACAAAAGGAAAACACAAGATATTATGGAATAATTGACAAGTTTCTTACCGTTGCCTCTTTATTGATTCATGCCCAAGTATGGTAAGTCCTTGTCTCCACGGTTGCTCCTAAACTTGGTCGTTTTGGTGTGGGGCGATAACGAGAAGAGTTGGGCCGGGGCTGTCTCGTAGTAGTGGCCATTCATCCAAGCTGGAGCTGGCCTTGAGCGTGGCTGGGCTTTGAACGGCATGGTAAGATCCCAATTGTTGGCCCACTTGCTCGTTGAGCCCCTCGGTACGGCTTCCCGTCATGCTCTCGACCGCGGTACGGGGGTGGTACGGGTGGTACGTAATGCTCTCGACCACGGTACGGGAAAGGTCCGTAATGCTCTCGTCCCGCTCGGTTATGTCCTCGTCCGTTGTGTAGATAATGAGCTGTTTGAGCAAGTGATTGATGTCCTCCGTCTTCTTAAGGTTGAGAAGGCTCTCTACAGCTTTGTTGAACTCCTCCCTCATGGTCCTTGTACCTGAGCGGGTCCTTGGTGGTTCGTACATGATGGGTACCCGAGGCTTGTCCGTGGTGAGGTCCTCATCATTCCCTCCCTCTTGAAGAGGTTCTGACCTCAGAACCGTTTCATCTGCGTCAAAGGGAGCTAAGTCAGCGACATTGAAACTAGAAGAGATGTTCATCTCACCTGGAAGTTCTAGACGGTAGGCATTGTTGTTGATGCGTTCAAGAACTTTGAAGGGTCCATCTCCTCGTGGTGAAAGCTTGCTCTTCCTCTGGTTTGGGAACCTCTCCGGTCTCATATGTAGCCAAACCCATTCGCCGGGTTCAAATATGACTTCCTTTCTGTTCTTGTCAACGTTCAGCTTCGTTTGTAGTGTCTTCTTTTCCAAGTTCTCCTTAGCTTTTTGGTGAAGCTTCTTGATCAGCTCGGCTTTGCTCAAAGCATCTTGGCTTGCTCGTTCTGCTGGCGGTAATGGTGCAAGATGTAATGGTGTAGTTGGCTTAAACCCATAAACAATCTCAAAATGTGAAAGTTTAGTAGCAGAGTGGATGGCTCGGTTATAAGCAAATTCAACATATGGAATGCAATCAAGCCAACTCCTTAAGTTCTTACCAACCATGGCTCTTAGAAGAGCTGATAGTGTGCGGTTAACCACCTTGGTTTGACCATCAGTTTGGGGATGGCACGTCATAGAGAACAAAAGCTTGGTGCCTAGCTTCTTCCAAAGTGTTCTCCAGAAGTGGCTCAAGAACTTTGTGTCCCTATCCGACACAATGCTTCTCGGTATACCATGCAGCCTCACTACCTCTTTAAAGAAAATATCAGCAGTTTGAGTTGCATCATTGGTCTTGCTACATGGTATGAAATGTGCCATTTTTGAGAAGCGATCCACCACCACGAATATTGAATCCTTGCCTCTCATCTTGGGCAATCCTAACACAAAATCCATAGAGAGGTCTTCCCAAGGAAGGTTAGGTATAGGCAAAGGCATATATAAACCGTAAGGATGGGACCTTGATTTGGTTCTAAGGCATGTAATGCACTTAGAGCAGAAACGCTCAACGTCTCTCTTGAGGTGTGGCCAAAAGAAATGTTCCACCACCACACTTAGAGTCTTATCCACGCCAAAGTGTCCCATAAGCCCTCCTCCGTGTGATTCTCTGATCAGTAACTCTCTCATGGATCCCTGCGGTATACACAAACGATTATCCCGAAAAAGAAATCCATTGTGTATATAGAATGGACCTGATGGGGCTTTGTTGCACTCTTGAAAGATTATCCCAAAGTCCGGGTCCTCCTCATAGTGCTCTTTGATGTGTTCAAATCCCATGACCCGAGCCTCCATAGTAGTGATGAGGGTGTAACGTCTAGAGAGGGCATCCGCTACTATGTTTTCTTTCCCCTTCTTGTATTTGATAATGTAGGGGAACGTCTCTATGAACTCTTACCACCTCGCGTGCCTCCTTTTTAACGTTGTTTGGCCTCTAAGGTGTTTGAGTGTCTCATGATCCGAGTGTATAACAAACTCCTTGGAAAGCAAGTAATGCTGCCATGTCTCTAGTGATCTCACCAAGGCGTATAGCTCCTTGTCATACGTAGGGTAATTGAGCGTAGCTCCGCTTAGCTTCTCACTGAAGTAGGCTACTGGCTTGCCACCTTGTGTAAGCACTGCTCCAATGCCTAAACCTGAAGCATCACAATCAACTTCAAATGTTTTATCAAAATCAGGAAGCACTAGTACCGGGGCATTGGTAAGGCTATGTTTGAGCTTGGCGAAGGCTTCTTCTTGCACTGGCCCCCACTTAAAGGCTACATCCTTCTTGATCACGGCAGTGAGAGGGGCGGCTATGGTGCTGAAGTCTTTCACGAACCACCGGTAGAAGCTAGCCAAACCGTGGAAGCTCCGAACATGCCCTATAGAAGAGGGCGTAGGCCAGTCCTGAATAGCTCGTATCTTTTCCTGATCCACCCTTAGACCCTGCGAACTGACAACAAAACCTAGAAACACCAATTCATTAATGCAAAAGATGCACTTCTTGAGGTTTGCAAAGAGTCCTTCTTGACGAAGTGTCTCTAATACTTGCTCAAGGTGCTTTAAGTGATCCTCAAGGCAACGACTATAAATTAAAATGTCATCAAAATAAACCACAACAAACTTACTAATGTATGTCCTTAAGACATGATTCATAAGTCTCATGAATGTACCCGGGGCGTTTGTTAGACCAAATGGCATTACTAGCCACTCGTAAAGACCTTGCTTGGTCTTAAAAGCAGTCTTCCATTCGTCGCCCTCCTTCATGCGTACCTGGTGGTAGCCGCTTTTCAAATCGACCTTTGAGAAGATGGTAGCACCACTGAGCTCATATAACATCTCGTCTAGGCGTGGGATGGGGTGGCGGTACTTGATAGTGATGTTGTTAATAGCACGGCAGTCCACGCACATTCACCATGTACCATCCTTCTTAGGCACTAACAAAACCGGGACGGCACAAGGGCTCAAGCTCTCCCTAATGTAGCCTTTAGACATCAAATCTTGTATTTGCTACTCAAGCTCCTTAGTCTCCGCGGGGTTCATCCAGTAAGCTGGCCTGTTGGGTAAGGCTGAGCCGGGCACTAAGTCTATCTGGTGCTCTATTCCCCTTATTGGTGGTAGTCCCGAGGGTATCTCTTCAGGGAACAAGTCTTGGTATGCTTCTAGTAATCCCCTTATCTCCGCGGGTATCTCCTCGTCACTAGTTCCTGAAAGTAACCCTTCTCGAAAGACCATTAGTAGCACCATATCTTGGCAGTTTAAAGCTCGTGTAACAACTTTAGTAGAAGCAAACAAGTTAGTCTTACTTACCTTGGCATCCTTAGCGAGTTTGAGTTGCATTTCATGCACTTGGTTAGGCGTGAGGGGAGCTAAGGTGTACTTACGCTTGTCATGTGTAAAGGTGTATTGGTTGGTGCGGCCGTGATGTATAGCCTCCTTATCAAATTGCCTAGGCCTCCCAAGGAAGAGGTGTCCTGCTTGCATTGGTACTACATCGCACTTCACCTTGTCTAGGTACCTTCCCACACTGAAAGTGACAACTACTTGGTCCGCTATCTTAAGCTCCGTGTCATCGTTGAGCCACCTTAGTTTGTATGGTCTCGGATGCTTGGTGGTCTCCAAACCTAGCTTTTCTACCAAGTACTTGCTAGCCACGTTAGTGCAAGAACCACCATCTATGATCAAACTACATACCTTGGTGTTCACGGTGCACTTGGTATGGAAGATGTTCTCCCTTTGAATCGTCTCTGGCTCAACAAGAACACTAAGGGCTCTACGGATCACCAACATCTCTCCTGAGTCCGGGTATTCAATCTCCTCCGCTCCGGTCTCCGTGATATCTTCTTCCATCTCATCTTGAGATTCATATCCTCCATCGGCCGTGAGGATCATGACGCGGTTGTTGGGGCACTCCCTCGCCATATGACCTCTTCCCTGACACTTATAACATGTAATGTCATGGGTTCTTTGGGTAAATGGGGGCTTATGTTGCTCGGGTCGAGTTGTTTTAGAGGATTCGGCTGGAGGCTTCTAGAACCGGGATTCAATCTCGACTGCCTTGCCTTTATCAAACGCCTTTGGTGTTGTAGAGTTCCAGTTGGTGCTTGGCTTTGAACGACTAGTAGCCGCTACCTTCCTCTTAACATGCTGCTCCGCTTGTATGGCTAGGTGTAATAGCTCGGACATGTCGTGGTACGGCTGTCTCTCGACCTTTCTCGCTATACGGTCTTGCAGTCCATCTATAAACTGAGCCATGAGGGTCTCCTCCGTGTCCTCAAGCTCCAAGCGGTTGCGTAGCTGCTCAAATTCTTCAAAGTACTCCTCTACTGACCGGCTTCCTTGTATCAGCTTACGAAACTTCTTCTGGAGGTCTCGGTGAAAGTGAGGTGGGACGTACCGCTTCCTCATGTTGAACCTCATCTCGGTCCACGTATTGATCTGGTCATGACGATGCCTCCTCCTCTCGGACACATCTCTATTCCACCATGACAAGGCGTGGTCAGTTAGCTTAGCGGCTGCTAGTGACACCTTCTTCTGGTCATTGTAGCCATAGTACTCGAAGATGTACTCCATTCGCCGTTTCCACTCTAGGTAAGCTTCAGGGTTAACTCTTCCCGCGAAGGTTGGGGCATTCAGCTTCACGTCATTGTTGTTGGGTCGGTAAGCTTCCTCTTCTCGGATACGTCCTCGGTGCATGGGATCCCTAGCTCGTCCCGCGGGTTGGTTCTGAACATTTGGTGCTGGCGGCGGATCATCATCTAAGCCCGACATGTCCTCATCAGCCTCCCCTTGGTCTACTGGTCCTTGGGGCTGTCTTGTCGGCCCTCTCCTTGGTAGAAGTGGGGCTGGCGGCAATCTCTCAATCCTAGTCATCCTCTCGCCTAGGGCTTGGATAGCACCTAGGAGTTGTGCCATGTCAACCGGTGCTCCTTGTTCTCCCATCTATTAACCTGCGTAGACTAACAAACAGATTACAAGCACAAGTGTAACAAGGTTCTAGCCAAAGCAAATCAAAAGGGACTTAGCTAAATTTTTTTTTTTTTTTTTTTGGGGGGGGTTTTATAAAGCAAATCTAACAGCTTAACAAGCGAATTCTTTTGGTTTTTTTTATTTATAAAAACAACAAGGGAAGCAAAATAATTGAAAACAAAGCAAAGATCTAAAAGGGGTAGATAAAACCTGGAGTAGGAGCGTTTAAGCTCTGATACCAAATGATATAAGATCAAAGGTATGATCTTATATGACCGGTATAATGATGAATCAAGCAGCTGGCCACACGGCACTCTCTACGTAGATCCGGTACGTGGTGAGTGATATGGAGAGGTGGTGATCAAGCAACTGGCCAAACGGCTCTCTTTACTTAACCAAATGAATGGGGATGAATGATGTAACAAGTGACACACACACGGCTGATGATTGAACCGTGATAAAGTGAGTTTTGAACTCAAGAACAAGGGGGAAACCACACAATGCTCTAGAACTCGGCGGCGGCTTTCTTTGAGAAGAAAGTGTGTTCTTTATTGATAATAGGTAAAAACGTGAGCTACAATGCTGCATATGGGACTTTATTAATAGTCCTTCAGCCTTGACCTTCTAGGGTCGAAATAAACAAAATGCAAGGACCAAAATACAAAAGTGCATAAAGAAAAGATTACAAAAGTTCATGCTAGAAAATGTAAAAAGAAGCTAGAAATAAAGTCCTGCAAAACAAAAGGAAAACACAAGATATTATGGAATAATTGACAAGTTTCTTACCGTTGCCTCTTTATTGATTCATGCCCAAGTATGGTAAGTCCTTGTCTCCACGGTTGCTCCTAAACTTGGTCGTTTTGGTGTGGGGCGATGATGAGAAGAGTTGGGCCGGGGCTGTCTCGTAGTAGTGGCCATTCATCCAAGCTGGAGCTGGCCTTGAGCGTGGCTGGGCTTTGAACGTCATGGTAAGATCCCAATTGTTGGCCCACTTGCTCGTTGAGCCCCTCGGTACGGCTTCCCGTCATGCTCTCGACCGCGGTACAGGGGTGGTACGGGTGGTACGTAATGCTCTCGACCACGGTACGGGAAAGGTCCGTAATGCTCTCGTCCCGCTCGGTTATGTCCTCGTCCGTTGTGTAGATAATGAGCTGTTTGAGCAAGTGATTGATGTCCTCCGTCTTCTTAAGGTTGAGAAGGATCTCTACAGCTTTGTTGAACTCCTCCCTCATGGTCCTTGTACCTGAGCGGGTCCTTGGTGGTTCGTACATGATGGGTACCCGAGGCTTGTCCGTGGTGAGGTCCTCATCATTCCCTCCCTCTTGAAGAGTTTCTGACCTCAGAACCGTTTCATCTGCGTCAAAGGGCGCTAAGTCAGCGACATTGAAACTAGAAGAGATGTTCATCTCACCTGGAAGTTCTAGACGGTAGGCATTGTTGTTGATGCATTCAAGAACTTTGAAGGGTCCATCTCCTCGTGGTGAAAGCTTGCTCTTCCTCTGGTTTGGGAACCTCTCCGGTCTCATATGTAGCCAAACCCATTCGCCGGGTTCAAATATGACTTCCTTTCTGTTCTTGTCAACGTTCAGCTTCGTTTGTAATGTCTTCTTTTCCAAGTTCTCCTTAGCTTTTTGGTGAAGCTTCTTGATCAGCTCGGCTTTGCTCAAAGCATCTTGGCTTGCTCGTTCTGCTGACGGTAATGGTGCAAGATGTAATGGTGTAGTTGGCTTAAACCCATAAACAATCTCAAAATGTGAAAGTTTAGTAGCAGAGATGATGGCTCGGTTATAAGCAAATTCAACATATGGAATGCAATCAAGCCAACTCCTTAAGTTCTTACCAACCGTGACTCTTAGAAGAGCTGATAGTGTGCGGCTAACCACCTTGGTTTGACCATCAGTTTGGGGATGGCACGTCGTAGAGAACAAAAGCTTGGTGCCTAGCTTCTTCCAAAGTGTTCTCCAGAAATGGCTCAAGAACTTTGTGTCCCTATCCGACACAATGCTTCTCGGTATACCATGCAGCCTCACTACCTCTTTAAAGAAACGATCAGCAGTTTGAGTTGCATCATTGGTCTTGCTACATGGTATGAAATGTGCCATTTTTGAGAAGCGATCCACCACCACGAATATTGAATCCTTGCCTCTCATCTTGGGCAATCCTAACACAAAATCCATAGAGAGGTCTTCCCAAGGAAGGTTAGGTATAGGCAAAGGCATATATAAACCGTAAGGATGGGACATTGATTTGGTTCTAAGGCATGTAATGCACTTAGAGCAGAAACGCTCAACGTCTCTCTTGAGGTGTGGCCAAAAGAAATGTTCCACCACCACACTTAGAGTCTTATCCACGCCAAAGTGTCCCATAAGCCCTCCTCCGTGTGATTCTCTGATCAGTAGCTCTCTCATGGATCCCTGCGGTATACACAAACGTTTATCCCGAAAAAGAAATCCATTGTGTATATAGAATGGACCTGATGGGGCTTTGTTGCACTCTTGAAAGATTATCCCAAAGTCCGGGTCCTCCTCATAGTGCTCTTTGATGTGTTCAAATCCCATGACCCGAGCCTCCATAGTAGTGATGAGGGTGTAACGTCTAGAGAGGGCATCCGCTACTATGTTTTCTTTCCCCTTCTTGTATTTGATAATGTAGGGGAACGTCTCTATGAACTCTTACCACCTCGCGTGCCTCCTTTTTAACGTTGTTTGGCCTCTAAGGTGTTTGAGTGTCTCATGATCCGAGTGTATAACAAACTCCTTGGAAAGCAAGTAATGCTGCCATGTCTCTAGTGATCTCACCAAGGCGTATAGCTCCTTGTCATACGTAGGGTAATTGAGCGTAGCTCCGCTTAGCTTCTCACTGAAGTAGGCTACTGGCTTGCCACCTTGTGTAAGCGCTGCTCCAATGCCTAAACCTAAAGCATCACAATCAACTTCAAATGTTTTATCAAAATCAGGAAGCACTAGTACCGGGGCATTGGTAAGGCTATGTTTGAGCTTGGCGAAGGCTTCTTCTTGCACTGGCCCCCACTTAAAGGCTACATCCTTCTTGATCACGGCAGTGAGAGGGGCGGCTATGGTGCTGAAGTCTTTCACGAACCACCGGTAGAAGCTAGCCAAACCGTGGAAGCTCCGAACATGCCCTATAGAAGAGGGCTTAAGCCAGTCCTGAATAGCTCGTATCTTTTCCTGATCCACCCTTAGACCCTGCGAACTGACAACAAAACCTAGAAACACCAATTCATTAGTGCAAAAGATGCACTTCTTGAGGTTTGCAAAGAGTCCTTCTTGACGAAGTGTCTCTAATACTTGCTCAAGGTGCTTTAAGTGATCCTCAAGGCAACGACTATAAAATAAAATGTCATCAAAATAAACCACAACAAACTTACTAATGTATGTCCTTAAGACATGATTCATAAGTCTCATGAATGTACCCGAGGCGTTTGTTAGACCAAATGGCATTACTAGCCACTCGTAAAGACCTTGCTTGGTCTTAAAAGCAGTCTTCCATTCGTCGCCCTCCTTCATGCGTACCTGGTGGTAGCCGCTTTTCAAATCGACCTTTGAGAAGATGGTAGCACCACTGAGCTCATCTAACATGTCGTCTAGGCGTGGGATGGGGTGGCGGTACTTGATAGTGATGTTGTTAATAGCACGGCAGTCCACGCACATTCGCCATGTACCATCCTTCTTAGGCACTAACAAAACCGGGACGGCACAAGGGCTCAAGCTCTCCCTAATGTAGCCTTTAGACATCAAATCTTGTATTTGCTTCTCAAGCTCCTTAGTCTCCGCGGGGTTCATCCGGTAAGCTGGCCTGTTGGGTAAGGCTGAGCCGGGCACTAAGTCTATCTGGTGCTCTATTCCCCTTATTGGTGGTAGTCCCGAGGGTATCTCTTCAGGGAACACGTCTTGGTATGCTTCTAGTAATCCCCTTATCTCCGCGGGTATCTCCTCGTCACTAGCTCCTGAAAGTAACCCTTCTCGAAAGACCATTAGTAGCACCATATCTTGGCAGTTTAAAGCTCGTGTAACAACTTTAGTAGAAGCAAACAAGTTAGTCTTACTTACCTTGGCATCCTTAGCGAGTTTGAGTTGCATTTCATGCACTTGGTTAGGCGTGAGGGGAGCTAAGGTGTACTTACGCTTGTCATGTGTAAAGGTGTATTGGTTGGTGCGGCCGTGTTGTATAGCCTCCTTATCAAATTACCAAGGCCTCCCAAGCAAGAGGTGTCCTGCTTGCATTGGTACTACATCGCACGTCACCTTGTCTAGGTACCTTCCCACACTGAAAGTGACAACTACTTGGTCCGCTATCTTAAGCTCCGTGTCATCGTTGAGCCACCTTAGTTTCTATGGTCTCGGATGCTTGGTGGTCTCCAAACCTAGCTTTTCTACCAAGTACTTGCTAGCCACGTTAGTGCAAGAACCACCATCTATGATCAAACTACATGCCTTGGTGTTCACGGTGCACTTGGTATGGAAGATGTTCTCCCTTTGAATCGTCTCTGGCTCAACAAGAACACTAAGGGCTCTACGGATCACCAACATCTCTCCTGAGTCCGGGTATTCAATCTCCTCCGCTCCGGTCTCCGTGATATCTTCTTCCATCTCATCTTGAGATTCATATCCTCCATCGGCCGTGAGGATCATGACGCGGTTGTTGGGGCACTCCCTCGCCATATGACCTCTTCCCTGACACTTATAACATGTAATGTCACGGGTTCTTTGGGTAAATGGGGGCTTACCTTGCTCGGGTCGAGTTGTTTTAGAGGATTCGGCTGGAGGCTTCTTGAACCGGGATTCAACCTCGACTGCCTTGCCTTTATCAAACGCCTTTGGTGTTGTAGAGTTCCAGTTGGTGCTTGGCTTTGAACGACTAGTAGCCGCTACCTTCCTCTTAACATGCTGCTCCGCTTGTATGGCTAGGTGTAATAGCTCGGACATGTCATGGTACGGCTGTCTCTCGACCTTTCTCGCTATACGGTCTTGCAGTCCATCTATAAACTGAGCCATGAGGGTCTCCTCCGTGTCCTCAAGCTCCAAGCGGTTGCGTAGCTGCTCAAATTCTTCAAAGTACTCCTCTACTGACCGGCTTCCTGGTATCAGCTTACGAAACTTCTTCTGGAGGTCTCGGTGAAAGTGAGGTGGGACGTACCGCTTCCTCATGTTGAACCTCATCTCGGTCCACGTATTGATCTGGTCATGACGATGCCTCCTCCTCTCGGACACATCTCTATCCCACCATGACAAGGCGTGGTCAGTTAGCTGAGCGGCTGCTAGTGACACCTTCTTCTGGTCATTGTAGCCATAGTACTCGAAGATGTACTCCATTCGCCGTTCCCACTCTAGGTAAGCTTTGGGGTTAACTCTTCCCGCGAAGGTTGGGGCATTCAGCTTCACGTCATTGTTGTTGGGTCGGTAAGCTTCCTCTTCTCGGATACGTCCTCGGTGCATGGGATCCCTAGCTCGTCCCGCGGGTTGGTTCTGAACATTTGGTGCTGGCGGCGGATCATCATCTAAGCCCGGCATGTCCTCATCAGCCTCCCCTTGGTCTACTGGTCCTTGGGGCTGTCTTGTCGGCCCTCTCCTTGGTAGAAGTGGGGCTGGCGGCAATCTCTCAATCCTAGTCATCCTCTCGCCTAGGGCTTGGATAGCACCTAGGAGTTGTGCCATGTCAACCGGTGCTCCTTGTTCTCCCATCTATTAACCTGCGTAGACTAACAAACAGATTACAAGCACAAGTGTAACAAGGTTCTAGCCAAAGCAAATCAAAAGGGACTTAGCTAAATTTTTTTTTTTTTTTTTTTTTGGGGGGGTTTTATAATGCAAATCTAACAGCTTAACAAGCGAATTCTTTTGGTTTTTTTTATTTATAAAAACAACAAGGGAAGCAAAACAATTGAAAACAAAGCAAAGATCTAAAAGGGGTAGATAAAACCTGGAGTAGGAGCGTTTAAGCTCTGATACCAAATGATATAAGATCAAAGGTATGATCTTATATGACCGGTATAATGATGAATCAAGCAGCTGGCCACACGGCACTCTCTACGTAGATCCGGTACGTGGTGAGTGATATGGAGGGGTGGTGATCAAGCAACTGGCCAAACGGCTCTCTTTACTTAACTAAATGAATGGGGATGAATGATGTAACAAGTGACACACACACGGCTGATGATTGAACCGTGATAAAGTGAGTTTTGAACTCAAGAACAAGGGGGAAACCACACAATGCTCTAGAACTCGGCGGCGGCTTTCTTTGAGAAGAAAGTGTGTTCTTTATTGATAATAGGTAAAAACGTGAGCTACAATGCTGCATATGGGACTTTATTAATAGTCCTTCAGCCTTGACCTTCTAGGGTCGAAATAAACAAAATGCAAGGACCAAAATACAAAAGTGCATAAAGAAAAGATTACAAAAGTTCATGCTAGAAAATGTAAAAAGAAGCTAGAAATAAAGTCCTGCAAAACAAAAGGAAAACACAAGATATTATGGAACAATTGACAAGTTTCTTACCGTTGCCTCTTTATTGATTCATGCCCAAGTATGGTAAGTCCTTGTCTCCACGGTTGCTCCTAAACTTGGTCGTTTTGGTGTGGGGCGATGATGAGAAGAGTTGGGCCGGGGCTGTCTCGTAGTAGTGGCCATTCATCCAAGCTGGAGCTGGCCTTGAGCGTGGCTGGGCTTTGAACGTCATGGTAAGATCCCAATTGTTGGCCCACTTGCTCGTTGAGCCCCTCGGTACGGCTTCCCGTCATGCTCTCGACCGCGGTACGGGGGTGGTACGGGTGGTACGTAATGCTCTCGACCACGGTACGGGAAAGGTCCGTAATGCTCTCGTCCCGCTCGGTTATGTCCTCGTCCGTTGTGTAGATAATGAGCTGTTTGTGTAAGTGATTGATATCCTCCGTCTTCTTAAGGTTGAGAAGGCTCTCTACAGCTTTGTTGAACTCCTCCCTCATGGTCCTTGTACCTGAGCGGGTCCTTGGTGGTTCGTACCTGATGGGTACCCGAGGCTTGTCCGTGGTGAGGTCCTCATCACCAAGGCTACCAGAACAACAACCTCTCTTACTGAAGCACCAACATAGCCAACCCTAAAGATCAAGTGTACCCTGCTCAGCAAGCAAAACCTTTCATCCCTTACAACAAAGGTTTTCAACCGAGTGGTGGTTTCCAAGGACAAGGGCAGAGCAACTTCCAAGGGCAACAACAACACAACAAGGGTTATACTCCTAACTACCCTCCGGGTTTTGCACCTCAGCAACAACAACCGATGCAACAATAAGTTGATCCGGTACAAGCAATGTTTCAACAGCTAATACAAGGGCAAGCCTCTACCAACCAGAAGTTCGCTGAAATGAACACTCGCCTAGACTTATCTCTCACCGACTTCTCCACTCTGATCACCAACTTAAACAACAAGATCAAGCAGCTGGAGAAAGGAAAAGCAAGTACGAGTGGTCAGAACAGTTTTTCGGGAAAGTGTGAGCAGAATCCAAAGGAGTATGCTAATGCTATAACGTTGCGAAGCGGTAAAGAACTCGAACCTCCGGTCTCTACAAAGAACAACGAGGATGTTGTAATTCAATAAGGGGAGGGTAAACCTTCGGCTGATGATGATGAGATAAACTTTGACAACGTTTGGATCCAAGGGCCGAGAAGAGGAGATAAGGCAGTCGCCGAGAAGAAAGCTGAGCAAACCACCAAGGAGAAGAACGCTTACGTGCCCCCACCTTACGTACCGAAGCTGCCTTGCCCTGGCCGCTTCAAGAAGCAGCTCATCGAGTAGCACAGAATCCTCTTTGAGAAGCATCTTAAGGACGTGGAGATCAAGCTACCTCTGGTAGACTGTCTTGCTATGATGCCCAAATGCGCCAAGTTCTTCAAGGACACCCTCGTGAAGAAGAATCAGGAAAGCAAGGAGGTACTTGTTCTAAGTGAAGAGTGTAGTGCGGTTATACATAAGGAGATAGTCCCTAAGAAGCTGGGAGACCCTGGAAGCTTCACTATACCCTGCGCTTTGGGTCCTCTAGAGTTCAAGAGTTGCTTGTGTGATCTCGGAGCTAGCATAAACCTGATGCCTCACTCCGTGGCTAAGAAGCTTGGTTTTACTCGTTTCAAAGACTGTCGGATCTCATTGGTGCTGGCTGATAGGAGTGTGAGACTACCAGTGTGACTGCTTGAAGATTTACCAGTGCGAATCAGTGGTCTGAACGTCCCTACGGACTTCGTAGTGTTGGAGATGGATGAAGAGCCTAAGGATCCACTCATCTTAGGGAGACCGTTCCTTGCAACCACCGGGGCTATCATAGATGTGAAGAACGGGAAGATTGCCTTGCATTTGGGAAAAGAGATCAGGCTTGACTTCGACATCAACAAGGTTCTAAAGAAGCCGACCATTGAAGGACAAGCTTTCTATATTGAAACGATGGATGCTTTAGCGGATGAGTTGCTGGAAGAGCTGGCTCTAGAAGACCATCTGAAGCTAGCACTGACTAAGGAGCCAGGGGAGTTTGGCTATGTGGACCAGAGAACCTAAGAGTACGTGAACCTGCTGGATTCTAGGAAGATTATCAGGAATGAAGAAGGTTGCTGCCTAGAGATCGACCCCGAGATTGACGCTATCACTCGATCCAGGAGTCAGATCGACAAGTCAATCGAGAACACAACTCGATCAGGTGCAACAATCGACGGACAGATCGAGAAGAATGCTCGATCCGGAAAAACAATCGAGTCGACGATCGAGAGAGACCTCCCGATCATTTTGGAGTCCAATCAAGAGATCGACTCAGCGTCTCGATCCCTTACTCGATCCATATCAAATCGAGTAAGTGAATCGAGTGAAATGGCTCGATCTAGACGACATCGAGAGGAGAATCGACCGGAGGACTCGATCTCAGAAGGGATAGCGATGGAGGAAAGCAGTCTGAAGGGCCATGCCTCGAGTTCAAGGGAGAGTTCCAAGGAGGAAAGCAACAACAACAGCCACGAGGATGACTGGAGTGAGCTGTTAGCCCCAAAGGTGGACCTTAAGGAGCTCCCAAAAGGGCTAAGGTATGCTTTCTTAGGGCCTAATAACACCTATCCCGTGATTGTGAATGAAAACCTTAGTGATGATGAGTTGCACTCGCTCCTGACTGAGCTGAGAAAGTATAGGAAGGCCATTGGGTACTCTTTAAGTGACATCAAGGGCCTTTCACCAATGCTTTGCACTCATAGGATTCACTTGGATAATGAGAACGCCACTTCTATAGAACATCAAAGGCGTTTGAATCCTAATTTGAAAGAGGTTGTTAAGAAGGAAATCCTTAAGATTTTAGAGGCTGACGTTATCTATCCCATAAGTGACAGCACGTGGGTTTCTCCTGTACACGTGGTGCCTAAGAAGGGAGGGATCACGGTCATAAGGAATGAAAAGGATGAGCTTATCCCTACTAGGACCATCACTGGTCATAGGATGTGTATTGACTATAGGAAACTTAACCTTGCGACTAGGAAAGACCATTTCCCTTTGCCTTTTATTCATCAAATGCTTGAGAGACTTGCAAATCACCCTTACTACTGTTTTCTCGATGGGTATAGCGGTTTCTTTCAAATACCTATTCACCCAAATGATCAGGAGAAGACGACCTTCACATGTCCCTACGAAGGATGCCGTTTGGATTGTGTAATGCACCGGCTACGTTTCAGCGGTGTATGATGTCGATCTTCTCCGATCTTATAGAAGAGATGGTAGAGGTGTTCATGGATGACTTCTCTGTGTATGGTGCGTTCTTTCCTGCGTGTTTGTTGAATCTTTGCAGGGTACTAAAACATTGTGAAGAGACAAACTTGGTGCTGAACTGGGAAAAATGCCACTTCATGGTTAAGGAAGGGATCGTGCTCGGTCACAAGATATCAGAGAAGGGTATTGAGGTTGATCAGGCTAAGGTGGAGGTCATGATGGGTCTTCAGCTGCCGGTTAATGTTAAGGGAGTCAGAAGCTTCTTGGGACACGCAGGGTTTGATAGGCGCTTCATCAAAGATTTCTCCAAGATTGCACGCCCTCTTACACGGCTGTTGTGCAAGGAAGCTGAGTTGTATTCGATGAGGAGTGTTTGAAGGCTTTCGTGACCATCAAGGAAGCCCTTACATCAGCTCCTATAGTCCAAGCACCAGACTGGTCTCTTCCCTTTGAGATCATGTGTGATGCTAGTGACTACGCCGTAGGAGCCGTCCTTGGTCAGAAGAAAGACAAGAAGCTACACGTGATCTACTATGCTTCAAGAACCTTGGATGACACGCAATCAAGATACACCACTACGGAGAAGGAGTTGCTTGCAGTAGTCTTCGCCTTTGAGAAGTTCAGATCGTATCTCGTTGGTTCCAAGGCTATTGTATACACGGATCACGCTGCCTTGCGATACATCTACTCGAAGAAAGACACTAAGCCTCGGCTCTTAAGATGGATTCTGTTACTCCAGGAGTTTGACATGGAGATTAAAGACAAGAAAGGGATAGAAAATGGAGTCGCTGACCACCTCTCACGGCTAAGGATCAACGAGTCTCTCCCTTTAGATGACTCTCTTCCAGAAGAGCAGCTTATGGCGATTACTACAGCTGTTTGTGGAAAGCTAGAAGGGAGGTTTGAGGAAGTGTTGAGTTTCAAAGAGGAGGATCTACCTTGGTATGCTGATGTGGTGAACTATCTAGCGTGTGGTGAGGAGCCAACATATCTCAACAGCTATCACAAGAAGCGGTTTATGAGGGAGGCTAGTGACTACTTTTGTTACGAGCCCTACTTATACAAGAGAGGAGTAGACAGCTTGTACCGGAGATGTGTTACAAAGGAAGAAGCCAGGGACATCCTCTATCATTGCCATGGCTCTTCCTACGGAGGACACTTCGCTTCATTCAAGACCGCCATGAAAGTGTTGCAAGCCGGTTTCTGGTGGCCCTCCATTTTTAAAGATGCACACGAGTTTCTGAAGAGCTGCGAGGCATGTCAACGAGCAGGGAATATAACCAAGAGGAACGAAATGCCTCAAGTTCCTATCTTCGAGGTTGACGTGTTCGACGCGTGGGGGATTGACTTCATAGGGCCTTTTCCTTCTTCATACGGCAACAAATACATCTTAGTAGCAGTGGATTATGTGTCTAAATGGGTTGAGGCTGTTGCTTCTCCTACAAATGACTCTAAGGTGGTAATCAAGCTGTTTAAGAGTATCATCTTCCCGAGGTTTGGGGTGCCGAAGGTTGTTATAAGTGATGGAGGAAGCCACTTTATAAACAAGGTCTTTGAGAGCCTCTTGAGAAAGTATGGAGTCAAGCATAAGGTGGCTACACCGTATCATCCTCAAACAAGCGGTCAAGTGGAAGTCTCCAACAGGCAAATCAAGGCTATACTAGAGAAGACCGTCGGGGCAACAAGGAAAGACTGGGCAGTGAAACTGGACGACGCTCTATGGCCCTACCATACCGCCTTCAAGATGCCTATTGGTACAACTCCTTTCACTCTACTCTATGGCAAGGGCTGTCACCTCCCGGTTGAGCTGGAACACCGTGCGTTGTGGGCTGTGAAGAGGCTGAACTTTGATCTCAAGACTGCTCAGGAAAGATGCCTTATTCAGCTACACCAACTGGACGAGTTGAGGCTGAACGCTTACGAGAGCTCCCGGATATACAAGGAGCGGACTAAGGAGGCTCATGACAAGAAGTTGGTTGCCAAGGAGCTTAAGGAAGGAGGACTAGTGTTGCTGTACAACTCGAGGCTCTAACTCTTCCCGGGCAAGTTGAAATCAAGGTGGAGCGGACCGTTCGTGATTCAAGAAGTGTTGCCTTATGGAGGTGTTACTCTGATGGGAAAAAGTGGTAGTGCATTCACCGTCAACGGACACAGAGTCAAGCCCTACTTGGCAGACAACTATGACAAGGAGAGTACCTCGGTGCTTCTCCAAGACCCACCATCCGTTTAGACCAAGTAAGGTCTAGCTAAAGACGTTAAAGAAAGCGCACTTGGGTGTCATTCCCATGTTTATCTTGTACATATTTCTGCTTTATTTCCCTTTCAGTTTTATGTTTTTATTTTGCAAGTGTGTAGGAACAGATATAAGGAGTCTAAACCTTGACTTTGAGGTCTAAAAGGGGCGATAGGGGTTGAGATAAGGCTAGAGATCGAGTGCTAGATCGACTGATCCTGGCTCGATCTTTGCTAGATCGAGTCAGTGAATCGAGAGGAGCCAGTCGATCTAGACGGGAACGAGTGACAAGATCGACCTTGAAGAAAAAGGATCGATCGATCCAAATCGGATCGACCGATCTAATTTCTCTCGGGAAAATCTGTTGAAAACAGATCGATCACTCGACTCGATCCATCGCTCGATCTATGCCAAATCGACCCCTAAATCGAGGACATAGCTCGATCATGAGGACTTAGTCGAGGACCCAATATCTCAATGATCGAGAGAGCCAATCTATCCAGGACTCGATTCACAATGAATCGAGTTTCAGATCGAGTAACCCTCTCGATCTAAGCCATTTTGGGCATGAGATCGAGTCCTCGATCGACCAAATAGACTCGATCTCATGCTGAGGTAATATTTTCTTTCCCTCCTTTACTCTTTTCCTTCCAACTTTTGAATTCAAAACTTGGTCAAGGCAAGCATCTTTGACCATGAAAGGTGTGCCTTGACCAAGACTTTGTCAGAAAAACCACTTTTGCTACCCATTGTTTTGGTTTTGCTAGTCTTTAAATATTTCAACAAACCTCTCACCCTCTCATTCCTGTTTTGCTCGAAAATTTTAAACAAAGAGAGTGAGAGTTTTAGTTTTCAAAAGCTAGCAAAGATATTCTACATTTCTTGCAAAGATATTTTCAAAAATTTAATGATTTAATTTTAGAAAATCTCATTTAAATCCGCAAGATCTTGTTTTAGAATATAGGGTCGGTTTTTATTTTTAAAAAAACTAGCTAAGTAAAAGGAATAATTCCAGATTTTTCATTATCTAAAAATTTGATTCTCCTTTATTTAGCTATGATTTTTATTTATTCCCCAAAATTCTAGGGTAGTTTTTATAAATTCTCTCCTTCTCTTCTCTCATTCTCATCAAATCGCCGTTTGCTTATCAATCTCTTTAGAATCTTGTTTCAGGAACCATGGCCCCAAAGAGAACAAGAGAAGAGCAAGCACAAGAAGGAGAAGGACAATAAGTGGCAATTCAAGAGAGGGTCCAGTGGAGTAAGGATGAGAAGAGGGACAAGAAGCGGCTGGAGAGGCTTAGGTTTGAGCCTACCAAGTTCGCTGATCGAGAGGTGTTGTCTAAGCTAGGAATTTTTGGGGACTTCGACAAACTCCTCAATAACATTGGCTTAAGATGTCTGTCACGGATGGATTGCCCAACCATTCCTGAAGTGACAATAGACTTTCTTGCCACCTTGGAGTTCCGGTATGAGAATCCTAGTGCACCCGTCCCTTCCCAAGGCCGCCTCTACTTCAAAGTTGGACGACAAGCGTATACACTCTCCATCCCTGAGCTGTGCCAAGCCTACGGTCTCAACGCGGATGCATACAAGGTCGAGTTCCCAGCCTTCAAGAAAGCCGACGAGTTTTGGGATCTAATCAGCAATGAAGACTACAAGGCCAACACCGCCAAGATCAAGCGAGTAAGGAGAGAGGTACACTCTGAAGCTGATTGCCAACACGTTTAGTGAAATGTCTGTTGCTCCTACGGTCACGAATACAGAGCTGTGCTTCTTGTTCCAAGGTGTGAAGCACTTGGTGTCTGATCCGGATGCAAATGACGAGCTCATAGAGGATGAACTCGGCGATGAAGTGAACTATGGGTGTGTGCTCGCGGCTTCTTTGGTGAAATACAAGGCCTATGCCTTGCGGTGCAAGGCAACTTCCTCTTACATTGGCGGTTTCCTTACTCCTCTGTTCGTGCAAGCCGGTGTGCCTATTCATGACTTTGCCCACGTCCCAAACAGAGCCTTCATGGATGAGGCATACATGAGGAATACAGATAGCTTGGGACGCACGCCAGCAGAAGGGTTCTACGCCTACCTCTTCATAGATAACGAAGACAAGAAGAGAGTGTGCATCCTTCCCAACAAAGATGAAACCGATCTGCTTAGGGTTGGGAACATCGAGTTCTTGCCCACGGAGGAAGAATGCTTTGCCCCTTTAGGAGGACCGCCTGCTTCAGCAATTGCCCCGCGTCAAAGGTCAGAGTCTCCAGGCACGGAAGATGAGATGCCCGAAGCTTACACACTTCCAAAACTAGACTTTGAGCCGAGGACAAAAACCGAGAAGTTCCTAGCATCAGTTGTGGAGATGCAAAGGAAGATCAACAATGTGCAAGGCAAGATGCTTAAGAAGCTTGGAAAGAAAGTCAAAGCACTTCAGGGAGGGTCGCCTAAGAAAGCTGCAAGTCAAGAGGAGCAACAACCCGAGAAGAGAAGACTCTCAACCGGAGGAGTTGTTATCCGCGAGACCCAAGGAGACAACATTCAGCCGGCGCGCCACTCTCTCCAAGAACCAGCTGACTAAGGCAAAGCAACAATCTCTAGCTCCTCTGGAACATCCTCAAGTTCCAGCCGAGCCTAGACAAGAGGTAACAACCTTCTTCCATTGTATATAACCGCTCATGTTTGTTTCTTTTGCATTGTGTTTTAATGCTCCTTCGGATGAGTTTGCCACCGGGACGGTGTCAAGCAAGTTTGGGGGAGTACATGTGTGATTTGACTTGTGTTCTTTGATCTTATTTTCCTTTAGCATCCTTGAGTCTTTAGTCATGAAAAATTGGTAAAATTTTTAAAATTTTTTCAAAGATTCATGTAGTTGCATTCATCTTTTTAAAACATATTAGAATTGAGTCTAGAGTTTCTCATATCATCTAGGTTGTTTGCATTTTGCATAAGGGGTTAGAATTTCTTAAAAAAGGTGTTTTTACTTATGAATTGTTTCAATGCCCTAGTTAGTAGTTCTTTAATGCTTTGTCTATGCTTTGAAAGTAAGTTCTTACCATGCTTGGATCACTTGTTAGGATTTTCGTGGCTTGAATTGAACTCTCATGATTTGAAACTCATTCTAATAAGTGAAAACCTTAATTTGAAATTCTAATTATCATTCTTATGCATTTGAAATGAACACATGGTTTAAAAATATTTAGGCTCTCTTCTTCCTTTCTACCACTCTTTGTGAGCCTAAGTAGAACTCCCTCCTTGAACCTTACCCTTCTTTGAAGCCAAATGTTCTTGTGTGACATCTTTGTGAGGCCTTCTTTTCGGTTTGAACTTGGCATAAAGTGTTAGGTTTAGGCGACATGATTTGGTTTTCATATTGCTGCAAGCTTTGCATTTTGAAGCTAGGTGTAGGCTTAGGATAAGTTTGGGGGATCATTGGGGTTGCTATCTTGTCTATTTGTTCTCGGTTTCAAAGAGCTTTGTGTTTTATGGAAAGAAATGAGGTTTTAAGTGAAAGGTTGTTTTTAAAACTAAGTATGCTCTAATAATTTCAGGAGGTAGCTCTCCCATAATAAAATATAAAAAAAAAGAGAAAAGAAAAGAAAAAGAAATAAAAAGAGCCTAAGTGCCAAATAAAAAAAAATAAATAAAAAGAGAAAAAAATAATAATAATAAGAGAGCTACTAATAAGAAATTCCTAAAGAGCAAAAGTATTTTTCAAAACCTTTTCACTAAGCCTAAAAAGTTTAAAAATGTCTTTGTTTCGAATTGGGTATTGCTAAGTTGTAAAGAATAAGGGTAGACTCTTAAGTGGTGAGTGAGGATAAAATTTCTTAAATGAGAGGGGTATAGGACCGTTTGATAGTTTACATGGGTAGATGAGAATCTAATCATGTATGCATAAATTGTCTTTACCTTTAGCATTATGCACGAGTTCAACCATTTTTGAGAGAAACCCTTGTTCTAATTATAAACCCTTTTCAAATGAGATCATTCTATGCTCATAACCTTCACCCTTAGCCAAATGTGTTTTGCTTTAAAGTGCATAAGTTTGATTCATGGTTCGAATGTTAATGAATGTTAAAGGATGAGTTACTTTGATTGTTAGGAATAGGAGAGTCATGATTTGAATTTCTTTGTGTGATGAGTATGGCTAAGTTCTTTGGAGTATGAGTGTAAGCATAGCATTTTAGAACTGTTAACTAGGACATTGAGATTGATTCATTTGAAAGGCACCTTTGCAAAAAGTTTAAAACCCCACTCATTTTTCTGAAAACCTCTCTTCCTTACTTATTTTCTGTTGCTTGAGGGCAAGCAAGAAGTAAGTTTGGGGGAGTTGATGTTATTGCATATTGCATACATTTTGCATACTCATTAGTTAGCTTTTCATGCATTTGTATCATGTTTTAGGGTAGATTGCATTCACTTAGGGTCCTAAAGCATTCTTGCATCAGCATACGCATTTTCCTTGCATTTTGCATCACATTCAGGGTATTTCTGGCTGCTTTGGAGTCGTGGAGGTTCGTGGACGTGTTGAAGCTGATGTAGCAGTTCGTGGGAGCTCGGAAATATGCTAAGGACCAGAGATCGGGTAGCAGATCGAGCATGACCGGTCGATCTAGGTGTTGATCGACCAGAAGATCGAGCCAACTAGGCGATCCAAGGAGAATGATCGAGACGGATATCGAGTGAAGCAATCGATCAATCGGTACGGACGTAAATGATGCCAAGCAGAGCGAGAGTCAGATCGAGTACACCACTCGATCCAGCCGAAGATCGATACCGAGATCGGATGCAACACTCGATTCGCCGATGATGATCGAGACCCAGATCGAGCCGAAGACACGATGTCCGGATATGATCGAGAGAACCACTCGATCTTAGAGTCGATCTCTGTCCTTTCAACAGTTTTTGGCCGCTAGCGAAGGGGGGACCATTAGCTTGTTTCGGCATTTTGGGAAGGCGGCGACGTCCTTTTCCAATAACAATTTTTATCCTTATCTTCTGCTTTATGTTTTCTCTCTCGTTTTCGTGAAGCACACCATTGCTGAAACTCGTTTTTCTCTTAAGCTTTTGTATTCGAATCATTTCTGTTCAATCTAGTTTTCTTTTCATGTTTATCGTCTTGTTTCATATGCTTTGCTTGATTTACTCTATGTGTAATGAGTAGTTTCTTTGGGTTCGGGGTTGAGAGGACTAAGGGGTAGAAAGGGTTTCGATCTTGGGGTTTTTCTAAACGTTTTTAAAACTTCGAGCAAGTATGTGGGATGATCAAGATCAATGGCATATCTGCTCCAAGGGATCTTCCATTGTTCCAGATCGAGATCGACCACTAGATCCAGCAGTAACAATCGATCTTGTCTAAAAATGCAAGAACAGTAAAACTAATGACCAGGATGCTATCAGATATCAAGCGAAAGATGAGATAAGACGTAAAGATGCTAAAAGAAAGGGCCTAGGGTTGAGATTCATGGTTAGGGGTTTGAAAGGTTCGACCTTGGGTTTAAAACTTTAGATCGACTCACTTGGTGAGGATCTATAAGCCTTGAAAACAAAACAAGATATATCCGTGGCTTTCGGTATAGATCACTCCTTCATCCTCTCTTCCAAACCCATGGCTTTTGGTGGAAAGAGAGGTCGAAGGGCAAGGAAAACGGATTTCAAACGAATGGCTTAACTAATCCCCCAAACTTCCATGGCTTTTGGGAAGGGGTAACTAGTCTCTAAAGTGTGATCTTTCGAGGACCCTGGATCCTGTCAAGGTAAGGTACCTCTCGGATCATGAAGCTCTTGGCGTGAGAGTCTTCAAGCATTAAGATCTCAACACCTTAGAAGAGATAGCCATTGAAAACGTTTAGAAAAACCCCAAGATCGAAACCCTTTCTACCCCTTAGTCCTCTCAACCCCGAACCCAAAGAAACTACTCATTACACATAGAGTAAATCAAGCAAAGCATATGAAACAAGACGATAAACATGAAAAGAAAACTAGATTGAAACGGAAATGATTCGATTACAAAGCTAAAGAAAAACGCGAGTTCAACAATGGTGTTCTTCACAAAAACGAGAGAGAAAAACATAAAGGAAAAGATAAGGATCTAAAGTTGTTATGGGAAAAGGACGTCGCCGCCTTCCCAAATTGCCGAAACAAGCTAATGGTCCCCCCCTCGCTAGTGGCCAAAAACGGTTGAAAGGACAGAGATCGACTCCAAGATCGAGTGGTTCTCTCGATCATATCCGGACATCGTGTCTTCGGCTCGATCTGGGTCTCGATCATCATCGGCGAATCGAGTGTTGCATCCGATCTCGGTATTGATCTTTGGCTGGATCGAGTGGTGTACTCGATCTAGCTCTCGCTCTGCATGGCGTCATTTACGTCCGTACCGTTTGATCGACTGCTTCACTCGATCTTTGTCTCGATCATTCTCCTTGGATCGCCTGGTTGGCTCGATCTTCTGGTCGATCAACTCCTAGATCGACCGGCCATGCTCAATCTGCTCCTCGATCTCTGGTCCTTAGCATATATCCGAGCTCCCACGAACTGCTACATCAGCCTCAACATGTCCATGAACCTCCACGACTCCAAAGCAGCCTGAAACAACCTGAATGTGATGCAAAATGTAAGGAAAATGCGTATGCTGAAGCAAGAATGCTCTAGGACTCTAAGTGATGCAATCTAACCTAAAACGTGATACAAATGTATGAAAAGCTAACTAATGAGTCTGCAAAATGTATGCAATATGCAATAACATCAGGTGGCAATCCAGATGCGCCTTGTACTTACTAAGCCAATCCATTCCAAGGATGACATCATAAGAATTAACATTGCAGATTACCAAATCTGCTGGCATACTAACTTTGCCAATCCAGACAGAAATGTTTTTAACCATCCCTAGTGAGTACATCACTTGGCCTCCAGCCGCCCTCACTAACCCAAAATCCTCTCCGCGTTCCTTCTGGAATTCTCCCTTTCCAATCACCTCTAGATTCACAAAACAATGACTCGCTCCGGAGTCAAACAGAACATGGGTCTCTACCTCACCCATTAATAAGGTCCCTACACATTCAACCCCTAGAATGCTAAGACACTTAACAGAACACGCAGACACAGACAACAAGCAATAGACAGAACTCAGAAAACTGTAAGTAATAAAACTCACCAGCGATCGGTCGAGAAGCGCTCGGGTCTCCACTCCCATCCACTGTCGCTGCATACACTCTCGGTATAATGGCCTGCCTCTTGGCCGCCGGTGCCAGTGCATCTCCTGCACGCTTAGCTTGAGAAGCGGCTTGCCCAGCTGCTCCTGACCTCGGACAATCACGCTTGTAGTGTCCCGGTTCTCCACAACCATAACACACAACATAAACGCTGTCTCTATCCGACACTCTCACCATCCTTGTGTCTGGCTCAGGACAATCCCGCACTTGATGCTCCCGGCTTCCACAACGGTGACAAGCCCCAGCTGAACGCCTACAAATGCCCACATGCACCTTCCCGCATGACCCACACACACTGCGGTTCCCACTAGACTTGGCTGGAACATTCCTCCCAAACCTGCGGTTCTGTCCTCCAGACGATTGACCACTCTTGGCCACGGCAACCACAGTACTCGCCTTTGACAAAGCTTCCTCTGCTTGTCCAGATTCCAACAGTGCTGCTTTCTCCACAAGCTCAAAGACCGTCGCATAGTCACGCACCAGACAACCGTTCCTTAGCTCAACTCTTAGCCCACTTATGAACACTCGGATCAGCTTATCCTCAGTGTCGTAGTCACGTCCCACGTACTTACATAACTGGTTGAACTCGGTCTCATACTGCCGAACCGTCTTGGTCCCTTGGAGCAGATACAGAAACTCAGCCTCTAACTGATTGTAAGCTTCCTGCGGGAAGTACTTACTCTGAAACATCGCAGAGAACGTCTCATACGAACATTTCGGGTTCACCAAACGCCCGGTGATTCCCTTCCACCAGCTGTGCGCAGTACCCTCCAAGTAATGCACCGCTATGTCCTTCTTGTAACCCTCAGGACAGTGGATAAACTCGAAGTTCTGCTCCAGTCTCATCCTCCACTCATCAGCCTCAATAGGCGCAGAACCTCCAGCAAAGAACTTGGTTCCTAGCCTCCCCATATGATCCAGAACCTTGAAGTAAGACGGAATCACCACACCCTGATCCGCCTCCCCAACTCCATCGGCAACTACCGGTTCCACCACTTGTGGTGCCACTGCCGGTCCCACTACCGGCGCAGGCGCAACCACTGGTAAACGCTCCAGCACTTGTGCTAACAGCCCCAGAACAGCCTCCAACCTGACCAGTTGTGCTCCCGCAGCAATCCCTGCCATGTTTCCAGCATTGGCCGCAGCCACATTTGCAGCATTCCCAGCCGCATTCACTTGCTGGTCCATGACCACATTCTCAGTTCCAGAACTCTCAGTGTTCTCAGCACCATTCACTTGTGCTCTTGCAGTTCTCTTTCTCGGAGCCATCTGCCAAACAGAAAAACTGGTTAGCCCGAAGCTAACCCCAGACAAGAGTTTCACACTCTACAGAACAACAGACTCCCAGACCTGGCAGTGAAAAGGTGGATAGACTCTAACCCCAACTATGCAAATGAACTGTCCTAGAGTCGACCATGCTCTGATACCAACTTGTGAGGACCCGACCGTCTATCACTAGACCAGTCCGAACCTCACCGAGTCTTCTCTCGGCCAGAATACAAAAACATGCATATTTTAAAAACTTTTCTTAAACTTAAACAAGTTCGATTCATCAAAAGACATCCATTCTCATTGCATAATTATTCCAGAAACACTTAACAGAATTCGGATTCAATAACAAACTAACTTATCAGATTCGGTTCAACTTATAAGGCACTAACACAAGTACTTAAATAGAAACTCAAACTTAGAATATGAATCCCAAAAC
Source organism: Thlaspi arvense (assembly GCA_911865555.2). NCBI lineage: Eukaryota > Viridiplantae > Streptophyta > Magnoliopsida > Brassicales > Brassicaceae > Thlaspi > Thlaspi arvense. The sequence goes on along the minus strand of OU466863.1, from coordinate 22,766,201 downwards.
CCAGTCCTAATCCACCCCTTTCCTTCACTGCCTTCCAGTCCGCCTTCAGAGCTACTCGCCCTGGACTTTATCCTTACCTGCACTCTCAAACAGAGAGGCATAAGTATTTGATAAATACTTAGTGATTACGGTCATCCCGTAACACCTTAGCCAGTACCAGAAAACGCATCATACTATCAGTTATACAATTCACATTATCACTTAGCAAGCAAGCACAGAAAACAGTACAGTCCTATGATCATCTCAACTACTTGTGAAGCCTTACAAGGCATTGGTACTGCTCCAAGCGAGAATCACGCATCCCCTTGAGCTAGTAACTCAATCCGGATATTCACACAGCTAGTTAGACATCATGTATTGACCACGGTTCACACTTAACCATTCACAATAACAGAACATTGACCATGCTAAGCAGAAACCACTAACTTACACAAGCAATCAATGAAAATCAGATAACCTAGCAATACAACGATTCTAGATACAGACTACAGTCACACACTCACCTTAGACACAGAAACAAACCTTTCATTCGAAAGAATCTCGGTGATTTCTCGATCAGAAACTGAGATACTCGGACACACTTGCAGTTTCTCGGCTATCGCTCAGACTGGTTCCGGCAAAACACCACACCTCTCGGCTATCTCTCAACCAGGTCATTTTTTCTCGGGCAAGAAGCTGTATTCCCTAGGAAACAGTATAATTCAGATCGATCAGTCCAAAGTTACTCGACAGAAACTCAACAGAAATCAAAATAGCTGAACACTTACAAGATTCACTCAGAAATCCTCGGATAAACTCTGTTATTCCCTCGTCAAACCCTCAAATCAGGACGAGTGGTCGAAACAGATCCACAGAAACTCGGACAGAACACTCGATCTCTCGGTGATAGTCGGAATCGCCGGCGAAACTTCGATCTCTCTCGGCCAACTCTCGGATCTAGACGAGATTGAGTAGACAGATCGAGTGACGAACTCGATCTAAAATGTCTCGGGAAATTCTTGGAGTTTAGATCGATTGATCCAAAAATGGATCGACCGATCTAATTTCTCTCGGGAAAGTCCCTCATAGACAGATCGATTAGTCAACTCGATCAACCACTCGATCCAAGCTGAATCGACCCCTGAATCGATAGCATGGCTTGATAACGAGGACTTAGTCGCGATTTCAAAAACTCAAGGAACGAGAGAGCCAATCGATCCACGACTCGATTCAAATCGAATCGTGTCCTAAATCGAGTAACCCTCTCCATCCAAGCCATTATGGGCATGAGATCGAGTCCTAGATCGACCAAAGGGACTCGATCTCGTGCCGAGGTAACATTTTTTTCCCTCCTTTATTCTTTTCCCTCCAGTTTTTAAATTCAAAACTTGGTCAAGGCCAACATCTTTGACCATGAAAGATGTGCCTTGACCAAGACTTTTGTCAGAAAACCATTTCGCTTGCCCAAGGTTTTGTTTTGTTGGTCTTTAAATATTTTCAACCACCTTCACACTCTTTCATTCTTGTTTTCTCGAGCTTCTGAGTAAAGAGAGTGTGAGATATTTATTTTTCAAAGACCAATAAGCATTCTTAACAATCCTTGCAAAAGTATTTTCGGATTATTTGAGAAAATCTTTTGGAAAATCTCTTTTTATTTCGCAATTGATTGTTTTAGATGATAGGGCGGTTTTGAATTTTTAAATTTAGCTTAATAATAGGAAAAATTCTGGATTTTCTAGTATCTCTAGATTTAATTCTCTAATATTTTGCTATATTTTTTAAATTCCCCAAAATTCTAGGGTATTAGCTATCGACTATCTTCTTTGCTTCTCTCTTTCTCTCAACATATCGCATATTCGCTCATAGCTTTGCTCGAGAACCTTGTTTCAGGTGCAATGGCCCCCAAGAGAACGAGAGAAGAGACAGCACAAGAGGGAGAAGGTCAGGAGGTAGCTGTTCAAGAAAGGGTTTGATGGAGTAAGGATGAGAAAAGGGATAGGAAGCGGCTGGAAAGGCTTCGGTTCGAGCCTACTAAGTTTGCGGACCGGGAGCTGCTGTTGAAGCTACTTGGGGATTTCTACCAACTCCTCAAGAACATTGGCCTAAGATGTCTGTCACGAATGGATTGCACAACTATTCCAGAAGTGACAATAGACTTCCTTGCCACGTTGGAGTTCCGTTACGAGAACCCTAGCGCCCCTGTTCCTTCACAAGGCTGTCTCTCCTTCAAGGGTGGACGTCAAGCTTTCAGCCTCTCAATCCCCGAGCTGTGTCAAGCATATGGTCTCAACGCAGCCACCACCAAGATCGAGTTCCCCTCCTTCACGTGAGCAAACAATTTTTGGGACCTGATCAGCAACGAAGACTACAAGGCCAACACCGCCAAAATCAAGAGAGTGAGAAGCCCGGTGCTGAGGTACACCTTGAAGCTGATCGCCATCACATTCAGCGGACAGTCAGTTGCTCCCACGGTCACGAAGACCAAGCTTTGCTTCTTGTTCCAAGGCGTGAAGCATTTGTTGAGTGATCCGGCGGAGAATGATGAGCCTATGGAAGATGAACTCGGTGATGACGTGAACTATGGATGCGTACTTGCTGCCTCTTTGGTGAAGTACAAGGCATATGCCTTGCGGTGCAAGGCAAGCTCTACATTCATTGGCGGTTTCCTCACTCCTCTATTCATACAAGCCGACGTACCTATACATGATTTCACACCCGTCCCGGCTGGAGCTTTCATGGATGAGATCTACATGAGGAATACCGACAGCTTGGGATGCATGCCAGCAGAAGTGTTCTACGCTTATCTTTTTATCAACGACGAAAATGAGAAGAGAGTATGCATCCTACCAAACAAGGACGAGGCCGAGCTGCTTGGTGTTGGGAACATCGAGTTCTTGCCAACCGTAGAAGAGTGCTTTACTCCTCTAGGAGGAACGCCTGCCCCAGCGATTGCCCCACATCCAAGGTCTGAGTCCCCAGCCACGGAAGATGAGATGCCCGAGGCTTACACCCTTCCCAAGATAGATTTCGAGCTGAGAACCAAAACGGAGAAGTTCCTAGCATCTGTTGTGGAGATGCAAAGGAAAATCAACAATTGGCAAGGCAAAATGCTCAAGAAACTTGCCAAGAAGGCCAAATCGCTTCAAGGAGGCTCGCATAAGCAAGCTGCAAGTGAGGAGGTTCAGCAACCCGAGAAGAGGAGGCTTTCAACCGGAGGAGTTGTCATCCGTGAGACTCAAGGCAGCAACATTCAACCGGCGCATCTCTCTCTTCAAGAGCCAGGCTCCAAAGGCAAGGCCATAATATCTAGCTCCTCTGGAACATCCTCAAGTTCCAGCCGAGACTAGACCCGAGGTTGTTTCTGGCTACTTTGGAGTCGTGGAGGTTCGTGGACGTGCTGAGGCTAGCGTGGAGATTCGTGGGAACGTCGGATGTTTGCTAAGGACCAGAGATCGGGAAGCAGATCGAGCACGGCCGGTCGATCTAGGTGAGATCAACCAGATTGAGTAGTCGTTCCGATCCAAGAAATCTGATCGAGACGAAGATCGAGTGAAGCAATCGATCAAGCGGTACGGACGTAAATGATGCCATGCAGAGCGAGAGCCGAATCGAGTCTACCATTCGATCTGCCGAAGATCGATACCAAGATCGGATGCAACACTCGATTCACTGGAGAAGATCGTGAGACAGATCGAGTTGAAGACACGATGTCCAAAGATGATCGAGCAACATGCTCGATCTCAAGGCCGATCTCAGTCCTTTCAACCACTTTTGGCCGCTAGCAAGGGGGGGACCATCGAGCTGTTTGGCCTACTTTGGGAAGGCGGCGATCATATTTCTCTCTGGTTGAGAAATGAGATGCCTCAAGTTCCCATATTTGAGGTAGACGTCTTTGACGCGTGTGGCATAGACTTCATGGGGCCATTTCCTTCATCATACGGCAACAAGTTCATACTAGTGGCTGTTGACTACGTCTCTAAGTGGGTTGAGGCCATTGCTTCCCCAACAAACGACTCTAAGGTGGTGATCAAGCTCTTTAAGAGCATTATTTTCCCAAGGTTTGGAGTTCCCAAGGTGGTGATAAGCGACGGAGGGAGCCATTTCATCAACAAGCTGTTTGAAAATCTGTTAAAGAAGTATGGCGTGAAGCATAAGGTAGCTACGCCTTACCATCCTCAAACGAGTGGCCAAGTGGAGGTCTCTAACCATCAGATCAAGGCGATACTCGAGAGAACAGTTGGGACTACACGGAAAGATTGGGCAGTGAAGTTGGATGACGCTTTGTGGGCGTACCGGACTGCTTTCAAAACGCCTATTGGTACCACTCCTTTTCCTCTTCTCTACGGTAAAGGGTGTCATCTTCCTGTTGAGTTGGAATATAGGGCGTTGTGGGCTGTGAAGCGGCTGAATTTTGATCTGAAGACGGCTCAGGAGAAGCGTTTGATCCAGTTGCTCGAGCTTGATGAGCTAAGGCTGGACGCTTACGAAAGCGCTAGGATCTACAAGGAGCGTACCAAGGCTGCTCATGACAAGAAACTGGTGCCTAAGGAGCTTAAGGAAGGGAGTTTGGTGCTGCTTTACAACTCGAGGCTCAAGCTCTTTCCAGGGAAGCTGAAGTCACGCTGGAGCGGTCCGTATGAAATCAAGGAAGTATTACCTTACGGAGCTGTCACGTTGGTGGGCAAGAGTGGGAATGCATTTACAGTGAACGGGCACAGAGTAAAGCCATACATGGCGAGTGCATTTGACAAGGAGAGCACCTCAATGCTTCTCGAAGACCCACCATCTGCCTAAACCAAGTAAAGTGTAGCTAAAGACGTTAAAGAAAGCGCACTTGGGAAGCATTCCCATGTTTATCCTGTACATATCCTTGCTTTATTTCTTTTCCAGTTTTATGTTTTTGCCTTATGAGTTTGTAGGAACAAGTATGAGGGACGCAGGACATGATCTGAGTTCAAAAAGGAGTAAGAAGGGGGCGAGTATAAGCTAGAGATCGAGTGCTAGATCGACTCATCCTGGCTCGATCTTTGCTAGATCGAGCTGGTGAATCGAGAGGAGCCAGTCGATCTAGACGAGATCGAGTAGACAGATCGAGTGATGAACTCAATCTAAATGTCTCGGGAAATTCTTGGAGTTTAGATAGATCGATCCAAAAATGGATCGACCGATCTATTTACTCTCGGGAGAGTGATAACTACTTTCTTTGCAAGGGTGAGGATGCAATGAGGCTATCAAACTCAAATGCAACACTTAGGTTGTAGTACAGTATGCAAGTGAGAGTCAATCCATTTCTAGGAGCTAGGAAGATCAAAGAGAATGCAAGAGCAGTGTAAAGCTAAGCGAATAACAGGCGATATTGTGAAAATCCTAAAAACAATATGCAACAACCGAATGGAATGCAAAACTGTTTTAAAATTACCAAGAGTGATTGAACTACTACGAGGAAGAAATAGAAAAATTAAATTGCAAGGCTATGATTTAACAAAAATCGACTAGTGGATCGACCACAGGATCGACCACTAGATCGAGCAGTTTGGATCAATCTCGTCTAAAAATACAAGTATGAAGAAACTAATGACCAGGATGCGGCGAATATAAAGCGAATGACTAACGAAGATGTAAGAATGCTAAGAAAGAAGGGTCTAGGATTGAGATTCATTGTCCGGGGTTTCAAGGGTCCAAGTTGGGATAGAAAACTTTAAATCGACTCACTTTGTGAGATTCCCTAAGCCTTGAAAACAAAAACAAGATCCATCCGTGGCTTTCGGTATGGATCACTCCTTCATCCTCTCCTCCAAACCCATGGCTTCTGGTGGAAAGAGAGGTTGAAGGGCAATGAACTCAGTATCTAGGATGTGATTTTCAGAGATCTCTGGATCCTGTAAGGTAAGAGACCTCTCTGATCATAAAGATCTTGGCGTGAGAGTCTTTAAGCCATAGGGACTCAACATCCTAGAAGCGAAAGCCATTAAGAACAAGAAAACTACCAACTTGAAAACCTCTTAGACCCCGTGAATCCTCTCAACCCCGAGACCGAAATGAAACTACTCGCTACACATGAGAATAACAGAAATAAATATGAAAGATGAAGCAATGAACATGAAAACGATTACTTAAAACTTAAATGATTCGAAATATTCAAGAACAAAGCTCAAAGTCTAACAATGGCGGAGAGTCTCCAAAACAAGAGAGAAAAAGCATAAAAAGATAAGAATGAAAAGCGTCTATGGAAAAAGACATCGCCGCCTTCCCAAAATGGTGAAAACAGCTCGATGGTCCCCCCCTCGCTAGCGGCTAAAAACGGTTGAAAGGACAGAGATCGACTTCGGGATCGAGCGGCTCTCTCGATCACTTTCGGACATCGTGTCTTCTACTCGATCTGGGTCTCGATCTTCTTCGGCGGATCGAGTGTTGCATCCGATCTTGGTGTCGATCTTTGGTCGGATCGAGTGGTGGACTCAATCCGGCTCTCGCTCTGCATGGCGTCATTTACGTCCGTACCATTTGATCGATTGCTCCACTCTATCTTCGTCTCGATTATTTCCCTTGGATCGCCTGGGCTTCTCGATCTTCTGGTCGATCTCATCTAGATCGACCTGCCATGCTCGATCTACTCCCCGATCTCTGGTCCTTAGCAAACATCCGATGTTCCACGAACCGCCACAACAGCTTCAGCACGTCCACGGACCTCCACGACTCCAAAGTAGCCAGAAACCACCTGAATGTGATGCAAAATGCAAGGAACATGCGTATGCTGGTGCGAGAATGCTCAAGGACCCTAACTGATGCAATCTAGTCTAAAGTGTGATGTAAATGCATGAAAAGCTAACTAATATGTATGCAAAATACATGCAATATGCAGTAACATCAACTCCCCTAAACTTACTTCTTGCTTGCCCTCAAGCAACAGAAAATAAGAAAAGAAGAGAGGTTTTAGAAAAGATGGGGGTTTAAGCTTCTTGCAAAGGTGCCTTTCAAATGAATCAATCTGAATGTCCTAGTTACTAGTTCTAAAAAGCAATGCTCACACTCATACTCCAAAGAACTTAGCCATACTAATCAGACAAAGAAATTCAGATCATGACTCTCATATTCCAAACAATCCAAGAATCCTAACCTTTAACATTCAATTAATGATCAAACCGTGAATCACACTTATGCACTTAGAACAGAATACATTTGGCTAAGGACAAGGTTATGAGACAAAGATGATCTCACTCAAGCGGGTAATTCAAACAATGGGTTATCTCAAAAAGGATTGAACTTATGCATAATGCTAAAGGTAAAGACAATTGATGCATACATGACTAGACTCTCATCTACCCATATACACTAACAATGATCCTAAACCCCTCTCATTTTCTTTCTTTTTCGAGCTCACTCACCCTCTAGAAACTACCCAAACGACAAGGCAAGAAGCCAAGCATAACCCACGAAAACAGGAGACAACTTTACTCTTCTTAGGCTAGTGGTGGTCAAACACAAACTTAAAGCTCTTTCTTTAAATCTTGGTAGCTCTCTTCTCTTTTTATATTTTTTTTTCATTTTAAACTTTGGCCTTTTGGCTCTTTTCTTTCTGATTTTTTTATTTTTATTTTGAGAGCTACCTCTTTCTCTTTTAAAACTGAGCTTTTATTTAAAAACAGAGCAACGCCACCACTTAAAACCATGAGTCCTTTATTTTCAAACCCCAAACACCATTTCTTTTTAAACTGAAAACACATAAGCAAAATTCTTTTAACACCAGCAAATTCCTTCCCCAAAACAAACCTAAAACTAGCTTCAAAATGCAAAGCTAGCATCAATATGAAAGCCTAATCACGTCGCCTAAACCTAACACTTTATGCCAAGTTCAATCCAAAAATAAGGCCTCACATCACACAAGAAATATTTGGCTTGAAAGGAAGGCAAGGTTCAGGGTGCGGAGTTCTATTCAGACTTGCTGAAGGGGTGGAAAAAAGGGGTAAGAAAGCCTGAATATGTATATGATCCATGTATTTCATTTCAAATGCACAAGAGTGATAATTCAAATTCAGATTAAGGTTCTCACTGAGTAGGACGATCCGATATCTTGTGACCGAGGACGATCCCTTCCTTCACCATGAAGTGACACTTCTCCCAGTTAAGCACCAAGTTTGTCTGCTCACATCGCTTGAGTACCTTGCAAAGATTCAACAAACAAGCAGAAGAAGAAGCACCATTTACAGAGAAGTCATCCATAAAGACTTCTACCATCGCCTCTATAAGATCAGAGTAGATAGACATCATGCACCGCTGGAATGTTGCTGGTGCATTACACAACCCAAATGGCATCCTTCGATATGCAAAGGTACCATAAGGGCATGTAGAAGTGGTCTTCTCTTGATCGTTAGGATGGATTGGTATTTGAAAGAAACTACTATAATCATCAAGAAAGCAATAGTATGGATGATTAGCAAGTCTCTCAAGCATCTGATCAATAAAAGGAAGAGGAAAATTATCCTTTCTAGTAGTTGAATTGAGCTTCTTATAGTCTGTACACATTTAGAGACCAGTTATGGTTCTAGTAGGAATCAATTCATCTTTCTCATTCCTAATGACTGTGATCCCTCCTTATTAGGCACCATATGGACAGGAGAAACCCACGTGCTGTCACTGATAGGGTATATCACATCAGCCTCTAACAGTTTTAAAATCTCTTTCTTAACTACTTCATCCAAATTCGGATTTAAGCGCCTTTGATGTTCAATAGAAGAAGAGTTTTCATTATCTAAGTGAATCCTATGAGTGCAAAGTATTGGTGAAAGGCCCTTGATGTCACTTAGAGAGTACCCAATGGCCTTCCTATACTTTCGCAGCTCATATTGGAGCGAGTGCAACTCATCATCACTCAGACATTCATTCAAAATCACGGGATAAGTCTCATTAAGCCCAAAGAAAGCATACCTTAGCCCTTTTGGGAGCTCCTTTAGGTCCACCTTTGGGGCTAGCAGCTCGCTCTAATCCTCCTCTTGGCTTGTGTTGACGTTGCTGTCCTCACTTCCCTCCTTAGAACCCGAGACATGAGCCTTAAGACTGCCTTCTTGAACCGTTGTCCCCTCGGAGATCGAGTAATCCAGTCGATATTCCACTCGTTCTGGTCCGGATCGAGCAACTTCACTCGATTCACCTACTCGATTTGATGTGGATCGAGCAGGAGATCGAGTCCCTGACTCGTTCTCTAAACTGATCGATTGGCTTCTCTCGATCTTCTCATTGTTCTCTTCTCTGGATCGACCAGCCTCCTCGATCTTCTTGTCGATTGCTGTCCTGGATCGAGTGATCTTCTCGATTTCCTGATCGATCTCTAGGCATTCTGCTTCACCTTCCTTCACAACTTGGCGAGAATCAAGGATATGGGTGTACTCCTGGGTCTGCTCACTCAGAAAACCAAACTCTACATACTCCTTAGTTAAGGCAACCTGCAAGTGATCTTCTTGTGCTAACTCCTCGAGCAACTCATCGGCTAAAGCGTCTAGAGTCTCAATGTAGAAAGCGTGCCCTCTGATGGTTGGTTTCTTCAGGACTTCATTGATATCGAAGTCTAGCTTGATGTCCTTGCCCAAGTGTAGAGAGATCTTGCCATTCTTCACATCTATGATGGCTCCAGCGGTTGAAAGAAACGGTCTCCCAAGGATAAGAGGATCCTTTGGCTCTTCATCCATTTAAAGAATAACAAAATCTGTTGGCACGTTAACTCCACTGATTCTCATCGGCAAATCTTCAAGCATACCCACAGGAAGCCTTATGCTTCGATCAGCTAGCACGAGAGAGATCCTACACTCTTTAAAGTTTGTGAAACCGAGCTTCTTTGCAATGGAATGGGGCATGAAATTATACTTGCACCGAGATCACATAAAAAGCTTTGAAACGTCAAAGGACCAAGAGCGCAAAGTATGGTAAATGATCCTGGATCCCCTAGCTTCTTAGGTACTATCTCCTTGTGGATGATATCACTATACTCTTCACTAAGCACCAAGACTTCTTCACTCTCCTTGTTCTTCTTAGTTAGTGTATCCTTGAAAAACTTAGCACACTTAGTCATCATGGCTAGGTAATCCACCAAAGGTAGCTTGATCTCTACAACTTTTAAATGCTTCTCAAAGACCGATCAATGCTTCTCTATCAGCTTGATATTACTGCATATTACATATATTTTGCATACACATTAGTTAGCTTTTCATGCATTTACATCACATTTTAGATTAGATTGCATCACTTAGAGTCCTAGAGCATTCTTGCACCAGCATACGCATGTTCCTTGCATATTGCATCACATTCAGGTTGTTTCTGGCTGCTTTGGAGTCGTGGAGGTTCGTGGATGTGCTGAAGCTGTTGTAGCGGTTTGTGGAAGCTCGGATATTTGCTAAGGACCAGAGATCGGGGAACAGATTGAGCATAGCAGGTTGATCTAGGATGAGATCGACCAGAAGATCGAGAAGACCAGGCGATCCAAGAAGAATGATCGAGACGAAGATCGAGTGAAGCAATCGATCAAACGGTACAGACGTAAATGACGTCATGCAGAGCGAGAGCCAGATCGAGTCCACCACTCGATCAAACCGAAGATCCATACCAAGATCGGATGCAACACTCGATCCGCCAAAGATGATCGAGACCCAGATCGAGTTGAAGACACGATGTCCGAAGATGATCGAGAGAGCCGTTCTATCCCGGAGTCGATCTCTGTTCTTTCAACCGCTTTTGGCCGCTAGCGAGGGGGGGACTATCGGGCTATTTTCGACATTTTGGGAAGGCGACGATGTCCTTTTCACAGACAACTTTTCATTCTTATCTTTTTTTATGCTTTTCTCTCTGGTTTTGGAGATAATCGACCATACTCGAACCTTGAGTTTTTCTTGCTTTTGTAATCGAATCGTTTGAGTTTAATCGAGCTTTCTTTTCATGTTCATCGTTTCTTTCTTCATCTTTGCTTGATTTATCATATGTGTAGTGAGTAGTTCATTTGGGTTCGGGGTTGAGGGGATTTAAGGGGTTAAAAGGGTTTCGATCTTGGGGTTTTCTAGTGTTTTAATGGCTATCTCTTCTAGGGTGTCGAGTTCTCAAAGCTTAAAGACTCTCACGCCAAGAGCTTTATGATCCGAGAGGTTCCTTACCTTGACAGGATTCAGGGACCTCTGAAGATCACACACTAGAGACTAATTACCCCTTCCCAAAAGCCATGGAAGTTTAGGGGACTAGTTAAGCCATTTGTTTGAAATCTGTTTTCCATGCCCTTCAACCTCTCTTTCCACCAAAAGCCATGGGTTTGGAGGAGAGGATGAAGGAGTGATCTATACCGAAAGCCACGGATAGATCTTGCTTAGTTTTCAAGGCTTAGAGATTCTCACAAAGTGAGTCGATTTAAAGTTTTCAACCCAAGTTCGGACCTTTGAAACCCCTGACCATGAATCTCCCTAGGCCCTCTCTTTTAGCATCTTTACATCTTCTCTCGTCATTCGCTTGATCTTTGATAGCATCATGGTCGTTAGTTTTACTATTCTTGCATTTTTAGACGAGATCGATCATTATTGCTCGATCTAGTGGTCGATCCCATGGTCGATCCACTAGTCGAATTTTAGTAATTCGTAGCTTTGTCCTTTAATTATTCTGTTTGTTCCTCATGGTAATTTGATCATTCCTGGTAATATTAAAATAGTTTGCATTCCTTTTAGTTGCTGCATCTAGTTTTTAGGGATTTTCTCAAAACCTTTCTTGTTTCGCTTAGATTTGCATAGCCCTTGCATTCTCTTTGCATTTTCTATCATCCTAGGTGTGGATTGACTCTCTCTTGCATACTGTGCTACAACCTGTCTTGCATTTGAGTTTGATAACCTCATTGCATACTCACCCTTGCAAAGAATCTGCTTATCAAATGGCGCTGTTGCCATCCAAGGATTGTTTAGAAAACATAGAGATTTGGGACTTAGTAAAGACTAAGCCTTTACCTTGTTTTAGTTACTAATCATTCTACTCTCAAACGTGTGTTTCTCAGGTACATGAATCTTCGTTCAAGGGGAGATAACAGTCTACTTCAACCGTTGGACAACATTCATCAGCTTGGTCATTCACGGCAAAGAAGAGTAAGAGAACAAGCCAGAGCCTTTGAGGAGATTGTTCAGCACGGTTTGGTTGACTTTGAAGTTATGGCTGAACACGAGCATCCAGAGGGACCTCCTCCAGCTCACGGGGCAGTAGGAAGGGGCAATGGAAACCCCCAACACGCGGCTAGAGCCCCAAGGATCATAGGAGCCGGAGATGCTCCCAATACTCATCACAATAGGTTTGGGATCACTTCGAGATTAAGCCAGGTTTCATCTCCATGGTGCAAAGCAACAAGCTCCACGACTTAGCAATGGAAGATCCCTTGGAGCACCTTGACAACTTCGAGCAAGTATGTGGGATGATCAAGATCAACGGCATATCCAAAGATGCTTTCAAGCTGCGTCTCTTTCCCTTTTCACTCGGACACAAGGCTAGGCATTGGGAGAAGACCCTCCCACAAGGCACCATCACCTCATGGGCCGAGTGTAAGAAGGCCTTTCTCTCAAAGTTCTTCTCTAGCACCAGGACAACACGGTTGAGAAGCGAAATCAGCGGCTTCACTTAACGAAACAACGAGACATTCAACGAGTCAATGGAACGTTTCAAAGACTACACGATCCAATGTCCTCATCACGGTTTCAGCGAGGACACCCTACTCAGCACCATATACTGCAGAGCTTCACCAAAGATCAGGTTGTTGCTTGACACAGCTAGCAAAGGGAACTTCCTTGGTCAGGAGGTAGAAGAGGGCATGGAGCTGATAGAAAATTTGGCATTGAGTGATGGCAACTACGCTGAGGACTATGACCGTGCACCGAGAGGATCCGAGCTAGAGTCTCACAAAAAGGAGCTGAAATCTTTGCATGAGAAGATAGATAAGCTGGTGTTAGCCAATCAGTAACATGTTCACTTTGTTGGTGAAGTGGATGAGAATCAAGAGGAGCTTGAGTTGAGCCAGGAAGAAGTCAATTAGGTGGTGGGACCGAACAATTACAAACCTCAAGGCTACAACCAAGGCTACAACCAGAACAACAATCTCTCCTACCGAAGCACCAACGTTGCCAACCCTAAGGACCAAGTGTACCCTGCTCAGCAAGCAAAACCTTTCATCCCTTACAACAAAGGTTTTCAGCCGAGTGGTGGTTTCCAAAGTCAAGGGTAGAACAACTTCCAAGGGCAACATCAAAGTAACAAGGGTTATACGCCTAACTACCCTTCGGGCTTTGCACCTCAGCAGCAACAACAAGTTGATCAGGTTCAAGCAATGTTTCAACAGCTGATACAAGGGCAAGCCTCTACAAACCAGAAGTTCGCCGAGATGAACACTCGTCTAGACTCGTCTCTCACTGACTTCTCCACTCAGATCACCAATTTAAACAACAAGATCAAGCAGCTAGAGAAGGGGAAAGCGAGTACAAGTGGTCAGAATAGCCTACCGGGCAAGTGTGAGCAGAATCCTAAGGAGTACGCCAACGCCATCACGTTAAGAAGCGGCAAAGAGCTAGAACCTCCGGTTACCCCTAAGATGACGAGGACGTTGTAATTCAAGAGGGGGAGGGTAAGCCTTCAGCTGATGATGAGATTAACTTTGACAATGTCTGGATCCAAGGGCCAAGAAGAGGAGACAAAGCAGTTGCTGAGAAGAAAGCTGAGCAAACTACTAAGGAGAAGAATGCTTATGTGCCTCCACCGTATGTACCTAAGCTGCCTTTTCCTGGCCGTTTCAAGAAGCAACTCATAGAGAAGCATATAATCCTCTTTGAGAAGCATCTTAAGGACGTGGAGATCAAGCTACCTCTTGTTGACTGCCTTGCAATGATGCTTAAATGCGCCAAATTCTTCAAAGACACTCTCGTGAAGAAGAATAAGGAAAGCAAAGAGGTGCTTGTTCTAAGTGAAGAGTGTAGTGCTGTGATACATAAGAAGATAGTCCCTAAGAAGTTGGGAGACCCTGGAAGCTTCACTATACCCTGCGCTTTAGGTCCTCTGGAGTTCAAGAGTTGCCTTTGTGATCTCGGAGCTACCATAAATCTAATGCCTCATTCCGTGGCGAAAAAGCTTGGCTTTACTCGTTTCAAAGACTGTAGGATCTCGTTGGTACTGGCTGATAGGAGTGTGAGACTACCAGTGGGGCTGCTTGAAGATCTACGGGTGCGAATCAGTGGTGTGAACGTGCCTACGGACTTCGTCGTGTTGGAGATGGATGAAGAGCCTAAGGATCCACTCATCCTAGGAAGACCATTCCTTGCAACCGCCGGGGCTATCATCGATGTGAAGAACGGGAAGATTGCCTTGCACTTGGGAAAGGATATAAGGCTGGACTTCGATATCAATGAGGTTCTGAAGAAGCCGACCATAGAAGGGCAAGCTTTCTACATTGAAATGATGGATGCCTTAGCGGATGAATTGCTGGAAGAGCTGGCTCAGGAAGACCATCTGAAGCTGGCACTGACTAAGGAGCCAGAGGAGTTTGGCTATGTGGATCAGAGGACCCAGGAGTATGTCAACTTGCTGGATTCTAGGAAGATTGTTAAGAAGGATGAAAGCTGCTGCCTAGAGATCGACCCCGAGATCGATGCTATCACTCGATCCAGGAGTCAGATCGACATGGAAATCGAGAACACAACTCGATCCGGTGCAGCAATTGACAGACAGATCGAGAGAGACCTTCCGATCATTTTGGGGTCCAATCAGGAGATCGACTCAGCGTCTCGATCCCTTACGCGATCCACATCAAATCGAGTAAGTGAATCGAGCAAAATTGCTCGATCTAGACGGCATCAAGAGTAAGATCGACTGGAGGACTCAATTTCAGAAGGGATAGCAGTTGAAGAAAGCAGTCTTTAGGGCCATGCCTCGGGTTCTAAGGAGGGTTCCAAGGAGGAAAGCAACAACAACAGCCACGAGGATGATTGGAGCGAGCTGTTAGCCCCAAAGGTGGACCTTAAGGAGCTTCCAAAAGGGCTAAGGTAAGCTTTCTTAGGGCCTAATAACACCTATCTCGTGATTATGAATGAAAACTTAAGTAATGATGAGTTGCACTCGCTCCTGACTGAGCTGAGAAAGTATAGGAAGGCCATTGGGTACTCTTTAAGTGACATCAAGGGCCTTTCACCAATGCTTTGCACTCACAGGATTCACTTGGATAATGAGAACGCCTCTTCTATAGAACATCAAAGGCGTTTGAATCCTAATTTGAAAGAGGTTGTTAAGAAAGAGATCCTTATGCTTTTAGAGGCTGACGTGATATATCCCATAAGTGACAGCACGTGGGTTTCTCCTGTAGACGTGGTGCCTAAGAAGGGAGGGATCACAGTCATAAGGAATGAAAAAGATGAGCTTATTCCTACTAGAACCATTACTGGTCATAGGATGTGTATTGATTATAGGAAACTTAACCTTGCGACTAGGAAAGATCATTTCCCTTTGCCTTTTATTGATCAAATGCTTGAGAGACTTGCTAATCACCCTTACTACTGTTTCCTCGATGGGTATAGCGGTTTCTTTCAGATACCAATTCACCCAAATGATCAGGAGAAGACGACCTTCACGTGTCCCTACGGTACCTTCGTATATCGAAGGATGCCGTTTGGATTGTGTAATGCACCGGCTACATTTCAGCGGTGTATGATGTCGATCTTCTCCGATCTAATAGAAGAGATGGTAGAGGTGTTTATGGATGACTTCTCTGTCTATGGTGCGTCCTTTTCTGCGTGTTTGTTGAATCTTTCCAGGGTACTAAAGCGTTGTGAAGAGACAAACTTGGTGCTAAACTGGGAGAAATGCCACTTTATGGTCAAGGAAGGGATCGTGCTTGGTCATAAGATATCAGAGAAGGGAATTGAGGTTGATCAGGCTAAAGTGGAAGTCATGATGGGTCTTGAGCCGCTGGTTAACGTTAAGGGAATCAGAAGTTTCTTGGGACACACCGGGTTCTATAGGCACTTCATCAAGGATTTCTCCAAGATTGTACACCCTCTTACACGGTTGTTGTGCAAAGAAGCTGAGTTTGTGTTTGATGAGGAGTGTTTGCGAGCTTTCGTGACCATCAAGGAAGCCCTTACATCAGCCCTTATAGTTCAAGCACCAGACTGGACTCTACCCTTTGAGATCATGTGCGATGCTAGTGACTACGCCGTAGGAGCCGTTCTTGGTCAGTGGAAAGACAAGAAGCTACACGTGATCTACTATGCTTCAAGAACCTTGGATGATATGCAAACAAGGTACAGTACTACAGAGAAGGAGTTGCTTGCAGTAGTGTTCCCTTTTGAGAAGTTCCGGTCATATCTTGTCGGTTCCAAAGCTATTGTCTACACGGATCACGCGGCTTTGCGATACATCTATTCGAAGAAGGACACTAAGCCTCGGCTTTTGAGTTTGATTCTCTTGCTCCAGGAGTTTGACATGGAGATTAAAGACAAGAAGGGAATAGAAAACGGAGTCGCTGACCATCTCTCATGGCTAAGGATCAACGAGTCTCTCCCCTTAGATGACTCTCTTCCAGAAGAGCAACTCATGGCGATCACTACGGCTGTTTGTGGAAAGCTAGAAGGGCAGTTTGAGGAGGTGTTGAGCTTCAAAGAGGAGGATCTTCCCTGGAACGCTGATGTTGTAAACTACTTAGCGTGTGGTGAGGAGCCAACACATCTCAACAGCAATCACAAGAAGCGGTTTATGAGAGAGGCTAGTGACTACTTTTGGGACGAGCCCTACTTATACAAGAGAGGAGTGGACAGATTGTACAGGAGGTGTGTTACGAAGGAAGAAGCTAGAGACATCCTCTATCACTGCCATGGCTCTTCCTACGGAGGACACTTCGCTTCATTCAAAAGTGCCACGAAACTGTTGCAAGCCGGTTTCTGGTGGTCGTCCGTCTTCAAAGATGCACACGAGTTTGTGAAGAGCTGTGAGGCATGTCAACGAGCAGGGAATATCACTAAGAGGAACGAAATGCCTCAGGTTCCCATCTTTGAGGTGACGTGTTCGACGCGTGGGGCATAGACTTCATGGGGCCATTTCCTTCTTCATATGGCAACAAGTACATCTTAGTAGCAGTGGATTATGTTTCTAAATGGGTTGAGGCTGTTGCTTCCCCTACAAACGATTCTAAGGTGGTGATCAAGCTGTTCAAGAGTATCATTTTCCCGAGGTTTGGGGTACCTAAGGTGGTTATAAGCGATGGAGGAAGCCACTTCATAAACAATGTTTTTGAGAACCTCTTGAGGAAGTATGGCGTTAAGCATAAGGTGGCTACACCGTATCATCCTCAAACAAGCGGTCAAGTGGAAGTCTCTAACCGGCAAATCAAGGCTATACTAGAGAAGACTGTCGGAGCAACAAGGAAAGACTGGGCAGTGAAGCTGGACGACACTCTTTGGGCCTACCGTACCGCTTTCAAAACACCAATTGGTACAACTCCTTTCACTCTACTCTATGGCAAGGGCTGTCATCTCCCAGTTGAGCTGGAACACCGTGCGTTGTGGGCTGTGAAGAAGCGGAACTTTGACCTCAAGACTGCTCAAGAGAGGCGCCTCATTCAGCTACATGAACTGGACGAGTTAAGACTGAACGCTTATTAGAGCTCTCGGATATACAAGGAGCGGACTAAGGAAGCTCATGACAAGAAGTTGGTTGCCAAGGAGCTTAAGGAAGGAGGTTTAGTGTTGCTGTACAATTCAAGACTCAAACTCTTCCCGGGAAAGCTGAACTCAAGGTGGAGCGGGCCGTTCGTGATCCAGGAAGTGCTGCCATATGGAGCTGTTACATTGATGGGAAAAAGTGGCAGTGCATTCACCGTCAACGGACACAGAGTCAAGCCTTACTTGGCAGACAGCTATGACAAGGAGAGTACCTCGGTGCTTCTCCAAGACCCACCATCCGCCTAAACTAAGTAAAGTCTAGCTAAAGACGTTAAAGAAAGCGCACTTGGGAGGCATTCCCATGTCTATCCTGTAAATATTTCTGCTTTCTTTTTCTTTCAGTTTTATGTTTTTATTTTGCAAGTGTGTAGGAACAGGTATGAGGAGTCTAAACCTTAATCATGAAGTCCAAAAGAGGCGATAAGGGTTAAGAAAAGGCTAGAGATCGAGTGCTAGATCGACTGATCCTGACTCGATCTTTGCTAGATCGAGTCAGTGAATCGAGAGGAGCCAGTCGATCTAGACGAGAACGAGTGATAAGATCGACCTTGACGAAAAAGGATCGGTCGACGATCGATCCAAAATGGATCGACCGATCTAATTTCTCTCGGGAAAATCTGTTGAAAACAGATCGATCACTCGACTCGATCCATCACTCGATCTATGCCAAATCGACCCCCAAATCGAGGACGTAGCTCGATCATGAGGACTTAGCCGTGGAGCCAACATCTCAACGATCGAGGGAGCCAATCGATCCAAGACTCGATTCATCATGAATCGAGTTTCAAATCGAGTAACCCTCTCGATCTAAGCCATTATGGGCATGAGATCGAGTCCTAGATCGACCAAACGGACTCGATCTGATGCCGAGGTAACATTTTTCTTTCCCTCCTTTATTCTTTTCCCTCTAATTTTTAAATTAAAAACTTGGTCAAGGCAAGCATCTTTGACCATGAAAGATGTGCCTTGACCAAGACTTTGTCAGAAAACCACCTTTACTACCCATGGTTTTGCCTTTTGCTAAACAAAGAGAGTGAGAGTTTTCGGTTTTTAAAGGCTAGCAAAGTACTTTAACATTCTTGCAAAGGTATTTTCAGAGTTTAATAAATTATCTTTAGGAAAATTTCCTTTAAATTCGTAAGATATTGTTCTAGATGATAGGGCCGTTTTTGATTTTTAAAATTTGGCTAAGTAAAAAGAATAATTCTAGATTTTCTAGTATCTAAAGATTTGATTCTCCTTTATTTAGCTATAATTTTTATTAATTCCCCAAAATTCTAGGGTAGTAGTTATAAGCTTTCTCCTTCTCCTCTCTTATTTTCTCATCAAACCGTCGTTTTGCTTATGAAACTTCTTGAGAAATTTGTTTCAGGTACAATGGCCCCCAAAAGAACGAGAGAAGAGAGAGCACAAGAGGGAGAAGGACAAGAGGTGGCTGTTCAAGAGAGGGTCAGATGGAGTAAGGATGAGAAGAGGGACAAGAAAAGGCTTGAAAGGCTTCGGTTTGTGCCTACCAAGTTTGCTGATCGGGAGCTGCTGTTCAAGCTAGGGATTCTTGGGGATTTCGACCAACACCTCAAGAACATTGGCCTAAGATGTCTGTCACGGATGGATTGCCCAACCATTCCAGAAGTGACAATAGACTTCCTTGCCCCGTTGAAGTTCCGTTACGAGAATCCTAGCGCACCCGTTCCTTCACAAGGACGTCAAGCCTACAGCCTCTCCATCCCCGAGCTATGTCAAGCGTATGGTCTCAACGCAGATGCCACCAAGGTCGAGTTTCCCTCCTTCAAGCGAGCTAATGATTTTTGGGACCTGATTATCAACGAGGACTACAAAGCCAACACCACCAAGATCAAGAGAGTGAGAAGCCCGGTGCTGAGGTACACTCTGAAGCTGATCGCCAACACGTTTAGCGGAAGATCAGTTGCTCCCACAGTCACAAAGACCGAGCTTTGCTTCCTGTTCCAAGGCGTGAAGCACTTGGTGTGTGACCCAGATGAAAATGACGAGCCTATGGAGGATGAGCTCGGCGACGAGGTGAACTACGGATGTGTGCTTGCTGCCTCCTTGGTGAAATACAAAGATTATGCCTTGCGGTGCAAGGCAACTTCTCCTTTCATTGGCGGCTTCCTCACTCCTCTATTCTTGCAAGCTGGTGTGCCTATACACGACTTCGCACACGTACCAGCCAGAGCTTTCATGGATGAGGCCTACATGAGGAATACCGACAGCTTGGGACGTACGCCAGCAGAAGGGTTCAACGCTTACCTCTTCATAGACGACGAAAACAAGAAGAGAGTGTGCATCCTGCCAAACAAAGACGAGACCGAGCTGCTTGGTGTTGGGAACATCGAGATCTTGCCAACGGAAGAGGAGTGCTTTGCTCCTCTAGGAGGACCGCCTGCCCCAACGATTGCTCCTCGTCAAAGGTCCGAGTCTCCAGCCACGGAAGATGAGATGCCCGAAGCCTACACCCTTCCCAAGTTAGACTTTGAGCCGAGAACCAAAACAGAGAAGTACCTACATATGTTGTGGAGATGCAAAGGAAAATCAACAAGTGGCAAGGCAAAATGCTCAAGAAACTTGTTAAGAAGGTCAAGGCACTTCAAGGAGGCTCGCCTAAGAAGGATGCAAGTGAAGAGGTTCACCAACCCGAGAAGAGGAGGCTCTCAACCGGTGGAGTTGTCATCCGTGAGACTCAGGGCAGCAACATTCAGCCGGTGCGTCTTTCTCTCCAAGAACCAACCGACAAGGGCAAAACAATAGTCTCTAGCTCCTCTGGAATATCCTCAAGTTCCAGCCGAGACTAGACCAGAGGTAACAACCGTCTTCCATTGTACAAAACCGCTCATATTTGCTTCTTTTTGCTTTGTTTTTTGGTGCTCCTTCGAATGTGTTTGCCACCGGGACGGTGTCAAGCAAGTTTGGGGGAGTATATGTGTGGTTTGACATGTGTTTTCTGATCTTATATTCCTTTAGCATCCTTGAGTCTTTAGTTCATGAAAAATTGGTCTAGAATTTATGTAGTTGTATTCATCTTGTCAAAACATGTTAGTATTGAGTCTAGAATTTCTCTTAGCATCTAGGTTGTTTGCATTTGCATAAGGGGTTAAAGTTTCTTAAAAAGGTGTTTTATACTCATGAATCGTTTCAATGCCCTAGTAAGTAGTTCTCTAATGCTTTGCTTATGCTTTGAAAGTAAGTTCTTACCATGCTTGGATCACTTGCTATGATTTTTATGACCGGAATTGAACTCTCATGGTTTGAAACTTGTCCTAATAAGTGAAAACCTTAATCAAAAATTTTAATTATCATCCTTATGCATTTGAAAATGAACACATGGATTTTAAAATATTAGGTTCTCTTCTTCCTTTTTACCACTCTTTGTGAGTCTAAGTAGAACTCCCACCTTGACCCTTACCCTTCTTTGTAGCCAAATATTTCTTGTGTGACATCATTGTGAGGCCTTCTTCTTTCGGTTTTGAACTTAGCATAAAGTGTTAGGTTTAGGCGACATGATTTCTAGCTTTGCATTTTGAAGCTAGGAATAGGCTTAGGATAAGTTTGGGGGATCATTGGGGTTGTTTTCATGTCTATTTGTTCTCAGTTACTAAGAGTTTGGTGTTTAAAAGAAAAAAATGGGTTTTAAGTGAAAGGTTGTGTTTAAAAAAACTATATATATGCTCTAATAAATTTCAGGAGGTAGCTCTCCCAAATAAAAGTAAAAAGAAAAAAAAAAGAGCCTAAGTGCCAAATAAAAATTAAAAAAAAAGAGAGAAAAGAAAAAAATAAATAAGAGAGCTACCAATAAGAAATAATTAAAGAGCAAAATTATTTTCAAAACCTTTTCACTAGCCTAAAGAGTTTAAAAATGTTTTGTTTCGAATTCGGGAATGCTAAGCTTTGAGAAGAAAAAGGGTAGATTCTAAGTGGTGAGTGAGGATAAAAGATAATAAATGAGAGGGGTTTAGGATCATTGTTAGTTTACATGGGTAGATGAGAATCTGATCATGTATGCATCAATTGCCATCACCTTTAGCATTATGCATAAAGTTCTTGCCATTTTTGAGAGAAACCCTTGTTTTAATTGAAAACCCTTTTCAAATGAGATTATTCAATGCTCATAACCTACACCCTTAGCCAAATGTGTTTTGCTTTAAAGTGCATAAGTTTGATTCATGGTTCGGATGTTAATGAATGTTAAAGGATGAGTTTCTTTGATTGTTAGGAATAGGAGAGTCATGATCTGAATTTCTTTGTGTGATGAGTATGGCTAAGTTCTTTGGAGTATGAGTGTGTGCATAGCATTTTATAACTGTTAACTAGGACATTGAGATTGATTCATTTGAAAGGCACCTTTGCAAGAAGCTTAAACCCCCATTCGTTTTTCTTAAAACCTCTCTTATTTACTTATTTTATGTTGCTTGAGGGCAAGCAAGAAGTAAGTTTGGGGGAGTTGATATTACTGCATATTACATATATTTTGCATACACATTAGTTAGCTTTTCATGCATTTACATCACATTTTAGATTAGATTGCATCACTTAGAGTCCTAGAGCATTCTTGCACCAGCATACACATGTTCCTTGCATTTTGCATCACATTCAGGTTTTTTCTGGCTGCTTTGGAGTCGTGGAGGTTCGTGGACGTGCTGAAGCTGTTGTAGCGGTTCGTGGAAGCTCGGATATTTGCTAAAGACCAGAGATCAGGGAACAGATCGAGCATGGCAGGTCGATCTAGGATGAGATCGACCAGAAGCTCGAGAAGGCCAGGCGATCCAAGGAGAATGATCGAGACGAAGATCGAGTGAAGCAATCGATCAAACGGTACAGACGTAAATAACGCCATGCAGAGCAAGAGCCGGATCGAGTCCACCACTCGATCCAACCGAAGGTCGATACCAAGATCAGAAGCAACACTCGATCCGCCGAAGATGATCGAGACCCAGATCGAGTTGAAGACACGATGTCCGAAGATGATCGAGAGAGCCGTTCGATCCCGGAGTCGATCTCTGTCCTTTCAACCGCTTTTGGCCGCTAGTGAGGGGGGGACCATCGGGCTGTTTTCGACATTTTGGGAAGGCGGCGACGTCCTTTTCACAGACAACTTTTCATTCTTATCTTTTTTTATGCTTTTCTCTCTGGTTTTGGAGATAATCGACCATATTCAAACCTTGAGTTTTTCTTGCTTTTGTAATCGAATCGTTTGAGTTTAATCGAGCTTTCTTTTCATGTTCATCGTTTCTTTCTTCATGCTTTGCTTGATTTATCTTATGTGTAGTGAGTAGTTCATTTGGGTTTGGGGTTGAGAGGATTTAAGGGGTTAAAAGGGTTTCGATCTTGGGGTTTTCTAGTGTTTTAATGGCTATCTCTTCTAGGGTGTCGAGTTCTCAAAGCTTAAAGACTCTCACGCCAATAGCTTTATGATCCAAGAGGTTCCTTACCTTGACAGGATTAAGGGACCTCTGAAGATCACACCCTAGAGACTAGTTACCCCTTCCCAAAAGCCATGGAAGTTTGGGGGACTAGTTAAGCCATTCGTTTGAAATCTGTTTTCCATGCCCTTCAACCTCTCTTTCCGCCAAAAGCCATGGGTTTGGAGGAGAGGATGAAGGAGTGATCTATACCTAAAGCCACGGATAGATCTTGCTCAGTTTTCAAGGCTTTGAGATTCTCACAAAGTGAGTTGATTTAAAGTTTTCAACCCAAGTTCGGACCTTTGAAACCCCTGACCATGAATCTCAACCCTAGGCCCTCTCTTTTAGCATCTTTACATCTTCTCTCGTCATTCGCTTGATCTTTGATAGCATCCTGGTCGTTAGTTTTACTATTCTTACATTTTTAGACGAGATCGATCGTTATTGCTCGATCTAGTGGTCGATCCCATGGTCGATCCACTAGTCGAATTTTAGTTATTCGTAGCTTTGTCCTTTAATTATTCTGTTTGTTGCTCATGGTAGTTTGATCATTCCTGGTAATATTAAAATAGTTTGCATTCCTTTAAGTTGCTGCATCTAGTTTTTAGGGATTTTCTCAAAACCTTTCTTGTTTCGCTTAGATTTGCATAGCCCTTGCATTCTCTTTGCATTTTCTATCATCCTAGGTGTGGATTGACTCTCTCTTGCATACTGTGCTACAACCTGTCTTGCATTTGAGTTTGATAACCTCATTGCATACTCACCCTTGCAAAGAATCTGCTTATCACAGCTGTTTCTTGAACCGGCCAGTAAAAGGAAGCTTCGGCTTGTATGGTGTTGGAACAAATGCATCTTTCTCTTTGCTCACCTCCTCTACTTTCTTCTCTAGAACAAATTCTTTGCCTTTCCTTGGCCTCTCAATCCAAACATTGTTAAAGGTAATCTCTTCATCCGCTGAAAGCTTACCTTCCCCTTCTTGGACAACAATGTCCTCATTGTCTTTAGGTGCAACTCTCGGCGGAAGCTCTTTACCACTCCTCAAGGTGATAGCATTTGCATTCTCTTTGGGATTCTGCTCACACTTGCCCATTAAGCTGTTTTGACCGCTTGTTCTAGCTTTCCCTTTCTCTAACTTCTTGATCTTGTTGTTCAGATTTGTGATCTGTGTAGAGACGTCAGTAAGAGAGGAATCTAGCCGGTTGTTCATCTCAACAAACTTCTGATTTGTAGATGCTTGACCTTGAAGCAACTGTTGAAACATTGCTTGAACCGGATCTTGAGGAGGCGGTTGAGCTTGTTGTTGTTGAGGCATGAAATCAGGAGGAAACATAGGAGTGTAATCTTTGTTTCCTTGCTGTTGCTGCTGGAAATTGCCTTGCCTCTTACCTTGATATCCACCACTTTGTTGAAAACCCTTGTTGTAAGGATTAAACGGCTTTGCTTGTTGAGGGGGGTAAACCTGATCCTTTGGATTCTCAACATTGGTGCTACAGTATGAGAGATTGTTGTTGCCTTGGTAGCCTTGTGAATATCCCTGAGGCTTGATGTAGTTCTGACCAGTAATCCAATTAGCTTCTTCTTGACTTAACTCTAGCTCCTCGGAGACATCTTCGGCTTCTCCCACGAAGTGAACTTGCTTCTGATTTGCAAGAACGAGCTTATCTATCTTCTCATGGAGGGACTTAAGCTCTTTTTTGTGTGACTCCAGCTCAGAACCTCTAGGTGCTCGGACATAATCCTCGGCGTAATTCCCATCACTTAAAGCCAAGTTTTCTATGAGTTTCATACCCTATTACACTTCTTGACCAAGGAAGTTACCCTTGCTTGCCGTATCAAGTAGCATTCGGATCTTGGGTAATCCTCCTCGGTATATTATGCTCAAGAGAGTCTCTTCACTGAAGCCGTGGTGAGGACACTGAATTGTATAGTCTTTGAACCTCTCGATAGCTTCATTGAATGTCTCATTCTGCCTTTGAGTGAAGCCACTAATCTCACTTCTCAACCAAGCTGTTCTTGTGCTTGAGAAAATCTTTGAGAGAAAAGCTTTCTTAGATTCAGCCCAAGAGGTAATGGTGCCTTGTGGAAGGGTCTTCTCCCAATGCCTAGCCTTATCTCCAAGAGAAAATGGGAAGAGCCGTAGCTTGAAAGCATCTTCCGAGATCCCATTGATCTTTATCATCCCACATACTTGCTCAAAGTTGTCAAGGTGCTCTAAGGGGTCTTCCATTGCCAGCCCGTGGAATTTGCTATTCTGAACCATAGAGATGAATCCAGGCTTTATCTCGAAGTTGTTATTCTGGACTGGTGGAGGACGGATCCCAAAGCGGTTATGATGCGTATTTGGAGCATCTCCAGCACCTATGACCCGTGGTGGTCTAGCTGTGATAAACGGTTTCTTTGCTCGGTTTATATTGCAGAGAGGTTATCAAACTCTAATGCAAGCAATGTTGTAGTATAGCAAGCAAGAGAGAGTCAATCCACTTCTAGGAGATAGAGAATGCACAGAGTATGCAAGGACTAAAGCAAATCTAAGCAAAATGAGACAGTTTATGATAAAATCTCTAAAAACTAGATGTAGCAACTTAAACAGAGTGAAATCTATTTTAAAAATACTAGAAAGGAAGAAACTACCATGAGAAACAAACAGATTAATTAAAGGAGAAAGCTTCGAATTATTAAAATTCGACTAGTGGATCGACCACGAGATCGACCACTAGATCGAGCAGTAACAATCGATCTCGTCTAAAATCGTAAGAACAATAAAGCTAATGACCAGGATGCTATCAGATAACAAGCGAATGATGAGATAAGGCGTAAAGATGCTAAAAGAAAGGGCCTAGGGTTGAGATTCATGGTTAGGGGTTTCAAAGGTTCGACCTTGGCTTTAAAACTTTGAATCGACTCACTTGGTGAGGATCTCTAAGCCTTGAAAACAAAACAAGATCTATCTGTGGCTTTCGGTATAGATCACTCTTTCATCCTCTCCTCCAAACCCATGGCTTTTGGTGGAAAGAGAGGTCGAAAGGCAAGGAAAACAGATTTCAAACGAATGGCTTAACTAATCCCCCTAACTTCCATGGCTTTTGGGAAGGGGTAACTAGTCTCTAAGGTGTGATCTTCCGAAGCTCCTAAATCCTGTCAAGGTAAGGAACCTCTCGGATCATGAAGCTCTTGGCGTGAGAGTCTTCAAGCTTTAAGATCTCAACACCATAGAAGAGATAGCCTTTGAAAACGTTTTGAAAAACCCAAGATCGAAACCTTTTTAACCCGTTAATCCTCTCAACCCCGAACCCAAAGGAAACTACTCGCTACACATAGAGTAAATCAAGCAAAGCATATGAAACGAGACGATGAACATGAAAGGAAAACTGGATTAAACGATAATGATTCGAATACAAAGGCTTAAGAGAAAAAACGAGTTTCAACAATGGTGTTCTTCACGAAAACGAGAGAGAAAACATAAGGAAAAAGATAAGGATCTAGAAAGTTATGGGAAAAAGGACGTCGTCGCCTTCGCAAAACGTCGAACCAAGCCAATGGTCCCCCCTTCGCAAGCAGCCAAAAACGGTTGAAAGGACAGAGATCGATTCCAAGATCGAGTGGTTCTCTCGATTATATCCGGACATCGCGTCTTCGGCTCGATCTGGGTCTCGATCATCATCGGCGAATCGGGTGTTGCATCCGATCTCGGTATCGATCTTCGGCTGGATCGAGTGGTGTACTCGATCTGACTCTCGCTCTGCATGGCGTCATTTACGTCCGTACCGATTGATCGATTGCTTCACTCGATCTCCGTCTCGATTATTCTCCTTGGATCGCCTAGTTGGCTCGATCTTCTGGTCGATCAACTCCTAGATCGACCGGCCATGCTCGATCTGCTCCTCGATCTCTGGTCCTTAGCATATTTCTGAGCTCCCACGAACTGCTACATCAGCCTCAACACGTCCACGAACCTCCACGACTCCAAAGCAGCCAGAAACAACCTGAATGTGATGCAAAATGCAAGGAAAATGCGTATGCTGATGCAAGAATGCTCTAGGACCCTAAGTGATGCAATCTAACCTAAAACATGATACAAATGCATGAAAAGCTAACTAATGAGTATGCAAAATGTATGCAATATGCAATAACATCAACTTCCCCAAACTTACTTCTTGCTTACCCTCAAGCAACAGAAAATAAGTAAGAAAGAGAGGTTTTAAGAAAAATGAGTGGGGTTTTAAACTTTTTGCAAAGGTGCCTTTCAAATGAATCAATCTCAATGTCCTAGTTAACAGTTCTAAAATGCTATGCTTATACTTATACTCCAAAGAACTTAGCCATACTCATCACACAAAGAAATTCAAATCATGACTCTCCTATTCCTAACAATCAAAGAAACTCATCCTTTAACATTCATTAGCATTCGAACCATGAATCAAACTTATGCACTTTAAAGCAAAACACATTTGGCTAGGGGTTAAAGTTATGAGCATAAAATGATCTCATTTGAAAAGGGTTTATAATCAGAACAAGGGTTTCTCTCAAAAATGGATGAACTTGTGCATAATGCTAAAGGTAAAGACAATTTATGCATACATGATTAGATTCTCATCTACCCATGTAAACTATCAAATGATCCTATGCCCCTCTCATTTAAGAAATTTTATCCTCACTCGCCACTTAAGAGTCTACCCTTTTCTTTACAAACTAAGCAATCCCCAATTCGAAACAAAGACATTTTTAAACTTTTTAGGCTAGTGAAAAGGTTTTGAAAAATACTTTTGCTCTTTAGAAATTTCTTATTAGTAGCTCTCTTATTATTTTTCTTTTATTTTTTTCTTTCTTTTCTTTTTCTTTATTTGGCACTTAGGCTCTTTTTATTTCTTTTTCTTTTCTTTTCTCTTTTTTTTTTTATTTTATTATGGGAGAGCTACCCCCTGAAATTAGAGCATACTTAGCTTTAAAAACAACCTTTCTCTTAAAACCTCATTTCTTTCCTTCAAACACAAAGCTCTTTGAAACCGAGAGTAAATAGACAAGATAGCAACCCCAATGATCCCCCAAACTTATCCTAAGCCTACACCTAGCTTCAAAATGCAAAGCTAGCAACAATATGAAAACCAAATCATGTCGCCTAAACCTAACACTTTATGCCAAGTTCAAACCGAAAGGAATGCCTCACAAAGATGTCACACAAGAACATTTGGCTTCAAAGGAGGGTAAGGTTCAAGGAGGGAGTTCTACTTAGGCTCACAAAGAGTTGTAAAAAGGAAGAAGAGAGCCTAAATATTTT
Source organism: Thlaspi arvense (assembly GCA_911865555.2). Taxonomy (NCBI): domain Eukaryota; kingdom Viridiplantae; phylum Streptophyta; class Magnoliopsida; order Brassicales; family Brassicaceae; genus Thlaspi; species Thlaspi arvense. The sequence continues at coordinate 22,737,825 of OU466863.1, read as the reverse complement.
AAACCATGTGTTCATTTTCAAATGCATAAGAATGATAATTAGGATTTCAAATTAAGGTTTTCACTTATTTGAATGAGTTTCAAATCATGAGAGTTCAATTCAAGCCACGAAAATCCTAACAAGTGATCCAAGCATGGTAAGAACTTACTTTCAAAGCATAGACAAAGCATTAGAGAACTACCAACTAGGGTATTGAAACAATTCATAAGTAAAAACACCTTTGTAAGAAATTCTAACCCCTTATGCAAAATGCAAACAACCTAGGTGATATGAGAAACTCTAGACTCAATCCTAACATGTTTTTAAAAAGATGAATGCAACTACATGAATCTTTGAAAAAAGTTTTAAAAATTTTACCAATTTTTCATGACTAAAGACTCAAGGATGCAAAAAGGAAAATAAGATCAAAGAACACAAGATTAAATCACACATGTACTCCCCCAAACTTGCTTGACACCGTCCCGGTGGCAAACTCATCCGAAGGAGTATCAAAACACAATGCAAAAGAAACAACATGAGCGGTTATATACAATGGAAGAAGGTTGTTACCTCTGGTCTAGGCTCGGCTGGAACTTGAGGATGTTCCAGAGGAGCTAGAGATCGTTGCTTTGCCTTTGTCAGCTGGTTCTTGGAGAGAGTGGCGGACCGGCAGAATGTTGTCTCCTTGGGTCTCGTGGATAACAACTCCTCCGGTGGAGAGTCTTCTCTTCTCGGGTTGTTGCATCTCTTGAGTTGCAGCTGGCTTAGGCGAGCCTCCCTGAAGTGCTTTAACTTTCTTCCCCAGCTTCTTTAGCATCTTCCCTTGCCACTTGTTGATCTTCCGTTGCATCTCCACAGCTGATGCTAGGAACTTCTCGGTTTTTGTCCTCGGCTCAAAGTCTAGCTTGGGAAGTGTGTAAGCCTCGGGCATCTCATCTTCTGTGCCTGGAGACTCTGACCTTTGACGCGGGGCGATGGCTGAAGCAGGCGGTCCTCCTAAAGGGGCAAAGCATTCTTCCTCCGTGGGCAAGAACTCGATGTTCCCAACACCAAGCAGCTCGGTTTCATCTTTGTTGGGGAGGATGCACACCCTCTTCTTGTCTTCGTCATCTATGAAGAGGTAGGCATAGAACCCTTCTGCTGGCGTGCGTCCCAAGCTATCAGTATTCCTCATGTATGCTTCATCCATGAAAGCTCTGTTTGGGACGTGAGCAAAGTCATGAATGGGCACACCGGCTTGCACGAACAGAGGAGTAAGGAAGCCGCCAATGTAAGAGGAGGTTGCCTTGCACCGTAAGGCATAAGCCTTGTATTTCACCAAAGAAGCCGCGAGCACACACCCGTAGTTCACTTCATCGCCGAGTTCATCCTCTATGGGCTCTTCATTCGCATCCGGATCACACACTAGGTGCTTCACACCTTGGAACAGGAAGCACAGCTCTGTCTTTGTGACCGTAGGAGCAACAGACCTTCCACTAAACGTGTTGGCAATCAGCTTCAGAGTATACCTCAGCACCGGGCTCCTTACTCGCTTGATCTTGGCGGTGTTGGCCTTGTAGTCTTCATTGCTGATCAGATCCCAAAACTCGTCGGCTTTCTTGAAGGCTGGGAACTCGACCTTGTATGCATCAGCGTTGAGACCGTAGGCTTGGCATAGCTCGGGGATGGAGAGTGTATAGGCTTTACGCCCAACTTTGAAGTAGAGGCGGCCTTGGGAAGGGACGGGTGCACTAGGATTCTCATACCGGAACTCCAAGGTGGCAAGGAAGTTTATTGTCACTTCAGGAATGGTTGGGCAATCCATCCGTGACAGACATCTTAATCCAATGTTGTGGAGGAGTTGGTCGAAGTCCCCAAGAATCCCAAGCTTAGACAAAAGTTCTCGATCAGCAAACTTTGTAGGCTCAAACCTAAGCCTCTCCAGCCGCTTCTTGTCCCTCTTCTCATCCTTACTCCACCAGACCCTCTCTTGAACTGCCACTTCTTTTCCTTCTCCTTCTTGTGCTTGCTCTTCTCTTGTTCTCTTTGGGGCCATGGTTCCTGAAACAAGATTCTAAAGAGATTGATAAGTACACGGCGGTTTGATGAGAATGAGAGAAGAGAAGGAGAGAATTTATAAAAGCTACCCTAGAATTTTGGTGAATAAATAAAAATCATAGCTAAATAAAGGAGAATCAAATCTTTAGATACTGAAAAATCTAGAATTTTTCTTTTTACTTAGCTAGTTTTTAAAATTCAAAACCGATCCCATATTCTAAAACAAGATCTTGAGGATTTAAAGGAGATTTTCTAAAATCATTAAATTTTTGAAAATACCTTTGCAAGAAATACAGAATATCTTTTGCTAGCTTTTGAAAGCTAAAACTCTCACTCTCTTTGTTTAAAATTTTCGAGAAAAACAGGAATGACAGGGTGAGAGGATGTTTGAAATATTTAAAGACTAGCAAAACCAAAACAATGGGTAGTCAAAGTAGTTTTTCTGACAAAGTCTTGGTCAAGGCACATCTTTCATGGTCAAAGATGCTTGCATTGACCAAGTTTTGAATTCAAAAGTTGGAGGGAAAAGAGTCAAGGAGGGAAAGCAAATGTTACCTCGGCATGAGATCGAGTCCATTTGGTCGATCTAGGACTCGATCTCATACCCAAAATGGCTTAGATCGAGAGGGTTACTCAATTTGAGACTCGATTCATGGTGAATCTAGTCCTGGATCGATTGGCTCTCTTGATCATTGAGATGTTGGCTCCTCGGCTAAGTCCTCATGATCGAGCTATGTCCTCGATATAGGGGTCGATTTGGCATAGATCGAGTGATGGATCGAGTCGAGTGATCGATCAGTTTTCAACAGATTTTCCTGAGAGAAATTAGATCGGTCGATCCGATTTGGATCGATATATCCTTTTTCGTCAAGGTCGATCTTGTCACTCGTTCTCGTTTAGATCGACTGGCTCCTCTCGATTCACTGACTCGATCTAGCAAAGATCGAGCCAGGATCAGTCGATCTAGCACTCGATCTCTAGCCTTATCTTAACCCCTATTGCCTCTTTAAGACCTCAAAGTCAAGGTTTAGACTCCTTATACCTGTTCCTACACACTTGCAAAATAAAAACATAAAACTGAAAGGGAAATAAAGCAGAAATATGTACAAGATAAACATGGGAATGCCTCCCAAGTGCGCTTTCTTTAACGTCTTTAGCTAGACCTTACTTGGTCTAAGCGGACGGTGGGTCTTGGAGAAGCAGAGGTACTCTCCTTGTCATAGCTATCTGCCAAGTAGGGCTTGACTCTGTGTCCGTTGACGGTGAATGCACTGCCACTTTTCCCCATCAGAGTAACAGCTCCATAAGGCAACACCTCTTCAATCACGAACGGTCCGCTCCACCTTGATTTCAGCTTGCCCGGGAAGAGTTTGAGCCTTGAGTTGTATAGCAACACCAGTCCACCTTCCTTAAGCTCCTTGGCAACCAACTTCTTGTCATGAGCCTCCTTAGTCCGCTCCTTGTATATCTGGGAGCTCTCGTAGGCATTCAACCTCAACTCATCCAGTTCGTGTAGCTGAATAAGGCGTCTCTCCTGAGCAGTCTTGAGATCAAATTTCAGCCTCTTCACAGCCCACAACGCACGGTGTTCCAGCTCAACCGGGAGGTGACAGCCCTTGCCATAGAGTAGGGTGAAAGGAGTTGTACCAATCGGCGTTTTGAAGGCGGTACAGTAGGCCCAAAGAGCGTCATCCAGCTTCACTGACCAGTCTTTCCTTGTTGCTCCGACAGTCTTCTCTATTATAGCCTTGATTTGCCTGTTGGAGACTTCCACTGGACCGCTTGTTTGAGGATGATACGGTGTAGCCACCTTATGCTTAACCCCATACTTTCTCAAGAGGCTCTCAAAGACCTTGTTTATAAAGTGGCTTCCTCCATCACTTATAACAACCTTGGGTACCCCAAACCTCGGGAAGATGATACTCTTGAACAACTTGATTACCACCTTAGAGTCATTTATAGGGGAAGCACCAGCCTCAACCCATTTGGAGACATAATCCACTGCTACCAAGATGTATTTGTTGCAATATGAAGAAGGAAAAGGCCCTATGAAGTCAATTCCCCACGCGTCGAAAATGTCAACCTCGAAGATAGGAACTTGAGTAATTTCGTTCCTCTTGGTTATATTCCCTGCTCGTTGACATGCCTCACAGCTCTTCACAAACTCGTGTGCATCTTTAAAAATAGAGGGCCACCAGAAACCGGCTTGCAAACACCTTCGTGGCCGTCTTGAATGAGGCGAAGTGTCCTCCGTAGGAAGAGCCATGGCAATGATAGAGGATTTCCCTGGCTTCTTCCTTTGTAACACATCTCCGGTACAAGCTGTCTACTCCTCTCTTGTATAAGTAAGGCTCGTCCCAAAAGTGGTCACTAGCCTCCCTCATAAACCGCTTCTTGTGATAGCTGTTGAGATGTGTTGGCTCCTCACCACACGCTAGATAGTTCACCACATCAGCATACCACGGTAGATCCTCCCCTTTGAAACTCAACACTTCCTCAAACCTTCCTTCTAGCTTCCCACAAACAGCAGTAGTAATCGCCATAAGCTGCTCTTCTGGAAGAGAGTCATCTAAGGGGAGAGACTCGTTGTTCCTGAGCCGTGAGAGGTGGTCAGCGACTCCATTTTCTATCCCTTTCTTGTCTTTAATCTCCATGTCAAACTCCTGGAGTAACAGAATCCATCTTAAGAGCCGAAGCTTAGTGTCTTTCTTCGAGTAGATGTATCGTAAGGCAGCGTGATCCGTGTATACAATAGCCTTGGAGCCAACGAGATATGATCTGAACTTCTCAAAGGCGAAGACTACTACAAGCAACTCCTTTTCCGTAGTGGTGTATCGTGATTGCGTGTCATCCAAGGTTCTTAAAGCATAGTAGATCACGTGTAGCTTCTTGTCTTTCTTCTGACCAAGGACGGCTCCTACGGCGTAGTCACTAGCATCACACATCATAAACACCTCTACCATCTCCTCTATAAGATCAGAGAAGATCGACATCATACACCGCTGAAACGTAGCCGGTGCATTACATAATCCAAACGGCATCCTTCGATATGCAAAGGTACCGTAGGGACATGTGAAAGTCGTCTTCTCCTGATCGTTTGGGTGAATAGGAATTTGGAAGAAGCCACTATACCCATCGAGAAAACAGTAGTAGGGGTGATTAGCAAGTCTCTCAAGGATTGGATCAATAAAAGGCAAAGGGAAATGGTCTTTCCTAGTCGCAAGGTTGAGTTTCCTATAGTCAATACACATCCTATGACCAGTGATGGTCCTAGTAGGGATAAGTTCATCCTTTTCATTCCTTATGACCGTGATCCCTCCCTTCTTAGGCACCACGTGTACAGGAGAAACCCACGTGCTGTCACTTATGGGATAGATCACGTCAGCCTCTAAAAGCTTAAGGATTTCCTTCTTAACAACCTCTTTCAAGTTAGGATTCAACCGCCTTTGATGTTCTATAGAAGAAGCGTTCTCATTATCCAAGTGAATCCTATAAGTGCATAGCTTTGGTGAAAGGCCCTTGATGTCACTTAAAGAGTACCCAATGGCCTTCCTATACTTTCTCAGCTCAGTCAGGAGCGAGTGCAACTCATCATCACTAAGGTTTTCATTCACAATCACGGGATATGTGTTATTAGGCCCTAAGAAAGCATACCTTAGCCCTTTTGGGAGCTCCTTAAGGTCCACCTTTGGGGCTAACAGCTCACTCCAGTCATCCTCGTGGCTGTTGTTGTTGCTTTCTTCCTTGGAACTCTCCTTTGAACCCGAGGCATTGCCCTTCAGACTGCTTTCCTCCATCGTTATCCCTTCTGAGATCGAGTCCTCCGGTCGATTCTCCTCTCGATGTCGTCTAGATCGAGCCATTTCGCTCGATTCACTTACTCGATTTGATATGGATCGAGTAAGGGATCGAGACGCTGAGTCGATCTCTTGATTGGACTCCAAAATGATTGGGAGGTCTCTCTTGATCGTCGACTCGATTGTTTTTCCTGATCGAGCATTCTTCTCGATCTGTCCGTCGATTGTTGAACCTGATCGAGTTGTGTTCTCTATTGACTTGTCGATCTGACTCCTGGATCGAGTGATAGCGTCGATCTCGGGGTCGATCTCTAGGCAGCAACCTTCTTCATTCTTAACAATCCTCCTAGAATCCAGCAGGTTCACGTACTCTTGGGTTCTCTGGTCCACATAGCCAAACTCCCCCGGCTCCTTAGTCAGTGCTAGCTTCAGATGGTCTTCTAGAGCCAGCTCTTCCAACAACTCGTCCGCCAAAGCATCCATCTTTTCAATATAGAAAGCTTGTCCTTCAATGGTCGGCTTCTTTAGAACCTTGTTGATGTTGAAGTCTAGCCTGATCTCCTTCCCCAAATGCAAGGCAATGTTCCCATTCTTCACATCTATTATAGCCCCGGCGGTTGCAAAGGACGGTCTCCCTAAGATGAGTGGATCTTTAGGCTCCTCATCCATCTCCAACACTACGAAGTCCATAGGTACGTTCACACCATTGATTCGCACCGGTAAGTCTTCAAGCAGCCCCACTGGTAGTCTCACACTCCTATCAGCCAGCACCAATGAGATCCGACAGTCTTTAAACCGAGTAAAACCAAGCTTCTTAGCCACGGAGTGAGGCATCAAGTTTATGCTAGCTCCGAGATCACACAAGCAACTCTTGAACTCTAGAGGACCCAAAGCGCAGGGTATAGTGAAGCTTCCAGGGTCTCCCAGCTTCTTAGGCACTACACTCTTCACTTAGAACAAGTACCTCCTTGCTTTCCTTACTCTTCTTCGCTAGGGTGTCCTTGAAAAACTTGGCGCACTTGGGCATCATAGCTAGACAATCAACAAGAGGCAGCTTGATTTCCACGTCTCTCAGGTGTTTCTCAAACAAGATTATGTGCTTCTCGATGAGCTGCTTTTTGAAACGACCGAGAAATGGCAACTTCGGTACGTAAGGTGGGGGCACATAAGAGTTCTTCTCCTTGGTGGTTTGCTCAGCTTTCTTCTCGGCGACCGCCTTATCTCCTCTTCTCGGTCCTTGGATCCAAACGTTGTCAAAGTTAATCTCATCATCATCAGCCGAAGGTTTACCCTCCCCCTCTTGAATTACAACGTCCTCGTTGTTCTTTGTAGAGACCAGAGGTTCGAGCTCTTTGCCGCTTCTCAACGTTATAGCATTAGCATACTCCTTGGGATTCTGCTCACACTTTCCCAGAAGACTGTTCTGACCACTCGTACTTGCTTTTCCCTTCTCCAGCTGCTTGATCTTGTTGTTTTGGTTGGTGATCTGTGTGGAGAAGTCGGTTAGAGATGAGTCTAGGCGAGTGTTCATTTCAGCGAACTTCTGGTTTGTAGAGGCTTGCCCTTGGATGAGCTGTTGAAACATTGCTTGAACCGGATCAACTTGTTGTTGCATCGGTTGTTGTTGCTGAGGTGCAAAGCCCGGAGGGTAGTTAGGAGTATAACCCTTGTTGTGTTGTTGTTGCCCTTGGAAGTTGCTCTGCCCTTGACCTTGGAAACCACCACTCGGTTGAAAACCTTTGTTGTAAGGGATGAAAGGTTTTGCTTGCTGAGCAGGGTACACTTGATCTTTAGGGTTGGCTACGTTGGTGCTTCGGTAAGAGAGGTTGTTGTTCTGGTAGCCTTGGTTGTAGCCTTGAGACTTGTAGTTGTTCTGTCCAGCCACCCAATTTGCTTCTTCTTGGTTTAGCTCTAACTCTTCATGGTTCTCATCAGCTTCACCAACAAAGTGAACATGCTTCTGATTTGCTAACTCCAGCTTGTCAATCTTCTCATGCAAAGATTTGAGCTCCTTCTTGTGAGACTCTAACTCTGATCCTCTTGGTGCACGGTCATAATCTTCAGCATAGTTTCCATCACTCAGCGCCAAGTTTTCTATCAGCTCCATACCCTCTTCTACCTCTTGACCGAGGAAGTTCCCTTTGCTAGCTGTGTCAAGCAACAACCTGATCTTTGGTGAAGCTCCACGGTATATGGTACTGAGTAGTGTCTCCTCGCTGAACCCGTGATGAGGACATTGGATCGTGTAGTCTTTGAAATGCTCCATTGCCTCGTTGAATGTCTTGTTGTTCCTTTGAGTGAAACCGCTGATTTCGCTTCTCAACCGTGCTGTCCTGGTGCTTGAGAAGAACTTTGAGAGGAATGCCTTCTTACACTCAGCCCATGATGTGATGGTGCCTTGTGGGAGGGTCTTTTCCCAATGTCTAGCTTTGTCTCCGAGTGAAAAGGGGAAGAGACGCAGCTTGAAAGAATCTTCGGATATGCCATTGATCTTGATCATCCCACATACTTGCTCGAAGTTGTCTAGGTGCTCCAAGGGGTCTTCCATTGCTAAGCCGTGGAACTTGTTGTTTTGCACCATGGAGATGAAACCTGGCTTGATCTCGAAGTTATTGTTTTGTACCGGAGGAGGAGTGATCCCAAACCTATTGTGGTGGGTATTGGGAGCATCTCCGGCTCCTATGATCCTCGGGGGTCTAGCCGCGTGTTGGGGGTTTCCATTGCCCCGTCCTGCTGCCCCGTGAGCTGGAGGAGGTCCTTCTGGATGCTCGTGTTCAGCCATAGCTTCAAAGTCAACCAAACCGTGCTGAACAATCTCCTCAAAGGCTCTTGTTTGTTCTCTGACTCTTCTTTGCCGTGACTGACCAAGTTGATGAATGTTGTCTAAGGGTTGTAGAAGATTGTTGTCTCCCCTTGAACGAAGATTCATGTACCTGAAAACACACGTTTGAGAGTAGATGTATTAGTAACTTGAAAAAGGTAAAGACTTAGTCTTTGCTAAGACCCAAATCTCTATGTTCTCTAAACAGTCCTAGAATGGCAACGGCGCCATTTGATAAACGGTTTCTTTGCTCGGTTTATATTGCAGAGAGGTTATCAAACTCTAATGCAAGCAATGTTTTAGTATAGCAAGCAAGAGAGAGTCAATCCACTTCTAGGAGATAGAGAATGCACAGAGAATGCAAGGACTAAAGCAAATCTAAGCAAAATGAGACAGTTTATGATAAAATCTCTAAAAACTAGATGCAGCAACTTAAACAGAGTGAAACCTATTTTAAAAATACTAGAAAGGAAGAAACTACCACGAGAAACAAACAGATTAATTAAAGGAGAAAGCTTCGAATTATTAAAATTCGACTAGTGGATCGACCATGAGATCGACCACTAGATCGAGCAGTAACAATCGATCTCGTCTAAAATTGTAAGAACAGTAAAGCTAATGACCAGGATGCTATCAGATAACAAGCGAATGATGAGATAAGGCGTAAAGATGCTAAAAGAAAGGGCTTAAGGTTGAGATTCATGGTTAGGGGTTTCAAAGGTTCGACCTTGGCTTTAAAACTTTGAATCGACTCACTTGGTGAGGATCTCTAAGCCTTGAAAACAAAACAAGATCTATCTGTGGCTTTCGGTATAGATCACTCTTTCATCCTCTCCTCCAAACCCATGGCTTTTGGTGGAAAGAGAGGTCGAAAGGCAAGGAAAACAGATTTCAAACAAATGGCTTAACTAATCCCCCAAACTTACATGGCTATTGGGAAGGGGTAACTAGTCTCTAAGGTGTGATCTTCCGAGGCTCCTGAATCCTGTCAAGGTAAGGAACCTCTCGGATCATGAAGCTCTTGGCGTGAGAGTCTTCAAGCTTTATGATCTCAACACCTTAGAAGAGATAGCCTTTGAAAACGTTTTGAAAAACCCAAGATCGAAACCTTTTTAACCCCTTAATCCTCTCAACCCCGAATCCAAAGGAAACTACTCGCTACACATAGAGTAAATCAAGCAAGGCATATGAAACGAGACGATGAACATGAAAGGAAAACTGGATTAAACGATAATGATTCGAATACAAAAGCTTAAGAGAAAAAACGAGTTTCAACAATGGTGTTCTTCACGAAAATGAGAGAGAAAACATAAGGAAAAAGATAAGGATCTAAAAAGTTATGGGAAAAAGGACGTTGCCGCCTTCCCAAAACGTCGAAACAAGCCAATGGTCCCCCCTTCGCTAGCAGCCAAAAACGGTTGAAAGGACAGAGATCGATTCCAAGATCGAGTGGTTCTCTCGATCATATCCGGACATCGCGTCTTCGGCTCGATCTAGGTCTCGATCATCATCGGCGAATCGAGTGTTGCATCCGATCTCGGTATCGATCTTCGGCTGGATCGAGTGGTGTACTCGATCTGACTCTCGCTCTGCATGGCGTCATTTACGTCCGTACCGATTGATCGATTGCTTCACTCGATCTCCGTCTCGATCATTCTCCTTAGATCGCTTAGTTGGCTCGATCTTCTGGTCGATCAACTCCTAGATCGACCGGCCATGCTCGATCTGCTCCTCCATCTCTGGTCCTTAGCATATTTCCGAGCTCCCACGAACTGCTACATCAGCCTCAACACGTCCACGAACCTCCACGACTCCAAAGCAGCCAGAAACAACCTAATGTGATGCAAAATGCAAGGAAAATGCGTATGCTGATGCAAGAATGCTCTAGGACCCTAAGTGATGCAATCTAACCTAAAACATGATACAAATGCATGAAAAGCTAACTAATGAGTATGCAAAATGTATGCAATATGCAATAACATCAAGCTGCGTGGTTGGGGTTTCCATTACCCCTTCCTATACCACCGTGAGCTGGTGGAGGTCCCTCAGGATATTCTTGGTCAGCCATTGTTACAATGTCTACAGAACCAGCTTGCACAATTGCTTCAAAGGCTTGAGCTTGCTCTCTTGCTCTTCTTTTTCTTGCGTGACCGAGTTGGTGAATATTGTCCAGGGGTTTAAGTAAGTGGTTGTTACCCCTGGAGCGTAAGTTCATGTACCTGAGATTACAAACAAGAAGGCAGAGCAATGAGTAATCAAAATAAAACTAAAAGGCTTAGTCTTTGGCAAACAACAAGTCCTAATGCTTCCTAACAATCCTAAGATGGCAACGGCGCCATTTGATACTAGGATTTTTGCAATCAAGGTGAAGTACAAAGCTCAAGCAACCTATAGTTGTAGTATAGTACACAAGAGGTATCAGTCCAACCTAGGAAGCAGAAAGAATACTAGGAATGCAAGTGTAATGCAAATCTAAGCAGATCGGGAAAATGATTGGTAAAATCGAAGAAAACTAAATTCAATAACCAGATGAAATGCAAAACAACTTTAAAATCCCTGGAATAGGGTTAACTACCACTAGGAAAAAGCAAAAGATTAAAAATACAAATCTACTAAAAACTAAAAATCGAGCACTGAATCGGGTAAAACAGCTCGGTCTAACAACTTAAAGCGAAACGACTTCTAATGAACAAGATGCAAGCTTTGAAACTAAAAGATGAATACTTGAGATTTAAAAATGCTAAAAGAGGGCTCAGTATCGAGGGTCATATTCAGGAGTGTTCAAGGGTTAAGCTTTGGTTTGAAAACAAATAGATCTACTCATGAGCTTTCCCTAAGCCTAGAAAACAAAACAAGAACCATCCACGGCGTTTGGTATGATTCACTTCCTCAATCTCTTCTCCAAACCCATGACGTTTGGTGGAAAAAGAGATCAAAGAGCAAGAAAAACAGATTTCAATCTACGGCCTAACTAACCTCCTGCTACAACCATGGCGTTTGGGAGAGGAAAGATCTGGCTTTCTAGGATATCTGAATCCGGTCAGGGTAAGATAGCCTTGGAATCATAGAGATCTTTTCCAAGACTCTCTAGGTCTTAAGACCCCAAGATCCTAGAAGAGAAGGAATGAAGAACAAGAAAAATACAAAACTTTAACCCCTTAAACCCCTTGAATCGCCTCGACCTTTAACCCAAAAAGAACTACTCGTTACTATTAAAAGAAAAACTGCTTAATATTAAAAGATCCAATTTTAAAATCAAAAGAAAAGCCTCGATGTTCAACAATGGCTAATCGCCTAAGATAAGAACGAAGAACAGAAAAAGCAAAAGCAAAATGTAGATAATGAAAGTGATCGCCGCCTCTTGCCTAAAATGGCCAAACAGCTGGACTGGTCCACGCCACTACGCTCCAAAAATGGTTAAAGTACCCGAGATCGATCTTGAGATCGATCAGTGCACTCGATCGTCTTCAGGGATCGCCTTCTGCTGCTTGATCTGCTCCTCGATCTCTGGTCCTTAGCATATTTCCGAGCTCCCACGAACTGCTACATCAGCCTCAACACGTCCACGAACCTCCACGACTCCAAAGCAGCCAGAAACAACCTGAATGTGATGCAAAATGCAAGGAAAATGCGTATGCTGATGCAAGAATGCTCTAGGACCCTAAGTGATGCAATCTAACCTAAAACATGATACAAATGCATGAAAAGCTAACTAATGAGTATGCAAAATGTATGCAATATGCAATAACATCAACTCCCCCAAACTTACTTCTTGCTTGCCCTCAAGCAACAGAAAATAAGTAAGGAAGAGAGGTTTTAAGAAAAATGAGTGGGGTTTTAAACTTTTTGCAAAGGTGCCTTTCAAATGAATCAATCTCAATGTCCTAGTTAACAGTTCTAAAATGCTATTCTTATACTCATACTCCAAAGAACTTAGCCACACTCATCACACAAAGAAATTCAAATCATGACTCTCCTATTCCTAACAATCAAAGAAACTCATCCTTTAACATTCATTAACATTCGAACCATGAATCAAACTTATGCACTTTAAAGCAAAACACATTTGGCTAGGGGTTAAAGTTATGAGCATAAAATGATCTCATTTGAAAAGGGTTTATAATCAGAACAAGGGTTTCTCTCAAAAATGGATGAACTTGTGCATAATGCTAAAGGTAAAGACAATTTATGCATACATGATTAGATTCTCATCTACCCATGTAAACTATCAAATGATCCTATGCCCCTCTCATTTAAGAAATTTTATCCTCACTCGCCACTTAAGAGTCTACCCTTTTCTTTACAAACTAAGTAATCCCCAATTCGAAACAAAGACATTTTTAAACTTTTTAGGCTAGTGAAAAGGTTTTGAAAAATACTTTTGCTCTTTAGAAATTTCTTATTAGTAGCTCTCTTATTATTTTTCTTTTATTTTTTTCTTTCTTTTCTTTTTCTTTATTTGGCACTTAGGCTCTTTTTATTTCTTTTTCTTTTCTTTTCTCTTCCTTTTTTTTATTTTATTATGGGAGAGCTACCTCCTGAAATTTATTAGAGCATACTTAGTTTTTAAAATATAACATTTCACTTAAAACCCATTTCTTTCTTTAAAACACAAATCTCTTTGAAACCGAGAACAAATAAGCAAGAAAGCAACCCCAATGATCCCCCAAACTTATCCTAAGCTTATACCTAGCTTCAAAATGCAAAGCTAGCAATCATATGAAAACCAAATCATGTCGCCTAAACCTAACACTTTATGACAAGTTCAAACCAAAAGGAAGGCCTCGCAAAGATGTCACACAAGAACATTTGGCTTCAAAGGAGGGTAAGGTTCAAGGAGGGAGTTCTACTTAGACTCACAAAGAGTGGTAAAAAGGAAGAAGAGAGCCTAAATATTTTAAACCATGTGTTCATTTTCAAATGCATAAGAATGATAATTAGAATTTCAAATTAAGGTTTTCACTTATTAGAATGAGTTTCAAATCATGAGAGTTCAATTCAAGCCACGAAAATCCTAACAAGTGATCCAAGCATGGTAAGAACTTACTTTCAAAGCATAGACAAAGCATTAGAGAACTACCAACTAGGGTATTGAAACAATTCATAAGTAAAAAAACACCTTTGTAAGAAATTCTAACCCCTTATGCAAAATGCAAACAACCTAGGTGATATGAGAAACTCTAGACTCAATCCTAACATGTTTTTAAAAAGATGAATGCAACTACATTAATCTTTGAAAAAAGTTTTAAAAATTTTACCAATTTTTCATGACTAAAGACTCAAGGATGCAAAAAGGAAAATAAGATCAAAGAACACAAGATTAAATCACACATGTACTCTCCCAAACTTGCTTGACACCGTCCCGGTGGCAAACTCATCCGAAGGAGTATCAAAACACAATGCAAAAGAAACAACATGAGCGGTTATATACAATGGAAGAAGGTTGTTACCTCTGGTCTAGGCTCGGCTGGAACTTGAGGATGTTCCAGAGGAGCTAGAGATCGTTGCTTTGCCTTTGTCAGCTGGTTCTTGGAGAGAGTGGCGCGCCGGCTGAATGTTGTCTCCTTGGGTCTCGCGGATAACAACTCCTCCGGTGGAGAGTCTTCTCTTCTCGGGTTCTTGCATCTCTTGAGTTGCAGCTGGCTTAGGCGAGCCTCCCTGAAGTGCTTTAACTTTCTTCCCCAGCTTCTTTAGCATCTTCCCTTGCCACTTGTTGATCTTCTGTTGCATCTCCACAGCTGATGCTAGGAACTTCTCAGTTTTTGTCCTCGGCTCAATGTCTAGCTTGGGAAGTGTGTAAGCCTCGGGCATCTCATCATCTGTGCCTGGAGACTCTGACCTTTGACGCGGGGCGATGGCTGAAGCAGGCGGTCCTCCTAAAGGGGCAAAGCATTCTTCCTCCGTGGGCAAGAACTCGATGTTCCCAACACCAAGCAGCTCGGTTTCATCTTTGTTGGGGAGGATGCACACCCTCTTCTTGTCTTCGTCATCTATGAAGAGGTAGGCATAGAACCCTTCTGCTGGCGTGCGTCCCAAGCTATCAGTATTCCTCATGTATGCTTCATCCATGAAAGCTCTGGTTTGAAAACAAATAGATCTACTCATGAGCTTTCCCTAAGCCTAGAAAACAAAACAAGAACCATCCACGGCGTTTGGTATGATTCACTTCCTCAATCTCTTCTCCAAACCCATGACGTTTGGTGGAAAAAGAGATCAAAGAGCAAGAAAAACAGATTTCAATCTACGGCCTAACTAACCTCCTGCTACAACCATGGCGTTTGGGAGAGGAAAGATCCGGCTTTCTAGGATATCTGAATCCGGTCAGGGTAAGATAGCCTTGGAATCATAGAGATCTTTTCCAAGACTCTCTAGGTCTTAAGACCCCAAGATCCTAGAAGAGAAGGAATGAAGAACAAGAAAAATACAAAACTTTAACCCCTTAAACCCCTTGAATCGCCTCGACCTTTAACCCAAAAAGAACTACTCGTTACTATTAAAAGAAAAACTGCTTAATATTAAAAGATCCAATTTTAAAATCAAAAGAAAAGCCTCGATGTTCAACAATGGCTAATCGCCTAAGATAAGAACGAAGAACAGAAAAAGCAAAAGCAAAATGTAGATAATGAAAGTGATCGCCGCCTCTTGCCTAAAATGGCCAAACAGCTGGACTGGTCCACGCCACTACGCTCCAAAAATGGTTAAAGTACCCGAGATCGATCTTGAGATCGATCAGTGCACTCGATCGTCTTCAGGGATCGCCTTCTGCTGCTCGATCTGCTCCTCGATCTCTGGTCCTTAGCATATTTCCGAGCTCCCACGAACTGCTACATCAGCCTCAACACGTCCACGAACCTCCACGACTCCAAAGCAGCCAGAAACAACCTGAATGTGATGCAAAATGCAAGGAAAATGCGTATGCTGATGCAAGAATGCTCTAGGACCCTAAGTGATGCAATCTAACCTAAAACATGATACAAATGCATGAAAAGCTAACTAATGAGTATGCAAAATGTATGCAATATGCAATAACATCAACTCCCCCAAACTTACTTCTTGCTTGCGCTCAAGCAACAGAAAATAAGTAAGGAAGAGAGGTTTTAAGAAAAATGAGTGGGGTTTTAAACTTTTTGCAAAGGTGCCTTTCAAATGAATCAATCTCAATGTCCTAGTTAACAGTTCTAAAATGCTATTCTTATACTCATACTCCAAAGAACTTAGCCACACTCATCACATAAAGAAATTCAAATCATGACTCTCCTATTCCTAACAATCAAAGAAACTCATCCTTTAACATTCATTAACATTCGAACCATGAATCAAACTTATGCACTTTAAAGCAAAACACATTTGGCTAGGGGTTAAAATTATGAGCATAAAATGATCTCATTTGAAAAGGGTTTATAATCAGAACAAGGGTTTCTCTCAAAAATGGATGAACTTGTGCATAATGCTAAAGGTAAAGACAATTTATGCATACATGATTAGATTCTCATCTACCCATGTAAACTATCAAATGATCCTATGCCCCTCTCATTTAAGAAATTTTATCCTCACTCGCCACTTAAGAGTCTACCCTTTTCTTTACAAACTAAGCAATCCCCAATTCGAAACGAAGACATTTTTAAACTTTTTAGGCTAGTGAAAAGGTTTTGAAAAATACTTTTGCTCTTTAGAAATTTCTTATTAGTAGCTCTCTTATTATTTTTCTTTTATTTTTTTCTTTCTTTTCTTTTTCTTTATTTGGCACTTAGGCTCTTTTTATTTCTTTTTTTTTTCTTTTCTCTTCCTTTTTTTTATTTTATTATGGGAGAGCTACCTCCTGAAATTTATTAGAGCATACTTAGTTTTTAAAATATAACATTTCACTTAAAACCCATTTCTTTCTTTAAAACACAAATCTCTTTGAAACCGAGAACAAATAAGCAAGAAAGCAACCCCAATGATCCCCCAAACTTATCCTAAGCTTATACCTAGCTTCAAAATGCAAAGCTAGCAATCATATGAAAACCAAATCATGTCGCCTAAACCTAACACCTTATGACAAGTTCAAACCAAAAGGAAGGCCTCACAAAGATGTCACACAAGAACATTTGGCTTCAAAGGAGGGTAAGGTTCAAGGAGGGAGTTCTACTTAGGCTCACAAAGAGTGGTAAAAAGGAAGAAGAGAGCCTAAATATTTTAAACCATGTGTTCATTTTCAAATGCATAAGAATGATAATTAGAATTTCAAATTAAGGTTTTCACTTATTAGAATGAGTTTCAAATCATGAGAGTTCAATTCAAGCCACGAAAATCCTAACAAGTGATCCAAGCATGGTAAGAACTTACTTTCAAAGCATAGACAAAGCATTAGAGAACTACCAACTAGGGTATTGAAACAATTCATAAGTAAAAACACCTTTGTAAGAAATTCTAACCCCTTATGCAAAATGCAAACAACCTAGGTGATATGAGAAACTCTAGACTCAATCCTAACATGTTTTTAAAAAGATGAATGCAACTACATGAATCTTTGAAAAAAGTTTTAAAAATTTTACCAATTTTTCATGACTAAAGACTCAAGGATGCAAAAAGGAAAATAAGATCAAAGAACACAAGATTAAATCACACATGTACTCCCCCAAACTTGCTTGACACCGTCCCGGTGGCAAACTCATCCGAAGGAGTATCAAAACACAATGCAAAAGAAACAACATGAGCGGTTATATACAATGGAAGAAGGTTGTTACCTCTGGTCTAGGCTCGGCTGGAACTTGAGGATGTTCCAGAGGAGCTAGAGATCGTTGCTTTGCCTTTGTCAGCTGGTTCTTGGAGAGAGTGGCGCGCCGGCTGAATGTTGTCTCCTTGGGTCTCGCGGATAACAACTCCTCCGGTGGAGAGTCTTCTCTTCTCGGGTTCTTGCATCTCTTGAGTTGCAGCTGGCTTAGGCGAGCCTCCCTGAAGTGCTTTAACTTTCTTCCCCAGCTTCTTTAGCATCTTCCCTTGCCACTTGTTGATCTTCCGTTGCATCTCCACAGCTGATGCTAGGAACTTCTCAGTTTTTGTCCTCGGCTCAATGTCTAGCTTGGGAAGTGTGTAAGCCTCGGGCATCTCATCATCTGTGCCTGGAGACTCTGACCTTTGACGCGGGGCGATGGCTGAAGCAGGCGGTCCTCCTAAAGGGGCAAACCATTCTTCCTCCGTGGGCAAGAACTCGATGTTCCCAACACCAAGCAGCTCGGTTTCATCTTTGTTGGGGAGGATGCACACCCTCTTCTTGTCTTCGTCATCTATGAAGAGGTAGGCATAGAACCCTTCTGCTGGCGTGCGTCCCAAGCTATCAGTATTCCTCATGTATGCTTCATCCATGAAAGCTCTGGTTTGAAAACAAATAGATCTACTCATGAGCTTTCCCTAAGCCTAGAAAACAAAACAAGAACCATCCACGGCGTTTGGTATGATTCACTTCCTCAATCTCTTCTCCAAACCCATGACGTTTGGTGGAAAAAGAGATCAAAGAGCAAGAAAAACAGATTTCAATCTACGGCCTAACTAACCTCCTGCTACAACCATGGCGTTTGGGAGAGGAAAGATCTGGCTTTCTAGGATATCTGAATCCGGTCAGGGTAAGATAGCCTTGGAATCATAGAGATCTTTTCCAAGACTCTCTAGGTCTTAAGACCCCAAGATCCTAGAAGAGAAGGAATGAAGAACAAGAAAAATACAAAACTTTAACCCCTTAAACCCCTTGAATCGCCTCGACCTTTAACCCAAAAAGAACTACTCGTTACTATTAAAAGAAAAACTGCTTAATATTAAAAGATCCAATTTTAAAATCAAAAGAAAAGCCTCGATGTTCAACAATGGCTAATCGCCTAAGATAAGAACGAAGAACAGAAAAAGCAAAAGCAAAATGTAGATAATGAAAGTGATCGCCGCCTCTTGCCTAAAATGGCCAAACAGCTGGACTGGTCCACGCCACTACGCTCCAAAAATGGTTAAAGTACCCGAGATCGATCTTGAGATCGATCAGTGCACTCGATCGTCTTCAGGGATCGCCTTCTGCTGCTTGATCTGCTCCTCGATCTCTGGTCCTTAGCATATTTCCGAGCTCCCACGAACTGCTACATCAGCCTCAACACGTCCACGAACCTCCACGACTCCAAAGCAGCCAGAAACAACCTGAATGTGATGCAAAATGCAAGGAAAATGCGTATGCTGATGCAAGAATGCTCTAGGACCCTAAGTGATGCAATCTAACCTAAAACATGATACAAATGCATGAAAAGCTAACTAATGAGTATGCAAAATGTATGCAATATGCAATAACATCAACTCCCCCAAACTTACTTCTTGCTTGCCCTCAAGCAACAGAAAATAAGTAAGGAAGAGAGGTTTTAAGAAAAATGAGTGGGGTTTTAAACTTTTTGCAAAGGTGCCTTTCAAATGAATCAATCTCAATGTCCTAGTTAACAGTTCTAAAATGCTATTCTTATACTCATACTCCAAAGAACTTAGCCACACTCATCACACAAAGAAATTCAAATCATGACTCTCCTATTCCTAACAATCAAAGAAACTCATCCTTTAACATTCATTAACATTCGAACCATGAATCAAACTTATGCACTTTAAAGCAAAACACATTTGGCTAGGGGTTAAAGTTATGAGCATAAAATGATCTCATTTGAAAAGGGTTTATAATCAGAACAAGGGTTTCTCTCAAAAATGGATGAACTTGTGCATAATGCTAAAGGTAAAGACAATTTATGCATACATGATTAGATTCTCATCTACCCATGTAAACTATCAAATGATCCTATGCCCCTCTCATTTAAGAAATTTTATCCTCACTCGCCACTTAAGAGTCTACCCTTTTCTTTACAAACTAAGCAATCCCCAATTCGAAACAAAGACATTTTTTAAACTTTTTAGGCTAGTGAAAAGGTTTTGAAAAATACTTTTGCTCTTTAGAAATTTCTTATTAGTAGCTCTCTTATTATTTTTCTTTTATTTTTTTCTTTCTTTTCTTTTTCTTTATTTGGCACTTAGGCTCTTTTTATTTCTTTTTCTTTTCTTTTCTCTTCCTTTTTTTTATTTTATTATGGGAGAGCTACCTCCTGAAATTTATTAGAGCATACTTAGTTTTTAAAATATAACATTTCACTTAAAACCCATTTCTTTCTTTAAAACACAAATCTCTTTGAAACCGAGAACAAATAAGCAAGAAAGCAACCCCAATGATCCCCCAAACTTATCCTAAGCTTATACCTAGCTTCAAAATGCAAAGCTAGCAATCATATGAAAACCAAATCATGTCGCCTAAACCTAACACTTTATGACAAGTTCAAACCAAAAGGAAGGCCTCGCAAAGATGTCACACAAGAACATTTGGCTTCAAAGGAGGGTAAGGTTCAAGGAGGGAGTTCTACTTAGACTCACAAAGAGTGGTAAAAAGGAAGAAGAGAGCCTAAATATTTTAAACCATGTGTTCATTTTCAAATGCATAAGAATGATAATTAGAATTTCAAATTAAGGTTTTCACTTATTAGAATGAGTTTCAAATCATGAGAGTTCAATTCAAGCCACGAAAATCCTAACAAGTGATCCAAGCATGGTAAGAACTTACTTTCAAAGCATAGACAAAGCATTAGAGAACTACCAACTAGGGTATTGAAACAATTCATAAGTAAAAACACCTTTGTAAGAAATTCTAACCCCTTATGCAAAATGCAAACAACCTAGGTGATATGAGAAACTCTAGACTCAATCCTAACATGTTTTTAAAAAGATGAATGCAACTACATTAATCTTTGAAAAAAGTTTTAAAAATTTTACCAATTTTTCATGACTAAAGACTCAAGGATGCAAAAAGGAAAATAAGATCAAAGAACACAAGATTAAATCACACATGTACTCCCCCAAACTTGCTTGACACCGTCCCGGTGGCAAACTCATCCGAAGGAGTATCAAAACACAATGCAAAAGAAACAACATGAGCGGTTATATACAATGGAAGAAGGTTGTTACCTCTGGTCTAGGCTCGGCTGGAACTTGAGGATGTTCCAGAGGAGCTAGAGATCGTTGCTTTGCCTTTGTCAGCTGGTTCTTGGAGAGAGTGGCGCGCCGGCTGAATGTTGTCTCCTTGGGTCTCGCGGATAACAACTCCTCCGGTGGAGAGTCTTCTCTTCTCGGGTTCTTACATCTCTTGAGTTGCAGCTGGCTTAGGCGAGCCTCCCTGAAGTGCTTTAACTTTCTTCCCCAGCTTCTTTAGCATCTTCCCTTGCCACTTGTTGATCTTCTGTTGCATCTCCACAGCTGATGCTAGGAACTTCTCAGTTTTTGTCCTCGGCTCAATGTCTAGCTTGGGAAGTGTGTAAGCCTCGGGCATCTCATCATCTGTGCCTGGAGACTCTGACCTTTGACGCGGGGCGATGGCTGAAGCAGGCGGTCCTCCTAAAGGGGCAAAGCATTCTTCCTCCGTGGGCAAGAACTCGATGTTCCCAACACCAAGCAGCTCGGTTTCATCTTTGTTGGGGAGGATGCACACCCTCTTCTTGTCTTCGTCATCTATGAAGAGGTAGGCATAAAACCCTTCTGCTGGCGTGCGTCCCAAGCTATCAGTATTCCTCATGTATGCTTCATCCATGAAAGCTCTGGTTTGAATACAAATAGATCTACTCATGAGCTTTCCCTAAGCCTAGAAAACAAAACAAGAACCATCCACGGCGTTTGGTATGATTCACTTCCTCAATCTCTTCTCCAAACCCATGACGTTTGGTGGAAAAAGAGATCAAAGAGCAAGAAAAACAGATTTCAATCTACGGCCTAACTAACCTCCTGCTACAACCATGGCGTTTGGGAGAGGAAAGATCTGGCTTTCTAGGATATCTGAATCCGGTCAGGGTAAGATAGCCTTGGAATCATAGAGATCTTTTCCAAGACTCTCTAGGTCTTAAGACCCCAAGATCCTAGAAGAGAAGGAATGAAGAACAAGAAAAATACAAAACTTTAACCCCTTAAACCCCTTGAATCGCCTCGACCTTTAACCCAAAAAGAACTACTCGTTACTATTAAAAGAAAAACTGCTTAATATTAAAAGATCCAATTTTAAAATCAAAAGAAAAGCCTCGATGTTCAACAATGGCTAATCGCCTAAGATAAGAACGAAGAACAGAAAAAGCAAAAGCAAAATGTAGATAATGAAAGTGATCGCCGCCTCTTGCCTAAAATGGCCAAACAGCTGGACTGGTCCCCGCCACTACGCTCCAAAAATGGTTAAAGTACCCGAGATCGATCTTGAGATCGATCAGTGCACTCGATCGTCTTCATGGATCGCCTTCTGCTGCTTGATCTGCTCCTCGATCTCTGGTCCTTAGCATATTTCCGAGCTCCCACGAACTGCTACATCAGCCTCAACACGTCCACGAACCTCCACGACTCCAAAGCAGCCAGAAACAACCTGAATGTGATGCAAAATGCAAGGAAAATGCGTATGCTGATGCAAGAATGCTCTAGGACCCTAAGTGATGCAATCTAACCTAAAACATGATACAAATGCATGAAAAGCTAACTAATGAGTATGCAAAATGTATGCAATATGCAATAACATCAACTCCCCCAAACTTACTTCTTGCTTGCCCTCAAGCAACAGAAAATAAGTAAGGAAGAGAGGTTTTAAGAAAAATGAGTGGGGTTTTAAACTTTTTTGCAAAGGTGCCTTTCAAATGAATCAATCTCAATGTCCTAGTTAACAGTTCTAAAATGCTATTCTTATACTCATACTCCAAAGAACTTAGCCACACTCATCACACAAAGAAATTCAAATCATGACTCTCCTATTCCTAACAATCAAAGAAACTCATCCTTTAACATTCATTAACATTCGAACCATGAATCAAACTTATGCACTTTAAAGCAAAACACATTTGGCTAGGGGTTAAAGTTATGAGCATAAAATGATCTCATTTGAAAAGGGTTTATAATCAGAACAAGGGTTTCTCTCAAAAATGGATGAACTTGTGCATAATGCTAAAGGTAAAGACAATTTATGCATACATGATTAGATTCTCATCTACCCATGTAAACTATCAAATGATCCTATGCCCCTCTCATTTAAGAAATTTTATCCTCACTCGCCACTTAAGAGTCTACCCTTTTCTTTACAAACTAAGCAATCCCCAATTCGAAACAAAGACATTTTTAAACTTTTTAGGCTAGTGAAAAGGTTTTGAAAAATACTTTTGCTCTTTAGAAATTTCTTATTAGTAGCTCTCTTATTATTTTTCTTTTATTTTTTTCTTTCTTTTCTTTTTCTTTATTTGGCACTTAGGCTCTTTTTATTTCTTTTTCTTTTCTTTTCTCTTCCTTTTTTTTATTTTATTATGGGAGAGCTACCTCCTGAAATTTATTAGAGCATACTTAGTTTTTAAAATATAACATTTCACTTAAAACCCATTTCTTTCTTTAAAACACAAATCTCTTTGAAACCGAGAACAAATAAGCAAGAAAGCAACCCCAATGATCCCCCAAACTTATCCTAAGCTTATACCTAGCTTCAAAATGCAAAGCTAGCAATCATATGAAAACCAAATCATGTCGCCTAAACCTAACACTTTATGACAAGTTCAAACCAAAAGGAAGGCCTCGCAAAGATGTCACACAAGAACATTTGGCTTCAAAGGAGGGTAAGGTTCAAGGAGGGAGTTCTACTTAGACTCACAAAGAGTGGTAAAAAGGAAGAAGAGAGCCTAAATATTTTAAACCATGTGTTCATTTTCAAATGCATAAGAATGATAATTAGAATTTCAAATTAAGGTTTTCACTTATTAGAATGAGTTTCAAATCATGAGAGTTCAATTCAAGCCACGAAAATCCTAACAAGTGATCCAAGCATGGTAAGAACTTACTTTCAAAGCATAGACAAAGCATTAGAGAACTACCAACTAGGGTATTGAAACAATTCATAAGTAAAAAACACCTTTGTAAGAAATTCTAACCCCTTATGCAAAATGCAAACAACCTAGGTGATATGAGAAACTCTAGACTCAATCCTAACATGTTTTTAAAAAGATGAATGCAACTACATTAATCTTTGAAAAAAGTTTTAAAAATTTTACCAATTTTTCATGACTAAAGACTCAAGGATGCAAAAAGGAAAATAAGATCAAAGAACACAAGATTAAATCACACATGTACTCCCCCAAACTTGCTTGACACCGTCCCGGTGGCAAACTCATCCGAAGGAGTATCAAAACACAATGCAAAAGAAACAACATGAGCGGTTATATACAATGGAAGAAGGTTGTTACCTCTGGTCTAGGCTCGGCTGGAACTTGAGGATGTTCCAGAGGAGCTAGAGATCGTTGCTTTGCCTTTGTCAGCTGGTTCTTGGAGAGAGTGGCGCGCCGGCTGAATGTTGTCTCCTTGGGTCTCGCGGATAACAACTCCTCCGGTGGAGAGTCTTCTCTTCTCGGGTTCTTACATCTCTTGAGTTGCAGCTGGCTTAGGCGAGCCTCCCTGAAGTGCTTTAACTTTCTTCCCCAGCTTCTTTAGCATCTTCCCTTGCCACTTGTTGATCTTCCGTTGCATCTCCACAGCTGATGCTAGGAACTTCTCAGTTTTTGTCCTCGGCTCAATGTCTAGCTTGGGAAGTGTGTAAGCCTCGGGCATCTCATCATCTGTGCCTGGAGACTCTGACCTTTGACGCGGGGCGATGGCTGAAGCAGGCGGTCCTCCTAAAGGGGCAAAGCATTCTTCCTCCGTGGGCAAGAACTCGATGTTCCCAACACCAAGCAGCTCGGTTTCATCTTTGTTGGGGAGGATGCACACCCTCTTCTTGTCTTCGTCATCTATGAAGAGGTAGGCATAAAACCCTTCTGCTGGCGTGCGTCCCAAGCTATCAGTATTCCTCATGTATGCTTCATCCATGAAAGCTCTGGTTTGAATACAAATAGATCTACTCATGAGCTTTCCCTAAGCCTAGAAAACAAAACAAGAACCATCCACGGCGTTTTGGTATGATTCACTTCCTCAATCTCTTCTCCAAACCCATGACGTTTGGTGGAAAAAGAGATCAAAGAGCAAGAAAAACAGATTTCAATCTACGGCCTAACTAACCTCCTGCTACAACCATGGCGTTTGGGAGAGGAAAGATCTGGCTTTCTAGGATATCTGAATCCGGTCAGGGTAAGATAGCCTTGGAATCATAGAGATCTTTTCCAAGACTCTCTAGGTCTTAAGACCCCAAGATCCTAGAAGAGAAGGAATGAAGAACAAGAAAAATACAAAACTTTAACCCCTTAAACCCCTTGAATCGCCTCGACCTTTAACCCAAAAAGAACTACTCGTTACTATTAAAAGAAAAACTGCTTAATATTAAAAGATCCAATTTTAAAATCAAAAGAAAAGCCTCGATGTTCAACAATGGCTAATCGCCTAAGATAAGAACGAAGAACAGAAAAAGCAAAAGCAAAATGTAGATAATGAAAGTGATCGCCGCCTCTTGCCTAAAATGGCCAAACAGCTGGACTGGTCCCCGCCACTACGCTCCAAAAATGGTTAAAGTACCCGAGATCGATCTTGAGATCGATCAGTGCACTCGATCGTCTTCATGGATCGCCTTCTGTTGCTCGATCTGCAAGTTGATCTGGTTGGATGGATCGAGTACTTCGTCCGATCTTCTACTCGATCTTTGGATGATCGTGTCATGGTCTCGATCCGGCTCTTGTTCTGCATGGCGTCATTTACGCCCGTACTCCAGATCGATCACCTCTCTCGACCTTGGTCTCGATCTTTCCTCCTGAATCGACTTGGGTCACTCGATCTTCTGGTGTATCTCATCTAGATCGACCTGCCTTGCTCGATCCGCTACTCGATCTCGGGTCCTTCGCATTCAAGGTTGAACTCTCCAAGTGTCCACAAGCTTCTAGCTGATCCTCCTCTCGTCCGCATAACCTCCACAACTCCAAAGTGCTCCAAACAACCTGATAATGATGCAAAAGTGCAAGAAATATGCAAAATACGAATGCAAAGGGACCTAGGACCTAAAATGCAACAAATAGAACAAGCTAGCCTATAATGCAAGATGAATACATGAAAAACTATCCTAAATGCATGCGAATTATACAAAATATATGGTAATATCAATTTGCTTGTTTAAATATTTTGAAAATTGCCTTTTGATTGCTTAGGATGATTGTTAGTTGTTAGGGGTTAGGATAATTTTTTAGAAATAGCTAAATATTAGGAAAATTGCTAGATTTGATCCTATCTCTAGATATACTCCTCCAGTATTTAGCTATAATTTTTATAATTTCCCTAAAAATCTAGGATTATTGTTAGAAGTTTTTCTCTCTTACCTTGTCTTTCTCTCAATTTCGCCGCCTATACTCATTCTCCTTTTGAGAATTGTGTTTCAGGTACCTATGGCACCCAAGAGAAACAGAGAAGAGACAACACAAGAAGGAGAAGCTCAAGAAGTGGTTCAGGAGAGGGTTAGATAGACTATGGAGGAAAAGCAAGCTAAGAAAAGGTTGGAGAGGCTCCGGTTTGACCCCACAAAGTTCGCGAGCAGGGATCTGTTGGAAAAGATGGGGCTGTTGGGAGACTTTGATGCGCTTCTCAAGAATGGATTGCCCAACCTATCCCGAGGCAACCCTAGACTTCCTAGCCACCTTGGAGTTTACCTTTGAGAATCCAACCCGCCCCACTCCATCACAAGGTCTCATCACCTTCAAGATCAGGAGGCAAGCTTACCACCTTTCGATCCCCGAACTATGCCAAGCCTACGGTCTGAAAGCTAGTGGCAAGCTTGTAGAGTTTCCTCCTTTCACTCAAGCCAACGACCTATGGGATTTGATCAGCAACGATGACAACAAGGCTAACACGGCCAAGATCAAGAGAGTCCGTAACCCCGTGCTGAGATACACCCTCAAGCCCATAGCCTACACTTTCAATGGAAGGTCCGTGGCTCCAACAGTCACCAAGAATGAGTTGTGTTTTCTCTTCCAACGCGTCAAGCACCTTCTATGCGATCTTAAGGGGAATGAAGAGCTGATAGAAGATGAGCTTGGAGATGATGTGAATTATGGATGCATTTTGGCTTCCTCTTTGATCAGTACAAGGCGTGGGCAATGAGGTGCAAGGCGAGTTCAGCGCTGATAGGAGGCTTACTCACACCGATGTTTCTTCAGGCCGGGGTACCTCTTCCAGACTTTGTGCCTTGCGCGGAGAGAGCCTTCATGGATGAGACATACATGCGCAACACAGACTCCTTGGGACGCACGCCAGCTGAAGGCTTCTTTGCCTATCTGTTCTACGATTGCGAGAGTGAGAAGAGGGTATGCATCTTGCCAAACAAAGAGGAAACGGAGCTGCTAGATGTTGGCAACATAGAGTTTCTGCTGAGCAATGAGGAATGCTATGCACCTCTAGGAGCCACAGCCGCGCCACCACAAGCTGCTCGTCCGCATTCAGAGTCACCTCCCTCCGATGCTGAGATGCCAGCTAGCTTCGACCTTCCCAAGCTTGACTACGAACCAAGGACCAAGGCGGAGAAGTTTCTTGCTTTTGTTGTGGAGATGCAGCAGAAGGTGAATAAGTGGCAGAGCAAGATGATTAAGAAGCTTGCCAAGAAGGTCAAGGTCTTGCAAGGGAGCCCACCTAAGAAGTCAGCCAATGAGGAGGTGCAGCAGCAGGATAAGAGCAGGAGATGAACCGGAGGTATTGAGATCCGTGAGCTCCAAGAAACCAATCAAGCTGCACGTCTCTCTCTTCGTGAAAGCACGAACAAGGATAAAGGCAAGGAGGCCAGCCACAACAGTCCTAAGAAGAGCAAGAAGTCTGGAGCAACCTCAAGCTCCGACCTTACTTAGCTCAAAGGTACCAACAACCTAACCCTTGTAAATAACATGCATATTCTTTAATTTTTGCTTTGTGTTTTGACTCCTCTTATTTTTTTTGCCATTGAGATGGTGTCATTCAAGTTTGGGGGACTGTCTGTGTTATTTGACATGTCTTGTTTGATCTTATTTTCTGTTATCATACTTGAGTCATCATGCATCATGTAAGGCATAGAAAAGAACAAAAAAATGATAAAATTACTTTAAAATTTTTCAAAAATATTCATGTAGTTGCATATTGCATTGTTAAAAATTGTAGGATTGAGTCTAGAATTTATAAGCATTTAGGTTGTTTGCATTTGCATAAGGGGCAAAAGTTTTTCTTCAAATCTGTTTTAAGCTAATGAATTTTTTCAAGGCCCTAGTTAGTAGTTCTTTGATGCATTGTACATACTTTGAAAGTAAGTTCGAGCCATATTTGGATCATTTGTTTTGATTTTCGTCACTTAAGTTGAACATTCATGAATTGAATCCTTTCCTAATAAGTGAGAACCTTAAATTGAACTTTTAATTATCATACTTATGCATTTGAAAAAGGATACATGGATCACTTATACATATTTAGGGTTTCTTCTTCCTTTCACCACTCTCTTGTAAGCCTAAATAGACCTCCCCACCTTTATCCTACCCTCTTTTCAAGCTCTTGTGTGTTGAATCTTTGTGAGGCTTCTTTTCGGTTGAACTTAGCATAAAGTGTAAGGTTTAGGGGACATGATTAGGCTTTATATTGATGCTATCTTTGCATTTTGAAGCTAGTTTTAGGCTTAGGATAGGGCGGGTAATCATGAGAATTTATTTGTTTTTATTTCGGTTTAAAGGGTTTGATGTTCGGAAGTTGAATAAAAGGGTTCAATGGTTTTAAGTGGTAGGCCTTATGTTTTAAAATGAAAGCCCTAGTTTGAATAAGAAGGTAGCTCTCAAAAAAAAAAAAAAAAAAAAAAAGAGCCAAAAGGCCAAATGTTTAAAAAGAAAAAAAAATGAGTAGAGAGCTATCAAAGTTAAAAGAAAAGAGCTAAGAATGTATATGGCCTTACCACTAGCCAAAAGGGTTTTAATGTGATGTGTTTATTTGGGGTTTTGCTAGGCGTCTTGCCATGTTGATAAGGGTTGTCTTTAGGTGGTTGAGTGAGCTTAAAAAGAAAAGAAAAATGAGAGAGGGTTCTCGGATCATTGTTAGTGTATATGGGTAGATGAGAGTCTAGTCATGTATGCATTAATTGTCTTTATCTTTAGCATTATGCATAAGTTCAACCATTCTTTGAGATAACCCATTGTTTGCATCACCCTTATAAATGAGATCATTTTTATCTCATAATCTATGTCCCTTAGCCAAATGAATTCGGTTTTAAAGTGTATAAGTGTGGTTCATGGTTTGATCATTAATTGAATGTTAAAGGATTGGATTCTTGGACTGTTTGGAATAGGAGAGTCATGATCTGAAATTCAACATGTGATCAATATGGCTAAGTTCTTTGGAGTATGAGTGTGTGCATTGCATCTTAGGATTAAGAACTAGGACCATTGAATTGATTCATTTGAAAAACACTTTTGCAAGGAATTTGAGCCCCCGTTTTTAAAACCTCTCTTCCTCTCTTGAATTTTGTTTGCTTGAGGAAAAGCAAAAGGGAAGTTTTGGAGAGTTGATATACCTATATATTTTGCATATTTAGCTTGCATTTAGGATAGTTTTCATGCATTCATCACGCATTATAGGCTAGTTTCTACCATTTGTTGCATTTAAGGTCCTAGATCACTTTGCATTCTCATTTTGCATATTTTCTTCATTTTTGCATCATTATAAGGTTGTTTGGGACGCACTGGAGTTGTGGAGATTGCGTGGACGCGCATAGGATCGAGAGGCAGCTTGTGGACACTTGGAGAACTCAGCCGTTCAGCAAAGGACCCGGGATCGAGACTCAGATCGAGTGACTCAAGTCGTTTCAAGGAGAAGGATCGAGAGAGGAGATCGATCGTGAGTACGGACGTGGATGACGCCATGCAGAACGAGAGCCAGATCGAGACCACGATGCGATCGTCCATGGATCGAGTAGAAGATCGAAGGAAATGCTCGATCCATCCAACCAAATCGACTTGAAGATTGAACAAAAGAAGGCGATCCATGGAGATGATCGAGCAAAAGAAGGCGATCCATGGAGAAGATCGAGAGAGCTGATCGATCTCTGGAACCTTATCCGGCCAGCTCATTTTTGGAGCATAGTGAGGGGACCATTAGGGCTGTTTGGCTATTTTGGCAAAGGGTGGCTATCACTTTCACACACGCTTAGTCGTATTTGTTTCCTGCTTTCCTTTAGGCGATTTTCGCCATTGTTCTGTTCTTGAAGTTTTTCATGTTTTGAACCTTGAATCTTTTCAATATTAAGTCTTTTTCTTTAATCGCTTGCTTGTTCATGTTTAGTTTTCTTTTCCTTGCATTTCAATCGGTTTCAAATATGAGTAGTGAGTAGATTTCTTTTGGGTTTAAGGTTGGAGCGATTTAAGGGTTTAAAGGTTTAAGCTTTTGGGAGTTTTTCTTGTTCTTAACCTATTCTCTTCTAGGATTTGGGGTCTTAAAGCTTAGAGAGTCTTGGAAAATATCTCTATGATTCCAGGGCTTTCTAACCTTGACCGGATTCAGAGATCCTTGAAAACCAAATCCTAGAGACTAATCTATCCTCTCCCAAATGCCATGGATGAAGAGAAGGTCAGTTAAGCCAATATTTGAGATCTTTGTTTAATGTTCTTTGACCCATCTTTCCACTACACGCCATAGGTTAGGAGGTAGGGTCAGAAAAAGGGGTTATACCACACGCCATCGATAATCCTAGTTTAAGGTTTCTCAAAGCTTAGAGATAGCTCTTCATAAGAGTAGATTTATGTTTTCAAACACAAAGCTTTAATCTTGAACCTCTTGAATATGACCCTCAACATTAGATCCTCTCTTTTTAGCATTTTAAAACCTCTGTTTATCATTCTCTAGTAATAAAGCTTGCTTCTTTGGTCATTTGAAGTCATTCGTCTAAGTTGTTAGAAGTGTCATGTTTTACCCGTTTCAGTGCTAGATTTTTTGTAATTAGTATATTTGCATTTTAGAGTGTCTGTTTTCTTCTAGTAGTTGTTAACCCTCTTCCAGGGATTTTAAAATAGTTTTCCTGCTCATTTGGTCGTTGCATTTAGTTTTCATCTATTTTACCATCTATTTACCCGATTCTGCTTTGATTTGCTTAGCTCTTGCATTCCTTGTGTTCTTTCTTCACCCAGGCTGGATTGATCTCCTTTACTGCTATACTACATTGTTAAAAGTGGTTTAGGCTTTGATATTTAGACCTGCAAACATTCTGTCTATCATTTGAATAACTCCTTAAGTGCTTCTCTTGGGTACTCCTTAACCATCTCTTTGGCTTTGGTGCTCTTTGAACCCTTTTCAGCTTCATCCTCTTTAGTTTCTTCAGTGTGTTTAACCACCACCCCCTTTTCTTGTTCCTCAATGTCCTCATTGGCTAGAGAGGACGCCACTCTTCGAGGGAGTAGCTTCCCACTTCTTAAGGTGACAGCTTTGACACACTCTTGTGTAAGTGAAGAGGTAGATGGTTGAGCAATGCTCTCTTGTTTGCTGATCTGCATATTCAAAGAGCCTAGTTGTGAGTATAGGCTGGAGTCAATGCCATTTTGTATTTCAACAGCCATACTTTTCTGAATGTCAGTCATACTCTTTTGAATTTCAACAGCCATGGTTCTCTGAAGTTCTGCTGTTTGAATTTGATGCATTTGAAGGAGCATTTGCTTAAGGTTTAAAGTTTCAGAGGACTGAGAGATAATGGCGCCAACTGCTTGAGAAGAAGAACCATGATGTTGTTGAATGTAAGGGTATTCATTGGACTATTGTTGACATACATCATAGCCTTGTCTCATTGCTGGCTCCTCTTGTATCTGAATAGATTTGACCTGATGCTCTTTGTAGTGGCTGTGTGGAGCAACATTAGAAAGTGGTTTAGTGGTGCCATTGAGGACTATATCCACCTTTTCTTGCAGGACCTTCATCTCATTCAGTGCTGTTTTTAGCTTCTCTTCAGCTGCCTTGGCATGTTGCTCCTTGTCATCCACATAATCCCAATTACAGAGCGCCATGTTCTATAATAGAAGCCATCCTTCGTCAACATCTATGGCAAGGAAATAACCATTGCTTGCTATATCTAGACGGATTCTTACGTTTTGGAGAACACCTCTATAGAATGTGGAGAGCAGCATTGCTTTGGTGAAGCCATGATGACGGCATTGATGAGTGAAACCTCTAAATCTTTCCCAAGTGTCTCCAAAGCTCTCATTTGACCACTGTTTGAAGTGTGTGATCTCATTCCTGAATTGGACAGTTCCTGAGGGAGAGAAAAACTTGGTTAAGAAAGCACATTTGCATTGCTCCCAAGTGGTAATACTGCCTTGTGCTAGAGACTTTTCCCACATTTGGTCTCTATCACCAAAGAGAATGGAAATAATCTGAGCTTCAGACCATCATCTGAAACTCCACTAAGCTTTGTCAAAGCACATATCCTCTCAAAGTGATCCAATTGTGATGTGATTCTCCCAAAAATCGGCACTCTAGAGTTGGTAGGGGGATAAGCTTTGCATCAAAGAAACCGTGAGGTCTCAAAGATCAAAGGATGTGGAGCGAATGCTCACACAGGAGCTGCGAAAGACTCCTGATTTACCTCTCAATACTCTCTGATATTACACACTAAAAGCATTAAGGATTTCTTCGGATATTACACACCAAAGAGATGAATCTAACTTAAAAAGATTTTTGATAAAAAGATAGATTGATTTTATAAATCAAAGGGAGCCTCTATTTATAGAGGAAATACAACAATATCGTCCATAATAGTTGCTAAACATGCAGAGCATCTAGGAAGATGAAATTCCAACTCTAAAGTGCATGTAAGAGAGAGAAATAGTCATTATTAAATGCAGTTTTTGCTGTGGACGATAATTGATCTTCTTTGGTTGTTTTTGGGCTGAGCCTTCTTTTCTGGGATTCTCTGATGGATCCAGATTGTAGAATGAGTCGGTTTGTAGCTTAGTTCATTCTGGCCTGGTCGGAATCCTTCATTAAATGCGCGCAGGTCTAAATCCGGTTCACTGGAGATTACCTGAATTTTAAATTGCATAACTTCTTCATCCGAACTCCATTTGATTTGATTCTTCTTTGAGAAGCTCCGTGATTGAGCTGAGCACATTCTCCAAGTAATTTCATGCATTGAATCATCGTGATTGAGTAGTTACACTTCGATCAGTGCACACATGTCCTAATCCTTCTCATGATCATATCATACTCGTGATTGAGTAGTTACACTTCGATCAGTGCACACATGTCCTAATCCTTCTCATGATCATATCATACTCTTTCTCTTGGAAAAGATTTGTCCTCAAATCATGCTCTTTATAGAAAGAACAAATTGGACATAAACTTTTAACACAAATGATCAAGACTGAATTTAAAAACTTGAAAACAAACATATTTGTTTTTTTTTAT
Organism: Thlaspi arvense; assembly: GCA_911865555.2. Lineage (NCBI taxonomy): Eukaryota > Viridiplantae > Streptophyta > Magnoliopsida > Brassicales > Brassicaceae > Thlaspi > Thlaspi arvense. The sequence continues at coordinate 22,704,786 of OU466863.1, read as the reverse complement.
TTTTTTATTTTTTTTTGCTCTCTCTTTTTTTTCTCTCTTTTTTTTTTAATAAACGAAAATAAAAACAAAAGGAAAAAGAGAAGGTGAAAGATCGAAGATGAAAGAAAATAAAAAGATGAAAAGATGAGAGAAAAAATAAAATACCAAACTCAAGAGTGGAGCTCTGATACCAAATGATGTGATTTTCCCAAAAAACAGCACTCTAGAGTTGGTAGGGATATAAGTTTTGCATCAAAGAAACCGTGAGGTCTCAAAGATCAAAGGATGTGGAGCGAATGGTCACATAGAAGCTACGGAAGACTCCTGATTTACTTCTCAATACTCTCAGATATTACACACTAAAAGCATTAAGGATTTCTTCGGATATTACACACCAAAGAGATGAATCTCACTTAAAAGGATTTTTGATAAAAAGATAGATTGATTTTATTAATAAAAGGGAGCCTCTATTTATAGAGAAAATACAACAATATCGTCCATAATAGTTGCTAAACATGCAGAGCATCTTAGAAGATGAAATCCCAACTCTAAAGTGCATGTAAGAGAGAGAAATAGTCATTATTAAATGCAGTTTTTGCTGTGGACGATAATTGACCTTCTTTGGTTGTTTTTAGGCTGAACCTTCTTTTCTGGGCTTCTCTGATGGATCCAGATTGTAGAATGAGTCGGTTTGTAGCTTAGTTCATTCTGGCCTGGACGGAGTCCTTCGTTAAATGCACGCAGGTCTAAATCCGGTTCACTGTAGATCACCTGAATTTTAAATCTCATAACTTCTTCATCTGAACTCCATTTGATTTGATTCTTCTTCGAGAAGCTTCGTGATTGAGCTGAGCACATTCTCCAAGTAATTTCATGCATTGAATCATCGTGATTGAGTAGTTACACATCGATCAGTGCACACATGTCCTAATCCTTCTCATGATCATATCATACTCCCTCTCTTGAAAAAGATTTGTCCTCAAATTTTGCTCTTTATAGAAAGAACAAATTGGACAAAAACTTTTAACACAAATCATCAAGACTGAATTTAAAAACTGCAAAACAAACATATTTTTTTTTTCTTTTTTCTTTTTTTTTGCTCTCTCTTTTTTGCTCTCTTTTTTTTAATAAACGAAAATAAATAAACAATAATAAAAACAAAAAGAAAAAGAGAATGTGAAAGATCGAAGATGAAAGAAAATAAAAATATGAAAGGATGAGAGAAAAACTAAATTACCAAACTCAAGAGTGGAGCTCTGATACCAAATGATGTGATTCTCCCAAAAATCGGCACTCTAGAGTTGGTAGGGGGATAAGCTTTGCATCAAAGAAACAGTGAGGTCTCAAAGATCAAAGGATGTGGAGCGAATGGTCACATAGAAGCTGCGGAAGACTCCTGATTTACCTCTCAATACTCTCAGATATTACACACTGAAAGCATTAAGGATTTCTTCGGATATTACACACCAAAGAGATGAATCTAACTTAAAAGGATTTTTGATAAAAAGATAGATTGATTTTATTAATAAAAGGGAGCCTCTATTTATAGAGGAAATACAACAATATCGTCCATAATAATTGCTAAACATGCAGAGCATCTAGGAAGATGAAATCCCAACTCTAAAGTGCATGTAAGAGAGAGAAATAGTCATTATTAAATGCAGTTTTTGCTGTGGACGATAATTGATCTTCTTTGGTTGTTTTTGGGCTGAACCTTCTTTTCTGGACTTCTCTGATGGATCCACATTGTAGAATGAGTCGGTTTGTAGCTTAGTTCATTCTGGCCTGGACGGAGTCCTTCGTTAAATGCGCGCAGGTCTAAATCCGGTTCACTGGAGATCACCTGAATTTTAAATCTCATAACTTCTTCATCCGAACTCCATTTGATTTGATTCTTCTTCGAGAAGCTCCGTGATTGAGCTGAGCACATTCTCCAAGTAATTTCATGCATTGAATCATCGTGATTGAGTAGTTACACTTCGATCAGTGCACACATGTCCTAATCCTTCTCATGATCATATCATACTCCCTCTCTTGAAAAAGATTTATCCTCAAATCTTGCTCTTTATAGAAAGAACAAATTGGACATAAACTTTTAACACAAATGATCAAGACTGAATTTAAAAACTGCAAAACAAACATATTTGTTTTTTTTTTCTTTTTTTCATTTTTTTTTTGCTCTCTCTTTTTTTCTCTTTTTTTTTTAATAAACAAAAATAAATAAACAAAAATAAAAACTAAAGAAAAAAGAGAGAAAGATCGAAGATGAAGGAAAATAAAAAGATGAAAAGATGAGAGAAAAAATAAAATACCAAACTCAAGAGTGGAGCTCTGATACCAAATGATGTGATTCTCCCAAAAATCGGCACTCTAGAGTTGGTAGGGGGATAAGCTTTGCATCAAAGAAATCGTGAGGTCTCAAAGATCAAAGGATGTGGAGCGAATGGTCACATAGAAGCTGCAGAAGACTCCTGATTTACCTCTCAATACTCTCAGATATTACACACACCAAAGAGATGAATCTAACTTAAAAAGATTTTTGATAAAAAGATAGATTGATTTTATTAATAAAAGGGAGCCTCTATTTATAGAGGAAATACAACAATATCGTCCATAATAATTGCTAAACATGCAGAGCATCTAAGAAGATGAAATCCCAACTCTAAAGTGCATGTAAGAGAGAGAAATAGTCAGTATTAAATGCAGTTTTTGCTGTGGACGATAATTGATCTTCTTTGGTTGTTTTTGGGCTGAACCTTCTTTTCTGGGCTTCTCTGATGGATCCAGATTGTAGAATGAGTCGGTTTGTAGCTTAGTTCATTCTAGCCTGGACGGAGTCCTTCGTTAAATGCGCGCAGGTCTAAATCCGGTTTACTGGAGATCACCTGAATTTTAACTCTCATAACTTCTTCATCCGAACTCCATTTGATTTGATTCTTCTTCGAGAAGCTCCGTGATTGAGCTGAGCACATGCTCCAAGTAATTTCATGCATTGAATCATCGTGATTGAGTAGTTACACTTCGATCAGTGCACACATGTCCTAATCTTTCTCATGATCATATCATACTCCCTCTCTTGAAAAAGATTTGTCCTCAAATCTTGCTCTTTATAGAAAGAACAAATTGGACATAAACTTTTAACACAAATGATCAAGACTGAATTTAAAAACTGCAAAACAAACATATTTGTTTTATTTTTCTTTTTTTCTTTTTTTTTTTTGCTCTCTCTTTTTTTCTCTCTTTTTTTTTAATAAACGAAAATAAATAAACATAAATAAAAACAAAAGGAAAAAGAGAAGGTGAAAGATCGAAGATGAAAGAAAATAAAAAGATGAACAGATGAGAGAAAAAATAAAATACCAAACTCAAGAGTGGAGCTCTGATACCAAATGATGTGATTCTTTCAAAAATCGGCACTCTAGAGTTGGTAGGGGGAGAAGCTTTGCATCAAAGAAATCGTGAGGTCTCAAAGATCAAAGGATGTGGAGCGAATGGTCACATAGAAGCTGCGGAAGATTCCTGATTTACCTCTCAATACTCTCAGATATTACACACTAAAAGCATTAAGGATTTCTTTGGATATTACACACCAAAGAGATGAATCTAACTTAAAAAGATTTTTGATAAAAAGATAGATTGATTTTATTAATAAAAGGGAGCCTCTATTTATAGAGGAAATACAACAATATCGTCCATAATAATTGCTAAACATGCAGAGCATCTAGGAAGATGAAATCCCAACTCTAAAGTGCATGTAAGAGAGAGAAATGGTCTGTATTAAATGCAGTTTTTGCTGTGGACGATAATTGATCTTCTTTGGTTGTTTTTGGGCTGAACCTTCTTTTCTGGGCTTCTCTGATGGATCCAGATTGTAGAATGAGTCGGTTTGTAGCTTAGTTCATTCTGGCCTGGTCGGAATCCTTCATTAAATGCGCGCAGGTCTAAATCCGGTTCACTGGAGATCAACTGAAATTTATAATTGCATAACTTCTTCATCCGATCTCCATTTGATTTGATTCTTCTTCGAGAAGCTCCGTAATTGAGCTGAGCACATTCTCCAAGTAATTTCATGCATTGAATCATCGTGATTGAGTAGTTACACTTCGATCAGTGCACATATGTCCTAATGCTTCTCATGATCATATCAAATTGCTCTAGAGAACCTTGGTTAGGGAATCCAAAGAACTTCCTCTCTTGAACCAAAGTAATCATGCTGCTCTTGATCTCATAGTGATGAGTATCCAAAGGTGGTAGAATACCTTGTCTTGAAGAATAACTTGAAGGTATATCAGCAGCACCAATAGGTCTCAATGAGACAATCGACCGAGGCAACTCGATCTGTTCAGAGAACGACTCCGTGAATCGATCTCCTGCTCGATCCATATCAAATCGAGTAAGTGAATCGAAAGAGTGCAATCGATCCAGCCTAGAACGAGAGGAAGATCGACTGACTGGCTCGATCTCAGCGGTGGGAACAGTTCAAGATGGCAGCCTGAAAGCTCATGACTCGGGTTCAGAAGAGGCTAATGAGGATGGCAACGTCAACACAAGCCACGAGGAGGACTGAGCGAGCTGCTAACCCCAAAGGTGGACCTGAAGGAGCTCCCGAATGGGCTAAGGTATGCTTTCTTGGGACCTAATGACACTTATCTTGTCATTGTGAATGAGAATCTGAGTGAGGATGAGTTAAACTCACTCCTTAAGGAGTTGAGGAAGTATAGAAAGGCCATTGGGTACTCTCTAAGTGACATCAAGGGCCTTTCACCAATGCTTTGTACTCATAGGATTCACTTAGATAATGAGAACACTTCTTTTATTGAACATCAAAGACGTTTGAACCTAAACTTAAAAGAAGTAGTTAAGAAAGAAATCTTAAAACTTTTATAGGCTGACGTGATATACCCTATCAGTGATAGCACATGGGTCTCTCCGGACCATGTGGTACCAAAGAAAGGGGGTATCACGGTCATAAAGAATGAAAAAGATGAGTTAATTCCTACAAGAACCATAACCGGACATAGGATGTGTATTGATTATAGGAAACTTAAATCAGCCACTAGAAAATATCATTTTCCTCTTCCCTTTATTGATCCAATGCTTGAGAGATTAGCTAATCACCCATATTACTGCTTTCTTGATGGCTATAGTGGTTTCTTTCAAATTCTCATTCATCCTAATGACCAAGAGAAGACAACTTTCACATGCCCTTATGGTACCTTCGTATATCGAAGGATGCCTTTTGGGTTATGTAATGCACCAGCAACCTTTCAAAGGTGCATAATGTCTATCTTCTCTGATCTTATAGAGGAAATGGGGGATGTTTTTCATGGATGATTTTTCTGTCTATGGTGCTTCTTTTGGTGGTTGTTTGTCAAATCTTTTCAGGGTTCTCAAGAGATGTGAGGAGCCAAACTTGGTGCTCAATTGAGAAAAGTGTCACTTCATGGTGAAGGAAGGCATTGTACTTGGGCACAAGATTTCTGAGCAAGGGATTGAGGTTGACAAAGCAAAGATAGAGGTCATGATGAGCTTAGAGCTGCCGATTAATGTGAAAGAGAAAAGGAGTTTCTTGGGTCATGCTGGCTTCTACAGGCGGTTTATCATGGATTTCTCCAAGATAGCTCGTCCTTTTACAAGGTAGTTGTGCAAGGAAGCCGAGTTCGTGTTTGATGATGAGTGTCTTGAAGCCTTTAAGCCCATCAAGGAGGCTCTAGTCACCGCACCTATAGTTCAAGCTCCGGATTGGGACCTGCCGTTTGAGACAATGTACGACGCAAGTGACTACGTCGTGGGTGCTGTTTTGGATCAGAGGAAGGACAAGAGGCTGCATTTGGTCTACTATGCAAGCCGTATCTTGGATGACACGCAAGTGAAGTACGCTACCCCCGAGAAAGAGCTCCTAGCCGTTGTCTTTGCTTTTGAGATGTATAGATCTTACTTGGTAGGTTCTAAGGTCATTGTGTACACGGAGAGAGCCTACATGGATGAGTCCTACATGCGCAACACGAATTCCTTAGGTCCGACGCCAGCTCCAGGGTTCTATGCCTACTTGTTCTACAACACTGATCATGAGAAGAAGGTTTGCAAACTACCAAACCCTGATGAGACTTACCTAGAAATCGTCGGCACCATAGAGTTTCTGCCAAGCAATGAGGAATGCTTCGCAGCTCTTGGACCAGCAGCAGCTCCACCTCAGATCCCTCGTGCACCATCAGAGTCACCTCCTTCAGATGCTGTGATGCCAGCGAGTTTTGACCTCCCCACGCTTGATTATGAGCCGAGAACAAAAGCCTAGAAGTTTCTTGCATCGGTTGTTGAGGTTCAGCGCAAGATCAACAAATGGCAGAGCAAGATGATCAAGAAGCTTGCTAAGAAGACAAGGACCTACAAGTAAGCTCATCTGATGCGTCTTCAAGTGAGGAGGTTGAGCAACCGGAGAAGAGAAGAAGATCAACCGGAGGTATAGAGATCTGTGAGCCTTAAGGAAGCAACCAAGCTGCAAGCCTCTCTCTACACGAAGGAGCAAGCAAGTAGAAGGGCAAGGCGATCACCCACGACACTCCTAGAAATAGCAGGAGGTCTGGAGCATCCTCAAGCTCCAGTTGTCCCTAGCTCCGAGGTACCACACACAACCTTGTAAATAACATGCATCTTTTTCATTTTTTTTGCTTTGTGTTTTGTCTCCTCTTGAATTTGTTTGCCACCGAGACGGTGTCATTCAAGTTTGGGGGAGAGTGTGGTTTGACATGTTTTATTTGGATCTTATTTTCTGTTATCATACTTGAGTCATCATGCATCATCTAAGACATAGACAAATGCAAAAAAATTATAAAATTTTTATAAATTTTCAAAAAAAATTCATGTAGCTTGCATTTGCATTGTTAAACATTTTAGTATTGAGTCTAGAATTTTAATCATTTAGGTTGTTTGCATTTGCATAAGGAGCAAAAGTTTTTCTTGAAAAGTGTTTTAAGCTCATGAATTGTTTCAAGGCCCTAGTTAGTAGTTCTTTGATGCTTTGTTCAAACTTTGAAAGTAAGCTCTAGCCATATTTGGATCATTTGTTTTGATTTTCGTGGCTTAAGTTGAACATTCATGAATTGAATCATTTCTTACCAAGTGAGAACCTTAATTTGAATTTTTAATTATCATACTTGTGCATTTGAAAAAAGATACATGGATCACATATACATATTCAGGCTTTCTTATCCCTTTCACCACTCTTTTGTAAGCCTCAATAGACTCCCCACCTTGACCCTTACCCTCCTTTTAAGCCAAATATTTCTTCTGTGATTTGTGAGGCCTTAATTTCGGATTGAACTTGGCATAAGGTGTTGGGTTTAGGCGACATGATTAAGCTCTCATATTGATGCTAGCTTTGCATTTTGAAGCTAGTTTTAGGTTTTATTTGAGGCGGGGATTCATGGGAGTTGTTTTGTTTTTGTTTGCGGTTTGAAAAGAGTTTGATGTTTGGGGTTTGAACTAAAGGGAATATATGGTTTTAAGTGGTAGGCCTTGTTTCAAAATGAAAACTCATGGTTGAAAAGAAGATAGCTCTCAAAACGAAAAGAAAAAGAAAAAAATAAAAAGAGAGAGATTAATAAAAGAGCCAAAAGGCCAAGTAAAAACGGAAAAAATTATAAGAAGAGAGCTATCAAAGTATTGAAAAGAGCTAAGTATGTTTATGGCCTTACCACTAGGCAAAGGCTTTTAAAATGAAATGTTTATTTGGGTAATGCTTGGCGTCTTGCCTTATTCTTTATGGGTAGTCTCTAGAGGGTGAGTGAGCTTTAAAGAGAAAGAAAAAAATGAGAGAAGGCTTTAGGATCATTGTTAGTGTATATGGGTAGCTGAGAGTCTAGTCATGTATGCATCAATTGCCTTTACCTTTAGCATTATGCATAAGTTCATTCCTTTTTTAGATAACCCATTGCTTGATATACCCACTTAAATGAGATCATTGTTATCTCATAACCTTTGTCCCTAAGCCAAATGAATTCGGTTTTAAAATGCATAAGTGTGATTCACGGTTTGAACTTAACTGAATGTTAAAGGTTAGGATTCATGGATTGTTTGGAATAGGAGAGTCATGATTTGAGATTCAATATGTGATGAATATGGCTAAGTTCTTTGGAGTATGAGTTTGTGCATTGCGTCTAAGGATTAAGAACTAGGACCATTGAATTGATTCATTTGGAAAACACTTGTCAAGGAATTTGAGCTCCCATTTTTAAAACCTCTCTTCCTTTCTTGAATTTTGTTTGCTTGAGGGCAAGCAAAAGGCAAGTTTTGGAGAGTTGATATACTCATATATTTCGCATATTCAGCATGCATTTAGAGTAATGTTTCATGCATTCATCTTACATTTTAGGCTAGTTTGCACCATTTATCTCATTTTAGGTCCTAAGTGCATTTTGCATTAGCATTTGCATATTTCTTGCATTCTTGCATCATATTCAGGTTGTTTTGGACACACTGGAGCTGTGGAGGATGCGTGGACATGCTAAGGATCGAAGAGGAGCCTGTGGACACTTGGAAGAACTCAGCTATTCAGCAAAGGAACCGGGATCGAGGTGCGGATCGAGCTAGGCAGGTCGATCTAGATGAGATCGACCAGAAGATCGAGTTACTCAACTCGTTTCAAGAAGGAGGATCGAGACCAAGATCGACCAAGGTGATCAATCGTGAGTACGGACATGGACTAAGCCATGCAGAACGAGAGCCATATCGAGACCACGACTCGATCGTCCAAGGATCGAGTAGAAGATCGAAGGAAGTGCTCGATCCATCCAACCGAATCGACCAGAAGATCGAGCAGAGAAAGACGATCCACGAGGAAGATCGAACTAGAGATCGATCACCCAAGTCGATCTCTAGAACCTTATCCGGACAGCTCAATATTGGATTTAAGTGAGGGGACCATTTTTCTTGTTGGCTTATTCTGGGCGATGAAACCTTATCACTTTCATTATGCACACTTTGTCTCAAAGTATTCTGTCTTTGCTTTAGGCGATTCGCCATTGTTATGCTTTGAAGCTTTTTCTTGCTTTTGTTAAACCTTAATCTTATCTTAATCTAAGTATTTTCTTTAATCGCTCTTGCTTAATCATGTTTAGCATTCTTTCCCTAGCATTTTCGAGTGTTTTAACAATGTATAGTGTTTAGTTTCGTATGGGTTTAAGGCTGGGGTGATTAAGGGGTTTAAAGGTTTAAGCTTTGGGAGTTTATCTTGTTCTTAACTGATTCTCTTCTTGGATTTGGGGTCTTAATGCTTGTGGAGTCTTGGGAAAGATCTCTTTGATCTCAGGGCTTTTCTTACCTTGACAGGATTCAGAAATCCCATAAAACCAAATCCAAGAGACTAGTTCTTCCTTTCCCAAACGCCATGGATGCTTAGGGAGCTAGTTAGGCCATTATTTGAGAACTATGCTTAATGTTCTTCGACCCATCTTTCCACCACACACCATGGGTTAGGAGGAAGGATTGAGGAAAGGGTTTATACCACACGCCATGGATAAACCTCTTTTAGCTTCTCAAGGCTTAGAGATAGCACTCAAAAGTGTAGATTTATGTTTTCAAAACCCAAGCTAGAATCTTGAACCTTCTTAAACATGATCCACAGCCTTGGATCCTCTTTTAGTCTTTTAAAACTCAAGTTTATCATTTTTTAGTCATAAAGCTTGCATCTTTAGTCTTTAAAAGTTATTGTTCTAAGTTGCTAGAAATTCTCTCTTTATCTGCCTTTAGAGTTCGATTTTATTAAATTAGTAGCCTTGCACTTTAAATTCCTAGAAGTCATCTGCTTGTTGTTTAACCCTTAAGAGGGGTTTTAAAATAGTTTTCTTGGTTATTTGGCATTTGCATTTAGTTTTTATCGATTTTTTCCCCCATTTACCCGATTTCACTTAGATTTGCTTTGCTCTTGCATTCTTAGTAGCTTTCATCAACCTAGGCTGGATTGACACTCTTACCACTATACTGCATCATAAACATTTAGTTGCCCCGGTCGATTGTCTCATCGATCTTCTTCCTGGATCGAGTAACTTGGTCGATCTCCGGGTCGATCTCTAGGCACTCGCCTTCATCTTCTTTCACAACCTTGCGTGAATCAAAGATGTATACATACTCCTGGGTCTGTTCACTCAAGAAACCATACTCTCCACACTCCTTAGTCAAAGCTAGCTGAAGGTGATCTTCTTGTGCCAACTCTTCAAGCAACTCATCCGCCAATGCATCCAAAGTTTCTATGTAGAAAGCTTGTCCTTCAATGGTTGGCTTCTTCAAGACTTCAGTGATGTCAAAGTTAAGCTTGATGTCTTTGCCAAGGTGTAGAGAAATCTTGCCATTCTCCACGTCGATGATCTTTCCAGCAGTTGCTAGAAAGGGTCTACCAAGGATAAGAGGATCCTTTGGTTCTTCATCCATTTCTAGAACTACAAAATATGTTGGTACATTCACATTGCTGATTCTCACGGGTAGGTCTTCAAGCAAGCCTACAGGAAGCCTTATACTTCTATCAGCCGGAATGAGAGAGATTCTACACTCCTTATACTTGGTAAAGCCTGAGGCATAAGATTAATGCTTGCACCAAGATCACATAAGCAGCTTTCAAACTTCAAAGGACCTAGTGCACAAGGTATGGTGAATGACCCTGTATCTCCTAGCTTCTTTGGTGTTATCTCCTTGTGGATGATTGCACTGCATTCTTGACTCAACACCAAGACTTATTCACTCTCTTTATCCTTCTTAGCTAGAGTATCCTTAAAAAATTTTGCATACATTGGCATCATTGCCAAACAATCAACCAAGGGCAGCTTAATCTCAATATTCCTTATGTGCTTCTCAAACAAAGCCTTATGCTTCTCAGTCAGTTGTTTCTTGAAACGACCAGGGAAGGGAAGCTTTGGTACGTAAGGTGGAGGCACATAAGCTTCTTTCTCCTTGCTAACCTCCTCCACTTTCTTCTCTACAACCGCTTATTTGCCTTTCTTAGGTCTTGCAATCCAGACATTGTCAAACGTGATCTCTTTATCATTTGAAAGCTTACTTGTCTACTCTCTTTCTGAAGCTTATACAACTTGGCAAGAGTATGACTCTCAAGGAAACCCAACTCAAGTGCAATCACATTGGCTTAGTTGGGTACCTCCACCAACAACATCATCTTCACAAGAGAGGAGGAGAAACAAGAGGAGAGCAAGCCAGTCCCCACAACCAACAACATCAGAATCATTCCAAGGACCAGGAGAGACTGAGGAACTCTCTTACACCTACTACCACTCCTCACACCACAACTAAGGTACCACATCCTTTCCATTGTATATACCATTGCATTTTCCTTTAAGTTTATGTAATATAGTTATGTTGCTTCTCTCTTTCACTCTTTTATTATACAAGGGATTGTGTAATTTAAGAGTGGGGGAGGGATTTGAGATTTTACTTTGTATTTTCTTTTCTTAGTTTTTCCTTTCTTTCATTTTTGAGTCTCATGCATTCATTCATACATGTAAGTGCATAGAAAAATACAATAAAAAATCGGAAATTTGAAAATTTTTGCATCTTTTGCAAACCAAAACGAGAGCATATAGTTGCATACATCTGATTAGGATTGAGTCTAGTGTTTTCATATAGGTTGCATTGCATTGGCATAGGGCACAATAATCTTTCCCAAGTGTCTCCAAAGCTCTCATTAGACCACTGTTTGAAGTGTGTGATCTCATTCCTGATTTGTGCAGTTCCTGAGGGAGAGAAAAACTTGGCTAAAAAAGCACATTTGCATTGCTCCCAAGTGGTAATGCTGCCTTGTGCTAGAGACTTTTCCCACATTTGAGCTCTATCACCAAGAGAGATTGTGAATAATCTGAGCTTCAGACCATCATCTGAAACTCCACTAAGCTTTCTCAAAGCATATATCCTCTCAAAGTGATCCAATTGCTCTAGAGAATCTTGGTTGGACAATCCAAAGAACTTCCTCTCTTGAACCATAGTAATCATGGTGCTCTTGATCTCATACTGATGAGTCTCCATAGGTGGAAGAATACCTTGTCTTGAAGAATAACTTGAAGGTATATCAGCAACACCAATAGGTCTCAATGGTCTTTGAACCCAAGCTCCTTGTAAACCATGTGGACCTTTCTGTCCTTGTAAGCCTTGGATCCCTTTTTGACCTTGTGGAGCTTGTGGACCTTGCAACCCAAAACCAGCAGCATACTGATATTCTTCCATGCTTCAACAACTGATTTCTGACGCAACAAACCCAAAGTCCTTGACCTTGAACCTCAGTTGTAGTGGTAGACACTTAAGAACAAGAGTTGTGGTACCTACAAAAGAAATTCAAGACCAAAAGAGAAATAAGTAACCAAAAACAAAAATAACGAAGCTTGATCTCAAGATCTCTACAAATCCTACAGAACAAAATATTCACCTAATGGCAACAGCGCCAAATTGATACATGAGTTTTTTAGTCTCTTTCTCAATCACCCGTTGTACTAGTCATTGTAGTAAGGGTTTTATGTCAATCCAAAAGGGGAAGATTGAAGCAGTAGGAATGCAATAGAGTTCCTAATTAAAGCATATAAAGATATTTTAAATGTCTAACAACATAAAGGAACAGGCAGAAATGAAGCAGATATCAAACTAAGAGTAAACAGCAAGCAAAACAACTAGAACATAAGCAAAAACAGAGCAAATTCGAAATGAACTAAAAACAGAGGAAAAACAAAACTTGAGATGGGATAATTGGTGTTAGGGAACTCTAGACTTAACCTATGATGCTTACAAACACACATAATGCTATTCCTTATGCATAGGATTCATTTATATGACTAATCCAATATCTTGGCACTACTCTCTTTACTAATTATCAAGTCAAGAACTAATTCTCATTAGTAAAATGACAAACAGCAAGCATTAAGACAATCTATCAATTCTATATTGCCAAATCACTCTCTAGACTGTCAATCTCTTGAGCTAGGATAAGCAATTCTCTTTCAAAGCAGTTCAGACATTTCATCAAACACTTGGTGGGCATAAAATGAGCATAATATCCTAATCAACTTAGCTAAGGCTAATCAGGTATTAAACACATAAATCAAGAAGAGAAATGGAAGAATTAACACTAAGCAATCATAAATCAAGCATTCCCTAAACGTAACACATCTCAAATACCTAGGTCACTACTCACTAATCACCATCATAACCATCAATTCAAAGAGAAAAAGATAGTAAATAATGATTAGAGAGATTAAACAAGAAGATAAATACAAACTCTTATTAAAATCAAGCAAAGATTCAAACTAGAAATTATAACCCAAAAACAAAAGAAGAAAGAACTGCTGGATAAATAGATGATCCCAAAAATTAGGGATTTTAAGTATTTATAGGAGTTTTAGTGGAATGGCAAAATTGTAAATATTTGGTGTTTCGGATTGGATCGCATCGGTCATGAGTGACCAATGTGGATGATTAATGCTCCACTCGGGTGCTTCCCATCGGTCACTCCTTGACCGATGTGCTTGACCGATGCAATCTTCGGACACTCGACTGGATGACATCGGTCAGTCTTGACCGATGCAGGTGTCCTGTCTCTTCTAATTTGTCACAAGTGACGGATGTGAATCTTCCAATCCTCTTCTGCATTACATCGATCAACACAGACTGATGGTGTTCGTACTATGACCGATGGAACACAAGAAATCGCCTTCCTTAGCTCCTTTTGCTCCTTCTCAGCTTGGCTTACTCCTTGAACCATTCCCACACTTCCTCCTTGCCTCCAATAGCTTCGTAAGTACATAAAAATATCCTTAATGCACAGAGAATGCAAACTACAACCTTAATGCAACCTAAGTCTACAAGGAATGCAAAATGGGAGTACAGAGAAGGAAAACATGCAAAAAGGGAGCCAAAACATGAACTAAATGCAAGCTTATATGATGTAAATGCATGACATATCACCGAGTCTTCTAAAACAACTCTGCCAGAGCAAGGTAAGCCTACATTTACTCAAAGAATATGTGACATTACATGTTTCAAAAGTCAGGGGAGAGACCATATGGCGAGAGAGTATCCCAACAACCGAGTCATGATCATCACGACCAAAGAAGGAAATGAATCCCAAGATGAAATGGAGGAGGACACGGTGGAGGCCGAGACAGAAGAGATTGAGTATCCTGACTCAGGAGAGATGCTAGTGATTCGTAGACCCCTCAGTGTTCTAGTTGAGCAAGAAACGATTCAGCGAGAGAACATCTTCCACATCAAATGCACCGTGAACACCAAGGTATGTAGCTTAATAATCGATGGTGGTTCTTGCATAAATGTGGCTAGCAAGTATATGGTAGAGAAGTTATGTTTAAAGACTACAAAGCATCTGAGACCCTACAAGCTAAGGTGGTTAAACAATGACACGGAGCATAAGATAGCGGATCAAGTAGTTGTTACGTTCAGCGTGGGAAGGTACTTCGACAAAGTGACATGCGACGTGATGTCAATGGAAGCGGGACATCTCTTGCATGGGAGGCCTTGGTAGTTTGACAAGGGGGCTATACATCACGGCAGTACCAATTTCTACACATTCACACATGACAAGCGAAAGTACAACTTAGCTCCCCTCACGCCAAATCAAGTGCATGAAATGCAACTCAAATTTTCTAAAGACGCAAAGGTAAGTAAAACTAACGTTTTTGCTTCTACTATAGTTATTAACCGAGCTTTAAATTGTCAAGATATGGTGCTACTCATGGTCTTTCGAGAAGGGTTACTTTCAGGGATTAGTGAAGTGGAGATACCCGTGGAGATAAGAGCCTTGTTAGACAAGTATCAAGACGCGTTCCCTGAAAGATACCGGCGGGATTGCCACCAATCAGGGGGATTGACCATCAAATAGATTTAGTGCCCGGTTCAGCCTTACCCAACAGGCCCGCTTACCAGATGAACCCCGCCGAGACTAAGGAGCTAGAGAAGCAAATACAAGACTTGATCTAAGGGCTACATTAGGGAGAGCCTAAGCCCTTGTGCGGTTCCCGTCTTGTTAATGCCTATGAAGGATGGAACATGGCGAATGTGCATGGATGGCCATGCCATCAACAACATTACCATAAATTACCGCCACCCCATTCCTCATTTAGACGACATGTTAGACGAGCTCAGTGGACCTACCATCTTCTCAAAGGTAGACTTTAAGAGCGGATATCACCAAGTACGTATGATGGAGGGTGACGAGTGGAAGACTGCTTTCAAGACTAAGCAATGTCTATATGAGTGGCTAGTGATGTCATTCGGTCTTACCAATGCCCCGGGTACATTCATGAGACTCCTGAATCACGTCTTAAGGACGTACATCAGTAAGTTTGTTGTGGTTTATTTTGATGACATTTTGATATACAGTAGATGCCTTGCAGATCACTTGAATTACCTTCAGCAAGTATTAGAGACACTTCGTCAAGAAGGACTCTTTTGCAAACCTCAATAAGTGCACCTTTTGCACTAATGAATTAATGTTTCTAGGTTTTGTTGTAAGCTCGCAGGGACTAAGAGTGGATCAGAAGAAGATACGAGCAATACAAGACTGGCCTACACCGTTTTCTATAAGCCATGTCCGGAGCTTTCATGGCTTAGCCAGCTTTTACCGGCGGTTTGTAAAGGACTTCAACACCATCGCAGCCCCTCTTAAAGCCGTGATCAAGAAGGATGTCGCTTTTAAGTTGGGGGCAATGCAAGAAGAAGCTTTTGTCAAGCTGAAATACAGCCTTATTAACGCCCCGGTAATAGTGCTTCCTGATTTTGATAAAATATTTGATGTTGATTGTGATGCTTTGGGGTTAGGCATTGGAGCTGTTCTCACACAAGGAGGCAAGCCAGTTGCATACCTCAGTGAAAAGCTTAGCGGAGCCACACTTAGCTATCCCATGTATGATAAGGAGTTATACGCTTTGGTGAGATCGTTGGAGATGTGGCAACATTACTTGCTTTGCAAAGAGTTTGTCATACATTCGGATCATGAGACACTTAAGCATCTGAGAGGCCAGACTACATTAAAGAGAATACACGCGAGGTGGCTAGAGTTCATAGAGACGTCCTGTGAGGACCCGACCGTCTATTGCTAGACTGGCCGAAACCTCGCTGAGTCTTCTCTTGGCCAGAATACAAAAACACGCATATTTTAGAAACTTTTCTTAAACTTAAACAAGTTCGATTCATCAAACAATATTCATTCTCATTGCATAATTATTCCGGAACACTTATCAGATTCAATAACAGAAAACTAAACTTATCAGATTCAGTTTAATTCAGAAAACACTAACACAAGTACTTAAAACAGAAAGCTCATAACATGAATCCCAAACCCGGTCCTAATAGACCCCTTCTCTTTACTGCCTTCCAGTCCGCCTTCAGGACTACTTGTCCTGGACAATCACATTACATGCACACTTAAAAAGAGAGGCAAAAGTATTTCATAAATACTTAGTGAATACGGTCATCCCATAAACCTTAGCCAGTATCAGAAAATGCATCGTACTATCAGTTATACAATTCACATTATAACTTAGCAAGCAAGTACAGAAAACAATACTGTCCTATGATCATCTCAACTACTTGTGAAGCCTCACAAATTATCGGTTCTACTCCAAGCGAAAATCACACATCCCCTTGAGCTAGTAACTCGATCCGGACATTCACACAGCTAGTTAGACACCATGTATTGACCATGGTTAACACTTAACCATTCATAATCACAAAAATATAGACCTTGCTAAGCAGAATCCACTAACTTACACAAGCAATCAATGAAAATCTTATAACCTAGCAATCAAACAATTCTAGATACAAACCACAGTCACGCACTCACCTTAGATACTCAGATAAATGTTTCAATCGAAGGAAACTCAATGATTTCCCGATCAGAAACAGAGATAGTCGGATATACTTGCGATTTCTCAGCTATCGCTCAGACTGGTCCGGCAAAATCCCAACACCTCTCGGCTATCTCTCAACCCGTGCACTTTTACTCGGGTAAGACCCTGTATTCCCTCGGAAACAGTACAAAGCAGAGCTATTAGTTCAACGTTACCCGACGAAAACTCGGCTTTAATCAGAATATCCAAACACTTACCAGATTCTTATGGATATCTCACGATCCGCTCAAATCTCCACAGATGAACTTGGTAATTCCCTCGGAAAAAACTCAAATCAGAGTGAATGGCCGATCAGATCAACAGAAACTCGGACGAAACACTTGATCTCTCGGTGATAGTCGGAATCGCCAGCGAAACTTCGATCTCTCTTGGCTAACTCTCATGATAATCAGAATCTCACAGATAATCTCTCGACTAATCTCTCTCTCTCTCTCTCCCTCGGTCTTTTTCTCCCAAAAAGTGCGGCTCTCCTAAGAAAAGTCATAAAAATTCACTTTTATACTCGCAAAACCTAGATAACCCAGTTATAGCCGGTGTCTCTCAGTCCCAAACAGTTTTATCCCTGTTAGCTTTAAGTTCTCTCGGCTATCGCCTAAACCGCTCAACCATCCACGCGAGAAACTAGTTTTTATCCGAACAAACTCTCAGCCCAAGGGCCCAGTCCATTTTTACTCAGCTAAAATCCTTTCTCTCGGACATAGTCCACTTTTCTCTCGGGCATAGTCCACTTTCTCTCGGACATAGTTCACTTTCTCCCGGACATTGTCCACTTTCTCCCAGCCAGAACCATTTTTCTCTCGGATATGGTCTCAAGAATGCAACAAAGCCCCATCAGGTCCATTCTATATAACAATGGTTTTCTTTTTCGAGATAAACGTTTGTGTATACCGCAGGGGTCTATGACAGAGCTGCTGATCAGAGAATCACACGGTAGAGGGCTGGCTTATGGGACACTTTGGAGTAGACAAGATTCTAAGTGTGGTGGTGGAGCATTTCTTTTGGCCGCACCTAAAGAGAGACATTGAACGTTTCTGCATTAAGTGCATCACATGCCTTAAAACCAAATCAAGGTCCCATCCTTATGGTCTTTATATGCATTTACCTATACCTAACCATCCTTGGGAACATCATTCTATGGATTTTGTGTTAGGATTACAAAATATCAGAGGTAAATATTAGATATTCGAGGTGGTTGACCGCTTCTTCAAAACGGCTCACTTCATACCGTGCAACAAGACAAACAATGCAACTCAAAAGGCTGATATTTTCTTCAAAGAAGTAGTGAGATTACAAGGGATACCACAGACCATCGTGTCTGATAGGGACACAAAGTTCCTGAGCCACTTCTGGAGAACCCTTTGGAGGAAACTAGGGACAAAAGCTTCTGCTCTCAAATACTTGCCATCCCCAAACAGATGGACAAACTGAGGTGTTTAATCGTACACTTTCAGCTCTTTTAAGAGCCATGCTTGGTAAGAACTTGAGAAGTTGGCTTGATTCTATTCCATATGTTGAATTTGCTTATAACCGAGCCACCCACTCTGCTACTAAACTTTCACCTTTTGAGATTGTTTATGGGTTTAAGCCAACTACACCGCTAGATCTTGCACCATTACCGCCAGCAGAACGAGCCAGCAAAGACGGGTTAAGCAAAGTCGAGCTGATCAAGAAACTTCACCAGATACCTAAGGAGAACTTAGAAAAGAATACATTAGAAACAAAGATGAGCGTTGACAAGAACCGCAAGGAGATCATTTTTGAGACTGGCGAATGGGTGTGGTTACACATGAGGCCGGAGAGGTTCCCAAACAAAAGGAAGAGCAAGTTATTCCCTAGAGGAGATGGACCTTTCAAAGTCTTAGAATGCATCAACAACAATGCCTACCGTTTATAACTTCCAGGTAAGATGAACATTTCTTCTAGTTTATTGACACTGATTTAGCCCCCTTTAATGCAGATGATACGGTTCTGAGGTCAGAACCTCTTCAAGAGGGAGGAAATGATGAGGACCTCAATACATAAGATGCCCATCATGTACATACCACCAAGGACTCGCTCCAGTACAAGGACCATGAGGGAGGAGTTCAACAAAGCTGTGGAGAGCCTTCTCAACCTTAAGAGGACGGAGGATACCAACCTTTTGCTCAAACAGCCCGTTATCAATACCACGGACGGCAACATCACGTACCGTACTCATACCACAGTCAAGAACATTAAGGGACATCGTATTGAAGGACTAAACGAGCAAACGGGCCAACACTTAGAATATTTTCAAGACGTCCAAAGCCCGGCTAAGTTCAAGACAGACTCCAGCTTAGTTGAATCGCCCCTACTCAAAGATAGCCCCGGCCCAACATTTTTTTATTATCTCAACGGTTGAAAACGACCAAGTTTAGGAACAAGCTTGGTGACAAAGACTTACCTTATTCGGAAATAAACTAATCAAAAGGCAACGGTAAAAATGGTCATTTATATTCATAATTTCTTGTGTTTTCTTTTTCTTTTGAAGGGATTTATTCTTAATTTCTTTCTAGAACTCTTAGAATAATGATACAAGAGTTTTGAGTCTCTTTCTCAATCACCCTTTGTACTAGTCATTGTAGCAAGGGTTTTATGTCAATCCAAAAGGGAAAGATTGAAACAGCAGGAATGCAGTAAATTTCCTAATTCAAGCAGATATAGAGAGAGTTTAGATGTCGAACAACCTAAAGGATCAAACAGAAATGGAGCAAACATCAAACAAAGAGTTTACAGCAAACAAAACTACTAAAACATAAGAAAAAACAGGGCAAATTCGAAATGAACTAAAACAGAAGAAAGACAGGACTTGAAATGGGATAATTGGTGCTATGGAGCTGCCAACTCAACCTATGGTGCTTACAAACTCACACAATGCTATTCATTATGCATAAAATTCATTTATATAACTAATCCAAACTCTTGGCACTAATCTTTTTACTAATCATCAAATCAAGAACTAATTGTCATTAGTGAAATGACAAACAACAAGCATTAAGACAATCTATCAATCCTATATTACCAAATCACTCCCTAGACAGTCAATCTCCTGAGCTAGGACAAGCAATTCTCTTGCAAAGGAGTTCAGGCATTTCATATAATACTTGGTAGGCATTAAATGAGCCTAAGATCATAATTAACTTAGCTAGGGCTAATCAGGCATTAAGCACAGCAATCAAGAAAGGAAATGGAAGAATTAACACTAAGAAACCACAGAGCAAGTCTCAAATTCCCTAAACCTAACCCATCTCAAATCCCTAAGTCACTACTCACTAATCACCATCAAAACCATCAATTCAAAGAGAAAGGGATAGCAAATCATGATTAGAGAGATTAAACAAGAAGATCAATGCAAACTTATATTGGCATGGAACAAAGATTCAAACTACAAAGTCAAAACAAAAACAAGAGAGGAAAGAACTGCTGGATAATGAGATGATCCCAAAAATTATGGATTTTCAGTATTTATAGGAGTCTAAGCAGACTGGCAAAATTGTAAATAAGTTGTCTTCAGTCTGGGTCAGCATCGGTCATCCATGATAGATGTGGATGACCGATGTGAATGGCATCGGTCAGGCTTGATCTATGTACCCGATCGATGCTAGTCTCTGGTGCCTGACATCGGTCAGCTGATGACCGATGTGCCTGACAGGTGTGAATCTTCAAACTCTCGGGTGGATTACATAGCTCAGTCTTGACTGATGTTGTTGGTCGATATGGGTGTCCTGTCTCTTCACATCGGTCACTAGTGACCGATGTGGATGACTGATGCGTATCACCAACTTCTATGTTGCTTTGCATCGATCACCATTGAACGATGTGCTTTGTGCCTTGACTGATGCTAGGCCAAATCTCCATCTTCTTAACTCCTCTTGCTCCTCTTAGATTGGGGGAACTACCTGGATCACTCCCTCGCTTCCTCCTTGACTTTAGTGGCTCCTTAGGTACCTAGAAACATCCCTTATGCAATAGAAATGCAAACTACAAGCAAGCTAAGTCTAAAAACAAGGAAGAATGGGATAAAAGTAAAGGAAAACATGCAAAAGAAGACTAGAACATGAACTAAATGCAAACTTATATGATGCAATTATGAGAGATATCAACACCTCCACACTTGCCTTTTGCATGTCCTCAAGCAAATCAGAACAAATGGGATAGTGTGGTTTAAAAATGGGAGCTCAAAACTAAAGATTCCAATGGAAAAATTGAATTAAATCTCAAGTTATAGGTTCTAAGATGCAAAGAGATAGTTCTACTTCAAAAGCTTTAGCCATACCTATCATAGCAAATAATGCATTCTAGTTTAGCCTACACAAGCATTCAAATCAGCCAAATCTTTAACATTCATTAATGGTAACCAATGGATCAAGTTTATGCAATCAAGTGAACACATTTGGTTAAAGGGACATGGTCCTGAGATGAAAATGATCTCATTCAGATAAGGGTTCAAAGACAGAAA
Source organism: Thlaspi arvense (assembly GCA_911865555.2). Lineage (NCBI taxonomy): Eukaryota > Viridiplantae > Streptophyta > Magnoliopsida > Brassicales > Brassicaceae > Thlaspi > Thlaspi arvense. The sequence goes on along the minus strand of OU466863.1, from coordinate 22,683,420 downwards.
GGATCACCCAATGAAATGATTATATCTTAGGCAAAATGCTAAAGGTAAAATCACACCTATGCATGCAAGTAAAAGTTCTCTTCTACCCCTTTTTATCCCAAGATGAACCTATTATCTTCTAAACCCCAAAGTAAAACACCTACGTCTACCCTTTCCCAAAGCATTTGTGTCACCTTTGGTGGATTACCTTGGTTTGATTTCTTCTTTTGCATGACCTTTCAAGGCGTCTCCTTGCTTAAACACTTAGACCTTTTCTTCCCTTTATTTTCAACCACATACTTAACTTATTTCCCACAGTACCATCCCCAAACTTCTTCTTCTTCTTTTAAAAGATATAAACAATATAACTTAAACTACTTATACTACCCTTTCCCAAAATCCTAACCTAATACCAAGCCCAAGATGGAAGCGGGTGTCTACATGAGAGCTTCTCCTTGCCAGCCTTATTCCTAATATTTTTTGCCAAGATATAATCGAAAATAATGCTATGCAAGGCTTTACATCTCTCACAGTAGTGTTGAAGTTCAGAAAAAAGAATTGGGTTAGGGTGTGGTTAACTGTTCCATAATGATGAGGATCAGCTACTTGGGTTAACAAGAGTGGTAAGAAGGAAAGAAGATAACCCAAGTATGTATATGGGTAGCCATGTGATCATACTTAATGCATAAACATGATTATTAAATGTCAAGATTGGTTCTAATAAATAAAGATGGCATCAAATCAAAGCAAGCTTCAGCATAAGATAAGAATATCAATGCAAGTAGTCAAGATATAATGCAGCCTTAACTTCAATTTCACTAAAATGCAATCAAACAACAGACAACCAAAGCATTGAAAACAACTCAAACATTACCATCTTAACAGGTGTTTATCATCTACTCCTTTTGCAAATGTGTTCAAACCTATAAGAAATGCATCTAGACCCAATCTTAGTTATGCAAAGTCAACTAAATGATCTTTTTGATTCCAAAAATTTTGAAACTTTTATGGATTTTCAGTGCATATAGATGAATGCATGAATGCATTGGACTCAAGTATGCAAAAGAGAAACTAAGAAAACAAAACACAATGTCAAATGTAATACCCTCCCCCATACTTGAATTACACAGTCCATTGTGTAATAAAACCTTGAAGGAGGGTGATAATGGAGACTCAGAATGAATACAGAAGGATTCATAAGGAAAGGAGTGGTGTTGTGTACCTTAAGAGGGGTTTTGGCAGAAAGGAGGTTCGCATCGGTCAGTCTTGACTATTGCTGTTGCCCGATGTAATCTTCAAAACTTCGTGCCCATTTACATCGATCACCCATGACCGATGCTGGTCATCGATGTAGGCGCATCAGTCAGTCTTGACCGATGTTTTTGACTGATGTAAACCCCCAGACTCTCGGGTTGAGTACATTGGTCACTCCAGGCCGATGCTGCTAACCGATGTTGGTTGGAACATGCACCAACTCAGCTAACAACTTGCTTTAAACTCCACTTGCTCCTAGGATCAAAAGAAAAACACAAACACAAACATAAAATGCAATAATATGTACAAGGATAACATGGGAATACCTCCCAAGTGTGCTTGTTTAACGTCCATAGCTTGACTTTCCTTGGTTGATCACTCTTGTGGAGGATCCTCAAGGTTGATGTCTATATCATCTCCAAGGGACTCACTTGCCATGTATGACTTCAGCCTGTGTCCATTCACTATGAAGTCTTCTCCATCCTTCCCAAACAATGTCACAGATCCATATGGTAACACCTCTTTGATCTTGAATGGACCTGACCACCTTGACTTCAGCTTTCCAGGAAACAACTTCAGCCTTGAGTTGAACAATAGTTTCATATAGATCCTAGAACTCTCAAAAGCATCAAGGCTGTTTTTCTCTAACTCATGCAAGTTGGTGAGTCTCTTCTCCTGAGCTGTCTTGATGTCAAAATTCAACAGCTTTGTTGCCCACAAGGCTTTTTACTCTAGCTCAACAGGCAAATGGTAAGCCTTGCCATAAAGGAGTGAGAAAGAGGTTCTTCCAATGGGTGTCTTGAACGCTGTCCTGTAAGCCCACAAAGCATCATCAAGCTTGTTCGACTAATCCTTTCTTGTAACACCAATTATCTTCCCTAATATGGCTTTAATCTCCCTGTTAGACACCTCCACTTGGCCACTTGTTTGAGGATGGTAAGGAGTGGAAACTTTGTGCTTATCACTATTCTTCTTTAGCAAGCTCTTAAAAACCTTGTTGATGAAATGACTTCCTCCATCACTTATCACACACCTTGGAATACCAAACCTTGGGAAGAAGATTGTCTTGAAAAACTTCAGCACAACTCTAGCATCATTGGTTGGACTGGCAATGGCTTCAACCCACATTGAGACATTATCCACATGTACAAGGATATACTTGTTACCATAGGAGGAAGGGAAAGGTCCCATAAAGTTAATCCCCCACACATCAAACAGATCCACTTCAAGAATAGAATTTAGAGGCATCTCATCTCTATTGGAGATGTTTCCCTTCCTTTGGCATGCATCACATGAGGAGATGTAAGCCTGGGCGTCCTTGAACAAACTAGGCCACCATAAACCAGCTTGAAGTACCTTTGAGGCTGTCTTGAAGGTTGTAAAATGGCCCCCATAGCAATGATGTAGAATTCCTTGAACTTCCTCCTCAGCTATGCTCCTTCTGAACAATAAATCACTCCCTTTCTTGTAGAGATAGGGTTCGTCCCAATAATAGTGAGAGACATTTCTTAAAAATTCTTCTTCTGATGTGAGTTAAGGTTCATTGGTATCTGGCCAATAACCATATAGTTCGCAAAGTCCGCATACCAAGGCAGTTTGTTCCCTTCTAAGCTCAGCACTTCAGCTGTCTTCACTCTTAAAGCATGCAGCTGCTCTTCTGCTAGAGTATCGTCGATTGGGACGAAATCATTTATCATCAGTCTTGAAAGGTGATCAGCTACACCATTCTCAATGTCCCTCTTATCCATAATCTCCATGCCAAACTCTTGCAAGAGGAGGATCCATCTAAGGAGTCTTGGCTTGGTGTCTTTCTTGATATAGATGTGCCTTAGTGCAGCATGATCAGTGTAGACTCTCACCTTAGACCCCACTAAGTAGCTTCTGAACTTCTCAAATGCAAAGACACTGCTAGGAGCTCCTTTTTTGTTGTAGCATATCTTATTTGAGCTTTATCCATTGTTCTGTTGGCATAGTAGATAACATGAAGCTCGTTGTCTACTCTTTGCCCCAAGACTGCTCCAACAACATAGTCACTTGCATCACACATGATCTCAAAGGGGAGATCCCAGTTTGGTGTTTGTACTATGGGCGCACTCACTAAAGCTTCTTTGAGGGTGAGGAAAGCTTGTAAACAGTCTTCATCAAAGACAAATTCTGTCTCCTTGCATAGAAGCCTTGTCAAAGGTCTTGCTATTTTTGAGAAGTCCTTGATGAACCTCCTATAGAAACCAGCATGCCCCAAGAAGCTTATGATTCCCTTGACTGAATTTGGAGGCTCTAAGTGCAGCATCACATCTATCTTGGCCTTATCCACTTTTATCCCCTTCTCTGAAACTTGTGACCCAACACAATGCCTTCTTGAACCATGAAATGGCATTTCTCCTACTTCAGAATCAGCTTAGTGTCTTCACATCTCTGTAAACCCTGAGAAAGATTGGACAAGCATACACCAAAGGAGGATCCATAGACACTAAAGTCATCCATGAATACCTCCACCATCTCTTCAAGCAAGTCAGAAAATATGAAGGTCATACACCTCTGAAAAGTAGCAGGAGCATTGCATAAACCAAAAAGCATTCTCCTATAAGCAAATGAGCCATACGGGCAAGTAAAAGTAGTTTTCTCTAGATCATTTGGATAGATAGGGATTTGAAAGAATCCACTATAGCCATCTAAGAAGCAATAATACTTATGATTTGCTAATCTTTCTAACATTTGGTCTATGAATAGCAAAGGGAAGTGATTTTTCCTAGAAGCAGAATTCAGTTTTCTATAATCTATGCACATCCTATGACCAGTGATTGTTCTAGTGGGTGTAAGCTCATCATTTTTGTTTTTTACCATAGTGATCCCTTCTTTCTTAGGCACCACATGGACTGGTGAGACCCATGTGCTGTCTGAGATAGAATATATCACTCCAACATCAAGCAACTTCAAGATTTCTTTTTTTACAACTTCTTTTAGATTAGGATTCAATCTCCTTTGAGGTTCAACAGAAGTTCTTGTCTTATCCTCTAGATGGATCCTATGAGTGCAAAGGTTAGGAGAAATGCCTTGGATATCAACTAGTGAATACCCAATGGCTCTCCTGAACCTCTTTAATACTTTGACAAGAGCAAGGATCTCATCATCACTGAGGTTATCATTGACAATTACAGGATAAGTAGAGTTAGAGCCTAATAAGACATACCTTAGCCGTTTAGAAAGAGGTTTGAGCTCTACCTTGGGTGCTTTGAGCTCTCTCCAGTCCTCTACTAAGCTACTTTGCTCCTTTGCGCCAGCTTCATTGCTTGGAGAACCAGCTTCTTGAACTGAGAACACTTCTTTTTCTGTGTATTCCAGCTTCTCAAATGGTTCCTCTACTTCCAACACCTTGTGAGAGTCTAGTTTGCCACGTCCTAACTGCAATAACCGCAATGTAAAACCATGTTTTTCTGTCAAAACCGTAAAATCGTATTTTCTCGCCAAAACCGTAAAATTATGTTTTCCCGTCAAATCGTAAAATCTAGTTTTTGGCCAAAACCGAGAATTCCCCACCCACCCCCCACCCCCTCCAAATCATAAAATTATGTTTTCATGCCAAAATTGTAAAATCGCCTTTTCCCGACAAAATCGTAAAATTACATTTTCTCGCCAAACCGTAAAATTATGTTAACCCGTCAAAACCGTGAAATAATGTTTTCCTGCCAAAATCGAGAAAATTTTATTTTTCCGCCAAAATCGAGAAATTTTATTTTCTGACAAAAACTGAGAATCGCACTTTCTCCTTTTTAAGTTATAAATTTATATGACATGATCATTTTGTACGTTTTTCTCCTTTGTCTAATTCAAATTTTCAACGATAAATCAATTTAATTGTAAATTTGGATCTCAATTTATAAGTTTATATGAATTAATATGACTAAAATTAATTTATAAATATTAAAACTAATAGTTTGGAGATTATTTGGATAACAAATCTATTTTAGATCAGTACTTAAAATTAATATACCTAAAATAAAAATAAAAAAATTATTAGATAAAAATATATGTAGTTTTTAGGTATTTTTAGTAAAATCATCTCAATAAAAATATAAGCTAACAAAACAAATATATTTACATTCAAATGAATCATTTAGATAGAGATGGAAAATGCAACAACATTAAACAAACATCATCTGAATGAATTATTTAGATGGACCATTTGAATAGATCGTCAAAATGACAACTAATCAAACAAATGTGGCTCTTATTGTTGTTTTTTCATTTTTTTTTTAATGTAGTGTTTTGTTGAAAACTATGTGGAAAGAGTGACAGCATCTTGTTTAAGTTTCCTACTATACTAGGAGAGACCGGAGAGTACCCGCATTGACTTTTTTTATACATTGTTTACTTGTAGCCAAAAGTAAATATTGCTTGAGATTATCTCCTTCTAACCTTCTCATAAAGGAATTCACATCAGTCGACTCCTCATCTTATATTTAAAGAATCGAGAAAAGAAATAGAGTATCAAATAGAGTATACAATAATTAAAAAATATATTTGGTGTTTGATCTATGTATAGATTTTGAATCAAACCAGCAAATATTTTTGGGACAACAATCTCAATCAAAAAAAAAATATATAGCACCTTAACAATCATTAGAAACACTTTTGTTCTTCAAAAACCAGGAATCCCAAAAACTGAAGAAGACAAATTCGAAAATAATAAAGGCAATAACAAATGGAAAACAAGACTAGAAGATGAAAAACTTACGATTAAAAGATGAAAGACATAAATAAAAATTATATACAATGATCCAATCTCAATCCACAAAGGGTTTGTTCTTCTTCTTGGAAATATCAAAGCAAAGCTTTGGTGAAGAAAAAAGATAAAAGAAAATAGATCTAGGTTTAGCTATTTATAGGGGACATCTCCAAAATAGTCTTAGGAAGCAAAAAAAAAAAATTTAAAGATGGTCAAAGATGGTTCTCGGACCAAAACCCATCGATCAGGAGGAAGGAGGTGATGCTCGATGTAGGTGATCGATGTGAACTCCTGGTTGCGGACAATGATACTTGAACCGTCGTATCTTTTCAACTACTGATCGGATTGACCTGATTCAACCTCCGTTGGAAAGCTTATTCGAGCCTTTACAAATTATATGCAGGACTCGAAGGCTGAATCGCAAAGGAAGACCTTCTTTTCGACTCATACTTTTCACATCGACCTGTATATCGAGCAGGTTTCTCTTTGCTTTGGTCGATACAGGACTTTGGTCCAGCCTAAAACCCGTTCTTGATAACAGGTTTTTAATGAGTGCAAACAGGGAGGTTATCAACACTCAAGCAATACACAGTTGTAATAAAGCAAGACGTATCAATCCACACCTAGGGAGCAGGAAGAGCAATGAGGATCTAGCAAATCTAAGCAAAATCGATGAATGATTGGTAAAATCTAGAAAAACTAAATGCAATGATCTAATGCAATGCAAAACAATTTTAAAATCCCTGGAAGAAGGTTAACTACCACGAGGAACATGCAAAAGATGAAAAATGCAAAGCTACTAAAAACTAAAAATCGACCAGTGAATCGACCACAGGATCGAGCACTGGATCGAGCAGAATGGATCGATCTAACAAACAACTTGAAGCGAAATGACTTTTGATGAACAGGATGCGAACTAAATGATAAGCAAATGATGAACAGAGGGTTAAAACACTAAAAGAGAGGGTTTAGGGTCGAGGTTCATATTCAAGGGTATCAAAGGTTCGAGCTTTGGTTTGAAAACATTTAGATCTACTCTTTTAAGAGGTTTCTCTAAGCCTTGAAAACAAAACAAGAATCATCCATGGCGTGTGGTATGGTTCACTTCCTCAATCTCTTCTCCAAATCCATGGCGTTTGGTGGAAAAAGAGATCAAAGAGCAGGAAAGACATATTTCAAACAACGACCTAACTAATCCCCTTTACAACCATGGCGTGTGGGAAAGGTAAGATTAGCCTCTAAGATCTGGTTTTCCAGGACATCTGAATCCTGTCAAGGTAAGACAGCATTTGGTTCATAGACACCTTTTCCAAGGCTCTCTAGGCTTTAAGATCCCAAGATCCTAGAAGAGAAGGTATGAAGAACAAAGAAAACACAAAGCTTTAAACCCTTTCAACCCTTTTGAATCACCTCAACCCCAAAACCCGAAGCGACTACTCACTACACATGTTTAAGATCGAATCAAAAGCAATAAACGATAAGCTAAGCATGATTAACGATAGATTAAAGAAAAACATGCTTGATATTAAAAGATTCAAAGGTTCAAAAACGAAAAAGATTAAGCTGTTCTACAATGGCGAATAGCCTAACTTAGAGAGAAAGGAAAAGACAGAATGAAGATAAGATAAAGGTGATGGCTGCTTTTGCCAAAAATGGCTAAACCGTTAGCTGGTCCCCCCTTCGCTAGCCGCCAAAGACAGCTGGATGGATAAGGCTTGTCTGGGATCGACCTTGAGATTGACCAATGTGCTCGATCATCTTCAGGAATCGCCTTGTTCCGCTCGATCTTCTGGTCGATCTGGTTGGAGGGATTGAGTATCTTCCTCGATCTACTTCTCGATCTTTGGATGATCGAGTCCTGGTCTAGATCTGGCTCTCGTTCTGCATGGTGTCATTTACATCCATACTCCAGATCGATCTCCTCTCTCGATCTCGGTCTCTATCCTCCCTCTTGAATCGACTTGGTGCACTCGATCTTCTGGTCGATCTCATCTAGATCGACCTTCCTTGCTCGATCCGCTACCCGATCCCGGGTACTTCGCTTGCCGAGCTAAGTTCTCAAAGTGTCCACGAGCTCCACTTTGAACCTCCTCATGTCCACATAGCCTCCGCAACTCCATAGTGCTCCAAACAACCTGATAATATGCATATATGCAAGAAATATGCATAATGTGAATGCAAAGGGACCTAGAACCTAAAATGAAACAAATGGAACAAACTAGCCTATAATGCAAGATGAATGCATGAAAAACTACTCTAAATGCATGCAAAATATGCAGAATATATGGTAATATCAACTCCCCCAAACTTGCCTTTTACTTGCCCTCAAGCAAACAAAATTCAAGAAGTAAGAGAGGTTTTAAAAAGGGGGGTTTAAGCTTATTGCAAAAGTGTTTTTCAATTGAATCAATTCAATTGTCCTAGTTCTTAATCTTAAAATGCAATGCGCACACTCATACTCCAAAGAACTTAGCCATACTCATCACATAATGAATTTCAAATCATGACCCTCATATCCCAAACAATCCAAGAATCCTATCCTTTAACATTCAATTAGCTCAAAACCGTGAATCACACTTATGCACTTTAAAACCGGATACACTTGGCTAAGGGACAAGGGTTGCGAGATAAAAATGATCTCACTTACAAGGGCTATTCAAACAAGGGGTTATCTCAAAGAATGGCTGAACTTTCACATAATGCTAAAGGTGAAGACAATTGATGCATACATGATTAAACCTTCATCTACCCATGCATACTAATCAAAGATCCTAGAACCCTCTCCCATTTTTCTTATCTTTTAAAGCTCACTCACCCTCCTAAAGACTACCCTTATCACCAAGGCAATCCACCTAGCAAAAACCAAAGTAAAAGCATCATTTTAAAACTCTTTAGGCTAGTGGAAAGGCTGCAAACATACTTAGCTCTTCTCTTTTACTTTGACAGCTCTCTTCTCATTTTTTTTTCTTTTCTTTTCTTTTCAAACACTTGGCCTTTTGGCTCATTTCTTTTCTTTTTTTTTATTTTGAGAGCTACGTTCTTAGTTAAACTTAGAGCTTTTTTTTTTTTTAAAACAGCAAGCCTTCCACTTAAAACCATTGAAACCTTTTTTAATTGAACTTTCAAACACCAAACTCTTTAAACCGAAGCAAAACAAAGCAATCCCCAAGAACACCCGCCCTATCCTAAGCCTAAAACTAGCTTCAAAATGCAAAGCTAGTATCAATATGAATGCCTAATCATATCGTCTAAACCTAACACTTTATACTAAGTTCAACCGAAAAGAGGCCTCACAAAGATTTAACACACAAGAACATTGGCTTGAAAGGAAGGTAAGGTAAGGGTGTGGTATATTTAGGCTTACATGAGAGTGGTAAAAGGAAGAAGAAAGCATAAATATGTATAAGTAATCCATGTATCCTTTTTCAAATGAATATGTATGATAATAAAGAAGATTCAAATTAAGGTTCTCACTTATTAGGATAGGATTCAATTCATGAATGTTCAACTTAAGCCACAAAAATCAAAACACATGATCCAAGTATGGTTAGAGCTTACTTTCAAAGAGTGTATAATGCATCAAAGGACTACTAACTAGGGCCTTGAAACAATTCATGAGCTTAAAAAACCTTTTAAAGAAAAACTTTAACCCTTTATGCAAATGTAAACAACCTAAATGCTCAAAAATTCTAGACTCAATCCTAAAATGTTTAACAAAGTGAATGCAACTACATGAATTTTTTTTTTTGAAATTTTTAAAAAAATTAACCGATTTTTTTGTGCTTTTCTATGCCTTAGGATGTAAGCAAGACTCAAAGGATGATAACAGAAAATAAGAAGGAAAAAAAATGTCAAACACACCACACACTCCCCCAAACTTGAATGACACCGTCTCGGTGGCAAACAAATTCAAAGGAGTTCAAAACACAAAGCAAAAACAAAGAAAACATGCGCTGTATATACAAGGGATGGTTGTTGGTACCTCAGAGCTAAGTAGTGCTGGAGCTTGAGGTTACTCCAGACTTCTTGCTCTTCTTAGGATCATCGTGAGCTACTGCCTTGCCTTTGTCCTTTGCAGCTCCTTCATGAACCGAGTGGCGAGCAGGTAGGATGTTGCTTCCTTCAAGCTCACTTAAAACGATTCCACCAGTCGATCTCCTCCTCTTCTCGGGCTGCTTGACTTCTTTGCTTATAGCCTTCTTAGGTGAGCTCCCTTGAAGCGCCTTGTCCTTCTTGGCAAGCTTCTTGATTACCTTGCTTTGCCATTTGTTTATTTTCCTTTGCATCTCCACAACAGAAGCAAGGAACTTCTCGGTCTTAGCCCGTGGCTTAAAGTCGATCTTGGGAGAATGAAGCTCCCGGGCATCTCATCATCCGAGGCAGGAGACTCTGATCACGGGCGAGCAGCTTGTTGAAGGGCCGCTGTAGCTCCTAAAGGGGCGAAGCAATCCTCTACACTCGGCAAGAAATCGATGTTGCCAACTCCTTGCAGCTCGGTTTCCTCCTTGTTCGGCAGTATGCACACTCTCTTCTCATTGTGAGTGTCGATGAACAGATAGGCAAACAAGCCCTCGCCTTGCGTGCGTCCCAAGCTATCCGTGTTCCTCATATAGATCTCATCCATGAAAGCTCTCTCCGGAACGGGAGTGAAGTCTTGAAGTGGTACGCCAGCTTGCACAAACAAGGGGGTGAGAAAGCCTCCTATAAGCGCCGAGCTTGCTTTGCCACGCAAGGCATATGCCTTGTATTTCACCAATGAGGCAGCTAGGATACACCCATAGTTCACGTCATCACCAAACTCATCCTCCATTGGCTTGTCATTCTCCTTAGGATGGCAAAGCAGATGCTTAACACCTTGGAACAGGAAGCAAAGCTCGGTCTTCGTGACTGTGGGGGCTACGGACCGTTCGTTAAAGGTGTTGGCAATCAGCTTGAGCATGTATCTTAGCACCGGACTCCTCACTCTCTTGATCTTCGCCGTATTCCCCTTGCAGTCATCGTTGCTTATGAGATCCCACAAGTCATTGGCTTGAGTGAAAGGAGGGAACTCAACCTTGTTGGCAGCAGCGTTGAGGCCATAGGCTTGGCAAAGCTCCGGGATTGAGATACGAAAGGCCTGACGTTTGATCTTGAAGGAGATGTGGCCTTTAGAAGGAGTAGGGATGCTCGAGTTCTCATATGCGAACTCCATCGTGGCTAGCAAATGGATTGTCACCTCGGGAAAAGTTGGGCAGTCCATTCGTGATAAGCACCGGAGCCCTATGTTCTTGAGGAGTTGATCAAAGTCTCCCAAGATCCCCATCTTAGCCAACAGATCTCTACTTGCAAACTTCGTGGGATCGAACCTAAGCCTTTCCCGCCTTTTTTTGGCTTGATTTTCCTCTTTGGTCCATTTAACCCTCTCCTGAACCACGACTTCTTGACCTTCTCCCTCTTATGCTGACTCTTCTCTCGTTCTCTTGGGAACCATAGTACCTGAAACACAATTCTCAAGCAAGAGAATGAGCTAAGGCGGCGAATATTGAGAGAAAGACTAGGCAAGAAAGAAAAACTTATAACTAATACCCTAGATTTTTGGGGGATTTATGAGTATTGTAGCAAGATAATAGAGAGAGAAATCTGGAGATAGGATCAAATCTAGAATTTTTCCTAATATCTAGCTAGTTTTAAAAAAAAATCGTTAAACCCCCTAACATCTAGTATTCAAGCAAAGCAATAAAATGGAAATTTTCCAAAAAAATTTGAGCAATTAATCGAAAATACTTTGCAGAGTTTGAAAACAAATGTTGTTAGCCTTTAGGAAAAACAATTATCACATTCTCTTGCTTAGAAAACTCGAAACACAAAAAATGAGAGAGTGTGCGTTTGCTTGAAAATATAAAGGCCAACAAAAATCTAAAACCATGGGCAAGCTAGTGGTTTTCTGACAAAAGTCTGGTCAAGGCACATCTTTCATGGTTAAAGATTCCTGCCTTGACCACAATTTAAATTTAAAAATAGGAGGGAAAGAAGAAAAGAGGGACAAGAAATTGTTACCTCGGCACGAGATCGAGTCCATTTGGTCGATATAGGACTCGATCTCATGCCCATAATGGCTAGGATCGAGAGTTTTGATTGATCAGGGACTCGAGTCAACTTGCATCGAGTCTTAGATCAATTGTACCCTCTCGTTCCTTGATTTTTGGTCAACCAGGCATTCGTCCTTGGATCGAGCTACGTGATCGATTTGAGGTTCGATTTGGATTAGATCGAGTGGAAGATCGAGTTGAGTGATCAACCAGTCTTTGAAGGATCTTCTCGAGAAAAATTAGATCGGTCGATCCAGATTTGGACCGATTGATCCAAACTCCAAGAATTTCCCGAGACATTTTAGATCGGTCGATCTAGATGGGACCGATCGATCTGAACTCATCTAGATCGACATTGTCTACTAGATCTCGTCTAGATCTAGCTAGGATAAGTCGATCTAGCACTCGATCTCTAGCCTATACTTAGCCCTTCTTGCCTCTTTTGGACTCCAAGATCACACCTAACAATCCCTTATCCAATCACCTAGACACTTAAACATTAGAAGCATAAAACTGAAGTATAAATAAAGCAAAAATATGTACAAGATAGACATGGGAATGCCTCTCAAGTGCGCTTTCTTTAACGTCTTTAGCTAGACTATACTTGGTTTAGGCCTGAGGGGGGTTTAGGAGAATCACAAAGGTGCTCTCCTTGCTGTAGCCATCCGCCAAGTAAGGTTTAACCCTGTGCCCGTTGACTGTGAAGGCATTGCCACTTTTGCCAACCAATGTAACTGCTCCGTAGGGTAGAACCTCTTTGATCTCAAACGGTCCACACCATCTTGATTTGAGCTTGCCCGGGACAGCTTCAACCTTGAGTCGTAGAGTAGCACCAGACTGCCTTCTCATAACTCCTTGTGAACAAGCTTCTCGTCATGAACCGCCTTGGTCTGCTCCTTGTAGATCTTAGCACTTTCGTAGGCTTCCAACAGTAGCTCATCAAGCTCATGTAGCTTAATCAACCGCTTCTCCTGAGCTGTCTTGAGGTTGTAATTCAGCTGCTTCACTGCCCATAGTGTCCTCTGCTCCAACTCAACAGGAAGATGACATGCCTTACCGTATAGGAGAGTGAAAGGAGTCGTGCCTATAGGGGTCTTGAAAGCAGTTCGGTAAGCCCACAAAGCATCATCTAGTTTGACCGCCCAATCCTTTCTAGCAGCCCCAACTGTCCTCTCTAGTATCGCCTTGATCTGCCTGTTAGACACCTCTACTTGCCCGCTAGTTTGAGGATGATAAGGAGTTGCTACCTTGTGCTTCACACCATACTTCCTTAAGAGACTTTCAAACACCTTGTTGATGAAATGGCTTCCACCGTCACTGATTACCACCTTGGGGACTCCAAACCATGGGAAGATGATGGTCTTGAAGAGCTTGATCACCACCCTTGCATCGTTTGTTGGGGAAGCTATAGCCTCAACCCACTTAGACACATAGTCCACAGCTACTAAGATGAACTTGTTACCGTAAGAAGCTGGGAATGGTCCCATGAAATCTATCCCCCAAGCGTCAAAGACATCAACCTCAAAGATAGGAACCTGAGGCATCTCGTTTCTCTTGGTGATGTTCCCTGCCCGTTGACAAGCTTCACAACTTTTGACAAACTCGTGAGCGTCTTTGAAGATAGATGGCCACCAGAAACCTGCTTGTAACACCTTTGTAGCGGTCTTGAAGGAAGCGAAATGACCACCATATGAAGAGCCGTGGCAATGTAGAAGTATGTCCTTAGCTTCTTCCCTTGTTACACACCTTCTATGCAAGCTGTCCATGCCCCTCTTGTACGAGTATGGCTCGTCCCAAAAGTAGTGGGAGACATCTCATGAACTTCTTCTTGTGATAATGATCAAGTTGAGAAGGCTCCTCTCCACAAGCCAATATGTTCACTATATCAGCATACCAAGGTAAGTCTTCTTCCTTGAAACTCAAAACTTCTTCAAACTTGTCTTCAAGCTTCTCACATACCGCCGTGGTGATCATCATGATCTGCTCTTCAGGAAGTGAATCATCTAATGGCAAAGCTTCATTGACTCTCATCCTTGAGAGGTGACCAGCAACACCATTCTTTATCCCTTTCTTGTCTTTTATCTCCATATCAAACTCTTGTATAAGGAGAATCCACCTTAGATGCCCCGGTTTAGTGTCTTTCTTGGAATAGATGTATCTCAAAGCTGCATGATCTGTGTAGACAACAACCTTAGAGCCAACCAAATACGACCTGAACTTCTCAAAAGCAAACACAACGGCTAGCAGCTCCTTCTCGGTTGTAGCGTACTTCACTTGCGTGTCATCCAAGGTACGGCTGGCGTAGTAGATAACATGCAACCGCTTGTCTTTCCTCTGACCAAGAACAGCTCCTATGGCGTAGTCACTCGCGTCGCACATGATTTCAAACAGTAGAGTCCAGTCCGGTGCTTGTACTATTGGCGCGAATACAAGAGCTTCCTTGATAGTCTTGAAAGCATGAAGACAATCCTCATCAAACACAAAGTCAGCTTCCTTGCATACCAACCATGTGAGGGGCCTTGCTATCTTGGAGAAATCCTTTATGGATCTCCTGTAGAAGCCCGCGTGACCTAGGAAACTCCTTATCCCCTTGACATTAACTGGCGGCTCAAGACTCATCATGACCTTAACCTTAGCTTTATCAACCTCTATGCCTTTCTCTGATATCTTGGGGCCAAGCATGATCTCTTCCTTCACCATGAAGTGGCACTTCTCCCAGTTGAGCACAAGGTTTGTCTCCTCACAACGCTTAAGTACCTTGCAATGGTTCAACAAACAAGCAGAAAAAGACACACTGTATACAGAGAAGTCATCCATAAACACTTCTATCATCTCCTCTATCAGATCAGAGAAGATCGACATCATACATCGTTGGAATGTAGCTGGTGCGTTACACAACCTGAATGGCATCCTTCGATATGCGAAGGTGCCATAAGGGCATGTAAAAGTCGTCTTCTCTTGATCGTTAGGATGGATTGGTATTTGAAAGAATCCACTATAACCATCAACAAAGCAATAGTAAGGATGATTAGCAAGCCTCTCTAACATATGATCAATAAAAGGAAGAGGAAAATGATCCTTTCTAGTAGCAGAATTGAGCTTCCTATAGTCTATACACATACGGTGACCAGATATAGTCCTAGTAGGTATCAATT
The DNA here is from genome assembly GCA_911865555.2 of Thlaspi arvense. NCBI lineage: Eukaryota > Viridiplantae > Streptophyta > Magnoliopsida > Brassicales > Brassicaceae > Thlaspi > Thlaspi arvense. Next base: position 22,668,238 of record OU466863.1, on the reverse strand, counting down.
CATCTTTATCATTCTTAATGACTGTGATCCCTCCCTTCTTAGGCACCATGCGTACAGGAGAAACCCATGTGCTGTCACTTATGGGATAGATGTCGTTAGCCTCTAACAACTTAAGAATCTCTTTCTTAACTACCTCTTTCAAGTTCGGATTTAAACGCCTTTGGTGTTCAATAGAAGAAGAGTTCTCATTATCTAGGTGAATCCTATGAGTGCAAAGAATTGGTGAAAGGCCCTTGATGTCACTTAGAGAGTACCCAATGGCCTTCATATATTTTCTCAGCTCATTTAGGAGCGAGTGCAACTCATCATCATTCACAATCACGGGATAAGTATCATTAAGCCCTAAGAAAGCATACCTTAGCCTTTTTGGGAGCTCCTTTAGGTCCACCTTTGGGGCTAGCAGCTCGCTCCAGTCATCCTCGTGGCTTGTGTTGACGTTCCCGTCCTCAGTAGCCTCCTTAGAACCCGAGACATGAGCTTTAAGACTGCCTTCTTGAACCGTTGTCCCCTCCGAGATCGAGTCATCCGGTCGATCTTGCACTTGTTCTGGTCCGGATCGAGCAACTTCACTCGATTCACTTACTCGATTTGATTGGGATCGAGCAGGAGATCGAGTCACTGACTCGTTCTCTGAACTGATGGATTGGCTTCTCTCGATCTTCACATCGGTCTCTTCTCTGGATCGACCAGCCTCCTCGATCTTCTTGTCGATTGCTGTCTTGGATCAAGTGATCTTCTCGATTTCGTGATCGATCTCAACGCATCCGCCTTGATCTTCCATCATAACTTTCCTAGAGTCGAGGAGATTAACGTACTCTTGAGTCTTCTTACTCAGAAAACCAAACTTCCCTGGCTCCTTAGTCAATGCCAGCTTCAAATGATCCTCTTGAGCCAGCTCTTCTAGCAGTTCATCAGCCAAAGCATCCAACGTTTTTATGTAGAATGCTTGGCCTTCAATGGTCGGCTTCTTAAGGACCTCGTTGATATCAAAATCCAGCTTGATGTCCTTGTCCAAGTGTAGAGCTATCTTCCCATTCTTGACATCAATGATTGCTCCAGCGGTTGCAAGGAATGGTTTTCCAAGTATAAGCGGATCCTTAGGTTCTTCATCCATCTGAAGCACAACAAAGTCAGTTGGTACATTGACATCGCTTATCCTCACTGGAAGATCCTCTAACATACCCACTAGAAGTCTCACGCTTCTGTAAGCCAACACAAGGGAGATCTTACACTCTTTGAACCATGTGAAACCGAGCTTCTTTGCTATAGAATGGGGCATGAGACTGATACTTGCTCCCAAATCACTTAAACAGCTCTCAAACTTCAATGGACCCAAAACACAAGGAATGGTGAAGGATCCTGGATCTCCTAGCTTATTAGGCACTATTTCTCTGTGAATAATGGCACTACACTCTTCACTAAGCACCAAGACTTCTTTACTTTCCTTGTTCTTCTTTGTAAGGGTGTCTTTGAAGAACTTAGCACACTTCGGCATCATAGCTAGGCAATCAACAAGAGGCAGCTTGATCTCAACGTCCTTTAAATGCTTCTCAAACAAGAGTATATGCTTCTCTATAAGTTGTTTCTTGAAGCGGCCAGGGAAAGGGAGCTTAGGTACATACGGTTGAGGCACATAGACATCTTTCTCTTTAGCAGCTTGCTCCACTTTCTTCTCTACGGCCAACTCTTTACCATTTCTTGGTCTCTCAATCCACACATTATCAAAGTTGATCTCCTCATCAGCTGAAAGCTTACCCTCCCCCTCTTGGACAACAATGTCCTCATTGTTTATAGGAGCAACACGCTGAGGAAGCTCTCCACCAATCCTCAAGGTAATGGCATTGGTGTATTCCTTAGGATTTTGCTCACACTTGCTCGGTAAGCTGTTCTGTCCGTTTGTACTAGCCTTTCCCTTCTCTAACTGTTTGATCTTGTTGTTCAGGTTTGTTATTAGTTGAGACGTCAGTAAGAGAGGAGTCAAGGCGGTTGTTCATCTCGGTGATAACAAGCTTTTTAGGTCTATAAGAGTAAGCAATGCAAGCAGGAGGTTATCAAAACCCAAGCAGCACACAGTCATAGTATAGTCCAAGAGGAATCAAACCAACCTAGGAGCTAGAAATTGCAATGAGAATGGAAGGATCATGCAAAGCTAAGCAAATGATGAACGGTTTTATAAAAATCCTAAAAACTAGATGCAACAGCCAAATGCAAAGCAAACCTATTTTAAAAATACTAGAAACGAGTGAACTACCACGAGGAACAAACAGAATGATTAAAATGCAAGGCTATGAATTATTAAAAATTGACTAGTGGATCGACTACTAGATCGTGCAACAACGATTGATCTCGTCTAAACAGTTCAAACACAAATGAAACTAATGACCAAGGTGCCAACAGATAGCAAGCGAATGATTAACAGAGATGAGAAAATACTAAGAAAGAGGGTCCAGGGTTGAGATTCATGTTCAAGGGTTTCAAAGGTTCAAGCTTGGTTTGAAAACTTTAGATCTACTCACTTTGTGAGATTCCCTAGGCCTTGAAAACAAAACAAGATCCATCCATGGCGTGTGGTATGGATCACTCCTTCATTCTCTTCTCCAGGCGTTTGGCGGAAAAAGAGATTGAAAGGCATAAAACATAGATTTCAAACACACGGCCTAACTAGTCCCCTAAATTACCATGGCGTTTGGGAAAGGTAGACTAGCCTCTAGGATTCGATTTTCCAGGACCTCTGGATCCTGTCAAGGTAAGAGGCCTTTTCGATCTTAGAGATCTTGGCGTGAGACTCTCTAAGCCTTAAGCACTCGAAATCCTAGATGAGAAAGCAATGAAGAACAAGAAAACACCAAGCTTTTAAAACCCTTTTCAACCCCTTTGAATCCTCTCAACCCCAAAACCCGATGAAACTACTCACTACTCATAAAGTAAACCGAGCAAAACATAGAAGATGATTTCGTGAACATGAAAAACGATTGCTTTAAACTTAAAAGATTCAATATTCAAGAACAAAAGCAAGAAAAGCTCCAAGTCTAACAATGGTGGAGATAATCGCCTAAGCAAAAAGATAACAGGAAAAAGACAGAATGAAGGTGGAAAAAGCAATCGCCGTTTTTATCCAAAATTGGCTAAAGGCGTGTACTGGTCCCCCCCCTCGCTAGCGTCCAATAACAGTCTGGATGGATAAGGTAAGTCTGGGATCGGGGAGGAGACTAGTTCTGGCTCTCGATCATCGGCTGGGATCGGGTGACTTTGTCGATCTCTGAGTCGATCTTGTGCTGATCGGGTTGGAAGCTCGATCGGGTCCTCGATCTGCAGGGCGTCATTTACGTCTGTACTTCAGATTGATTTCCCATCTCGATCTTGGTCTCGATCCATTTCCTTGCATCGACACGGCTACTCGATCTTCTGGTCGATCTCATCTAGATCGATCGGATATGATCGATCCGCTTCTCGATCTCTGATCCTTAGCAAGTATTCCTGAGTTCTCCAAGTGTCCACGAATCTCCCCACAAGCCTTAGCACGTCCACGAATCCTCCAAAGATCCAAAGTAGCCGAAAACAACCTGAATGTGATGCATAATGCAAGAAACATGCAAATGCTGGTGCAAAAGTGCTCTAGGACTTAAAATGATGCAAACTAAGCCAATGTGCAAGGTAAATGCATGAGAAACTAACTTATATGTATGCAAAATACACGAAATATGCAGCAATATCAACTCCCACAAACTTGCCTTTTGCTTGCCCTCAAGCAAACAAAATTCAAGAAGGGAAGGAGGTTTTAAAACAAACGGGGGTATAAGCTTCTTGCAAAGGTAACTTTTCAAATGAATCAATCTCAACGTCCTAGTTACTAATTCTAAGATGCAATGCTCACGCTCATACTCCAAAGAACTTAGCCATACTCATCACACTATGAATTTCAAATCATGACTCTCCTATTCCAAACAATCAATGAATATCATCCTTTAACATTCATTAATGATCAAACCGTGAATCAAACTTATGCACTTTAAAGCAGAACACATTTGGCTGAGGATGAAGGCTATGGGCATAGAATGATCTCATTTCAAAAAGGGTTTCATAATGCAACGGGTTTCTCTCAAGAATGGTATGAACTTTATGCATAATGCTAAAGGTAAAGGCAATTGATGCATACATGATCAGATTCTCATCTACCTTTATATGTTAACAATTATCCTAAATCCCTCTCATTTTCAATTTTCTTTTCTCTTCAGCTCACTCACCCTCCTAGAGACTGCCCTTATTAAGCTCAAACCCAAATAAAAACAGAAAAGATTCTTACTCTTTTAGGCTAGTGAAAAAGGCTGAAAACATTTGAGTTCTTTATTTTTTTTTCTTATTGATAGCCCTCTACTTCTTTATTTTCTTTTCTCTATTTTTTTTTATTTGGCTCTTAGGCTCTTTTCTTTTCTTCTTCTTTCACTTAAGAGAGCTATCTTCTGACATACATAGAGCTTTATATATTTTGAAAACAAGCCTTTCACTTAAAACCTTTTATTCACTTCAATCACCAAAACTTTTTGAAACCGTAAACATATAAACAAGCAATCAATCCCATCAAACCCCCAAACTTATCCTAAGCCTAAAACTAGCTTCAAAATGCAAAGCTAGCAATCATATGAGAACCTAATCATGTCGCCTAAACGTAACACGTTATGCTAAGTTCAAACCGAAAAGAGGCCTCACAATGATGTCACACAAGAGAGCTTGGCCTGAAAGAAAGGTAAGGGTTAAGGTGGGAGTTCTACTTAGGCTAACAAAGAGTGGTGAAAGGAGGAAGAGAGCCTAAATATGTATAAGATCCATGTGTTCATTTTCAAATGCATAAGAGTGATATTTAAAAATTTAGATTAGGGTTCTCATTTATTAGGACAAGTTTCAAATCATGAATGTTCAAGTCAAGTCACGAAAATCAAAACAAGTGATCCAAGCATGGTAAGGACTTACTTTCAAAGCGTGAGCAAAGCATTAGAGAACTACTAACTAGGGCATTGAAACAATTCATGAGCTTAAAACACCTTTTTAAGAAAACTTTAACCCCTTATGCAAATGTAAACAAGCTAGATACTTAAAAATTCTAGACTCAATCCTAAAATATTTAACAATGTGAATGCAACTACATGAATTTTTTTTGAAAATTTTTAAAAATTTTACCAATTTTTTTTGTTCTTTTCTATGCCTTAGATGCAATGAAGACTCAAGGGATGCAAATAGGAAATAAGAGCAAAATAAAAATGTCAAATAACACACACACTCCCCCAAACTTGAATGACACCGTTTCGGTGGCAAACAAATTCAAAGGAGCTCAAAAACACAAAGCAAAACAGAAGACAAATGCGTGGTATGTACAAGGGAAGGTTGTTGTTACCTCGGATCTAGTCTCTGCTGGAACTTGAGGATGTTCCAGACGAGCTAGATACTAAGGCTTTGCCTTCTGAGGCAGGCTCTTGGAGGGAAAGGCGCGCCGGCTGGATGTTGCTTCCTTGAGTCTCACGGATGACAACTCCTCCAGTTGAAAGCCTCCTCTTCTCGGGCTGTTGGACCTCCTCACTAGCAGCCTGCTTTGGTGAACCTCCTTAAAGCGCCTTGACCTTCTTGGCAAGCTTCTTGAGCACCTTGCTCTTCCATTTGTTGATTTTCCTTTGCATCTCCACAACAGAAGCAAGGAACTTCTCCGTCTTAGTCTGCGGCTCAAAGACAAGCTTAGGGAGGAGAAAGGCATCGGGTATCTCATCATTCGTTGCTGGAGACTCTGATCTTGGGCGAGGAGCTGGCTGAATGGCGGCTGTGGCTCCTAGAGGAGCCATACACTCCTCCACGCTTGGGAGAAACTCGATGTTCCCAACTCCCAACAGCCCGGTTTCGCGCCTGTTTAGCAGGATACACACCCTCTTCTCATTCTCCGTGTCAATGAATAGATATGCAAAGAAACCCTCAGCTGGCGTGCGCCCCAAGCTGTCCCTGTTCCTTAGGTAAATTTCGTCCATAAAAGCTCTATCCGGAACAGGAGTGAAGTCTTGAAGTTGTACACCAGCTTGCACGAACAAGGGAGTGAGGAAGCCTCTTATATGCGATGAGCTTGCCTTACATCTCAAGGCATACGCCTTGTATTTCACCAATGAAGCAGCCAGGATGCATCCGTAGTTCACGTCGTCTCCTAGTTAGTCTTCCAACGGCTCATCATTCTCATCCGGGTCACACACGAGATGCTTGATGCCTTGGAACAAGAAGCAAAGCTCTGTCTTGGCGACCGTGGGGGCTACTGACCGTCTGCTAAAGGTGTTGGCAAACAGCTTAACCGTGTAACGCAGCACCGGGCTCCTTACTCTCTTGATCTTTGCAGTATTCGCCTTGTAGTCATCGTCGGCTATTATGTCCCACAGCTCGTTTGCTTGAGTGAAGGAGGGAAAGTCAACCATCGTGGCAGCAGCAGCGAGGCCATAAGCTTGGCAAAGCTCGGGGATTGAGAGGCTGAAGGCTTGACGTTTGATTTTGAATGAGAGGCGGCCTTGAGAAGGAGTTAGGACGTTCGGATTCACGTACACAAACTCCAAGGTGGCAAGGAAGTCAATTGTCACTTCGGGAAAGGTCGGGCAATCCATCCGTGATAAAAACTGTAGCCCTATCTTCAGGAGGAGTTCATCAAAATCTCCCAATATCCCCATCTTAGACAGCAATCCTCTGTCCGCGAACTTAGTTGGCTCGAACCGAAGCCTTTCCAGCCGCTTTTTGTCTCGTTTCTCAGCCTTACTCCAGCGAACCCTCTCCTGAACAGCCACTTCTTGATTTTCTCCCTCTTGTGCTGTCTCCTCTCTTGTTCTTTTGGGAGCCATAGTGCCTGAAACAAGATTCTCAAGCAAGAGAATAAGCGAATCGGCGATTGTAGAGAGAAAGAGAGAAGCAAGAAAGAAAACTTATAACTAATACCCTAGAATTTTGGGAGATTTATAAAAATCATAGCAAGATAATAGAGAATCATATCTAGAGATATAGTGAAATCTAAAAAAAATTCCTTTCATCAAGCTAGTTTTTTAAAAATTCAAACCGCCCTAGCATCTAAAACAATCAAAACGAATAAAAAGGGATTTTCTTGAAGATTTTCTTGAAGATTCGAAAATACCTTTGCAATAATTGAAAAAGAATGCTGTTAGCCTTTAGAAAACAAAGAACTCACACTCTCTTTTGCTTAAGATTTCGTGAAAACAGAAATGAGAGAGTGTGAGAATAGTTGAAAATATATAAAGGCTAACAAAACACAAACCCATGGGTAAAAGAAGTGGTGTCTGACATAAAGCTTGGTCAAGGCACACTTTTCATGGTCAAAGATTTCTGCCTTGACCAAGTTTTGAATTTCAAAATTAGAGGGAAAGTGGAAAAGGGAGAAGAGAAAATGTCACCTCGGCAGGAGATCGAGTCCGTTCGGTCGATCTAGGACTCGATCTCATGCCCACAATGGCTTGGATCGAGAGGGTTGCTCGATTTGGGACTCGGTTCAAATCGAATTGAGTCTTGGATCGATAACACCTCTCGTTCCTTGACTTTTTGGCACAACGGCTAAGTCCTCGTGATCGAGCCGCGTTCTCGATTCAGGGGTCGATTTAGGCTTGGATCGAATGGCAGATCGAGTAGACTACTCGATCTAGACTTGAGAATCGAGTGACTCAGTCGATTTACCTCTTGTTTGCTTTTAAAGCTTAACGTATAGGACGTTCATCCTCTCGTGATCGACTACGTCACACGATCTGTCTACTCGATCTCATCTAGATCGGCTAGCTCTTCTCGATTCACTAGCTCGATCTAGCAAAGTTCGAGCCAGGATGAGTTGATCTAGCACTCGATCTCTAGCATATATTCGCCCCTTCTTACTCCTTTTGGATCTAAGATCATGCTCTGCAATCCCCTATACCTGTTCCTACACACTCATAAGATAAAAACATAAAACTGAAAGAGAAATAAAGCAAAAATATATACAAGATAGATATGGGAATGCCTCCTAAGTGCGCTTTCTTTAACGTCTTTAGCTAGACTTTACTTGGTTTAGACAGATGGTGGGTCTTGGAGAAGCATTAAGGTGCTCTCCTTGTCAAATGCACTCGCCAGGTATGGCTTAACTCTGTGTCTGTTCACTGTGAATGCATTGCCACTCTTGCCTACCAACGTGACAGCTCCGTAGAGCAATACCTCATTGATTTCATATGGCCCACTCCATCGTGACTTTAGCTTTCCTGGAAAGATCTTGAGCCTTGAATTGTAAAGCATCACCAAACTCCCTTCCTTAAGCTCCTTGGGTACGAACTTCTTGTCGTGAGCAGCCTTTGTGCGCTCCTTGTAGATCTTAGCGCTTTCGTAAGCATCTAGCCTCAGTTTATCAAGTTAAATAAAACCAATTAGCATGCTAGTCATCTAATCTCTTAGGCTAGGTTTACTAATCTCTTATATGATATATCAAACATCAACTCACATTCTCATGCATAATCAATGTCTAAGGGCAATTTCTCATCAATATGGTACTAAGCAATAAGCACATTCAAGCAAGAAATGATCGATGCAAAGACTCATGATTATCTAAAAACCATTTTCAAGCTTTGAAGTTCGTTCATGAATTTCATCAAACACTTGGTGTGCATGTGAAAACCTAAAATCAACTTCTCCAACAAATAGGTACTAAGCATTAAGCACAATCATATAAGAAAGGGAATGAGAAGATCTAAGCCCTAATCAACCTAAACAATCACTAAAGTCACCCCATCTGCCCTAATCTCAAACCTAAAATAAACTACTCACTAAATATGGTGAAAACCATCAATTCTATGAAGAAAAGATAGTTAATCATAATTAGAAAGATAAAAGATTAAGGGAAATGCAAACTTTTATTGAAATAAACAAAGAGTCAAATTACAAAATCAAAAAGCTCAAACAAAGAAGAAGAGACTGCTGGATAAAGAGATGTCTCCCCAGAAATTAGGGATTTCAAGTATTTATAGGAGTCTAAGCGAAAATGTCAAAATTTTTAATAAAAAGTCTTCAGTCTGGCAGCGTATCGGTCAGTTGCGTCGGTCTTCAGTGACCGAAATGGATTGAGCGGTTTCACGAAAATTGTGATAATTGTTGAACGGCAAATCAGAATGACCTGAAACAAAGTTATCCTGAACGCTAACTCACGTGGCTACAACTTTCGTGAAAAGTGAAGATGCTGAATAGGGACGGAGCCAACTCTTCCGAGCTGATCTTCAAGTCGGTCAAGATCAACGGTAAAAACTCCAGATGGACACGTGCTTACTTTATTCGCCGTAACTATTCAACCACTGATGCGAATGACACGAAACTAATTCCAAACGAAAGCTAACTCAAGTGGCTATAAAGTTGATGACGGAAGCGGAAGCCAAATCGGAATGGAAACACCTCATCTGATCTGATCTTCAGTCGATATGAATCCTATCGGTCACTTCTGACCGATACTGGTGACCGAAATTCATCCGCTGGGTTTATGTCGATCACTTCTGACCGATACTGGTGACCTAAATTCATCCGCTGGGTTTATGTCGGTCACTCCTGACCAATACTGATGACCGAAATTCATTCGCTGGGTTTATGTCGGCCACTCCTGACCGATAGCGTCCGTGCACAGACCGATAGGGGTTGAGCGGTTTCACGAAAACTTCTGTAACATTCTAACCACTGATGGGAATGACCTGAAACCAACTCCAGACGCAAGCTAACTCACGGGGCTACAACATTAGTGCAGACTGTTGAAGCTGAATCGTGTTGGAGATGCTTTGTCGGAGCCAGTATTGTCAGGTGAAGTTTCTGGCCGCTTCAACAAGGTGCACCTTCTTCTTGGCCCGTTTCATGTCTTCTGCTGCACCCACCATCATCTCCCATTCTCCTTGTAGCTCAATGAGTAAACATCTTTAATGCAAAAAAAATGCAAACTACACCCTAAATGCAACTAAGTCTAAAAAGAGAAGAAAATGGGACAAAGGATAAGGAAAACATGCAAAAGAGAACCAAAACATGCACTAAATGCAGGCCTAAATGATGTAAATACAATATATATCAACACCCCCACACTTGCCTTTTGCTTATCCTCAAGCAAATAAGACAAATAGGAGAGTGAGGTTTGAAAGTGGGAGCTCAAAACTAAAGGTGTCAATGGAAAAATTGAATCAATGCTCAAGTTAAAGGTTCTAAGATGCAAAGAGATTGTTCTACTTTAAAGACTTTAGCCATACCTATCATAGCAAACAATGAACTGTAGCTTAGCCCACACAAGCATTCAAATCAACCAACTCTTTAACATTCATTAATCAGTAACCAATGGATCATGTTTGTGCAAATCAAGAGAAAACATTTGGTCAAGCGACAAGGTCATGAGATGAAAATGATCTCATTCAAATAAGGGTTCAAAGATTTTGGGGATCACTCAATGAAATAATTCTATCTTAGGCAAAATGCTAAAGGTAAAAGCACACCTATGCATGCAAGTAAAAGCTCTCTTCTACCATTTTTACCCAAGATGAACCTAATAACTTCTAAAACCCCAAGTGAAACTCCCAAATCTACCCTTTCCCAAAGCATTTGATCTCTTCCTTCTTCATAAATGGGGAAAACTCCTTCTTCTTTTGTTTGTGTGGTTGACTTCTTTTTGCAACTTGCTCTTCTTTGTTGTATGATTGGCTCCATTTTCATCACCTTTGGAGGATTGCTTGGTCTGATTTCTCCTTTTGGATGACCTTTTGTAAGCTTTGTTGTTGTTTGCACCTTTCTTCTTTAGCACTTAGAGCTTTCTTCCTAGTTAACTTAACCACCAAATGAACTGTTCCCCCATACTACCAATCCCATACTTCTTCTTCTTCTCAAAGATGTAAACAAATAAAGCTCAAACCACTTACACTACCCTTTCCCAAACTCCTAACCTAATACCAAGCTCAAAATGCAAGCTGGTGTCTACAAGAGAGCTTCTCCTTGCCAGCCTTATTCCTAACACTTTTTGCCAAGAAAAAATCGAAAATGATGCAATGCAAGGCCTCTCAACTCTCACAATAGTGTTTAAGTTCAGAAAGAAGGATTGGTTTAGGGTTTGGTTAACTGTCCCATAATGATGAGGATCAGCTACTTGGATTAACAAGAGTGGTAAGAAGGGAAGCAGATAATCCAAGTATGTATATGGGTAGCCATGTAATCCAAATTGATACAAGACTTTTTGGGACTTGAATCAATCACCCAAGCTTGTACTAATCAGTTGTTGTATAGCATAGGGTTTTATCAATCCAAAAGGGGATAATGAAACAGTAAGAATGCAGTAGAGATCTTAATTCAAGCAGATAAAGATGATTATAGATGTCTAACAACCTAAGTGAGCAAGCAAGGAAGCAAAAGAAGGCAAGCATAGAGCAGTAATGGCAAAGAAAAACAGAGCAAAAGCAGAGTAAACACTGAACTAAAGCAAAGTAAAACTAAGCTTCGAAGACTAAAAGATGGTTCAAGATCAAGGCAATGGTGATAGGGTGATTCATGTTCATGTCTAGGGTGATCAAAACAAGCAATTCTAAACACTCAACCTTAGGTAAAGAACACTATTATAGACTAATCCAATCTCTTGGCATTAATCCCTTTTCTAATCACATATTCAAGATAAATCTCTTTTCTCAAACACATGATCATCAAGCATTAAGATCAAGTTCCATATAACCAATTAGCATGCTAGACATCTAATCTCTTAGGCTAGGTTTACTAATCTGTTATATGATATATCAAACATCAACTCACATTCTCATGCATAATCAATGTCTAAGGGCAATTTCTCATCAATATGGTATTAAGCAATAAGATTATTCAAGCAAGAAATGATTGATGCAAAGACTCATGATTATCTAAACACCATTTTCAAGTATTGAAGTTCATTCAGTAATTTCATCAAACACTTGGTGTGCATATAAAAACCTAAAATCAACTTCTCCAACAAAGAGGTACTAATCATTAAGCACAATCATATACAAAAGGGAATGAGAAGATCTAAGCCCTAATCAAAACAAGCAATTCTAAACACTCAACCTTAGGTAAAGAACACTATTATAGACTAATCCAATCTCTTGGCATTAATCCCTTTTCTAATCACATATTCAAGATAAATCTCTTTTCTCAAACACATGATCATCAAGCATTAAGATCAAGTTCCATATAACCAATTAGCATGCTAGACATCTAATCTCTTAGGCTAGGTTTACTAATCTCTTATATGATATATCAAACATCAACTCACATTGTCATGCATAATCAATGTCTAAGGACAATTTCTCATCAATATGGTATTAAGCAATACGCACATTCAAGCAAGAAATGATAGATGCAAAGACTCATGATTCTCTAAACACCATTTTCAAGTATTGAAGTTCATTCAGTAATTTCATCAAACACTTGGTGTGCATATGAAAACCTAAAATCAACTTCTCCAACAAAGAGGTACTAATCATTAAGCACAATCATATACAAAAGGGAATGAGAAGATCTAAGCCCTAATCAACCTAAACAATCACTAAAATCACCCCATCTGTCCTAATCTCAAACCTAAAGCAAACTACTCACTAAACATGGTGAAAACTATCAAATCTATGAAGAAAAGATAGTTAATCATAATAGGGAAGATAAAAGATTATTAAGGGAAATGCAAACTTTTATTGAAATAAAAAAAGATTCAGATTACAAAATCAAAAAGCTCAAACAAAGAAAAAGAGACTGCTGGATAAAGAGATGTCTCCCCAAAAATTAGGGATTTTAAGTATTTATAGGAGTCTAAGCGAAAATGGCAAAATTGTAAATAAAAGGTCTTCAGTCTGGCAGCATATCGGTCAGTTGCGTCGGTCTTCAGTGACCGAAATAGATTGAGCGTTTTCACGACAATTGCGATATCTGTTGAACGGCAAATCAGAATGACCTGAAACCAATTTATGCTGAAAGCTAACGCACGTGGCTACAACTTTCGTGAAAAGTAAAGATGCTAAATAGGGACGGAGGCAACTCTTCCGAGCTGATCTTCAAGTCGGTCAAGATCAACGGTAAAAACTGCAGATGGACATGTGTTCACTTTATTCGCCGTAACTCTTCAACCACTGATGCGAATGACACGAAACTAATTCCAACCGAACACTAACTCAAGTGGCTACAAAGTTGATGAAGGACGCCGAAGCCAAATCGGAATGGAAACACCTAATCGGAGGTGATCTTCAGTCGATATGAATCATATCGGTCACCTCTGACCGATACTGGTGACCGAAATTCATCCGCTGGGTTTATGTCGATCACTTCTGACCGATACTGGTGACCGAAATTCATTCGCTGGGTTTATGTCGGTCACTCCTGACCGATACTGATGACCGAAATTCATTTGCTGGGTTTATGTCGGTCAGTCCTCACCGATAGCCTCCGTGCACAGACTGATAGGGGTTGAGCGGTTTTACGAAAACTTCTGTAACATTCTAACCACTGATGGGAATGACCTGAAACCAACTCCAGACGCAAGCTAACTCACGGGGTTACAACATTGGTGAAGACTGTTGAAGCTGAATCGTGTTGGAGATGCTTTGTCGGAGCCAGTGTTGTCAGGTAAAGTTTCTGGCCGCTTCAACAAGGTGCACCTTCTTCTTGGCCCTTTTCATGTCTTGTGCTGCACCCACCATCTTCTCCCATGCTCCTTGTAGCTCAATGAGTACCTGTAAACATCTTTAATGCAAAGAAAATGCAAACTACACCCTAAATGTAACTAAGTCTAAAAAGAGAAGAAAATGGGACAAAGGATAAGGAAAACATGCAAAAGAGAACCAAAACATGCACCAAATACAGGCCTAAATGATGTAAATACAAGAGATATCAACACCCCCACACTAGCCTTTTGCTTGTCCTCAAGCAAATAAGAACAAATGGGAGAGTGAGGTTTGAAAGTGGGAGCTCAAAACTAAATGTGTCAATGGAAAAATTGAATCAATGCTCAAGTTATAGGTTCTAAGATGCAAAGAGATTGTTCTACTTGAAAGACTTTAGCAATACCTATCATAGCAAACAATGAACTGTAGCTTAGCCTACACAAGCATTCAAATCAACCAACTCTTTAACATTCATTAATCAGTAACCAATGGATCATGTTTGTGCAAATCAAGAGAAAACATTTGGTCAAGGGACAAGGTCATGAGATGAAAATGATCTCATTCAAATAAGGGTTCAAAGATTTTGGGGATCACTCAATGAAATGATTCTATCTTAGGCAAAATGCTAAAGGTAAAAGCACACCTATGCATGCAAGTAAAAGCTCTCTTCTACCCCTTTTACCCAAGATGAACCTAATAACTTCTAAAACCCCAAGTGAAACTCCTAAATCTACCCTTTCCCAAAGCATTTGATCTCTTCCTTCTTCATAAATGATGAAAACTCCTTCTTCTTTTGTTTGTGTGGTTGATTTCTGTTTCGAACTTGGTCTTCTTTGTTGTATGATTGGCGCCATTTTCATCACCTTTGGTGGATTGCTTGGTCTGATTTCTCCTTTTGGATGACCTTTTGTAAGCTTAGTTGTTGTTGGCAACTTTCTTCTTTAGCACTTAGAGCTTTCTTCTTAGTTAACTTAACCACCAAATGAACTGTTCCCCCATACTACCAATCCCATACTTCTTCTACTTCTCAAAGATGTAAACAAATAAAGCTCAAACCACTTACACTATCCTTTCCCAAACCACTAACCTAATACCAAGCTCAAAATGCAAGCTGGTGTCTACAAGAGAGCTTCTCCTTGCCAGCCTTATTCCTAACACTTTTTGCCAAGATAAAATCGAAAATGATGCAATGCAAGGCCTCTCAACTCTCACAATAGTGTTTAGGTTCAGAAAGAAGGATTGGTTTAGGGTTTGGTTAACTGTCCCATAATGATGAGGATCAGCTACATGGATTAACAAGAGTGGTAAGAAGGGAAGAAGATAATCCAAGTACGTATATGGGTAGCCATGTAATCCAAATTGATACAAGACTTTTTGGGACTTGAATTAATCACCCAAGCTTGTACTAATCAGTTATAGTATAGCATAGAGTTTTATCAATCCAAAAGGGGATAATGTAACAGTAAGAATGCAGTAGAGATCTTAATTCAAGCAGATAAAAATGGTTTTAGATGTCTAACAACCTAAGTGAGCAAGCAAGGAAGCGAAAGAAGGCAAGCAAAGAGCAGTAATGGCAAAGAAAAACAGAGCAAAAGCAGAGTAAAAACTGAACTAAAGCAAAGTAAAACTAAACTTCAAAGACTAAAAGATGGTTCAAGATCAAGGCAATGGTGATAGGGTGATTCATGTTCATGTCTAGGGTGATCAAAACAAGCAATTCTAAACACTCAACGTTAGGTAAGAAACACTAATATAGACTAATCGAATCTCTTGGCATTAATCCCTTTTCTAATCACATATTCAAGATAAATCTCTTTATTCAAACACATGATCATCAAGCATTAAGATCAAGTTCCATAAAACCAATTAGCATGCTAGACATCTAATCTCTTAGGCTAGGTTTACTAATCTCTTATATGATATATCAAACATCAACTCACATTGTCATGCATAATCAATGTCTAAGGGCAATTTCTCATCAATATGGTATTAAGCAATACGCACATTCAAGCAAGAAATGATAGATGCAAAGACTCATGATTCTCTAAACACCATTTTCAAGCATTGAAGTTCATTCAGGAATTTCATCAAACACTAGGTGTGTATGTGAAAACCTAAAATCAACTTTTCCAACAAAGAGGTACTAAGCATTAAGCACAATCATATAAGAAAGGGAATGAGAAGATCTAAGCCCTAATAACCCTAAACAATCACTAAAATCACACCATCTGCCCTAATCTCAAACCTAAAGCAAACTACTCACTAAACATGGTGAAAACCATCAAATTTATGAAGAAAATATAGTTAATTATAATTAGAAAGATAAAAGATTAAGAGAAATTCAAACTTTTATTGAAATAAACAAAGATTCAAATTACAAAATCAAAAAGCTCAAATAAAGAAGAAGAGACTGCTGGATAAAGAGATGTCTCCCCAGAAATTAGGAAATTTAAGTATTTATAGGAGTCTAAGCGAAAATGGTAAAATTATAAATAAAAAGTCTTCAGTCTGGCAGCGTATCGGTCAGTTGCGTCGGTCTTCACTGACCGAAATGGATTGAGCGGTTTAACGAAAATTTTGATATCTGTTGAACGGCAAATCAGAATGACCTGAAACCAAGTTATCCTGAATGCTAACTCACGTGGCTACAACTTTAGTGAAGAGTGAAGATGCTGAATAGAAACGGAGGCAACTCTTCTGAGCTGATCTTCAAGTAAGTCAAGATCAACGGTAAAAACTCTAGATGGACATGTGCTCACTTTATTCGCCGTAACTCTTCAACCACTGATACGAATGACACGACACTAACTCCAAAAGAAAGCTAACTCAAGTGGCTACAAAGATGATGCAGGACGCCGAAGCCAAATCGGAAAGGAAACACCTCATCTGAGCTGATCTTCAGTCAATATGAATCCTATCGGTCACTTCTGACCGATACTGGTGATCGAAATTAATCCGCTGGGTTTATGTCGGTCACTTCTGACCGATACTGGTGACCGATATTCATCCGCTGGGTTTATGTCGGTCACTCCTGACCGATACTGATGACAGAAATTCATTTGCTGGGTTTATGTCGGTCACACCTGACCGATAGCCTCCGTGCACAGACCGATAGGGGTTAAGCGGTTTCACGAAAACTTCTGTAACATTCTAACCACTGATGGGAATGACCTGAAACCAACTCCAGACGCAAGCTAACTCACGGGGTTACAACATTGGTGAAGACTGTTGAAGCTGAATTGTGTTGGAGATGCTTTGTCGGAGCCAGTTTTGTCAGGTGAAGTTTCTGGCCCCTTCAACAAGGTGCACCTTCTTCTTGGCCCTTTTCATGGCTTGTGCTGCACCCACCATCATCTCCCATGCTACTTGTAGCTCAATGAGTACCTGTAAACATCTTTAATGCAAAGAAAATGCAAACTACACCCTAAATGCAACTAAGTCTAAAAAGAGAAGAAAATGGGACAAAGGATAAGGAAAACAAGCAAAAGAGAACCAAAACATGCACTAAATGCAGGCCTAAATGATGTAAATACAAGAGATATCAACACTCCCACACTTGCCTTTTGCTTGTCGTCAAGCAAATAAGAACAAATGGCAGAGTGAGGTTTGAAAGTGGGAGCTCAAAACTAAAGGTGTCAATGGAAAAATTGAATAAATGCTCAAGTTATAGGTTCTAAGATGCAAAGAGATTGTTCTACTTTAATAACTTTAGCCATACCTATCATAGCAAACAATGAACTCTAGCTTAGCCTACACAAGCATTCTAATCAACCAACTCTTTAACATTCACTAATCAGTAACCAATGGATCATGTTTGTGCAAATCAAGAGAAAACATTTGGTCAAGGGACAAGGTCATGAGATGAAAATGATCTCATTCAAATAAGGGTTCAAAGATTTTGGGGATCACTCAATGAAATGATTTTATCTTAGGCAAAATGCTAAAGTAATATGATCTTGCCAAGACCTTGACTTTGAAAGTTAAGCAAGAAACATATGGACGATTTGGGGGGGGGGGGGGGAATGATGGAAGAAGTTTGAGAGGAAAGTTTACAAAAGATGTGAAAGTCTCTTGCCAACCAAACTGATAATCTTAAGGATATTTGATATGATCATGAGAAGCATTATGACATGCGTGCACTGATCGAATCGTAAATACTCAATCACGATGATTGAATGCATGAAATTACTTGGAGAATGTGCTCAGCTCAATCATGGAGCTCCTCGAAGAAGAATCAAATCAAATGGAGGTCGGATGAAGGAGTTATGCAATTTACAACTTAGGTGATCTCCAGTGTACCGGATTTAGACATGGACGCATTTATTGAAGGATTCCGATCAGGCCAGAATGAACTAAGTTACAAACTGACTTATTCTACAATCTTGATCAATCAGAGAAGTCCAGCAAAGTGGATTCAGCCCAAAAACAATCAAAGAAGATCAATTTTCGTCCATAGCAACAACTACATTTAATTATGTCTATTTCTCTCTCTTACATGCACTTTAGAGTTGAAATTTCATCTTCCTAGATGCTCTGCATGTTTAGCAAATATTATGGACGACATTTTTGTATTTCCTCTATCAATAGAGGCTACCTTTTATTAAAAAAATCAATCTATCTTTTTATCAAAAATCCTTTTAAGTTAGATTCATCTCTTTGGTGTGTAATATCCGAAGAAATCCTTAATGCTTTTAGTGTGTAATATCTGAGAGTATTGAGAGGTAAATCAGGAGTCTTCTGCAGCTCCTGTTTGACCATTCGCTCCACATCATTTGATCTTTGAGACCTCACGGTTTCTTTGATGCAAAGCTTATCCCCCTACCAACTCTAGAGTGCCGATTTTTGGGAGAATCACATCATTTGGTATCAGAGCACACTCTTGAGTTTGGTATTTTATTTTTTATTTTTTGTTATCATCTTCTCATCTTTTCATTTTCTTTTTTTTTTTCTTTTTTTTTTTTTTATTTATTTTCGTTTATTAAAAAAAAAAAAAAAAGAAAGAGCAAAAAAAAAAACAATAAAAAAAAAAATCTGCTTGTTTTCCAGTTTTTAAATTTCATCAGATTATTTGTGTTTAAAGTTTGTGTCCAAGTTGTTCTTTCTTCAAAGTGCAAGATTTGAGGACAAATCTTTTTCAAGAGAGGGAGTAAGATATGATCATGAGAAGCATTAGGACATGCGTGCACTGATCGAATCGTAAATACTCAATAACGATGATTCAATGCATGAAATTACTTGGAAAATGTGTTCAGCTCAATCACGGAGCTCCTCGAAGAAGAATCAAATCAAATGGAGTTCGGATGAAGGAGTTATGCAATTTACAACTTAGGTAATCTCCAGTGTACCGGATTTAGACATGGACGCATTTATTGAAGGATTCTGACCAGGCCAGAATGAACTAAGTTACAAACCGACTCATTCTACAATTTTGATCAATCAGAGAAGCCCAGCAAAGTGGATTCAGCCCAAAAACAATCAAAGAAGATCAATTTTCGTCCATAGCAACAACTACATTTAATTATGAATATTTCTCTCTCTTACATGCACTTTAGAGTTGGAATTTCATCTTTCTAGATGCTCTGCATGTTTAGAAACTATTATGGACGACATTTTTGTATTTTCTCTATCAATAGAGGCTACCTTTTATTAAAAAATCAATCTATCTTTTTATCAAAAATCTTTTTAAGTTAGATTCATCTCTTTGGTGTGTAATATCCGAAGAAATCCTTAATGCTTTTAGTGTGTAATATCTGAGAGTATTGAGAGGTAAATCAGGAGTCTTCCGCAGCTCCTGTGTGACCATTCGCTCTACATCCTTTGATCTTTGAGACCTCACGGTTTCTTTGATGCAAAGCTTATCCCCCTACCAATTCTAGAGTGCCGATTTTTGGGAGAATCACATCAATATTAGACACCATAAGATTAACAGGATTTCTTTGGATATTACACACCAAAGAGATGATCTACTTTGAAAAGAATTTTATTAAAAAGATAGATTGATTTTATTAATAAAAAGGAGCCTCTATTTATAGAGGAAATACAACAATATCGTCCATAATAGTTGCTAAACATGCAGAGCCTCTAGGAAGATGAAATCCCAACTCTAAAGTGCATGTAAGAGAGAAATAGTCATTATTAAATACAGTTTTTGCTGTGGACGATAATTGATTTTTTTTGCTTGTTTTTGGGCTGAACCTTCTTTTCTGGGCTTCTCTGATGGATCCAGATTGTAGAATGAGTCGGTTTGTAGCTTAGTTCATTCTGGCCTGGTCGGAATCCTACATTAAATGCGCGCAGGTCTAAATCCGGTTTACTGGAGATCACCTGAATTTTAAACTGCATAACTTCTTCATCCGAACTCCATTTGATTTGATTCTTCTTCGAGAAGCTCCGTGATTGAGCTGAGCACATTCTCCAAGTAATTTCATGCATTGAATCATCGTGATTGAGTAGTTATACTTCGATCAGTGCACACATGTCCTAATGCTTCTCATGATCATATCATAAAGGTAAAAGCACACATATGCATGCAAGTAAAAGCTCTCTTCTACCCTTTTTACCCAAGATGAAACTAATAACTTCTAAAATCCCAAGTGAAACTCCTAAATCCACCCTTTTCCAAAGCATTTGATCTCTTCCTTCTTCATAAATGGGGAAGACTCCTTCTTCTTTTGTTTGTGTGGTTGATTTTTGTTTCGAACTTGCTCTTTTTTGTTGTATGATTGGCGCCATTTTCATCACCTTTGGTGGATTTCTTGGTCTGATTTCTCCTTTTGGATGACCTTTTGTAAGCTTTGTTGTTGTTGGCACCTTTCTTCTTTAGCACTTAGAGCTTTCTTCCTAGTTAACTTAACCACCAAATGAACTGTTCCCCCATACTACCAATCCCATACTTCTTCTTCTTCTCAAAGATGTAAACAAATAAAGCTCAAACCACTTACACTACTCTTTCCCAAACTCCTAACCTAATACCAAGCTCAAAATGCAAGCTGGTGTCTACAAGAGAGCTTCTCCTTGCGAGCCTTATTCCTAACACTTTTTGTCAAGATAAAATCGAAAATGATGCAATGCAAGGCCTCCCAACTCTCACAATAGTGTTTAGGTTCAGAAAGAAGGATTGGTTTAGGGTTTGGTTAACTGTCCCATAATGATGAGGATCAGCTACTTGGATTAACAAGAGTGATAAGAAGGGAAGAAGATAATCCAAGTATGTATATGGGTAGCCATATAATCACTTTCAATGCACAAACAAGATAATTCAAAGTGAGGATTATGGTTCTAATAAGATAGAGTTATGATGTTACTGCATATTGCATGTATTTTGCATACATATTAGTTAGCTTTTCATGCATTTACATCACACTTTAGACTAGATTGTATCACTTAGGGTCCTAGAGCATTCACGCACCAGCATACGCATGTTCCTTGCATTTTGCATCACATTCAGGTTGTTTCTGGCTACTTTGGAGTCGTGGAGGTTCATGGACGTGCTGAAGCTGTTGTGGTGGTTCGTGGAACGTCGGATGTTTGCTAAGGACCAGAGATCAGGGAGCAGATCGAGCATGGTAGGTCGATCTAGATGAGATAGACCAGAAGATCGAGAAGCCCAGGCGATCCAAGGGAAATGATCGAGACGAAGATCGAGTGGAGCAATCGATCAAATGGTATGGACGTAAATGACGCCATGCGGAGCGAGAGCCGGATCGAGTCCACCACTCGATCTGACCGAAGATCGACACCAAGATCGGATGCAACGCTCGATATGCCGAAGAAGATCGAGACCCAGATCGAATAGAAGACACGATGTCCGAAAGTGATCGCGAGAGCCGCTCGATCCCGAAGTCGATCTCTGTCCTTTCAACCGTTTTTGGCCGCTAGCGAGCGGGGACCATCGAGCTGTTTTCACCATTTTGTGAAGGCGGCGATGATTTTTCCAGCACACACTTTTTTCATTCTTATCTTTTTATGCTTTTTCTCTCGGGTTTGAAGACTCTCCGCCATTGTTAGACTTTGAGCTTTGTTCTTGAATATTTTCGAATCGTTTAAGCTTTAACAAATCGTTTTCATGTTCATCGCTTCATCTTTCATGTTTATTTCGGTTATTCTCATGTGTAGTGAGTAGTTTCATTTGGGTCTCGGGGTTGAGAGGATTCACGGGGTCTAAGGGGTTTTCAAGTTGGTAGTTTTCTTGTTATTAATGGCTTTCTCTTCTAGGATCTTGAGTCCCTAAGGCTTAAAGACTCTCACGCCAAGATCTTTATGATCAGAGAGGTCTCTTACCTTGACAGGATCCAGAGATCTCTGAATATCACATCCTAGAGACTAGTTACCCTTTCCCAAAAGCCATGGAAGTTTAGGGAACTAGTTAGGCCGTGTGTTTGAAATCTGAGTTCATTGCCCTTCAACCTCTCTTTCCACCAGAAGCCATGGGTTTGGAGGAGAGGTTGAAGGAGTGATCCATACCGAAAGCCACGGATGGATCTTTTTTTCGTTTTCAAGGCTTAGGGAATCTCACAAAGTGAGTCGATTTAAAGTTTTCAATCCCAACTTGGACCCTTGAAACCTCAGACCATGAATCTCAATGCTAGACCCTTCTTTCTTAGCATTCTTACATCTTCGTTAGTCATTCGCTTGATATTCGCCGCATCCTGGTCATTAGTTTCTTCATACTTGCATTTTTAGACGAGATCGATCCAAACTGCTCGATCTAGTGGTCGATCCTGTGGTCGATCTACTAGTCGATTTTTGTTAAATCATAGCCTTGCATTTTAATTTTTCTGTTTGTTCCTTGTGGTAGTTCAATCACTCTTGGTAATTTTAAAATAGTTTTGCATTCCAATCGGTCATTGCATATAGGTTTTAGGATTTTTACAATATCGCCTGTTATTCGCTTAGCTTTACACTGCTTTTGCATTCTCTTTGATCTTCCTAGCTCCTAGAAATGGATTGACTCTCACTTGCATACTGTACTACAACCTAAGTGTTGCATTTGAGTTTGATAGCCTCATTGCATCCTCACCCTTGCAAAGAAAGTACTTATCAAATGGCGCTGTTGCCATTCAAGGAGTGTTAGAAAGCCTAGAGATTTGGGGCTTAGTAAAGACTAAGCCTTTACCTTGTTTTAGTTACTAATTTCTCTACTCTCAAACTTGTGTCTCTCAGGTACATGAATCTTAGTTCAAGGGGAGACAACAATCTACGTCAACCCTTGGACAACATTCATCAGCTTGGTCATTCACGGGAAAGAAGAGTACGAGAACAAGCCAGAGCCTTTGAGGAGATTGTTCAGCACGGTTTGGTTGACTTTGATGCTGTGGCTGAACACGAGCATCCAGAGGGACCTCCTCCAGCTCACGGGGCAGTGGGACGAGGCAATGGAAACCCCCAACACGCGGCTAGACCCCCAAGGATCATAGGAGCCGGAGATGCTCCCAATACTCATCACAATAGGTTTAGGATCACTCCTCCTCCTGTACAAAACAATAACTTTGAGATTAAGCCAGGTTTCATCTCCATGGTGCAAAACAACAAGTTTCACGGCTTAGCAATGGAAGATCCCTTGGAGCACCTTGACAATTTCGAGCAAGTATGTGGGCTGATCAAGATAAACGGCATATCAGAAGATGCTTTCAAGCTGCGTCTCTTTCCCTTTTCACTCGGAGACAAAGCTAGGCATTGGGAGAAGACCCTTCCACAAGGCACCATCACCTCATGGGCCGAGTGTAAGAAAGCTTTCCTCTCCAAATTCTTCTCTAGTACCAGAACGGCAAGGCTAAGAAGCGAGATCGGCAGTTTCACGCAAAGGAATAATGAGACTTTCAATGAAGCCATGGAACGATTCAAGGACTATACAATCCAATGTCCTCACCACGGCTACAGCGAGGAGACCCTTCTAAGCACTATCTACCGCGGAGCTTCACCAAAGATCAGGTTGTTGCTTGACACGGCTAGTAAGGGGAACTTCCTTGGTCAGGAGGTAGAAGAGGGCATGGAGCTGATTGAGAACTTGGCATTGAGTGACGGCAACTATGCTGAAGATTATGACCGTGCACCGAGAGGATCTGAGCTAGAGTCTCACAAAAAGGAGCTGAAATCCTTGCATGAGAAGATTGAGAAGCTGGTGTTAGCCAACCAGAAGCATGTTCACTTTGTTGGTGAAGCAGATGAGAATCAAGAGGAGCTTGAGTTGAGCCAGGAAGAAGCCAATTGGGTGGCGGGACAGAACAATTACAAACCTCATGGCTACACCCAAGGCTACAACTAGAACAACAATCTCTCCTACCGTAGTACCAACATCGCCAACCCTAAGGACCAAGTGTACCCCGCTTAGCAAGCAAAACCTTTCCTACCTTACAACAAAAGTTTTCAGCCGAGTGGTGGCTTCCACGGTCAAGGGCAGAACAACTTCCAAGGGAAACATCAAGGCAACAAGGTTTATACGCCAAACTACCCTCCGAGCTTTGCACCTTAGCAGCAGCAGCCGATGCAACAACAAGTTGATCCGGTTCAAGCCATGTTTCAGCAGCTGATCCAAGGGCAAGCCTCTACAAACCAGAAGTTTGCCGAGATGAACACTCATTTAGACTCGTCTCTCACTGACTTCTCCACTCAGATCACCAACTTAAACAACAAGATAAAGCAGCTAGAGAAGGGGAAAGCGAGTACAAGTGGTCAGAATAGCCTACCGGGCAAGTGTGAGCAGAATCCTAAGGAATATGCCAACGCCATCACGTTAAGAAGCGGCAAAGAGCTAGCACCTACTGTTACTCCTAAGAACAACAAGGACGTTGTAATTCAAGAGGGGGAGGGTAAGCTTTCCGCTGATGATGAGATCAACTTTGACAATGTATGGATTCAAGGGCCAAGAAGAGGAGACAAAGCGGTTGTTGAGAAGAAAGCGGAGCAAACTACTAAGGAGAAGGATGCTTATGTACCTCCACCGTATGTACCTAAGCTGCCTTTTCCTGGCCGTTTCAAGAAGCAACTCATAGAGAAGCATAGAGTCTTGTTTGAGAAGCATCTTAAGGACGTAGAGATCAAGCTACCTCTCGTGGACTGCCTTGCAATGATGCCTAAATGCGCCAAATTCTTCAAAGACACTCTCGTGAAGAAGAATAAGGAAAGTAAGGAGGTGCTTGTTCTATGTGAGGAGTGTAGTGCTGTGATACATAAGGAAATAGTCCCTAAGAAGTTGGGAGACCCTGGAAGCTTCACTATACCCTGCACTTTAGGTCCTTTGGAGTTTAAGAGTTCCCTTTGTGATCTCGGAGCTAGCATAAATCTGATGCCTCATTCCGTGGCAAAGAAACTCGGCTTTACACGTTTCAAGGACTGTAGAATCTCGTTGGTACTAGCTGACAAGAGTGTGAGGTTACCCGTAGGATTGCTTGAGGACTTGCCAGTGAAGATCAGTGGAGTGAACCTACCTACAGACTTCATTGTTTTGGAAATGGATGAAGAGCCAAAGGATCCACTCATCCTCGGTAGACCTTTCTTAGCTACCGCCGGCGCCATAATAGACGTCAAGAACAGGAAGATTGCCTTGCACATGGGTAAAGATATAAGGCTAGACTCCGATATCAATGAGGTTTTGAAGAAGCCTACGATAGAAGGGCAAGCTTTCTACATTGATACATTGGATGCCTTAGCGGATGAGTTGCTGGAAGAGCTGGCTCAGGAAGATCATTTGAAGCTGGCACTGACTAAGGAGCCAGGAGAGTTTGGTTATGTGGATCAGAGGACTCAGGAGTACGTCAACTTGCTTGATTCGAGGAAAGTTGTGCTTGAAGATGTAGGGGTCAATGACATTACTCGATCCAGGGGTCAAATCGACAAGACAATCGAGAGCACAACTCGATCCGGTGCAGAAATCAACAGTCAGATCAAGGAGGGTGATCGATCCAGGAAAACAATCGAGTCCGAGATCGAGAAAGGCCTTCCGATTAAATTGAGGTCCAATCCGGAGATCGACTCAGTGTCTCGATCTCTCCCTCGATCCACATCAAATCAAGTGAGTGAATCGAGCGAAACTGCGCGATCTTGACGACATCGAGAGCAAGATCGACCAGACGACTCGATTTCAGAAGGGATAGCGATTGGAGAAAGCAGCCTCAAGGGCCATATCTCGGGTTCTAAGGAAGGTTCTAAGAAGGAGAACAACAGCAACAGCCACGAGGATGATTGGAGCGAGCTGTTAGC
Source organism: Thlaspi arvense (assembly GCA_911865555.2). Lineage (NCBI taxonomy): Eukaryota > Viridiplantae > Streptophyta > Magnoliopsida > Brassicales > Brassicaceae > Thlaspi > Thlaspi arvense. The sequence continues at coordinate 22,642,379 of OU466863.1, read as the reverse complement.
CCTAAAGGTGGACCTTAAGGAGCTCCCAAAAGGGCTAAGGTATGCTTTCTTAGGGCTTAACGAAACCTATCCTGTGATTGTGAATGAAAACTTGAGTGATGATGAGTTGCAATCACTCTTAACTGAGTTGAGAAAGTATAGGAAGGCCATTGGGTACTCTCTAAGTGACATCAAGGGCCTTTCACCGATGCTTTGCACTCATAGGATTCACTTGGATAATGAGAACGCCTCTTCTATAGAACATCAAAGGTGTTTGAATCAAAATTTGAAAGAGGTTGTCAAGAAAGAGATTCTTAAGCTTTTAGAGGCTGACGTGATCTATCCTATAAGTGACAGCATGTGGGTTTCTCCCGTACACGTGGTGCCTAAGAAGGGAGGGATTACGGTCGTTAAGAATGACAAAGATGAGCTTATACCTACTAGGACTATTACTGGACACCGTATGTGTATTGACTATATGAAGCTTAATCTTGCTACAAGAAAGGATCATTTTCCCTTGTCTTTTATTGATCAAATGCTTGAAAGACTTGCTAATCACCCCTACTATTGCTTTCTTGATGGATATAGTGGATTTTTCCAAATACCAATCCATCCCAACGATCAGGAGAAGACGACATTTACATGCCCTTATGGTACCTTCGCGTATCGAAGGATGCCATTCGGGTTGTGTAACGCACCGGCTACGTTTCAGCGGTGTATGATGTTGATCTTCTCCGATCTAATAGAACAGATGGTAGAGGTGTTTATGGATGACTTCTCGGTCTATGGTGTGTCCTTTTCTGCGTGTTTGTTGAATCTTTGCAGGGTTTTAAAGCGTTGTGAGGAGACAAACTTGGTGCTCAACTGGGAAAAATGCCACTTCATGGTTAAGGAGGGGATCGTGCTTGGGCATAAGTTATCAGAGAAGGGTATTGAAGTCGACAAAGCAAAGATTGATGTGATGACAAGCCTTGAGCCGCCAGTTAACATAAGAGGGGTGAGAAGCTTCTTGGGACACGCCGGCTTCTACAGACGTTTCATAAAAGACTTCTCTAAGATTGCACACCCTCTCACTTGGCTGTTGTGCAAGGAGGCTGAATTCGTCTTTGATGAGGAGTGCTTGCAAGCTTTCGTGACAATCAAGGAAGCCCTAGTTTCCGCGCCTATAGTGCAAGCACAAGATTGGACTCTCCCATTCGAGATTATGTGCGATGCTAGTGACTACGCCGTGGGAGCTGTCCTAGGCCAAAGAAAGGATAAGAAGCTGCACGTGATATACTATGCTTCAAAGACCTTGGATGACATGCAAACGAGGTACACCACTACTGAGAAGGAGCTATTGGCGGTTGTATTCGCCTTTGAGAAGTTCAGAGCTTACATCGTGGGTTCCAAGACCATAGTTTATACGGATCACGCAGCTTTGCGCTACATCTATTCCAAGAAAGACATAAAGCCGAGGCTTTTGAGATGGATCCTCTTACTCCAGGAGTTTGATATGGAAATTAAAGACAAGAAAGGGATAGAAAACGGAGTTACTGACCATCTCTCTCGGCTAAAGATCAATGAGTCTCTGCCCTTAGATGATTCTCTCCCCGAAAAGCAACTCATGGCGATCACTACGGCTGTTTGTGGAAAGCTAGAAGGGCAGTTTGAGGAGGTGTTGAGCTTCAAAGAGGAGGATCTTCCCTGGAACGCTGATGTTGTAAACTACTTAGCGTGTGGTGAGGAGCCAACACATCTCAACAGCTATCACAAGAAGAGGTTTATAAGGGAGGCGAGTGACTACTTTTGGGACGAGCCCTACTTGTACAAGAGAGGGGTGGACAGTTTGTACCGAAGATGTGTTACAAAGGAAGAAGCTAAAGACATCCTCTTTCACTGTCATGGCTCATCCTATGGAGGACACTTCGCTTCATTCAAGACTGCCACGAAAGTGTTGCAAGCTGGTTTCTGGTGGCCGTCCATCTTCAAAGATGCACACGAGTTTGTGAAGAGTTGTGAGGCGTGTCAACGAGCAGGGAATATCACTAAGAGGAACGAGATGCCTCAGGTTGCTACCTTCGAGGTTGACGTGTTTGACGCGTGGGGCATAGACTTCATGGGGCCATTTCCTTCTTCATACGGCAACAAGTACATCTTAGTAGCGGTTGATTATGTCTCCAAATGGGTTGAGGCTGTTGCTTCACCTACAAACGATTCCAAGGTAGTGATCAAGCTGTTTAAAAGCATCATTTTCCCGAGGTTTGGGGTACCAAAGGTGGTTATAAGCGATGGAGGAAGCCACTTCATAAACAAGATCTTTGAGAGCCTTTTGAGAAAGTACGATGTTAAGCATAAAGTGGCTACACCGTATCATCCTCAAACGAGCGGTCAAGTGGAAGTCTCCAACCGGCAAATCAAGGCTATACTTGAGAAGACGGTCAGAGCAACAAGGAAAGACTGGGCAGTAAAGTTGGACGACGCTCTTTGGGACTACCGTACCGCCTTTAAAACACCGATTGGTACGACCCCTTTCACTCTGCTCTATGGCAAAGGCTGTCACCTCCCAGTTGATCTGGAATACCGTGCATTGTGGGCTGTAAAGAGGCTGAACTTTGACCTCAAGACTGCTCAAGAGAGGCGCCTCATCCAGCTACATGAACTGGACGAACTAAGGTTGAACGCTTATGAGAGCTCTCGGATATACAAGGAGTGGACTAAGGAAGCTCATGACAAGAAGTTGGTTGCTAAGGAGCTTAAGGAAGGAGGTTTGGTGTTGCTGTACAATTCAAGACTCAAACTCTTCCCGGGAAAGCTGAAGTCGAGGTGGAGCGGGCCGTTTGTGATACAAGAAGTGCTGCCTTATGGAGCTGTTACATTGATGGGCAAGAGTGGCAGTGCATTCACCGTGAACGGACACAGGGTCAAGCCTTACTTAGCGGACAGCTATGACAAGGAGAGTACCTCGGTGCTTCTCCAAGACCCACCATCTACCTAAACCAAGTAAAGTCTAGCTAAAGACATTAAAGAAAGCGCACTTGGGAGGCATTCCCATGTCTATCCTGTACATATTTCTGCTTTATTTCTTTTTCGGTTTTATGTTTTTATTTTGCAAGTGTGTAGGAACAGGTATGAGGAGTCTAAACCTCGATCTTGAAGTCCAAAAGAGACGATAGGGGTTAAGAAAAGGCTAGAGATCGAGTGCTAGATCGACTAATCCTAACTCGATCTTTGCTAGATCGAGTTAGTGAATCGAGAGGAGCCAGCCGATCTAGACGAGAACGAGTGATAAGATCGATCTAGATGAAAACGGATCGATCGATCCCAAATGGATCGACCGATCTAATTTCTCTCGGGAAATCCTTAAAAGACAGATCGATCACTCGGCTCGATCCATCACTCGACCTAAGCCAAATCGACCCCCAAATCGAGGACGTAGCTCGATCACGAGGACTTAGCCGTGGAGCCAAAATCTCAACAATTGAGAGAGCCAATCGATCCAGGACTCGATTCACCATGAATCGAGTCACAAATAGAGTAACCCTCTCGATCTAAGCCATTATGGGCATGAGATCGTGTCCTAGATCGACCAAACGGACTCGATCTCATGCCGAGGTAACATTTTCTTTCCCTCCTTTATTCTTTTCCGTCCAGTTTTTAAATTTAAAACTTGGTCAAGGCAAGCATCTTTGACCATGAAAGATATGCCTTGACCAAGACTTGTGTCAGAAACCACCTCCTTTTACCCATAGTTTTGTTTCTTGTTGGCCTTTAAATGTTTTCATCGACTTAACGCTCTCTCATTCTTGTTTTCTCGAAATTTTAAGCAAAGAGAGTGAGAGTTTTCTGTTTCTAAAGGCTAACAAACTTCTTAACAATCTTTGCAAAATGTATTTTCGGTTATTTGATAAAAATCTTTAAGAAAATCTCCTTTTATTTCGCAATTGATTGTTTTAGATGCTAGGGTGGTTTTGAATTTTTAAATTTAGCTAAATAATAGGAAAAATTCTGGATTTTCTAGTATCTCTAGATTTGATTCTCTATTATTTTGCTATATGTTTTATAAATTCTCCAAAATTCTAGGGTATTAAGTATAAGTTTTCTTCTATGCCTCTCTTCTTCTCTCATCCTATCGCCGTTTGCTCATTACTTTGCTTGAGAAACCTGTTTCAGGCACGATGGCCTCCAAGAGAACGAGAGAGGAGACGGCACAAGAAGGAAAAGGTCAGGAAGTGGCTGTTCAAGAGAGAGTCCGATGGAGTAAGGGCGAGAAGAGGGATAAGAAGCGGCTGGAAAGGCTTCGGTTCGAGCCTACTAAGTTTGCGGACCGGGAGCTGCTGTTCAAGCTAGGGATCCTTGGTACGAAAGGCTTTGCATTCTGAGGGGGGTAGACCTGATCTTTAGGGTTCTCTACATTCGTGGTCCTGTAAGAGAGATTGTTGTTCGCTTGGTATCCTTGTGAATAACCTTGATTCTTGTTGTAGTTCTGACCAGAAATCCAGTTAACTTCTTCTTGACTCAGCTCTAGTTCCTCCGAGACATCTTCAGCTTCTCCCATGAAGTGAACTTGCTTCTGATTTGCAAGCACTAGCTTTACTATCTTCTCATGGAGGGACTTAAGCTTTATCTTGTGAGACTCTAGATCAGCTCCTCTTGGTGCTCGGTCATAATCCTCTGAATCATTCCCATCACTCAATGCCAATTTCTCTATCAGCTCCATACCTTCTTCCACTTCTTGACCAAGGAAATTGCCCTTACTTGCCGTGTCAAGTAGCATATGGATCTTTGGCAATGCTCCACAATATATTGTGCTTAGGAGAGTCTCTTCACTGAAGCCGTGGTGAAGACAATGAATGGTATAGTCTTTGAACCTCTCCAGAGCTTCATTGAATGTCTCGTTCGGCCTTTGAGTGAAGCCACTTATCTCACTTCTCTACCGAGCTGTCCTGGTGCTTGAGAAAAACTTTGAGAGAAAAGATTTCTTACATTCTGCCCAAGACGTGATGGTGCCTTGTGGAAGTGTCTTCTCCCGGTGCCTAGTCTTGTCACCGAGAGAAAATGGGAAGGGTCGTAGCTTGAAGGCATCTTCCGAGATCCCATTGATCTTGATCATCCCACACACCTGTTCAAAGTTATCAAGGTGCTCTAAGGGGTCTTCCATAGCCAGCCCGTTGAATTTTCTGTCCTGAACCATTGATATGAATCCATGCTTTATCTCGAAGTTGTTATTCTGGACTGGAGGAGGAGTGATTCCAAAGCGATTATGATGCGTATTAGGAGCATCTCCAACGCCTATGATCCATGGGGGTCTAGCTGCGTGTATGGGGTTTCCATTTCTCCTTCCTACACCGCCATGAGCTGGTGGAGGTCCGTAAGGATGTTCTTGCTCAGCCATTGTTGCATAGTCTACTGAACCGGCTTGAACAATCTCCTCAAAGACTCTAGCTTTCTCTCTTGCTCTTCTTGTTCTTGAATGTCCGAGTTGGTGAATATTGTCCAGGGGTGCGAGTAAGTTGTTGTTGCCCCTAGAACACAAAGTTATGCACCTGAAAGACACAAGTGTGAAGAGAAAGAGATTAGTAACCAAACATAAAGTAAAAGCTTAGTCTTTACTAAACCCCAAATCTTAATGCTTCCTAACAACCCTAAGATGGCAACAGCGCCATTTAATAACAGGTTTTTTCAGAGTGTGCAAGCAGGGAGGTTATCAAAACTCAAGCAATACGCAGTTGTAGTATAGCAAGAGGTATCAATCCACACCTAGGGAGCAGGAAGAGCAATGAGAATACAAGGATCTAGCAAATCTAAGCAAAATGGATGAATGATTGGTAAAATCTAGGTAAAATAAATGCAACGATCTAATGCAATGCAAAACAATTTTAAAATCTCTGGAAGAGGGTTAACTACCACGAGGAACAAGCAAAAGATGAAAAATGCAAACCTACTGAAAACTAAAAATCGACCAGTGAATCGACCACAGGATCGAGCACTGGATCGAGCAGAATAGATCGATCTAACAAACAACTTGAAGAGAAATGACTTTTGATGAACAGGATGCGAACTAAATGATAAGCAAATGATGAACAGAGGGTTAAAACACTAAAAGAGAGGGTTTAGGGTCGAGGATCATATTCAAGGGTATCAAAGATTCGAGCTTTGGTTTGAAAACATTTAGATATACTCTTTTAAGAGGTTTCTCTAAGCCTTGAAAACAAAACAAGAACCATACATTGCGTGTGGTATGGTTCACTTCCTCAATCACTTCTCCAAACCCATGGCGTTTGGTGGAAAAAGTGATCGAAGAGCAGAAAAGACAGATTTCAAACAATGACCTAACTAATCCCCTTTACAACCATGACGTGTAGGAAAGGTAAGATTAGCCTTTATGATCTGGTTTTCCAGGACATCTGAATCTTGTCAAGGTAAGACAGCCTTTGAATCATAGAGACCTTTTCTAAGGCTCTCTAGGCTTTAAGATCCCAAGATCCTAGAAGAGAAGGTGTGAAGAACAAAGAAAACACAAAGCTTTAAACCCATTCAACCCTTTTGAATCACCTCAACCCCAAAACCCGAAGCGACTACTTACTACACATGTTTAAGATCGAATCAAAAGCAATAAACAATAAGCTAAGCATGATTAACAATAGATCAAAGAAAAACTTGCTTGATATTAAAAGATTCAAAGGTTCAAAAACGAAAAAGCATAAGCTGTTCTACAATGGCGAATCGCCTAACTTAGAGAGAAAGGAATAGACAGAATGAAGATAAGATAAAGGTGATGGCTGCTTTTGCCAAAAATGGCTAAACCGTTAGCTGGTCCCCCCTTCACTAGCTGCCAAAGACAGCTGGACGGATAAGGCTTGTTTGGGATCGACCTTGAGATCGACCAATGTGCTCGATCATCTTCAGGAATCGCCTTGCTCCGCTCGATCTTCTGGTCGATCTGGTTGGAGGGATCGAGTATCTTCCTTGATCTACTTCTCGATCTTTGGATGATCGAGTCTTGGTCTCGATCTAGCTCTTGTTCTGCATGGCGTCATTTACGTCCATACTCCAGATCAATCTCCTCACTCGATCTCGGTGTCGATCCTCTCTCTTGAATCGACTTGGTGCACTCGATCTTTTGGTCGATCTCATCTAGATCGACCTGCCTTACTCGATCCGCTACTCGATCTCTGGTACTTCGCATGCCGAGCTAAGTTCTCCAAGTGTCCACGAGCTCCACTTTGAACCTCCTCACGTCCACATAGCCTCCACAACTTCATAGTGCTCCAAACAACCTGATAATGATGCATATATACAAGACATATGCAAAATGCGAATGCAAAGGGACCTAGAACCTAAAATGCAACAAATGGAACAAACTAGCCTATAATGCAAGATGAATGCATGAAAAACTACTCTAAATGCATGCAAAATATGCAGAATATATGGTAATATCAGTCATCTTGGCCATTATGCTTGGTTCTTCATGTCCACATCATCCACCATTCTCCAAATTTCCTCTATAGCTCCATTCAGACCTGAAAAAGACTCCAAACCATGCAAAATGTGCAATGCCTATTCTAAAACCTAACATGTCTAATATGAATGCAAATGGAGCAAAACATGATTAATGAATGCATAAAAAGAAACAAAACCAAAATTAAATGTATGCTAAAACAAGGTAAATATTAAGGTTATCAACGCCCCCACACTTAGCTCTTACTTGTCCTCAACCAAGTATGAACATGGTGGAAGATAAGTTTGAAAGTATGAGCTATTTGATTTGAAAGATGCCAATAATAAAAATCAAGTCATTGTCCAAGTTAATGATTCTAAGATGCAATTGATGTTTGTTCTCACTGAAAATCTAGCCACACTCATCAAAAGCATATACATTAAAACTCAAGCCTATCTTACACTAGCAATCACGTCATCTAATCTCTTTAACATTCAATTAACTCATCAACCAAGTGGATCATGCTCATGCAAATCTTGTGTTTTGATTTGGCTAAGGATAAGGCTTATGAGGCAAAGATGACCTCAAACAATTTTGAACTGGTTAAATTTAAGTACAAGGATTCTCTCAAGAAAATGGAATGAGCTTTGGTAAAATGCTAAGGGTAAAGAACAACTTATGCATACAAAGGTAAACTCCCATCTGTTAGAGATGGATTTCGCACCCTCTATAAAAGCCCTACATCAATTGAGATAGGCCCACTTCAAAACTCTAAGGAATATTTAGGTCGGCAAGATAAATGGAAATCATCTATTTATCTGATAAGTTCCGAAAAAAATGGAAGGCCGGCTATATCAAGAAGAAAGTTTTCCTATTTCAATAGGAGAAGTTATCTCCAGAAGGCCGACCTCGTCGGCTATAAATAAAGAAGTCATCCACTTCTCAGAATATCTTCCAATCATCGAAGATTGTCCACACTTGGACAAGACCTAATTCTATCTAGATTTCATTTATCTAACTCTCTTATAACGAACTACGATTGGCTTGATCCCTTCAAAAGGGTACGTAGGCAGCCTTTCTCAAGGTTCAGCTGTTTCTTAATGAAAATCTAAAAATCCACTCTCGAGACCTATGGCAAACTAAGCAATCTTATTGTTCCTAGTTCTTGATTTTATTTCCATAAACAGTTTAGGTCGGCGTTCTTATTCCGACGACCTAAACCTCCGTGTATCATCCGAGCACTGGCTTTATCTTCAATAAAGATCTCTCTTTAAACCCACTAACTCTTGTTCTTTGTATAGATCGAATTTGAGTAATCACAGTTGGCGCCATCTGTGGGGAATAAGAGATTCAATCTTTAAAGAACCGGAGCTAGAAGTTGGCACCCATCGATTCTAATACCATCGGTCTCACCAAAGAAAACACCGCAGCTCATCGCCCTAGCAGCTCGTCGCCCTCGCAGCTGTACAGCTCGTCAGCTCTCTCCCTGATTATCAGCCCTCTCTAATTATCAGCTCTGCAAATCAGTTAGTCAGCCCTCTCGCCAATTCAGATCATCAGCCCTCGTAGCAACGCAGCTCGGCAGCTCTCCTAAGTAATTCAACTCAACGCTCTTACAGCTAGCAAACTTTACCAATCTCAAAGCTAGGGATCTCTTCAGATCCGCTAAGCTAAACGTTCCAGTCACCCAATAAAGACCCGACATAAAAAAAATAACGAGATGCTACCTCCGCCATCTCATGAATACAACATTAAGATCGAAGAATCAGATCAAAACACGCCTACGTCAAAGCCACTTACACCGAAGGCATGCCGTGCTTAGAAGGAAATCTTCTCTTCTAAAAGTCAGATCGGCTCGTCAACAATTCCGACATGACTTAAAATCTTCAACGACATCACCTCGTTCAATATCTCATGAGTTCAACAGACCGGCTATTTGAGCCCAAGAAACAAAAGCTCGGGATCTCAAGACTTTTGAGTACTCTTCACCAAGATTCTCTTACAGGACAACAAACAATAAGTATAACTCCATGATGAACAGTAAAACAAGGTCGGGACCTTAAAAAAAAAAAGTAATAATAATGGGGCTCACCCTACCAAGCTAGATTACACTCAAACTCTCAGATCGCACCAGGCTGTTAAGACTAAATCTGTATTGGAGCGAAGGAGAATACCTTGTTCAGGACTCGATTTCAGATAACGAACACAACGAAGAGCTGCTTCCCAATGAGCTGGTTTAGGACTATTCATAAACTGAGAGAGAATATGAATAGCATAAGAAAGTTCAGGTCATGTGTTTCCTAGATAGATGAGCCAACCAACGAGGCGACGATAGCGTGCAGGATTAGGAATTGTATCTCCGGTGGCCAGAGCAAGTTTATGGTTTTGCTCAAGAGGAAACGCAGCTGGTTTAACCCCAAGCAAACCTGTTTCAGTAACGGTTTCAAGAGCATACTTGCGCTGACACAAGTAGATCCCAACAGGACTTCTCGCGACCTCTATTCCCAAGAAAATAGCGCAATATACCAAAGTCCTTCATATGAAAACAGGAGCTCAAATAGAGTTTAAACTCAGTAATCACAGCAACAGAGTTTCCGGTAATGACCAAATCATCGACATAGACAAGAACATGCAGTATAACATTGTGCTTTTCAAGAGTGAAAAGAGAGTAGGCAGCTTCACAATGGCGGAAACCATATTCTTGCAAAGCAGAGCAAAGTTTTGCAAACCAACAGCGAGGAGCCTGCTTTAGACCATATAGTGATTTATGTAAACGGCAGACCTTTGTTTTATCATTTGTTCGGAATCCCGGTGGAAACTGCATGTAAACATCTTCATCCAAATCGCCATGGAAAAAAGCATTATGGACATCCATCTGATGGACTTCCCAATCGAGAGAGACAACCTGTTGCAGGAAAGCACGGATGGTTACCATTTTAACAACAGGTGCGAAAGTTTCTGTTTGATTATTGCCAAGAACAACCAGACGAGCTTTATATCTCTCGAGAGTACCATCAGACTTGAGTTTAATGCAAAACACCCATTTGCAGCCAAGTGCCTTCTTGCCAGAAGAGAGGACTTTGACAATCCAAGTACCACGATCCTCAAGTGAAACTGTTTCATCGGTAATAGCATGACGCCAACGTTCATCAAGTATAGCCTCGTTATATGTTGCAGGTTCAACCGCTGTAGTGAGAGCCATGACGTATGCCTGATAAGAGACAGAAAATTGTGAACTCGAAAGGTAGTTGTCAAGAGGATATGGTGTAACCGAAGGTGGCGGGGCATATAGTAGGGTGGTGGTCATTTATAAATCATTTCGAATGGTGTTTTTCCATTAAGTAGTGAAGTAAGAGTGCAGTTGATCACATAAGCTGCAGTAAGAGCACAATAGACCCAAAATTCGATGGGAAGAGAAGCCTGAAATCAAAGAGCTCCAGCATCGTTAAGAAGATGACGATGCTTTCGCTCGACGCGGCCGTTTTTCTGTGGCGTTGCTACGCATAAGGTCTCGTGAATAATCCCTTGTTCAGCAAAGAAAGCGGACAAGCATATGAATTCTGACCCATTATCGCTTCGTATGGTTCTGATTTTACTTGTGAATTGCCTTTCAACTAGTTTCAAGAAATTCTTAAGATGTGTTGGAGCTTCTTGTTTGGACGTGAGCAGATATACCCAAACAGCTCTGGAGTAATCATCAACTAAGGTAAGAAAGTAGCGAGAACCACAAAGAGCTTGAGTTCTATATGGACCCCAAATGTCACAATGAACCATTTCAAACGGAAAGCTCATTTTATTCATACTTAATGGAAAAGGATCTCTGGTTTTCTTAGCACGGAGACAAATATCACATGCTTTAGAATCAAAACTAGAACTACTAAAATCAGAAAACTGCAACATCTTTAACACCTTGGAGGAAGGGTGGCCCAACCGTTGATGCCATACATCAATCGACTCTGAATCCGATCTCTGTATCACCGCTGCGACTTCCATTCCTCGAAAAAAATAGAGTCCACTGCGCTGTCTACCCGCTCCAATCAGCATCTGAGTGATGCGGTCCTGAATGACACAAATCTTGTTAGTAATCTGGAAGACACAATGTCGATCTCTAGTCAAATGCAAAACTGAGATGAGATGACATTTAAGACCATCAACAAAAAATACTTCTTGGAGGCTCAAAGCAGAACCCAAATAGACACGGCCCTGTTTTGTAGCAGTAGTTAGACGTCCATCCAGAGTTTAATAAGAACTGGGGCCATGTCGCAAACATCCACAAGGTAATCAAGAGCACCAGTCATATGATTGGAAGCCCCTGTATCAATAATCCAAGACTCAAAGAAATACGTACCGGATAAACGTTCGTTGGGAGGTGGTATATGTTCCTCAAGCAAACTGACCAACATCTTCCATTGAGTATCACTCAATCCACTTATGCCCACTCGATCAGCTGATGTTAACGATGGAGCAGACGTTGTGACACTAGTTGCAAAGGCAGGAGCGGAGACATGATTTGCTGAACCGCGACCTCCGTGAGAAGCAGAGCCTTTCGAACTATGCCCTCGAGAAGAGTTGGTAGTTGATAGATTCTTTGTTTTCTCTTCATACCATTCTGAATATCCGATCAATCGGAAGCACTGTTCAGCTAAATGACCGTTGCGACCACAGTGTGTGCACACACAAGTATATGGGAGATTCTTTTTATCTGCGAAGGATTGAGGTCCTGAAGTGGTTTGAACCGCAAAGCTAACGCCATCGCTTCTTTCTTCTGTTAAACGACCCAAAGATTTTGATTCTTCGTCTTAGGTAAGGGTATTGTAAGCATCCTCAAATGTAGACAATGGTACACAAGACAAGAGAGATGATTTAACGGCTCCATAAAATGATTCATCAAGACCCATGAGGAATTGATGCAGTTTTTCATCCTCACATTCTTTCCGAACCTCTTCCATTGTCTTGGCCCTTTGGTAGTTTGCCAAGCTTTTCCATAACTGAGAGAGTTTCCCAAAGTAAGCTTTGATAGCCAAGCCTTATTGACGACAGGTCGCAAGCTCTTGCTTATGGCGTTGAACACATTGACAATTCTTAACACTAAAGCGTTTCTGAATGTCTGTCCAAAGTTCATGGGAGTCATACATGTGAGACATCGAAGTGGAGAGATTGTCATTAATTGTTAACTTCATCCATGAAACAACGAGAGCATTGTTCGCTGTCCAATCTTCATAATCGGGAGATATTTCGTCTGGTTCCGGGATAGATCCGTCAACGAAACCAAACTTTTTACGAGCCTAAGTGCTAAACGAAGATTGGTGGACCATTCATCGTAGTTAGGTTCATGCAACAACGGTTTAGAAATGAGTGTTCCCGGATTATCCCCAGAAGATAAATCGTAATGGGAAATCGTACGCCGTGATTGTGACGTCGAAGATTGTGACGTCGAAGTAACAACAGCTGACTCAGTACTCATCGTTTAGAAGATTTTGTTGAAACAAGATCAATAAAAATAGATCAATAGAAGGAGAGAAAAAAACAGAAAACAGATGTCTTAGCGGAAAGTTGGAGATCTCAAGATTGAAAGCTTAAACCTTTGAAGTAGTTAGGTTAAAGCTCTAATATCATGTAAAGAACCTTTAGAAGTTGTAAATAGGTTTCTTAGTATTCAAGATTTTACAGCAATCGCTTTATATACAGATTACATATAACCTAATGTTTTATATTATGACAACTAAATATGTAGCCCAATATACATATACATATACGGCCCAATATTCCGTTTCAGCTCATCTCCTTCAAGACATTGAATTTAGTTTGTCTCCTTCGAGACATTCGTTTAAGCTCATTTTTTCAGGATAGTCTTTCAACTTGTCTACTCTATAACCCTCTCTTCAGATCGGGAACTGCATCTGAGAATCAGATCGGGGTCCTCATCAGATCGAGGGCGTCAAATCGGTTGGAAACATTTTGCTTCCCTAGCAAAAAACCTGCAACCTGCAACCTGAAACAAAACCAGTGCGAGTTAGGGTTTTGCGAGGTAAATAACAGGACGACCAGCAGATCGCGTATAAGGTGTCTATAGAAAGATCTCTCTTCATAGAATATACGGAACTTTACGGTGCTTCAATCGAAGTTAAACTCCAACCGCAAACCGCGTCACAAGTTGATCAAAATCATCCGAATCTGAGATTTTCAGAAATCGAATTTCAACCCACCATTTTCAAAAGAACGTGGGACGTTCGTACGTCTTCTGATCAAACCAAAACTTGGTACCCAGCACCGTGACATGTCAAACTCCATAATCAATGGTGCCATTGATAAACTAACGCTCGCCATGTCAAGCCAGATGACCGCAGCCTGTCGCTCAGACAGCTCATTATACTGAGCTCGTCGGTCTGAAAAATCTGCACGACTTCTCCCTTTTCCCCGAGCTTCCTTAATGGTTTCCACCATCTCAGAGACTCCGATCTCCATCTCTTCCACAACCTCTAGCCTCGAGCATAGCTCTAAAGACGACCTCCAAGATAAATGATCTTAAGCTCTAATTTCGAGACAGTTCGAAATCTTAAGAGACGATCTGTCGCACTCTTCTCTTTCTGTTTTCATACCTTCTCACCGTCTCTCTTATGTTCTCGTGAAGAAACACCACTACCTTGTGTCATCATTAGACGTTGCAGGTTTTCTCATGGCATCATGAATGAGCAATTTACAAAAAAAAAAATACAACAACTTCATTATACGAGTCAAGCTTTTATCAATGGCTTCCACCATACGAGAGTCACAATGACGACAAGTTACCATAGCCCTACTTGAGGAGTATTACCTAAATTTATCAAGCAAGGTACGAGACCTAGAGCAAAAGAGACAAACAAGCTCTGTAAAAAACAAAAAAAAAAAGGGAAAAGTCTCCACTAGTTCTTCTTCGGCTTGCTTTGTTAAAGCTACCAGCTATATCAGAGATTCAAATCTCTAATAAGGGAAAGCCATGCACGGGAAGACATCAGATCATCAACGACAACACCAAAGATTCAGAAAAGCCTTAGCTCCACTCCCACTCCAAAAACAAAATCTCACGAGCTATAAACACGTAAACTCCAAAAGAAAGGACCTGAAGAAGAAACGAGCTGCAAAACAAGCTCTCAAGCTCAATCCAAGATTGAATAAAATCAACTCGACCTCTCAAGCTCCACCAAAAATAAAAAAATCAAAGTGAAACTTGTGATGAAAGAAACCGTTCTCCAAAACTCTTCGAAGAAGCCCGTTCTAAAAAACGTTTGATTTCTGTTGATCATCAAAGGCTCCACCGGTCTTCACCTCATCAACTCAAAGTAGCCCACATACTCATGAGCTCATCTCCATCGGCTCGTCCAACGAGCCCAAGAGATACACTTCATCCCATTGATTAGCCATAGCTTCTACGAGCTTGCACGATATTGACGTTGCTTACTAGCTCATCAGTTCCACCACATCGTTCTTTCAAGTCATACGGAGCTCCTCGCTTTCTTCCATCACAAGTAAGTCGCTCTTAGTCCAACAATTCAACTTAATCCTGGCAGGAACGAGTTTCCTATCAAAATTTTGTTCGAAAACAAAACAACACCAGCTCGCAAACAAGCTCTCGAGCTTTATAACTCCCACCATTGTCGAATGCGGGTAGTCGTCAGCTTGCAAATGAAATCTCAAGCACAGCTCATCATCTCGTTTTCTTTATGAGAGCTCATTGCACAATTAGCTCGTTATACGTTGCATGAGGTTGTAAATCAGTCACTCACGCACGTCAGCACGTAGACTCGAAGACGTCCTAAATTCTGATTGCACCATCAAATCTGGATGAGCTCGGCATTCATCTCGAGCTCATACACGGGCTCTCAAATCACCAATAGAAATAAGCCGAACAGAAATAAGCCTCTATCATGCGAGCATCGTAAGCCTTGCAAATTCAAAGCCAAGCTACAATTCTTGCATTTAAAAAAAAAAAGTAACAGATTTCACATATGGTCGTATTAAAGCCGATCTCAGAAATGCTGGGACCCGAGATAAATCTCTCCCAAGGTCAGCCAACATGCTCGAACTCCCGAGCTCAGCCAACTCAATCAACAAAAGAACACCACATCTATCCGATCACTACACCGTCATACAAAATTTTCACGAGTCGTCAAAGTATCTCTCTTTTTCAAACGAAAATAACTAAGCAAGCTCTCTAAAACACCAAGGAGTTCTCGCACTCCCGAGCTAAATTATTCACAAGCTACATCACAGCTCGTCTCTCTTCACCAAGATAGTCGAGTTAAGTACATCATCACTATTATACTGAGCTCAAGAATACGTTTCTCAAAAAAAAAAGAGAATGCTTGAGCTGAGCTCATAATGCCGACGTGATTAAAATCTCCCGACCTGATCGATAATCACATGTTCTACTACTTAGCCACCCTAACGAAGTCTATAGCGACATCATCTCCGTTACATTTCCGACAACGATCTCATCAAACCCATTGACACGTCAGCCTGAGTTAAATCAGCTTGAACACGTTGCTATGCCAGCTCACCTTCTTCATTGTGCTTTAATCTTCCTTGCCAAAAGCTTCATTGCAGATCGTTGTCCTCGCCGAGCTATATCACATAGCTCATTTTCTTTTCTTCACAGAGCTATATCACAGCTCGTCTTCTTCTCAACCAACAAGCATCTCCAAAATCTCTCTGATCTCTCTTTGGATGGAATAACCAACATATACATCTGTTGGAGCTGGATTTAGCACCCTAAATCCGGCCCACAAAAGCCTAAAGAGTAGATCCAAACTAAGTCAACTTGACTAGGCTTCGATCCTATGGTCCAAGCCCGTTCAGCTCTCAACGATCTGTCCGGAACAACGAGGCGTTCTGTTCGACAAGGTCGAGCTCCAGCTCGACCAAATCCCGAAAAATAAGGAAGGAACAGAACTAAGTCATAGCATATTCTCGTCAGTTAAAACGAGTCCGAAGATCACGGAAGAAGCTACTGCGCGTGGCGAGATTTCCGACTGAAGCCGCTGCACGTGGCTGAGATACGCGCTGGAGATCGATTCTCGACGAGGCAAGCTATATAAAGAAAACGGCCAGCTCAGTTTGAGGGACGTTCGGCATGATCTTCTTTTACACTTTTTACACCCAAAAACACTGTAACTGCTCTCAAAGCTCTTTTTAGTTCATCTTCTTCACCGAAATATTTGTAACCGTCTCATTCAACCGATTAATACTAAATTCTTATTTCAGTTAGTGCTTGCTTGTACAGTCAATCTGTTCTAAAAAATCTAGCCTTTAACCCTCTAAAGTTCTTTCCTTGCAAAAACTCATAAATTTATGAGTGTGGATTTCTGTATCCACATTTTAGGACCGTCTGTGGGGAAGATCTATAGATTTCTCTTACTCAAGAGCAGATCCTAAGCCAGCTGAAAACGAAATGGATTCAACTTAACAAACCTCCGGAAACGTCTCACCGATTCCAATCTCTCCAGATCAAGTTACTCCGACCGGCAGCCTCAGCCAGACCGCCAGCAGAAACGAACCCAGGGTTCTGACCCTCGTCAACACCATTGGCAGGAACTCCAATGTTCCCAGCCGTGTGGAACCGATCGTGATCAACCTCGTCACCCCACCCACTACGACGAGTAATCAGTCACAAACAGCCGAGAGGCCTCCCTCTCGAACCTGTGTGTGATCTGATAATCCACCTACAGCTTCGGCGTCTCAGAGCCGAGCAGCTCCTGTTTCCCTGCCGATACCCGTAGCTCCTAGGAGCACGTCGGCGGAAATACACCAAATGCTCACGCATCTGATCGATCGACAACGAGATGAGGAGATCAGATTAGAAAGACAGGAAATGCGTCAAGCTGTAGCTCGGTCTGCTGCGAATCTACCTCCATGTACTCAGCTCGACTTTTCGTCGAAACCTGCTCCGAGTAATTTACACGGACCGTTCGTGACACCTGAAATACCAGAGATGGGACCTTGTCCCACGACGAGATATCCATCTCCACCTGTACCAGCACCAGGAATACCCGAAATGGGACCACGTCCCAACACGAGATATCCATCTCCACGCTTAAGACCACCCGGAACCGAGCCACCTCGACAGAGATGGCTTGGCTCCTCGGCATTCGCCTCAGAGCTCGTAGACACCACCCCAGTTCGGCCAATAACCGAACATGACCTTGAGCTCGAGACTTCCTAGCACGATCCGCGAACAACCTATAGGGTTCGTTTACCTACAGTTCGGAACCCAGATTCCAAATGACCCGACTCGGGCTATCCACCTCGACGTCGGCTCAAGAAACCTAGTCTACTGCGAATCCTTTGAAAGATTCCAGAACTAGACCAAAAATGCCATTCGTCAGATGAACTTTATGTTCCACCAAGCTACGAGCTCGGCTCCTGACATTGATCGAGTAATTCGCGAGACCCAACGGCCCCCATTCACTAACCCGATCATGAACACGTACCTCCGAACACTAATAAAGTACGAGTCCCAGAGTACCCTGGAAACAGCAATCCAAAAGCTCACATCCGACTCTTCAACCTCGGAGCTATCCGAGCTAACTTCTCTCCAGAAGAAAAGGAAGCAGGATATTGCAGGCTGTTTGCCGAAAACTTAGTCAGACCAGCCCTGGAATGGTTCGCGACGTTGTAAGAAAATTCAATCTCGAATTTCAACGAGCTCGCAATAGCCTTCCTCAAGCAATATTCGATCTTTATCGAAAAACGAGAAACCAAAGCTGACCTCTGGAAGCAAGTCCAAGCTCCAGACGAACCACTTCGATCATACATTGCTCGGGATTTGGTCGAGCTGGAGCTCGACCTCGTCGAACAGAACGTCTTGTTGTTCAGGATTGGATCGTCGAGAGCAGGATGGACCTGGGCCGTAGGGTCAAAGCCCAGTCAATTTGGCTTAGTTTGGATCTGACCCTTGCGCTTGAGTGGGCCAGATTTAGGGTGCTAAATCCAGCTCTAAAAATTGTCCCCCAGCCCATTAACGAGAGCGAGCTCGAGCTTTAATGGGCGGCAAGATGTTACTTTTGAAAGATATTGTGTTTGATTATGCTGACGTCATAGAGTCAGGTAATCATTCGGGATCAACGGTTCAGATCTTGGAAAGGTGAAGAGTTCGTATATCGTGTGGTCAAGAATCGACCTCGAAACCGCAGCTTTGCGTGTGGAGGTGGATTTGTTATTATCTCGTCCACGTAGACAGTGGGGATTCGAAGTAATTATCATCATTTACTTTTCTCTTTCGGCGGTCGAGCTTCCCGGGGCAAGGTGTATCCCTTGAGAAGATTGGCGCTGAAGTTTGGTGACGTGAAAGGTCTAGATGGAGAGAGAGAAAGTCGATCTGACGGCCTCAATCAATCGAGCTCTGCAGCTCGTCCAATCTTCGAGGTCAAATATTCGACGGTGTAGATCGGGAGATCGAACGGTCGAGATTGGCACATGGCCAGATTCTTTGCGATCTTCGAGGTTGATAATAATTACCTCGATATAAAGTCCACCTGCTGCACTCCTTCTTTAACCGCTTCTGTCGGTCGATTAAAGGTAACTCCTTCTTCTTTCTTTCTCTTTTAGCTTTCTGCAACTTCCGATCGTCGTTTTTTTCTGAAGATCGTTTGCTAGGTTTTTCGTTTGTTTCTTCGTCAAAAACCTCGACCTCTGTCTCTTTTCTTTTGATTTTGCTGGGTTTCGTTTCCTCCTTCTGTTTGATGTCGGCGATCGTAAAAATTGAAGGAGAAGGTTCCGGGAGGAACCCCGTAGTTCCGAGTCTCTTCAAGATTGACCAGAAGGCCCTCGACGACTTCCGTCGAGAATGCGACATCCCTGACGGGGTGGAGCTGACGGGTCTGACGCCAACGGAGGATCCGGCGAATGTGGAGCCGGGTTTTTGTTGCGCGTACGCGACGTCTTTCCGTGACTGCGGGCTGTTCTCCCCGATTCCCCGGTTCGTCCTTGAGGTGCTGGCGGACCTGCGGCTGGCTTTCCTGCAGATGTGCCCGAATCTGGTTCGGGCCATCATCGGATGTACCATGCGGGTCCGGGAGGCGAACGTTATCTTTGGATACTCGGATCTGAGGGCATTTTTTTCAGTTAAGTACAACGCTCGGCATCCTGGGACTTTCTACGCAGCCCCGAGGTCGAACCAGCGGTTCAACGAGGAGAGCCCGAAGAAGGACCCCGGCTGGGAGAAGACCGGGTTCAAATTCCGGGTCAACGAGGCGTCCATCGGAGCCTTTGATTTTGCCCGACTGCCAACCGAATTCGCGGACAGCGGTTGTTTAGCAAGGCTTGGATGATTGCTAGCTGTTCTTACTCTGTTTTGCTCGATTGGTTTTCCGACCTTTGTTGTTTTTTTTGTTTATCAGTTCAGCTGAGCACCGAGAGACCCCAACATCGAGCACCGGCTAGAGCTGTTTAGGCGAGGGGAAGTTGTCTGGAGCACGTTCATGCGAGAACGAGTTTGAGCCCTTTCATCACCTGCCCCGGACCCGGTTGTTGCACCCGGTAAGTTTTTTTTTGGCGTGTTACTGTCACAACTTTTGCTCGCTGGATTCCAGTCAAGTGACGTGCTATGACTTGTTTTACTGACTGCTGGAGTTCTTCCTCTCTGTTCTCTTCTGCCTTCTTCCAGTTCAGCAAGTTCAAGTTCAGCCATGTCTCGTAAGCCAACTTTTCGTCAAAGAGTCGGGAAAGTCCCAGCTAACCCCAGCAGCTCCAGGGTTCGTTCCGGGAGCGTCTAGGAGGCCCTCGAGGCCGCGCTAGAATCAGCTGCTGCTTTCGCGCCTCACCTCCGAGATGAGGAGGCTGAGCAGATGATGAACCCTCAGCCTGACACCCTGATACAAGAGTTTTGACTCTCTTGGTCAATCACCCATTGTACTAGTCATTGTAGCATTGGGTTTTAATGTCAATCCAAAGGGGAAGATTGAAACAGCAGGATTATAGTAGATTTCCTAATTCATGCAGATGTAAAAGGGGTTTTAGAATATCTAGCAACCTAAGTGATCAAGCAGAAACCAAACAAACACAAAACAAAGGACAACAAGCAAGCAAAGCAACTAAAGTAAAGGAAAAACAGGGCAAATTCGAAATAGAGCTGAAAATAGAGAAAAGATGAGACTTGAGATGAGATAATTGGTGTTAGAGAACTCTTGACTCAATCTAAGATGCTTACAAATTCACACAATGTTATTCCTTATGCATAGGATTCATTTATATGACTAATCTAATCTCTTGGCACTAATCTCTTTGCCAATTACCAAGTCATTAGTGAAATGATAAAGAGCAAGCATTAAGAGAAATCTATCAACCCTATATTGCCAAATCACTCCCTAGACAGTCAATCTCTTGAGCTAGGATAAGCAATTCTCTTGCAAAGCAGTTCAGGCATTTCATCAAACACTTGGTGGGCATAAAATGAGCCTAATATCTTAATCAACTTAGTTAGGGCTAATTAAGCATTAAACACAGCAATCAAGATAGGAAATAGAAGAATTAACACTAAGCAATGATAGATAAAGTCTCAAATCCCCTAAACCTAACCCATCTCAAATCCCTAAAAAGGACTACTCACTAAGCATCATTAAAACCATCAATTCAAAGAGAGAAAGATGTCTAATCATGATTAGAAAGCTTAAACAAGATGAAAGAAGCAAAATTTAATTGAAATCAAGCAAAGATTCAAATTACAAAACCCAAGGGTCTAAACAAGGAAGAAAGAACTGCTCGATAAAAGCTTGTTCCAAAAAATTAGGATTTTGAGCGAAAATGGCAAAATTGTAAATAAGTGGTCTTCAGTCTAGGGCCATATCGATCTGTTGTATCGATCAGTGCTTGATCGATACGAATCATATCGATCTGGGGAGTGATCGATACAGTGACCGAAATTAACACGACGCGTTTGTATCGATCACTCATGATCGATACCTATGATGGTTACACTTTGTATCAATCACCCCTTGATGGATACTCTTGATCGATACTGATTGTATCGATCACTCTTTGACCGATAGCCTCCGTGCTCTGACCGAAAAGCTCTGCAGAGATCGTCTGCCTTGGTCCCTTTTGCTCTTTTTGGTCCAGCTAGCTTCTAGGATCATCCCCAAAGCTCCTCTAAGCTCCATAAGCACCTAAAAACATCCATAATGCAAGTAAAAAAATGCAAGCTATATCCTAAATGCAACCTAAGTCTAGAAGGAGAAGAAAATGGGATAAAAACTTAGGAAAACATGTAAAAGAGAACCAAAACATGTACTAAATGCAAGCCTAAATGGTGTAAATACAAGGGATGTCAACACCTCCACACTTACCTTTTGCTTATCCTCAAGCAAATAAGAAGAAATGAGAGAGTTGGGTTTGAAAGTGGGCATTCAGATTCCAAAAGTGCAAAGGTAAAGAGATGGTATCAATGCTTAAGTGCCTAGTTGTGGGATACAAACATAATCAGCTATACTTTAAAGAACCTAGCCATGCTCTTCATGTCTCAAAATGATCTCAAATCTCAACTTAGGTAAATGCTCAAATCAACAAAGTCTTTAACATTCAATTAAGATCAAAACATGAATCATGCTTATGCAAATCAAGTGAAGACATTTGGTTTAAAGAGTAGGGTTATGAGATAAAAAATGATCTCATTTTAGGAAAAGGGTTTTAAAACACAAGGGATCACTCAATGAAAAAGGATTCCATCTTAGGCAAAATGTTAAAGGTAAAAGCACACTTATGCATGCAACTTAAAGCTCCCTTGTCAAAGATGAATCCTAAGCACTTCTAAACCCAAAGTAAACCCTTATGTATACCCTTTCCTAAACTCTACCCTTTAGCCTTCTTCATGGCTGGGGAAACTTCTTCTTTTTGCTTGTGTGGCTGCTTCTTTTTGGTTGGGACTTGCTCTTCTTTATTGCATTGGCACCTTCATCACCTTTGGTGGATTGTTCCTGGTCTGATTTTTCTTCTTTTGACCTTTCTAAGCTTTGTTGTTGGCGCCTTTCTTCTTTACACTTAGAGCTTTTATCTCCCTTTACTTAACCACAATTCTAGACTGTTTCTCCTTTTCTACCATAACAAACTTTTTCCTTTTCTTTCAAAACATATATGCATGAAGTTCAAACCACTTACACTACCCTTTTAACCCCAAAACTCCTATCCTAGAATCAAGCTCAAGATGCAAGCTGATATCAAAGACCTCACAGCTCTCAAGATAGTGTTTAGGCTCAAAAGGAGGTTTTGGTTAAGGGTGTGGATGTAACTGTCCCATAAGTATGAGGATCAGCTATTTGGATCAACAAGAGTGATAGAAAGGAAAATGATGATCCAAATATGTATATGGTAGCCATGAATTCACTTTTCAATTCATAAGACATGATAATTAAAAGTCCAAATTAATGTTCAAGTTGATAGAGTTGGTTTTCAGAGAACAAATGCTTTTAGTATAAGTTGAGATGACCAAATCTAGCAATCTAAGCATGGTTCAGCCTTAACTTGTAGCAATCTTATGATGCATTAAACAACTAGCCACTTAAACACTAAAATCATCTCTAAGCTCTAAGCACTTTACAAAGAAATTCCATCATAATGCAATATGCAAATGCGACGCAACCTATATCTCAACACTAGACTCAATCTTAAGAGAATGAAATGAAACTATATGCTTTCTTTTTGGTTTGAAAAAATGTATAATTTTTCAAATTTTTCGATTTTTTGTGTTTTTCTATGCCATATATGAATGCATGATATGCATGAGACTCAAGCTGAAAGAAAAAGAAAACTAAGAAAACAAAACAGAAAGTCAAACCCCAAATCTCTCCCCCAAACTTAAATTACATAGTCTCTTGTGTAATGAAAGCAATGAAAGAGAGAAGCAACAAAATATAATACAAAACTGAAAAAGATGCAATGGTATAGACAATGATTAGGATGTGGTACCTTGCTTAATAGTAGGAGTGGTGGGAGGATTGATGAGATGATCCCTCCTGTGTGTCTCCACCACTCTCATGTCGCTCTTCATCTACTGATCTTCCTTTGTTAGAGTTGGCTCTCATCAGGGCAAAAACTGAGGTTGCTTCTTATGTTGATGCATGTTTGATGTGGGTTTGGAAGGAGGAACCGTGCTGGTGCTTGGGGACCCTTGAAGAAGGTGTAGATATCTTTGCTTCTGACGCTCCTCTCAAGGAAATGACTGCTTCTTTGGTAGTCCAAGTCCATCCACATCATCTCTTGAGAACTGCCCTTCAGCAACGCCCTTGCCTTTGCTTCTTCTAGCTCTCTGGGAAATAGGTGCCTCTGCCTGTTGTGCTCTCTTTTTGCTTTCGGCCGAGCTGTTCATTCTTCTCACTGTACCTGAAAGAACAATGCTTGAAGGTAGGTTGAGTAAAGGAACAAAGGCTGAAAAACAAAATAGCTGAAAGCTTTAAAAAGAAAATTCTCTAGGCCAAGATAAGCTTAACAAGTCTTAGAAACAATATTAATCTTTCAAAAGGCAAGAGGAGTTCAAAAGCTAACAGTTTAGACAAGCTAGAATTTATGAAGATAAAACAGCTATGCATGTGTGATATCCCTTATATCTACACCATTTATTGCTGCATTTAGTACATGTTTTGGTCCTCTTTTGCATGTTTTCCCTTTGCTTTTGTCCCATTTTCTTCTCTTTTTAGACTTAAGTTGCATTTAGAGTATAGTTTGCATTTTCTTTGCATTTTGGATGTTTTTAGGTCCCTTTTGGAGCTAAAAGGAGCTTGGAGGAGTTTTGGGAATGATACAAGATGCTAGCTGGGCAAAAGGGAGCAGGAAGGATCACAGCAGAAGATCTCTGCATAAGTTTTCGGTCAGAGCACGGTGAGTATCGGTCAAAGATGACCGATACAGAGCAATATCGATCACCAGTACCGGTCAAGTGTGATCGACACAAACACACCAGATTGATTTTGGTTATATGTGTCGATCACTCCAGACCGATATGGATCCATTTCGGTCACTGAAAACCGACGCAACTGACCGATACTTACCCAACCCTAACCTGTTTTTAATTACGTTTTTGCCATTACTCTAGGGCTTTCTTCTCTAGGCTCTAAATAGGATAAGGATTGAAAGTTGTGTGGGAAAAGGACGTCGCCACCTTCCCAAAATGGCCAAAACAAGCTGATGGTCCCCCCTCGCTAGCGGCCAAAAGTGGTTGAAAGGACAGAGATCGACTCCAGGATCGAGCGGTTCTCTCGATCATATCTGGACATCGTGTCTTCAGCTCGATCTGGGTCTCGATCATCATCGGTGAATCGAGTGTTGCATCCGATATCGGTATCGATCTTCCATTGGATCGAGTGGTGTACTCGATCTGGCTCTCGCGCTGCATGGCGTCATTTACGTCTGTACCGATTGATCGATTGCTTCACTCGATCCTTGTCTCGATCAATCTCCTTGGATCGCCTGGTTGGCTCGATCTTCTGGTCGATCACATCACAGATCGACCGGCCATGCTCGATCTGCTCCTCGATCCCTGATCCATAGCAAATATCCGAGCTCCCACGAACTGCTACATCAGCCTCAACATGTCCACGAACCTCCACGACTCCAAAGCAGCCAGAAACAACCTGAATGTGATGCAAAATGCAAGGAACATGCGTATGCTGGTGCAAGAATGCTCTAGGACTCTAATTGATGCAATCTAACCTAAAATGCGATACAAATGCATGAAAAGCTAACTAATGAGTGTGCAAAATGTATGCAATATGCAGTAACATCACGTGTCCTAACTCGAGTAACCCTCTCGATCCAAGCCATTATGGGCATGAGATCGAGTCCTAGATCGACCAAAGGGACTCGATCTCGTGCCGAGGTAACATTTTCTTTCCCTCCTTTATTCTTTTCTCTCCAGTTTTTACATTCAAAACTTGGTCAAGACAAGCATCTTTAACCATGAAAGATGTGCCTTGACCAAGACATTTGTCAGAAAACCACTTCTTTTACCTATAGTTTTGTTTCTTGTTAGCCTTTAAATGTTTTGAACAACTTCACACTCTCTCATTCTTGTTTTCTCGTGCTTTTAAGCAAAGAGAGTGAAAGTTATTTGCTTCTAAAGGCTAGAAGGTTTCTTTAACAATCTTTGCAAAAGGTATTTTCGGATATTTGATAAAAATCTTTAGGAAAATGTTTTTTTATTTCGCAATTGATTGTTTTAGATGCTAGGGCGGTTTTGAATTTTTAAATTTAGCTAAATAATTGGAAAAATTCTGGATTTTCTAGTATCTCTAGATTTCGATTCTCTATTATTTTGCTATAATTTTTATAAATTCCCTAAAATTCTAGGGTATTAAGTATAAGTTTTCTTCTTTGCCTTTCTTCTTCTCTCATCCTATCGCCGTTTTGCTCATTACCTCGCTTGAGAAACTTGTTTCAGGCACGATGGCCCCCAAGTGAACGAGAGAGGATACGGCACAAGAAGGAGAAGGTCAGAAAGTGGCTGTTCAAGAGAGGGTTCGATGGAGTAAGGACGAGAAGAGGGATAAGAAGCGGCTGGAAAGGCTAGCCTACTAAGTTTGCGGACCGGGAGCAGCTGTTCAAGCTAGGGATCCTTGGAGATTCCGACCAACTCCTCAAGAACATTGGCTTAAGATGTCTGTCATGAATGGATTGCCCAACCATTCCAGAAGTGACAATAGACTGCCTTGCCGCATTAGAGTTTCGTTACGCGAACCCTAGCGCCCCTGTTCCTTCACAAGGCCGTCTCTCTTTCAAGGTGATAAACAAATTTCTTAGCAAGGGTTAAATTGCAATGAGGTTATCAAACTCAAATGCAAGACATGTTGTAGTACAGCAAGCAAGAGAGAATCAATCCATGCCTAGGATGATAGAGAATGCAAAGAGAATACAAGGACTAATGCAATTCTAAGCGAAATGAGATGAATTATGAGAAAATCTCTAAAAACTAGATGCAGCAACTTAAATAGAATGAAACCTATTTTAAAAATACTAGAAATGAAGAAACAACCACGAGGAACAAACAGATTAATTAAAGGACCAAGCTTCGAATTACTAAAATTCGACTAGTGGATTGACCGTGTGATCGACCACTAGATCGAGCAATAACAATCGATCTCGTCTAAAAATGCAAGAACAGTAAAACTAATGACCAGGATGCTATCAAAGATCAAGCGAATGACGAGATAAGATGTAAAGATGCTAAAAGAAAGGGCCTAGGGTTGAGATTCATGGTCAGGGGTTTCAAAGGTTCGACCTTGGGTTGAAAACTTTAAATCGACACACTTTGTGAGGATCTCTAAGCCTTGATAACTAAGCAAGATCTATTCGTGGCTTTCGGTATAGATCACTCCTTTATCCTCTCCTCCAAACCCATGGCTTTTGGTGGAAAGAGAGGTCGAAGGGCAAGGAAAACAGATTTCAAATGAATGGCTTAACTAATCCCCCAAACTTCCATGGCTTTTGGGAAGGGGTAACTAGTCTCTAAGGTGTGATCTTCCGAGGTTCCTGAATCCTGTCAAGGTAAGGAACCTCTCGGATCATGAAGCTCTTGGCGTGAGAGTCTTCAAGCATTGAGATCTCAACACCTTAGAAGAGATAGCCATTGAAAACGTTTAGAAAAGCCCCAAGATCGAAACCCTTTAGACCCCTTAATCCTCTCAACCCCGAACCCAAATAAACTACTCGCTACACATAGAGTAAATCAAGCAAAGCATGTAAAACGAAACGATGAACATGAAAAGAAAACTAGATTGAACGGAAATGATTCGATTACAAAGCTTAAGAAAAACGCATGTTCAACAATGGTGTTCTTCACGAAAAACAGAGAGAAAACATAAAGAAAAAGATAGGGATCTAAAGTTGTGTGGAAAAAGGACGTCGCCGCCATCCCAAAATGCCGAAACAAGCTGATGGTCCCCCCCTCTCTAGCGGCCAAAAACGGTTGAAAGGACAGAGATCGACTCCAGGATCGAGCGGTTCTCTCGATCATATCCGGACATCGTGTCTTCGGCTCGATCTGGGTCTTGATCATCATCGGCGAATCGAGTGTTGCAGCCGATCTCGGTATCGATCTTCGGCTGGATTGAGTGGTGTACTCGATCTGGCTCTCGCTCTGCATGGCGTCATTTACGTCCGTACCGTATGATCGACTGCTTCACTCGATCCTTGTCTCGGTTATTCTCCTTGGATCACCTGGTTGGCTCGATCTTCTGGTCGATCACCTCCTAGATCGACTGGCCATGCTCGATCTGCTCCTCGAACTCTAATCCTTAGCATATATCCGAGCTCCCACGAACTGCTACATCAGCCTCAACACGTCCACGAACCTCCACGACTCCAAAGCAGCCAGAAACAACCTGAATGTGATGCAAAATGCAAGGAACATGCGTATGCTGGTGCAAGAATGCTCTAGGACTCTAAGTGATGCAATCTAACCTAAAACGTGATACAAATTCATGAAAAGCTAACTAATGAGTATGCAAAAATATATGCAATATGCAATAACATCAACTCCCCCAAACTTACTTCTTGCTTGCCCTCAAGCAACAGAAAATAAGTAAGGAAGAGAGGTTTTCAGAAAAAACGAGTGGGGGTTTAAACTTCTTGCAAAGATGCCTTTTAAATGAATCAATCTCAATGTCCTAGTTAACAGTTCTAAAATGCTATGCTTACACTCATACTCCAAAGAACTTAGCCATACTCATCACACAAATAAATTCAAATCATGACTCTCCTATTCCTAACAATCAAAGAAACTCATCCTTTAACATTCATTAACATTCGAACCATGAATCAAACTTATGCACTTTAAAGCAAAACACATTTGGCTAAGGGTGAAGGTTATGAGCATTGAATGATCTCATTTGAAAAGGGTTTATAATTAGAACAAAGGTTTCTCTCAAAAATGGTTGAACTTGTGCATAATGCTAAAGGTAAAGACAATTTATGCATACATGATTAGATTCTCATCTACCCATGTAAACTAACAAACGATCCTATACCCCTCTCATTTAACAAATTTTATCCTCACTCACCACTTAAGAGTCTACCCTTTTCCTTTACAACACTTAGCAATCCCCAATCCGAAACAAGAACATTTTTAAACTTTTTAGGCTAGTGAAAAGGTTTTGAAAATAATTTTTGCTCTTTAGATATTTCTTATTGGTAGCTCTCTTAGTTTTTTCTTTCTCTTTTTTTTTTCTTTTATTTGGCACTTATGCTCTTTTATTTTTTTTCTTATATTTTTTTTTTCTTATGGGAGAGCTACCTCCTGAAATTTATTAGAGCATACTTAGTTTTGAAAACACAACCTTTCACTTAAAACCCATTTCTTCCTTTAAAACACAAAGTTCTTTGAAACTGAGAACAAATAGGAAAGGAAACAACCCCAATGACCCCCCAAACTTATCCTAAGCTTATACCTATCTTCAAAATGCAAAGCTAGCAATCATATGAAAACCAAATCATGTCGCCTAAACCTAACACTTTATGCCATGTTCAAACCGAAAGGAAGACCTCACAAAGATGTCACACAAGAACATTTGGCTTCAAAAAAGGGTAAGGTTCAAGGAGGGAGTTTTACTTAGGCTCACAAAGAGTGGTAAAAAGGAAGAAGAGAGCCTAAATATTTTAAAACCATGTGTTCATTTTCAAATGCATAAGGATGATAATTAGAATTTCAAATTAAGGTTTTCACTTATTAGGATGAGTTTCAAATCATGAGAGTTCAATTCAAGCCACGAAAATCCTAACAAGTGATCCAAGCATGGTAAGAACTTACTTTCAAAGAATAGACAAAGCATTAGAGAACTACTAACTAGGGCATTGAAACAATTCATAAGTAAAAACACATTTTTAAGAAATTCTAACCCCTTATGCAAAATTCAAACAACCTAGATGCTATGAGAAACTCTAGACTCAATCCTAACATGTTTTGACAAGATGAATGCAACTACATGAATCTTTGAAATTTTTTTTTAAAAATTATACCAATTTTTCATGAACTAAAGACTCAAGGATGCTAAAGGAAAATAAGATCAAAGAACACAAGTCAAATCACACATGTACTCCCCCAAACTTGCTTGACACCGTCCCGGTGGCAAACTCATTCGAAGGAGCATAAAAACACAAAGCAAAAAGAAGCAAATATGAGTGGTTATGTGCAATGGAAGAAGGTTGTTACCTCTGGTCTAGTCTCGGCTGGAACTTGAGGATGTTCCAGAGGAGCTAGAGATTGTTGCTTTGCCTTTGTCGGCTGGTTCTTGGAGAGAGTGGCGCGCCGGCTGAATGGTGCTTCCTTGGGTCTCGTGGATGACAACTCCACCGGTTGAGAGCCTTCTCTTCTCGGGTTGTTGCACCTCTTGACTTGCAGCTTTCTTAGGCGAGCCTCCCTGAAGTGCCTTGACTTTCTTTCCAAGCTTCTTGAGCATCTTGCCTTGCCACTTGCTGATCTTCCTTTGCATCTCCACAACAGATGCTAGGAACTTCTCAGTTTTTGTCCTTGGCTCAAAGTCTAACTTGGGAAGTGTGTAGGCTTCGGGCATCTCATCTTCCGTGACTGGAGACTCTGACCTTTGACGAGGGGCAATCGCTGAAGCAGGTGGTCCTCCTAAAGGGGCAAAGCATTATTCCTCCGTGGGCAAAAACTCGATGTTCCCAACACCAAGCAGCTCGGTTTCATCTTTGTTTGGCAGGATGCACACTCTCTTCTTGTCTTCGTCGTCTATGAAGAGGTAGGCGTAGAACCCTTCCCCTGGCGTGCGTCCCAAGCTGTCAGTATTCCTCATGTATGCCTCGTCCATAAAAGCTCTGGTTGGGACATGAGCAAAGTCGTGAATGGGCACACCAGCTTGCACGAACAGAAAAGTAAGGAAACCGCCAATGTAAGAGGAAGTTGCCTTGCACCGCAAGGCATAAGCCTTGTATTTCACCAAGGAAGCCGCTAGCACACATTCGTAGTTCACTTCATCGCCGAGTTCATCCTCCATGGGCTCGTCATTTGCATCCGGATCACACACCAAGTGCTTCACACCTTGGAACAGGAAGCAAAGCTCTGTCTTCGTGACCGTAGGAGCAACAGATCTTCCACTAAACGTGTTGGCGATCAGCTTCAGAGTGTACCTCAGCACCGGGCTCCTTACTCGCTTGATCTTGGCGATGTTGGCTTTGTAGTCTTCATTGCTGATCAGGTCCCAAAAGTCGTCAGCTTTCTTGAAGGTGGGGAACTCGACCTTGTAGGCATCCGCGTTGAGACCATAAGCTTGGCATAGCTCAGGGATGGAGAGTGTATAGGCTTGACGGCCAACCTTGAAGTAGAGGCGACCCTGAGAAGGGACGGGTGCGCTAGGATTCTCGTAACGGAACTCCAACGTGGCAAGGAAGTCTATTGTCACTTCAGGAATGGTTGGGCAATTCATCCGTGACAGACATCTTAAGCCAATGTTCTTGAGGAGTTGGTCGAAATCCCCAAGAATCCCTAGCTTGGACAACAGCTCTCGATCAGCAAACTTGGTAGGCTCAAACCGAAGCCTTTCCAGCCGTTTCTTGTCCCTCTTCTCATCCTTACTCCATCTGACCCTCTCTTGAACTGCCACTTCTTGTCCTTCTCCTTCTTGTGCTGTCTCTTCTCTTGTTCTCTTTGGGGCCATTGTTCCTGAAACAAGTTTCTAAAGAAATTTGATAAGCAAACGGCGGTTTTGATGAGAATGAGAGAAGAGAAGGAGAGAACTTATAAAAACTACCCTAGAATTTTGGGGAATAAATAAAAATCATAGCTAAATAAAGGAGAATCATATCTTTAGATACTGAAAAATCTAGAATTATTCCTTTTACTTAGCTAGTTTTTAAAAATCAAAACCGACCCTATATTCTAGAACAATATCTTGCGAAATTAAAGGAAATTTTCCTAAAAATAAATTATTGAATTTTGAAAATACCTTTGCAAGAAATGCAGAAGATCTTTGCTAGCTTTTGAAAACCGAAACTCTAACTCTCTTTGTTTAAAATTTTCGAGAAATACATGAATGAGACGGTGAGAGGTTGTTGAAATATTTAAAGGCTAGCAAAGAACAAAACAATGGGTAGTAAAAGTGGTTTTTCTGACAAAGTCTTGGTCAAGGCACATCTTTCATGGTCAAAGATGTTTGCCTTGACCAAGTTTTGAATTCAAAAGTTAGAGAGAAAAGAGTAAAGGAGGGAAAGAAAATGTTACCTCGACATGAGATCGAGTCCATTTGGTCGATCTAGGACTCGATCTCATGCCCATAATGGCCTAGATCGAGAGGGTTACTCGATTTGAGACTCGATTCATGGTGTATCGAGTCTTGGATCGATTGGCTCTCTCGATCATTGAGATATTGGCTCCTCGGCTAAGTCCTCATGATCGAGCTATGTCCTCGATTTAGGGGTCGATTTGGCGCAGATCGAGTGATGGATCGAGTCGAGTGATCAATCTGTTTTGCACAGATTTTCCCGAGAGAAATTAGATCGGTCGATCCGTTTTGGATCGATCGATCCTTTTTTGTCAAGGTCGATATTGTCACTCGTTCTCGTCTAGATCGACTGGCTCCTCTCGATTCACTGACTCGATCTAGCAAAGATCGAGTCAGGATCAGTCGATCTAGCACTCGATCTCTAGCCTTATCTTAACCCTTATCGCCTCTTTTAGACTTCAATATCAAGGTTTAGACTCCTCATACCTGTCCCTACACATTTGCAGAATAAAAACATAAAACTGAAAAGGAAATAAGCAGAAGTATGTACAAGATAAACATGGGAATGCCTCCCAAGTGCGCTTTCTTTAACGTCTTTAGCTAGACTTTACTTGGTTTAGGCGGATGGTGGGTCTTGGAGAAGCACCGAGGTACTCTCCTTGTCATAGCTGTCTGCCAAGTAGGGCTTGACTCTGTGTCCGTTGATGGTGAATGCACTGCCACTTTTCCCCATTAGAGTAACAGCTCCATAAGGCAACACTTCTTGAATCACGAACGGTCCGCTCCACCTTGACTTCAGCTTTCTCGGGAAGACTTTGAGCCTTGAGTTGTACAGCAACACTAGCCCTCCTTCCTTAAGCTCCTTGGCAACCAACTTCTTGTCATGAGTCTCCTTAGTCCGCTCCTTGTATATCCGAGAGCTCTCATAAGCGTTCAGTCTTAACTCATCCAGTTCGTGTAGCTGAATAAGGCGCCTCTCCTGAGCAGTCTTGAGGTCAAAGTTCAGCCTCTTCACAGCCCATAACGCACAGTGTTCCAGCTCAACCGGGAGATGACAGCCCTTGCCATAGAGTAGAGTGAAAGGAGTTGTACCAATTGGCGTTTTGAAGGCGGTACGGTAGGCCCAAAGAGCGTCGTCCAGCTTCACTGCCCAGTCTTTCTTTGTTGCTCCGACAGTCTTCTCTAGTATAGCCTTGATTTGCCTGTTGGATACTTCCACTTGACCGCTTGTTTGGGGATGATACGGTGTAGCCACCTTATGCTTAACTCCATACTTTCTCAAGAGGTTCTCAAAGATCTTGTTTATGAAGTGGCTTCCCCCATCGCTTATGACAACCTTGGGTACCCCAAACCTCGGGTACCCCAAACCTCGGGAAGATGATACTCTTGAACAGCTTGATTACCACCTTAAAGTCATTTGTAGGGGAAGCAACAGCCTCAACCCATTTAGAGACATAATCCACTGCTACTAAGATGTATTTGTTGCCATATGAAGAAGGAAATGGCCCCATGAAGTCTATCCCCCACGCGTCGAACACGTCAACCTCGAAGATGGGAACTTGAGGCATTTCGTTCCTCTTAGTGATATTCCCTGCTCGTTGACATGCCTCACAGCTCTTCACAAACTCGTGTGCATCTTTAAAAATAGACGGCCACCAGAAGCCGGCTTGCAACACTTTTGTGGCAGTCTTGAATGAGGCGAAGTGTCCTCCGTAGGAAGAGCCATGGCAATGATAGAGGATGTCCCTGGCTTCTTCCTTTGTAACACATCTCCGGTACAAACTGTCTACTCCTCTCTTGTATAAGTAGGGCTCGTCCCAAAAGTAGTCACTAGCCTCTCTCATAAACCGCTTCTTGTGATAGCTGTTGAGATGTGTTGGCTCCTCACCACACGCTAGATAGTTCACTACATCAGCATACCACGGTAGATCCTCCTCTTTGAAACTCAACACCTCCTCAAACCTCCCTTCTAGCTTTCCACAAACAGCCGTGGTAATCGCCATAAGTTGCTCTTCTGGAAGAGAGTCATTTAAGGGGAGAGACTCGTTGATCCTTAGCCGTGAGAGATGGTCAGCGACTCCGTTTTAATACCTTTCTTGTCTTTAATCTCCATGTCAAACTCCTGGAGTAAGAGAATCCATCTTAAGAACCGAGGCTTAGTGTCTTTCTTCGAGTAGATGTATCGCAAGGCAGCGTGATCCGTGTATACAATAGCCTTGGAACCAACGAGATATGATCTGAACTTCTCTAAGGCGAACACTACTGCAAGCAACTCCTTCTCTGTAGTGGTGTACCTTGTTTGCGTGTCATCCAAGGTTCTTGAAGCATAGTAGATCACGTGTAGCTTCTTGTCCTTCTTCTGACCAAGAACGGCTCCTACGGCGTAGTCACTAGCATCACACATGATCTCAAAGGGAAGAGACCAGTCTGGTGCTTGGACTATAGGAGCTGATGTAAGGGCTTCCTTGATGGTCACGAAAGCTTTCAAACACTCCTCATCAAACACAAACTCAGCTTCCTTGCACAACAACCGTGTAAGAGGGCGTGCAATCTTGGAGAAATCTTTGATGAAGCGCCTATAGAACCCTGCGTGTCCCAAGAAGCTTCTGACTCCCTTGACGTTAACCGGCGGCTCAAGACCCATCATGACTTCCACCTTAGCCTGATCAACTTCAATACCCTTCTCTGATATCTTATGACCAAGCACGATCCCTTCCTTGACCATAAAGTGGCATTTCTCCCAGTTCAGCACAAAGTTTGTCTCTTTACAACGTTTTAGTACCCTGCAAAGATTCAACAAACATGCAGAAAAGGACGCACAATAGACAGAGAAGTCATCCATGAACACCTCTACCATCTCATCTATTAGATCGGAGAAGATCGACATCATACACCGCTGAAACGTAGCCGGTGCATTACACAATCCAAACGGCATCCTTCGATATGCAAAGGTACCGTAGGGACATGTGAAGGTCGTCTTCTCCTGATCATTTGGGTGAATTGGTATTTGAAAGAAACCGCTATACCCATCGAGAAAACAGTAGTAAGGGTGATTAGCAAGTCTCTCAAGCATTTGATCAATAAAGGCAAAGGGAAATGGTCTTTCCTAGTCGCAAGGTTAAGTTTCCTATAGTCAATACACATCCTATGACCAGTAATGGTTCTAGTAGGAATAAGCTCATCTTTTTCATTCCTTATGACCGTGATCCCTCCCTTCTTAGGCACCACGTGTACAGGAGAAACCGACGTGCTGTCACTTATGGGATAGATCACGTCAGCCACTAAAATCTTAAGGATTTCTTTCTTAACAACCTCTTTCAAATTAGGATTCAAACGCCTTTGATGTTCTATAGAAGAGGCGTTTTCATTATCCAAGTGAATTCTATGAGTGCAAAACATTGGTGAAAGGCCCTTGATGTCACTTAAAGAGTACCCAATGGCCTTCCTATACTTTTTCAGCTCAGTCAGGAGCGAGTGCAACTCATCATCACTTAGGTTTTCATTCACAATCACGGGATAGGTGTTATTAGGCCCTAAGAAAGCATACCTTAGCCCTTTTGGGAGTTCTTTAAGGTCCACCTTTGGGGCTAACAGCTCACTCCAGTCATCTTCGTGGTTGTTGTTGTTGCTTTCCTCCTTAGAACTCTCCTTTGAACCCGAGGCATGGCCCTTTAGACTGCTTTCCTCCATCGCTATCCCTTTTGAAATCGAGTCCTCCAGTCGATTCTCCTCTCGATGTCGTCTAGATTGAGCCAGTTCGCTCGATTCACTTACTCGATTTGATGAGGATCGAGTAAGGGATCGAGACGCTGAGTCGATCTCTTGATTGGACCCCATAATGATCGGGAGGTCTCTCTCGATCGTCGACTCGATTGTTTTTCCTGATCGAGCATTCCTCTCGATCTGTCCATCGATTGTTGCACCGGATCGAGTTGTTTTCTCGATTGCCTTGTCGATCTGACTCCTGGATCGAGTGATAGCGTCGATCTCGGAGTCGATCTCTAGGCAGCAACCTTCATCATTCTTAACAATCCTCCTAGAATCCAGCAGGTTGACGTATTCCTGGGTCCTCTGGTCCACATAGCCAAACTCCCCTGGCTCCTTAGTCAGTGCTAGCTTCAGATGGTCTTCTAGAGCTAGCTCTTCCAGCAACTCATCCGCTAAGGCATCCATCGTTTCAATGTAGAAAGCTTGCCCTTCAATGGTCGGCTTCTTCAGAACCTCGTTGATGTCAAAGTCAAGCCTGATCTCCTTTCCCAAATGCAAGGCAATCTTCCCATTTTTCACATCTATGATAGCCCCGGCGGTTGCAAGGAATGGTCTCCCTAAGATGAGTGGATCCTTAGGCTCTTCATCCATCTCCAACACGACGAAGTCCGTAGGCACGTGCACACCACTGATTCGCACCAGTAAATCTTCAAGCAGACCCACTGGTAGCCTCACACTCCTATCAGCCAGTACCAACGAGATCCGACAGTCTTTGAAACGAGTAAAGCCAAGCTTCTTAGCCACGGAGTGAGGCATCAGGTTTACGCTAGCTCCGAGATCACATAGGCAACTCCTGAACTCTAGAGGACCTAAAGCGCAGGGTATAGTGAAGCTTCCAGGATCTCCTTATGTATAACCGCACTACACTCTTCACTTAGAACAAGTACCTCCTTGCTTTCCTTATTCTTCTTCACGAGAGTGTCTTTGAAGAATTTGGCGCATTTAGGCATCATTGCAAGGCAGTCAACGAGAGGTAGCTTGATCTCCACGTCCTTAAGATGCTTCTCAAAGAGGATTCTATGCTTCTCTATGAGTTGCTTCTTGAAACGGCCAGGAAAAGGCAGCTTAGATACATACGGTGGTGGCACATAAGCATTCTTCTCCTTAGTAGGTTGCTCAACTTTCTTCTCAGCAACTAATTTGTCTCCTCTTCTTGGCCCTTGGATCCAAATGTTGTCGAAGTTAATCGCATCATCAACAGCCGAAGGTTTACCCTCCCCCTCTTAAATTACAACGTCCTCGTTGTTCTTTGTA
This sequence comes from Thlaspi arvense, assembly GCA_911865555.2. NCBI lineage: Eukaryota > Viridiplantae > Streptophyta > Magnoliopsida > Brassicales > Brassicaceae > Thlaspi > Thlaspi arvense. Next base: position 22,605,764 of record OU466863.1, on the reverse strand, counting down.
GAGACCGGAGGTTCGAGCTCTTTACCGCTTCTCAACGTTATGGCATTGGCATACTCCTTGGGATTCTGCTCACACTTTCCCGGAAGACTATTCTGACCACTCGTACTCGCTTTCCCTTTCTCCAGCTGCTTGATCTTGTTGTTTAAGTTGGTGATCTGAGTGGAGAAGTCGGTGAGAGATGAGTCTAGACGAGTGTTCATCACGGCGAACTTCTGGTTTTGTAGAGGCTTGCCCTTGTATCAGCTGTTGAAACATTGCTTGAACCGGATCAACTTGTTGTTGCATCGGTTGTTGCTGCTGAGGTGCAAAGCCCGGAGGGTAGATAGGTGTATAACCCTTGTTGTTTTGATGTTGCCCTTGGAAGTTGTTCTGCCCTTGACCTTGGAAACCACCACTCGGTTGAAAACCTTTGTTGTAAGGGATAAAAGGTTTTGCTTGCTGAGTAGGGTACACTTGATCTTTAGGGTTTGCTACGTTGGTGCTTCGGTAGGAGAGGTTGTTGTTTTGGTAGCCTTGGTTGTAGCCTTGAGATTTGTAGTTATTATGTCCCCCCACCCAATTGGCTTCTTCTTGGCTCAACTCTAACTCCTCTTGGTTCTCCTCAGCTTCACCAACAAAGTGAACATGCTTCTGATTGGCTAACACCAGCTTATCTATCTTCTCATGCAAAGATTTCAGTTCCTTTTTGTGAGACTCCAGCTCTGATCCTCTCGGTGCACGGTCATAATCCTCAGCGTAGTTGCCATCACTCAACGCCAAGTTTTCTATCAGCTCCATACCCTCTTCTACCTCCTGACTAAGGAAGTTCCCTTTGCTAGCTGTGTCAAGCAACAACCTGATCTTTGGTGAAGCTCCACGGTATATGGTACTGAGTAGTGTCTCCTCGCTGAACCCGTGATGAGGATATTGGATCGTGTAGTCTTTGAAACGCTCCATTGCTTTGTTGAATGTCTCATTGTTCCTTTGAGTGCAACCGCTGATTTCGCTTCTCAACCGTGCTGTCCTGGTGCTTGAGAAGAACATTGACAGAAAGGCCTTCTTACACTCGGCCCATGATGTGATGGTGCCTTGTGGGAGGGTCTTCTCCCAATGTCTAGCTTTGTCTCCTAGTGAAAAGGGGAAGAGACGCAGCTTGAAAGCATCTTCAGATATGCCATTGATCTTGATCATACCACATACTTGCTCGAAGTTGTCAAGGTGCTCCAAGGGATCTTCCATTGCTAAGCCGTGGAACTTGTTGTTTTGCACCATGGAGATGAAACCTGACTTGATCTCGAAGTTGTTGTTTTGTACAGGAGGAGGATGATCCCAAACCTATTGTGATGAGTATTGGGAGCATCTCCGGCTCCTATGATCCTTGGGGGTCTAGCCGCGTGTTGGGGGTTTCCATTGCCCCTTCCTGCTGCCCCGTGAGCTGGAGGAGGTCCTTCTGGATGCTCGTGTTCAGCCATAGCTTCAAAGTCAACCAAACCGTGCTGAACAATCTCCTCAAAGGCTCTTGTTTGTTCTCTGTCTCTCCTTTGCCGTGAGTGACCAAGCTGATGAATGTTATCTAAGGGTTGTAGTAGATTGTTGTCTCCCCTTGAACGAAGATTCATGTACCTGAAAACACACGTTTGAGAGTAGAAGGATTAGTGACTTGAAAAAGGTAAAGACTTAGTCTTTGCTGAGTCCCAAATCTCTATGTTCTCTAAACAGTCCTAGGATGGCAACGGCACCATTTGATAAACAAATTTCTTAGCAAGGGTTAAATTGCAATGAGGTTATCAAACTCAAATGCAAGACATGTTGTAGTACAGCAAGCAAGAGAGAATCAATCCATGCCTAGGATGATAGAGAATGCAAAGAGAATACAAGGACTAATGCAAATCTAAGCGAAATGAGATGATTTATGAGAAAATCTCTAAAAACTAGATACAGCAACTTAAATAGAATGAAACCTATTTTAAAAATACTAGAAATGAAGAAACTACCACGAGGAACAAACAGATTAATTAAAGGACTAAACTTTGAATTACTAAAATTCGACTAGTGGATCGACCGTGAGATCGACCACTAGATCGAGCAATAACAATCGATCTCGTCTAAAAATGCAAGAACAGTAAAACTAATGACCAGGATGCTATCAAAGATCAAGCGAATGACGAGATAAGATGTAAAGATGCTTAAAGAAAGGGCCTAGGGTTGAGATTCATGGTCAGGGATTTCAAAGGTTCGACCTTGGGTTGAAAACTTTAAATCGACTCACTTTGTGAGGATATCTAAGCCTTGAAAACTAAGCAAGATCTATCCGTGGCTTTTGATATAGATCACTCCTTCATCCTCTCCTCCAAACCCATGGCTTTTGGTGGAAAGAGAGGTCGAAGGGCAAGGAAAACAGATTTCAAATGAATGGCTTAACTAATCCCCCAAACTTCCATGACTTTTGGGATGGGGTAACTAGTCTCTAAGGTGTGATCTTCCAAGGTTCTTGAATCCTGTCAAGGTAAGGAACCTCTCGGATCATGAAGCTCTTGGCGTGAGAGTCTTCAAGCATTGAGATCTCAACACCTTAGAAGAGATAGCCATTGAAAACGTTTAGAAAAACCCCAAGATCGAAACCCTTTAGACCCCTTAATCCTCTCAACTCCGAACCCAAATAAACTACTCGCTACACATAGAGTAAATCAAGCAAAACATGTAAAACGAAACGATGAACAGGAATAGAAAACTAGATTGAACGGAAATGATTCGATTACAAAGCTTAAGAAAAACGCATGTTCAACAATGGTGTTCTTCACGAAAAACAGTGAGAAAACATAAAGAAAAAGATAGGGATCTAAAGTTGTGTGGGAAAAGGACGTCGCCGCCTTCCCAAAATGCCGAAACAAGCTGATGGTCACCCTCTCGCTAGCGGCCAAAAACGGTTGAAAAGACAGAGATCATATCCGGACATCGTGTCTTCGGCTCGATCTGGCTCTCGATCATCATCGGCGAATCGAGTGTTGCATCCAATCTCGGTATCGATCTTCGGCTGGATCGAGTGGTGTACTCGATCTGGCTCTCGCTCTGCATGGCGTCATTTACGACCGTACCGTTTGATCGACTGCTTCACTCGATCCTTGTCTTGATCATTCTCTTTGGATCGCCTGGTTGGCTCGATCTTCTGGTCGATCACCTCCTAGATCGACCGGCCATGCTCGATCTGCTCCTCGATCTCTGATCCTTAGCATATATCCGAGCTCCCACGAACTGCTACATCAGCCTCAACACGTCCACAAACCTCCACGACTCCAAAGCAGCCAGAAACAACCTGAATGTGATGCAAAATGCAAGGAACATGCGTATGCTGGTGCAAGAATGCTCTAGGACTCTAAGTGTTGCAATCTAACCTAAAACGTGATACAAATGCATGAAAAGCTAACTAATGAGTATGCAAAAATGTATGCAATATGCAATAACATCACAAGGTTGGACGTCAAGCCTTCAGCCTCTCAATCCTCGAGCTGTGTCAGGCGTATGGTCTCAACGCAGCCGCCACCAAGATCGAGTTCTCCTCCTTTTGGGACCTGATCAGCAACGAAGACTACAAGGCCAACAGCGCCAAAATCAACAGAGTGAGAAGCCCGGTGCTGAGGTACACCTTGAAGCTGATCGCCAACACATTCAGCGGAAGGTCAGTTGCTCCCACGGTCACGAAGACCGAGCTTTGCTTCTTGTTCTAAGGCGTGAAGCATTTGTTGCGTGATCCGGTGGAGAATGAAGAGCCTATGGAGGATGAACTCGGCGACGAGGTGAACTATGGATGCGTACTTGCTGCCTCTTTGGTGAAGTACAAGGCTTATGCCTTGCGGTGCAAGGCAAGCTCTTCTTTCATTCTCGGCTTCCTCACTCCTCTATTCATACAAGCTGGCGTACCTATACACGATTTCACACCCGTCCCAGCTAGAGCTTTCATGGATGAGGTCTACATGAGGAATACAGACAGCTTAGGACGCATGCCAGCAGAAGGGTTCTACGCTTATCTTTCCATCGACGAAGAAAACGAGAAGAGAGTATGCATCCTACCAAACAAGGACGAGACTGAGCTGCTTGGTGTTGGGAACATCGAGTTCTTGCCAACCGTAGAGGAGTGCTTTGCTCCTCTAGGAGGAACGCCTGACCCAGCGATTGCTCCTCGTCAAAGGTTTGAGACCCCAGCCACGGAAGATGAGATGCCCAAGGCTTACACCCTTCCCAAGATAGACTTTGAGCCGAGAACCAAAACGGAGAAGTTCCTAGCATCTGTTGTGGAGATGCAAAGGAAAATCAACAAATGGCAAGGCAAAATGCTCAAGAAACTAGCCAAGAAGGTCAAATCGCTACAAGGAGGCTCGCCTAAGAAAGCTGCAAGTGAAGAGGTTCAACAACCCGAGAAGAGAAGGCTTTCAACCGGTGGAGTTGTCATCCGTGAGACTCAAGGCAGCAACATTCAACCGGCGCGTCTCTCTCTTCAAGAGCCAGGCTCCAAAGGCAAAGCTGTAGCATCTAGCTCCTATGGAACATCCTCAAGTTCCAGCCGAGACTAGACCCGAGCATCCTTGAGTCTTCATTGCATGAAAAATTGGTAAAATTTTTAAATTTTCACAAAAATTCATGTAGATGCATTCATCTCATTAAGCATTTTAGGATTGAGTCTAGAATCTTAAAGCATCTTGGTTGTTCATATTCGCATAAGAGGTTAGAGTTTTTCTTAAAAAGGTGTTTTAAACTCATGAATTGTTTCAATGCCCTAGTTAGTAGTTCTCTAATGCTTTGCTCATACTTTGAAAGTAAGTTCTTACCATGCTTGGATCACTTGCTATGATTTTCGTGACTTGAATTGAACTCTCATGATTTGAAACTTGTCCTAATAAGTGAAAACCTTAATCTGAAATTTCAATTATCATCCTTATGCATTTGAAAATGAACACATGGATTTTAAAATATTTAGGCTCTGTTCTTCCTTTCACCACTCTTTGTGAGCCTAAGTAGAACTCCCACCTTGACCCTTACCTTTCTTTGAAGCCAAGTTTTCGTGTGTGACATCATTGTGAGGCCTTTTCCCGGTTTGAACTTAGCATAAAGTGTTTGGTTTAGGCGAAATGATTAGGTTCTCATATGTTTGCTAGCTTTGCATTTTGAAGCTATACTTAGGCTTAGAATAAGTTTGGGGGTTTAAGGGGTTGTTTTCATGTTTATATGCTCTCGGTTTCAAAAGAGTTTGGTATTTGAAAGAAAGAAAAAGGTTTGAAGGGAAAGGTTTGTGTTTTAAAATTTTTATGCTCTAATAATTTCAGAAGGTAGCTCTCTCAAAATAAAAATAAAAAGAAAAAAAGAAAAAAATGTATAAATATAAATAAACAGAGAGCTACCAATAAGAAATATGTAAAGAGCAAATTATTTTCAACCTTTTCACTAGCCAAAAGAGTTAAAAATGCTTTCTATTTTGAATTGGGGAATGCTAAGCTTTTGCTTTGAGAAAAGGGTAGATTCTACGTGGTGAGTGAGCTTAACAGATAATAAATGAGAGGGGTTTAGGATCATTGTTAGTTTACATGGGTAGATGAGAATCTGATCATGTATGCATCAATTGCCTTCACTTTTAGCATTATGCATAAAGTTCTTGCCATTTTTTGAGAGAAACCCTTATTCTAAATAAAGACCCTTTTCGAATGAGATCATTCTATGCTCATAGCCTGCACCCTTAACCAAATGTGTTCTGCTTTAAAGTGCATAAGTTTGATTCATGGTTCAGTCTTTAATGAATGTTAAAGGATGAGTTTCTTTGATTGTTAGGAATTGGAGAGTCATGATCTGAATTTCTTTGTGTGATGAGTATGGCTAAGTTCTTTGGAGTATGAGTGTGCGCATTTCATTTTAGAACTAGTAACTAGGAAATTGAGATTGATTCATTTGAAAGGCACCTTTGCAAGAAGCTTAAAACCCCCGTTTGTTTTAAAACCTCTCTTCCTTTCTTATTTTCTGTTGCTTGAGGGCAAGCAAGAAGTAAGTTTGGGGGAGTTGATGTCACTACATATTGCATGCATTTTTCATACATATAAGTTAGCTTTTCATGCATTTACATCACACTTTAGGCTAGATTGCATCACTTTAGATCCTAGAGCATTCTTGCACCAGCATACGCATGTTCCTTGCATTTTGCATTATATTCAGGTTGTTTCTGGCTACTTTGGAGTCGTGGAGGTTCGTGGACGTGCTGAAGCTGTTGTGGAGGTTCGTGGAACGTCGGATGTTTGCTAAGGACCAGAGATCGGGGAGCAGATCGAGTAGAAGACACGATGTCCGAAAGTGATCAAGAGACCCGCTCGGTCCCGAAGTCGATCTCTGTCTTTTCAACCGTTTTTGGCCGCTAGCGAGGGGGGACCATCGAGCTGTTTATCCCATTTTGGGAAGGCGGCGATGATTTTTTCCCACACACTTTTCATTCTTATCTTTTTATGCTTTTTCTCTCTGGTTTTGGAGACGTTCGGCCATTGTTAGACTTTGAGCTTTGTTATTGAATATTTTGAATCGTTTAAGTTTAATCCATCGTTCTTATCGTTTCATTCTTCATGCTTTGCTTAGTTTATTTAATGTGTAGTGAGTAGTTTCATTTGGGTTTCGGGGTTGAGAGGATTCACGGGGTCGAAAAGGTTTTCAAAGCTTGGTGTTTTCTTGTTCTTAATGGCTTTCTTTTGTAAGATGTTAAGTTCTTAAGGCTTAAAGAGTCTCACGCCAAGATCTTTATGATCAGAGAGAGCTCTTACCTTGACAGGATCCATAGATCTCTGAAAATCACATCTTAGAGGCTAGTTGCTCTTTCCCAAACGCCATGGTAGTTTAGAGGTCTAGTTAAGCCGCGTGGTTGAAATCTGTTTTCCTTGCCTCTCAATCTCTTTTTCCACCAAACGCCATGGGTCTGGAGGGGAGAATGAGAGAGTGATCCATACCACACGCCATGGATGGGTCTTGTTTTGTTTTCAAGGCTTAGAGAATCTCACAAAGTGAGTAGATCTAGAGTTTTCAAACCAAGCTTGGACCTTTGAAACCCCTAACATGAATCTCAACCCTAGACCCTTCTTTCTTAGCATTCTTACATCTTCGTTAGTCATTCGCTTGATATTTGCCGCATCCTGGTCATTAGTTTCTTCATACTTGCATTTTTAGACGAGATCGATCCAAACTGCTCGATCTAGTGGTCGATCCACTAGTCAATTTTTGTTAAATCATAGCCTTGCATTTTAATTATTATGTTTGTACCTCGTGGTAGTTCAATCACTCTTGGTAATTTTAAAATAGTTTTGCATTCCATTCGGTCGTTGCACATAGTTTTTAGGATTTTCACAATATCGTCTGTCATTCGCTTAGCTTTACACTGCTCTTGCATTCTCTTTGACCTTCATAGCTCCTGTAATGGATTGACTCTCACTTGCATACTGTACTACAACCTAAGTGTTGCTATTGAGTTTTTATAGCCTCATTGCATCCTCACCCTAGCAAAGAAAGTTGTTATCAGAGATCATTTTTATCTCATGAACTCACCTTTTGAACCAAATGTCTTCACTTGATTTGCATAAGCATGATTCATGTTCTGAGCTTAATTGAATGTTTAAGAGTTGGTTGATTTGAGCATTTGCCTAGGTTGAGAATTGAGGTCATTTTGAAACATGATGAGCATGGCTAGGTTCTTTAAAGTATAGCTGATTATGTTTGCATCCTATAACTAGGCACTTAAGTATTGACTCCATCTCTTTACCTTTGCATTTTTGGATCTGAAAATGCCCACCTTCAAACCTCACTCTGCCATTTGTTCTTATTTTCTTGAGGACAAGCAAAAGGCAAGTGTGGGGTGTTGATATCTCTTGTATTTACACCATTTATGCTTGCATTTAGTACATGTTTTAGTTCTCTTTTGCATGTTTTCCTTAGTTTTTGTCCTATTTTCTTCTCCTTTTAGACTTAGGTTGCATTTAGGATATACTTTGCATTTTTCTTGCATTATGGATGTTTTTAGGTGCTTATGGAGCTAAAAGGAGCTTGGAAGAGCTTTGAGGATGATCCAGGAAGCTAGCTGGGCCAAAAGGATCAAAAGGGACCAAGGCAGACGATCTCTACTGATAACATGTTTCTTATGGTGATGCAATTGTGTGTCAAGATGCAACAGAGAGGTTATCAAAACTCTAATGCACACAGAGATGTAGTATAGTGAGCAAGAGAGATATCAATCCACACCTAGGGGTAGCAAGTTCACTAAGAATGCAAGGGATAAGCAAAGCTAAGCGAGAATGATAAATGATTGGTAAAATCCCTAAAAACTAAATGCGAGTGTCAAATGCAAGGCAAAACAATTTTAAAATCCCTGGAAGAGGGTTAACTACCACGAGGAACAAGTGGGATAGTTAAAATGTAAAGCTACTAATTATTAAAAATCGACTAGTGGATCGACCACAGGATCGACCACTAGATCGAGCAACAACGATCGATCTCGCCTAAACAGTTTTAATCAGAAATGATTCTAATGACCAGGATGCGAACAGATAGCAAGCAAATGATTAACAGAGATGTGAAAATACTAAGAAAGAGGATTCAGGATTGAGGATCATGTTCAAGGGTTTCAAAGGTTCAAGCTTGGTTTGAAAACTTTAGATCTACTCACTTTGTGAGGTTCTCTAGGCCTTGAAAACAAAACAAGAATCATCCATGTCGTGTGGTATGATTCACTTCCTCATTCTCTTCTCCAAACCCATGGCGTTTGGTGGAAAAAAAGATTGAAGAGCATGGAACACAGATTTCAAAATATTGACCAAACTAATTCCCTAAACAACCATGGCGTGTGGGAAAGGAAGGATTAGCCTCTAGGATCTGATTTTCCAGGACATCTGAATCCTGTCAAGCTAAGACATCCCTTAGATCATAGAGATCTTGGCGTGAGACTCTCTAAGCCTTAAATACTCAAGATCCTAGAAGAGAAGGTAATGAAGAAAAAGAAAACACAAAGCTCTAAACCCTTTCAACCCCTTTGAGTCCTCTCAACCCCGAAAACCCAATGAAACGACTCACTACTCATAAAGGAAACCCAACAAAACGTAATAGATGATCGACTAAACATGAAAAACAAGTGATTAAAAGCAAATATTCAATATTCAAAACATAAAAGCAAGAAAAGCTTCAAAGTCTACAATGGCGGAATCGCCTAAGCAAGAGATAACAAGGAAAAAGACAGAATGAATAATTAAAAAGAGAATGGCTGCTTTTGCCAAAAATGGCTAAACCGTTAGCTGGTCCCCCCTTCGCTAGCCGAAAAATCCAGCCTGGACGGATAAGGTTCGTCTGGGATCGGGCAGGAGACTCGATCTGGCTCTCGATCTTCGGCTTGGATCGGGTGACATTGCTCGATCTCTGAGTCAATCTCGTCTGGATCGGGTTGGAGGCTCGATCTACTTCTCGATCTGCATGGCATCATTTACGTCTGTACTTCATATCGATCTCTTATCTCGATCTTGGTCTCGATCTGTTTCCTTGCATCGGCTTGGTCACTCGATCTTCTGGTCGATCTCATCTAGATCGACCTGCCTTGCTCGATCTGCTGCTCGATCTCGGGTCCTTAGCATGCAATCCTGAGTTCTCCAAGTGCCCATGAACTTACTCACGAGCCTTAGCACGTCCACGCATCCTACATAGCACCAAAGTATCCGAAAACAAGCTGAATGCGATGCATAATGCAAGAAATATGGGAATGCTAATGCAAAAGAACTCTAGGACTACAAACGATGCAAACAAGCCTAATGTGCAAGGTAAATGCATGAGAAACTATCTTATATGTATGCAAAACACATGAAATATGCAGTATTATCAACTCTCTCAAACTTTCCTTTTGCTTGCCCTCAAGCAAACACTATTTAAGAAGGGAGAGAGGTTTTATAAGCGGGGGTTTAAGCTTCTTGCAAAGGTGTCTTTCAAATGAATCAATCTCAATGTCCTAGTTATTAATTCTAAAATGCAGTGCACACACTCATACTCCAAAGAACTTAGCCATACTCATCACACAATGAATTTTAAATCAGGACTCTCTTATTTTAAACAATCAAAGTATCCTATCCTTTAACATTCATTAATGATCAAACCGCGAATCAAACTCATGCACTTTAAAACAGAACACATTTGGTTAAGAGCAAGGGCTATGAGCATATAATGATCTCATTTAAAAAAGTTTTATAATGCAAAGGGTTTCTCTCAAGAATGGTATGAACTTTATGCATAATACTAAAGGTAAAGGCAATTGATGCATACATGATCAGATTTTCATCTACCCATACACGCTAATCAATCATCCTAAAACCCCTCTCATTTCTTTTCTTTTAAGCTCACTCACCCTCTTAGACACTACCCTTATCAACAAAGCATTAGCTTAGCAAACTCCAAATCAAAACAGAAAACATCTTTACTCTATAGGCTAGTGAAAAGGCTGAAATTTGTTTTTAGCTCTTTACTTTTTTTTCTTATTAATAGCTCTCTACTCTTTTCTTTCTTTCCTTTTTTTTAGTACTTAGGCTCTTTTCTTTTCTTTTTCTTTTCTTTTTCTTTTACTTGAGAGCTATCTTCTGAAATACTTAGAGCTTTTTATTTTTAAAAACAAAGCCTTTCACTTAAAACCTTTTATTCCCTTCAAGCACCAAACTTTTTGAAACCGAAAGCATATAAACAACCCTTATGAACCCCAAACCTATCCTAAGCCTAAAAATAGCTTCAAAATGCAAAATGCAAAACTCAAGCAGTATACAGTTGTAGCACAATGCAAGAGGAATCAATCCACTCCTAGAAGCTAGAAAGTGCAAAGAGAATGCAAGGATAGTGTAAAGCTAAGCAAATGATAAGCAATTTTGTGAAAATCCTAAAAACTAGATGCAGCAGTAAAATGGAATGCAAAACTATTTTAAAAATACCAGAGATGATTAAACTACCACTAGGAACAAACAGAATGATTAAAATGCAAAGCTATAAATTTATAAAAATCGACTAGTGGATCGACCATGGGATCGACCACTAGATCGAGTAGTTTGGATCGATCTCGTCTAAAAGTGCAAGCGCAATAAAACTAACGACCAGGATGCGACGATTATCAAGCGAATGATTAACAAAGATGTAAGAATGCTAGAAAGAAGGGTCTAGGGTTGAGATTCGTGTTTAGGGGTTTCAAAAGTTCAAGCTTGGTTTGAAAACTCTAAATCTACTCACTTTGTGAGGTTCTCTAAGCCTTGAAAACAAAACAAGACTCATCCATGGCGTGTGGTATGGATAACTCTCTCATTCTCTCTTCCAGACCCATGGCGTTTGGCGGAAAAAGAGATTGAGAGGCAGGGAAAACAGATTTCAACCACGCGGCTTAACTAGTCTTCTAAACTACCATGGCGTTTGGGAAAGAGTACCTAGCCTCTAAGATGTGATTTTCAGAGATTTCTGGATCCTGTCAAGGTAAGAGCTCTCTCTGATCATAAAGATCTTGGCGTGAGACTCTTTAAGCCTTAAGAACTCAACATCTTAGAAGAGAAAGCTATTAAGAACAAGAAAACAACAAACTTGAAAACCCTTTAGACCCCGTAAATCCTCTTAACCCCGAAACCCAAATGAAACTACTCACTACACATGGAAATAACCGAAATAAGCATCAACGATAAACTCATAAACATAAAAACGATTGATTAAGCTTAAAATATCAAGATTCAAAGAGAAAGCTCTAAGGTCTGACAATGGCGTATCGCCTCTAAAACCAAAGAGAAAAGCATAAAAAATAATCAGAATGAAAAAGTGTGTCGGAAAAGATCATCGCCGCCTTTCCAAAATGGGCCAAACAGCTCGATGGTCCCCTCCCTCGCTAGCGGCCAAAAGCAGTTGTAAGGACTGAGATCGACCTCGAGATCGAGCATGTTGCTCGATCATCTTTGGACATCGTGTCTTCAACTCGATCTGTGTCTCGATCTTCTCCGGTGAATCGAGTGTTGCATCCGTTCTTGGTATCGATCTTCGGTCCTTTGAATGGTAGACTCGATCCGGCTCTCGCTCTGCATGGCGTCATTTACGTCCGTACCGCTTGATCGATTGCTTCACTTGATCTTTGTCTTGATCAGATTTCTTGGATCGGAACGACTACTCGATCTTCTGGTCGATCTCATCTAGATCGACCGACCGTGCTCGATCTGCTCCCCGATCTCTGGTCCTTAGCAAACATCTGATGTTCCCACGAATCTCCACACTAGCCTCAGCACGTCCACGAACCTCCACGACTCCAAAGTAGCCAGAAACAACCTGAATATGTTGTAAAATGCAAGGAACATGCGTATGCTGGTGCAAGAATGCTCTAGGACCTAAAGTGATGCAATCTAGCCTAAAGTGTGATGTAAATGCATGAAAAGCTAACTTATATGTATGCAAAATACATGCAATATGCAGTAACATCAACTCCCTCAAACTTACTTCTTGCTTGCCCTCAAGCAACAGAAACTGATAAAGGAAGAGAGGTTTTAGAACAGACGGGGGTTTAAGCTTCTTGCAAAGGTGCCTTTCAAATGAATCAATCTCAATGTCCTAGTTACTAGTTCTAAAATGCAATGCGCACACTCATACTCCAAAGAACTTAGCCATACTCATCACACAAAGAAATTCAGATCATGACTCTCATATTCCAAACAATCCAAGAATCCTAACCTTTAACATTCAATTAATGATCAAACCGTGAATCACACTCATGCACTTAGAACAGAATACATTTGGCTAAGGACAAGGTTATGAGACAAAGATGATCTCATTCAAGTGGGTAATTCATACAATGGGTTATCTCAAAAAGGATTGAACTTATGCATAATGCTAAAGGTAAAGATAATTGATGCATACATGACTAGACTCTCATCTACCCATATACACTAACAATGATCCTAAACCCCTCTCATTTTCTTTCTTTTTCAAGCTCACTCACCCTCTAGAAACTACCCAAACAACGAGGCAAGAAGCCAAGCATAACCCACAAAAACAGAAGACATCTGTACTCTTCTTAGGCTAGTGGTGGTCAAACACAAACTTAAAGCTCTTTCTTTAAATCTTGGTAGCTCTCTTCTCTTAAATTTTTTTTCTTTTTAAACTTTGGCCTTTGGCTCTTTTCTTTCTGATTTTCTTTTATTTTAATTTTTTTTTTAATTTTTTTTTGTTGAGCTACCTCCTTCCATTTTAAAACTGAGCTTTTATTTAAAAACAGAACAACACCACCACTTAAAACCATGATTCCTTTTTATTTTCAAACTCCAAACACCATTTCTTTTTAAACTGAAAACACATAAGAAAAATTCTTTTAACACCAGCGAATCCCTGCCCCAAAACAAACCTAAAACTAGCTTCAAAATGCAAAGCTAGCATCAATATGAAAGCCTAATCATGTAGCCTAAACGTAACACTTTATGCCAAGTTCAATCCAAAAATAAGGCCTCACATCACACAAAAAATATTTGGCTTGAAAGGAAGGCAAGGTTCAGGGTGTGGAGTTCTATTTAGACTTACAAAGAGTGGTAGAAAGGGGTAAGAAAGCCTGAATATGTATATGTGATCCATGTATTTCATTTCAAATGCACAAGTGTGATATTTCAAATTCAGATTAAGGTTCTCACTTAGTAGGAAAGGATTCAATTCATGATAGTTCAATTCAAGTCACGAAAATCATAGCAAGTGATCCAAGAATGGTAAGCACTTACTTTCAAAGTATGAGCAAAGCATTATAGAACTACTAACTAGGGCATTGAAACAATCCATGAGTTTAAAACACCTTATTAAGAAAAACTTTAACCCCTTATGCAAATGTGAAGAACCTAGATGCTTTAAAATTCTAGACTCAATCCTAAAATGCTTAACAAGATGAATGCAACTACATGAATTTTTGTGAAAATTTTTAAAAATTTTACCAAATTTTCATGCAATGAAAACTCAAAGATGCTAAAAGGAAAATAAGATCAGAAAACACATGTTAAACCACACACATACTCCCCCAAACTTCCTTGTCACCGTCCCGGTGGCAAACAAATTCAAAGGAGCACCAAAACACAAAGCAAAAAGAAGAAAACATGAATGGTATATACTTTGGAAGAAGGTTGTTACCTCAGGTCTAGTCTCGGCTGGAACTTGAGGATGTTCCAGAGGAGCTAGATACTACGGCTTTGCATTTGGAGCCTGGCTCTTGAGGAGAAAGACGCGCCGGTTGAATGTTGCTGCCTTGAGTCTCATGGATGACAACTCCACCGGTTGAAAGCCTCCTCTTCTCGGGTTGTTGAACCTCTTCACTAGCAGCTTTCTTAAGCGAGCCTCCTTGAAGCGATTTGACCTTCTTGGCAAGTTTCTTGAGCATTTGCCTTGCCATTTGTTGATTTTCCTTTGCATCTCCACAACAGATGCTAGGAACTTCTCCGTTTTGGTTCTCGGCTCGAAATCTATCTTGGGAAGGGTGTAAGCCTCGGGCATCTCATCTTCCGTGGCAGGGGACTCAGAAATTGGACGAGGAGCAATCGCTGAGGCAGGCGTTCCTCCTAGAGGAGCAAAGCACTCCTCTACGGTTGGCAAAAACTCGATGTTCCCAACACCAAGCAGCTCGGTCTCGTCCTTGTTTGGTAGGATGCACACTCTCTTCTCATGCTCATCGTCGATGAAGAGATAAGCATAGAACCCTTCTGCTGGCGTGCGTCCCAAGCTGTCGGTATTCCTCATGTAGATCTCATCCATAAAAGCTCTAGCCGGGACGGGTGTGAAATCATGTATAGGTACGCCGGCTTGTATGAACAGAGGAGTGAGGAAACTGCCAATGAATGAAGATCTTGCCTTGCACCGCAAGGCATATGCCTTGTACTTCACCAAAGAGGCAGCAAGTACGCATCTGTAGTTCACGTCATCGCCGAGTTCGTCCTCCATAGGCTCATTATTCTCCGCCGGATCACACAACAAATGCTTAAAGCCTTGGAACAAGAAGCAAAGCTCGGTCTTCGTGACCGTGGGAGCAACTTACCGTCCGCTGAATGTGTTGGCAATCAGCTTCAAGGTGTACCTCAGCACTGGGCTTCTCACTCTCCTGAATTTGGCGGTGTCTGCCTTGTAGTCTTCGTTGCTGATCAGGTCTCAAAAATTGCTCGCGTGAAGGAGGGGAACTCGATCTTGGTGGCGGCTGCGTTGAGACATATGCCTGACACAGCTCGGGGATTGAGAGGCTGAAGGCTTGACGTCCAACCTTGAAAGAGAGACGACCTTGTGAAGGAACAGGGGCGATAGGGTTCTCGTAACGAAACTCCAACGTGGCAAGGAAGTCAATTGTCACTTCTGGAATGGTTGGGCAATCCATTCGTGACAGACATCTCCAAGTATCCCTAGCTTGAACAGCAGCTCCCGGTCCGCAAACTAAGTAGGCTCGAACCGAAGCCTTTCGAGCCGCTTCTTATCCCTCTTCTCGTCCTTACTCCACCGAACCCTCTCTTGAACAGCCACTTCCTGACCTTCTCCTTCTTGTGCCTTCTCCTCTCTCGTTCTCTTGGGAGCCATCATGCCTGAAACAAGTTTCTCAAGCAAGGTAATGAGGAAAACGGCGATCGGATGAGAGAAGAAGAAAGGCAAAGAAGAAAACTTACACTTAGTACCCTAGTTTTGAATTCTTGGTCAATGCACATCTTTCATAGTCAAAGATTCCTGCCTTGACCAAGTTTTGAATTCAAAAAGTGGAAGGAAAGAAAGAGAGGGAAAAGAAAATGTTACCTCGGCACGAGATCGAGTCCCTTTGGTCGATCTAGGACTCGATCTCATGCCCATAATGGCTTGGATCGAGAGGGTTACTCGATTTAGGACACGATTCGAATTGAATCGAGTTGTGGATCGATTGGCTCTCTCGTTCCTTGAGTTTTTTTTAAATCGTGACTAAGTCCTTGTGATCGAGCTATGCTGTCGATTCAGGGGTCGATTTAGCTTGGATCGAGTGGTGGATCGAGTTGACTAATCGATCTGTTTATGAGGGAGTTTCCCGAGAGAAAATAGATCGGTCAATCCATTTTTGGATCGATCGATCTAAATCCAAGAATTTCTCGAGACATTTTAGATCGACTTCGTCACTCGATCTGTCTATTCGATCTCGTCTAGATCGACTGGCACCTCTCGATTCACCAGCTCGATCTAGCAAAGATCGAGCCAGGACGAGTTGATCTAGCACTCTATCTCTAGCTTATACTAGCCCCATTCTCACTCCTTTTTGAACTCAGATCATGTCCTGCGTCCCTCATACTTGTTCCTACACACTCATAAGACAAAAACATAAAACTGGAAAAGAAATAAAGTAAAAATATGTACAGGATAGACATGTGAATGCCTCCCAAGTGCGCTTTCTTTAACGTCTTTAGCTAGACTTTACTTGGTTTAGGCAGATGGTGGGTCTTGGACTAGCATTGAGGTGCTCTCCTTGTCAAATGCACTCGCCATGTATGGCTTAACCCTGTGTCCGTTCATTGTAAATGCATTCCCACTCTTGCCCACCAACGTGACAGCTCTGTAAGGTAATACTTCCTTGATTTCATACGGACCGCTCCACCGTGACTTCAGCTTTCTTGGAAAGAGCTTGAGCCTCGAGTTGTAAAGCAGCACTAAACCTCCTTCCTTAAGCTCCTTAGGCACCAGTTTCTTGTCATGAGCAGCCTTGGTACGCTCCTTGTAGATCCTAGCGCTTTTGTAAGCGTCCAGCCTTAGCTCATCAAGCTCGTGCAACTGGATCAAACGCTTCTCCTGAGCCGTCTTCATATCAAAATTCAGCTGCTTCACAGCCCACAACGCCCTATGTTCCAACTCAGCAGGAAGATGACACCCTTTAAAGTAGAGAAGAGTGAAAGGAGTGATACCAAAAGGCGTTTTGAAAGCAGTCCGGTACGCCCACAAAGCGTCATCCAACTTCACTTGCCAATCTTTCCGAGTAGTCCCAACTGTTCTCTCGAGTATCGCCTTGATCTGACGGTTAGAGACCTCCACTTGGCCACTCGGTTGAGGATGGTAAGGCGTGGCTACCTTATGCTTCACGCCATACTTCTTTAACAGATTTTCAATCAGCTTGTTGAAGAAATGGCTCCCTCCGTCGCTTATCACCACCTTGGGAACTCCAAACCTCGGGAAAATAATTCTCTTAAAGAGCTTGATCACCACCTTAGAGTCGTTTGTTGGGGAAGCAATGGCCTCAACCCACTTAGAGACGTATTCAACAGCCACTAGTATGAACTTGTTGCCGTATGATGAAGGAAATGGCCCCATGAAGTCTATGCCCCACGCGTCAAAGACGTCTACTTCAAATATGGGAACTTGAGGCATCTCATTCCTTTGAGTGATATTTCCTGCTCTTTGACATGCCTCGCAGCTTATCACGAACTCATGGGTGTCTTTGAAGATGGACGGCCACCAGAAGCCGGCTTGTAAGACCTTAGTGGCGGTTTTGAATGAAGCAAAATGCCCGCCATACAAAAAACCGTGGCAATGAAGAATGATGTCTCTCGCTTCCTCCTTTGTCACGCATCTTCTGTACAGGCTATCCACTCCTCTCTTGTATAAATTGGGGTCATCCCAATAGTAGTGGCTCACGTCTCTTATGAACTTTTTCCTATAGTAGTTGTCAAGATGCGACGGCTCTTCCCCACATGCCAAGTAGTTCACAATATCCGCGTACCAAGGGAGATCCTCTTCTTTGAAGCTCAGAACTTCCTCAAACTGCCCCTCTGAGCTCCCACAAACAGCCGTAGTGATTGCCATGAGTTTTTCCTCGGGGAGAGAATCGTCTAAAAGAAGAGACTCGTTGATCCTTAACCAAGAGAGATGGTCAGCAACGCCGTTCTCTATCCATTTCTTGTCCTTGATTTCCATGTCAAATTCTGGAAGCAAGAGGATCTATCTCAAAAGCCTCGGCTTAGTGTCCTTCTTGGAATAGATATAATGCAAAGCTGTGTGATCCGTGTAAACTATGGTCTTGGAACCCACGAGGTAAGCCCTGAACTTCTCAAAGGCGAATACAACCGCCAATAGCTCCTTCTCCCTTGTGGTGTACCTCGTTTGCATGTCATCCAAGGTTCTTGAAGCATAGTATATCACGTGCAGCTTCTTATCCTTCATTTGGCCTAGAACGGCTCCCACGGCATAGTCGCTAGCATAACACATAATCTCGAAAGGTAGATTCCAGTCAGGTGCTTGCACTATAGGCGCGGATACTAGGGCCTCCTTGATTGTCACGAAAGCTTGCAAACAGTCCTCATCAAAGACGAATTCAGCCTCCTTGCACAACAGTCGAGTGAGAGGGCGTGCAATCTTATAGAAGTCTTTAATGAAGCACCTGTATAAGCCGGCGTGTCCTAAGAAGCTTCTCACCCCTTTGATGTTAACTGGCGGCTCAAGGCTTGTCATCACATCAATCTTTGCTTTGTCGACTTCAACCCTTCTCTGATATCTTATGTCCAAGCACAATCCCCTCCTTAACCATGAAGTGGCATTTTTCCCAATTAAGCACCAAGTTAGTCTCCTCACAACGTTTTAGTACCCTGCAAAGATTCAACAAACACGTAGAAAAGGACGCACCATAGACCGAGAAGTCATCCATAAACACCTCTATCATCTCTTCTATTAGATCGGAGAAGATCGACATCATACACCGTTGAAACGTAGCCAGTGCGTTACACAACCCGAATGGCATCCTTCGATAAGCGAAGGTGCCATAGGGGCATGTAAAGGTCATCTTCTCCTGATCATTGGGATGGATTGGTATTTGGAAAAATCCACTATATCCATCAAGAAAGCAATGGTAGGGGTGATTAGCAAGTCTTTCAAGCATTTGATCAATAAAAGGCAAGGTAAAATGATCTTTTCTAGTAGCAAGATTAAGCTTCCTATAATCAATACATATACGGTGTCCAGTAATAGTACTAGTAGGTATAAGCTCATCTTTGTCATTCTTAATGATCGTGATCCCTCCCTTCTTAGTCACCACGTGTACGGGAGAAACCCAAGTGCTGTCACTTATGGGATAGATCGCGTCAGCCTCTAAAAGGTTAAGAATCTCCTTCTTAACAACCTCTTTGAAATTCGGATTCAAAGGCCTTTGATGTTCTATAGAAGAGGCGTTCTCATTATCCAAGTGAATCCTATGAGTGCAAAGAATTGGTGAAAGACCCTTGATGTCACTTACAGAGTACCCAATGGCCTTCCTATACTTTCTCAACTCAGTTAAGAGTGATTGCAACTCATCATCACTCAAGTTTTCATTCACAATTACAGGATAGATTTTGTTAAGCCCTAAGAAAGCATACCTTAGCCCTTTTGGGAGCTCCTTAAGGTCCACCTTTGGGGCTAACAGCTCGCTCGAATCATCCTCGTGGCTGTTGATGTTGTTTTCCTCCTTAGAGCCTTCCATAGAACCTGAGACATGGTCCTTGAGACTGATTTCTCCAACCGCTATCCCTTCTGAAATCGAGTCGTCAGGTCGATCTTGCTCTCGATGTCATCTAGATCGAGCAGTTTCCCTTGATTAACTCACTCGATTCTCATCTACCCATGTAAACTATCAAACGGTCCTATACCCCTCTCATTTAAGAAATTTTATCCTCACTCACCACTTAAGAGTCTACCCTTATTCTTTACAACTTAGCAATCCCCAATTCGAAACAAAGACATCTTTAAACTTTTTAGGCTAGTGAAAAGGTTTTTAAAAATACTTTTGCTCTTTAGAAATTTCTTATTAGTAGCTCTCTTATTATTTTTTTTTCTTTTTTTTTTCTTTATTTGGCACTTAGGCTCTTTTTATTTCTTTTTCTTTTCTTTTCTCTTTTTTTTATTTATTTTATTATGGGAGAGCTACCTCCTGAAATTATTAGAGCATACTTAGTTTTAAAAACAACCTTTCACTTAAAACCTCATTTCTTTCCTTAAAACACAAAGCTCTTTGAAACCGAGAACAAATAGACAAGATAGCAACCCCAATGATCCCCCAAACTTATTTTAAGTCTACACCTAGCTTCAAAATGCAAAGCTAGCAACAATATGAAAACCAAATCATGTCGCCTAAACCTAACACTTTATGCCGAGTTCAAACCGAAAGGAAGGCCTCACAAAGATGTCACACAAGAACATTTGGCTTCAAAGGAGGGTAAGGTTCAAGGAGGGAGTTCTACTTAGGCTCACAAAGAGTGGTAAAAAGGAAGAAGAGAGCCTAAATATTTTAAAACCATGTGTTCATTTTCAAATGCATAAGAATGATAATTAGAATTTCAAATTAAGGTTTTCACTTATTAGAATGAGTTTCAAATCATTAGAGATCAATTCAAGCCACGAAAATCCTAACAAGTGATCCAAGCATGGTAAGAACTTACTTTCAAAGCATAGACAAAGCATTAGAGAACTACTAACTAGGGCATTGAAACAATTCATAAGTAAAAACACCTTTTTAAGAAATTCTAACCCCTTATACAAAATGCAAACAACCTAGATGATATGAGAAACTCTAGACTAAATCCTAACATGTTTTTAAAAGATGAATGCAACTACATGAATCTTTGAAAAAAAAATTTAAAAATTTTACCAATTTTTCATGACTAAACACTCAAGGATGCTAAAAGGAAAATAAGATCAAAGAACACAAGTCAAATCACACATGTACTCCCCCAAACTTGCTTGACACCGTCCCGGTGGCAAACTCATCCGAAGGAGCATCAAAACACAATGCAAGAAAAACAAACATTAGCGGTTATATACAATAGAAGGAGGTTGTTACCTCTGGTCTAGGCTCGGCTGGAACTTGAGGATGTTCCAGAGGAGCTAGAGATTGTTGCTTTGCCTTTGTCAGCTGGTTCTTGGAGAGAGTGGCGCGCCGGCTGAATGTTGTCTCCTTGGGTCTCGCGGATAACAACTCCTCTGGTTGAGAGCCTTCTCTTCTCGGGTTGTTGCATCTCTTGACTTGCAGCTGGCTTAGGCGATCCTCCCTGAAGTGCTTTAACTTTCTTCCCCAGCTTCTTTAGCATCTTCCCTTGCCACTTGTTTATCTTCCTTTGCATCTCCACAACTGATGCTAGGAACTTCTCGGTTTTTGTCCTCGGCTCAAAGTCTAGCTTGGGAAGTGTGTAAGCCTCGGGCATCTCATCTTCCGTGCCTGGAGACTCTGACCTTTGACGCGGGGCAATTGCTGAAGCAGGCGGTCCTCCTAAAGGGGCAAAGCATTTTTCCTCCGTGGGCAAGAACTCGATGTTCCCAACACCAAGCAGCTCGGTTTCATCTTTGTTGGGAAGGATGCATACTCTCTTCTTGTCTTCGTCATCTATGAAGAGGTAGGCGTAGAACCCTTCTTCTGGCGTGCGTCCCAAGCTATCAGTATTCCTCATGTATGCCTCATCCATGAAAGCTCTGTTTGGGACGTGAGCAAAGTCATGAATTGGCACACCGGCTTGCACGAACAGAGGAGTAAGGAAACCGTCAATGTAAGAGGGAGGTTGCCTTGCACCGCAAGGCATATGCCTTGTATTTCACCAAAGAAGCCGCGAGCACACACCCGTAGTTCACTTCATCGCCGAGTTCATCCTCTATGGGCTCTTCATTTGCATCCGGATCAGACACCAAGTGCTTCACACCTTGGAACAGGAAGCACAGCTCTGTCTTCGTGACCGTAGGAGCAACAGACCTTCCACTAAACGTGTTGGCAATCAGCTTCAGAGTGTACCTCAGCACCGGGCTCCTTACTCGCTTGATCTTGGCAGTGTTGGCCTTGTAGTCTTCATTGCTGATCAGATCCCAAAACTCGTCGGCTTTCTTGAAGGCTGGGAACTCGACCTTGTACGCATCCGCGTTGAGACCGTAGGCTTGGCATGGCTCAGGGATGGAGAGTGTATAGGCTTGACGTCCAACCTTGAAGTAGAGGCGACCTTGGGAAGGGATGGGTGCACTAGGATTCTCATACCGGAACTCCAAGGTGGCAAGGAAGTCTATTGTCACTTCAGGAATGGTTGGGCAATCCATCCGTGACAGATCTTAAGCCAATGTTCTTGAGGAGTTGGTCAAAGTCCCCAAGAATCCCTAGCTTAGACAACAGCTCTCGATCAGCAAACTTGGTAGGCTCAAACCGAAGCCTCTCCAGCCGCTTCTTGTCCCTCTTCTCATCCTTACTCCACCGGACCGTTTCTTGAACTGCCACTTCTTGTCCTTCTCCTTCTTGTGCTTGCTCTTCTCTGGTTCTCTTTGGGGCCATGGTTCCTGTAACAAGATTCTAAAGAAATTGATAAGTACACGGCGGTTTGATGAGTATGAGAGAAGAGAATGAGAGAATTTATAAAAACCACCCTAGAATTTTGGGGAATAAATAAAAATCATAACTAAATAAAGGAGAATCAAATCTTTAGATACTGAAAAATCTAGAATTTTTCCTTTTACATAGCTAATTTTTAAAATTCAGAACCGATCCTATATTCTAAAACAAGATCTTGCGGATTTAAAGGAGATTTTCTAAAATAAAATCATTAAATTTTTGAAAATACCTTTGCAAGAAATGCAGAATATCTTTTTGCTAGCTTTTGAAAACTAAAACTCTCAGTCTCTTTGTTTAAAATTTTCGAGAAAAACAGGAATGAGAGGGTGAGAGGATGTTTGAAATATTTAAAGACTAGCAAAACCAAAATAATGGGTAACAAAAGTGGTTTTTCTGACAAAGTCTTGGTCAAGGCACACCTTTCATGGTCAAAGATGCTTGTCTTGACCAAGTTTTGAATTCAAAAGTTGGAGGGAAAAGAGTAAAGGAGGGAAAGAAAAATGTTACCTCGGCATGATATCGAGTCTATTTGGTCGATCTAGGACTCGATCTCATGCCCAAAATGGCTTAGATCGAGAGGGTTACTCGATTTGAGACTCGATCCATGATGAATCGAGTCTTGGATCGATTGGCTCTCTCGATCATTGAGATGTTGGCTCCTCGGCTAAGTCCTCATGATCGAGCTATGTCCTCGATTTAGGGGTCGATTTGGCATAGATCGAGTGATGGATCGAGTCGAGTGATGGATCGAGTCGAGTGATCGATCTGTTTTCAACAGATTTTCCCGAGAGAAATTAGACCGGTCGATCTGATTTGGATCGATCGATCCTTTTTCGTCAAGATCGATCTTGTCACTCGTTCTCGTCTAGATCGACTGGCTCCTCTCGATTCATTGACTCGATCTAGCAAAGATCGAGCCAGAATCAGTCGATCTAGCACTCGATTTCTAGCCGTATCTCAACCCCTATCGCCTCTTTCAGACCTCAAAGTCAAGGTTTAGACTCCTTATACCTGTTCCTACACACTTGCAAAATAAAAACATAAAACTGAAAGGGAAATAAAGCAGAAATATGTACAAGATAAACATGGGAATGCCTCCCAAGTGCGCTTTCTTTAACGTCTTTAGCTAGACCTTACTTGGTCTAAGCGGATGGTGGGTCTTGGAGAAGCACCGAGGTACTCTCCTTGTCATAACTGTCTGCCAAGTAGGGCTTGACTCTGTGTCCGTTGACGGTGAATGCACTGCCACTTTTTACCATCAGAGTAACAGCTCCATAAGGCAACACTTCTTGAATCACGAACGGTCCGCTCCACCTTGATTTCAGCTTGCCCGGAAAGAGTTTGAGCCTCGAGTTGTACAGCAACACTAGTCCTCCTTCCATAAGCTCCTTGGCAACCAACTTCTTGTCATGAGCCTTCTTAGTCCGCTCCTTGTATATACGGGAGCTCTCGTAAGCATTCAGCCTCAACTCGTCCAGTTCGTGTAGCTGAATAAGGCGCCTCTCCTGAGCCGTCTTGAGATCAAAGTTCAGCCTCTTCACAGCCCACAATGCACGGTGTTCCAGCTCAACCGGGAGGTGACAGCCCTTGCCATAGAGAAGAGTGAAAGGAGTTGTACCAATCGGCGTCTTGAAGGTGGTACAGTAGGCCCAAAGAGCGTCATCCAGCTTCACTGACCAGTCTTTCCTTGTTGCCCCGACAGTCTTCTCTAGTATAGCCTTGATTTGCCTGTTGGAGACTTCCACTTGACCGCTTGTTTGAGGATGATACGGTGTAGCCACCTTATGCTTAACCCCATACTTTCTCAAGAGGCTCTCAAAGACCTTGTTTATAAAGTGGCTTCCTCCATCACTTATAACAACCTTGGGTACCCCAAACCTCGGAAAGATGATACTCTTGAACAGCTTGATTACCACCTTAGAGTCATTTGTAGGGGAAGCAACAGCCTCAACCCATTTAGAGACATAATCCACAGCTACTAAGATGTATTTGTTGCCGTATGAAGAAGGAAAAGGCCCCATGAAGTCAATCCCCCATGCGTCGAACACGTCAACCTCGAAGATGGGAACTTGAGGCATTTCGTTCCTCTTAGTTATATTCCCTGCTCGTTGACATGCCTCACAGCTCTTCACAAACTCGTGTGCATCTTTAAAAATGGAGGGCCACCAGAAACCGGCTTGCAACACTTTCGTGGCGGTCTTGAATGAAGCGAAGTGTCCTCCGTAGGAAGAGCCATGGCAATGATAGAGGATGTCTCTGGCTTCTTCCTTTGTAACACATCTCCGGTACAAGCTGTCTATTCCTCTCTTGTATAAGTAGGGCTCGTCCCAAAAGTAGTCACTAGCCTCCCTCATAAACCGCTTCTTGTGATAGCTGTTGAGATGTGTTGGCTCCTCACCACACGCTAGATAGTTCACCACATCAGCATACCATGGTAGATCCTCCTCTTTGAAACTCAACACCTCCTCAAACCTCCCTTCTAGCTTCCCACAAACAGCCGTAGTAATCGCCATAAGCTGCTCTTCTGGAAGAGAGTCATCTAAGGGGAGATACTCGTTGATCCTTAGCCGTGAGACGTGGTCAGCGACTCCATTTTCTATCCCTTTCTTGTCTTTAATCTCCATGTCAAACTCCTGGAGTAACAGAATCCATCTTAAGAGCCGAGGCTTAGTGTCTTTCTTCGAGTAGATGTATCGCAAGGCAGCGTGATCCGTGTATACAATAGCCTTGGAACCAACGAGATATGATCTGAACTTCTCAAAGGCGGAGACTACTGCAAGCAACTCCATCTCCGTAGTGGTGTATCTTGATTGCGTGTCATCCAAGGTTCTTGAAGCATAGTAGATCACGTGTAGCTTCTTGTCTTTCTTCTGACCAAGAACGGCTCCTACGGTGTAGTCACTAGCATCACACATGATCTCAAAGGGAAGAGACCAGTCTGGTGCTTGGACTATAGGAGCTGATGTAAGGGCTTCCTTGATGGTCACGAAAGCCTTCAAACACTCCTCATTGAATACAAACTCAGCTTCCTTGCACAACAGCCGTGTAAGAGGGCGTGCAATCTTGGAGAAGTCTTTGATGAAGCGCCTATCAAACCCTGCGTGCCCCAAGAAGCTTCTGATTCCCTTAACATTAACCGGCAGCTCAAGACCCATCATGACCTCTACCTTAGCCTGATCAACCTCGATACCCTTCTCTGAAATCTTGTGACCGAGCACGATCCCTTCCTTAACCATGAAGTGGCATTTCTCCCAGTTCAGCACCAAGTTTGTTTCTTCACAACGTCTTAGTACCCTGCAAAGATTCAACAAACACGCAGGAAAGGACGCACCATACACAGAGAAGTCATCCATGAACACCTCTACCATCTCCTCTATAAGATCGGAGAAGATCGACATCATACACCGCTGAAATGTAGCCGGTACATTACACAATCCAAACGGCATCCTTCGATATGCAAAGGTACCGTAGGGACATGTGAAGGTCGTCTTCTCCTGATAATTTGGGGGAATAGGTATTTGAAAGAAACCGCTATACCCATCGAGAAAACAGTAGTACGGGTGATTTGCAAGTCTCTCAAGCATTTGATCAATAAAAGGCAAAGGGAAATGGTCTTTCCTAGTCGCAAGGTTAAGTTTTCTATAGTCAATACACATTCTATGACCAGTGATGGTCCTAGTAGGGATAAGCTCATCCTTTTCATTCCTTATGACCGTGATCCCTCCCTTCTTAGGCACCACGTGTACAGGAGAAACCCACATGCTGTCACTTATAGGATAGATCACGTCAGCCTCTAAAAGCTTAAGGATTTCCTTCTTAACAACCTCTTTCAAATTAGGATTCAAACGCCTTTGATGTTCTATAGAAGTGGCGTTCTCATTATCCAAGTGAATCCTATGAGTGCAAAGCATTGGTGAAAGGCCCTTGATGTCACTTAAAAAGTACCCAATGGCCTTCCTATACTTTCTCAGCTCAGTCAGGAGCGAGTGCAACTCATCATCACTAAGGTTTTCATTCACAATCACGGGATAGGTGTTATTAGGGCCTAAGAAAGCATACCTTAGCCCTTTTGGGAGCTCCTTAAGGTCCACCTTTGGGGCTAACAGCTCACTCCAGTCATCCTCGTGGCTGTTGTAGTTGCTGTCCTCCTTGGAACTCTCCTTTGAACCCGAGGCATTGCCCTTCAGACTGCTTTCCTCCATCGCTATCCCTTCTGAGATGGAGTCCTCCGGTCGATTCTCCTCTCGATGTCGTCTAGATCGAGCCATTTCATTCGATTCACTTACTCGATTTGATATGGATCGAGTAAGGGCTCGAGACGCTGAGTCAATCACTTGATTGGACTCCAAAATGATCGGGAGGTCTCTCTCGATCGTCGACTCGATTGTTTTTCCTGATCGAGCATTCTTCTCGATCTGTCTATCGATTGTTGCACCGGATCGAGTTGTGTTCTCGATTTACTTGTCGATCTGACTCCTGGATCGAGTGATAGCATCGATCTCGGGGTCGATCTCTAGGCAGCAACCTTCTTCATTCTTGATAATCCTCCTTGAATCTAGCAGGTTCACGTACTCTTGGGTTCTCTGATCCACATAGCCAAACTCCCCTGGCTCCTTAGTCAGTGCTAGTTTCAGATGGTCTTCTAGAGCTAGCTCTTCCAGCAAATCATCCGCCAATGCATCCATCGTTTCAATATAGAAAGTTTGTCCTTCAATGGTCGGCTTCTTTAAAACCTTGTTGATGTCGAAGTCAAGCCTGATCTCTTTTCCCAAATGCAAGGCAATCTTCCCGTTCTTCACATCTATTATAGCCCCGGCGGTTGCAAGAAATGGCCTCCCTAAGATGAGTGGATCCTTAGGCTCTTCATCCATCTCCAAAACGACAAAGTCCGTGGGTACGTTCACACCACTGATTCGCACCGGTAAATCCTCAAGCAGCCCCACTGGTAGCCTCACGCTTCTATCAGCCAACTCCAACGAGATCCGACAGTCCTTGAAACGTGTAAAACCAAGCTTCTTAGCCACGGAGTGATGCATCAAGTTTATGCTAGCTCCCAGATCACATAAGCAACACTTGAACTCTAGAGGACCCAAGGCGCAGGGTATAGTGAAGCTTCCAGGGTCTCCCAGCTTCTTAGGGACTATCTCCTTGTGTATAACCGCACTACATTCTTCACTTAGAACAAGTACCTCTTTGCTTTCTTTATTCTTCTTCACGAGGGTGTCCTTGAAGAACTTGGCGCACTTGGGCATCATAGCTAGACAATAAACAAGAGGCAGCTTAATCTCCACGTCCCTCAGGTGCTTCTCAAACAGGATTTGATGCTTCTCGATGAGCTGCTTTTTGAAACGACCGGTAAATGGCAACTTCGGTACGTAAGGTGGGGGCACGTAAGAGTTCTTCTCCTTGGTGGTTTGCTCAGCTTTCTTCTCGGCGACCGCCTTATCTCCTCTTCTCGGTCCTTGGATCCAAACGTTGTCAAAGTTAATCTCATCATCATCAGCCGAAGGTTTACCCTCCCCCTCTTGAATTACAACGTCCTCATTTTTCTTTGTAGAGACCGGAGGTTCGAGCTCTTTGCCGCTTCTCAACGTTATGGCATTAGCATACTCCTTGGGATTCTGCTCACACTTTCCCGGAAGACTGTTCTGACCACTCGTACTCGCTTTCCCTTTCTCCAGCTGCTTGATCTTGTTGTTTAGGTTGGTGATCTGGGTGGAGAAGTCGGTTAGAGATGTGTCTAGGCGAGTGTTCATCTCAGCGAACTTCTGGTTTGTAGAGGCTTGCCCTTGTATTAGCTGTTGAAACATTACTTGAACCGGATCAACTTGTTGTTGCATCGGTTGTTGCTGCTGAGGTGCAAAGCCCGGAGGGTAGTTAGGAGTATAACCCTTGTTGTGTTGTTGTTGCCCTTGGAAGTTGCTCTGCCCTTGACTTTGGAAACCACCACTCGGTTGAAAACCTTTGTTGTAAGGGATGAAAGGTTTTGCTTGTTGAGCAGGGTACACTTGATCTTTAGAGTTGGCTACGTTGGTGCTTCGGTAAGAGAGGTTTTGTTCTGGTAGCCTTGGTTGTAACCTTGAAACTTGTAGTTGTTCTGTCCAGCCACCCAATTTGCTTCTTCTTGGCTTAGCTCTAACTCCTCCTTGTTCTCATCAGCTTCACCAACAAAGTGAACATGCTTCTGATTTGCTAACACCAGCTTATCAATCTTCTCATGCAAAGATTTGAGCTCCTTCTTGTGAGACTCTAACTCTGATCCTCTTGGTGAACGGTCATAATCTTCAGCATAATTTCTATCACTCAACACCAAGTTTTCTATCAGCTCCATACCCTCTTCTACCTCCTGACCGAGGAAGTTCCCTTTGCTAGCTGTGTCAAGCAACAACCTGATCTTTGGTGAAGCTCCACGGTATATGGTACTGAGTAGTGTCTCCTCGCTGAACCCGTGATGAGGACATTGGATCGTATAGTCTTTGAAACGCTCCATTGCCTCGTTGAATGTCTCGTTGTTCCTTTGAGAGAAACCGCTGATTTCGCTTCTCAACCGTGCTGTCCTGGTGCTTGAGAAGAACTTTGAGAGGAATGCCTTCTTACACTCAGCCCATGATGTGATGGTGCCTTGTGGGAGGGTCTTCTCCCAATGTCTAGCTTTGTCTCCGAGTGAAAAGGGGAAGAGGCGCAGCTTGAAAGCATCTTCGGATATGCCATTGATCTTGATCATCCCACATACTTGCTCGAAGTTGTCTAAATGCTCCAAGGGGTCTTCCATTGCTAAGCCGTGGAACTTGTTGTTTTGCACCATGGAGATGAAACCTGGCTTGATCTCGAAGTTATTGTTTTGTACCGGAGGAGGAGTGATCCCAAACCTATTGTGGTGGGTATTGGGAGCATCTCCAGCTCCTATGATCCTTGGGGGTCTAGCCGCGTGTTAGGGGTTTCCATTGCCCCGTCCTGCTGGAGGCGGTCCTTCTGGATGCTCGTGTTCAGCCATAGCTTCAAAGTCAACCAAACCGTGCTGAACAATCTCCTTAAAGGCTCTTGTTTGTTCTCTGACTCTCCTTTGCCGTGAGTGACCAAGTTGATGAATGTTGTCTAAGGGTTGTAGTAGATTGTTGTCTCCCCTTGAACGAAGATTCATGTACCTGAAAACACACGTTTGAGAGTAGATGTATTAGTAACTTGAAAAAGGTAAAGACTTAGTCTTTGCTAAGACCCAAATCTCTATGTTCTCTAAACAGTCCTAGAACGGCAACGGCGCCATTTGATAAACGGTTTCTATGCTCGGTTTATGATTGCAGAGAGGTTATCAAACTCTAATGCAAGACATGTTGTAGTACGGCAAGCAAGAGAGAGTCAATCCACTTCTAGGAGATAGAGAATGCACAGAGAATGCAAGGACTAAAGCAAATCTAAGCAAAATGAGACAGTTTATGAGAAAATCTCTAAATACTAGATGCAGCTGCTTAAACAGAATGAAACCTATTTTAAAAATACTAGAAAGGAAGAAACTACCACGAGAAACAAACAGATTAATTAAAGGAGAAAGCTTCGAATTATTAAAATTCGACTAGTGGATCGACCATGAGATCGACCACTAGATCGAGCAGTAACAATCGATCTCGTCTAAAAACGTAAGAACAGTAAAGCTAATGACCAGAATGCTATCAGATATCAAGCGAAAGATGAGAATAGACTTAAAGATGCTAAAAGAAAGGGCCTAGGGTTGAGATTCATGGTTAGGGGTTTTAAAGGTTCGATTGTTACTGCTAATGTCGATTGTTCGACCATCAAGTATAGGCACCCTATTCCCCGGCTAGACAATATGCTAGATGAGTTGAGTGGAGCTACAATATTTTCCAAGGTTGATCTCAAGAGTGGCTACCACCAAGTCAGAATGAAAGAGGGCGATGAGTGGAAGACAGCATTAAGACTAAGAGAGGTTTATATGAATGGCTGGTCATGCCCTTCGGCCTCACCAATGCACCGAGCACATTCATGAGGCTCATGAATCATGTACTGCGAGCATACATCTGTAAGTCAGTAGTTGTGTATTTTGATGACATTCTGATCTATAGCTCTAGCTTAGATGATCATCTTAAACACATTGAGCAGGTGCTAGAAACGTTAAGGTTAGAGGGCTTATATGCAAACTTAATGAAATGTACCTTTTGCACTGATCAGTTAGTGTTTTTAGGCTTTGTAGCAAGTTCACAGGGGCTTAAAGTGGATGAGGAGAAGATCAAGGCGATTCAGGAGTGGCCAACCCCCTCCACCATCGGTCATGTCCGGAGCTTCCACGGATTAGCCAGCTTCTATAGGAGATTCGTGAAGGATTTCAGCACCATTGCCGCCCCCTTAACCTCGGTGATCAAGAAGAATGTAGCATTCTCGTGGGGAAAGGCACAGGAGCTAGCATTTCAAAGGCTTAAGGATAGCCTTACACATGCGCCTGTTTTGGCATTACCTAACTTTAACCAAACGTTTGAAGTTAAATGTGATGCTTCAGGGGCAGGAATCGGAGCTGTTCTTAGTCAAGGAGGGAGACCAGTGGCTTTCTTCAGTGAAAAACTCAATGGAGCCGCCCTTAACTACCCTACCTATGACAAAGAACTATATGCTTTAGTAAGGTCTCTTGAGACATGGCAGCATTACCTTCTATCTAAAGAGTTTGTTATTCATACAGATCATGAGACCCTCAAGTACTTGAGGGGCCAAACTACTTTGAAAAAGAGGCATGCTAGATGGCTTGAGTTTGTAGAGACATTTCCCTATGTAATCAAATACAAGAAGGGAAAGGAGAATGTTGTAGCGGATGCTTTATCAAGAAGATACGCCCTCATCTCAACAATGGAGGCTAAGATCATGGGATTTGAGCATCTTAAACAACTCTATGGAGAGGATCCTGACTTCAAAGAGCTTTATAACCAATGTAGCCGAGGAGTGTTTGGTTCTTTTTACAGGCATGATGACTTTCTATTCAAGGACCGCCGGCTATGCTTACCTTAAAGCTCGGTTAGGGAACTCATCATAAGGGAGGCACACGGTGGAGGCCTCATGGGACACTTTGGGATGGACAAAACGCTTAGTATCGTCAAGGA
The DNA here is from genome assembly GCA_911865555.2 of Thlaspi arvense. NCBI lineage: Eukaryota > Viridiplantae > Streptophyta > Magnoliopsida > Brassicales > Brassicaceae > Thlaspi > Thlaspi arvense. The sequence continues at coordinate 22,574,345 of OU466863.1, read as the reverse complement.
GCACTTCTTTTGGCCTTACCTTAGACGTGATGTTGAGAGGTTCTGCTCCAAGTGCATCACTTGCTTAAAGGAAAAATCCAGGTTGCATCCCCACGGTTTATACATTCCTTTACCTATACCTGACCTACCATGGGTAGACCTTTCTATGGATTTTGTTTTAGGCTTACCCAAGATCAGAAACAAGGATTCCATCTTTGTAGTGGTCGACCGTTTCTCTAAGATGGCGCATTTCACTCCATGTGCCAAGACTAATGACGCTACTCATATTGCTGACTTGTTCTTTAGAGAGGTGGTGAGGATTCACGGCCTTCCAAGAACCATTGTTTCTGACCGAGACACCAAGTTCTTGAGCCATTCCTGGAGAACCGTTTGGAGAAAGCTTGGGACTAAGCTTCTTTTCTCAACAACTTGTCACCCACAAACCGATGGACAGACTGAAGCAGTCAACCGTACACTCTCCACCCTCTTAAGGGCTACGGTTGGTAAAAATTTAAGGAATTGGCCAGACTGTTTACCGTTCATTGAGTTTGCTTACAATAGAGTGCCCCACTTGGCTACTAAGCTTTCACCCTTAGAGATTGTCTATGGTTTTAGACCCATTGCTCCTTTAGATCTTACTCCTTTACCGCCTGTGCAACAAGTGAGTCAAGATGGAGTTAGTAAGGCCGAGCTGATGAAGACTATGTTCAAGAAGGTCAAGGAGAACATAGAGAAGAGGAACGAGCACTACAAGAAGAATGCTGACAAGGGACGCTGAGAAGTTACCTTTGAGCCTGGCGATTGGGTTTGGCTGCACATGAGAACCGAGAGGTTTCCAGTTCAGAGGAAGTCTAAGCTGTTACCAAGAGGAGATGGCCCGTTCAAAGTCCTCAAGAAGATCAATGACAATGCATAACAGATTGAACTTCCAGGTGAGTTTAACATCTCTAATAATTTCAATGAATCTGACTTGCTACCGTTTGATGTAGGTGAATCAGTTCTGAGGACAGAACCTTCCCAAGGGGGAGAGGATGATACAAACTTAGGAGCTGAAGCTGACGTTCCTACCATGAGACAAGCTCCAAGAACAAGATCAGGAACTAAAGACTTAGCTGATAGCTTCAACCAAGAAATAGAAACGCTGATCACTTCCCAGCACCTAGAAGACGTCACTACTCAACTTAGCCAACTGAGCATCGCCAAAGAAGCAGCAATGGTGAGGGCACATCTAAGCGAGGAAGGCATTCGCAACAAGCAAGAAGACCTTCCCAACGAGCAAGAAGACGGTTTAGACATCATCAACGGTCCTCACATCAAAAGCATAACTTATACACACGGATGGCCAATGATTCATGATAACAAAGCAGTTTCCTTATTTAGCATTACGCTACTTAAGTGAAAATGCTTCTAAACCACCTAAACCAAGGTAAGTCCGAGTCCCTATTTCAATATGGTTTATTCAACTAATAAAACTCTTTCTTTTATTGTTTTGGTTCAGCTTTTATTTAAAACATTAGTATAAGGCATGTTGGCCACATTTTATTTATATTTTCGTTTTACGGCATTGTTAGCCAAATAGTTTAACCTAAGGGTTTTGTAATCTGTTTCAAGTCCCCTATAAGGGCAAAGCTGTTCGGACTGTTTATAAAGTCCCCTCACAGCCGTGTATTCTTTTTAACATATCAATAAAGAACGAACTTCTTGGCTAAGTACCAATCTCTTGTTCTCTAAAGCTTTGTGTGATTCATTGCTTGAGAGTTCTTTGTCTTATCAAGGTTTATCTCCATAAAGCCTTGTGGCGACCTTCAATCCATCTTCTATTCATCTCACAACTTAGATCTTGCAAATAGAGTGGTACAACTCTTTGTTTGGTCCCCATCTCGATCCACTTCCTTCCATAGCCCATCCACCGTTTGTTAGCCGACAGAGTTGAACAACCAGCGGCCCAATCCCATCCCCATACACGGTTACTTGCTTGTAGGCGTGTGTCATCAGAGATCCTTAAGCTTTTAGAGGATGACGTGATCTATCCCATAAGTGACAGCACGTGGGTTTCTCCTGTACACGTGGTGCCTAAGAAGGGAGGGATCACGGTCATAAAGAATGAAAAAGATGAACTTATTCCTACTAGAGCCATTACTGGTCATAGGATGTGTATTGATTATAGGAAACTTAACCTTGCAACTAGGAAAGATCATTTCCCTTTGCCTTTTATTGATCAAATGCTTGAGAGACTTGCTAATCACCCTTACTACTGTTTTCTCGATGGGTATAGCGGTTTCTTTCAGATACCAATTCACCCAAATGATCAGGAGAAGACGACCTTCACATGTCCCTACGGTACCTTCGCGTATCGAAGGATGCTGTTTGGATTGTGTAATGCACCGGCTACATTTCAGCGGTGTATGATGTCGATCTTCTCCTATCTAATAGAGGAGATGGTAGAGGTGTTCATGGATGACTTCTCTGTCTATGGTGCGTCCTTTTCTGCATGTTTGTTGAATCTTTGCAGGATGCTAAAGCGTTGTGAAGAGACAAACTTGGTGCTAAACTGGGAGAAATGCCAGTTTAAAGTTAAGGAAGGGATCGTGCTTGGTCATAAGATATCAGAGAAGGGCATTGAGGTTGATCAGGCTAAAGTGGAAGTCATGATGGGTCTTGAGCCGCCAATTAACGTTAAGGGAGTCAGAAGTTTCTTGGGACACGCCGGGTTCTATAGGCGCTTCATCAAGCATTTCTCCAAGATTGCACGCCCTCTTACACGGTTGCTATGCAAGGAAGCTGAGTTTGTGTTTGATGAGGAGTGTTTGCGAGATTTCGTGACCATCAAGGAAGCCCTTACATCAGCCCCTATAGTTCAAGCAACAGACTGGACACTACCCTTTGAGATCATGTGCGATGCTAGTGACTACGCCGTAGGAGCCGTTCTTGGTCAGAGGAAAGACAAGAAACTACACGTGATCTACCATGCTTCAAGAACCTTGGATGACACGCAAACAAGGTACACCACTACAGAGAAGGAGTTGCTTGCAGTAGTGTTTGCCTTTGAGAAGTTCCGGTCATATCTTGTTGGTTCCAAGGCTATCACGCGGCTTTGCGATACATCTATTCGAAGAAAGACACTAAGCCTCGGCTTTTGAGGTGGATTCTCTTGCTCCAGGAGTTTGACATGGAGATTAAAGACAAGAAGGGAATAGAAAACGGAGTCGCTGACCATCTCTCACGGCTACGGATCAACGAGTCTCTCCCCTTAGATGACTCTCTTCCAGAAGAGCAACTCATGGCGATCACCACAGCTGATTGTGAAAAGCTAGAGGGGCGGTTTGAAGAGGTGTTGAGCTTCAAAGAGGAGGATCTACAGTGGTATGCTGATGTCGTGAACTATTTAGCGTGTGGTGAGGAGCCAACACATCTCAACAGCTATCACAAGAAGCGGTTCATGAGAGAGGCTAGTGACTACTTTTGGGACAAGCCCTACTTATACAAGAGAGGAGTAGACAGTTTGTACCGGAGGTGTGTTACAAAGGAAGAAGCTAGAGACATCCTCTATCACTATCATGGCTCTTCCTACGGAGGACACTTCGCTTCATTCAAGACTGCCACGAAAGTGTTGCAAGCCGGTTTCTTGTGGCCGTCCATCTTCAAAGATGCACACGAGTTTGAGAAGAGCTGTGAGGCATGTCAACGAGCAGGGAATATTACTAAGAGGAACGAGATGCCTCAGGTTCCCATCTTCGAGGTTGACGTGTTCGACGCGTGGGGAATAGACTTTTTGGGGCCATTTCCTTCTTCATATGGCAACAAGTACATCTTAGTAGCAGTGGATTATGTTTCTAAATGGGTTGAGGCTGTTGCTTCCCCTACAAACGATTCTAAGGTGGTGATCAAGCTGTTCAAGAGTATCATTTTCCCGAGGTTTGGGGTACCTAAGGTGGTTATAAGCGATGGAGGAAGCCACTTCATAAACAAGGTTTTTGAGAACCTCTTGAGAAAGTATGGCGTCAAGCATAAGGTAGCTACACCGTATCATCCTCAAACAAGCGGTCAAGTGGAAGTCTCCAACCGGCAAATCAAGGCTATACTAGAGAAGACTGTCGGAGCAACAAGGAAAGACTGGGCAGTGAAGCTTGACGACGCTCTTTGGGCCTACCGTACCGCTTTCAAAACGCCGATTGGTACAACTCCTTTCACTCTACTCTATGGCAAGGGCTGTCATCTCCCGGCTGAGCTGGAACACCGTGCGTTGTGGGCTGTGAAGAGGCTGAACTTTGACCTCAAGACTGCTCAAGAGAGGCGCCTCATTCAGCTACATGAATTGGACGAGTTAAGACTGAACACTTATGAGAGCTCTCAGATATACAAGGAGCGGACTAAGGAAGCTCATGACAAGAAGTTGGTTCCCAAAGAGCTTAAGGAAGGAGGTTTAGTGTTGCTGTACAATTCAAGACTCAAACTCTTCCCGGAAAAGCTGAAATCAAGGTGGAGCGGGCCGTTTGTGATCCAAGAAGTGCTGCCTTATGGAGCTGTTACATTGATGGGAAAGAGTGGCAGTGCATTCACCGTCAACGGGCACAGGGTCAAGCCTTACTTGGCGGACAGCTATGACAAGGAGAGTACCTCGGTGCTTCTCCAAGACCCACCATCCGCCTAAACCAAGTAAAGTCTAGCTAAAGACGTTAAAGAAAGCGCACTTGGGAGGCATTCCCACGTCTATCCTGTACATATTTCTGCTTTCTTTCTCTTTCAGTTTTATGTTTTTATTCTGCAAGTGTGTAGGAACAGGTATGAGGAGTCTAAACCTCTATCTTGAAATCCAAAATAGGCGATAGGGGTTAAGAAAAGGCTAGAGATCGAGTGCTAAATCGACTGATCGTGACTCGATCTTTGCTAGATCGAGTCAGTGAAACAAGAGGAGCCAGTCGGTCTAGACGAGAACGAGTGATAGGATCGACCTTGACGAAAACGGATCGATCGATCCAAAATAGATCGACCGATCTAATTTCTCTCGGGAAAATCTGTTGAAAACAGATCGATCACTCGACTCGATCCCTCACTCGATCTATGCCAAATCGACCCCAAAATCGAGGACGTAGCTCGATCATGAGGACTTAGCCGTGGAGCCAACATCTCAACGATCGAGGGAACCAATCGATCTAAGACTGGATTCATCTTGAATCGAGTCACAAATCGAGTAACCCTCTCGATCTACGCCAATATGGGCATGAGATCGTGTCCTAGATCGACCAAACGGACTCGATCTCATGCCGAGGTACAATGGCCCCCAAAAGAACGAGAGAAGAGACGGCACAAGAGGGAGAAGGACAAGAGGTGGCTGTTCAAGAGAGGGTCAGATGGAGTAAGGATGAGAAGAGGGACAAGAAACAGCTTGAAAGGCTTAGGTTTGAGCCTACCACGTTTGTGGATCGGGAGCTGCTATTCAAGCTAGGGATTCTTGGGGATTTCGACCAACTCCTCAAGAACATTGGCTTAAGATGTCTGTCACGGATGGATTGCCCAACCATTCTAGAAGTGACAATAGACTTCCTTGCCACGTTGGAGTTCCGTTACGAGAATCCTAGCGCACCCGTTCCTTCACAAGGTCACCTCTCCTTCAAGGTTGGACGTCAAGCCTTCAGCCTCTCCATCCCCGAGCTATGTCAAGCGTATGGTCTCAACGCAGATGCCACCAAGGACGAGTTCCCCTCCTTCAAGCGATCAAACGACTTTTGGGACCTGATTAGCAACGAGGACTACAAAGCTAATACCGCCAAGATCAAGAGGGTGAGAAGCCCGGTGCTGAGGTACACTTTGAAGCTGATCGCCAACACGTTTAGCGGAAGATCAGTTGATCCCACGGTCACAAAGACCGAGCTTTGCTTCCTGTTCCAAGGCGTGAAGCACTTGTTGTGTAACCCAGATGAGAATGACGAGCCTATGGAGGATGAGCTCGGCGATGAGGTGAACTATGGATGTGTGCTTGCTGCCTCCTTGGTGAAATACAAGGCTTATGCCTTGCGGTGCAAGGCAACCTCTTCTTTCATTGGCGGCTTCCTCACTCCTCTATTCTTGCAAGCTGGTGTGCCTATACACGACTTCGCACACGTACCAGCCAGAGCTTTCATGGATGAGGTCTACATGAGAAATACCGACAGCTTGGGACGCACGCCAGCAGAAGGGTTCTACGCTTACCTCTTCATAGACGACGAAAACGAGAAGAGAGTGTGCATCCTGCCAAACAAAGACGAGACTGAGCTGCTTGGTGTTGGGAACATCGAGTTCTTGCCAACGGAAGAGGAGTGCTTTGCTCGTCTAGGAGGACCGCCTGCCCCAGCGATTGCTCCTCGTCAAAAGAAAGAAATGAGATTTAAGTGAAAGGTTGTGTTTAAAAACTATATATGCTCTAATAAATTTCAGGAGGTAGCTCTCCCAAATAAAAAAAAAAGAAAAAGAAAAAAAAAGAGCCTAAGTACCAAATAAAAAAAAAATAAATAAATAAATAAATAAGAGAGCTACCAATAAGAAATAGTTAAAGAGCAAAATTTATTTTCAACCTTTTTCACTAGCCTAAAGAGTTAAAAATATTTTCTGTTTTGAATTGGGGAATGCTAAGCTTTGAGAAAAAAAAAAGGATAGATTCTAAGTGGTGAGTGAGGATGAAAGTTAATAAATGAGAGAGGTTTAGGATCATTATAGTTTACATGGGTAGATGTGAATCTGATCATGTATGCATCAATTGCCTTCACCTTTAGCATTATGCATAAAGTTCATGCCATTTTTGAGAGAAACCCTTGTTTTAATTGTAAACCCTTTTCAAATGAGATCATTCTATGCTCATAACCTGCGCCCTTAGCCAAATGTGTTTTGCTTTAAAGTGCATAAGTTTGATTCATGGTTCGGATGTTAATGAATGTTAAAGGATGAGTTTCTTTGATTGTTAGGAATAGGAGAGTCATGATCTGAATTTCTTTGTGTGATGAGTATGGCTAAGTTCTTTGGAGTATGAGTGTGTGCATAGCATTTTGGAACTGTTAACTAGGAAATTGAGATTGATTCATTTGAAAGGCACCTTTGCAAGAAGCTAAAACCCCCATTCGTTTTTCTTAAAACCTCTCTTCTTTACTTATTTTCTGTTGCTTGAGGGCAAGCAAGAAGTAAGTTTGGGGGAGTTGATGTTACTGCATATTGCATACATTTTGCATACACATTAGTTAGCTTTTCATGCATTTACTAGATTACATCACTTAGGGTCCTAGAGCCTTCTCGCACCAGCATACACATTTTCCTTGCATTTTGCATCACATTCAGGTTGTTTCTGGCTACTTTGGAGTCGTGGAGGTTCGTGGACGTGCTGAAGCTGTTTTGGTGGTTCGTGGAAGCTCGGATGTTTGCTATGGACCAGAGATCGGGGACCAGATCGAGCATGGCAGGTCGATCTAGGATGAGATCGACCAGAAAATCGAGAAGACCAGGCGATCCAAGGAAATTGATCGAGACGAAGATCGAGTGAAGCAATCGATCAAACGGTACGGACGTAGATGACGCCATGCAGAGCGAGAGCCAGATCGAGTCCACCACTCGATCCACCCGAAGATCGATACCAAGATCGGATGCAACACTCGATCCGCCGAAGATGATCGAGACCCAGATCGAGTTGAAGACACGATGTCCGAAGATGATCGAGAGAGCCACTCGATCCCGAGGTCGATCTCTGTCCTTTCAACCGCTTTTGACCGCTAGCGAGGGGGGACCATCGGGTTGTTTTTGCCATTTTGGGAAGGCGGCGACATCCTTTTCCCACACAACTTTTCATTCTTATATTTTTTATGTTTTTTTCTCTCTGGTTTTGGAGATTATCCACCATAGTCGAACTTGAAGTTTTTCTCTAGCTTTGTAATCGAATTGTTTGAGTTTAATCTAGTTTCTTTTCATGTTCATCGCTTCTTTCTTCATGCTTTGCTTGATTTATCTTATGTGTAGTGAGTAGTTTCTATAAGGTTCGGGGTTAAGAGGATATAAGGGGTCAAAAGGGTTTCGATCTTGGGGTTTTCTAGTGTTTTAATGGCTATCTCTTCTAGGGTGTCGAGTTCTCAAAGCTTAAAGACTCTCACGCCAAGTGCTTTATGATCCGAGAGGTTCCTTACCTTGACAGGATTCAGGGACATCTGAAGATCACACCCTAGAGACTAGTTACCCCTTCCCAAAAGCCATGGAAGTTTGGGGGACTAGTTAAGCCATTCATTTGAAATCTGTTTTTCGTGCCCTTCGACCTCTTTTTCCACCAAAAGCCATGGGTTTGGAGGAGAGGATGAAGGAGTGATCTATACCGAAAGCCACGGATAGATCTTATTTAGTTTTCAAGGCTTAGAGATTCTCACAAAGTGAGTCGATTTAAAGTTTTCAACCCAAGTTCGGACCTTTGAAACCCTAGACCCTCTCTTTTAGCATCTTTACATCTTCTCTCGTCATTCGCTTGATCTTTGATAGCATCCTGGTCGTTAGTTTTACTGTTCTTACATTTTTAGACGAGATCTATCGTTATTGCTCGATCTAGTAGTCGATCCCATGGTCGATCCACTAGTCGAATTTTAGTAATTTATAGCTTTGTCCTTTAATTATTCTGTTTGTTCCTCATGGTAGTTTGATCATTCCTGGTTATATTAAAATAGTTTGCATTCCATTTAGTTGCTGCATCTAGCTTTTAGGGATTTTCTCAAAACCTTTCTTGTTTCGCTTAGATTTGCATAGCCCTTGCATTCTTTTTGCTTTTTCTATCATCCTAGATGTGGATTGACTCTCTCTTGCATACTGTGCTACAACCTGTCTTGCATTTGAGTTTGATAACCTCATTGCATACTCACCCTTGCAAAGAAAATGCTTATCACAGAACGAGTGGAAGATCGACTGGACGACTCGATCTCTGAGGGGATAACGGTTCAAGAAAGCAGTCTTAAGGCTCATGTCTCAGGTTCTAAGGAGGCTACTGAGGATGGGAACGTGAACACAAGCCACAAAGAGGACTGTAGCGAGCTGCTAGCCCCAAAGGTGGACCTAAAAGAGCTCCCAAAAGGGCTAAGGTTTGCTTTCTTAGGGCTTAATGAAACCTATCCCGTGATTGTGAATGCGAATCTGAGTTATGATGAGTTGCACTCGCTCAAAAATGAGCTGAGAAAGTATAGGAAGGCCATTGGGTACTCTCTAAGTGACATCAAGGGCCTTTCACCAATGCTTTGCACTCATAGGATTCACTTAGATAATGAAAACTCTTCATCTATTAAACATCAAAGGCGCTTAGATCCGAATTTGAAAGAAGTAGTTAAGAAATAGATTCTGAAATTGTTAGAGGCTGATGTGATCTACCCCATCAGTGACAGCACGTGGGTTTCTCCTGTCCACGTAGTGCCTATGAAGGGGGGAATCACAGTCGTTAGGAATGAACAAGATGAATTGATCCCTACTAGGACTATTACTGGTCACCGTATGTGTATAGACTATAGGAAGCTTAATTCTACTATTAGAAAGGATCATTTTCCTCTTCCTTTTATTGATCAAATGTTAGAGAGGCTTGCTAATCATCCTTACTATTGATTTCTTAATGGTTTTAGTGGTTTCTTTCAAATACCAATCCATCCTAACGATCAAGAGAAGACAACATTTACATGCCCTTATGGTACCTTCGCTTATCGGAGGATGCCATTCAGGTTGTGTAATGCACCAGCTACATTCCAGCGGTGCATGATGTCAATTTTCTCTGATCTTATAGAGGAGATGGTAGAAGTGTTTATGGATGTGATATGATCCCGGTCAATGATCGTTCCTTTCAAGCTAAGTGATGAAAAACTTGTGGTGAATGGTGGAATGATCCGAATAGTGGAAAGGGGGGCTGTTTCAATTGAAGGGGAAAAATGGGGAAAGAGTGAGGATGGAATGTAGCAAGAGAGATGGAAAACTCTTGATACAAAACTACTAGAACACAAGGATATGACGCACCTAGGTTCTAAGTAGGATTTCTCAAGGATATGACGCACCAAGAGAGATGATCTATTTTGCAAAAGAGATTTTATTAAAAAGATAGATGAAACCACACAAACAACTAACACACGGTTTTAAGAAGAGAAGAGAAAGAGGAAGACGAACGGTCAACAAGAGAGCAATAAGTTGGTCTTGGGACAAATCCCCTTGACTAACCATGCATGACTCTTGTTCAAAATATCACAAACTACAAGAAAAGACACAACTAAAAATAAGGAAAAGAACCTAGACACATCCAAGCCACGGATGGTAGGAAGAAGTGGGCTTGGAACAAGGCCAAGCTAAATGGGCAATGACATTGTGGGAATACTTGCCTTGTTAAATACCTTAGTGAGAAAACTCAAAGGGACAAAACTCACTAAGGGAAAAAGAGCACAGTATCCCACAAACCCACTAGCTTAGTCCCCGACTACAATGCAGACCAGTGTGGAACGTGTAGCCTCCTTAGTACTTGCTTCATACTTAAACTGATTAAGTAGAACCTCTAAGGCATTTTGAAATGCCTTAGTCTTAGCTCGGGTCATTGGGCCTCCTTGCATCTTAAGAACTTCTTCAACCTCCTTCTGGTCTTGATCTTGTTGTCCAACGGCTACAAGCTCATCTTCTAGGTTAGGTGTCCCCATGCTCATATCAGGATGACTTCTTGAAAAGGATTTGACCTCAAATCCAACTCATCTGCAACATAAGGAAGTAAATCAGTAATGTTAAAACTTGAGCTAATAGGATACTTACCTTGGAGGTCAAGTTGATAGGCATTACCGTTGATCTTCTTTGTAACTGTAAAAAGACCATCAATCTGTGGCATCATATTGGATATTCATTCAGCTAGGAAGCGCTCTTTCCTTAGATGTACCCACACTTGATCACCACCTTCAAAAACCACCTTGTTTCTTCCTTTATTCGCATGTTTGGCATAGAGCTTAGTCTTCTCTTCTAAGTTCTTCTTAGCATCCGAATGTATTAGTTTGACCAAGTCGGCTTTTCTCTTTCCGTCCATACTTATCCTTTCACTCAAAGGTAAAGGCATTAAATCCAAATGAGAAGTGGGGTTGAACCCATAAACAATCTGAAAAGGTGAATACTTAGAAGCAGAATGCACAGCATGGTTATATGCAAACTCTATATGCGGCAAACAATCCTCCCAAGACTTAAGGTTCTTTTTAATCAAAGCTCTCAACAAAGTACCTAAAGTCCTATTTGCTACCTCGGTCTGACCATCAGTTTGCGGATGACAAGTAGTAGAAAACATAAGCTTAGTTCCTAGCTTAGACCATAAGGTTTTCCAAAAGAAACTAAGGAACTTAGTGTCTCTATCCGAAACAATGGACTTAGGCATACCATGAATGCGAACTATTTCCTTAATAAAAAGATTGGCTATATGCAAAGCATCATCTGTCTTATGACAAGCAATAAAATGAGCCATCTTAGAGAATCTATCCACTACAACAAAAATAGAGTCCTAACCTGTCTTTGTTCTAGGCAAGCCTAAAACAAAGTCCATGGAAATGTCATTCCACGGATGAGAGGGTATGGGTAAGGGTGAGTACAAACCGTGATTTTGGACCTTGGACTTGGCTTGTTTACATGTATTGCATCTCCCACAAATTCTCTCCACATCCCGTCTCATGTGTGGCCAATAGAAATGATCTTTCATTACTTCTAAGGTTTTTGCTACGCCAAAGTGACCCATTCAACCGCCTCCGTGTGCTTCCCTGATAAACAAATCTCTCATAGAACAATTAGGTACACAAAGACGGTTCTCATAGAAGAGAAACCCATCTTGTTTAAAGAATTTACCCGAAGGAGATTTGAAACAAGAAGCAAAAATTTCTGAAAAGTCATTATCATCTTTGTATAGCTCTTTAAGCTGATCAAATCCAAGCAACTTAGCTTCTAAAGTAGTGAGAAGAGTGTACCTTCTTGACAATGCCTCAGCAGCCACATTTTCTTTACCTTGTTTGTACTTTATGACATATGGGAAGGTTTCTATGAATTCAACCCACCTTGCGTGCCTTTTGTTGAGCTTTTGCTGACCTTTGAGGTGTTTGAGGGACTCATGGTCTGTGTGAATGACAAATTCATTAGGCCATAGGTAGTGTTGCCACGTTTGTAAGGCTCTCACCAAGGCGTACAACTCCTTATCATATGTTGGATAGTTGAGCATGGCTCCTCCAAGCTTCTCACTAAAAAATGCTATGGGTTGCTTCTCTTGCATTAGAACAGCGCTAATACCTATTCCTGATGCATCACACTCAATCTCAAAAGTCTTTAAGAAATTAGGCAATATAATGACAGGGGTGTTAGTAAGCTTCTCTTTTAGGCTTTGGAAAGCCTCTTCTTGAGCCGTTTCCCACTTGAACCCAACTTCCTTTTTGATGACTTTAGTGAGTGGGGCAGCTATAGTGCTAAAGTCCCTCACAAATCTCCTATAAAAGCCGGCTAGGCCATGGAAACTCCTTACTTCTCCTACGGTCTTAGGACTTGGCCAGTCACGTATGGCCTTCACTTTCTCCTCATCTACTTTGACTCCTTCTGAGCTTATTACAAAACCAAGAAAAACAAGACTAGAAGTGCAGAAAGTACACTTCTTAAGGTTAGCATATAGTATTTCTTTTCTAAGCAAATCAAGCACAAGTCTAATGTGTTCCACATGCTCTTCTAGACCTTTGCTATAAACAAGGATGTCATCAAAATAAACCACCACAAAGATGCCTATATACGCCCTAAGAACATGATTCATTAAACGCATAAAAGTGCTAGGGGCATTAGTCAATCCGAATGGCATAACCAGCCATTCATATAAACCATGTTTCGTTTTGAATGCGGTTTTCCATTCATCCCCCTCTTTCATTCTGATCTGGTGGTAACCACTCTTTAAATCATTTTTGGAGAAAATATTAGAACCATGCAATTCATCTAACATGTCATCTAGCCTAGGAATAGGATGGCGATACTTCACCGTGATATTGTTGATTGCACGGCAGTCAACACACATCCTCCAGCTACCGTCTTTCTTTGGAACAAGAAGGACTGGTACTGCACAAGGGCTCATGCTTTCACGGATATGTCCCTTGGCCATAAGTTCATCCACCTGCTTCTGTAGTTCTTTGGTTTCCATGGGGTTGGTACGGTACGCGGGACGATTTGGCAATGATGCCCCGGGAATGAAGTCTATTTGGTGTTCTATACCCCGGATGGGAGGTAGTCCCGTTGGTGTCTCTTCCGGAAAGACATCTTCATTGTCCTGCAAAAGAGCTTGAATTTCACTCGGATACACCGGTGTAAGATCAGCCATGGTGGTCAATGTTTCTTTATAAACAAATAATAGCATAGGTGTTTCGGAGTATAAAGCTTTCTTAACCTGTCCAGCCTTAGCAAAGAAGTTTAAATGTTTGGCTGACCTCAAGGTGTGTTTCTGATCGTTGTAGACTTCTTGAGGAGTCATGGGTATCAAAGTGTTCTTCTTTCCCTTAAACTCAAAAGAGTGCCGGTTGGAGAATCCATCATGTATCACCCGGCGGTCAGATTGCCACGGCCTCCCTAGCAGGATATAACTTGCTTCCATAGGTAGCACATCACAAAGTATCTCATCTTTATACTCTCCTATGGCCAGTGGAACTAAGACTTGTTCGGTGACCTTCATTTCTCCTTTGTCATTCAACCAGTGTAGCTTATACGGGCTGGGGTGAGGGGTAGCTTGCAAACTTAGCTTCTTAATCATGATACTGCTTGCCACATTAGCGCAACTTCCACCGTCTATGATCAAACTGCAAACTTTTCCCTGAACCAAGCAACGAGTATGAAACAGATTCTCACGCTGATCTTGTTCTTCTGGTTTGCTTTGCACCGCTAATGTCCTTCTTGCTACAAGCAACTCTCCTTGTACTGGCAATAACTCATGTTCCTCCTCTGTTTCTTCTTGTTGCTCATCTTCTGATTCTATGTCACCGTTTTCTAGTAACACCATAACACGTTTGTTGATGCACTCATTGGCGTAATATCCACGGCCTTGGCATTTGAAACACTTTACATCACGAGCCTTGGTGTTAGCCTCCTTAGGTTTCCCATATGGTTGGACAATTTCGGATTTGGAACTGATCGGCTTATCTTCTCTCGGCTGATTCTGCGGATATGCTGACCGATAAGAGTTTCTATCGTCCCGCTGATAAACTGTCCGACTGTTTGGTCCGGTACAAGAACTCGAACGGTACGATCCTTTTCTCTTGACTTGCTGCTCAAACAACATTGCTTTGTGAAGCATCTCCTCTAAGTCAATATAATGCTGAGTCTCCAGGCGGTCCTGAATCTCTCGGTTAAGGCCTCCGAGGAACCTAGCCATCGTAGCTTCACTGTCCTCCAAGATAGCTGCACAAAGCATTAGTGTTTCTATTTCCTGAAAATATTCCTCCACAGAACGGTTGCCTTTCGTCAATCTCCGAAGCCTCTGATGTAGCTCGCGATGGTAATGGCTCGGAACAAACCGTTTCCTCATCAATTTTCTCATCTCGTTCCAAGTTGTAACCGGATACTCCTGGTTTCTCCTTCTAGTCGTGATGAGTTGATCCCACCAGCTTAGGGCATAGTCGTAGAACTTTGTGGCCGCCACCTTAACACGGTTCTCCTCAGTGTAATGTTGAACATTGAATACCAGCTCTATCTTCTTTTCCTACTCAAGGTAGGCATCCGGATCACACTTGCCGTGAAAGGAGGGAATCTTCAACTTGAGACCAGCCAAGTTGTCTTACACACGATCTCTGCCTTGTCTAGAACTTTTATGGCCACTTTTAGAGGAGTTACTGCTTTTGTAGTATTGATCAGTCTGATGTCCACTAGCCTGCCCTTCTTGTTCATCTTCTCTCACGATTTCTTTGCCTTGGCGTCTCTGTTCTGTATCTCTCTGTTCATAGCTTTGCCTGATCTTGTCTACCTCAACTTGTAACATTTTTTTCATCTCAGCCGTGAGGGCTTCGACCAACATCCTCTGAGCACGTACAGCTGAAGGTTCCGGGTCATCTTCTCCGGACATTGCGCCTGAAAACAAAATTTCTCGCAGTAAGTAGTTCTTGGGTAAATTAGAATTTTATAAAAATTCCAAACTATTTTTTTTAAAAATTTGTGGCTGATGAACAATAATTTTAAAATTATGTTTGACAGAAGATGAAGAGTCAAAAAAAAATTGAAATGATGAAGAAGGGCGGACTGGATCAGAAAACTTAGCTTTGGAAGGGTTGCTCTGATACCACTTGATATGATCCCGGTCAATGATCGTTCCTTTCAAGCTAAGTGATGAAAAACTTGTGATGAATGGTGGAATGATCCGAATAGTGGAAAGGGGGGTTGTTTCAATTGAAGGGGAAAAGTCGGGAAAGAGTGAGGATGGAATGTAGCAAGAGAGATGGAAAACTCTTGATACAAAACTACTAGAACACAAGGATATGATGCACCTAGGTTCTAAGTAGGATTTCTCAAGGATATGACGCACCAAGAGAGATGATCTATTTTGCAAAAGAGATTTTATTCAAAAGATAGATGAAACCACACAAACAACTAACACACGGTTTTAAGAAGAGAAGAGAGAGAGGAAGACGAACGGTCAACAAGAGAGCAATAAGTTGGTCTTGGGACAAACCCCATTGACTAACCATGCATGACTCTTGTTTAAAATATCACAAAATACAAGAAAAGACACAACTAAAAACAAGGAAAAGAACCTAGACACATCCCAGCCACGGATGGTAGGAAGAAGTGCGCTTGGAACAAGGCCAAGCTAAATGGGCAATGACATTGTGGGAATACTTGCCTCGTTAAAAACCTTAGTGAGAAAACCCAATGGGACAAAACTCACTAAGGGAAAAAGAGCACAAAGTATCCCACAAACCCACTAGCTTAGTCTCCGGCTACAATGCAGACCAGTGTGGAACGTGTAGCCACCTTAGTAGTTGATTCATACTTAAACTGATTAAGTAGAACCTCTAAGGCATTTTGAAATGCCTTAGTTTAGCTCGGGTCATTGGGCCTCCTTGCATCTTAAGAACTTCTTCAACCTCCTTCTGGTCTTGATCTTGTTGTCCAACGGCTACAAGCTCATCTTCTAGGTTAGGTGTCCCCATGCTCATATCAGGATGACTTCTCTGTATATGGTGCGTCCTTTTCTGCTTGTTTGTTGAATCTTTGCAAGGTACTTAAGCGGTGTGAGGAGACAAACCTAGTGCTTTTCAATCAGTCTTAATTATGTTTAGCGAGTTTTCCTTTTTGGGTTTTCGGGGTTGAGGTGATTCAAAGGGTTTTAAGTGGTTTAAGTTTTGTATTTTCTTTGTTCTTCATTCCTTCTCTTTTAGGACCTTGGGGTCTTAAGGCTTAGAGAGTCTTGGAAAAGATCTCTATGATTCTAGGGCTGTCTTACCTTGACAGGATTCAGATATCCTAGAAAACTAGATCTTAGAGACTAATCTTTCCTCTCCCAAACGCCATGGTTGTAGAGGAGATTAATTAGGTCATATATTGAAATCTGTTTTCCTTGCTCTTTGATCCCCTTTTCCACCAAACGCCATGGGTTTGGAGAAGAGATTGAGGAAGTGAATCATACCACACGCCATGGATGGTTCTTGTTTTGTTTTCAGGGCTTAGAGAAAGCTCACAAATGAGTTGATCTCTGTTCATCATTCGCTTGTCATAAAGTTGCATCTTTGTTCATTAGAATTCAATCGCTTTAAGTTGTCAGATCGGTCAGTTTTACTCGATCCAGTGGTCGATCCACTGCTCGATTTTGAGTTATTAGTAGATTTGCTCTTTTGTTGTTCTGTTTTCTTTCAGAGTTAGTTAACCCTCTTCCAGGGATTTTAAAATAGTTTTTCATTTCATTTGGTCATTGTATTTAGTTTTAGTAGATTTTACCAAACATTTTCCCGATTTGCTTTGCTTTGTTGAATACTTGCATTCCAAGTGTTCTTCCTGCTTCCTAGGTTGGATTGATACCACTTGCATGCTATACTACAACTATAGGTTGCTTAAGCTTTGATATTCTCGCTTGACTTGCATAAAAATCCTAGTATCAAATGGCGACGTTGCCATCTTAGGATTGTTAGGAAGCATTAGGATTTAGTGTTTGCCGAAGACTAAGCCTTTAACTTTTATTTTGATTACTCATTGCTCTACCTTCTTGTTTGTGATCTCAGGTACATGAACCTACGCTCCAGGGGTGACAACAACTTACTTACACCCCTGGACAATATTCACGAACTCGGTCACGCAAGACAAAGAAGAGCACGAGAGCAAGCTCAGGCCTTTGAAGAGATTGTGCAAGCCGGTTCAGTAGACTTTGCAACAATGGCTGAGAAGTGAGATTAGTGGCTTCACTCAAAGGCAGAACGAGACATTCAATGAAGCTATGGAGAGGTTCAAAGACTATACCATTCAGTTTCCTCACAACGGATTCAGTGAAGAGACTTTCCTAAGCACAATATACCGAGGAGCATTACCCAAGATCCGTATGCTACTTGACACTGCAAGCAAGGGCAATTTTCTTGGTCAAGAAGCGGAGGAGCGTATGGAGTTAATCAAAAACTTGGCTTTAAGTGACGGCAACTACGCCGAGGATTATGACCGAGCACCACGAGGTTCTGAGCTAGAGTCTCACAAGAAAGAGCTTAAGTCCCTCCATGAGAAGATAGTCAAGCTCGTTCTTGCAAATCAGAAGCAAGTTCACTTTGTGGGAGAAGCCGAAGATGTCTTAGAGGAGCTAGACTTGAGTCCAGAAGAAGCTAACTGGATTGCTGGTCAGAACTACAACAAGCCTCAAGGATATTCTCAAGGCTACCAGGGGAACAACAATCTCTCATACCGTAGCACAAACGTTGAGAATCCAAAGGATCAGGTTTACCCCCCTCAGCAAGCAAAGCCCTTTGTACCTTACAACAAGGGTTTTCAACAAAACAACGGGTATCAAGGTCCAAGGCAAGGTAACTTTCAGGGTCAGCAGCAACAACAAGGCAACAAAGGCTTTACCCCTATGTTTCCTCCCGGCTGTTTGTTGTTGGTCTTCCGGACTCATCTTGATCTGATTGTATCCAGAAAAGGCATCCATGAAGGACAAGAGTTGATGGCCAGCTGTGGCCTCGACCAGGCGTTCGATGTGTGGAAGTGGGAATCTGTCTTTTGGACATGCTCTGTTTAGGTCGGTGAAGTCGACGCAGACTCTCCCCTTTCCATTTTTCTTTTTGACGACCATGGGGTTTGCTAACCAGTCGGGGTATTACCCCTCTCTGATCGATCCCACTTTAAGTAGTCGGTCTACATCGTCATTGACTGCTTTAGCTCGATCTGGGCCGAGCTTGCGGCGTTTCTGTCTGACGGGTTCGATGGTTGGGTCGATGTTGAGTTCGTTTACGGCGACCTCTGTATCGATGCCCGGCATGTCCGTAGTGGACCATGCGAAAGTGCTTCGGTTTTCTTTTAGAAAATCTATTAGCTCGACATGGATTGTTTTTGCGAGATCGACCCCGATTCCAACTCACCTTTCGGGGTTGGCGTCGTCTATGCATACTTGCTCGATTAGTTCTGTTTGAGGCTCGCATTTGGAAGGGTCTTTATTGTGTTTGAGTTGTCAGATTGCGAGCTCCTTCTCTTTCTCAGCTCGCAAGAAGCTGCCCATGTAGCAATCCCTTGAGACTGGTTGGGAGCTGCGTATCGCTTTGGTTCCCCAAGGGGTTGGGAACTTGACACATTGGTGGTATGTGGAAGCTACAGCTTTCATCGCGTAGAGCCACGGTCTGCCGAGTATGGCATTAAATGGAGCTGGGCGATCTACGACCACGAAGTCGATTTTTTTTATGACCTCGTCGGCCTTAGCTGGAAGCTGGATGGTTCCTAACGAGTAGGTGGTTTCTCCTGCGAAGCCCGTGAGTGGAGTTACATCGTTCGACAGCATGGATGTTTGGTATCCCATGCGTCTAAAAGCGTCGAAGAACAGCACGTCTACCGAGCTAGAGACATTCAATGACGAGTGCGTCATCATGTGGTTTGCCTAGAGACAGTATCTCGCTTTCTCGAAAGCTTATTTGGTGGTCGGGCCCGTCCAGAGGTAGGTTTACGGTGGCGGACTCGACCTTGCGTTTGGTATGCTTTGATTGAGTTAATTGAGTCTCAGCACATCTTCGAGCCTCCGCAGATGAAGTTGATTGGCTTCATTGTGGGTAGCTCCCCCCCCCCCCCGGCCCCCGCGACTTTATGGAGCTTGGTAGAGCAGGAGTAGGTGCGGGTGGGGGGGGGGGGGTGGTTATTACAGATTTCATTTTCATTGATCCACCGCAAAGGTTTAGTTCTCTGAAGATCAGGTCGATCCTTTTCCTCGCTGATGGAGGAGTCAGGAGTTTGGACTTCGACTTGGACTTCGCGATCTCGTTTTTGAGACGCTTTGTCGGGGTCCTCTTCCCTGTTTCTGGTTTCTGGTCGAGGTCTTTTTAGGCGTTTTGCTTTTTCCCTTGGCCTTCTCGGCTTTCTCCTTGGCAAGCTCTTTTGGCAGGGTTCTAGCTCGAGTTCGACATTCTTCGGTGGAATGTCCGTTCTTTTTGTGGTGCTCGCAATATTTGCTTTAGTCGAAGCTCGAATCCTTTTAAGGGGATAAGCTTTCTATTTCATTTGAATGCTGACCTTTGCCTTGCGACTCCCTTTGGGGAGGTGGGACGTTAGCTTTCCTCGACCCAGAAGGTGTGAGTTGGAGCTGTGAGTTACGGTATTTTGCTTCGCAGGCAGCCATATCATCCTCGAAGTTAGCGAATATGGACGTGCGATGGAGTGCATCGTCGAGCGAGTCCGTAGGCCGAAGCGTGAGCTCTGCCTTAAACCTCGACTGGTACCAAAGGTTAGTCCAGAGGGCGAGCAGGACTACTGCTTCATTTTGGTTAGCGATTTTTGCTTTAATCGCCTTGAACTTAGCAATGTATGATCGAAGTGGTTCGTCTGGAGCTTGGACTAGCTTCCAGAGGTCGGCTTCAGTTTCTCGTTTATCGTTGAAGATCGAATATTACTTGAGGAAGGCTATTACGAGCTCGTTGAAATTCAAGATCAAATTTGTTTCCCGCGTCGCGAACCATTCCTGGACTGGTCCGACTAAGTTTTCAGCAAAGAGCCTGCAGTATTGATATACCTATATATTTTGCATATTTAGCTTGTATTTAGGGTAGTTTTCATGCATTCATCTCGTATTATAGGCTAGTTTCTACCATTTGTTGCATTTTAGGTCCTAGATCACTTTGCATTCGCATTATGCATATTTTCTGCATTTTCCCATTGTTATCAGGTTGTTTGGGACGCACTAGAGTTGTGGAGGTTGCGTGGACGTGAATAGGATCGAAAGGAAGCTTGTGGACCATGCGTGCAAAAGACCCGAGATCGAGACGTGGATCGAGCAAGGCAGGTCGATCTAGACGAGATCGACCAGAAGATCGAGTGACTCAAGTCGTTTCAAGGTGGAGGATCGATACCAAGATCGAGAGAGGAGATCGATCGTGAGGACAGACATGGATGACGCCATGCAGAACGAGAGCCAGATCGAGACCACGACTCGATCATCCAAAGATCAAGTAGAAGATCGAAGGAAATGCTCGATCCATCCAACCAAATCGACTTGAAGATCGAGCAAAAGAAGGCGATCCATAGAGAAGATCGAGAGAGCTAATCGATCGCGAGATCGATCTCTGGAACCTTATCCGGCCAGCTCATTTTTGGAGCGTAGTGAGGGGACCATTAGGGATGTTTGGCTATTTTGGGCAAAGGGCGGCTATCACTTTCAACAGACACGCTTAGTCTTATCTTTTCCCCGCCATTGTTCTGTTCTTGAAGTTTTGCATGTTTTGAACCTTGAATCTTTTCAATATTAAGTCTTATTCTTTAATCGCTTGCTTGATCATGTTTAGTTTTCTTTCTTTTGCATTTCAATCGGTTTCAAATATTAGTAATGAGTAGATTTATTTTGGGTTTAAGGTTGGGGCGATTTAAGGGTTTAAAGGTTTAAGCTTTTGGGAGTTTTTCTTGTTCTTAACCTATTCTCTTCTATGATTTAGGGTCTTAAAGCTTAGAGAGTCTTGGAAAAGATCTCTATGATTCCAGAGCTTTCTTACCCTGACCAGATTCAGAGATCCTTGAAAACCAAATCCTAGAGACTAATCTATCCTCTCCCAAACGCCATGGTTGAACATCTTTACTTAATGTTCTTTGACCCTCTGTTTATCATTCTCTAGTCATAAAGCTTGCTTTTTTGATCATTTGAAGTCATTCATCTAAGTTGCTCGATTCAGTGCCCGATTTTTAGTAATTAGTAGATTTGCATTTTAGAGTCTCTGTCTTTTCCTAGTAGTTGTTAACCCTTTTCCAGGGATTTTAAAATAGTTTTCTTAGTAGCTTGGTCATTGTATTTAGTTTTTGTCGGCTTTACCATCTATTTACCTGATTCTGCTTAGATTTGCTTAGCTTATGTATTTCTAGTGTCTTTCTTCACCCAGGCTGGATTGATACTCTCTTGCATACTGTACTACAACTATAGGTTGCTTGAGCTTTGATTATATATCACTCCTCCACCAGTGCAAAACAACAACTTCGAGATCAAGCCAGGATTCATCTCAATGGTTCAAAACAACAAGTTCCATGGGCTTGCAATGAAGGACCCTTTGGAGCATCTTGACAACTTTGAGCAAGTTTGTGGGATGATAAAGATCAATGGCATTTCGGAGGACAGTTTCAAGCTGCGGTTATTCCCTTTCTCTATGGGGATAAAGCAAGGCATTGGGAGAAGACATTACCTCAGGGGACCATCACTTCATGGGCTGATTGCAAGAAAGCCTTACTGTCAAAGTTTTTCTCAAGCACAAGAACAGCAAGGCTAAGAAGTGAGATCAGCGGCTTCACACAAAGGCAGAATGAGACCTTCAATGAAGCTATGGAGCGGTTCAAGGACTACACTATAGCTTGCCCTTATCATGGCTTCGGTGAAGAGACTATCCTAAGCACAATCTACAGAGGAGCACTCCCAAAGATTCGCATGTTGCTAGATACCGCAAGTAAGGGAAGCTTTCTTGGGCAAAATGTTGAAGAAGGGATGGAGGTCATAGAGAATTTGGCTTTGAGCGATGGAAACTATTCTAAGGATTATGACCGAGGACCAAGAGGAGCTGATCTAGAAGCTCACAAGAAAGAGATGAAGTCGCTCCATGAGAAGAAAAACAAGCTAGTGCTTGCAAATCAGAAGCAAGTACATTTCGTGGAGAAGCCGAAGATGTCTTAGAGGAGTTAGAGTTGAGCCAAGAAGAAGCTAATTGGGTTGCTGGTCACAACTACAACAAGCCTCAGGGCTATACACAAGGATACCAAGCCAACAACAATCTCTCATATAGGAGCACCAACGTTGAGAATCCAAAGGATCAGGTGTACCCCCCTCAACAGGCAAAGCCTTTTGTACCTTACAACAAAGGGTTTCAACAAAACAGTGGGTACCAAGGTCAGAGACAAGAGAATTTCCAAGGTCAGCAGCAACAACAAGGCAACAAAGGCTACACTCTTATGTTTCCTCCTGGTTTTGTTCCACAGCAGCAACAAATGCAACCCCCACCTCAGGATCCGGTTAAAGCAATGTTTCAACAGTTGCTTCAAGGTCAAGCTTCTACAAATCAGAAGTTTGTTGAGATAAACAACCGGCTAGACTCCTCTCTTACTGATGTATCTACTCAGATCACCAATCTGAACAACAAGATCAAGCAGTTAGAGAAAGGTAAAGCTAGTACAAGCGGTCAAGGCAGCTTACCGGCCAAGTGTGAGCAAAATCCCAAGGAGTATGCAAACGCTATTACTTTGAGAAGTGGGAAGGAGCTTCCGCCGAGAGTTGCACCTAAAGCCACTGAGGACATTGTGATTCAAGAGGGGGAGGGTAAGCTTTCAAATGATGAGGAGATTACCTTTGACAATGTGTGTATTGAAAGACCAAGGAAATTCTTGGAGTCCAGATCGATCGATCCAAAAATGGATCGACCGATCTATTTTCTCTTGGGAAAGTCCTTCATAGACAGATCGATCAGTCAACTCGATCGAAGCTAAATCGACCCCTGAATCGATAGCATGGCTCGATCACGAGGACTTAGCAGTGATTTCAAAAACTCAAGAAACGAGAGAGCCAATCGATCCATGACTCGATTCAAATCGAATCGTGTCCCAAATCGAGTAACCCTCTCGATCAAAGCCATTAAGGGCATGAGATCGAGTCCCAGATCGACCAAAAGGACTCGATCTCATGCCGAGGTAACATTTTCTTTTCCCTCTCTCTCTCTTGAAATGGATGAAGAACATGCTCTGTTTATACCAAAAGGACTCGATCTCATGCCGAGCCAACAGATTTCGTTGTTCTTGAAATGGATGAAGAACCAAATGATCCTCTTATCCTTGGAAGACCCTTTCTTGCAACCGCTGGAGCAATCATTGACGTGAAGAACGGAAAGATCTCTCTACATTTGGGCAAGGACAACAAGCTAGACTTCGACATTAATGAAGTCTTGAAGAAGCCAACTATTGGAGGACAAGCTTTCTATATTGAAACTCTAATTATACTTGCACCAAGATCACACAAACCCCTTTGAAAGGTCAAAGGACCAAGAGCGCAAGGTATGGTGAATGATCCTGGATCCCCTAGCTTCTAGGGTACTATCTCCTTGTGGATGATAGCCTTACACTCTTTACTAAGCACCAAAACTTCTTCACTTTACTTGTTCTTATTAGTAAGCGTATCTTTGAAAAACTTTGCACACTTAGGCATCATGGCTAGGCAATCCACCAAAGGTAGCTTCATCTCTACATCTTTTCAAATGCTTCTCAAAGACTGCCCTAGGCTTCTCAAGCAGCTGTTTCTTGAACCGACCGGGAAAGGGAAGCTTTGGTTTGTAGGGTGGAGGAACAAATGCATCTTTCTCTTTGCTCACCTCCTCTACTTTCTTCTCTAGAACAACTTCTTTGCCTTTCCCTGGCCTCTCAATCCAAACATTGTCAAAAGTAATCTCCTCATCTGCTGTTAGCTTACCCTCCCCCTCTTGAACTACAATGTCCTCATTGTCTTTAGGTGCAACTCTCGACAGAAGCTCTTTACCACTTCTCAAGTTGATAGCGTTTGCATACTCCTTTGGATTTTGCTCACACTTGCCCTTTAAGCTGCTTTGACCGCTTGTGCTAGCTTTCCCTTTCTCTAACTGCTTGATCTTATTGTTCAGGTTAGTGATCTGTGTAGAGACATCAGTAAGAGAGGAGTCTTGCCGGTTGTTCATCTTAACAAACTTCTGATTTGTAGAAGCTTGACCTTGAAGCAACTATTGAAACATTGCTTGAACCGGATCTTGAGGAGGCGGTGGAGCTTGTTGCTGTTGAGGCATGAAACCGGGAGGAAACATAGGAGTGTAACCTTTGTTGCCTTGCTGTTGCTGCTGGAAATTTTCTTGCCTCGGACCTTGGTACCCGTTGTTTTGTTGAAACCCCTTGTTGTAAGGTACAAAAAGCTTTGCTTGCTGATTGGGGTAAACCTGATCCTTTGGATTCTCAACGTTGGTGCTCCTGTATGAGAGATTGTTGTTGGCTTCGTATCCTTGAGAATATCCCTGAGGCTTGTTGTAGTTCTGACCAGCAATCCAATTAGCTTCTTCTTGGCTCAGATCCAACTCCTCTAAGACATCTACAGCTTCTCCCACGAAATGTACTTGCTTCTGATTTGCAAGAACGAGCTTATATATCTTGTCATGGAGCGATTTGTGCTATTTCTTGTGTGACTTAAGCTCGGAACCTCTAGGTGCACGGTCATAGTTCTCAGTGTAATTCCCATCACTTCTCTATGAGCTCCATACCTTTTTCCACTTCTTGACCAAGAAAGTTACCCTTGCTTGCCGTATCAAGTAGCATTCGGATCCTGGGTAATGCTCCTCGGTATATTTTGCTCAAGAGAGTCTCTTCACTGAAGCCGTGGTGAGGACACTGAATGATATAGTCCTTGAATCTCTCCATAGCTTCATTGAATGTCTGGTTCTGCCTTTGAGTGAATTCGCTGATCTCACTTCGCAGTCTAGCTGTTCTTGTGCTCGAGAAAAACTTTGAGAGGAACGCCTTCTTACATTCAGCCCAAGAGGTAATGGTGCCTTGTGGAAGGGTCTTCTCCCAATGCCTAGCCTTATCTCTAAGAGAAAATGGGAAGAGCCATAACTTGAAAGCATCTTCCGAGATCCCATTGATCTTTATCATTCCACAAACTTGCTCAAAGTTGTCAAGATGCTCCAAGGGGTCTTCCATAGCCAGCCCATGGAATTTGCTGTTCTGAACCATAGAGACGAATCATGGCTTTATCTCGATATTGTTGTTTTGGACTGGTGGAGGAGTGATCCCAAAGCGGTTATGATGTGTATTCGGAGCATCTCCAGCACCAATTATCCGTGGTGGTCTAGCTGCGTCGTTGGGGTTTCCATTGCCCCTTCTAATAGCACTGTGAGCTGGTGAAGGTCCCTCAGGATGTTCTTGCTCAGCCATTGTTGCAAAGTTTACTGAACCAGCTTGCACAATCTCTTCAAAGGCTTTAGCTTGTTCTCTTGCTCTTCTTTGTCTTGCGTGTCCGAGTTGGTGAATATTGTCCAGGGGTCTAAGTAAGTTGTTGTCACCCCTGGAGAGCAAATTCATGTACCTGAAAACACAAACAGTAGGGTAGAGCAATGAGTAATCAAAATAAAAGTTAAAGGCTTAGTCTTTGCCAAACACCAAAACCTTATGCTTCCTAACAATCCTAACAAGGCAACGGCGCCATTTGATAAACAGATTGTTTGCAAGGTGAAATATCAATCCAAACCACAACAATGATGTAGTATAGCAGTAAGGGTATCAATCAATCCAAGGAAGTAGGAAGAACACTAGGAATGCAAGAGTAAACCAAATCTAAGCAGATCGGATAAATAGATGGTAAAATAAAAGAAAACAAAATGCAACGACCAAACTACTAAGCAAACTATTTTAAAATCCCTGGAAGAGGGTTAACAACTACTAGAAGAAAACAGAGACTCTAAAATGCAAATCTACTATTAACTAAAAAATCGAGAGCTAAAACGGGTAAAACAGGTCGATTCTAACAACTTAAGCGAATGACTTCAAATGAACAAAGATGCAAGCTTTACGACAAGAGAATGATAAACAGAGGTTTTAAAACGCTAAAAAGAGGGCTCATGGTCGAGGGTCATGTTCAACAGATTCAAAGGTTCAAGCTTTGGTTTGAAAACATCTAGATCTACTCATTTAAAGAGCTTTCCCTAAGCCTTAGGAAACTTAAACTAGGATCTTCCATGGCATGTGGTAAGATCCCTTTCTCTAACCCTTCCTCCTGATATATGGCGTGTAGTGGAAGGATGGGTAAAAGAACATTAAGCAAAGATCCTAAATAATGGCTTAACTAACCCCCTCTTCAACCATGGCATTTGGGAGAAGACAGATTAGTCAATAGGATTTGGTTTTCAAGGATCTCTGAATCCGGTCAAGGTAAAAGAAACCCTGGAATCATAAAGATCTTTTCCAAGATTCACTAAGCCTTAAAACCCCAAATCCTAGAAAGGATGGGTAAAAGAACAAAAAGAAATCCAAAAGCTTAAACTCTTAAACCCCTTTGAATCGCCTCAACCCCTTACCCAAAGAAAACTACTCACTACTCATGTTTGAAATCGATTGAAATGCGATAAACGAAGAACTAAGCATGATTAAGCAATAGATTAAAGGAAAAGAATATTGAAAAGATCCAAGTTCAAAAAATATCAAAAACTCCAGAACACTAACAATGGCGGATAATCGCCTACAAGAAGACTGAAAAAGAAATGACAAAGCGTGGATGATAGAAAGTGATCGCCTCCTTTGCCTAAAATTGCCAAACCTCTCCAAATGGTCCCCTCACTAGAAGCCAAAAACCAGCTGGTCGGATAAGACTCCAGAGATCGATCTCGAGAACGATCAATTCACTCGATCTTCTTCATGGATCGCCTTCTTCTGCTCGATCTTCAAGTCGATCTGGTTGGATGGAACGAGCACTTCCTTCGATCTTCTACTCGATCCTTGGATGATCGAGTCGTGGTCTCGATCTGGCTCTTGTTCTGCATGGCGTCATTCACGTCTGTACTCCAGATCGACCTACTCTCTCGATGTTGGTCTCGATCCTTCCCCTTGAATCGACTTGGGTCACTCGATTTTTTGGTCGATCTCGTCAAGATCGACCTGCCTTGCTCGATCTGCTACTCGATCTCGGGTTCTTTGCATGCATGGCTGGGTTCTCCAAGTGTCCACAAGCTTTGTTTTGACCCTCCTCACATCCACACAATATCCACAACTCCAGAGTGCTCCAAACAACCTGATAATGATGCAAAAGATGCAGAAACTATGCAAAATGCGAATGCAAAGTGATCTAGGACCTAAAATGCAACAAATGATAGGAACTAGCCTATAATGCAAGATGAATGCATGAAAACTAACTCTAAATGCATGTTAAATATATGGTAATATCACGAATGTGCAGGTCGCTCGCCAGACTAAACTTCTCAAACAGTACTGAGGTCAGCAAGCTTACATCACCGAGCTCGAGAACGAGCTGGTCGACAAGGGCGAGAAGTTCAAGGTTGCCACCAACCAGATCTTCGAAGCCCAGGTGAAGCGGTGCAAGCTCTTCACGAGGCGTCAGATGTGAGGGAGGAAAACCTCCGCCTGATCCGCGAACGCGAGGGTGAAGTCCGCAAAGCCAGCCGTGAGGCCCGGAAGGAGATGTCTCGGAGATTTATGGAAGTGATCGAGGGTTTCAAGATGAAGTGTGCGAAGAAAAAAGCCAAGGGTATGGCCGAGTTCGACCTCCTGGAGTGCATTGCCAACAAGGAGATGCTGGAGCAGCTTGCTGCGAAGGCCACCACTATCGAGGAGGAGCTGGAGAGGGGTACACAAGATGAAGAAGCCTTGGGAGCGGCTTTCAAAGCTGCCCAGGTTTCAGACTTCTTGATCGGAAAGCTGAATCTCTCAGTGATATCTGAGGACTCGATTGCTATGGAGGTCGAGCCAGCTTCAGGCGCGCCCGTTGGTGTAAATCAGTTCGGTATGAACATGGAGGAAGTAGGTAGCAATGGTGCAGAGAAGGGAGGCGAAGACGAGAGGGCAGATGGTTAGCTCGATGGCTGGTCGTGGCTCCTTTCTTTTTCCCTTCTTTCTTTAATTTAATTTTCAAACTTGGTTGCCCGGTGGGGCTTTTACGCTTGTTTTGGTGGCCGGGAGTGCTTTTATTGGAAGATTGTTCCATCACTTCTCCGGTTGGAGAAGTGAGCTGGACCCCGACTTCGGAGCCTTGTTTGGATGATGCTCCGTCGACGTAAAGAGTCCAGGTTTTGGAGGAAGGGTTTTCGGAGCTGGCTTCTGGAGCCAGCTCGACCATAAAGTCTGCCAGGACCTGGGCTTTGTTGCATGTCCTGGTCCGATATTCGATATCGTACTTGCTGAGCTCGATGGCCCATTTCGCGAGGTGTCCGCCTGGCTTGGACTGTGGAGTATAGTTCGCAAGGGTTGCAAAATCATTACCACAATAAAGTGTGGCTGAAAGTAAGGTCTGAGCTTGCGAGCTGACATTACTACAGCTACGGCTAGTTTTTCCATAGCTGGATACCTAGTCTCGGCATCGATAAGTGTTTTACTTACGTAAAAGATTGGTTTTTGATCGTTGACCCCCTCTCGAACCAGTACGCCGCTTACTGCAGCTGGAGAGACTGCTGTATAAATGTATAAGGGTTCTCCCTCGATTAGTTTAGCTAGAATGGGGGGCTCGGTGAGATAGGTTTTGAGTTGGGTTAGTGCCTCCTCGCATTTCTCGTCCCACTGGAAGTTTTTTTATTCCTTTAAGGAGCTGGTAGAATGGGAGACACTTGTCGGTTGACCGTGAGATAAACCGGTTGAGGGCTGCAACTCGAACGGTCAAGCGTTGTACTTCCATAGTTGTTTTGGGAGATGGCATTTCGAGGAAAACCGTGATCTGCTTCGGGTTTGCCTTGATTCCTCGTTTGGTTACTAGGTAATCGACGAATTCACCTGAGGCAAATCCGAAGGTACATTTTGCTCTGTGATGTTATTGCATATTGCATACATTTTGCATACTCATTAGTTAGCTTTTCATGCATTTGTATCACGTTTTAGGTTAGATTGCATCACTTAGAGTCCTAGAGCATTCTTGCATCAGCATACGCATTTTCCTTGCATTTTGCATCACATTCAGGTTGTTTCTGGCTGCTTTGGAGTCGTGGAGGTTCGTGGATGTGTTGAGGCTGATGTAGCAGTTCGTGGGAGCTCGGATATATGCTAAGGATCAGAGATCGAGGAGCAGATCGAGCACGGCCGGTCCATCTAGGAGTTGATCGACCAGAAGATCGAGCCAACCAGGCGATCCAAGAAGAATGATCGAGACAAGGATCGAGTGAAGCAGTCGATCAAACGGTACGGACGTAAATGACGCCATGGAGAGCGAGGGCCAGATCGAGTACACCACTCGATCCAGCCGAAGATCGATACCGAGATCGGATGCAACACTCGATTCGCCGATGATGATCGAGACCCAGATCGAGCCGAAGACACGATGTCCGGATATAATCGAGAGAACAACTCGATCTTGGAGTCGATCTCTGTCCTTTCAACCGTTTTTGGCTCTCTCGTTTTGGTGAAGAACACCATTGTTGAACTCGCATTTTTCTTAAGCTTTGTAATCGAATCATTTTAATTTCAATCCAGTTTTCTTTTCATGTTCATCGTCTCGTTTTACATGCTTTGCTTGATTTACTCTATGTGTAGCGAGTAGTTCCTTTGGATTCGGGGTTGAGAGGATTAAGGGGTCTAAAGGGTTTCGATCTTGGGGTTTTTCTAAACGTTTTCAATGGCTATCTCTTCTAAGGTGTTGAGATCTCAATGCTTGAAGACTCTCACGCCAAGAGCTTCATGATCCGAGAGGTTCCTTACCTTTACAGGATTCAGGGACCTCGGAAGATCACACCTTAGAGACTAGTTACCCCTTCCCAAAAGCCATGGAAGTTTGGGGGATTAGTTAAGCCATTCGTTTGAAATCTGTTTTCCTTGCCCTTCGACCTTTCTTTCCACCAAAAGCCATGGGTTTGGAGGAGAGGATGAAGGAGTGATCTATACCGAAAGCCACGGATAGATCTTGCTTAGTTTTCAAGGCTTAGAGATCCTCACCAAGTGAGTCGATTTAAAGTTTTAAACCCAAGGTCGAACCTTTGAAATCCCTGACCATGAATCTCAACCCTAGGCCCTTTCTTTTAGCATATTTACATCTTATCTCGTCATTCGCTTGATCTCTGATAGCATCCTGGTCATTAGTTTTACTGTTCTTGCATTTTTAGACGAGATCGATTGTTACTGCTAGATCTAGTGGTCGATCTCGTGATCGATCCACTAGTCGAATTTTAATAATTCGAGGCTTTCTCTTTTAATTAATCTGTTTGTTCCTCGTGGTAGTTTCTTCATTTCTAGTATTTTTAAAATAGGTTTCATTCTGCTTAAGTTCCTGCATCTAGTTTTTAGAGATTTTCTCATAAATCATCTCATTTCGCTTAGATATGCCTTAGTCCTTGTATTCTCTGTGCATTCTCTATCATCCTAGGCATGGATTGACTCTCTCTTGCTTGCTGTACTACAACATGTCTTGCATTTGAGTTTGATAACCTCACTGCAATATAACCCCTGCTAGAAAGTGTTTATCAAATGGCGATGTTGCCATCCTAGGACTGTTTAGAACATAGAGATTTCTTAGCAAAGACTAAGTCTTTACCTTTTTCAAGTTACTAATCATTCTACTCTCAAACGTGTGTTTTCAGGTACATGAATCTTCGTTCAAGGGGAGACAACAATCTACTACAACCCTTAGACAACATTCATCAACTTGGTCACTCACGGCAAAGGAGAGTCAGAGAACAAACAAGGGCCTTTGAGGAGATTGTTCAGCACGGTTTGGTTGACTTTGAAGCTATGGCTGAACACGAGCATCCAGAAGGACCTCCTCCAGCTCACGGGGCAGCAGGAAGGGGCAATGGAAACCCCCAACACGCGGCTAGACCCCCAACGATCATAGGAGCCGGAGATGCTCCCAATACTCATCACAATAGGTTTGGGATCACTCCTCCTCCTGTGCAAAACAATAACTTCGAGATCAAGCCAGGTTTCATCTCCATGGTGCAAAACAACAAGTTCCACGGCTTAGCAATGGAAGATCCCTTGGAGCACCTAGACAACTTCGAGCAAGTATGTGGGATGATCAAGATCAATGGCATATCCGAAGATGGTTTCAAGCTGCGTCTCTTCCCCTTTTCACTCGGAGACAAAGCTAGACATTGGGAGAAGACCCTCCCACAAGGCACCATCACATCATGGGCCGAGTGTAAGAAGGCCTTTCTCTCAAAGTTCTTCTCAAGCACCAGGACAGCACGGTTAAGAAGCGAAATCAGCGGTTTCACTCAAAGGAACAATGAGACATTCAACGAGGCAATAGAGCGTTTCAAAGACTACACGATCCAATGTCCTCATCACGGGTTCAGCGAGGAGACACTACTCAGTACCATATACCGTGGAGCTTCACTAAAGATCAGGTTGTTGCTTGACACAGCTAGAAAAGGGAACTTCCTCGGTCAGGAGGTTGAAGAGGGTATGGAGCTGATAGAAAACTTGGCGTTGAGTGATGGAAACTACGCTGAGGATTATGACCGTGCACCGAGAGGATCAGAGCTGGAGTCTCACAAGAAAGAGCTCAAATCTTTGCATGAGAAGATAGATAAGCTGGTGTTAGCCAATCAGAAGCATGTTCACTTTGTTGGTGAAGCTGATGAGAACCAAGAGGAGTTAGAGTTGAGCCAAGAAGAAGCCAATTGGGTGGCGGGACAGAACAACTACAAACCTCAAGGCTACAACCAAGGCTACCAGAACAACAACCTCTCTTACCGAAGCACCAACGTAGCCAACCCTAAAGATCAAGTGTACCCTGCTCAACAAGCAAAACCTTTCATCCCTTACAACAAAGGTTTTCAACCGAGTGGTGGTTTCCAAGGTCAAGGGCAGAGCAACTTCCAAGGGCAACATCAAAACAACAAGGGTTATACACCTAACTACCCTCCGGGCTTTGCACCTCAGCAGCAATAACCGATGCAACAACAAGTTGATCCGGTTCAAGCAATGTTTCAACAGCTAATACAAGGGCAAGCCTCTACAAACCAGAAGTTCGCTGAGATGAACACTCGCCTAGACTCATCTCTCACCGACTTCTCCACTCAGATCACCAACTTAAACAACAAGATCAAGCAGCTGGAGAAAGGGAAAGCAAGTACGAGTGGTCAGAATAGCCTTCCGGGAAAGTGTGAGCAGAATCCCAAGGAGTATGCTAATGCCATCACGTTGAGAAGCGGTAAAGAGCTCGAACCTCCGGTCTCTACAAAGAACAACGAGGACGTTGTAATTCAAGAGGGGGAGGGTAAACCTTCAGCTGATGATGATGAGATTAACTTTGACAACGTTTGGATCCAAGGACCAAGAAGAGGAGACAAAGCAGTTGCTGAGAAGAAAGCTGATCAAACCACTAAGGAGAAGAATGCTTATGTGCCTCCACCGTATGTACCCAAGCTGCATTTTCCTGGCCGCTTCAAGAAGCAACTCATAGAGAAGCATAGAATCCTCTTTGAGAAGCATCTTAAGGACGTGGAGATCAAGCTACCTCTCGTTGACTGCCTTGCAATGATGCCTAAATGCGCCAAATTATTCAAAGACACTCTCGTGAAGAAGAATAAGGAAAAAAAGGAGGTACTTGTTCTAAGTGAAGAGTGTAGTGCTGTGATACATAAGGAGATAGTCCCTAAGAAGTTGGGAGACCCTGGAAGCTTCACTATACCCTGCGCTTTAGGTCCTCTAGAGTTCAAGA
This sequence comes from Thlaspi arvense, assembly GCA_911865555.2. NCBI lineage: Eukaryota > Viridiplantae > Streptophyta > Magnoliopsida > Brassicales > Brassicaceae > Thlaspi > Thlaspi arvense. The sequence continues at coordinate 22,541,359 of OU466863.1, read as the reverse complement.
GCTGCTTATGTGATCTCGGAGCTAGCATAAACCTGATGCCTCACTCCGTGGCTAAGAAGCTTGGTTTTACTCGTTTCAAAGACTGTCGGATCTCATTGGTACTGGCTGATAGGAGTGTGAGGCTACCAGTGGGGCTGCTTGAAGATTTACCAGTGCGAATCAGTGATGTGAACGTACCTACGGACTTTGTAGTGTTGGAGATGGACGAAGAGCCTAAAGACCCACTCATCTTAGGGAGACCGTTCCTTGCAACCGCCGGGGCTATCATAGATGTGAAAAATGGGAAGATTGCCTTGCATTTGGGAAAGGAGATCAGACTTGACTTCGACATCAACGAGGTTCTGAAGAAGCCGACCATTGAAGGGCAAGCTTTCTATATTGAAACGATGGATGCCTTAGTGGATGAGTTGTTGGAAGAGCTGGCTCTAGAAGACCATCTGAAGCTAGCACTGACTAAGGAGCCAAGGGAGTTTGGCTATGTGGTCCAGAGGACCCAGGAGTACGTGAACCTGCTGGATTCTAGGAGGACTGTTAAGAATGAAGAAGGCTGCTGCCTAGAGATCGACCCCGAGATCGACACTATCACTCGATCCAGGAGTCAGATCGACAAGGCAATCGAGAACACAACTCGATCCGGTGCAACAATCGACGGACAGATCGAGAAGAATGCTCGATCAGGAAAAACAATCGAGTCGGCGATCGAGAGAGACCTCCCGATCATTTTGGGGTCCAATCAATAGATCGACTCAGCGTCTCGATCCCTTACTCGATCCACATCAAATCGAGTAAGTGAATCGAGCGAAATTGCTCGATCTAGACGACATCGAGAGGAGAATCGACCGGAGGACTCGATCTCAGAAGGGATAGCGATGGAGGAAAGCAGTCTGAAGGGCCATGCCTCGGGTTCAAAGGAGAGCTCCAAGGAGGAAAGCAACAATAACAACCACGAGGATGACTGGAGTGAGCTGCTAGCCCCAAAGGTGGACCTTAAGGAGCTCCCAAAAGGGCTAAGGTATGCTTTCTTAGGGCCTAATAACACCTATCCCGTGATTGTAAATGAAAACCTTAGTGATGATGAGTTGCACTCGCTCCTGACTGAGCTGAGAAAGTATAGGAAGGCCATTGGGTACTCTTTAAGTGACATCAAGGGCCTTTCACCAATGCTTTTCACTCATAGGATTCATTTGGATAATGAGAACGCCTCTTCTATAGAACATCAAAGGCGTTTGAATCCTAATTTGAAAGAGGTTGTTAAGATGGAAATCCTTAAGCTTTTAGAGGCTGACGTGATCTATCCCATAACTGACAGCACGTGGGTTTCCGCTGTACACGTGGTGCCTAAGAAGGGAGGGATCACGGTCATAAGGAATGAAAAGGATGAGCTTATCCCTACTAGGACCATCACTGGTCATAGGATGTGTATTGACTATAGGAAACTTAACCTTGCGACTAGGAAAGACCATTTCCCTTTGCCTTTTATTGATCAAATACTTGAGAGACTTGCTAATCACCCTTACTACTGTTTTCTCGATGGGTATAGTGGTTTCTTTCAAATACCAATTCACCCAAATGATCAGGAGAAGACGACCTTCACATATCCCTACGGTACCTTTGCATATCGAAGGATGCCGTTTGGATTGTGTAATGCACCGGCTACGTTTCAGCGGTGTATGATGTCGATCTTCTCCGATCTAATAGAGGAGATGGTAGAGGTGTTCATGGATGACTTCTCTGTCTATGGTGCGTCCTTTCCTGCGTGTTTGTTGAATCTTTGCAGGTACTAAAGCGTTGTGAAGAGACAAACTTTGTGCTGAACTGGGAGAAATGCCACTTCATGGTTAAGGAAGGGATCGTGCTTGGTCATAAGATATCAGAGAAGGGTATTGAGGTTGATCAGGCTAAGGTGGAAGTCATGATGGGTCTTGAGCCGCCGGTTAATGTTAAGGGAGTCAGAAGCTTCTTGGGGCACGCAGTGTTCTATAGGCGCTTCATCAAGGATTTCTCCAAGATTGCACGCCCTCTTACACGGTTGTTGTGCAAGGAAGCTGAGTTTGTGTTCGATGAGGAGTGTTTGAAGGCTTTCGTGACCATCAAGGAAGCCCTTACATCAGCTCCTATAGTCCAAGCACCACACTGGTCTCTTCCTTTTGAGATCATGTGTGATGCTAGTGACTACGCCGTAGGAGCCGTTCTCGGTCAGAAGAAGGACAAGAAGCTACACGTGATCTATTATGCTTCAAGAACCTTGGATGACATGCAATCAAGATACACCACTACGGAGAAGGAGTTGCTTGCAGTAGTCTTCGCCTTTGAGAAGTTCAGATCATATCTCGTTGGTTCCAAGGCTATTGTATACACGGATCACGCTGCCTTACGATACATCTACTCGAAGAAAGACACTAAGCCTCGGCTCTTAAGATGGATTCTCTTACTCCAGGAGTTTGACATGGAGATTAAAGACAAGAAAGGGATAGAAAACGGAGTCGCTGACCATCTCTCACGGCTAAGGATCAACGAGTCTCTCCCCTTAGATGACTCTCTTCCAGAAGAGCAGCTTATGGCGATCACTACGGTTGTTTGTGAAAAGCTAGAAGGGAGGTTTGAGGAGGTGTTGAGTTTCAAAGAAGAGGATCTACCGTGGTATGCTGATGTAGTGAACTACCTAGCATGTGGTGAGGAGCCAACACATCTCAACAGCTATCACAAGAAGCGGTTTATGAGAGAGGCTAGTGACTACTTTTGGCACGAGCCCTACTTATACAAAAGAGGAGTAGACAGCTTGTACCGGAGATGTGTTACAAAGGAAGAAGCCAGGGACATCCTCTATCATTGCCATGGCTCTTCCTACGGAGGACACTTCGCCTCATTCAAGACTGCCACGAAAGTGTTGCAAGCCGGTTTCTGGTGGCCTTCCATTTTTAAAGATGCACACGAGTTTGTGAAGAGCTGTGAGGCATGTCAACGAGCAGGGAATATCACTAAGAGGAACGAAATGCCTCAAATTCCCATCTTCGAGGTTGACGTGTTCGACGCGTGGGGGATAGACTTCATGGGGGCATTCCCTTCTTCATATGGCAACAAATACATCTTAGTAGCAGTGGATTATGTCTCTAAATGGGTTGAGGCTGTTGCTTCCCCTACAAATGATTCTAAGGTGGTAATCAAGCTGTTCAAAAGTATCATCTTCCCGAGGTTTGGGGTACCCAAGGTTGTCATAAGCGATGGGGGAAGCCACTTCATAAACAAGGCCTTTGAGAACCTCTTGAGAAAGTATGGAGTTAAGCATAAGGTGGCTACACCATATCATCCTCAAACAAGCGGTCAAGTGGAAGTCTCCAACAGGCAAATCAAGGCTATACTAGAGAAGACTGTCGGAGCAACAAGAAAAGAATGGGCAGTGAAGCTGGACGACGCTCTTTGGGCCTACCGTACCGCCTTCAAAACGCCGATTGGTACAACTCCTTTCACTCTACTCTATGGCAAGGGCTGTCACCTCCCGGTTGAGCTGGAACACCGTGCGTTGTGGGCTGTGAAGAGGCTGAACTATGATCTCAAGACTGCTCAGGAGTGGCGCCTTATTCAGCTACATGAACTGGATGAGTTGAGGCTGAACGCTTACGAGAGCTCTCGGATATACAAGGAGCGGACTAAGGAGACTCATGACAAGAAGTTGGTTGCCAAGGATCTTAAGGAAGGAGGACTAGTGTTGCTGTACAACTCAAGGCTCAAACTCTTCCCGGGCAAGCTGAAATCAAGGTGGAGTGGACCGTTCGTGATTCAAGAAGTGTTGCCTTATCTAGCTGTTACTCTGATGGGAAAAAGTGGCAGTGCATTCATCGTCAACGAACACAGAGTCAAGCCCTACTTGGCAGACAGCTATGACAAGGAGAGTACCTCGACCGATCTAATTTCTCTCGGGAAAATCTGTTGAAAATAGATCGATCACTCGACTCGATCCGTCACTCGATCTATGCCAAATCGACCCCTAAATCGAGGACATAGCTCGATCATGAGGACTTAGCCGAGGAGCCAACATCTCAATGATCGAGAGAGCCAATCGATCCAAGACTCGATTCACCATGAATCGAGTCTCAAATCGAGTAACCCTCTCGATCTAAGCCATTATGGGCATGAGATCGAGTCCTAGATCAACCAAATGGACTCGATCTCATGCCGAGGTAACAATTTTCTTTCCCTCCTTTACTCTTTTCTCTCCAACTTTTGAATTCAAAACTTGGTCAAGGCAAGCATCTTTGACCATGAAAGATGTGCCTTGACCAAGACTTTGTCAGAAAAACCACTTTTACTACCCATTGTTTTGATTTTTGCTAGCCTTTAAATATTTCAACAATCTCTCACCCTCTCATTACTGTTTTTCTCAAAAATTTTAAACAAAGAGAGTGAGGGTTTCGGTTTTCAAAAGCTAGCAAAGATATTCTGCATTTCTTGCAAAGGTATTTTCAATATTTAATGATTTATTTTTAAGAAAATATCCTTTAATTTCGCATGATCTTGTTCTAGAATATAGGGTCGGTTTTGATTTTTAAAAACTAGCTAAGTAAAAGGAATAAATTCTAGATTTTTCAGTATCTAAAGATATGATTCTCCTTTATTTAGTTATGATTTTTATTTATTCCCCAAAATTCTAGGGTAGTATTTATAAGTTCTCTCCTTCTCTTCTCTCATTCTCATCAAAACCATCGTTTGCTTATCAATTTCCTTTAGAAACTTGTTTCAGGAACAATGGCCCCAAAGAGAACAAGAGAAGAGCAAGCACAAGAAGGAGGAGAACAAGAAGTGGCAGTTCAAGAAAGGGTCAGATGGAGTTCGGTTTGAGCCTACCAAGTTCAAGAAAGGGTCAGAGGGACAAGAAACAGCTGGAAAGGCTTCGGTTTGAGCCTACCAAGTTCGCTGATCGAGAGCTGTTGTCTAGGCTAGGGATTCTTGGGGATTTCGACCAACTCCTCAAGAACAATGGCTTAAGATGTCTGTCACGGATGGATTGCCCAACCATTCCTGAAGTGACAATAGACTTCCTAGCCACCTTGGAGTTCCGTTACGAGAATCCTAGCGCACCCGTCCCTTCCCAAGGTCGCCTCTACTTCAAGGTTGGCCGTCAAGCTTACACACTCTCCATCCCTGAGCTATGCCAAGCCTATGGTCTCAACGCGGATGCTTACAAGGTCGAGTTCCCCGCCTTCAAGAAAGCCGACGACTTTTGGGACCTGATCAGCAATGAAGACTACAAGGCCAACACCGCCAAGATCAAGCGAGTAAGGATCCCGGTGCTGAGGTACACTCTGAAGCTGATTGCCAACACGTTTAGTGGAAGGTCTGTTGCTCCTACGGTCAAGAAGACAGAGCTGTGCTTCCTGGTCCAAGGTGTGAAGCACTTGGTGTCTGATCCGGATGCAAATGACGAGCCCATAGAGGATGAACTCGGCGATGAAGTGAACTACGGGTGTGTGCTCGCGGCTTCCTTGGTGAAATACAAGGCTTATGCCTTGCGGTGCAAGGTAACTTCCTCTTACAATGGCGGTTTCTTTACTCCTCTGTTCGTGCAAGCCGGTGTGCCCATTCACGACTTTGCTCACGTCCCAACCTGAGCTTTCATGGACGAGGCATACATGAGGAATACTGACAGCTTGGGACGCACGCCAGCGGAAGGGTTCTACGCCTACCTCTTCATAGATGACGAAGACAAGAAGAGAGTGTGCATCCTGCCCAACAAAGATGAAACCGAGCTGCTTGGTGTTGGGAACATCGAGTTCTTGCCCACGGAGGAAGAATGCTTTGCCCCTTTAGGAGGACCGCCTGCTTCAGCGATTGCCCCACGTCAAAGGTCAGAGTCTCCAGCCATGGAAGATGAGATGCCCGAGGCCTACACACTTCCCAAGCTAGACTTTGAGCCGAGGACAAAAACCGAGAAGTTCCTAGCATCAGTTGTGGAGATGCAAAGGAAGATCAACAAGTGGCAAGGCAAGATGCTCAAGAAGCTTGGAAAGAAAGTCAAGGCGCTTCAGGGAGGCTCGCCTAAGAAAGCTGCAAGTCAAGATGTGCAACAACCTGAGAAGAGAAGGCTCTCAACCAGAGGAGTTGTCATCCGCGAGACCCAAGGAAGCATTCAGCCGGCGTGCCACTCCCTCCAAGAACCAGCCAACAAAGGCAAGACCATAGTCTCTAGCTCCTCTGGAACATCCTCAAGTTCCAGCCGAGACTAGACCAGAGGTAACAACCTTATTCCATTGTACATAACCGCTCATATTTGTTTCCTTTTACTTTGTGTTTTGATACTCCTTCGGATGAGTTTGCCACCGGGACGGTGTCAAGCAAGTTTGGGGGAGTACATGTGTGATTTGACTTGTGTTCTTTGATCTAATTTTCCTTTAGCATCTTTGAGTCTTTAGTTCATAAAAAATTGGTAAAATTTTTAAAATTTTTTCAAAGATTCATGTAGTTGCATTCATCTTATCAAAACATGTTAGGATTGAGTCTAGAGTTTCTCATAGCATCTAGGTTGCTTGCATTTTGCATAAGGGGTTAGAATTTCTTAAAAAGGTGTTTTTACTTATGGATTGTTTCAATGCCCTAGTTAGTAGTTCTCTAATGCTTTGTTTATGCTTTGAAAGTAAGTTCTTACCATGCTTGGATCACTTGTTAAGATTTTCGTGGTTTAAATTGAACTCTCATGATTTGAAACTCATCCTAATAAGTGAAAACCTTAATTTGAAATTCTAAGTATCATTCTTAAGCATTTGAAAATGAACACATGGTTTTAAAATATTTAGGCTCTCTTCTTCCTTTTTACCACTCTTTGTGAGCCTAGGTAGAACTCCCTCCTTGAACCTTACCCTTCTTTGAAGCCAAATGTTCTTGTGTTACATCTTTGTGAGGCCTTCCTTTCGGTTTGAACTTGGCATAAAGTGTTAGGTTTAAGCGACATGATTTGGTTTTCATATGATTGCTAGCTTTGCATATTGAAGCAAGGTATAGGCTTAGGATAAGTTTGGGGGATCATTAGGGTTGCTTTCTTGCTTATTTGTTCTCGGTTTCAAAGAGCTTTGTGTTTTAAAGAAAGAAATGGATTTTAAGTGAAAGGTTATATTTTAAAAACTAAGTATGCTCTAATAAATTTCAGGAGGTAGCTCTCCCATAATAAAATAAAAAAAAAGAGAAAAGAAAAAAAAAAGAAATAAAAAGAGCCTAAGTGCCAAATAAAGAAAAAAAAAATAAAAAGAAAAAAATGAGAGAGCTACTAATAAGAAATGTCTAAAGAGCAAAAATATTTTTTCAAAACCTTTTCACTAGCCTAAAAAGTTTGAAAATGTCTTTGTTTCGAATTGGGGATTGCTAAGTTTGTGAAGAATAAGGGTAGACTCTTAAGTGGTGAGTGAGGAAAAATTTGTTAAATGAGAGGGGTATAAGATCGTTTGTTAGTTTACATGGGTAGATGAGAATCTAATCATGTATGCATAAATTGTCTTTACCTTTAGCATTATGCACAAGTTCAACCATTTTTGAGAGAACCCCTTGTTCTAATTATAAACCCTTTTCAAATGAAATCATTCAATGCTCATAACCTTCACCCTTAGCCAAATGTGTTTTGCTTTAAAGTGCATAAGTTTGATTCATGGTTCGAATGTTAATGAATGTTAAAGGATGAGTTTCTTTGATTGTTAGGAATAGGAGAGTCATGATTTGAATTTCTTTGTGTGATGAGTATGGCTAAGTTCTTTGGAGTATGAGTGTAAGCATAGCATTTTAGAACTGTTAACTAGGACATTGAAATTGATTCATTTGAAAGGCACCTTTGCAAAAAGTTTAAACCCCCACTCATTTTTCTGAAAACCTCTCTTCCTTACTTGTTTTCTGTAGCTTGAGGGCAAGCAAGAAGTGAGTTTGGGGGAGTTGATGTTATTGCATATTGCATACATTTTGCATACTCATTAGTTAGCTTTTCATGCATTTGTATCATGTTTTAGGTTAGATTGCATCACTTAGAGTCCTAGAGCATTCTTGCATCAGCATACGCATTTTCCTTGCATTTTGCATCACATTCAGGTTGTTTCTGGCTGCTTTGGAGTCGTGGAGGTTCGTGGACGTGTTGAGGCTGATGTAGCAGTTCGTGGGAGCTCGGATATATGCTAAGGATCAGAGATCGAGGAGCAGATCGAGCACGGCCGATCGATCTAGGAGTTGATCGACCAGAAGATCGAGCCAACCAGGCGATCCAAGGAGAATGATCGAGGCAAGGATCGAGTGAAGCAGTCGATCAAATGGTACGGACGTAAAAGACGCCATGCAGAGCGAGGGCCAGATCGAGTACACCACTCGATCCAGCCGAAGATCGATACCGAGATCGGATGCAACACTCGATTCGCCGATGATGATCGAGATCTAGATCGAGCCGAAGACACGATGTCCGGATATGATCGAGAGAACCACTCGATCTTGGAGTCGATCTCTGTCCTTTCAACCGTTTTTGGCCGCTAGCGAGGGGGGGACCATTAGCTTGTTTCGGCATTTTGGGAAGGCGGCGACGTCCTTTTCCCATAACAACTTTAGATCCTTATCTTTTCCTTTATGTTTTCTCTCTCGTTTTGGTGAAGAACACCATTGTTGAACTCGCGTTTTTCTTAATCTTTGTAATCGAATCATTTCAGTTTCAATACAGTTTTCTTTTCATGTTCATCGTCTCGTTTTACATGCTTTGCTTGATTTACTCTATGTGTAGCGAGTAGTTCCTTTGGGTTCGGGGTTGAGAGGATTAAGGGGTCTAAAGGGTTTCGATCTTGGGGTTTTTCTAAACGTTTTCAATTGCTATCTCTTCTAAGGTGTTGAGATCTCAATGCTTGAAGACTCTCACGCCAAGAGCTTCATGATCCGAGAGGTTCCTTACCTTGACAGGATTCAGGGACCTCGGAAGATCACACCTTAGAGACTAGTTACCCCTTCCCAAAATCCATGGAAGTTTGGGGGATTAGTTAAGCCATTCGTTTGAAATCTGTTTTCCTTGCCCTTCGACCTTTCTTTCCACCAAAAGCCATGGGTTTGGAGGAGAGGATGAAGGAGTGATCTATACCGAAATCCACAGATAGATCTTGCTTAGTTTTCAAGGCTTAGAGATCCTCACCAAGTAAGTCGATTTAAAGTTTTAAACCCAAGGTCGAACCTTTGAAACCCCTGACCATGAATCTCAACCATAGGCCCTTTCTTTTAGCATCTTTACATCTTATCTCGTCATTCGCTTGATCTCTGATAGCATCCTGGTCATTAGTTTTACTGTTCTTGCATTTTTAGACGAGATCGATTGTTACTGCTCGATCTAGTGGTCGATCTCGTGATCGATCCACTAGTCGAATTTTAATAATTCGAGGCTTTCTCTTTTAATTAATCTGTTTGTTCCTCGTGGTAGTTTCTTCATTTCTAGTATTTCTAAAATAGGTTTCATTCTGCTTAAGTTGCTGCATCTAGTTTTTAGAGATTTTCTCATAAATCATCTCATTTTGCTTAGATTTGCCTTAGTCCTTGTATTCTCTGTGCATTCTCTATCATCTTAGGCATGGATTGACTCTCTCTTGCTTGCTGTACTACAACATGTCTTGCATTTGAGTTTGATAACCTCACTGCAATATAACCCCTGCTAGAAAGTGATTATCACTGTGTTGAGCTTCATCTCGTACTGGTTTAAGATTTTGAAGCACTCTTTAAGTTGTGCGAGGTCGTCTGTGTCTCTTGAAGACTTCCATGGTTTTACCGAGGTGGTTAGCAAACATTTTGTTCACTTGCCTTTGATAGGTTGCTCCTGCGTTTTTTAGGCCGAAGGGTATTACTTTGTAGCAGTAGGTACCTCGATCGGTAATGAAGGCTGTTTGTTGTTGGTCTTTCGGACTCATCTTGATCTGATTGTATCCGGAAAAGGCATCCATGAAGGACAAGAGTTGATGGCCAGTTGTGGCCTCGACCAGGCGTTCGATGTGTGGAAGTGGGAAGCTGTCTTTTGGACATGCTTTGTTTCGGTCGGTGAAGTCGACGCAGACTCTCCCCTTTCCATTTTTCTTTTTGACAACCACGGGGTTTGCTAACCAGTCGGGGTATTACCCCTCTCTGATCGATCCCACTTTAAGTAGTCGGTCTACCTGGTCATTGACTGCTTTAGCTCGATCTGGGCCGATCTTGCGGCGTTTCTGTCTGACGGGTTCGACGGTTGGGTCGATGTTGAGTTCGTTTGCGGCGACCTCTGTATCGATGCCCGGCATGTCCGTAGTGGACCATGCGAAAGTGCTTCGGTTTTCTTTTAGAAAATCTATTAGCTCGACGTGGATTGTTTTTGCGAGATCGACCCCGATTCCAACTCACCTTTCGGGGTTGGCGTCGTCTATGCATACTTGCTCGATTAGTTCTGTTTGAGGCTCGCATTCGGAAGGGTCTTTATTGTGTTTGAGTTGTCGGACTGCGAGCCCCTCCTCTTTCAGTAATTGCTATAAGGGAGCTTTCTCAGCTCACAAGAAGCTGCCCATGTAGCAATCCCTTGAGACTGGTTGGGAGCCACGTATCACTTTGGTTCCCAAAGGGGTTGGGAACTTGACACATTGGTGGTATGTGGAAGCTACAGCTTTCATCGCGTAGAGCCACGGTCTGCCGAGTATGGCATTAAATGGAGCTGGGCGATCTACGACCACGAAGTCGATTGTTTTTATGACCCCGTCGGCCTTAGCTGGAAGCTGGATGGTTCCTAACGAGTAGGTGGTTTCTCCTGCGAAGCCCGTGAGTGGAGTTTCATCGTTCGACAGCATGGATGTTTGGTATCCCATGCGTCTAAAAGTGTCGAAGAACAGCACGTCTACCGAGCTACCGGTATCAATCATGACCCTTGTGAGGTCGAAACTGCCTACAGTGATCTGGATGACGAGTGCATCATCATGTGGTTTGCTAGAGACAGTATTTCGCTTTCTCGAAAGCATATTTGGTGGTCGGGCCCGTCCAGAGGTAGGTTTACGGTGGCGGACTCGACCTTGCGTTTGGTATGCTTTGATTGAGTTAATTGAGTCTCACCACATCTTCGAGCCTCCGCAGATGAAGTCGATTCGCTTCATCGTGGGTAGCTCGCTCGGCTTTCTCCTTGGCAAGCTCTTTTGGCAGGATTCTAGCTCGAGTTCGACATTCTTCGGTGGAATGTTCGTTCTTTTTATGGTGCTCGCAATATTTGCTTTAGTCGAAGCTCGAATCCTTTTCAGGGGATAAGCTTTCTATTTCATTTGAATGCTGACCTTTGCCTTGCGACTCCCTTTGGGGAGGTGGGACGTTAGCTTTCCTCGACCCGGAAGGTGCGAATTGGAGCTGTGAGTTACGGTATTTTGCTTTGCAGGCAGCCATATCATCCTCGAAGTTAGCGAATATGGACGTGCGATGGAGTGCATCGTCGAGCGAGTCCGTAGGCCAAAGCGTGAGCTCTGCCTTAAACCTCGACTGGTACCAAAGGTTTGTCCAGAGGGCGAGCAGGACTACTACTTCATTTTGGTTAGCGATTTTTGCTTTAATCGCCTTGAACTTAGCAATGTATGATCGAAGTGGTTCGTCTGGAGCTTGGACTAGCTTCCAGAGGTCGGCTTCAGTTTCTCGTTTATCGTTGAAGATCGAATATTACTTGAGGAAGGCTATTGCGAGCTCGTTGAAATTCAAGATCAAATTTGTTTCCTGCGTCGCGAACCATTCCTGGACTGGTCCGACTAAGTTTTCAGCAAAGAGCCTGCAGTATTGATATACCTATATATTTTGCATATTTAGCTTGCATTTAGGGTAGTTTTCATGCATTCATCTCGTATTATAGGCTAGTTTCTACCGTTTGTTGCATTTTAGGTCCTAGATCACTTTGCATTCGCATTATGCATATTTTCTGCATTTTCCCATCGTTATTAGGTTGTTTGGGACGCACTAGAGTTGTGGAGGTTGCGTGGACGTGAATAGGATCGAAAGGAAGCTTGTGGACACTTGGAAAACTCAGCCATGCTTGCAAAGGACCCGAGATCGAGACGAGGATCGAGCAAGGCAGGTCGATCTAGACGAGATCGACAAGAAGATCGAGTGACTCAAGTCGTTTCAAGGAGGAGGATCGACACCAAGATCGAGAGAGGAGATCGATCGTGAGGACAGACATGGATGACGCCATGCAGAACGAGAGCCAGATCGAGACCACGACTCGATCATCCAAAGATCAAGTAGAAGATCGAAGGAAATGCTCGATCCATCTAACCAAATCGACTTGAAGATCGAGCAAAAGAAGGCGATCCACGGAGAAGATCGAGAGAGCTAATCGATCGCGAGATCGATCTCTGGAACCTTATCCGGCCAGCTCATTTTTAGAGCGTAGTGAGGGGACCATTAGGGCTGTTTGGCTATTTTGGGCAAAGGACGGCTATCACTTTCAACAGACACGCTTAGTCTTATCTTTTCCCTGCCATTGTTCTGTTCTTGAAGTTTTTCATGTTTTGAACCTTGAATCTTTTCAATATTAAGTCTTATTCTTTAATCGCTTGCTTGATCATGTTTAGTTTTCTTTCCCTTGCATTTCAATCGGTTTCAAATATGAGTAATGAGTAGATTTCTTTTGGGTTTAAGGTTGGGGCGATTTAAGAGTTTAAAGGTTTAAGCTTTTGGGAGTTTTTCTTGTTCTTAACCTATTCTCTTCTATGATTTGGGGTCTTAAAGATCTCTATGATTCCAGAGCTTTCTTACCCTGACCAGATTCAGAGATCCTTGAAAACCAAATCCTAGAGACTAATTTATCCTCTCCCAAACGCCATGGTTGAAGAAGGGGTTAGTTAAGCCACTATTTGGGATCTTTGCTTAATGTTCTTTGACCCATCTTTCCACTACACGCCATAGGTTTGGAGAAAGGGTCAAAGAAAGGGGTCTTACCACTTGCCATGGAAGATCCTAATTTAAGTTTGTCAAGGCTTAGAGATAGCTCTTCAAAAGAGTAGATTAATGTTTTCAAACCCAAAGCTTGAATCTTGAAACTCTTGAATATGACCCTCAACCTTAGGTCCTCTATTTTTAGCATTATAAAACCTCTGTTTATCATTCTCTAGTCATAAAGCTTGCTTTTTTAATCATTTGAAGTCATTCATCTAAGTTGCTCGATTCAGTGCCCGATTTTTAGTAATTAGTAGATTTGCATTTTAGAGTCTCTGTCTTTTCCTAGAAGTTGTTAACCCTTTTCCAGGGATTTTAAAATAGTTTTCTTAGTAGCTTGGTCATTGTATTTAGTTTTTGTCGGCTTTACCATCTATTTACCCGATTCTGCATAGATTTGCTTAGCTTATGTATTTCTAGTGTCTTTCTTCACCCAGGCTGGATTGATACTCTCTTGCATACTGTACTACAACTATAGGTTGCTTGAGCTTTGATTATATATCACTCCTCCACCAGTGCAAAACACCAACTTCGAGATCAAGCCAGGATTCATCTCAATGGTTCAAAACAACAAGTTCCATGGGCTTGCAATGGAGGACCCTTTCGAGCATCTTGACAACTTATCAAGGACTACACTATAGCTTGCCCTTATCATGGCTTCGGTGAAGAGACTATCCTAAGCACAATCTACAGAGGAGCACTCCCAAAGATTCGCATGTTGCTAAATACCGCAAGTAAGGGAAGCTTTCTTGGGCAAAATGTTGAAAAAGGGATGGAGCTCATAGAGAATTTGGCTTTGAGCGATGGAAACTATTCTAAGGATTATGACCGAGCACCAAGAGGAGCTGATCTAGAAGCTCACAAGAAAGAGATGAAGTCACTCCATGAGAAGATAAACAAGCTAGTGCTTGCAAATCAGAAGCAAGTACATTTCGTGGGAGAAGCCGAAGATGTCTTAGAGGAGTTAGAGTTGAGCCAAGAGGAAGCTAATTGGGTTGCTGGTCACAACTACAACAAGCCTCAGGGCTATACACAAGGATACCAAGCCAACAACAATCTCTCATATAGGAGCACCAACGTTGAGAATCCAAAGGATCAGGTGTACCCCCCTCAACAGGCAAAGCCTTTTGTACCTTACAACAAAGGGTTTCAACACAACAGTGGTACCAAGATCAGAGACAAGGGAATTTCCAAGTTCAGCAGCAACAACAAGGCAACAAAGGCTACACTCTTATGTTTCCTCCTGGTTTCGTTCCACAGCAGCAACAAATGCAACCCCCACCTCAGGATCCGATTAAAGCAATGTTTCAACAGGTTCTTCAAGGTCAAGGTTCTACAAATCAGAAGTTTGTTGAGATAAACAACCGGCTAGACTCCTCTCTTACTGATGTATCTACTCAGATCACCAATCTGAACAACAAGATCAAGCAGTTAGAGAAAGGCAAAGCTAGTACAAGCGGTCAAGGCAGCTTACCGGGCAAGTGTGAGCAAAATCCCAAGGAGTATGCAAACGCTATTACTTTGAGAAGTGGGAAGGAGCTTCCGCCGAGAGTTGCACCTAAAGCCACTGAGGACATTGTGGTTCAAGAGGGGGAGGGTAAGCTTTCAAATGATGAGGAGATTACCTTTGACAATGTGTGTATTGAAAGACCAAGGAAAGGCAAGGAATCTGTTGTAGAGAAGAAAGTAGAGGAGGGGAGCAAAGAGAAAGATGTATTTGTACCTCCACCATACAAACCGAAGCTTCCTTTTCCTGGGCGGTTCAAGAAGCAGCTGCTTGAGAAGCATAGAGCAGTGTTTGTGAAGCATTTGAAAGATGTTGAGATCAAGCTGCCTTAGTTGATTGTTTAGCCATGATGCCTAAATGCGCTAAGTTCTTCAAGGATACTCTAACTAAGAAGAGCAAGGAAAGTGAGGATGTTTTGGTGCTTAGTGAAGAGTGCAGCGCCATCATTCACAAAGAGATAGTTCCAAAGAAGCTTGGAGATCCAGGATCATTCACCATTCCTTGTGCTCTTGGTCCTTTGACGTTTGGAAGCTGCTTATGTGATCTTGGTGCAAGCATTAATCTTATGCCCCATTCCATTGCAAAGAAGCTCGGTTTCACCAAGTTTAATAAGTGTAGAATCTCTCTCGTGCTCGCTGATAGAAGTATAAGGCTTCCTGTGGGTATGCTTGAAGATTTGCCCATGAGGATCAGTGGAGTTAACGTGCCAACCGACTTTGTTGTTTTAGAAATAGATGAAGAGCCAAAGGATCTTCTAATCCTTGGAAGACCGTTTCTTGCAACCGCTAGAGCCATCATTGACGTGAAGAATGGCAAGATCTCTCTACACATGGGCAAATACATCAAGCTAGACTTCGATATCAATGAAGTCTTGAAGAAGCCAACCATTGGAGGACAAGCTTTCTACATTGAAAGTTTGGATGAGTTAGCCGATGAGTTGCTTGAGGAGTTGGCACAAGAAGATCACTTGCAGCTAGCTTTGACTAAAGAGTGTGGAGAGTATGGCTTCCTGAGTGAGCAGACCCAAGAGTACGTTCACATCCTTGATTCTCGCAAGGTTGTGAAGGAAGATGAAGGCGGATGCCTAGAGATAGATCAGGAAATCGAGGACTTCACTCGATCCAAGACAAAGATCGACAAGAAGATCAAGGAGGTTGGTCGATCCAGTCAAGAAATCGATGAGGAGATCAAGACAAGCAACTCGATCAGTTCAGAGAACGACTCAGTGAATCGATCAACTCCTCGATCCACATCAAATCGAGCAAAAGATCGATGTGAGTGCAATTGATCCGGACCAGAACGAGTGGAAGATCGACTGGGTGACTCGATCTCAGATGAGACGAAGGTTCAAGATAGCAGCCTGAAAGCTCATGACTTGGGTTCTAAGGAGGCTAATGAGGATGGCAACATCAACACAAGTCACGAGGAGGACTGGAGCGAGCTGCTAGTCCCAAAGGTGGACCTAAAGGAGCTCCCAGATGGGCTAAGGTAGGCTTTCTTGGGATCTAATGACACTTATCCCGTCATTGTGAATGAAAATCTAAGTGATGATAAGTTAGACTCACTCCTTAAGGAGTTGAGATAGTATAGAAGGGCCATTGGGTACTCTCTAAGTGACATCAAGGGACTTTCACCAATGCTTTGTACTCACAGGATTCACTTAGAGAATGAAGACACTTCTTCTATTGGACATCAAAGACCCCTTCATACTCTTTTTGGATCTAAGATCATGGCTTGCAATCCCTCATACTTGTTCCTACACACTCAGAAGATAAATACATAAAACTGGAAAAGAAATAAAGCAAGAACATATACAGGATAGACATGGGAATGCCTCCCAAATGCGCTTTCTTTAACGTCTTTAGCTAGACTTTACTTGGTTTAGGCAGATGGTGGGTCTTAGAGAAGCATTGAGGTGCTCTCCTTGTCAAATGCACTCGCCATGTATGGCTTAACTCTGTGTCTGTTCACTGTGAATGCATTCCCACTCTTGCCAACCAACGTGACAGCTCCGTAGGGCAATACCTCCTTGATTTCATACGGACCGCTCCATCGTGACTTCAGCTTCCCTGGAAAGAGCTTGAGCTTTGAATTGTAAAGCAGCACCAAACTCCCTTCCTTAAGCTCCTTGGGTACCAACTTCTTGTCGCGAGCAGCCTTACTACGCTCCTTGTAGATCTTAGTGCTTTCGTAAGCATCCAGCCTTAGCTCATCAAGTTCGTGCAACTGGATCAAGCGCTTCTCTTGAGCCGTCTTTAGATCAAAATTCAGCCGCTTCACAGCCCACAACGCCCTATGTTCCAGCTCAACAGGGAGGTGACATCCCTTGCCGTAGAGAAGAGTGAAAGGAGTTGTTCCAATGGGTGTCTTGAAAGCAGTCCGGTAAGCCCACAAAGCGTCATCTAACTTCACTGCCCAATCCTTCTGAGTTGTCCCAACTGTTCTCTCAAGTATCGCCTTGATCTGTCGGTTAGAGACCCGCCTTGATCTGTCGGTTAGAGACCTCCACTTGTCCACTCGTTTGAGGATGGTAAGGTGTAGCTACCTTGTGCTTCACGCCATACTTCCTTAGAAGGTTTTCAAACAGCTTGTTGATGAAATGGCTTCCTCCGTCACTTAGCACCACCTTGGGTACTCCAAACCTCGGGAAAATGATGCTCTTAAAGAGAGTGATCACCACCATAGAATCGTTAGTAGGGGAAGCAATGGCCTCAACCCATTTAGAGACGTAATCAACAGCTACTAGGATGAACTAGTTGCCGTAGGATGAAGGAAACGGCCCCATGAAGTCTATGCCCCACGCGTCAAAGACGTCTACCTCAAAGATGGGAACTTGAGGCAACTCGTTCCTCTTAGTAATGTTCCCTGCTCGTTGACAAGCTTCGCAACTCACCACGAACTCATGGGTATTTTTGAAGATGGACGGCCACCAGAAACCGGCTTGCAAGACCTTAGTGGCGGTTTTGATTGAAGCAACGTGCCCGCCATACGAAGAGCCATGGCAATGAAAGATGATATCTCTACCTTCCTCCTCTGTCACGCATCTTCTGTATAGGCTGTCAACACCTCTCTTGTATAAATAGGGTTCATCCCAAAAGTAATGGCTCACGTCCCTCATGAACTTCTTCCTATGATAGTTGTCAAGATGCGAAGGCTCTTCCCCACATGCCAAGTAGTTCACAATGTCCGCGTACCAAGGGAGATCCTTCTCTTTGAAGCTCAGAACCTCCTCAAACCGCCCTTCTAGGTTACCACAAACAGCCGTAGTGATCGCCATGATTTGTTCCTCGGGGAGCGAATCATCTAAAGGTAGAGATTCGTTGATTCTTAACCGAGAGAGATGGTCAGCAACGCCGTTCTCTATCACTTTCTTGTGTTTGATCTCCATGTCAAACTCCTGAAGAAGAAGTATCCATCTCAAAAGTCGTGGCTTAGTGTCCTTCTTGGAATAGATGTACCTCGAAGCCGCGTGATCTGTGTAGACAATGGCCTTGGAACCCACGAGGTATGACCTGAAGATCTCGAAGGCAAACACTACTGCCAATAGCTCCTTCGCCGTAGTAGTGTACCTTGTTTGCATGTCACCTAAGGCTCTTGAAGCATAGTAAATCATGTGCAGCTTCTTATCTTTCCTTTGACGTAGAACGTCTCCCACGGCATAGTCACTAGCATCACACATAATCTCGAACGGTAGAGTCCAGTCTGGTGCTTGCACTATAGACGCGAATACTAGAGCTTCCTTGAGGGTCACGAAAGCTTGCAAAAACTCCTCATCAAAGACAGCTTCCTTGCACAACAGCCGTGTAAGAGGGCGTGCAATCTTAGAGAAATCCTTGATGAAGCGCCTGTGGAAGCCGGCGTGTCCCAATAAACTCCTCACTCCTTTAACATTAACCGGCGGCTAAAGACTCATCAAGACCTCAACCCTAGCCTTGTCAACCACAATGCCCTTCTCTGAAATCTTATAGCCAAGCACGACCCCTTCCTTCACCATGAAGTGGCTGGCATTTCTCCCAGTTAAGCACCAAGTTTATCTCCGCACAACGCTTTAATACCTTGCAAAGATTAAACAAACACGCAGAAAAGGACGCACCATAGACCGAGAAGTCATCCATAAAACACCTCTACCATCTCTTTTATTAGATCGGAGAAGATCGACATCATACACCGCTGAAACGTAGCCGGTGCGTTACACAATCCGAATGGCATCCTTTGATACGCGAAGGTGCCATAAGGACATGTAAAGGTCGTCTTCTCCTGATCATTTGGATGGATTGGTATTTGGGAAAATCCACTATATCCATCAAGAAAGCAATAGTAGGGATGATTAGCAAGTCTTTCAAGCATTTGATCAATAAAAGGCAAGGGAAAATGATCCTTTCTAGTAGCAAGATTAAGCTTTCTATAATCAATACACATATCGTGATCCCTCCCTTCTTAGGCACCACGTGTACGGGAGAAACCCACGTGCTGTCACTTATGGGATATATCACGTCAGCTTCTAATAGCTTAAGAATCTCATTCTTAACAACCTCTTTCAAATTAAGATTAAAACGCCTTTGATGTTCTATAGAAGAGGCGTTCTCATTATCCAAGGGAATCCTATGAGTGCAAAGCATTGGTGAAAGGCCCTTGATGTCACTTAGAGAGTACCCAATGGCCTTCCTATACTTTCTCAACTCAGTTACGAGCGAGTGCAACTCATCATCACTTAAGTTTTCATTCATAATAACTGGATAAGTTTCGTTAAGTCCTAAGAAAGAATACCTTAGCCTATTTGGGAGCTCCTTAAGGTCCACCTTTGGGGCTAGCAGCTCGCTCCAATCATCGTCGTGGCTGTTGCTGTTGTTTTCCTCCTTGGAACCCTCCTTAGAACCCGAGACATGACCCTTGAGGCTGCTTTCTTGAACCGTTATCCCCTCTGAAATCGAGTCATCCAGTTGATCTTACTCTCGATGTCGTCTAGATCGAGTAGTTTCACTCGATTCACTAACTCGATTTAATGTGGATCGAGTGAGAGATCGAAACGCTGGGTCGATCCCCGGATTGAACCCTGAACTGATCGGAAGGCCTCTCTCGATCTAGGACTCGATTAATTTCCTGGATCGATCACCCTCCTCGACCAGACTGTCGATTGTTGCACCGGATCGAGTTGTGTTCTCGATTATCTTGTCGATTTGACCCCTAGATCGAGTAATGTCATGGATCTCGGAGTCGATCTCTAGGCAAGCGCTTTCATCTTCCAGCACAACCTTCCTTGAATCAAGCAGGTTAACGTATTCCTGAGTCCTCTGATCCAAGTAACCGAACTCTCCTGGCTCCTTAATCAATGCCAGCTTCAAATGATCCTCCTGAGCCAACTCTTCTAGCAACTCATCCGCTAAAGCGTCCAACGTTTCAATGTAGAAAGCTTGCCCTTCTATCGTAGGCTTCTTCAAAACCTCATTGATGTCAAAGTCCAGCCTTATGTCTTTACCCAAGTGCAGAGCTATCTTCCCATTCTTGACGTCTATGATGGCTCTGGCGGTGGCTAAGAACGGTCTACTGAGAATGAGCGGATCCTTAGGTTGTTCATCCATTTCCAACACAACAAATTCCGTAGGCACGTTTACACCGCTGATTCTCTCTGGCAAGTCCTCAAGCAAACCCATGGGTAACCTCATTCTCTTGTCAGCTAGTACCAACGAGATCCTACAATCTTTGAACCGGGTAAAGCCAAGTTTCTTTGCTACGGAATGAGGCATCAGATTTATACTAGCTCCGAGATCGCAAAGACAACTCTTGAACTCCAAAGGACCTAAAGCGCAGGGTATAGTGAAGCTTCCAGGATCTCCCAACTTCTTGGGGACTATCTCCTTGTGTATCACGGCGCTGCATTCTTCACTAATTACTAGCACTTCCTTGCTTTCCTTATTCTTCTTTACAAGCGTATCTTTGAAGAATTTGGCGCACTTAGGCATCATTGCAAGGCAGTCCACGAGAGATAGCTTGATCTCTACGTCCTTAAGATGCTTCTCAAACAAGATTCTATGCTTCTCTATGAGTTGCTTCTTGAAGAGGCCAGGAAAAGGTAGCTTAGGTACATAGGGTGGAGGCACATAAGCATCCTTCTCCTTAGTAGTTTGCTCCGCTTTCTTCTCTACAGCTACTTTGTCACCTCTCCTTGGCCCTTGAATCCAAACATTGTGAAAGTTGATCTCATCATCAGCTGAAAGCTTACCCTCTCCCTCTTGAATTACAATGTCCTCGTTGTTCTTGGGAGTAACCGTAGGTGCAAGCTCTTTCCCACTCCTTAGCGTGATAGCGTTGGCGTATTCCTTGAGTTTAGCTCACACTTGCCCGGTAAGCTATTCTGACCACTTGTACTCGCCTTTCCCTTCTCTAGCTGCGAACACTCGCCTAGACTCATCTCTAACCGACTTCTCCACTCAGATCACCAACCTAAACAACAAGATCAAGCAGCTGGAGAAGGGTAAAGCTACTACGAGTGGTCAGAACAGTCTTCCGGGAAAGTGTGAGCAAAATCCCAAGGAGTATGCCAATGCTATAACATTGAGAAGCGGCAAAGAGCTCGAACCTCCGGTCTCTACAAAGAACAACGAGGACGTTGCAATTCAAGAGGGGGAGGGTAAACCTTCGGCTATGATGATGAGATTAACTTTGACAACGTTTGGATCCAAGGACCGAGAAGAGGAGATAAGGCGGTCGCTGAGAAGAAAAGTGAGCAAACCACGAAGGAGAAGAATTCTTACGTGCCCCCACCTTACGTACTGAAGTTGCCATTTCCCGGTCATTTCAAAAAGCAGCTAATAGAGAAGCATCGGATCCTGTTTGAGAAGCACCTGAGAGACGTGGAAATCAAGCTGCCTCTTGTAGACTGTCTCGCTATGATGCCCAAGTGCGCCAAGTTCTTCAAGGACACCCTTGTGAAGAAGAACAAAGAAAGCAAAGAGGTACTTGTTCTAAGTGAAGAATGTAGCGCGGTTATACACAAGGAAATAGTCCCTAAGAAGCTGGGAGACCCTGGAAGCTTCACTATACCCTGTGCTTTGGGTCCTCTAGAGTTCAAGAGTTGCTTGTGTGATTTCGGAGCTAGCATAAACTTGATGCCTCACTCCGTGGCTAAGAAGCTTGGTTTTACTCGGTTCAAAGACTGTCGGATCTCATTGGTGCTGGCTGATAGGAGTGTGAAGCTACCAGTGGGGCTGCTTGAAGACTTACCGGTGCGAATTAGTGGTGTGAACGTCCCTACGGACTTCGTAGTGTTGGAGATGGATGAGGAGCCTAAAGACCCACTCATCTTAGGGAGACCGTTCCTTGCAACCGCCGGGGCTATAATAGATGTGAAGAATGGGAAGATTGCCTTGCATTTGGGGAAGGAGATCAGGCTAGACTTCGACATCAACAAGGTTCTAAAGAAGCCGACCATTGAAGGACAAGCTTTCTATATTAAAACGATGGATGCCTTGGCGGATGAGTTGCTGGAAGAGCTAGCTTTAGAAGACCATCTGAAGCTAGCACTAACTAAGGAGCCAGGGGAGTTTGGCTATATGGACCAGAGAACCCAAGAGTACGTGAACCTGCTGGATTCTAGGAGGATTATCAAGAATGAAGAAGGTTGCTGCCTAGAGATCGACCCCGAGATCGACGCTATCACTCGATCCAGGAGTCAGATCGACAAGTCAATCGAGAACACAACTCGATCAGGTGCAACAATCGACGGACAGATCGAGACGAATAATCGATCAGGAGAAACAACCGAGTCGACGATCGAGAGAGACCTCCCGATCATTTTGGGGTCCAATGAAGAGATCGACTCAGCGTCTCGATCCCTTACTCGATCCATATCAAATCGAGTAAGTGAATCGAGTGAAATGGCTCGATCTAGACGACATCGAGAGGAGAATCGACCGGAGGACTCGATCTCAGAAGGGATAGCGATGGAGGAAAGCAGTCTGAAGGGCAATGCCTCGGGTTCAAGGGAGAGTTCCAAGGAGGAAAGCAACAACAACAACCACGAGGATGACTGGAGTGAGCTGTTAGCCCCAAAGGTGGACCTTAAGGAGCTCCCAAAAGGGTTAAGGTATGCTTTCTTAGGGCCTAATAACACCTATCCCGTGATTGTGAACGAAAACCTTAGTGATGATGAGTTGCACTCGCTCCTAACTGAGCTGAGAAAGTATAGGAAGGCCATTGGGTACTCTTTAAGTGACATCAAGGGCCTTTCACCAATGCTTTGCACTCATAGGATTCACTTGGATAATGAAAATGCCACTTCTATAGAACATCAAAGGCGTTTGAATCCTAACTTGAAAGAGGTTGTTAAGAAGGAAATCCTTAAGCTTTTAGAGGCTGACGTGATCTATCCCATAAGTGACAGCACGTGGGTTTCCCCTGTACACGTGGTGTCTAAGAAGGGAGGGATCACGGTCATAAGAAATGAAAAGGATGAACTTATCCCTACTAGGACCATCACTGGTCATAGGATGTGTATTGACTATAGGAAACTTAACCTCGCGACTAGGAAAGACCATTTCCCTTTGCCTTTTATTGATCAAATGCTTGAGAGGCTTGCTAATCACCCCTACCACTGCTTTCTCGATGGGTATAGTGGTTTCTTTCAAATTCCTATTCACCCAAACGATCAGGAGAAGACGACTTTCACATGTCCCTACGGTACCTTTGCATATCGAAGGATGCCGTTTGGATTGTGTAATGCACCGGCTACGTTTCAGCGGTGTATGATGTCGATCTTCTCTGATCTTATAGAGGAGATGGTAGAGGTGTTCATGGATGACTTCTCTGTGTATGGTGCGTCCTTTCCTGCCTGATTGTTGAATCTTTGCAGGGTACTTAAACGTTGTGAAGAGACAAACTTGGTGCTGAACTGGGAGAAATGCCACTTCATGGTTAAGGAAGGGATCATGCTCGGTCACAAGATATCAGAGAAGGGTATTGAGGTTGATCAGGCTAAGGTGGAGGTCATGATGGGTCTTGAGCCGCCGGTTAATGTTAAAGGGATCAGAAGCTTCTTGGGACACGCAGGGTTTTATAGGCGCTTCATCAAGGATTTCTCCAAGATTGCACGCCCTCTTACACGGCTGTTGTGCAAGGAAGCTGAGTTTGTATTCGATGAGGAGTGTTTGAAGGCTTTCGTGACCATCAAGGAAGCCCTTACATCAGCTCCCATAGTCCAAGCACCAGACTGGTCTCTCCCCTTTGAGATCATGTGTGATGCTAGTGACTACGCCATAGGAGCCGTCCTTGGTCAGAAGAAAGACAAGAAGCTACACGTGATCTACTATGCTTCAAGGACCTTGGATGACACGCAATCACGATACACCACTACGGAGAAGGAGCTGCTTGCAGTAGTCTTCGCCTTTGAGAAGTTCAGATCATATCTCGTTGGCTCCAAGGCTATTGTATACACGGATCACGCTGCCTTACGATACATCTACTCGAAGAAAGACACTAAGCCTCGGCTCTTAAGATGGATTCTGTTACTCCAGGAGTTTGACATGGAGATTAAAGACAAGAAAGGGATAGAAAATGGAGTCGCTGACCACCTTTCACGGCTAAGGATCAACGAGTCTCTCCCCTTAGATGACTCTCTTCCAGAAGAGCAGCTTATGGCGATTACTACTGCTGTTTGTGGGAAGCTAGAAGGAAGGTTTGAGGAAGTGCTGAGTTTAAAGAGGAGGATCTACCGTGGTATGCTGATGTGGTGAATTATCTAGCGTGTGGTGAGGAGCCAACACATCCCAACAGCTATCACAAGAAGCGGTTTATGAGGGAGGCTAGTGACTACTTTTGGGACGAGCCCTACTTATACAAGAGAGGAGTAGACAGCTTGTACCGGAGATGTGTTACAAAGGAAGAAGCCAGGGACATCCTCTATCATTGCCATGGCTCTTCCTACGGAGGACACTTCGCTTCATTCAAGACTGCCACGAAGGTATTGCAAGCCGGTTTCTGGTGGCCCTCCATTTTTAAAGATGCACACGAGTTTGTGAAGAGTTGTGAGGCATGTCAACGAGCAGGGAATATAACCAAGAGGAACGAAATGCCTCAAGTTCCTATCTTCGAGGTTGACGTGTTCGACGCGTGGGGGATTGACTTCATGGGGCCTTTTCCTTCTTCATACGGCAACAAATACATTTTAGTAGCAGAGGATTATGTCTCTAAATGGGTTGAGGCTGTTGCTTCCCCTACAAATGACTTTAAGGTAGTAATTAAGTTGTTCAAGAGTATCATCTTCCCGAGGTTTGGGGTACCCAAGGTTGTTATAAGTGATGGAGGAAGCCACTTTATAAACAAGGTCTTTGAGAGCCTCTTGAGAAAGTATGGGGTTAAGCATAAGGTGGCTACACCGTATCATCCTCAAACAAGCGATCAAGTGGAAGTCTCCAACAGGCAAATCAAAGCTATTCTAGAGAATACTGTCGGAGCAACAAGGAAAGACTGGTCAGTGAAGCTGGATGACGCTCTTTGGGCCTACCGTACCGCCTTCAAAACGCCGATTGGTACGACTCCTTTCACTCTACTCTATGGCAAGGGCTGTCACCTCCCGGTTGAGCTGGAACACCGTGCGTTGTGGGCTGTGAAGAGGCTGAACTTTGATCTCAAGACGGCTTAGGAGAGACGCCTTATTCAGCTACACGAACTGGATGAGTTGAGGCTGAACGCTTACGAGAGCTCCCGGATATACAAGGAGCGGACTAAGGAGGCCCATGACAAGAAGTTTGTTGCCAAGGAGCTTAAGGAAGGAGGACTAGTGTTGCTGTACAACTCGAGGCTCAAACTCTTCCCGGGCAAGCTGAAATCAAGGTGGAGCGGACCGTTCGTGATTCAAGAAGTGTTGCCTTATGGAGCTGTTACTCTGATGGGAAAAAGTGGGAGTGCATTCACCGTCAACGGACACAGAGTCAAGCCCTATTTGGCAGACAGCTTTGACAAGGAGAGTACCTCGGTGCTTCTCCAAGACCCACCATCCGCTTAGACCAAGTAACGTCTAGCTAAAGACGTTAAAGAAAGCGCACTTGGGAGGCATTCCCATGTTTATCTTGTACATATTTTTGCTTCACTTCTCTTTCAGTTTTACGTTTTTATTTTGCAAGTGTGTAGGAACAGGTATAAGGAGTCTAAACCTTGACTTTGAGGTCTTAAAGAGGCAATAGGGGTTAAGATAAGGCTAGAGATCGAGTGCTAGATCGACTAATCCTGGCTCGATCTTTGCTAGATCGAGTCAGTGGATCGAGAGGAGCCAGTCGATCTAGACGAGAACGAGTGACAAGATCGACCTTGACGAAAAAGGATCGATCGATCCAAATCGGATCGACCGATCTAATTTCTCTCGGGAAAATCTGTTGATAACAGATCGATCACTCGACTCGATCCATCACTCGATCTGTGCCAAATCGACCCCTAAATCGAGGACATTGCTCGATCATGAGGACTTAGCCTAGGAGCCAACATCTCAATGATCGAGAGAGCCAATCGATCCAAGACTCGATTCATCATGGATCGTGTCTCAGATCGAGTAACCTTCTCGATCTAAGCCATTTTGGGCATGGGATCGAGTCCTAGATCGACCAAATGGACTCGATCTCATGCCGAGGTAACATTTTTCTTTCCCTCCTTTACTCCTTTCCTTCCAATTTTTGAATTCAAAACTTGGTCAAGGCAAGCATCTTTGACCATGAAAGATGTCCTTTGACCAAGACTTTGTCAGAAAAACCACTTTGACTACCCATTGTTTTGGTTTTGCTAGTCTTTAAATATTTCAAACATCCTCTCACCCTCTCATTCCTGTTTTGCTCGAGATTTTTAAACAAAGAGAGTGAGAGTTTTACTTTTCAAAGCTAGCAAAAGATATTCTGCATTTCTTGCAAAGATATTTTCAAAAATTTAATGATTTTATTTTAGAAAATCTCCTTTAATATCGCAAGATCTTGTTTTAGAATATATGGTCGGTTTTGAATTTTTAAAAACTAGCTAAGTAAAAGGAAAAATTCCAGATTTTTCAGTATATAAAGATTTGATTCTCCTTTATTTAGCTATGATTTTTATTTATTCCCCAAAATTCTAGGGTAGCCTTTTATAAACTCGCTCCTTCTCTTCTCTTATTCTCATCAAACCGCCGTGTACTTATCAATATCTTTAGAAACTTGTTTCAGGAACCATGGCACCAAAGAGAACCAGAGAAGAGCAAGCACAAGAAGGAGAAGGACAAGAAGTGGCAGTTCAAGAGAGGGTCCGGTGGAGTAAGGATGAGAAGAGAGACAAGAAGCGGCTGGAGCGGCTCCGGTTTGAGCCTACCAAGTTTGCTGATCGAGAGTTGTTGTCTAAGCTTGGGATTCTTGGGGACTTCGATCAATTCCTCCATAACATTGGCTTAAGATGTCTGTCACAGATGGATTGCCCAACCATTCCTGAAGTGACAATAGACTTCCTTGCCACCTTGGAGTTCCGGTATGAGAATCCTAGTGCACCCGTCCCTTCCCAAGGCCGCCTCTACTTCAAAGTTGGACGTCAAGCCTATACACTCTCCATCCCCGAGCTATGCCAAGCCTACGGTCTCAACGCTGATGCATACAAGGTCGAGTTCCCAGCCTTCAAGAAAGCCGACGAGTTTTGGGATCTCATCAGCAATGAAGACTACAAGGCTAACACCACCAAGATCAAGCGAGTAAGGAGCCCGGTGCTGAGGTACACTCTGAAGCTGACTGCCAACACGTTTAGTGGAAGGTCTGTTGCTCCTACGGTCACGAAGACAGAGCTGTGCTTCCTGTTCCAAGGCGTGAAGCACCTAGTGTCTGATCCGGATGCGAATGAAGAGCCCATAGAGGATGAACTCGGCGATGAAGTGAACTACGGGTGTGTGCTCGCGGCTTCTTTGGTGAAATACAAGGCCTATGCCTTGCGGTGCAAGGCAACCTCCTCTTACATTGGCGGCTTCCTTACCCCTCTGTTCGTGCAAGCCGGTGTGCCCATTCATGACTTTGCTCACGTCCCAAACAGAGCTTTCATGGATGAAGCATACATGAGGAACACTGATAGCTTGGGACGCACACCAGCAGAAGGGTTCTACGCCTACCTCTTCATAGATGACGAAGACAAGAAGAGAGTGTGCATCCTCCCCAACAAAGATGAAACCGAGCTGCTTGGTGTTGGGAACATCGAGTTCTTGCCCACGGAGGAAGAATGCTTTGCCCCTTTAGGAGGACCGCCTGCTTCAGCCATTGCCCCGCGTCAAAGGTCAGAGTCTCCAGGCACGGAAGATGAGATGCCCGAGGCTTACACACTTCCCAAACTAGACTTTGAGCCGAGGACAAAAACCGAGAAGTTCCTAGCATCAGTTGTGGAGATGCAAAGGAAGATTAACAAGTGGCAAGGCAAGATGCTAAAGAAGCTTGGGAAGAAAGTCAAAGCACTTCAGGGAAGTTCGCCTAAGCCAGCTGCAAGTCAAGAGATGCAACAACCCGAGAAGAGAAGGCTCTCAACCGGAGGAGTTGTGATCCGTGAGACCCAAGGAGACAACATTCAGCCGGCGCGCCACTCTCTCCAAGAACCAGCTGACAAAGGCAAAGCAACGATCTCTAGCTCCTCTGGAACATCCTCAAGTTCCAGCCGAGCCTAGACCAGAGGTAACAACCTTCTTCCATTGTATATAACCGCTCATGTTGTTTCTTTTGCATTGTGTTTTGATGCTCGTTCGGATGAGTTTGCCACCGGGACGGTGTCAAGCAAGTTTGGGGGAGTACATGTGTGATTTAATCTTGTGTTCTTTGATCTTATTTTCCTTTTTGCATTCTTGAGTCTCTAGTCATGAAAAATTGGTAAAATTTTTTAAAATTTTTTCAAAGATTCATGTAGTTGCATTCATCTTTTTTAAAAAAACATGTTAGGATTGAGTCTAGAGTTTCTCACATCACCTAGGTTGTTTGCATTTTGCATAAGGGGTTAGAATTTCTTACAAAAGTGTTTTTACTTATGAATTGTTTCAGTGCCCTAGTTAGTAGTTCTCTAATGCTTTGTCTATGCTTTGAAAGTAAGTTCTTACCATGCTTGGATCACTTGTTAGGATTTTCGTGGCTTGAATTGAACTCTCATGATTTGAAACTCATTCTAATAAGTGAAAACCTTAATTTGAAACTCTAATTATCATTCTTATGCATTTGAAAATGAACAGATGGTTTTAAAATATTTACGCTCTCTTCTTCCTTTTACCACTCTTTGTGAGCCTAAGTAGAACTCCCTCCTTGAACCTTACCCTCCTTTGAAGCCAAATGTTCTTGTGTGACATCTTTGTGAGGCCTTTCCTTTCGGTTTGAACTTGGCATAAAGTGTTAGGTTTAGGCGACATGATTTGGTTTTCATATTGTTGCTAGCTTTGCATTTTGAAGCTAGGTATAGGCTTAGGATAAGTTTGGGGGATCATTGGGGTTGTTATCTTTTCTATTTGTTTTGGGTTTCAAAGAGTTTGTGTTTTAAGGAAAGAAATGAGGTTTTAAGTGAAAGGTTGTTTTTAAAACTAAGTATGCTCTAATTTCAGGAGGTAGTTCTCCCATAATAAAATAAAAAAAAAAGAGAAAAGAAAAGAAAAAGAAATAAAAAGAGCCTAAGTGCCAAATAAAGAAAAAAATAAAAAGAAAAAAAATAAATAAATAAGAGAGCTACTAATAAGGAATTTCTAAAGAGCAAAAGTATTTTTCAAATCCTTTTCACTAGCCTAAAAAGTTTAAAAATTTCTTTATTTCGAATTGGGGATTGCTAAGTTATGAAAGATAAGGGTAGACTCTTAAGTGGTGAGTGAGGATAAAATTTCTTAAATGAGAGGGGTATAGGATCATTTGATAGTTTACATGGGTAGATGAGAATCTAATCATGTATGCATAAATTGTTTTTACCTTTAGCATTATGCAAAAGTTCATCCACTTTTGAGAGAAACACTTGTTCTGATTATAAACCCTTTTCAAATGAGATCATTTTATGCTCATAACCATAACCCTTAGCCAAATGTGTTTTGCTTTAAAGTGCATAAGTTTGATTCATAGTTCGAATGTTAATGAATGTTAAAGGATGAGTTTCTTTGATTGTTAGGAATAGGAGAGTCATGATTTGAATTTCTTTGTGTGATGAGTATGGCTAAGTTCTTTGGAGTATGAGTGTAAGCATAGCATTTTAGAACTGTTAATTTAGACATTGAGATTGATTCATTTGAAAGGCACCTTTGCAAAAAGTTTAAACCCCCACTCATTTTTCTGAAAACCTCTCTTCCTTACTTTATTTCTGTTGCTTGAGGGCAAGCAAGAAGTGAGTTTGGGGGAGTTGATGTTACTGCATATTGCATACATTTTGCATACTCATTAGTTAGCTTTTCATGCATTTGTATCACGTTTTAGGTTAGATTGCATCACTTAGAGTCCTAGAGCATTCTTGCATCAGCATACGCATTTTTCTTGCATTTTGCATCACATTCAGGTTGTTTCTGGCTGCTTTGGAGTCGTGGAGGTTCGTGGACGTGTTGAGGCTGATGCAGCAGTTCGTGGAAGCTCGGAAATATGCTAAGGACCAGAGATCGAGGAGCAGATCGAGCATGGCCGGTCGATCTAAGAGTTGATCGACCAGAAGATCGAGCCAACCAGGCGATCCAAGGAGAATGATCGAGACAAAGATCGAGTGTAGCAATCGATCATATGGTACGGACATAAATGACGCCATGCAGAGCGAGAGTCAGATCGAGTACACCACTCGATCCAGCCGAAGATCGATACCGAGATCGGATGCAACACTCGATTCACCGATGATGATCGAGACCCGGATCGAACCGAAGACACGATGTCCGGATATGATCGAGAGAACCATTCGATCTTGGAGTCGATCTCTGTCCTTTCAACCGTTTTTGGCTTCCAGCGAAGGGGGGACCATTGGCTTGTTTGGGCATTTTGGGCAAGGCGGCGACGTCCTTTTTCGATAACTTTTTAGATCCTTATCTTTTTCCTTATGTTTTCTCTCTCGTTTTCGTGAAGAACACCATTGTTGAAACTAGTTTTTCTCTTAAGCTTTTGTATTCGAATCATTATCGTTTAATCCAGTTTTCCTTTCATGTTCACCGTCTCGTTTCATATGCTTTGCTTGATTTACTCTATGTGTAGCGAGTAGTTCCTTTGGGTTCAGGGTTGAGAGGATTAAGGGGTGAAAAAGGTTTCGATCTTGGGTTTTTCAAAACGTTTTCAAAGGCTCTCTCTTCTAAGGTGTTGAGATCTTAAAGCTTGAAGACTCTCAAGCCAAGAGCTTCATGATCCGAGAGGTTCCTTACCTTGACAGGATTCAGGAGCCTCGGAAGATCACACCTTAGAGACTAGTTACCCCTTCCCAAAAGCCATGGAAGTTTGGGGGATTAGTTAAGCCATTCGTTTGAAATCTGTTTTCCTTGCCTTTCGACCTTTCTTTCCACCAAAAGCCATGGGTTTGGAGGAGAGGATGAAAGAGTGATCTATACCGAAAGCCACGGATAGATCTTGTTTTGTTTTCAAGGCTTAGAGATCCTCACCAAGTGAGTCAATCTAAAGTTTTAAAACCAAGGTCGAACCTTTGAAACCCCTAACCATGAATCTCAACCCTAGGCCCTTTCTTTTAGCATCTTTACGTCTATTCTCAGCATTCGCTTGTTATCTGATAGCATCCTGGTCATTAGCTTTACTGTTCTTACGATTTTAGACGAGATCGATTGTTACTGCTCGATCTAGTGGTCGATCTCGTGGTCGATCCACTAGTCGAATTTTAATAATTCGAAGCTTTCTCCTATAATTAATCTGTTGGTTTCTCGTGGTAGTTTCTTCCTTTCTAGTATTTTTAAAATAGGTTTCATTCTGTTTAAGTTGCTGTATCTAGTTTTCAGAGATTTTATCATAAACTGTCTCATTTTGCTTAGATTTGCTTTAGTCCTTGCATTCTCTGTGCATTCTCTATCTCCTAGAAGTGGATTGACTCTCTCTTGCTTGCTATACTACAACATTGCTTGCATTAGAGTTTGATAACCTCTCTGCATCATAACCCTCGCTTGAGAAACTGTTTATCATAAACCCCTCTCATTTACCATCTTTTAAGCTCACTCACCACTTAGACTCTACCCTTTTTTCAAAGCAAAAGCTTAGCATTTCCCAACACAAAACAGAAAGCATTTTTAACTTTTTAGGCTAGTGAAAAGGTTGAAAATAATTTTCTCTTTACATATTTCTTATTGGTAGCTCTCTGTTTCTTAGGCGTTTTTCTTTTTTTTATTTTTTTTTTATTTAGAGAGAGCTACCTTCTGAAATTATTAGAGCATAAATTTTTTTTTTTATTTTAAACACAAACCTTTCACTTAAAACCTTTTTCTTTCTTTCAAACACCAAACTCTTTTGAAACCGAGAGTATATAAACATGAGAACAACCCCTTAAACCCCCAAACTTATTCTAAGCCTAAGTCTAGCTTCAAAATGCAAAGCTAGCAAACATATGAGAACCTAATCATGTCGCCTAAACCTAACACTTTATGCTAAGTTAAAACCGGAAATAGGCCTCACAATGATGTCACACACGAAAACTTGGCTTCAAAGAAAGGTAAGGGTCAAGGTGGGGGTTCTACTTAGGCTCGCAAAGAGTGGTAGAAGGAAGAAGAGAGCCTAAATATTTTAAAATCCATGTGTTCATTTTCAAATGCATAAGGATGATAATTGAAATTTCAGATTAAGGTTTTCACTTATTAGGACAAGTTTCAAATCATGAGAGTTCAATTCAAGTCACGAAAATCATAGCAGGTGATCCAAGCATGGTAAGAACTTACTTTCAAAATATGAGCAAAGCATTAGAGAACTACTAACTAGGGCATTGAAACAATTCATGAGTTTAAAACACCTTTTTAAGAAAAACTCTAACCCCTTATGCAAATGTAAACAACCTAGATGCTTTTAAAAATTCTAGACTCAATCCTAAAATGCTTAACAAGATGAATGCAACTACATGAATCTTTGAAAAAATTTTAAAAATTTTACGCAATGAAGACTCAAGGATGTTAAAGGGAAAATAAGATCAGAACAAACACGTCAAACCACACACATACTCCCCCAAACTTGCTTGACACCGTCCCAGTGGCAAACAAATTCCAAGGAGCACCAAAACATAAAGCAAAAAGAAGCAAACATGAGCGGTATGTACAATGGAAGAAGGTTGTTAGCTCGGGTCTAGTCTTGGCTGGAACTTGAGGATGTTCCAGAGGAGCTAGATGCTACGGCTTTGCCTTTGGAGCCTGGTTCTTGAAGAGAGAGACGCGCCGTTTGAATGTTGCTGCCTTGAGTCTCACGGATGACAACTCCACCGGTTGAAAGCCTCCTCTTCTCGGGTTGTTGAACCTCCTGACTTGCAGCTTGCTTAGGCGAGCCTCCTTGAAGCGATTTGACCTTCTTGGCAAGTTTCTTGAGCATTTTGCCTTGCCATTTGTTGATTTTCCATTGCATCTCCACAACAGATGCTAGTAACTTCTCCGTTTTGGTTCCCGGCTCAAGGTCTATCTTGGGAAGGGTATAAGCCTCGGGCATCTCATCTTCCGTGGCTGGGGACTCAGACCTTTGACGTGGAGCAATCGCTGGGGCAGGCGTTCCTCCTAGAGGAGCAAAGCACTCCTCTACGGTTGGCAAGAACTCGATGTTCCCAACACCAAGCAGCTCGGTCTCGTCCTTGTTTGGTAGGATGCGTACTCTCTTCTCGTTTTCGTGGTCGATGAAAAGATAAGCGTAGAACCCTTCTGCTGGCGTGCGTCCCAAGCTGTCGGTATCCTCATGTAGACCTCATCCATGAAAGCTCTAGCCGGGACGGGTGTGAAATCGTGTATAGGTACGCCTGCTTGTATGAATAGAGGAGTGAGAAAGCCGCCAATGAAAGAAGAGCTTGCCTTGCACCGCAAGGCATAAGCCTTGTACTTCACCAAAAAGGCAGCAAGTACGCATCTATAGTTCACCTCGTCGCCGAGTTCATCCTCCATAGGCTCTTTATTCTCCGCCGGATCACACAACAAATGCTTCACGCCTTGGAACAAGAAGCAAAGCTCGGTCTTCGTGACCGTGGGAGCAACTGACCTTCCGCTGAATGTGTTGGCGATCAGCTTCAAGGTGTACCTCAGCACCGGGCTTCTCACTCTCTTGATTTTGGCGGTGTTGGCCTTGTAGTCTTCGTTGATAATCAGGTCCCAAAAATCGTTTGCTCGCGTGAAGGAGGGGAACTCGATTTGGGACATGAATCAATTGGAATCGAGTCGTGGATCGATTGGCTCTCTCGTTCCTTGAGTTTTTGAAATCGTGACTAAGTCCTCGTGATCGAGTCATGCTATCGATTTCGGGGTCGATTCAGCTTGGATCGAGTGGTGGATCGAGTTGACTAATCGATCTGTCTATGAGGGACTTTTCCCGAGAGAAAATAGATCGGTCTATCCATTTTTGGATCGATCGATCTAAACTCCAAGAATTTCCCGAGACATTTTAGATCGAGTTTGTCACTCGATCAGTCTACTCGATCTCGTCTAGATCGACTGCCTCTCGATTCACTAGCTCGATCTAGCAAAGATCGAGCCAGGATGAGTCGATCTATCACTCGATCTCTAGCTCATATACGCCCCTTTCTTACTCCTTTTGGAACTCGGATCATGGCTTGCGTCTCCCATACTTTTTCCTACACACTCACAAAACAAAAACATAAAACTGGAAAAAGAAATAAAGTAAAAATATGTACAGGATAGACATGGGAATGCCTCCCAAGTGCACTTTCTTTAACGTCTTTAGCTAGACTTTACTTGGTTTAGGCAGATGGTGGGTCTTGGAGAAGCATTGAGGTGCTCTCCTTGTCAAATGCACTCGCCATGTACGGCTTAACTCTGTGCCGGTTCACTGTGAATGCATCTCCACTCTTGCCGACCAACATGACAGCCCCGTAAGGTAGTACTTCCTTGTTCTCATACGGACCGCTCCACCGTAACTTCAGCTTTCCTGGAAAGAGCTTGAGCCTCGAGTTGTAAAGCAGCACCAAACTCCCTTCCTTAAGCTCCTTAGGTACCAGCTTCTTGTCATGAGCAGCCTTGGTGATATGAGCATGGGGATACCTAACCTAGAAGATGAGCTTGTAGCCGTTGGACAACAAGATCAAGACCAGAAGGAGGTTGAAGAAGTTCTTAAGATGCAAGGAGGCCCAATGACCCGAGCTAAGACTAAGGCATTTCAAAATGCCTTAGAGGTTCTACTTAATCAGTTTAAGTATGAATCAAGTACTAAGGAGGCTAAACGTTCCACACTGGTCTGCATTGTAGCCGGGGACTAAGCTAGTGGGTTTGTGGGATACTTTGTGCTCTTTTTCCCTTAGTGAGTTTTGTCCCATTGGGTTTTCTCACTAAGGTTTTTAAAGAGGCAAGTATTCCCACAATGTCATTGCCCATTTAGCTTGGCCTTGTTCCAAGCCCACTTCTTCCTACCATCCGTGGCTTGGATGTGTCTAGGTTCTTTTCCTTGTTTTTAGTTGTGTCTTTTCTTGTAGTTTGTGATATTTTGAACAAGAGTCATGCATGGTTAGTCAAGAGGGTTTGTCCCAAGACCAACTTATTGCTCTCTTGTTGACCGTTCGTCTTCCTCTCTCTCTTCTCTTCTTAAAACCGTGTGTTAGTTGTTTGTGTGGTTTCATCTATCTTTTAAATAAAATCTCTTTTGCAAAATAGATCATCTCTCTTGGTGCGTCATATCCTTGAGAAATCCTACTTAGAACCTAGGTGCGTCATATCCTTGTGTTCTAGTAGTTATGTATCAAGAGTTTTCCATCTCTCTTGCTATATTCCATCCTCACTCTTTCCCCACTTTTCCCCTTCAATTGAAACAACCCCCCTTTCCACTATTCGGATCATTCCACCATTCACCACAAGTTTTTCATCACTTAGCTTGAGAAGAACGATCATTGACCGGGATCATATCAAGTGGTATCAGAGCAACCCTTCCAAAGCTAAGTTATCTGATCCAGTCTGCCCTTGTTCATCATTTCAATTTTTTTTTGACTCTTCATCTTCTGTCAAAAATATTTTTAAAATTATTGTTCATCACGGTTTTGATCTCTTGTTTAGCCACAAATTTTTTAAAAAAATAGTTTGGAATTTTTATAAAATTCTAATTTACCCAAGAACTACTTGCTGCGAGAAATTTCGTTTTCAGGAGCAATGGGAAGATGACCCGGAACCTTCAGCTGTACGTGCTCAGAGGATGTTGGTCGAAGCCCTCACAGCTGAGATGAAAAAAATGTTACAAGTTGAGGTAGACAAGATCAGGCAAAGCTATGAACAGAGAGATACAGAACAGAGACGCCAAGGCAAAGAAACCGTGAGAGAAGATGAACAAGAAGGGCAGGCTAGTGGACATCAGACTGATCAATACTACAAAAGCAGTAACTCCTCTAAAAGTGGCCGCAGAAGTTCTAGACAAGGCAGAGATCGTGTGCAAGACAACTTGGCTGGTCTCAAGTTGAAGATTCCCTCCTTTCACGGCAACTGTGATCCGGATGCCTACCTTGAGTGGGAAAAGAAGATAGAGCTGGTATTCAATGTTCAACATTACACTGAGGAGAACCGTGTTAAGGTGGCGGCCACAGAGTTCTACGATTATGCCCTAAGCTGGTGGGATCAACTCGTCACGACTAGAAGGAGAAACCAGGAGTATCCGGTTACAACTTGGAACGAGATGAGAAAATTGATGAGGAAACGGTTTGTTCCGAGCCATTACCATCGCGAGCTACATCAGAGGCTTCGAAATTGACGCAAGGCAACCGTTCTGTGGAGGAATATTTTCAGGAAATGGAAACACTAATGCTTCGTGCAGCTATCTTGGAGGACAGTGAAGCTACGATGGCTAGGTTCCTCGGAGGCCTTAACCGAGAGATTCAGGACCGCCTGGAGACTCAGCATTATATCGACTTAGAGGAGATGCTTTACAAAGCAATGTTGTTTGAGCAGCAAGTCAAGAAAAAAGGGTCGTACCGTTCGAGTTCTAGTACCGGACCAAACAGTCGGACAATTTATCCGCGGGACAATAGAAACTCGTACCGGTCAGCATATCCGCAGAATCAGCCGAGAGAAGATAAGCCGATCAGTTCCAAATCCGAAATTGTCCAACCATATGGGAAACCTAGGGAGGCTAACACCAAGGCTTGTGATGTAAAGTGTTTCAAATGCCAAGGCCGTGGACATTACGCCAATGAGTGCATCAACAAACGTGTTATGGTGTTACTAGAAAACGGTGACATAGAATCAGAAGATGAGCAACAAGAAGAAACAGAGGAGGAACATGAGTTATTGCCAGTACAAGGAGAGTTGCTTATAGCAAGAAGGACATTAGCCGTGCAAAGCAAACAGAAGAAGAACAAGATCAGCGTGAGAATCTGTTTCATACTCGTTGCTTGGTTCAGGGAAAAGTTTGCAGTTTGATCATAGACGGTGGAAGTTGCGCTAATGTGGCAAGCAGTATCATGGTTAAGAAGCTGAATTTGCAAGCTACCCCTCACCCCAGCCCGTATAAGCTACACTGGTTGAATGACAAAGGAGAAATGAAGGTCACCGAACATCTCTTAGTTCCACTGGCCATAGGAGAGTATAAAGATGAGATACTTTGTGATGTGCTACCTATGGAAGCAAGTTATATCCTGCTAGGGAAGCCATGGCAATCTGACCGCCGGGTGATACATGATGGATTCTCCAACCGGCACTCTTTTGAGTTTAAGGGAAAGAAGAACACTTTGATACCCATGACTCCTCAAGAAGTCTACAACGATCAGAAACACACCTTGAGGTCAGCCAAACATTTAAACTTCTTTGCTAAGGCTAGACAGGTTAAGAAAGCTTTATACTCCGAAACACCTATGCTATTATTTGTTTATAAAGAAACATTGACCACCATGGCTGATCTTACACCGGTGTATCCGAGTGAAATGCATGCTCTTTTGCAGGACTATGAAGATGTCTTTCCGGAAGAGACACCAACGGGACTACCTCCCATCCGGGGTATAGAACACTAAATAGACTTCATTCCCAGGGCATCATTGCCAAACCGTCCCGCCTACTGTACCAACCCCGTGGAAACCAAAGAACTACAGAAGCAGGTGGATGAACTTATGCCCAAGGGACATATCCGTGAAAGCATGAGCCCTTGTGCAGTACCAGTCCTTCTTGTTGCAAAGAAAGACGGTAGCTGGAGGATGTGTGTTGACTGCCGTGCAATCAACAATATCACGGTGAAGTATCACCATCCTATTCCTAGGCTAGATGACATGTTAGATGAATTGCATGGTTCTAATATTTTCTCCAAAATTGATTTAAAGAGTGGTTACCACCAGATCAGAATGAAAGAGGGGGATGATTGGAAAACCGCATTCAAAACCAAACATGGTTTATATGAATGGCTGGTTATGCCATTCGGATTGACTAATGCCCCTAGCACTTTTATGTGTATAATGAATCATGTTCTTAGGGCGTATATAGGCATCTTTGTGGTGGTTTATTTTGATGACATCCTTGTTTATAGCAAAGGTCTAGAAGAGCATGTGGAACACATTAGACTTGTGCTTGATTTGCTTAGAAAAGAAAAACTATATGCTAACCTTAAGAAGTGTACTTTCTGCTCTTCTAGTCTTGTTTTTCTTGGTTTTGTAATAAGCTCAGAAGGAGACAAAGTAGATGAGGAGAAAGTGAAGGCCATACGTGACTGGCCAAGTCCTAAGACCGTAGGAGAAGTAAGGAGTTTCCATGGCCTAGCCGGCTTTTATAGGAGACTTGTGAGGGACTTTAGCACTATAGCTGCCCCACTCACTGAAGTCATCAAAAAGGAAGTTGGGTTCAAGGGGGAAACGGCTCAAGAAGAGGCTTTCCAAAGCCTAAAAGAGAAGCTTACTAACGCCCCTGTCCTTATATTGCCTAATTTCTTAAAGACTTTTGAGATTGAGTGTGATGCATCAGGAATAGGTATTGGCGCTGTTCTAATGCAAGAGAAGCAACCCATAGCATTTTTTAGTGAGAAGCTTCGAGGAGCCATGCTCAACTATCCAACATATGATAAGGAGTTGTACGCCTTGGTGAGAGCCTTACAAACGTGGCAACACTACCTATGGCCTAAGGAATTTGTCATTCACACGGACCATGAGTCCCTCAAACACCTCAAAGGTAAGCAAAAGCTCAACAAAAGGCACGCAAGGTGGGTTGAATTCATAGAAACCTTCCCATATGTCATAAAGTACAAACAAGGTAAAGACAATGTGGTTGCTGATGCATTGTCAAGAAGGTACACTCTTCTCACTACTTTAGAAGCTAAGTTGCTTGGATTTGATCAGCTTAAAGAGCTATACAAAGATGATGATGATTTTTCAGAAATTTTTGCTTCTTGTTTCAAATCTCCTTCGGGTAAATTCTTTAAACAAGATGGGTTTCTCTTCAATGAGAACCGTTTTTGTGTACCTAATTGTTCTATGAGAGATTTGTTTATCAGGGAAGCACACGGAGGCGGTTTAATGGGTCACTTTGGCGTAGCAAAAACCTTAGAAGTAATGAAAGATCATTTCTATTGGCCACACATGAGACAGGATGTGGAGAGAATTTGTGGGAGATGCAATACTTGTAAACAAGCCAAGTCCAAGGTCCAAAATCACGGTTTGTACTCACCCTTACCCATACGCTCTCATCCGTGGAATGACATTTCCATGGACTTTGTTTTAGGCTTGCCTAGAACAAAGACAGGTAAGCACTCTATTTTTGTTGTAGTGGATAGATTCTCTAAGATGGCTCATTTTATTGCTTGTCATAAGACAGATGATGCTTTGCATATATCCAATCTTTTTTTTAAGGAAATAGTTCGCATTCATGGTATGCCTAAGTCCATTGTTTCGGATAGAGACACTAAGTTCCTTAGTTTCTTTTGGAAAACCTTATGGTCTAAGCTAGGAACTAAGCTTATGTTTTCTACTACTTGTCATCCGCAAACTGATGGTCAGACCGAGGTAGTAAATAGGACTTTAGGTACTTTGTTGAGAGCTTTGATTAAAAAGAACCTTAAGTCTTGGGAGGATTGTTTGCTGCATATAGAGTTTGCATATAACCATGCTGTGCATTCTGCTTCTAAGTATTCACCTTTTCAGATTGTTTATGGGTTCAACCCCACTTCTCCTTTGGATTTAATTCCTTTACCTTTGAGTGAAAGGATAAGTATGGACAGAAAGAGAAAAGCCGACTTGGTCAAACTAATACATTCGGATGCTAAGAAGAACTTAGAAGAGAAGACTAAGCTCTATGCCAAACATGCGAATAAAGGAAGAAACAAGGTGGTTTTTGAAGCTGGTGATCAAGTGTGGGTACATCTAAGGAAAGAGCGCTTCCCAGCAGAAAGAAAATCCAAGTTGATGCCACGGATTGATGGTCCTTTTAAAGTTACAAAGAAGATCAACGACAATGCCTATCAACTTGACCTCCAAGGTAAGTATCCTATTAGCTCAAGTTTTAACATTACTGATTTACTTCCTTATGTTGCAGATGAGTTGGATTTGAGGTCAAATCCTTTTCAAGAAGGAGGGGATGATATGAGCATGGGGACACCTAACCTAGAAGATGAGCTTGTAGCCGTTGGACAACAAGATCAAGACCAGAAGGAGGTTGAAGAAGTTCTTAAGATGCAAGGAGGCCCAATTACCCGAGCTAAGACTAAGACATTTCAAAATGCCTTAGAGGTTCTACTTAATCAGTTTAAGTATGAATCAAGTACTAAGGAGGCTACACGTTCCACACTGGTCTGCATTGTAGCCGGGGACTAAGCTAGTGGGTTTGTGGGATACTTTGTGCTCTTTTTCCCTTAGTGAGTTTTGTCCCATTGGGTTTTCTCACTAAGGTTTTTAACGAGGCAAGTATTCCCACAATGTCATTGCCCATTTAGCTTGGCCTTGTTCCAAGCCCACTTCTTCCTACCATCCATGGCTTGGATGTGTCTAGGTTCTTTTCCTTGTTTTTAGTTGTGTCTTTTCTTGTAGTTTGTGATATTTTGAACAAGACTCATGCATGGTTAGTCAAGGGGGTTTGTCCCAAGACCAACTTATTGCTCTCTTGTTGACCGTTCGTCTTCCTCTCTCTCTTCTCTTCTTAAAACCGTGTGTTAGTTGTTTGTGTGGTTTCATCTATCTTTTAAATAAAATCTCTTTTGCAAAATAGATCATCTCTCTTGGTGCGTCATATCCTTGAGAAATCCTACTTAGAACCTAGGTGCGTCATATCCTTGTGTTCTAGTAGTTATGTATCAAGAGTTTTCCATCTCTCTTGCTATATTCCATCCTCACTCTTTCCCCACTTTTCCCCTTCAATTGAAACAACCCCCCTTTCCACTATTCGGATCATTCCACCATTCACCACAAGTTTTTCATCACTTAGCTTGAGAAGAACGATCATTGACCGGGATCATATCAAGTGGAATCAGAGCAACCCTTTCAAAGCTAAGTTATCTGATCCAGTCTGCCCTTGTTCATCATTTCAATTTTTTTTTAACTCTTCATCTTCTGTCAAAAATATTTTTAAAATTATTGTTCATCACGGTTTTGATCTCTTGTTTAGCCACAAATTTTTTTAAAAAATAGTTTGGAATTTTTATAAAATTCTAATTTACCCAAGAACTACTTGCTGCGAAAAATTTTGTTTTCAGGAGCAATGTCCGGGGAAGATGACCCGGAACCTTCAGCTGTACGTGCTCAGAGGATGTTGGTCGAAGCCCTCACAGCTGAGATGAAAAAAATGTTACAAGTTGACGTAGACAAGATCAGGCAAAGCTATGAACAGAGAGATACAGAACAGAGACGCCAAGGCAAAGAAACCGTGAGAGAAGATGAACAAGAAGGGCAGGCTAGTGGACATCAGACTGATCAATACTACAAAAGCAGTAACTCCTCTAAAAGTGGCCGTAGAAGTTCTAGACAAGGCAGAGATCGTGTGCAAGACAACTTGGCTGGTCTCAAGTTGAAGATTCCCTCCTTTCACGGCAACTGTGATCCGGATGCCTACCTTGAGTGGGAAAAGAAGATAGAGCTGGTATTCAATGTTCAACATTACACTGAGGAGAACCGTGTTAAGGTGGCGGCCACAAAGTTCTACGACTATGCCCTAAGCTGGTGGGATCAACTCGTCACGACTAGAAGGAGAAACCAGGAGTATCCGGTTACAACATGGAACGAGATGAGAAAATTGATGAGGAAACGGTTTGTTCCGAGCCATTACCATCGCGAGCTACATCAGAGGCTTCGGAGATTGACGCAAGGCAACCGTTCTGTGGAGGAATATTTTCAGGAAATGGAAACACTAATGCTTCGTGCAGCTATCTTGGAGGACAGTGAAGCTACGATGGCTAGGTTCCTCGGAGGCCTTAACCGAGAGATTCAGGACCGCCTGGAGACTCAGCATTATATCGACTTAGAGGAGATGCTTTACAAAGCAATGTTGTTTGAGCAGCAAGTCAAGAAAAAAGGGTCGTACCGTTCGAGTTCTAGTACCGGACCAAACAGTCGGACAATTTATCCGCAGGACAATAGAAACTCGTACCGGTCAGCATATCTGCAGAATCAGCCGAGAGAAGATAAGCCGATCAGTTCCAAATCCGAAATTGTCCAACCATATGGGAAACCTAGGGAGGCTAACACCAAGGCTTGTGATGTAAAGTGTTTCAAATGCCAAGGCCGTGGACATTACGCCAATGAGTGCATCAACAAACGTGTTTTGGTGTTACTAGAAAACGGTGACATAGAATCCGAAGATGAGCAACAAGAAGAAACAGAGGAGGAACATGAGTTATTGCCAGTACAAGGAGAGTTGCTTGTAGCAAGAAGGACATTAGCGGTGCAAAGCAAACCAGAAGAACAAGATCAGCGTGAGAATCTGTTTCATACTCGTTGCTTGGTTCAGGGAAAAGTTTGCAGTTTGATCATAGACGGTGGAAGTTGCGCTAATGTGGCAAGCAGTATCATGGTTAAGAAGCTGAATTTGCAAGCTACCCCTCACCCCAGCCCGTATAAGCTACACTGGTTGAATGACAAAGGAGAAATGAAGGTCACCGAACAAGTCTTAGTTCCACTGGCCATAGGAGAGTATAAAGATGATATACTTTGTGATGTGCTACCTATGGAAGCAAGTCATATCCTGCTAGGGAAGCCATGGCAATCTGACCGCCGGGTGATACATGATGGATTCTCCAACCGGCACTCTTTTGAGTTTAAGGGAAAGAAGAACACTTTGATACCCATGACTCCTCAAGAAGTCTACAACGATCAGAAACACACCTTGAGGTCAGCCAAACATTTAAACTTCTTTGCTAAGGCTAGACAGGTTAAGAAAGCTTTATACTCCGAAACACCTATGCTATTATTTGTTTATAAAGAAACATTGACCACCATGGCTGATCTTACACCGGTGTATCCGAGTGAAATGCATGCTCTTTTGCAGGACTATGAAGATGTCTTTCCGGAAGAGACACCAACGGGACTACCTCCCATCCGGGGTATAGAACACCAAATAGACTTCATTCCCAGGGCATCATTGCCAAACCGTCCCGCCTACTGTACCAACCCCGTGGAAACCAAAGAACTACAGAAGCAGGTGGATGAACTTATGGCCAAGGGACATATCCGTGAAAGCATGAGCCCTTGTGCAGTACCAGTCCTTCTTGTTCCAAAGAAAGACGGTAGCTGGAGGATGTGTGTTGACTGCCGTGCAATCAACAATATCACGGTGAAGTATCGCCATCCTATTCCTAGGCTAGATGACATGTTAGATGAATTGCATGGTTCTAATATTTTCTCCAAAATTGATTTAAAGAGTGGTTACCACCAGATCAGAATGAAAGAGGGGGATGAATGGAAAACCGCATTCAAAACCAAACATGGTTTATATGAATGGCTGGTTATGCCATTCGGATTGACTAATGCCCCTAGCACTTTTATGTGTTTAATGAATCATGTTCTTAGGGCGTATATAGGCATCTTTGTGGTGGTTTATTTTGATGACATCCTTGTTTATAGCAAAGGTCTAGAAGAGCATGTGGAACACATTAGACTTGTGCTTGATTTGCTTAGAAAAGAAAAACTATATGCTAACCTTAAGAAGTGTACTTTCTGCTCTTCTAGTCTTGTTTTTCTTGGTTTTGTAATAAGCTCAGAAGGAGACAAAGTAGATGAGGAGAAAGTGAAGGCCATACGTGACTGGCCAAGTCCTAAGACCGTAGGAGAAGTAAGGAGTTTCCATGGCCTAGCCGGCTTTTATAGGAGACTTGTGAGGGACTTTAGCACTATAGCTGCCCCACTCACTGAAGTCATCAAAAAGGAAGTTGGGTTCAAGGGGGGAAACGGCTCAAGAAGAGGCTTTCCAAAGCCTAAAAGAGAAGCTTACTAACGCCCCTGTCCTTATATTGCCTAATTTCTTAAAGACTTTTGAGATTGAGTGTGATGCATCAGGAATAGGTATTGGCGCTGTTCTAATGCAAGAGAAGCAACCCATAGCATTTTTTAGTGAGAAGCTTCGAGGAGCCATGCTCAACTATCCAACATATGATAAGGAGTTGTACGCCTTGGTGAGAGCCTTACAAACGTGGCAACACTACCTATGGCCTAAGGAATTTGTCATTCACACTGACCATGAGTCCCTCAAACACCTCAAAGGTAAGCAAAAGCTCAACAAAAGGCACGCAAGGTGGGTTGAATTCATAGAAACCTTCCCATATGTCATAAAGTACAAACAAGGTAAAGACAATGTGGTTGCTGATGCATTGTCAAGAAGGTACACTCTTCTCACTACTTTAGAAGCTAAGTTGCTTGGATTTGATCAGCTTAAAGAGCTATACAAAGATGATGATGATTTTTCAGAAATTTTTGCTTCTTGTTTCAAA
This sequence comes from Thlaspi arvense, assembly GCA_911865555.2. Lineage (NCBI taxonomy): Eukaryota > Viridiplantae > Streptophyta > Magnoliopsida > Brassicales > Brassicaceae > Thlaspi > Thlaspi arvense. Next base: position 22,496,983 of record OU466863.1, on the reverse strand, counting down.
TCTCCTTCGGGTAAATTCTTTAAACAAGATGGGTTTCTCTTCTATGAGAACCGTTTTTGTGTACCTAATTGTTCTATGAGAGATTTGTTTATCAGGGAAACACACGGAGGCGGTTTAATGGGTCACTTTGGCGTAGCAAAAACCTTAGAAGTAATGAAAGATCATTTCTATTGGCCACACATGAGACAGGATGTGGAGAGAATTTGTGGGAGATGCAATACTTGTAAACAAGCCAAGTCCAAGGTCCAAAATCACGGTTTGTACTCACCCTTACCCATACCCTCTCATCCGTGGAATGACATTTCCATGGACTTTGTTTTAGGCTTGCCTAGAACAAAGACAGGTAAGCACTCTATTTTTGTTGTAGTGGATAGATTCTCTAAGATGGCTCATTTTATTGCTTGTCATAAGACAGATGATGCTTTGCATATATCCAATCTTTTTTTTAAGGAAATAGTTCGCATTCATGGTATGCCTAAGTCCATTGTTTCGGATAGAGACACTAAGTTCCTTAGTTTCTTTTAGAAAACCTTATGGTCTAAGCTAGGAACTAAGCTTATGTTTTCTACTACTTGTCATCCGCAAACTGATGGTCAGACCGAGGTAGTAAATAGGACTTTAGGTACTTTGTTGAGAGCTTTGATTAAAAAGAACCTTAAGTCTTGGGAGGATTGTTTGCTGCATATAGAGTTTGCATATAACCATGCTGTGCATTCTGCTTCTAAGTATTCACCTTTTCAGATTGTTTATGGGTTCAACCCCACTTCTCCTTTGGATTTAATTCCTTTACCTTTGAGTGAAAGGATAAGTATGGACAGAAAGAGAAAAGCCGACTTGGTCAAACTAATACATTCGGATGCTAAGAAGAACTTAGAAGAGAAGACTAAGCTCTATGCCAAACATGCGAATAAAGGAAGAAACAAGGTGGTTTTTGAAGCTGGTGATCAAGTGTGGGTACATCTAAGGAAAGAGCGCTTCCCAGCAGAAAGAAAATCCAAGTTGATGCCACGGATTGATGGTCCTTTTAAAGTTACAAAGAAGATCAACGACAATGCCTATCAACTTGACCTCCAAGGTAAGTATCCTATTAGCTCAAGTTTTTAACATTACTGATTTACTTCCTTATGTTGCAGATGAGTTGGATTTGAGGTCAAATCCTTTTCAAGAAGGAGGGGATGATATGAGCATGGGGACACCTAACCTAGAAGATGAGCTTGTAGCCGTTGGACAACAAGATCAAGACCAGAAGGAGGTTGAAGAAGTTCTTAAGATGCAAGGAGGCCCAATGACCCGAGCTAAGACTAAGACATTTCAAAATGCCTTAGAGGTTCTACTTAATCAGTTTAAGTATGAATCAAGTACTAAGGAGGCTACACGTTCCACACTGGTCTGCATTGTAGCCGGGGACTAAGCTAGTGGGTTTGTGGGATACTTTGTGCTCTTTTTCCCTTAGTGAGTTTTGTCCCATTGGGTTTTCTCACTAAGTTTTTTAACGAGGCAAGTATTCCCACAATGTCATTGCCCATTTAGCTTGGCCTTGTTCCAAGCCCACTTCTTCCTACCATCCATGGCTTGGATGTGTCTAGGTTCTTTTCCTTGTTTTTAGTTGTGTCTTTTCTTGTAGTTTTTGTGATATTTTGAACAAGACTCATGCATGGTTAGTCAAGGGGGTTTGTCCCAAGACCAACTTATTGCTCTCTTGTTGACCGTTCGTCTTCCTCTCTCTCTTCTCTTCTTAAAACCGTGTGTTAGTTGTTTGTGTGGTTTCATCTATCTTTTAAATAAAATCTCTTTTGCAAAATAGATCATCTCTCTTGGTGTGTCATATCCTTGAGAAATCCTACTTAGAACCTAGGTGCGTCATATCCTTGTGTTCTAGTAGTTATGTATCAAGAGTTTTCCATCTCTCTTGCTATATTCCATCCTCACTCTTTCCCCACTTTTCCCTTTCAATTGAAACAACCCCCCTTTCCACTATTCGGATCATTCCACCATTCACCACAAGTTTTTCATCACTTAGCTTGAGAAGAACGATCATTGACCGGGATCATAACAAGTGGTATCAGAGCAACCCTTCCAAAGCTAAGTTATCTGATCCAGTCTGCCCTTGTTCATCATTTCAATTTTTTTTTGACTCTTCATCTTCTGTCAAAAATATTTTTAAAATTATTGTTCATCACGGTTTTGATCTCTTGTTTAGCCACAAATTTTTTAAAAAAATAGTTTGGAATTTTTATAAAATTCTAATTTACCCAAGAACTACTTGCTGCGAGAAATTTTGTTTTCAGGAGCAATGTCCGGGGAAGATGACCCGGAACCTTCAGCTGTACGTGCTCAGAGGATGTTGATCGAAGCCCTCACAGCTGAGATGAAAAAAATGTTACAAGTTGAGGTAGACAAGATCAGGCAAAGCTATGAACAGAGAGATACAGAACAGAGACGCCAAGGCAAAGAAACCGTGAGAGAAGATGAACAAGAAGGGCAGGCTAGTGGACATCAGACTGATCAATACTACAAAAGCAGTAACTCCTCTAAAAGTGGCCGTAGAAGTTCTAGACAAGGCAGAGATCGTGTGCAAGACAACTTGGCTGGTCTCAAGTTGAAGATTCCCTCCTTTCACGGCAACTGTGATCCGGATGCCTACCTTGAGTGGGAAAAGAAGATAGAGCTGGTATTCAATGTTCAACATTACACTGAGGAGAACCGTGTTAAGGTGGCGGCCACAGAGTTCTACGATTATGCCCTAAGCTGGTGGGATCAACTCGTCACGACTAGAAGGAGAAACCAGGAGTATCCGGTTACAACTTGGAACGAGATGAGAAAATTGATGAGGAAACGGTTTGTTCCGAGCCATTACCATCGCGAGCTACATCAGAGGCTTCGGAGATTGACGCAAGGCAACCGTTCTGTGGAGGAATATTTTCAGGAAATGGAAACACTAATGCTTCGTGCAGCTATCTTGGAGGACAGTGAAGCTACGATGGCTAGGTTCCTCGGAGGCCTTAACCGAGAGATTCAGGACCGCCTGGAGACTCAGCATTATATCGACTTAGAGGAGATGCTTTACAAAGCAGTGTTGTTTGAGCAGCAAGTCAAGAAAAAAGGGTCGTACCGTTCGAGTTCTAGTACCGGACCAAACAGTCGGACAATTTATCCGCAGGACAATAGAAACTCGTACCGGTCAGCATATCTGCAGAATCAGCCGAGAGAAGATAAGCCGATCAGTTCCAAATCCGAAATTGTCCAACCATATGGGAAACCTAGGGAGGCTAACACCAAGGCTTGTGATGTAAAGTGTTTCAAATGCCAAGGCCGTGGACATTACGCCAATGAGTGCATCAACAAACGTGTTATGGTGTTACTAGAAAACGGTGATATAGAATCAGAAGATGAGCAACAAGAAGAAACAGAGGAGGAACATGAGTTATTGCCAGTACAAGGAGAGTTGCTTGTAGCAAGAAGGACATTAGCCGTGCAAAGCAAACCAGAAGAACAAGATCAGCGTGAGAATCTGTTTCAAACTCGTTGCTTGGTTCAGGGAAAAGTTTGCAGTTTGATCATAGACGGTGGAAGTTGCGCTAATGTGGCAAGCAGTATCATGGTTAAGAAGCTGAATTTGCAAGCTACCCCTCACCCCAGCCCGTATAAGCTACACTGGTTGAATGACAAAGGAGAAATGAAGGTCACCGAACAAGTCTTAGTTCCACTGGCCATAGGAGAGTATAAAGATGAGATACTTTGTGATGTGCTACCTATGGAAGCAAGTCATATCCTGCTAGGGAAGCCATGGCAATCTGACCGCCGGGTGATACATGATGGATTCTCCAACCGGCACTCTTTTGAGTTTAAGGGAAAGAAGAACACTTTGATACCCATGACTCCTCAAGAAGTCTACAACGATCAGAAACACACCTTGAGGTCAGCCAAGCATTTAAACTTCTTTGCTAAGGCTAGACAGGTTAAGAAAGCTTTATACTCCGAAACACCTATGCTATTATTTGTTTATAAAGAAACATTGACCACCATGGCTGATCTTACACCGGTGTATCCGAGTGAAATGCATGCTCTTTTGCAGGACTATGAAGATGTCTTTCCGGAAGAGACACCAACGGGACTACCTCCCATCCGGGGTATAGAACACCAAATAGACTTCATTCCCAGGGCATCATTGCCAAACCGTCCCGCCTACTGTACCAACCCCGTGGAAACCAAAGAACTACAGAAGCAGGTGGATGAACTTATGGCCAAGGGACATATCCGTGAAAGCATGAGCCCTTGTGCAGTACCAGTCCTTCTTGTTCCAAAGAAAGACGGTAGCTGGAGGATGTGTGTTGACTGCCGTGCAATCAACAATATCACGGTGAAGTATCGCCATCCTATTCCTAGGCTAGATGACATGTTAGATGAATTGCATGGTTCTAATATTTTCTCCAAAATTGATTTAAAGAGTGGTTACCACCAGATCAGAATGAAAGAGGGGGATGAATGGAAAACTGCATTCAAAACCAAACATGGTTTATATGAATGGCTGGTTATGCCATTCGGATTGACTAATGCCCCTAGCACTTTTATGTGTTTAATGAATCATGTTCTTAGGGCGTATATAGGCATCTTTGTGGTGGTTTATTTTGATGACATCCTTGTTTATAGCAAAGGTCTAGAAGAGCATGTGGAACACATTAGACTTGTGCTTGATTTGCTTAGAAAAGAAAAACTATATGCTAACCTTAAGAAGTGTACTTTCTGCTCTTCTAGTCTTGTTTTTCTTGGTTTTGTAATAAGCTCAGAAGGAGTCAAAGTAGATGAGGAGAAAGTGAAGGCCATACGTGACTGGCCAAGTCCTAAGACCGTAGGAGAAGTAAGGAGTTTCCATGGCCTAGCCGGCTTTTATAGGAGACTTGTGAGGGACTTTAGCACTATAGCTGCCCCACTCACTGAAGTCATCAAAACGGAAGTTGGGTTCAAGGGGGAAACGGCTCAAGAAGAGGCTTTCCAAAGCCTAAAAGAGAAGCTTACTAATGCCCCTGTCCTTATATTGTCTAATTTCTTAAAGACTTTTGAGATTGAGTGTGATGCATCAGGAATAGGTATTGGCGCTGTTCTAATGCAAGAGAAGCAACCCATAGCATTTTTTAGTGAGAAGCTTGGAGGAGCCATGCTCAACTATCCAACATATGATAAGGAGTTGTACGCCTTGGTGAGAGCCTTACAAACGTGGCAACACTACCTATGGCCTAAGGAATTTGTCATTCACACGGACCATGAGTCCCTCAAACACCTCAAAGGTAAGCAAAAGCTCAACAAAAGGCACGCAAGGTGGGTTGAATTCATAGAAACCTTCCCATATGTCATAAAGTACAAACAAGGTAAAGACAATGTGGTTGCTGATGCATTGTCAAGAAGGTACACTCTTCTCACTACTTTAGAAGCTAAGGTTCTTGGATTTGATCAGCTTAAAGAGCTATACAAAGATGATGATGATTTTTCAGAAATTTTTGCTTGTTGTTTGAAATCTCCTTCGGGTAAATTCTTTAAACAAGATGGGTTTCTCTTCTATGAGAACCGTCTTTGTGTACCTAATTGTTCTATGAGAGATTTGTTTATCAGGGAAGCACACGGAGGCGGTTTAATGGGTCACTTTGGCGTAGCAAAAACCTTAGAAGTAATGAAAGATCATTTCTATTGGCCACACATGAGACAGGATGTGGAGAGAATATGTGGGAGATGCAATACTTGTAAACAAGCCAAGTCCAAGGTCCAAAATCACGGTTTGTACTCACCCTTACCCATACCCTCTCATCCGTGGAATGACATTTCCATGGACTTTGTTTTAGGCTTGCCTAGAACAAAGACAGGTAAGCACTCTATTTTTGTTGTAGTGGATAGATTCTCTAAGATGGCTCATTTTATTGCTTGTCATAAGACAGATGATGCTTTGCATATATCCAATCTTTTTTTTAAGGAAATAGTTCGCATTCATGGTATGCCTAAGTCCATTGGTTCGGATAGAGACACTAAGTTCCTTAGTTTCTTTTGGAAAACCTTATGGTCTAAGCTAGGAACTAAGCTTATGTTTTCTACTACTTGTCATCCGCAAACTGATGGTCAGACCGAGGTAGTAAATAGGACTTTAGGTACTTTGTTGAGAGCTTTGATTAAAAAGAACCTTAAGTCTTGGGAGGATTGTTTGCTGCATATAGAGTTTGCATATAACCATGCTGTGCATTCTGCTTCTAAGTATTCACCTTTTCAGATTGTTTATGGGTTCAACCCCACTTCTCCTTTGGATTTAATTCCTTTACCTTTGAGTGAAAGGATAAGTATGGACAGAAAGAGAAAAGCCGACTTGGTCAAACTAATACATTCGGATGCTAAGAAGAACTTAGAAGAGAAGACTAAGCTCTATGCCAAACATGCGAATAAAGGAAGAAACAAGGTGGTTTTTGAAGCTGGTGATCAAGTGTGGGTACATCTAAGGAAAGAGCGCTTCCCAGCAGAAAGAAAATCCAAGTTGATGCCACGGATTGATGGTCCTTTTAAAGTTACAAAGAAGATCAACGACAATGCCTATCAACTTGACCTCCAAGGTAAGTATCCTATTAGCTCAAGTTTTAACATTACTGATTTACTTCCTTATGTTGCAGATGAGTTGGATTTGAGGTCAAATCCTTTTCAAGAAGGAGGGGATGATATGAGCATGGGGACACCTAACCTAGAAGATGAGCTTGTAGCCGTTGGACAACAAGATCAAGACCAGAAGGAGGTTGAAGAAGTGCTTAAGATGCAAGGAGGCCCAATGACCCGAGCTAAGACTAAGACATTTCAAAATGCCTTAGAGGTTCTACTTAATCAGTTTAAGTATGAATCAAGTACTAAGGAGGCTACACGTTCCACACTGGTCTGCATTGTAGCCGGGGATTAAGCTAGTGGGTTTGTGGGATACTTTGTGCTCTTTTTCTCTTAGTGAGTTTTGTCCCATTGGGTTTTCTCACTAAGGTTTTTAACGAGGCAAGTATTCCCACAATGTCATTGCCCATTTAGCTTGGCCTTGTTCCAAGCCCACTTCTTCCTACCATCCATGGCTTGGATGTGTCTAGGTTCTTTTCCTTGTTTTTAGTTGTGTCTTTTCTTGTAGTTTGTGATATTTTGAACAAGACTCATGCATGGTTAGTCAAGGGGGTTTGTTCAAAGACCAACTTATTGCTCTCTTGTTGACCGTTCGTCTTCCTCACTCTCTTCTCTTCTTAAAACCGTGTGTTAGTTGTTTGTGTGGTTTCATCTATCTTTTAAATAAAATCTCTTTTGCAAAATAGATCATCTCTCTTGGTGCGTCATATCCTTGAGAAATCCTACTTAGAACCTAGGTGCGTCATATCCTTGTGTTCTAGTAGTTATGTATCAAGAGTTTTCCATCTCTCTTGCTATATTCCATCCTCACTCTTTCCCCACTTTTCCCCTTCAATTGAAACAACCCCCCTTTCCACTATTCGGATCATTCCACCATTCACCACAAGTTTTTCATCACTTAGCTTGAGAAGAACGATCATTGACCGGGATCATATCAAGTGGTATCAGAGCAACCCTTCCAAAGCTAAGTTATCTGATCCAGTCTGCCCTTGTTCATCATTTCAATTTTTTTTTTACTCTTCATCTTCTGTCAAAAATATTTTTAAAATTATTGTTCATCACGGTTTTGATCTCTTGTTTAGCCACAAATTTTTTAAAAAAATAGTTTGGAATTTTTATAAAATTCTAATTTACCCAAGAACTACTTGCTGCGAGAAATTTTGTTTTCAGGAGCAATGTCCGGGGAAGATGACCCGGAACCTTCAGCTGTACGTGCTCAGAGGATGTTGGTCGAAGCCCTCACAGCTGAGATGAAAAAAATGTTACAAGTTGAGGTAGACAAGATCAGGCAAAGCTATGAACAGAGAGATACAGAACAGAGACGCCAAGGCAAAGAAGCCGTGAGAGAAGATGAACAAGAAGGGCAGGCTAATGGACATCAGACTGATCAATACTACAAAAGCAGTAACTCCTCTAAAAGTGGCCGTAGAAGTTCTAGACAAGGCAGAGATCGTGTGCAAGACAACTTGGCTGGTCTCAAGTTGAAGATTCCCTCCTTTCACGGCAACTGTGATCCGGATGCCTACCTTGAGTGGGAAAAGAAGATAGAGCTGGTATTCAATGTTCAACATTACACTGAGGAGAACCGTGTTAAGGTGGCGGCCACAGAGTTCTACGACTATGCCCTAAGCTGGTGGGATCAACTCGTCACGACTAGAAGGAGAAACCAGGAGTATCCGGTTACAACTTGGAACGAGATGAGAAAATTGATGAGGAAACGGTTTGTTCCGAGCCATTACCATCGCGAGCTACATCAGAGGCTTCGGAGATTGACGCAAGGCAACCGTTCTGTGGAGGAATATTTTCAGGAAATGGAAACACTAATGCTTCGTGCAGCTATCTTAGAAGACAGTGAAGCTACGATGGCTAGGTTCCTCGGAGGCCTTAACCGAGAGATTCAGGACCGCCTGGAGACTCAGCATTATATCGACTTAGAGGAGATGCTTTACAAAGCAATGTTGTTTGAGCAGCAAGTCAAGAAAAAAGGGTCGTACCGTTCGAGTTCTAGTACCGGACCAAACAGTCGGACAATTTATCCGCGGGACAATAGAAACTCGTACCGGTCAGCATATCCGCAGAATCGGCCGAGAGAAGATAAGCCGATCAGTTCCAAATCCGAAATTGTCCAACCATATGGGAAACCTAGGGAGGCTAACACCAAGGCTTGTGATGTAAAGTGTTTCAAATGCCAAGGCCGTGGGCATTACGCCAATGAGTGCATCAACAAACGTGTTATGGTGTTACTAGAAAACGGTGACATAGAATCAGAAGATGAGCAACAAGAAGAAACAGAGGAGGAACATGAGTTATTGCCAGTACAAGGAGAGTTGCTTGTAGCAAGAAGGACATTAGCCGTGCAAAGCAAACCAGAAGAACAAGATCAGCGTGAGAATCTGTTTCAAACTCGTTGCTTGGTTCAGGGAAAAGTTTGCAGTTTGATCATAGACGGTGGAAGTTGCGCTAATGTGGCAAGCAGTATCATGGTTAAGAAGCTGAATTTGCAAGCTACCCCTCACCCCAGCCCGTATAAGCTACACTGGTTGAATGACAAAGGAGAAATGAAGGTCACCGAACAAGTCTTAGTTCCACTGGCCATAGGAGAGTATAAAGATGAGATACTTTGTGATGTGCTACCTATGGAAGCAAGTCATATCCTGCTAGGGAAGCCATGGCAATCTGACCGCCGGGTGATACATGATGGATTCTCCAACCGGCACTCTTTTGAGTTTAAGGGAAAGAAGAACACTTTGATACCCATGACTCCTCAAGAAGTCTACAACGATCAGAAACACACCTTGAGGTCAGCCAAGCATTTAAACTTCTTTGCTAAGGCTAGACAGGTTAAGAAAGCTTTATACTCCGAAACACCTATGCTATTATTTGTTTATAAAGAAACATTGACCACCATGGCTGATCTTACACCGGTGTATCCGAGTGAAATGCATGCTCTTTTGCAGGACTATGAAGATGTCTTTCCGGAAGAGACACCAACGGGACTACCTCCCATCCGGGGTATAGAACACTAAATAGACTTCATTCCCAGGGCGGCATCATTGCCAAACCGTCCTGCCTACTGTACCAACCCCGTGGAAACCAAAGAACTACAGAAGCAGGTGGATGAACTTATGGCCAAGGGACATATCCGTGAAAGCATGAGCCCTTGTGCAGTACCAGTCCTTCTTGTTCCAAAGAAAGACGGTAGCTGGAGGATGTGTGTTGACTGCCGTGCAATCAACAATATCACGGTGAAGTATCGCCATCCTATTCCTAGGCTAGATGACATGTTAGATGAATTGCATGGTTCTAATATTTTCTCCAAAATTGATTTAAAGAGTGGTTACCACCAGATCAGAATGAAAGAGGGGGATGAATGGAAAACCGTATTCAAAACCAAACATGGTTTATATGAATGGCTGGTTATGCCATTCGGATTGACTAATGCCCCTAGCACTTTTATGTGTTTAATGAATCATGTTCTTAGGGCGTATATAGGCATCTTTGTGGTGGTTTATTTTGATGACATCCTTGTTTATAGCAAAGGTCTAGAAGAGCATGTGGAACACATTAGACTTGTGCTTGATTTGCTTAGAAAAGAAAAACTATATGCTAACCTTAAGAAGTGTACTTTCTGCTCTTCTAGTCTTGTTTTTCTTGGTTTTGTAATAAGCTCAGAAGGAGTCAAAGTAGATGAGGAGAAATTGAAGGCCATACGTGACTGGCCAAGTCCTAAGACCGTAGGAGAAGTAAGGAGTTTCCATGGCCTAGCCGGCTTTTATAGGAGACTTGTGAGGAACTTTAGCACTATAGCTGCCCCACTCACTGAAGTCATCAAAAAGTAAGTTGGGTTCAAGGGGGAAACGGCTCAAGAAGAGGCTTTCCAAAGCCTAAAAGAGAAGCTTACTAACGCCCCTGTCCTTATATTGCCTAATTTCTTAAAGACTTTTGAGATTGAGTGTGATGCATCAGGAATAGGTATTGGCGCTGTTCTAATGCAAGAGAAGCAACCCATAGCATTTTTTAGTGAGAAGCTTCGAGGAGCCATGCTCAACTATCCAACATATGATAAGGAGTTGTACGCCTTGGTGAGAGCCTTACAAACGTGGCAACACTACCTATGGCCTAAGGAATTTGTCATTCACACGGACCATGAGTCCCTCAAACACCTCAAAGGTAAGCAAAAGCTCAACAAAAGGCACGCAAGGTGGGTTGAATTCATAGAAACCTTCCCATATGTCATAAAGTACAAACAAGGTAAAGACAATGTGGTTGCTGATGCATTGTCAAGAAGGTACACTCTTCTCACTACTTTAGAAGCTAAGGTTCTTGGATTTGATCAGCTTAAAGAGCTATACAAAGATGATGATGATTTTTCAGAAATTTTTGCTTCTTGTTTCTAATCTCTTTCGGGTAAATTCTTTAAACAAGATGGGTTTCTCTTCTATGAGAACCGTCTTTGTGTACCTAATTGTTCTATGAGAGATTTGTTTATCAGGGAAGCACACGGAGGCGGTTTAATGGGTCACTTTGGCGTAGCAAAAACCTTAGAAGTAATGAAAGATCATTTCTATTGGCCACACATGAGACAGGATGTGGAGAGAATATGTGGGAGATGAAATACTTGTAAACAAGCCAAGTCCAAGGTCCAAAATCACGGTTTGTACTCACCCTTACCCATACCCTCTCATCCGTGGAATGACATTTCCATGGACTTTGTTTTAGGCTTGCCTAGAACAAAGACTGGTAAGCACTCTATTTTTGTTGTAGTGGATAGATTCTCTAAGATGGCTCATTTTATTGCTTGTCATAAGACAGATGATGCTTTGCATATATCCAATCTTTTTTTTAAGGAAATAGTTCGCATTCATGGTATGCCTAAGTCCATTGTTTCGGATAGAGACACTAAGTTCCTTAGTTTCTTTTGGAAAACCTTATGGTCTAAGCTAGGAACTAAGCTTATGTTTTCTACTACTTGTCATCCGCAAACTGATGGTCAGACCGAGGTAGTAAATAGGACTTTAGGTACTTTGTTGAGAGCTTTGATTAAAAAGAATCTTAAATCTTGGGAGGATTGTTTGCTGCATTTAGAGTTTGCATATAACCATGCTGTGCATTCTGCTTCTAAGTATTCACCTTTTCAGATTGTTTATGGGTTCAACCCCACTTCTCCTTTGGATTTAATTCCTTTACCTTTGAGTGAAAGGATAAGTATGGACAGAAAGAGAAAAGCCGACTTGGTCAAACTAATACATTCGGATGCTAAGAAGAACTTAGAAGAGAAGACTAAGCTCTATGCCAAACATGCGAATAAAGGAAGAAACAAGGTGGTTTTTGAAGCTGGTGATCAAGTGTGGGTACATCTAAGGAAAGAGCGCTTCCCAGCAGAAAGAAAATCCAAGTTGATGCCACGGATTGATGGTCCTTTTAAAGTTACAAAGAAGATCAACGACAATGCCTATCAACTTGACCTCCAAGGTAAGTATCCTATTAGCTCAAGTTTTAACATTACTGATTTACTTCCTTATGTTGCAGATGAGTTGGATTTGAGGTCAAATCCTTTTCAAGAAGGAGGGGATGATATGAGCATGGGGACACCAAACCTAGAAGATGAGCTTGTAGCCGTTGGACAACAAGATCAAGACCAGAAGGAGGTTGAAGAAGTTCTTAAGATGCAAGGAGGCCCAATGACCCGAGGTAAGACTAAGGAATTTCAAAATGCCTTAGAGGTTCTACTTAATCAGTTTAAGTATGAATCAAGTACTAAGGAGGCTACACATTCCACACTGGTCTGCATTGTAGCCGGGGACAAAGCTAGTGGGTTTGTGGGATACTTTGTGCTCTTTTTCCCTTAGTGAGTTTTGTCCCATTGGGTTTTCTCACTAAGGTTTTTAACGAGGCAAGTATTCCCACAATGTCATTGCCCATTTAGCTTGGCCTTGTTCCAAGCCCACTTCTTCCTACCATCCATGGCTTGGATGTGTCTAGGTTCTTTTCCTTGTTTTTAGTTGTGTCTTTTCTTGTAGTTTGTGATATTTTGAACAAGACTCATGCATGGTTAGTCAAGGGGGTTTGTTCCAAGACCAACTTATTGCTCTCTTGTTGACCGTTCGTCTTCCTCTCTCTCTTCTCTTCTTAAAACCGTGTGTTAGTTGTTTGTGTGGTTTCATCTATCTTTTAAATAAAATCTCTTTTGCAAAATAGATCATCTCTCTTGGTGCGTCATATCCTTGAGAAATCCTACTTAGAACCTAGGTGCGTCATATCCTTGTGTTCTAGTAGTTATGTATCAAGAGTTTTCCATCTCTCTTGCTATATTCCATCCTCACTCTTTCCCCACTTTTCCCCTTCAATTGAAACAACCCCCCTTTCCACTATTCGGATCATTCCACCATTCACCACAAGTTTTTCATCACTTAGCTTGAGAAGAACGATCATTGACCGGGATCATATCAAGTGGTATCAGAGCAACCCTTCCAAAGCTAAGTTATCTGATCCAGTCTGCCCTTGTTCATCATTTCAATTTTTTTTTTACTCTTCATCTTCTGTCAAAAATATTTTTAAAATAATTGTTCATCACGGTTTTGATCTCTTGTTTAGCCACAAATTTTTTAAAAAAATAGTTTGGAATTTTTATAAAATTCTAATTTACCCAAGAACTACTTGCTGCGAGAAATTTTGTTTTCAGGAGCAATGTCCGGGGAAGATGACCCGGAACCATCAGCTGTACGTGCTCAGAGGATGTTGGTCGAAGCCCTCACAGCTGAGATGAAAAAAATGTTACAAGTTGAGGTAGACAAGATCAGGCAAAGCTATGAACAGAGAGATACAGAACAGAGACGCCAAGGCAAAGAAACCGTGGGAGAAGATGAACAAGAAGGGCAGGCTAGTGGACATCAGACTGATCAATACTACAAAAGCAGTAACTCCTCTAAAAGTGGCCGTAGAAGTTCTAGACAAGGCAGAGATCGTGTGCAAGACAACTTGGCTGGTCTCAAGTTGAAGATTCCCTCCTTTCACGGCAACTATGATCCGGATGCCTACCTTGAGTGGGAAAAGAAGATAGAGCTGGTATTCAATGTTCAACATTACACTGAGGAGAACCGTGTTAAGGTGGCGGCCACAGAGTTCTACGACTATGCCCTAAGCTGGTGGGATCAACTCGTCACGACTAGAAGGAGAAACCAGGAGTATCCGGTTACAACTTGGAACGAGATGAGAAAACTGATGAGGAAACGGTTTGTTCCGAGCCATTACCATCGCGAGCTACATCAGAGGCTTCGGAGATTGACGCAAGGCAACCGTTCTGTGGAGGAATATTTTCAGGAAATGGAAACACTAATGCTTCGTGCAGCTATCTTGGAGGACAGTGAAGCTACGATGGCTAGGTTCCTCGGAGGCCTTAACCGAGAGATTCAGGATCGCCTGGAGACTCAGCATTATATCGACTTAGAGGAGATGCTTTACAAAGCAATGTTGTTTGAGCAGCAAGTCAAGAAAAAAGGGTCGTACCGTTCGAGTTCTAGTACCGGACCAAACAGTCAGACAATTTATCCGCGGGACAATAGAAACTCGTACCGGTCAGCATATCCGCAGAATCAGCCGAGAGAAGATAAGCCGATCAGTTCCAAATCCGAAATTGTCCAACCATATGGGAAACCTAGGGAGGCTAACACCAAGGCTTGTGATGTAAAGTGTTTCAAATGCCAAGGCCGTGGACATTACGCCAATGAGTGCATCAACAAACGTGTTATGGTGTTACTAGAAAACGGTGACATAGAATCAGAAGATGAGCAACAAGAAGAAACAGAGGAGGAACATGAGTTATTGCCAGTACAAGGAGAGTTGCTTATAGCAAGAAGGACATTAGCCGTGCAAAGCAAACCAGAAGAACAAGATCAGCGTGAGAATCTGTTTCATACTCGTTGCTTGGTTCAGGGAAAAGTTTGCAGTTTGATCATAGACGGTGGAAGTTGCGCTAATGTGGCAAGCAGTATCATGGTTAAGAAGCTGAATTTGCAAGCTACCCCTCACCCCAGCCCGTATAAGCTACACTGGTTGAATGACAAAGGCGAAATGAAGGTCACCGAACATCTCTTAGTTCCACTGGCCATAGGAGAGTATAAAGATGAGATACTTTGTGATGTGCTACCATTGGAAGCAAGTTATATCCTGCTAGGGAAGCCATGGCAATCTGACCGCCGGGTGATACATGATGGATTCTCCAACCGGCACTCTTTTGAGTTTAAGGGAAAGAAGAACACTTTGATACCCATGACTCCTCAAGAAGTCTACAACGATCAGAAACACACCTTGAGGTCAGCCAAACATTTAAACTTCTTTGCTAAGGCTAGACAGGTTAAGAAAGCTTTATACTCCGAAACACCTATGCTATTATTTGTTTATAAAGAAACATTGACCACCATGGCTGATCTTACACCGGTGTATCCGAGTGAAATGCATGCTCTTTTGCAGGACTATGAAGATGTCTTTCCGGAAGAGACACCAACGGGACTACCTCCCATCCGGGGTATAGAACACTAAATAGACTTCATTCCCAGGGCGGCATCATTGCCAAACCGTCCTGCCTACTGTACCAACCCCGTGGAAACCAAAGAACTACAGAAGCAGGTGGATGAACTTATGCCCAAGGGACATATCCGTGAAAGCATGAGCCCTTGTGCAGTACCAGTCCTTCTTGTTCCAAAGAAAGACGGTAGCTGGAGGATGTGTGTTGACTGCCGTGCAATCAACAATATCACGGTGAAGTATCGCCATCCTATTCCTAGGCTAGATGACATGTTAGATGAATTGCATGGTTCTAATATTTTCTCCAAAATTGATTTAAAGAGTGGTTACCACCAGATCAGAATGAAAGAGGGGGATGAATGGAAAACCGCATTCAAAACCAAACATGGTTTATATGAATGGCTGGTTATGCCATTCGGATTGACTAATGCCCCTAGCACTTTTATGTGTTTAATGAATCATGTTCTTAGGGCGTATATAGGCATCTTTGTGGTGGTTTATTTTGATGACATCCTTGTTTATAGCAAAGGTCTAGAAGAGCATGTGGAACACATTAGACTTGTGCTTGATTTGCTTAGAAAAGAAAAACTATATGCTAACCTTAAGAAGTGTACTTTCTGCTCTTCTAGTCTTGTTTTTCTTGGTTTTGTAATAAGCTCAGAAGGAGTCAAAGTAGATGAGGAGAAAGTGAAGGCCATACGTGACTGGCCAAGTCCTACGACCGTAGGAGAAGTAAGTAGTTTCCATGGCCTAGCCGGCTTTTATAGGAGACTTGTGAGGGACTTTAGCACTATAGCTGCCCCACTCACTGAAGTCATCAAAAAGGAAGTTGGGTTCAAGGGGGAAACGGCTCAAGAAGAGGCTTTCCAAAGCCTAAAAGAGAAGCTTACTAACGCCCCTGTCCTTATATTGCCTAATTTCTTAAAGACTTTTGAGATTGAGTGTGATGCATCAGGAATAGGTATTGGCGCTGTTCTAATGCAAGAGAAGCAACCCATAGCATTTTTTAGTGAGAAGCTTCGAGGAGCCATGCTCAACTATCCAACATATGATAAGGAGTTGTACGCCTTGGTGAGAGCCTTACAAACGTGGCAACACTACCTATGGCCTAAGGAATTTGTCATTCACACGGACCATGAGTCCCTCAAACACCTCAAAGGTAAGCAAAAGCTCAACAAAAGGCACGCAAGGTGGGTTGAATTCATAGAAAACCTTCCCATATGTCATAAAGTACAAACAAGGTAAAGACAATGTGGTTGCTGATGCATTGTCAAGAAGGTACACTCTTCTCACTACTTTAGAAGCTAAGTTGCTTGGATTTGATCAGCTTAAAGAGCTATACAAAGATGATGATGATTTTTCAGAAATTTTTGCTTCTTGTTTCAAATCTCCTTCGGGTAAATTCTTTAAACAAGATGGGTTTCTCTTCTATGAGAACCGTCTTTGTGTACCTAATTGTTCTATGAGAGATTTGTTTATCAGGGAAGCACACGGAGGCGGTTTAATGGGTCACTTTGGCGTAGCAAAAACCTTAGAAGTAATGAAAGATCATTTCTATTGGCCACACATGAGACAGGATGTGGAGAGAATTTGTGGGAGATGCAATACTTGTAAACAAGCCAAGTCCAAGGTCCAAAATCACGGTTTGTACTCACCCTTACCCATACCCTCTCATCCGTGGAATGACATTTCCATGGACTTTGTTTTAGGCTTGCCTAGAACAAAGACAGGTAAGCACTCTATTTTTGTTGTAGTGGATAGATTCTCTAAGATGGCTCATTTTATTGCTTGTCATAAGACAGATGATGCTTTGCATATATCCAATCTTTTTTTTAAGGAAATAGTTCGCATTCATGGTATGCCTAAGTCCATTGTTTCGGATAGAGACACTAAGTTCCTTAGTTTCTTTTGGAAATCCTTATGGTCTAAGCTAGGAACTAAGCTTATGTTTTCTACTACTTGTCATCCGCAAACTGATGGTCAGACCGAGGTAGTAATAGGACTTTAGGTACTTTGTTGAGAGCTTTGATTAAAAAGAACCTTAAGTCTTGGGAGGATTGTTTGCTGCATATAGAGTTTGCATATAACCATGCTGTGCATTCTGCTTCTAAGTATTCACCTTTTCAGATTGTTTATGGGTTCAACCCCACTTCTCCTTTGGATTTAATTCCTTTACCTTTGAGTGAAAGGATAAGTATGGACAGAAAGAGAAAAGCCGACTTGGTCAAACTAATACATTCGGATGCTAAGAAGAACTTAGAAGAGAAGACTAAGCTATATGCCAAACATGCGAATAAAGGAAGAAACAAGGTGGTTTTTGAAGCTGGTGATCAAGTGTGGGTACATCTAAGGAAAGAGCGCTTCCCAGCAGAAAGAAAATCCAAGTTGATGCCACGGATTGATGGTCCTTTTAAAGTTACAAAGAAGATCAACGACAATGCCTATCAACTTGACCTCCAAGGTAAGTATCCTATTAGCTCAAGTTTTAACATTACTGATTTACTTCCTTATGTTGCAGATGAGTTGGATTTGAGGTCAAATCCTTTTCAAGAAGGAGGGGATGATATGAGCATGGGGACACCAAACCTAGAAGATGAGCTTGTAGCCGTTGGACAACAAGATCAAGACAAGAAGGAGGTTGAAGAAGTTCTTAAGATGCAAGGAGGCCCAATGACCCGAGCTAAGACTAAGGCATTTCAAAATGCCTTAGAGGTTCTACTTAATCAGTTTAAGTATGAATCAAGTACTAAGGAGGCTACACGTTCCACACTGGTCTGCATTGTAGCCGGGGACTAAGCTAGTGGGTTTGTGGGATACTTTGTGCTCTTTTTCCCTTAGTGAGTTTTGTCTCATTGGGTTTTCTCACTAAGGTTTTTAACGAGGCAAGTATTCCCACAATGTCATTGCCCATTTAGCTTGGCCTTGTTCCAAGCCCACTTCTTCCTACCATCCATGGCTTGGATGTGTCTAGGTTCTTTTCCTTGTTTTTAGTTGTGTCTTTTCTTGTAGTTTGTGATATTTTGAACAAGACTCATGCATGGTTAGTCAAGGGGGTTTGTCCCAAGACCAACTTATTGCTCTCTTGTTGACCGTTCGTCTTCCTCTCTCTCTTCTCTTCTTAAAACCGTGTGTTAGTTGTTTGTGTGGTTTCATCTATCTTTTAAATAAAATCTCTTTTGCAAAATAGATCATCTCTCTTGGTGCGTCATATCCTTGAGAAATCCTACTTAGAACCTAGGTGCGTCATATCCTTGTGTTCTAGTAGTTATGTATCAAGAGTTTTCCATCTCTCTTGCTATATTCCATCCTCACTCTTTCCCCACTTTTCCCCTTCAATTGAAACAACCCCCCTTTCCACTATTCGGATCATTCCACCATTCACCACAAGTTTTTCATCACTTAGCTTGAGAAGAATGATCATTGATCGGGATCATATCAAGTGGTATCAGAGCAACCCTTCCAAAGCTAAGTTATCTGATCCAGTCTGCCCTTGTTCATCATTTCAATTTTTTTTTGACTCTTCATCTTCTGTCAAAAATATTTTTAAAATTATTGTTCATCACGGTTTTGATCTCTTGTTTAGCCACAAATTTTTTAAAAAAATAGTTTGGAATTTTTATAAAATTCTAATTTACCCAAGAACTGCTTGCTGCGAGAAATTTTGTTTTCAGGAGCAATGTCCGGGGAAGATGACCCGGAACCTTCAGCTGTACGTGCTCAGAGGATGTTGGTCGAAGCCCTCACAACTGAGATGAAAAAAATGTTACAAGTTGAGGTAGACAAGATCAGGCAAAGCTATGAACAGAGAGATACAGAACAGAGACGCCAAGGCAAAGAAACCGTGAGAGAAGATGAACAAGAAGGGCAGGCTAGTGGACATCAGACTGATCAATACTACAAAAGCAGTAACTCCTCTAAAAGTGGCCGTAGAAGTTCTAGACAAGGCAGAGATCGTGTGCAAGACAACTTGGCTGGTCTCAAGTTGAAGATTCCCTCCTTTCACGGCAACTGTGATCCGGATGCCTACCTTGAGTGGGAAAAGAAGATAGAGCTGGTATTCAATGTTCAACATTACACTGAGGAGAACCGTGTTAAGGTGGCGGCCACAGAGTTCTACGACTATGCCCTAAGCTGGTGGGATCAACTCGTCACGACTAGAAGGAGAAACCAGGAGTATCCGGTTACAACTTGGAACGAGATGAGAAAATTGATGAGGAAACGGTTTGTTCCGAGCCATTATCATCGCGAGCTACATCAGAGGCTTCGGAGATTGACGCAAGGCAACCGTTCTGTGGAGGAATATTTTCAGGAAATGGAAACACTAATGCTTCGTGCAGCTATCTTGGAGGACAGTGAAGCTACGATGGCTAGGTTCCTCGGAGGCCTTAACCGAGAGATTCAGGACCGCCTGGAGACTCAGCATTATATCGACTTAGAGGAGATGCTTTACAAAGCAATGTTGTTTGAGCAGCAAGTCAAGAAAAAAGGGTCGTACCGTTCGAGTTCTAGTACCGGACCAAACAGTCGGACAATTTATCCGCGGGACAATAGAAACTCGTACCGGTCAGCATATCCGCAGAATCAGCCGAGAGAAGATAAGCCGATCAGTTCCAAATCCGAAATTGTCCAACCATATGGGAAACCTAGGGAGGCTAACACCAAGGCTTGTGATGTAAAGTGTTTCAAATGCCAAGGCCGTGGACATTACGCCAATGAGTGCATCAACAAACGTGTTATGGTGTTACTAGAAAACGGTGACATAGAATCAGAAGATGAGCAACAAGAAGAAACAGAGGAGGAACATGAGTTATTGCCAGTACAAGGAGAGTTGCTTGTAGCAAGAAGGACATTAGCCGTGCAAAGCAAACCAGAAGAACAAGATCAGCGTGAGAATCTGTTTCATACTCGTTGCTTGGTTCAGGGAAAAGTTTGCAGTTTGATCATAGACGGTGGAAGTTGCGCTAATGTGGCAAGCAGTATCATGGTTAAGAAGCTGAATTTGCAAGCTACCCCTCACCCCAGCCCGTATAAGCTACACTGGTTGAATGACAAAGGAGAAATGAAGGTCACCGAACATCTCTTAGTTCCACTGGCCATAGGAGAGTATAAAGATGAGATACTTTGTGATGTGCTACCTATGGAAGCAAGTTATATCCTGCTAGGGAAGCCATGGCAATCTGACCGCCGGGTGATACATGATGGATTCTCCAACCGGCACTCTTTTGAGTTTAAGGGAAAGAAGAACACTTTGATACCCATGACTCCTCAAGAAGTCTACAACGATCAGAAACACACCTTGAGGTCAGCCAAACATTTAAACTTCTTTGCTAAGGCTAGACAGGTTAAGAAAGCTTTATACTCCGAAACACCTATGCTATTATTTGTTTATAAAGAAACATTGACCACCATGGCTGATCTTACACCGGTGTATCCGAGTGAAATGCATGCTCTTTTGCAGGACTATGAAGATGTCTTTCCGGAAGAGACACCAACGGGACTACCTCCCATCCGGGGTATAGAACACCAAATAGACTTCATTCCCAGGGCATCATTGCCAAACCGTCCCGCCTACTGTACCAACCCCGTGGAAACCAAAGAACTACAGAAGCAGGTGGATGAACTTATGGCCAAGGGACATATCCGTGAAAGCATGAGCCCTTGTGCAGTACCAGTCCTTCTTGTTCCAAAGAAAGACGGTAGCTGGAGGATGTGTGTTGACTGCCGTGCAATCAACAATATCACGGTGAAGTATCGCCATCCTATTCCTAGGCTAGATGACATGTTAGATGAATTGCATGGTTCTAATATTTTCTCCAAAATTGATTTAAAGAGTGGTTACCACCAGATCAGAATGAAAGAGGGGGATGAATGGAAAACCGCATTCAAAACCAAACATGGTTTATATGAATGGCTGGTTATGCCATTCGGATTGACTAATGCCCCTAGCACTTTTATGTGTTTAATGAATCATGTTCTTAGGGCGTATATAGGCATCTTTGTGGTGGTTTATTTTGGTGACATCCTTGTTTATAGCAAAGGTCTAGAAGAGCATGTGGAACACATTAGACTTGTGCTTGATTTGCTTAGAAAAGAAAAACTATATGCTAACCTTAAGAAGTGTACTTTCTGCTCTTCTAGTCTTGTTTTTCTTGGTATTGTAATAAGCTCAGAAGGAGTCAAAGTAGATGAGGAGAAAGTGAAGGCCATACGTGACTGGCCAAGTCCTAAGACCGTAGGAGAAGTAAGGAGTTTCCATGGCCTAGCCGGCTTTTATAGGAGACTTGTGAGGGACTTTAGCACTATAGCTGCCCCACTCACTGAAGTCATCAAAAAGGAAGTTGGGTTCAAGGGGGAAACGGCTCAAGAGGAGGCTTTCCAAAGCCTAAAAGAGAAGCTTACTAACGCCCCTGTCCTTATATTGCCTAATTTCTTAAAGACTTTTGAGATTGAGTGTGATGCATCAGGAATAGGTATTGGCGCTGTTCTAATGCAAGAGAAGCAACCCATAGCATTTTTTAGTGAGAAGCTTGGAGGAGCCATGCTCAACTATCCAACATATGATAAGGAGTTGTACGCCTTGGTGAGAGCCTTACAAACGTGGCAACACTACCTATGGCCTAAGGAATTTGTCATTCACACGGACCATGAGTCCCTCAAACACCTCAAAGGTAAGCAAAAGCTCAACAAAAGGCACGCAAGGTGGGTTGAATTCATAGAAACCTTCCCATATGTCATAAAGTACAAACAAGGTAAAGACAATGTGGTTGCTGATGCATTGTCAAGAAGGTACACTCTTCTCACTACTTTAGAAGCTAAGTTGCTTGGATTTGATCAGCTTAAAGAGCTATACAAAGATGATGATGATTTTTCAGAAATTTTTGCTTCTTGTTTCAAATCTCCTTCGGGTAAATTCTTTAAACAAGATGGGTTTCTCTTCTATGAGAACCGTCTTTGTGTACCTAATTGTTCTATGAGAGATTTGTTTATCAGGGAAGCACACGGAGGCGGTTTAATGGGTCACTTTGGCGTAGCAAAAACCTTAGAAGTAATGAAAGATCATTTCTATTGGCCACACATCAGACAGGATGTGGAGAGAATTTGTGGGAGATGCAATACTTGTAAACAAGCCAAGTCCAAGGTCCAAAATCACGGTTTGTACTCACCCTTACCCATACCCTCTCATCCGTGGAATGACATTTCCATGGACTTTGTTTTAGGCTTGCCTAGAACAAAGACAGGTAAGCACTCTATTTTTGTTGTAGTGGATAGATTCTCTAAGATGGCTCATTTTATTGCTTGTCATAAGACAGATGATGCTTTGCATATATCCAATCTTTTTTTTAAGGAAATAGTTCGCATTCATGGTATGCCTAAGTCCATTGTTTCGGATAGAGACACTAAGTTCCTTAGTTTCTTTTGGAAAACCTTATGGTCTAAGCTAGGAACTAAGCTTATGTTTTCTACTACTTGTCATCCGCAAACTGATGGTCAGACCGAGGTAGTAAATAGGACTTTAGGTACTTTGTTGAGAGCTTTGATTAAAAAGAACCTTAAGTCTTGAGAGGATTGTTTGCTGCATATAGAGTTTGCATATAACCATGCTGTGCATTCTGCTTCTAAGTATTCACCTTTTCAGATTGTTTATGGGTTCAACCCCACTTCTCCTTTGGATTTAATTCCTTTACCTTTGAGTGAAAGGATAAGTATGGACAGAAAGAGAAAAGCCGACTTGGTCAAACTAATACATTCGGATGCTAAGAAGAACTTAGAAGAGAAGACTAAGCTATATGCCAAACATGCGAATAAAGGAAGAAACAAGGTGGTTTTTGAAGCTGGTGATCAAGTGTGGGTACATCTAAGGAAAGAGCGCTTCCCAGCAGAAAGAAAATCCAAGTTGATGCCACGGATTGATGGTCCTTTTAAAGTTACAAAGAAGATCAACGACAATGCCTATCAACTTGACCTCCAAGGTAAGTATCCTATTAGCTCAAGTTTTAACATTACTGATTTACTTCCTTATGTTGCAGATGAGTTGGATTTGAGGTCAAATCCTTTTCAAGAAGGAGGGGATGATATGAGCATGGGGACACCTAACCTAGAAGATGAGCTTGTAGCCGTTGGACAACAAGATCAAGACCAGAAGGAGGTTGAAGAAGTTCTTAAGATGCAAGGAGGCCCAATGACCCGAGCTAAGACTAAGGCATTTCAAAATGCCTTAGAGGTTCTACTTAATCAGTTTAAGTATGAATCAAGTACTAAGGAGGCTACACGTTCCACACTGGTCTGCATTGTAGCCGGGGACTAAGCTAGTGGGTTTGTGGGATACTTTGTGCTCTTTTTCCCTTAGTGAGTTTTGTCTCATTGGGTTTTCTCACTAAGGTTTTTAACGAGGCAAGTATTCCCACAATGTCATTGCCCATTTAGCTTGGCCTTGTTCCAAGCCCACTTCTTCCTACCATCCATGGCTTGGATGTGTCTAGGTTCTTTTCCTTGTTTTTAGTTGTGTCTTTTCTTGTAGTTTGTGATATTTTGAACAAGACTCATGCATGGTTAGTCAAGAGGGTTTGTCCCAAGACCAACTTATTGCTCTCTTGTTGACCGTTCGTCTTCCTCTCTCTCTCTCTTCTTAAAACCGTGTGTTAGTTGTTTGTGTGGTTTCATCTATCTTTTGAATAAAATCTCTTTTGCAAAATAGATCATCTCTCTTGGTGCGTCATATCTTTGAGAAATCCTACTTAGAACCTAGGTGCGTCATATCCTTGTGTTATAGTAGTTTTGTATCAAGAGTTTTCCATCTCTCTTGCTACATTCCATCCTCACTCTTTCTCCACTTTTCCCCTTCAATTGAAACAACCCCCCTTTCCACTATTCGGATCATTCCACCATTCACCACAAGTTTTTCATCACTTAGCTTGAAAGGAACGATCATTGACCGGGATCATATCACTTCGTACGCTCCTTGTAGATCCGAGCGCTTTCGTAGGCATCCAACCTTAGCTCATCAAGCTCGTGCAGTTGGATCAAACGCTTCTCCTGAGCCGTCTTCATATCAAAATTCAGCCGCTTCACAGCCCACAACGCCCTATGCTCCAGCTCAACAGGAAGGTGACAGCCTTTACCGTAGAGAAGAGTGAAGGGAGTGGTACCAATAGGCGTCTTGAAGGCAGTCTGGTACGCCCATAAAGCGTCATCTAACTTCATAGCCCAGTCCTTCCTAGTAGTCCTAACTGTTCTCTCGAGTATCGCCTTGATCTGACGGTTAGAGACCTCCACTTGGCCACTCGTTTGAGGATGGTAAGGCGTAGCTACCTTATGCTTCACACCATACTTCTTTAGCAGATTTTCAAACAGCTTGTTGATGAAATGGCTCCCTCCGTCGCTTATCACCACCTTGGAAACTCCAAACCTCGGGAAAATAATGCTCTTAAAGAGCTTGATCACCACCTTAGAGTCGTTTGTTGGGGAAGCAATGGCCTCAACCCACTTAGAGACATAGTCAACAGCCACTAGTATGTACTTGTTGCTGTATGATGAAGGGAACGGCCCCATGAAGTCTATGCCCCACACGTCAAAGACATCTACCTCGAAGATAGGAACTTGAGGCATCTCGTTCCTCTTAGTGATATTCCCTGCTCGTTGACACGCCTCACAGCTCTTCACAAACTCGTGTGCATCCTTGAAGATAGACGGCCACCAGAACCAGCTTGCAACACTTTCGTAGCAGTCTTGAACGAAGCAGTGTCCTCCGTAGGAAGAGCCATGGCAGTGAAAGAGAATGTCCTTGGCTTCTTCCTTTGTAACACACCTCCGGTATAAACTGTCTACGCCTCTCTTGTACAAGTAGGGATCATCCGAATAGTAGTGGCTCACGTCTCTCATAAGCTTCTTCCTATGGTAGTTGTCAAGATGCGACGGCTCCTCACCACATGCCAAGTAGTTCACAATATCCGCGTACCAGGGAAGATCTTCCTCCTTGAAGCTCAGAACTTCCTCAAACTTCCCCTCTAAGCTTCCACAAACAGCCATAGTGATTGCCATGTGTTGTTCCTCGGGGAGAGAATCGTCCAAAGGAAGAGATTCGTGGATCCTTAACCGAGAGAGATGGTCAGCAACGCCGTTCTCTATTCCTTTCTTGTCTTTGATCTCCATGTCAAACTCCTAAAGTAAGAGGATCCATCTCAAAAGCCTCGGCTTAGTGTCCTTCTTGGAATAGACATAGCGTAAAGCCGCGTGATCCGTGTAGACTATGGTCTTGGAACCCACGAGGTAAGCTCTGAACTTCTCAAAGGCGAATACAACCGCCAATAGATCCTTCTCAGTAGTGGTGTACCTCGTTTGCATGTCATCCAAGGTTCTTGAAGCATAGTATATCACGTGCAGCTTCTTATCCTTCCTTTGGCCTCGAACAGCCCCCACAACATAGTCACTAGCATCACACATAATCTCGAAAGGTAGAGTCTCGTCTGGTGCTTGCACTATGGACGCGGATACTAGGGCCTCCTTGATGGTCACGAAAGCTTGCAAAAACTCCTCATCAAAGACGAATTCAGCCTCCTTGCACAACAGCCGAGTGAGAGGGCGTGCAATCTTAGAGAAGTCTTTAATGAAGCGCCTGTAGAAGCCAGCGTGTCCCAAGAAGCTTCTCACCCCTTTGACGTTAGCTGGTGGCTCAAGGCTTGTCATCACATCAATCTTTGCTTTGTCGACTTCAATACCCTTCTCTGATATCTTATGTCCAAGCACGATCCCCTCCTTAACCATGAAGTGGCATTTTTCCCAGTTGAGCACCAAGTTGGTCTCCTCACAACGCTTTAAAACCCTGCAAAGATTCAACAAACACGCAGAAAAGGACGCACCATAGACCGAGAAGTCATCCATAAACACCTCTACCATCTCTTCTATTAGATCAGAGAAGATCGACATCATACATCGCTGAAACGTAGCCGGTGCGTTACACAACCCGAATGGCATCCTTTTATACGCGAAGGTACCATAAGGGCATGTAAAGGTCGTCTTCTCCTGATCGTTGGGATGGATTGGTATTTGGAAAAATCCACTATATCCATCAAGAAAGCAATAGTAGGGGTGATTAGCAAGTCTTTCAAGCATTTGATCAATAAAAGGCAGGGGAAAATGATCCTTTCTAGTAGCAAGATTAAGCTTCCTATAGTCAATACACATACGGTGTCCAGTAATAGTTCTAGTAGGTATAAGCTCATCTTTGTCATTCTTAACGACCGTGATCCCTCCCTTCTTAGGCACCATGTGTACGGGAGAAACCCACGTGCTGTCACTTATGGGATAGATCACGTCAGCCTCTAAAAGCTTAAGGATCTCCTTCTTGACAACCTCTTTCAAATTTGGATTCAAACGCCTCTGATTTTCTATAGAAGAGGCGTTCTCATTATCCAAGTGAATCCTATGAGTGCAAAGCATTGGTGAAAGGGCTAAGGTATGCCCCTTGATGTCACTTAGAGAGTACCCAATGGCCTTCCTATACTTTCTCAACTCAGTTAAGAGTGATTGCAACTCATCATCACTCAATCTTCCATTCACAATCACAGGATAGGTTTCGTTAAGCCCTAAGAAAGCATACCTTAGCCCTTTTGGGAGCTCCTTAAGGTCCACCTTTGGGGCTAACAGCTCGCTCCAATCATCCTCGTGGCTGTTGCTGTTGTTCTCCTTCTTAGAACCTTCCTTAGAACCCGAGACATGGCCCTTGAGGCTGCTTTCTCCAACCGCTATCCCTTCTGAAATCGAGTCGTCAGGTCGATCTTGCTCTCGATGTCGTCTAGATCGAGCAGTTTCGCTCGATTCACTCACTCGATTTAATGTGGATCGAGTGAGGGATCGAGACGCTGAGTCGATCTCCAGATTAGACCCCAAATTGATCGGAAGGCCTTTCTCGATCTCGGACTCGATTGTTTTCCTTGATCGATCACCTTGCTCGATCTGACTGTGGATTGCTGCACCGGATCGAGTTGTGCTCTCGATTGTCTTGTCGATTTAACTCCTGGATCGAGTAATGTCATCGATATTGGAGTCGATCTCTAGGCAAATGCCTACATCTTCAAGCACAACTTTCCTTGAATCAAGCAAGTTGACGTACTCCTGAGTCCTCTGATCCATATAACCAAACTCTCCTGACTCCTTAGTCAGTGCCAGCTTCAAATGATCTTCCTAAGCCAGCTCTTCCAGCAACTCATCCGCTAAGGCATCCAACATATCAATATAGAAAGCTTGCCCTTATATCGTAGGCTTCTTCAAAACCTCATTGATATTGAAGTCTAGCCTTATATCTTTACCCAAGTGCAAGGCAATCTTCCCGTTCTTGACGTCTATTATGGCTCCGGTGGTAGCTAAGAAAGGTCTACCGAGAATGAGTGGATCCTTTGGCTCTTCATCCATTTCCAACACAACGAAGTCTGTAGGCACGTTCACTCCACTGATCTTCACTGGCAAGTCCTCAAGCAATCCCACGGGTAACCTCACACTGCTGTCAGCTAGTACCAATGAGATTATACAGTCCTTGAAACGGGTAAAGCCGAGTTTCTTTGCCACAGAATGAGGCATCAGATTTATGCTAGCTCCGAGATCACAAAGGCAACTCTTGAACTCCAAAGGACCTAAAGCGCAGGGTATAGTGAAGCTTCCAAGGTCTCCCAACTTCTTAGGGACTATTTCCTTGTGTATCACAGCACTACACTCCTCACTTAGAACAAGCACTTCCTTACTTTCCTTATTCTTCTTCACGAGAGTGTCTTTAAAGAATTTGGCGCATTTAGGCATCATTGCAAGGCAGTCCACGAGAGGTAGCTTGATCTCTACGTCCTTAAGATGCTTTTCAAACAAGACTTTATGCTTCTCTTTGAGTTGCTTCTTGCAACGGCCAGGAAAAGGCAGCTTAGGTACATACGGTGGAGGTACATAAGCACCCTTCTCCTTAGTAGTTTGCTCCGCTTTCTTCTCAACAACCGCTTTGTCTCCTCTTCTTGGCCTTTGAATCCAGACATTGTCAAAGTTGATCTCATCATCAGCTGAAAGCTTACCCTCCCCCTCTTGAATTACAACGTCCTCGTTGTTCTTAGGAGTAACCGTAGGTGCAAGCTCCTTTCCGCTTCTTAACGTGATGGCATTGGCATATTCCTTAGGATTCTGCTCACACTTGCCCGGTAGGCTATTCTGACCACTTGTACTCGCCTTCCCCTTCTCTAGCTGCTTGATCTTGTTGTTTAAGTTGGTGATCTGAGTAGAGAAGTCAGTGAGAGACGAGTCTAGACGAGTGTTCATTTCGGCAAACTTCTGGGTTGTAGAGGCTTGCCCTTGAATCAGTTGTTGGAACATAGCTTGGACAGGATCAACTTGTTGTTGCATCGGTTGTTGCTGAGGTACAAAGCCGGGAGGGTACATTGGCGTATAACCCTTGTTTCCTTTCTGTTGCCCGTGGAAATTGCTCTGCCCTTGCCCTTGGAAGCCACCACTCGGCTGAAAACCTTTGTTGTCTGGTACGAAAGACTTTTTTTGCTGAGCAGGGTACACTTGATCCTTAGGGTTTGCTACATTGGTGCTGCGGTATGAGAGATTGTTGTTCTGGCTGTAACCTTGTGAATAGCCTTGAGGTTTGTAGTTGTTTTGACCCGCCACCCAATTGGCTTCTTCTTGGCTCAACTCAAGCTCCTATTGGCTCTCATCCGCTTCACCAACAAAGTGAACATGCTTCTGATTTGCCAAAACCAACTTGTCAATCTTCTCGTGTAATGATTTCAACTCTTTCTTGTGAGACTCTTGCTCAGAACCTCGTGGTGCACGGTTATAATCTTCAGCATAGTTGCCCTCACTTAGTGCTAAGTTCTCAATCAGCTCCATGCCTTCTTCTACCACTTGACCAAGGATGTTCCCCTTACTGGCCGTGTCAAGCAACAACCTGATCTTTGGTGAAGCTCCGCGGTAGATAGTGCTTAGAAGAGTCTCTTCGCTGAAGCCATGGTGAGGACATTGGATAGTATAGTCCTTGAATCGTTCCATGACTTCATTGAAAGTCTCATTATTCCTTTGCGTGAAGCCGCTGATCTCGCTTCTTAGCCTTGCCGTTCTGGTGCTAGAGAAGAACTTTGAGAGGAAAGCCTTCTTACACTCGGCCCATGAACTGATGGTGCCTTGAGGAAGTGTTTTCTCCTAATGTCTAGCCTTGTCTCCAAGAGAGAATGGAAAGAGATGCAGCTTGAAAGCATCTTCGGAAATGCCGTTTATCTTGATCATCCCACATACTTGCTCGAAATTGTCGAGGTGCTCCAAGGGATCTTCCATTGCTAAGCCGTGGAACTTGTTGTTTTGCACCATGGAGATGAAATCTGGCTTAATCTCGAAGTTGTTGTTTTGTACAGGAGGAGGATCCCAAACCTATTGTGATGAGTATTGGGAGCATCTCCGGCTCCTAAGATCCTTGGGGGTCTAGACGCGTGTTGGGGGTTTCCATTGCCCCTTCCCACTGCTCCGTGAGCTGGAGGAGGTCCCTCTGGATGCTCGTGTTCAGCCATAGCTTCAAAGTCAAACAAACTGTGCTGAACAATCTCCTCAAAAGCTCTAGCTTGTTCTCGTACTCTTCTTTGCCGTGAAAGACCAAGTTGATGGATGTTGTCCAAGGGTTGAAGTAGATGGTTGTCTCCCCTGGAAGGAAGATGCATGTACCTGGAAGAAACACGTTTAAGAGTAGAGAGATTAGTAACTTAAACAAAGTAAAGCTTAGTCTTCACTAAGCCTCAAATCTCTATGCTTTCTAACACTCCTAGAATGGCAACGACACCATTTGATAACAACTTTCTTGCACAACAGCCGAGTGAGAGGGCGAGAATGCAATGAGGCTATCAAAACTCAAATGCAACACTTAGGTTGTAGTACAGTATGCAAGTGAGAGTCAATCCATTTTTAGGAGCTAGGAAGGTCAAAGAGAATGCAAGAGCAGTGTAAAGCTAAGCGAATGACATGCGATTTTGTGAAAATCCTAAAAACTATATGCAACGACCAAATGGAATGCAAAACTATTTTAAAATTACCAAGAGTGATTAAACTACCATGAGGAACAAACAGAATAATTAAAATGCAAGGCTATGAATTACTAAAAATCGACTAATGGATCGACCACTAGATCGAGCAGTTTGGATCGATCTCGTCTAAAAATGCAAGTATGAAGAAACTAATGACCAGGATGCGACGAATATCAAGCGAATGATTAACGAAGATGTAAGAATGCTAATAAAGAAGGGTCTAGGGTCGAGATTCATGTTAGGGGTTTCAAAGGTCCAAGCTTGGTTTGAAAACTCTAGATCTACTCACTTTGTGAGATTCTCTAAGCCTTGAAAACAAAACAAGACCCATCCATGGCGTGTGGTATGGATCACTCTCTCATTCTCTCCTCCAGACCCATGGCGTTTGGCGGAAAAAGAGATTGAGAGGCAAGGGAAACAGATTTCAACCACGCGGCTTAACTAGTCCTCTAAACTACCATGGCGTTTGGGAAAGAGTAACTAGCCTCTAAGATGTGATTTTCAGAGATCTCTGGATCCTGCCAAGATAAGAGCTCTCTCTGATCATAAAGATCTTGGCGTGAGACTCTTTAAGCCTTAAGAACTCAACATCTTAGAAAAGAAACCCATTAAGAACAAGAAAACACCAAGCTTTGAAAACCTTTTCGACCCCGTGAATCCTCTCAACCCCGAAACCCAAATGAAACTACTCACTACACATTAAATAAACTAAGCAAAGCATGAAGAATGAAACGATAAACATAAGAACGATGGATTAAACTTAAATGATTCAAAATATTCAAGAACAAGCTCAAGGTCTAAGGATGGCGGATCGTCTCCAAACCAGAGAGAAAAAGCATAAAAAGATAAGAATGAAAAAGTATGTGGGAAAAGATTATCGCCGCCTTTCCAAAATGGGAAAAACAGCTCGATGGTCCCCCCCTCGCTAACGGCTAAAAACGGTTGAAAGGACAGAGATCGACTTCGGGATCGAACGGCTCTCTCGATCACTTTCAGACATCGTGTCTTCTACTCGATCTGGGTCTCGATCCTCTTCGGTGGATCGAGTGTTGCATCCGATCTTGGTATCGATCTTCGGTCGGATCGAGTGGTGGACACGATCCGGCTCTCGCTCTGCATGGCGTCATTTACGTCCGTACCATTTGATCGATTACTTCACTTGATCTTCTTCTCGATCAATTCCCTTGGATCGCCTGGGCTTCTCGATCTTCTGGTCGATCTCATCTAGATCGACCTGCCGTGCTCGATCTGCTCCCCGATCTCTGGTCCTTAGCAAACATCCGACGTTCCACGAACCTCCACAACAGCCTCAGGACGTCCGCGAACCTCCACGACTCCAAAGTAGCCACAAACAACCTGAATATGATGCAAAATGCAAGGAACATGCGTATGCTGGTGCAAGAATGCTCTAGGACCTAAAGTGATGCAACATAGCCTAAAGTGTGATGTAAATGCACGAAAAGCTAACTTATATGTATGCAAAATGCATGCAATATGCAGTGACATCACCTTCATGACTTAGTGACGGTGTGGTTGGAGTTCCCCCTTCCCCATGTTTAGCGACGGACTGCTAGATGGGAAGACTTGGCGATAGAAGGGCCTTGCTAGCCTGGTCGAGTACTATCTGACGGGATAGTCGGGAAACCAGCAAGGAGTCATAGTTGTCCCGCCTGGGATCTGAACTCACTTGGCAGCTCTCGGATGGAAGCCCCACCGAGATGTGAACCGACCGAGGAGCTCCCAGGGTGACCGATGTTCCAGCTTGGCTTGTCTTCGTGATAGTCAAGTGCAGGGTGTTTGTGGTACCGATGTTCCGGCTTGGCTTGTCTTTGTGATAGTCAAGTGCAGAGTGTTCATGGTAGGGAAACTGGCAAACCCACTTAGAGATCTTTGTGTCCACGCGAGTGTGTGTGATGTGGAAGTTAGATTAGCGCTTGCATATAGATCTAGGATTGCATGCTTCGGCTATTTATTTTATGTTGCTTCAGCTATTTCTTGTTGTTTGGGGGTTCTTGGGATTCTCGGGGTTATCTTTCTTTTAGTGGGTACAGGACTCACTGAGTAATCTTAGATTAATCATGCCCCTTTCTCTCTTGCAGGAAACCTTAGAAAGTCGTTGGGATTAGAGGGTGATGTGGACGTTAGGACAACCGGAGTAGATTTGGGTGCCTTTTGTAAAATATAGTAAGTATGTTTGGTACAAGGGTTTTGTATAATATTTGAAATATCGGACGGATCCGCTATGTAATATAAATAAACGCTTTGTAATATGTATGTTTCTTGAAATAAAAGGGGATTTTCTATCTATAAAACACTTGTGTCTTCTGCTGGTAAAATGGCTTAGTCCGAGTCTACACAACTCTCGGCTGGAGTACTGGTTGGCAAGCCTTAGGCTTCAGTCGGGAGGGTCGAGCTAACTTGCCGAGATGACCTTAAGCTTAGACGTGTACTAAGACGGGCTGATCTATCGAATGAACCTTGGCATTTTGTAGCGTCTCCGGTCGGGACTGGTCCTATACCGAACTGGGGATGTTACAAGGAGGGTATGAAAAGGGTAGACTTAGGGATTCACTTTGGGGTTTAGAAGTTTATAGGATTCATCTTTGGGTAAAAGGGTAGAAGGGAGTTTTGATTTTCATGCATAAGAATGCTTTTACCTTTAGCACTTTGCCTTAGATATAATCATTTCATTGAGTGATCTCTTATGTTTATGAACCATTTGCTTGAATGAGATCATTTTAATCTCATAACCTTACCCTTTGAACTAAATGTCTTCACTTGATTTGCACAAACTTGATTCATGGTTATGAGCTTAATGAATGTTAAAAGAGTTGGTTGATTTGAGCATTTGTCTAGGTTGAGATTTGAGATCATTTTGAAACATGATGAGCATGGCTAGGTTCTTTAAAGCATAGCTGATTGTCTTTGCATCCTACAATTATGCATTTAAATGTTGACTCTATCTCCTTACCTCTGCATTGTTGGATTTGAATGCCCACTTTTAAACCTCATCCTCCATTTGTCTTAGTTTGTTTGCTTGAGGAAAAGCAAAAAGCAAGTGTGGGGGTGTTGATATCTCATACATTTACATCATATATGCTTGCATTTAGTTCATGTTTTGGTCTCCTTTTGCATGTTTTCTTTCTCTTTAGTCCCATTTTCTTCTTCTTTTCGACTTAGGTTGTATTTTGGTTGTAGTTTGCATTCTCTATGCATTAAGGAAGTTTTTAGGTACCTAAAAAGCTATAAGGAGCAAGGAGAAAGTTTGGGAATGGATCAAGGAGCTAGCTAAGCTGAGGAGGTGAAATGGAGGAATTTAAAAACTGATAGGAGTTTTGGGAGTGACCTAGTGGAAGGACAAGGGCAGGAAGGCCTCATATCGAGCAGTGTATCGGCCTACTAAGCCGATACGGAGAATACAGAGCAGCATATTTACATGCATACGTCGATTCAAGCCAAGGAGTCATACCGAGGTGTATATCGACGTCCCAAGTCAATACAAGTGAGACATGACAAGTCAAATAGTATCGAGCTGCTCTAACCAATGCATCAACTTTAGGACACCTGTACCGGTCTACATATCGATGAGGAGGCAAGCCGATACACAAGCCCCATGACACGTATCGAGCGGAGTATCGAGGAAAGCAAGCCGGTATGCCTTAACTCAGGGTGATTGTAACGACCAATGTACCAGGGAGGCATGCCGATAAGCCTTTGCTCGAGGCGATTGCATCGATAAGTGTATCAACCAGGCTTGGTCGATACAGCCTTCGACCATCCAATATCGAGCTGTGTATTGACTAGACAAGCCGATACAGACCCTCCAAACAAGCCATTTTCCGGTTTACTTCCGGTTTACTGAGGGCTTTTCCTGAATACTATATATATGTTTAGATCCAAAAATATTAGGATCAAATTCTTTTCATCTTTTATCCTTTAGACAATAGTTTTGTCCTTTGTATTTCTCCTTGCACTCTTGTAATTCTTTCTTGAATCTTGTTCTTTTAATCAAAGTTAGTATATTCCTCCTAATTATGATTGGTCATTCTCCCTTGTTTTGGGTTATGGCTAAAACCATGATTAGTGAGTAGTTTGCTTAGGATTTTAGATGGGATAGAAAGAAGGGGATTTGAGGCTTAATTTGTGATTGCTTAGTTCTTAATCTTATTGTTCCTTCTTATTGATTGTGTTTAATGCTAGATTAGCTGTTGCAAAGTTGATCTAGATTCTAGGGTTCTCTTATGCCTAACAATTGTTTGATGAATTGCGTGAATGAGTCAAGTAAGATATTTGCTTATCTTAGCCTAAGGAATTAGCTGTCTAAGGAGTAGCTTGGAAATATAGAATTGGATTTGTTGCTCATAATGCTTGTTAATCATCTGTTCAGTAATGAAAGTTATTTTGAATATGTGCTTAGCAAAGTGATTAGTACTCAAGAAATTAAGCTAGTTATACCTGTTAATTATATGCTAAAAATAGCTTGTTATGAGGTTTGTAAGCATCACTAGTTAAGCTGAGAATCTCCTTTGATCATTAACCCTATCTCAAGTCCCATTGGTCTTTTTATTGTTAGAATTCGGAATTGCTTATTGTTCAGTCTTGCTTAGTTAATTGCTTTAGTTTGATCACCTCTTGTTTTTTAATTGGTTTGAAATTAATGATCTATTGCATTTCTAGTGTCTTACTTTGCCCATTATGGATTGACACTCACATACTACAATGATATGAGTAAATGTGGGAATTGAAATAGAGTAAACTCCTACATCAATTTGACGCCGTTGCCATTTGGGATTGTTTTACGCATTAATATTTGTAGATTGTTTGAGATCAAGCTTTTATTTTTCATTTTTAGTTACTAATTACTCTTTTTGATCTAAAAGAGAAGCACAACACTAATCCTTTACCTCAAGACAATGACATCAAACAAATGATGCAGCAGCTTATGCACTTCCAACAAACTGGTTTCGAGGAACTTAAACAAGACATCACCAAACAAGCAGCTACAATCAAATCTGAGATACAGACTCAACTTCAGTCTGAACTCCAATCTCAGCAACTCTCCATTGAACACAAGCTTGAGAAACTGAAGCTACAACATGCACCCTGTCCATCTTACTCCTCCAAAGAATACATCAAATCTGTCCCTTTAAGGAGTGGGAAACAACTTTCTCCCAGAGTAGCTCTTACTATCCCCAATGAGGACATTGAGAAACAGGAAGGGGAGGTGGTAGCAGAAGAAATTGAAGCAGTAAAGGTTAATGAAAGCTCAAAGAAAAGTAAAGAAAAAGAAGTAGCTAAGGAGAAGCAAGAATTAGGTCTAGACAAGAAGGGCATTGAAAATGGTGTTGCTGATCACCTCTCAAGGCTAAGGATTGATGACTTTATCCCCATCAATGACATTCTACCAGAAGAGCAGCTGAATGCATTAACATTAAGGAAGGATGAAGTGATGAGTTTACAAGAGGAGAAGCTACCTTGGTATGCTGACTTCGCCAATTACTTAGCATGTGGAGATGTCCCAATCAGACTTGACGCCTATCACAAGAAGAAGTTCTTCAAGGATGTGTCTCACTACTACTGGGAAGAGCCTTACCTTTACAAGAAGGAAAGTTATGGGCTGTTTAGAAGGTGTATAGCAGAAGAGAAAGTCAAAGGAGTCCTTCACCACTGTCATGGGTCAACCTATGGTGGTTACTTTGCCACTTTGAAGACTGCACAAAAGGTACTTCAAGCTGGGCTATGGTCGCCAACTTTGTTCAAGGATGCTCAAACCAACATTGCATCATGTGATGCCTGCCAAAGGAAGGGAGGTATCAGCAAGAGAGATAAGATGCCTCTCAACCCAATCCTTGAAGTGGATGTGTTTGATGTTTGGGGCCATTTCCCTCTTCTTATGGGAACAAGTATATCCTTGTAGCTGTGAACAAGTATATCCTTGTAGCGAGCGAGCCCAGCAAGGATTTTTCAATAAGTCAGTTTCGGAAGAGAACGACTTTACCTTGAGATTTCCTAGTAAGTGAGAGTTAGATCCCCAGAAGTAGAGATAGGAAAACTTCTTTCCCGTTTAGTCTGAGCCTCTAAGATTTAGACCGAGGAGATCTAGAGGAATTTGAAAAATGGGATCGGAATGGGGGTTTGGTAGATGTGTGGATCTGGAATAAAGTCGAGACAAGCTACGCAAACAAATGGATGAAGCCGAATCAAGAAAAAGGAAAATGGAAAGCCAACCTTGGAGAGACGAAGGAGAATGGCGACATCCAGGAAGACAGCGGTACTAGACGAAGCAAATGGCGGAATGGTGGTAAATAAGGATCCGAGGTTACAACACCAAATGGCGATGTTAAATGGAGACACTAAGAACAAGAACGACCAGAAATCCAAAAGGAGGTTTTCAGAAGAAGAGTATTCGGGGACGAATCCTATTTAAGGAGGGGAGAATGTAATACCCCGTCCAGATGCTATCCGACCCGACCGAGTTTTCAAGCCGGATGACCCCTCGGTACAATTTTAAATTATGGGATTAATCATGGAGGTAGCCAAGACCCTAAGGAAGAGGTTAAAAAAATTAGTCCAAGAAAAATTCTTCTGCGACCTACAAAATCGCGCAATCCGGTAGACGTTCAAGTGCTACAGAATGAGTCAGATAGGGGAGAAACCAGCTCGGTCAAGAACCAAACAGCTCGGGAGTCTAAGCGATATTAACTAAGCCTAAGAGGAGTCCATCCATCTAAGAATATGGCCAAGATCATGGAGAAAACAAGAGAAAATACATGGGTCCGAATTCATGGCCTGTTATGTCTGTTTCCGCCAAAACCACAGTTCAGATGGGTGATTC
The DNA here is from genome assembly GCA_911865555.2 of Thlaspi arvense. Classification (NCBI taxonomy): domain Eukaryota; kingdom Viridiplantae; phylum Streptophyta; class Magnoliopsida; order Brassicales; family Brassicaceae; genus Thlaspi; species Thlaspi arvense. The sequence continues at coordinate 22,459,954 of OU466863.1, read as the reverse complement.
TTTGGCAACCAAGAGAGAGGTCCGTTATTATGCACCACTGGAAGGCAAAAGAGGTGTTTTCTATCAGCTAAACAATTCATTTGGGGCGTTAGACAGTAAAATGCACAGGAGAAGGGAGAAATGAACAATTTTGGACCAATGGGAAGCTTTCACCTTATGCTTATGGATAAGAACAGTTTGGCAGGAATAGAGTCTATGAGAAATAGGCTAGGGCTTAGGGTAAAAACGTGGCTAACATCTAAGTAAAGAAGACTCCAGATTCTACACAATTTAAGTTGTTACCATTGGTAACTTTTCAGCTATAAATATCGCCCCATTTCCCTTCATTCTTCGTTCCCACTCCTTAAACCTTTTTGAAACCATGGAGTGAGTGTGTGAGGCATGCAGAGTACAGAGCCTAGCTTCGGTAGGCCGCTTGGTAGTGTAGTCCGGTTCCGTGTCCAGCTAAAGGTGAGTCCCGGTAGTGGTGGACTATCGCGGTTGCTGTTCGTGGTGCAGTGTAGATCTCGGATCTGCATTGTAGAACAACACTAGCCTCGGTAGAATAGGTTGTGTGGTTGTATGTATGTGTGTGATTAACGTGTGATGCAGGGAAGCTCGGATTTGGATAGATCTGAGTGTATACTAACGTTTTAGTACAGGATCAGCCTCGGATCTGTCAGATCTGAGTGCTGCGAAACCCGTTGGGTGAGGTAACGGTTTGGTGCATGTTTGTGGGACATGTTATCATCCTTACCGAGTGATGAGATGGGTGTAAGGACTGCCGGATCTCAGATCCATTTGCATGTTCCTTCACCAGATGTGCGAGTGTGCGGTTTATGGTAAAACCCGTTGCATGGCTGGAAGATCATGTAAGTGGAGTTATAATGAACATGCATGAGCAAGGTTCAAGCGTGAGGCTTGTAACCGTAAACGAGAGTTAAGACTAGAGAAGTTCTGGCTTTGCCGTCACTCTAGGGCGATAACTTCTTGGACGTTGTGTGGAGGTGTGTTGGCGTTTGATCAAGTGTGGATCAACGCAGGTGTGAAGTATAATGGGGTGAGATCCATTATACTGTGGAGTCATGTTGGTGGTGTATCCATCATGACTTAGTGACGGTGTGGTCGGAGTTCCCCGCTCCCCATGTTTAGCGACGGACTGCTAGATGGGAAGACTTGGCGATAGAAAGGCCTTGCTAGCCTGGTCGAGTACTATCCGACGGGGTAGTCGGGAAACCAGCAAGGAGTCATAGTTGTCCCGCCTGGGATCTGAACTCACTTGGCAGCTCTCAGATGGAAGCCCCACCGAGATGTGAACCGACCGAGGAGCTCCCAGGGTGACCGATGTTCCAGCTTGGCTTGTCTTCGTGATAGTCAAGTGCAAGGTGTTTGTGGTACCGATGTTCCGGCTTGGCTTGTCTTTGCGATAGTCAAGTGCAGAGTGTTCGTGGTAGGGTAACTGGCCGACCCACTTAGAGATCTTTGTGTCCACGCGAGTGTGTGTGGTGTGGAAGTTAGATTAGCGCTTGCATATAGATCAAAGATTGCATGCTTCGGCTATTTATTTTATGTTGCTTCAGCTATTTCTTGCTGTTTGGGGGTTCTTGGGATTCTCGGGGTTATCTTTCTTTTAGTGGGTCCAGGACTCACTGAGTAATCTTAGATTACTCATCCCTCCTTTCTCTCTTGCAGGAAACCTTAGAAAGCCGTTGGGATTAGAGGGTGATGTGGACGTTAGGACAACCGGAGTAGATTTGGGTGCCTTTTGTAAAATATAGTAAGTATGTATGGTACAAGGGTTTTGTATAATATTTGAAATATCGGACAGATCCGCTATGTAATATAAATAAACGCTTTGTAATATGTATATTTCTTGAAATAAAAGGGGATTTTCTATCTATAAAACACTTGTGTCTTCCGCTGGTAAAATGGCTTAGTCTGAGTCTACACAACTCTCGGCTGGAGTACTGGTTGGCAAGCCTTAGGCTTCAGTCGGGAGGGTCGAGCTAACTTGCCGAGACGGCCTTAAGCTTAGACGTGTTCTAAGACGAGTTGACCTATCGAGTGAACCTGTGCATTTTGTAGCGTCTCCGGTCGGGACTGGTCCTATTCCGAACTGGGGATGTTACAAGGAGGGTTACAGTTTATGAAAAGGGTTGACATAGGGATTCACTTTAGGGTTTAGAAGTTTATAGGATTCATCTTTGGGTGAAAGGGTAGAAGGGAGTTTTGATTTTCATGCATAAGAATGCTTTTACCTTTAGCATTTTGCCTTAGATATAATCATTTCATTGAGTGATCTCTTATGTTTATGAACCATTTGCTTGAATGAGATCATTTTAATCTCATAACCTTACCCTTTGAACTAAATGCCTTCACTTGATTTGCACAAACTTGATTCATGGTTATGAGCTTAATGAATGTTAAAAGAGTTGATTGATTTGAGCATTTGTCTAGGTTGAGATTTGAGATCATTTTGAAACATGATGAGCATGGCTAGGTTCTTTAAAGCATAGCTGATTGTGTTTGCATCCTACAATTATGCATTTAAATGTTGACTCTATTTCCTTACCTCTGTATTGTTTGATTTGAATGCCCACTTTTAAACCTCATCCTCCATTTGTCTTAGTTTGTTTGCTTGAGGGCAAGCAAAACGCAAGTGTGGGGGTGTTGATATTTCATACATTTAGATCATATAGGCTTGCATTTAGTTCATGTTTTGGTCTCTTTTTGCATGTTTTCTTTCTCTTTAGTCCCATTTTCTTCTCATTTTCGACTTAGGTTGCATTTAGGTTGTAGTTTACATTCTCTATACATTAAGGATGTTTTAGGTACCTAAAAAGCTATAAGGAGCAAGGAGGAAGTTTGGGAATGGATCAAGGAGCTAGCTAAGCTGAGGAGGAGCAAAATGAGCTAAGGAAGGCAATTTCTGGTGTTCCATTGGTCACTTGCACGAAACCCATCGATCTGGCATGATCGATACAAAGCAGCAGGAGCCATCGATCAAGGCCATCGGTCAAGGAGTGGCCTATAGGAAGCCAGCGGATGCACCATCGATCAATGCCATCGATCAAACTGGAGCGATGGAAAACAAGACAAGGCCATCGATCAAGGCCATCGATCAAGGAGTTACCGAAGGGAAAGCAGCAGATGCACAATCGATCACTCTATACCAATGGAGTCCAGTCCAAACTTGCTTCTATTTACAACTTTGCCATTATCTTAGGGCATTTGTCTTTTAGTATAGATATGCTTGATCTAATGTTTTTAGAATCAAATTATGTTTGTGCTTAGTTTTCTGATTACTTTTGATCTTTGTAAGCATAAATCGATCATTTTAATCAAAGTTTTGTATTTGCTTTTAATTTCTTCTCTAATCTCCTTTTAATCATGTTTAGCATCATTAACTTTTGTGATTTGGTGTAACTATAGTGATTAGTGAGTAGTTCTCTCAGGGTTTCTAGATGTTGTACATTAGGGGAATTTAGAGGCTTGATTACGGTTTGTTAGTGTTTAATATGATTGATTCCTCTCTATTAATCTGTTCTTAGGCTAGATTTGTCTTGATCATATGAATCTAGATTTAGGCTTCATTTTATGCCCACCAAATGTTTGATGAAATGCTGATCTTGTTTAATAGAGGATTTATTGGCCTTAGCTCAAGAGATTGACTTTTTGAGGAGTATTTTGACTTGAATAGAGTTGGTTATTTATGCTTTTTGATTGTTCTAGCACTAATGAGAGTTAGTTCTTGTTTGGATGATTAGCAAAAAGTTATTTGCCAAGAGATTGGACTTAACTTGCTTAATTGTGAACTCTATATCTATGAATCAGCATTGATAGCTTGTTCGCTTGATCAATGATGTTTGAAACAACCTTAGTTAGCCTTTGAATTTCCCAAAGTTAATAACAACATCTAGGAACTTGTTTTCTCTTATTGAATTTCGAATTTTGTCATTTGCTCTGTTTTATTTCTCTGTTTTGTTCATTGATCATTGCTGAATTGTTCTCTTTTGAGTATTGATTGGTGTCTGATCACTTATGTTAATAGTTCTAGTTGTGTAAACAACAAATCTTCTCTGAATTAGCTTGACTTAGAGTTTTCTGCTTGCAACTCTATTGGCATCTATTCATAACTCCCTTTAAATTGATAAAACCTATGATATACTACGATTGACTAATACAAGCTTAGGTGATTGAACCAAGACCTAAAAATCTTATATCAAAATGCTCGAAAAAAATAATAAATTTTGCTCCTCCTTATGTCTCTACTTCATTCAGGCCATTTACCATTTCTATAAAAATAAGTTAAAAAATAATAAAGAGAAGAAACTCGGACATAGGACTAGAATTCAATAACAAGAGTAGTGACAGAACTTATCCTTAAAAAAAAGCATTATAAAACGAAATGGAAAGAAAAGCAAAGCTTAAAAGAGTCTAGGAAAGCCGAAACATTCCTTGAAGAAAAGTAAAGTTAGCTTCTAACAGTCTAGACACCATCCAATTCAAGGCGAAGCAAATATCCAAGTCTGGGGAATGACATTACATATTAAGAAGGATCTCGCGGAAGTACCTAAGCGAAGAGTGACTGGAAACCGTGGATATCAATAGTTTCACCTTCTCTTGCTGTTTTGCAAATTATCTCGCGCCTCCCAAAGAAAATACGGTAACCATAAACACTATAAACCTCACAACTAACACCATCAAAAGTGGGTTTGACATGTGCATTATTTAGACATCTTTGCCTTGATTGCAAATTGATTGAATCTGTGGCTTGATTATGTATCTTGCTTGTTACTAGTTTGATTTTCCAAAGTATATGAAGTTAAGTAATCCCCATGTCATCATTGCTATAGCCTTGAACCTATACCATTTCAGTTCTTGCATTAAGTCACTTGTGTTCTATTTTTCTTTGTTTTTACTTGCATTGTTCTTGCTTCATTTAAGTTGTTTTTAGTTTCATATCTTACATTGCATTTCAAGTTATTGCATTTAGATCATTTGCTTTTTCCCTTGTCTTATTTAGCCTTTCTTGCATTTCATTTCTTTCTATAGTCTTTGTTAGTTGATTCCCTTGTTTATGCATTCTCTCTTTATTGCTTAGGTTGTTAGACAATTTCCCTTTTATCAATATGGTTTAGCTTAGCTAGTTCCTTGCATCTCTTTTAGCCAACTCCTAGACTGATTGATAAAACTCATCTATACTAAGGAGAGATTGAACTAGACTTGCAAAAGTCCTTCTTCAATTTGGCGCCGTTGCCATTCTGGGATTGCTTAGATAATTGAGTTTAGATTCTTGCTTAGACCTAACCGCTTATTACATTACTACTTAGTTTACCTTTCTTTCTTTGTTTTCTCAGGTACCATGGCTGATCCACACAATCAAGGACCTGCTCATCAAGCTCACTTCAGCGAAGATCAAACTCCGGTTCAGAGGTAACATAGGCCAGTGCCTCAGATTTCTAGAAGAGCACAACACATTGGCTCTCATGATGCTATTTACCTTCATAGTATAGGCAGAGGTATCCTTCCGCTACCATCTCAAGAAAATCACTTCGAGATCAAAGGTAGTGAGATTGCAATGGTGCAAACCAACCGCTTCAATGGCATATCTATGGAGGCTCCGCTTGATCACTTGGACAGTTTTTAGAGCATTTGCAGCTTACAACGGATCAGTGGTGTCAAAAAAGATGGTTTCAAATTTAGGTTATTTCTTTTCTCTCTTCGTGATCGTGCACACTTGTGGGAAATAGCTTTGCCTTGTGGATCCATATGTCCTTGGGATGATTACAAAAGAGTGTTTCTTGTCAAGTTTTATTCTTCTACAAGGACAGCTACACTAAGGTAGAACATATCAGCTTTCACACAATCACCAGATGAACCATTATGTGCAGCATGGGAAAAATTTCAAGGTTACACATTGTGTTGCCCTCATCATGGATTCTCAATCGAATCCCTGCTCAGCACATTTTACATAGTCGTATTGCCATGCTTCAAGATGTTGCTAGACACTGCCAGCAATGCACATTTCCTGGGTACAATGGTAAAAGAAGGTTTCCAGCTCATTGAAAACCTTGCCATGAGTAATGGCAACTATGTGGATGAACATGAAGATACTTACAAGAATAGTACTGAAGCCTCTCTTGACAAGACTCAGCAGGATGTGCTCGCCATGAATGCTAAGCTAGACTTGTTGATTGAGAACTCTAGGAATCAATCACCAAAGGCTAAGGAGAAGAATTCAGATCTTGGTCATGCTTACAACTTCGAAGCCGCCTACTACATGCAACAAGAGGATGTTCATTATGAGCCTTACAATGATATAAGTTATGACACATACAATGCGTACAATCTTCAAGTGCACACAAAGGATATTACTTTATTATACAACCAGCTTGCTGTTCCCATTCAACAACACCAGCCTTACACCTTTCTATGAAGCACTACAAGAGAGTATGTTTGCAACAGAGTATGAACAACACTATCAGGTCGTCTCTTCACCACCTAAAGATGACCCTATTCTTTCACCTACAGCACCATCTACGGCTGATGCAGCCACAACTAAGCTGCTTGAGCAGCTACTTGCAGTTCATACAAGCAACATAGAGATGCATGCTAGTCTACTACTGAAGTTTGACAAAGCTAGTGAGGAGATAGCCACGCTGAAAGCCAACCAAGCTTCATCTTATACCGAAGAGCATACCGAGGTCTCAGGTCGATACGACGAGACAGGACATGCCAAAAGGTATCGAGCTACTAAAACTGATACACCATCTTCGGGACATATGTATCGGTCTACATATCGATGTGGAGCAAGTCGACACATGTGCCAGGACTTGTATCGAGCAGAGTATCGATGGTCCTGCTCCATATGCCTTAACAAAAGGGCGATTGTATCGACCAGCATACGGAGGAGATCAGCCGATAAGCCTTAACCAGAGGCGACTGTATCGATCAAGTGTATTGACCAGACCTGGTCGATACAACCGTCAACCGTCCCATATCGATACAAGGCGTCCGAACCAGCGATTTTCTGGTTTATTTCCGGTTTACTAAGGGTTTTTTCTGAAAACTATATATATGTTGTGACCCAAAAATATTGAAAGGGATCTTTCATCTTTATCCTTTAGATATTAGCCTTATCATTTGTGTTCTCCCCTTAATCCCTTGTAATTTCTACTTTGAATCTTGTTCTTTCAATCAAATCTGGTGTTTATCTTCATTCTTATCATGATTAGTCATTCTCCTTCACCTAGGGTTATGGCTAAAGCTATGATTAGTGAGTAGTTTGCTTAGGATTGGAGATGGGATAGAGATAGGGAGGTTTGAGGCTTGATTAGTGATTACTTAGTGCTTAATGTTATTGTTCCTTCTTATTGACTGTGTTTAATACTAGATTAGCCCTTGCTAAGTTAATCTAGATCCTATGGTTCTCTTATGCCTGATAATTGTTTGATGAAATGCTTGTATGACTCAAGTAAGAGATTTGCATATCTTAGCCTAAGAAATTAGTTGTCTAAGGAGTAGATTGCCAATATAAAATTGGATTAGTTGCTCCTGATGCTTGTTGTTCATCTATTTCAGTAATGGAAGTTATCTGATTATGTGCTTAGCAAAGTGATTAGTATCAAGGAATTGAGCTAGTTATAGCTGTTAATTATATGCCTAGGAATAGCTTGTTGTGGCTTTGTAAGCATCATTAGTTAAGCCAAGAATCTCCCTTATTCGATAACCTCATCTCAAGTCCCACTTATCTTTTGATTGTTAGAATTCGAAATTGCTCTTTAGTTCAGTCTTGCTTAGTTAATTGCTTTAGTTTGATCACCTCTTATCTATTGCATTCCTAGTGTCTTACTTAGCCCACTATGGATTGACACTCACATACTACAATGAGATTAGTATATGTGGAAATTGAAGTAGAGTAAACTTTTACATCAATTTGGCGCTGCTGCCATTTGGGATTGTTCTAAGCATTATGATTTGTAGATTGTTTGAGATCAAGCTTTTATTTTCGTTTTTGGTTACTAAGTTCTCTTTTTGGACTAGAATTTCTTTTGTAGGTACCAAAACACTTGCTCTAAGGTGTCTACGGCTGCTCAACTAGTTCAAAGAGCAGGATTTTGGGTTCATAGCAGCAACTATCAGTTGTTGAAGAATGGAAGATCATCCACATGCTGCTGGTTTTGGCCCACAAGGTCCACAAGGTCTTCAAGGTCTACAAGGGATGCAAGGTTTGCAAAGACAGCAAGGTCCAAATGGTTTTCAAGGTGATTGGGGTTTGAGAGATGAAAGGCCACCAAGACCTATAAGAGCTGGCGATTTCCCAACATCCTTTGCTTTAAGACATGGCATAACCCCTCCTCTAGAAGACAGTCACTTTGAGATCAGAAAAGGAATGATTGCAATGGTCCAAAACAGCAGATCCTTTGGGATGCCTAATGAAGATCCACTTGAGCATCTAGACAACTTTGAAAGGATATGCTTTATGGCTAGCATGAGTGGTATATCTGATGATGGTCTGAAGCTTAGACTCTTCCCATTCTCACTTGGAGATAAAGCTCAACTATGGGAAAAGGGATTACAGCAAGGAAGCATCACAACATGGGCTTAATGCAAAACTGCTTTCTTAACCAACTTCTTCTCTCCCTCTAGGACATCAAGATTTAGGAATGAGATTTGCAACTTCAACCAATGGCCTAATGAGAATTTTTGGGATGCTTGGGAAAGGTTTAGGAGCTTCACAGTCCAATACCCTCATCATGGTTTCACAAAAGAAGCGCTGCTGTCTACACTCTATAGAGGTGTCTTGCCTAAAATGAGACTCCTCCTTGATACAGCTAGTAGAGGTAACTTTCTTGGTCAAGATGTGGATGACGGCTTGGATTTTATTGTGAATTTGGCGAACAGCAATGCACAATATGGTGAGGAGCAACAGGACACTTCGAAATTAATCTCTTCCCAACTTGAAGCTACATTGTTGGAAGTGAAGGTGAAAGAGAGAATGAATGATGTCTTGCGCCAGTCTAAGCTACAGCAAGAGCTTCTGGTTAAGTTGTTCAACAACAAGAAGGGGGGAGACAAACACATCAAGAGAAGCCTCCCACAAATTCTCCACCCCAAGACAATGACAAGAAGCAAATATTGCAACAGCTTCTGCAGTCCCAACAAACTGGTTTTCAGTAACTGAAACAATATATAACCACACAAGCAGCTAAACTTGAGTGTCAACTCCACTCTCAGCAACTAGCCTTTGACCAAAAGCTTCGGCAACTGCAGTCCGAGAATGCGCCCTCTACATCTCACTCCTCTAGAGAATATATCAAAGCTGTCACATTAATAAGTGGAAAACAGCTTCCTCCAAGAGTAGCTCCTACTATCCCCAATGAGGACATTGAGGAACAAGAAGGGGAGGTGGCGATTGAAGATGATGAAGCAGTCAAGGCTGATGAAACCCCAAGGGAGAATAAGGGCAAAGAAATAGCCAAAGAGCAGAAAAAGGAGGCGCCTAAGGAGTTGGTTAAATAACCAAGGTATATTCCTCCTCCCTACAAACCTTCACTACGATTTCCTGGGAGATTCAAGAAGGAGCTGCTTGCCAAGTATAAAGGTCTTTTTGATGAGCGGATGAAGAAGATTCAGCTCACTATGCCATTGCAAGATGCCTCTGTCTTGGTTCCACCTTACTAGAAGTTCTTGAAAGAAGCTGATGTTGAGAGAACAAAGGATCTGCAAGTGATGGTGGTACTAACACATGAGTACAGTGCCATCATTCAACAACAAAAGATGATTCCCAACAAGCTAGGCGATCCAGAAAGTTTTACTTTGCCATGTTCTATAGGTCCATTAATGTTTGAGAAGTGCTTATGTGACTTGGGAGAAAGTGTAAGCGCCTTGGGTTCACTGAATTTAAAGACTGCAGGATCTCTATAGTGTTGGCTGATAGATCAGTGAGACTCCCGAAGGGACTGCTTGAGGATGTACCAATCAGAATAGGGAATGCGGAGATCCCAACTGACTTTGTAGTCCTAGAGATGGATGAGGAGCCCATATATCCTCTCATACTTGGAAACCTCGTCTTGGCTACAATAGGTTCTGTTATAGTTGTCAAGAAAGGGAAGATTGAGTTGCAGTTGGGTAAAGACATGTCTCTGAAATTTAACATCAGGCAGATTATGCAGCAGCCTACCATAGAAGAAAAAATATTCAAGATTGAAACCTTAGAGGAGCTGCATGATGAGGTTCTAAAAGAGTTGTGCTGTGATGATAAACTACAAGTAACTTTGATAAAAGAGCATGGGGAAGATGGTTATTTGGACAAGGAAAGCTTGGGTTACATGTTAAGGCTTAACTCTCTCAAGATCTTGGAGGAAGAGGAGCCATTTAAGGAGCTAAGATACAAGAAGACAGAGGTACTCTCAATCCAATAAGTTGACACAAAGGAGCAGAGCAGCATAGATGAGGACTGGAATTAGCTCAAGGTGCCAAAGGTGGACCTCAAACCACTTTCTAAAGGGCTAAGGTATGTCTTCTTAGGCTCTAATTGTACTTATCCTGTAATTGTCAATGATAACCTCAGTGATGATGAGATCCTTGCTCTTGTCAAGGTGTTAAAGAGGTCTAGGAGAGCCATTGGATATTCACTAGATGATATCCAAGGTCTCTCTCCTACTTTCTGCACTCATTGGATCCATTTAGAGGATGAGATAAAAACTTCTATTGAACCTCAAAGAAGATTGAACCCTAATCTGAAAGAAGTTGTTAAAAAGTGGTGTGATTTATCCTATCTCAGACAGCACATGGGTCTCACCAGTCCATGTGGTGCCTAAGAAAGGAGGAATCATTGTGGTAAAAAACGAAAATGATGAGTTAATCCCCACTAGAACTATAACTGGTCATGGTATGTGCATATACTATAGAAAACTAAATGCAGCTTCTAGGAAGGATCACTTCCCTTTGCCATTCACAAGAATTCAGAGAAGGGGATTGAAGTGGACAAGGCCAAGATAGATGTGATGCTGCACTTAGAGCCTCCAAATTCAGTCAAGGGAATCATAAGCTTCTTGGGACATGCTGGATTCTATAGGAGGTTTCAAGGACTTCTCAAAGATAGCAAGACCATTGACAAGGATTCTATGCAAGGAGACAAAATTTGTCTTTGATGAAGACAACTTACAAGCTTTTCTCACTCTCAAGAAGGCCTTAGTCAATGCGCCCATAGTGCAAGCACCAAACTGGGATCTCCCCTTTGAGATCATGTGTGATGCAAGTGATTATGCTGTTGGAGCAGTTTTGGGACAGAGAATGGACAAGAAGCTGCATGTCATCTACTATGCCAGCAGGGCAATGGATGAAGCTCAAACAAGATATGCTACAACAGAAAAAGAACTCCTAACAGAAGCTATTTGGTGGGGTCTAAGGTGATAGTCTATACTGATCATGCTGCATTAAGGCACAACTATGCCAAGAAGGACACCAAGCCAAGACTCCTCAGATGGATACTCCTCTTGCAAGAGTTTGACATGGAGATTATAGACAAGAGAGTGATAGAAAATGGCGTGGCTGATTACCTTTCAAGACTGGGGATTGAGCTCAACTATGGGAGAAAGCTTGCTGCAAGGGAGTATCACAACATGGGCTCAATGTAAGAGTGCATTTCTCACTAAGTTCTTCTCTCCCTCAAGGACAGCAAGAATTAGGAATGAGATTTACAACTTCAGCCAATGGCCTAATGAGAGTTTTGAAGATGTTTGGGAAAGGTTTAGAAGCTTCACAGTTCAATGTCCTCATCATGGTTTTACAAAAAAAGCACTCTTGTCCACACTTTATATATGTTATTTTGCCTAAGATCAGACTCCTTCTTGATACTACTAGTACATGAAATTTTCATGGCCAAGATGTGGATGATGGTCTTGCTCCAATTGAGAATCTAGGTCACAGTAATGGACAATATGGTGAAGAGCAAAAAGAAACTTCGAAATTGGTCTCTTCTCAACTAGAAGCACATTGCTTGAGGTGAAAGTGATGAAGGAGAGAATGGATGATGTTTTGCGCCAATTTCAGATTCAGTAACAGTTTATGGCTCATTATGTTCAACAACGAGAAGGGGAGAGACAGCCGCAACAAGAGAAGCACAACACTAATCCTTTACCTCAAGACAATGACATCAAACAAATGATGCAGCAGCTTATGCACTTCCAACTAAATGGTTTCGAAGAACTTAAACAAGACATCACCACACAAGCAGCTACAATTAAATCTGAGATACAGACTCAACTTCAGTCTGAACTTCAGTCTGAAATCCAATCTCAGCAACTCTCCTTTGAACACAAGCTTGAGACACTGAAGCTACAACATGCACCCTGTCAATCTTACTCCTCTAATGAATACATCAAAGTTGTCACTTTAAGGAGTGGGAAACAGCTTCCTCCTAGAGTAGCTCTTACTATCCCCAATGAGGACATTGAGGAACAGGAAGGGGAGGTGGTAACAGAAGAAAATGAAGCAGTAAAGGTTGATGAAAGCTCAAAGAAAAGTAAAGGAAAAGAAGTAGCTAGGGAGAAGCAAGAATTAGGTGTAGACAAGAAGGACATTGAAAATGGTGTTGCTGATCACCTCTCAAGGCTAAGGATTGAGAACTTTATCCCCATCAATGACATTCTACCAGAAGAGCAGCTGAATGCATTAACATTAAGGAAGGATGAAGTGATAAGTTTACAAGAGGAGAAGCTACCTTGGTATGCTGATTTCGCCAATTACTTAGCATGTGAAGATGTCCCAATCAGACTTGACGCCTATCACAAGAAGAAGTTCTTCAAGGATGTGTCTCACTATTACTGGGATGAGCCTTACCTTTACAAGAAGGAAAGTGATGGGCTGTTTAGAAGGTGTATATCAGAAGAGGAAGTCAAAGGAGTCCTTCACCACTATCATGGGTCAACCTATGGTGGTTACTTTGCCACTTTGAAGACTGCACAAAAGGTACTTCAAGCTGGGCTATGGTCGCCAACTTTGTTCAAGGATGCTCAAACCAACATTGCATCATGTGATGCCTGCCAAAGGAAAGGAGGTATCAGCAAGAGAGATAAGATGCCTCTCAACCCAATCCTTGAAGTGGATGTGTTTGATGTTTAGGGCCATTTCCCTCTTCTTATGGGAACAAGTATATCCTTGTAGTTGTGAACAAGTATATCCTTGTAGCGAGCGAGCCCAGTAAGGATTTCTCTGTAAGTCAGTTTTGGAAGAGAACGACTTTACCTTGAGATTTTCTAGTAAGTAAGAGTTAGATCCCCAGAAGTTAAGATAGGAAAACCTCTTTCCCGTTTAGTCTGAGCCTCTAAGATTTAGACTGAGGAGATCTAGGGGAATATGAAAAATGGGATCGGAATGGGGGTTTGGTAGATGTGTGGATCTGGAATAAAGTCGAGGCAAGCTACGCAAACAAATGGATGAAGCCGAATCATGAAAAATAAAATGGAAAGCCAACCTTGGAGAGACGAAGGAGAATGGCGACATCCACGAAGACAGCGGTACTAGACGAAGCAAATGGCAGAATGGTGGTAAATAAGGACCCGAGGTTACAACACCAAATGGCGACACTAAGAAGAAGAACAGCCAGAAATCCAAAAGGAGGTGTTTAGAAGAAGAGGATTCGGGGACGAATCCTATTTAAGGAGGGGAGAATTTAATACCCCGTCCAGATGCTATCCGACCCGACCAAGATTTCAAGCCGGCTGACCCCTTAGTACAATTTTAAAAATTATGGGATTAATCATGGAAGTAGCCATGATCCTAAGGAAAACCATTCAAAAATAATTAGTCTAAGAAAAATTCTTCCGCGACCTACAAAATTCACGCAATCCGATAGACATTCAAGTGCTACGGAATGAATCAGATAGGGAGAAACCAGCTCGATCAAGAACCAAACAGCTCGGGAGTCTAAGCGATATTAACTAAGCCTAAGAGGAATCCATCCATCACTCTAGGGCGCTAACTTCTCAGAAGTTGTGTGGAGGTGTGTTGGCGTTTGATCAAGTGTGGATCAACGCGGGTATGAAGTATAATGGCGTCAGATCCATTATACTGCGGAGTCTTGTTGGTGGTGTATCCTTCATGACTTAGTGACAGTGTGGTCGGAGTTCCCCGCTCCCCATGTTTAGCGACGGACTGCTAGATGGGAAGACTCGGCGATAGAAGGGCCTTGCTAGCCTGGTCGAGTACTATACGATGGGATAGTCGGGAAACCAGCAAGGTGTCATGGTTGTACCGCCTGGGATGTGAACTCACTTGGCGGCTCTCGGATGGAAGCCCCACCGAGATATGAACCGCCGAGGAGCTCTCAAGGTGACCGATTTTCCGGCTTGGTTTGTCTTTGTGATAGTCAAGTGCAAGGAATTTTTGGTAGGAAATCTGGGCGACCCACTTGGAGATCTATTGTGTCCACGCGAGTGTGTGTGGTGTGGAAGTTAGATTAGCGCTTGCATATCGATCTGGGATTGCATGCTTCGGTTATTTATTTTAAGTTGCTTTGGCTATTGCTTATTATTTGGGGATTCTTAGGATTCTCGGGGTTTTCTTTCTTTTAGTGGGTCCAGGACTCACTTAGTAATCTTAGATTACTCATCCCTGCTTTCTCTCTTGCAGGAAACCTTAGTAAGCCGTTGGGATTAGAGGGTGAAGTGGACATTAGGACAACCGGAGTAGATTTGGGTGCCTTTTGTAAAGTATAGTAAGTATGTTTGGTACAAGGGTTTTTGTATAATATTTGAAATATCGGACGGATCCACTATGTAATATAATTAAGCGCTTTGTAATATGTATGTTTCTTGAAATAAAAGCGGATTTTCTATCTATAAAACCCTTGTGTCTTCCGCTGGTAAAATGGCTTAGTCCGAGTCTACGCAACTCTCGGCTGGAGTATTGGTTGGCAAGCCTTAGGCTTCAGTCGGGAGGGTCGAGCTAACTTTCCGGGACGGCCTTAAGCTTAGATGTGTTCTAAGATGGGCTGACCTATCGAGTGAACCTCGGCATTTTGTAGCGCCTCCGGTCGGGACTGGTCCTATTCCGAACTGAGGGTGTTACAAGAAGGGTTACAGTTTAGGAAAATGGTAGACTTAGGGATTCACTTTGGGGTTTAGAAGTTTATAGGATTCATCTTTGGGTAAAAGGGTAGAAGGGAGTTTTGATTTTCATGCATAAGTGTGCTTTTACCTTTAGCACTTTGTTTAAGATATAATCATTTCATTGAGTGATCCCTTATGTTTATGAACCCTTTGCTTGAATGAGATCATTTTAATCTCATAACCTTACCCTTTGAACCAAATGTCTTCACTTGATTTGCACAAACTTGATTCATGGTTATGAGCTTAATGAATGTTAAAGAGTTGATTGATTTGAGCATTTGTCTAGGTTGAGATTTGAGATCATTTTGAAACATGATGAGCATGGCTAGGTTCTTTAAAGTATAGCTGATTGTGTTTGCATCCTACAACTATGCACTTAAATGTTGACTCTATATCTTTACCTTTGCATTTTTGGATTTGAATGTCCACTTTTAAACCTCATCCTCCATTTGTCTTAGTTTGTTTGCTTAAAGACAAGCAAAAGGCAAGTGTGGGGGTATTGATATCTCATACATTTACATTATATAGGCTTGCATTTAGTTCATGTTTTGGTCTCCTTTTGCATGTTTTTTTCTCTTTAGTCCCATTTTCTTCTCCTTTTAGACTTAGGTAGCATTTAGGTTGTAGTTTGCATTCTCTAAGCATTAAGGATGTTTTTAGGTACTTAAGAAGCTATAAGGAGCAAGGAGGAAGTTTGGGAATGGATCAAGGAGCTAGCTAATATGAGGAGGAGCAAAATGAGCTAAGGAAGGCAATTTCTGGTGTTACATTGGTCACTTGCACGAAACCCATCGATCTGGCATGATCGATACAAAGCAGCAGAAGCCATCGATCAAGGACATTGGTCAAGGAGTGACTGATGGAAAGGCAGCGGATGCACCATCGATCAATGCCATCGATCAAACAGGAGCGATGGGAAACAAGACAAAGCCATCGATCAAGGCCATCAGTCAAGGAGTGACCGATGGGAAAGCAGCAGATGCACCATCGATCACTCCTATCAATCACTCTAGACCGATGGAGTCCAGTCCGAACTTGCTTCTATTTACAACTTTGCCATTATCTTAGGGCATTTCTCTTTTAGTATAAATGGGCTTGATCTAATGTTTTTAGAATCAAGTTTTGTTCTTGCTTAGTTTTCTGATTACTTTTGATCTTTGTAAGAACAAATCTATCATTTTAATTAAAGTTTTGTATTTACCTTTTATTTTCTTCTCTAATCTCCCTTTTAATCATGTTTAGCATAATTTACTTTTGTGATTTGGTGTTAAATATGGTGATTAATGAGTAGTTCTCTTAGGATTTCTAGATGTGGTAGATTAGGAGAATTAAGAGGCTTGATTAGGGTTTGTTAGTGTTTAATTTGATTGATTCCTCTCTATTAATATGTTCTTACGCTAGATTTGTCTTGATCATATGAATCTAGATTTAGGCTTCATTTTATGCCCACCAAGTGTTTGATGAAATGCTGATCTTGTTTAATAGAGGATTTATTGGCCTT
The DNA here is from genome assembly GCA_911865555.2 of Thlaspi arvense. NCBI lineage: Eukaryota > Viridiplantae > Streptophyta > Magnoliopsida > Brassicales > Brassicaceae > Thlaspi > Thlaspi arvense. The sequence goes on along the minus strand of OU466863.1, from coordinate 22,443,355 downwards.
AGCTCAAGAAATTGACTGTTTGAGGAGTATTTTGACTTGAATAGAGTTGGTTATTTATGCTTGTTGATTGTTCTAGCACTAATGAGAGTTAGTTCTTGTTTGGATGATTAGCAAAGTGTTATTTGCCAAGAGATTAGACTTAACTTGTTTAATTGTGAACTCTATGTCTATGAATCAGTATTCATAGCTTATTTGATTGATCAGTGATGTTTGAAACAACTTTAGTTAGCCTTTGAATTCTCCAAAGTCAATAACCACATCTAGGAACTTGTTTTCTCTTATTGAATTTCGAATTTTGTCATTTGCTCTGTTTCATTTCTCTGTTTTATTCATTGATTATTGCTGAATTGTTCTCTTGTGAGTATTGATTGGTGTCTGATCACTTATGCTGATAGTTCTAGTTGTGTAAACAACAAATCTTCTCTGAATTAGCTTGATTTAGAGTTTTCTGCTTGCAACTCTATTGGCATCTATTCATAACTCCCTTTAGATTGATAAAACCTATGTTATACTACGATTGACTAATACAAGCTTAGGTGATTGAACCAAGACCTAAAAATCTTGTATCAAAATACTCGAGAAAATAATAAATTTTCGTGCTCCTTATGTCTCTACTTCATTCAGGCGATTTACCATTTCTATAAAAATAAGTTAAAAAAAAATAAAGAGAAGAAACTCGGACATAGGACTACAATTCAATAACAAGAGTAGTGACAGAACTTATCCTTAAAAAAAAGCATTATAGAAAGAAATGGAAAGAAAAGGAAAGCTTAAAAAGTCTAGGAAAGCCGAAACATTCCTTGAAGCAAAGTAAGGTTAGCTTTTAACAATCTAGACACCATCCAATTCAACCTGAAGCAAATATCCAAGTCTGGGGAATGACATTACATATTAAGGAGGATCTCGCGGAAGTACCTAAGCAATTAGTGACTGGAAACCGTGGATCTCAATAGTTTCACCTTCTCTTGCTGTTTCGCAAAATATCTCGCACCTCCCAGAGAAAATACGGTAACCATAAACAATATAAACCTCACAACTAACGGCCATTTGTATCTAACCACGCTATGATTAGTTTGATCTGCTTGATAAGAACCACACCAATCTTTAATATTGCTTAGAGAGCTGGTTGATTGGAATTTGAAGTTTAGATAATGAGATTTTTGAAAGGACTAGTGTTTAAGGAACTATAGTGAGAATTTTCTAAATTTAGCTTGGATTGATATTCTTCGATGTATTATGGTTTTGAAGGACGATAACTAAGATTTGCTAGTTCTCATATTTCGAAACCTCTTTCTCAGCTTTTCTATTTGTTTTGTTTACGGACAAACAAATTTTAAATCTGGGGGAGTTGATAAAACTAATATTTTACATTTATAAACTATTATTTCAAGATCCTTTTCAGTTGTTTTATGTTAGTTTTCAAAAGTCATTTTAGGTATTCTGGGCGAAAAGGACATCTTTTGGAGCTTTTAGGAGTTAGACAGATTTCAACCGTCAGAAGTATCTGATCTGATGGAGGCTTTCCACAAACTTCTAATGTCTCAATTTTGGAGACAAGAAGTACAATTGAGCCACCACACGCAGAGAAGTGGTTTAAAGGCAATCCTCCGAATAGATCTCCAGTTATGCCTTGGAGCTGCTGAGAAGGAACAACTGTAAAGAACCAAAGGCCAACCTTCATGCCACCAACCTACCATGAACGAGCTACCCACATGGCAGGGCCAGCAGCATGCATGGTGCACAAGCCTAAAACTGATCCGACTTGCATGTTCAGGAATTTTGATTGCCTTGAAGCTCGAACCTTTCTCCACACTTCAAGACTTATATAAACGGACGACTTAGGGTTGAGAGTGACACTTGACACAAAGTACGTCTGCATGCCTACACACGCGAAAGAAGCAGCCATCAAGTTTTAATTTTTGTTTTACATCTTTTGTTCTTAATTCTTATTGTTTTCAATACTTTAAGGGATTAAGGGAAAATATATATTCATCTGCAACTCTTTTGGAGAAGTTTTCTGAATCATCTTCTTATTTCAATATAATCGCACTTTTCATGAATCTAATGATGTCTTTCGTTCTCACAAGCGAGTATTCATCCAGTTGGGTTTAAAAGGAGTTTCAAAAAGGTTTAAACCTGGATCGATTATGTTAGGGTGATATAAATAGATTTTCTATTAAGTATCTTTGTTTATTTATTGTTCTTAATGCATGATTTCTTTTCTGATCAATTAGCAACTGATTTTTAGGATAAATAAAGCTATTAACGTGTAAATTTATCAAACGAATATAAACTAAGCAAGCGGTTGCGTCATAGGATACAAAAGCATACCTACAAAGCACTTTGAGTGTTTATAAACATGATTATTATAGAGTGTTTTCCTTCGTCGTATGATACGAGCACATACTTACGAAGAATTGGTGATTAGGTATATCATGGTAGGGTGATCATAACAAACCGTTTCAGCTTTAAAAGCCTAGATGACATAGTGGCGAATAACCGTAATCTACTGCTCGATTAATCTGATCCATGAATCCTGGAGAGTTCCTTTGAGCCCAACGCTTTTTATTTATTGATTACAACCATTTTTTTTTCTTATTGTTTGCTTTGATTCCTTACTACAAATATGTGACACCAGACCCCAACCTCAATTATTTGGTTTAGAAAATTTAGAAATTTTAAGACTTTCGCAAAACAACAATCTATGTGTATCAGATTCTTTGATATACAATTGTGGTTGTTGTGAACTTGCAGCTGTCATTAAAGGTAAAATTTGGAGCATAAATTACAGTGCTTTAGAGGTTCATACTCCAGATACTGCCACACATTTTGAAAGGCGAAGATAGGATTGCTGGTGCTGATTTGGGTATATATGTGTCGATTTGAACTTGAATTTGATCGTAAGTAAAATTTTAGAAAAGTCTTCAAGTTGGAGTTACTTCACTTTGACTTTTAGATGGTCTCATTTGTGAGGTGAAAGCCGGAGGTAGATGACTGGTATCATCCAGCCCTTACTTTATTGGTTAGGGTGGTGGGCATTGCTCTCCCCTTCTGGCAGAACCCACCTTTTAACAATATTGGAATTTCTTTAATAGATGTTAGAGCTATTAATTTAGACAATGGCAAAGTTCAAATGGTTATTGATAGATCCAAGTCATTGATTTTTGACATTACTGTGGAATTTCATCTATGATCCGCTCTTTGGATTTTGCAAAAAATGTTTTAGCCTCTTTCATGAGGAAGATATCGGTATGGGTAGTGAGAGTGCGGCTAAAGATCTAGATTTTAAGAGAAGAAATTCCCGAAATTATGAAAAAAATTGAGAAATTACCGAGAGGCACTATTGGGAGGCCAAAATTTTCGAAATAAAGATGAGTCTGCAAGTAATTAATTGAATGGGAACAACATCAAGAAGGGTAAAGGCAAATAGAAAGACTTGGTGGATTCAGAAAGTGGGGAACATGGGGAGTTTCAATAAGTTTAGAGGAAAAGAGATAGGGGATATGGGGAAGTCTCATCTTACAGAGGACCCATCGTGAGCTGCAGATATGGTATGGAAGACACTTAAAGAGAATTATAATGACAAACAATTTGGAAAAGCAATAGGGATGACCCGTAAAGAGAAAAGAGATGGTTCGAGGGAACACAACTTGGCAAAGAAGTCCAGACGAATATCAATTTTCTTGAGACAATGGCAGATATAAATGACTTGGGAAACCACAAGGTTTAGAAAGTGGAGCAGGAGAAGCAACATATTAATGCTGGAAATGATTTTGAGGAGATGTTATTGGCTTCGACTGAAACCATGTTGCAGATAGAGTATCAATTGGTGGTAATGACAGATGTAGAAATGAAAGAGATGAAAATTGGGGAAACAGGATCGACTCGTGAGATTGAAATCATCACAGAGATGGACTATGAGGCTACCATTGCGGGGAAAAATAGAGAAAACAGGAATGGGGAAGTTATTATAGAGAAAACAGGAATGTTTAGTCCAGAGGTGACACAGTGAAACTACTTAATGATGAAAATATCGGTTAGGTTGGTTCAGAAGTGTTTATGGAATCTCTACCATAGACTAAAGATGAAAGCATCGAAGAGGACACAACCCATATTGTTGTGGACTCCAAAAATCAGGCCAAGGATAAACTGTTCAATGCTGGCACTTTAGTGGGTGGTTGGAACTTTAATAATAGATTGTACAAGACCTTATTTACCCAAGATAAAAGACTGTAACAAGGGCGGTTGTTCGAAGGGGATATAGCACGTGGAGATCCAACCCCATAGGATGACGTGAAAGACAAATCAAAATCATTAATGAGAATATTAAGTTAGAATTGCCAAGGTCTACATAATCAATATATAAATAAGATACCTTCATAATGTTTATAGAAGATTTAAACTAGAGTTTTTATTTCTTTCAGAAACCAAGCAATGTTTCAATTTTATGAACAATTTCAGTTTTATTTTGGTAATAAGCTGTACATGGTTGTACCGTACGGCCGAAACAAAAAGACTTACATTATATTATATATTGTGACATTAAAGTGGTTTTTCTAAGAAAACATATTATTGATATTGAGGTAATAATTGATGGCAAAATAAGTTATCTGTCGTTATATATGGTTGCCCAATCCAAAAATAAAGAAATGAAAGTTTGGGAATAGTTAACAAGGATTGGATTAAGAAGGATGTATCCATGATTTTAAATTGGTAACTTTAATGATATAACTGGTAACCACGAAAAGCAAGGAAGAAGAATTACGCAGATATTAGATTTTTCAAGTCGTAGGAATACATTATTTTGGAAAGGCCGACAGATTAAACTCATTGTTTATTGTAGGTTAGATAGTGGTTTAGCAATGGAAGAATGGCATGAGTTATTTCCATACTGTTATTTGAGAAGTAGATTTCCTACGTGTCACTCCCACGTTCGCTCTCACCATACTTTAGTCATCATTTTTTCCAATGATATCCTTAATCAAAACCGTGATCTAATTATCGATTTAGTGCTATACATGGTTTAGTTCGATAGAGATAAGATCGATTGATCGGTTGGCTGGATAAGGATGGTTCTTCTTTTTGAATAAGTGATTTATATGGTAGTCGAATATATTCATTTATGAATTAGTTGAGTAAGGATGGTTTCATTTATGAATTAGTTGGATAAGGTTGTTTTTTTTCTTTTTTCGAATCGCCGACTTATATGGTAGTCAAATATATTCGTTTATGAATATTTTTAGGTCGCCCTAGGTTGTTGAGTACGTATAAATACTTTTGCTTCTATTCAGAATCTAAACTTCAAGCCATCGCATTTTTTAGGTTTTTGTCTTTCCTAGGGTTCGCTTTTATTGTCGTCGTATGTATTGCTCTTTTATGTTAATGTATATATATATATATATGTATATATCGCTTCTCCTAGCGTCCTAAATGATTATAGCTCATGCTGTTTTTTATTTGTGTTTTATTTGTGTAAATGATTCTAGCTTATGTTTTTTTTATTCATGTTTTCTTTCTGTAGGTTGCTGGTCACTACTGCTTGGTCTTCTGGTTATCAAGGTAAGTTTAATGTAGTTATCGTATTTTGATCTCTCTCTCGCATCATCGTATTTCCTTCATGGTATGTTTCCCTCTTTTTGTATTTTCATGTGTATATTCGTGTTTCTCATGAGTAGGTTGCTGGATGGTGCTGATTGATCTTCGTGTTCTACGATTCTTCTGTCTTTCGAAGTAAAGAATGTACTGTTTTGTTTTAAAGCTCTGTTTTTCTTTGCCTGTATATTTTTATTATGTTTTGTTTTTGTTAGATCTTTATTACTTCGTTTACCACTTTGTGTAGATTTTTCATTGTTGTTCGTTGAGTGGGTTACGTTTTATCGCACGATCTCTTTATTTGGTATATTCTTGAGTAATATTTTATGTCTTTGCTTGATACCAATGATATGTATGATATTTTATTTGTTAACGTTTATTTTGTTATTGTATCTAACTAAGTGTCTTTTATTGAATGGTTCCGCGGGGTGTTATAGTATTCACGATGCGTTATATTGGTCAGTTGATCGTTTTGTCGTTGTTTACGTATATATATTTACGTGTTTATAGTTTACTGTGCTCTTAAATTTGCTTTAAATTTATGTCATTATGTGAAGGTTCTTAAATTTTGTTGTATCTGTTGTAGGAACTAATATTCTACCGTATCATCTTTCGGGTGCGAATATCAATGCGAATTCATTGAAGTTCACTGCTTGGATGGAGTATAATAGGGTTTACCCTGATGCAGCGCACTTGACTTACACGGAGTTCCTTACGAAGTGGGTATGGGATCGAAATGGTAAGCGCTGTTAACCTAGATGCCGTGGTGGCAGGAAACCGGGTCGTTTGGCATATTGTCATGATACTTCTAAAGAGATTTATAACTTGAGGCTTTTATTGCTTAGGGTAAAGGGTCCGACATCTTTTGATTCTATAAAGACGGTGCCTGGTATCGTTTATCCGACATTTAAGGATACATGCCATGTTTTGGGTTTAGTTGATGATGATGAAGAGTATGCTGCAGCGTTGTGGGAGGCAAGTCATTGGTACAATGGTTCAGCGGTGTCTGTTTTGTTTGGGGATTAATAGTTGCGCTGTTGTTTTCTAACGGACATATGATCCTGTTTTATGATTTTATGTTTTGTTTTGGTCTCGATTTTAAAAGATTAATTATTATATATATCTACAAATTATTCGAATCTTCGTTATCCTATTTAATATGTTTCCTATTTAATATGTTTTCCTATTTAATATGTTTTATGTTTAAAATATTTTAATGAATCTTGGTTTTGACTGTTTTAATATATATGTATTATATTTGAAAATGTTGATATCTATGATTAATATATTTTCAAATATGCGATTCATATATATCGATCAATAAATGGTTAATAATGATTCACAAAGTAATAATGGATATTCTATGATTAATATGTTTTGAAATATGTGATTCATATACATCGATTAATACATGGGTATTAATGATTCACAAAGGTAATAATGGATATTCGTATATATTAACATAATTGGGTATATTTAAAATCGTTATTCAACATATTTGGGAATATCCAAAATAGTTATAAAGTACGTATAAGATGGGAAATTTTTATATTTGTAATATTGTAATTGAAATTTTTATGTATAGTTTCCCATGTCTAGCGTGTTGATTTTTGTTTGTTTATATATTCAAAAATATTTGTGTATACACGTAACCATATATTTGATTCTATTATTATGTTAGTATTGTCTTGTGATTTAATTATTATTTGAAACTAAATGTTGATGGGATAAAAACGTAAATACTAATTTATTACTCAAAGAGGTTAGATTGACAGGATATATATATATATATATATATATATATATATATATATATATATATTCTCTCTAATTACTAGATTCTATTCTACTACGATTAGACTCGAAAATAGGCGACAATGTTGAGAATAACCTACTCTTGATATCATGGTTCTTTCTCTCTATGTTGTTGTGTCATCGTCTTCCTCTTCTGTGTTCCATGAACATCCTACCCGGTCATTGCTGCGTGTGTGTAAAAGAACTGGTATTTTTTTTTTAATTTTGTTATGGCTACGTTATGATGTGGTTTGTGTTGGTTATTATATATTTCATAGTTTCTTTGATATTTTTTTTGAAGTTCCTTTGATGAGTCGAGTTCAGCGGTTTGTGATGACAGTCTCCGATCATTTAAAGTGCCCTATGTGTTTTTAAATGCCCGAGGTATGCTCGTGGATGATGTGTTCATGTTATAGTAGAGACCATGTTTGCTGGGTATATTGTTCCTCAAGCGTTTAAGCGGTTGCTCATTTATGTAGATATGGATGATAGAAGTTATGAACATCACGAGGTATGGCTTGGTGAAGACGATTTTAGTGACCTGGATTGTGATTTTTTTGATGTGGGCTTTTAAAGCGAGACTGTCGAGTTATCTGGTGGTAGTTGTAACGCTTCTGACGTTGAGTTGGTAAGAGACTCCCGTGTTATCTGGGACACTTTCCGTTGCTGTTTCACGTATCACTTTGATATGCAGTTCACACGAAAAGAATTCTTGCATGATCCAAGTTCTTTTGGTGTCTCACAATTGAGACATGGTTTTGTTGGGGCAGTAGTTTTTGTGAAGGTGTTACGAGTGTGGACTACTTCATTTCATTCGTCTGATAAAAGATTGAACTTAGTTTTGTGCGATGATAAGGTTTGTTTAAATGATCTGTTCTTGTATTCTGTGTTATTATTTTCGTTGTTGGGTACTTTAGTGTTTGGTTTTATTACTGTGTTACAGGGTGTGAAGATTTGTGGAACCGTTTATGCTGCTCATTATGACTGTTTCTTTTCTGTGCTGTGTGAGGGTGTTTGGGTTACAGTTAGGAAATTTGTTGTTATTAATTTAAATAGCGATTATAGAATTACATCCCATCGTAGTGAGATGCTTATTCTAGGTCCGACTGTTGTTGATGCGCAAGTTCATCCATTTGATCGATTTTTTTTTTTTAATTTCATAAGCTTTGAGCATATTCTTGCTAGGGCTCCCTCAGATCGGTCTTTGGTTGATATGTTATTGTTTAAATGTTCGGCTGCTATAAAATATGGCGTTGTTTTGGTTTGACTTAAATATTGATTGCATCTGTTTGTGTTTTCTACATTTAATTTGGGAAGTTGGGTACGTAGGAGAGTTGAAATTACCTAATAAAGATACTGGTGGATATGCAATGTTTGCATTCGAACTAAGAGATCTAAGGTATGTTGTTGTGTTACACATGTCATCTTTGTCTGACATTTTTGATTGCTAATTCATATGATATACATTCTTTGCTTGTGCAGTAACATATGTATCAAATGCGAGATGTTTGGCGGTGATGCTCGGAAGTTTTATAATGATTGGTCTAGCTGTAGCAGTGATGTGGTGGTTCTTGTTGCAAGATAGGCGATAGTTGATGTCTACGCAGGTTTGTCGGATTTAGTTGTTTTCTGTGTTCTTATGTTTGTTGCTAAAACTTAATTGTTTTTTACTATTTTCGATTGCATTCATATTTAGGAAAAGTCTCTATATCTACTACACATCCCACCATGATCATGGTGAACCCTCGCCTTGCTGAAGTGACAAGATTCAGGTCCATGTAAGTTCTCCAGACAATATGAGTTTCTTTTCCTGGTTGTATTTATGAATAATGTTTTTGGAATATTTTATAGGGTATCGAAGAAACGCTCAAGAAGCAAAAGCGAGAATAAGCATGCCAATCATTAAAGCAATGACCTGTTTTCAAGAAATGGGATGATTAGTTTTGTTCTTTTTGGGAAATTACGTGCTTTCGTTTTGTTTACGGGTTGTAAAATTATTGATATTTTCATAAGCTTTCAAACGTTTATTTGGTTCTTCAGTTGTTTTATTTAACTTCGGGATTATTATATACTGATTTATAATTTTTCAATGTGTAATTCATTATGTTTCTTTAATTATATATTGATTTATTAGTTCTTTGTATATGGATTATATTCATTCTAATTTGAATCGTACTGTATATTGTGTTCTGTTTCGCAGTTGATGATATGTACAATAACACGGAATTTATATATTTTGGGATAGATCGGCATATTATTATGAATATTGATGTTCGACGGTTTTAAAAAGTGGAGAGTTCTCTTTGTTTACACTTTTTTTTTTACGATGTGTGTGTTTATTTATTTTTCACATCTTGGACAGATAAAAACCCGGGTCGAAGGTTCTTCGGCTGTGGATTGTACAAGGTATGAAGAAGAATGAGGTGATCATAGATTGATAAAACACCATTACATAAAAGTCCATAGAGAAGACGACAGTACAAAGAAATTTAACAATGGAATTCATGTTCTGAAACCGACATCATCTGGGCCAAATTCCTCAAACATATCGACCAAATTATTCCACACTATTCTATTAATCCACTCGGGCTTATCGCCACCACGCGCCCATATCCTCTTCAACGTTCTAGCACACAAATTAAATTGCATCCAAACCGTTGAAGTATGTTTGTGGTCCCACATGTCTTTACGCTACAAATGAAGAAAAGAAAACAAGTTATAAGAGTATAGAACCATATTAGGGTTTTTGTTTTAGCGTGCTTTATATCAAAGATCGGTGCTTACCGCAAGGAGGAAAAACCATCATGTCTTAAATTGGACGGGAATCAAGCGGTACGTTGGCCACTCATGGTCCCAGTTGTGTTGAAGGATCTCTCCGATCGCGACATAGAGAAAGTGATTGAACTTGAACCACATAACAGCACCGTTTAGGATTGCTTCAACGTCTCGGAGTAACTGTCTGGTGATGGGAGGAACAACGTCCATGTCGAAAGGTTGTAATGGAGAGAATGAGATGGAATATAAGATTTAGGAGAAACTGATATAAAGAGTAAAAAGAGAAAGGAAGACAAAAGGTTGCGTAGATTAAAGAGAAAGGCAGACGAAAGGTTGCGTAGATTAACAAATGATGGTTTCCCATTCGTTTGTTTTTGTGTATAAGATTTTGTATATTAGATTTAATATATATAGAATTTTATATATTACTCTTCTATTTAAGGTAGTCTACTTGTTATTAATGTTAGTAATTTTGAATTTCCAAATTATTGAATATCGTATCTATCTACATATGATTTAATATCAAACATTTTTTGATATTTTATACTATATATACACATTATACTTAGCTGTTTGGATTCATTCTACCCTATTTTCTCTATAGTAGACATATAATCTTTTCTATCTTTTTGGCATGGAGCTTACGCAAAAATACCCTTCTAATCCACCTTCGTCTGATATTTCACATTTAGAACCTGGTTTTGTCGAGGCAACTGTTTTATTGAAGATTCCACGAGTGTGGACTAATTCGTTTGATCTGTCTGATGTAAGATTGGAATTAATTTTCTGTGATGGCGAGGTTTGTGTTATGTTGTTGAATTTTTAAAGTCTGATGTGTTGTTTTCATTGCTGTTATTTCATTAATAGTTTAATGTTATTATGCAGGACGTAGAGATTTTTTGTACCGTTTATGTTATTGATTACGATCGTTTCTCGACTCAATTACGTGAGGGTGTTTGGGTTACGATTAAAAGTTTTGTTATTGTTGATATGGATCACCCATTTAGTGTTACATCTCGTGGTATTCACTTACTTATTGTGAGTCCGACTGATATTGATATGCAAGATTATCCGTGTGAACGAAATTATTTCAAATTCGTTGACTTTGATCGGCTCCTCTTTAATGTTCCTATTGGGAGTCCTTCGGTTGGTATGTTAATTAGCTGATCATGTCTTCCTCTGCTGTAAATTTTGACATTCGTATATTTTTTTTAATGTACTGGCTGCGTGAATTGTGGTCTTCTCATTCTCATGAACTGGACAGACCGAGTACTATCAGATATAGGATAGATGATCCCAGCTTCCAGGAGCTTCATGATCTCCTTCTTGACAACATACTTCAGATTTGGATTCAGCCTCCTCTAGTACTCAACTGATGATTTTGATTCATCCTCTAGGTATATCCTATGCATGCACAAGTCCGGAGAGATATCTGAAATATCATCAAGGGAGAAGCCAAGAGCTCTGCAAAATCTGAGCAGCTTATTTAGCAATAGAGTGAGCTCTGCATTGTTCAAGGAAACATGAACAGTGACAGGATACGTAGAATTATGTCCAAGAAAGGCGTACCTTAGCCCTGCAGGGAGCTGTCTTAGGATGCTTAGGATATGGTATATTGGGCTTGTACACCTTCAGCTTGCCATTATCTGCAGTTTCAATCAAAATAGCATTCTCTCGGTGACGATCGTCACTGACTGGTGACTGAAATCTCTTGTATTTACATCATTTAGGCTTGCATTTATTTCATGTTTTGGTTTCCTTTTGCATGTTTTCCTTCTCGTTAGTCCCATTTTCCTTTCCTTTTAGATTTAGGTTGCATTTAGGTTGTAGTTTGCATTCTCTATGCATTAAGGATGTTTTTAGGTACCTAAGGAGATACTTGGAGCAAGGAGAAGCATGGGGATGATTCAAGGAGTTGCCTAAGCTAAGGAGGAGCAAAAGGAGCCAAGGATGTTGGTTTTCTGTGCAACATCGATCAAAGCACAAACCGCATCGATCAAGGAATGATCGATGTAAAGCAGCCGAGAGTTGGGAGGTCCACATCGATCACCCACATCGATCACATGTGATCGATGTGAAGAGACAGGACACCAGCATCGATCAAGACTGATCGATGTAATAGGGCAAAAGCTTTGAAGATTCACATCGATCAAGCACATCGATCACCAGCTGATCGATGTCAAGCACCAGAGGACCAGCATCGATCATGCAGTGATCGATGTGAGCCTAATCCAAAATTCTTTTAATTACAACTTTGCCATTGCCTTAAGGCTTTTGTCATTCACTATAAATAAGCCTTGACTAATTGCTCTTTTTTTGTCACAAAGTTTCAGGTTTTCAGTACTATTAGCCTGTAATCGTGTCTCAATGAGATAGACATTCTCTTCAGCCAGGAAATCATTGATTGGGACGTCATCTTCAATTTTAATCCTGGAGAGACGACCAGCTACTATATTCTCAATCCCCTTCTTGTCTTTCACCTCAATGTCAAACTCTTGGAGAAGCAGAATCCATCTCAATATCCTTGGCTTTGCATCCTTCTTCTGCATCTAGTACTTCAGTGCAGAATGATTTGTATGGACCACGACAATGAAGCCTAAAAGGTACTGGCAAAATTTCTTGAAGACAAAGACCACTGCCAACAGCTCTTTCTCAGTGGTAGCATAGTTCCTCTGAGCATCATCCAATGTCCTGCTGGCATAGTATATGACGTGTAGCTTCTTGTCTTTCCTCTGTCCCAACACAGCTCCAACAGCAAAGTCATTGGCATCACACATCACCTCAAAAGACAAATCCCAGTGTGGAGGTTGTACAATTGGAGCAGCCACCAAAGCTTGTTTGATCTGTTCAAAAGCAGACTGACATTCTGCAGAGAATTCAAACTTCACATCTTTGCAGAGAAGAGCAATAATTTGTCTTGCAATCTTGCTAAAGTCTTTGATGAACCTCCTGTAGAACCCAGCATGACCCAAAAAACTCCTCACTGACTTCACAGAATCAAGCGCCTGCAAGATTGTCATGATACCAATTTTTGCCCTCTCGACTTCAATACCATCTCAGAGACTCTATGTCCAAGAAAAATGCCATCTTTGATCATAAAATGGCACTTCTACCAATTCAGAACCAGGTGTTTCTCTTCACATCCCTCAATGATAGCACATAAGTTCTCCTAGCAGTCATTAAAGGAAGACGCCTAAACTGAAAAGTCATCCATAAAGACTTTCATAAACTTCTCAATAATGTCTGTGAAGCTTGACATCATGCATCTCTGAAAGGTTCCAGGAGCATTACAAAGTCTAAATGGGATTCTGCAATAGGCAAATATACCATAAGGACATGTACATGTGGTATTCTCCTGGTCATCTAGATGGATATGAATTTGAAATAACCCTGAATAGCCATTTATGAAGCAGTAGCACTGATGATTCGCCAACCTCTCCAGCATCTGATTAATGAAAGGTAGTGGGAAGTGGTCCTTCTGGTGGCTGCATTCAGCTTCCTTTAGCCAATACACATCCTGTGCCTAGTCACTGTCCTAGTATGAATGAGCTCATCCATCTCATTCTCATGAACTGGACAAACCGAGTACTATCAGATATAAGATAGATGATCCCAGCTTCCAGGAGCTTCCTCTGGTACTCAACTGATGATTTTGATTCATCCTCTAGGTGTATCCTATGCATGCTCAAGTTCGGAGAGATACCTGAAATATCATCAAGGGAGTAGCCAAGAGCTCTGCAAAATCGGTGCAGCTTATTTAGCAATAAAGTGAGCTCTGCATTGTTCAAGGAAGCATGAACAGTGACAGGATACGTAGAATTATGTCCAAGAAAGGCGTACCTTAGCCCTGCAGGCAGCTGTCTTAGGATGCTTAGGATAGGGTATATTGGGCTTGTACACCTTCAGCTTGCCATTATCTGCAGTTTCAATCAAAATAGCTTTCTCTCGGTGACGATCGTCACTGAGTGGTGACTGAAATCTCTTGAATTTACATCATTTAGGCTTGCATTTATTTCATGTTTTGGTTTTCTTTTGTATGTTTTCCTTCTCTTTAGTCCCATTTTCCTTTCCTTTTAGACTTAGGTTGCATTTAGGTTGTAGTTTGCATTCTCTATGCATTAAGGATGTTTTTAGGTACCTAAGGAGATACTTGGAGCAAGGAGAAGCATGGGGATGATTCAAGGAGTTGCCTAAACTAAGGAGGAGCAAAAAGAGCCAAGGATGATGGTTTTCTGTGCAACATCGATAAAAGCACAAACCGCATCGATCAAGGAATGATCGATGTAAAGCAACCGAGAGTTGGGAGGTCCACATCGATCACCCACATTGATCACATGTGATCGATGTGAAGAGACAAGACACCAGCATCGATCAGCAGCATCGATCAAGACTGATCGATGTAATAGGGCAGAAGCTTTGAAGATTCACATCGATCAAGCACATCGATAACCAGCTGATCGATGTCAAGCACCAAAGGACCAGCATCGATCATGCACATCGATCACAAGTGATCGATGTGAGCCTAATCCAAACTTCTTTTAATAACAACTTTGCCATTGCCTTAAGGCATTTGTCATTTACTATAAATAGGCCTTGACTAATTGCTCTTTTTCGTCACAGAGTTTCAGGTTTTCAGTACTATTAGCCTGTAATCGTGTCTCAATGAGATAAACATTCTTTTCAGCCAGGAAATCATTGATTGGGACGTCATCTTCAATTATCCTGGAGAGACAACCAGCTACTCTATTCTCAATCCCCTTCTTGTTTTTCACCTTAATGTCAAACTCTTGGAGAAGCAGAATCCATCTCAATATCCTTGGCTTTGCATCCTTCTTCTGCATCTAGTACTTCATGCAGAATGATTTGTATGGACCACGACATTGAAGCCTACAAGGTACTGGGGAAATTTCTCAAAGGCAAAGACCACTGCCAACAGCTCTTTCTCAGTGGTAGCATAGTTCCTCTGAGCATCATCCAATGTCCTGCTGGCATAGTATTTGGCGTGTAGCTTCTTGTCTTTCCTCTATCCCAACACAGCTCCAACAGAAAAGTCACTGGCATCACACATCACCTCAAAAGGCAAATCCCAGTCTGGAGGTTGTACAATTGGAGCAGTCACCAAATCTTATTTGATCTGCTCAAAAGCAGACTGACATTCTGCAGAGAATTCAAACTTCACATCTTTGCAGAGAAGAGCACTAATTTGTCTTGCAATCTTGCTAAAGTCTTTGATGAACCTCCTGTAGAACCCAGCATGATCCAGAAAACTCCTCACTGACTTCACAAAAATCAGGCGCCTGCAAGATTGTCATGATACCAATTTTTGCCCTGTCAACTTCAATACCATCTCCAGAGACTCTATGTCCAAGAAAAATGCCATCTTTGATCATAAAATGAGACTTCTCCCAATTCAGAACCAGGTGTTTCTCTTCACATCCTTCAATGACAGCACATAAGTTCTCCAAGCAGTCTTTAAAGGAAGACGCCTAAATTGAAAAGTCATCCATAAAGACTTCCATAAACTTCTCAATAATGTCTGTGAAGATTGACATCATGCATCTCTGAAAGGTTCCAGGAGCATTACAAAGTCCAAATGGGATTATGCAATAGGCAAATAAACCATAAGGACATGTATATGTGGTATTCTCCTGGTCATCTAGATGGATATGAATATGAAATAACCCTGAATAGCCATCTAGGAAGCAGTAGCACTGATGATTCGCCAACCTCTCCAGTATCTGGTTAATGAAAGGTAGTGGGAAGTGGTCCTTCTGGTGGCTGCATTCAGCTTCCTTTAGCCTATACACATCCTGTGCCTAGTCACTGTCCTAGTATGAATGAGCTCATCCTTCTCATTCTCATGAACTGGACAAACCGAGTACTATCAGATATAAGATAGATGATCCCAGCTTCCAGGAGCTTCATGATCTCCTTCTTGACAACATACTTCAGATTTGGATTCAGCCTCCTCTGGTACTCAACTGATGATTTTGATTCATCCTCTAGGTGTATCCTATGCATGCTCAAGTCCGGAGAGATACCTGAAATATCATCAAGGGAGTAGCCAAGAGCTCTGCAAAATCTGCGCAGCATACTTAGCAATAAAGTGAGCTATGCATTGTTCAAGGAAGCATGAACAGTGACAGGATACGTAGAATTATGTCCAAGAAAGGCGTACCTTAGCCCTGCGGGCAGCTGTCTTAGGATGCTTAGGATAGGGTATATTGGGCTTGTACACCTTCAGCTTGCCATTATCTGCAGTTTCAATCAAAATAGCTTTCTCTCGGTGACGATCGTCACTGAGTGGTGACTGAAATCTCTTGAATTTACATCATTTAGGCTTGAATTTATTTCATGTTTTGGTTTCCTTTTGCATGTTTTCCTTCTCTTTAGTCCCATTTTCCTTTCCTTTTAGACTTAGGTTGCATTTAGGTTGTAGTTTGCATTCTCTATGCATTAAGGATGTTTTTAGGTACCTAAGGAGATACTTGGAGCAAGGAGAAGCATGGGGATGATTCAAGGAGTTGCCTAAGCTAAGGAGGAGCAAAAGGAGCCAAGGATGATGGTTTTCTGTGCAACATCGATCAAAGCACAAATTGCATCGATCAAGGAATGATTGATGTAAAGCAGCCGAGAGTTGGGAGGTCCACATCGATCACCCACATCGACCACATGTGATCGATGTGAAGAGACAAAACACCAGCATCGATCAACAGCATCGATCAAGACTGATCGATGTAATAGGGCAGAAGCTTTGAAGATTCATATCGATCAAGCACATCGATCACCAGCTGATCGATGTCAAGCACCAGAGGACCAGCATCGATCATGCACATCGATCACAAGTGATCGATGTGAGCCTAATCCGAACTTCTTTTAATAACAACTTTGCCATTGCCTTAAGGCTTTTGTCATTTACTATAAATATGCCTTGACTAATGGTTTTTAGCGAAGTTTTGTTCTTGCTTGGTTTCTTAAGAGTTTTTCAGTCTTTGTAAGAACAAGATCATCATATTAATTAAAGTTTTGTATTTGCATCATTAAATCTTCTCTAATCTCCCTCATAATCATGTTTAACATCATTTACTCTTGTGATTTGGTATTTTTCATGATGATGAGTGAGTAGACTTTTTAGGGTTCTTAGATGTGGTAGATTAAGGGAATTTTGAGGCTTGAATAGGGATTATTAGTGCTTAATTAGGTTGATTCCTTTCTATTGATTTTTGTTTAGGCTAGGTTTATCTTGATCACATGAATCTAGATTTAGGCTTCATCTTATGCCCACCAAGTATTTAATGAAATGCTGATCTTGTTTGATAGAGTATTTACTAGTCTTAGCTCAAGAGATTGACTGTCTGATAAGTATTTTGGCTTGAATAGAGTTGGTTTTGCATGCTTGTTGATTGTTTTACCACTAATGAGTGTTAGTTCTTGTTAGGATGATTAGAAAAGGGTTATTTGTCAAGAGATTGAACTTTTGCTTGATTGTGAATTCTATGCCTAGGAATTAGCATTGCTTGCTTGTGTGCATTGTCAATGATATTTGAAACATCCTTGTCTTTCCTTTGAATTCCCCAAAGTCAATAACCACATCTAGGAACTTGTTTTCTCTTATTGAATTTCGAATTTGCTTTTAGTGCTTTGTTTTTATTGCTCTGTTTTGCTTTGAATCATTGCTTGGTATTGCTTTAACTAGTTGTGCTTGGTTCTTGATTCACTTAGGTTGTTAAGCAACACTCTCTTCTTTGATTCACTTGACTTAAAGTTTTTTTCTCATAATTCTATTGGCAATCTAGCTTAACCCTAATGGATTGATAAAAACCCTATGCTATACTACAAATGATTAGTACTAGCAGCTCAAGCTCCAAGGCCTATAAGACCCAGTGGAGCAGCAGATGCACCCAATGCTTACAACAACGGAACAGGAATCCTTCCTCCAGCTGTTCAGAACAATAACTTTGAGATCAAATCTGGTCGGATCTCCATGGTACAAGGAAGCAAGTTCCATGGCTTACCTTTAGAAGACCAATTGGACCATCTGGACAACTTTGATACGCTCTGTTCACTTACCAAGATCAATGGGGTTAGTGAGGATGGTTTCAAGTAAAGACTGTTTGCATTCTCTCTTGGAGACAAATCCCATTAATGGGAGATGAATTTACCTCAGGAAAGCATCATAAATTGGGATGAGTGCAAGAGAGCATTTCTGGCCAAGTTCTTCTCTACTTCAAGGACTGCTAGGATCAGGAATGAAATCTCTGGTTTTGCCCAAAGTAACAATGCGAGCTTTGGTGAAGCATGAGAAAGGTTTAAAGGCTACACACTTCAGTGCCCACACTATGGGTTTTCACAAGCTTCCCTCCTCTCCACTCTATACGGAGGCGCCCTCCCAAAGATCATAATGCTCTTGGATACTGTATCTAATGGTAACTTCTTATCTAAAGATGTTGATGAGGGATTAAAACATGTGGAGAATCTAGCACAATCAGAAGGGAATTATAATAGAGCTCCTAGGAGTGCTAAGTGATATGCTCAAATTAACCCTTAGAGCTACTCTCTCATATTAAGAGATCACTGTAGTACTTAGGGATCGAATCCACAAGGACTTAAGGCTATCACTCAACAGATTTTAGATTCAAATAAAGCTAAGCAATCAATAATGAAATGAAAATAAAATAACAACGAAGAGCAATGATGTCAGGGCGGATTGTAGGTTCTTAAAATCAGAAGACAAGACGCTAGGCAATGGGAAATTCGCAGGTTGACATAAATCGCAGACTACGAACTGAAAGGAATATTTATTAAAACCGTTCTAGAACTCGAAACACTAGTGTAAAACCAATCGACTTCCGTCGCAGAGAATAACTATGATCAGATTTTAGAATTCTAAACTCCTTTGCAAATTCTAACAACCTAAACATGCTTTATAGATCATGTTCGATATGTTCACAAAATCACTAATCCAAATTCCTTTGCAACTAGTTATTTTGCTCATCTAAGATAGTTCAGGTGATTAACAATGTTTCCACATCCATTAAACATCCTAAGATCTGATTTCTAGGTGATCAATCTTAAAACCAGTGTTAAAGAAATCTAGATGAAGAACTAAATGATTTATCCTTCCAGTATTGTAGTCTTAACAATTCATTATCAACCTTTGAATAACCCAAAACCTAACTAGCAGATTACTCAGACATAGCAAGTGAAACACAAATCATGACTGAATAAAATTGCATTAAGAAAATAGAGTAAAAGATGAAGGGCTTCGAAATTCTTCTCTACAGAGTATGGATTTGTCTCCCCAAAAGCCCTCAATCTAATCTCTCTCTTAGACTCAATGATAATCAGAATGTCTGCTTATCAATGGCTTAGAAAACCTAAATACAAGTCTAAACACGAACTCGGGTAAAAGTTCAAATAGTGGAAAACTTCTGGGCCAAGTTGCAATTTTTTCCAATAAGTTTTTATGCTTCTTCGCGACCACGACCGGTGTCGATCGACACCAAGTGATGGGTGTCGATCGACACCCTGCTCCTTAATGCCCTCCGACTGGGTCTTCTCAGCATCAACTTCAGTATAGCTCCAAAAGGTTCCAGAATCCACAATTATGCTCCATTTGTACCTAGACCTGCAAAGACTCTATAGGACTCGAAAAATACCAAAAAGACTCTATAAACAAGACTTATATCAGAACGCCTCTTCTATAGAACATCAAAGGCGTTTGAATCCAAATTTGAAAGAGGTTGTTAAGAAAGAGATTCTTAAGCTTTTAGAGGCTGACGTGATCTATCCCATAAGTGACAGCACATGGGTTTCTTCCGTACACGTGGTGCCTAAAAAGGGAGGGCTCACGGTCATTAAGAATGACAAAGATGAGCTAATACCTACTAGGACTATTACTGGACACCGTATGTGTATTGATTATAGGAAGCTTAATCTTGCTACTAGAAAGGATCATTTTCCTTTGCCTTTTATTGATCAAATGCTTGAAACACTTGCTAATCACCCCTACTATTGATTTCTTGATGGATATAGTGGATTTTTCCAAATACCAATACATCCCAATGATCAGGAGAAGACGACATTTACATGCCCTAATGGCACCTTCGCATATCGAAGGATGCCATTCTGGTTGTGTAACGCACCGGCTACGTTTCAGCGGTGTATGATGTCTATCTTCTCTGATCTAATAGAAGAGATGGTAGAGGTGTTTGTGGATGACTTCTCGGTCTATGGTGCGTCCTTTTCTGCGTGTTTGTTGAATCTTTGCAGGGTACTAAAACGTTGTGAGGAGACAAACTTGGTGCTTAATTGGGAAAAATGCCACTTCATGGTTAAGGAGGGGATTGTGCTTGGACATAAGATATCAGAGAAGGGTATCAAAGTAGACAAAGCAAAGATTGATGTGATGACAAGCCTTGAGCCGCCAGTTAACGTCAAAGGGGTGAGAAGCTTCTTGGGACACGCCGGCTTCTACAGGCGTTTCATTAAAGACTTCTCTAAGATTACACGCCCTCTCACTCGGCTGTTGTGCAAGGAGGCTGAATTCATCTTTGATGAGGAGTTTTTGCAAGCTTTCGTGACAATCAAGGAGGCCCTAGTATCCACGCCTATAGTGCAAGCACCTGACTGGAATCTACCTTTTGAGATTATGTGTGATGCTAGCGACTATGCCGTGGGAGCCGTTCTAGGACAAAGAAAGGATAAGAAGCTGCACGTGATATACTATGCTTCAAGAACCTTGGATGACACGCAAACGAGGTACACCACTACGGAGAAGTAGCTATTGGCGGTTGTTTTCGCCTTTGAGAAGTTCAAGGCTTACCTCATTGGTTCCAAGACCATAGTTTACACGGATCACGCAGCTTTGCGTTATATCTTTTCCAAGAAGGATACTAAGCCGAGGCTTTTGAGATGGATCCTCTTGCTTCAAGAATTTGACATGGAAATCAAGGACAAGAAAGGGATAGAGAACGGCGTTTCTGACCATCTCTCTCGGTTAAGGATCAACGAGTCTCTTCCTTTAGACGATTCTCTCCCCGAGGAACAACTCATGGCAATCACTACAGCTGTTTGTGGGAACTTAGAGGGGCAGTTTGAGGAAGTTCTGAGCACCAATGAGGAGGATCTCCCTTGGTACGCGGATATTGTGAACTACTTGGCATGTGGGGAAGAGCCGTCGCATCTTGACAACTACCATAGGAAGAAGTTCATGAGAGACGTGAGCCACTACTATTGGGATGATCCCTGTCTATACAAGAGAGGAGTAGATAGCCTGTACAGGAGATGCGTGACAAAGGAAGAAGCAAGAGATATCATCTTTCATTGCCACGGATCTTTGTATGGAGGGCACTTTGCTTCGTTCAAAACTGCTACAAAGGTCTTGCAAGCCGGCTTCTGTTGGCCGTCCATCTTCAAAGACACCCATGAGTTCGTGATGAGCTGCGAGGCATGTCAAAGAGCAGCGAATATTACCAAGAGGAATGAGATGCTTCAAGTTCCCATATTTGAGGTAGACGTCTTTGACGCGTGGGGCATAGACTTCATGGGGCCATTTCCTTCATCATACGGCAACAAGTTCATACTAGTGGCTGTTGACTACGTCTCTAAGTGGGTTGAGGCCATTGCTTCCCCAACAAACGACTCTAAGGTGATGATCAAGCTCTTTAAGAGCATTATTTTCCTGAGGTTTGGACTTCCCTAGGTGGTGATAAGCGACGGAGGGAGCCATTTCATCAACAAGCTGTTTGAAAATCTGTTAAAGAAGTATGGCGTTAAGCATAAGGTAGCTACGCCTTACCATCCTCAAACGAGTGGCCAAGTGGAGGTCTCTAACCGTCAGATCCAGGCTATACTCGAGAGAACAGTTGGGACTACTCGGAAAGATTGGGCAATAAAGTTGGATGACGCTTTGTGGGCGTACCGGACTGCTTTCAAAACGCCTATTGGTACCACTCCTTTCACTCTTCTCTACGGTAAAGGGTGTCATCTTCCTGTTGAATTGGAACATAGGGCGCTGTGGGCTGTGAAGCGGCTGAATTTTGATCTGAAGACGGCTCAGGAGAAGCGTTTGATCCAGTTGCACGAGCTTGATGAGCTAAGGCTGAACGCTTACGAAAGCGCTAGGATCTACAAGCAGCGTACCAAGGCTGCTCATGACAAGAAACTAGTGCCTAAGGAGCTTAAGGAAGGGAGTTTGGTGCTACTTTACAACTCGAGGCTCAAGCTCTTTCCAGGAAAGCTGAAGTCGCGGTGGAGCGGTCCGTATGAAATCAAGGAAGTACTACCTTACGGAGCTGTCACGTTGGTTGGCAAAAGTGGGAATGCATTCACAGTGAACGGACACAGAGTTAAGCCATACATGGCGAGTGCGTTTGACAAGGAGAGCACCCCAGTGCTTCTCCAAGACCCACCATCTGCCTAAACCAAGTAAAGTCTAGCTAAAGACGTTAAAGAAAGCGCATTTGGGAGGCATTCCCATGTTTATCCTGTACATATCCTTGCTTTATTTCTTTTCCATTTTTATGTTTTTGTCTTATGAGTGTGTAGGAACAAGTATGAGGGACGCAAGACATGATCTGAGTTCAAAAAAGAGTAAGAAGGGGGCGAGTATAAGCTAGAGATCGAGTGCTAGATCGACTCATCCTGGCTCGATCTATGCTAGATCGAGCGGGTGAATCGAGAGGAGCCAGTCGATCAAGACGAGATCGAGTAGACAGATCGAGTGATGAACTCGATCTAAAATGTCTCGGGAAATTCTTAGAGTTTAGATCGATCGATCCAAAAATGGATCGACCGATCTATTTTCTCTCGGGAAAGTCCCTCATAGACAGATCGATTAGTCAACTCGATCCACCACTCGATCCAAGCTGAATCGACCCCTGAATCGATAGCATGGCTCGATCACGAGGACTTAGTCGCGATTTCAAAAACTCAAGGAACAAGAGAGCCAATCGATCCACGACTCGATTCAAATCGAATTGTGTCCTAAATCGAGTAACCCTCTCGATCCAAGCCATTATGGGCATGAGATCGAGTCCTAGATCAACGAAAGGGACTCGATCTCGTGCCGAGCTAATATTTTCTTTCCCTCCTTTATTCTTTTCCCTCTATTTTTTAAATTCAAAACTTGGTCAAGACAGGAATCTTTGACCATGAAAGATGTGCCTTGACCAAGACTTTTGTCAGAAAACCACTTTCTTTACCCATGGTTCTGTTTCTTGTTAGCCTTTAAATGTTTTCAACAACTTCACACTCTCTCATTCTTGTTTTCTCGAACTTTTAAGCAAAGAGAGTGAGAGTTATTTGTTTCTAAGATCTAACAAGCTTCTTTAACAATCTTTGCAAAAGGTATTTTCGGATCTTTGATAAAAATCTTTAGGAAAATCTCCTTTTATTTCGCAATTGATTGTTTTAGATGCTAGGGCGGTTTTTAATTTTTAAATTTATCTAAATAATAGGAAAAATTATGGATTTTCTAGTATCTCTAGATTTGATTCTCTATTATTTTGCTATAATTTTTATAAATTCCCCAAAATTCTAGGGTATTAAGTATTAGTTTTCTTCTTTGCCTTTCTTCTTCTCTCATCCGATCGCCGTTTTGCTCATTACCTTGCTTGAGAAACTTGTTTCAGGCACGATGGCTCCCAAGAGAACGAGAGAGGAGACGGCACAAGAAGGAGAAGGTCACGAAGACCGAGCTTTGCTTCTTGTTCCAAGGCGTGAAGCATTTGTTGTGTGATCCGGCGGAGAATGATGAGCCTATTGAAGATGAACTCGGTGATGACGTGAACTATGGATGCGTACTTGCTACCTCTTTGGTGAAGTACAAGGCATATGCCTTGCGGTGCAAGGCAAGCTCTTCATTCATTGGCGGTTTCCTCACTCCTCTGTTCATACAAGCTGGCGTACCTATACATGATTTCACACCCGTCCCGGCTAGAGCTTTCTTGGATGAGATCTACATGAGGAATACCGACAGCTTGGGACGCATGTCAGCAGAAGGGTTCTACGCTTATCTTTTCATCGACGACGAAAAAGAGAAGAGAGTATGCATCCTACCAAACAAGGACGAGACCGAGCTGCTTGGTGTTGGGAACATCGAGTTCTTGCCAACCGTAGAAGAGTGCTTTGCTCCTATAGGAGGAACGCCTGCCCCAGCGATTGCCCCACGTCCAAGGTCTGAGTCCCCAGCCACGGAAGATGAGATGCCCGAGGCTTACACCCTTCCCAAGATATCGAGCCGAGAACCAAAACGGAGAAGTTCCTAGCATCTGTTGTGGAGATGCAAAGGAAAATCAACAAATGGCAAGGCAAAATGCTCAAAAAACTTGCCAAGAAGGTCAAATCACTTCAAGGAGGCTCGCCTAAGCAAGCTGCAAGTGAGGAGGTTCAGCAACCCAAGAAGAGGAGGCTTTCAACTAAAGGAATTGTCATCCGTGAGTCTCAAGGCAGCAACATTCAACCGGCGCGTCTCTCTCTTCAAGAGCCAAGCTCCAAAGGCAAAGCCGTAGTATCTAGCTCCTTTGGAACATCCTCAAGTTCCAGCCGAGACTAGACCCGAGGTAACAACCTTCTTCCATTGTATATACCATTCATGTTTTCTTCTTTTTGCTTTGTCTTTTTGTGCTCCTTTGAATTTGTTTGCCACCGGGACGGTGTCATTCAAGTTTAGGGGAGTACATGTGTGATTTAACATGTGTTTTCTGATCTTACTTTCCCTTTAGCATCCTTGAGTCTTCATTGCATGAAAAATTGGTAAAATTTTTAAAAGAATTTTCAAAGATTCATGTAGTTGTATTCATCTTGTTAAACATTTTAGGATTGAATCTAGAATTTTAAAGCATATAGGTTGTTTGCATTTGCATAAAGGGTTAAAGTTTTCTTAAAAAGGTGTTTTAAACTCATGAATTGTTTGAATGACCTAGTTAGTAGTTCTCTAATGCCTTGCTCATACTTTGAAAGTAAGTTCTTACCATGCTTGGATCACTTGCTATGATTTTCGTGACTTGAATTGAACTCTCATGATTTGAAACTTGTCCTAATAAATGAAAACCTTAATCTAAAATTTTAATTATCATCCTTATGCATTTGAAAATGAACACATGGATTCAAAAATATTTAGGCTCTCTTCTTCCTTTCACCACTCTTTGTGAGCCTAAGTAGAACTCCCACCTTGATCCTTACCTTTATTTGAAGCCAAGTTTTCTTGTGTGACATCATTGTGAGGCCTTTTTCCGGTTTGAACTTAGCATAAACTGTTAGGTTTAGGTGACATGATTAGGTTCTCATATGATTGCTAGCTTTGCATTTTGAAGCTAGATTTAGGCTTAGAATAAGTTTGGGGGTTTAAGGGGTTGTTTTCATGTTTATGTGCTCTCGGTTTCGAAAGAGTTTGGTATTTAAAGAAAGAAAAAGGTTTTAAGTGAAAGGTTTGTGTTTTAATTTTTACGCTCTAATAATTTCAGAAGGTAGCTCTCTCAAAATAAAAATAAAAAGAAAAAGAAAAGGGCCTAAGTGCCAAAAAAAAAGAAAAAAAAAAGAAAAAAATAAATATAAATAAACAGAGAGCTACCAATAAGAAATATGTAAAGAGCAACTTATTTTCAACCTAAAAGGATTAAAAAATGCTTTCTGTTTTGAATTGGGGAATGCTAAGCTTTTGCTTTGAGAAAAGGGTAGATTCTAAGTGGTGAGTGAGCTTAAAAGATAATAAATGAGAGGGGTTTAGGATCATTGTTAGTTTACATGGGTAGATGAGAATCTGATCATGTATGCATCAATTGCCTTCACCTTTAGCATTATGCATAAGGTTCTTACCATTTGAGAAAACCCTTGTTTTAAATGAAAACCCTTTTCAAATGAGATCATTCTATGCTCATAGCCTGCACCCCTAGCCAAATGTGTTCTGCTTTAAAATGCATTAGTTTGATTCATCATTCGGTTATTAATAAATGTTAAAGGATGAGTTTCTTTGATTGTTTGGAATAGGAGAGTCATGATCTGAATTTCTTTGTGTAATGAGTATGGCTAAGTTCTTTGGACTTTGAGTGTGTGCCTTGCATTTTAGAACTGTTAACTAGGACATTGAGATTGATTCATTTGAAAGGCACCTTTGCTAGAAGCTTAAAACCCCGTCTGTTCTAAAACCTCTCTTCCTTTCTTATTTTCTGTTGCTTGAGGGCAAGCAAGAAGTAAGTTTGGGGGAGTTGATGTTACTGCATATTGTATGTATTTTGCATACATATAAGTTAGCTTTTCATGCATTTACATCACACTTTAGGCTAGATTGCATCACTTTAGGTCCTAAAGCACTCTTGCACCAGCATACGCATGTTCCTTGCATTTTGCATCATATTCAGGTTGTTTCTGGCTACTTTGGAGTCGTGGAGGTTCGTGGACGTGCTGAGGCTAGCGTGGAGATTCGTGGGAACGTCGGATGTTTGATAAGGACCAGAGATCGGGGAGCAGATCGAGCACGGCTGGTCGATCTAGATGAGATCGACCAGAAGATTGAGTAGTCCTTCCGATCCAAGGAATCTAATCGAGACACAGATCGAGTGAAGCAATCGATCAAGTGGTACGGACGTAAATGACACCATGCAGAGCGAGAGCCGGATCGAGTCTACCACTCGATCTGCCGAAGATCGATACCAAGATCGGATGCAACACTCGATCCACCGGAGAAGATCGAGACACAGATCGAGTGGAAGACATGATCTCCGAAGATGATCGAGCAGCATGCTCGATCTCGAGGTCGATCTCAGTCCTTTCAACCTCTTTTGACCGCTAGCGAAGGGGGGACCATCGTGCTGTTTGGCCCATTTTGGGAAAGAAGGCGGCGATGATCTTTTCCCACACACTTTTTCATTCTAATCTTTTTATGCTTTTTCTCTCTGGTTTTAGAGGCGAGACGCCATTGTTAGACCGGGGAGCTTTTTATTTGATTCTTGATATTTTAAGCTTAATCAATCGTTTTTCTGTTTATGAGTTTATCGTTTATGCTTATTTCGGTTATTTCCATGTGTAGCGAGTAGTTTCATTTGGATTTCGGGGTTGAGAGGATTCACGGGGTCTAAAGGGTTTTCAAGCTTGGTGTTTTCTCGTTCTTAATGGCTTTCTCTTCTAAGATGTTGAGTTCCTAAGGCTTAAAGAGTCTCATGCCAAGATCTTTATGATCAGAGAGGTCTTTTACCTTGACAGGATCCAGAGATCTCTGAAAATCACATCCTAGAGACTAGTTACCTTTTCCCAAACGCCATGGTAATTTAGGGGATTAGTTAAGCCATGTTTTTGAAATCTAAGTTCATTTCCCTTCAACCTCTCTTTCCACCAAACGCCATGGGTTTGGAGGAGAGGATGAAGGAGTAATCATACCGCAAGCCACAGATGGATCTTGTTTTGTTTTCAAGGCTTAGAGAATCTTACAAAGTGAGTAGATTTAGAGTTTTCAAAACAAGCTTGGACCTTTGAAACCCCTAAACATGAATTTCAACCCTAGACCCTTCCTTCTAGCATTCTTACATCTTCGTTAATCATTCGCTTGATACTCGGCGCATCCTTGTCGTTAGTTTCATCGCACTTGCACTTTTAGACGAGATCGATCCAAACTGCTCGATCTAGTGGTCGATCTCGTGGTCTATCCACTAGTCGATTTTTATAAATTCATACCCTTGCATTTTAGTCGTTCAGACTGATGGGCGTCAGAACGGACGATCAGAACATTGGAGGATATGTTGAGAGCGTGTGTACTGGATTGGGATGATAGTTGGGAAGACTACTTACCGTTGGTTGAATTTGCATACAACAATAGTTACCATAGGAGCATAGAGATGTCTCCGTATGAGGCGTTGTATGGAAGGCCGTGGAGGACACCATTGTGTTGGACACAAGTGGGGGAGCGTAGCGTATTGGGGCCAGCAGTGGTCGTGGCTACTACAAAAAAGATCAGATTATTAAAGGTCAAGCTGAAAGAGGCTATGGACAGGCAGAAAAGCTATGCGGACAAGCGTCGCAGGGATTTGGAGTTCAGTGTGGGTGATATGGTTTATCTAAAGGCACTGACTTATATGGGAATAGACAGGGCAGCTAAGTACGCCAAGTTGAGTCCGAGGTACATGGGACCGTACCGGATTCTGTAAAGAGTTGGCGCAATGGCTTAAAAGTTGGACTTGCCATCGGAAATGGGAGCGTTACATAATGTATTCCATGTGTCGCAGCTAAGGAAGCACATAACTGAATGGGAAACGGTTATAGAGGAAGCACCTGCGGACTTGCAAGAGGACCTTGCAGTGGTTGCTAGGCCGGTCCGGGTGAAGGACAGGAAAGAAAAGACCGAGCGTGGGAGGCTGGTCAGAATGGTTCAGGTCGTATGGGACTGTGAAGGGCATGTGGTTTGACAAGTTGCAAACGGACGAGTCGGATTCGAGGACGAATCCAAAACGGGTGGGGGAGAGTTGTAGCATCCGTATCCGAGATAATTCGGAATGATCGAGCTGGACATGGCATTGTCTGAGGAATGATCGAGCCAAGGACGGATTTTGGCTGGGAACTGGGAGGTCCAGTCCGTGAGAAAAATGGGTTTATCCGAGTGAGAGTGAGGTTAGTCCGAGTGTCAGTGGACTGGCTTCGAGGAAAAAGGAAAACCTCTGAGGGAAAAAGAGGATTAGCCGAGGTGGGACGAGTTGTCTGAGAGAATAGGGAATATCCGGGTGAAAAATAGAAATAACTTGGATAAGGGCGGTTTATCCGAGAGGGAAGGAAATTGGGTCGTGTGCCAAGTGAGTAGGTCGGTTATTTTCTGGTTTATCACGTGGATGGTCAGTTCGTATAGGCAATAGCCGAGAGAAAATCTAAGCGGTTCGGGATAAACCTTACTAGAACCGAGAAACGTCGGTTAAGTCCGAGTTGTCTAGGGTTTTGCGAGTATATAAGGTGTTTTTGAGACTTAGCTCGGGGTGTTCCGTTTCTTTGCGAATAATAAAGCAAGAGAAAGAGTTTAGTCGAGAGAAAACCCTAGGAAAATCAGTTTATCACGAGGATAGCCGAGAGAGATTGGAGGTTCGCCGAGCAGATCCGACCATCGCTAAGATAAATCGGTAAGTGACTGAATAATTCCCTAAATATCAAGTTTCCATCGGATAACTTCGAGCTAATAGCCTTGTTTTGTGGGGTTTTCGAGGTTAAACAGAGTTTGGCTTGGAGAAAGGTGAACGGATCGAGAGATAGCCGAGGGGAAAGGGATCGGATTGTACGGACAGCCGAGAAATTCCTAGGGTGATCGGATATCTTCGTTTCCACGCGGATTTCATCTGGATTTCTTCTAACCAATCTGTTTCCAACCTTATTTAAGGTGAGTGCGTGACTGTGATTGGTTTCTAGGATTGTTGGATTGCTAGGGTTTGATGCTTAGCATGTTTGATTGTGTGATTGTCATGTTGTGTGTTTAGAACTGATATGCGATTATATGTTATGGTATTGTGAGGTGTTTACCGTGGCATAGATGATGTCTAGCTAACCTCAGGGTAATCCGGATCATGTACTAGCTTAGGGGTTGTGGGATTCTCGCTGAAGTAGACATGGGTCTTAAAAAGGGATTGATCTTGGTTGGTTAGGTTAGATGATCATAGCCGTTTAATATATATGTTATGTCTATTGCGAATTGATTGTGTGGGATGTTGAATCCGTAAGTATGAATGCGTGATTGGTACTGACCAGGTGTTACGGGATGACCGTACTCACTAAGTATTTATCAAATACATATGCTTCTCTTCTTGATTGTGCAGGTAATAAGAAGTAAAGGGAGCGAGACCAGGTGGCAGTGATGGACATGGATGGATCGGGGATTGGGTGTTTATTGATTATTTAAGACTTGTGCTTAGGGTCTTATGGCTTTGGTGTTTGATCGTTAGGTTGCTAGATGATTAGTTGTAATCGTTAGCAAACCTTGTGTTTTGTTTTAGTTAACCCTGAATCCGATTAAGTGTTTTTATGCAAGTTTATTAATGAAATGAGTTGTTTTTGAATCCGCTGTGTATTGGTTAAATGATAGAAAAAGATGAAAATTTGGCTAAGTATAGAAACCGAACTGATAGGATGTAGTGGGGCACGGCTGCAGTATGGTTTGCCGGGTCGGGCAACCACAGAACTGTTCTCTTGATTTGTTGCTCGAACAGGATGGCCTTGTGTAACATTTCCTCTAGCTCCACGTAATGTTGAGTCTCTAAACGATCTTGCACCTCACGGTTTAGTCCGCCAAGAAAACGTTCCATTGTCGCTTCTCTGTCTTCTACTATATCGGCTCTAATCATCAAAGTCTCCATCTCTTGATAGTATTCATCAACAGAACGGTTAACTTGTGAAAGCTTTCTGAGCTGATGATGAAGTTCTCGGTGATAGTGACTCGGTACAAACCTCTTTCTCATTAGACCTCTTAGCTCATTCCAAGTTTCCACCGGGTACTCTCGGTTTCTCCTTCTTGTAGTAACAATCTGATCCCACCAATTGAGGGCATAGTCATAGAATTCAGTCGCAGCAACCTTCACTCTATTGATCTCTGTACAATGTTGAGCATCAAACACAAGCTTGATCTTATTTTCCCATTCTATGTAAGCAGCCGGATCGTTCTTCCCATGAAAGGACGGTATCTTGAGTTTAATGCCTCTAAGAGGGTCCTGTATATGTCCTCTTTCATGCCTTTCTCGTCTATGTCTTCGATGATAACCTAGAGAGGATCCGATCCGCTCTTGTGATGATTGTAAGAATCAGTTGAATCGTCTCTAGAATGTTCGGTTGAAACATGATCTCGTCGGCTTTCTCTTCAAGTATGCGACTGATTTGGCTCTTTCTCTGCTCGGTTCAGGTTCAGCTCTTGGCGAAAGGCTTCAAGTCGAGCGTCGAGGAGTTTGTCTAATCGAGCAGTCATAGCTTCAATCAAAAGTTTGTTGTTGGCGTTGTTACTAGTTTCTTCTTCCTCTTGACTAGCCATGGTACCAGAAACGTTAAAACGAAAACTCACAGTAAAATAATCCTTTGATAATCGGATTTTATGAATAGATCATAGAAACATTAGATGCGATGAGTTAAACAAACGATCTAACACCTTAGAATAACTGATCCGTGCAACACAAGAATTTGAATCGACAAAAGTGTTGAAAAGCGATAACAATGAAATCTAAACTTTCAAAGCAGCTCTGATACCACTTAATATGAACACCCTTATGAACCGTCACTTTGAAAGCTAGAATGATTAGAGAGGATCTCGTGAATATGATGAACATTTGATGATAGGCGATGATGATTTGAAATAGCAACGGATAGGTGATGATATCAATGGAAGTGATATGAAATAACAACGAGTGAACAATGATGATGATGATTGAAAACCTAAAGAGAATGGAAGAGTGAGATGACTTAACACAAATGAAATGGAATTGAAAGATGGAACGAATTGTCACAATAAGGCTGCAGATGTTCTTTAGATTCACTGCGAATGGTCACACAAAGGATGTGAGAAAGCCTTTGATTTACCGGATCTATCTTTAACAAGTTTGAAAATAAAAGGATAGATAGATTAAAATGCAAGTTCAAAGACAGCATATAAAGAGATGGAACTCAGTACAAGCACCAAGAGCACCATGAAACAAAGCAAAGAAATGAATAAGGGGAGCGTCTATTTTCAATAACAAAGAAATAACTCTTAAACTACTTATATGTAACGGTTGTTGCTTGAACTCGTCTTTGGACTAGCAAATGGGGTGATGATGGGGTATACTTGCCTCGTTAAAAACCTCTCTAGCAAAACCAATGGGACAAAACAAGATGAGGGAAAAAAAGCACAAGTATAACCCATTCCCGATTTACTAGACGTGGGCTTGAATCAAAACCAAGGAGGTTTGATAAGCGTGCTTATGTTCTTCTTAATTCTCTGCGTGGCTAAGTAACGAATGCACTTGATCTTGTAATGCCCTAGCTCTTGAACGTGTCATTAGACCTTGGAGAATGTATAGAGCTTCCTCGGCTACATGACCATCTTTAGCTTCTTCTCCATGATCTTCTTTATCTCCAAGCTCTTCTTCATCAGCTTCAAGCTCTAAGTCTTTAGCATTGTCCATGATCATATCAGAGGGTGATAAAGGATACTCAGAAGGATTCAGAAGAAAAGAAGTGGAGGTTTGTACCTTAAAAGGAGTTTCGGCAGAGTGGACGAGTGTATCGGTCTCTCCAGACCGATATGGTTGATCGATGGAGTCGTCAAATCTGTCTGCTCATTCCCATCGATCACTAGTGATCGATACGAGTGGCCGATGGAGCATCCGCTCCGTTTCCATCGGTCACTCCAGACCGATGCGAGTGATCGATGGAACACTCACTCAGTTCCCATCAGTTACTTCAGACCGATGCTGGTAGTCGATGGAGGCGTATCGGTCACTCCAGACCAATACTGTTGACCGATAGAGGCCAGAAAATGCATCAACTCAGCTAACAACTTGCCCTAAACCCCACTTGCTCCTGTTATCAATAGAAAAACACAAAAACAAACATAAAATGCAATAATATGTACAAGGATAACAAGGGAATACCTCTCAAATGTGCTTGTTTAACGTCTGTGGTTGATCACTCTTGTGGAGGATCCTTAAGGTTGACGTCTACATCATCTCTAAGGGTCTCACATGCCATGTATGGTTTCAGTGTATGCCCATTTACTGTGAAGCCTTCTCCATCCTTGTCAAACAAACTCACAGCTCCATATGGTAACACCTCTTTGATCTTGAATGGACATGACCACCTTGACTTCAGCTTTCCAGGGAACAACTTCAGCCTTGCGTTGAACAACAGCACCTGATCTCCTGCCTTGTAGTCCTTGAGTTTGATCCTCTTGTCATGAAAAGCTTTTGGCCTCTCCTTATAGATCCTTGAACTCTCAAAAGCTTCAAGACGATTTTCTTCTAACTCATGCAAGTTGATGAGTCTCTTTTCTTGAGCTGTCTTGATGTCAAAATTCAGCAACTTTGTTGCCCACAAGGCTCTATATTCCAGCTCAACAGTCAGATGACAAGACTTCCCATAAAGGATTGAGAAAGGGGTCCTGCCAATGGGTGTCTTGAAGGCTGTCCTGTAAGCCCACAAAGCATCATCAAGCTTATTAGACCAATCCTTTTTTGTAACACCAACTGTCTTCTCTAGAATGGCCTTGATATCTCTCCTAGACACCTCCATTTGACCACTTGTTTGAGGATGGTAAGGAGTGGAAACCTTGTGCTTAACACCATTTTTCTTGAGCAAACTATCAAATACCTTGTTGATGAAATGACTTCCACCATCACTTATCACACACCTTGGAACACCAAACCTTGGTAAGATAATTGTCTTGAAGAGCTTTAGCACAACTCTAGCATCATTTTTTGGACTAACAATGGCTTCAACCCACTTTGAGACATAATCAACAGCTACAAGGATGTACTTGTTCCCATAGGATGAAGGGAAAGGTCCCATAAAGTCAATCTCCCACACATCAAACAGATTCACTTAAAAAATAGAGTTCAAAGGCATCTCATCTATTTTGGAGATGTTTCCCTTCCTTTGGCATGCATCACATGAGGAGATATGAGCTTGGGCATTCTTGAACAAACTAGGCCACAAAAACCAGCTTGAAGTACCTTTGAGGCTGTCTTGAAGGTTGCAACGTGACCTCCATAGGCTGAACCATGGCAATGATGTAAAATCCCTTGAACTTCTTCCTCAGCTATGCACCTTCTGAACAATCCATCATTCTCTCTCTTGTAGAGATAATGCTCATATCAAAAGTTGTGAGAGATATCTCTTAAGAACTTCTTCTTATGATGTGAGTTGAGGTTCAGTGGTATCTGGCCAATAACCAAGTAGTTCACAAAGTCAGCATACCAAGGCAGTTTGTTCTCTTCCAGGCTTTGCACTTCAGCTGTCTTCACTTCTAAAGTATGCAACTGCTCTTCTGGTAGAGTATCATTGATTCGGACAAAATCATCTATCCTTAGTCTTGAAAGAAGCTACACCATTCTCAATGACTCTCTTATCCACAATCTCCATGTCAAACTCTTGCACGAGGAGGATCCATCTAAGAAGTCTTGGCTTGGTGTCTTTCTTGGCATAGATGTGCCTTAGTGCAGCGTGATCAATGTAGATTATCACCTTAGACCCCACTAAGTTGCTTCTGAAATTTTCAAATGCAAAGACAACTGCTGGGAGCTCCTTTTCTGTTGTTGCATATCTTGTTTAAGCTTCATCCATTGTTCTGCTGGCAAAGTAGATAACATGAAGCTTCTTGTCAACTTTTTGCCCCAAGACTGCTCCAACAACATAGTCACTAGCATCACACATGATTTCAAATGGCAAATCCCAGTTTGGAGCTTGAACTATTGGTGCTGACACTAAAGCTTACTTGAGGGTGAGGAAGGCTTGCAAGCATTGTTCATCAAACAGAAACTCTGTCTCCTTACACAGCAGCCTTGTCAAGGGCCTTGCTATCTTAGAGAAGCCTTTTATGAACCTGCTGTAGAAGCCAGCATGCCCCAAGAAGCTTTTGATTCCTTTGACTGTGATTGGAGGTTCTAGGTGCACCATCAAATCTATCTTTGCCTTGTCAACTTCTATCCCCTTCTCTGAAATCTTGTGACCCAACACAATGCCTTCTTGAACCATGAAATGGCATTTCTCCCAATTAAGAACCAGCTTAGTATCTTCAAATCTCTGTACAACCTGAGAAAGATTGGACAAGCAGACACCAAAGAAGGATCCATAGACACTAAAGTCATCCATGAATACCTCCACCATCTCTTCAAGCTAGTCAGAAAATATGGAGGTCATGCACCTCTGAAAAGTTGCAGGAGCATTGCATAAAGCAAAAGGCATCCTCCTATAAGCATTTGTTCCATAAGGGCAAGTAAAAATTGTTTTCTCTTGATCATTAGGATGGATAGGGATTTGGAGAATCCACTATAACCATCTGAGAAGCAATAATACTTATGATTTGCTAATCTTTCTAGCATTTGGTCTATGAATGGCAAATGGGAAACGATCTTTCCTAGAAGCAGAATTAAGTTTTTTGTAATCTATGCACATCCTATGACCAGTGATTGTTATAGTTAGTATTAGCTCATCGTTTTTCGTTTTTTGCTACAGTGATCCCTCTTTTCTTAGGCACCACAGGGACTGGTGAGAGCCATGTGGTATCTGAGATAGGATAGATCACTCCTACTTCAAGCAACTTCAAGATTTCCTTTTTTACAACGACTTTTAGATTAGGATTCAATCTCCTTTAAGGTTCAACAGAAGTTCTTGTCTCATCCTTGATACAAGGTTTTTTAGTTCTTGTCTCAATCACCCTGTACTAGTCAGTTGTAGTATGGGTTTTAATATCAATCCAATTGAGAACATTTGAAAACAGAAGAGTTGAGAGTGAAATCTCTAAGTCAAGCAAGCAGAGAAAAGGTCTTGTTGCCTAAACAACAGTTCTAACAACCTAAGGTGATCAATCAACAAAGAAAGTGAAAACAAAAGCAAACTAAGCAGTTTTAAGCAAGAAAAACAGAGAAAAACAGAGCAAAACAGAGCAAATCCGATATTCAAATAAGAGAAAGACAAGTTCCTAGATGTGGTTATTGACTTTGGGGAATTTCAGACACAAACTAAGGCTGTTTCAAACTAAATTGATCAAGCAAGCAAGCAAGCAAGCAATGGTGATTCCTAGCACATAGTGTTCACAATTAAGCTAGCTAGATCCAATCTCTTGGCAAATAGCCCTTTGCTAAACATTTTAACAAGAACTAACTCTCATTAGTGCTAAAACATCAAGCAAGCCATAGTAAAAAACTCTATTGAAGTCAAAATGCTCCTCAAACAGTCAATCTCTTGAGCCAAGGCCAGCAAATCCTCTATTAAACATGATCAGCATTTCATCAAACACTTGGTGGGCATAAGAGAAAGCTAACATCTTAGACAAGTTTGATCAAGACTAATCTAGCATGAATAACAGATTAATAGAGAGGAACCCATAAACTGAAGCACTTAACAAGCCCTAATCAAGTCTTAAATTCCCCTAATCTACCACATCTAGAAACTCTAAGATAACTACTCACTCATACTCATGTTTATCACCAAATCACAAGGGGAAAGGATGTTAATCATGATTAGAAGAGAGAATAAAGAAAGATTAAAGAAAATACTCAAATATATTTAACAAAACAAAGGATTTGTCTTACAAACTTAAAGAAAATGCTTAAGAACAGTATTTTGACAAGACCTCCCGAAAATCTGGAAAATGAGGCTCTTTATAGCCTAGAGAAGGAAGCCATAGAGTAATGGCAAAAGCGTAATTAAAAACAGGTTCGGGCTGGGTCAATATCGGTCAGTTACGTCGGTCTTCAGTGACTGATATAGATCCCCATCGGTCTGGAGTGATCGACACATATGACCGAAATCCAACCGTTGTGTTTGTGTCAGTCACCCTTGAGCGATACTGGTGATCTACACTGCTCCGTATCGGTCATCCTTGACCGATATTTACCGTGCTCTGACCGAAAACTTCTGCAGAGATCTTCTGCTTTATCCTTCTTGCTCCCTTTTGCCCAACTAGCATCCTGGATCGTCCCCAAAACTCCTCCAAGCTCCTTTTAGCTCCAAAAGCACCTAAAAACATCCAAAATACAAGAAAAATGCAAACTATACTCTAAATGCAACTTAAGTCTAAAAGGAGAAGAAAATGGGACAAAAGCTAAGGGAAAACATGCAAAAGAGGACCAAAATATGTACTAAATGCAGCTCTAAATGGTGTAAGAATAATCTCATTTAAGCACAGGGTTTTAAGAACATAAAGGATCACTCAATAAAATGACTTCATCTTAGGCAAAATGCTAAAGGTAACAGCACACTTATGCATGCAATTCAAAGCTCTCTTCTACCCTTATTTCCCAAAGATGAGTCCTAAGCATTTCTAAACCCAAGAGTGAACCCTCTAAGTCTACCCTTTACTAAACTCTACCCTTTACCCTTCTTCATGGCTGGGGAAACTTCTTCTTTTTGCTTGTGTGGCTGCTTTTTTTTGGTTGGGACTTGCTCTTCTTTATTGTGTTGGCACCATCATCACCTTTGGTGGATTGCTTCTTGGTCAGATTTTTCTTCTTTTGGACCTTTCTAAGCATTGTTGTTGGCGCCAATCCTTCCTTTTGAACTTAGAGATTTTATTCTCCCTTTGCTTAACCACAATACTAAACTGTTTCCCCTTTCCTACCATTTCAAATCTTTTCCCTTTCTTTCAAAACATATAAACATGAAGCTCAAACCACCTAACTCTACCCTTTTAAACCCCAAACCCCTATCCTAGAATCAAGCTCAAGATGCAAGCTGATATCTACAAGAGAGCTAATCATTTCCAGCCTTATTCCTAACACTTTTTGCCAAGACAAAATCGAAAATGCAATGCAAAGGCCTCCCAGCTCTCAAAAGGAGGTTTTGGTTAAGGGTGAGGATGTAACTGTCCCATAATTATGAGGATCAGCTATTTGGATCAACAAGAGTGGTAGAAAGGAGAAAGGTGATTTGGTTTTCAGAGACTCCTTAAGCATCCATGGTGTGTGGGAAAGGATGAGCTAGTCTCTTGGATTTGGTTTTCAGAGACTCCTGAATCCTGCTAAGGTAAGGAGATCTCTAAGATCATAAAGATCTTTCCCAAGACTCTTTAGGCATTAAGCCCTCAAATCCAAGAAGAGAATAAGTTAAGAACAAGAAAAAGTCTCAAGCTTAAACCCTTAAACCCTCTTTATCGCCCCAACCTTAAACCCAAAGACAAACTACTCACTACACATTGTTAAAACGGAAAAAAATGCAATAGATGAAAAGCTAAACATCAATAAACTACTAAGCAAGAAGAACGATTAAGAAAAGTACTTAGATTAAGCAAGATTTAGATTCAAAACATGAAAAAGCTTGAAAAGGTTCAACAATGGCTAAAATCGCCTTCGACAGTAAGCAAAAGCTAAAAGAAGTAAAAACGTAACGAATGGTTCATCCCCCTTTGCCCAAAATAGGGTAAACAAGAAATGGTCCCATCTTCACAAAAGTCCAAAAAATGAGCTGGCCGGATAAGATGTAGAGATCGAGCTGAGTACTCGATCTGGTCACTCGATCTCTCGGCTAAAACAGCTGCTTTTGCTCGATCCTTGGGTCGATTCATGAGGGTTGATCGAGTGCTTCAGTCGATCCTCCAGTCGATCCTCGGATGATCGGGTCGTGAACTCGATCTGGCTCTCGTTCTGCATGGCTTGAATTACGTCCGTACACACGATCGATCACCTTGGTCGATCTTGAGCTCGATCTCTTCCTTGAAACGATCCGTGCTTAGTCGATCTTCTGGTCGATCTCATCTAGATCAACCTGCCTAGCTCGATCTCATTTCCCTTGTAGCAAGGCTGATTTCTCCTAAGTGTCCACGAGCTCCTCTTTGATCGTTAGCATGTCCACGAACTCTCCACAGCTCCAATGTGTCCAAAATAACCTGAATATGATGCAGGAATGCAAGAAACATGCAAATGCTAATGCAAAAGTGCTCTAGGACCTAAAATGGTGCAAACTAGCCTATTATGCAAGATGAATGCATGAAAACTACACTAAATGCATGCTAAATATGCTAAATATATGAGTATATCACTCTCTAAGACCCAATATGAAACACTTGACCTTCAATAGTAGGCTGTTGCATAATCTGCTTGATGTCAAATTTCAAAGACATGTCTTTACTCAATTGTAGCTCAATATTCCCTTTCTTAATATCAATTACAGCTCCCGTTGTGGCTAGGAAAGGTCTCCCAAGGATGAGAGGTTCCCTAGGTTCCTCATTCCTATCTAAAACAACAAAACCAGTAGGTATCTCTACATTCCCAAGCCTAAGTGGTACATCTTCAAGCAGGCCCTTGGGAAGCCTCACTGATCTATCAGCCAACACCAAAGAGATTATACTGTCCTTGAACTTACTGAAGCCTAGGCGCTGTGCTACAGAATAGGGCATCAAGCTGACACTAGCTCCTAGATCACACAAGCATTTCTCAAATAGGAGTGGGCATATAGAACATGGTAAGGTGAAGCCTCATGGATCACTGAGCTTGTTGGGAGTTACCTTTTGTTGTTGAATGATGGCGCTGCACTCATGTGTTAGTACCACCATCCCTTGTAGATCCTTTGTTCTCTCAATGACAACATCTTTCAAAAACTTCTGGTAAGGTGGAACCAACACAAAAGCATCTAGCAATGGCATAGTGAGCTGAATCTTCTTCATTTGCTCATCAAAGAGGCCTTTATACTTGACAATGAGTTGCTTCTTGAACCTTCCAAGAAATGGTATTGTAGGCTGATATGGTGGAAGAATGTATCTTGGTTCTTTGGCTAACTCATTAGGTGCTTCTCTTGGTTTCTCCTTAACTACCTCTTTGGCTTTGGTGTTCCTTGAACCCTTTTCAGCTTCAACCAGTTCATCCTCTTTATCTTCTTCATCATCTTTAGCCACCAACCCCTCTTCTTGTTCCTCAATGTCCACATTGGGTGTAGAAGGCGCCACTTTTGGAGGGAGTTACTTCCCACTTCTTATGATGAAAGCTTTGACACACTCTTGTGCTAGTGAAGAAGTAGATGGTTAAGCCATGCTCTCTAGTTTGCTGATCTGCATATTCAAAGAGTGTAATTGGTATTGCAGGCTGGAGTCAATGCTTTTTTGTATTTCAACAGCCATTTTTCTCTGAATGTCATTCATACTCTTTTGAATTTCAACAGCCATGCTTTCAGAAGCTCTGCAGTTTAAAGTTGTTGCATTTGAAGGAACATATCCTTAAGGTCTAAAGTTTCAGAGGACTGAGAGATGGTGGCGCCAACTGGTTGAGAAGAAGAACCATGATGTTGTTGAATGTAAGGGTCTTCATTGGACTGTTTTTGACATACATCATAGCCTTGTCTCAGTGCTCGCTTCTCTTGTATCTGAACAGATTTGACTTGATGCTCTTAGTAGTGGTTTTGTGGAGCAACATTCTGAAGAGGTTTGATGGCTCCATTGAACAACATATCCACCTTTTCTTGCAGCTCCTTCATCACATGCAGTGCAGTTTCTAGCTTCTCTTCAGCTGCCTTGGCATGTTACTCCTTATCATCCACATAGTTCCAATTACTGAGCACCATATTCTCCACTAGTAGCCATCCTTCATCAACATCTTTGCCAGGAAAATAGCCATTGCTTTCTGTATCTAGAAGGATTCTTATGGTTGGGAGAACACCTCTAAAGAGTGTGGATAACAGCATTTTTTTGGTGAAGGCATTGGTGAAGGAAACCTCCAAACCTATCCCAAGTGTCTCGAAAGCTCTCACTAGACCAGTGTTGAAATAGAGCTCTTAATTCAATTTCGAAAGGGGAAGATTGAAGCAGCAGGATTGAAATAGAGCTCCTAATTCAAACAGATATAGAGAGAGTTTAAAAGTCTAACAACCTAGAGGATCAAACAGAAATGAAGCAGACACCAAACTAAAAGTGGACAGCAAGCAAAACTACTAAAACATAAGCAAAAACAGAGCAATTTCGAAATAAACTAAAAATAGAGGAAATACAAGACTTTAGTTGGGATAATTGGTGCTAGGGAACTATCAACTCAACCTATGATGCTTACAAACTCAAATAATGCTATTCCTTGGTACTAATCTCTTTACTAATCATCAAATTAAGAATTAATTCTCATTAATGAAATGACAAACAGCAAGTATTAAGACAGTCTATCAATCCTATAATGTCAAATCACTCCCTAGACTGTTAATCTCTTAAGCTAGGACAAGCAATTCTCTTGCAAAGCTGTTCAGGCATTTCATCAAACACTTGGTGGGCATAAAATGAGCTTAAGATCCTAATCAATTTAGCTAAGGCTAATCATGCATTAAACACAGCAATCAAGAAAGAAAACGAAAGAATTAACACTAAGCAATCATAGATCAAGCTTCAAATTCCCTAAACCTAACCCATCTCAAATCTCTAAGTCACTACTCACTAATCACCATCAATCCAAAGAGAAAAAGATAGCTAATCATGGTTAGAAAGATTAAATAAAAAGATAAATACAAACTTATATTGAAATAAACCAAAGATTCAAGCTATAAATAAAGATTAAGAAACTAAAGAAGAAGAAACTACTGGATAAAAGCATGTTCCCAAACTTTAGGGATTTTCAATATTTTTAAGGGTCTAAGCAAAAATGGCAAAAATGTAATTAAGTGGTCTTCAGTCTAGATCTGTATCGGTCACCAGTGATCGATAGGAGTTATCTGGAGCATTCGCTGGGTTCCCATCGGTCACTCCTTGACCAATGGCCTTGATCGATGGACTTCTGCTGGATCCCATTGGTCAGTTTTGACCGATTGGCTTGACCGATGGAGCATCCGCTTGATTCCCATCGGTCACTCATTGACTGATGGGGGTGATCGATAGGATCTTCAATTCTTCTGCTGCCTTGTATTGATCAGAACAGACCGATGGGCTTTGTGCTGTGACCGATGGAAAACCAGAAAAAGTCTTCTTTAGCTCTTTTTGCCCCTTCTCAGCTTGGCTAACTCCTTGAACAATTCCTACACTTCCTCCTTGCTCCCAATAGCTTCTTAAGTACCTAAAAACCTCCTAAATGCATACAGAATGCAAACTACAACTTAAATGCAATCCAAGTCTAAAAGGATAGGAAAATGGGACTAAAGAGAGAGAAAACATCAGAAGGAGACCAAAACATGAACTAAATGCAAGCCTAAATGATGTAAATGAATGAGTTATCAGCCAACATCACCTTCTTCATCTTTTGATTCAGAACTCTCTTCACTTCGTTCTTTACTATCCTCCTCTCTTTCTTCAGTAATGGCGCCGCTATGGTAGAGCTGTCTCTCTGTTGGGCAGAAGTCTATATCACTTCTCATGGCTATGGATGTATGCTACACATTGGGAAGAAGAAACTTGGCTGGCTCTTTGGAGGGTTTGAGAAACTAATTGATGTGCCTCCATTGGATGGTCTTCTCTAGGCAGTGACTCATCTTTAGATAGCCAAGATCCATCAATTGTAGTGGCAAGGCAACTGCAACATGCTCATCAAGGTCCACTCCACTTGCCATCATAATTGCTGTCACAACTCCCCCAATGTGTAGCTGATGGTTCTTCTCCCTCTTCCCCTTGTTCAAGATCCAGCTCCTATATGTGTAGAGCTGCTCCAAGAGGAGTTTCACATAACAAGGGAACTCTTCTGAACTGTTGAGAGTCTCTTCAGCTCTGCTGGAGCGCACTACTGGCTGCACCCCATTGTAGAGGATGTCAATCTCCCTTGATGTTATGTTGGTTGTCTCCTTCCTTGCAAAAAGGGTGTTTGCAAGGGCCTTGTGACCATATCTCACAACTGGATGCCTCAGACTCCTGTTCTTGGTGACTCCTGGAATGAAGTGATCAACCCCATACATGCCAAGGCCATTTGAAAGCTCTCTAAAGGTTCCTGTGAACTTCTGCTTGACAAGTCTCAAGGATATCCAGCCATCTCCATTGTCGAGCTCACTCTCTTCATAACTCACCACTTGAAAAGTGGAGAGGAACTGAATGGTGAGATGCTGGTAGGAGGGAAGGGCCAGCTCCATGAACTTTCCAAAACTCATATCTTCAAAGATTGTTTTGCAACCATCATAAATCCCAAGCGCCTTCATTGTGCGGATGCAAGGATACCTTGTAGCTTTGAAGGTACACTGGTTGAAGAGCTCTATAAACTCCCTTGCACTTGGTTGTTTGTTTGGGGCTTCTTCCATAACCTTGCCTTTCCCTTTGTCCATGGACTTGGCGGCCTTGTTTTCCACCACCCTTTTTCCAGCAGCTTTTAAGTATTGTCCATCAGTAACACCTTTGCCCTTGTCCTTGATTGCAAGTGTGGTAGAGGGGCGCCTTCTTCTTTGGTGCTTGGCATTTGTTATTGGCAATATCTTTTGTCCTCCCCATAGTAGCTATAAGAAAAATTCTCAAAAGACTATAAGTGTGGAAACAAAGGAATGAAGTCTAATGATATCAAAGCTCTAAACTTTTTTTTTCTCAAATCCAAGAGAGGTTTAACTAATGTTTAAACATGGCAAACCTCAAAGGAACTAAGAGAATTCAAGAGCAATAATCATATGCATGCTAGAGTTCTAGGAAAATTTTAACTACTTATGCACGTGAACATAGCATGGTGGCCTTTAAACAAAATGAAAAATGATTATGCAAAGTGAATTTAACGCAAAGCAAGCTAATAGATTGATAAACAGTTTTTTTTATGCAAGCTGTTTTGAAATCAAAGCCTAAAGTACTGTATAGTTGTAGTATAGGTGCAAGAGGTGTCAATCCAGCTCAGGTTGATGAAAAAACACTAGGAATGCAAGAGCTAAGTAAATCTATGTAAAATCGGATAAATAGAGGAGAAAATCAGTAAAAACTAAATGCAACAACTGAATGACCACGAAAACTATTTTAAAATCCCTACTGAAGGGTTAAACAACTACTAGATGATTTCTAAGAAATTAAGATGCAAGACTACTAATTTATAAAAATAACTCTAAAGGCAGAT
Source organism: Thlaspi arvense (assembly GCA_911865555.2). Classification (NCBI taxonomy): domain Eukaryota; kingdom Viridiplantae; phylum Streptophyta; class Magnoliopsida; order Brassicales; family Brassicaceae; genus Thlaspi; species Thlaspi arvense. The sequence continues at coordinate 22,399,580 of OU466863.1, read as the reverse complement.
AAACAGAGAATTTCTAACAACTTAGAACAATGATTTTCATGACTAAAGATGCAAACTTTATGAATAGGAAATGATAACTTTGATTTTTTAAATGCTAAATGAGGATTAAAGGTTGAGGATCATGTTTAAGAAAGGTCAAGGTTCAAACTTAGGTTTTGAAAAAATAGATCTACACATTTGACGTGTTAGCTCTAAGCCTTGAGAAGCTAAAAGAGGTTTATCCATGGCATGTGGTATAAACTCTTTCCTCAACCCTTCCTCCTAACCCATAGCGTGTGGTGGAAAAATGGGTCGAAGAACATTAAGCATAGATCTCAAATAATAGCCTAACTAGCTCCCTAAGCATCCATGGCGTTTGGGAAAGGATGAGCTAGTCTCTTGGATTTGGTTTTAAGGGATTCATGAATCCTGTCAAGGTAAGGAAAGCCCTGAGATCAAAGAGATCTTTCCCAATATTCTCTAAGCATTAAGACCCCAAATCCAAGAAGATAATAGATTAAGAACAAGAAAAGTCCCAAGTTTAAACCCTTTAAACCCCTCTTAATCACCCTAACCTTAAACCCAAGCGAAACTACTCACTACACATTGTTAAAACACACGAAAATGCAAAGGCTGAAAATCTAAACATGATTAAACTAGTAAGCAAAAAGATTAATGGAAAAATACTTAAGATTAAGCAAGATTAAGGTTCTAAAATATGAAAAGCTTGAAAGGTCAAACAATGGCGGCTAAAGCATAAAAAATAAGATAGAAAACTAAAACAAGAGGGAGACAATATGTATTGTTCTCTCTCGATCCGAAAATAGGGTAAACAAGAAAATGGTCCCCTCACTAAAATCCAAAAATGAGCTGTCCAGATAAGGTTCCGAGATCGATCTGAGTCGTCGATTTGATCACTCGATCTCCCGGCTAGAACGTCTTCTTTTGCTCGATCATTGGGTCGATTCGGAAGGATGGATCGAGTGCTTCTATCGATCTTCTAGTTGATCCTCGGATGATCGAGTCGTAACTCGATCTGGCTCTCATTCTGCATGGCTTAGTCCACATCCATACTCACGATCGATTACCTTGGTCGATCTTGACTTCAATCCTCTTCCTTGAAACGACTCGAGTGTCTCGATCTTCTGGTCTATCTCGTCTAGATCGATCTGCCTAGCTCGATCTTCGCCTCGATCTCGGTTCCTTTGCTAAATGGCTGAGTTCTTCCAAGTGTCCACAGGCTCCCTTTCGATCCTTAGCATGTCCACGCAACCTCCACAGCTCCAGTGTAGCCAAAACAACCTGAATATGATGCAATAATGCAAGAAACATGCAAAATGGTAGTGCAAAGTGCACTTAGGACCTAAAATGAGACAAATGGTGCAAACTAGCCTAAAATGAGAGATGTATGCATAAAAACTACGCTAAATGCATGCTAAATATGCGAAATATATGAGTATATCAACTCTCCCAAACTTGGCTTTTGCTTGCCCTCAAGTAAATAAAATTCAAGAAAGGAAGAGAGGTTTAAAAGTGGGAGCTCAAATTTCTTGCAAAAGTGTTTTTCAATTGAATCAACTCAATGGTCCTAGTTCTTAATCCTAAGATGCAACACACAAACTCATACTCCAAAGAACTTAGCCATATTCATCACATGTTTAATCTCAAATCAAGACTCTCATATTCCAAACAATCCAAGAATCCTATCCTTTAACATTCATTAAGTTCAAACCGTGAATCACACTTATGCATTTTAAAACCGAATACATTTGGCTAGAGACAAGGTTTATCTCAAAAAGGGTTGAACTTATGCATAATGCTAAAGGTAAAGGCAATTGATGCATACATGACTAGGCTCTCATCTACCCATATACACTAACAATGATCCTAATCCCTCTCTCATTTTTCTTTTCTTTTTCAAGCTCACTCACCCTCTAGAAACTACCCACAACAACAAGGCAAGGCGCCAAGCTTAACCCAGAAAAACAGAAAACATCTTTACTCTTCTTATTGCTAGTGGTGGTCATACACAAACATTAAGCTCTTTTCTTTTATTTTTGGTAGCTCTCTTCTCAAATATTTTTTTTTTCTTTTTAAGCTTGGCCATTTTGGCTCTTTTCTTTTTCTGATTTTTTTTTTTATTTTTTTTTTTGAGAGCTACCTTCTTTTCTTTTGAAACTGAGCTTTTATTTTTAAAAACAGTACAAGACCACCACTTAAAACTATGAATCCCTTTTATTTCAAACCTCAAACACCAAAATCTTTTCAAACCGAGAACAAGTAAGAAAGATCAATCAACACCAGTGAATCCCCGCCCCAAAACAAGCCTAAAACTAGATTCAATATGCAAAGCCAGCATCAATATGAGAGCCTAATCATGTCGCCTAAACCTAACACTTTATGCCAAGTTCAAACCGAGAATAAGGCCTCACAAAATCACACAAAAAATATTTGGCTTGAAAGGAGGGTAAGGGTCAAAGTTAGGAGTTCTATTCAGGCTTACAAGAGAGTGGTGAAAGGGATAAGAAAGCCTAAATATGTATATGTGATCCATGTATCCTTTTTCAAATGCACAAGTATGATAATTCAAAAATTCAAGTTAAGGTTCTCACTTGATAGGAAAGGATTCAATTCATGTTTGTTCAACTTAAGCCATGAAAATCAAGACAAATGATCCAAATATGGTTAGAGCTTACTTTCAAAGTTTGAATAATGCATCAAAGAACTACTAACTAAGGCATTGAACCAATTCATGATCTTAAAACACTTTACAAAGAAGAATTTTATGCCTTTTATGCAAATGCAAGCAACCTAAATGATCAAAATTCTAGACTCAATCCTAAAGTATTTAACAATGCAAATGCAAGCTACACGATTTTTTTTGAAAATTTTTAAAACAATTTATGATTTTTATGTATTTTTCTATGCACTTAGATGATGCATGATGACTCAAGGATGCTAACAGAAAATAAGATCCAAAACAAAACATGTCAAACCACACTCTCCCCCAAACTTGAATGACACCATCTCGATGTCAAACAAATTCAAGAGGAGACAAAGCAAAAATGAGAAAAATGCATGATATTTACAAGGGTTGTGTTTGGTACCTTGGAGCTAGGCATGGCTGGAGCTTGAGGATGCTCCAGTCCTCCTGCTCTTTCTAGGAGTGTCGTGGGTGATTTCTTTGCCCTTCCCCTTGCTTGTGCCTTCTTGTAGAGAAAGGCGCGCAGCTTGATTGTCGCCTTGGGGCTCACGGATCTCAACACCTCCGGTTGATCTTCTTCTCTTCTCTGGTTGCTCAACCTCTTCACTCACGGTCTTCTCAGATGAGCTACCTTGTAGGTCCTTGATCTGCTTTGCAACTTCTTAATCATTTTCCCTTGCCATTTGTTGAACTTGCGCTGGATCTCCACAACTGAAGCAAGGAACTTCTCAGCTTTAGTTCTCGGCTTATAGTCTAGCCTTGGGAGATCAAAGCCCACGCCTTGTACTTTACCAAAGATGAGGCCAAGATACAACCATAGTTGATGTCATTTCCAAGATCATCCTCAATTGGCTCATCATTCTCCGCTCAATCGCACAAGATCTTCTTAAGCCCTTGGAAGAGGAAGCACAGCTCGTTCTTTATAACCATTGGAGCCACAAATCTCCCACTGAAGGTGTTGTCTAGTAGCTTGAGGGCGTATCTCAGCACAGGGTTTCGAACCTTCTTGATCTTGGCGGTGTTGGCTTTGTAGTCATCATCGCAGATCAAGTCCCAAAGATCGTTGGCTGATTTGAGCAGAGGGAACAGATAAAAAGTTTTCCTAATATTTAGATACATATAAAAATTTATCCTAACCCCTAGCAAATAACACCAAACCAATTCAAAGAAAATGAAATTTTCTAATAACTCAAACATGAAAATCAAAAAACTTCGAAATACCTTTGAAATGATGAATGTTAAATGCTCTTAGCCTTAAAACCGAACTCACACTCTCTCTTTTCTAAAGAAAACAGTTTCGAATTGCATTGGAGAGAGTGTGTGCACAAGTATTTATAAAGACCAAGAATCTATGGATGCATGCAAGTGGCTTCTGAAAAAGTATGGTCAAGGCACATCTTTCATGGTCAAAGATGTTTGCCTTGACCAGGATTCAAATTTAAAATGGGAGGGAAAGAGAAAGAGGGGAAATTTTTTGAACTAACCCCGGCATGAGATCGAGTCAAATTGGTCGATCTTGACCTCGATCTCATGCCTATGTTGGTTGTGATAGAGAGGGTGGATCGATTGGGGGCTCGATTTGATTTGAATCGAGCCTTAGATCGAGTGTGCCCCCTCGTTCCAAGATCCTACGTGATTATGGCCTTGCTCAGAAGATCGAGCTCCTTGATCGATTTTGAGGTCGTTTTAGCAAGGATCGAGTGAGCTGATCTAGTGAACTGATCGATCCAGTTCGAGGATCGAGTGAGGTCAGTCGATCCACACCTCGTTTGCATATCAAGCTAAACACATGGGTGGGTCATCCTCTCGCAATCAACTGACTCACTCGATTGTCTACTCGATCTCATCTAGATCGAGTGACTTCACTCGATTCACTAGCTCGATCTAGTAAAGATCAAACTAGGATAGGTCGATCCATCACTCGATCGCTTACCTCTACTTCTCGTTTCCTTGCCTTATTGACTCCAAGATCGTGACCTCCGGTTCCCTTATCCTTTCACCTACACACTTAAACTAAAAAATCATAAAATTGAAACAAAATAAAGCAGAAATATGTACAATGATAGACATGAGAATGCCTCCCAAGTGCGCTTGTTTTACGTCTCTTAGCTTGACTTTACTTGGTTTAGGCTAGAGGTGGGTCTTGGAGAAGCAACGTGGTGCTCTCCTTGCTGTATTCACTCGCCATGAAGGGCTTAATTCTATGTCCAATCACCGTGAAGCTCTCTCCACTCTTGCCAACCAAAGTAACCGCCCCATACGGTAACACATCCTTAATCTCAAAAGAACCGCTCCACCTAAACTTGAGCTTTCCAGAGAACAACTTCAACTGTGGGTTGTAGAGCAGCACCAGACTTCCCTCCTTGAGCTCCTTAAGCACCAGATTCTTGTCATGAACCGCCTTGGTCCTTTCTTTATAGATCTTGGCACTCTCATAAGCATCCAGCCTTAGTTCATCAAGCTCATGGAGTTGCACCAGCCTTTTCTCTTGTGCCGTCTTGAGATTGAAGTTCACTTGCTTCACGGCCCAAAGAGCTCTGTGCTCTAACTCCACAGGGAGGTGATAAGACTTTCCATAAAGGAGGTTGAAAGGAGTAGTACCAATGGGAGTCTTGAAAGCTGTTATATACGCCCATAGAACGTCATCAAGCTTGCTTGCCCAATCCTTCCGAGTTACTCCCGCGGTCCTCTTTAGGATAGTCTTGATCTGCCTATTCGAAACCTCCACTTGACCACTGGTTTGAGGGTGATAGGGCGTAGCTACCTTGTGTTTAACTCCATAATTCTTCAAGAGACCCTCAAAGGCCTTGTTGATGAAGTGGCTGCCCCCATCGTTGATCACTACCTTTGGAACTCATAACCTTGGAAATATGATAGTCTTGATGAGCTTGACAACCACCTTAGAATCATTAGTTGGGGAAGCTATAGCCTCAACCCACTTAGACACATAGTCTACAACCACTAGGATATATTTGTTGCTATATGAAGATGGGAATGGACCCATGAAATCAATCCCCCAAGCATCAAACACATCCACCTCAAAGATTGGTACCTGCGCCATCTCATTCCTCTTTGTGATGTTCCCAGCTCTTTGGAAAGCTTCATATGCTTTTACAAACTCATGAGCGTCCTTGAAGAGTGTTGGCCACCAAAACCCGGCTTGTAGAACCTTTGTAGCCGTCTTGAAAGAAGCGAAGTGCCCACCATAACTCATACCGTGGCAATGGAGAAGAATGTCTCTTGGTTCTTCTCTTGTGACACATCTCTGGTATAAGCTGTCTACTCCCCTCTTTTACAGATAGGGATCATCCCAAAAGTAATGAGAGATGTCCCTCATGAACTTCTTCTTATGGTAGTAGTCCAGGTGAGTAGGCTCTTCCCCCCAAGACAAGTAGTTTACAATATCCGCATACCAAGGCAAATCTTCTTCCTTGAAGCTCAAGACTTCTTCAAACTTCTCCTCTAGCCTTGCACATACCACTGTGTTGACCATCATAAGCTGCTCTTTAGGGAGTAAGTCATCCAAATGCAAGACTTCATTCACCCTCATTCTTGACAGATGATTCGCTACACCGTTCTCTATACCCTTCTTATCCTTGATCTCCATATCAAACTCTTGCAAGAGAAGGATCCACCTTAAGAGTCTCGGCTTGGTGTCTTTCTTGGAGTATATGTACCTTAAGGCAGCATGGTCAGTATAAACTATGACCTTAGAACCCACCAAGTAAGACCTAAACTTCTCAAAAGCAAAGACCACGGCTAGTAGCTCTTTCTCGGTGGTTGCATACTTCACTTGCGTGTCATCAAAGGTACAGATTGCATAGTAGATCACATGCAGCTTATTATCCTTCCTCTGATCCAAGACAGCACCCACAGCGTAGTCACTCGCATCGCACATAATCTCAAACGGCAAGTCCCAATCCGGAGCTTGAACTATATGCGCGGTGATCATGGCTTCTTTGATGGTCTTAAAAGCTTGAAGGCATTCTTCATCAAAGATGAACTCGGCTTCTTTGCACAGTAGCCTTGTAAGAGGACGTGCTATCTTGGAGAAATCCTTGATAAACCTCTTGTAGAAGCCAGCGTGCCCCAAGAAGCTCCTTATCCCTTACACATTAACCGACGGCTCTAAGTTCATCATAACCTCTATCTTTGCTTTGTCAACCTCAATCCCATTCTCCGAAATCTTGTGCCCAAGTACAATGCCTTCTCTCACCATGAAGTGACACTATTCCCAATTTAGCACCAAGTTTGTCTCCTCACATCGCTTGAGAACCCTGCAAAGATTAGACAAACAACCACCAACGGAAGCACCATACACAGAAAATTCATCCATGAAAACCTCTACCATCTCCTCTATGAGATCAGAGAAGACAGACATCATACACCTTTGAAAGGTAGCTGGTGCATTACATAACGCAAATGGCATCCTTCGATAGGCAAAGGTACCATAGGGGCATGTGAAAGTGGTTTTCTCTTGGTCATTAGGATGAATGGGTATTTGAAAGAAACCACTATAGCCATCAAGAAAACAGTAGTATGGGTGATTAGCTAATCTCTCTAGCATTTGATCAATGAAGGGGAGAGGGAAATGATCTTTTCTAGTGGCTGAGTTAAGTTTCCTATAATCAATACACATTCTATGTCCAGTTATTGTTCATGTAGGAATTAACTCATCTTTTTCATTTTTTATAACCGTGATACCCCCTTTCTTTGGTACCACATGGACCAGAGAGACCCATGTGCTATCACTGATAAGGTATATCACGTCAGCTTCTAAGAGTTTTAAGATCTCTTTCTTAACCACTTCTTTTAAATTTGGGTTCAAACGTCTTTGATGCTCAATGGAAGATGTGTTTTCATTCTCTAAGTGAATCCTGTGAGTGCAAAGCATTGGTGAAAGGCCCTTGATGTCACTTAGAGAGTACCCAATGGCCTTTCTATACTTTCTCAACTCCTTAAGGAGTGAGGTTAACTCATCATCACTTAGATTTTCATTCACAATGACCGGATAAGTATCATTTGGTCCCAAGAACGTGTACCTTAGCCCATCTGGAAGCTGCTTTTGGTCCACCTTTGGGGCTAGTAGCTCGCTCCAGTCCTCCTCTTGGCTTGTGTTGAGGTTGCTGTCCTCATCCGCCTCTGTTGAACCCGAGTCATGAGCCTTTAAGCTGTCTTATTTAACCGTTCCCACCGCAGAGATCGAGCCCGTCAGTCGATCGCTCCCTCGTTCTACGCTGGATCGATTGCATTATCTCGATTCACTTGCTCGATTGGATATAGATCGTACAGGAGATCGATTCACGAGGTCGTTCTCTGAACGGATCGAGTTGTCTCGGTAGATCGTCTCATCGATCTTCTTCCTGGATCGAGTAATTTGGTCGATCTCCAGGTCGATCTCTAGGCACTCGCCTTCATCTTCTTTCATAACCTTGCGAGAATCAAGGATGTGTACATACTCCTGGGTTTGTTCACTCAAGAAACCATACTTCCCACACTCCTTAGTCAAAGCCAGCTGTAGATGATCCTCTTGTGCCAATTCCTCAAGCAACTCATCAGCCAATTCATCCAAAGTTTCAATGTAGGAGGCTTGTCCTCCAATCGTTGGTTTCTTCAAGACTGCATTGATGTCAAATTTCAGCTTGATGTCTTTGCCAAGGTGTAGAGAAATCTTGCAATTCTTCACATCTATGATGGCTCCAGCAGTTGTTAGAAAGGGTCTACCAAGGATTAGAGGGTCCTTTGGTTCCTTATCCATTTCTAGCACTACAAAATCTGTTGGAAAATTAACATTGCTGATCCTCACGGGTAGGTGTTCAAGCAAGCCTACAGGGAGCCTTATACTTCTGTCAGCCAGAATGAGTGAGATTCTACACTCCTTAAACTTGGTAAAGCCTAGCTTTTTGGCAATGGAGTGAGGCATAAGATTAATGCTTGCACCAAGATCACATAAGCAGCTTTCAAACTTCAAAGGGCCTAGTGCACAAGGGATAGTGAATGACCCCGGATCTCCTAGCTTCTTTGGTGCTATCTCCTTGTGGATGGTTGCACTGCACTCTTGACTCAATACCAAGACCTCGTCACTCTCTTTAACCTTCTTAGCAAGAGTATCCTTCAAGAACTTGGCATATTTTGGCATCATATCTAAGCAATCAACCAATGGCAGCTTGATCTCAACGTTCCTTATGTGCTTCTCAATCAGTTGCTTCTTGAATTTTCCAGGGAAGGGGAGCTTCGGTTTGTAAGGTGGAGGTACGAAGGCTTCTTTCTCTTTGCTGACTTCCTCCACTTTTTTCTCTAAAACCACTTCCTTGCCTTTTTTTGGCCTTGCAATGTAGACATTGTCAAAGGTGATCTCTTGATCATTTGAGAGATTACTCCCCCCCTCTTGAACCACAATGTCCTCATTGTCTTTAGGTGCTGACCGTGGTGGTAGCTCTTTCCCATTTCTCAAAGTAATAGCGTTGGCATACTCCTTAAGGTTTGCTTCACACTTCCCGGGTAAGCTACCTTGACCGCTTGAACTGGCTTTTCCTTTCTTTAGCTGGCGAATCTTGTTGTTCAAGTTGGTGATTTATGTAGATACCTCAGTCAGAGAAGAGTCCAGCCTATTGTTCATATCAACAAACTTCTGATTTGTAGTTGCTTGTCCCTGAAGTAACTGTTGGAACATAGCTTTAATCGGATCTTGAGGTGGCGGTTGAGCTTGTTGCTGTTGAGGCACGAAACCAGGAGGAAACACAGGAGACTAGTTTTTGTTTCCTTGCTGTTGCTGGCCTTGGAAGTTGCCTTGTCTCTGCCCTTGGTACCCATTGTTTTGTGTAAACCCTCCCTTGTTGTAAGGAACAAAGGGTTTTCCTAGTTGTGGAGGGTACACTTAATCCTTAGGGTTCTCCACATTGGTGCTTCGGTAAGACATGTTGTTATTGCCTTGATACCCTTGAACATAGCCCTGTGGTTTATTATAGGCTTGACCTCCAATCCAATTCGCTTCCTCTTGGCTCAGCTCTAACTCTTCTAAAACATTCGTAGCTTCACCCACAAAGTGTACATGCTTCTCATTTGCAAGCACCAGCTTGTCAATCTTTTCATGAAGTGATTTCAGCTCCTTCTTGTGTGCCTCAAAGTCAGTTCCTCTTGGTGCTCTATCATAGTCCTCACTGTAGTGGCCATCACTTAAAGCAAGATTCTCAATGAGCCCATGAGGTTATAGTCCCCTGAGGTAAGGTCTTCTCCCAATGCCTTGCTTTATCTCCAAGTGAGAAAGGGAAAAGCATAAGCTTGAAGCTATCCTCTGATATCCCATTGATCTTGATCATTCAACACACTTGCTCAAAGTTGTCTAAATGCTCCAAGGGATCCTCCATTGCAAGTCCATGGAACTTGTTGTTCTGCACCATTGAGACAAAACCTGGCTTGATCTCGAAGTTGTTGTTTTGCACCGGTGGTGGTGTGATGCCAAAACGGTTGTGATGAGTGTTTGGAGCATCACCCGCACCAATGATCCTTGGTTGCCTTGGGGCGTGGTTGGGGTTTCCATTGCCCCTTACAGCAGCAGCACGGTGAGGTGGAGCCTCAGCTTGGTCTTGCTCAGCCATGACCTCAAAATCAAGAATGTCCGGTTGCAATATCCCCTCAAAGTCTTGTGCTTGTTCTACTGCCCTTCTTTGCCTTGCACTTCCGAGTTGATGAATGTTGTCTAGAGGTTGTAGTAGATTGTTGTCACCACTAGACCTCAGATTCATGTACCTTAGAAGACAAGTTTGAAGGTAGCTAGATTGGTAACCAAAGTAAAAATAAAAACTTAGTCTATACTAAGCTCAAAATCCTAATACTTTCAACTCAAACCCAAGTTGGCAATGACGCCATTTGATAAACAGGTTTTTTGATGCAAGCTGTTTTGAAATAAAAGCCTAAAGCACTGTATAGTTGTAGTATAGGTGCAAGAGGTGTCAATCCAGCTCAGGTTGATGAAAGAACACTATGAATGCAAGAGCTAAGTAAATCTAAGTGAAATCGGATAAATAGAGGCGAAAATCTGTAAACACTAAATGCAACAACTGAATGACCACGAAAACTATTTTAAAATCCCTACTGAAGGGTTAAACAACTACTAGATGACTTCTAAGAAATTAAGATACAAGACTACTAATTTATAAAAATCGAACTCTAAAGGCAGATAAACAAAGAATTTCTAACAACTTAGAACAACTATTTTCAAGACTAAAGATGCAAACTTTATGACTAGGAAATGATAACTTTGAGTTTTTAAATTCTAAATGAGGATACAAGGTTGAGGATCATGTTTAAGAAAGGCCAAGGTTCAAACTTGGGTTTTGAAAACATATATCTACACATTTGACGTGCTATCTCTAAGCCTTGAGAAGCTAAAAGAGGTTTACCCATGGCATGTGGTATAAACCCTTTCCTCAACCCTTCCTCCTAACCCATGGCGTGTGGTGGAAAGATGGGTCGAAGAACATTAAGCATAGATCTCAAATAATGGCATAACTAGCTCTCTAAGAATCCAAGGCGTTTGGGGAAGGATGAGCTAGTCTCTTGGATTTGGTTGTAAGGGGTCCTAAATCCTGTCAAGGTAAGGAAAGCCCTAAGATCAAAGAAATCTTTCCCAAGATTCTCTAATCATTAAGACCCTAAATCCAAGAAGAGAATAGATTAAGAAAAAGAAAAGTCCCAAGCTTAAACCTTTTAAACCCCTCTTAATCACCCTAACCTTAAGCCCAAGCGAAACTACTCACTACACATTGTTAAAACACACGAAAATGCAAAGGATGAAAAGTTAAACATGATTAAACTAGTAAGCAAGAAGATTAATGGAAAAATACTTAAGATCAAGCAAGATTAAGGTTCTAAAATATGAAAAGCTTGAAATGTCAAACAATGGTGGCTAAAGAATAAAAATTAAGATAGAAAACTAAAACAAGAGGGAGACAATATGTATTGTTCTCTCCCGATCCCAAAATAGGGTAAACAAGAAAATGGTCCCCTCACTAAAATCCAAAAGTGAGCTATCCGGAGAAGGTTCCGAGATCGATCTGAGTCGTCGATCTGATCACTCGATCTCCCGGCTAGAACGTCTTCTTTTGCTTGATCATTGGGTAGATTCGGTCGGATGGATCGAGTGCTTCTATCGATCTTCCAGTCGATCCTCGGATGATCGAGTCGTAACTCGAACTGGCTCTCGTTCTGCATGGCTTAGTCCACGTCCGTACTCACGATCAATCACCTTGGTCGTTCTGGACTTCGATCATCTTCCTTGAAACGACCCGAGTGTCTCGATCTTCTGGTTGATCTCGTCTAGATCGACCTGCCTAGCTTGATCTTCGCCTTGATCTCGGTTCCTTTGCAGAATGGCTGAGTTCTTCCAAGTGTCAACGGGCTCCCTTTTGATCCTTAGCATGTCCACGCAACCTCCACAGCTCCAGTGTAGCCAAAACAACCTGAATATGATGCAAGAATGCAAGAAACATGCAAAATGCTAGTGCAAAGTGCACTAAGGACCTAAAATAAGACAAATGGTGCAAAGTAGCCTAAAATGAGAGATGTATGCATGAAAACTACTCTAAATGCATGCTAAATATACAAAATATATGAGTATGTCATAGACTAATGAACTGTGATTAGCACTAAACATTCTACTTAAACTAACAAATCCCACCATGCAAAATTAAAACAAGCACTTAAACTAAACAAGACTAGTTCTTAAAGCAAAAGATTCAAAGATTTTCAATAAACTCAAAGGATAATAACAAGTAATGAAGAGTTTACGAAAGCAAACCTCTTTGGAATTTTAAGCATTTTGAAAGACTAAGAAAAGAGAGAGAGAGAGAACTAAGAAATTCCGTGGCTATAAGTGAGAGAAGAGAAAATGTGAAGTGTGAAGAGTGAAGAGGAGTTTGTTGGTTTTTATAGAACTAAGGAAGGGTGACAAGGAATCTAAGGAGTGGGGGACAAAACCAAAAGTGCTCAGAAGTGTGTCAGAATGGCAGGGAGGAGCTAAAAAAATTTAAATTCAAACTCCCTTGGCTCCAAGCCAAGAGAGGGAAAACTGAAACACTTACCTCACTGGCCACATCGATTACTTCTGATCGATGTGGTCGACATCGATCATGGTTGATCGATGCTGCTGATCGATGTGAGCTCCAAAACCTCTTGCCCATTTACATTGGTCAATGTTGGTCACTGATGTGGGCACATTGAGCAAGCCTTGACCGATGCTACTGCTCGATGTAAATCCCAAAACTCTCAGTCAGTATACATTGATCGATGTTGGTGATCGATGTGATTTACATCGATCACGCGTGGTTGATGTTCCTGACCGATGTAGTTTGCTTGACTCTCAGGTTGATTACATCGATCACTCCTGATCGATGTGAGTGATCGATGTTATCTACCCCAGACACTTTCTTTCCTACATCGATCACAAGTGATAGATGTAGTTGCCCGATGCATTTCTGGTTCCACAACATCGAGCATTGTTAATCGATTTTCATGACCGATGTACCCAACATCGATCTGGCATGATCGATGTTAATGCTCGATGTTAACCAGAATGCACCTTCTTTGGTTTCCCAAACATCTTCTCATCCCCTCAACCAAACTCCTGCTTCTAAGAACACTAGAAATGCATAAAACATAAACTAAAAAGCATAAATATGTACAAAAATACCATGGGACTACCTCCCAAGTGTGCTTGTTTAAATTCACTAAGCTTGACGTTGATTACGTCTTAGTGGAGGTAAGCAGAAGGAGTCTTGGAACTCCTTAGTGGCACCTTATTCCCCTTGACTCTCTTGGTGACACCATCCATTTTGAGCACAACAGAAGGCTTAGACTTCCCCTCTTGCTTCATCTTATAGTGGACCTCACCATTCCTTGAGCCAAATGGTTGCAAAACCACCTCTTCTTCTTCAGTAACCAGCACAATTTCATTCATCTTCTTGGAACTAACCACTTGGAGGACATCCTCTTCAGTGGTGTCTTGGAACAACCTTGACAAGCAGCATCCATCAAAGCTCTCTCCAGTGTAGCCTTCAAACTCAGTCCAGTTCTTGTCAACTCCTTTCATCTTGTTCAGCTCCATGGATAAAGCATGTTCGTGCTCCAGTTTGTTAACCATCCTATCAAACTTCAAGACCTTCTCCTTGGCGAGCCTAAGCTTTGTAGTTGATTCCCTGGCATCAAAGACAGCGCCAGCTGAAGCTAAGAAGGTTCTTCCTAGAATGATTGCATTCTTTATCTTCCCCTCAACATATAGAACCAAGAAGTCTGTTGGGATTGCTACTCCTTCAATCATCATAGGAACATCTTTAAGGGCTCCCAATGGTGTCTTCACTGTGCCATCAACAATGGTTAGAGACACATTGCTTTGCTGGAACTTGGTGTAACCCAACTCCTTAGCTGTAGGTTATGGCCACAGATTAATGCTGGCACCTAAGTCACACAAACAGCTCTTGAAGGTTCTCCCTTGAGCTTACATGGGAGAGTAAAGAAGCCAGGATCTCCAAGCTTCTTGATGTCCAGATCTTTGACTTCTGATTCCACAACCATGGCTAGAACTTTCCTAAGCTCTTCTTCAGTATCTAGACCTCTCATTTCTATTTGAGCAGCATAGAGAGTTGAATACTTCTTGACTAGCTCCTCCTTGAATCTTCCTTGAAATGTAATGTTAGGTTGGTAAACTGGAAGTAAATTAGTTTGAACCTCCTTCTTAGCATCCGAGACTTGGACAAGATCTTCCCCCTCACTATGTTCATCAATGTCTTCATTGAGCAATGACAAGAACTCTTCAATAATAGCTTCTTCCTCATTGGTGAAATAATTTTTAGAATCAACAACTTGACAATACTCTTTGGGATTAATCTCACACTTTCCTGGAAGGTTACCTTGGGGCATGGTCCACTAGCTACTCCTTTGTTGTTTTCCAAAGTCTACACTCTTGTAGCTAGACCATCAAACTTGTTTGTCAGCTCCACATGAACAGTCTATCTTGTTGTGGATTTCAGCAAACTTCTTGTTCATCTCCAAGGTATAATTGATCTGATTTTGAAGCACTTGTTGGATGAGACTCTTGATTTCACATTCTGGAGTGCTGGAAGAGGCTTGAGCAGGTGCTGTTGAGCATTAAATCCTGGAGGGTTGAAAGGTGCTCTAGGCTGAAAGTTGTTGTTCCTTTGTTTAAAGCCTTGATTGTTGTTGTTGTAAGGCACAAAAGGTCATTGACCAGCTTGCTGTTGTTGTTGAGGTGGGTAGACCTGATCTTTAGGGTTGGCTACATTGTTACTCGTGTAAGAGAGGTTAGGATTGCTCATGTAGTTCCCATAACCATTGAAACCACCTTGGGTCCCAAGATAGTACATCTCTTCAACTTGGTAAGCATTTTGATCTTCAATCTGAACCAAGTCACCAATAAAACTAACTTCCTTCATTTCCCTTGGCAACAGATCAATCTTCTCATGTAGGGCCTTGATCTCTTTCTTGTTAGAATCCAGTTCATCCTTTGCACACCAATGAGTTCTATCAAAATCCTCATTATAATTTCCATCTGATTATGCTAGATTCTCAACCAATTCCATTCCCGCATCAACATCTTTAGAGAAAAAGTTACCATTAGAAGCTGTATCTGATACAAGAGTTTTGACTCCCTTGGTGAATCACCCAAGCTTGTACTAGTCAGTTGTAGTATAGCATAGGATTTTTTATCAATCCAAATGGGTTTTAGTTGAAAAAAGAAGAGTTGAGAGTAAAAATCCTTAAGTCAAGCAAGCAGAAAAGGGGTTTTTGTTGCCTAAGCAACCAATCTCATATCCTCCTATGATCAAGCAGCAAAGAAAGTAAAGACAAAAGCAAACTAAGCAAAACTAAGCAAGCAAAACAGAGCAAAACAGAGCAAATCCGAAAATCAAATAAGAGAAAAGCAAGTTCCTAGATGTGTTTATTGACTTTGGAGAATTTATTAAGTAACTAAGGCTGTTTCAAACAACATTGATCAAGCAAACAAGCTAGCAATGGTGATTCATAGACATAGAGTTCACAAACAAGCAAGCAAGATCCAATCTCTTGTAAAATAGCCCTTTGCTAAACATCTTAACAAGAACTAACTCTCATTAGTGCTAAAACATTAAGCAAGCATTAATAAACAACTCTATTTCAGTCAAGATGCTCCTCAAACAGTCAAACTCTTGAGCCAAGGCCAGCAAATCCTCTATTAAACAAGATCAGCATTTCATCCATAAGAGAAAGCTAACATCCTAGATGAGTGTGATCAAGACAAATCTAGTTTAAGAACAGATTAATAGAGAGGAACCCATATGATGAAGCACTAAACAAGCCTTAATCAAGTCCTAAATTCCTCTAATCTACCACATCTAGAAACTCTAAGCAAACTACTCACTAATACTCATGTTTAACACCAAATCACAAAAGGAAAAGATGCTAATCATGATTAAAAGAGAGAATAAAGAAAGATTAAAGGCAAATACTTAAATATATTAAATAAAGCAAAAGATTTGTCTTTCAAACTCAAACAAAATGCTTAAGAACAGTAAATTGACAAGACTTCTCGAAAATCTAGAAAAAGAGGCTATTTACAGCCAAAGGAAGGAAGCCCTAGAGTAATGGCAAAAGTGTAAATAAAACAGGTTTGGACTTGGTTTACATCGATCAGTTGCAACAGTCAGGGTTGATCATTGCAAATCGTACCGGTCTGGGCAGTGATCGTTGCAGTGACCGAAATTAACTTGGGACATTTGTACCGATCACTCCTGATCGATGCATCTGATCGATATTCTCGTATCGGTCACCTTTTGATCGATGCTCCTGACCAAAAATCTTGTATCGATCACCCCCTTGATCAATGTTCTCCGTGCTCTGACCGAAAAGCTCTGCAGAGATTGTCTGCTTTGATCCCTCTTGCTCCCTTTGGTCCAGCTAGCTTCATGGATCATCCTCAAACATCCTCCAAGCTCCTTTTAGCTCCATAAGCACCTAAAAACATCCAAAATGCAAGAAAAATGCAAACTATATCCTAAATGCAACCTAAGTCTAAAAGGAGAAGAAAATGGGACAAAAACTAAGGAAAACCTGCAAAAGAGAATCAAAACATCTACTAAATGCAGGCCTAAATGGTGTAAATACAAGAGATATCAACACCCCCACACTTGTCTTTTACTTGTCCTCAAGCAGTTAAGAACAAATGAGAGAGTGAGGTTTGAAGGTGGGCATTCAGATTCCAAATGCGCAAAGGTAAAGAGATGGTATCAATGCTTAAGTGCCTAGTTGTAGGATGCAAACATAATCAGCTATACTTTAAAGAACCTAGCCATGCTCATCATGTTTCAAAGTGATCTGAAATCTCAACCTAGACAAATGCTCAAATCAACCAACTCTTTAACATTCAATTAAGATCAGAACCATGGATCATGCTTATGCAAATCAAGTGAAGACATTTGGTTAAAAGGGTAAGGTTATGAGATAATAATGATCTCATTATAGCAAAGGGTTTTTAAACAAAAGGGATCACTCAATGAAAAAGATTTCATCTTAGGCAAAATGCTAAAGGTAAATGATATATCATGGTTTTTGCTGGTTTTTGACCATGATGTAAGTCTTGTTTATAGAGTCTTTTTGGTATTTTTCGAGTCCTATAGTCTTTGCAGGTCTAGGTACGTTTGGAGCATAACTGTAGATTTTGGAGCCTTTTGGAGCTATGTTGAAGAAGTTGCTGAAGAGAGCACTTTGAAGCAGGGTGTCGATCGACACCCACCACTTGGTGTCGATCGACACCGGTCGTGGTCGCGAGAAGAGTCTTTAAAATTCTTTTGAAGAATTGCAACTTGGCCCAGAAGTTTCCCACTATTTGCACTTTTGCCCCAGTTCGTGTTTAGACTTGTGTTTAGGTTTTCTAAGCCATTGTTAGGCTATCATCTTGGTATTCATTGAGACTAAAAGAAAGATTAGATTGAGAGCTTTTGGGGAGAAAAATCCATACTCTGTAGAGAGAATTTCGAACCCCTTTCATCTTTTACTCTGTTTCTTAATGCAATTTTATTCAGTCATGATTTATGTTTCACTTGCAATGTCTGAGTAATCTGCTAGTTAGGTTTTGGGTTATTCAAAGGTTGATAATTAATTGTTAGAACTACAAAACTGGTAGGATAAATCATTTGGTTCTTCATCTAGATTGCTTTAACACTGGTTTAATTGATCACCTAGAAATCAGATCTTAGGTTGTTAAATAGATGTAGAAACATTATTAATCACCAGAACTATCTTAGATGAGAAAAATAACTGATTGCAAAGGAATTTGGATTAGCGATTGTGTGAACATATCGAACCTGAACTATAATGCTTGTTTAGGTTGTTAGAATTTGCAAAGGAATTTGGGATTCTAGAATCTGAACAAAGTAAATCTCTGCGACAGAAGTCGATTGGTTTTACATTTGTGTTTTCAAGTTCTAGAACGGTTTTAATAAATATTCCTTCAGTTCGTAGTCTGCGATTTATGTCAACCTGCGAATTTCTCATTGTCTAGCGTCTTGTCTCTATTGATTTTAAGAACCTACAATCCGCCCCTGATTTCATTGCTTTCGTTGCTATTTTAGTTTTATTTATTATTGACTGCTTACCTTTATTTGAATCTAAAATCTGTTGAGTAGTAGCCTTAAGTCCTTGTGGATTCGATCCCTAAGAACTACAATGACCTCTTAATTTGAGAGAGTAGCTCTAAGGGTTAATTTGAGAGTATCAAATTTTGGCGCCGTTGCCGGGGACTTAGATATTACTTTCAGATTATTAGTT
This sequence comes from Thlaspi arvense, assembly GCA_911865555.2. Taxonomy (NCBI): domain Eukaryota; kingdom Viridiplantae; phylum Streptophyta; class Magnoliopsida; order Brassicales; family Brassicaceae; genus Thlaspi; species Thlaspi arvense. Next base: position 22,381,078 of record OU466863.1, on the reverse strand, counting down.
TTAGAATTTTGACTAAGCTTTTATTTTCTGTTTACTAACTTTCTTCACTTCTCTGTTGTCTGTTTCAGGTGCATGCATAATCGCAGTACTAGGAGCAACAAAGACAAAGAGCTTGTGACTCTAGGCATCGACGAACTCGCCAAGCTAGAGAGAACCATCAGGAAAGCAAAAAAACCAGACTAAAATTGCTGGACCACTTGTTTTGAGGACAGATGCTGAGGGTCATTTAGTTGATAGAGAAGGGAACAGAAGAAATGATGATGGGCAGAGGATAGATGACAATGGCGTTGTGATTAAGGAGCAGAATGTGCAAAAACAAGCTGCTAGAGATGCTGCTGGGCGTCATCCACAGAGGACTCTGGGAGATTACAACAGGCCTGATCAGTTGTATGCAATAGAGCTGCAATCCGCCCACCAGCCTTTTAGAGGAATGACTTTGAGCTGAAGCCCAGTTACTACCAGCTTGTAGGTCAGCACCCCTTCCATGGACTTCCACATGAACACCCAATGGATCATATAGAGAAGTTTGAAGACCTGGCTACAAGTGTTAAAGCCAATGGAGTAACCAATGACCTCATATTCTGCAAACTCTTCCCTCATTCTTTGGAAGGAGATACAGGACATTGGCTCAAACAGCTGGAACTTGGTTCTTTGACTACATGGGAGGACACCAAATCCGCCTTCCTCAACAACTTTTATGATGATGCAAGATCAGAAGAATTGAGGACAAAAATCGCCACATTCTTACAAGGTCCAACTGAAGCTTTCAAAGCAGCCTGGGTGAGGTTCAAGCTGTACCAAAGGGATTGTCCACACCATGGGTTTAATAAAGTGCAGCTGCTGGGTATCTTCTTCAGAGGTGTTGATTGGAAGTACCAGATGGCTCTGGATGCAACAAGCAATGGGAACTTCAACACTAGAGTCCCAGCTGACGCCATCAAGCTGATAGAGAACCTAGCTTCCAGCAACAACACTAAAAATGCTGATTTTGAGAGAGAAAAACGCTGGCAGTGCAGGAAGCAATCAGTTTGCTGCTGAGATGAAGGCTAAACTGGATTCTGTTCATAACCTTTTGATGGGTAAGAAGTCTGTTCAGTTTGCTACTGAAGTTGAGACATTTGAGCCAGCTGAAGAGTTTGAAAAAGAAGATGTCAACTACATCAATGGAGCTGGTTTTCAGGGTCAGAGGTCCAACAATCAGCAAGGAAACAGAGGATTTAGTGGGAATATGCAGAGGAGCAACTTCACAGGGAACCAGAGTTCTTCTGGTTACACCCCCAAGCCTCAGTTTCAGAAGTCTGAATACCAGAAGCCTTACAAGAACAACAACTTCAACAGGAGCTATGGTTCTTCATCTTATCAACCTGCACCAGCACCAACAGCTTCAAGCAAGATGGAAGCCATGCTTGAGCAGTTCCTAGAAGGTCAGCAAAAGATTACAGTTGACTTCAATGGCAAGATTAACGCCCTATATCAGGATTTGAATGGGAAAATCGAAGCTCTGAACACTCATGTTAAGACTTTGGATACTCAAATGGCTCAAACTGCTGGGGCTATGAAAAGGCAAGATGGATTATGTAGCATCCGTATCCAAGAGAATTCGGAATGATCGGACCGGACAGAGCATTATCCAAGGAATGATCGAGCCAAGGGTCGAATATTGGCTGGGAAATGGAGGTTCGGACTATAGTCGGGTTATGACCGGGGAAATAGTCGGATGGTTGGCTGGATAGCCGATCCGGATGGACCATATCCAAGGGAAACAGGGTCCAGTCCGTGGGAAATGGGATTTATCCCGGTGCAGTGGGATTTATCCGAGAGTCTGGGAAGTTAGTCCGAGTGTCAGTGGACTGTCTCCCAGGGAAAAAGGAAAACCTCTGAGAGAAAGTAAGGATTAGCCGTGGTGGGACAAGTGGTCCGAGAGAAAAAGGAATATCCGGGTGAAAAATGAAAAACACCTCTGATAAAGGCGGTTTATCCGAGTGGGAAGGGATTTGGACCGTGGGCCAAGTGTTAGGCCAGCTATTTTTGTGGTTTATCGAGTGAATGGTCAAGCCGGTACAGGGAATAGCCGAGAGAATGGAATCGGACCGGGATAAAACCTACTGGAACCTGGAAAACTTCGGATAAGTCCGGGTTACCTAGGGTTTTGCGAGTATATAAGGGATTTTGAGACTTGTCTCGGGAGATTTGTGTTTATTCGAGAGCAATAAAGCAAAGAGAGAGAATAGTCGAGAGAAAACCCTAAGAAAAACAGTTTATCCCAAGGACATCCGAGAGAGATCAGGTTATCGCCGAGCAGATCCGACCATCGCCGAGATAAATTGGTAAGCGATCGGATATTTCCCTAAGTGTTGAGTTTTCATCGGATAACCTCGAGCTAATAGCCTTTTTTGTGGGGTTTCTGAGGGTAAACAGAGTTTGGCTCGGAGAAAGGTGAAATGATCGAGAGATAGCCGAAGGGAAAGGGATCGGATCGTACGGACAGCTGAGAGATTCCTGGGGTGAACGGATATCTTCGATTTGGTGTGGATTTCATCGGGATTTCTTCTGACCAATCTGTTTCCAGCCTTGTTTAAGGTGAGTGTGTGACTGTGGTTGGTGTCTAGAACCGTGGGACTGCTAGGGTTGAATGTTTGCATTTGTAATTGTGTGATTTTCATGTTTTGTGTTTAGAACTGATAAGAGATTTCATGTTATGATATAATGAGGTGTTTACCGTGGCATAGATGATGTCTAGCTAACCTCAGGATAATCCGGATCATGTGCTAGCTTAGGGGATGTGGGATTCTCGCTGAAGTAGTCATGGGTCGTAAAAAGGGATTGAACTTGGTTGGTTAAGTTAGATGATCATAGCCGTTTGATATAAGTGTTATGTCTATTGCTAATTGACTGTGTGGAATGTTGAATCCGAAAGTATGATTGCGTGTTTGTTACTGACCAGGTGTTACGGGATGACCGTACTCACTAAGTATTTACGAAATACTTATGCCTCTCTTCTTGAGTGTGCAGGTACTAAGCAGTAGGGGGCGAGACCAGGCGGCAGTGATGGATATGGATGGATCGGGACTGGGTTTTATTTATGTTTAAGACGTTGTGCTTTGTCTTATGGCTTTGGTGTTTGACCGTTAGGTTGCTAGATGATCGTTTGTATTCATTAGCGAACCATTGTGATTTGTTTAAGTTAACCCCGAATCTTGTTAAGTGCTTTTATGAAAGTTAATGGAATGAAATAAGTTGTTTAAAATCCGCTGTGTATTAATAAGTTAAATGAAAAAGTTTAAAATTTGGCTAAGTATAGAAACCGGACTTAGAAGATGTAGTGGGACACGGTCGCGGTACGGTTTATCGGGTTGGGTTACCATAGATTCCTTCCAGGAAGGACAAATACCAACCCACGACACTCTGTTAATGCCATCACGCTGAGGAGTGGAAAGAATCTGCAACCAGTGCAGAAAAAGGGCATGAGTACAGAGGATTTCGAGCAACTGCAGGAGTTTGAAGATGAGGATTTCGCTGATTTTGAAGGGTGTCGATCGACACCAACCCCTCAGTGTCGATCGACACCAGAGGAAATCCACGGTTCTTCGACTCGAAGCGAACAGATATCGACCCAGGTCGACAAGCAGCTCGACACCCGATCGACACCACTTCCAGGAGCCAGTGTCGATCAACACCCACCTCTTGGTGTCGATCGACACCCACCACAGAAGAAAGCTCCGAATTTGCAGACTCCAGAAATTGCAGAAGAAAGGGTTTACAGGCCAAAGGTACCTTATCAAAGGAACCAGAAAAAGACTAAACAAGAGCTGGAGGATGCTAGGATCAAAGCTATCAAGGATAAGCTTGTGGTGGAGATTCCTTTGATAGATGCTATAAGGACTACTCCTGTGATAAAGAGGTATGTGAAAAGAATGATGGCCAAGAATCTGGGGATTGAGCAAGGGACAATGCTGATTTCAGAGCAAGTGAGTGTAGTAATTCAGAATAAGATACCAGAGAAGCTGACTGATCCTGGGAGCTTTGTTCTAGACTGCACAATCTTTTCTGAAAAAGGTTTGTTAGGTAATTGTGTGATCTGGGGTCTAGTGTCAACCCGATGCCTAATTCAGTTGCTGTCAGCTTGGGCATGACTGACTTCCAGCCAACCAGAATATCTCTTATCTTAGCAGATAGGTCTGTAAGGATTCCTGAATGCAATTGATATTTCATGGCTTTTGCTGGTTTCTGACCATGATATAAGTCTTGTTTATAGAGTCTTTTTGGTATTTTTCGAGTCCTTTAGAGTCTTCGCAGGTCTAGGTACAAATGGAGAATAATTGTGGATTTTGGAACCTATTGGAGCTATACTGAAGATGATGCTGAAAAGACCAAGTTGGAGGGCATTAAGGAGCAGGGTGTCGATCGACACCCACCACTTGGTGTCGATCGACACCGATCGTGGTCACGAAGAAGCATAAAAACTCATTGGAAGAAATTGCAACTTAGCACAGAAGTTTTCCACTATTTCCATTTTTGCTCCAGTTCGTGTTTAGACTTGTATTTAGGTTTTCTAAGCCATTGTGAGGCATCTATCTTGTTATCATTGAGACTAAAAGAGAGATTAGATTGAGAGCTTTTGGGGTGACAAATCCATACTCTGTAGAGAAGAATTCGAACCCCTTCATCTTTTACTCTATTTCTTAATGTAATTTTATTCAGTCATGATTTGTGTTTCACTTGCTATGTCTGAGTAATCTGCTAGTTAGTTTTTGGGTTACTCAAAGGTTGATAATGAATTGTTAGAACTACAAAACTGGAAGGATAAATCATTTGGTTCTTCATCTGGATTTCTTTAACACTGGTTTTAAGATTGATCACCTAGAAATCAGATCTTAGGTTGTTTAATAGATGTGGAAACATTTTTAATCACCAGAACTATCTTAGATGAGCAAAATAACTAATTGCAAAGGAATTTCGATTAAGGGTTTTGCGAACATATCGAACTTGATCTATAATGCATGTTTAGGTTGTTAGAATTTGCAAAGGAATTTGGAATTATAGAATCTGATCATAGTTAATCTCTGCGACGGAAGTCGATTAGTTTTACATTAGTGTTTCGAGTTCTAGAACGGTTTTAATAAATATTCTTTTCAGTCTGTAGTCTGCGATTTATGTCAACCTGCGAATTTCCCATTTCTTAGCGTCTTGTCTTTATTGATTTTAAGAACCTACAATCTGCCTCTGACATCATTGCTTTCGTTGCTATTTTTATTTCATTTCATTATTGACTGCTTAGCTTTATTTGAATCTAAAATCTGTTGAGTGATAGCCTTAAGTCCTTGTGGTTTTGATCCCTAAGTACTTCAGTGATCTCTTAATTTGAGAGAGTAGCTCTAAGGGTAAATTTGAGCATATCAAATTTTGGCGCCGTTGCCGGGGACTTAGATATTACTTTTAGATTTTTAGTTTTAGAATTTTGACTAAGCTTTTATTTTCTGTTTACTAACTTTCTTTACTTCTCTGTTGTCTGTTTCAGGTGCATGCATAATCGCAGTACCAGGAGCAACAAAGACAAAAAACTTGTGACATTAGGCATCGACGAACTCACCAAGCAAGAGAGAACTATCAAGATATCCAAAAAGCAGACTAAAATGGTTGGACCACTTGTTTTGAGGACAGATGATGAGGGTCATTTAGTAGACAGAGAAGGGAACAAAATGAATGAGGATGGGCAGAGGATAGATGACAATGGCGTTGTGATTGAGGATCAGAATGTACAACAGCAAGCTGCAGGAGATGCTGATGGGCGTCATCCACAGAGGACTATGGGAGATTACAACAGGCCTGATTGATATCCCTTGTATTTACACCATTTAGGGCTGCATTTAGTACATAGTTTGGTCCTCTTTTGCATGTTTTCCCTTAGCTTTTATCCCATTTTCTTCTCCTTTTAGACTTAGGTTGCATTTAGAGTATAGTTTGTATTTTCCTTGCACTTTGGATGTTTTTAGGTGCTTTTGGAGCTAAAAGGAGCTTGGAGGAGCTTTAAGGATGAAACAGGATGCTAGCTGGGCAAAAGGGAGCAAGAAGGATCGAAGCAGAAGATCTCTGTAGAAGTTTTCGGTCAGAGAACGGTGAATATCGGTCAAGGATGACCGATACGGATCAGTATCGATCACCAGTATCGGTCAGGAGTGATCGACACAAACACAACGGATGGATTTTGGTCATATATGTCGATCACTCCAGACCGATGGGGATCTGTATCGGTCACTGAAGACCGACACAACTGACTGATACTGACCCAGTCCGAACCTGTTTTTAATTACGCTTATGCCATTACTCTAGGGTTTTCTTCTCTAGGCTATAAATAGCCTCTTTTCCATATTTTCGACATGTCTTGTCAAAATACTGTTCTTAAGCATTTTCTTTAAGTTTGTAAGACAACTTCTTTGCTTTGTTTAATATAATCTAAGTATTTGCTTTAATCTTTCTTTATTCTCTCTTCTAATAATGATTAACATCTTTTTCCTTTGTGATTTGGTGTTAAACATGAGTATGAGTGAGTAGTTATCTTAGAGTTTCTAGATGTGGTAGATTAAGGGAATTTAGGACTGAATTAGGGCTTGTTAAGTGCTTCAGTGTATGGGTTCTTCTCTATTAATCTGTTATTCATGCTAGATTAGTCTTGATCAAACTTGTCTAAGTTGTTAGCTTTCTCTTATGCCCACCAAGTGTTTGATGAAATGATGATCATGTTTAATAGAGGATTTGCTGGCCTTGGCTCAAGAGATTGACTGTTTGAGGAGCATTTTGACTTTAATAGAGTTGTTTATTCTTGCTTGCTTGATGTCTTAGCACTAATGAGAGTTAGTTCTTGTTAGAATGTTTAGCAAAGGGTTATTTGCCAAGAGATTAGATCTAACTAGCTTAATTGTGAACTCTATGTCTAGGAATCACCATTGCTTGCTTACTTGCTTGATCAATGTAGTTTGAAACAGCCTTAGCTAATGTCTGAAATTCCCCAAAGTCAATAACCACATCTAAGAACTTGCCTTTCTCTTATTTGAATCTCGGATTTACTCTGTTTTGCTCTGTTTTTCTTGTTTAAAACTGCTTAGTTGCTTTTGTTTTCACTTCCTTTGCTGCTTGTTTCACTTAGGTTGCTAGAACTGTTTCGTAGGTAACAAAACCTTTTCTCTGCTTGCTTGACTTAGAGATTTCACTCTTAGCTCTCCTGTTTTCAACTGTTCCCAATTGGATTGATTAAAACCCATACTAAAACTGACTAGTACAGGGTGATTGGGACAAGAACCTCATCAAAATCTTGTATCAATCGTTTGCTTTGCCAAGCTTGAAATTCCCGTAGTCTCTTAATTTTGCTTTGCTTGCCTTATTTTATTTGAAGTATATCTAGCTATTAGAATCATTGTTTACCTCACCTCACCATGCTTGTTTGAATGGAATAATGTATTGCATTCTTAGTGTCTTAAATTGTCTATTTGGATTGATACTTGCATACTATAATGATATGAGTATACGTGGGAATTGATCAGAGGTCAAAACCTTACATCAATTGTTAATGAACACCTCAATGATGATGAAGTCTCTACTTTTATTCATGAGTTAAAAAAGTTCAGGAGAGCCATTGAATATTCACTTGATGATATTAAAGCCATATCTCTCAATCTTTGCACTCATAGGATTTATCTAGAGGATGAGACAAAAACTTCCATTGAACCCTAAAGAAGATTAAACCCAAACCTTAAAGAATTAGTGAAGAAAGAGATTTTAAAACTGCTTGATGCTGGCGTGATATACCCCATCTCGGACAGTACATGGGTATCACCAGTCCATATAGTGCTTAAGAAGGGAGGAATCACGGTTGTGAAGAATGATAAAGATGAGCTCATCCCAACAAGAACTATAACAGGACATACAATGTGCATTTATTATAGGAAATATAATTCAGCTTCTAGAAAAGACCATTATTCCTTGCCATTCATTGATCAAATGCTTGAGAGCTTAGCCAATCATTCTTATTATTGCTTCTTAGATGGCAATAGTGGTTTCTTTCAAATTCCTATTCATCCTAATGATCAAGAGAAAACTAGTTTCACATGTCTACACTTTTTCTTATAAAAGAATGCCATTTGGATTATGTAATGCTCAAGCTACATTTCAAAGATGTGTTACTTCTATATTCTCTGATTTGATTGAAGAAATAGTGGAAGTATTCATGGACGACTTTTCTGTCTATGGTTCTTTCTTTCACGTCTGCTTGTCTAATCTTTGTCAGGTTTTAAAGAGATGTGAAGACACTAGGCTAGTGTTGAATTGCGAGAAATGCCATTTCATGGCCAAGGAAGGCATATGTTGGGACACAAGATCTCTGAGAAAGGGAAAGAAGTAAAATGGGATTAAACCCAGTATTCATGAGATCATTTTCATCTCATAACCATGTCCCCTTAAACCAAATGCTTTCGCTTGATATGCACAAACTTGATTCATTATTTACTTGCTTAATAGATGCAGTCTATCTCGGAGAAGGAGTCCGTACGTCGAGCGGGATGCACGATGGCGATTATATCGGGGACACATATCGAGCAAAATTTCAAAGGTCCTGCTCGATGCAATCGCCCCTCCAGGAGCCGTATCCGTACATCGGACAACCATCCGTACGCCAAAGAAGATGCTCGATGGAGATCATATTGGGCATGTACATCGAGGAGAACATCCAAGGCCAAGACCGATACAGACAAATGCATCTCAAAACACCAAGGTTGAAAGGATGCCTCTATCTGATGGTTTCCACTAGCAATCCCCATTGATATGAATGTCAATCTTCCCTCCCCCCCCCCCCCCCCCCCCCCCTTCCAACCTCCAATACAAGTACACACCTTCATCATCCTTCACTCTTCACACACACATTCACCTTTACATTTCATTATTTCACTTGTGGTTTTGCCTCCTTTTGCATTTCTAATACACAGAGGACTGTGTATTCTAAGTGTGGGGGAGGGTTTGTTTGAACTGACATCCTGTATTCATAGCACACTGGTGATCATATCGGGGACACATATCGATCAAAACCTCAAAAGCCATGCTCGATGCAATCCCCCCTCCGTACACCGAACAAGATGCCTGGTGGAGATCATATTGTGCATGCACATCGAGGAGAACATCCAAGGCCCAGACCGATACAGATAAATGCATCTCAAAACACCAAGGTTGAAAGGAAGCCTCTATCTGATGGTTTCCATTATCAATCCCCATTGATATGAATGTCCATCCTCCCCCCCCCCCCTTCCAACCTCTAATACAAGTACACACCTTCCTCATCCTTCACTCTTTACACATTCCCGTCTACATTTCATTGTTTCACTTGTGGTATAGCCTCCTTTTGCATTTCTAATACACTGAGGACTGTGTATTCTAAGTGTGGAGGAGGTTTTGCTTGAACTGACATCCTGCATTTATAGCACATTTGCATTTGCATATAGTTAAGTAACCATGCATCATACTTGCACTGCATTTAAGGCATATAATATCACTAAAAAATTGAAAAATATTGAAAATTGATTCTTTAAAAACAGAGTGTTCATGTGCATTCATATAGGACCTATACTCCATGCATTAATTTAGAATGTAGCTTTCTTGTTTAATTTGGGAACAATGATAGTGAATCTTCAAAAATGCTAGTGATTTATGAAAATGATGCCCTTGTTCTTGGTCTTTTGATGCATTTGATGAAGCACTTGAAATAAGGCTGAACCAGTCTTTGAATTCATGATTTTGAAACTCTTGTTTGAAGTTGAAACTTGCTTGATTTGATCTTGACCTTTATGTAAGTGGAACCTTAATTTGAGCTTTGAATTATCTTCCTTATGCATTGAAAGTGATTGCATAGCTACCAATATACATATTTGGATAATCTTCGTCTTTTTTACCACTCTTGTTGATCTAAGTAGCTGATCCTCATCATTAAGGGACAGTTATCCACACCTTGAACCAGTCCTTCCTTTTAAGCCCAAACACTAATGTGAGAGTTTGTGAGGCCTTGCATTGCATTTTTGAATTTATCTTGGCAAAAAATGTTAGGAATAAGACTGGCAAGGAGGAGCTCTCTTGTAGATATCAGCTTGCTTTTTGAGCTTGATACTAGGTTAGGATTTTTGGGAAAGGGTAGAGTTAAACTGTTGAGGTTTTATTGTTTACATCTTTTGAGAAGAGAAGAAGAATGGGAATGGTAATGTGAAGAAAGATGGCATTGTGGGGAAGATAATTATATTATGTGGTTAAGTGAAAAAACGAATAAAAAGCTCTAAGTATCAAAGAAGAAAAGCCACCTGCAATAACAAGCTAACAAAGGTCATCCAAAAGGAAAATATTCAAACCAAGCAATCCACCAAAGAGGTGATGAAAAATGGTGCCTATACAACAAAGAGGAGCAAGTTCTACAAAGCAGTCAACCACACAAGCAAAAGAAGAAGGAGTTTCCCCCACACATCAAGAAAAAAAGAGAATAGAAGTGCTTTGGGAAGGGTAGATTTAATAGATTTCATTTCGTTCTTAGACTTCTTTAGGATCATCTTTGGGAAAGGGTAGAGGAATGCTCTTACTTGCATGCACGAGTGTGCTTTTACCTTTATCATTTTGCCTAAGATAGATTGTTTTCATATAAGTGATCCCTTGACTCTTTGAACCCAATATTGATGAGATCATTTTCATCTCATAACCATGTCCCTTTAAACCAAATGCTTTCGCTTGATATACACAAACTTGATCCATTGATTACTTGCTTAATATATGTTAAAAAAGGTTAAGTGATTTGAGAGATTGTGTAGATTGATGACTTAAGAATCATTTTTATTTTGTGACAAGTGTGCCTAAGTGTTTAGAGTATTGTTCCATCAATTGCATTTTAGCATTATGAACATGGACATCATTTTGATTCATTGTTAGCATTCTTAAGATATGAGTTCCCATTTTAAAACCTCATCACCTTGCTGTGTAATTTGTTTTCTTGAGGGCAAGCAAATACTAAGTGTGGGGGTGTTGATAGCTTGCTATATTAGAGAGTTTTAGGCTGCATTTCATATATCATTTCCCCTGTTTTTACATATTTTCTTAGCATTTTACTCTTAATTGCATTTAGAAATAGCATTGCATGCACATAGCTTAGGATTGCATACAAGTGCATGTTTATGGTGTTTATAAGGTGTATTTGGAGATTTTGGAACTTGGAAAGGGAATTGGAGCAGCTCATATTTATGAAGATGCCAAAGGAAGGAGTCTTTGCTGAGTCTGCTTTTGCATCGAGGAGGAGCATCGAGCAGAACAACAGTGGAGTGTGCCCGATGTGAATCACGGGACGAAGAGGAGAAATCTGATCGTGTACTTCAAGAGTGTACCAGGATGGTATATCGAGCTAAGAAGGCCGTACAAGCCGATATGAAGAAACAGGACATATCGGGGTCCAACATCGAGCTGAACACCCAACAGCTTGCCAGATACAACCCAAAATCAGCTGCATGACGAGAAACCGCAAGGATGACCGAACCGCGAGAAGAGCCTTTCTGCATCGGGGTGGCGCATCGAGCAGAACATTTTCTGTACTTCCCGATGCGTCAACGCCGAGCTGTTGACCAAACATTTTCTGCTTTTTCTCAAACCTTATCTTTTGGCTTATTTAAGCCTAAGCTTATCTTTTTTAGGACTTATATTGTTTTCTTATCCTATTTTCGAGCTTGTGGAAAACCACAAAGATATTTTATGGTTTTGATCAAGATCGTTCTTTCAGTAAAGTTTTACATTTCTCTTATTGTACATCTTCTAGTTTTTGTTTAATCATGTTTTTTGTGATTTTGTGATGTGTTGTGAGTAGTCTATTATAGTTCGAGGTTGGAGCATATTTGAGGATGATTAGGTGATTACTTATGGGATTTTGGCTTAATTCATGCTTGATATACCTTGCTTAGTTGATCTTAAGGCTTGAGTAACTTGATTATGTGAAATAGATCATATGTGTTTGCTGCATCAAAAGTGTTTGTTTAAATACCTAAAAGAACTAAGTTAGGAATAAAAGCTTAGATGATTATATTGCATTTTAGTAGTTTATTTGGTCTTTACGAGCCTTGTGTTATCATGCTGGTTTTATACAAATACATCATCAAAAGTAGGTCTGACATGTGCATTACTTCGACATCTTTGCTCTGGTTTCAAATTGATTGAATCCGTAGCTTGATTATTTATCTTGCTTATTGCTAGATTGATTTCGCTAAGTATGAAGTTAGGTAATCCCCAAGTCATCATTGGTCTAGTCTTGAACATACGCCACTTTGTTCTTTGCATTTGATCATTGTGTGATCTGTTTTTCTCTTTTTTAGTTACATTGCTTTGCTTCATTTAAGTTGTCTTTAGTTTCATATCTTGCCTTGCATTTCAAATTATTGCATTTAGCTTTCATTTTTATTCTTGCATTTAGATCTTTGCTTTCTTTGCTCTTATTCCATTTAGTTGCTTGCATTTCATTCCATGTCTTATTCATTGCTAGTCTCCCTTTTTGCTAGTGCATTTTCTCTCTTTTGCTTAGGTTGTTAAAAAAATCTTTCTATATCATATTAGTTAAGCTTAGTTAGTATCTTGCATCTCTTTTAGCTAGCTCCTAAATAGATTGATAAACCTCATCTATACTACATCTGATTAGAGGAGGAATTGAGTTTATACTTACGAAAGTCATTCTTCAAGTACACATTAACTCGCGCTTCTGAGAAACGGTATGTCGCAAACAATCTAGTCAGGAGATTTATATCCCGTTTATCCTAAAAAATCTTCGCCTACAAACCAAATAAAAAAACCTATTTAGTTATCACTTCAACCACCACCGTACGAAGCTTTTCCCAAAAAGAGAAAGTCCAAGATTTAAACATTCTAAAACAAATCTGGCCAACTTACTTTCCATTCCGAACCTTCCGATTAACCACAAAAGCTTCCAAATCAGGAGTTTCAGATCTACCAGCTTCCTCGTTTCACAGGTTAAACACGACTAAACATTCTTCAACAATGTAGCTCTAGGGTTTCCTCTAGAGCGGCGGCGATGGTAACTCTTTGATAGCCAAACCAACACCAGTAATTGAATATTTTTAACCCCATCCCGTAAATATCTTCTCTCGGTTAAACATTACAACAGGGATAGTTTCATCTTTCACCATACAATAAGTGCCCAACTCTCAACATGCGCCAATTTTGTAATCGAAAGTCATAAAAGTGTCGTATGTGTAATTAACTCCTCTTAAAACCTGTCCAACAAAAATCTCTTACATTCATATATTTCTGATTTATTTTCGAAATAGATATTTTATCAAACAATTATGAGATACCATTGATAAGTTCACAACAACAAAGCAAAATTACAGCACAAAATCTGAAAACTCATTTGTATATATTAATTTGGATTTAATTTATATATTTAAACGAGATAATTTCTTTTTATCATATATTACACATATAATTATTTTTAAATTATATTTAATATAATCATTATAATCATAACAACTTTTGTCACACTTTATACTAATTGCATAATTTTACGATAATTTTGAAAAAAAATACTAATCAATTATACTTGATTATTATATTTCACAAAATCTTCATTTTCCTAAATCTTTTCAAAATTAAAGCATAAAGTTTTACATTAAATATTTATTTTGTCACATAACTTAAACCCCTAATAGCATGCATCATTTTCTTAAAGTTTTATATAAAATCAAAATTAGTTGGACATTGATGAGGACCTCACTACGGACATGCGCCGGATGCCTATCATGTACGAATCCCCAAAGACTCTCTCAGGTACAAGGACCATGAGGGAGGAGTTCAACAAAGCTGTAGAGAGCCTCCTTAACCTTAAAGAGACAGAGGACATCAATCGCATGCTCAAACAGCTCATTATCAATACAACGGACGAGGACATGACCGAACGGGACGAGAACATTACGGAACCGGACGAGGGCATTACGTACCATTCCTGTACCGCGGTCGAGAGCATCACACACTATCACTGTACCACGGTCGAGAGCATTACGGGACGGCGTACCGAAGGACTAAACAAGCAAGCGGGCCAACACTTAGAATATTTTCAAGACATTTAAAGCCCAGCCACGTTCAAGGCTAACTCCAGATTAGACGAATGGCCCTTACTAAGAGACAGCCCCGGCCCAAATCTTCTCATCATCGCTCCACATCAAAACGACCAAGCTTAAGAGCAACCATGGAAACAAAGACTTACCGTATTTGGACACGAATCAATCAAGAGGCAACGGTAAGAAAACTTGTCAATTATTTCATAATATTTCGTGTTTTCCTTTACGTTTCGCAGGACTTTATTTCTAGTTTCTTTTTATACTTTTTAGCATAAGTTTTTGTAATCTTTTCTTTATGCACTTTTGTGTTTTGGTCCTTGCACTTCTTTGTTTATTTCGACCTTAGAAGGTCAAGGCTGACGGACTATTAATAAAGTCCCACATGCTGCATTATAGACATATTTTTTACCCTATTATCAATAAAGAACGTACTTTCTTCTAAAAGAGAGCCGCCGCCGAGTTCTAGAGCATTGTGTGGTTTGCCCCTTGTTCTTGAGTTCAAACCGACTTTATCACGGTTCTAACATCAGCCGTGTGTGTGTCATTCGATCTACTATTCGTTTCCATTCCCTCGGTTAAGCAAAGCGTGATGTTTGGCCAGTTGCTTGATCACCATACCACCGTACCATTCATCACGTACAGAATCTAAGTAGAGAGTGCCGTGTGGCCAGCTGTTTGATTCCCCACAGTACCGGTAATATAAGATCATATACTTGATCTTATATCATTTGGTATCAGAGCTTAAACGCTCCTACGCCAGGTTTTATCTACTCCCTTTAGATCTTTGTTTTGTTTTCATTGTTTGCTTTCATTGCTTTTCATAAATCAAAACCCCATAAAATTATTTGTTGCTTGTGTTTCGGTTGTTTCAATTATAAAACACCAAAAGAATTTGCTTGTTTAAGTTGTTAAGATTTGTTTTATAAACCCCAAAATCAAAAAAAAAATTCGCTAAGTCCCTTTGTTCATTTGCTTCAGCTAAACACTTGTTACACTTGTGCTTTTGATTTGTTTGTTATTCTACGCAGGATATACAAATGGGAGAGCAAGGAGCACCAGTTGATATAGCACAGCTCTTAGAATAGCACTTGGCGAGAGGATGACCTGGATTGAGCGATTGCCACCAGCACCACTTCTGCCAAGGAGAGGGCCGTTGAGACAGCCCTGCCAGCAAGTAGACCAGGAAGAAACCGATGAGGACATGCCCGGCTTAGATGATGACCCGCCACCAGCACCAAACGTTCGGAATCAACCCGCGGGACGAGCTAGGGATCCCATACATCGAGGACGTATCCGAGAAGAGGAAGCGTACCGACCTAACAACAATGATGTGAAGCTGAATGCCCCAACATTTGCTGGAAATGTTAACCACGAAGCTTACCTAGAATGGGAGAGGTGGATGGAGTATATCTTAGAGTATTACGGTTACAATGACCAGAAGAAAGTGTCACTAGCAGCAGCTCAGTTAACTGACCACGCCTTATCATGGTGGGATAGAGACGTGTCCGAGAGGAGAAGGCATCGCCATGACCAGATCAGTACGTGAGCCGAGATGCGGTTCAACATGAGGAAGCGGTACATCCCGCCTTACTTCCACCGAGACCTCCAGAAGAAGTTTCGTAAGTTGGTGCAAGGTAGCTGGTCAGTAGAGGAGTACTTCGAAGAATTTGAGCAGCTATGCAACCGCTTGGAGCTCAATGACATGGAGGAGACCCTCATGGCCCAGTTTATAAAGGATTTACAAGACCATATAGCAAGGAAAGTTGAGAGGCAGCCATATCATGACATAGCCGAGCTATTACACTTGGTCATACAGGCGGAGCAACACGTTAAGTGCAATGTAGCTGCTACAAGCCGCTCAAAGCCTAACACAAACTGGACCCCAGCACCACCAAAGGCGTTTGACAAAGGCAAAGCCGTGGAGATTGATTCCCGGTTCAAGAAGCCAGAAGCCGAATCCTCTAAAACAACTCGGCCATAGCAAGGTAAGCCTCCATTTGCTCACAGAACACGTGACATTACATGTTATAAATGTCAGGGAAGAGGTCATATGGCGAGAGAGTGCCCCAACAACCGCGTCATGATCCTCACGGCCGATGGAGGTTATGAATCTCAAGATGAGATGGAAGAAGACACAATGGAGACCGGAGCAGAGGAGATTGAATACCCGGACTCAGGGGAGAAGTTGGTGATTCATAGAGCCCTTAGTGTTCTTGTTGAGCCAGAGACGGTTCAGAAAGAGAACATCTTCCATACCAAGGGCACCGTTAACACCAAGGTATGTAGTTTAATAATAGATGGTGGTTCTTGCACTAACGTGGCTAGGAAGTATAAGGTAGATAAGCTAGGTTTGGAGACTTCAAAACATCCGAGACCCTACAAACTAAGGTGGCTGAACGATGACACGGAGCTTAAGATAGCAGATCAAGTCGTTGTTACTTTCAGTGTGGGGCGATACTTAAACAAAGTGACGTGTGATGTGGTGCCAATGCAAGCAGGGCATCTCTTGCTTGGGAGGCCTTGGCAGTTTGACAAAGATGATGTACATCACGGCCGTACCAATCAATACACCTTCACACATGACAAGCGCAAGTACACCTTAGCCCCTCTCACGCCTAATCAAGTGCATGAAATGCAGCTCAAATTCGCTAAGGATGCTAAGGTAAGTAAATCTAACTTGTTTGTTTCTACCGAAGCTATTAACCGCGCTTGAAACTGTCAAGACATGGTGCTACTCATGATCATAAGAGAAGGGTTGCTTTCAGGGGCTAGTGATGTGGAGTTACCCCGCGGAGATAAGGGGCTTACTAGACAAGTACCAAGACGTGTTCCCTGACGAGATACCCTCGGGATTACCACCAATAAGGGGAATAGAGCATCAGATAGACTTGGTGCCCGGCTCTGCCTTACCCAACAGGCCAGCTTACCGGATGAACCCTGCGGAGACTAAGGAGCTAGAGAAGCAAATCCAAGACTTGATGTCCAAGGGCTATATTAGAGAAAGTCTAAGCCCTTGTGCGGTTCCCGTCTTGTTGGTGCCTAAGAAGGATGGAACTTGGAGGATGTGCGTGGACTGCCGTGCCATCAACAACATCACCATTAAGTACCGCCACCCCATTCAACGTTTAGACGACATGCTAGATGAGCTTAGTGGCGCTACTATCTTCTCCAAAGTAGACTTGAAGAGTGGCTGTCATCAAGTGCGTATGAAGGAGGGCGACGAGTGGAAAAATGCTTTCAAGACCAAGCAAGGTCTATACGAGTGGTTAGTGATGCCATTCGGCCTTACAAACGTCCCATGTACATTCATGAGACTCATGAATCATGTCTTAAGGACATATATTAGTAAGTTTGTTGTGGTTTATTTTGATGACATTTTGATTTATAGTCGATGCCTTGCGGATCACTTAAATCACCTTGAGTAAGTATTAGAGACACTTCGCCAAGGACTCTTTGCAAACCTCAAGAAGTTCATCTTTTGCACTAATGAGTTGGTGTTTTTAGGTTTTGTTGTAAGCTCACAAGGCCTAAGAATGGATCAGGAGAAGATACGAGCTATACAAGACTGGCCTACACCATCTTCTATAGGACATATCCGGAGCTTTCACGGGTTGGCTAGCTTTTACTGACGGTTCGTGAAAGACTTCAGCACCATAGCCGCCCCTCTCACTGCCGTGATCAAGAAGGATGTAGCCTTTAAGTGGGGGGCAATGCAAGAAGAAGCCTTTGCCAAGCTCAAATTCAGCCTTACCAACGCCCCGGTACTAGTGCTTCCTGATTTTGATAAAACTTTTGAAGTTGATTGTGTTGCTTCAGGATTAGGCATTGGCGTTATTCTTACATAAGGAGGCAAGCCAGTAGCATACTTCAGTGAGAAGCTAAGCGGAGCTACCCTCAACTACCCCACGTACCATAAAGAACTTTATGCCTTGGTGAGATCATTGGAGACGTGGCAGCATTACTTGCTTTCCAAGGAGTTTGTCATACATTCCGATCATGAGACACTTAAACACCTTAGAGGCTAGACAACATTGAAGAGGAGACACGCGAGGTGGCTAGAATTCATAGAGACGTTCCCCTACATCATCAAATACAAGAAGGGGAAAGAAAACATTGTAGTGGATGCCCTCTCTAGACTCTACACTCTCATCACCACCATGGAGGCTCGGGTTATGGGATTTGAACACATAAAAGAGCACTATGAAGAGGACCCGGACATTGGGATCATTTTCCAAGAGTGCAACAAAGCCCCATCAGGTCCATTCTATATACACAATGGCTTTCTTTTTCGAGATAAACGTTTGTGTATACCGCAGGGATCAATGAGAGAGCTACTGTCAGAGAATCACACGGAGGAGAGCTTATGGGATACTTTGGCATGGATAAGACCCTAAGCGTGGTGGTGGAACATTTCTTTTGGCCACACCTCAAGAGAGACATTGAGCGCTTCTAAACTAAGTGCATTACATGCCTTAGAACCAAATCAAGGTCCCATCCTTACGGTTTATACATGCCTTTACCCATACCTAACCTTCCTTGGCAAGATCATTCTATGGACTTTGTGTTAGGGTTGCCCAAGATGAGAGGCAAAGATTCAATATTCGTGGTGGTGGACCGCTTCTCAAAAATGGCTCATTTCATACCGTGTAGTAAGATAAATGATGCCACTCAAACCGCTGATCTCTTCTTTAGAGAAGTAGTGAGGTTATATGGTATACCACGGAGCATTGTGTCAGATAGAGACACAAAGTTCTTAAGCCACTTTTGGAGAACACTTTGGAGGAAGTTGGGCACAAAGCTTTTGTTCTCTACGACGTGCCGCCCCCAAACTGACGGTCAAACCAAGGTGGTTAACCGTACACTTTCAGATCTTTTAAGAGCCACGGTTGGTAAGAACTTGAAGAGTTGGCTAGATTGCATCCCTTATGTTGAATTTGCTTATAACCGAGCCACCCATTCTACTACTAAACTCTCATCTTTTGAGATTGTTTATGGGTTTAAGCCAACTACACCGTTAGATCTTGCACCATTACCACCAGCAGAACGAGCCAGCCAAGATGCGCTACACAAAACCGAGTTGATCAAGAAACTTCACCAAAAAGTAAAGGAGAACTTGGAGAAGAAGGCATTACAAACGAAGATGAACGTTGACAAGAACAGAAAGGAGGTCATATTCGAACACGGCGAACGGGTTTGGCTACACATGAGACCGGAGAGGTTCCCGAACCAAAGGAAGAGCAAGCTTTCGCCACGAGGAGATGGACCTTTCAAAGTCCTTGAACGCATCAACAACAATGCCTACCGCTTAAAGCTTCCAGGTGAGATGAACATTTCTTCTAGTTTCAATGTCACTGACTTAGCCCCCTGTGATGCAGATGAAACGGTTCTGAGGTCAGAACCTCTTCAAGAGGGAGGGAATGATGAGGACCTCACTACGGACAAGCACCGGATGCCCATCAAGTACGAACCCCCAAGGACTCGCTCAGGTACAAGGACCATGAGGGAGGAGTTCAACAAAGCTGTAGAGAGCCTCCTCCATCTTAAAGAGACGGAGGACATCAATCGCTTGCTCAAACAGCTCATTATCAATACAACAGATGAGGACATGACCGAACAAGACGAGAACATTACGGAACCGGACGAGGGCATTACGTACCATTCCCGTACCGAGGTCATGAGCATCACATACTATCCCCGTACCACGGTCGAGAGCATTACAGGACGGCGTACCGAAGGACTAAACAAGCAAGCGTACCGAAGGACTAAACAAGCAAGCGGGCCAACACTTAGAATATTTTCAAGACATTCAAAGCCCAGCCACGTTCAAAGCCAACTCCAGCTTAGACGAATGGCCCTTACTAAGAGACAGCCCCGACCCAACTCTTCTCATCATCGCTCCACATCAAAACGACCAAGCTTAAGAGCAACCGTGGAAACAAAGACTTACCGTATTTGGACACAAATCAATCAAGAGGCAACGGTAAGAAAACTTGTAAATTATTCCATAATATTTCGTGTTTTCTTTTTTGTTTTGCAGGGCTTTATTTATTTATTTTTATATTTTTTAGCATAAGTTTTTGTAATCTTTTCTTTATGCACTTTTGTATTTTGGTCCTTGCACTTCTTTGTTTATTTCGACCCTAGAAGGTCAAGGCTGGCGGACTATTAATAAAGTCCTACTTGCAGCATTGTAGACACACTTTTTACCCTATTATTAATATAGAACGTACTTTCTTCTAAAAGAGAGCCGCCGCCGAGTTCTAGAGCATTGTGTGGTTTCTCCCTTGTTCTTGAGTTGAAACCGACTTTATCACGGTTCTAACATCAGCCGTGTGTGTGTCATTCGATCCACTATTCGTTTCTATTCCCTTGGTTAAGCAAAGAGTGTCGTTTGGTCAATTGCTTGACTACCATACTACCGTACCATTCATCACGTACCGAATCTAAGTAGAGAGTGTCGTGTAGCCAACTGCTTGATTCCCCACAATACCAGTCATATAAAATCATATACTTGATCTTATATCAGACATTCCAACATAATTCATAAAGAACTCAAGCAGCTCATTTAAAAATATATATCAATCGGTTATAAATATTTTCTTATATGTTGATGTTACTGGTTTATATCAATCAAATATGAATAAATGATCTAAGGGAAAATATATTAACATAGAAGCATCATTCTGTTATGATCAAGTAAATTGTTATTTATTTTTTGAAAATAAATTTTTTTTTTTAGTCTCATAAGACAAAATGAAAATTTTATTGGATTTAATTAAATATTTTAGCAAATAGTAGTAAGCATGCAATTAGCTTAATATGTTCTTTTAGTATTAAAAGTTTTCTCAACAAATCATCTAAATATTATAAAAACTTTTTTTTTGACTAAAGTCTGATTTTGACTAATTAATTAATTGGATTTATATTCTTTGATACATCCATACAAAGGGACTTCAAGCAATAGCCATTTAAAATCATCATAAAAAAATTGTATCTATGTGCAAAGGTTTGATTGCCACGTGTTTTTTGTGGTTTATTTGTCAGCTGAATATGAAGCCTGCTATTTTGTGAGCTAGAAACTAAACATTTAGTTAATTTGCGATTATTTTTTTCTTTGCTTATTAGCTTATTATTGAATTCTCTTGGGGGTGTCAATTATTGTTAAAATCCAAAGACCGGCTCAGCCCTTAACGGGCTCGGATTGTGATATATAAGCCCGAAAAATTGGGTCTTTCAGACTAAGCTCATTCGAGCTTATCAATTTTTGGGTTTAAGCTCGATCAGACACAAACTAACCAGAAAAGCTCGGTAATTTATATTATAGTTCATGTAGATATTTTTATTATACAATTTCTTTTTTAAAATAATAATTTATATTTTTTAATTAATCAGAAAATATAATTTTCTATTTATGTACCTCTCTATAAATCTGAGGTGAGAGTGAATTTACATCTCAAATCTACAGTTTTTACTATGTAGATTTAACGTGTTTTTTAAAATTTTATTATTATTTGATATTATAAATAATTTGAACTTATTAAAGTCAAATTATTACTTTTAATTTTAATTGAATTTGATACAACCATATGAAAAAATATTTAAATTTAGATTTATTTTTCATAATTTGTTTTGCTCTTTATCTATTTTTTAATTTTTGAAAAAGTCAAAAAGCCCAAAAAAAACTTTATAACCGATTAGGACCGGGTCGGGCTTTAGAATATAGGCCCAGACATTTTTTGAGCTGGGCTGGACTGAACTTAAATAGATGTGAGTTTTACGATTTTTGGATCAAGTCGGACAACCCCGATTGACATGCCTAAATTCTCCTATCTTTCATAATAACTTGAGTTCTCATATGTTTCAAAATCTAGTTAGAGATTAAATCTTTCTTTTTCCCCCTTTTTGAAAGTTAATTTGAATCTATATACGTTAAGATTCTGAATGGGTCGTTTATAATCTTAAATTCTTAATAGAGGTGGTGCAATGCAATTGTTTGGTAACTTTACTAAAAATATTATCAATACATTAATGATGGTATATCTTTCTTTAGTGTTGCGTTTTGATTTGGTTTTTGATCTTTTATTTAATCTGCTACGACTTTCTTATAGAATGAGGATGAATAAGAGATGCGAGGAAGAAGAAGATGTTGCTGCCCTTTTGAAATATTGTTGGCTTATGAATTTCAAGAGTCAAAACAAAATAATGAAAACAAAATAATGAATAATTTAGCTATATACAAACATATTTCTAATTAAGTATAGAACTTGAAACACATTCAACAACAAAAATGAGTTATAAAATTGTAATATAAATAATACTCCACACTTTGCACCAGGGGTGGGCAAAAGAAGCATAACCGAAAAAACCAAACCATACTGAATCGAAAACAATGATATAGTTTGATTATGGTTCAACCTAAAAATTTATTTGGTTATCATTTTTTCTAGTTTTGGTTTATGTTTGGTTTTGTTAAACTCCGTTAAACCGAAAAGTTTTTTTCGGTTTTAGAACTAAATTTTAAATAATTTCTTTTTTTCTATTTTTTTAATTTAGTTTAGGTTCATATTTTACTATTAGGCTTAATTATCTTTATAGTGTACTAGCTTAACTCAAAAATTTTAAAATATAATATTTATAAAAAATATCCACATATAAATAATAAAAAGTTGTGAACCCTAATTTTCAGTAAAACAAAAAAAGACGTTTGTGGTTAACTCTTCATTCTTTATACTAAAGTCTTCTAGTTCTCACTTTCTAGGTATATAGTTTTAATTTATTTCTATTTATTTTTTTCTAGTTATTATTTTGAAAAGTTAATAAAACAATCAAATTTGAATATTAATCATGAAATATAAACAAATTTCAAAACAGAAAAATAAACAAAGTATCAAACTTTTCAAAATAAAACAAAAACCAAACCATACCAAACCAAACTAAGGAGGTGTATTCAACTTAACATTTAAATTGATCTGGAAAGATTTGAGTTTTAATAAGTTTTAGATGATTTGATTGAATTATGAAAATTGTTATAATTTGATAAAAATTTAAAAATAATTTTTAGTTTTTAGTTTTTTTGTTGTGATAATCAAAAAGTGGTGTTCGGGTACATAATTGTGGGAGGGAGATTCCCGAAAAAACATCAAACTCCTAAAATATAGGAAACTAGATGTTGTGTAATGCTTCTTGTCTCAATCGATCTTGTAACCAGGATGGGCCTCCTAGTGCTATGTAAGGTTGGAATCTTCTGTCCTTCGTAACACTCTTAGCAGTGCTCCGTGCTGTATGGTTTCCTGATGTATGTTCAAGATCAAACTCACATCTGTGAAATGATGTACCTAGTACATTGATTCTCTCGATATCTGGGCCATGCCTGTGGTTTTAAAATCGCCTCAGTTGCTGCAGCATAATCAGATGCGATGATTACATGCCTAACATGTAGGTCTCTTAAGCTTTGTAGCGCCCAGGCGATGCATCTTAGTTCAGCAATGAGCATATTCGGAGAGCATGTGAACGCTTCTCCTGCATGTAATAGCACATTACCCGTATGATTTCTAGTGATCAAGGCGCCACCACAGTGGAGAGTGAAGTTCTACCAGTTGGCATGGGTATTACACTAGATGATTTCGGGCGTTGGACTCTACCATTGATTTCTCCGTATTCCCCAGTTTTCATCATTTGTGTTTGATGTTATAAAGGGATAGTTGAGCTCGTGCCAAATCTAGCTTCTTCTATACATCTGTGAAAATGACCTGGGGGGCTTCCTGTTTACCGGCCATGATGATTGCATTCCGAATTTTCCAAATGTTCCAAATCAGCCATAGTAGTGCTCTTCTGATGCTTTCATGGATACTGGTGTCGGCTATTAGATCCAGCAGGAGCTTCGTATTTGCTTCTAGGGAGTTAGAGAAAATATTACCATTGCCTGTCTGTGCTGTGTTGATGATGGCAAAATTGAATATTGTTTCAGCCATCTCTCATTGGAATAGGACGTGACAGATTGTTTCTTCACCTCGGGTACATAGCTTACAGTCACTGGCAACTGTGATATTCTGGGTTTGTAGACGTTTGTTCACTGCTAATGCACTGGAGATGAAACGCCAGAAGAACATCTTGATTTTTGGCGTAGTTTTGATTGTCCAGATTCTCTGTTTCAACGCTATTCTCTCTGTTTCTCTTGGTGATGGCGGCGTTGCCAGTGATGTTGGTTAATTTGTTAGTAATCAGTGTCCATTCTTTACAGCATAAGCTCCATGTTTGGTATAGGCCCAAATATCTTTGTCACGGACTTGTCTTAAAGGAAGATTGAGTATACAAGTGATGTCCTCAGGGGGAAACGACAGGTTCAGTTTTGTTTCATCCTATTTTCCATTTAGCGAGATTAATGTAGCTACCTTTATATCAATGTCCATCAAACGTTGTTCATTCATTGGCCTTCGAGGTGTTCCATTCATGATCCATTTATCAGTCCATATCATCTTGTTTTGACCATCACCAATGGATTTGATTAATCCCTTTTGCAACAACTCTCTCTCGTGGATAATGCTGCGCCACGCATAAGAGGGTATGTTGCCATTGCAACAGTCCAGAAAATCTTTGTTAGAGAAGTATCTTCCTTTGTAAAGCCATGTGATGAGTGTCTCTAGTTCATTTAAAATTCGCCAAACTTGTTTTACAAGAAGTGCTTGTTTGAAATCACCAATGTCCTTGAAGCCTAAACCTCCATTGGCTTTGGATTTGCACATTTCCTTCCATGACACCCATTGTATCTTCCATTTTTTGTCGCATGCATTCCACCAGAGGACTGTCATAGCACTTGTAAGCTTTTGTCATTGATGTTTGGTGAGCCTAAAGCAAGACATCGCATAAACGGGTAGAGCCATCACAATTGACTTAAGGAGTACCTTCTTTCAACCAAGGGAAAGCGTTTTTGCATACCATCCTTTGAGTCTTTTGCTTAACTTTTCTCCTGTAAATGCTAGGAGTTCTTGCTTAGAACCATGAAGAAGGACTTTTTGCAAGTCTTAACTCAATCCCTCTATAATCAGATGTAGTATAGAAGAGGTTTAATCAATCCATCTAGGAGCTAGAATACAAGAGATGCAAGGCACTAACGAAGCTTAACCATGTATGATGAAGAAGGATGATTCTAACAACCCAAGTGATCAAAAATGAAATGCAAAAGAGAAAAGCAATACTAACAAGACTAAAGCAAGCAATGAAATGCAAAGAAACTAAATGCAACAGGACTAAGGTAAACAAAGCAATAGAAGAGCAAGAACTAAAATGGAAGTTAAATGTAATAACTTAAAAATCAAGGCAAGAAATAAAGTACGAAATGCAAATAAAAACAGAGGAAAAACAGAACACAAAATGATCAAATGCAAAGAACAACAATATGCAGGTTCAAGGCTAGAGCAATGATGACTTAGGGATTACTTAGTATTAAACCTAGGGAGATCAAGACATAAAAACAAGCAAGACTCATAATCAAGCCACTATTTCAATCAATTTGAAATCAGAGCAAAGATGTCTAAGTAATACACATGTCAGACACACTTGTGATGTCGTATTTGTACAAAACCAGCATGATAACACAAGGCTCTTAAAGACCAAACAAAATACTAAGACGAAATATAATCATCTAAGCAATTATCCCAAGCATAGTTCTTTCAGGCATTTAAACAAACACTTGTGATGCAACAAACAACTATAATCTATTTCACTTAAAAAAGCTACTCAAGCCTTAAGAACAACTAAGCAAGGTGAATCAAGCAAGGATCAAACTAAAACTCCCTAAACTATCAACTAGTCATCCCCAAATCTGCTCCAACCTCAAACCATATGAAACTACTCACTACACATCATGAAATCAATAGAAACAAGCAGAAATGATACATCAAACATGATTAAACAAGAACTAGAAGAAAAATAACAAATGAAGTGCAAAACTTTATTAAAAGAGTGGTCTTGATCAAAATTTCATCAAATCCCCTTTTGGGTTTCCCCTCAAGGTCAAAAAGAGGGTCAAGATGAAGATAATATGCTAGAAAGATAAGGTTTAGCTTAAATAAGTGAAAGGATAAGGTTTGGTCAAAAGTGAAAAAGTTGGTCAACTCTCGGATAAAGCATATCGGGGTGTACGGTATATGTTTTGCTCGATGCAGTTGGTAGATTCAGTCTGTCCATGTTGCTTCAGACAGCTTTGGTCGGTTCAGCACGAATCGAGGAGTTTTGCCAGATGTTTTGGTCGATGCGCTTCCACGGTCTAGCAGGCTGGTGAACACTGCGTAGCTGAAATCGCTCTATCACTTTAACTCCTGATCCAAATGACATGATCCGACCACCATTGGAAAGCTAGTTAGATCCTCTACAAATTTCATGAAGAACGTGGAACCTGAATCTGAGTGAAGAGGCTTCGTCCGGACCGATCGTTAACTCGCATCCTGTTAAACCGAGCAAAGACCTCGATGTGTGACCTCGGTGCAGCTTCTAAACAGCTAAGCTTCATTCTTCTTGCATATTTCTTTGACTCCAGATGATCCTACATCCTCGAACAAGTCTCCTTAGCCCCAAAAACACCTGAAAAACACCTTAGACATGCAAATGTATGCATTCCTAATCCAAATGCATGCATGGCTATTTTTATATGTAAATGAGACTAAAATTTAAGAATGAATGCAAGAACAAGAAAAAACATGCATGAAATGCAGCCTAAAATGCACTAATATAGCAAGCTATCAAACCACTGAAACAGTCTGGCAGTCCCAAGTATGTACCAGCGCCTCCTTCACTGTCATTGGCCTAGATTTCAGCTATGAGTCTACGCATGTAAGGGTCGACCTTTGCACCATATGTTACTGATGACTTCTGGAAGTACATTTCTTGTCCTGATGCAGCACCATACAGTTTCAAACATTTCAGAAATTCAGTGCATTCTGCCAAGGTCGCCTTACACATGAAGAGACTGTCATCAGCAAAAAGAAGGTGTTGAATTGATGGACTTTGCCGTGATAGTTTCATCCCCGTGATCTTTCCTTCTTTTTCAGCCTTTTTCCATCACATGTACCAGTGCTTCTGCACAGAGTATAAAGAGAAACGGTGAAAGCGGATCACCTTGCCTTATGCCTCTCTCTGGCTTGAAATGCCCATGTGTTTGGCCGTTGAGGAGGACTGTGTAAGAAACTGATCTCATGCATGTCATTATCCAAGATATCCATACTTGATAAAAACCCATCCTGTCAAACAACTCTTCTAAAAAGCTCCATTCAACACGGTCATATGTTTTTGACATATATGTTTTGATGGCTATGAAGTCTTCTTTGCAGTTTGGGTTTGTTTTAAGGCTGTGGATCATTTCATGTGCAATAAGTATGTTGTCCAATATCAGTCTACCAGCGACGAAATCTCCTTATGCTTGAGACACCAGCTATGGGAGAAACCGTCTCAGTCGTGTACACAGAATCTTGGAAACGATTTTGTATACTACTGAGCACAGGCTGATGGGGCGCAGATCTGTCATTGCCGTCGGGTTTGGTTTCTTGGGGAGGAGGTGATACAAACTTAGAGGCTGAAGCTGATGTTCCAACAAAGAGGCAAGCTCCAAGAACAAGATCAGGGACTAAGGACCTAGCTGAGCACTTTAACCGAGCTGTGGAGACTCTCATCACTACGCAACACTTAGAAGATGTCACTACTCAACTTAGCCAACTGAGCATCGCCAAAGAAGCAGCTATGGTGAGGGCACGCCTAAACGAAGAAGGCATCCCCAACGAGCAAGAAGACTCCCTAAACAAGGAAGGCATTCCCAACGAGCAAGAAGACCTCCCAACTAGTCCAGAAGACGGTCTAAACATCATCAACGGTCCTCACATCAAAAATATAGCTTATACACACGGATGGCCAATGATTCATGCTAGCAAAGAAGTTTCCTTATTTAGCATTACGCTACTTAAGTGAAAATGCTTCTAAACCACCTAAACCGAGGTAAGTCCGAGTTCTTATTTCAATATGGTTTATTCAACTAATAAAACTCTTTCTTTGGTTGTTTTGTTTCAGCTTTTATTTCATTTAAACATTAGTATAAGGCATGTTGGCCACA
Source organism: Thlaspi arvense (assembly GCA_911865555.2). Lineage (NCBI taxonomy): Eukaryota > Viridiplantae > Streptophyta > Magnoliopsida > Brassicales > Brassicaceae > Thlaspi > Thlaspi arvense. Next base: position 22,352,854 of record OU466863.1, on the reverse strand, counting down.
TTTTATTTACATTTCGTTTTAAGGCATTGTTAGCCAAGTAGTTTAACCTAAAGGTTTTGTAATCTGTTTCAAGTCCCCTAGAAGGGCAAAGCTGCTCGGACTGTTTATAAAGTCCCCTCACAGCCGTTTATCTTTTTATCATATCAATAAAGGTCGAACTTCTTGGCTAAGTACCAATCTTTTGTTCTCTAAATTTTTGTGCGATTCATTGCTTGAAGAGTTCTTTGTCTTATCAAGGTTTATCACCATAAAGCCTTGTGGCGACTATCGATCCATCACTCTCTATTCATCACACAACTTGGATCTTGCAAATAGAGTTGTACGACTCTTTGCTAGGTCTCCATCTCGATCCACTTCCTTCTATAGCCCACCCATTGATTGCAAGCCGAAAGAGTTGAACAACCAGCGGCCCAATCCCATCACCATACACGGTTACTAGTTTGTAGGCGTATGTCATCTGGTATCAGAGCCGAAAGGCTCCCTAAACAGGTGTACTCTATCCCTTTTGCATCTTGTTCATTCTAGTTTCGTTGTTTCACTAGTTCATTCATTCATCCTTTCAAAAAATATATAAAAAGTTTTTGTTGTTTAAACTGTTTTGATTCATTTTTAAAAACCATAAAACCCCAAAAGAAGTTTTTCATTATTGCATATCTCGTATTTTGATTCATTTTTACAAAAAAAAAAAAAAACTAAAATTGTTAAGTTGCTTTGTTTCTCATATACGGTTTTAAAACTCTTTCCATAATAGTCATATACCGAGTATTGCTTGCCTTTTGAGTTTCAATTACATCTTGCTTGCATATTCATACCGTGTGGCCTTATTACTTGTGTAGAACGGTTTAATATTGCTAAGTATCAAAACTATAGCCTATAAGCTATTGTTGACGTATTTAGTTGCATATCTTAAGAACCCATTCAGCACTTGTTCTTTGAGAGTTTTGTAGGTGTACTATGGGAGAAGCAGATCAAGCTGACGTTATGAGATGCTCGAGTCCATTCAAGTCATCAGTGCTAGGATGACTCAACTGGGGCAGCGAATGCCAGCACCACCCCCTGCTGGAGCCCCTAATGTTCCTAGAAACCGAGAGAGGACTCCCGTACCACAAGGAGAAAGTGAAACTGACGATGACATGCCGAGTTTGGAGGAAGATGATCCTAACCCGAGACAAAGGAGGTACCATGATCGTCATAGGAGAGGAAGAGACGGAGAAGATGATCAACCGTGGCATGGAGGAAAGGATATCAACCTTACCGCACCCACATTCGCCGGAAGAGTCAACCCCGAGGCATATGTGGATTGGGAGAGAAGAATGGAGTATATCTTTGACTACTACCAATACAACGACGCCAAGAAGGTCTCCCTAGCTGCTGCACAGCTAACCGAGAATGCTCTCTCCTGGTGGGACAGAGAAGTTTCGGAGAGGAGGAGGCATAGACATGATCAAATCACCACGTGGGTGGATATGAGATATCACTTGAGGAAGAGATATGTTCTTTCCTACTATCACCGTGAGCTACAGAAGAAGTTCAGAAAGCTTACACAAGGCACTAGATCAGTTGAGGAGTATTTTGAGGAGTTTGAGCTACTTAAGAATCGTTTGGAGCCCAATGAGACAGAAGAAACACTCATGGCACAGTTCATTGATGGGTTACATGACCGGATAGCAAAAAAGGTGGAGAGGACTACTTACCGAGACCTTGATGAGCTCCTACAATTAGCTGTACAAGCTGAGCAGCACGTCAAGAGGAAGTCAGCCTCTACTGCTAGAGCCAAGCCCGCTTGGAGTTCACAGCCGAGAGCCTTTGATAAAGACAAAGTACCAGAAGCAGCTTCCAAGTACAAGAAGCCGGTTGTAGAGGCATCAAAAGCAGCTAATGGCGAGTCAAGCAAGCCCCAAAACCAGAAGGCTAGAGATGTTACTAGCCTCAAATGTCAAGGAAGAGGCCATTATGCGAGAGAATGCCCAAATCAGCAAGTGATGTTACTCAAAGAAGATGGCGAGTATGAATCACAAGATGAAGCCAAGGCCAAGCTTGATGATTAAAAGGAAGAGTTGACTGATTTTCCTGACGAGGGAGAGTAGCTAGTGACCCGGAGAGTTCTCAGCACCATGTTTGATCCAGAAACCATTCAAAGAGAGAACATCTTCCATACACGATGTACCGTGAACACCAAGGTATGTAGCTTAATCATAGATGGTGGTTCTTCTACTAAAGTGGCTAGTAAGTACCTTGTATATAAGCTAGGTCTCAAGAAGACAAAGCACCCGAGGCCGTATCGACTCAAATGGTTAAATGACGAGACTGAGCTAAAGATAGGAGAGCAAGTACTAGTACCATTCAGCATTGGCAAGTATGAAGATCAAGTTCTATGTGATGTAGTTCCCATGCAGGCCGGCCACATTTTACTTTGTAGACCATGGCAGTTTAACAAGGAGACGATACACAATGGCTGTACCAACTTTTACAGCTTCTCTCACAACAAGAAGAAGTGTAACTTTTCTCCATTTACACCCCAAGAAGTCTTTAACCTCCAAAAGGCTATGGAGAAAGGAGCTAAGGTAAGTAAGACTAGCCTTTATGTTACTTCTAGTAATGTTTTAAAGGCTTTAGAATCCAAAACGCAGGTATTACACATGATCTTTAGAGAAGGGTTATTTTCAGGTCAATAGGAGAATGCTTTACCCGCCGAGACGAATGAGCTTTGGGAAAAGTTCAAAGATGTCTTCCCTGATGAGATAACAGCCGGATTGCCCCCCATCTGAGGCATTGAGCACCAGATAGACCTTATACTCGGAGCACATTTACCTAAGCGGCCAGCTTATAGAGTTAACCCGGAGGAAACAAAGGAGCTAGAAGCACAAGTTCAAGACCTTATGTCCAAATGTTACATCCGAGAGAGCTTGAGTCCTTATGCTGTACCGGTCTTGTTAGTGCCAAAGAAGGACAGATCATGGAGGATGTGTGTAGACTGCCGAGCTATAAACAACATCACCATCAAGTATAAGCACCCCATTCGCCGGCTAGACGATATGTTATTTGAGTTGAGTGGAGCTACAATATTTTCAAAGGTTCACCTCAAGAGTGGCTGCCACCAAGTTAGAATGAAAGAGGGCAACGAGTGGAAAACAGCCTTCAAGACCAAGAGAGGGCTATACGAGTGGTTAGTAATGCCCTTCAGTCTTTCCAATGCACCGAGTACATTCATGAGGCTTATGAATCATGTACTGCGCGCATACATCTGTAAGTCAGTAGTTGTATACTTTGAAGATATTCTCATCTATAGCTCAAGCTTAGATGATCATATTAAACATGTGCTCATGAGTGTGGCTCTGATGGGAAGCTCTTCCTGATGTGGCTTTGTTCTTCTTGAACTTCCCTTTAACCATTTTCACTAACCTCTTAATGGCTTTGTCTTGCCACTTACACCATTTTTGAAAGGTGTTGATGTGCTCATGAGCAGACTTCATAGAGCTCTCTTTGCTTGGGCCTCCATAAGGTTTGAAGTGGAACTGCTTTGAGTTGTAGTTCAACACTTCTTCTTCATCAAGCTCCTCTTCTTCTTCTTGGGTTTCCCTTTGGCTTTCAGCGCCAGCAGTAGCATCTTCTTGGACTTCTTCTTCACCTTATTCTCTTCTCTCTTCTCTAACTTCTTCTTCAGCCTCTTCTTGTTCTTCTTCCTCACTAGCTTCTTCTCCCTCTTCAGGAACAGGGCCGCCTTTGTAGAGCTGATCCTCACTTGGGTTGAAACTGATGTTGCTCTTCATGGTGATGGATGTGAGCCTTAGATTTAGGAGGAGGACTCTTGCTGTTTCTTCTAAGTCATTGAGGAATTTGTAGAAATTCTTGTCTTAGATGTTCTTCTCAATGAAATGGCTTCTCTAATGATAGTCCATATCTATCCACAATGGCTTCAGAGCATCATCCTCATGTCCCTCAAGATCTTCTCCACTAGCCATTAGAACAGCTGTCAAAACTTCTCCAATGTGGAGCTGTGGGTTCTTCTCCCTTTTCTCTTTGTGCATGACCCAGCTCTTGTAGGTTAAGAGCTGCTCCATCAGCATATACACATAACATGGGTATCCTTTCGGTGGCTGTAGAGGTCTTCCATCTTTGCTGGTACTCACAAGTTCATACACCCCTTGGTATATCAAGTCTCTCTCCTTTCCTGTGAGAGATGTGGTTTACTTCCTTGCAAAGAGTGAGTTTGCAAGTGCCTTGTGAGCATATCTCACAGCAGGGTGCTTCAGGTGCTGATTCCTTGTGGTTCCAGCAATGTATTGCCCAGCTCCAATCTCACACCACAGCATGGCGTGTTGCTTCAGGGAGATATCGAACCTGTTCCACTTGTGGGTATAGGACCTTAGACCAAGAGCTTCAGCGATAGTCAGGAAGGTTGGGGAGAACTTCTGCTTGCCAATCTTGAAAGAGATCCACCCATCTCCATTAGAGAGCTCACTCTCTTCATACCAGACCACCTTGAGAGTGGAGAGAAACTGGTAAGTGAGTTGTTGATAGGATGGGAGCGATTTTGCCATGAGGTCTTCAAGTCCCATGTGCTCAAATACTGCCTTGCATTCCATGTAGATCCCAAGCGCCTTCATTGTGTTAGCACAAGGGTACCTTGTTGGCTTGAAGGTGCACTTGTTGAAAGCCTCCATGAGTTCCCTAACACTTGTCTCATGGTATGGGACTTCTTCCTCCACAGTTTTGCTCTTCTTTTTCTGCTTGGCGCCTTTGTCCCCAACTGGTCTCTTTCCAGCAGCCTTAGATGATTGCTCAGCACCAGCACCCTTGCCTTTATCTCTTCTGACTCTAGGAGAAGTGGGCGCTTCCTGTGTTGATGCTTTCCCTTTGCTTCCAGCTGTTGTTCTTGCTTTACCCATGGTACCTACAAAAGCAAAGCTTAAAGATACTATAAGCAAAAGAACAAAAGTTTGAGAAACTAATAACTGGAAGCTTTAAAATGAATAACTGGAAACTTATCACTAAACACGATTAAACTCTTAAAAAGCAAGAAGAATTCACAAGCTAACAGTTTAAACATGCTAGAGTTCATGAATAAAAATTAAACATTCATGCATGTGAACCTAGCATGGTGGCTCTAAGCAAAAGAGAAGATGATCATGCAAAGGGATATAAAACCAGCAATAACTGCGATTAAAGAACAGTAAACAATGTTTTTACAGTTAACTTGCCCATTTTAAACATACCCACCATGCAAAACCAAAGCACAACATCTTAAACTAAACAAAACTTGTTTTTAAAACCATAGAAATGATAACTTTAAGCATATGCATTCATTAAGAACAAAATATAAACAGTTGAGAAAGCAAACCTTAGTGAAGCTTCTGAGCACTTAGAAAATATAAATAAAAGACAGAGAGAGCTAAATATTTCGGACTTTGGTGAGAGAAGTTGTAAAATGAAGTGTGAAGAGAAGAGAAGGGATTGTTGGTTCTTAAAGTGGGGAGTGGGGAACTAAAGGAATCAAAAGTGAGTGGGGGACAAGAATGAAAGTGCTCAGGAGCTCTGTAAAGTGTCAGGAAGTAGCCAAAATTTGAATTTAAACCTCCTTGGCTCCAAGCCAAAGGAGGGAAAAAATTTCAAAAATTTTGGACACTTACCTCGCTGGCTATCGGTCATGGTTGACCGATAGAAATGACCGATAGGGTGCCTACTGATCACTTGTGATCGATAGCACTGACCGATAGCTTCATGTAAGATCCTATTGGTCTCTAGCTTGATCGATGCACTGACTGAAATATATCCGATTGCTTTGTATCGGTCACTCTCTAGACCGATAGAGTGATCGAAAAGCAACCGATACATTTCCATCGATCAGTATATGATTGATAGCTAGATCGATAGGAATCTCACTTAGCAGACTCCTTTCCATATCGATCACAAGTGATCGATAGGTAGACTGGTGCATTCTGGCTCTACTATTATCGATCACATCATGACCGATAGCATGACCGATAGGGTCTGTATCGGTCTTGTTTTGACTGTGATCAATAGTAGCCAGAATGTACCTATTCTTTGTCTCTTAGACATTTTTTCAATCCCCAAACCGAACTCCTGCTTCTAAAAACGTTAACTAAACACAAAAAAATAAACTAGAAAGCTTAATATATACAAAGGATACTATGGGACTACCTTCAAGTGTGCTTGTTTATAGTCACTAAGCTTGACTTTGTTTACCTCACTAGTGGAGGTGATGATAATGAGTCTTGGAACTCCTTGGTGTTGCAGTGTCCACTTTGATCTTCTTGGTGACTCCATCAATCTTCAACACAGCAAAAGGCTTTGGTTTGCCTCCCCTTTTCATCTTGTAGTGGACTTCACCATTCTCGGACACAAAGGGCTTCAAGACAACCCCATCTTCTTTGTTACCCAACAGAATTTCATTCATGCAATCAGAAACACCCACTTTGAGGATCTCCTCTTCAGTGGTCTTGTCACTTGCTGTGATCTTCACCTAGCCATAGCCTTCCGAGAAGGGTTGAGACCGGAAATCCGAGGTAGTATACCTTACCCCGAGGAGGGCGGACTCATCGAGTCGACCAGCCAAGTCATTAACATGGCTCAGCTGACCAAGCAGGAGATCGAGGAGGAACGGAGGCAGGAAGATGAGGGTGACTATTGATATCCCATACATTTACATCATTTAGGCTTGCATTTAGTTCATGTTTTGTTTTCCTTGCCTTTAAGTCTCACTTTCTTCTCCTTTTAGACTTAGGTTGCATTTTAGTTGTAGTTTGCATTTTTTGTGCATCATGGTTGTTTTTAGATACTGTTGAAGCTGAATGGAGCAAGGAGGAACTGTGGAAGTGGATCAGGAGGCTAGCCAAGCCAAGGAGGTGCAAAAGGAGCCAAGGAAAACAATATATGGAGAGCCATCGATCAAGATTTCAAGACCATCAGTCAAGGAGTGACCGATGGGAATGCAGCGAGTATACCATCGATCACTCTCCTCAGGACCATCGGTCAGGAAGTGATCCATGGGAGGCCATCGATCAGACCATTTGTCAGAAAGTGATCGTTGGAAACCCAACGAGTATACCATCGATCACTCTCCCCAGGACCATCAGTTAGGAAGTGATCGATAAGAGGCCATCGGTCAAGACCATCGATCACTTGTGATCGATGGGATCCCAGACTGAAGACCATTTATTTACAATTTTTCCATTTTCGCTTAGACCCATATAAATACGAAAAATCCCTAATTTTTTGGAACATTTCTTTATCCAACAGTTCTTTCCTCTTTAGTTTTTATTTTTGATCTTGTAATTTGAATCTTTGCTTGATTTTAAAAAGAGTTTGCATTTTTTTTTTAATCTTCCTAATCATGTTTAGCTATCTTTTTCTCCTTCAATTGACGGTTTGGATGTTGATTGGTGAGTAGTCTTTTTATGGAATTGAGATGGATCATCTCTCCAGGATCAGGATTGAAGATGACGTGCCCATCAATGAGTTCTTGCCTGAGGAGAATGTGTATCTGATTGAGACTCGATTTCAGGAAGAAAGGATTGAAAACCTGCAATGTTCTTGCAACTACAGGGCAGTGACAAGCAACACAAGGGGGTGACGCTCATCACCACTAAAGCATATTCACAACCCAGTTTGGTCATGACCCCAGTGACGCTCGTCACCCCATCTGGTGACGCTCGTCACCCTACACAGACGTTGGCAATGATCTGTGCTAGCCTGGGAGCTGGTTTTTGATATGTCATGGTTTTTATGGTTTTTAACCATGATATAAGTCCTTTTTATTGAGTCTTTTTGGTCTTTTTAGAGTCCTAGAAGAGTCTTTGCAGGTTATAGCATGTCTGGAGCATAATTGGAGATTTTGGAACCTTTTGGAGCATTCTGGGTTGAAGCCACGAAGTACCAAGCTCGAAGCATAAGGTATCACATATGGTGACGCTTGTCACCACCTTTGGTGACGCTCGTCACCCATCAAGGAAGGAGCGTGGCTGTTTTATTAAAAGTATGAAGAAGATTTGCAGAATTGGCCCAAAAGTTCCTTTATTTACATGAAGACCCCAGATCGTGTTTAGCCTCTATTTATTAGGTTTTTCAGCCATTGTTGGCCAAAGGATCTTAGTTTTTGAGAATTCAGAGAGCTTAGAGAGAGATTTATTCAGAGCTTTTTGGGGAGACAAATCCTGTACTCTTTTGAGAAGATTTCGAACCCCCTTTATTTCTTACTCTTTCTCTTAATGCAATTTTATTCAGTTATGTTTTGTGATCTCATAATCATGTCTGAGTAATCTGCTAGTTAAGTTAGGATTTTTCAAAGGTTGATGAAAAGAGTGTAGAATCGCTATCTGTTAGGAATATCTCATGGTTTTTCATCTCTACTTGCTTTAAAATCGAATTTCTGAGACACATCATATAGGAATCCGAAAATCATAGGTTGTTAAATATATGTGAGAGCATTATTCATAACCTGAACTAGTATTTGATGAGCAAAGCAACTTAGTGCAAAGAGATTTGGCTTAGGAGTTTTGTAAACAATTGAATCTGATCAATCCTGCATGTTTAGGTTGTTAGGGTTTGCAAAGAGATTTGAAACTCTGTGATTTAGGCATAGATAACTTTTACAATGAGAATTGATTAGTTATACATCAGTGATTCATGTTTAAAACGGTTCTTAATCATTCCTGATTTCCTGCATCATACATTCTTGGATTCAACATGCGAACTACCCTGACTTAGCACTTTTAGTCTTCCTGAACTTAGATCATCTCACACAATTGTTTGCTTATTTTCATTCATTCATTCGCATTACATACATCATATCCTGCTTAGCTTAATCTGAATCTACATTCGATAGTGTAGTCTGCATTACTCTCTTGGGATTTCGATACCCCTTGTACTACAACTGCTTTTGCTGTGCACTTGCAGTAGTTTTATTTGGGTAAAACCTGACCCTATCAAGTTTTTGGCGCCGTTGCCGGGGAGTAATAGCTGCCTATCGATTTCTAGTATTAGGATTTTGTCTAAGTTTTTATTTGTTTACTGACTTTCAGCTACTTTTCTTTGTTCCTGTTTTAGGTGTATGCCTAATCGCAGAACCAGAAGCAACAAAGAAAAGGAGCTTGTGACTTTGAGCATCGACGAGCTTGCTAGGTTGGAGAGGACTAACAGGAAAGCTAAGAAGCAATCTACAATGGTCGCTCCACTTATCTTGGTTGAAGATGCAGAAGGTCACTTGGTTGACAAGGAAGGAAACAGGAGAAACGAAGAGGGGCAGAGAATTGATCAAGAGGGGAATGTCATTGTTGAACAGCAGGTTCAACAAGTGAATGAGAACGTGGGAGTCCCTGCTGCTGCCAATAACGCTGCTGGGCGTTTTGTTCAGAAGACTCTAGGTGACTACAACAGACCTGATCAGTTCTATGCCAACAGAGCTGCAATCCGACCTCCTGCCTTCCAGAGGAACGATTTTGAGGTTAAACCAGTCTACTATCAGCTGGTTGGCCAGCATCCATTCCATGGTTTACCTCATGAGCATCCTATGGATCACATAGAGAGATTTGAGGACTTGGCTTCCAGTGTCAAAGCTAATGGGGTTAGCAATGACTTTCTGTTCTGCAAGCTTTTCCCTTACTCTCTTGAAGGAGAAGCTGCATATTGGCTGAAGCAACTGGAACCTGCTTCATTAACCACTTGAGAAGACACTAAAAATGCCTTTCTGAATAACTTCTATGATGATGCAAGATCAGAGGAAATGAGGACGAAAATTGCATCCTTTACACAAGGCCCTACTGAAGCTCCAGAAGTGGAAACTTTCGAAGTGGAAACTTTCGAAGCTCCAGAGGAAGTTGAGCAGGAGGATGTAAATTTCATCAATTCTGGTGGTTTTCAGGAACAAAGGTATGGGAATCAGCAGTGGAACAGAGGATACAACAACAATAATCAGAAGAACGCCCTTACAGGAGGACAGAGCACGCCTGGTTTCACTCCTAGACCCCCATTCCAGAAGACAGAGTATCAGAAGCCATTCAAGAACAGTGGAAATTACAGAAACTATGGTTCTTCTTCCTATCAACCAGCACCTCCACAAGGGAATAAAATGGAAGCTATGCTGGAGCAGGTACTTGAAGGACAGCAGAAGATGACAGTGAATTTCAATGGCAAGCTAGATTCGCTGTATCAAGACCTGAATGGAAAAATTGAGAATCTGAACTCTCACATGAAGAAGCTTGATGTGCAGGGTGCTCAAACTGCAGGAGCTGTTCAAAGGCAAGAGGGATTCCTTCCTGGAAGGACTGATATCAATCCCAAGCATCAGGTTAATGCCATCATAATCAGGAATGAAAAGGAGCTTAAAACAGTGCAGAAAAAGAGGTTGAGTGCAGAGCAGATCGTGCAACTGATGGAGTCTGAAGATGAAAATTTTTCTGTCTCAGAGGTGAGTGACGAGCGTCACCAAGGAGGAGTGACGCTCGTCACCAACCTACAAGGATATCGGGGGTTGTCACAAGTGAGAGACGAGCGTCACCCCCCTGGTGATGGTCGTCACCCACCCCAGAACGAAGCTGCTTCGCCTATAACTGCATATAATGGTCAGGAACGAGTCTATAAACCCAAAATACCATTCCCTAAGCATCCTAGGAAGTCTAAACAGGAGATAGAAGAAGCCAAATGTAAAGCTATGATAGACAAGCTGATGCTTGAGATTCCACTTGTTGATGCAGTCAAGCTTTCACCAGCTCTAAGAAGGTATGTAAAGAGAATGGTTGTGAATGGTGTAAGTCCTGAGGAAGGAGCATTGCTTACCAGAGACATCAGTGCAATCCTTTTGAGTACAGTTCCAAAGAAGAAGAATAAGGTGACTGTTTCTGAACAAGTCAATTCCATCACTCAAAGCAGAGTTCCAGAGAAACTATCTGATCCAGGGACCTTTGTGCTTGATTGCTCAATATTTGCAGGACATTTTCCCCACTCTCTATGTGATCTAGGGTCAAGTATTAACTTGATACCTTTCTCTGTTGCTGCTAGACTTGGAATGACTGATTTCAAGCCAGCTGGGATCTCTCTCATCCTAGCAGATCGATCCATAAGAACCCCAGAAGGCATCTTAGAGGATGTTCCTGTTAACATTGAAGGCTGCATAATTCCTACAGATTTTGTGGTTCTGAAATATGCTGAAGAACCTAAAGATCCTCTAATTCTGGGAAGACCATTCTTGGCTACTGCTGGAGCCATCATTGATGTTAGAAAGGGGAACATTGAGCTTGATCTTGGTGATGTTGTCATGAACTTTGACATGGATAAGTTAAGAGGGAGTTCTACTATTGATGGTCAGATCTATTCTGTAAGGACTTCCAGAGATGAAGAGAATGTCATGGAGCATTCAGAAGACACTACTGCTGAGTATGTCACTGAATCTGATACAAGTGGGCAAGTGAGCAAGATGGCTGTTGAAGAGCCAATATCTGAAACTTCTGCAGAAGCTGTTGGGTTTGAGGATTGCAGTGAGGATCATATCTTCATTACTGGGCTTGAAAAAGAGGTTCTAATGAATGCCAAGTTGCTGGAGGAAGACGTGTTTGTGATGGAGATAAGACTTGCAGAGCTGAACCGCAGGAAAACTGCAGCAACTCGAACTGCAGAGTCAGTGACGAGCGTCACTGACCTGGTGACGCTCGTCACCAACCTGAACACAAAGCAGCAACGTGATTTTACAGCTACAAGTCCATCATATGTTGCCAATACGAAAATTCACCATTCCACAACCCAGAAACCTGCAACTAAGCAAAGGTATGCACTTCCTGGAACCAGTTCCAAACCTCCTAATCTCATCAATAAGAATTTAAAAGGTGAAAAAGCTGCTTCACACTTATGCAAGCAACGAGATTCTCGTAGAATGCTTGGAGTTTCTTTTGATGATTCTGCAGGAAAAAGAAGTATCCCACCCACAGTCACGACCCACTCTGCTGATGTTCCTCACTTCCTTGGAAGTGTTCATACATCTACTGCTTACAAACCACCATGGATGAGGAGACATTTCTTCTCCAAGGCATTCACTGCCACCTTCTGTTCCACCAGCTGTCTAAACAGCCAACCAAAGTCAAGCTAATGACTTTAAACAAGCACTTAGTGGGAGGCAACCCACTGGTAAGTTGTAGATATAACACTTAGTTATTATTTTCGTGCTTAGAATTAGTAATTAGAATTTTATTCAGTTAAAAAAAAAAAAAAAAAAAAAAAAAGGTGGTGACGATCGTCACCCTTACGGTGACGCTCGTCACCCGTCAAAGTCGAACACGGGTATTAACTCTTCTTTCTTCTTCTTTGTCGAATACAACTGTTTAAACTCGAACACTTAGAAAAAAATTGAGAATTTCCTAACTTTTGATTTTCTAAACCAAATTGAGTGATTCAAGAGTCTAATCCGTGCGGATTTTGCTCCTCTTTCTGAATATCCACTCGGTTTTTAAGATCTGCAAGGTATGTGTTCGGAATCCCCAATTTTCAGTCCGCTATAGGTTTGGTAAAATCCGATTTTTGACTTGATTGACTTGATTTAACTGTTGAATCATGGTTAGTTAGGTTGTATTAGAGGAATGGAACCATCTTTGTGAGCTTTTATCGGTTGATTTGCATGTTTTGAATTTTCGAGTTCATGATGAAAATTGCAAAAATCTGGAAATTTTGGGTGATTTGGGTTGAACTGATGATTGAAATGTGTTCCTGGTAGTGCTGTAGTTGATCGCCATCAGTTATTTCAGATTGATTGGTTGATTTTTCGAACTTTGAAAAATTTGCTAATTTTGTAATGTTTTTGGTCGATTTTGCTCTTCAATTTTCAGATGCCTCGTCAGTAGAAACGACCAAGGCAAAGCTCGTCTTCCAGTGCTGCAACAGGGTCTACAGATTCCTTCAGTCAGCACCCGGTTTGCAGGCCCCCATGGCCCAAACGAGAAGATCGGAAAATAGCCTCAGGAGTGGCTTTGGCAGGGACTCCGAAGCAAGAAGTGTCCCGAGACACCTGTGTGTTCCATGATATTCAGGAGGAGTGGGATGAATATGACACGCTGTTCTATAATGCGTGGCTGGGAGTTAAGATTATCCCCACTCGGTTCGCGGATCCTGTTGTTCTGCAGAAGATGGGGATCTTCGAGGAGGTTGTTCAGATTCTGGAGCGCATTGGGATGGGGACTATGCTGTTCCAGCAGCACGATCTATACCCAGATTTGGTCCGCCAGTTTCTTTCTACAATTCGCGTCTACTACGCGAATGAGATGGCGAAGCATGCGCAGGAAGGCACTATGACATTTCTGATCCGAGGAGTTCGATACCGGATCAGTCTGATTGAGCTTTGTGGGATCTATGGCTTCTCTGACCATCCCACAGGCGTTTTCCTTCCCTCTCAGTGGACCCATATGCGGACATTCTGGTCCAAGTTCGGGAATAGAGTCTATGACAGCAAGACCAGCACGCAGACAGAGGTTCGACATCCGCTTTTGAGGTACATTCTGCGCCTCTATGGTCATACCATTCTGTGCAAGTCTGCGCCCAGCAAGACTCGAGTTAGTGAGCTGATTCTCCTCTACTACGGACTTTATGAGATGCTGGATGATTCGATACCTGTTGATAGTATGGTTCGCGCCAACATGGGCGCTGTTTTCGCTGAGCATCTGGTCTCCTTGAAGACCAAGCCATTCACCAGTCCAGGGGAGAAGACTGAGAGTGTTGGCAGCTTGCTGACACCGATCTTCCATCATTTCCAGATCGATGTCACACCTTTCAGTCTGCGCAGTGACATATCACTTATGGATAATCAGTATCTGCTCCATGTCACTTGGATGAAGATTGGAGTTGTCTGGACTTTCACTACCACTTTTGGAGAGTATGTTGGCATTAAGTTGCCACAGAGAGCCTTCACTACTATTCAGGGAGATCCACGCCAGCTATTCTTCATGCCAGCACAGACTCTTCTGCGCCCCTTGACTCTGCGCCCTGCTAGAGCTGCTACAGCTGGCGCCTCTGCTTCTACTGCCGCTGCTGTTGATGCTGGACCTTCTACACGCCAGAGTGGTTCTTCTGCTGCTTTCAGGCGTCCTCCACGACCACAGACACCCATGGATATATCTGCTTTTCAGGAGTATGTCATTGACAGCTTTGAGGGACTCTGGGATGCTGTTGCTACACTTAGCAATTGTGGTTGTGTCCGCCCCCACTACACTACTGGATGAGGATTGAGGTTTCACTATCTGGTTACTTGTTTCTTTTTCCCTTTTATTTTTACTTCTCTTGAGTCATTTTTATGTTTCCTTTGAGTCAGTTGTCAGTTTCTTTGATGATGTTTTGTGAGATTGTTGAACCAGGATACTTTTGCTATGTTTGGATGTTGTTAATTATGTGTTTGAATGCTTAAAAAGTCTAACTTTCGAGTACACATGCAAACACTTCGTTAATTAACATCTGACATAAGAATTGGGCAATACAGGTCGTGGTGATGCTCGTCACCAGACTGGTGACGCTCGTCACCCGACCCCACGCGAGGTAACACTTTTCTGACTTGGTTTTTCGACTTCTCATTCATTTTTCTGACCAACTTGGCTTAATAACACTGGGGACAGTGTTGTTTAAGTCTGGGGGAGGTGGTTACTGACGTTGAGTGCTTTGTGTCATGTCTATAGAGTTTTAAAGTTGAGTCAAAAACCTGTTTTATAGAGTCAAAATTTTGAAACTGTCAGTTTTTCTTGGAACTAACCATAGGACGTTTTTGCTGATAAGAACCATTGCCACAGTAGTTGATTACAAGTCTTACTAAGTTGAAAGTCATAGGTAGATCAGTCTAGCAATGAAGGTTTGGGTTCTTAGAGAATCAGGAAAATTTGTTGTTAGCTCCACCTTAATGAACTTTAAACTTCTTGTCTTGGTGATTGATTCTTATTGATCTTGATTCTCTCTTTAAGCACTGACAATAAGGTTAAAATGCAGTCTCTCTTTGATCTTCCCTGATGTAGTTTTTAAAAGATTAAGTCCAAAGAATGGTGCATTCATGACCCTGTCTCCTCACAAGGAACAACAGTAGTGAACACATTCAAGAACCTGTCTCCTCACAAGGAACACAAGTATTGAGTAGCACCATATCTTAGACTGTAAAAGTTGAGAAAAAAAGAAGTGAAAAATCAAAAATATCCAAAGGAAGAGATTAAAGGAAGAGAAAATAGGAGAGTTGTGTTGAGATCTATTTGTTCAGTTGTTAGGAAGAGAAAAGAATCTGTAAAGTGATTAAGATGATAAAACTTTGATGAGATATCACATTTAGATAAAAATAAGGAGTTGACAGTAGAAATTTTGGATTTTTTGAAGGGATTTGGACTGGACTTGAGAGATTTGCTAAGCTTGTGATGATTAGACTGAAATTTGATCTTGTGTTGACTATGTGGTATGTGGATTCGTAAGCTCTAACTAGTGTGGTGTTTCTGATGACTGACTGACTGTTTCTTGTTTTCAAACCTCGACCTTATTCTTTGTCTGATGTTTGCTTGAGGGCAAGCAAAAGCTAAGTCTGGAGGAGTTGATATGTCATGGTTTTTATGGTTTTTAACCATGATATAAGTCCTTTTTATTGAGTCTTTTTGGTCTTTTTAGAGTCCTAGAAGAGTTTTTGCAGGTTATAGCATGTCTGGAGCATAATTGGAGATTTTGGAACCTTTTAGAGCATTCTGGGTTGAAGCCACGAAGTACCAAGCTCGAAGCATAAAGTATCACATATGGTGACGCTCGTCACCACCTTTGGTGACGCTCGTCACCCATCAAGAAAGGAGCGTGGCTGTTTTATTAAAAGTATGAAGAAGATTTGCAGAATTAGCCCAGAAGTTCCTTTATTTACATGAAGACCCCAGACTGTGTTTAGCCTCTATTCATTAGGTTTTTCAGCCATTGTTGGCCAGAGGATCTTAGTTTTTGAGAAGTCAGAGAGCTTAGAGAGAGATTTATTCAGAGCTTTTTGGGGAGACAAATCCTGTACTCTTTTGAGAAGATTTCGAACCCCCTTTATTTCTTACTCTTTCTCTTAATGCAATTTTATTCAGTTATGTTTTGTGATCTCATAATCATGTCTGAGTAATCTGCTAGTTAAGTTAGGGTTTTTCAAAGGTTGATGAAAAGAGTGTAGAATCGCTATCTGTTAGGAATATCTCATGGTTTTTCATCTCTACTTGCTTTAAAATCGAATTTCTGAGACACATCATCTAGGAATCCGAAAATCATAGGTTGTTAAATATATGTGAGAGCATTATTCATAACCTGAACTAGTATTTGATGAGCAAAGCAACTTAGTGCAAAGAGATTTGGCTTAGGAGATTTGAAACTCTATGTTTAGGTTGTTAGGGTTTGCAAAGAGATTTGAAACTCTGTGATTTAGGCATAGATAACTTTTACAATGAAAATTGATTAGTTATACATCAGTGATTCATGTTTAGAACGGTTCTTAATCATTCCTGATTTCCTGCATCATACATTCTTGGATTCAACCTGCGAACTATCCTGACTTAGCACTTTTAGTCTTCCTGAACTTAGATCATCTCACACAATCGTTTGCTTATTTTCATTCATTCATTCGCATTACATACATCATATCCTGCTTAGCTTAATCCGAATCTACATTCGATAGTGTAGTCTGCATTACTCTCTTGGGATTTCGATACCCCTTGTACTACAACTGCTTTTGCTGTGCACTTGCAGTAGTTTTATTTGGATAAAACCTGACCCTATCAGTTTTGAAGAGCATGTGTATGCTACTACTGATCCCCAAAGACCCTGGTATGCTGATATTGCCATTTATCTTGCTGCAGAGGATGAACCACATGATTTCAAGGGATATGCAAAGAATAAATTCTTGGGAGAACTTAGGAGATTCTACTGGGATGAGCCATATCTTTACAGACATTGTACTGATGGGATTTACAGGAGATGCTTAACAGAAGCAGAGGTTCCTGACATCCTATTTCACTGTCATGGCTCAGAGTATGTTGGACACATTGCCACATTCAAAACAGTCTCCAGAATTCTTCAAGCTGGTTTTTGGTGGCCTACTATGTTTCAGGATGCACAAGCATTCATCACACGCTGTGATACATGTCAGAGGAGAGGAAAGATTAGCAGAAGACATGAGATGCCACATAACTTCATTCTTGAAGTTGAAATCTTTGACTGTTGGGGCATTGACTTCATGGGCCCTTTTCCCTCATCTTATGGTAACAAATACACTCTGGTTGCTGTTGATTATGTATCTAAGTGGGTAGAGGCGTTGGCCACTCCTACCAATGATGCTGCAATGGTTTTGAAGCTGTTTAAGACCATTATTTCCCCCAGATTTGGTGTCCCGCGAATTGTTATCAGTGATGGTGGTTCTTACTTTGTTAACAAGGTCTTTGACAAGCTGCTGAAGAAGTATGGTGTACAGCACATAGTGGCCACGCCTTATCATCCCTGAACCAGTGGACAAGTTGAAGTTTCCAACAGACAAATCAAGCAGATTCTAGAGAAGACAGTTGGGAAGACAAGGAAGGACTGGTCAGCGAAATTGGATGATGCATTGTGGGCTTACAGGACTGCCTACAAAATGCCACTTGGGACTACACCATTCCATCTTCTCTATGGCAAGGCGTGCCATCTTCCAGTGGAGCTAGAGTACAAAGCAGAATAGACTATCAAGAAGCTGAACTTCAATTTGAAGCCTGCTGCAGAGGGGCGCTTGATTCAGCTCAATGAACTGGATGAAATCAGATATATGGCCTATGAAAACTCCAAGTTATACAAGGAGAGGAAAAATGCATATCATGATAAGAAGATCATCTCCAGACATTTCGAGCCTAACGAGCAGGTACTCTTTTACAACTCTCGTTTACAGTTGTTTCCTGGTAAACTGTGTTCTCGTTGGTCATGTCCCTTCACTGTCAAGGAGGCTAGACCACATGGCGCCATTGTCTTTATCAACTCCAAAGGAGAGGAGTTCCCTATCAATGGACAGAGGGTGAAACATTATTGGGCGCAAGCCGAGATTCCAGTAGGACACATTGTATCTCTGGATGATGCACAAGCTGTCTAATCCGTGTGGATTTTAGTTATCTTTCATAATCTGTAATCAGTTTTTAAGATCTGCAAAGTATGTGTTCGGAATTCCCAAATTTTAGTCCACCATAGGTTTGGTTAAATTCAATATTCGACTTGATTAGCTAGATTTAACTGTTGAATCATGGTTAGTTAGGTTATATTTGATGAATGCTATCATCCCTTTGTGATTTTATTGGTTAATTTGCAAGTTTTTGAAATTTTCGAGTTCATGATGAAATTTGCAAAAATCTGAAAATTTTGGGTGATTTGGGTTGAAGTTGTGATTGTATTGTGTTCCTGGTACTACTGTTGTTGATCGCCATTAGTTAATTTACATTGATTCATTGATTTTTTGAATTTTCGAAAATTGGCTAATTTTGGTGGATTTTTTGTTGTTCTTGGTTTGAATTTTCAGATGCCTTGATATGAGAAGAGACAGCGACCAGTAGACCAGTTGCAGGCCTCCATGGCCAAAGCAAGAAGATTGGAAAATCGCTTCTGGAGTTGCTTGGGCAGAGACTCCGAAGCAGGAAGTGGCGCGGGATACTTGTATGTTCCACGACATTCAGGAGGAGTGGGATGAGTATGACACGATGTTCTACAATGCATGGCTGGAGGTTAAGATCATTCCCACCAGATTTGCGGACACCACAGTGCTGCGGAAGATGGGTATTCTTGATGATGTTTTGCAGATTCTCGAGAAGATTGGGATGGGCACAATGGTGTTACAGCAGTACGATCTGTATCCCGATCTGGTTAGACAGTTCCTCTCCACCGTTTGCGTGTACTACGCGAACGAGATGCCAAAGCGAGCACATGAGGGCACGATGACTTTTCTGATCTGCGGGATTCGCTACAGGATCAGTCTGTTTGAGCTTTGCTGGATCTATGGTTTTTCTGACCATCCTACAGGCGTTCTCCTTCCGTCGCAGTGGACCCACATGCAGACATCCTGGTCCACGTTTGGGAATGGAGTCTATGAGAGCAAGACGAGCACGCAGACGGACGTTCGACATCCCGTTATAAGGTACATTCTGCGCCTTCTAGGCAACACCATCTTGTGCAAGTCTGCACCGAGCAAGATGCGTATCATCGAGCTGGTCTTGCTCTTCTACGGTTTCGCTGACACGCTGGCTGATGAGATATCCATGGATAGCATGGTCTGCGCCAACTTTGGTGCTATTTTTGCTGAGCATTTGGTCTCTTTGAAGACCAAGCCATTCTCCAGTCCGGGGGAGAAGAGTGAGAGCGTGGACAGTCTTCTTATACTGATTTTCCAGCATTTTCAGATCGATACATCGCCTTGCAGCATCATCACTGAGAGGGCTCTTATGGATGAGACACATATGCGCAATGCTACTTGGTTCAAGCAGCGATTGGTCTGGACTTTTACCACTCGTACTGGAGAGTATGTTGGCATACAGTTGCCAAACCCGGAGCTCACCCCAATCCAGGGCGATAGGCGCCAGCTGCGTTTTCTGTCAGATTCGAGTTTGCTGCACCTTCTTCCACAGCGTCCTAGAGGAGCCACTGTTGGCGCTTCCTCTTCTGCTACTGCTGCTCAGGCTGGACCATCCAGACGCCAGACTACACCCACGACCAAACCCACTGCTTTCAGGCGCCCTCCGCGACCTCAGACGCGCATGGATACAACTGCTTTTCAGGAGGATGTCATTGACAGTTTTGAGTGATTATGGGATGTTGTAGCTACACTCAGCAATTGTGGTTGTGTCCGCCCATACTACACTACTGAACCTTGCGAGGATGAGGACTAGATCCTCTACTATCCGGTTACTTGTTTCTGTTTCACTTTTCGTTTATTTTCACTTGAGTCATTTTTATACTTTTCATTGTGTCAGTTGTCAGTTGCTTTTATGTTGTTTTGTGAACTTATTGAACCAGGTTTTATTGCTATGTTTGGATGTTATTAAATGTTTGTTTAAGTGCTCTAACAGTCTAACTTTAGAGTACCAATGATAACATAATGTTGATACACATCTAACTAGTCAATGCAGGAGTTTTGAGACGCGATGAAGCTCGTCACCAGTAGTCACCCGTCCCTTCGCGAGGTACCACTTTCACACTTGGTTCTACATGTTCACTTGCTTCTTTTTGACAAACTCTAGGCTTAATAACACTGGTGACAGTGTTGTTTAAGTCTGGGGGAAGTGGCTACTGATGTTGTGTACATTGTGTTTGATTTTTAGAGACTTAAAGTTGAGTCAAAAACCTGTTTTATAGAGTCAAAATTTTGAAACTGTCAGTTTTTCTTGGAGCTAACCACAGAACGTTGATGCTTATAAGAACCATTGCCACAGTAGTTGATTACAAGTCTTACTAAGTTGAAAGTCATAGGTAGATCGGTCTAGCAATGAAGATTTAGGTTCTTAGAGAATCTGGAAAACTTGCTGTTAGCTCCACCTTAATGAACTTTAAACTTCTTATATTGGGGCTAGATTCTCATTGATCTTGATTCTCTCTTTTAACACTGATAAGTACGTTTAGATACAGTCTCTCTTTGATCTTCTCTGATACAGCTTTTAAGAGTTTAAGTCAATAGAATGGCGCATTTATGACCTTGTCTCCTTCTAAGGAACAACAGTAATGAACAGTCAAGAACTTGTCTCCTCACAAGAAACACAAGTATTGAGTACCACCATATCTTATACTGTTGAAATATGAGGAAAGAGTTGAAAATCGAAAAAAAAAATCAGAAAGAAAAAGATCAAGGGAAGAGAAAATATGAGAGCTTTGTTGAGATTGCTTTGTTTAGTTGTTTAGGAAGGGAAAAGAATATGTAAGTGATGGAGATGATAAATCCTTGATGAGATATCACACTTAGATAAATATAAGGAGTTAGCAGTAGAGATTTCGGATTTCTTGAAGGAGCTTGAACTGGACTTGAGAGATTTGCTAAGCTTGTGATGATTAGACTGAAATTTGATCTTGTGTTGGCTCTGTGGTATGTGGATTCGAAAAAGTTAATCAATGTGGTGTTCCTGAGATTAAGCTGACTGTTTCTGTTTTCAAACCTCGACCCTGTTCTTTGTCTGATGTTTGCTTTAGGGCAAGAAAAAGCTAAGTCTGGGGGAGTTGATATATCATGGTTTTTATGGTTTTTAACCATGATATAAGTCCTTTTTATTGAGTCTTTTTGGTCTTTTTAGAGTACTAGTAGAGTCTTTGCAGGTTATAGCATGCCTGGAGCACAATTGGAGATTATGGAGCTTTTTGGAGCATTGCAAGATACAACCACGAAGTTAGCAACTTGGAGGCATCGTTTGTCTGTGGTGACGATCGTAATCACTCAAGGGTGACGCTCGTCACCCGTATTTGAGAAGGATCGTGGCTTGTTTTTAAAAGATGGAGGATTATTTGCACTTTTGCCTGAGAAGTTCTAATATTTGTAAAAATGTTCCAGCTTGTGTTTTAGCTTGTATATATTAGGTTTTCAGCCATTGTTGGGTTTTATCTTATATTTCAGAATTCAGAGAGCTTTAGAGAGAGTTTTATTCAGATGTTTTGCGGAGACAGATCCTGTACTCTTTTTGAAGAAGATTTCGAACCCCTTTATCTTTTATTATATTCTTTCAATGCAATTTTATTCAGCTATGCTTTGTGATTCCATGATCATGTCTGAGTAATCTGCTAGTTAAGTTAGGGCTTTTCAAAGGTTGATGAAGAGTTTGTAGAATCGCTAAACCTGTTAGGAATATCTTTTGGTTCTTCGTCTCTGCTTGGTTTATAAACGATTTCTTAGACACATCATCTGGAAATCCAAAAATCATAGGTTGTTTAATAGATGTGAGAACATTATTGATAACCCGAACTGGTGTTAGATGAGCAAAACGCCTTAGTTCAAAGAGATTTGGCTTAGGAGTTTTGTGAACAATTGAACTTATCATTACTGCATGTTTAGGTTGTTAGAGTTTGCAAAAAATTTGGAACTCTGTGATTTAGACATAGATAACTTCTGCAATGAGAATTGATTAGTTATATCTTTGTGTTTCATGTTTAAGACGGTTTTAATTCATTCCTGATTTGCATGCATTCTACACTCTCGGATTCAACCTGCGAATTGACCTGACTTAGCACTTTTAGTTTCCTGAATCTAGATCAACCAAAAATCGTTTGCTTTCAATGTTTTAACTATTTCGCATTACATTTACTATCTACTGCTTAGCCTTGTCCGAATCTATAATTGTTAGTGTAGTTTACTTACTCTCTTGGGATTCGTTAACCCCTTATACTACGACTGCTTTGCTGTGAACATGCAGTAATTTTTATTTGGGTAAAACTGATAAACATGACTTTTTGTTTCAATGCAGAGAATATCAAAGCTCAAGCAACCTATCACGATGTAGTATAGTGCAAGAGGTATCAATCCAGCCTGGGTTAAGAAAGAACACTAAGAATGCAGATGCTAAACAAATCTAAGCAGAATCTGGTAAATAGATGGTAAAATCGAGGAAACCTAAATGCAATGACCAAATAAACAGGAAAACTATTTAAAAATCCCTGGAAGAGGGTTAACGACTACTAGGAGAAAACAGAGACCCTAAAATGCAAATCTACTAATAACTAAAAATCGAGAGCTAAACCGGGTAAAACAGATCGATTCAATCAACTTAAGACAAATGACTTCTAATGATCAAGAATGCAACTTTATGACAAGAGAATGATAAACTAGAGTTTTAAAATGCTAAAAAGAGGGCTCAATGTTCAGGGTCATGTTCAAGAGATTCAAAAGTTCAAGCTTTGGTTTGAAAACACCTAGATCTACTCATTTGAAGAGCTTTCTCTAAGCCTTAGGAAACTTAAACTAGGATCTTCCATGGCGTGTGGTAAGACCCTTTTCTCTGACCCTTCCTCCTAACCTATGGCGTGTAGTGGAAAGATGGGTCAAAGAACATTAAGCAAAGATCCTAAATAGTGGCTTAACTAACCCCCTCTTCAACCATGGCGTTTGGGAGAGGATAGATTAGTCTCTAGGATTTGGTTTTCAAGAATCTCTGAATCCGGTCAAGGTAAGAGAAACCCTGGAATCATAGAGATCTTTTCCAAGATTCTCTAAGCCTTAAGACCCCAAATCCTAGAAGAGAATGAATTAAGAACAAGAAAAACTCTAAAAGTTTAAACCCTTAAACCCTTGAATCGCCCCAACCTTTAACCCAAAAGAAAACTACTCACTACTCATTATTGAAATCGATTCAAATGCAAAGAAAGATAAACTAAGCATGATTAACGAAAGCGATTAACGAAAACACTTAATGATTAACAAGATTCAAGGTTCAAAGACAAGAAAAGTTTAAAAGTATTGCAATGGCGGAATCGCCTAAGAGAAAGCTGGAAAAGATAAGACTCAGTGTAGGATAATGAAAGTGATAGCCTCCTTTTGCCCAAAATAGCTAAACCACCAAATGGTCCACTCAGTATGCTCCAAAGATGAGCTGGCCGGATAAGGCTCCAGAGATCGATCTCGAGATCGAGCGGTTCACTCGATCTTCTTCATGGATCGCCTTCTTCTGATCGATCTTCAAGTCAATTTGGTTGGATGGATCGAGCACTTCCTTCGATCTTCTACTCGATCCGTGGATGATCGAGTCGTGGTCTCAATTTGGCTCTCGTTCTGCATAGCATCATCCACGTCCGTACTCACAATCGATCTCCCCTCTCGATCTTGGTCTCGATCCTCCTCCTTGAAACGACTTGAGTCACTCGATCTTCTGGTCGATCTCATCTAAATCGACCTGCCTTGCTCGATCCGCTGCTTGATCTCGGGTCCTTAGCATGCATGACTGAGTTCTCCAAGTGTCCACAAGCCTCCTCTTGATTCTATGCACGTCCACGCAACCTCCACAACTCCAGAGTGTCCCAAACAACCTAATAATGATGCAAAAGATGCAAGAAACATGCAAAATGCAAATGCAAAGTGATCTAGGACCTAAAATGTAACAAATGATAGAAACGAGCCTATAATGCGAGATGAATGCATGAAAACTACCCTAAATGCAAGTTAAATATGCAAAATCTATGGTATTATCAACTCCCCCAAACTTGCCTTTTGCTTGCCCTCAAGCAAACAAAATTCAAGAAAAGAAGAGAAGTTTGAAAACGGGAGTTCAAAACTAAAGATGTCAATGGAAAAACTGATTCAATGCCCAAGTTATAAGTTCTAAGATGCACAGAGGTTGTTCTACTTTAAAAGCTTTAGCCATACCCATCAAAACAAACAATGAACTCTAACTTAGCCTACACATGCATTCAAATCAACCAACTCCTTAACATTTATTAAGCGGTAACCAATGGATCTAGTTTATGCATATCAAGAGAAAGCATTTGGTCAAGGGACATGGTCATGAGATGAAAATGATCTCATTCAAATAAGGGTTTTAAAAATTCAGGGGATCACTCAATGAAAGAATCCTATCTTTGGCAAAATGCTAAAGGTAAAAGCACACTTATGCATGCAAGTTAAACCTCCCTTCTAACCTTTTAACCCAAGATGATCCTAAAAACTTCTAAAACCCCAAGTGTAACCCCTAAATCTACCTTTTCCCAAAGTGCTTGATCTCTTCATCCTTCACATTTGGGGGAAACTCCTTTTTCTTCTGTCCGTGTTGTTGACTCCTTTTGTTTGAACTTGCTCTCCTTTGTTGTGTGCTTGGCGCCGTTTTCATCACCTTTGGTGGATGGTTCGGTCTGATTTTTTCTCTTTTTGAATGACCTTTTGTAAGCCTTGTTGCAGCTGGCACCTTTCTTCTTTAACACTAAGAGCATTCTCTTTCTACTTTACTTAACCACAAACGATCTGTTCTCCCTTTGCTACCAATCCCATTCTTTTCCTTCTTTTGTAAAGATGTAAACATAAAACGCTTAAACCACTCAAACAACCCTTTTCCAAAACTCCTAACCTAATACCAAGCTCAAAATGCAAGCTGGTGTCTACAAAGGAGCTTCTCCTTGCCAGCCTTATTCCTAACACTTTTTGCTAAGATAGGACAGAAAATGATCAATGTAAGGCCTCACAACTCACGCAAAAGTGTTTAGGTCAGAAAGAAGGTTTGGTTAAGGGCGAGGTTAACTGTCCCATGATGATGACGATCAGCTACTTGGACTAACAAGAGTGGTAAGAAGGGAAGAAGATAATCCAAGTATGTATATAGGTAAGCCATGCAATCGCTCTCAATGCACAAACAAGATAATTCAATGTCAAGATTATGGTTCTACTAAGATTGAGTTGGCATCAAATCAATGCGAGTTTCAACATAAGACTAGAGTATCAAATGCAAGTAATCAAGGTATGGTGCAGCCTTAACTTCAAACTCACTAGATGCAATCAAACAACAAACAACCAAGGCATTGAAAAACAGTTCAAACATCAACATCTTAACAAGTGTTTATCATTCACTCCCTAGGCAAATGCAAAAACCTACATGATTTTAAAAATTCTAGACTCAATCCTAAAATATTTAACAATGCAAATGCAGACTACATGAATTTGTTTTGAAAATTTTTAATGATTTTATCATTTTTTTTGTATTTTCTATGCCTTAGATGATGCAATGCAAGACTCAAGGATGATAACTCAAAATAAGATCAAACAAAACATGTCAAATAACACACACACTCCCCCAAACTTGAATGACACCGTCTCGGTGGCAAATAAAGTTCAAGAGAGTCAAAACACAAAGCAAAAATCAAACGATGCATGGTATGTACAATGGTTCGGTTGTTGATACCTCGGAGCTAGGCATGGCTGGAGCTTGAGGATGCTCCAGACTTCCTGCTCTTTTTAGGAGTCTCGTGGGTGACCGCCTTGCCTTTCTCCTTGCTTGCTCCTTCGTGTAGAGAGCGGCGTGCAGCTTGGTTGTCGCCTAGGGGCTCACGGATCACTATCCCACCAGTTGATCTCCTTCTCCTCTTGGGTTGCTCAACCTCTTCGCTTGAAAACGCCTCGGAGGACTTATTTTGCAAGCCCTTGATCTTCTTAGCAAGCTTTTTAATCATCTTTCTCTGCCACTTATTCACCTTCCTCTGCATCTCCACAACAGAAGCAAGAAACTTCTCTGCCTTGATTCTTTGCTCGTAATTAAGCTTGGGGAGGACGAAGCTTCCGGGTATCTCAGCATCGGAGGGAGGTGACTCTGAATGTGGGCGAGCAGCTTGTGTGGGCGCGGCTGTGCCTCCTAGAGGTGCAAAGCATTCCTCAACACTCGGCAGAAACTCAACGTTGTCAACACCTAGCAGCTCTGTTTCCTCTTTGTTTGGCAAGATGTACACCCTCTTCTCATTCTCACAATCGTAGAATAGGTAGGCAAAGAAGCCTTCAGCTGGCGTGCGTCCCAAGCTGTCTGTGTTGCGCATGTAAACCTCATCCATATAAGCTCTATCCGCGCAAGGTACAAAATCAGGATGAGGTACACCGGCTTGAGCAAAGAGCGGTGTAAGGAAGCCTCCTATCTGCGCTGAACTCGCCTTGCATCTCATTGCCCACGCCTTGTACTAGAGCAAAGAGGAAGCCAAAATGCATCCATAATTGACATCATCCCCAAGCTCGTCTTCCATCGGCTCATCATTCTCCTTAGGGTCGCATAGAAGGTGCTTAACGCCTTGGAAGAGAAAACACAGCTCATTCTTGGTGACTATGGGAGCCACGGACCGTCCACTTAAGGTGTTAGCGATGAGCTTGAGAGTGTATCTCAGCACGGGACTGCGGACTCGCTTGATCTTGGCCGTGTTAGCCTTGTAATCATCGTTGCTGATCAGATCCCACAAGTCGTTGGCTTGAGTGAAAGGAGGAAACTCAACGAGCTTGGCACCAGCTTTCAGACCGTAGGCTTGGCAAAGCTCTTGGATGGAGAGATGATAGGCTTGTCTCCTGATCTTGAAGGTGATGTGACCTTGCGATGAAGTGGGGAGGCTTGGATTCTCATAGGTAAACTCCAAAGTGGCTAAGATGTCCAGTGTTGCCTCGGGATAGATTGGACAATCCATCCTTGACAAGCACCGGAGCCCAATGTTCTTGAGAAGCTGATAAAAATCTCCCAATATCCCCATCTTTGCCAACAGATCCCTGCTCGCGAACTTCATGGGGTCAAACCGGAGCCTCTCCAGCCTTTTCTTAGCTAGCTTCTTCTCCTTGGTCCATCTAACCCTCTCCTGAACCACTTCTTGAGCTTCTCCTTCTTGTGCTGTCTCTTCTCTGGTTCTCTTTGGTGCCATTGGTACCTGAAACACAATTCTCAAATAGGAGAATGAGTATAGGCGGCAAAATTGAGAGAAAGATAAGCTAAGAAAGAAAATGGTCTAACAATAATCCTAGATTTTTAGGGAATTTATAAAAATTATAGCTAAATACTAGAGAAGAAAATCTAGAGATAGGATTAAATCTAGAAATTTTCCTAATATCTAGCTATTTCTAAAAATTATCCTAACTCCCTAACAACTACAATCATCCAAAGCGATAAAAAGACAATTTTCCAAAAAAAAATTAAACAAGAAATCATTGAACCGAAAATACCTTTTGCAAGGATGAAAGCAAGAAGTTATTAGCCTTAGAAATAGAAACTCACACTCTCTCTTACTTTAGAAAACTCGAAATACAAATGAGAGAGAGTGTGTGGTTGCATGTAAATTTAAAGGCTAAGAAAACCATGGGCAATACAAGTGGTTTCTGAGAAAAGTGTGGTCAAGGCACATCTTTCATGGTCAAAGATGCTTGCCTTGACCACAATTCAAATTTAAAACTGGAGGGAAAGAAGAAAAGAGGGAAAGCACAAACTTACCTCGGCACGAGAACGAGTCCATATGATCGATCTAGGACTCGATCACATGCCCATGTTGGCTGGGATAGAGAGGTTTGATCGATCAGGGACTCGATTCATATTGCATCGAGTCCTAGATCGAGTGTACCCTCTCGTTCCATGATTCTTGCTCATTTAGGCTAAGCTCCTTGGATCGAGCCATATGATCGATTTGGAGGTCGTTTCGGCAAAGATCAAGTGGCAGATCGAGTAGACTGATCGATTTAGATCGAGGATCGAGTGAGGTCAGTCGATCCACACCTCGTTCTAAAAGCATTGGTGGGTTGTCCTCTCATGTTCGACTGAATCACTCGATTGTCTACTCGATCTCATCTAAATCGAATGACTCCTCTCGTTTCACTAGCTCGATCTAGTAAAGATCGAGCCAGGATAAGTCGATCTAGCACTCGATCTCTAGCCTATACTTCTCCTTTCCTCGCCTCTTTTGACTTCAAGATCGTTATCTCCTATCACCTATCCTTTCACCTGCACACTTAAACATAAAAAGCATAAAACTGAAATAGAAAGAAAGCAAAAATATATACAAGATAGACATGGGAATGCCTCCCAAGTGCGCTTTCTTTAACGTCTTTAGCTAGACTTTACTTGGTTCAGGCTTGAGGTGGGTCTTGGAGGATCATTGTAGTGCTCTCCTTGCTGCAATCACTCGCCAGGTAGGGCTTGACCCCCGGCTTGTAAGACCTTTGTAGCCGTCTTGAAACTAGTGAAATGTCCTCCATAGGATGAATCATGGCAATATAGAAGGATGTCCCTTGCTTCTTCTCTTGAAACACACCTTCTATACAAGCTATCCACTCCTCTTTTGTACAGGTACGGCTCGTCCCAAAAGTAGTAGGAGATGTCTCTCATGAACTTCTTCTTGTGGTAGTGGTCAAGATGATTAGGTTCCTCTCCACAAGCCACGAAGTTCACTATATCAGCATACCAAGGCAGGTTTTCTTCACTCAAAGCCAAAACATCTTCAAACAGATCTTCAAGCCGTGTGCATACAACCGTGTTGATCATCATGAGTTGCTCTTCAGGAAGTGAATCATCCATGGGTAAGGCTTCATGCACTCTCATTCTAGAAAGGTGATCTGCTACGCCATTCTATATCCCCTTTCTTATCCTTTATCTCCATTTCGAACTCTTGTAGAAGAAGAATCCACCTCAAGAGCCTCGGCTTAGTATCTTTCTTTGAGTAGATATACCTCAACGTGGCGTGATCAGTGTATACAACAACCTTATAGCCCACCAAATATGATCTGAATTTCTCAAAAGCAAACCCAACGGCCAGCTGCTCCTTCTCGGTTGTAGCATATCTCACTTACGTGTCATCCAAGGTACGACTGGCGTAGTAGATAACATACAACCTCTTGTCTTTCCTCTGCCCTAGAACAGCTCCTACGGCGTAGTCACTAGCGTCGCACATGATCTCGAAGGGTAAGCTCTAATCTGGTGCTTGTACTATAGGTGTCGTGACAAGAGCCTCCTTGATAGTCTTGAAAGCGTGAAGACACTCATCATCAAACATGAACTCAGCTTCTTTGCATAACAGCCGTGTTAAGGGGCGTGCTATCTTGGAGAAATCCTTTATGAATCTCCTGTAGAAGCCGGCGTGTCCCAAAAAGCTCCTTATACCCTTCACATTAGTCAGCGGCTCAAGACTCATCATGACCTCAATCTTTGCTTTATCAACCTCTATCCCGTACTCAGATATCTTGTGACCGAGTACAATCCCTTCCTTCACCATGAAGTGACACTTCTCCCAGTTCAGTACCAAGTTTGTCTCCTCACACCTCTTAAGTACCCTGCAAAGATTAGACAAACAAGCAGAAAAAAAGCACCATATACAGAAAAGTCATCCATAAAGACCTCTACCATCTCCTTTATAAGATCAGAGAATATTGACATCATGCACCTTTGAAATGGTTGCTAGAGCATTACATAACCCAAAAGGCATCCTTCGATATGCGAAGGTACCATAAGGGCATGTGAAAGTTTGCATCTTTTCTTGGTCATTTGGATGAATAGGGATTTGAAAGAAACCGCTGTATCCATCTAAGAAACAATAGTATGGATGATTAGCAAGTCTCTCTAACATTTGATCAATAAAAGGAAGAGGAAAATGATCTTTTCTAGTAGCTGAATTGAGCTTCCTATAATCTATACACATTCGGTGACCAGTTATGGTTCTAATAGGAATTAATTCATCTTTTTCATTCTTAATGACTGTGATTCCCCCTTTCTAAGTTACCACGTGGACTGGAAAAACCCACGTGCTGTCACTGATAGGGTATATCACATCAGCCTCTAACAATTTCAAGATCTATTTCTTAACTACTTCTTTCAAGTTCAGGTTCAAACGTCTTTGATGTTCAATGGAAGAAGAGTTTTCATTTTCTAAGTGAATCCTATGAGTACAAAGCATTGGTGAAAAGCCCTTGATGTCACTTAGAGAGTACCCAATGGCCTTCCTATACTTTCTCAGCTCCTTAAGAAGCGAGTTTAACTCATCATCACTCAGACTTTCATTCACAATCACAGGATAAATCTCATTAAGCCCTAAGAAAGCATACCTTAGCCCTTTTGGGAGCTCCTTTAGGTCCACCTTTGGGTCTAGCAGCTCGCTCCAGTCCTCCTCGTGGCTTGTGTTGACGTCACTGTCCTCACTGCCTTCCTTAGAACTCGAGTCATGAGCTATCAGGCTGCCATCTTGAACCGTTGTCCCCTCTGAGATCGAGTCATCTAGTCGATCTTCTACTCGTTCTGGTCCGGATCGATTGCACTCACCTCGATCTCTTGCTCGATTTAATGTGGATCGAGCAGTGGATCGAGTTGCTGAGTCGTTCTCTGAACTGATCGAGTTGGCTCTCTCGATCTTCTCATCGATTTCTTTCCCGGATCGACCAACCTCCTCGATCTTCTTGTCGATCTTTATCTTGGATCGAGTGAAGTTCTTGATTTCCCGATCGATCTCTAGGCATCTGCCTTCATCTTCTTTCACAACCTTGCGAGAATCAAGGATGTGAACATACTCCTGGTCTGCTTGCTCAGAAAACCATGCTCCCCTGGCTCCTTAGTCAAAGCTAGTTGCAGGTGATCTTCTTGTACCAACTCCTCAAGCGGCTCATCGGCTAAAGCATCTAGAGTTTCAATGTAGAAAGCTTGTCCTCCAATGGTTGGCTTCTTCAAGACTTTGTTGATATCAAAGTCTAGCTTAATGTCCTTGCCCAAGTGTAGAGAGATCTTGCCATTCTTCACGTCAATGATGGCTCCAGCGGTTGCAAGAAACGGTCTTCCAAGGATAAGGGGATCCTTTGGCTCTTCATCCATTTCTAAAACAATAAAGTCGGTTGGCACGTTAACTCCACTGATCCTAACGGGCAAGTCTTCAAGCATACCCACAGGAAGTATGATGCTTCTATCAGCTAGCACAAGGGAGATTCTACAGTCTTTAAACCTGCTGAAACCGAGCTTCTTTGCAATGGAGTGGGGCATGAGATTGATACTTGCTCCTAAATCGCATAAACAGCTGAAATTTCAAAGGTCCAAGAGCACAAGGTATGGTGAATGATCCTGGATCTCCTAACTTCTTTGGTACTATCTCCTTGTGGATGATAGCATTACACTCTTCACTAAGCACCAAAACTTCTTCACTCTCCTTGCTCTTCTTAGATAGAGTATCCTTGAAGAACTTGGCACACTTAGGCATCATGGCCAAACAGTCAACTAAGGGCAGCTTGATCTCAACATCTTTCAAATGCTTCTCAAAGACTGTTTTATGCTTCTCTAGCAGCTGTTTCTTAAACCGCCCAGGAAAAGGAAGCTTCGGCTTGTATGGTGGAGGAACAAACGCATCTTTCTCTTTGCTCATCTCCTCTACCATCTTCTCTAAAACCGCTTCTTTACCCTTTCTTGGTCTTTGAATCCACACATTGTCAAAGGTAATCTCCTCATGATTTGAAAGTTTACCCTCCCCCTCTTGAATCACAATGTCCTCATTGGCTTTAGGTGCAACTCTCGGCGGAAGCTCTTTCCCACTTCTCAAAGTAATAGCGTTTGCATACTCCTTGGGATTTTGCTCACACTTGCCCGGTAAGCTGCCTTGACCGCTTGTGCTTGCTTTGCCTTTCTCTAACTGCTTTATCTTGTTGTTCAGATTGGTGATCTGTGTAGAAACGTAAGTAAGAGAAGAATCTAGCCGGCTGTTCATCTCAACAAACTTCTGATTTTTAGAAGCTTGACCTTGAAGCAATTGTTGAAACATTGCTTGAACCGGATCCTGAGGTGGGGGTTGCATTTGTTGCTGTTGTGGAACGAAACCAGGAGGAAACATAGGAGTGTAGCCTTTGTTGCCTTGTTGTTGCTGCTGACCTTGGAAGTTTCCTTGCCTCTGACCTTGGTACCCACTGTTTTGTCGAACCCCTTTGTTATAAGGTACAAAAGGCTTTGCTTGTTGAAGGGGGTACACCTGATCCTTTGGATTCTCAACGTTGGTGCTACAGTATGAGAGGTTGTTGTTGACTTTGTATCCTTGAGAATAGCCATGAGGCTTGTTGTAGTTCTGACCAGCAACCCAATTAGCTTCTTCTTGACTCAGCTCTAACTCCTCTAAGACATATTCGGCTTCTCCCATGAAATGTACTTACTTCTGATTTGCAAGGACTAGCTTGTCTATCTTCTCATGGAGGGACTTAAGCTCTTTTTTTGTGTGACTCCAGCTCAGAACCTCTAGGTGCTCGGTCATAATCTTCGGTGTAATTCCCGTCACTCAAAGCCAAGTTTTCTATAAGCTCCATACCCTCTTCCACTTCTTGACCAAGAAAGTTACCCTTGCTTGCTGTATCAGGTGGCATTCGGATCTTGGGTAATGCTCCTCGGTATATTGTGCTCAAGAGAGTCTCTTCACTGAAACCGTGGTGAGGACACTGAATGGTATAGTCTTTGAATCTCTCCAAAGCTTCACTGAATGTCTCGTTCTGCCTTTGAGTGAATCCGCTAATCTCACTTTGCAGCTTAGCTGTCCTTGTGCTCGAGAAAAACTTTGAGAGGAACGCCTTCTTACAGTCAGCCCAAGAAGTAATGGTGCCTTGTGGAAGGGTCTTCTCCCAGTGCCTAGCCTTATGTCCAAGAGAAAATGGGAAGAGCCGTAGCTTGAAAGCATCTTCCGAGATCCCAATGATCTTTATCATCCCACACACTTGTTCAAAGTTTTCAAGGTGTTCCGAAGGGTCTTCCATAGCCAGCCCGTGGAACTTGTTGTTCTGAACCATAGAGACAAAGCCTGGCTGGATCTCGAAGTTGTTGTTTTGGACTGGTGGAAGAGTGATCCCAAAGCAGTTATGATGTGTATTTGGAGCATCTCCAGCACCAATGATCCGTGGTGGTCTAGCTGCGTGGTTGGGGTTTCCATTACCCCTTCCTACGCCACTGTGAGCTGGTGGAGGTCCCTCAGGATGTTCTTGCTAAGCCATTCTTGCAAAGTCTACTGTACCAGCTGGCACAATCTCTTCAAAGGCTTGAGCTTGCTCTCTTGCTCTTCATGATCTTCCGTGTCCGAGTTGGTGAATATTGTCTAGGGGTTTAAGTAAGTTGTTGTCACCCCTGGAGCGCAAATTCATGTACCTCAAAACACAATTGTGAAGGCAGAGAAATCAGTATCCAAAGTAAATGTAAAAAGCTTAGTCTTTGCTAAACACCAAATCTTAATGCTTCCTAACAAACCCAAGTTGGCAACGGCGTCATTTGATAAACATGAATTTTTGTTTCAATACAGAGAATATCAAAGCTCAAGCAACCTATCACGATGTAGTATAGTGCAAGAGGTATCAATCCAGCCTGGGTGAAGAAAGAACACTAAGAATGCAGATGCTAAGCAAATCTAAGCAGAATCAGGTACATAGATGGTAAAATCAAGGAAAACTAAATGCAATGACCAAATGAACAGGAAAACTATTTTAAAATCCCTGGAAGAGGGTTAACGACTACTAAGAGAAAACAGAGACCCTAAAATGCAAATCTACTAATAAATAAAAATTAAGAGCTAAAACGGGTAAAACAGATCGATTCAATCAACTTAAGACAAATGACTTCTAATGATTAAGAATGCAACTTTATGACAAGAGAATGATAAACTAGAGTTTTAAAATGCTAAAAAGAGGGCTCAAGGTCGAAGGTCATGTTCAAGAGATTCAAAGGTTCAAGCTTTGGATGGAAAACACCTAGATCTACTCATTTGAAGAGCTTTCTCTAAGCCTTAGGAAACTTAAACTAGGATCTTCCATGGCGTGTGGTAAGACCCCTTTCTCTGACCCTTCCTCCTAACCTATGGCGTGTAGTGGAAAGATGGGTCAAAGAACATTAAGCAAAGATCCTAAATAGTGGCTTAACTAATCCCCTCTTAAACCATGGCATTTGGGAGAGGATAAATTAGTCTCTAGGATTTGGTTTTCAAGGATCTCTGAATCCGGTCAAGGTAAGAGAAATCCTGGAATCATAGAGATCTTTTCCAAGATTCTCTAAGCCTTAAGACCCCAAATCCTAGAAGAGAATGAATTAAGAACAAGAAAAACTCCAAAAGCTTAAACCCTTGAATTACCCCAACCTTTAACCCAAAAGAAAACTACTCACTACTCATTATTGAAATCGATTCAAATGCAAAGAAAGATAATCTAAGCATGATTAACAAAAGCGATTAACGAAAAATACTTAATGATTAACAAGATTCAAGGTTCAAAGACAAGAAAAGCTTAAAAGTATTGCCATGGCGGAATCTCCTAAGAGAAAGCTGGAAAAAGATAAGACTCAGTGTAGGATAATGAAAGTGTTAGCCTCCTTTTGCCCAAAATAGCTAAACCGCCAAATGGTCCCCTCACTACGCTCCAAAGATAAGCTGGCCGGATAAGGCTCCAGAGATCGATCTTGAGATCGAGCGGTTCACTCGATCTTCTTCATGAATCGCCTTCTTCTGCTCGATCTTAAGTCGATTTGGTTGGATGGATCGAGCACTTCCTTCAATCTTCTACTCGATCCGTGGATGATCGAATCGTGGTCTCGATCTGGCTCTCGTTCTGCATGGCATCATCCACATCCGTACTCACAATCGATCTCCCCTCTCGATCTTGGTCTCAATCCTCCTCCTTGAAACGACTTGAGTCACTCGATCTTCTTGTCGATCTTGTCTAGATCAACCTGCCTTGCTCGATCCGCTGCTCGATCTCGGGTCCTTAGCATGCATGGCTGAGTTCTCCAAGTATCCAGAAGCCTCCTCTTGATTCTATGCACGTCCACGCAACCTCCACAACTCCAGAGTGTCCCAAACAACCTGATAATGATGTAAAAGTTGCAAGAAACATGCAAAATGCGAATGCAAAGTGATCTAGGACCTAAAATGCAACAAATGATAGAAACTAGCCTATAATGCGAGATGAATGCATGAAAACTACCCTAAATGCAAGCTAAATATGCA
Source organism: Thlaspi arvense (assembly GCA_911865555.2). NCBI lineage: Eukaryota > Viridiplantae > Streptophyta > Magnoliopsida > Brassicales > Brassicaceae > Thlaspi > Thlaspi arvense. The sequence continues at coordinate 22,317,487 of OU466863.1, read as the reverse complement.
AAATATATGGTAATATCAAAAACTTGAGTCCTATCAGGGGGCCAGCAACATCATAAATTGCTTAGATAGGTTTGTTTGATGCATCCTCGGGAGTGCAGCATGAATGGTGGCCTCCTCTAGGCATGGTGTATTGACTTTTTCTTTCCCTTTGGCGTTCCTCAGCAAATGACATCTTTGTTTTTCATGCTTTAGGCACATTTCTTCATTATCCTTATCCTTTCGTATTCCACATCGACGATTGCCACAGCTCCATTTGGGCAGGTGACTGATTTTGTGTCTCTCACGGGTTGGTTGAGATTCAGGATTACCAAGACTGATATCTCATATATTTACATCATATAAGCTTGCATTTAGTTCATGTTTTGGTCTCCTTTTGCATGTTTTCTTTCTCTTTAGTCCCATTTTCCTTTCTTTGTAGGCGTACGTTGCATTTAGGTTGTATTTTTCATTCTCTATGCATTAAGGATGTTTTTACGTACCTAAGGAGCTATTTGGAGCAAGGAGGAAGCATTGAAATGATTCAAGGAGTTGCCAACGCTAAGGAGGAGCAAAGGAGCCAAGGAAGATGGCTTTTAGTGCAGCATCGATCAAGGCACAAACCACATCGATCAGGAGCTATCGATGTAAAGCAGCCGAGAAGATGAAGATTCACATCGATCACTCACATCGGTCACATGTGATCGATGTGAAGAGACATGACACTTGAAGACTGCATCGATCATCCACATCGATCACCAGTTGATTGATGTCAAGCACCAGGGTACCAGCATCGATCATCTACATCGATCACTTGCGATCGATGTGAGCCTAATCCGAACACTTTTTATTTTAAAGTTTGCCATTGCTTTAGGGTTTTGTCTTTTACTATAAATAGGCTTGGACTAATGGTTTTTAGCCAAGTCTTGATCTTGTTTAGTTTCTTAAGTGTTCTTTCATCTTTGTAAGACAACATCTTCTTTTTAATCTAAAGTTTTATATTTGCATCTTTAATTCTTCTCTAATCTCCTTCTTAATCAGGTCTATCATCCTTTTCTTTTGTGATTTGATGATTTCCATGATGATTAGTGAGTAGACTTTTTAGGGTTCTTAGATGTGGTAAATTAGGGGGAATTTAGAGGCTTGGTTAGGGTTTTTTAGTGCTTAATTAGGTTGATTCTTAATCTGTGTTTAGGCTAGATTTGTCTTGATCACATGAATCTAGATATAGGCTTCATCTTATGCCCACCAAGTGTTTGATGAAATGCTGATCTTGTTTACAAAAGGATTTACTGGTCTTAGCTCAAGAGATTGATTGTCTAAGAAGTATTTTGGCTTGAATAGAGTTGGAATTTCATGCTTATTGATTGTTCTACCACTAATGAGAGTTAGTTCTTGTTATGATGATTAGCAAAGGGTTATTTCTCAAGAGATTGAGCTTAACTTGCTTGATTGTGAACTTTACGCCTAGGAATTAGCATTGATTGCTTGTTTGCATTGTCAATGATGTTTGGAACAGCATAAGTCTTGCCTTTGAATTCTCCAAAATCAATAACTATATCTAGGTACTTGTTTTCTCTTATTGAATTTCGAATTTGCCTTATTGCTCTGTTTTTATGGCTCTGTTTTGCTTTGAATCACTGCTTGGTATTGCTTTAACTAGTTGTGCTTGGTTCTTGATTCACTTAGGTTGTTAGTTTGGTTGCTTTGCAACAACTCTTCTATGAATTCACTTGACTTAAAGTTTTCTGCTCATAATTCTATTGGCATTTATTCATAACTCCTTTGGATTGATAAAAACCCTATGCTATACTACAACTGATTAGTACAAGGGTGATCGACCAAGAGACTCAAAACTCTTGTATAAATTTGGCGCTGTTGCTATTGAGGTTATTGTTGAGATCATTAGAATTTGTGGAATCTTTAAGATCATGTTTTATTTGAATTTGGTTACTAATAGTCTTTCCATCTCATTGCTGTTTTCAGGTGTATGAATGTTAGATCAAGAGGCTCTAGCAACTTATTGGACTTCATAGATAACATTAATTTGTTGGACAGAGGTCAAAGGGCAAGGAGACTGAGGGAAAGACAGCAGCAGTTTTAGAGATTGGGGATGAACATCCAAGATCAAGGTGTTGATGATATGTGGTTTCAAGGACCTCAAGGAGCAGCTGGTGCTCAAGGCCAACAGGACCAACAAGGAGTTCAGGGACTGTAAGGAGAGAAAGGTCCTAGAGGAGCAGCACAAGCTCCAAGACCAATCAGACCCATTGGAGCAGGTGATGCGCCCAATGCCTACAACCACAGAACAGGAATCCTGCCTCCAGCTGTTCCGAACAATAACTTTGAGATCAAATCTGGTCTGATCTCCATGGTCCAAGGAAGCAAGTTCCATGGTTTACCTCTAGAAGACCCTTTGGATCACTTGGACAACTTTGATAGACTCTGCTCACTCACCAAGATTATTGGAGTCAGCGAAGATGGCTTCAAATTGAGACTCTTCACATTCTCTCTAGGAGACAAAGCTCACCAATGGAAAAAGAACTTAACTCAGGGAAGCATCACAAGTTGGGATGAGTGCAAGAGGGCATTTATGGCCAAGTTCTTCTCTACTTCAAGGACTGCTAGAATCAGGAATAAAATCTTTAGATTTTCTCAAATGAACAATGAGAGCTTCGGTGAAGCATGGGAAAGGTTTAAAGGCTACACACTTCAGTGCCTACACAATGGGTTTACACAAGCTTCACTCCTCTCCACTCTATACAGAGGCGCCCTCCCAAAGATCAGAATGCTCCTGGATACTGCATCTAATGGTGACTTCTTATTTAAAGATGTTGGTGAGGGATTGGAACTTGTGGAGAATCTAGCACAATCAGATGGGAACTATAATGAGGAGTTTGATAGAACTCCTAGGGGTGCTAACGATGAACTGGAGTCTAACAAGAAGGAGATCAAAGCTTTACATGAGAAGATTGATTTGTTGTTAAGGGAAAGGAAGGAAGTTAGTTTTGTTGGTGACTTGGTTTAGATTGAAGATCAAGAAGGCTACCAAGTTGAGGAGATGAACTATCTTGGTAATCAAGGAGGCTACAATGGATATGGGAACTACAGACCTAACCCAAATCTATCCTACATAAGCAACAATGTTGCCAACCCTCAAGATCAGTTCTACCCACCTCAACAACAACAGCAACCTGGTGAAAGACCTTTTGTGCCTTACAACAACAACAATCAAGGCTTTGAACAAAAGAACAACAACTTCCACCCTAGAGCACCCTACAACCCTCCAGGGTTCAATGCTCAAGCACCTGCTCAAGCTTCTTCCAGCACTCCAGATGGTGAAATCAAGACTCTCATCCAACAAGTTCTTCAAAATCAGATCAACACTACCTTGGAGATGAACAAAAAGTTTTCTGAGGTCCACAACAAGATAGACTCTATTCATGTGTGTAACGACCCAGTTTTTAAAACCAGGCCCATTTGGAAAATTCAATCCCAAACTAAGACGGTTTAAGCCCAATTCCTGGTTTAGATAAATATTATATTTTTAATGTGATATTAATGAACCATTTACTAAAAGAATTGTGAATATTCTTATTCATAATTATCCTTTCTTTTTTCGTGGTTATCTTTACTTTTTGCCAAGTCTCCCATTCGGCATAAATAGAGATCTCCTCCTCATTATTTTCTTCATTCTAAATTTCCAGAGGACTGAGAAACCCTAGAACTCTCTTCTCTCTCTCTTTCCGGCGCCGAGTACTCTCTCTCCGCCATTTCTCTCTGCTCTTTCTCTCTCATCGCCGCTACTCTCTCTCTCTCTCTCTTTGCCATGTCTCGCCGTTCATCTTTGCCGCCGTCCGTTGGTCGCTCTGGCCGTTTGCGAAGGCTCAGCCCCTTCCCGGAGCATCTGTCGTCGTCTGCCGCTGCCGTGGAGGAGCAGCGCGTCCACCACCTTCGAGATGGACCCATTGCCGTTCCGACCAGCCGCCCCATCCCGGTGTTTCACATCGACGATGAGTCGGAGTCCTTCCTGATACTTTGCAGAGCTCCTGAACACTTTTATTCTTGCCCCCCCCCCCCCCCCCCCCACCCACTTTTGATTCCTTTGGTTCCCCACTCCCCTCTTTAAGAACCAACAATCTCTTCTCTTCTCTTCACACTTCATTTTACTACTTTTCTCACCAAAGTCCAAATTTTTTAGCTCTCTCTCTCATTTATTTATCTTTTCTAAGTGCTCAGAAGCTTCATTAAGATTTGCTTTCTCAACTATTCACTTCTTGTTCTTACACTTTGCATGTGCTTAAAATTGTTGAAACTATGGTTTTAAGAGCAAGTTTTGTTTAGTTTATGATGTTGTGCTTTGGTTTTGCATGGTAGATGTGTTTAAAATGAGCAAATTAACTGTTAAAGCATTGTTTAATGTTCTTAATTCTCAGTTCTTGCTTGTTTAATATCCCTTTGCATAATCATTTTCTCTTTTGCTTAGAGCCACCATGGCTCACATGCATAAATGTTTGATTTTTATTTATGCACTCTAGCATGTTTAAACTGTTAGCTTGTGAATTCTTCTTACTTTTTGAGAGTTTAATCTTGTTTAGTAACTAGTTAAACTTCTTTTAGCTTAGAGTAATTCATTCTAAAGCTTTCAGTTATTGGTTTCTCAAACTTTGGTTCTTTTACTTATAGTATCTTCAAGCTTTGCTTTTTGTAGGTACCATGGGTAAATCCAGAACAGCTGCTGCAAGCAAAGGGAAAGCATCAGCAGAGGAAGCGCTGACTTCTCCTAGAGTAAGAAGAGATAAAGGAAAGGGTGCTGCTGCTGAGCAATCATCAAAGGCTGCTAGGAAAAACCAGTTGGAGACAAGGGCGTCAAGCAGAAAGGAAAGGGCAATACTGTGGAGGAAGAAGTCCCATACCATGAGCCAAGTGCTAAAGAGCTCATGGAGGCTTTCAACCAGTGCACCTTCAAGCCCACAAGATGCCCTTGTGCTAACACAATGAGAGCACTTGGGATCTATCATGATTGCAAGGGTATCTTTGATCACATGGGGCTTGGTGAGTTCATGGCCATGCCACTTCCCTCCTACTAGAAGCTCACTTATCAATTCCTCTCTACTCTCAAGGTTGTTGGATATGATGAATGTGAGCTCCCCAACAAAGATGGGTGGATCTCCTTCAAGCTTGGAAAGCAAAGGTTCACCACACCCTTCCTTGATATCTCCCAAGCGCTTGGACTGATGTCTTATGCTCACAAGAGGAACAAGTTCTTCATTGGCCAAAAGGAGCACAGGATGCTATGGGGAATGATTGGGGCAGAAAATTTCACAGCTGGAGCAACAAGGAACCAACATCTGAAGAATCCTGCAGTGAGGTATGCTCATAAGGCGCTTTCAAATACATTCTTTGCAAGAAAGGAAACCACAAACCTCACTGATAAGGAGAGAGACCTCCTGTACTTTGGGATGTATGAGCTTGTAGTCACCAGCATAAATGGAACAACACTAGAGCCACCAACCAAGCTCCCATGCTTTGTCACCATGCTGATGGAGCAGCTCTTAACCTACAAGAGCTGGGTTATGCACGAAGGGAAAAGGGAGAAGAACCCATAGCTCCACATTGGAGGAGTTGTGACAGCTGTTCTTATGGCTAGTGGAGTAGACCTTGAGGAACATGAGAAAGCTGCTCTGGAGCCACTGTGGATAGATATGTATTATCTTAAGAGAAGCCATTTCATTGAGAATAGCATCCAAGACAAGCATGTCTACAAGTTCCTCAATGACTTAGAAGAACCAGCAAGAGTCCTCCTCTCTAATCCAAGGCTCACATCCATCACCATGAAGAGCAACATCAGTTTCAACCCAAGTGAGGATCAGCTCTACAAAGGCGGCCCTGTTCCTGAAGAGGGAGAAGAAGCTAGTGAGGAAGAAGAACAAGAAGAGGCTGAAGAAGAAGTTAGAGAAGAGAGAAGAGAAGAAGGTGAAGAAGAAGTCCAAGAAGATGCTACTGATGGCGCTGAAAGCCAAGGGGAAACACAAGAAGAAGAAGAGGAGCTTGATGAAGAAGAAGTGTTGAACTACAGCTCAAAGCAGTTCTCCTTCAGACCTAATGGAGGCCCAAGCCAAGAGAGCTCTATGAAGTCTGCTCATGAGCATATCAACACCCTTCAGAAATGGTGTAAGTGGCAAGACAAAGCCATTAAGAGGTTGGTTAAAATGGTTAAAGGGAAGTTCAAGAAGAAGAAAGCTACATGAGGAGGAGCTTCCCATCAGAGCTACACTCATGAACACACTTCTCATCAAGAAGAGCCAATTCCATAAGCTGACCCAACTGAAGAAGAGGAAGCTGTTCAGGACCCCCATGGAAGACATTCCTTTCATGCACAGCCAAGTGATCAATGGGGGACATAGGCACAACCAAGGGCTTCATCATATGAGCCAAGGACCCATATTCCATCAGCATGGGAAGCGCCAACTCCCATCCCTTATGAGGTTCAACAAACATGGCAATGGGGTAATCAAGGTACTTCTTCTCAAGCTGAGCAGTTATGGTCAAGCTGGGTTCCCCCGCCACAAGAAGTAGCACCATCTTCAAGGACTTATGAGAGGAGGAACAAGAGGAGAGCTAGCAAGTCTCCTCAGACATCTGGATCCTCCCACCACTCCACTTATTAAACAAGGTACCACATCCTATTCATTGTCTATACCATTGCATTTTTTTTCAATTTTGTATTTTATTTTGTTGCTTCTCTCTCTCATTGCAATCATTACACAAGGGACTGTGTAATTTAAGTGTGGGGGAGAGATTTGGGGTTTGACTTTGTGTTTTGGTTTCTTAGTTTTTCATTTTCTTTCACTTTGAGTCACATGCATATCATGCATTCATCTAAGGCATAGAAAAACACAAAAAAAATCAGAAAAAATTGAAACAATTTGCATGTTTTTGCAAACCAAAAAGAAAGCATGTAGTTGCATTTCATTTTTTAAGGAATGAGTCTAGTGTTGACATATAGGTTGCATTGCATTTGCATGGGGCATAATGATGAATTTTCCTTGTAAATTGCTTAGAGTTTAAAGATGATTTCAGTGTTTAAGTGGTTAGTTGTTTGATGCATCATAAGAAAGCTAGAAGTTAAGACTGAACCATGCTTGGATTGCTAATTTTGATCATCTCATTTCATACTAAAAGCACTTGTTCTCTGAAAATTAACTCTATCAACTTGAACTTTAATTTGGACTTTTAATTATCATGTCTTATGCATTGAAAAGTGAATTCATGGCTACCATATACATATTTGGATCATTTTTTTCCTTTTTACCATTCTTGTTGATCCAAATAGCTGATCCTCATACTTATGGGACAGTTAATCAACTCCCTTAACCAAAACCTCCTTTTAAGCTTAAACACTATCTTGAGAGCTGTGAGGCCTTTGCATATCATTTTTGATTTTGTCTTGGAAAAAAATGTTAGGAATAAGGCTGGCAACAATAAGCTCTCTTGTAGATATCAGCTTGCATCTTGAGCTTGATTCTGGTTAGGAGTTTTGGATTAAAAGGGTAGAGTTAAGTGGTTTGAACTTCATGTATATTTGTTTTGAAAGAAAAAGGAAAAAGTTTGAAATGGTAGAAAAGGGGAAACAGTTTAGCATTGTGGTTAAGTAAAGAGAAGTAAAAACTCTAAGTGTTTAGAAAGAATGGCGCCAGCAACTTAAAGGTTTTGACGGGTCAACACAAAGAAGAAATCAGACCCAAAGCAATCCACCAAAGGTGAAGAAGGTGCCAAAGCAACAAAGAAGAGCAAGTCCCAACCAAAAGGAAGCAACCACACAAGCAAAAAGAAGAAGTTTCCCCAGCCATGAAGAATGGTAAATGGTAGATTTAGGGGTTCACTTTGGGGTTTAGACGTGTTTAGGATTCATCTTTGGGTAGAAGGGAGCTTTGAATTGCATGCATAAGTGTGCTTTTACCTTTAGCATTTTGCCTAAGATAGAATCATTTTCATTGAGTGATCCCTTATGTTTGAAAACCCTTTGTTTGAATGAGATCATTTTTATCTCATAACCTTACCCTTTGAACCAAATGTCTTCACTTGATTTGCATAAGCATGATTCATGGTTTTTAGCTTAATTGAATGTTAAAGAGTTGATTGATTTGAGCATTTGCCTAAGTTGAGATTTGAGATCATTTTGAAACATGATGAGCATGGCTAGGTTCTTTAAAATATAGCTGATTATGTTTGCATCCCACAACTAGGCACTTAAGCATTGATACCATCTCTTTACCTTTGTACTTTTGGATTTGAATGCCCACCTTCAAACCTCACTCTCTCATTTGTTCTTGTTTGCTTGAGGACAAGCAAAAGGCAAGTGTGGGGGTGTTGATATCTCTTGTATATACACCATTTAGGCTTGTATTTAGTTCATGTTTTGGTTCTCTTTTGCATGTTTTCCCTATCTTTTGTCATATTTTCTTCTCCTTTTAGACTTAGGTTGCATTTAGGATATAGTTTGCATTTTCTATGCATTATGGATGTTTTTAGGTACTTATGAGCTAAGAGGGTCATTGGAGGAGCTTTGGAGATGATCTAGGAAGCTAGCTGGACCAAGGGGAGCAAAAAGGACCAAGGCAGACGATCTCTGCAGAGCCTATCGATCAAGGCACGAGAACTATCGGTCAAGGAGAGACCGATAGGATCCTATCAACCAGGCCTATCGGTCGAGAAGTGACCAATAGAAGTGCACCGTTTATATTTTGGTCACCCTATCGGTCATCTTCCAGACCGATAGGATCCCTATCGATCACCCTATCGGTCACAACTGACCGATAGGAACCCAGTCCAAGCCTGCCTTTTATTACACTTTTGTCATTACTTTGGGGCTTCCTTCTTTTATGTATAAATACCCTTTTCTGGGATTTTCGACAAGTCATGTCATAACACTGTTCTTGAGTTAATTTTCTAGGTTTGTAAGACAAATTTCTTGCTTTATTTAATATAAGTTTGTATTTACCATTAATCTTTCTCTAATCTCTCTTTTAATCATGATTAACATCTTTTCCTCTTGTGATTTGGTGTTAAACATTAGTATTAGTGAGTAGTTTGCTTAGGGTTCTTAGATGTGGTAGATTAAGGAGATTTAGGGATTGATTAAGGTTTATTTAGTGTTTAATTTGATGGGTTCCTCTCTATTAATCTGTTTTTAAGCTAGATTTGTCATGATCACACTTATCTAGGATTTAGGCTTTTTTTATGCCCACCAAATGTTTGATGAAATGCTGATCTTGTTTAATAGAGGATTTGCTGGCCTTGGCTCAAGAGATTGACTGTTTGAGGAGCATTTTGACATGAATAGAGTTGATTCTTATTGCTTGTTAAATGTTTTAGCACTGATGAGAGTTAGTTCTTGTTAAGGTGTTTAGCAAAGGGCTATCTTACAAGAGATTGGATTTAGCTTGCTTGTTTGTGAACTCTATGTCTAGGAACCACCATTGCTAGCTTGTTTGCTTGATCAATTCTGTTTGAAACAACCTTAGTTAGTCTCCTGATTCCCCAAAATCAATAACCACATCTAGGAACGTGCTTTCTATTTTTATTGAATTTCGAATTTGCTTAGTACTCTGTTTATTTTGCTCTGTTTTACTTCTTGATCATTGCTAGACTGTCTCCTTTGAGTTCTCTTTGGTGATTGATCATTCTAGGTTGTTAGATTAGTTGCTTAGGCAACAAATACTCTCTTTGCTTTGCTTAACTTAAGGATTCCTACTCACAACTCTTTTGCTTTCAACAAAATCCATTTGGATTGACATAAAACCCTTATTATACTACAATTGATTTACATTGAGGGGTGATTGACAAATACCTCAAAACTCTATGTATCAATGTGCTTTGACAAAGCTTAGTGAAGTTTCAGATGATGGTTTGAAGCTCAGATTATTTCCATTCTCTCTTGGTGATAGAGCTAAATTATGGGAGAAGTCTTTAGCACAAGGAAGCATCACTTCTTGGGATCAATGCAAAGGTTCTTTCTTAACCAAGTTCTTCTCTCCATCTAGAACTGCACATTTCAGAAATGAGATCACAAACTTCAAACAGTGGTCTAATGAAAGCTTTGGGGACACTTGGGAAAGGTTCAGAAGCTTCACTCACCAATTCCTCACCATGGCTTCACCAAAGAGATGCTGATATCCACACTATACAGAGGTGTTCTCCCAACCATAAGAATCCTTCTAGATACAGCAAGCAAAGGCTACTTTCTTGGTAAAGATGTTGATGAAGGATGGCTACTAGTGGAGAACATGGCATTCAGCAATTGGGACTATGTGCATGACAAGGAGCAACATTCCAAAGCCACTGAAGAGAAGCTAGAGACAGCATTGTATGAGATGAAAGCCTTGCAGAAGAATGTTGACTTGCTGCTCAATAAGACCACCAAACCTCTTCCTAGTGTTGTTTTACCTAACCACTACACAGAGCATCAAGTCAAAGCTGTTCAACTACAAGAGGTGCCAACAATGCAACAAGACCATGATGGTTGTCCACCACAGTCCCATGCAGACACTTACATTCACCAATATCCTGGTTCTTCTTCTCCAATAGTTGGTGCCAGCACCTCTCAACCCTCTAAAACTCTGTATCTTAAGGAAATGTTCCTTCAAATGCATCACCTTCAAACTGCAGCACTTCAGAAGAGCATGACTGTTGAAATTCAAAAGAGCATAACTGACATTCAGAAGAGTTTGGCTGTTGAAATACAAAAAGGCATTGACTCCAGCTTGCAATCTCAACTTGGTTCTTCGAATATGGAGCTTAGAAAACTAGAAAGCATTGCTCAACCATCTACCTTTTCACATGCACAAGAGTGTGTCAAAGCTGTCACCTTAAGAAGTGGGAAGAAACTTCCTCCAAGATTGGCTCCTTCTACACCCAACGCGGACATTGAGGAACAAGAAGAGGGGGTGGTGGCCAAAGATGCTGAAGAAACTACAGAAGATGAAGTGGTTGAAGCTGAAAAGGGTCCAAAGAACACTAAAGCAAAAGAGGTGGTTAAGGAGAAACCAAGAGAAGCACATAAGGAGTTAGTCATGGAGCCAAGATACATTCCTCCACCAAATCAACCTATAATACCATTTCCTGAAAGGTTGAAGAAGCAGCTCATTGCCAAGTACAAAGGTCTTTTTGATGAGCAAATGGAGAAGGTTCAGCTCACCATGCCACTGCTTGATGCTTTTGTCTTAGTCCCACCTTATCAGAAGTTTTTGAAAGATGTTGTTGCTGAAAGAACAAAGTACTTACAAGAGATGGTGGTACTAACACATGAGTGCAGCGCCATTATTAAACAGAAGAGAGTGATTCCCAACAAGCTAGGTGATCCAGGAAGTTTTACCTGACCCTGCTCTATAGGTCCACTTCTGTTTGAGAAATGTTTATCTGATCTAGGAGCTAGTGTCAGCTTGATGCCCTATTCTGTAGCACAAGGCCTAGGCTTCACTAAGTTCAAGGACTGCAGGATATCTCTAATGCTAGCTGACAGGTCAGTAAGGCTCCCCAAGGGATTGCTTGAAGATGTACCACTTGGGATTGGGAGTGTAGAGATACCTACTGATTTTATGGTTTTGGATATGGATGAGGAGCCTAGGGATCCTTTCATCCTTGGGAGACTTTTCCTAGCCACAACAGGAGCTGTCATTGATGTTAAGAAAGGGAAAATTGAGCTACAATTGGATAGGGACATGTTTCTGAAATTTGACATCAAGCAAATTATGCAGCAACCTACCATTGAAGGTCAAGTGTTTCAGATTGAGATTTTGGAAAAGCTGCTTGATGAGCTTCAAGAGGAGTTGTGTTGTGAAGATAAACTCCAAGTGGCTTTGACAAAGGAGCATAGAGAAGATGGTTACTTGGATAAGGAAAGCTTGGGTTATAAGCTGAGGTTAGACGCTCACAAGATCTTGGAAGAAGAGGAGCCATTTGAGAAGCTGGACTACACAGAGAAAGAGGTGTTCTCAGTTCAAGAAGCTGGTTCTCCAAGCATTGAAGCTGGCGCCAAGGAGCACAGAAGCTTAGAGGAGGACTGGAGTAAGCTCAAGGCACCCAAAGTGGATCTTAAACCTCTTCCTAAAGGGCTAAGGTATGTCTTCTTAGGCTCTAACTCTACTTATCCTGTAATTGTCAATGATAACCTCAGTGATGATGAGATCCTTGCTCTTGTCAAAGTGTTATTGAGGTTTAGGAGAGCCATTGGATATTCACTAGATGACATCCAAGGCATTTCTCCAAACTTCTGCACTCATAGGATCCATCTAGAGGATGAGACAAGAACTTCTGTTGAACCTCAAAGGAGATTGAATACTAACTTGAAAGAAGTAGTTAAAAAAAAAATCTTGAATTTGCTTGAAGCTGGAGTGATCTATCCTATCTCAGACAGCACTTGGGTCTCACCAGTCCATGTGGTGCCTAAGAAAGGAGGGATCACTGTGGTAAAAAACGAAAATGATGAGCTAATACCCACTAGAACAATCACTGGTCATAGGATGTGCATAGATTACAGAAAACTTAATTCTGCTTCTAGGAAAGATCACTTCCCTTTGCCATTCATTGACCAAATGTTAGAAAAATTAGCAAATCATAAGTATTACTGCTTTTTAGATGGTTATAGTCGATTCTTTCAAATCCCTATCCATCCTAATGATCAAGAGAAAACTACTTTTACTTGCCCATATGGAACATTAGCTTATAGGAGAATGCCTTTTCGTTTATGCAATGCTCCTGCAACTTTTCAGAGGTGTATGACCTCAATATTCTCTGACTTGCTTGAAGAGATCGTGAAGGTATTCATGGATGACTTTAGTGTCTATGGATTCTTTGGTGTCTGCTTGTCCAATCTTTCTCAGGTTTTACAGAGATGTGAAGACACTAAGCTGGTTCTGAATTGGGAGAAATGTTATTTCATGGTTCAAGAAGGCATTGTGTTGGGTCACAAGATTTCAGAGAAGGGGATTGGAGTGGACAAGGCCAAGATAGATGTGATGCTGCACTTAGAACCTCCAAATTCAGTCAAGGGAATCAGAAGCTTCTTGGGGCATGCTGGTTTCTACAGAAGGTTCATCAAGGACTTCGCAAAGATAGCAAGACCCTTGACAAGACTGCTGTGTAAGGAGACAGAGTTTGTGTTTGATGAAGACTGCATGCCAGCCTTCCTCACTCTCAAACAAGCTTTTGTGTCAACGCCAATAGTTCATGCTCCAAACTGGGATTTGCCATTTGAAATCATGTGTGATGCTAGTGACTATGTTGTTGGAGCAGTCTTGGGTCAAAGAGTAGATAAGAAACTTCATGTTATCTATTATGCTGGCAGAACAATGGATGAAGCTCAATCAAAGTATGCAACAACTGAGAAGGAGCTCCTAGCAGTTGTCTTTGCATTTGAGAAGTTCAGAAGCTACCTGGTTGGATCCAAAGTCATAGTTTACACTGACCACGCTGCTTTAAGGCACATAAATGCCAAGAAAGACTATAAGCCAAGACTTCTTAGATGGATCCTCCTCTTACAAGAGTTTGACATGGAGATTGTGGATAAGATAGGCATTGAGAATGGTGTAGCTGATCACCTTTCAAGACAGAGGATAGATGATTTTGTCCCAATCAATGATACTCTACCAGAAGAGCAGCTGCATGCTTTGGGAATGAAATCACTTGAAGTGCAAATCTTGGAAGAGAACAAACTGCCTTAGTACGCTGACTTTGTGAACTACTTGGTTATTGGCCAGATACCACTGAACCTCAACTCACATCAAAAGAAGAAGTTCTTAAGAGATGTCTCTCACTACTTTTGGGATGAGCCTTATTTCTACAAGAGTGGGAATGATGGATTGTTCAGAAGGTGCATAGCTGAGGAAGAAGTTCAAGGGATTCTGCATCATTGCCATGATTCAGCTTATGGAGGTCACTTTGCAACCTTCAAGACAGCCTCAAAGGTACTTCAAGCTGGCTTTTGGTGGCCTAGTTTGTTCAAGGACGCCCAAGCTTACATCTCCTCATGTGATGCATGCCAAAGGAAGGGAAACATCTCCAAAAGAGATGAGATGCCTCTGAACTCTATACTTGAAGTATATATGTTTGATGTGTGGGGGATAGACTTTATGGGACCTTTCCCTTCATCTTATGGGAATAATTACATCCTAGTTTTTGTGGATTATGTCTGAAAGTGGGTTGAAGCCATTGCCAGTCCAACAAATGATGCTAGAGTTGTGCTAAAGCTTTTCAAGACAATAATCTTCCCAAGATTTGGTGTTCCAAGGTATATGATCAGTGATTTTGGAAGTCACTTCATCAATAAGGTCTCTGAGAGTTTGCTGAAGAAGAATGGTGTTAAGCACAAGGTTGCCACTCCTTACAATCCTCAAAAAAGTGGTCAAGTAGAGGTGTCTAACAGGGAGATCAAAGCTATTTTAGAGAAGACAGTTGGTGTTACAAGAAAGGATTAGTCTAATAAGCTTGATGATGATTTGTGGGCTCAAAGGACAGCCTTTAAAACACCCACTGGTAGAACTCCCTTCTCACTCCTCTATGGCAAGTCTTGTCATCTACCTTTTGAGCTCGAATATAAAGCCCTTTGGGCAATAAAGCTTCTGAATTTTGATATTAAGACAGCTCAGGAGAAAAGACTCATCAACTTGCATGAGTTAGAAGGAAACCGCCTTGAAGCTTTTGAGAGTTCTAGGATCTATAAGGAGAGGACAAAAGCTTTTCATGACAAGAGGATCAAACCCAAGGACTTCAAGGCAGGGGATAAGGTGTTGTTGTTCAACTCAAGGCTGAAGTTGTTTCCTGGAAAGCTGAAGTCAAGATGATCAGGTCCATTCAAGATAAAAGAAGTGTTACCATATGGAGCTGTGACTTTGTTTGGCAAGGATGAGAAGGCTTCACAGCGAATGGGCATAGACTGAAGCCCATACATGTCAAGTAAGTCCCTTGGATATGATATGGACATCAACCTTGAGGATCCTCCACAAGAGTGATCAACCAAGGAAAGTCAAGCTAAGTACGTTAAACAAGCATACTTGGAAGGTATTCCCATGTTATCCTTGTACATACTATTGCATTTTATGTTTGTTTTTGTGTTTTTCTGTTGATAACAGGGGCAAGTGGGGTTTAAGGCAAATTGTTGGCTGAGTTGATTCATTTTCTGGCCTGTTTCGGTCAGCACCATCGGTCTGGAAGTGACCAATACGCCTCCATCGGTCTGGAGCGACCGATGGGAACTGAGGGGGTATACCATCGATCCAGCCTATCGGTCTGGAGTGACTGATGCAACCCCATCGATCACCACCATCGGTCTGGAGTGACCGATACAGCTCCATCGATCTACACCATCGGTCTGGAATGACCGATGGCCTCCTCCATTCTGCCAAAACTCCTTCTAAGGTACACAACTCCTCTCCTTTCCTTCTGAATCCTTCTGAGTATCCTTTATCACTCTCCTTCAAGCTTCTATTACACACGGGACTGTGTAATATACGTGTGGGGGAGGGCATTGCATTTAACATTGTGTTTTGTTTTCTTATTTTCTCTTTTGCATACTTGAGTCCCATGCATTCATGCATTCATTATTATGCACCAAAAATCCTTAAATTTTACAAAATTTTTAGAACCAAAAATATCATTTAGTTGCATTTACATAACTAAGATTGAGTCTAGATGCATTCGTTTGCAAACATTTTCATAGGGAGTAGATGATAAACACTTGTCAAGATGTTAATGTTTGAGTTGTTTTTAATGCCTTGGTTATATGTTGTTTGATTGCATTGTAGTGAATTTAAAGTTAAGACTGCACCATATCTTGAATTCTTGCATTGATATTCTTGTTTTATGCCCAAGCTTGCTTTGATTTGATTCCAACTCTATCTTATTAGAACCATAATCCTGACTTTGAATTATCATGTTTGTGCATTGAGAGTGATTACATGGCTACCCATATACATACTTGGATATCTTTTTCCCTTTTAACCACTCTTGTTAATTCAAGTAGCTGATCTTTATCATTATGGGACAGTTAACCACACCCTAAACCAACCCTTTTTCTGAACCTAATCATTATTATGAGAGTTGAGAGGCCTTGCATTGCCTCATTTTCGATTTTATCTTGGCAAAAAGTGTTAGGAATAAGGTTGGCAAGGAGAAGCTCTCTTGTAGATACCAGCTTGCATTTTGAGCTTTGTATTAGGTTAGCAGTTTGGGAAAGGGTAGTGTAAGTGGTTTGAGCTTTAAATGTTTACATCTTTTGAGAAGAAGAAGAAGCATGGGGTTGGTAGTATGGGGGAACAGTTTATTTTGTGGTTAAGTTAATTAGAAAGAAATCTTTAACTGTTAAAGAAGAAAGGTGCCAACAACAAAACAGCTTACAAAGGTTATCCAAAAGGAGAAATCAGACCAAACAATCCACCAAAGGTGATGAAAATGGCGCCATTCATACAACAAAAGGAGCAAGTTCCAAAAAGAAGTCAACCACACAAGAAAAAGAAGAAGGAGTTTCCCCCAAATATGAAGAAGGAAGAGATCAAGTGCTTTGGGAAATGGTAGATTTAGGAGATTCACTTCGGTAAAAAGGGTAGAAGAGAGCTTTGACTTGCATGCATAGGTGTGCTTTTACCTTTAGCATTTTGCCTAAGATAGAATCATTTCATTGAGTGATCCCCTGAATCTTTAAACCCTTATTTGAATGAGATCATTTTCATCTCATAACCATGTCCCTTGACTAAATGTTTTCTCTGGATTTGCACAAACATGATCCATTGGTTACTGATTAATGAATGTTAAAGAGTTGGTTGATTTGAATGCTTGTGTAGGCTAAGCTTGAGTTTATTGTTTGCTATGATAGGTATGGCTAAGGCTTTTAAAGTACAAAATTGTCTATGCATCTTAGAACCTATAACTTGGGCATTGAATCCGTTTTTCCATTGACATCTTTATTTTTGAGCTCCCACTATCAAACCTCACTCTTCCATTTGTTCTTATTTGCTTGAGGACAAGCAAAAGGCAAGTGAGGAGGTGTTGATATCCCATACATTTACATCATTTAGGCTTGTATTTAGTTCATGTTTTGGTTCTCTTTTGCATGTTTTCCTTCCCTTTAAGTCCCACTTTCTTCTCCCTTTAGACTTAGGTTGCATTTAGGTTGTGGTTTAAATTTTCTATGTATCAAGGTTGTTTTTAGGTACTTTTGAAGCTGAATGGAGCAAGGAGGAAGTGTGGGAGTGGATCAGGAGACTATCCAAGCCAAGAAGGAGCAAAAGAAGCCAAGGAAAATAATCTTTGGAGAGCCATCGATCAAGATTTCAAGACCATCGGTCAAGGAGTGACCGATGGGAATGCAGTGAGTATACCATCGATCACTCTCCTCAGGACCATCGGTCAGGAAGTGATCGATGGGAGGCCATCGATCAGACCATCGGTCAGGAAGTGATCGATGGAACCCCAGCGAGTATACCATCGATCACTCTCCTCAGGACCATCGGTCAGGAAGTGATCGATAGGAGGCCATCGGTCAAGACCATCTATCACTTGGGATCCCAGACTGAAGACCACTTATTTACAATTTTACCATTTTCGCTTAGACTCATATTAATACGAAAAATCCCTAATTTTTGGGAACATCTTTTTATCCAATAGTTCTTTCCTCTTTAGTTTTTTTTTATCTTGTAATTTGAATCTTTGTCTGACTTTAATAAGAGTTTGCATTTATATTATTGTTTGTCATTTCACTAATGAAAATTAGTTCTTAACTTCATGATTAGCAAAGAGATTAGTGCCAAGAGATTGGATTAGTTATATAAATGAATCCAATGCATAAGGAATAGCATTGTGTGAGTTTGTTAGCATCATAGGTTGAGTTAAGAGTTCCCTAGCACCAATTATCTCATCTCAAGTCCCATCTTTTCTCTGTTTTTAGTTGAATTCGAATTTGCTCTGTTTTGCCTTTGTTTTAGTTGCTTTGCATGCTTCTCACTCTTTGTTTGTTGTTCTCTTCACTTCTGTTTGATCACTTAGATTGTTAGACACTTTAATCTTATCTATATCTGCTTGAATTAAGAGCTCTATTACATTCCTGCTGTTTCAATCTTCCCCTTCTGAATGCGAGGTCCCCGGCGACAACGACTACGATCCGAGACGTGGCTAGGAGAAGCTGCTTGAAGACTATCTAGATTAGGGCTGCGTTTGGGTTATTTGAGGGGAGATTCATTTTCATTTTAGAAATTAAGTTAGTTTTTATTTTTATGCATTTAACTTAAGAGCCCTATTCTATGATGACTGATTGCTTGATAAACTTTTAATAAAAAGTCTTGCTTGCTTAGAAATGATAGTTTCCGAGTCTTCTGTTCTATGAACATAGATTAGCCTTCTTTGGTATGATCTCCAAGCCTACCTCGTCGCCTTAAGCCGGCCGTGGAGACCATGCCTTAGAATTCGGGACGAATTCTCGTTAAGAGAGAGAGAATTGTTTGGAAAATTCAATCGTTAAGGGAGGGAGAATTGTTTTTCAAACCAGGCCCGTTTGGGAAATTCAATCCCAAACTAAGACGGTTTAAAGCCCAATTCCCATTTCTCGATATTTTCTTTTTCCTTCGAGAGATAAATATTACTGGTTTAGATAAATATTATATTTTTAATATGATATTAATGAACCATTTCCTATAAAAATTGTGAATATTCTTATTCATAATTATCCTTTCCTTTTCGTGGTTATCTTTATTTTTTCTCCAAGTCTCCCATTGGGTATAAATAGAGATCTCCTCCTCATTATTTTCTTCATTCTAAATCTCCATAGAACTGAGAAACACTAGAATTCTCTTCTCTCTCTCTTTCCGGCGCCGAGTACTTTCTCTTTGCTGTTTCTCTCTCTTCTCTTTCTCTCTTATCGTCGCTCCTCTCTCTCTCATTGCCATGTCCGCGCGTTCATCTTCGCCGCCGTCTGATGGTCGCTCTGGCCGTTTGCGAAGGCTCAGCCCCTTCCCGGAACAGCCATCGTCGTCCGATGCCGCCGTGGAGGAGCCGCGCGTCCACCACCTTCGGGACGGACCCGCTGCCGCTCCGACCAGCCGCCCCATCCCGGTGTTTCACATTGACGATGAGCCGGAGTCCTCCAGGAGTCACGCGCCGCCGCAGCAGCAGCCCGGAAGGCAGATTAACCTGGCGTGGTTAGCCGCCGTTGATCATCTCGCCTCCTTCTCTTCTCCGTATCTCCCCTCGCCACTTCCTTCGCCACCTAGGCCAAGGTGAGGATAAATTTGTGATAGAATATTATGTGTCCTGCTTTTCTGAATGTCTAGTTTGGGGTTAAACCAAGCATAAACTACTTTCTGCTTTAGAACTGAGTCCCAGTTAGGTCTTATTAGGTTGCTGTTTGGTATATGATCGCCTAGATGCGTTTAGGCTTTTGAAACTAAAATTGCAGGAGACTTCAAACGAATCTTTACTTGTGTTTGAAACGCCTTGTTTGTTTGATTGTTGTTTGGATCTCTTCTGTGATTGTGTGATCGCCCTGAACTAGTATAAAGGATAGCGCGTGTAGCTTCTAGCGCAGGCGGTTATCTTGACATTGCCGGTTCGGTTTATATGATCGAAATCGGGTGTCACAATGGAGTAGCTAATGCACCATGCCCTCAAGGTAACCTCCCCGGAAAGTGTGAGATGAAACCCAAGGAGTATTGCCAAGCTGTTGATTCTCAAGATGCTTTCACCACAGAGGAAGATGCTATTATAGATGAGTTCTTGTCATTGCTCAATATGGACATTGATGAACAAAGTGAGGGGGAAGACCTTGTCCAAGTCTCTGATGCTAAGAAGGAGGTTCAAGCTGATTTGCTTCCAGTTTACTAACCTGACATTCCATTTCCAGGAAGACTCAAGGAGCAGCTTATCAAGAAGTATGCAACTCTATATGCTGCTCAAATGGAAATGAGAGGTCTAAATGCTGAAGAAGGGCTTGGGAAAGTGAGAGCTAAGGCTGAAGCATCAGAGGTTAAGGAGCTTAACATCAAGAAGCTTGGAGATCCTGGTTGCTTTACTCTCCCATGTGAACTCAAAGGAAAAACTTTCAAGAGCTGTTTGTGTGATTTGGGTGCAAGCATCAATCTGTTGCCATCAACTACAGCTAAGGAGTTGGGTTACACCAAGTTCCAGCAAAGCAATGTGTCCTTAACCATTGCTGATGGGACAGTGAAGATGCCATTAGGAGCCTTCAAGGACGTGCTTATGCATATTTAGGGATTAACAATCCCAATTGATTTCTTGGTTTTGGATGTTGAAGGTCATATCAAGAATGCCATCATACTTGGAAGACCCTTCTTAGCTTCAGATGGTGCTGTCTTTGATGCTAGGGAATGCACAACAGAGCTTAAGCTCACCAAGGAGAAGGTCTTGAAGTTTGATAGCAAGGGTAACAAGCTGGAGCATGAACATGCTTTCTCTATGGAGCTGAACAAGATGAAAGGGGTTGATAAGAACTGGTCTGAGTTTGAAGGCTATACTGGAGAGAGCTTTGATGGCTGCTGCTTGTCAAGGTTGTTTGAAGACACCACTGAAGAGGAGGTCCTTGAAGTGGTTAGTTACAAGAAGATGAATGAAATCAAGCTGGTTACTAAAGAAGGAGAGATGGTTTTGAAGCCATTTGGCTCAAGGAATGGTGAGGTCCACTACAAGATGAAGCATGAGGGTAAGTCTAAGCCTTTTATTGTGCTCAAGATGAATGGAGTCACCACAAGAGTCAAAAGGAACAAGGTGCCACCAAGGAGTTCCAAGACTCCTTCTCCTTACCTCCACTAAAGAGGTAATCAAAGTCAAGCTAAGTGACTTTAAACAAGCACACTTGGGAGATAGTCTCATGGTATCCTTTGTATATATTTATATTTTTTAGTTTATGTTTTATGCATTTTAAGTGTCCGTAGAAGCAGGAGTTTGGTTAAGGGGATGAAAAGATGATTGGGGAACCAAACAAGATGCATTCTGGTTAACATCGAGCATCAACATCGATCATGCCAGATCGATGTTGGGTGCATCGGTCATGCACATCGGTTAGTAATGCTCGATGTTGTAGAACCAAGAATACATAGGGCAACCACATTGATCACTTGTGATCGATGTGGGAAAAGAAGTGCTTCGGGTTATCGATCAGATGTCATCGATGTAATCAACCCGAGAGTCAGACAAACTGCATCGGTCAGGAACATCGGTCATGGTTATCGATGTAAACTGACTGAGAGTTTGAGGGATTACATCGAGAAAGAGCATCGATCAAAGCTTGCTCGATGTGCCTACATTGATCACTCACATCAGTCAAGGAGTGGTCGATGTAAATGGGCAGTAAGTTCAAGAGTCAGCATCGATCAACCATGATCGATGCCGACCACATCGATCACTCACATCATTCAGATGTGATCGATGTGGTCAGCGAGGTAACTACTTCAATTTTCAAAAAATTTCTCTCTCTTGGCTTGGAGCCTAAGAAGTTTGAATTTGAATTTTTTGGCTCCTCGCTGCCATTCTGACCCATTTCTGAGCACTTTTGGTTTTGTCCCCTACTCTTTAGATTCCTTATGTTCTCTCTTTGGTTCTATATAAACCACATAACTCCTCTTCACTCTTCACACTTCACATTCTCTCCTCTATCACCTAAGCCACGAAATTTCTTAGCTCTCTCTATCTTTTATTTTGTCTTTAAGAGTGCTCAGAAGTTCCAAGAAGGTTTGCTCTCTTAAACTATTCATTTATTAGTTTTTATGCTTTGCACTTTACTTGTTATGAATCTTTTGCTTTAAGAACTAGTTTTGTTTAGTTTAAAGTGTTTGTTTTGATTTTTGCATGGTGGGATTTGTTAGTTTAAGCAAGTAGATGTTAGAGTTGGTTATTGTTTATAAATCTAATAACTTTCTTTGCTTTAAATTTACTTTGCATAATCATGTTTCATTTTGTTTAAAGGCCACCATGCTAGGTTCATATGCATATGTAGTTAGCATGTTTAAGATTTTTTCTCTTGAATTCTCTTAGTTCTTTAGAGGTTTGTCTTGTTTAAACACTAGTTAAGCCTCTTTAGACTTGAGAAAAAAAATTTTGAGCTTTAAATCATTGATTTTCAACTTGTGTTCTTATACTCATTAGACCTTCAAGCATTGTTCTTGTAGGTACTATGGGGAAAACCAAAGAAGCTGTTGTAAACAAGAGGCAAGCACCAAGGAAGAGGGCGTCCTCTACTGAACTCACAATCAAAGAGAAGGGCAAAGGTGTTGCTGGAAAAAGGGTTGTGGAGAGCAAGGCCACCAAGTCTAATGACAAAGGAAAAGGCAAGGTTGTGGAAGAAGCCTCAAACAAGCCACCAAGTGCTAGGGAGTTTATGGAGCTCTTCAGCAAGTGTACCTTCAAAGCAACAAGGTATCCTTGCATCCCCACAATGTAAGCACTTGGATATATGATGATTGCAAAACAATCTTTGAAGATACGGGGCTTGGAGAGTTCATGGAAAAGGTGCTTCCTTCCTACGAGCATCTCACCATTCAGTTTCTCTCCACTTTCCAAGTGGTGAGTTACCATGAGAGTGAACTTAACAATGGAGATGGCTGGATATCCTTCAGACTTGGCAAGCAGAAGTTCACCACAACCTTCCAAAAAGCTTTCAGCTGGCCTTGGTATGTACCCTTATGCTGATAAGAAGGCCCAGTTCAAGATCAGACTGAGAGAGCATGCAAAGCTTTGGGAAGTGATTGGGGTTGAACACTTCACTCCAGGAGTCACCAAGAACAAGAGTTTGAGGCATCCTGCTGTGAGATATGCTCACAAGGCCCATGCAAACACACTCTTTGTAAGGAAGGAGACAACCAACATAACATCAAGGGAGATGGACCTCATCTACAATGGGGTGCAGCCACTAGAGACCCTCAACAGGCCAGAAGAGTTCCCTTCTTATGTGACTCTACTCTTGGAACAGCTCTAGACATATAGGATCTGGATCTTGAACAAGAGGAAAAAGGAGAAGAACCCTCAACTACACATTGGAGGAGTTGTGACAGCCATTATGATGGTAAGTGTAGTGGACCTTGAGGAGCATGCTGCAGTTGTTTTGCCACCACAATGGATAGATCTGGTCTATCTAAGGAGGAGTCACTACTTAGAGAAGACCATTCATGGGAAGCACATCTATCAGTTTCTCAAACCCTCCAAGGAACCAGCAAGATTTCTTCTCCCCAATGAGCAGCCTACATCCATCACCATGAGGAGCAATATCGATTTTTTCCCAACTGAGAGATAGCTCTACCATGGTGGCCCTATCACTGAAGAAAGCGAGGAGAACAGTGAAGAAGGAAGTGCAGAAGAAAGTGAAGAGAGTAGTGAAGAGGAAGAACAAGAAGAAGGTGATGTTGGCGCCAACAATGATGAGGATTCCCAAGAGGAAGAGCAAGGAGAAGATGAGTTGCTTGAGTACAACACTGAGAGGTTTCACTTCAGACCTCATGAAGTGCCAAGTCAAGGGAGCTCCC
The DNA here is from genome assembly GCA_911865555.2 of Thlaspi arvense. Taxonomy (NCBI): domain Eukaryota; kingdom Viridiplantae; phylum Streptophyta; class Magnoliopsida; order Brassicales; family Brassicaceae; genus Thlaspi; species Thlaspi arvense. The sequence goes on along the minus strand of OU466863.1, from coordinate 22,293,992 downwards.
TGAATTATGCACATGACCACATAAACAATCTTCAAAGTTGGTGCAAATGGCAAGACAAAACAATAAAGAAGCTTGTCAAAATGGTGAAGGGGAAGTTCAAGAAGTACAAGTCCAAATCACATGGAGCTTCTCAACAGATCCAAAGTCAGGAGTTTACTTCACACTATGAGGAGCAAGTGCAGCAGGAAGAGCCTAATGAAGAAGAGGAGGCAAACTGGATGCCCCAAAGGAGACATTCCTTCCAAGTGCAACAAGATGATCAATGGCCAGCTTGGGAACCAGCTAGGGCTTCTTCATATGTCCCTGTGTCTCAGCTGCCATCAGCATGGGAAACGCCAGTTTACTCTCCTTCTAAGGCTTACACCACTTGGCAGGAGTATGATGCTCAAGGTAACCCAAATCAAGTGCAGGCACATTGGCCTAGTTGGGTACCTCCACCTCAAACAACATCCTCTTCACAAGGAAGGAGAAGGAACAAGAGAAGGACAAGTCAGTCTCCATAACCAGCAACATCAGGAACCTTCATAGATCCAGAAGAGACTGATGAACTTTCTTATTCATCCAACCATTCCTCCCACCATAACTAAGGTACCACATCCTTACCATTTTATATAACATTGCATATTTTTAGTTGATGTAGTATATTTATGTTGCTTCTCTCTCTCATTCTTTTATTATACAAAAGATTGTGTAATTTAAGTGTGGGGGAGGGATTTAGGGTTTGACATTATTTGTTCTTTTCTTAGTTTTTCATTTCTTTCATCTTTGAGTCACATGCATCTCATGCATACATATAAGTGCATAAAAAAAATACTAAAAAATCAAAAACTGAAAAAATTTGCATGTTTTTCAAACTAAAAAGAGAGCACATAGTTTCATTTCATTTGATTAAGATTGATCTAGTGTTTGCATATAGGCTACATTGCATTTGCATAGGGCATGATGATTAATTTTCCTTGTAAAATGCTCTGTGTTTAAGTTTGATTTAAATGTCCAAGTGTTTAGTTGTTTGATGCATCATTAGAAGTTAGAAGTTAAGGCTGAACCATGCTTGGATTGCTAAATTTGATTCTCACATTCTCATACTGAAACCATTTGTTCATTGAAAATCAACTCTTTCTATTTGAACCTTAATCTGATTTTTAATTATCATGTTCGTGCATTGAAAAGTGAATTCATGGCTACCATATACATATTTGGATCACTTTTTCCCTTATTACCAATCTTGTTGATCCAATTAGCTAATCTTCATACTTATGGGACAGTTAAACCCCTCCCTTAACCAAACCTCCTTTTGAGCTTAAACACTATCTTGAGAGTTGTGAGGCCTTGCATGCATTATTTCGAATTCTGTCTTGGCAAAAAGTGTTAGGACTAATGCTGGCAAGGAGAGGCTCTCTTGTAGATATCAACTTGCATTTTGAGCTTGATTCTAGGTTAGGAGTTTGGGATAAAAGAGTAGTGTTAAGTGGTTTAAACTTCATGTTTATATCTTTTAAGAAGAAGAAGAAGAATGGGATGGTAGTATGGGGAAATTAAGTTTAAATTATGGATAAGTAAAAGGAAGAAAAATCTCTAGATGTTTAAGATAAGGAGGCGCCAAAAATCAGCAAGGCTTTGAAATGTCATTCAAAAGAAGAAATCAGACCCAAGGCAATCCACCAAATGTGAAAAATGGCACCTAATCAACAAAAGGAGAGCAAGTCCCAACAAAAAGGATCAACCACACAAGCAAGAAGAAGAAGTTTCCCCACACATGAAGATGAAGAAGATCAGTTCTTTGGGAAAGGGTAGACTTAGGATTTCACGTTGGGTTTAGAAGTCTTTAGGATTCATCTTAATGTTAAGGGTAAAAGAGAGCTTTGACTTGCATGCATAAGTGTGCTTTTACCTTTAGCATTTTTCCTAAGATAGAATCATTTTCATTGAGTGATCCCTTGATTTTACTAGCCCTTACTTGAATGATATCATTGTCATCTCATGACCATACCCTAAGACTAAATGTTTTCACTTGATTTGCACAAACATGATTCATGGTTACAAGCTTAATGAATGTAAAAGAGTTGATTGATTTGGCATTTGTCTAGGTTGAGATTTGAGATCATTTTGAAACATGATGTACTTGGCTAAGTTATTTAAAGTATAACTGATTGTGTTTTGCATCCTACACTTAGGCACTTAGACATTGGCTTCATTTCTTAACCTTAGCATTTTGGGATTTGAGTGCCCACCATCAAACCTCATCCTCCATTTGTCTTAGTTTGATTGCTTGAGGGCAATCAAAAGGCAAGTGTGGGGGTGTTGATATCTCATATATTTACATCATATAAGCTTGCATTTAGTTCATGTTTTGGTCTTCTTTTGTATGTTTTCTTTCTCTTTAGTCCTATTTTCCTTTCCTTTTAGGCTTAGGTTGTATTTAGGTTGTAGTTTGCATTCTTTGTGCATTAAAGATGTTTTAAGTACCTAAGGAGCTATTTGGAGCAAGGATGAAGCATTGGGATGATTCAAGGAATTGCCTAAGCTAAGGAGGAGCAAATGAGCCAAGGAAGATGGTTTTTGGTGCAGTATAAATCAAGGCACAAACCACATCAATCAGGAGTGATCGATGTAAAGAAGCCGAGAAGATGAAGATTCACATCGATCAGTCACATCAGTCACATGTGATCGATGTGAAGAGACAGGACACTTGCCAGCATCGGCCAAGACTGACCTATGTACTTCACCCAAGAGACTTGAAGACTGCATCGATCATCCACATCGATCACTTGTGATCGATGTGAGCCTAATCCGAACACCTTTTATTTACAAGTTTGCCATTGCTTTAGGGTTTTTGTATTTTACTAGAAATAGGCTTGGACTAATGGGTTTTAGCCAAGTCTTGATCTTGTTTAGTTTCTTAAGTATTCTTTCATCTTTGTAAGACAAGATCTTCTTTTTAATCTATAGTTTTGTATTTTCATCATTAATTCTTCTCTAATCTCCTTCTTAATCAGGTTTATCATCCTTTTCCTTTGTGATTTGATGATTTCCATGATGATTAGTGAGTAGACTTTTTAGGGTTCTTAGATGTGGTAAATTAGGGGAATTTAGAGGCTTGGTTAGGATTTGTTAATGCTTAATTAGGTTGATTCCTCTCTGTTAATCTGTGTTTAGGTTAGATTTGTCTTGATCACATGAATCTAGATTTAGGCTTCATCTTATGTCTACCAACTCTAGAAATGCTGATCTTGTTTAATAGAGGATTTACTGGTCTTAGCTCAAAAGATTGATTGTCTGAGAAATATTTTGGCTTGTATAGAGTTGGAATTACATGCTTGTCGATTGTTCTAGCACTAATGAGAGTTAGTTCTTGTTAGGATGATTAGCAAAAGGTTATTTGTCAAGAGATTGAGCTTAACTTGCTTGATTGTTAATTCTATGCCTAGGAATTAGCATTGATTGCTTGTTTGTATTGTCAATGATGTTTGGAATAGTCAATAACCATATCTAGAAACTTGTTTTCTCTTATTGAATTTCGAATTTGTCTTATTGCTCTGTTTTTATTACTCTGTTTTGCTTTGAATCACTGTTTGGTATTGCTTTAACTAGTTGTGTTTGGTTCTTGATTCACTTAAGTTGTTAGTTTGATTGCTTTGCAACAAATCTTTTCTGAATTCACTTGACTTTAGGTTTTCTGCTCATAATTTTATTGGCTTTATTCATGACTTTTTTGAATTGATAAAACCATATGCTATAATACAACTGATTAGTACAAGAGTGATTGATCAAGAGACTTAAAACTCTTATTTCAAAGACCCGGACAAAGTTCTGGAGTTGAGACACCTCAGCGTCGTATTCCACTTTCTTGACGTAGCCCACTGCTCCCCCAACTGCTTTTATCGTTTTTGGAGTGAAATAATTCACTGGAAGTTTATGGAGGCGGATCCATACCGGTGTGAATTGCAGAAAGTTAGCCGGTAGGTATTCAAACCATCGCTCCATCAACAAACCCCATTCATCGAAGGTCCAAAAGCCAAGCTTAATGACCGTCTGGATGTCTGATTCCAGTTCAAAGATGAACTGAAAAATCTCCTTTGTTAGCGCCAGCCCTCTAACTCTTTCACAGATCTTCCAGATGTGTGGCATCGTCCTCAGCATTTTTGCCATGTTTTGGCACTCCAGGTTGAGCAGGCGTCCAATCAGACTCCTTCCATTCCTCACCACTTCACCACTGCCCTGAAGTCTTCATCTGCTGAGAGAATCACTGGAGCATCTAGGTCATTGTTTGCATGATTTTGCTAAGCATCCCGTCCATGAGCAAGAGAAACAGAGTTTTTCTAGGAAAAATGTGTTTAGCTTGTGAAAACAGAAGAGGTGAAGATGATGACGGTTGGAAGAACCCTAGATAAACACCATGGAGTCAACGCAGATCTAACCAAAATCCATTGATTTACTGAATATTTTCCTTGCTTTGCTGTGAAAAGTTTGGAAACTTGCCAAAAAAACTCTTGATCGGCAAGGAAAACATCCTTCCGAATATTTCCTCCTCTTTGAATCGTAGAAGCAAAGCCAGCCTCTAGACGACATAGAGAGAGTCCTGAGCGAAAAAATTTGGAAAATAAAGAAAAAAATCAGTGCTTAGTTTAGTTTTTTCATACAAATGCAATTTTAAATAATTTTTAGTTTGATAACAATAATATGTTAAAATTTGGATCGGAAAATATAACTCGCGTAACTCTTTTGAACTTGTAGCATTCAATCTCAACTCTGTAATATATATAGTCAAATAAAGAGGATATTAACAAGTTGGACAAAGACAACCATTTGGATGAATCTTTTCAACTGAAAAAGAAGACTACACTCCCGGTTATGGATGTTTATGGTTCAGTGAAGAAATTTGGAACACTGCCCTTGAAGAAAAACAAGAAAAGGTACAACATATTTATAAGTTAGATTTCTAAAGAGATTGCAAATTCTATATAACATTCTCTTCTATAACCAGCAATCACCAACTGATTAATCCCAAACTTTCCGTGCGCAATACCAAATTCGTTTCCCAAGCATCGAATAATTATTAGACATTAAGCTGGTAGCTGCAGCTTTTTATTGTTTTTCCAGCTGTGATGAGAAACCAAAACCAAAGTCAAAAGTTCTGAATTTATTTTTCATGAACATAGAGGCAAAAGATGGAGGTATTATGATACCTTAGGAAGTAATAGTAGAAGAAATCGGCGTAAAGCAGTGTTTGAACAAGCCCAGCGATCCATGCTACAACACAAGTATCAGCTAAATTGTCAAAAAATTCACAAAGACAATGGACACTGATTCATGAGCATCTGATGCACAAAGAACTTGTTCCATAATTGATGTTATGCGGTAAGAAGTTCACTAATCAAACTAGGCACACATCAACATATGCTATAATGTGGAACTGACAAAAAAGGTTGAGAGAAGGAAATAGTCATACTTATCCAATGAACATAGTGTGGTTCAGTGAAATAACGGTATATCCAATTGAGAATGTACAACCCACGGTATCCCCTACAACAAGACGGCATAATTTTTTCTTAACAAATATGAAACTTAGAAGGCAAATAAACTTTAAAAACACAATTGCAGGGTAATAATGGAACAGATTGAGATGTAATATCTCGTTAAACTAGACAATAAAGATATTTACAAAAGAAGACATGTGTATACCCAAGTAGACATATGTATTGCCCTGTCAAGTTATCGATGTTTCTAGTCCTTTGCAGCAACACAAGCTGGGGAAGTATTGCCACAGCCTCTAAGTACAGTGAAAAAGTCCACAGGACCTGATATTATAGAGACTATATGTGAATGGCACAAAAAGAAATAAACCAAAAGCCTACAATGTTACATATTGTCCTCACCTCAAGGAGGGTAAACTTTTCGTGAATCACAAGAGCTAAGAGTAGGCATGGAAGCACGAGGAACCAATGACGAAAGGTATCTTGCTCCCTATCATAAGTTCTATGGACAGCCTTATGGTACCTCATGTACCAAACTATTGAAAAGGAACTTCCTAAGAATATCAACTTCATAAGAGTGTTATAGACAGATACGAAACTCGTAAGAATATCCAAATATCGAGTTGCAAAGACGATGGCGTAGAGTTCTTGAGTCTTCAGTGAGACACCTGCAGATGCCAAATCAAGTAAATTCTCCTAAACTGCAAATTATGCAATGCTAATCTAGTCACAGCTCCGTACATAAATACTTCAAATTCAATGGGATCTCATATATAAAACGTATAAGAAACTAACTCAAGCACAACTTCCCGTTGATCAATTTGGCTCAAAGACGATCTTTAAATTGGATTAGGAAATAAAAACTGGCAGATGATTACCAGAATCTGAGTAAATTTCGCGATTTTAGAAAAGCAGGATCCGAATCGAGAATGAGAATCGATTTAGCGTAATTATAGATTATGACACCACAAACGAAAATGAGACATGATCGAGACTAAAACAAAAGAAAACATACACAAATCGATTCCGATTTCAGAACAGAAATCGAAAATGAACGTACCGGCGCAGGATTTGATGGTGTGGATCTTGAGAAGCAAGACAAGAACACTGGCCAGGTGAGTCATATCACCTGCTAATCTGAAAATGTTCATCTTCGATCCGTGTTCGTTCTTCTAGTCGTCCGAAATGGAAAGAGAATCTCGATCTACTGAGGTTTATGAAGCTCCTTGCCTTTTTCGTAATTGTTCTTCTCCGCGAATACGACACAAGGGGTATGTGCTAGATCTCGTTTACAAGTCTCGTCTTCCTGGAAAATGGAAAGAAACTGATAAAATCTTAAGCCCAGGCCGAAAGTACTTTTAGTTGTGGGCCAAGTTAGATAAGCCGAAAGCTAATGGTTTTGGTTATTTTTTTTATTTTTTTTCAACAGCCTTCAGATTTCTGTATAGATTTAATAAGCCAATTGTATGGAGTTGAGTTTAAATATAGATGATAAAGGTTTTTTTGAATATTTTATATTAATTTGTCTATTTTAGTGTTCTGTACATGTGGAATCTGTAGAATCGAGAAGCACTCAAATTTTTTTATGCTTTTCTTAAACTCCTCTAAATGTATTACAAAAGTCAGTCATTCCTCCGGTTGCATCATCATTTTCACCAGTTCTGAATAATCTATTTGAAAAGTTATATCCACTTTTTTTGTATCAAGGATGCAATGCATACTCATATCAGCACTTCTAATTCTTATGTAAAGGAAAAATACTTTGTCCCACATTCTTTGCTCTCATCAAAGTACATATCATTCTATTTCTTTGACAGAACCAGCCCAAATCCGAGTTTAGTGTGGATAGTTTTTGTAGCATCCGTATCCTAGAAAACTGAAATGATCAAGATAGGACAAAGCGTTATCCGAGGGATTAATAAGTTCAGTCAAGTGAAAAATTCATATAGATGGGAGGTTCAGATTTTAGGCGGGTGATGACTAGGAAATAGTCGATGGATGGCTGGGATGAGCCGAGGCGGATGGACCATATCCGAGAGATAAATAAGTTAGTCCAAGTGAAAGTGGACTATGTCTGGAGAAAAGGAAAAGTATCCGAGAGAAAATGAAAAATAGCCGAAGGGATTAAGTTTAATCTGAGAGAAATTGGGCTGGTTTGTGGGCCGTGAGTTTAGGTCGGCTTAAATGTGTTTTATCGCATGGATGGTCAAGCAGGTATGGGCTATATCCGAGAGAAAGTGGAACTAACCGGGATAAATCCTACTGGAACCAGAAAACGTCGATTATAACCAAGTTGCTTAGGGTTGCCCGAGTATATAAGGCGTTTTTGAGACTTTTCTCGGGAGAGTTGCGTTATTTTAAAGAAATAAAGTAAGAGAGAGAGAGATTAGTCGAGAGAAAATCTTAGAAAAACCTATTTATCCCGAGAGTAGCCGAGATAGATCGAGCCATAGCCATACGGATCCGACCATCGCCGAGATAACCTGGTAAGCGATCAGATATTTTCATTGGTATCGAGTTTCCGGCGGGTAACATCGGACTGATCGATGTGTTTTGTGGTGTTTCTAGGGGAATACAGAGTTTGTCCCGAAGAAAGGTGAACAGATCCTGACATAGTCGAGGAGAGGGAGATCAGAACATAGCGATAGCCGAGAAATCCCTATGGTGTTCGGCTATCTTTGTTTCTAAGCGAATTTCATCGAGATTTCTTCCGACCAATCTGTTTCTAACCTTGTCTAAGGTGAGTGTCTGACTGTGGCTAGTGTCTAGGATCGTTGGATTGCTAGGGTTTGATGTTTTGCATGATTGTTTGTGTGATTTTCATGCTGTGTGCTTAGAAAGTGTTAACGGTTCTATGTATGCGATTGCGAGGTATTTACCGTGGCTAGGATGATGTCTAACTAACCTCAGGGTAATCCAAATCATCTGCTAGCTTAGGGGATGTGGGATTCTCGCTGAAACAGACATGGGTCTTAAAAAGGGATTGATCGTGAGTTAGGGTAGATGATCAGGGCCACTTGATATGTATATGTTTCTTGCTAATTGATTGTATGGATGTTGAATCCGATAGTATGAATGCGTGATTGGTACTGGCTAAGATGTTACGGAATGACCGTACTCACTAAGTATTTATGACAATACTTATGCCTCTCTTGTTTGAGTGTGCAGGATCTAAGCAGTAAGTGGAGCAAGACCAGCGGCAGTGATGGACATGGATGGATCGCGGATTTGGGTGTTTTTATGTTATAAGACTTATGTTTTGTCTTACGGGCTTTGGTGTTGACCGTTTAGGTTGCTAGATGAGATCATGTATTCATCAGTGAACCTTGTGATTTGTTTTTGTTGAGTCCTGAATCCTGTTTAAGTGTTATTATTTCAAGTTATAATGGGAATGAGTTTATTTATTGACTCCGCTATGTACTGAAATTGCAAAAAAAAGTTTAAAATTTTGCCTAAGTATAGAACTTGAGCGTAGGATGTAGTGTGAGGTGAGGCTGCAGTTTAGTTAGTCGGGTCGGGTCTCCACAAGTTGGTATCAGAGCATTTACGCTTCTAGGACTGGTTACTGGTTGTTGCTGTTTTGTGTGGGGTTTAAGGGGGTCCGATCCATTCTTCACTGCCAGGTCTCGCGGTAAGATTTTTGTTTTGTGTTTTTGAACACGGATTGAGTTAGTTTCGGCTAACTTGCATAACTGTAATTGAAGATGGTTGAAACCATGAGAACTGTGAGAAACAATGCGGGGCAACAGGTCGAGGGTTCTGTGAACTCTATGAACATTGGTTATTCAGGAAATGGCAAGGAATGCCGAGGGCCTGGCGGCTAGAGCTGCAGCCGGGAATGCAGAGAATGCAGCCAAGAATGCAGCGAATGTGGCAGCGGGCAATGATGCGGGGTATAGCAGCTGGGGTCGCTAGGAATGCGGCTGGAGTCGCTGCGAATGTGGCACCGGCGGGGTTATAGGCTGTGTTGGGGATGTTGGCACAGGTATTGGCCAGACTTCCTGTGGTGGCTCCTGCTCCGACGGTTGCAGCTGCACCACAAGCAGTCCAGCCCGGTGGGGCTAATGCAGATGCAGTGGTGGAGGAAGCGGGCCAAGTGGAGAGGGGTCCGACTTACCTCAAGGTTCTGGATCACATGGTGAGACTGGGGACCAAGTTCTTTCCCGGTGGAACCACGCCTATTGGGGCGGATAAGTGGAGGATGAGGTTGGAAAGGAATTTTGAGTCTATCTGATGTCCTGAGGGTTACAAGAGGGACATAGTCGTGCACTACTTGGAGGGAGATGAACACACGTGGTGGAAAGGGATTGTTGGAAGGTTGGTGAACGCGGTCTGTTCTTATGAGACTTTCTCTGCGATGTTCAGGAGTAAGTACTTTCTCCAAGAAGCTTAGAGCGAGTTGGAGAAGGCGTTTCTGTACCTTCACCAAAGGACACTGACCGTGAGGCAGTATGAGACTCAATTTAACCAGCTGAGGAAGCACGTGGCCCATGGGTTTGATACCGAGAAGAAGTTGATTTGTATGTTCATAAGCAGACTGCGAGTAAAGCTGCAGAACGGATGTTTGGTCCGTGGCTTCAGGACAGTGGCCAAGCTAGTGGAGAAGGCGGCATTGTTAGAGTCAGGACAGGCGGAAGCAGCTTCGATGAAAGCTGAGGTAGGGTCAGCCTTGGCCAAGGTGGGTCAGTCTAGTAGACACAATTGGAAGGTCAGGAAGAGTGTACCGAGCAAAGGGACCGGAGGTCGCAGCGTGTGCAGCAAGTGTGGAAAGGCTCACGTTGGAGAGTGCAGACGTGGTAGTGGAGGATGCCACAGGTGCGGGAGCTTGGAGCACCGGGTACGAGACTGTCCGGAGGAGGATCTGCGAGTAGAGACAGTGCGGTTCGGGTGTGCTACGCTTGCGGAGAACCAGGGCATCTCAAATGTGAGTGTCCTAAGGCGGGAGTGGTGGAGCACGCTGTATTGCATGAGAAGCGAGCAGGGGAGGCGCTTACACCACCAGCCAAGAGACAGGCCATCATGTCGAGGGTGTACACGACGAGTACAGCAGTAGCCGACGGAATGAGCACTTCTCATCCGATTACTGGTAAGTGTGGTACTTACAGTTTCTGTGAATTGTTTGCGTGTTGTTGATATTACCATATATTTTGCATATTTCGCATGCATTTAGAGTAGTTTTCATTGATTTGTATTGATTTCTCTGAAAGTCAATCCTCCCACACCATTTGAATTATCTAGCTTTTTCCTAGCTATCCACGCCATCTTGTGTTTTTCCGGAGCTTCATCCCACCCCACCAGAACCTGGTGAGGATTGACTGCATCCTTTTGCATAGAGATTTGGGGAGTTTGAAACACGTCATTGAGTACGTAGGCAGAGACGATAGGACTGTCTTGAGAAGTACTTGTTTCCCTGCCCCTGACAAGAACTTTGTGGAGTAGCTTTGCACTCGTTATCTCATTCTGTCCACTAAACCCCTGAAGGTATCTTTTTTCCTTCGTCCGAAGCTCTCGGGTAAACCTAGATATTTTCCAGACCTCCTTCTTTCTGGATGCCTACGCTATCTTTCACCCTGTTTCTAATCTCAGGAGGGGTTTTGGTGGAGAAAGTGACGGTGGACTTATCCTGATTGATCCTTTGACCTGTGCACTGTTCATACTGAAGAAGGATATCATTGAGCTCCTTGCAGCACACTTCGTTTGTTCTACAGAAAAACATTATGTCATCCTCAAAGAGTAAGTGGTTTATGAATGGCTTTTTCCGAGCCACTTGTATTCCTTTTAGCCTTCCTGACATCTGTGCTTTTTGGCAAAGCCCCAAGAGGACTTCTGTTCACAGGATGAAGAGATAAAGGGACAACGGGTCACCTTGGCGCAGTCCTCAGGAACGCCTAACCCGTCCCAATGGGGTCCCGTTAATCAGAACAGAGTACGTCATAGAAGTGACACACGCCATGATCCATTGAGTCCACACAGCATGGAAGCCAAATCTCTCGAGTACCGGTTGAAGTAACCCCCACTCGATCCTATCGTACACGTTGCTCATATCTATTTTTACCACCATCGAGCATCTCTTAGTGGCCTGAGAAGATTTGAGGAAATAGAGAGTTTCGTGAGTTATAAGGACATTGTCGACGATATCTCTTCCCGGGACAAAAGCTGACTGATGTTGCGAGATGAGATTAACCAACAGAGGTTGAAGTCCTCCGGTAATGATCTTTGCTATGATCTTATATCTCACATTACATAATGCTATCGGCCTGTAATCAGCTGGGACTCTTTGTGCAGATCCTTTTGGCAGCAAACACACGTGTGTTTCATTTAGGTTTACCTCCATTTGTCCGGATCGGAAGAACCTTTGGATTTCTTTGCAAATGTCCGTTCTTAGAATTTCTCAGAACTACTGGTAGAATCTTGCTGAAAATCCATCCGGGCCAGGAGCCTTGTCCGCGTGAATTACAAAGGTAGGTTTCCTTATTTCCTCAAAAGAAGGTATTGAGCAAAGATTTTCGTTTATTTGTGGTGAAATCTTTGGATGTAGAGCTTCCACAACTGTCTGGAAATCAGAGGTCCCATTCAAGGTGAAGATTTCTTGAAAGTAGGTTGCAAAGGTTTTCCCTATTTGCTCCTCTTCGTGCACAAGGCTCCCTTGATTATCCTCGATCACCGTTAAGCGGTTTTTTGCTCTTCACCCTTTGGTGACCGCATGGAAAAAGGAGGTAACTTTGTCACCACCCTGAAGCCATTGGATCCTGCTTCTTTGTCTACAAAATTGCTCTTCTGCTTTCTAAGACTCTTGTAGCCTTGCCTTCAATCCTGATATAAGGAGAATGTCCGACACTTCTGCCGAGAGAGCTCCTTCCAAATCATTTTAGACCTGTAAGATTTCTTTAGCGCTGTTCTTGTTTTTCTCTTTCGACCATTGGATTAAATCCTGTCTGCATCTTTTTATTTTTGACGCTACAGGTTCTGACTTGGAAGGTTGCCATGCCTCTTCGATGACCTCTCTGACTCCCTTTAATTCTCTGAGCCTTCTGTCGAAACAGAAGATGTGCCTTCTCTTTTTTCTTGAATCATCGAGAATTGTTATCAATGGTCTGTGATCTGACCCCTCAAACCTGAGGAATTCGCATCTTCTGGAAGGAAAGAGCTCTGTCTAGCTGCTATTTGCCAATGTTCTGTCAGTTTTGATCTTACGATGTATGAGTGCCGGTGTCCCCTCCATGAGAGGGCATTACCTGAGTGTTTAAGATCCCAAATCCCGTTTTGTGAAATGAAGCTGCGGAAAGGGATAAAAGAGCCTTCACAAATAGTTGGTCCTCCTTGTTTTTCGGCGTTATCCAGAATATCATTAAAATCTCCCGAGAGGAGCCATGCCTCTTCTCTATTTGCCCCTAGACCCGAGATTTGCTTCCAGAAGTCAGCTCTGGCAGTGCGTTGAGGTGTGCCATAGATTAGAGTTAGAAAAAAAGTTTTTCCTTTTGTTGATACCTTAGTGTCGATGAAGTGAGGGGAGGACACCAGGATGTCCATGTTTAACTCTTATTTCCAAAAAAGCGCTAATCCCCCTCTAGTTCCTACATGAGGGACCGTGTGGTAGTGATCATAGCCCATCCATTGCAGGGTCTGGAGTACAAAGTTGTCTTGGTTCATTGTCTCAATGAGGAACAAAATATCCGGGAATAAAGAAAGGTAAATTTCCTGAATTTTGTGAACTGTCAGGGTGTTCCCCAGCCCTTGACAGTTCCAAGATGCCAACGCTAAGGAAGCGGGCTTGGAGGAATTTGAAAATTCACCCTTCTTTCCGTAGGAATGGCTGCCCCCGCTGAAGTTGTTGGATCCTCATTACATGGTAAAACAAGACCCCATGGGAAACTTCTTTTCCATTCCGCAAGAAGGCGGAGGTGGAAGCTCTAGAGACCATACGCTTCCGCAGGCTTACCCCCTGAAGAGGGCTTTGGCCCACTCTCTGTTTTAAACTTGAAGCTCTCTTTTTTCCGGTGGCCCTTGAGGTTTGGCTCTTACGAGATTTTTTCCGATTGTCGTGGGGAGCTGCAAGTGGTCCTAGCCGGAGTGAGGTGTGGATGCGCTGGTCTTGTGGTGATAAGATTTCTATCTCCTGGAGGTTTTCCGGCAATGGAATAGTCCCCACCTTGGATTGAATACTCACTCTTTCGGCACTATTGTCGTATAGTACCTTGACTTCTTGTAGTCGTCCCGAGAGGAGACTTAAAACGCTCATTCCTCAAAAGTTAACAGGTTTAGAAGCTTGTGCTATTCTATCAAGAGCCGAACGTCTTTTTTTGTGTTGAACTTGTTACTTTCTCATTTTTCAAAATAGTTGCCAGGTTCATTGCTTCTCGAGGAGGATTGGGTGGAGGGGTATGCGAGTTCTGAGATCTCTGAGTTTGGGAAGAGTGGTGTCTGGATGGCGATCAACTTCGAGAGTTCTTACCCAAACAGAAATGTCCAGCGCTACGATACGGAGGGTCTTGGAACATAGGGGTTCTGTGACTTCTTCTTGGAGGAGATCTTCCTCTCTGAATAGATCGGGATGATTCACGGCCCAGCGAATCCTCCGGAAGGCGTCTGTAGTCTCTACTAAGGTTCCTGTACGAGTCCCTTTGGGGTACTTGGGACGATCTGGTCCCTTCTCTGCCTGGGGAGAGGCTTCGTCTTCTATCTTTTGACGAAGGTCCTCTGCCTTGTGGGTTCAACTCTTTCCTTTCCCGACTGTAATGTCCTCTTATGTCCTTCTTTCTTCTTTCCTCCTCTAGCTTTTGAGATGTATTTTGCTGGCTGATTACTTTGGCTTCTTGGATATTCTGCCCTGCCGTTTCCTTAGCTTTGCAGTTGTGTTCCTCATGCAGGAGTGAATAGCAGAAAACAGTGATTTTCGAGTTTATCATACTCAAGCGCTACTGAGATGACCTCGCCGGAGGGGAGCTCAATAGGCAGCGTCATTTCCAATGGCTTCAGACCATTTATTTCGATCCTGATTTTTCCTTCCAGTATATCCTTTGCAACAATATGTCCTAGTGCTTCCCCTATGGTACTGATAGTTTGGTGGTTGTCAGAAATGCAGCGGGATACCGTGAATCTTTATCCAAAAGAGGATAGTCGAGGGGAAGGTGTTAGAGATTACCGGTTCCCACCTCTAGATGATCAACATCCATCTTTTGTAGTGGTAAGGACCCTTTCTTAACATATTTTGGAGTGTTGTTTCTGATTCAAAACGAAACTGGAATAGATATGGACCTAGTGCTTCTCCGACTGTTGTAGCATCTAGGTTCTAGTATTGAATGAGCAATTCGACTATCCACTGTGTCTTCTTTACCACCGAGTTCGTCACTGTACCGATGAGAGTAAGATTGTGCTCTGCAATAGGTTAGCGTTGTTGCAAGGAGGATTCTGGATGGGGGTCCTGCACCTTGGCCCCTTTCCCTCAGGGATCCATTTCCCTTTCTCCGACGTTGAGAAACGTCTAGCCATGGTTCTCTTGCAGAAGGGTTACTAACACGCCTGTTGCCGAAATGCTACACGGAAATCAGATCTGCATACAACAGTAATTGGTGCTCCTCAGAAGTATCCTAGTAAGCGAGTGAAGGTGGTGGAGAAACTTCTGTTTGAGGTATGAGGTTGAGTTTGCTTCTTGTAGTCCCCATTCTAGGATAAATGAAAGTGAAAACTTACGCGAGACGCTCTGTTCCCCCACTTTTGGATCTGTTTTACACTGTAAAACTCTGAGATTCAAGAGAAGAGAGAAAAAAATTCATCGGAAAAAGTGGTTGCGGCGGTACAAGTCTCTTTGCACGACGGGTCTAGAGTTTACATGACTAAAAAGAGCAGATCGTGAAGTTGGTGAGCCAACATTGAGACCCATGCCTGAGAGCTTTTCTGTACAATCCAAATTTATGATTTTTAAAATATATCTTTTGTTGGAGTTTAAGTTTCCATAAATTATGTGTCTTTGTATTCCATAAATGTATTCCAGAAATATAATCTTCATAGTTTTAATAAATTTTTAGACAAAAAAAAAAGTAGAAAGCAATATGCATTTAAAAAATGTATATATATTTATCTCTCATTTTCCCTTGTACTTGACGTAGATTTAAGTTTTGACAGCATCAAAGCTGAGTTTTCTTCTTTGTATTTTTTTTGTATCTCTCTTTGTACGGAATTTGGTTTCGGGTGTCGTTTCTTTAAGACACAGTCAGAATAACTGATTAAGTATCCATGATTGTATTTATCTTTGTATCTGTGTTAAGGTTTTAATCAATTGAATTGCAGATGAAAAAAAAAAAGATAAAGCAATTGAAAAGATGTATCACAGAAAAAATCAATTTTTTTTATCACTGGGTAGTAATTCTAAATTTCTAATCAAATCGGGAATGGATGATATTGATTTTTTTCTTTTTATTTTTTGAACTGTAACATTTTTCTTGTTTGACCAAAAAAAAAAATATTTTTCTCATATAAAATTTGGTTTATTAACGATTCAGTCCATCAAATTAAAGTTCTTTCTCACAAAACTACTCTTTTATAGTGTTGATTTGTGAGTGGCAGCGTTCTCCTAGGACTCCCAGGAGATGAGTATTCATTGTTTATCAGAATGGGTTAATTTTCTAAAGTCACCCAGGTCGAACACGTTATCTCCATGAAGGGATATGTGACCCTCCATATTGTTCGACGTTCCTGATATCAATCTGAGGAATGGATTGAATTTTACGAGTGTTTTGGTGTCTTGGTCGGTGAATTTGTGATTCTGGAAAACTAGATATTTTAATTGATTTTAGTTCGATTTTCTCTAAAAAAACCACGCTCCCATAAATATACTACAATTGGGAACCTTTTTTTTTGGTCGACCAGTCTTCAATTTCATTAAAAACCCAACTGGGCATAAACATTATACATAGGAGATGAAGCTCACCCGAAATCATTACAAAAGTTCCATAATCGTAACTCATTAAACAGAATGAGATAACGATAGCAAATAAAACAACACGTGTCCAAACACGTGGAAGAAATCAGATAACAGGAAAGACAGCGTCGCCGACCAAGCTTCGAAACAGGCGCGACCGAAAACCTGCAGCCGATGAATTGAACTCCATTCTGAAGCAGAGATGCATCAAACTAGGTTTCCATCTTTCGAATTCGAAATCCCCATGTTTGTGTATTTCTTTTTCTGCAAAATCGCCGTCTTCGATGAATAATCTTCACCTATCTCTGGAGATGAGAAAAGCGAAAAACTTCCATTGATTTAGCAGAAAATAAACTGAACTAAACTAAAGTTAATCGAGCAACTCAATTCTTAATTTTGAAAGAGAAACTTTGCTGGAAACTTAACAAAGCCCAAAATAGAGCAAATAATTATATCTCTCCAAAATAAAGAACTAAAGATTCATAGAGAGAAAAGAAACATACACCGTTAGGCGGAATAAAGCTAATCCGAAAAAAATCGGAAAAGCTGAAAGAATTTAAAAGGGCACGACAATAAGAAAAACCCAAACAAGACAAACGAAAAAAACAAAGATCCGGACTATAAGCCAGAAGATAAACCGGATATACCAGAATTTATTAAGCCAAACTAAGTCGGAAAAGCAAAAAATGTAACAAAACGAAGAGAACTTCTCACTCTGAAATATCCAGAGAGAGAAGTAAATATCGACATTTGGGAACCAAAGATGCACATTGTTTGTTATATGACGATATTTATATAATCGTTAAAGGTTAAATCTCAAACTTTATTTTTATCAAAAATTCAGTAAATTAGATTTTGAATCAAAATTTTTTTTTTACATGTAACTTAGAATTGGCTAATGTAATACAATAATGGATGATTATCGGAAATGAAGATGGCATGAAATTGAATGTGAATACAAAGAAAGTAAATACCAGAGTCGATACTCCATGTTTAATTCTTTTGTTATATTATTCTTTCAAAACTTTAATTATGTATTTAGTTTCTGATAGTTGCATTATTTATAGAGTAATTATACTAAATGGTCTCAGATACATCCGAAATTAGGCACCTACTTCTAACAATTTTTTGGCGTGCCTTTTCACTAAAAAAGACACTTATACCTTTACGATAACAACTCTTAAGAAGATAGTGTATCCTACACACATGGACCCCACAGTTGCGTCTTCGATAATGGCCGACAAGATAATCCAAAAAGTGGATTTGGTTTTACCAAATTCTTCTGTTTTTTTTTCAGTACTGTTCCAGTTTCCTTTCTCATATTTTAGGGTTTACTACTTGATAGAGTTTCCGGCGAACCGTGAAATTGAAGACAGACTTTCTTGGGCCATCATCGAAACGTTGTACTCGCTATTCACATAAACTACCATGGTATGAATTGGGATATTAATTATTGTTTTCAGTTTTGGTAAGCGATTATCTAACGGCCGTTGCTACAGGAGGAAATCCCAGATTTGTCGAGACGATGATCGCTGCCGGCCATAGAACTTTTGGACACCGGGTTAATGTGTATCAGAGGACTGCGCTAGTTAAGAAAATAAAAGACACCCTCGATGAAACCAAGTTGAAATTTATCCATGATTCACAGCTCGGGCAGTTGTTGGAGATTCATGAAAACCCCACTTGGTCCGGAGGGTTTGGCTTGGATCCTCATCGCTAGATAGCCAATCCGATTCTCATTGAGAGAGTTCAAACTGGTTACCAGACTTCGTTGCGGAAAGTATACACAGAAAGAGAAGACGAGCCGGAAGAACATCGAGCCGGTGAATGAACCTTTCTATGGCAAGCTTTTCGGACAGGAGGAGAATGTCACGGTAGACAAGGTTGTTTCCATTCTGAGGAGGTCCCTAGGAGACCGCGAGATGAGGCTGAGATATGCATGCCTTGCATTGGGAGATGGATTCTTGCTTCCAACAACCCACTACCCGGAGATTAAAGTCCTGAAAGAGCACGCAGAAATGGCGGAGAATCTCGAATAGTTCCTCGCTTATCCGTGGGGGCGAGTATCCTTCAACGGGATGATGAATTCCAATAAGGAGAGAGACTTAGCGCAACTTGTGACAGCGGATGTCGCTGTTCAAGGGCTGTTCATTGTGTTGCAATTTCTTGTCTATGAAGTCGTGCCGGCCATCCTTGGAGAAGCCGATTCGCAAGAGAAAGATGATGATTTTGCGGAGATAGCCTCCCAACCGCCGCAGATTAGACTCAGTCATGTCAGAGCACTGGATCAGTCTTCGAATGTGAGTTTTTTGAACCGGATTTTTCATATTCAATGCTAATAAAGTTGCTTATTTCTTTGGTACATGGTTATAGCTAAATCTGGAACTGCCAACTTTGTTTAGACTGGTTAACGATTTAGTAGTCACACCATTAACGTTTTGAAATACTAACGTGGTTATGGTAGTCAACAATTTATTTGTGAACGGCTTTGCTAACTACGACACCGTTAACACGAAATGCGATATCTTTTTGTTACGCTGATAAGTTCTTGGCGCATTCTACAGGTCGATGGTGTCTCCATTATTCACACGGATGCAGTAATCAATGCTGACGAGGAAGATGTCTCGTGGTCGGATGGCGAGGATGATGAGCGTATCACTAACATGGGTCAACTTATTGGAGAAGGGTTTAAATTCAGCCAGGAAATGTTTGTTGGTGGTAGGAAGCCAGCGGAGCTGGTAGATGAAAAGGCACCGAAAGGAGGCCCGAAAACTAAAAATATATGCGGGAATAAAGGAAAATCAACAACCAGGCAACCTGGTGGACTTTGGAAGAAAACAGCCGGTCTGCCGGCGTCGGATACCAACATTACTTCAGCAGTCGCTTTGTCTGTTGCCGATGCAGTAAAGGATTTGGAGGAGAGGATAGTCAGAGCCGTTAACAAGGAGTTAGTTACCAAGAACCAGATTATTATCGACGCCAAGACTAAGTGGTTTAAAGATAACCTTATTGTCGAGCACAGGGAAGACTAACCCTCCCGAGTCATTAGCCCCATGTCTGCGTCTCGAAGTTCTCGCCCCCGCAGCCAAGAAGGCAAAGGTGCTCCAGCTGACGGCATAAAGAATGGCGATGTTGATACAATTGTAGAAGAGATTGCCGCTATGTATACATAAGAGGCATTTGTGTCGAGGCAGGTTAGTAGCAGAGATACGCACACCTTTTCCTTCGAATAACAAGTTTATTGATGTCACATCTATGCACAGGTCGGCGGCGAACGGTCAAGGGAGGGGCGAGGAACTTTGTCTGTCCGGGCTACAGACAAGGTTTCACAATCCACCATCCCCGAACCAGTAAGTGAGGGAATCCTGCTATGTGTGGCTTCCGATATTAAACTGCACCCAAGTGGTTTTACTGCTAACTCAAATATTCATGAACGTTAATTTAAATATTGCCTTGATAACATTTTGATTATATACAACATATTTCTCGATTGCCACAACAAGATGGCATATGGTATCCGCTAACTATAGTTTTATCTATATCCTTGTGGTAGGCCAAGCCAGTTGCTAACGTCGAAGTGAAATCTAAAACTTCCGTCACAGACAATCCACATACCGTAGTCACTGAAACGGAAGTTCTTCCGGATCATATGGAGGGAGAAGACATTGTAGATAGAAATAGGCAGTCTGTCATGGCCCAGGTAAATAAGATCGGCTTAGTTCACTGACGCTTGTTGATACTTGTTCGACCGTAGGTGTCACCGAACTTGGAAAATTTGGAGATGAGGGAGTCGGATTTTGGACAGGAAGGAACAAATGCAGCAGTCGGGGTAAGGACTCTATCGTTAGCGTACATCACCCATGTTAGCGTACATCACACGTGTTAGCGTTTGTCCTATAAGTTAGCCTTAGTCATACAAGTTAGCCTTAGTCATTCAAGTTAGCGTTAGTCCCGCATCTTAGCATTAGTCCCGCATCTTAGCGTTAGTCCCGCATCTTAGCGTTAGTCCCGCATCTTAGCATTAGTCCCACATGTTAGCGTTACTTACAGAAGTTAACGTTAGCGCCACCTCTTACCATGACTCCATATGTTAGCGTCCACACCACATGTTACCGTCCATCAAACATGTTAGCGTTAGTTATACAAGTCAGCGTCCATCACACATGCCAGCCTTACTGACACTGGCCAGCGTTACCCATAGCGATAAGGGCATTCCAAACATCTACCCGACTCTCAACTATGTTAGCAGTCTCTTTACTATGTTACCACCCACATAACACGTTAGCACTCATGTTTCACGTTAGCGTCCACCTTCCACGGTATCGCCCACGATACACGTTAACGTCCACGTAGTCACGTTAGTGTTCCAGTAGACATGTAAGCGTCTACATACATATGCTGCCCACAGACACATGTTAGCATTAGCGGTATATTATGTTTGACACTATCGCTGTTATTTCTGTTACCCATATTTTGTACATGACGGGAGCGGGGCGAATGCGGGTCTCCAAAGTACTGTAGAAGCTTCGGTGGCAGAGGGAGGGCAAATAACTAGTCGTTAACTTGGTCTATTACCGATAACGCTCCATTTATCCTTAAACTCCTATCAGTAATCTCTCTGGTCCTATATGTTTATTATATCATTCGCTGATTATGGAGAGCAACGCCGTACCTACGACCGCACTCTATGTAACACAAAGTCAGGAGTCAAAGTTGCCGCCGAAGGTAAACTAAACACAGTTCCCGATGCTACTTGTAAGAGTAAGAGGCCGTGGATTAAATCGTCTAGGCTGGACGATGAAAAATATGATTGCGGTAAGAGGATTAAGTCAATCATTGGCTAGCAGACGGCGGAGGAAATTGACAATGAGATAAGGTTGGAAGAGAGGTTCGAGGCCGCCATGAAATCGCTAACTAGGTTCACTTACTGCTGCATAAATTTCTATTTTTCATTTACGTGCTACAGATTGTTAGCGCTGATGGAGTTGTTCATGTAGCGTTGCTACGGGGACGTCGTTTGTATCAGCCAAGGACATCAAAGAGTTATTGGATTTAGCGAAACCTACACCAGCTAAGGTTGGTGTCTTTTAACCTTTATCAGCAAAAGATTTTTATGAGAAACCATTGAGGTCGCTAACATGTCAATGCCGGGTGGTAGTGTTATCAGGTAACACGTATGAGAACTGGTTGACGTCCCTAACATCCCCCCCATAGGTCATGGATGCTCTATGCATACTGAGTAACCGCATTTTACGGGCCGACGAACGCGACGGGTTGCCCCTTCGCGTAGACGTTCTTGACTCCAGTTTTGTCTCTCAGCTCACTAAGCTTTATCCTAAGTTTGCTAAGAGCGGCGACCCTGGAAGCTTTAAGTTCCCCAAACAACTAGTTGCCACGCTACTTGGGGAAGGTGATACGGATCGAGTTCAACTATTTGACGAGGCAGATATCCTGTATATCCTGTTTAACTTCAATAAAGATCCATTGGGTAGCCGTTGCAGTGCATCTCCATCTCCGGAGGATTGAGATTCTTGATTGTGACTCAACCATCAAATCAGATGCCAGCATGGATAACACCATTACCCCGATTGTGGTGATGCTCCCCTATCTTTTCAGACAAGTATCGGCCAACCCTGCTATGGGCCACATTGACATCACCGCCTTCATTGTTGAGAGGGTAACAAATTTGCTGCAAATAACAGCCCCTGCACAGTCAACCGTAATGGCCATCTTATTCATCCAGGCTCATGGGGTACAAGGCGTTGACGAATGCAGATCTATGGATCCTGCATGTGTCGCATGGGAGATGAAGAAGCTTGTTACTTGTCTAATCGAAAACTTCTCTACTTCTACTGCTCACCGACGCCGTCGATGACCAACTTGTTGTACCTTTCATTTTCCGTTCTCACTGGTTTGCAGCATTTCCTAGATGGTTGTTGTACCTTCATTTTTATACTTACCACCTTTTCTGTTTACGCAAATGCGGTCTATGGCTTTTTGCTGCTGTTGCTTGCTAACTTTGTTTTTGTTATTTGCTATTATGCGGTTTAAGTATTTAAGGTTGATTCTACTCCGTTTGATGGTATTCATGTGAGTAGTTTGAATATAGCTTAGCCAAATAACTAGTTCCAACCTTATTAGCATGGTAATTTCGGAGTTAACGGTCTAACCTAAATGAGTCCATCCCAACTGCCAACACTCTTACCACCAAACAAAGAGGATGTTATCCGTCCAACTACCCTGTCGACAGTCAACACAGTATTGAATCGCTAACATTAGAGCGTTGTTAACATAGTTTACTACGATACTGCTACCATGTGTGTACGGTGACGTGCATAAATAACAATATTTCACATTACATAAGTTCGAGTTGCCAGCATAACGTTTTAAATGAATTATACAACAGAGAGAAGGGTAATAGTTCATGTAAGATTTTTATGCGGTACTTTTTCGAACCGTATAAATGCCTTACAAATATTTCACATGGAAATTTTTTTTACTTCTTCACTTTTTTTATCAACACCTCGACACGGAGAGTACTTTGATAAACTGACACACCATCCGTACAACCCGCTGCGCTGGACCTTATTGGATTCGATTACTCCCCGCTTATGGTCTCTACGATTGAAGATCAACAAATTTGTTATTACGTGTCCAAGGCTAGTAATAACTTAGCGGGGGCTGATACGTTACCGGAATGGGGAACTTGCATATGGACTTCTTATGTCCCCTCCCACGGCACCATGTGCACTTTCTCCGGTTGACCCTCTGAACCAAGAAAGACACAATGATATCTCATGCATTTACATCATTTAGGCTTGCATTTAGTTCATGTTTTGGTTCTCTTTTGCATGTTTCCCTTCTCTTTAGTCCCATTTTCTTTTCCTTTTAGACTTAGGTTGTATTTAGGCTGTAGTTTGTATTTTCTATGCATCAAGGATGTTTTAAGGTACTTATGAAGCTGAATGGAGCAAGGAAGAAGTGTCGGAGTAGATCAGGAGGCTAGCCTAGCCAAGACCATCGGTCAAGAATGTGATCGATGGGATCCAACCCAAAATTGCTTTTATTTACACTTTGCCATTATGTTAGGGCATTTGTCTTTTAGTATAAATAGCTTGTTCTAAGAATTTTTTAGTATCAAGCTTTGTTCTAAGTTTTCTGTTCTTGCTTAATTTTTCTGGTTTTGTAAGACAATCTATCTTTTCTTAATCAAAGTTTGTATTTACCTTTAATCGTCTCTTTAATCTCTTTCTTAATCATGTTTAGCATCTTTTCTCTTTGTGATTTGATGTTCAACATGGTGATTAGTGAGTAGTTACCTTAAGGTTTCTAGATGTGGTAGATTATGGAAATTTAGAGGCTTGATTAGAGTTTGTTAGTACTTAATATGATTGATTCCTCTCTATTGATCTGTTCTTAAGCTAGATTTGTCTTGATCAAATGAATCTAGAACTAGGCTTCATTTTATGCCCACCAAGTGTTTGATGAAATGCTGATCTTGGTTAATAGAGGATTTACTGGCCCTAGCTCAAGAGATTGACTATTTATGGAGTATTTTGACTTGAATAGAGTTGTTTATGCTTACTATTGATTGTTCTAGCACTAATGAGAGTTAGATCTTGTAAGGATGATTAGCAAAGTGTTATTTGCCAAGAGATTGTACTTAACTTGCTTGATTGTGAATTCTATGTCTAGGAATCAGTATTGATAGCTTGTTTGCTTGATCAGTGATGTTTGAAACAACCTTAGTTAGCCTTTGAATTCCCCAAAATCAATAACCACATCTAGAAACTTGTCTTCTTTATTTGAATTTCGAATCTTGTTAAGTGCTCTGTTTATTTGCTCTGTTTTGTTCATTGGTCATCGCTAAACTGTTCTTCTTTGAGTTTTATTTGGTATATGATCATTTATGTTGTTAGTTTGGTTGCTTTGCAACACAATCTACTCTGTTTCACCTGACTTAGAGCTTTCTACTTGCAATTCTTTTGTTATTCAACTTAACTCCCTTTGGATTGATAAAACCTATGCTATGCTGCAACTGACTATTACAAGCATTGGGTGATTGCATCCAAGACATAAAAAGTCTTGTATCAATTTGGCGCCGTTGCCATTGGGGTTACAGTTTAGATCATTAGATTTTATGGAATCTTTAAGATCAGGTTTTACTTGTATTTGGTTACTAATCATTTTTGACTCTCATTGCTGCTTTTCAGGTTTATGAACTTAAGATCCAGAGGCTCTAGCAACTTAGTGGACTTCATAGACAACATCAATCTGTTGGACAGAGGTCAGAGAGCAAGAAGACATCAGGAAAGACAGCAACACTTGAAAAGACTAGGGATGAACAATTAGGAGCCACATGTTGTGGATGATATGAGGTTCCAAGGTCCTCAAGGAGCAGCTGGTGCTCAAGGCCTTCAAGGTCAGCAAGGAGTTCAGGGCTTGCAATGAGAGCAAGGACCTAGAGGCGCAGCTCAGCCTCCAAGAGCAGTCAGACCCATAGGCCCAGGTGATGCACCAAACGCCTACAACAACAGAACAGGGATCATTCCTCCGGCAGTTCAGAACAATAACTTTGAG
The DNA here is from genome assembly GCA_911865555.2 of Thlaspi arvense. NCBI lineage: Eukaryota > Viridiplantae > Streptophyta > Magnoliopsida > Brassicales > Brassicaceae > Thlaspi > Thlaspi arvense. Next base: position 22,269,020 of record OU466863.1, on the reverse strand, counting down.
AACAAATCTGGATTAATCTCAATGGTTCAGGGAAGCAAGTTCCATGGATTACCACTTGAATACCCTGTGGATCACTTGGATAACTTTAATAGACTCTTCTCTCTAACCAAGATAAATGGGGTAAGTGAAGATGGCTTCAAACTAAGGTTGTTCCCATTCTCTCTTGGGGATAAAGCTCACCAGTGGAAGAAAAACTTGCCTCAAGGAAGCATCATTAGTTGGGATGAGTGCAAGAGAGCCTTTTTAGCAAAGTTCTCCTCTACTTCCAGGACTGCAATTACCAGAAATGAAATCTCAGGGTTTGCACAGAGGAACAATGAAATCTTTGGTGAAGCTTGGGAAAGATTCAAGGGCTACACACTGCAGTGCCCACACCATGGCTGCTCACAAGCCTCTCAGCTCTCAACTCTCAACAGGGGCGCCTTGTCTAAAATCAGAATGCTCTTGGACACTGTATCAAATGGGAACTTCTTGTCAAAAGATGTGGATGAAGGATTGGAGCTTGTTGAGAATCTAGCTCAGTCTAATGGAAATTATAACGAAGAGTTTGACAGAGCTCCAAGAAGTGCTAAAGATGAGCTAGAGTCTACCAGGAAGGAGATCAAGGCTCTGCATGAGAAGTTGGATCTGTTGCTAAGGGAGAAGAAGGAAGTTAACTTTGTTGGTGACTTGGTTCAGCTTGATGATCAAGAGACTTGCCAAGTTGAGGAGATGAACTATCTTGGTAATCAAGGAGGCTACAATGGGTATGGCAACTACATACCTAACCCCAACCTATCATACAGAAGCAACAATGTTGCAAATCCTCAAGACCAAGTGTACCCACCTCAACAACAACAGCAAGCTGCTCCAAGACCTTTTGTTCCTTACAACAACAAACAAGGTTTTCAACAGAGGAACAACAACTTCCAGCCTAGAACGCCCTATAACCCTCCAGGATTCAATGCTCGAGCTCCAGCACAAGCTTCCTCCAGCTCCCAAGATCCTGAACTCAAAGTTCTGATGCAGAAAATGATCAACAATCCGGTCAACACAACCTTAGAGATGAACAAGAAGTTTGAGGAGGTTCATAACAAGATTGATTCTGTTCATGTGGAGCTGACCAACAAGTTTGATGGCTTAGCTGCAAGGGTGAAAACCTTAGAGAACAACAAAGGAGTTGCAACAGCATCACACCCTCAAGGTAATATCACTGGAAAATGTGAGATGAACCCAAAGGAATACTGCCAAGCTGTTGAATCTCTTGATGCTTTCACCCCTGAGGAAGATGTTATAATAGATGAGTTTTTGTCCATGATCAATGAGGACATTGATGAACAAGGTGAGGGGGAGGAATTTGTTCAAGTTTCTGATGTCAAGAAGGAAGCTCAAGCTGATGTATTCCAAGCTTATCAACCTGACATTCCATTTCCAGGAAGGTTCAAAGAGCTGCTAGTCAAGAAGTATGAAACCCTCTATGCTGCTCAAATGGAAATGAGAGGTTTAAATGCTGAAGAGGAGTTTGGGAAACTGAGAGCTAAGGCTAAAGCATCAGAAGTTAAAGAGCTAAACATCAATAAGCTTGGAGATCCAGGTTGCTTCACACTCCCTTGTGAGCTTAAAGGCAAGACCTTCAAGAGCTGTTTGTGTGATCTAGGAGCAAGCATCAATCTACTGCCAGCCTCTACAGCCAAGGAGTTGGGTTACACCAAGTTCCAGCAAAGTAATGTCTCTCTTACCATTGATGATGGGACTGTGAAGATGCCATTAGGAGCTCTCAAGGATGTGCCTATGCAGATAGAGGGATTGACTATACCAACTGACTTCTTGGTGCTAAATGTTGAGGGGGAGATCAAGAATGCCATCATCCTTGGAAGACCATTTCTAGCTTCAGATGGCGACATAATTGATGCTAGAGAATGCACAACTGAGCTGAGGCTAACCAAGGATAAAATCTTGAGGTTTGACAGAAAAGGCAACAAGCTCGAGCATGATCATGCTTTCTCTATGGAACTGAAAAAGGTGAAAGGAGTTGACAAAAACTGGCCAGAGTTTGAGGGCTACCAAGGAGAGAGCATTGATGGTTGCTGTTTGTCAAGGCTGTTTGAAGACACCATTAAAAAGGAGGTCCTTTAAGTGGTTGGTTACAAGAATTTGAATGAAATCAAGTTGGTTACTGAAGTAGGAGAGGTGGTTTTGCAACCATGTGGCTCAAGAAGTGGTGAGGTTAGCTTCAAGATGCAGCAAGAGGGGAAGACTATACCTTTTGCTAAGATCAAGCTGAATGGCGTCACCACGAGAGTCAAAGGGAGCAAGATAACACCAAGGAGCTCCAAGACTCCTTCTCCTTACCTTAACTAAGGAGGTAATCAAAGTCAAGCTAAGTGACGTTAAACAAGCACACTTGGGAGGTAGTCCATGTTATCCTTTTGATACCAGAGTTTTTAGGACTTGATTCAATCACCCAAGCTTGTACTAGTCAGTTGTAGTATATCATAGAGTTTTATCAATCCAAAAGGGGAGAATGAAGCAGTAAGAATGCAATAGAGCTCTTAATTCAAGCAAACATAGATAGTTTTAGAAGTCTAAGAACCTAAATGATCAAGCAAAGAAGCAAAAGAAAGCAAGCAAAGAGCAGTAATGGCAAAGAAAAAACAGAACAAAAACAGAGTGAAAGCTGAACTAAAACAGAGTAAAAGCAAGACTTCAAAGATTAAAAGATGGTTCAAGATCAAGGCAATGGTGATAGGGTGATTCATGTTCATGTCTAGGGTGATCAAAACAAGCAATTCTAAACACTCAACCTTAGGTAAGGAACACTAATAAAGACTAATCCAATTTCTTGGCATAAATCCCTTTTCTAATCACATATTCAAGATAAATTTCTTTACTCAAACACATAATCATCAAACATTAAAATCAAGTTCTATAAAACCAATTAGCATGTTAGACATCTAATCTCTTAGGCTAGGTTTACTAATCTCTTATACAATATATCAAACATCAACTCACATTCTCATGCATAATCAATATCTAAAGGCAATTTCTCATCAATATGGTACTAGGCAATAAGCACATCCAAGCAAGAAATGATAGATACAAAGACTCATGATTATCTAAACACCATTCTCAAGCATTGAATTTCTATCAAGAATTTCATCAAACACTTGGTGTGCATGTGAAAGCCTAAAATCAACTTCTCAAACAAAGAGGTACTAAGCATTAAGCACAATCATATAATAAAGGGAATGATAAGATCTAAGCCCTAATCAACTAAAACAATCACTAAAATCACCCCATCTACCATAATCTCAAACCTAAAGCAAACTACTCACTAATTATGGTGAAAACTATCAAATCTATGAAGAAAATATAGTTAATCATGATTAGGAAGAAAAAAGATTAAGGGAAATTCAAACTATTATTGAAATAAGCAAAGATTCAAATACAAAATTATTCAAAATCTAGAGAAGAAAAGAAGAACTGCTGGATAAAGAGTTGTTCTCAGAAATTAGGGATTTTAAGTATTTATAGGAGTCTCAGCGAAAATGGAAAAATTGTAAATAAATGGCCTTCAGTCTGGGGTCATATCGATCAGTTGTATCGATCAGTGCTTGATCGATACGAATCCTATCGATGGGCTTCTGCTGGTATTGGGTTGAGCGGTTTCACGAAAATTGCGATATCTGTTGAAGGGCATATCAGAATGACCTGAAACCAAGTCCTCCTGAAAGCTAACTCACGTGGATACAACTTTCATAAAGAGAAAAGATGCTGTATAGAGACGGAGGCTACTCGTCCGAGCTAATCTTCAAGTCGGTCAAGATCAACGGTAAAAACTCCAGATGGACATATGCTCACTTTATTCGCCGTAACTCTTCAAAAACTGATGTGAATGACTCGAAACTAATACCAAACGAAAGCTAACTCAAGTGGATACAAAGTTGATGAAGGACGCCGAAGCCAAATCGGTATGCGAACACCTCATCTGAGCTGATCTTCAGTCGACATAAATCCTATCGGTCAGTTGTAACAGTCTGGGCTTGATCGTTACGAATCATATCGGTCTGGAGAGTGATCGATACAGTGACCGAAATACACACGGCGCGTTTGTATCGATCACTCCTGACCGATACCTTTGATCGATACACTTTGTATCGATCACTCCTTGATCGATAATAATGATCGATATGGCTTGTATCGGTCACTCCTTGACCGATAGCCTCCATGCAAAGACCGATATGGGTTGAGCGGTGTTACGAAAACTTCTGTAACTTTCTAACCGATAATGGGAATGACCTGAAAGAAACTCCAGACGCAAGCTAACTCACGGGACTACAACATTGAAGACTGTTGAAGCTGAATCGGATTGGAGATGCTTTGTCCGAGCCAGTTTTGTCAGGTAACGTTTCTGGCCGCTTCAACAAGGTGCACCTTCTTCTTGGCTCTTTTCATGTCTTGTGCTGCACCTACCATCATCTCCCATGCTCCTTGTAGTTTGAAAACTCTCCAAACATACCTACCAAACTCCTCAAATGCATAAAACATGCAATGCTCACCCTAAATCTATACTAAGTCCTAATTGAATGCAAATGGGACAAAACAAGCAAAAATGAATGTTTAAAACTATAAAACAATGCAGAATGTATGCTAAAATGGTGTAAATAATGAGTATATCAACACCCACACACTTGCCTTTTGCTTGTCCTCAAGCAAACAAGAACAAATGATAGAGTGAGGTTTGAAAGTGAGAGCTCAAAACTAATGATGTCAATGAAAAAACTGATTCAATGCCCAAGTTATAGGTTCTAAGATGGATAGAGGTTGTTCTACTTTAAAAACTTTAGCCATACCCATCTTAGCAAATAATGAACTCTAGCTTAGCCTACACAAGCATTCAAATCAACCAACTCTTTAACATTCATTAATTGGTAACCAATAGATCAAGTTTGTGCAAATCAAGAGAAAACATTTGGTCAAGGCACATGGTTATGAGATGAAAATGATCTCATTCAAATAAGGGTTCAAAGAATCATGGGATCACTCAATGAAATGATTCTATCTTAGGCAAAATGCTAAAGGTATAAGCACACCTATGCATGCAAGTCAAAGCTCTCTTCTACCTTTTTTACCCAAGATGAACCTAATAACTTCTAAAATCCCAAGTGGAACTCCTAAATCTACCCTTTTCCAAAGCACTTGATCTCTTCCTTCTTTATATTTGGGGGAAACTCCTTCTTCTTTTGCTTGTGTGGTTGACTTCTTTTTGGTACTTGCTCTTCTTTGTTGTATGATTGGCGTCATTTTCATCACCTTTGATGGATTGCTTGGTCTGATTTCTTCTTTTGAATGAACTTTTGTAAGCTTTGTTGTTGTTGGCACCTTTCTTCTTTAACACTTAGAGCTTTCTTCTTAGTTAACTTAACCACAAAATGAACTGTTCCCCCATACTTCCAATAACATACTTCTTCTTCTTCTCAAAGATGTAAACAATTAAAGCTCAAACCACTTACACTACCCTTTCCCAAACTCCTAACCTTATACCAAGCTCAAAATGCAACCTGGTGTCTACAAGAGAGCTTCTCCTTGCCAGCCTTATTCCTAATACTTTTTGCCAAGATAAGATCGAAAATGATGCAATGCAAGGCCTCACAACTCTCACAATAGTGTTTAGGTTCAGAAAAAAGGATTGGTTTAGGGTGTGGTTAACTGTCCCATAATGATGAGGATCAGCTACTTGGATTAACAAGAGTGGTAAGAAGGGAAGAAGATAATCCAAGTATGTATATGGGTAGCCATGTAATCACTCTCAATGCACAAACAAGATAATTCAAAGTCAGGATTATGGTTCTAATAAGATAGAGTTGGAATCAAATCAAAGCAAGCTTCAACATAAGACAAGAGTATCAATGCAAGAATTCAAGATATGGTGCAGCCTTAACTTCAAACTCACTACAATGCAATCAAACAACAGATAACCAAGGCATTGAAAATAATTCAAACATTAACATCTTGACAAATGTTTATCATCTACTCCCTATGCAAATGTATGCAAACCTATATGAAATGCATCTAGACTCAATCTTAGTTATGTAAATGCAACTAAAAGATCTTTTTGGTTCCAAAAAATTTGAAAATTTCATGGATTTTCAGTGCACATAGATGAATGCATGAATGCATGAGACTCAAGTTTGTAAAAGAGAAAATAAGAAAACAAAACACAATGTTAAATGCAATGCCCTCCCCCACACTTAAATTACACAGTCCCCTGTGTAATAGAAGCTTGAAGGAGGTTGATAAAGGGTGCTCAGAAGTATTCAGAAGCAAAGGAGTGGAGTTGTGTACCTTAGAAGGTGTTTTGGCAAGACTTATAACAACTTGCCTTAAACCACACTTGTTCCTGTTATTGAAAGAAAAACAGAAAAGAAAATATAAAATGCAATAATATGTACAAGGATAACAGGAGAATACCTCCCAAGAGTGCTTGTTTAGAGCCACTAAGCTTGATTTGTCATGCTCCTTATGATTATGGAGGATGATGGAGTGGAACTGGAGTTCCTTCTCCTTTCTTCTTGAACAATGTGTTGGGTCCACAGTAGAGCTTCTCCTTAGGTTTCCTATCTTTCTTGGCTTCTTTGGTCCACCATAGAGTTTCACCTTGATTCCATCAAACAAGTCAAAAGACAAGCACCATCAAAGGCTTCACCATCATACTCATTGTGATCAAGAGGGTCTTCATCTTCTTTTAGCACTTCGGCCTTGAATCCCCTCAGCTCTTTCTTGACATCAGGTGGCTTCTTAGCAGCTCCTTTCTCAACATTAGTGATGCTTCCACAAAATCTTGAAGGTGGAGGCTTCATTGCATAGCTAACTCCGCCAATCACCTTCTTGAGGGTGACTCTTTTTTTGGTGAAGTCAATATCAGCGCCTGTTGTGTTCAGAAATGGAGTTCCAAGTAGTATAGAAGGCTTCTGAGTGTGAGCCATTTCCAACACAACAAAATCAGTTGGTATCTTGCATGATCCAATCCTCACAGAAAAGTCTTTAATGAGACCAACAGGTGTTCTTGAAGAAGAGTCCACAAAAGTGATTGTGGAATCATATGGTTGCAGCTTGGTGACTCCTAGTTCTTTGGCCAAGTCAAGATACATCACATTGATACTTGAACCTGTGTCACACATGGCCTCTTCCACAACCAATTCACCAAGCTCACAAGAGACTAGAAACTTTCCTGGATTGCCAAGCTTCTTGATGTTCTGCTCTTTAACCTTAGATGCTCTAGTTTTAACTCTTAGTTTCTCAAGCTCCTCTTGACCATTCAGACCTCTCATTTCCATTTGAGCAGCATAGAGGGTCTGATACTTCTGTACTAGCTGCTTTTTGAATCTTCCTGGAAAAGGGATAGTGGATTGGTAAACAGGAAGGATAGCAGCTTGAGTCTTCTCTTTAACATCAAGAACTTCAATCAAGTATTTCTTGGTATCATCAACAACTTCATGTGGCGCCCACCACTCTTCTTATTCTTTGTTTGCTCCTTCTTCAAAAGATTCTTCTTCTGGAAGAGTTCCTTGAGGGCGTGGTGCTGGTGCAGCTCCTTGTTTGACCTCCACGTCAGATTCAACAACCTCAGCTTCAATAGCCTTATCTTCTTCACCAGCATTTGCATCACTAGCTGAACTCAAGTGAAAAGCACTTCCCCCACACTTAGACTCAATGTCCACATTGATGATAGAGGGTGTCACCTTTTGAGTTGTAGGTACAAACTCATGGCCATAGAGAGGACTTTCAATCTCAGCAATAGAGTTTGCTTTCTCATCAATATCAGTTAGGGAAGTAGAGGAGATACCACAACAATACTGTACAGGCTTCTTGAAGGTGATTGACTGAGCATTGTTCTCTTGCCTACTCAGCTTCATAGTCAAGGAGTCTATTTGGAATTGGAAGTTATTGATGGTGGAGGCAATACTTCTTTAAATTTCAGCAGCCATGCTTCTCTGAATTTCAGCAGCCATGCTTTTCTGAATTTCAGCAGCCATGCTTCTCTGAATTTCAGCCATACTTCTTTAAATTTCAGCAGCCATGCTTCCTTGAAGTTCTGCAGTTTGGACTTGTTGCATTTGAAGTAGAATCTGCTTGATCTCCAACTCTTGAGGTGGCTGAGGGCTTGGTTGTTGTTGAGGTGGCGCCAAGGCAAGCTGCATAGTAGTAGTGGGAAGTATCATGTTCCCTTGCTGTTGGTTATAGGCGCCAAGTGGTTGAGAAGAAGACCTTTGATGGTGTTGAATGTAAAGGCCTTCATTTAACAATATATCTACCTTTGTTTGCATAGCTTTTATCTCTTGCATTGTTGTTTCCAACTTCTCTTCAGCTGTTTTTGCATTCTGCTCAAACTCATCAACATAGTCCCAATTACTTAGTGTCATGTTCTCCACCAATATCCAACCTTCATCAACATCTTTTCCAAGAAAATAACCATTACTAGCTGTATCTAGAAGGATTCTTATCTTTGGGAGAACACCTCTATAGAGTGTGGATTGTAGCATTTCTTTGGTGAAGCCATGGTGAGGGCATTGGTGAGTGAAGCTTCTAAACTTTTCCCAAGTGTCTCCAAAGCTCTCATTAGACCACTGCTTGAAGTTTGTGATCTCATTCCTGAAATGTGCAGTTCTTGAGGGAGAGAAGAACTTGGTTAAGAAATCACCTTTGCATTGTTCCCAAGTGTTGATGCGCCTTGTGCTAAAGACTTTTCCCACATTTGAGCTCTACCACCAAGAGAGAATGGAAATAATCTGAGCTTCAAACCATCATCTGAAACTCCACTAAGCTTTGTCAAAGTACATATCCTCTCAAGGTGATCCAAGTGCTCAAGAGGATCTTGGTTGGGCAATCCAAAGAACCTCTTTTCTTGAATCAAAGCAACCATGCTGCTCTTTATCTCATAGTGGTTAGTCTCCATAGGTGGAAGAATACCTTGCCTTGAAGCATAGCTTGATGGTATATCTGCAGCACCTATAGGTCTCAATGGTCTGTGAAACAAAGCTCCTTGTAAACCATGTGGACCTTGCTGTCCATGTAAGCCTTGAATTCCTTGAGGACCTTGTGGACCTTATGGACCTTGAAAATCAAAACCAGCAGCATACTGATGTTCTTCCATTCTTCAACAGCTGAATTCTGATTCTGCAAACCCAAATCTTTGACTTTGAACTTCAGTTGTAGTTGTAGACACTTAAGAACAAGTGTTGTGGTACCTACAAAAGAAATTCTAGACCAAAAGAGAAATCAGTAACCAAAAATAAAAATAACAAAGCTTGATCTCAAGATCTCTACAAATCCTACTGAACAAAGCATTCCGCTAATGGAAACGGCGTCAAATTGATACAAGACTTTTGAGGACTTGATTCAATCACCCAAGCTTGTACTAGTCAGTTGTAGTATAGCATATGGTTTTATCAATCCAAAAGGGGAGAATGAAGCAGTAAGAATGCAATAGAGCTCTTAATTCAAGCAAACATAGATAGTTTGACAAGTCTAACAACCTAAATGATCAAGCAAAGAAGCAAAAGAAAGCAAGCAAAGAGCAGTAATGGCAAAGAAAAAACAGAACAAAAACAGAGTGAAAGCTGAACTAAAACAGAGTAAAAGCAAGACTTTAAAGATTAAAAGATGGTTCAAGATCAAGGCAATGGTGATAGGGTGATTCATATTCATGTCTAGGGTGATCAAAACAAGCAATTCTAAACACTCAACCATAGGTGTTGGAATTTGTGAGGGTTTGTCTCACATAAGAAGAAACACAATCAACTTGTGATTGGTTCTTCATTAACCAACCAAATGAACTCACTTCAACATAATAAAAAATGCATTAGTATGATACATAATCTGAGTATTACAAGCAACATAACTAGAGAGTTTGTTGTCATAACCAAAGAAAGGTTCAGTAATCTAATGACTAACTAAGTAAAGAAGAGTTGCACTAGCATGAGACATGAATCCATATTTGAGTAACAACAACACTTAGAGTTTGTGTTCTCATTAAAGAAGGATTAGCTCACTAACTTAGTGTCTAACTGAACAAAAGAAAGAGTTTAGGTGCTTTAAAGTATAATTAGACAAGTAATGGTCTGCCATTAAGCATACCTAAACTGCATATAACTCACTCTCTACATTGCTTTAATTTAATTAAGCATAAGTAAAGGAGAGAGATGTATACAAATTTAACAAGAACTTCTCTCTTTTATTTTAAATTCTATGTTTTACAATGAGAGAGGGCGCCCTTATATAGGCATTACACATAAATTCAACTTGTGCACAAAGACAAAGATAGAAAGTGACAGCACATAACAACTCTTTTCTTAAGTCACACATGTGACTCTTGCTTCCCTCCACTTCTTTGAATTCAAACGGTTATGGAGGTAAGTGAGGAGCTTCTAGAACACTTGAAAACTTCTCTTAGGCGTGCACAAACTCCTCCTTACAGTTTGGGCTTGATTGGAGGAGTTTATGTGGGCTTGTACGGACAGCCCACTAAGAGATTGTATTGCAACACACTTCATGACTCCTAAGCCTCCATTGCTTCATATACACATGGTTGCTCACCTTCTTGATGTCTTTTACATGTGATGAGCTTCATTCTTGGCTAAGTCACGCTTTGACACTTCTCTTCTTCTTCTTATTTGATGTGGAGATGCTTGGCCTTCACTTCATGTGTGGCCTTCTCATCTCTTCACTCTAATACCCTCCCTCAAGCTTGGGCGTCGGGAGCCATTGGGACCAAAGGCCAAGCTTGCCCACGCAAAGGACTACCTCATTAAAAACCTCATCATGTAAAACCTCTTTGGGATAAAACCATGATGAGGACAAAAAGAGTATAGCCTCCACGGTGCATTAGAATAGCTATGACCTTGGTTTAAACCATTTTGAAAATAAATTGGCTCCTTTCCAAGTCTTCTCACTTCTTAGCCCTTCATGACTTGACTTCTCTTTCATTTGACTCCTTTCTTTGCCATCTCCTTTGAGACTCTTCAGCATTTGAGGCTCTCATTAGTCTCTTTGAGGCTCTTATGGTCTTCTTTTCCCTTAAACAAGAGATAAAGAAGAAGAGATTAAGTATTGCCATAAGAAATATCAAATAACCAAATGAGGAATATTAAAGCCTAAGAGGTATATCAAAGACTAAGATGCACAATTAGTAATTCATAGAGAGAACTGAACATTTTAAGCAAACAGTTCGAAATAATGTCAATCTGAATGATGCATTAACTCAAACAATTTCAAAAGACATCCAATTAATATTCTCATACTAACTTAGGCAATTCAGTCAAACAATTCCAAGAATTATGAAGAGTAATTTGACTGCTAAATGAATGAAGTAAGTCATAAGATTAGCACTAATTGAAATAGGAGATAGGGTTTAGAGAACAGCCTTTTAATAGAAGAAGAGTGGTCATTGAATTGTCCTTTGAATGGACTGAGTAAATTTGGTTTGATCTCCATCTTAGAGATCATGGGACAAACTTCTTGCTGGCAAGCTGATTCATCACTTTCCACCAGTCCAGCAGACATTCTAGGTGGCCATTGGTTCTAACTCCCCAAGTCAAGGATGCGCCAAACACCAAAACACTTGTCTTGCCTTCATGAGACAATCAAGCCAAAAGCACCAAACCCCATTATTAAACTTAGTTACTGTTGAGTATAGACAGATTCAAAGGAAACAATAGTGAGAGGTGAAGAGTATAAAGTAACCAGAGAATAAGAGTATAAGTAACCAGAGAATAAGAGTATAAGTAACCATAAGTATGAGAGAATATAAGAGTATGATAGAGTGTGAGCGGAAGTGTAGTGAGATTATGGTGGATAATGAGTATGATGGAGAATGAGTATGAGCGGAAGCAACATTCAGTCCATGGCCTTCAAGCTTCATGGCTGAGCAACAATGCTGGTGAGGCTTTTAACTTCCCACCAGTATTTCATCAAAGGGGTGCAAGGACAAACTCTCTTCAAGAGATTTCCTACAACCTCAACAACAAACATATTATAGTAATTCACATTCAAGTGATTTCTGAGTGTTAAAGAGTTGTGCTAATGGAACAAAACCATTTGTCCATCAGCACAAGAAAGCCATTCAAGGCCAAAACTTTTTCAAAAAAATATTTTCCAGAATTTTGAACCTTTCAAAAGGTTGTTTTTTTCTTTTTTCTTTTTTCAAAACCTTTTCATTTCAAGGAAAAATTGCAATATAATTTTAAAACAATTTTTCTAAGAATTTTAAAACATTTAAAATAGCTTATCAAAGCCAAAGGTTCATCAAGAACATCTTAAAATATTTTTAAAAATACTTTTCGGAATTTTAAAAATATTTTTCAAAAATCTTCTCAAAGGGTTTATCAAGGAAATGGTTTCCAAAATAACTTTCAAGCTTGTAACCATCAAGAAAAATTCTCAAAACAATTTAAAATTATTTTGGACCATTTTAAAACATTTTTCAAAGGGAGATTAATTATAAATCTGTTTTAAAACATTTTTCAAAATTCAAATCCTTTGAACAAATGGTGAATAATTCCCAAAGTAATTTTTCAAGGAGTTTTCAAATTCAAAAATCAACTTTCATCCTCTCTCCCTCCCTTAAGCATAGGCATATACAGACATAAAGTCTTTTATCCAAGCTTATCAAGAGAAGAGATGGGTAGAGGGAAGAAAGAGTTTGAAAAATAAAACCAAAGGCAAAGCTTTTGTAAAACATTTTCAAGTGAAAGTTTCAATCTTTCTCCCTCCCTCAAGTTAGTATGAACAGATTCAATCTTTCATCTAAAGCTTCAAATAAGAAAAGAGGGGATAGAGAGGAGAATTTATGGATTGAAACAAAACCATTAAAGGCACTTGAAAACTAAACTTCATCCTATCACTCTCTCCTCACGCTTTGGACAAGAGACTTCACAGGTCTGTCACAAAAGCTTAACAAGAATGTGAGAGAGAGGAATCCTTGGAATGAAGAAAGAAGAAAGAAGAAGTGAGTCCAGACCAAGAGAATAGCCCTGCTCTGATACCATGTTGGAAGTTGTGAGGGTTTATCTCACATAAGAAGAAACACAATCAACTTGTGATTGGTTCTTCATTAACCAACCAAATGAACTCACTTCAACATAATAAAAAATGCATTAGTATGATACACAATCTGAGTTTTACAAGCAACATAACTAGAGAGTTTGTTGTCATAACCAAAGAAAGGTTCAGTAATCTAATGACTAACTAAGTAAAGAAGAGTTGCACTAGCATGAGACATGAATCCATGTTTGAGTAACAACAACACTTAGAGTTTGTGTTCTCATTAAAGAAGGATTAGCTCACTAACTTAGTGTCTAACTGAACAAAAGAAAGAGTTTAGGTCGTTTGAAGTATAATTAGACAAGTAATGGTCTGCCATTAAGGCAGACCTAAACTGCATATAACTCACTCTCTACATTGCTTTAATTTAATTAAGCATAAGTAAAGGAGAGAGATGTATACAAATTTAACAAGAACTTGTCTCTTTTATTATAAATTATATGTTTTACAATGAGAGAGAGCGCCCTTATATAGGCATTACACATAAATTCAACTTGTGCACAAAGACAAAGATAGAAAGTGACAGCACATAACAACTCTTTTCTTAAGTCACACATGTGACTCTTGCTTCCCTCCACTTCTTTGAATTCAAACGGTTATGGAGGCAAGTGAGGAGCTTCTAGAACACTTGAAAACTTCTCTTAGACGTGCACAAACTCCTCCTTACAGTTTGGGCTTGATCGGAGGAGTTTATGTGGGCTTGTACGGACAGCCCACTAAGAGATTGTATGGACAGCCCAATAAGTTGGGCTTGCAACACACTTCATGACTCCTAAGCCTCCATTGCTTCATATACACATGGTTGATCACCTTCTTGATGTCTTTTACATGTGATGAGCTTCATTCTTAGCTAATTAACGCTTTGACACTTCTCTTCTTCTTCTTATATGATGTGGAGATGCTTGGCCTTCACTTCATGTGTGGCCTTCTCATCTCTTCACTCTAATATTAGGTAAGGAACACTAATAAAGACTAATCCAATCTCTTGGCATTAATCCTTTTTCTAATCAAATATTCAAGATAAATCTCTTTACTCAAACACATAATCATCAAGCATTAAAATCAAGTTTCATAAAACCAATTAGCATGCTAGACATCTAATCTCCTAGGCTAGCTTTACTAATCTCTTATACAATATATCAAACATCAACTCACATTCTCATGCATAATCAATGTCTAAAGGCAATTTTTCATCAATATGGTACTAGGCAATAAGCACATTCAAGCAAAAAATGATAGATGCAAAGACTCATAATTATCTAAACACCATTCTCAAGTATTGAACTTCATTCATGAATTTCATCAAACACTTGGTGTGCATGTGAAAACCTAAAATCAACTTCTCCAACAAAGAGGTACTAAGAATTAAGCACAATCATATAAGAAAGGGAATGAGAAGATCTAAGCCCTAATCAACCTAAACAATCACTAAAATCACCCGATCTGCCCTAATCTCAAACCTAAAGCAAACTACTCACTGCTCATGGTGAAAACCATCAAATCTATGAAGAAAAGATAGTTAATCATGATTAGGAAGACAACAGATTAAGCGAAATGCAAACTATTATTGAAATAAGCAAAGATTCAAATACAAAATTATTCAAAATCTAGAGAAGAAAAGAAGAACTGCTGGATAAAGAGTTGTTCCCAAAAATTAGGGATTTTAAGTATTTATAGGAGTCTCAGCAAAAATGGCAAAATTGTAAATAAATGGTCTTCAGTCTGGGATCATATTGATCAGTTGTATCGATCAGTGCTTGATCGATACGAATCCTATCGATGGGCTTCTGCTGGTCAATACAGATTGAGCGGTTTCACGAAAATTGCGATATCTGTTGAACGGCATATCAGAATGACCTGAAACCAAGGCCTCCTGAAAGCTAACCCACGTGGCTACAACCTTTATGGAGAGTGAAGATACTTAATAAGACGGAGGCTACTCGTCCGAGCTGATCTTCAAGTCGGTCAAGATCAACGGTAAAAACTCTAGATGGACATGTGCTCACTTTATTCGCCGTAACTCTTCAACCACTGATGGGAAAGACTCGAAACTAATACCAAACGGAAGCTAACTCAAGTGGCTACAAAGCTGATGAAGGACACCGAAGCCAAATCGGAACGAAAACACCTCATCTGAGCTGATCTTCAGTCGACATGAATCCTATCGGTTAGTTGTAACAGTCTGGGCTTGATTGTTACGAATCATATCGGTCTGGAGAGTGATCGATACAGTGACCAAAATACACACGGCGCGTTTGTATCGATCACTCCTGACCGATACCTTTGATCGACACACTTTGTGTCGATCACTCCTTTATCGATATGAATGATCGATATGGCTTGTATCGGTCACTCCTTGACCGATAGCCTCCGTGCACAGACCGATAGGGGTTGAGCAATTTCACGAAAACTTCTGTAGCTTTCTAACCGCAAATGGGAATGACATGAAACAACCACCAGACGCAAGCTAACTCACTGGACTACAACATTGGTGAAGACTGTTGAAGATGAATCGGGTTGGAGATGCTTTGTCCGAGCCATTTTTGTCAGGTGACGGTTCTGGCCGCTTCAACAAGGTGCACCCTTCTTCTTGGCTCTTTTCATGTCTTATGCTGCACCTACCATCAGCTCCCATGCTCCTTGTAGTCTCAAAATCTCCAAATAT
Organism: Thlaspi arvense; assembly: GCA_911865555.2. Taxonomy (NCBI): domain Eukaryota; kingdom Viridiplantae; phylum Streptophyta; class Magnoliopsida; order Brassicales; family Brassicaceae; genus Thlaspi; species Thlaspi arvense. The sequence goes on along the minus strand of OU466863.1, from coordinate 22,253,275 downwards.
ACCTGCCAAACTCCTCAAATCCACAAAACATGCAATGCTCACCCTAAATCTATACTAAGTCCTAATTGAATGCAAATGGGACAAAAACAAGCAAAAAATGAACGTTTAAAGACTATAAAACAATGCAGAATGTATGCTAAAATGGTGTAAATAATGAGTACATCACCTTTGTATATATTATGTTTTTTAGTTTATTTTATGCTTTGTTAGTGTTTTTAGAAGCAGAAGTTTGGCTTGGGGCTTGAGAAGGTTTTTGGGGAAACAAAAAAAGTGCAAGGCATGGTTTCCATCGGTCAGCCCATCAGTCAGGAAGTGACCGGTAAGACCCTATCAATCAATGCCATCGATCAAAAGTAACCGATGGAAACCAAGCAGATGCACCATCGATCACCACAATCGATTAAAAGTGACCGATTGGATTGCAGCAGATAGGCCATCGATCAAGGCCATCGGTCAGGAGTGACCCATAGGACCCCATTGATCACTACCATCGGTCTCAAGTGACTGATGGTCTGGCGAGGTAAGTTCTCAAATTTTCAAAAAAATTTCCCTCTCTTGTCTTCGAGCCAGGGGAGTTTGAATTTGAATTTGTGGCTCCTCCCTGCCATCCTGCTCCACTTCTGAGCACTTTTGTTTTTGTCTTCCACTTGTTTGATTCCTTTGGTTCCCCCTTAAGTCCTATAAAAGCCACCTAGCTCTTCTTCACTCTTCACACTTCATTTTCTCTCTTCTCTCACTTGTAGCACGAAATTTCTAGCTCTTCCTCTCTTTCATTTGTATCTCTTAAGTACTCAGAAGTCTCTAAAGGTTTGCTTTCTTAACTGTTAATCTCTTGCTCTTATGCCTTATGCTTGCTTAAAGTCTTTGAATCTTTTGCATTAAGAGCTAGTTTTGTTTAGTTTAAGGTGCTTGTTTTAATTTTTGCATGGTGGAATCTGTTAGCTAAGCAAGTAGAATGCTTATGATTGATTACTGTTCATATACTTAATTGCTTGCTTGCTTTGAATTCTCTCTGCATAATCATGTTTAACTTTGTTTAGAGCCAATATGCTAGGTTCATGTGCATAATAGATTAAACTTGTTGAGAACTTTAGCATGTTTATGACTTTTAGCTTCTGAATTCTCTTAGTTCTTTGGAAGTTTAATCTTGTTAACCTCTTATAGATTTAAGAAAAATATTTTTAGAGCTTTTAGTCATTGTTTCTCAAACATTAGTTCATCTACTCATTGGACATTCAAGCTTTGTTCTTGTAGGTACCATGGTGAGAACTAAAACTGCTGCTGGAAGCAAGGGTCAAGCACCACAAAATGATGCGCCTTCTTCTCCACTTACCAGAAGAGAAAAAGGCAAGGGTATTGCTGATGAGCAATCATCTAAGGCTGCTGGAAAGAGGCCAGTTGAAGGAAAGGCTGCCAAGCCCAAAGGAAAGGGGAATGTTGTAGAAGAAGTCCCATACAAGGAGCAAAGTGCAAGAGAGCTCATGGAACACTTCAACCAATGCACTTTCAAGGCTACGAGATATCCTTGTGCTTCCACAATGAAGGCACTTGGGATCTATGGCGATTGCAAGAGAATCTTTGAGAACATGGCGCTTGGCAACTTTATGGAGAATCCACTTCCCTCCTACAAGCATCTCACCTACCAGTTTCTCTCTACTTTCAAGGTGGTGAGCTATGAAGAGAGTGAACTTCCCAATGGAGATGGCTGGATTTCTTTCAAGCTTGGCAAGCAAAGGTTCACAGCAACCTTCTTTGAGCTCTCTCAAGGCCTTTGGCATGTACCCTTATGTTGACAAGAGGGATCACTTCAAGATCAGCCAAAAGCAGCACAAGATGCTATGGGAAGTGATTGGGGTTGACAAATACATGGCTGGAGTCATAAGGATTCAGCATTTAAAGCATCCAGCTGTGAGATATGCTCACAAAGCTCTTCCAAACACATTCTTTGCAAGAAAGGAGACAACCAATCTCACAGCAAAGGAGAGGGACTTCATGTACAATGCAATGCAGCCAATAATGAGCTACAACAAGAAAGGAGTACCTCTGGGCAGACCAGCGAAACTCCCCTGTTATGTGACTATGCTTATGGAGCAACTCTACTCCTATAGAGGCTGGATCATGAACAAGGGCAAAAGGGAGAAGAATCTCCAGCTGCACATTGGAGAGATTGTTACAGCCATCATGATGGCAAGTGGTGTGAACCTTGAGAGGCATAAATAAAGATGCTTTGCAACCAATGTGGATAAATCTGGATTATCTCAGGAGGAGTCACTACCTTGAGAAGAGCATCCAAGGGAAGCATGTTTACAAGTTCCTCAAAAGATTCAGAGAGCCAGCACGAGTCATTCTCCCAAATCTACAGCTCACATCCATCATTATGGGGAATAATGTCAGCTTTTGCCCAGATGAAAGTCAGCTTTACCATAGAGCCCCTTTAACTGAAGGGAGAGTAGAAGATAGTGAAGAATATGAGCAAGAAGAAGGTGAAGAAAACACTGAAGAGGAGGTACAAGAAGAAGTGGCTGTTGGCGCTGAAAGCCAAGAAGAATCACAAGAGGAAGAGCTAGATGAGGATGAGGTGCTGAACTACAACACTAAGAAGTTCCTCTTCAAGCCTTAAGAGGTCACAAGCCAAGGAAGCTCTCTGAAGTTTGCTCATGAACACATCAACAAACTTGAGAAGTGGTGTAAATGGCAAGACAAGACCACCAATAAGTTAGTAAATCTGGTCAAGGGGAAGTTCAAGAAAGATAAGTCCACATCAAGAGGAGCTTACCATCAAAACCATGAACATGAGTACACCTCTCACTATGAAGAGCAAGTGCCACAAGCAGAACCTACTAAAGAAGAGGAAGGTATTTGGAACCCCCAAGGGAGGTACTCCTTCCATGTGCAACCAACTGATCAATGGGCAGCTTGGTGATATCTCTTGTATTTACACCATTTAGGCCTGTATTTAATACATGTTTTGGTTCTCTTTTGCATGTTTTCCTTAGTTTTTGTCCCATTTTATTCTCCTTTTAGACTTAGGTTGCATTTAGGATATAGTTTGCATTTTTCTTGCATTTTGGATCCTGTTAGGTGCTTATAGAGCTAAAAGGAGCTTGGAGGAGCTTTGAGGATGATCCAGGAAGCTAGCTGGACAAAATAGAGCAAAAGGGATCAAAGCAGACAATCTCTGCAGAGCTTTTCGGCCAGAGCACGGAGAACATCGATCAAAGGGGTGATCGATGTAAGTTTTTCGGTCAGGAGCATCGATCAAGAGGTGACCGATACGAGCACATTGATCATCAGCATCGATCAGGAGTGATCGGTACAAACGCCCTGAGTTAATTTCGGTCACTACATCGACCACTTCCCAGACCGATGTAATCAACCCTGACCGTTGTAACTGATCGATGTAAATCCAGTCCGAGCCTGTTTATTTACACCTTTGCTATTGCTCTAGGGCTTCCTTCCTTAGGCTATAAATAGCCTCTTTTTCCAGATTTTCGACAAGTCTTGTCAAATTACTGTTCTTAAGTATTTCCTTTTAGTTTGTAAGATAAAACCTTTGTTTTATTTAATATATTTGAGTATTTGCCTTTAATCTTTCAGTATTCTCTCTTCTAATCATGATTAACATCCTTTTCCTTTATGATTTGGTGTTAAACATGAGTATTAGTGAGTAGTTTGCTTAGAGTTTCTTGATGTGGTAGATTAGGGGAATTTAGGACTTGATTAAGGCTTGTTTAGTGCTTCAGTTTATGGGTTCCTCTCTATTAATATGTTCTCAAACTAGATTTGTCTTGATCACATTTATCTAGGTTGTTAGATTTCTCTTATGCCCACCAAGTGTTTGATGAAATGCTGATCTTGTTTAATAGAGGATTTGCTGGCCTTGGCTCAAGAGATTGACTGTTTGAGGAGCATCTTGACTGAAATAGAGTTGTTTATTAATGCTTGCTTAATGTTTTAGCACTAATGAGAGTTAGTTCTTGTTAAGATGTTTAACAAAGGGCTATTTTACAAGAGATTGGATCTAGCTTGCTTGATTGTGAACTCTATGTCTAGGAATCACCATTGCTAGCTTGTTTGCTTAATCAATGTTGTTTGAAACAGCCTTACTTAGTCTATAAATTCCCCAAAGTCATTAACCACATCTAAGAACTTGCTTTTCTCTTATTTGAATTTCGGATTTGCTCTGTTTTGCTTACTTAGTTTTGCTTAGTTTGCCTTTATCTTTACTCTCTTTGCTGCTTGATCATATTAGGGTATTAGATTGGTTGGTTAGGCAACAAAAACACTTCTCTGCTTGCTTGACTTAGAGATTTTTTACTTTCAACTCTTCTGCTTTCAACTAAAATCCATTTGGATTGATAAAAACCCTATGCTATACTACAACTGACTAGTACAAGCTTGAGTGATTGAACAAAAACCTCAAAAAGTCCTGTATCAATTTGGCGCCGTTGCCATTTGAGTTTTCTGTTTGAATCATTAGAGTTTGTAGAATCTTTAAGATCAAGTTTTTAGTTTTCTTTGGTTACTAATCTCTTTTGACTCTCATTTCTGTCTTTCAGGTATATGAACTTGAGATCCAGAGGTTAAAGCAATCTTGTGGACTTCATAGACAACATCAATCTGCTGGATAGAGGACATAGAGCAATGAGACAGCAAGAAAGGCAGCATCACCTGCAAAGACTTGGGATGAACAACCAAGAACAAGTCATGGATGATATCAGATTTCAGGGTCCCCAAGGAGCTGCTGGCGCTCAGGGTATACAAGGACATCAAGGTGTTCAAGGCTTACAGGGTGAGCAAGGACCAAGAGGCGCTGCACAAGCTCCAAGAGCGGCTAGACCCATTGGCGCTGGTGATGCACCAAATGCCTACAACAACAGGACATGTATCATTCCACCAGCTGTCCAAAACAACAACTTTGAAATCAAGTCTGGATTGATTTCAATGGTTCAGAGCAGTAAGTTTCATGGGCTGCCATTTGAAGATCCTCTAGATCATCTGGATAATTTTGATAGACTATGCTCCCTCAAAAAGATAAATGGAGTGAGTGAAGATGGCTTCAAACTCAGGTTATTTCCTTTCTCTCTTGGAGATAAATCACATCAATGGGAGAAGAACCTGCCCCAAGGGAGTATCACCAGCTGGGATGAGTGCAAGGAAGCTTTTCTAGCAAAGTTCTTCTCCACTTCAAGAACTGCAAGAATAAGGAATGAGGTTTCAGGTTTGCACAGAGGAACAATGAAAGCTTTGGTGAAGCTTGGGAGGGATTCAAGGGCTACACACTGCAATGCCCTCATCATGGCTTCTCACAAGCCTCTTTGCTCTCCACACTCTACAGAGGAGCCTTGCCTAAGATAAGAATGCTTTTAGACACTGCATCAAAAGGGAACTTCTTGTCAAAAGATATGGATGAAGGCTTGAAGCTGGTAGAGAATTTGGCTCAGTATGATGGAAACTACAATGAGGAATTTGACAGAGCTCCAAGAAGTGCAAATGATGAGTTAGAGTCTAGCAGGAAAGAAATCAAGTATCTACATGAGAAGCTGGACTTGTTGCTAAGGGAAAAGAAAGAGGTTCACTTTGTGGGAGACATGGTTCAGCTTGATGACCAGGAACAATGCCAAGTTGAGGAGATGAACTACTTAGGCAATTAGGGTGGTTACAACAACTATGGGAACTACAGACCCAATCCCAACTTGTCTTACAGGAGCAACAATGTTGCCAACCCACAAGATCAGGTTTACTCTCAACAACAACAACAAGCTGCCCGAGACCTTTTGTTCCCTACAACAATCAAGGTTTTCAGCAAAGGAACAACAACTACCAGCCTAGAGCGCCCTACAACCCTCCAGGATTCAATGCTCAAGGTCAAGGACAAGCTTCCTCCAGCTCTCAAGACACTGCTGAACTCAAGACTCTCATGCAACAAATGATCAACATTCAAGTCACCACAACCTTGGAAATGAACAAGAAGTTTGCAGAGGTCCACAATGAAATTGATTCAGTACATGTAGAGCTCACCAATAAGTTTAAAGGGTTGGCTGCAAGAGTCAAAACACTGGAAAACAACAAAGGCATAGCTGGTCCCAAGCCTCAAGGATAATTTCCGGGAAAACCAGAAGCTAACCCAATGGAGTTCTGCAATGCCATAGTCATAGAAGAAGAGAGCTTCTCAGCTGAAGAGGAAGCTATCATTGAAGAGTTCCTCTACTTGTTCACTGAGGACACTGAACCTCAAGGTGGGGGGGGGGGGGGAACAGTTCTTAGAAGTTGAAACTGACCAAGGAGCTGTAGAAGAAGAACCCTTTGGAGATGGGGAACACTCAGATGAAGAAGAGTGGTGGGCGCCACATGAAGTTGTTGACAACACAAAGGACTAATTGATGGATGCTGCTGATGATAAAGAAAAGGCTCAAGCTACTGTCCTCCCTGTTTACCAACCAACCATCCCTTTTCCAGGAAGATTCAAGGAACAGATTGTGCAGAAATATGAAACCCTCTATGATGCTCAAATGGAATTGAGGGGTTTGGATGGCCAAGAAGAGCTTGAGAAGCTAAGGGTAAAAGCTGGAACAGCAGAGGTTAGGGAGCTTACTATCAAGAAACTTGGAGATCCATGATGCTTTACTCTCCCATGTGAGCTTAAAGGGCAGACTTTCGAAAGCTGTCTTTGTGATCTTGGAGCAAGTATCAACCTTCTCCCATCCTTTACTGCTAAAGCTCTTGGCTACACTTAACTTTAAGAGAGTAATGTGTCCCTTACTATAGCTGATGGGACAGTGAAGACATCACTTGGGAGCCTCAAGGATGTACCAATGATGATTGAAGGAGTATTTATCCCCACTGATTTCTTGGTGCTGATGTGGAAGGCCATATAAAGAATGCTATCATACTAGGAAGACTTTTCTTAGCCTCAGCTGGAGCAGTGTTTGATGCCAAGGAGTGCACAATTGAGCTGAGACTGACCAGGAAGAAGGTTCTAAGGTTTGACTCCAAGGGGAATAAGCTGGAGAATGAGCAAGCCTTCTCAATGGACATCAAGAAGTTGAAGCAGCTTGGGAAACATTGGCCAGAGTTTGAAGGCTACCAAGGGGAGAGTTTTGATGGCTGCTGTTTGCCAAAGTTGTTTGAAGACACCACTGAAAAGGAGGTCCTTGAAGTGGGTAGTTACAAGAATCTGAATGATATTAAGCTGGTTACTAACAAAGGAGAGGTGGTTTTGCAACCAAGTGTCTCTAAGAGGGGAGAGTTTAGCTTCAAGCTTCAGCAAGGGGGGAAGACTATGCCTTTTGCCAAGATCAGGATGAATGGAACCTCTGCAAGAGTCAAAATGAGCAAGCCACCACCAATGTGTTCCAAGACTCCTTCTCCTCACCTCCACTAAAGAGGTAATCAAAGTCAAGCTTAGTGACTTTAAACAAGCACACTTGGGAGGTAGTCCCATGGTATCCTTTTGTATATATTATGCTTTCTAGTTTCTCTTTTATGCTTTGTTATTGTGTATAGAAACAGGAGTTCGCATTGGGGGTTGAGAAAGTCTAAGAGGGACAAAGAACAGGTGCATTCTGGCTGACATCGATCAACTGTATCGGTCATGACGAGATCGATACAAACTTTTCGGTCATAAATATCGATCATATTTGATCGATGTCAGTGGAGCCAGTTTGCACTAGTCAACAAATCGATCACTTGTGATCGATATGGAAGGAAGCTTGAAAGGGAGATGCATTTCGGTCATTCACATCGATCATGCTTGATCTTTATAAACCTGCCAGACTAATTTTGGTCAAGTGTATCGATCAGTTGGTGATCGATGTGATTCTCAGAAACATATCAATCACCCACAACGATCACACACTGATCGGTATAAACCCAGCAGATTAATTTCGGTCAAGCACAACGATCAGGTTGTGACCGATATGATCTCCAGGAAGATCATCGATTATTAGCATCGTTCACTTATGATCGATACTGACATTTCGGTCAGTTACAACGGTCATTTTTTATCGATGCTCCGCCCGAGGTAAATACTTCATTTTTCAAAAAACATTTCCCTCCTTTTGGGTTGGAGCCAAGGAGGTTTAAATTTACACATTGGATTCTTCCTGACCTCTTTCACAGCTTCTGAGCACTTTTGTTCTTTCCCCCCACTCTTTTGATTCTTTTGGTTCCCTCACTAACCATTGATTCTTTTGGTTCCCCTTTTTTCTCTCTATTTAAACCAACAATCTCCTTCACTTCTCTTCACACTTCAGTTCACTACTTCTCTCACCTAAAGCTTGAAATTCTTAGTTCTCTCTCTTTTATTTTCTTTATCAAAGTGCTTAGAAGCTCCACAAAAGTCTGCTTCCTCAACTATCATTTCTTTGCTCTTAATCTATGCATTTGTTCAAAATCGCTTAGTATATGTTTTTAAGAGCAAGTTTTGATTAGTTTTAAGTGCTGTGCTTTAGTTTTGCATTGTGGATTTGTTTAAGATGAGCAAGTTAGATGTTTAAGTTTGTTTACTGTTCATATATCTCATGACTTGCATATTTACCATCCCTTTGCATGATCATCATCCCTTTTGCTTAAGAACCATTTTGCTAGATTCACATGCATAACTGGTTTATTTTTATGAACTCTAGCTTATCTAAAACTGTTAGCTTTTGATTCCCTCTTGCTTTGTAGAAGTTTAATCTTGTTGTTAAGACTTGTTAAGCTTTCCTTAGCCTAGAGAGTTTTCTTTTTAAAGCTTTCAGTTATATGGTTCTTCAGCTTTTGTTCTTTCACTTACCCTGTTTTCAAGCTTTGTTTTTGAAGGTACACTGGGAAGAACAAACATAGCTGCTGGGAAAAAGGGAAAGGCACATCAGAAGGAAGCACCCACTTCCCCAAGAGCGAGAAGAGACAAGGGCAAAGGTGCTGCAGCTGAGAAATCATCCAAAGCTGCTGGAAAAAGACCAGTTGGAGATAGAGGCGCCAAGCAGAACGAAATGAACAGAACTGTGGAGGAAGAAGTCCGCTGCCATGAACCAAGTGCTAGGGAACTCATGGAGGCTTTCAACCAATGCATCTTCAAGCCAACAAGATACCCTTGTGCTAGTACAATGAAGGGACTAGGCATCTACATGGACTGCAAGACAGTGTTTGCGAAGATGGAACTTGAAAGCCTCATGACAACACCACTCCCATCATACGAACAACTCACTTACCAGTTTCTCTCCACTCTCCAAGTGGTCTGGTATGAGGACAGTGAGCTCCCTAATGGAGATGGGTGGTTCTCTTTCAAGATTGGCAAGCATAAGTTCACCTCCACCTTCCTGGCCATCGCTGAAGCCCTTAATATGAGGTCCTACACCAACAAACTGAGCAGTTTCTACATTTCCGTGGAACAGCACAACAAGCTGTGGGGCGTTATTGGGACTCGGCAATACATTGCTGGAACATCGAGAAATCAGCACCTGAGACACCCTGTTGTTAGATATGCCCACAAGGCACTTGCAAACACACTCTTTTCAAGGAAGGAGACAACATATATCACAGGTAGGGAGATAGATCTGATATACCAAGGGGTGTATGATATTGTTGGTACCAGCGAAGAAGGCAGACCTCTCACGGCGGCAAAAAAGTATCCATGCTATGTGTCTATGCTGATGCAGCAGCTCTATTCCTACCATAGTTGGGTTCTGAGTAAGGTAAAAGATGGGAAAAGCCCACAAATTCACATTGGGGGAACTGTAACAGCAGTGAACCACACTGGATTGATATAGCCGAACTCAAGAGAAGCCACTTCCTTGAGAAAAGCATTGGTGGAAAGCATGTATAGAACTTCATCAAGGACTTCAACACACCAGCAAAAGTCCTTCTCCCTAACCCAAGGCTTACCTCCTTCACCAGAAAGAGCAACATCAGCTTCAGGCCAAGTGATGATCAGCTCTTCCAAGGCGGCCCTATCCATGGAGAAAGAGAACAAGACAGTGAGGAAAGAAACACTGAAGAGATTGAAGCAGAAGCTGAAGAAGATCACCAAGGAGATGCTGCTGCTGCAGAAGATGAGCTTGAAGAATAAGAAGTGTTGAGCTACAGTTCAAGGCAGTTACACTTCACACCCTATGAAGCATCCAGCCAAGGAAGCTCTTTGAAGGTTGGTCATGAGCACATCAATGCCCTCCAGAAATGGTGTAAATGGCAAGACAGAGCCATTAAGGGATTGGTGAAAATGGTTAAGGGGAAGTTCAATAAAGATAAGGCTACATCATCAAGAACTTCCCACCAAAGCCATACTCATGAGCACACTCCTGATCAAGAAGAGCATCTACAACAAGCTGAGCCAACTGAAGAGGAGGAAGCTGTATGGAACCCCCATGGAAGACACTCTTTCCATGCACAGCCAAATGATCAATGGGGGACATGGGCACAACCAAGAGCTTCATCTTATGAGCCAAGTACCCATGTACCATCAGCTGGGGAACCAACTCCCATTCCCTCTGAAGTTCAAGGATCATGGCAATGGGGTCAACAAGGGAACTCTTCTCAAGCAGAGCAGTTATGGTCAAGTTGGGTTCAACCACTCCTACCACGAAGCAAGTACCACATCCTCTCCACTGTTTATACCATTGCATCTTTTTCAGTTTTGTATTATATTTTGTGCTTTTCTCTCTCATTGCTTTCATTACACAAGGGACTGTGTAATTTAAGTGTGGGGGAGAGATTTGGGGTTTGATTTTGTGTTTTTTTTATTAGTTTTTCTTCCTCTTTCACTTTGAGTCTCATGCATATCATGCATTCATGTAAGGCATAGAAAAACACAAAAAAATCGAAAAAATTTGAAAATTTTTGCATTTTTGTAAACCAAAAAGAAAGCATGTAGTTGCATTTCATTATTCTAGGATTGAGTCTAGTGTTGACATATAGGTTGCATTGCATTTGTATAGGGCATTATGATGAATTTTTCTTGTAAAGTGCGTAGTGTTTAGAGATGATTTCAGTGTTTAAGTGGCTAGTTATTTGATGCATCATATGATTGCTAGATTTGGTCTTCTCATCTCATTCTCAAAGCACTTGTTCTCTGAAAATCAACTCTATCAACTTGAACTTTAATTTGGACTTTTAATTATTATGTCTTATGCATTGAAAAGTGAATTCATGGCTACCATATACATATTTGGATCATCTTTTTCCTTTCTACCACTCTTGTTATTCCAAATAGCTGATCCTCATACTTATGGGACAGTTACATCCACACCCTTAACCAAAGCCTCTTTTTGGGCCTAAACACTATTGTGAAAGCTGTGAGGCCTTTGCATTGCATTTTCGATTTTGTCTTGACAAAAAGTGTTAGGAATAAGGCTGGCAATGATTAGGTCTCTTGTAGATATCAGCTTGCATCTTGAGCTTTATTCTAGGATAGGAGTTTTGGGTTAAAAAGGGTAGTGTAAGTGGTTTGAACTTTATGTATATATGTTTTGAAAGAAAAGGAAAAGATTTGTAATGGTAGAAAAGGGGAAACAGTCTAGAGTTGTGGTTAAGTAAAGGGAAGAAAAAGCTCTAAGTACAAAGAAGAAATGCGCCAGCAACAAAGCTCTGAAAGGTCAAAAGAAGAAAAATCAGACCAGGAGCAATCCACCAAAGGTGATGAAGGTGCCCATGCAACAAAGAAGAGCAAGTCCCAACCAAAAGAAGGAGCCACACAAGCAAAAAAAAGAAGTTTACCCAGCCATGAAGAAGGGTTAAGGGTAGAGTTTAGGAAAGGGTAGACTTAGGAGTTCACTTTTGGGTTTAGAAGTGCTTAGGATTCATCTTTGGGTAGAAAGGAGCTTTGATTTGCATGCATAAGTTTGCTTTTACCTTTAGCATCTTGACTAAGATAAAATCCTTTTCATTGAGTGATCCCTTATGTTTATTAACCCTTTGCTAAAATGAGATCATTCTTATCTCATAACCTTACCCTTTTCAACCAAATGTCTTCACTTGATTTGCATAAGCATGATTCATGGTTCTGATCTTAATTGAATGTTAAAGAGTTGGTTGATTTGAGCATTTGCCTAAGTTGAGATTTGAGATCATTTTGAAACATGATGAGCATGGCTAGGTTCTTTAAAGTATAGCTGATTATGTTTGCATCCTACAGCTAGGCACTTAAGCATTGATACCATCTCTTTACCTTTGCACTTTTGGAATCTGAATGCCCACCTTCAAACCTTACTCTCTCATTTGTTCTTATTTTCTTGAGGACAAGCAAAAGGCAAGTGTGGGGGTGCTGATATCTCTTGTATTTACACCATTTAGGCCTGCATTTAGTACATGTTTTGGTTCTCTTTTTCATGTTGTCCTTAGTTTTTGTCCCATTTTCTTCTCCTTTTAGACTTAGGTTGCATTTAGGATATAGTTTGCATTTTTCTTGCATTTTGGATGTTTTTAGGTGCTTATGGAGCTAAAAGGAGCTTGGAGGATCTTTGAGGATGATCCAGGAAGCTAGCTGGACAAAAGGGAGCAAAAGCGATCAAAGCAGACAATCTCTGTAGAGCTTTTCAGTCAGAGCACGAAGAACATCGATCAAAAGGGTGATCGATGTAAGATTTTCGGTCAGGAGCATCGATCAAGAGGTGACCGATACGAGCACATCGATCATCAGCATCGATCAGGAGTGATCGGTACAAATGCCTCGAGTTAATTTCGGTCACTACATCGACAACTTCCCAGACCGATGTAACTCTACATCGATCAACCCTGACCGTTGTAACTGATCGTTGTAAACCCAGTCCGAGCCTGTTTATTTACATTTTTGCCATTACTCTAGGGCTTCCTTCCTTAGGCTATAAATAGCCTCTTTTTCCAGATTTTCGACAAGTCTTGTCAAATTACTGTTCTTAAGTATTTCTTTTGAGTTTGTAAGACAAAACCTTTGCTTTATTTAATATATTTGAGTCTTTGCCTTTAATCTTTCATTATTCTCTCTTCTAATCATGATTAACATCCTTTTCCTTTGTGATTTGGTGTTAAACATGAGTATTAATGATTATTTTGCTTAGAATTTCTAGATGTGGTAGATTAGGAGAATTTAGGACTTGATTAAAGCTTGTTTAGTGCTTCAGTTTATGGGTTCCTCTCTATTAATCTGTTCTTAAACTAGATTTGTCTTGATCTCACTTATCTAGGTTGTTAGCTTTCTCTTATGCCCACCAAGTGTTTGATGAAATGCTGATCTTGTTTAATAGAGGATTTACTGGCCTTGGCTCAAGAGATTGACTGTTTGAGGAGCATCTTGACTGAAATAGAGTTGTTTATTAGTGCTTGCTTAATGTTTTAGCACTAATGAGAGTTAGTTCTTGTTAAGATGTTTAGCAAAGGGCTATTTTACAAGAGATTGGATCTAGCTTGCTTGATTGTGAACTCTATGTCTAGGAATCAACATTGCTAGCTTGCTTGCTTGATTAATGTTGTTTGAAACAGCCTTAGTTAGTCTATAAATTCCCCAAAGTCAATAACCACATCTAGGAACTTGCTTTTCTCTTATTTGAATTTCGGATTTGCTCTGTTTTGCTTACTTAGTTTTGCTTAGTTTGCCTTTATCTTTACTCTCTTTGCTGCTTGATCATATTAGGGTATTAGATTGGTTGCTTAGGGAACAAAAACACTTCTCTGCTTGCTTGACTTAGAGACTTTTACTCTCAACTCTTCTGCTTTCAACTAAAACCCATTTGGATTGATAAAAACCTTATGCTATACTACAACTGACTAGTACAAACTTGGGTGATTGAATCTAGACCTCAAAAAGTCCTGTATCACTTGGGAACCTATAAGAGCCTCATCTTATGAGCCTAGATCCCAACCACCATCAGCATGGGAGGCGCCAACTTACACTTCTTCTGAGGTCCACACAACATGGCAACAATGGGATACTCAAGGCAACTCATCTCAAGCTCAAGCTCAATGGACAAGTTCGGTTCTTCCACCTCAAGAAGCAGCAACCTCTTCACAAGGCGAGGAGAGGAGAAACAAGAGGAGAGCTAGTCATTCTCCACAGCCAGAGAAATCTGGATCATCCCACCACTACTCCTACAAAAATTAAGGTACAACATCCTTACGGGAAAACGGCCAATTCGTACTCCCACTCTGAATAGTGTAGCGATTTAGCACCCGCATTATTTTGGTGTGCAAACTCATACCCAAACTTCTAATTATTTGAATATAAGTACCTCCACTTTTTCCCACCAGCCAAAACCAGCTTTGACCACCACCCCGTTAGTCAACGTTACCGACTCTGTTAACGGTGATGACGAAGCTGCCAGCTCCGTGCACCCGTGGAACAGTAGCGAAAACGACGTCGTTTTGTACTGGGTAAATATTTGGGCTTTGTCATTTGGTTGGGCTTGGGCTGTGACATTTGGATTTTGGGCAATCTAAACACATACCAAACGACGACGTTTTGCAAATTGGGCTGAAAAAAATTGTATCTTCTTCTTCGTCTTCGTCTAGCTCGAGTTTTCAAAATTGGGGAAGAACAATCTTAGGGTTCGAAGAAAAACTGAACGAATGGCGACTTCATCAAATGAAAATGCATCATCCCGCTATTCAGGTAAGATTATGGTGTGGATTTGGTTGTGTGAATGTGAATTATTGTAAAATTTTATTCTAAATCGATTGAGAAAAATCAGGAAAATCACCAGGATTTAGTGCAAGTTGGAGTCGTGGTGTTACTTTAGGATCTAGAGGGATGCCCAACGGTTGTAGCTGTGGAGAATTATCCATAATAAAAACATCAGTAACCAATAAAAATCCAGGGAGATTATTTTATTGTTGTCCGATGGGATCCGAAAATGTAAAAATTAGTTCAACTTAGTATGATTTGGTGTTATTAGAATAGACTTTTAAGAACAATAACTGATTTAAGATTTTATGTTATGTAAGGACAAGTACCATTTATTCAAATGGACCGATGAAGCAATTGTAGAGGAGATTGAAGAGATGAAAAAAATGTTTGTGAAGTTGGAAGTTGAGACAAAAACTTGTGAAGAAGTGGTAAATGGCTTTCAGAAAGAGATAGAAGACATGAAAAACATTGTTTATGGAATTGAAAGCAAGATGGAAGCAATGAAATCTGAGGTTGAAGCGCATGAGAAAGGAGTGAAGGATATGATAGAAGAGATGAAATTCTTGAAGAAAATGGTCATGGCTGGAGCTGCGATTGCTTGTTACTATTGGTTCTGGGCATAAATGTTTGTAAGGTCGATGAGTGTTTGATGGAAAATGTAGGATTTGATGTTCTTGTTTGAGTTCATGGATTAGTATTTTGAATGTTGGATTTTAGTTTCTCTTCTTTGATAGTATGTAACTTTGGATTTGTATTTGGAATGGTAATTTGAATGTTGGAATTTTAAGTTCTTGTGTTATAATAATATTGAAACCGAATGTGGATGTGCAATTGCCTAAGATTTCTGTTTCATACAACCAAAATGAACCCCATAACCTGTGTTTCATACAACCGAAATGAACAAAATAACATGTGTTTCATAAAACCAAAATAACCTGTTTTATACAACCAAGTTCAGGAAATCGAAAAGCAAACTAAATTCTAACAATTGAGTTTCATACCACTAAAATGAAGAGAACAAAATGCCCAAGAAAGCCGATTCAAAGATCTCAAAACATCAGATAATAACTAATTGAACACAAAAATGTGGAGCTCAAATCGCCAAAAACTTCCCTCTTCCCTTGCATTTAAGCTAAACCTGCAAAATAAACAGTAAACCATTTTAAACAAACATCATCTTGTGTTTTAAGAAACACATATAAACTCATCAACACATATATATCCGATAATGTACCTAATTCTAACCATCTCAAACATTCATCATCAAACAAGAATCGACACAATGTAAGAACATTTTGAGAAAGTACCTAATCATCAAGTGTTGGTTGAGTAAGACTTGGCCCATCATCAAGTGTCACGTATACAGCCTCTTCTTCATCAGTTTTTTGCTTTTTTGGTGGCCTAGGCTTACATGAGACTCCATCATAAGGACATTTCAATGAGTTATGTCCAGCAAAACTGCATCTGCTACAATGCATTGTGCGGCCATATTGAGTGACTTTTTTCCCCTTCGTTGGTGATTCGTTTACACCCTTGATGCTCTTCTCTGGATTTTTTTCCGACCCTTATTCACCTCTCTTTCTGGTGCAACAAGTATTGTTTCGCCAGTGTTTTTCCAGAACTTAATCCCATTGACAGGTTCAATGGAATCGATGTACTGCGCTTGCCACTTACTTGTCAGATACCAATCCGAAATCAAATCTTCTGTTTTATATGTCTTCTTGTTGTCGAAGACAACACACAACACATGGCGGCATGGTATCCCTGTCAAGTCCCATCTCCTACACTTACATGTAATCTTCTTCATATTGACCGTGTAACTTTGACCCCTCTTACTAACTTCAAAGATGCCTGAACGTCCAGGGATTGTCCTCAGATGTTTCACTTTTTTTTCCTCTTCAGCGATCATTAAGCCAACTTTGGGAGTGTGTTTACTCTTATGCTTCCCTGTTTTCGTTCTTCTTAGAGCAATCCGCACTATCGCTTGTCTCCTCATTGTCTCCAAGCTCTGAATCAATGGCATTGCACGTGCCTTGTCAATTGCCTTATTGTACGACTCTAAAAAATTATTCAGAGCATCTTCACAGCATGATGTTGTCTTGAAGTATGCCCGACTACAATTCTATGGGTTTCTACTCATAAAGGCTTCAAAGATGTCACTATCATACATCTTCATCTTCTCCAAACTTGCTTCATGATCAGCCATGTTGAAACTCTCCACAACTTGCCAAAAACGCCCTTTCATCCGAGGCTTTTTAGGATATTCCCTCATCATATTTCCGTAAATGTGTCTTGCACACATTCAGTGTTCGATTTGTGGTAACTCTTGATTCACAGCAATAAGTAATCCCTGCATAATTACACAAAAAACTTGTTAACACTAAAGTATATATGAAGTATGAGAGTGAATTTTGAATCAATCTTACCTTCTGCCTATCAGATATGAGAGAAAATCCATCGCCATTTCCTAGATCTAAGTCTTTCTTGAGATGCTTAATGAACCAAATCCTGCTGTCCTTGTTCTCTACTGGAACAACAGCCCAAGCAAAAGGGTATATTTGATTGTTTGCATCTCTCCCAACAGCCGCCAAAAGTTACTCTAGAAGTTCATCTCGATAGTCGTTCATCCTTGCATATTGTTCACTGAATTCTTAGTCTATGATATCAAGCGCTTTCCTCTTTGCCTTACGACACTGATCAAGTGAAGGCGCCACATTGTACCGCTCATGGATCCTTTCTTGCATAGGCTTCAATAGAGGATCGTTTCTCAGCTCCTGGATGTACATGCCACAGATCACACTCTCTGACAATATCTTGCAACGCTGATCCTTGTAACACGAATGATCCTCTTGGAAAGACTTAACCATCCATTGAGAAACAGATTCCTTGTAGGAGCAGTAGATTCTCCATGTGCAATCATTGATACCACACTTAGCCTCGTATTTTTTAGCTGCCCATCTCGTAAACTTGATATTCCAACCTCCTGTTAGGGCATACTCTAACACAGCCTCTCTAAACTCAGTCACGCTTTCAAAGACTTGTCTTATCTTGAGCTCTCCACTTCCTCTTCTCCATCCATCATAAGAAACCGTATTATTATCTGCTCCTTCATAATCTGATCTATGAGGAGTTCGTTTGTAGTCATCATTCTCCTCCTCATCGACAAATGTGGCAATTATTTCTTCTACACGGGCTTGCTCCGTCACACATCTGATCTGTTGCTCTTCTTTTACCTCTTCTCTGTGTTATTCTCTCTTGTCCTCCGTTATCTCTTGTCTCCTCCCATGTCTCTTCTCCTCCGTTATCTCTTCATTGAGTATCTCTGGTCTCCTCCCCTGTCTCTTCTCCTCCGTTATCTCTTCCTTCAGTATCTCTTGTCTCCTCCCCTGTCTCTTCTCCTCCGTTATCTCTTCTTTCAGTATCTCTTATCTCTTCCCCTGTCTCTTCTCCTCCGTTAACACCTCTTCCATCATAGTTTTCATCACGCTCCATGTATATCTCAACTGATTTGCACCATGTAGCGGCCTCACACATCTTCGAAAAGTTGTCTACACCATTACACAACACCTTTAGCTCACTCTAATCTTCATATGGCATTTTATACCACACTCACTGCACATACAAACTCACCGGCAAGCTTCTATACAACGCACTCACCGGTGTAAGAAGCTCAGTAACATAGCCACCGTTGTAATAAATCATACCATCTGCACTTGTTGCAAAATTTCCTCCATGGTTGATGACAAACAAAGTATCCGAAACAACACTGAAAAAATTCAAAAAATTGTCATTCGACTAAACAATACAACTGCATTGATTAAACAATTAAAAACATTGACTTAACAATTGAATGAATCGATTAAGCAAATCAAAAGCACTGATTAAATAATTCCACTTCGATTCTATAATAAAAAACCCTAAATTAAAAATTACCTCATTTTTGGTAGATTGAGTCACTTGAACTTAACTGGATGACCAACTCAACTCCAAATTACTTGTTTTGATGACCCGCTGAACTAACTAAACTCAAGAACTAAGGATTTTTATCTCTCCCAAAATCGCCTTCGACGAAGCAGACGAAGAAGAAGATGCAATTTTTTTCTGCCCGATTTGCAAAACGGTGTCGTCTGGTATGTGTTTAGATTGTCCAAAATCCAAATGTCACAGCCCAAGCCCAACCAAATGACAAAGCCCAAATATTTACCTAGTACAAAACAACGTCGTTTTCGCTACTGTTCCACGGGTGCACGAAGCTTGCAGCTTTGTCATCACCGTTGGTTTTGGCTGGTGGGAAAAAGTGGTTTTGGCTGGACGGAGTCGGTAACGTTGACTAACGGGGTGGTGGTCAAAGTTGGTTTTGGCTGGTGGGAAAAAGTGGATGTACTTACATTCAAATATTTAGAAGTTTGAGTATGAGTTTGCACACCAAAATAATGCGGGTGCTAAATCGCTACACTATTCAGAGTGGGGGTACCATTAATTGTTTTTCAATGCTTTTGTACTATATTCTGTTGCTTCTCTCTCTTATTCCTTTTATTACACAAGGGACTGTGTAATCTAAATGTGGGGGAGAGATTTTGGGTTTGACCTTGTTTATTCTTTTCTTAGTTTTTCATTTTTTTTTCATGTTGAGTCACATGCATATCATGCATTCATCTAAGGCATAGAAAAAACACAAAAAATCGAAAAATTTGAAAAAAAATTGCATGTTTTTGCAAACCAAAAAGAGAGCATGTAGTTGCATTTCATTAGTTTAGGATTGAGTCTAGTGTTTGCATATATGATGCATTGCATTTGCATAGGGCATAATGATGAATTTTTTTTTTAAAGTGCTTAGTGTTTAGAGATAATTTCAATGTTTAAGTGGTTAAATGTTTGATGCATCATGAGAAAGCTAGAAGTGAAGGCTGAACTATGCTTGAATTGCTAAATTTGATCTTATCATCTCATACTGAACGCATTTGTTCTTTGAAAATCAACTCTATCAATTTGAACCTTAATCTGAATTTTTAATTATCATGTTTGTGCAAAGAAAAGTGAATTCATGGCTACCATATACATATTTGGATCATCTTCTTCCTTTTCACCACTCTTGTTGATCCAAATAGCTGATCCTCATACTTATGGGACAGTTAATCCACTCCTTTAACCAAACCTCCTTTTGAGCTTAAACACTATCTTGAGAGTTGTGAGGCATTTGCATATCATTTTTGATTTTTGTCTTGGCAAAAAGTGTTAGGAATAAGGCTGGCAATGAAAAGCTCTGTTGTAAATATTAACTTGCATCTTGAGCTTGATTCTAGGTTAGGAGTTTGGGATAAAAGGGTAGAGTTAAGTGGTCTTGAGTTTCATGTTTATATGCTTTGAAAGAAGAGGGAAAAGTTTGAAATGGTAGTATGGGGAAACAAGTTAGCATTGTGGTTTATTAAAGGGAAGAAAAGGCTCTATGTGTTCAAAGAAAGAAGGCGCCAACAACTAAGCTTTGAAAGGGTCACTCAAAAGAAGAAATCAGACCCAAGGCAATCCACCAAAGGTGAAAAATGGCGCCAATTCAGTAAGAAAGGAGCAAGTCCCAACAAAAAAATGATTCCAAACCCCTTTGTCTGTTATTCTATTCTTTCAATGTAATTTTATTCAGCTATGCTTTGTGATTCCTTGATCATGTCTAAGTAATATGCTAGTTAAGTTAGGGCTTTTCAAGGGTTGATGAAGAGTTTGTAGAAATTGCTAACTGTTAGGAATATGTTTTGGTTCTTCGTCTGTGCTTGCTTTAAAACCGATTTTCGTAGACACATCATCTGGAAATTCGAAACCTAGGTTGTTTAATAGATGTGAGAGCATTATTGATAACCTGATCTAGCATTAGATGAGCAAAACAACTTAGTGCAAAGAGATTTGGCTTAGGAGTTTTGTGAACAATTGAACCTGATCATTACTGCATGTTTATATTATTAGGGTTTGCAAAGAGATTTGAAACTCTGTGATTTAGACATAGTTAACTTCTCCAATGAGAATTGATTAGTTATATATTTTTGATTCATGTTCAAGATGGCTCGTATTCATTCCTGATTTCATGCATTCTACATTCTCGGATTCAACCTGCGAATTGTCCTGACTTAGCGCTTTTAGTTTTCTGAGCCTTAGATCAAACAAATTCCGCATGTTTTCTTTTATTTTGTTATTTCACATTATATACACTATTATTTCTTAGCTTAATTTGAATCTATAATCACTAGTGTAGTTTACTTACTCCACTGGGATTCAATAGCCCTATATACTACATTTGCTTTGTTGTGCACTTGGAGTAGTTTTATTTGGGTAAAACTTGTGCCCTATCAAATTTTTTGTGCCGTTGCCGGGGAGTAATAGTTGCCTATCGATTTTTAGTATTAGGATTTTGTCTCAGTTTTTATTTGTTTACTGACTTTTGCTACGTTTCTTTGTGCCGGTTTCAGGTGTATGTCTAATCGCAGTACCAGAAGCAACAAAGAGAAGGAGCTTGTGACTTTAGGCATTGATGAGCTAGCTAAGTTGGAGAGGACCATCAGGAAAGCTAAGAAGCAATCTACAATGGTTAATCCACTGATCTTGGTTGAAGATGCAGAAGGTCACTTTGTTGACAGAGAGGGAAACATGAGGAATGAAGAAGGGCAGAGACTGGATCAAGATGGGAATGTCATTGTTAAACAGCTGGTTCAACAAGTGGCACAAGATGCTGGAGCTCCTGTTGCTGCAAACAACGCTGATGAGCGTTTTGTTCAGAGGACTCTAGGAGACTATTTCAGACCTGACCAGTTCTATGCCAACAGAGCTCAAGCCTGCTTACATTCAGCTTGCGGGATAGCATCCTTTCCATGGCTTACCTTATGAGCATCCAATGGATCATATTGAGAGGTTTGAGGATTTGGCTTCAAGTGTCAAAGCTAATGGAGTTAGCTATGACTTTCTGTTCTGCAAGTTGTTCCCCTACTCACTTGTAGGAGATGCTACATATTGGCTGAAGCAACTGGAGCCTGGTTCGCAGACCACTTGGGAGGACACCAAGAATGCTTTTCTGAATAACCTTTATGATGTTGCTAGATCAGAGGACCTGAGGAAAAAAAATTGCATCATTCTCCCAAGGTCCTACTGAAGCTTTTAAAGCTTCTTGGCTGAGATTTAAGTCTTATCAAAGAGACTGTCCTCATCATGGCTTCAATCAGGTGCAGCTGTTTGGTATTTTCTTCAGAGGCATTGACTAGAAGTATCAGATGGTGTTGGATGCTGCTAGTAATGGGAACTTCAACACAAACCTTCCTGATGCTGCAATAACTTTGATAGAAAACTTGGCCTGCAGCAACAGCACCAAGAATGCAGATTTTTAGAGGATGAAACAGGGTGGTTTGAGTGATGGGAATCAGATTGCTGAAGTTAAGGCTAAGCTGGACAGCATTCACAACCTACTGGTGGGAAAGAAATCAGTCCAATTTGCTGCAGAGGTGGAGATTTTCGAAAATTCTGAATAATTTGAGCAAAAAGATGTTAATTTCATCAATGAAGGTTTTCAGAACCAAAAGTTTGGGAATCAGCAGTGGGGTTCACTTTGGGGTTTAGAAGTTCTTAGGATTCATCTTTGGGTAATAGGGTAGAAGAGAGCTTTGCATGAGTGTGCTTTTACCTTTAGCATTTTGCCTAAGATAGAATCATTTTCATTTAGTGATCCCTTGTGTTTATAAACCCTTTGCTTGAATGAGATCATATAATCTCATAACCTTACCCTTGAAACCAAATGTCTTCACTTGATTTGCACAAACTTGATTCATGGTTATGAGCTTAATAAATGTTAAAGAGTTAATTGATTTGAGCATTTGTCTAGGTTGATATTTGAGATCATTTTGAAACATGATGAGCATGGCCAGGTTCTTTAAAGTATAGCTGATTGTGCTTGCATCCTACAACTAGGCACTTAAGTGTTGACTTCATCTCTTTACCTTTGCTCTTTTGGATTTGAATGCCCACTTTTAAACCTCATCCACCATTTTTCTTAGCTTGTTTTCTTGAGGACAAGCAAAAGACAAGTGTGGGAGTGTTGATATCTCATGCATAAACATCATTTAGGCTTGCATTTATTTCATGTTTTGGTTCTCTTTTGCATGTTTCCCTTCTCTTTAGTCCCATTTTCTTCTCCTTTTAGACTTAAGTTTCATTTAGGCTGTAGTTTGCATTTTCTATGCATCAAGGATGTTTTTAGATACTTATGAAGCTGAATGGAGCAAGGAGGAAGTGTGGGAGTGGATCAGGAGGCTAGCCAAACCAAGAAGGAGGAAAAGGAGCCAAGGAAAGCAATCCCTGGAAAGCCATCGATCAAGATTTGAAGGCCATCGGTCAAGAAGTTATTGATGGTAATGCAGCGAGTATACCATCGATCACATTCCCCAGGACCATCGGTCAGGAAGTGATCGATGGCTTCTCAGCGAGTATACCATCGATCACATTCCCCAGGACCATCGGTCAGGAAGTGATCTATGGCTTCCCAGCGAGTATACCATCGATCACATTCCTCAGGACCATCGGTCAGGAACTGATCGATGGGATCCCAGCAAGCATACCATCGGTCAAGGCTGCAAGACCATCCGTCAAGAATGTGATCGATGGGATCCAACCCAAACTTGCTTTTATTTACACTTTTGCCATTATGTTAGAACATTTGTCTTTTAGTATAAATAGCTTGTTCTAAGGACTTTTTGTATCAAGCTTTGTTCTAAGTTTTCTGTTCTTGCTTAATTTTTCTGGTTTTGTAAGACAATCTATCTTTTCTTAATCAAAGTTTGTATTTGCCTTTAATCTTCTCTTTAATCTCTTTTTAATCATGTTTAGCATCTTTTCTCTTTGTGATTTGATGTTTAACATGGTGATTAGTGAGGTTTGATTTAGGCTTGTTAGTACTTAATATGATTGTTTCATCTATATTGATATGTTCTTAAGCTAGATTTGTCTTGATCAAATGAATCTAGAACTAGGCTTCATTTTATGCCCACCAAGTGTTTGATGAAATGCTGATCTTGGTTAATAGAGGATTTACTGACCTTAGCTCAAGAGATTGACTGTTTGAGGATTATTTTGACTTAAATAGAGTTGGTTATGCATGCTTGCACTAATGAGAGTTAGTTATTGTTAGGATGATTAGCAAAGTGTTATTTGCCAAAAGATTAATCTTAACTTGCTTGATTGTGAACTCTATGTCTAAGAATCAGCATTGATAGCTTGTTTGCTTGATCATTGATGTTTGAAACAACCTTAGTTAGCCTTTGAATTCCCCAAAATCAATAACCACATCTAGGAACTTGTCTTCTTTATTTGAATTTCGAATCTTGTTAAGTGCTGATATGATCCCTCTTATGATCTTGACCTTACAAACCAAGTGATGAACGTATTGATCCGAGATGATGAGATGATTTGAGTAGTTTGATGAAAATGAATCGTTTGTGGGGGAAAAGGGGGAAGAGTGATTATGGAATGTAGCAAGAGGTGCGGATGACTCTTGATACAAACTACTAGAATGCAAAGGATATGACACACCTATGATTCTAAGTAGGATTTCTCATGGATATTACACACCAAGAGAGGTTGATCCACTTTCAAAGAGAAATTTTATTAAAAAGATAGATAAAAACCAAATACAACCACACACACGGTTTTAAGGAGAAAGAAGAGAGAAGGAGGAGAACGGACAACAAGAAAGCAATAAGTTAGTCTTGGGACAAACCCCCTTGACTAACCATGCATGACTCGGTTTAAACTTACACAAAATATAAGACTAAGAAAAACAACTAAGGAAAGAAAATGAACCTAGACACTCCAAGCCACGGATGGTAGAAAGAAGTGGGCTTGGACAAATGACAAGTTAATGGGCAATGATGTTGTAGAAACACTTGCCTC
Organism: Thlaspi arvense; assembly: GCA_911865555.2. Taxonomy (NCBI): domain Eukaryota; kingdom Viridiplantae; phylum Streptophyta; class Magnoliopsida; order Brassicales; family Brassicaceae; genus Thlaspi; species Thlaspi arvense. Next base: position 22,228,782 of record OU466863.1, on the reverse strand, counting down.
GTTAAAAACCTTAGTGAAAAAATCCAATGGGACAAAACTCACTAAGGGAAAAAGAGCACAAAATGCTTCTACAAACCCCTTAACTAGTCATCGGCTATAATGCATACCAAAGCAGTATGTATAGCCTTTTTATTATCATATGCTTCATGAATGGACCGACTAAGCAATATTTCTAGGGCATTATGAAATTGATAAACAGATTGTTTGCAAGGTGAAATATCAAATCCCAAACCACTGTAATGATGTAGTATAGCAGTAAAGGTGTCAATCCTGCCTAGGATGTAGGAAGAACACTAGGAATGCAAGAGTAAAGCAAATCTAAGCAGATCGGGTAAATAGATGGTAAAATCAAAGAAAACTAAATGCAACGACCAAAATACTAAGAAAACTATTTTAAAATCCCTGGAAGAGGGTTAACAACTACTAGAAGAAAACAGAGACTCTGAAAGGCAAATCTACTAGTTACTAAAAATCGAGAGCTAAAACGGGTAAAACAGATCGATTCAATCAACTTAAGAAAAATGACTCCTAATGATCAAGAATGCAACTTTATGACAAGATAATGATAAACAGAGGTTTTAAAATACTAAAAAGAGGGTTCAAGGTCGAGGGTCATGTTCAAGAGATTCAAAGGTTCAAGCTTTCGTTTGAAAACATCTAGATCTACTCATTTAAAGAGCTTTCCCTAAGCCTTAGGAAACTTAAACTAGGATCTTCCATGGCATGTGGTAAGACCCCATTCTCTGACCCTTCCTCCTAACCTATGGCATGTAGTGGAAAGATGGGTCAAAGAACATTAAGCAAAGATCCTAAATAGTGGCTTAACTAACCCTCTCTTCAACTAGGGCGTTTGGGAGTGGATAGATTAGTCTCTAGGATTTGGTTTTCAAGGATCTCTGAATCCGGTGAAGGTAAGAGAAACCCTGGAATCATAGAGATCTTTTCCAAGATTCTCTAAGCCTTAAGACCCCAAATCCTAGAAAGAAATAAGTTAAGAACAAAAAGAAATCTAAAACCTTAAACCCTTAAACCCCTTTGAATCGCCTCAACCCCTTACCCAAAGAAAACTACTCACTACTTATGTTTGAAACCGATTGAAACGCAAAGAAAGATAAACTAAGCATGATTAAGCAAGCGATTATGGAAAAAGACTTAATGATTAACTGATTCAAAGTTTAAAAACAAGAAAAACTCTCAGATTCGACAATGGCGGAATCGCCTAAGAGAGAGTATGAAAAAGATAAGACAAAGCGTAGATAATAGAAAGTGATCGCCTCCTTTGCCTAAAATGGCCAAACACCTCCAAATGTTCCCCTCCCTAGATGCCAAAAACCAGCTGGTCGGATAAGGCTCCAGATATCGATCTCGAGATCGATCAATTCACTCGATCTTCTTCATGGATCGCCTTCTTCTGCTCGATCTTCAAGTTGATCTGGTTGGATGGATCGAGCACTTCCTTCGATCTTCTACTCGATCTTTGGATGATCGAGTCGTGGTCTTGATCTGGCCCTCGTTCTGCATGGTGTCATTCACGTCCGTACTCCAGATCGATCTCCTCTCTCGATCTTGGTCTCGATTTTTCCCTTTGAATCGACTTGGGTCACTCGATCTTCTGGTCGATCTCGTCTAGATCGACCTCCTTTGATCGATCCGCTACTCGATCTTGGGTCTTTCGCATGCATGGCTGGGTTCTCCAAGTGTCCACAAGCTTTGTTTTGATCCTCCTCACGTCCACACAACCTCCACAACTCCAGAGTGCTCCAAACAACCTGATAATGATGCGAAAGTGCAAGAAATATACAAAATGCGAATGCAAAGAGACCTAGGACCTAAAATGCAACAAATGGTAGAAACTAGCCTAAAATGAAAGATGAATGCATGAAAACTAACTCTAAATGCATGCTAGATATACTAAATATATGGTAATATCAACTCCCCCAAACTTGCTGATGTCACTACATATTGCATGCATTTTGCATACATATAAGTTAGCTTTTCATGCATTTACATCACACTTTTAAGCAAAGAGAGTGGGAGTTATTTGTTTTCTAAAGGCTAACAAGCTTCTTTACAATCTTTGCAAAAGGTATTTTCGGATATTTGATAAAAAATTTTAGGAAAATTTCATTTTATTTTGCAATTGATTGTTTTAGATGCTAGGGCAGTTTTGAATTTTTAAATTTAGCTAAATAATAGGAAAAATCTAGGATTTTCTAGTATCTCTAGATTTGATTCTCCTTTATTTTGCTATAATTTTTATAAATTCCCCAAAATTCTAGGGTATTAGCTATAGACTTTCTTTTTTACATTACACTTTAGGCTAGATTGCATCACTTTAGATTCTAGAGCATTCTTGCACTAGCATACGCATGTTCCTTGCATTTTGCATCATATTCAGGTTGTTTCTGGCTACTTTGGAGTCGTGGAGGTTCGTGGACATGCTGAAGCTGTTGTGAAGGTTCGTGGAACGTCGGATGTTTGCTAAGGACCAGAGATCGGGGAGCAGATCGAGCATGGCATGTCGATCTAGATGAGATCGACCAGAAGATCGAGGAGCCCAGGCGATCCAAGGGAAATAATCGAGACAAAGATCGAGTGGAGCAATCGATCAAGTGGTACGGCCGTAAATGATGTCATGCAGAGCGAGAGCCGGATCGAGTCCACCACTTGATTCGACCAAAGATCGATACCAAGATCGGATGCAACACTCGATCCGCCAAAGGAGATCGAGCGCCAGATCGACTAGAAGACACGATGTCCGAAAGTGATCGAGAGAGCCGCTTGATCCCGAAGTCGATCTCTGTCCTTTCAACCATTTTTGGCCGCTAGCGAAGGGGGGACCATCGAGCTGTTTGGCCTAAAGGGTTTTCAAGTTTGGTGTTGAGAGGATTTACGGGGTCTAAAGGGTTTTCAAGTTTGGTGTTTTCTCGTTCTTAATGGCTTTCTCTTCTAGGATGTTGAGTTCCTAAGACTTAAAGAGTCTCACGCCAAGATCTTTATGATCAGAGAGGTCTCTTACCTTGACAGGATCCAGAGATCTCCGAAAATCACATCCTAGAGACTAGCTACCCTTTCCCAAAAGCCATGGAAGTTTAGGGGACTAGTTAGGCCGTGTGTTTGAAATCTAAGTTCATTGTCCTTGAACCTCTCTTTCCACCAGAAGCCATGGGTTTGGAGGAGAGGATGAAGGAGTGATCCATATCGAAAGCCACGGATGGATCTTGTTTTCGTTTTCAAGGCTTAGAGAATCTCACAAAGTGAGTAGATTTAAAGTTTTCAACCCAAACTTGGACCCTTGAAACCCCGGACCATGAATCTCAACCCTAGACCCTTCTTTCTTAGCATTCTTACATCTTCGTTAGTCATTCGCTTGATATTCGCCGCATCCTGGTCATTAGTTTCCTCATACTTGCATTTTTAGACGAGATCGATCCAAACTGCTCGATCTAGTGGTCGATCATGTGGTCGATCCACTAGTCGATTTTTGTTAAATCATAGCCTTGTATTTTAATTATTCTGCTTGTTCCTCGTGGTAGTTCAATCACTCTTGGTAATTTTAAAATAGTTTTGCATTCCATTCGGTCGTTGCACATAGTTTTTAGGATTTTCACAATATCACCTGTCATTCGCTTAGCTTTACACTGCTCTTGCATTCTCTTTGATCTTCCTAGCTCCTAGAAATGGATTGACTCTCACTTGCATACTGTACTACAACCTAAGTGTTGCATTTGAGTTTGATAGCCTCATTGCATCCTCACCCTTGCAAAGAAAGTTGTTATCAAATGGTGCCGTTTCCATTCTAGGAGTGTTAGAAAGCATAGAGATTTGGAGCTTAGTAAAGACTAAGCTTTACTTTGTTTAAGTTACTAATATCTCTACTCTCAAACGTGTTTCTTCCAGGTACATGCATCTTCGTTCCAGGGGAGACAACCATCTACTTCAACCCTTGGACAACATCCATCAACTTGGTCATTCACGGCAAAGAAGAGTACGAGAACAAGCTAGAGCTTTTGAGGAGATTGTTCAACACTGTTTGGTTGACTTTGAAGCTATGGCTGAACACGAGAATCCAGAGGGACCTCCTCCAGCTCACGGGGCAGTGGGAAGAGGCAACGGAAATCCCCAACACGCGGCTAGACCCCCAAGGATCATAGGAGCCGGAGATGCTCCCAATACTCATCACAATAGGTTTGGGATCACTCCTCCTCCTGTACAAAACAATAACTTCGAGATTAAGCCAGGTTTCATCTCCATGGTGCAAAACAACAAGTTCCACGGCTTAGCAATGGAAGATCCCTTGGAGCACCTTGACAATATCGAGTAAGTATGTGGGATGATCAAGATAAACGGCATATCAGAAGATACTTTCATGCTGCGTCTCTTTCCCTTTTCACTCGGAGACAAAGCTAGGCATTGGGAGAAGACCCTTCCACAAGGCACTATCACCTCATGGGCCGAGTGTAAAAAAGCATTTCTCTCAAAATTCTTCTCTAGCACTAGAACAGCACGGTTGAGAAGCGAAATCAGCGGCTTCACTCAGCGGAACAATGAGACATTCAATGAAGCAATGGAACACTTTAAAGATTACACGATCCAATGTCCTCATCACGGTTTCAGTGAGGAGACCTTACTCAGCACCATCTACCGCGGAGCCTCACCAAAGATCAGGTTGTTGCTTGACATAGCCAGTAAGGGGGACTTCCTTGGTCAAGAGGTAGAAGAGGGCCTAGAGCTGATTGAGAACTTAGCACTAAGTGACGACAACTATGCTGAAGATTATGACCGTGCACCACGAGGTTCTGAGCTAGAGTCTCACAAGAAAGAGTTGAAATCATTACACGAGAAGATTGACAAGTTGGTTTTGGCAAATCAGAAGCATGTTCACTTTGTTGGTGAAGCGGAGGAGAGCCAAGAGGAGCTTAAGTTGAGCCACGAAGAAGCCAATTGGGTGGCGGGTCAAAACAACAACAAACCTCAAGGCTATTCACAAGGTTACAACCAGAACAACAATCTCTCATACCGCAGCACCAATGTGGCTAACCCTAAGGACCAAGTGTACCCTGCTCAGCAAGCAAAGCCTTTCATACCTTACAACAAAGGTTTTCAGCCGAGTGGTGGCTTCCAAGGTCAAGGGAAAAACAACTTCCAAGGGCAACATCAAGGTAACAAGGGTTATACGCCAAACTACCCTCTGGGATTTGCACCTCAGCAACAGCAACAGATGCAACAACAAGTTGATTCAGTTCAGGCCATGTTTCAACAGCTGATCCAAGGTCAAGCCTCTACAAACCAGAAGTTTGCCGAGATGAACACTCGTTTAGACTCGTCTCTCACTGACTTCTCCACTCAGATCACCAACTTAAACAACAAGATCAAGCAGCTCGAGAAGGGAAAGGCGAGTACAAGTGGTCAGAATAGCCTACCGGGCAAGTGTCAGCAGAACCCTAAGGAATATGCCAACGCCATCACGTGAAGAAGCGGAAAGGAGCTTGCACCTACGGTTACTCCCAAGAACAACGAGGACGTTGTAATTCAAGAGGGGGAGGGTAAGCCTTCAGCTGATGATGAGATCAACTTTGACAATGTCTGGATTCAAGGGCCAAGAAGAGGAGACAAAGCAGTTGTTGAGAAGAGAGCGGAGCAAACTACTAAGAAGAAGGATGCTTATGTACCTCCACCGTATGTACCTAAGCTGCCTTTTCCTGGCCGTTTCAAGAAGCAACTCATAGAGAAGCACAGAATCCTATTTGAGAAGCATCTTAAGGACGTAGAGATCAAGCTACCTCTCGTTGACTGCCTTGCAATGATGCCTAAATGCGCCAAATTCTTCAAAGACACTCTCGTGAAGAAGAATAAGGAAAGCAAGGAAGTGCTTGTTCTAAGTGAGGAGTGTAGTGCTGTGATACACAAGGAGATAGTCCCTAAGAAGTTGGGAAACCCTGGAAGCTTCACTATACCTTGTGCTTTAGGTCCTCTGGAGTTCAAGAGTTGTCTCTGTGATCTTGGAGCTAGCATAAATCTGATGCCTCATTCCGTGGCAAAGAAACTCGGCTTTACCCGTTTCAAGGACTGTACAATCTCATTGGTACTAGCTGACAGGAGTGTGAGGTTACCTGTAGGATTGCTTGAGGACTTGCCAGTGAAGATCAGTGGAGTGAACGTGCCTACAGACTTCGTTGTGTTGGAAATGGATGAAGAGCCAAATGATCCACTCATTCTCGGTAGACCTTTCTTAGCTACCGCCGGCGCCATAATAGACGTCAAGAATGGGAAGATTGCCTTGCACTTGGGAAAGGATATAAGGCTGGACTTCGATATCAATGAGGTTCTGAAGAAGCCTACGATAGAAGGGCAAGCTTTCTACATTGATACATTGGATGCCTTAGCGGATGAATTACTGGAAGAGCTGGCTCAGGAAGATCATTTGAAGCTGGCACTGACTAAGGAGCCAGGAGAGTTTGGTTATGTGGATCAGAGGACTAAGGAGTACGTCAACTTGCTTGATTCGAGGAAAGTTGTGCTTGAAGATGTAGGCGTTTTCCTAGAGATCGACTCCAAGATTGATGACATTACTCGATCCAGGGGTCAAATCGACAAGATAATCGAGAGCACAACTCGATCCGGTGCAAAAATCGACAGTCAGATCGAGGAGGGTGATCGATCCAGGAAAAAAATCGAGTCCGAAATCGAGAAAGGCCTTCCGATCAATTTGAGGTCCAATCCGGAGATCGACTCAGCGTCTCGATCTCTCACTCGATCCACATTAAATCGAGTGAGTGAATCGTGCGAAACTGCTCGATCTAGATGACATCGAGAGCAAGATCGACCCGACGACTCGATTTCAGAAGGGATAGCGGTTGGAGAAAGCAGCCTCAAGGGCCATATCTCGGGTTCTAAGGAAGGTTCTAAGAAGGAGAACAACAGCAACAGCCATGAGTATGATTGGAGCGAGCTGTTAGTCCCAAAGGTGGACCTTAAGGAGCTCCTGAAAGGGCTAAGGTATGCTTTCTTAGGGCTTAACGAAACCTATCTTGTGATTGTGAATGAAAACTTGAGTGATGATGAGTTGCAATCAATCTTAACTGAGTTGAGAAAGTATAGGAAGGCCATTGGGTACTCTCTAAGTGACATCAAGGGCCTTTCACCAATGCTTTGCACTCATAGGATTCACTTGGATAATGAAAACGCCTCTTCTATAGAACATCAGAGGCGTTTGAATCCAAATTTGAAAGAGGTTGTCAAGAAGGAGATTCTTAAGCTTTTAGAGGCTGACGTGATCTATCCCATAAGTGACAACACGTGGGTTTCTCCCGTACACGTGGTGCCTAAGAAGGGAGGGATCACGGTCGTTAAGAATGACAAAGATCAGCTTATACCTACTAGGACTATTACTGGACACCTTATGTGTATTGACTATAGGAAGCTTAATCTTGCTACTAGAAAGAATCATTTTCCCTTGCTTTTTATTGATCAAATGCTTGAAAGACTTGCTAATAACCCCTACTATTGCTTTCTTGATGGATATAGTGGATTTTTCCAAATACCAATCCATCCCAACGATCAGGAGAAGACGACCTTCACATGCCCTTATGGTACCTACGCGTATCGAAGGATGCCATTCGGGTTGTGTAACGCACCGGCTACGTTTCAGCGGTGTATGATGTCGATCTTCTCCGATCTAATAGAAGAGATGGTAGAGGTGTTTATGGATGACTTCTCGGTCTATGGTGCGTCCTTTCCTGCGTGTTTGTCGAATCTTTGCAGGGTTTTAAAGCGTTGTGAGGAGACAAACTTGGTGCTTAACTGGGAGAAGTGCCACTTTATGGTTAAGGAAGGGATCGTGCTTGGTCATAAGATATCAGAGAAGGGCATTGAGGTTGATCAGGCTAAGGTGGAAGTCATGATGGGTCTTGAGGTGCCGGTTAACGTTAAGGGAGTTAAAAGTTTCTTGGGGCATGCTGGCTTCTATAGGCATTTCATCAAGGATTTCTCCAAGATTGCACGCCCTCTTACACGGCTGTTGTGCAAAGAAGCCGAATTCATCTTTGATGAGGAGTGTTTGCGAGCTTTCGTGACCATCAAGGAAGCCCTTACATCAGCTCCTATAGTTCAAGCACCAGACTGGACACTACCCTTCGAGATTATGTGTGATGCTAGTGACTACGCCGTGGGAGCCGTTCTTGGTCAGAGAAAAGATAAGAAGCTGCACGTGATCTACTATGCTTCAAGAACCTTGGATGACACGCAAACGAGGTACACTACTACAGAGAAGGAGTTGCTTCCAGTAGTGTTCGCCTTTGAGAAGTTCCGGTCGTATCTTGTGGGTTCCAAGGCCATTGTCTACACAGATCACGCGGCTTTGCGATACATCTATTCAAAGAAGGACACTTAGCCTAGGCTTTTGAGATGGATCCTCTTGCTCCAAGAATTTGATATGGAAATTAAAGACAAGAAGGGGATAGAAAACGGAGTTGCTGACCACCTCTCCCGGCTAAGGATCAATGAGTCTCTGCTCTTAGATGATTCTCTCCCCGAGGAACAACTTATGGCAATCACTACGGCTGTTTGTGGAAAGCTAGAAGGGCAGTTTGAGGAGGTGTTGAGCTTCAAAGAGGAGGACCTTCCCTGGTACGCTGATGTTGTGAACTACTTAGCATGTGGTGAGGAGCCCAACACATTTCAACAGCTATCACAAGAAGAGGTTTATGAGAGAGGCGAGTGACTACTTTTGGGACGAGTCCTACTTGTACAAGAGAGGGGTGGACAGTTTATACCGGAGGTGTGTTACAAAGGAAGAAGCTAAAGACATCCTCTTTCACTGTCATGGCTCATCCTATGGAGGACACTTCGCTTCATTCAAGACTGCCACGAAAGTGTTGCAAGCTGGTTTCTGGTGGCCGTCCATCTTCAAAGATACACACGAGTTTGTGAAGAGCTGTGAGACGTGTCAACGAGTGGGGAATATCACTAAGAGGAACGACATGCCTCAGGTTCCTATCTTCGAGGTTGACGTGTTTGATGCATACGGCAACAAGTACATCTTAGTAGCGGTTGATTATGTCTCTAAATGGGTTGAGGCTGTTGCTTCCCCTACAAATGATTCTAAGGTGGTGATCAAGCTGTTTAAAAGCATCATTTTCCCGAGGTTTGGAGTACCAAAGGTGGTTATAAGCGATGGAAGAAGCCACTTCATAAAAAAGATCTTTGAGAGCCTTTTGAGGAAGTACGGCGTTAAGCATAAAGTGGCTACACCGTATCATCTTCAAACGAGCGGTCAAGTGGAAGTCTCCAACCGGCAGATCAAGGCTATACTTGAGAAGACGGCCGGAGCAGCAAGGAAACACTGGACAATGAAGCTGGACGACGTTCTTTGGGCCTACCGTACCACCTTTCAAACACCGATCGGTATGACCCCCTTCACTCTGCTCTATGGCAAGAGTTGTCACCTCCCCGTTGAGCTGGAACACCGTGCATTGTGGGCAGTAAAGAGGCTGAACTTTGACCTCAAGACTGCTCAAGAGAGGCGCCTCATCCAGCTACATGAACTGGACGAACTAAGGCTGAACGCTTATGAGAGCTCTCGGATATACAAGGAGCAGACTAAGGAAGCTCATGACAGGAAGTTGGTTGCCAAGGAGCTTAAGGAAGGAGGTTTGGTGTTGCTGTACTATTCAAGACTCAAACTCTTCCCGGGAAAATTGAAGTCAAGGTGGAGCAGGCCGTTTGTGATCCAAGAAGTGCTGCCTTATGGAGCTGTCACGTTGATGGGCAAGAGTGGCAGTGCATTCACCGTGAACGGACACAGGGTCAAGCCTTACTTGGCGGATAACTATGACAAGGAGAGTACCTCGGTGCTTCTCCAAGACCCACCATCTGCCTAAACCAAGTAAAGTCTAGCTAAAGACGTTAAAGAAAGTGCACTTGGGAGGCATTCCTATGTCTATCCTGTACATATTTCTGCTTTATTTCTCTTTCAGTTTTATGTTTTTATTTTGTAAGTGTGTAGGAACATGTATGAGGAGTCTAAACCTCAATCTTGAAGTCCAAAAGAGGCGATAGGGGTTAAGGAAAGGCTAGAGATCGAGTGCTAGATCGACTAATCCTAACTCGATCTTTGCTAGATCGAGTTAGTGAATCGAGAGGAGTTAGTCGATTTAGACGAGAACGAGTGATAAGATCGATCTAGATGAAAACGGATCGATTGATCCCATCTGGATCGACCGATCTAAAATATCTCAGAAAATTCTTGGAGTTTGGATCGATTGGTCCAAAAATGGATCGACCGATCTAATTTCTCTCGGGAAAATCCTTCAAAGACAGATCGATCACTCGACTCGATCCATCACTCGATCTAAGCCAAATCGATCCCCAAATCGATAACATAGCTCGATCACGAAGACTTAGCCGTGGAGCCAAAATCTCAACGATCGAGGGAGCCAATCGATCCAAACCTCGATTCACTATAAATCGAGTCTCAAATCGAGTAACCCTCTCGATCTAAGCCATTATGGGCATGAGATCGAGTCCTAGATCGACCAAACGGACTCGATCTCATGCCGAGGTAACAATTTCTTTCCCTCCTTTACTCCTTTCCCTCCAGTTTTAAATTTAAAACTTGGTCAAGGCAAGCATCTTTGACCATGAAAGATGTGCCTTGACCAAGATTTGTGTCAGAAACCACCTACTTTTACCCATAGTTTTGTTTCTTGTTGGCCTTTAAATGTTTTCAACAACTTCACACTCTCTCATTCTTGTTTTCTCGAACTTTCAAGCAAAGAGAGTGGGAGTTATTTGTTTTCTAAAGGCTAACAAGCTTCTTAACAATCTTTGCAAAAGGTATTTTCGGATATTTGATAAAAAATCTTTAGGAAAATCTCCTTTTATTTCGCAATTGATTGTTTTAGATGCTAGGGCAGTTTTAAATTTTTAAATTTAGCTAAATAATAGGAAAAATCTTGGATTTTCTAGTATCTCTAGATTTGATTCTCCTTTATTTTGCTATAATTTTTATAAATTCCCCAAAATTCTAGGGTATTAGCTATAGACTTTCTTCTTTACCTCTCTTCTTCTTTCATCCGATCGCCGTTTTGCTTATCAAATTGTTTGAGAAACTTGTTTCAGACACAATGGCTCCCAAGAGAACGAGAGACGAGACAGCACAAGAAGGAGAAGGCCAGGAAGTGGCTGTTCAAGAGAGGGTCCGGTGGAATAAGGATGAGAAGAGGGATAAGAAACGATTGGAGAGGCTTCGGTTCGAGCCTACTAAGTTCGCAGACAGGGAGTTGCTGTCTAAGATGGGGCTGCTGGGAGATTTTGACCAACTCCTCCAGAAGATAGGGCTGAGGTTTTTGTCACGGATGGATTGCCCAACTTTCCCTGAAGTGACAATCGACATCCTTGCCACCTTGGAGTTCGGATACGAGAATCCTAGCGTGCTAATTCCTTCTCAAGGCCGCCTCTCCTTCAAGATACAACACCAAGCTTTCAGTCTCTCAGTCCCCGAGCTCTGCCAAGCTTATGGCCTCGATGCAGCTGCTAGGAAAGTATAATTCCCCTCCTTCACTCAAGCGAATGACTTTTGGGACCTCATCGCCAATGACGACTACAAGGCGAATACCGTGAATATCAAGAGGGTGAGGAACCCGGTGCTACGCTACACCTTAAAGCTGATGGCCAAAACCTTTAGTGGTCGGTCCGTAGCTCCCACGGTGACCAAGACGGAGCTTTGCTTTCTGTTCCAAGGCCTTAAGCACCTCCTTTGTGATCCGGATGAGAACGAGGAGACGTTGGAAGACCAGCTCGGAGACGACGTGAACTACGGATTCATCCTTGCTGCTTCGTTGGTCAAATACAAGGCATATGCCTTGAGGTGCAAGGCAAGCTCGTCACTCATTGGCGGTTTCCTCACGCCCTTGGTCGTACAAGCCGGCGTACAGCTTGAGAACTTCACTCCTGTTCTGGATAGAGCATTCATGGACGAGACATATCTATGGAACACTGATAGCTTGGGACGCACGCCAGCTGAGGGGTTCTTTGAGTACTTATACATTGACGAGGAGAATGAGAAACGGTTGTGTATTCTGCCAAACCAAAGCGAGACCGAGCTGTTTGGTGTAGGGAACATCGAGTTTCTCCCAAGCAGGGAGGAATGATTTGCCCCTCTAGGAGCTACGGCAGCCGTTCAACAAGCTGCCCGCCCAAGATCAGAGTCTCCAGCCACTGATGATGAGATGCCCGAAGCATTCGCCCTTCCCAAGCTTGACTTTGAGCCGCAGACTAAAACGGAGAAGTTCCTTGCTTCTGTTGTGGAGATGCAAAGGAAAATCAACAAATGGCAGCGCAAGGTGCTAAAGAAGCTTCAAAGGAAGGTCAAATCACTTCAAGGAGGCTCACCTAAGAAAGCGGCAAGTGAGGAGGTTCAACAGCCCGAGAAGAGGAGACTTTCAACCGGTGGAGTTGTCATCCGTGAGACACAAGGCAGCAACATTCAGCCGGCGCGTCTCTCTCTCCAGGAACCAACTGGCAAGGGCAAAACCATAGTCTCTAGCTCCTCTGGAACATCCTCAAGTTCCAGCCGAGACTAGACCCGAGGTAACAACCTTCTTCCATTGTACATACCGCTCATGTTTTCTTCTTTTTGCTTTGTGTTTTGATTCTCCTTTGAATTTGTTTGCCACTGGGACGGTGTCAAGCAAGTTTGGGGGAGTATGTGTGTGGTTTGACATGTGTTTTCTGATCTTATTTTCCCTTTAGCATCCTTGAGTCTTCATTGCATGAAAAATTGGTAAAATTTTTAAAAATTCATGTAGCTGCATTCATCTCATTAAGCATCTTAGGATTGAGTCTAGAATCTTAAAGCATCTAGGTTGTTCATATTCGCATAAGGGGTTAGAGTTTTTCTTAAAAAGGTGTTTTAAACTCATGAATTGTTTCAATGCCCTAGTTAGTAGTTCTCTAATGCTTTGCTCACACTTTGAAAGTAAGTTCTTACCATGCTTGGATCACTTGCTATGATTTTCGTGACTTGAATTGAACTCTCATGATTTGAAACTTGTCCTAATAAGTGAAAACCTTAATCTGAAATTTCAATTATCATCCTTATGCATTTGAAAATGAACACATGGATTTTTAAAATATTTAGGCTCTCTTCTTCCTTCTACCACTCTTTGTCAGCCTAAGTAGAACTCCCACCTTGACCCTTACCTTTCTTTGAAGCCAATTTTTTGTGTGTGACATCATTGTGAGGCCTTTTTCCGGTTTGAACTTAGCATAAAGTGTTAGGTTTAGGCGACATGATTAGGTTCTCATATGTTTGCTGGCTTGGCATTTTGAAGCTAGACTTAGGCTTAGAATAAGTTTGGGGGTTTAAGGGGTTGTTTTCATGTTTATATGCTCTCGGTTTCAAAAGAGTTTGGTATTTGAAAGAAAGAAAAAGGTTTTAAGTGAAAGGTTCGTGTTTAAAAATTTTTATGCTCTAATAATTTCAGAAGGTAACTCTCTTAAAATAAAAATAAAAAGAAAAAGAAAGAAAAGAGCCTAAGTGCCAAAATAAAAGAAAAAAAAATATAAATATAAATAAACAGAGAGCTACCAATAAGAAATATGTAAAGAGCAAATTATTTTCAACCTTTTCACTAGCCTAAAGAGTTAAAAATGCTTTCTGTTTTGAATTGGGGAATGCTAAGCTTTTGCTTTGAGAAAAGGGTAGATTTTAAGTGGTGAGTGAGCTTAAAAGATAATAAATGAGAGGGGTTTAGGATCATTGTTAGTTTACATGGGTAGATGAGAATCTGATCATGTATGCATCAATTGCCTTCACCTTTAGCATTATGCATAAAGTTCTTGCCATTTCTTGAGAGAAACCCTTATTTTAAATAAAAACCCTTTTCGAATGAGATCATTCTATGCTCATAGCTTGCACTCTTAGCCAAATGTGTTCTGCTTTAAAGTGCATAAGTTTGATTCATGGTTCGGTCTTTAATGAATGTTAAAGGATGAGTTTCTTTTATTGTTAGGAATAGGAGAGTACGAATTGCATTTTAGAACTAGTAACCAGGACATTGAGATTGATTCATTTGAAAGGCACATTTGCAAGAAGCTTAAAACCCCCGTTTGTTTTAAAACCTCTCTTCCTTTCTTATTTTCTGTTGCTTGAGGGCAAGCAAGAAGTAAGTTTGGGGGAGTTGATGTCACTACATATTGCATGCATTTTGCATACATATAAGTTAGCTTTTCATGCATTTACATCATACTTTAGGCTAGATTGCATCACTTTAGATCCTAGAGCATTCTTGCACCAGCATACGCATGTTCCTTGCATTTTGCATCATATTCAGGTTGTTTCTGGCTACTTTGGAGTCGTGGAGGTTCGTGGACATGCTGAAGCTGTTGTGGAGATTCGTGGAACGTCGGATGTTTGCTAAGGACCAGAGATCTGGGAGCAGATCGAGCATGGCATGTCGATCTAGATGAGATCGACCAGAAGATTGAGAAGCTCAGGCGATCCAAGGGAATTGATCGAGAAGAAGATCGAGTGGAGCAATCGATCAAGTGGTACGGCCGTAAATGACGCCATGCAGAGCGAGAGCCGGATCGAGTCCACCACTCAATCCGACTGAAAATCGATACCAAGATCGGATGCAACACTCGATCCGCCGAAGAAGATCGAGCGCCAGATCGAGTAGAAGACACAATGTCCGAAAGTGATCGAGAGAGCCGCTCGATCCCGTAGTCGATCTCTGTCCTGTCAACCGTTTTTGGCCGCTAGCGAAGGGGGGACCATCGAGCTGTTTGGCCTATTTTGGGAAGGCGGCGATGATCTTTTCACACACACTTTTTCATTCTTATCTTTTTTATGCTTTTTCTCTCTGGTTTGGAAACGATCCGCCATTGTTAGACTTTCAGCTTTGTTCTTAAATATTTTCGAATCGTTTAAGCTTTAAGTAATCATTTTTCATGTTCATCGCTTCATTACTTATGCTTTTCTTGATTTACTTAATATGTAGCGAGTAGTTTCATTTGGGTCTCGGGGTTAAGAGGATTCACGGGTTCTAAAGGGTTTTCAAGTTTAGTGTTTTCTCGTTCTTAATGGCTTTCTCTTCTAGGATGTTGAGTTCCTAAGGCTTAAAGAGTCTCACGCCAAGATCTTTATGATCAGGGAGGTCTCTTACCTTGACATGATCCAGAGATCTCCGAAAATCACATCCTAGAGACTAGTTACCCTTTCCCAAAAGCCATGGAAGTTTAGGGGACTTATTAGGCCGTGTGTTTGAAATCTTAGTTCATTGCCCTTCAACCTCTCTTTCCACCAGAAGCCATGGGTTTGGAGGAGAGGATGAAGGAGTGATCCATACCGAAAACCACGGATGGATCTTGTTTTCGTTTTCAAGGCTTAGAGAATCTCACAAAGTAAGTAGATTTAAAGTTTTCAACCCAAACTTGGACCCTTGAAACCCCGGACCATGAATCTCAACCCTAGACCCTTCTTTCTTAGCATTCTTACATCTTCGTTAGTCATTCGCTTGATATTCGCCGCATCTTGGTAATTAGTTTCCTCATACTTGCATTTTTAGACGAGATCGATCCAAACTGCTCGATCTAGTGGTCGATCCACTAGTCGATTTTTGTTAAATCATAGCCTTGCATTTTAATTATTCTGCTTATTCCTCGTGGTAGTTCAATCACTCTTGGTAATTTTAAAATAGTTTTGCATTCCATTCGGTCGTTGCACATAGTTTTTAAGATTTTCACAATATCGCGTGTCATTCGCTTAGCTTTACACTGCTCTTGCATTCTCTTTGATCTTCCTAGCTCCTAGAAATGGATTGACTCTCACTTGCATACTGTACTACAACCTAAGTGTTGCATTTGAGTTTGATAGCCTCATTGCATCCTCACCCTTGAAAAGAAAGTTGTTATCACTTGCCTTTTGCTTGCCCTCAAGCAAATAAAATTCAAGAAAGGAAGAGAGGTTTGAAAACGGGAGTTCAAAACTAAAGATGTCGATGGAAAAACTGATTCAATGCTCAAGTTATAAGTTCTAAGATGCACAGAGGTTGTTCTACTTTAAATTCTTTAGCCATACCCATCAAAGCAAACAATGAACTCTAGCTTAGCCTACACAAGCATTCAAATCAACCAACTCCTTAACATTTATTAAGCGGTAACCAATGGATCCTGTTTGTGCACATCAAGAGAAAGCATTTGGTCAAGGGACATGGTCATGAGATGAGGATGATCTCATTTAAATAAGGGTTTTAAAAATTCAGGGGATCACTCAATGAAAGAATCCAATCTTCGGCTTAATGCTAAAGGTAAAATCACACTTATGCATGCAAGTTAAAGCTCCCTTCTACCTTTTTTTAACCCAAGATGATCCTAAGAACATCTAAATCCCCAAGTGTAACCCCTAAATCTACCCTTTTCCAAAGCGCTTGATCTCTTCATCCTTCACATTTGGGGGAAACTCCTTTTTCTTCTGTCCGTGTGGTTGACTTCGTTGTTTGAACTTGCTCTCCTTTGTTGTATGCTTGGCGCCGTTTTCATCACCTTTTGTGGAAGGCTCAGTCTGATTTTTTTTTCTTTTTGAATGACCTTTTGTAAGGCTTGTTGCTGCGGGCGCCTTTCTTCTTTAACACTAAGAGCATTCTTTTTCTACTTTACTTAACCACAAACGACCTGTTCCCCCCTTGCTACCAATCCCATTATTTTCCTTCTTTTGTAAAGATGTAAACATAAAACGCTTAAACCACTCAAACAACCCTTTTTCCAAAGTCCTAACCTAATACCAAGCTCAAAATGCAAGCTGGAGTCTAAAAGGGAGCTTCTCCTTGCCAGCCTTATTCCTAACACTTTTTGCTAAGATAGGATAGAAAATGTTGCAATGTAAGGCCTCACAACTCACGCAAAAGTGTTTAGGTCAGAAAGAAGGTTTGGTTTAGGGCGTGGTTAACTGTCCCATGCTGATGAGGATCAGCTACTTGGATTAACAAGAGTGGTAAGAAGGGAAGAAGATAATCTAAGTATGTATATAAGTAAGCCATGTAATCGCTTTCAATGCACAAACAAGATAATTCAATGTCAAAATTATGGTTCTACTAAGATGGAGTTGGCATCAAATCAAAGTGAGTTTCAACATAAGACTAGAGTATCAAATGCAAGTAATCAAGGTATGGCGCAGCCTTAACTTCAAACTCACTAGATGCATTCAAACAACAAACAACCAAGGCATTGAAAAACAGTTCGAACATCAACATCTTAAAAAGTGCTTATCATTCACTCCCTATGCAAATGCAACAACCTACATGATTTTAAAAATTCTAGACTCAATCCTAAAATATTTAACAATGCAAATACAAACTATATGAATTTTTTTGAAAATTTTAAAAAATTTTATCATTTTTTTGTATTTTCTTTGCCTTAGATGATGCAATGACTCAAGGATGATAACTCAAAATAAGATCAAAGAAAACATGTCAAATAACACACACACTCCCCCAAACTTGAATGACACCGTCTCGGTGGAAAACAAAGTTCAAGAAAGTCAAAACACAAACCAAAAATCAAATGATGCATGGTATGTACGATGGTTCGGTTGTTGGTACCTCGGAGCTAGGCATGGCTGGAGCTTGAGGATGTTCCAGACTTCCTGCTCGTGGTAGTAATGTTGGGGGGGGGGGGGGGGGGGGATGCCCTCATCGCTGCTCTTGCTCGAGCCGTCATGGAGGGAAAGGTTTCCAGCCTTGTTGCTTCCTTGGGGATCACGGATCTCCACATCCCTGATTGAACTTCGCTTCTTCTCTGACTGCTCAACCTCTTCACTTGAAGACTCCTTAGGTGAGCCTCCTTGTAAGTCTCTGATCTTCTCAGCCAGCTTCTCTATCATCCTGCCTTGCCACTCGTTGACCCTGCGCTGATTCTCAACAACCTAAGCAAGATACTTTTCTGCAATAGCCTTCACCTTCTTTCACAACCCTGCGAGGATCAAGGCTTCGAACACTCTCCTGGGGTTGTCCACTCAGGGAACCATGCTCCCCACACTCCTTTGTCAAAGCTTGCTGTAGATGATCCTCTTGTCTCAGTTCTTCAAGCGACTCATCAGCCAATGCATCAAAAGCTCCTATGTAGAACGCTTGCCCATCAACAGTTGGCTTCTTCAAGACTTCATTAATGTCAAAGCTTAGCTTTATTTTCTTGCCAAGATATAGAGAGATCTTCCTGTTCTTCACGTCAATGATGGCTCCAACGGTTGCAAGAAACGGTCTTCCAAGGATAAGAGGATCATTTGGCTCTTCATCCATTTCTAAAACAACAAAGTCGGTTAGCACGTTAACTCCACTGATCCTCACGGGCAAATCTTCAATCATACCCACAGGAAGCCTTATGCTTCTATCAGCTAGCACGAGAGAGATCCTACACTCTTTAAACTTGGTGAAGCCGAGCTTCTTTACAATGGAATGGGGCATAAGATTAATGCTTGCACCAAGATCACATAAACAGCTTTGAAATGTCAAAGGACCAAGAGCGCAAGGTATGGTGAATTATCCTGGATCCCCTAGCTTCTTGGGTACTCTCTCCTTGTGGATGATAGCACTACACTCTTCACTAAGCACCAAAACTTCTTCACTTTCCTTGTTCTTCTTAGTAAGCGTATCTTTGAAAAAAATTGCACACTTAGGCATCATGGCTAGGCAATCCACCAAAGGTAGCTTGATCTCTACATCTTTCAAATGCTTCTCAAAGACTGCCCTATGCTTCTCAAGCAGCTGTTTCTTGAACCGGCCAGGAAAAGGAAGCTTCGGCTTGTATGGTGGAGGAACAAACGCATCTTTCACTTTGCTCACCTCATCTACCTTCTTCTCTACAACAACCTCTTTGCCTTTTCTTGGTCTTTCAATCCACACATTATCAAAGGTGATTTTTTCATCAGCTGAAGGCTTACCCTCCCCTTCTTGAACTACAATGTCATCATTGTCTTTAGGTGCAACTCTCGGCGGAAGCTCTTTACCACTTCTCAAGGTAATAGCGTTTGCATACTATTTTGGGATTCTGTTCACACTTGCCCGATATGCTGCTTTGACCGCTTGTACTAGCTTTCCCTTTCTCTAACTGTTTGATCTTGTTGTTCAGATTGGTGATCAGTGTAGAGACGTCAGTAAGAGAGGAGTCTAGCCGGTTGTTCATCTCAACAAACTTTTGATTTGTAGAAGCTTGACCTTGAAGCAACTGTTGAAACATTGCTGTTGAGGCATGAAACCGGGGGGAAACATAGGAGTGTAACCTTTGTTGCCTTGCTGTTGCTGCTGGAAGTTACCTTGCCTCGGACCTTGATACCCGTTGTTTTGTTGAAACCCCTTGTTGTAGGGTACAAAAGGCTTTGCTTGCTGAGGGGGATACACCTGATCCTTTGGATTCTCAACGTTGGTGCTCATATATGAGAGATTGTTGTCGGCTTGGTATCCTTGAGAATATCCCGGAGGCTTGTTGTAGTTCTGACCAGCGACCCAATTAGCTTCTTCTTGGCTCAGCTGTAGCTCCTCTAAGACATCTTTGGCTTCTCGCACGAAATGTACTTGCTTCTGATTTGCAAGAACGAGCTTATCTATCTTCTCATGGAGCGATTTGAGCTCTTTCTTGTGTGACTCAAGCTCGGAACCTCTAGGTGCACGGTTGTTGTCCTTGGTGTAATTCCCATCACTCAAAGCCAAGCTTTCTATGAGCTCCATCCCCTCTTCCACTTCTTGACCAAGAAAGTTACCCTTGCTTGCCATATCAAGTAGCATTCGGATCTTGGGTAATGCTCCTCGGTATATTGTGCTCAAGAGAGTCTCTTCACTGAAGCCGTGGTGAGGATACTGAATGGTATAGTCCTTGAATCTCTCCATAGCTTCATTGAATATCTCGTTCTGCCTTTGAGTGAATCCGCTGATCTCACTTCGTAGCCTAGCTGTTCTTATGCTCGAGAAAAACTTTGAGAGGAACGCCTTCTTACATTCAGCCCAAGAGGTAATGGTGCCTTGTGGAAGGGTCTTCTCCCAATGCCTAGTCTTATCTTCAAGAGAAAATGGGAAGAGCCGTAGCTTGAAAGCATCTTCCAAGATCCCAATTATCTTTATCATCCCACACACTTGCTCAAAGTTGTCAAGGTGCTCCAATGGGTCTTCCATAGCCAGCCCGTGGAATTTGCTGTTCTGAACCATAGAGATGAATCCAGGCTTTATCTTGAATTTATTATTTTGGACTGGTGGAGGAGTGATCCCAAAGCGGTTATGATGTGTATTTGGAGCATCTCCAGCACCAATAATCCGTGGTGGTCTAGCTGCGTGGTTGGGGTTTCCATTACCCCTTCCTACACCACCGTGAGCTGGTGGAGGTCCCTCAGGATGTTCTTTCTCAGCCATTGTTGCAAAGTCTACTGAACCAGCTTGCACAATCTCTTCAAAGGCTTGAGCTTGCTCTCTTGCTCTTCTTTGTCTTGTGTGTCCGAGTTGGTGAATATTGTCCAGGGGTTTAAGTAAGTTGTTGTCACCCCTGGAGCGCAAATTCATGTACCTGATAACATAGACAGTAAGGTAGAGCAATGAGTAATCAAAATAAAAGTTAAAGGCTTAGTCTTTGCCAAACACCAAATCCTAATGCTTCCTAACAATCCTAAGATAGACAGATTGTTTGCAAGGTGAAATATCAAATCCTAAATCACTGTAATGATGTAGTATAGCAGTAAAGGTGTCAATCCAGCCTAGGATGTGGGAAGAACACTAGGAATGCAAGTGTAAATAGATGGTAAAATCAAAGAAAACTAAATGCAACGACCAAACTACTAAGCAAACTATTTTAAAATCCCTGGAAGAGGGTTAACAACTACTAGAAGAAAACAAAGATTCTAAAAAGCAAATCTACTAGTTACTAAAAATCGTGAGCTCAAACGGGTAAAACAGATCGATTCAATCAACTTAAGACAAATGACTTCTAATGATCAAGAATGCAACTTTATGACAAGAGAATGATAAACAGAGGTTTTAAAATACTAAAAAGAGGGTTCAAGGTCGAGGGTCATGTTCAAGTGATTCAAAGGTTCAAGCTTTGGTTTGAAAACATCTAGATCTACTTATTTAAAGAGCTTTCCCTAAGCCTTAGGAAACTTAAAATAGGATCTTCCATGGCGTGTGGTAAGACCCGTTTCTCTGACCCTTCCTCCTAGCCTATGGCATGTAGTGGAAAGATGGGTCAAAGAACATTAAGCAAAGATCCTAAATAGTGGTTTAACTAACCCCCTCTTCAACCATGGCGTTTGGGAGAGGATATATTAGTCTTCTAGGATTTGGTTTTCAAGGATCAATGAATCCGGTCAAGGTAAGAGAAACCTTGGAATCATAGAGATCTTTTCCAAGATTCTTTAAGCCTTAAGACCCCAAATCCTAGAAAGGAATAAGTTAAGGACAAAAAGAAATCCAAAAGCTTAAACCCTTTAACCCCTTTGAGTCGCCTCAACCCCTTACCCAAAGAAAACTACTCACTACTCATGTTTGAAACCGATTGAAACGCAAAGAAAGATAAACTAAGCATGATTAAGCAAGCGATTATGGAAAAAGACTTAATGATTAACTAGATTCAAAGTTTAAAACCAAGAAAAACTCTAAGATTTGACAATGGCGGAATCGCCTAAGAGAGAGTATGAAAAAGATAAGACAAAGCGTAGATAATAGAAAGTGATCGCCTCCTTTTCCTAAAATGGCCAAACACCTCCAAATGGTCCCCTCACTAGATGCCAAAAACCAGATGGTCGGATAAGGCTCCAGAGATCGATCTCGAGATCGATCAATTCACTCGATCTTCTTTATGGATCGCCTTTTTCTGCTCGATCTTCAAGTTGATCTGGTTGGATGGATCGAGCACTTCCTTCGATCTTCTACTCGATCTTTGGATGATCGAGTCGTGATCTCGATCTGGCCCTTGTTCTGCATGGCTTCATTCACGTCCGTACTCCAGATCGATCTCCTCTCTCGATCTTGGTCTCGATCTTTCCCTTTGAATCGACTTGGGTCACTCGATCTTCTGGTCGATCTCGTCTAGATCGACCTGCCTTGCTCGATCCGCTACTCGATCACAGGTCCTTTACATGCATGGCTGGGTTCTCCAAGTGTCCACAAGCTTTATTTTGATCCTCCTCACGTCCACACAACCTCCACAACTCCATAGTGCTCTAAACAACCTGATAATGATGCGAAAGTGCAAGAAATATGCAAAATGCGAATGCAAAGAGACCTAGGACCTAAAATGCAACAAATGGTAGAAACTAGCCTAAAATGCAAGATGAATGCATGAAAACTAACTCTAAATCCATGCTAGATATACTAAATATATGGTAATATCAGAAATGCCTTAGTCTTTGAACGGGTCATGGGACCTTCATGAACCTCTAGAACGTCATCAGCTTCATGTTTGTTTGAATCTTGTTCCTCCTTAACTTCAAGCTCACCAATGTCTTCCATGATCATATCATCCCATCCTTCTTGAAAAGGATTTGACCGCAAATCCAACTCATCTGCAACATAGGGAATTAAGTCAGTAACGTTTAAACTAGAGCTTATAGAATACTTACCTTGGAGGTCAAGCTGATAGGCATTGTCATTGATCCTCCTTGTGACGGTGAAAGGACCATCAATCCCTGGCATCAACTTGGATTTTCTTTCGGCTGGGAAGCATTCCTTTCTCAAGTGAACCCACACTTGATCACCAGCTTTAAAGACCATTTTGCTCCGTCCTTTATTCGCATGTTTGGCATAAAGCTTGGTCTTTTCTTCCAAGTTCTTCTTAGCATCCGAATGTATAAGCTTTATTAACTCGGCCTTTTTCTTTCCATCCATACTCAACCTTTCACTCAAAGGTAAAGGGATTGAACCCATAAACAATTTGAAATGGTGAATATTTAGAAGCAGAATGCACGACATGGTTATATGCAAATTCTACATGAGGTAAGCATTCTTCCTTAGACTTAAGGTTCTTTTTAATCAAAGCTCTCGACAATGTTCCTAAAGTCCTATTAACAACCTCAGTCTGATCGCCGTCAGTTTGCGGATGACAAGTGGTAGAAAACATTAGCTTAGTTCCTAGTTTAGACCACAAGGTTTTCCAAAAATAACTAAGGAACTTTTTATCTCTATCCGACACAATGGACTTAGGCATGCCATGAATGCGAACTACTTCTTTAAAGAAAAGATTGGCAATCTGCACAGCATCATCAGTCTTATGGCACGCAATAAAATGAGACATCTTAGAGAATTTATCTACAACTACAAAGATAGAATCCTTACCTGTATTTGTTCTAGGCAAGCCTAAAACAAAGTCCATGGATATGTCATGCCACAGATGAGATAGTATGGGAAAAGGGGAGTACAAACCGTGATGTTGTGTTTTGGATTTGGCTTGCTTACATGTGTTGCACCTTCCGCACACTCTCTCAACGTCATGTCTCATATGTGGCCAATAAAAGTGATCTTTCATCACTTCTAAGGTCTTGGCTACGCCAAAGTGCCCCACTAATCCACCACTGTGTGCTTCCGTGATGAACAAGTCCCTCATAAAACAATTAGGTACATAAAGACAGTTCTCAAAGAAGAGAAACCCATCTTGTATAAAGAATTTACCCGAAGGAGTTTTAGAGCAAGCAATAAAAATATCTGAAAAACCAGTATCAACTTTGTATAGTTCTTTAAGCTGATCAAATCCTTGCAACTTAGCTTCTAAAGTAGAGAGCAATGTGTACCTTTTTGACAAAGAATCAGCCACCACATTTTCCTTACCTTGTTTATACTTTATGACATATGGAAATGTTTCTATAAACTCAACCCACCTTGCATGCCTTTTGTTTAACTTTTGCTGACCTTTGAGATGTTTTAAGGACTCATGATCGGTGTGAATTACAAACTCTTTAGGCCAGAGGTAGTGCTGCCATGTTTGTAGAGCTCTCACCAAAGCGTATAGCTCCTTATCATATGTTGGGTAGTTGAGCATTGCACCACCAAGTTTTTCACTGAAGTAAGCTATTGGTTGCTCCTCTTGCATCAGTACTGCTCTAATCCCTATCCCTGATGCATCACACTCGATCTCAAAAGTTTTCAAGAAATTAGGTAGAATAAGGACAGGGGCGTTAGTAAGCTTCTCTTTTAGGCTTTGAAAAGCCTCCTCTTGAGCAGTTTTTCACTTAAACCCAACGTTCTTCTTGATGATCTTGTTGAGTGGAGCTGCTATTGTGTTGAAGTCCCTCACAAATCTTCTACAGAACCCGGCCAACCCATGGAAGCTTCTTACTTCTCCCACGGTCTTAGGATTTGGCCAGTCACGGATGGCCTTCACCTTTTCCTTGTCCACTTTGACTCCTTCTGAGCTCACTACAAAACCAAGAAAAACAAGACTAGAAGTGCAAAAAGTACACTTCTTAAGGTTAGCGTATAGCTTTTCTTTTCTGAGCAAATCAAGTACTAATCTAATGTGTTCTACATGCTCTTCTAGGCCTTTGCTATAAACAAGAATATCCTCAAAATAAACTACCACAAAGATGCCTATATACGCCCTAAGAACATGATTCATCAAACGCATAAAAG
Organism: Thlaspi arvense; assembly: GCA_911865555.2. Taxonomy (NCBI): domain Eukaryota; kingdom Viridiplantae; phylum Streptophyta; class Magnoliopsida; order Brassicales; family Brassicaceae; genus Thlaspi; species Thlaspi arvense. Next base: position 22,204,180 of record OU466863.1, on the reverse strand, counting down.
TGCTAGGGGCATTAGATAATCCGAATGGCATAACCAGCCATTCATATAAACCATGCTTGGTTTTGAATGCGGTTTTCCCCTCATCTCCTTCTTTCATTTTAATCTGGTGGTAACCACTCTTTAAATCAATCTTAGAAAAAATGTTAGAACCATGCAACTCGTCTAACATGTCACCTAGTCTAGGAATGGGATGGCGATACTTCACCGTGATATTGTTGATTGCACGGCAGTCAACACACATCCTCCAGCGACCGTCTTTCTTGGGAACTAGAAGCACTGGAACCGCACACAGGCTCATGCTTTCACGGATATGACCCTTAGCCATCAGTTCATCCACTTGTTTTTGTAGTTCCTTGGTCTCTACGGGATTGGTACGGTATGCGGGACGGTATGGCAAGGATGCTCCTGGAGTGAAATCTATTAAGTGTTCAATGCCTCGGATGGGAGGTAGACCAATGGGAGTTTCAGTAGGGAAGACGTCCTCAAACTCCTGTAAAAGAGCTTGCATTTCACTCGGATATACTGGTGTAAGATCAGCTATGGTGGTTAGTTTTTCTTTAAAAATAAACAAAAGCATAGGTGACTTAGAATGAAAAGCTTTCTTAACCTCTCCGGCTTTATGATAGGGCACAGGTTTTACCCAAATAAAACTACTGCAAGTGCATAGCAAAAGCAGTTGTAGTACAAGGGGTTATCGAATCCCAAGGGAGTAAGTAAACTACACTAAAGAGTTCAGGTTCAGATTAAGCTAAGCAATAAGTAATGAATGTAATGCGAAGCAGTAAAATAAATGCAAGTGGGCGTTTTATGCTTGTTCTTAAAGTTCATAGGGCTAAAGGCGTTAAGTCAGGATAATTCGCAGGTTGAATCCGAGAATGTAGAATGCATGAACTCAGGAATGATTAAGAACCGTCTTGAACATGAATCGCAAAGGTATAACTAATCAATTCTCATTGCAGAAGTTAACTATGTCTAAATCACAGAGTTTCAAATCTTTTTGCAAATCTTAACAACCTAAACATGCAGTAATGATCAGGTTCAATTGTTCACAAAACTCCTAAGCCAAATCTCTTTGCAAATATGTGTTTTGCTCATCTAATACTAGTTCAGGTGATTAATAATGCTCTCACATCTATCAAAAACATAGGGTTTCAAAATCCAGATGATGTGTCTAAGAAATCGATATGAATGCAAGCACAGATGAAGAACCAATGAATTTCCTATAAGTTTTTAGCAATTCTACAAACTCTTCTTCAACTTTTGAAAAGCCCTAACTTAACTAACAAACTACTCAGACATGGTGATTTGAGAAAACATCATGAAAAGAATAGATTGTATAAAAGAAATAAGAAATAGAAAGTAAAGGAGTTCAAAATCTGCTCTGAAGAAGTCTGATTTGTCTCTCCAAAAGCTCTGCTACAAATCTCTCACTCCAGCTCTCTAAAATAATAAGATACAAGATATCTGCCAAAAGAATGGCTGAAAAACCTAATATACAAGCTAAAACACGATATGGGGTCTTTTTGCAAATACTAGAACTTCTAGGTCAAAACTGCAAATAATCCTCTATCTTTTTTAAAACAGCCACGACCCCTTCGTTTCTGGGTGACGAGCGTCACCAAAAGTGGTGACGAGCATCACCCATATGCATACTTTTCTTCCCGAGTTGGATACTTCGTGGCTTCAACTCGAAATGCTCCAAAAGGCTCCAATATCTCCAATTATGCTCCAGACATGCTATAACCTGCAAAGACTCTTTTAGGACTCTAAAAACACCAAAAAGACTCAATAAAAAGGACTTATATCATGGTTAAAAACCATAAAAACCATGATATATTAACTCCTCCAGACTAATCTTTTGCTTGCCCTCAAGCAAACATCAGACAAAGAATAAGGTCGAGGTTTGAAAACAAGAAACAGTTAGTCAATCATCAGGAACACCACACTAGTTTGAACTTTCGAATCCACATACCACAGAGTCAAAACAAGATCAAATTTCAGTCTAATCATCACAAGCTTAGCAAATCTCTCAAGTCCAGTCCAAATCCCTTCAAGAAATCCGAAATTACTACTGTTAACTTCTTATTTTTTATCTAAGTGTGAAATCTCATCAAGGCTCTATCATCTCAATCACTTTACTGATTCTTTTCCCTTCCTAACAACTGAACAAATCAATCTCAACACAGCTCTCCTATTTTCTCTTCCCTTGATCTTTTCCTTTGAATATTTTCGCTTCTTCGATTTTTCACTTCTTTTTCTCAACTTTTTCAGTCTAAGAAATGGTGCTACTCAATACTTGTGTTCCTTGTGAGGAGACAGGTTCTTGAGTGTGTTCACTACTGTTGTTCCTTGTGAGGAGACAGGGTGATGAATGCATCATTCTTTGGACTTAAACTTTTAAAAACTACATCAGGGAAGATCAAAGAGAGACTGCATCTTAACTTTATTGTCAGTGCTGAAAGAGAGAATCAAGATCAATAAGAATCAATCACCAAGATAAGAAGTTTAAAGTTCATTAAGGTGGAGATAACAGCAAATTTTCCAGATTCTCTAAGAACCTAAACCTTCATTGCTAGACTGATCTACCTATGACTTTCAACTTAGTAAGACTTGAAATCAACTACTGTGGCAATGGTTCTTATAAGCAAAAACGTCCTATGGTTAGTTCCAAGAAAAACTGACAATTTCAAAATTTTGACTTTATAAAAACAGGTTTTTGACTCAACTTTGAGACTCTATAAATAAAACACAAAGCACACAACGTCAGTAACCACCTCCCCCAGACTTAAACAACACTGTCCCCAGTGTTATTAAGCCAAGAGTTGGTCAAAAATATGCATGAGAACGTCTAAAACCAAGGTGGAAAAGTGGTACCTCGCGAAGGGACGGGTGACGAGCGTCACCCCTCAGTGGTGACGATCGTCACCATGGTCTGAGACTTCAGAATCGTCGGTTTGAATGCTTAAAGGATGTGTCATCAGGTGTACTCCAAAGTTAGACTGTAAGAGCACTCAAAACACACATCAAAACATCCAAACAAAGCATAATCCATAGTCCAACAAGTTCGCAAGACATCATCAAAGCAAATTGACAAACTGACTCTTTTTTTCGATTTTTCTCATGTTTTTGGGGGTTTTTTTTTTAGCTCTATAATATAAAACGAAAGTAAGTACAAGAAAACTTACCAGTGGGTTGCCTCCCACTAAGCGCTTGTTTAAAGTCATTAGCTCGACTTTGAATGCTGCTTAGACAGCTGGTGGACCAGAAGGTGGCATTGAATGCCTTCCATGAACTCTTCCAAGAAAGTGAGGAACATCAGTAAGGTGGGTTCTGACTGGGGGTGGGACACTTCTTTTTCCTGCAGAATCATCAAAAGAAACACCAAGCATTCTACGAGAATCTCGTTGCTTGCATAAGTGTGAAGCATCTTTTGCACCTTTGAAATTCTTATTGATGAGATTAGGAGGTTTAGATTTGGTTCCAAGAAGTGCATACCTTTGCCTAGTTGCAGGTTTTTGGGTTGTGGAATGGTGAATTTTCGGTTTGGCAACATAAGATGGACTTGTAGAGTAAATATCACGTCTCTCCTTTGTGTCCAGGTTGGTGACGAGCGTCACCAGGTCAGTGACGGTCGTCACTGACTCTGCAGTTCGAGTTGCTGCAGTTTTTCTGCAATTCAGCTCTGCAAGTCTTGCCTCCATTACAAACACGTCTTCCTCCAGCAACTTGGCATTCATTGGAACCTCTTTTCCAAGCTCAGTCATGAAGATATGATCCTCACTGCAATCCTCAAACCCAACAGCTTTGGCAAAAGTTTCAGATATTGCCTTTTGAACAGTCATCTTGTTAACTTGCCCACTTGTATCAGATTCAGTGACATAGCCAGCAATAATGTCTTCTGAATGTTCCATGACTGGCTCTTCATCTCTGGAAGTCCTTACAGAAAAGGTCTGACCATCAATGGTAGAACTCCCTCTCAGCTTATCCATGTCAAAGTTCATGACAACATCACCCAAATCAAGCTTTATCTTCCCCTTTTTCACATCAATGATGGCACCAGCAGTAGCCAAGAATGATCTCCCAAGAATAAGAGGATCTTTAAGTTCTTCAGCATATTTCAGAACTACAAAATCTGTAGGAATTATGCAGCCTTCAATGCTAACAGGAACATCCTCTAACATGCCTTCTGGGGTCCTTATGGATCGACCTGCTAAGATGAGAGAGATCCCAGCTGGCTTGAAATCAGTCATTCCAAGTCTAGCAGCAACAGAGAAAGGCATCAAGTTAATACTTGACCCTAGATAACATAGAGAGTGGGGAAAACGTCCTGCAGAGATTGAGCAATCAAGAACAAAGGTCCCTGGATCAGATAGCTTCTCAGGAACTCTGCTTTGAATGATGGCATTGACTTGTTCAGAAACAAGAACCTTCTTCTTCTTCTTTGAAACTGTACTCAAGAGGATTGCATTGATATCTGGTAAGAAATGCTCCTTCCTCAGGACTTACACCATTCACAATCATTCTCTTTACATACCTTCTTAGAGCTGGTGAAAGCTTGACTGCATCAACAAGTGGGATCTCAAGCATCAGCATGTCTATCATAGCTTTGCATCTGGCTTCTTCTATCTCCTTTTTAGACTTCCTAGGATGCTTAGGGAATGGTGTCTTGGGCTTATACGCTTGCTCCTGGCCATTATTTGTTGTTACAGGCGAAGCAGCTTCATTCTGGGGTGGGTAACGACCGTCACCAGGTGGGTGACGCTCGTCACTCACCTGTGATAACCCCTGATTCTCTTGTATGTTGGTGACGAGCGTCACTCCTCCTTGGTGACGCTCGTCACTCACCTCTGAGACTGAAAAAATTTCATCTTCAGACTCCATGAGTTGCACGATCTGTTCTGCACTCAACCTCTTTTTCTGCACTGTTTTAAGCTCATATTCATTCCTGACTGTGATGGCATTAACCTGATGCTTGTGATTGATGTCAGTCCTCCCAGGAAGGAATCCCTCTTGCCTTTGAACAGCTCCTGCAGTTTGAGCAACCTGCACATCAAGCTTCTTCATGTGAGAGTTCAGACTCTCAATTTTTCCATTCAGTTCTTAGTACAGTGAATCTAGTTTGCCATTGAAGTTCACTGTCATCTTCTGCTGTCCTTCAAGTATCTGCTCCACCATAGCTTCCATCTTAGTGTCTTGTGGAGGTGCAGTTTGGTAGGAAGAAGAACCATAATTTCTGCTGTTTTGGTAAGGTTTCTCAACTTCAGTCTTCTGGAACTGTGGTACTGGATTATACCCAGTTGCATTCTGGTTTCCTGGGAAGGTATTCTTCTGATTATTGCTGTTGTAGCCTCTGTTCCACTGCTGATTTCCAAACCTTTGGTTCTGAAAACCTCCATTGATGAAATTAACATCTTTCTGCTCAATATCTTCAGGATTTTCGAAACTCTCCACTTCTGCAGCGAATTGAACTGACTTCATTCCCACCAGAAGGCTGTGCGTACTGTCTAACTTAGCCTTAACCTCAGCTATTTGGTTTCCTTCATTTAAACCACCCTGTTTTATTCTCTGAAAATCTGCCTTCTTGGTGCTGTTGATGCAGACCAAGTTCTCAATCAACCTGATTGCTTCTTTTTATCTGTTGGTGTTGAAGTTTCCTGCACTTGCTGCATCCAGCGCCATCTGGTACTTCCAGTCAATGCCTCTGAAGAAGATCCCAAGCAATTGTACCTGAGTGAAGCCATGATGAGGACAGTCCCTTTGATAAGACTTAAACCTGATCCAAGAAGCCTTAAAAGCTTCAGTAGGGCCTTGTGTAAAGGAAGCAATTTTCGTCCTCATGTCCTCTGATCTTGCATCATCATAGAAGTTATTCAGAAAGGCATTCTTAGTATCTTCCCAAGTGGTCAATGAAGCAGGTTCCAGTTGCTTCAGCCAATATGCAGCTTCTCCTTCAAGAGAGTAAGGGAAAAGCTTGCAGAACAGAAAGTCATTGCTAACCCCATTAGCTTTGACACTGGAAGCTAAATCCTCAAACCTCTCTATGTGATCCATAGGATGCTCATGAGGTAAGCCATGGAAAGGATGCTGGCCAACCAGCTGATAGTAGACAGGTTTAACCTCAAAATCGTTCCTTTGGAAGACAGGAGGTCGGATTGCAGCTCTGTTGGCATAGAACTGATCAGGTCTGTTGTAGTCACCTTGAGTCCTCTGAAGTAAATGCCCAGCAGCGTTATTTGCAGCAACAGGGACTCCAGCGTTCTCATCCACTTGTTGAACCTGCTGTTCAACAATGACATTCCCATCTTGATCAATCCCTGTCCCTCTTCGTTCCTCCTGCTTCCTTCCCTGTCAACCAAGTGACCTTCGGCATCTTCAACCAAGATAAGTGGAGCGACCATTGTAGATTGCTTCTTAGCTTTCCTGTTAGTTCTCTCCAACCTAGCTAGTTCGTCGATGCTCAAAGTCACAAGCTCCTTCTCTTTGTTGCTTCTGGTACTGCGATTCGGCATACACCTGAAACAGGAACAAAGAAAAGTAGCAGAAAGTTAGTAAACAAATTAAAACTTAGACAAAATCCTAATACTAAAAATCGATAGGCAGCTATTACTCCCCGGCAACGGCGCCAAAAACTTGATAGGGCACAGGTTTTACCCAAATAAAACTACTGCAAGTGCACAGCAAAAACAGTTGTAGTACAAGGGGTTATCGAATCCCAAGGGAGTAAGTAAACTACACTAAAGAGTTCAGGTTCGGATTAAGCTAAGCAATAAGTAATGAATGTAATGCAAAGCAGTAAAATAAATGCAAGTGGGCGTTTTATGCTTGTTCTTAAAGTTCAGAGGGCTAAAGGCGTTAAGTCAGGATAATTCGCAGGTTGAATCCGAGAATGTAGAATGCATGAAATCAGGAATGATTAAGAACCGTCTTGAACATGAATCGCAAAGGTATAACTAATCAATTCTCACGGCAGAAGTTAACTATGTCTAAATCACAGAGTTTCAAATCTCTTTACAAACCCTAACAACCTAAACATGCAGTAATGATCAGGTTCAATTGTTCACAAAACTCCTAAGCCAAGTCTCTTTGCAAATATGTGTTTGGCTCATCTAATACTAGTTCAGGTGATTAATAATGCTCTCACATCTATCAAAAACCAAGGGTTTCGAAATCCAGATGATGTGTCTAAGAAATCGATATGAATGCAAGCACAGATGAAGAACCAATGAATTTCCTATAAGTTTTTAGCAGTTCTACAAACTCTTCTTCAACTTTTGAAAAGCCCTAACATAACTAACAAACTACTCAGACATGGTGATTTGAGAAAACATCATGAAAAGAATAGATTGCATAAAAGAAATAAGAAATAGAAAGTAAAGGAGTTCAAAATCTGCTCTGAAGGAGTCTGATTTGTCTCTCCAAAAGCTCTGCTACAAATCTCTCACTCCAGCTCTCTAAAATAATAAGATACAAGATATCTGCCAAAAGAATGGCTGAAAAACCTAATATACAAGCTAAAACACGATATGGGGTCTTTTTGTAAATACTAGAACTTCTGGGTCAAAACTGCAAATAATCCTCTATCTTTTTTAAAACAGCCACGACCCCTTCGTTTCTGGGTGACGAGCGTCACCAAAAGTGGTGACGAGCGTCACCCATATGCATACTTTTCTTCCCGAGTTGGATACTTCGTGGCTTCAACTCGAAAGGCTCCATAAGGCTCCAATATCTCCAATTATGCTCCAGACATGCTATAACCTGCAAAGACTCTTCTAGGACTCTAAAAAGACCAAAAAGACTCAATAAAAAGGACATATGTCATGGTTAAAAACTATAAAAACTATGATATATCACTTTAGCAAAGAAATTCAAATGTTTGGCTGACCTTAGAGTTTGTTTCTGATCAGTGTAGACTTCTTGAGGGGTCATGGGAACCAAAACATTTTTCTTACCCTTAAACTCAAAGGAGTGACGGTTTGAGAAGCCATCATGCATTACACGTCGGTCAGATTGCCATGGCATGCCCAAAAGAATGTGACTTGCTTCCATATGTAGCACATCACATAGTATCTCATCCGTGTACTCTCCAATGGCCAAAGGAAGTAAAACTTGCTCAGTAACCTTCATCTTGATACAAGAGTTTTGACTCTCTTATGTCAATCACCCATTGTACTAGTCATTGTAGCATTGGGTTTTAATGTCAATCCAAAGGGGAAGATTGAAACAGCAGGATTATAGTAGATTTCCTAATTCAAGCAGATATAAAAGGGGTTTTAGAATATCTAGCAACCTAAGTGGTTAAACAGCAACCAAACAAGCATAAAATAAGGAAGAAGGCAAGCAAACAACCAAAGTAAAGGTAAAAACATGGCAAATTCAGAACAGAGCTTAAAACAGAGAAAAGATGGGACTTGAGATGAGATTATTGGTGTTAGGGAACTCTTGACTCAACCTATGATGCTTACAAACTCACACAATGCTATTCCTTATGCATAGGATTCATTTATATGGCTAATCCAATCTCTTGGCACTAATCTCTTTGCTAATTACCAAGTCAAGAACTAATTCTCATTAGTGAAATGATAAAGAGAAAGCATTAAAACAAATCTATCAACCCTATTTTTGCCAAATCACTCCCTAGATAGTCAATCTCTTGAGATAGGATAAACAATTCTCTTGCAAAGCAGTTCAGGCATTTCATCAAACACTTGGTGGACATAAAATGAGCCTAAGATCTCAATCAACTTAGCTTGGGCTAATCAAGCATTAATCACAGCAATCAAGAAAGGAAATGGAAGAATTAACACTAAGCAATCATAGATAGAGTCTCAAATTCCCTAAACCTAACCCATCTCAAATCCCTAAAAAGGACTACTCACTAATCACCATTGAAGCCACCAATTCAAAGAAAGAAAGATGACTAATCATGATTAGAAAGCTTAAACAAGATGAAAGATGCAAACTTTAATTAAAATGAAGCAAAGATTCAAATTACAAAACCCAAAGGTCTAAACAAGAAAGAAAGAACTGCTAGGTAAAAGCTTGTTCCCCGAAATTAGGGCTTTTTCGTATTTATCAGAGTCTAAGCAAAAATGGCAAAATTGTAAATAAAGGGTCTTCAGTCTGGCAGTGTATCGGTCAGTTACAACAGTCATCAGTGACCGATACGGATCCCATCGGTCTGGAGTGATCGATACTGGTGACCAAAATTAACTCGTTGTGTTTGTGTCGGTCACCCTTGACCGATGCAGGTGATCGATGCTGCTTTGTATCGGTCATCCTTGACCGATACTGGTGATCGATACTGCTCTTTATTGGTCATCCTTGACCGATGTTCATCGAGCTCTGACCAAAAACTTCTGCAGAGATTGTCTGCTTTGATCCTTCATGCTCCCTTTTGCCCAGCTAGCATCCTGGATCATCCCCAAAACTCTTCCAAGCTCCTTTTAGCTCCAAAAGCACCTAAAAACATCCAAAATGCAAGGAAAATGCAAACTATACTCTAAATGCAACCTAAGTCTAAATGGAGAAGAAAATGGGACAAAATCTAAGGGAAAACATGCAAAAGAAGACCAAAATATGTACTAAATGCAGTCCTAAATGGTGTAAATACAAGGGATATCAACACCCCTACACTTGCCTTTTGCTTGTCCTCAAGCAAATAAGAACAAATGGGAGAGTGAGGTTTGAAGGTGGGCATTCAGATTCTAAAAATGCAAAGGTAAAGAGATGGTTTCAATGCTTAAGTGCCTAGTTGTAGGATGCAAACATAATCAGCTATACTTTAAAGAACCTAGCCAAGCTCATCATGTTTCAAAATGATCTCAAATCTCAACCTAGGCAAATGCTCAAATCAACCAACTCTTTAACATTCAATTAAGTTCAGAACATGAATCATGCTCATGCAAATCAAGTGAAGACATTTGGTTAAAAAGGGGTAAGGTTATGAGATAAGAATGATCTCATTTAAGCACAGGGTTTTAAAAACATAAGGGATCACTCAATGAAATGACTTCATCTTAGGCAAAATGCTAAAGGTAAAGGCACACTTATCCATGCAATTCAAAGCTCTCTTCTACCCTTATTTCCCAAAGATGAGTCATAAGCATTTCTAAACCCAAGAGTGAATCCTCCTAAGTCTACCCTTTCCTAAACTCTACCCTTTTCTTTCCTCTTCTTCATGGCTGGGGAAACTTCTTCTTTTTGCTTTTGTGGTTGCTTCTTTTTTGTTGGGATTTGCTCTTCTTTGTTGTATTGGCACCTTCATCACCTTTGGTGGATTGCTTCTGGTCTGATTTTTCTTCTTGTGGACCCTTTTAAGCATTGTTGTTGGCGCCAATTCTTCTTTTTGAACTTAGAGCTTTTATTCTCCCTTTGCTTAGCCACTATACTAAACTGTTTCCCCATTTCTACCATTTTAAATCTTTTCCTTTTCTTTCAAAACATATAAACATGAAGTTCAAACCACCTATACTACCTTTTTTAACCCAAAACTCCTATCCTAGAATCAAGCTCAAGATGCAAGCTGATATCTACAAGAGAGCTAATCATTGCCAGCCTTATTCCTAACACTTTTTGCCAAGACAAAATCAAAAATTCAATGCAAAGGCCTCACAGCTCTCACAATAGTGTTTAGGCTCAAAAAGAGGTTTTGATTAAGGGTGAGGATGTAACTGTCCAATGAGTATGAGGATCAGCTATTTGGATCAACAAGAGTGGTAGAAAGGAGAAAGATGATCCAAATATGTATATGGTAGCCATGAATTCACTTTTCAATGCATAAGACATGATAATTAAAAGTCCAAATTAAAGCTCAAGTAGATAGAGTTGATTTTTAGAGAACAAATGCTTTCAGAATGAGATGAGAAGACCAAATCTAGCAATTTAAGCATGGTTCAGCCTTGACTTCTAGCAATCATATGATGCATCAAACAGCTAAGCACTTAAAAACTGAAATAATCTCTAAACACTAAGAACTTTACAAGGAAAATTCATCATAATGCCCTATGCAAATGCAATGCAACCTATATGTCAACACTAGACTCAATCTTAGAAGAATGAAATGCAACTACATGCTTTCTTTATTGGTTTGCAAAAATGCAAAAAAAATTTCAAATTTTTCGATTTTTTTTTGTGTTTTTCTATACCTTACATGTATGCATGATATGCATGAGACTCAAAGTGAAAAGAAAAAGAAAAACTAAGAAAACAGAACACAAAGTCAAACCCCAAATCTCTCTCCCACACTTAAATTACACAGTCCCTTGTGTAATGAAAGCAATAGAAGAGAGAAGCAACAAAATATATTACAGAATTAAAAATATGCAATGGTATAAAACAATGGAAAGGATGTGGTACTTGGTTTAATGGTAGGAGTGGTGGGAGGAGCAGTGAGAAGATCCCTTTTGCGTGTCTTTATGACTGTCATTTCGCTCTTCCACTACTGATCCCTCTTGGTAGAATTGGCTCTCATCAGGGCAAAAGCTTAAGTTACTCCTGATGTTGATGCTTGTTTTCTGTGGGTTTGGGAGGAGAAACCGGGCTGGTGTGTGGGCATCCTTGAAGAAGGTGTAGATGTGATGGCTGATGATGCTTCTTTCAAGGAAATGCCTTCTTCTTAGGTAGTCCAAATCCATCCACAGCGGTTGTAAGGCATTGTCAGTATGCTCCTCCAAGTTCACTCCACATGCTAATAGGATGGCTGTCACAACTCCTCCAATGCAGATTTGTGGGTTAATCTTAGTCAAAAACCGGTGTTTGTAGGAGAAAAGGTGCTTCATCAACATAGCGGTGTAACAGGGGTATTTGGTTGGCGGCTTGAGAGGTGTTCCATTGGTGCTGTAAATCACAAGTGGCTGCACGGAACTGTACATGAGGTCTTTCTCCTGGTCTGTGAGGATATCTGTATCGTCCCTTGCAAGGAATGTGCTTGCTAGAGCCATGTGTGTGTACCTCACTGCTGAATGCTTCAAATGTTGGTTCCTCAGGGTTTCTGCAGTGGGTTTGCTAGCCCCTAATACTTCCCATAGCATCTTGTGTTGCCTTTGGCTGATCTTGAAATGGCTCCTCCATTCAGTATATATGTATGTACTTAGGGCCATTGCAAGCTTGAAGAAGGTTGTTGTAAAAGTTTGACCGCTAATTTGAAATGATATCCAGCCGTCCCCATTCACCAGCTTACTGTCATCATAGTGGACCATTTTCAGAGTAGAGAGGAATTGGTAAGTGAGGTTCTTGTAGGATGGAAGTGCTCTAGCCAAAAGGTCAATGAGTCCATGCCCTTATAGATTGTTTTGCAGTCCAAGTTTATCCCAAGTGCTTGCATGGTGGAAGCGCAAGGATATCTTGTGGGTTGGAAACTACATTGGCTGAGTTTTTCCACGAGGATCACAGAACTTGGCGCATCATGAGAGACTTCCACCACAATAGCGCTTTTTCTTTTGATGATGCAAACTCTCCTGCAACTGGTCTTGTTGAAGCATCTCTTGAGGATTGTCCTCCAGCAATGCCTTTGCCCTTAGTTCTTGTAGCTCTTGGGGAAAGGGATGCTTCCTCTCTTTGTGGCCTCCTGTTGCTTGCTGTTGAGCTGCTCCTTCTTCTCATTGTACCTCGGATGGAATATCGGTCACACATGACCGATATAACTGACCGAAATGGCAGTATCGGTCATGAGTGATCGATATTAGAGACTGATGTGCTTTCTGGGATTAATATCGGTCATCACTGATCGACACACTTGACCGAAATCCATCCGATGTGATTATGTCAGTCATGAGTGATCGATACTGGTGACCGATATGTTTCCAAGAATCTTATCGATCACCACTAATCGATACACTGGACCGAAAATCACACGGTGAGTTTATGTCGATCAAGTTTGATCGATGTGAATGACCGAAATGTGTCCTCCTTTCAAACTTCTTTCCATACCGGTCACAAGTGACTGATATGTTGACTGGTGTAGACTGGCTCCACTGATATCGATCAAACATGATCAATACTAGTGACCAAAAATCTGTGTATCGGTCTTTCATGACCGATACAAATGATCGATATCAGCCAGAATACACCTGTTCTTTGTCTCCTTCAGACTTTCTCAAACCCAAATTTGGACTCCTGATTCTAAACAATATAGCTAAGCATAAAAGATAGACTAGAAAGCATAATATATACAAAAGGATACCATGGGACTACCTCCCAAGTGTGCTTGTTTAAAGTCCCTAGCTTGACTTTCCTTGGTTGATCACTCTTGTAGAGGTTCATCAAGGCTGATGTCCACTTCATCTCCAAGAGACTCACTTGCCATGTATGGCTTCAGCCTGTGCCCATTCACTGTGAAGTCTTCTCCATTCTTGCTGAACAAAGTCACAGCTCCATATGGCAGCACATCCTTGATCTTGAATGGCCCTGACCATCTTGACTTCAGCTTTCCAGGAAATAGCTTCAACCTAGAGTTGAATAGCAGCACCTGATCCCCTGCCTTGAAGTCCTTGTGTTTGATCCTTTTGTCATGGAAGGCTTTTGTCCTTTCCATGTAGATCCTAGAACTCTCAAAAGCTTCAAGGCGGTTTTCCTCTAGTTCATGCAAGTTGATAAGTCTCTTTTCTTGAGCTGTCTTGATGTCAAAATTCAGCAACTTTAATTCCCACAAAGCTTTGTATTCCAGCTCAACAGGTAGATGACAAGACTTCCCATAAAGGAGTGAGAAAGGAGTTCTGCCAATGGGTGTCTTGAAGGCTGTCCTATAAGCCCACAAAGCATCATCAAGCTTATTAGACCAGTCTTTTCTTGTGACACCAACTGTTTTCTCTAAGATGGCTTTGATCTCTCTGTTGGACACCTCCACTTGGCCACTTGTTTGAGGATGGTAAGGAGTAGCAACCTTGTGCTTGACACCATTCTTCTTGAGCAAGCTCTCAAAAACCTTGTTGATGAAATGACTTCCACCATCGCTTATCACACACCTTGGAGTACCAAACCTTGGGAAGATAATTGTCTTGAAGAGCTTCAGCACAACTCTGGCATCATTTGTTGGACTAGCAATGGCTTCAACCCACTATGACACATAATTAACAGCTACAAGAATGTATTTGTTCCCATAAGAGGAAGGGAAGGGTCCCATAAAGTCAATCCCCCACACATCAAAAAGATCCACATCAAGGATAGAATTCAGAGGCATCTCATCCCTATTGTAGATGTTTCCCTTCCTTTGGCAAGCATCACATGAGGAGATGTGGGCTTGGGCGTCCTTGAATATACTAGGCCACCAAAAACCAGCATGTAAGAGCTTGGAGGCTGTCTTGAATGTTGCAAAATGTCCTCGATAGGCTGAGCCATGGCAATGGTGAAGGATTCCTGGAATTTCTTCTTCAGCTACACACCTTCTGAACAACCCATCATTCCCTCTTTTGTACAAATAGGGCTCATCCCAAAAGTAATGGGAGACATCTCTTAAGAACTTCTTCTTCTGATGTGAGTTGAGGGTCTGTGGTATCTGGCCAACCACCAAGTAGTTCACAAAGTCAGCATACCAAGGTAGTTTATCTTCTTCTAGGCCTTCCACTTTTGCTTTCTTGACTCCTAAAGCAAGCAATTGTTCTTCTGGTAGAGTATCATTGATTGGGACAAAGTCATCTATCCTCAGTCTTGAGAGGTGATCAGCAACTCCATTCTCAATGCCTCTCTTATCCACAATCTCCATATCAAACTCTTGTAAGAGAAGAATCCACCTAAGAAGCCTTGGTTTGGTGTCCTTCTTAGCATAGATGTGTCTCAGCGCAGCATGATCAGTATAAACAATCACTTTGGAGCCTACTAGGTAGCTTCTGAACTTCTCAAATGCAAAGACAACTGCCAAGAGCTCTTTCTCAGTTGTAGCATATCTTGACTGAGCCTCATCCATAGTTCTGCTGGCATAGTAGATAACATGAAGTTTCTTGTCAACTCTCTGCCCTAAGACTGCTCCAATAGCATAGTCGCTGGCGTTACACATTATCTTAAATGACAAATCCCAATTTGGGGCTTGAACTATTGGTGCTGATATCAGAGCTTGTTTGAGAGTAAGGAAGGCTTGCAAACAGTCTTCATCAAACACAAACTCTGTCTTCTTACACAACAATCTTGTCAGGGGTCTTGCAATCCTTGAGAAATCCTTGATGAATCTCCTGTAGAAGCCAGCATATCCTAGAAAACTTCTGATCCCTTTGACAGTGGTTGGAAGTTCTAAGTGCACCATTACATCAATCTTAGCCCTGTCCACTTCTATCCCTTTCTCTGAGATCTTATGATCCAAAACAATTCCTTCTTGCACCATGAAGTGACACTTTTCCCAATTCAAGACCAGTTTTGTGTCTTCACACCTTTGGAGGACCTGAGAAAGGTTAGACAAGCAGACACCAAAGGAGGATCCATAGACGCTAAAGTCGTCCATGAATACCTCCACCAATTCTTCAAGCATGTCAGAAAAGATAGAAGTCATACATCTTTGAAAAGTAGCAGGAGCATTGCATAAACCAAAAGGCATTCTTCTATAAGCGAAAGTTCCATAGGGACAAGTAAAAGTAGTTTTTTCCTGATCATTTCGATGGATAGGGATCTGAAAGAATCCACTATAACCATCTAAAAAGCAGTAATACTTATGATTTGCTAACCTTTCTAGCATTTGGTCTATAAATGGCAAAGGGAAGTGATATTTTCTAGAAGCAGAATTAAGTTTTCTGTCATCTATGCACATTCTATGACCAGTGATTGTCCTAGTTGGTATTAGCTCATCATTTTCATTTTTAACAACAGTGACCCTCCCTTCTTAGGTACCACATGGACTGGTGAAACCCATGTGCTATCTGAGATGGGATAGATCACTCCTGCTTCAAGCAACTTCAAGATTTCCTTTTTTACTACTTCTTTTAAATTAGGATTCAGCCTTCTCTGAGGTTCAATAGAAGTTCTTGTCTCATCCTCTAGATGGATCCTGTGAGTGCAGAGGTTAGGAGATATGCCTTGGATATCATCTAGTGAATATCCAATAGCTTTCCTAAACCTTTTTAACACCTTGACAAGGGCCAGGATCTCATCATCATTGAGGTTGTCATTGACTATAACAGGGTAAGTGGAGTAAAGACCTAGGAAAAACATACCTTAGCCCATGAGGAAGTGGTTTGAGTTCCACCTTTGGTGCCTTGAGTTCACTCCAGTCCTCATCTGAGCTGCTTTGCTTCTTGGCGTCAGCTTCCTTGCTTGGGGAACCAGTTTTCTGACCTGAGAAGGCTTCTTTTCTTATGTACTCCAACTTTTCAAATGGCTCTTCCTCCTCAAAGAACATGTGTGAGTCCAACCTCAGCTGATAACCCAAGCTTTTCTTATCCAAGTATTCATCGCCTACATGTTCTTTTGTCAAAACCAACTGAAGTTTGTCTTCACAACACAGCTCCTCTTGAAGTTCATCATGCAGCTTCTATAGAATATCAATCTGGAATACTTGACCTTCAATAGTAGGTTGCTGCATAATCTTATTGATGTCAAACTTCAAAGACATATCCTTGCCCAACTTTAGCCCAATCTTTCCCTTCTTAACATCAATGACTGCTCCTGTTGTAGCTAGGAATGGTCTCCCAAGAATGAGAGGATCTCTAGGCTCCTCATCCATATCCAAAACTACAAAATCAGTAGGTATTTCTACACTCCCAATCCTGTGTGGTACATCTTCAAGCAAACCTTTGGGGAGTCTTACTAATCTATCAACCAATACCAAAGAGATTCTACAGTCTTTGAACTTGGTGAAGTCTAGGCGCTATGCTACAGAGTAGGGCATCAAGCTGACACTAGCTCCAAGATCACACAAACATTTGTCAAACAGGATAAGACCTATAGAGCAGAGCAAGGTGAAGCTCCCTGGATCTCGTAGCTTGTTGGGAGTCACTCTCTTCTGCTGAATAATGGCGCTACATTCATGTGTGAGGACTACCATTCCTTGAAGATCCTTGTTTCTTTAAGCAACAGCATCCTTCAAGAATTTCTGATAAGGAAGGACTAAAACAAAGGCATCTAACAGTGGCATTGTGAGCTGGATCTTCTTCATCTGTTCATCAAAGAGTCCTTTGTATTTAGCAACCAGCTGCTTCTTAAACCTTCCAGGAAAGAGTATTGTGGGCTGATAAGGAGGAGGTATGTATCTTGGTTCCTTGGCTTACTCCTTAGAAGCCTCCTTTGCCTTGCCTTTAGTAACCTCCTTGTCCTTGGATTTTTCTGAAATCTTTTCAGCTTCAATCATTTCCTCTTCTGGAGTGTCCTCATTTTCTTTGACCTCCACCCCCTATTCTTGTTCCTCAATGTCCTCATTAGGTGTAGAAGGAGCTACTCTTGGGAGAAGCTGCTTCTCACTTCTGAGAATGACAGTTTTGACATATTCTTGTGTGAATGAAGAGGTAGAAGGGGGAGACATGGTTTCTAGTTTGTTGATCTTTATGTTGATAGGAGCTATGTGTGACTGTAATTTTGAGTCAATGTCCTTGTGTATTTCATCAGTCATACTTCTCTGATTATCAGTGAAACTCCTTTGAATCTCAACAGCCATCATCTTCTGCAGTCCTCCATTGTGAAGTTGTTGGAGTTGGAGGAGCATCTCTTTATAATCCAGATCATGTGAAGGTGGATTATAATTGATACCAGGTGTTTGAGAAGAGGAAGCTTGATGCTGTGGAGAGTGAGTGTCTTCAATGGACTGGTGTATATAGGCTTCATGGTCATGATGCATCAGTTGCGCCTCTTGTTGTTGGATAGCTTTGACACTGTGTTCCTTGTAAAGGTTTGGTGAGAGATCATTGGGTAGGAGTTTAGTGGTGCATTGAGTAGTAGATCAACTTTCTTCTGCAGGGCTTTTATCTCAGATAATGCTGTTGCTAGTTCCTTGGAATGTTGCTCTTTGTCATCCACATAGTCCCAATTTCTGAGTGCCAAGTTCTCCACTAGTACCCAGCCTTCATCTACATCTTTTCCAAGGAAGTAGCCATTACTAGCTGTATCCAGGAGAATTCTGATCTTAGGGAGAACACCTCTATAAAGTAAGGATAGTAGCATTTCCTTGGTAAAGCCATGGTGAGGGCATTGATGAGTGAAACCTCTAAACCTTTCCCATGTGTCTCCAAAGCTTTCATTGGTGCACTGCTTAAAGTTTGTGATCTCATTTCTGAAGTGTGCAGTTCTTGATGGAGAGAAGAACTTAGTTAAGAAGGCACCTTTGCATTGCTCCCAAGTTGTGATGCTGCCTTGTGCTAATGATTTCTCCCATAATCTAGCTCTATCACCAAGTGAAAATGGAAATAGCTTGAGCTTCAAACCATCATCTGGTACTCCACTAAGCTTTGTTAAAGTGCATATCCTCTCAAACTGATCCAGGTGTTCTAAAGGGTCTTGGTTGGGCAATCCAAAGAACTGGCTTTCTTGGATCATTGTGATGAGACTGCTCTTGATCTGATATTGCTGAGTTTCCATAGGTGGAAGAATTCCTTGCCTTGAAGCATAGTTGGAGGGTATATCAGCAGCACCAATAGGTCTTCTTGGTCTCTGAACAACAGCTCCTTGTAGACCAGCTTGACCTTGGTCACCTTGCAAACCAACATCTCCTTGTAGAAGCATACTGATGTTCTTCCATGCTTCAACAACTGAATTCTGATTCTGCAAACCCAAAATCTTTGACCTTGAACCTCAGTTGCAGTTGTAGACACTTAAAAGCAAGTGTTGTGGTATCTACAAAAGAAATTCTAGACCAAAAGAGAAATCAGTAACCAAAAACGAAAATAACAAAGCATGATCTCAAGATCTCTACAAATCTTACTGAATAAAGTTTTCCCCTATCGGCAACGACGCCAAATTGGTACAAGAGTTTTGACTCTCTTATGTCAATCATCCATTGTACTAGTCATTGTAGCATTGTGTTTTAATGTCAATCCAAAGGGGAAGATTGAAACAGCATGATTATAGTAGATTTCCTAATTCAAGCAGATATAAAAGGGGTTTTAGAATATCTAGCAACCTAAGTGGTTAAACAGCAACAAAACAAGCATAAAATAAGGAAGAAGGCAAGCAAACAACCAAAGTAAAGGTAAAAACACGGCAAATTCAGATCAGAGCTTAAAACAGAGAAAAGATGGGACTTGAGATGAGATTATTGGTGTTAGGGAACTCTTGACTCAACCTATGATGCTTACAAACTAACACAATGCTATTCCTTATGCATAGGATTCATTTATATGACTAATCCAATCTCTTGACACTAATATATTTGCCAATTACCAAGTCAAGAACTAATTATCATTAGTGAAATGATAAAGAGCAAGCATTAAAACAAATCTATCAACCTTATATTGCCAAATCACTCCCTAGACAGTCAATCTCTTGAGCTAGGATAAGCAATTCTCTTGCAAAGCAGTTCAGGCATTTCATCAAACACTTGGTGGACATAAAATGAGCCTAAGATCTTAATCAACTTAGCTAGAGCTAATCAAGCATTAAACACAGCAATCAAAAAAGGAAATGGAAGAATTAACACTAAGCAATCATAGATAGAGTCTCAAATTCCCTAAACCTAACCCATCTCAAATCCCTAAAAAGGACTACTCACTAATTACCATTAAAGCCACCAATTCAAAGAGAGAAAGATGACTAATAATGATTAGAAAGCTTTAAACAAGATGAAACATGCAAACTTTAGTTAAAATGAAGCAAAGATTCAAATTACAAAACCCAAGGGTCTAAACAAGAAAGAAAGAACTACTGGATAAAAGCTTGTTCCCAGAAATTAGGGATTTTTCGTATTTATAGGAGTCTAAGCGAAAATGGCAAAATTGTAAATAAAGGGTCTTCAGTCTGGCAGCGTATCGGTCAGTTACAACAGTCATCAGTGACCGATACGGATCTCATCGGTCTGGAGTGATCGATACTGGTGACCGAAATTAACTCGTTGTGTTTGTGTCGGTCACCCTTGACCGATGCAGGTGATCGATGCTGCTTTGTATCAGTCATCCTTGACCGATACTGGTGATCGATACTGCTCCGTATCGGTCATCCTTGACCGATGTTCACCGAACTCTGACCAAAAACTTCTACAGAGATTGTCTGCTTTGATCCTTCTTGCTCCCTTTTGCCCAGCTAGCATCCTGGATCATCCCCAAAACTCCTCCAAGCTCCTTTTAGCTCCAAAAGCACCTAAAAACATCCAAAATGCAAAGAAAATGCAAACTATACTCTAAATACAACCTAAGTCTAAAAAGAGAAGAAAATGGGACAAAAGCTAATGGAAAACATGCAAAAGAGGACCAAAATATGTACTAATTGCAATCCTAAATGGTGTAAATACAAGGGATATCACATCTTTCCTTTCTCATTCAGCCAATGCAACTTATAAGGACTCGGATGAGGAGTAACTTTCAATCCCAACTTCTTGACCATGATACTACTTGCGACATTAGCACAACTCACGCCATCTATGATCAGACTACAAACTTTCCCTTGCACTAAGCAACGTGTGTGGAAAAGTTTTTCACTCTGATCTTGTTCCTCTGGTTTGCTTTGCATGGTTAACATCCTTCTAGCTACAAGCAACTCCCCCTGAACTGGAAACAACTCGTGTTCCTCCTCGGTTTCCTCTAGCTGCTCATCCTCTGATTCTATATCGCCGTTGTCAAGCAAGATCATGACGCGTTTGTTGATGCATTCGTTGGTATAGTGTCCTTGGCCTTGGCATTTGAAGCACTTCACATCACAGGCCTTAGTACTGGCTTCCTTAGGTTTTCCATGTAGAGTTGTTGCTTCGGTCTTTTGGATGAACGGCTTACTTTCTCTCGGGTGATTCTTATCGTCGTACGGATAGGTTGTCCGGTACGTGTTCCTGTCATCCTGCGGGTAAGTTTTCCGGCTATTTGGACCAGTACCAGGACCCGAACGGTAAGACCCTTTCCTCTTAACTTGCTGCTCAAACAGAACTGCCTTATGAAGCATTTCTTCCAGGTCAACATAGTGTTGTGTCTCTAGGCGGTCCTGAATCTCTCGGTTAAGACCTCCGAGGAACCTAGCCATCGTTGCTTCCCTATCCTCCAAAATGTCCGCTCTAAGCATGAGTGTTTCCATTTCTTGAAAATATTCTTCCACGGTCTGGTTGCCTTGTGTCAATCTCCTAAGCCTCTGATGGAGTTCCCGGTGGTAATGGCTCGGCACAAATCGCTCCCTCATCAAGTTTCTCATTTCATTCCATGTAGTAACCGGATACTCTTGGTTGCGCCTCCTAGTTGTGACAAGATGATCCCACCAGCTCAAAGCGTAGTCATAGAATTCTGTTGCTGCTACCTTAACTCGGTTCTCTTCTGTATAGTGTTGAACGTTGAAAACAAGTTCTATCTTCTTATCCCATTCAAGGTAAGCATCGGGATCACATTTGCCATGGAAGGAGGGAATCTTCAATTTTAGCCCGGCCAAGTTGTCCTCTACTCTGTCTCTGCCCTGTCTAGAAATTCTCCAGTCACTCCTTGAAGAACCACTGCCCTTGTAATACTGATCTGTCTGATGTCCGCTGGCCTGATCCTCTTGATCATCTTCTCTCATAGTCTCTTTTCCTGGACGCTTATTGACCGGTTCCCTTTGCTCAAAGTCCTGTCTGATCTTTTCCACTTTCGAGTGTAACATCTTCTTTAACTCGGTTATGAGGGCCTCAATCAATATTCTTTGGCTTCTTCCCATTTGACTCTCCGGATCATCTTCATCTCCGGCCATGGTTCCTGAAATTTAAGGAACAAATCGCAGTAAATAGTTCTTTGATAGATTATAATTTATAAAAATTCTAACCTATTTTTAAAAATATTTTGCGAATTACTAATGACTAGATCCATGATGAACAAGATTTTTAAATTTTTTTTGAGAGTAGATGAAGAGACAAAAATTGAATGGACAAAAATAATGAAAACAGATCGGATCAGAACAATTAGCTTTGCAAGGTTTGCTCTAATACCACTTGATATGATCCCTCTTATGATCTTGACCTTACAAACTAAGTGATGAACGTATTGATCCGAGATGATGAGATGACACACCTATGATTCTAAGTAGGATTTCTCGTGGATATTACACACCAAGAGAGGTTGATCTACTTTCAAAGAGAAATTTTATTAAAAAGATATATAAAAACCAGATACAACCACACACACGGTTTTAAGGAGAAAGAAGAGAGAGGGAGGAGAACGGACAACAAGAAAGCAATAAGTTAGTCTTGGGACAAACCCCCTTGACTAACCATGCATGACTCGGTTCAAACTTACACAAAATACAAGACTAAGAAAAACAACTAAGGAAAGAAAATGAACCTAGACACTCCAAGCCACATATGGTAGAAAAAAGTGGGCTTGGACAAATGACAATTTATTGGGCAATGATGTTGTAGAAACACTTGCCTCGTTAAAAACCTTAGTGAGAAAACCCAATGGGACAAAATTCACTAAGGAAAAAAGAGCACAAAATACTTCTACAAACCCCTTAACTAGTCATCGGCTATAATGCATACCAAAGCAGTATGTATAGCCTTTTTATTATCATATGCTTCATGAATGGACCGACTAAGCAATACTTCTAAGGCATTATGAAATGTCTTAGTCTTTGAACGGGTCATGGGACCTTCATGAACCTCTACAACGTCATCAGCTTCATGTTTGTTTGAATCTTGTTCCTCCTTAGCTTCAAGCTCACCAATGTCTTTGATAGGGCTCAGGTTTTACCCAAATAAGACAACTGCAAGTGCACAGCAAAAGCAGTTGTAGTACAAGGGGTTATCGAATCCCAAGGGAGTATGTAAACTACACTATCGATTGTAGGTTCAGATTAAGCTAAGCGATAAGTAATGAATGCAATGCGAAATAACTAAAGTAATAAAAGCAAGTGGGCGTTTTTGAGACTGTTCTTAAAGTTCAGAATGCTTAAGGCGCTAAGTCAGGACAGTTCGCAGGTTGAATCCGAGAGTGTAGAATGCATGAAATCAGGAATGATTAAGAACCGTTTTAAACATGAATCACTGATGTAAAACTAATCAATTCTCATTGCAGAAGTTATATATGCCTAAATCACAGAGTTTCATATCTCTTTGCAAACCCTAACAACCTAAGCATGCAGGAATGATCAGATTCAACTGTTCACAAAACTCCTAAGCCAAATCTCTTTGCACTAAGTTGTTTTGCTCATCAAATACTAGTTCAGGTTACCAATATGCTCTCACATATATTTAAAAACCTATGATTTTCGGATTTCTAGATGATGTGTCTCAAAAATTCGATTTTTAAGCAAACAGCGATGAAAAACCAAAAGATATTCCTAACAGGTAGCGATTCTACAAACTCTTCATCAACCTTTGAAAAATCCCTAACTTAACTAACAAACTACTCGGACATGGTGATTTGAGAAAACATCATGAAGAGAATAGATTGCAAAAAGAAATAAGAAGTAAAGACGAAGGAGTTCGAAATCTGCTCTGAAGGAGTCTGATTTGTCTCTCCATAAGCTCTCTAAAATAATAAGATACAAGATATCTGCAAAAGAATGGCTGAAAAATCTAATATACAAGCTAAAACACGATATGGGGTCATTTTACAAATACATAAACTTCTGGGCTAAAACTGCAAATAATCCTCTATCTTTTAGAAAACAGCCACGACTCCTTCCTTGATGGGTGACGAGCGTCACCAAGGGTGGTGACGAGCGTCACCCTATGGCATACTTTCTGCTTTGAGCTTGGTATTTCGTGGCTTCAACTCAAAATGCTCCAAAAGGTTCCAATATCTCCAATTATGCTCCATACATGCTATATCCTGCAAAGACTCTTCTAGGACTCTATAAAGACCAAAAAAACTTAATAAAAAGGACTTATATCATGGTTAAAAACCATAAAAACTATGATATATCAACTCCCCCAGACTTAGCTTTTGCTTGCCCTCAAGCAAACATCAGACAAAGAACAGGGTCGAGTTTGAAAACAAGAAACACTCAGTCAATCATCAGGAACACCACACTAGTTTGAACTTTCAAATCCACATACCACAGAGTCAACACAAGATCAAATTTCAGTCTAATCATCACAAGCTTAGCAAATCTCTCAAGTTCAGTCCAAATCTCTTCAAGAAATCCGAAATTTCTACTGCTAACTCCTTATTTTTTATCTAAGTGTGATATCTCATCAAGGTTCTATCATCTCAATCACTTACAGATTCTTTTCCCTTCCTAACAACTGAACAATTCAATCTCAACACAGCTCTCCTATTTTCTCTTCCCTTGATCTTTTCCTTTGGATATTTTCGATTTTTCACTTCTTTTTCTCAACTTTTACAGTCTAAGATATGGTGCTACTCAATACTTGTGTTCCTTGTGAGGAGACAGGTTCTTGAGTGTGTTCACTACTGTTGTTCCTTGTGAGGAGACAGGGTCATGAATGCACCATTTTTTGGACTTAAACTTTTAAAAACTATATCAGGGAAGATCAAAGAGAGACTGTATCTTAACCTTATTGTCAGTGCTGAAAGAGAGAATCAAGATCAATAAGAATCAAGCACCAAGATAAGAAGTTTAAAGTTCATTAAGGTGGAGCTAACAGCAAATTTTCCAGATTCTCTAAGAACATAAACCCTCATTGCTAGATTGATCTATCTATGACTTACAACTTAGTAAGACTTGTAATGAATTTCTGTGGCAATGGTTCTTGTAAGCAAAAACGTCATATGGTTAGTTCCAAGAAAAAATGACAGTTTCAAAATTTTTGACTCTATAAAAACAGGTTTTTGACTCAACTTTAAAACTCTATAAATCAAACACGAAGCACACAACGTCAGTAACCACCTCCCCCAGACTTAAACAACACTGTCCCCAGTGTTATTAAGCCAAGAGTTAGTCAGAAAGATGCATGAGAACTTGTAAAACCATGTCAGAAAAGTGGTACCTCGCGAAGGGACGGGTGACGAGCGTCACCAGCTTGGTGACGAGCATCACCACGTCTGTTACTTCAGAATCATCAAGTTGAATGCTTAAACGTTGTGTCATCATGTGTACTCCGAAGTATGACTGTAAGAGCACTCAAAACACACATCAAAACATCCAAACAAAGCATAATCCATGGTTCAACAAGTTCACAAGACATCATCCAAGGTAAACTGAACAAACTGACTCTTTTTGTTTTTTTTTTTGTAGAAAACGAAAATAGACTAGAGTATGACAGCTAGATAACTTACTAGTGGGTTGCCTCCCACTAAGCGCTTGTTTAAATTCATTAGCTCGACTTTGAATGCTGCTTAGACAGCTGGTGGAACAGAAGGTGGCATTGAATGCCTTGGAGAAGAATGTCTCCACATCCATGGTGGTTTATAAGCAGTAGATGCTTGAATTCTTCCAAAGAAATGAGGAACATCAACAGGGTGGGTCGTGAATGTGGGTGGGACACTTTGTTTTCCTGCAGAATCATCAAAAGAAACACCATGCTTTCCACGAGAATCTCGTTGCTTGCATAAGTGTGAAGCATCTTTTGTACCTTTTAAGTTCTTATTGATGAGATTAGGAGGTTTAGATTTGGTTCCAGGAAGTGCATACCTTTGCCTAGTTGCAAGTTTCTGGGTTGTGGAATGGTGAAGTTTCGGTTTGGCAACATAAGATGGACTTGTAGAGTAAATATCACGTCTCTCCTTTTTGTCCAGGTTGGTGACGAGTGTCACCAGGTCAGTGACGCTCGTCACCAGGTCTGTGACGCTCGTCACTGACTCTGCAGTTTGAGTTTCTGCAGTTTTCCTGCAATTCAGCTCTGCAAGTGTTGCCTCAATCACAAACATGTCTTCCTCCAGCAACTTGGCATTCATTGGAACCTCTTCTTCAAGCCTATTCCTGAAGATATCGTCCTCACTCCAATCCTCAAACCCAACAGCTTTTGCAGAAGTTTCAGATATTGCCTCTTCAATAGCCATCTTGTTCACTTGCCCACTTGTATCAGATTCATTGACATGCCCAGCAGTTGTGTCTTCTGAATGTTCCATGACATTCTCTTCATCTCTTGAAGTCCTTACAGAAATGTTCTGACCATCAATGGTAGAACTTCCTCTTAACTTTTCCATGTCAAAGTTCATGAAAACATCACCCAAATCAAGCTTTATCTTCCCCTTTTTCACATCAATGATGGCACCATCAGTAGCTAAGAATGATCTCCCAAGAATAAGATGATCTTTAGGTTCTTCAGCATATTTCAGAACTACAAAATCTGTAGGAATTATGCAGCCTTCAATGTTAACAGGAACATCCTCTAACATGCCTTCTGGGGTCCTTATGGATTGATCTGCTAGGATGAGAGAGATCCCAGCTGGCTTGAACTCAGTCATTCCAAGTCTGGCAGCAACAGAGAAAGGCATCAAGTTAATACCTGACCCTAGATCACATAGAGAGTGGGGAAAACGTCCTACAGATATTGAGCAATCAAGCACAAAGGTCCCTGGATCAGATAGCTTATCTGGAACTCTGCTTTGAGTGATGGTATTGACTTGTTCAGAAACAGTTACCTTCTTCTTCTTCTTTGGAACTGTACTCAAGAGAATTGCACTGATGTCTCTGGTAAGCAATGCTCCTTCCTCGGGACTTACACCATTCACAACCATTCTCTTTACATACCTTCTTAGAGCTGGTGAAAGCTTGACTGCATCTACAATAGGCATCTTAACCATCAGCTTGTCTATCATAGCTTTGCATCTGGCTTCCTCTATCTCCTGTTTAGACTTTCTAGGATGCTTAGGGAATGGTATTTTGGGTTTATACGCTTGCTTCTGGCCATTATTTGCAGTTACAGGCGAAGCAGCTTCGTTCTGGGGTGGATGACGACCGTCACCAGGGGGGTGACGCTCCTCACTCACCTGTGACAACCCCCGATTCTCTTGTATGTTGGTGACGAGCGTCACTCCTCCTTGGTGACGGTCGTCATCCACCCCAAACTCTGTTTACCCTCATAAACCCCACAAAACAAGGCTATTAGCTCGAGGTTATCCGATGAAAACTCAACACTTAGGGAAATATCCGATCGCTTACCAGTTTAGCTCGGCGATGGTCGGATCTGCTCGGCGATAACCTGGTCTCTCTCGCATGTCCTTGGGATAAACTGTTTTTCTTAGGATTTTCTCTCGACTATTCTCTTTCTTTGCTTTATTGCTCTCGAACAAACACAACTCTCCCGAGAAAAGTCTCAAAATCCCTTATATACTCGCAAAACCCTAGGTAACCCGGACCTATCCGACGTTTTCCTGGTTCCAGTAGGTTTTATCCCGGTCTGATTTGATTCTCTCGACTATTCCCTGTACCGGCTTGACCATCCACGCGATAAACCAACAAAATAGCCGACCAACACTTGGCCCACGGCCCAAACCCTTTCCCACTCAGATAAACTGCCCTTATCTGAGGTGTTTTCTATTTTTCACTCGGATATTCCTTTTTCTCTCGGATAACTCGTCCCGCCTCGGCTAATCTTCTATTTCTCTCGGAGACAGTCTACTGACACTCGGACTAACCTCCCAGACTCTCGGATAAATCCCATTGCACCGGGATAAATCTCATTTCCCATGGACTGGACCCTTTTTCCCTCGGATACGGTCCATCCGGCTCGGCTATCCAGCCCACCATCCGACTATTTCCTCGGTCAACCCCCGACCATAGTTCGAACCTCCATTTCCCAGCCAATATCTGACTTTTGGCTCGATCATTCCTCAGACAATGCCCTGTCCGGTCTGATCATCCCGAATTCTCTCGGATACGGATGCTACAATATGAGTCTTTGCTTGGCAATGGCAAAGTCTCAAAGGAAAATTCCTCGCTTATCGCAGGAACAAAGTTGTCGCCGCATTTGTAATAGTACTTGGTTTCTGGTTCAAGACCTACAATATATAATATAAGTCAGTCACCATTGTAACTAAAGGACTCCATTTTTGCTACATATGAACAATGGTCACTTATCCATACTTATTGATGTAGTTAAAATCAAACACTCTACTTGAGAAATATTGATGAAACTGTTGTTTCTCGTTATTACCATCAATGAGGACATGGTGTATAATGCCAGATGTGTAATTAAAGAGACCATCAAAGGGATACAACTGACTGTAAACTGTTGCATTTCCTTTCTTTTTATGTGAATGTTTTCCTTTCTCCTTCCCATACCAAACCTCGCTTGAAACCGGCATCGGATCAAGCGGTTTCACATCCTTTCCAACTACAGCATCACCTGAACAAAAAAATATGAACAAAACTAACTAAGTAGCAAACACATAGGTGTCAAGATATAGATTCAAAGCCTAGAATTGAAAATTTAAGAAACATAGTACTCCTGTGATTCCCGAAACAAGTAAAATCCATCCATAATTATCATATTCTACTCTATTTTAACATGAAAAAGTATGAACAAATCTGATAATAGTAGCAAACACATAGGAGTTAAGCTAAATATTCAAAGCGTAGATGATTTGGATGTTGAAAATTCAGGAAACATAATACTTCTGTGATTCCTAAATTATCATATTTTACTCTAACACGAAGAATACAAGGCATTTACAGTAATAGACACTTTTTGACTTTCCATTTACAAAATAGGCACTTATAACAATTAGGGCACTTTTGTGTATGTGTAACTTGTGTGAATGATCTAAAAACCCAATTATATCCTTGTCATTTATAGAGCGATGCAGTAATTTATTCTACCCTAACCAGTATTTAGGAAGAGGCGCTGTTTATTTAAATTAATAGCCGCCGCTATCAATATTATTTTCTGAGCTCTTGTATCCTCTGTATGCATAGAAAATCAATGGAGAACCAGTCACTCAGGAATATTATCGGAAGATCTAATATAGTTCAAAAATAAATGGTCGATCTCACGGTCTCTTGTTCTTCTCACCAGATCAGAATATTTGCTTTGAATCTTTTAAACCCTTCATCTTTCGATTCCGAACATTCTGCTAATTATTTTCATCTTCTTTATCAAAAACAGCATTCTCATCTTTTGCAAATTCCAATTTTTGCTACGTTTTAAAAAACGCAGATTGAAATCACGGCAATGGCTGCAATAGGTGAAAAACAGAACAATACAAAGCCTCCACCTTGCCTTATCCATGCATTAATGTCCACGACTCCAACACAAGCCTCCAACACAAAGCAATGGTGGCATTTATCCAGGACTCTGGTGTCCGGGAAGCTCATCCATGCATTATTGTCCACACAGTGTTGTCCAGGCAGGTCGATGGTGGATGAGAGGCAATGGAAAAGAGACAGTAGCTGATGGACAGGATACAATGGATAGGATACAATGGACAGGAAACGATGGACATAGATAATGGACATGAGATGAAGGTATATGGTGGACTAGAGCCAATTGATAGGAAATAGTAACTAGTTGGTCGTCCAAGCACATTTATCCATTGAGTAGTGTATGTTTGTAAGAGTGATTGACAGTCTAAACAAAATATTGTGTTGTCCATCATTTAGTGTCCATTTTGATATAGTGTGTCCACATTTATGATAAGCTTGCTTTTCCACTGGCTTTCATGAAGCAGAAGCAACGCTCGGGAAGAATGGCTAAGAAGTATGAAGCAGGACTCGACGGGAAAAGTGGCTAAGGAGAGAAGACTATTATTGAAGTAGAGGGTCTGTTATTTTGAGACAATACAGCGCCTATACCGTTGCCAGAGGCATCCGTTTCAATGACAAAAGGTTTAGTGAAATCAGGGAGGACCAAAACCGGGAGCTTTGTCATAGCGTCCTTCAAGTCGAGAAAGGCGAGTGAACCCTCTGGAGTCAAGTTGAAGCCATCTTTCTTAAGCAAATCAGTCAACGGTCATGGTTTCCGCCCATAGTGTTGCACAAACCGCCGATGGTAGCCGGTAAGACCCAAAAAACCCCTGAGTTCCGTGACATTCTTCGGTTTTGGCCATTGCTGCATCGCTGCAAGTTTTGCTGGATCAGCAGCTCGTCAAGCAATTCTTCAATAACCGGGATCGGATATCTATCCGGAACAGTGCTTTTGTTAAGGGCCCTGTAATCAACACAGAAACGCCATCCTCCATCTTTTTTTTTAACCAAAATCACTGGACTGGAATAGGGGCTGAGACTCGGTTGTATCACCTGTGCGTGAAGCATCTCTCGGACTAGCTTCTCGATTTCATTCTTTTGGGAGAAGGAATATTTGTAGGGGCGGAGGTTAATGTGAGCAGTTCCCGGTTGTAATGTGATATCATGTGCTCGGGATCGCTCGGGTGGTAATACCGTCGGCATCTGGAAAACCTCAGCAAAGTCTTCTAATATTCTCGTGATCGCAGCTGGCACCGTATGCTTCACTGTATCCGAGTTCCCCTCGAACAGTGTAGTGAGTTCGAGAAGACAAGCGACAGTGCCTTGGCTCATAATCTTGGTCATCGCATTCAACGAGACTTGGGTAGTAAGAAGAGCAGGGTCACCAATTAAGTTAACCCATTGGTGATGCACTTGGAAGCTTAACTTGTAGAGTTTCCAGTTAATCCGTGTATCCCCGAGGGAAGCTAGCCACGAGTAGCCCAAGACAATGTCAGTAGTACCCAGATCAAAGAGAAAGAAGTCTTCGACGATTTCCACTCCCTGTATTGCCAGTCTCACATCCAAACATTTGCCTTGACCGTTGATGATTTGGCCATTTCTCACTCTAACACCAAACTCCCTTGTCGTTACAACAGGTAAGTTGATCCTGCGAACAGCTCTTTCAGAGATGAAATTAATAGTTGCGCCGGAGTCAATGAGGACAATCACATCGATCCCGTCAATCATTCCTCCCATCCGCATGGATTTCGCCACATAGAATCCTGCTAACGCTTGTAATGTCAAGTGCATGAGTTGCTGACCTTCTTCCACTTCTACTGGAATAATTTGATCCTCTGTTTCCTCTGTTATTTCATAAAATTCCTCCTCATTGCCTTCATCGTCTATCTCCAAGCATTTGAGTCGTTGTTGTGGCTTACAACAGTGCCTGGGAAAGAATTGATCTCCACAGTGGCGGCAGGGGTTTGGTTTTTTAGGGTCTGGACCACTGTTACTCCTGCGCGCATCTTTCCCTGCTTCAAACGGTCTCTTGGCAGGGGAAATGTTGGTGCTTTTCGAAGGCATCAGATATCCTCCGCAAGGCGAATATTGATATAAGGGCGACGAATACTGTCGTGTAGCTGGTCGGTAAGAGAAGATTTGATTTTTGCTCTCTTGTCTCTCTATGAGCCGAGCTGCTGCAACGATGGCGTTGATGTCCGAGGGTTGACACCGGAGTACCTGATCCCTCAAATTCTTCTTCAAGCCCTTGAGAAACATGGACTCGGCGACGTCATTTGGTACATGAGGGACCTCCACGAGTAACTCCTCGAACCTCTCGTGGTATTCATCCACAGACCCATTTTGAGTGATTTCCATGAGCTGGTTGATAATAGAACCTCCTCTGCTGGGGCCAAATCTCGCCCGGAACTGCTCTTTAAAGTCGTTCCAGTCGCGCACCACTTCCATGTCCTGAATGTATCTCAGCCAGGTGACAGCGCTGCCTGTCAAACACGTCGTGGCTTGCTCCAGCTTGTTGTCCTCAGGCGTCTTGTTTGCCGCAAAAGCCTTATCAACTCGGTAAAGCCATTCTTCTGCGTTTTGCCATTCGAATAGGGGTATCTCTGCCACTCGTCGCGGAGACTCCAGTGTGGTGTCCTCCGTGGTAGGTTTTTCCAGCTGCGGTGGGATCTCGAGCGGCGGTGGTGGGTTTACCCTGTTTCTGTCGCCTGTAGGGGAAAAGAGAACTCCTTGAACTGGGTTGGAGGGCGTAGTCTGGGGAGTAACAAGCGGAGTTGCGAATAAGGACGGAG
Source organism: Thlaspi arvense (assembly GCA_911865555.2). NCBI lineage: Eukaryota > Viridiplantae > Streptophyta > Magnoliopsida > Brassicales > Brassicaceae > Thlaspi > Thlaspi arvense. Next base: position 22,172,291 of record OU466863.1, on the reverse strand, counting down.
TGTGCCATGCTTGCACTCGAAGGAAGTTCCCAAACATTTCCCGTAACCAAGCTTGTTCCTTTTCCATCTTGTCGAATCTGTCGTGGAAATCCAGTTTGCGAGATGGGGTGTCGGTGACGGTCGGATCCGGGACTCCTGAACTCTCTGGGTTAGGTGTCGACATCCTTGGGGCTCTGATACCAATTGTTAAGCCGGTGACCTAACAACAAGCCAGTGACTTGTGGTACGAGAGAGAGAAGAGAGAAAACGGCAAGAAGATAGATTGATAATTGTTTAATGTTGTGGGTAAGAGAACCCTAACAGTTGGGCCCTTTTAAATACCCATTACAGAAATAATAAACGACAGTGTTTTGATTATTATAAGCAACAGACCCTCTACTTCAATAATAGTCTTCTCTCCTTAGCCAATTCTGGTCGGCTCTCTTTGCTGCACAGGGCACGGCACTCCATAAGAGCATGGCATATCACCCACAAAGCGATGGTCAGACAGAGATAGTCAACCAGTGCCTCGAGACATACCTCCTTGCTTTGCAGGCGAGAAACCAAAGGCATGGGGAAAGTGGCTTAATTGGGCTGAGTACTGGTATAACTCCTCTTTCCATTCTTCTCTTGGCAGTATTCCCTTTCGTGCATTGTATGGTCGAGATCCTCCGCGGATGTTACGCTATGGAGATGTTTCTACAGCCATTGCAGCGGTTGAGGAGATGCTGCAAGACAGGGATAGCATTCTGGAGGAGCTCAACGCATGGAGGCAAGCACCGCCTCAATCTGCGCCCTTACAGGCAAGCTTTTGTCGCCACTCGCCGTAACGAGAAGCTGGCCCCTTGTTACTTCGGACCCTTTGAAATCCTTCAACGCATTGGCAAAGTCGCTTACAAGCAGCAGCTACCACCACACAGTCTCATCCATCCGGTCTTCCACGTTTCCCTCCTCAAACGTGCCATCACCGCTCCTGCGCAAGGGTATTGATAAGCTTGTTGTTCCACTGGCTTTCATGAAGCAGAAGCAACGCTCGGGAAGAATGGCTAAGAAGTATGAAGCAGGACTCGACGGGAAAAGTGGCTAAGGAGAGAAGACTATTATTGAAGTAGAGGGTTTGTTGCTTTTAATAATCAAAACACTGTCGTTTATTATTTCTGTAATGGGTATTTCAAAGGGCCCAACTGTTAGGGTTCCCTTATCCACAACATTAAACAATTATCAATCTATCTTCTTGCCATTTTCTCTCTTCTCTCTCTCGTACCACAAGTCACCGGCTTGTTGTTAGGTCACCGGCTTAACAATTTATCCATTGAGTAGTGTATGTTTGTAAGATTGATTGATGAAATATATTGCAAAAGCTCAGATAATTAAAGGCAACAGCTTCACCTGGTCGATCCTAGACTAAAGAATTTTTCTGCAAAAAAACAAAATCATACAAGATTTAAAACCAAATTAATATAAGTCTACATATAGTAGTTTTCCGACGAGACTTTTACGGTGTTAGGCGAATCAAATAGCGTTTTGCCATGGGTCTTTCATCGAAATATGTACGGACGGTGAAATTCTCACCAGATCTCAGAGAAGAAAGCTAGGTTTTTGTGATTGGAGTTTTCGACAGAGTGTTGATAGGCCAGTTCTTCGAATCTCTGCTGTCTTTAACCTTTGATTATGTAGTTCATTTGCTGGTTTCGCAGATCTCAGATCCTCATATGGCGCTAATGAATGACTGGTTGGTTTTGGTTTTGCAGCGTCAACAAAAAGATTTTTTATTAATGATAACAATAAAAAAATATACTTCATACCGTAAATATCTTAAGCTTGTTGTTTAAGCTTGTTGTTCCACTGGCTTTCATGAAGCAGAAGCAACGCTCGGGAAGAATGGCTAAGAAGTATGAAGCAGGACTCGACGGGAAAAGTGGCTAAGGAGAGAAGACTATTATTGAAGTAGAGGGTCTGTTGCTTTTAATAATCAAAACACTGTCGTTTATTATTTCTGTAATGGGTATTTCAAAGGGCCCAACTGTTAGGGTTCCCTTATCCACAACATTAAACAATTATCAATCTATCTTCTTGCCATTTTCTCTCTTCTCTCTCTCGTACCACAAGTCACCGGCTTGTTGTTAGGTCACTGGCTTAACAATTTATCCATTGAGTAGTGTATGTTTGTAAGATTGATTGATGAAATATATTGCAAAAGCTCAAATAATTAAAGGCAACAGCTTCACCTGGTCGATCCTAGACTAAAGAATTTTTCTGCAAAAAAACAAAATCATACAAGATTTAAAACCAAATTAATATAAGTCTACATATAGTAGTTTTCCGACGAGACTTTTACGGTGTTAGGCGAATCAAATAGCGTTTTGCCATGGGTCTTTCATCGAAATATGTACGGACGGTGAAATTCCCACCAGATCTTAGAGAAGAAAGCTAGGTTTTTGTGATTGGAGTTTTCGACAGAGTGTTGATAGGCCAGTTCTTCGAATCTCTGCTGTCTTTAACCTTTGATTATGTAGTTCATTTGCTGGTTTCGCAGATCTCAGATCCTCATATGGCGCTAATGAATGACTGGTTGGTTTTAGTTTTGCAGCGTCAACAAAAAGATTTTTTATTAATGATAACAATAAAAAAATATACTTCATACCGTAAATATCTTAAGATTGAGTGAAGGATAGATTTGTAATTGCAATTAATGAAAGTGTCTACATTGTTAAAAGTGTCTGTTTATGTAAGATGAGTTTGAGAAAATGCTCTTGGGTGTAATAAACTTGAAGAATACCAACAAATCTAACAATAGTAGCAGACACCAAGGACTAGTGTCAAGAGACAAATTCAAAGCCGATATATGTTTTAGATTGTTAAAAAATTCAAGATATATATAAATTTTTGTCAACAAAAGATTCATTTTTGATTTTTCTTTTCCTTTGAACTGAGAATATGCCATTTTTAGTCTTTGGCGTTCTGTGGTTCAAGACGTACTTTTCAGCATTTGAATCAATCTATACAATTATTTAAGAAGTAGATTTCCGACGTGTCGCTTCCACATTCGTTCTTACTATACTTTAGCCATCGATTTTTTCAATTATACCCTTAATGAAAACCGTGATCTAATTCTCGGTTTAGTGTTATTGATTTTGATTTTGATTTTGGGCTGTAGCTCATAAAATTATTCTTTGTAAATCCTAAATTATTCAGTGTAAATCCTAAATATATTTTCTTATAAATAGTGTAATCTTCTCTAGCCACTTTTTATTTTTCTGCAGCCGTAGGTTTAGTTTCGTTCATATAGATTTTTCTGTAAGTTTAGTTTAGTTCATGCATAGTTTGTTTGTTTTTGTTATATTTGATGTATGAGGCTGTCTCCATCTCTCTCTTTCCAATCGGAAGCAAAGATGGATTCGACGAATTCTCAAGGCCTTCATTGATTAGTGTACCCTTCCCTCCTCTCTACACCTACGCTCTCTTTCGTCCGCGAGTACCTCAAGAGGTAGTACTTTTCATCTTCTCTAACTTTGGTTGCTTTGATCTAATCATCTTTTCTATGCTTTAGTTTATATCTGTGGTGGTTGGGGCTCAGAAAGTATTGATCTTTGAGTTTATGTTTGTGGATAGTGTTTTATTTGCTGAATCTCACAGAAATTTCGTGAAACTGTTTTAATTTGCGATGGATGAAGATGGAGACGGACATAATCAGCCGAGATTCCGTAAAAACCGGACTTCCAAGGAAAGGTTTTGGAGTTCCGGTTCAAGTCGCCGTTGAACGATCCGATCCTGGTCCTATTCTTCAGCCTTGTGCAGCTTCAGACGGTGGAGTTCAGGTTAGTCTTTCTTTTTTATTGGTTTTAACTGTGTGGAAAGTCTAGAGATCGAAAAAAGTCATGAGAGTATCTGATTCTAATTATGAAAATATGGCTTAGGCTTTTATGGAGAAGTTTAATGTGTTATCTTATACTAACTTCAGTTACATGCTTTTTTGGTAGCATGATTGTTAATTCAATTTGTTTGTTTCCTATCACACTCAGACGGAGACTAAAATTGGTTTGTGACTTTGTGGAAAGATCCCACATTTCGTATTCTTAGCTAAACTTTGATAAACATTGAATCCTGTTCTACACTCGTCCCTGCTTTGTATGGTTCTTTGGTTTGGCTCGAAATTGGCTTTACACCTGTCGTTCCTATATTGTTTTTGGCTATTCCCTGAATAATCTATTAAATTAAGTGTCTTTATGTTAACTGTATATAGATTCATCTTTGTATGTGAAACTATATGTTAACTTTATATAGGTTCATCTTTGTATGTGAAACTATTTGTTAACTCTATATAGATTCATCTTGTATGTGAAACTAATGAATCGTAGTCATCATCACTCACGAGGCTAAGATAGAGTTTAAAGAATCTTAATTGGTATAGACAATAATTTGGTGACATCTTAGCAGAATCATTGACTTAAGTTACTTTAACCGAGAATTAATCAAACCTTTTGTTTGGATCAGGGACTACGTTGGTACTCAATGCGGTTAAAGATGGATGAAGACAGAGATGTTGCAGATGAGTTCTTGGAAGATCATCATAACTATAAGACTTTGCCAAAAGATGCAAAACAAAAGCTGCAAAAGTGAGAGGTTTAGTGATATCTTCTGATGGGAAACTTCAGCCATTAATGCACTGAGAAATGAACACCAAGGAGAAAGATCTGCTGAATAGTGTGTGATTGAATCAGAGAAAGGGTAGAATCTGTGTTTCATTAGCCATTTAATCTCGATACGAGTCGCTGGTTGTTGATACTTGAGAGCATTTTTTAAAAAATGTTATTTAACTGTGAGTTTTATATAGTGAATCTCTCTGTTGGGGTTGTCTGAAAACGTATGTGCAATTGTTGTAGATCCTGTAGTACTACAAGTTCTCTGTGTGTATACATTACCTCGGACCTCCTTGCTAGCAAAATATTATGCATTTCATATTCTCCTCATGAAATATACACCAAGGATTAAGGAATGATGGTTAATATGAGAACTGTATCGTGTATTTGATATATTGATTTGATTTGCATAAAACCCAAGAAAGTATAAATTATATATGATCCAAAATTATAAAGAATAAAATATTATTTTTTATAGATTTGTTTTTAAAAATCGTGTATTCAAGTTTACATTTGGAATGACTTTGGGTTTTAATAAGATAATTTTGTTGATTTTGAGTAAATTTAGAAAAGGTGCAATAATTTTTTTTATCTCATTTAAGATCATAAAATTTGAATCTTTGCATTTTTAACTAACATTTTGGTATATTGCTAAAAAAAACATTTTGGTATACATATGCTTTTTTGTGTGCAAAAAACCCCAGTCCATAGTGCGCATCATAGTTTTTCAATCGATTAGATTAATTTATTTTTAGTATCACGACGCAATTGAACAAATCATATAAAACAAACTCGAACAAGTAAAAAAAAATATAACATGACAAAAGAAACCAAACAAACAAACAAATAGATTTCTCAAACTATTCAGCAATATTGACTAGTGAGTTTTGTTTCACGGGGAAAAGACGAAAGACGATGACTTGAAAAGTAAGCCAACTCTACTCTGAACTCTAACAATTTCAAGTCTCTCTTTCTTTTTCAACCTTATCTTCTTCCCGAGAGCTCTCTTTACCTCGACCACATGATTATCATTACCCATAACAAATCGTCTCTTCTTGACTTGTACTCTTTTGTAATGTATTATCTAATTTCTTTTTCATTAAGGATTTCATTATTCTTTGTTGTGTATATCTTTTAATTTGGTTGGACCAAAATGTTTTGAACACAAATACATTTACTCTGTTTGCAAAAGAAGCCGAGCATGCGGCACCTTTACCTCCATGGGCACTTCTGAGCTTTGCAAAAAAATCCTCAACCTCTCTAATATAAAAAACTATGATAAACAGAAGTTTTAAAATGCTAAAACAGGGTTTAGGATCGATGGTCATATTCAGGAGTGTCAAAGGTTTAAGCTTTGGTTTGAAAATATATAGATCTACTCTGAAAAAAGCATAAAAAGATAAGACTGAAAGTTGTCGATAAAAAGGATGGCTGCCCTTTGCCAAAAATAACCAAACCGCCAACTGGTCCCCCCTTCGCTACGGTCAAAAGCTGAGCTGGCCGGATAAGGTCGTAGAGATCGACCTTGAGATCGATCAGTGCACTCGATCGTCTTCAGGGATCGCATTCTGCTGCTCGATCTGCAAATCGATCTGGTTGGATGGTTCGAGTACTTCGTTTGATCTTCTACTCGATCTTTGGATGATCGAGTCATGGTCTTGATCCGGCTCTCGTTTTGCATGGTGTCATTTACGTCCGTACTCCAGATCGATCTCCTCTCTTGATCTTGGTCTCGGACTTTCCTCTTGAATCGACTTGGATCACTCGATCTTCTGGTCGATCTCATCTAGATCAACCTGCCTTGCTCAATCCACCACTCGATCTCAGGTCCTTCGCATGAAAGATTGAGTTCTCCAAGTGTCCACGAGCTTCTAGCTGATCCTCCTCACGTCCACATAACCTCCACAACTCCAGAGTGCTCCAAACAACCTGATAATGAAGCAAAAGTGCAAGAAACATGCAAAATACGAATGCAAAAGGACCTAGGACCTAAAATGAAACAAATGGAACAAACTAGCTATAATGCAAGATGGATGCATGAAAAACTATCCTAAATGCATGCAAAATATGCAAAATATATGGTAATATCATACAGCATCAAATAGAAATTTCATGGGGAATACTGTTGTTGATAGTCTAGCTCTTATGGAGAACTTGGCACTTTCTGATAGAAATTATGGTGAAGAATATGACAGAACATCTAGAGCTGTTGTAAGCGCTGAAGGTGAGAGCTCAACAAATAAGAACATTAAAGCTTTGAGTGACAAGTTAGACAAGCTACTGAGTGTGTCTATCAAGAATGTCAGTTTTGTTGGTGATAGTCTTGCTACACAAGAAGAAGATGGGACAGTTGTAGAGAAAGAAGCCTTATGCATGAATCAACAAGGAGGCGGTTTTAACAACTAAAGAAATCATCACAACTTCTCTTATAGAAGCACCAACGTGGCTAACCCTCAGGATCAAGTCTATCCATCACAAGCTGCTCAACAAAACCAAATAATCAAACCTTTTGTTCCTTTCAACCAGCAGAACAACTTTGCTCCAAGGCCACCACTTCAAGGCTGTTTTCAGCAAGCTCACTTTCAGCCAAGACCAGCTTTTGTCCCACCAGGTTTAGGCAATACACAAACCTCTTCTAGCACTCAAGATGTTGATCTGAAGTAGATGATGCAACAGCTATTGACTGGTCAAGCCAAGACCACTATAGAGCTGCACAAGAAGTTTGCTGAAGTACACAACAAGATAAACGCCACTACTTGTGACCTGAATGGCAAGTTAGATGCTCTGAACCAAAGATTCTAGTCTCTTGAAAGCAAATGTGCTTCATCTTCAAAACCTCAGAATCAGTTACCAGGAAAGAGTGAAGCCAATCCTAAGGAATTCTGCCACTTACTTGCTGAAGAGGATGAAGAGTTCGATGATGAAGATGCTTCATTGGAAGACATTGGCATTATGCTTCAAGAGATACTATTACATGTAGACATGTTAAAGGCAGAGTGTGGGGGGAATGTCATCAATGTCACCATTGATGATCAAGAAGCTGGTTATATTTTACAAAAATTCCTCCAAGGGTTAGATGAAAGCTTGAACAGAGAAGAAGAGCAAGAAAGAGTTGCAAAAGAAGCCGCTGAGAAGGAAGAGGCTTAGAACGCCTTAGTTGCTCCAGAAGAAGAAGCCAAACCAGAGATCAGTGAAGCTGATACAGATCTTGTAGAGACATACCATGCTTTGATGGTCTTGGCTAGAGAAATTCCTGAAGACTTCAAGGAGTTGTATTATCGCCAAGTGGGCAGCTCCTCAAGCAGCAATGAGAAGGGTAAAACTCCTGAAGTTCAAGCTTATAAACCACCAATCCTTTACCCCCACAATGCATTTTAGAAAGGCTCATATGGCAGTTTATTCAAAGTTCAAGAAGGACATACAAAATGCTGGAATAAAGCTTCCTCATAGCACCACTTTACTTGAAGTGAAGGATCAAATCAGGTTCCTCAAAGAAGCCTTTGACAAGCTGGAAGTAGTGGAGCCAATTCTAGAGAATCTGGGGGCTAATCTAAAGAGAAACAAGAGCTGAAGACATTGGCAAAGCTTTCCAATCCAGGAAAGTTTCTCATCACTTGTGAGCTTGAGATGCTAGACAATGTTGGAGCTTTGTGTGATTCAGGATCAACTGTGAATGTCATGTCTCTACACTTAAGCCAAACCTAAGGAATCAAGAAGTTGAAGATCTGAAAAGCCTCTATCACTTTTGTGGATAACACCTCAACAAGACCCTTGGGCATGGTAAAGGATTTCTCTTTGAAGATTGGGAATTGTTTGGTGCCAACAGATTTTGTGATTATGGAGAAAACATATTCAAGAGAGGTGCCAATTCTTCTAGGGACGCCATTCTTGGCAACAGCAAAAGCTCAAGTAGACTTCAAGAGAGGATCTGTGATTTTGAAGAATGTTGATGAGTTCAAAATCTATAAGATTGTCTCTCCTTCCATGGCTTTTTGTGGAACAATTGTTGAAGAAGAGAGTGAGCAACAGGAACTTCCAGAGCGTGTGGAGCAAGCTATGAGCTTTACAATGAACATGCTGATGAGAGACACTCTCCCTGATGAGCCAGAGCAGAATCTTGACACTGAATTGAAGCTTGAAGATGGTTTGAAAGAGGACGAAGGCTTGATCACCAAAGAAGTAAAGCCTTTGATCACACCAAGTGTCAAGAAGAGGAGAAACAGGAAGACAGCTCCTGACAAGAAGAAACTGATGTCAGTGGGCACTTGGATTTACGAGAAGAAAGAGGAAGGAGCACCAGCTCCATCAACCTCTTCTCACTAGTCCTCAAACCATCAAAGTCAAGCTTAGTGACTTAAAACAAGAACACTTGGGAGGAAATCCCATGACTATCCTTGTAAATATATGCTTCCTTTTTATTACTAATGTGAAGTCAAAGAACAGGTCCATGATTTTGTAGGATGGCTTCAAGGCCAAGGAAAGAAAACTCTGTTTTCATATCGAGGTACCATATCGAGCAGAACATCCTTCATTGCTGCTCGATACAGCTTATCTCGGGGAAGGATCACTCCGTACACCGAGCAGGTTGCATGATGGAGATCACACCGAGGTGTAGCATTGAGCAAAACACCAAAAGCCTTGCTCGATGTGATCGCTCCTGAAGCCCCAGTCCGTACACCAAAGAGAGTGGACCGTACATCGACCCAAATGCACGGTGCCCTGAAGGAGAAGCTGATCAAAACATGGAACCCTCGAGGCAGAGGAGCATGATCGCCGAGCCACAGGACCTGACGTCCCCGATAAGGTACACATCGAGGTACCACATCAAGTGTTTTGCTCGATATGATCCGTGTAAAAATTGTTTTGAAATTTTTACATGGATAAATCGAGTAAAACCTTTTTGTGGGCCTTGATGGCTGGTAAAATAATATTTTCTTTCCCCCGCACATGCATTTTTCAATTTTAAATGAGTTTTTCTTGCATTATCTTTAGTTATTTTAGATTTCCCTTATCCTCTTACTTTAAAACTAGCATTTTCATCTCACTCCACACATCCATATCGAGCTAAACACCATTGTCAAACATTTTTTTTTCTCTCTTGCATTCTCTGTTCTATAACTTCATCTTTTTGTTCAGAGATTAAGATAACCTTTGTTAGATTCCTTGTTTCTTGAGTTTAATCTTTTTAAAATGAAGTAGGATGCATTACAATGATTATTATGGTTGTTTTGCACAATTTTATTTATGGTTTTGATCTGCATGTCACCATTATTGCTTCTCTTTCAAAAATTCATGGTTAAAATGATTAGAAAATGCTGTTTTTATGCTTAGTTTGAGATTATGTTTAGATTCTGGCCAAATCTAGGCATGCTATTTTTTTCCAGCATATTAACCATTGAAATGTTTTTTTTAAAGATTAGTGATGGTGAATCTGATGCATTTTCATAGTTTGGTGGAGAGAAAATGATGTTTTTGCTGCAAATGCTTGAATTCACTCTAATCGCTGCTAGTTACTATGGTAATTGTAGTTTTAACTGTGTCTATCTTTTTGAGCTGAAAATTTATGCTAAATTCGACTTTGTTTGTTAGTAATCAGCGTGAAGTTTTACAGAATTTTACCTTGCTCGCTTGAGTTTTGAAAAATAATGTTCTGCACAATGCTCTCAAAGGATAGTATACTAATTTTTGCTTCAAGCATTGCAATTTCAGGTACTATGTCGAACACTATAGGAGATGACGAGATTTCTGACTCAAATGCTGCTGCAAGAAACAAAACTGAGTAAAAAAGGCCAGTTGTTGAAGAAGAACAAGTCCAAGATGCAGCACCAAAGCTCAAGGACTACTTGAGAGCGATGAGGAGAGTGGACTTCACTCCTACAAGATATGCTGATCCTGGTCTGTTGGGAGAGCTAGGAATCAAGACTGAAGTGGATGAGCTGTTGAGCAACATTGGACTGGATAAATTTGCTAGTCTTGGCTTTCCAACTTACAAGCAACTTTCTTGTGAGTTCCTTGCAAGCTTCAAAGTCTACTTCTACAAGTTTGATGAAGAATATGATGAAGGAGAAGAAGACTTTGGCAATGGATTCATCAAGTTCAGAGCCAACAAAGCATGGTACACCATGGGGTTCACTCAGCTTGAAGAAATATTTGGATTTGATCAAGGCTCAAGAGCACAAAACATGCGCTTCAAGCATTATGAGCTAAGGCATGTGTGGGAGGAGATAGCGAATGATGCTTATAGAGCTGGTCATATGAATGTGCTAGCATCCGCCATCCAGCTATCAGATATGTTCATAGGGTCCTCACCAGCACACTCTTCTACAGGAAAGAGCAAAGTATGGTCAAAGAAGAAGAGATGGGGTTGCTTGTGAATGGCTTGAAGAACATCATGGTTAAAACAAGGCATGGAAAGATTCAAGGAGAGTGCTTAGGGGTTGTTTTTGTGATAATCCTAATAAAGCAATTTCTATCATGCCAACAATGGGCTTCCAACACAAGAGACAAGAAGCCTAAGATAGCAATTGGAGGTGTGCTCACTCCTATCTTGCTTGGTGCTGGAGTTGAGTTTGGCACACCAGATGTTAGCATGATCTTCCTAGATGTCCCTTATCTCAGTAAGATCGGAAGCCTTTCAGGAGCTGTTGTGACAGGATTTGGCTATCAGTTTGACTGGAAAAACAGGAAGAGGAAAATCATCTTTCCAAGCAGCACCTAACCAACTTCACCACCTATGAGAACATCCGATTCATGCCAACAGAAGATGAGCTTTATGACCCAAGGACTGACCCACCATTGATGAGCCCAAGAAAGGTTAAGAACATGAGTACCATCAGAGACTCAGATGTGGAAGAGGACTTTGAAGAGCAGCATCAAGAACAAGAGGTTCAGCATCAAGGGATGGAGGAGAATGAACATGAAGACTGTGATAGCCATCCTTATGATGTGATCTGCACATCTGAAGCTTCAAAGGCTGCACATGAGCACATTAGGCTTCTTCAGAGGTGGAACCACTTCCAGGACAAGGCAATCATAGATTTGCTGAAGACAGTCAAAGCAAGCAAGAAATCGGTTGACTCATTGAAGAAGAAATTGAGGAAGCTCAAGAAGAAGTTAGGAGGATCATCATCAGCCAAGAGAACTGATCAAGCGGCCCAAGCAGAGCCACAAGGAGGAGGATCTGACGCTGAGGACATGTCTGAGGACACACCAGAGGCCACAGTCCAAGAGAGACACTCATTCCAAATCAGTGAGTGGCCAAGAACACATGCTTCTCAACGGCCAGACATTCATCTCATGTAGCTGCTCCAAGGCCAAAAAAAAAAGAATAGAAGGGCTAGACAGCAAACTCCATCAGAGGAGGAAGCTTCACCCTCCTATGCCATTGAGAGTTCAGACTCTAACCACTCCTCCACCTGAAGTAAGGTACACCACACTAACCATTGTAAATACCATAATGTTTTTTAGTTTCATGTGATTGTTTGCTTGATTTTTGTGAGCACTCTCCTTCGCATTTTTATTACACAGGCACTGTGTAATTTAAGTGTATAGGAGGGTGTATGATAGACTGATGCTTGCATTTGCATTTGCATATTATAATAGGAACCATGCATCATGATTACATAGCATCTTACGCATAGAAAAAACCAAAGAAAATTTCAAAACCTGCTTCACAAAAAAGAGTTTGATTCATTCTTATAGGATTTAGACTTCATGCATTCATATAGGACTAGCTTGCTTGTTTAAATTGGGAACTATGATAGTACATCTCTGTTAATGCTAGTAGTTTATGAAAATGAAGCCCTTGTTTTTAATCCTTTGGTGCATTTGATGTTGAACTAGAAATAAAGCTGAACCACTTTTGGAATTTGCATTTGTGTGAGCTTTGTTTTAGACTGAAGCATGCTTTGAAATGATTTTGACCTTTGTTTAAGTGGAACCTAATTTAAATTTACAATTATCATGCTTTATGCATTTGTGATTGATGTAATGGATAGTTTAAAATATTTAGATCTTCTTATTCTCTTTTGTCACTCTCTAAAAGATCCATTTAGATTTCACACCCTTAGCTAAACATTCTTTCAAGCCAAGACATTAATAGTGTGTGATTTGTGAGGTCTTTTTCCATCATGGTTGTTGCTTAGCAAAAAGTGTTGGGTTGGAACTACAAGGGATGTATTCCCATTGTAATACTAGCTCACTCTTGAGTTAGAAAAGCTATGATGTTTGGGGAATGGTTTGGGGTTTATCTTGGAATTAGTTTTTAAGAGAAGCAAAGAAGAAAAGAAGTCAAGGCACAAAAGAAAAGGAGTGTGACACAAGAAAAATGGTGGAAATGGCGATTCTAAATTCAAACAAAAAAAGGATCATGTTTAAAGAAGAAAAGAAGATGCAAGAAGTGCAAAACAAGTAAATCAGAAAGCCAAAGGCGAATCAAGCACCAGCATCACCAAATAAAGGAGCCAAACTCAAAATAAGCAAATCGCCACCACTTGAAGTTCAAAAGAAGAAGTGTCCTCCAAAACGCTTGAAAGAGAAGAGTTTTTGGGTTTTTTAAAGGGTTTAAATTCTTCAAAAAGGTAACATAGGTGGGTTTACACTGATAGGCTAGAGTTAAGAACACATCTTATAGATCTTGGGTAGATGGGAGTCTTCCTTTGTATGTGTAAATTGTTCTTTGACCCTTAGCATTTTGCCAAAACACAACCATGTTTTTCCTTGAGAGAACCCTTTAAACACTAAAACCAGTTTGTGAAGTGGGATCATTTTTATTCCACTAAACCTTGTCCCTTAGCCAAATGACACAATTGCATTTGCATAAGCATGATTCACGGTTTGAGCTTAATTGAATGTTAAAAAGGTTGTTTGATTTGATGAGCATGTGTAGGTTGATAGCTTTGTGATCATTCTTGTTCTGTGATGAAAGTGGCTAAGTGTTTAAAGTACTCTTCCATCAAGTGCACTCTAGAATTAAGAACATAGACTTCATTTTGATTTATTGTTGGCATTTTCAAAGATATGAGTTCCCATTTAAAACCTCATCACCATGTTAAGTGTTTGTTTGCTTGAGGATAAGCAAAAGCTAAGTGTGAGAGTGTTGATAGCTTGCTATTTTAGACCATTTTAGGCTGCATTTCATGCATCTTTTCCTCTGTTTTTACATTATAATTTAGCATTTTAGTGTCATTTGCACTTAGAATCAACATGGCATGCATTTGGCTTAGGATTGCATACATTTGCATACATGTGCATGTTTGTGGTGGTTTTCAGGTGTTTTTTGAGGTTCTTTGATTTGGGAAGGAGATGGAAGCAGCTCATGACCGAAGAAGATGTCAGAAATGGAGCTCTTGCAAAGTATGGTCCATATTGAGCAAGCATATCGAGCAGAACACCCGTGGAGTATGCTCGATGTAAGCAGCAGGACGAGAGGAAGGGGACCAGCACGAGGAGTCTAAGCCGTTGGTCTTCATCAAGGTCCGGCATCGAGCAAGGAAGCTGATGTGCGCTGCACGAACCATATCGAGGTCACATATCGACCATAACATCGTTTGTACGACCTCGATGCAACTCATCCGCGCATTGACCACTTTATTTTAATTGACCTTATCCTATTTTTAAGTTTTTTATGCTTCTTTTGGCTCCCTACTATAAAAGAGAAGCCACAAAACATTATCTTTATCCAAGTTTATTCTTTCAACAAAAACTTCTCTCTTCTCTAAACCTTAAAGGGCAATTTGCGTTAAAATCTTAATCTCTAATAAAGTTTGCATTTTTATAGTTTAATCTTGTCTTTTAATCTTTGTTCTTGCACCTTGGTAGTTTAAATTTATCACTATTGCATTTTAATCTCATATGGTATGTTTAACTCCAAATAAATGGGATTAAACATAATTAGTGAGTAGTTTACTTTAGATTTAGGGTTCTAAGTAGGAAAAGTGGTGATTAAAATGTGATTAAGGGGTGATTAGGCTTATTTAAGTATACTATGTTGTCTCCTTCTCTTACAAAGTGGTTATTGTTCATAAAGCTTGCTCCTTTTGATTGAATATGGTATTGAATAATGCATATTGTTCACTAAATGGCTTGTTATCTCATTTCTAAGCATGGTTCGCTTATTTGGCTTGATAGTTTAGCTTGGTCTATGTTTCCTTTGTTCAGTGACACCAAAGTGATAGTTCACCATTGCTAGATGGTTCGCTTAATGCTAGATAGTGCTGGTTTTGAGATTCTTGCTTGATGGTTAAATACTATGCAATAAAAGATCTCGCCTTTGTTTCATTCCTGTTCATTGCTTAGCATTGTTAGGATGTTGCAGCTGTGTGCTTAAATCCATATTCTTGATTGTTGTTTAGCTAACTAGGTCCTTATTAGTTCACAAGATTGATAAGTTGATCTGAATTTTTGCTTGGGTGGGAGAATTATTGTTTGATTTAGTACATCTCTTAGGATATAATGGTTCTGATCCTTATGCTCATGGTTGAAGGATACGCCATCACAAGTGGGTTTGACACTTCAATCTTGTTGAATATGAACTGCTTACTAACGCCAAGTTGGTTCCTTTTAGATACCTTGTCTAGGAGTACAACATTGAGAATTGCTTGCTTATGAATGCTTGATGCTTGCCTTTGTTAGAAATCCCCATTTTCACTCTTGAAAGCCATTATCCCACAATTGCTTAGAACCTTGAGTCTTGCTTTTAATCAATTGTCTTTAAGATCATCTTGCTTATTTCTTAATTTAGTTGTCATTCTTGCCGAGTCTTGCTTTAAATTCATTGCCTAGTTTTAATTCACTTGCATTTAGTTTCTTCTTTATTTCTATTGCGTTGTTAGGTTGTTAGACTTGTCTTTGATTAATCAAAACCCCCAACATTGCTTATCTTATGGCATTGTTTTCATCTCATCTTCCACAAACGAATTGACACATGATCCCTATTCCACAACTGATTAGAGGCTAAGGATATTTGGCTTAGGATAGCAAAAATCCTGTTTCAGTAAACCACCCAACAGTTTTCATATTATTGCTGCTCAAAAATGTGAGAATTTGATGAATCAAAGTGGGTCTATTGTGCATGCTCTGTTTAAGCAGGATGATAAAGTGAAAAAGGAGTATCACATTCGCTTAAATGCTTCGATTGATGCTTCTAGATATTTGTTGCGACAAGGTCTACCTTTTCATGCTCATATTAAGAAAGAAGAGGCTGCCAATAGAAGAAATTTTTCTGAACTTATGAGGTAAACATGAGAACAAAATGATTCTATAAGTAAGGTTATTCTGGATAACGCTCCAAAAATAACCAGATGGTTTCTCCAGTAATTCAAAAAGATATTGTGAAATCATTTGCTGAAGAAGTATGTAATTCTATTGTTGAAGAAATTGATCATGATGTCTTTGGTTTGCTGGTTGATGAATCTGCTGATGTTTCCCACAAAGAGCAGATGGGTGTTGTTTTTCGGTTTATTGATAAGAATGGAATAGTCAAAGAAAGGTTTATTGGAGTGGTTCATGTAGAGGAAACATCTTCATCAGTTTTAAAGTCTGCTATAGATGACTTGTTTGCTAAATATGGGATAAGCCTAAAAAAAGTGAGAGGGCAAGGTTATGATGGGGCTAGCAATATGAAGGGTGAGTTTAATGGGTTGAGATCATTGGTTGCTAGAGAAAAAAGTTCAGCATATTATGTTCATTCTTTTGCTCATCAACTTCAGCTAGTTGTGGTGGCAGTTGCAAAAAAACCACTTTTCTATTGCTGATTTTTTTGATATGGTTTCTACATTGCTGAATATGGTTGGAAGTTCTTGTAAACGACAAGATTTGATTCGAGAAATTTAGCGTAGAGATCTTGAGAAAAGAATCAATGATGGTAATGTCAAAACTAGAATAGGACAGAGTCAGGAACGTTCTTTTCCAAGACCAACAAATACTCGTTGGGGTTCTCATTACGAAACATTGCTGCGATTGATAGAATTGTTTTCTACAATCATTCAAGTTCTTGATTATATCGAAGATGAAGGCATTGAAGCTTTACAAAAACGTCAAGCATGTGGTCTCCTTAAGTACTTTCACACATTTGATTGTGTGTTCTATTTTCATCTAATGCTGCTTGTTTTGGGGCTCAATGAGAACTTGTCAATGGCTTTGCAACAGAAAGATCAAGATATTTTAAATGCCATGTCACTTGTAAAATCCACTAAAAGATAATTACAGAAGGTTAGGGATGATGGATGGGACTCACTTATGACTAAAGTTTCTACTTTTTGTGAGAAATATAATGCTCAAATATTCATCATGGAAGAAGATTTTGTTGATCCAAGGAAGCCAAGAAAGAGAACCAGCATAACCAATATGTATCATTTTAAGGTCAATTGCTTTTATACTATTTTGGACTTGCAAATTCAAGAGTTAAACACTGATCTACTTATCTGTATGGCTTCTTTAAGCCCTATTGATTCATTCCATGGGTTTGACAACGAGAAGTAGTTGAGGTTAGCTAAGTTTTATCCAGGTGATTTTAGCTATGATGAGCTTTTATCTCCTGAGCAACAACTTGATATCTACATCGATAATATACGCAGAGATGAACGGTTTAAGAGCGTGGAGAATCTTGGAGATCTTTCATGTCTAATGGTAAATTAAAACTCGAAAACATGTTTCACATCGTTTGGTTTGCAGGCTTCTAAAGTTAGCTTTAACTCTGCCCGTTGTCACTGCAACTGTAGTTCTACAATGAAACTAGTGAAGACAGTTGCACGAACCAAATTGGAGATCACTTTCTAAATGATTGTCTGGTTTGTTTGGTTGAAAAGGAGTTGTTTGTAAAAGTTACAAATGAAAAAGTAATTAAAAGATTTCAGATGATGAATGAGCATAGAGTATTGCTGTAGAAGTTTTTTTTTTTTTGTTTTCGTCACGTTGGTTTTTGTTGCGATTTTTAATATAACATTACTTTTTTGTTTTGATCTTCTATCATGTTATATTTTGCCCCTACTAATAATATTTCCTAGATCCATCACTGTAGCTAAGTCAATAGAATTGAATTTCAATGTAAATAATAAAAACATGTCCTAGCACATTATGCTAGCTTGTCTGCGTTTATATTCTGTCTGTGTAGAATCTAATTTATCGAAAAAGAAACAATTTCTCTTCTGCTGTCTCATGTTCTTGTAAATATAATAAGAATAGTGGTCTTTTTTTTAAATTCAACATCATTTTTGTTTCTTCTTCCTCTTGAGTTTTTCTTTGCGGTTTCCATTGGTTTTTTAAGCCTTTCTTCCCCTCCAATTTTAGATCTTTCGATACGGTTTTGTGTGGTGTTGGTTTCCAGCGACGGATCCGCTGCCGGTTTGATCTGGTTTCAGCCTCGTCGTTTGGTTTCAGTCCCGCTCTTCCCCCTCTTCGTTGGTATGTGTTTATTTTTTGGTTGTGTGGTTTGGCGTTGCCTCTTGCCTCTTCTCCTTCTCTTGTAAGCTCCAGTTTCAGATGTGCTCTATTTGGTGTCTATGTAAAAGTTCTGGGACAAATGTGAAATGAGATGTGATTTCTGCTCGACTCCGTTTGCATCTAGATCCTTTCAAGTTTGTCTCTTCCTCTTCAAATTAATTGGACCGGGTTTTATGCTTAATTCCAATCTGTAATTGTGTGTATTGTTTTCGTTTCTGAATTCTACCAATATATTTCATCTTTGTATTTTTCACTGTTTTTAATAAAAATCAGATGGAAAAAAAAACCAGTAAAAATCATCATTAAATCCCCTGCTTTTTAATTTTGCTCATGTGACATTTTGAAGACAAATAGATAGACTAAAAATAAAAATAAAAGAAAATATTAATAAAAATGAAAAGAGTAAAAAGAGAAGGGAATCTACACGGCTTCTCGACTCTTCCATAATTCATTCCAGTCAAGCTGTGTTGGACAAATGCCACTATCTTCTTTCATCTATGAAATCACATCTTGTCCATTTTCCTTCGTATCTCCTCACATGTCACCAACTCCAAATTCTCAACTTCAGGTAAAAAAAATTTCAATTACTAATTTTTCTTTTTATGTTCTCTCCATCAATTAATTTACGTTCTTCTTCCTTTGCTGGATTTTTTTTCCTGTCGTATGTTTCCAGGGAATCTCTGTCTTGTCTGTTCATCGACTATGGCACATATCCTTTTTGGATCTGCTCATTTAGATTTATTACATTTCCTTTGATAGTTTATTTTAACAAATTGAATGAAAAAGAAAAAATGTAGGAGAACCTTTAGGTTTTTTTGGTGATATTTGATTGGCTTTAATTGAAGCAAACGCGGTAACCAGAGAGAGCGTGATCGTGAAAGAGCTCAAGCAAGAGGTAATCATAAACCTAAGCAACCTAAGAACGACGGATTAACCTCTGAACAACGACGAGAAAGGTTAAAACGTAAATCTCTAATTTTCGTTTCTTATTCTATCTTCGATAAGTCTTGGAGTAGAAAACATTTGGATTAGGTTATAGAATCAATAAGCATCATAAACATAAAATCTTTGATAAGACATCTCTCTGAACAAGGTATTACTCGTGTTTCTTGTTGGTAATGTCCTTTCTTGCTTTCCATATTGAGCTGTTGTTCGATATCTTCCTAGATACAGATTTTTTGCTTCTTGGTTCCTTCACATGCTCCTTTCTGCCTTAACTTGATCGCCGCTCGTTAAATCATCTTCCTAGGCCTCCAAAATACCTAAAACACACTCCAAAATGCATCTAATATGCAATGCTTACGTAATATGCAATGCTTAGTATGAGATTCACCAATAAATGAGTGCAAAAAGACCTAAAATGTGAATGAATGCAAAAAGAAGACACAAAAGTGTATGAATATACATGTTAAAATGCAGTAAATATGATGTCTATCAAGTGCTTCATGACAATTGGATATCTAACTTATCAAGACCAAGCTTACCAATTCTTTGCCACTTTGAGGGTGAAATACTATGTCTATGGGGAAGAATGTCCTGGAGAAGATTGAGATGGGTATATCTGATTCTGACCGGCAACAACTCCCACGGTCTATCTTTCAAAGCAATAAAAAAGTTTTTCATTTTTCACTCAAGGCAATGGAAAGGGCAGCAATTTGTTTATAGACAAGGAGGAGCTTGATGCATTTTGGTATACCATTGGAGTTGGGTCTTACAAACTAGGCGTTAACAAGAGCACTAAACTAAGGCATCCAATGGTTAGATATGTCTACAAGGCTTTGGCTCACACCATATTTGCAAGAAGGGAATGTGGTGTCGTGGAGTTCAAGGAGAATGAGCTTCTTGATGAAGGATTGAAGGATCTTCTAGTCACAACAAGGAGTAGAGAAGAGATAAGGGGAGTGGAGGAAGAACCAGTATGGTGACCATCTTGATGAAGCAGCTGCAACATTACAAGACATGGATTGCCTCAACCGATACAGATGCCCCTCTTATTAGTTATAGAGGCATCATAACCCATATTCTTAGAGCCGCATGAGCCGACTTAGGTGATTTTCTGACGGTGTATAATGGATGGATATACCATATCTAAGGAAGACTCAATTCCTTGTAAAGAAAGTAAGAAACAGATACATCTATCGGTTTACCCAAACCAACTCTAGAGCTGGAAAATTCTTGCTGAAAGAGGAGATTTTGATGGTCTTTCTCTTAGTACTTCTCTACACTTGGCATTGTAGTATAGAATGGTAATCAATCAAATCCAAGGGGTAAGGAACAAATAAGATACAGAAAATTTGCAAAGCTAGGCCTAACAAAGAAAAAGTTTTGAAAACTAACAATCTAAGATGGATAAGAAGAAAGCAAGGAACAAGAATGCTAACAACTCAAAACAGGAAGAAGGCGAAATGCAAGCTAGAAAACAGAGGTTCAAGACTAAAGTGATTAACAAGGTGACAAATCCAATCCTTTAGCACTAATCCCTTTGAATAATCATATCTCTAACCCACGATCAATGGTGAAAATACAATCAGCAAAATTTAAATAACAAAGTCCATAGAGCCAAAAATCAACTAGGTAACTAATCCCTCAGGCTAAGATCACCAATCTCTTATGCAATAGATCAAACATCAACTCCACTCTCATGCATAATACATGCCTAATGGTGATTTCTCTATCCCTAAAGTATTATAGCATTAAGCTCAATCATACATGAAATGATAGATGCAAAGAGTCATGACAATCGAAACATCATTTTTAAGCTATGATACTCATTCAAACATTTCATCAAACACCTTAGTGGCAATAAAATGTCTAGGATCTATTTCAGGCAAAAGGAGATACTAAGCTTCAAGCACAATCACACAAGAAGAGATAATTGAAGTCTAACACCCAAATCAACCTTTTGTTCACCAAAAATCAAGAACCTCATAAAATAAATAAATATCCAAAACCTAATTTGAAAATAATAAAGCAAAGGTAAATAATATTAATTTTTTTTAGTGAGAAGGCAATGACTAAACGATTAAAGATTTAAAGAAGAAACCGAAAATATATACAATGATCCAATCCCAACCCACAAAGTGTTGTTCTTGTTTTTGAGAAACCAAAGGCAATATTTGTATAACAGAAAGGATAAGACAAATGAGATATAAGTTTAGCTATTTATAGGGAATATCCCCAAAATAGCCTTAGCCAAGAAAAAAACAAGGAAGTCAAAGATGGTCAGCTGCTTTTCTCGGATAAAATCATATTGAGCAGGATGAAGAAAGACTTTTTGGAGCTTTAATTCAATCCCTTTCTAATCAGAATGTAGCACAGAAGAGGTTTTATCAATCCATCTAGGAGTTAGAATAAAAAAGATGCAATGTACTAACTAAGCTTAACCAATATGATGAACAAGGATTATCTAAGAACCTAAGTGAACAAAGATGAAATGCACAAACAAGAAGGGAAATCTAGCAAGACTAAAGAACAGTATGAAATGCAAGAAAGGCTAAATGCAACAGGAATCAAAGAAAGCAAGAGTCAAATGGAAATGTAAGATGAGAAAATGAAAGCTAAATGCAACAACTAGAAGTGCAAACCAATATATAAAACTAAAAGCAACTTAGGTGAACAGATGCAATGCAACTAAAACAGAGAAAAACATAACACAAGATGATCAAATGCAAAGAGCAATATGGCGTAAGTCCAATGTTAGAGCAATGATGACTTGGGGAATACTTAGTATCAAACCTATGGTAGTCAAGACTAATAGCAAGCTAAGAACATGATCAAGCCACTAATTCAATCAATCTGCAATCAAATGCAAAGATGTCTAAGTAATGCACATGTCAAACCCACTTTTGATGGTGTATTTGTGCAAAACCAGCATGATAACACAAGACTCTTAAAGACCAAACAAACTACCTAAACGCAATATAATCATCTAGGAGATTGTCCCTAACAAAGTTCTTTTAAGAATTTAAACAAACACTTTTGATGCAGCAAACACTTCAGATCATATTTCACTTAATCAAGTTACTCAAGCCATAAGAACAACTAATCAAGGTGATTCAAGTATGAATTAAACCAAAACTCCCTAAGTTATCAACTAATGATCCCCAAATCTGCTCTACCCTCAAACCATATGAAACTACTCACAACACATCACAGAATTACCAAAATAGAATAGGAATGACCAAGCAAACATCATCAATCAAAGCTAGAACAAGGGAAATGCAAAACTTTATTAAAAACGACGATCTTAAATCATAAATCCATAAATCTCCTTGTGGTTCTCCCACAACTCAAAAATAGGATAAGAAAGAAGATAAATGCTAAAAGATAAGCTTAAGCTTAAATAAGCCAAAAGATAAGGTTTAGCAAAAAGTAGAAAAAGTTTGGTCAACTCTCGGCGTTGACACATCGGGGTGTACAGACCGATGCTCTGCTCGATGCACACACCCGATGTACAATGGTTCTTGTCGCGGCTTGGTCATTCTTGCAGTTCCTCGCCATGCAGCATGTGTCGGGTTGTATCGGGAAGATTGTCAGGTGATCAGCTTGATGCTGGACCCCGATAAGTCCTGTCTCTTAATATCGGCCTGTACGGCCTTCTCTCCTCGGTACTCTATCCCGGTGCAATCTCGAAGTCCACGATCATGCTCTTCTACGGTCCACATCGGGCACACTCCTAAGGTGTTCTACTCGATGCTCTCTGTCGATTTGGATACAGAGTTTGCAAGACTCCTTCTTATGGTGCCTCTTCGAATGTATGCAGCTTCAATCTCCTTCCCAAGTTCCAATACCTTCAAATACAGCTGAAAAACACCACAAGTTTGCATATGTATGCAATCCTAAACTAAATGCATGCAATGTTGATTCTAAATAGAAATGAGACTAAAATGCTAAACTAATATGCAAAATCAAGAGAAAAGATACATGAAATGCAGCCTAAAATGCTCTAATATAGCAGGCTATCATAGGACACGAGGTGCTCTAGTCGGTGCTAGTGCTCGGTGTGTGTGGATGTACTGCACATAACGTTTTGGCCCGATAGGTTCCCGATTGACTTGGTTCAGGACATACCAAGCAGTCCGTGAAAGGTGCCCTGGTCGGTATGCTTGCTCGGTATGTCTTGTCTTCTCCATCGTGCAGGTCCCTCGGTGTATAGCGGTCCTTTCACGGTGAAATCGCCACGGTGCAGGTGCATCGGCATACGAAGGTCCCTCCTCAGTATGTCATGTGGCTCGATGATAGGGCTCAGGTTTTACCTAAATAAAACTACTGCAAGTGCACATCAAAAGCAGTTGTAGTACAAGGGGTATCGAATCCCAAGGGAGTAATGCAAACTACACTATCGAATGTAGATTCGGATTATGCTAAGCAGGATATAATGTATGTAATGCGAATTAATAAATAAAAGTAAGCAAACGATTTTGTAAGATGATCTAAGTTTCAGAAGACTAAAAGCGCTAAGTCAGGACAGTTCGCAGGTTGAATCCAAGAATGTAGAATGCAGGAAATCATGAATGATTAAGAATCGTTTTAAACATGAATCACTGATATATAACTAATTAATTCTCACTACAAAAGTTATCTATGCCTAAATCACAGAGTTTCAAATCTCTTTGCAAACCCTAACAACCTAAGCATGCAGGAATGATCAAATTCAATTGTTTACAAAACTCCTAAGCCAAATCTCTTTGCACTAAGTTGTTTTGCTCATCAAATACT
The DNA here is from genome assembly GCA_911865555.2 of Thlaspi arvense. NCBI lineage: Eukaryota > Viridiplantae > Streptophyta > Magnoliopsida > Brassicales > Brassicaceae > Thlaspi > Thlaspi arvense. The sequence goes on along the minus strand of OU466863.1, from coordinate 22,148,514 downwards.
AGTTCAGGTTATGAATAATGCTCTCACATATATTTAACAACCTATGATTTTCGGATTCCTAGATGATGTTTCTCAGAAATTCGATTTTAAAGCAAGCACAGATGAAAAACCAAAAGATATTCCTAACAGGTAGCAATTCTACAAACTCTTTATCAACCCTTGAAAAAGCCCTAACTTAACTAACAAACTACTCAGACATGGTGATTTGAGAAAACATCATGAAGAGAATAGATTGCATAAAAGAAATAAGAAGTAAAGATGAAGGAGTTCGAAATCTGCTCTGAAGGAGTATGATTTGTCTCTCCAAAAGCTCTTCTACAAATCTCTCTCTCAAGCTCTCTAAAATAATAAGATACCAGATATATTCCAAAAGAATGGCTGAAAAACCTAATATACAAGCTAAAACACGATATGAGGCCTTTTTGCAAATACTAGAACTTCTGGGTCAAAACTGTAAATAATCCTCTATATTTTAGAGAACAGCCACGACCCCTTCCTTTCTGGGTGACGAGCGTCTCCAAAAGTGGTGATGAGCGTCACCCATATGCATACTTTTCTTTCCGAGTTGGATACTTCGTGGTTTCAACTTGCAATGCTCCAAAAAGCTCCAATATCTCCAGTTATGCTCCAGACATGCTATAACTTACAAAGACTCTTCTAGGACTCTAAAAAGACCAAAAAGACTCAATAAAAAGGACTTATATCATGGTTAAAAACCATAAAAACTATGATATATCACTCGATATCGGGCAGGGAAATGTGGCCCTCCACGATGTCCCTCCACGATATGCATCCTGAACGTCTTGATCTAATGGTTTCAGTTTGGTTCATCTTGTCCACTTCATTAACCATCCTTTAAATGTCCCCCCTAGCTCCATATAAATCTGGAAAACACTTCAAACAATGCAAAACATGCAATGCCTAATCTAAATTTATCATGTCTAATTTATATGCAAATGGGACATAAGATAATGAATGAATGCATGAAAGGAACCAAAACCTAAACTAAATGCAAGCTAAAACATGCTAAAATACGATGTTATCAATTCCTCCTCACTTAGCGCTTGCTTTCCCCGAAGCAAGTATGAACATGGTGGAAGAAAAAAAATAAAAATTGGAGCTATTTATTCAAAGGATGTCAATAATAAAAATCAAGTCATTATCCAAGTTAATATTCCGAAATGCAAATGATGTTGTTCTTATTGAAAATCTAGCCACACTCATCACTAGCATATACATGAAACTCAAATCTATCTTGCACAAATAATCACATTATTCTATCTCTTTAACATTCAATTAACTCATCAACCAAGTGGATGATGCATATGCAAATCTTGTGCTTTCAATTGGTTAAAGACAAGGCTTATGAGGCAAAAATCACGTCAAAAATTTTCGAAATAATTATTTTAAAGTGCAAGCACCATTTAGATTAAAAATGAAATAAATGAATTTTATTGATGGAAGCAAAAGATTGTGTACAAGGGATAGATTGCATAAAAAACTTGTAAAGTACAAGTGAATAATTAAGTAAAAGATGGTCTTCCTTCTGTTTCTTGCTCCTTATATATCCGCATCCTTTCTCCAACTTCTGCATGTATCTTGGAAGTTGTTGATGGCACGAGCTCCGGATCTTCATGGATTTTTCTTTGAATGTTTATCTCCATCCTCCAACGTACATTTCAACTGATGGACCTTATACGTGTCGTTTCTGAGGATTTCAAAAGAATGTTTTAGTAAGCGTGCTAACGAGCTGAATTTAGTGAAAAATCCTGCTTCAACATTGATTAATGTTGAGAAAAAGAATTTTGTAGATTATATTTACAATTAATTTCAATTCTTAAATTATTTTTGCTAATATCTCAATTATTTAATAATAAATAAGCAAGGGGAGCAAAACTCTTGGAGACGAGTAATATCGAAGCGTCTCGAAGTTGCAGGTTCTGAAGTCGGCTTTCTCAATGGTGGCTCTTAACCATTCGTAGCGAGGAAGCAATAGTCATGGACGACATTGGGTTAGCTTTATATCCATAGGGATCATAACACAAGCTAAAGTCGCATAGAATTTCCAGAGATATTCAGATCTTTGGTTTGTGTTTCTGTTAAATCAAAGATATATTAGCATTAGGCTTAATAATGTTTCTCTAGAAGCTTTGTTTATGCCTACCTTCTACTGTTGAAATATGCGATCAGACGTTGGTTGATTGAAGAAAGGTAATTGTACTTGTGTCATATAAAAATCGAATTATAAATTAATATTAGTTTGATCAAATTGGCCTACTTTTACTTTGAGCTAAACAGAGAAAAGAAGTCAACACTCATTTCATAATAGGATATAGAGATAATACGCAAGACACCATGTATTACTGCAACTTATTCAGTAACTCATTACGATAGCTAGGAAGTAATTTCTCTGCAACTTGTTCACCGGCTCACTAAGAAACTTCTTTTAACAAAGATCAAAAAAACCCTGCTTCCTTTTTCTTACTAAATCATATAGAAGTCCAACTTGTTAACTCAACAACAAAACATTGTTTCGTAGCGCATTTTATCAGCCAGCCACTAGCACAATGTAAGTTCTACATAAAGCATGAAAGATCTCAACAAAGTTCAAAATGCAAGTAGAGGTGAGCAAGTGAACTAAAAGCAGCTAAAAACATGAGACTGAGACCATAATGATACTCTAAACCACAAGAGATTGATTCAAACACACGTCTCAGTTGTCTTTCCATCAAACAGTAGCAGCAATAACATGTTCGAAAGCAAAAAACTTAGGGACTTTAAGCACCGTATCAAACCACACGACCGTCCCCGACATCTCTTCACTATTACACCTCTCAAGCGCAATCTCCGCACACGAAATCACCCTTCCCTGACCGTTGTTGCTAGAACGGTCATGCCTGTCCCATAAAACCCCCAACTTTCCACCAAAATCCGCCAATTGAACATGAGACGTAGTATTAGCGTTAAACAAAATCTTAGGCAGTCCTACCAAACCCTTCAAGGCTCTCCACCATTGATTGTCAGTCTCAGACCATAAGAATTCTCCATTAAGATAATAGTAAAAAACGCTATCTATCATGCAGCGAGAAGAAGACTGCCGCGAAATTCCATCAGCTGATTCCCATTCGTTAGGTTCACAAGTAACCGTCCAAGTTTTGGTTTTCGGATCGAAAATCTCTACCCACTTGGCGGAATTAAAGTCTCTACCTCTCAGCCCTCCTTTAACAAGTATCTTCCCATCAATGGTAATGGCGAATGGGTGCACCCTAGGAATCTCCATGTTTGGAACCTGGCGCCACGAGTTAGACCAACAGTTCAGTACCGAGACGCTAGACGAAGGCACGTCATTGATGAGTCTGCCGATTTTGTAGATGTCAGAACCAACAGCGACGAAGTTAGACTGAAGGGGAGTACAAAGCGGTGAGGCGATTGGAACCAAAACAATGTCACTTAGCTTCTTCTTCTTGTTTAGTGTTCGATTAGGTCTCCGGCAGAGAGTGAACCAGCGAAGGTTATAGTTAGGGTAGGGAGGGAAACTTAAGCAAACGTAGACACAGTTCTCTCTGCGGTTTAAAAGGGAACGTGTCTTGTAAAGCTCCGGTGATGAAAGGAGAGATCGAAAGGTCTTGGAGACTAATGAGAGAGTCGGGTGGTACAATGTCGAGACGCTTGAGATGCAGCTCAATAGTAAATCATCGGGAAGTGACGTAATTGGGGTAGATTGCGATGGATTGAGCAACGATTTTTTCGTGGTTGTCGTCTTTTTCCTCTTCTTCTCTGGGAACGACATTGACGAGAGCTCTCCAACTTGCAGAGAAAAAAATTCAGGTATGAGGTATTTAGGGCTTTTCACTACGCTTCATTCAGCAAAGTTTACATAACTGTAAAAAGGGATGATTCAATCGTGGGCTTAATTTAGACATACTGAATTACTGATCAATTATGTTCATTATTTTTAATTAAGAAGCTATAATTGGCAAAATACCCTAATTAAGATTTGAAAAAGGGCAATTTCCATAATTATACTGAAAATAAGTTTTCAGGACATATATAACAGAGAAGCTAAAATGTTTCCACCCCTAACATTTTTCATTTGATTTTTCCGATTTTACATTTTAGGAAAGTCTTCATAAATATTTTTTTCTGTTAATGTTTCATGACTTTTTAGGAAGATCTTCCAAATACTAGAATTTAATATCGTTTCCTATGATTTAGGAAAATTTTTCTAAATTTTTAAAACAATTCTGAATTGTGGAAAGGCTTCCTGAATTTTGGAAGAGTTTTCTGAATTGGAGAAAAGCTTCATGAATTTGAGTTGTATAAATTAATAAAAAAAAATCACAATATTATTAATTTATAGAGGTTTTACTGTATATGATTTTGAGCTTTAAATCTCGAAATCGCTTTCCCATAAAAAAACCTCAAAACAAAGAATTTGAATTTTCGATCAATTTTGGCCATCAATATCTTTGTTTGTACACTATTTTTATTTTCCTATTATTAACTAATGTTTTGTCTAACTAAAGTTAATATGATCAAGTTTTTAATGAAAAATGTTATGGAAGAATGTTTTTAGAGTGTTGGTGTATATTATGAATAAAAACTTAGATTAGGTGCATTTGAGAGAATTTCTCTTTGAAATATGATAAATACACTAATTTTTTGATTTTTTTTTTATAAAAACGCTTTTTGATATATAAAAAACCTATTTTGACCAGATTTTAATTAGAAGATACATAAATAAAATAAAAATTAAGATTTTAGATGAAGATAGAGATATCTAATTATTTTGATATTTGATATTTTATAATTAGTGTTTAAGTATTTATCTCTGCAAACAAAAAATAGTTGGCATAATTCTATTAAAATAGAGCAACGAAAGGAAGATAAAAAATGGATATGACTGAAAGAATAGAAATAAATTAAAAGGTTGCAAAACTGCAAGTCGATCCACTTTCACCTTTCTTGTTTATCCTTTACGTCGATGTCACTAGTCATTTATTAGATCAGTAGGCAAAAAAAGGCAAACTAAATGGTATCAAGATAGGAAATAGTGTCCCAAGAATCACACATTTACTTTTTATTGATGACTCACTCTTTTTTGCCAAGCAAATAAAAAGAATTGCTCTGCTATAAGAGATGTCTCTACCATTTATGAATAATACTCTGGATAAAAAATCACTCAGCAAAAATCTTTGATAACATTTGGCTCTCGCATCCAAGGACAGAAACAAGAAAGACTAAAACGACTCTTAAACATTACAACTACTGGGGGCGGGGGCAAATATCTAGGATGACCAATTTGGTCTTAAGAAGAAAGAGATGTTTTCAAATGCCATTAGCTTTGACACTTGAAGCCAAATAATCAAACCTTTCAATATGATCCATGGAATGCTCATGACGTAAGCCATGGAAAGGATGCTGTTAACCCAACTGATAATTAGCCGGCTTGAACTCAAAATCATTCCTCTGGAAAGCAAGAGGGCGGATTGCAGCTCTGTTGGGATAGAACTGATCAGGTCTGTTGTAATCTCCTAGAGTCCTCTGAACAAAACACCCAGCAGCGTTGTTAGCAGCAACATGGACTCCAGCGTCTTGTGCCACTTGTTGAACCTACTGTTCAACTAGGACGTTCCCATTTTGATCCAGTCTCTGCCCTTCTTCATTCCTCCTGTTTCCCTCTCTGTCAACCAAGTGACCTTTTGCATCTTTAACCAAGATCAGTGGATTAAGCATTGTAGATTGCTTCTTAGCTTTCCTGAGGGTCCTCTCCAACTTAGCTAGCTCGTCAATGCCTAAGGTCAAAAGCTCCTTCTCTTTGTTGCTTCTGGTACTGCGATTAGGCATACACCTGAAACCAGCACAAAGAAAAGTAGCAAAAGTCAGTAAACTAATAAAAACTTAGACAAAATCCTAATACTAAAAATCGATAGGCAGCTATTACTCCCCGGCAACGGCGCCAAAAACTTGATAGGGCTCAGGTTTTACCCAAATAAAACTACTGCAAGTGCACAACAAAGCAGTTGTAGTATAAGGGGTTATCGAATCCCAATGGACTATGTAAACTACACTAGCGATTTGTAGATTCAGATTAAGCTAAGCAATAAATAGTGAACGTAATGCAAAGTACCTAAGAATTATGAAAGCAAACGATTTTTGGTTGATCTAGATTCAGAAAACTAAAAGCGTTAAGTCAAGGCAATTTACAGGTTGAATCCGAGAATATAGAATGCATTAAATAAGGAATGAGTAAGAACCATCTTGAACATGAATCGCAAATATATAACTAATCAATTCTCATTGCAGAAGTTAACTATGTCTAAATCACAGAGTTTCAAATCTCTTTGCAAACCCTAACAATCTAAACATGCAGTAATGATCAGGTTCAATTGTTCACAAAACTCCTAAGCCAAATCTCTTTGCACTAGGGCGCTTTGCTCATCTAATACTAGTTCAGGTGATTAATAATGCTCTCACATCTATCAAACAACCTAGGGTTCCGAAATCCAGATGATGTGTCTAAGAAATCGATATGAATGCAAGCACATATGAAGAACCAATGGATTTCCTATAAGTTTAGCAATTCTACAAACTCTTCTTCAACCTTTGAAAAGCCCTAACTTAACTAACAAACTACTCAGACATGGTGAATGAAACAAACATCATGAAAAGATTAGATTGCATAAAAGAAATAAGAAATAGAAATAAAGGAGTTCGAAAGCTGCTCTGAAGGATTCTGATTTGTCTTTCCAAAAGCTCTGCTAAAAATCTCTCTCTCCAGCTCTCAAAAAGAATAAGATACAAGATATATGCCAACATAATGGCTGAAAAACCTAATATACAAGGTAAAAACATGATCTGAAGCCTTTTTGTAAAAACTGGAACTTCTGAGCCAAAACTGCAATTTCTTCCCCATCTTTTAAAAACAAGCCACAATCCTTCCTCTACGGATGAAGAGTGTCATCAGGTCAGTGACAGTCATCACCCAAGCCAGAACAACACTTCTTAGTTGTATACTTCAGGGCTGTAACTTGCGATGCTCCAAAAAGCTCCAAAACTTCCAACTATGCTCTAGACATGTTTTAACCTGCAAAGACTCTACTAGGACTCTAAAAAGACCAAAAAGACTCAATAAAAAGGACTTATACCATGGTTAGAAACCATAAAAACCATAATATATATCACATTGACGAGCTAGCTAAGTTGGAGAGGACCATCAGGAAAGCTAAGAAGAAATCTACAATGGTCAATCCACTGATCTTGGTTGAAGATGCAGAAGGTCACTTGGTTGACAGAGAGGGAAACATGAGGAATGAAGAAGAGCAAAGACTGGATCAAGATGGGATGTCATAGTTGAACAAGTGGTTCAACAAGTGGCTTAAGACGCTGGAGCTCATGTTGCTGCTAACAATGCTGCAGGGCATTTTGTTCAGAGGACTCTAGGAGATTACAACAGATCTGACCAGTTCTATGCCAACAGAGCTGCAATCCGCCCTCATACTTTCCAGAGGAATGATTTTGAGCTCAAGCCTGCTTATTATCAGCTGGTGGGACAGCATCCTTTCCATAGCTTACCTCATGAGCATCCTATGGATTATATTGAGAGGTTTGAGGATTTAGCCTCAAGTGTCAAAGCTAATGGAGTTAGCTATGACTTTCTGTTCTGCAAGCTGTTTGCTTACTCACTTGGAGGAGATGCTGCATATTGGCTGAAGCAACTGGAGCCTGGTTCGCTGAAAACTTGGGAGGACACCAAGAATGCTTTTCTGAACAACTTCTATGATGATGCGAGATTAGAGGTCCTGAGGACGAAAATTTCATCATTCTCCCAAGGTCCTAGTGAAGCTTTTAAAGCTTCTTGGCTGAGATTCAAGTCTTATCAAAGGGACTGTCCTCATCATGGTTTCAATCAAGTGCAGCTGCTTGGTATTTTCTTCAGAGGCATTGGCTGGAAGTATCAGATGGCGTTGGAGTCTGCTAGTTATGGGAACTTCAACAAAAACCTTCCTGATGCGGCAATACCTTTGATAGAAAACTTGGCCTGCAGTAACAGCACCAAGAATACAGATTTTCAGAGAATGAAACAGGATGGTTTGAGTGATGGAAACCAGATTGCTGAAATTAAGGCTAAACTGGACAGTATGCATAGCCTTTTGGTGGGAAAGAAGTCAGTTCACTTTGCTGCAGAGGTTGAGACTTTCGAAAATCTAAAGGAGATTGAGCAGGAAGATGTGAATTTCATCAATGCTGGAGGATTTCATGGTCAAAGGTATGGGAATTAGCAGTGGAACAGAGGCTACAACAACAATAATCAGAAGAGTACCTTCACAGGGAATCAGAGCTGGCCTGGTTACACACCCAAGCCTTAGTTCCAGAAGACAGAGTTCCAGAAACCTTATCAGAACAGCAGCAACTTCAACATGAACTATGGTTCATCTTCCTACCAATCTGCACCTCCACAAGAGAATAAGATGGAAGCTATGCTGGAACAGATCCAAGAAGGATAGCAGAAGATGACTCTGGACTTCAATGGCAAGATAAATTCGCTATATCAGGACTTGAATGGAAAAATTGAGAGTCTGAACTTTCACATGAAGAAGTTGGATGCTCAAGTTGCTCAAACTGCAGGAGCTGTTCAGAGGCAAGAGGGATTCCTTCCAGGAAGGACTGATGCTAATCCCAAACACCATGTGAATGCCATCACATTGAGGAGTGGAAAGAACCTACAACCAGTGTTGCAGAAGGATTTGAGCTCAGGAGAATTCGTTGGACTTGAAGAGTTTGAAGATGATGAAATTGCTGCTGAAAAACCACGAGTGACGATCGTCACCCACTTTGCAAGAGCCCGACCCCTTTTCTTCACAAACTGGTGACGATTGTCACCAGGTGGGTGACGCTCGCCACCCACTTCGAGCAGATATTCACGATTTCTCCAAAACGAGTGACGCTCGTCACCAAGCCAGTGACACTCGTCATCCACATCGATCAACAGCTGCTTTGCCTGAGACTTCAAACAATGTTAAGAAAACGGTGTATAAGCCTAAGGTACCCTTTCCTAAGCATCCTAAGAAGTCTAAACAGGAGTTTGAAGATGTCAGATGCAAGGTTATTATGGACAAGCTGGTCATTGAGATTCCTTTGATTGATGCTGTGAGGATCACTTCTGTTATAAGGAGGTATGTGAAGAGGATGATGACTAACAACTTGAGTTTAGAACCAGGAGCAATGATGATCAATGAGCAGGTCAGAGTGATTCAGAACAAAGTGCCAGAGAAGCTTTCAGACCCTGGGAGCTTTTATTTATACTGCACAATACTTTCTGACAGATTTGAGAGATCATTGTGTGACCTTGGTTTTAGTGTGAACCTTATGCCTCATTCTGTTGCCAAGAGCTTAGGGATGAACGATTTTAAGGCAACAAGGATATCTCTTGTCCTACCTTACAGATCAGCCAGAGTTCCTGAAGGTGTGATAGAGGATCTTCCTATCAAAGTAGGAGATTGGATGATTCCCACATATTTTATGGTTCTAAAGTATGGAGTAGAACCCAAAGACCCTCTGATTCTTGGCAGAACTTTCATGGCTACTGCAGGAGCTATTATTGATGTCAGGAAAGGAAGAATTGAGCTGAATGTTGGTTACTTGGTGATGCAATTCGAAATGGACAAGCTGATGAGGAGGCCAACCATAGATGGACATACTTTCTATGTGGATGTTCTTACCAACCTTGCTGATCAGATCTTTCAAAAGATAAGATCAGAAAACCCCTTGGAGAGGGCGTTGACCACTTCTACAGAAGAGTATGACCATCTGGATGCAGCTGCTAGTGGCTACACAAAGATGATGGATGCTACTGCACATGTGATGCAACTGGTTGCACATGATGAGCTAGTCACTTCATCTGTGAAAGCTGCTGCAATGGGTGATTGGAGTGCAGCAAAAGCACCAAAAGTTGAGCTTAAACAGCTCCCTGCAGGGCTAAGGTACGCATTCCTTGGAGAAAACTCCACTTATCCTGTTATTGTTAATGCTTCATTGAACAATGCATAGCTCACCCTTTTGCTAAGTAAGCTGCGCAGATTTCGCAAAGCTCTTGGCTATTCTCTTGATGATATTTCAGGGATTTCTCCAGACTTGTGCATGCATATGATACATTTGGAGGATGAATCAAAATCATAAGTGAAGCACCAGAGGAGATTGAATCTGAACCTGCAGGATGTAGTCAAGAAGGAGACCATGAAATTGCTGCAAGCTGGGATCATCTATCCCATATTAGAGAGTGCTTGGGTTAGTCCAGTGCACGTGTTTCCTAAGAAAGGAGGAGTTACAGTGGTGAAGAATGATAAGAATGAGCTGATTCCAACCAGAACTGTGACGGGACACAGGACGTGCATCGATTACAAGAAGCTGAATGCAGCCATAAGGAAAGATCACTTCCCTCTACCTTTTATCGATCAGATGCTTGAGAGGCTGGCGAATCACAAGTATTACTGCTTCCTGATCGCTACTCAGGCTTCTTTCAGATCCTCATCCATCCAGATGATCAGGAGAAGACCACCTTTACCTGTCCTTATGGCACCTTTGCATATTGCAGAATGCCTTTTGGACTGTGTAATGCTCCTGCAACCTTTCAGAGATGCATGATGTCGATCTTCACTGACATGATTGAGAGGTTTATGGAGGTTTTCATAGATGATTTCTCAGTTTATGGATCCTCATTCAAGAGCTGTTTAGACAACTTGTGTGCAGTTCTGCAGAGATGTGATGAGAAGCACTTGGTTCTGAATTTCGAGAAGTGTCATTTTATGGTACAAGATGGCATTGTTCTTGGTCACAGAGTCTTTGGAGATGGCATAGAAGTGGATAGGGCGAAAATTGAAGTGATGACAAGTCTGCAAGCGCTTGATTCAGTCAAAGCAGTGAGGAGTTTTTTGGGTCATGCTGGGTTCTACAGAAGATTCATCAAGGACTTCAGCAAGATTGCAAGACCTCTTACTGCTCTCCTTTGTAAAGATGTGAAGTTTGAATTCACAGAAGAATGCAAGTCTGCTTTTGAACAGATCAAACAGGCCTTGATTACAGCTCATATTGTGCAGCCACCAGACTGGGATTTTCCTTTTGAGGTGATGTGTGATGCCAGTGATTTCGCAGTAGGAGCAGTGCTGGGACATAGGAAAGACAAGAAGCTACCCGCTATCTACTATGCAAGTAGGACATTGGATGAAGCTCAGAAGAACTATGCAACTACTGAGAAAGAACTGCTAGCTGTGGTCTTTGCCTTTGAGAAGTTTTGCCAGTATCTTGTTGGCTCCAAGGTCGTGGTCCACACAGACCATTCATCACTGAAGTATTTGATGCAGAAGAAGGATGCAAAGCCAAGGTTATTAAGATGGATTCTGCTTCTCCAAGAGTTTGATATTAAAGTCAAGGACAAGAAAGGGGTTGAGAATGGTGTTGCTGATCATCTCTCCAGGATCAGGATTGAAGATGACGTGCCAATCAATGATTTCTTGCATGAGGAGAATGTGTATCTGATAGAGACTCGATTCCAGGAAGAAAGTATTGAAAATTTGCAAAGTTCTCGCAACTACATGGCAGTGACGAGCGACACCAGGGGGGTAACGCTCGTCACCAATGAAGCAGAATCACGATGCAGTTTTTTCACGAAGCCGGTGACGCTCGTCACCCAGCCTGGTGACGCTCGTCACCAATCTCAGACTCTACCAGCGATTTGTGCAAGCCTGGAAACAGCTTTTGCAGAGCATGTGTATGCCACTACTGATCCCCAGAGACCCTGATATGCTGATATTGCCAATTACCTTGATGCAGAGGATGAACCACATGATTTCAAGGGATATGCAAAGAAGAAGTTCTTGAGAGAACTTAAGAGGTTCTACTGGGATGAGCCATCTCTTTACAGACATTGTACTGATGGGATTTACAGGAGATGCTTAGCAGAAGCAGAGGTTCCATACGTCCTGTTTCACTGTCATGGCTCAGAGTATGCTGGACACTTTGCCACATTCAAAACAGTCTCGAAAGTTCTTCAAGCTGGCTTCTGGTGGCCTACTATGTTTCAGGATGCACAAGGCTACATTACACGCTGGATACATGTCAGAGGAGAGGGAAGATTAGCAGAAGACATGAGATGCCACAGAACTTCATCCTTGAGGTTGAAGTTTTTGATTGTTGGGGCATTGACTTCATGGGTCCTTTACCTTTATCCTATGGGAATAGATACATTCTGGTTGCTGCTGACTATGTGTCTAAGTAGGTAGAGGCGTTGGCTACACCTACTAATGATGCTGCAGTGGTTTTGAAGCTGTTTAAGACCATTATTTTCCCCAGATTTGGTGCCCCGCGAATTGTTATCAGTGATGGTGGTTCTCGCTTTGTTAACAAGGTCTTTGACAAGCTGCTGAAGAAGTATGGTGTACACCACAGAGTAGCAACACCATATCATCCCCAGACCAGTTGACAAGTGGAAGTTTCCAACAGACAGATCAAGCAGATTCTGGAGAAGACAGTTGGGAAGACAAGGAAGGATTAGTCAGCAAAACTGGATGATGCATTGTGGGCTTATAGGACAGCCTACAAAACGCCTCTTGGGACTACACCATCCCATCTGCTATATGGCAAGGCGTGCCATCTTCTAGTGGAGCTAGAGTACAAAGAACAATGGGCTATCAAGAAGCTGAACTTCGATCTGAAGCCTGCTACAGAGAGGCGCTTGATTCAGCTCAATGAACTGGATGAAATCAGATATCTGGCCTATGAAACATCCAAGTTATACAATGAATGACAAAGACATATCATGATAAGAAGATCATCTCCAGACATTTCGAGCCTAACGACCAGGCACTCCTTTACAACTCTCGTTTACAGTTGTTTCCTGGTAAACTGCGTTCTCGTTGGTCAGGTCCCTTCACTGTCAAAAATGCTAGACCACATGGCGCCATTGTCCTGATAACCTCCAAAGGAGAGGAGTTCACTGTCAATGGACAAAGGGTGAAACATTATTGGGCGCAAGCCAAGATTCCAGCAGGACACATTGTGTCTCTGGATGATACACCAGCTGTCTAAACAGCAATCACAGTCGAGTTAATGACATTAAACAAGCACTTGGTGGGAGGCAAGCCATTGGTAAGTTATCTATCTATCATACTCTAGTTTCTTTTCGTTTTTAACATAAAAAAACAAAAAAAAGAGAAGAAGAGCGGAGTTATTTGAGCAGAGTCGATCTCCACACCGGGTGATGATCATCACCAGTAGTGGGTGACGCTCGTCACCCCATCCCTTCGTGAGGTACCACTTTCATATCTGCTCATTGCGTTCTATTTCTTCTGTTTTGACCAACTCTTGGCTTAATAACACTGGGGACATTGTTTTTTTAGTCTGGGGGAGGTGGTTACTGACGTTGTGTATAATGTGTTTGATTTTTTGAGTCTTAAAGTTGAGTCAAAAACCTGATTTATAGAGTTAAAATTTTGAAACTGTCAGTTTTTCTTGGAACTAACCACATAACGTTTATGCTAATAAGAACCATTGTCACAGTAGTTGATTACAAGTCTTATTAAGTTGAAAGGCATAAGTAGATCAGTCTAGCAATGAAGGTTTAGGTTCTTAGAGAATCTGGAAATTTGCTGTTAGCTCCGCCTTAATGAACTTTAAACTTATAATCTTGGGGCTTGATTCTCATTGATCTTGATTCTCCCTTTCAACACTGACAAGTATGTTTGGATGCAGTCTCCCTTTGATATTCCCTGATACAACTTTTAAGAGTTTAAGTCCATAGAATGTGCATTCATGACCCTGTCTCCTAACAAGGAACAACAATAATGAACACACTCAAGAACCTGTCTCCTCACAAGGAACACAAGTATTGAGTAGCACCATATCTTAGACTATAAAAAAATAAGAAAGACGTTGAAAAATCGAAAATATCCAAAGGAAAAGATCAGGGGAAGAGAAAATGGGAGAGCTGTGTTGAGATTGCTTTGTTCAGTGTTTAGGAAGGGAAAAGAATCTATAAGTGATTGAGATGATAAAACCTTGATGAGATATCACACTTAGATAAAAATAAGGAGTTAGCAGTAGAGATTTCGGATTTCTTGAAGGAGCTTGAACTGGATTTAAGAGATATGCTAAGCTTGTGATGATTAGACTGAAATTTGATCTTGTGTTGACTCTGTGGTATGTGGATTCGAAATTGTTGACTAATAGGGTGCTCTTGATGTTTAGCTGACTGTTTTTTTGTTTTCAAACCTCAACCTTATTCTTTGTCTGATGTTTGCTTGAGGGCAAGTAAAAGCTAAGTCTGGAGGAGTTGATATATCATGATTTTTAACTATGGCATAATTCTTTTTGGTCTTCTTAGAGTCCTAGTAGAGTCTTTTCAGGTTATAGCATGTCTGGAGCACAATTAGAGATTATAAAGCTTTTTGGAGCATTGCAAGATGTAGCCATGAAGTGTGCAACTCGGAAGGTAAATATAGAGGTCGGTGACGCTCGTCACCACTCAAGGGTGACGCTCGTCACCCGTAGATGGTAAGGATCATGGCTTGTTTATCAAAGATTGGGAAGAAACTGCAGTTTTGACCCAGAAGTTCTAGTATTTTCAAAAAGGCCCCAGCTCATGTTTTAGCTTTTATATATTAGGTTTTCAGCCATTTTTGGCTTTGGGATCTTAGATTTTAAAATTCAGAGAGCTTTAGAGAGGATTTTATTCAGAGCTTTTGAGGAGACAGATCCTGTACTCTTTTTGGAGAAGATTTCGAACCCCTTTATCTTTTATTCTATTCTTTCAATGCAATTTCATTCAGCTATGCCTTGTGATTCGATGATTATGTCTGAGTAATTTGCTAGTTAAGTTAGGGCTTTTCAAAGGTTGATGATGAGTTTGTAGAAATCACTAACTGTTAAAATTATCTTTTGGTTCTTCATCTCTGCTTGCTTATAAATCGATTTCTTAGACACATCATCTTGAAATTCGAAACCTATATTGTTTAATAGATGTGAGAGCATTATTGATAACCTGATCTAGCATTAGATGAGCAAAACGACTTAGTTTAAAGTGAGTTGGCTTAGGAGTTTTGTGAACAATTGAACCTGATCATTACTGTATGTTTAGGTTGTTAGAGTTTGCAAAGAGATTTGAAACTCTGAGATTTAGATATAGTTAACTTCTGCAATGAGAATTGATTAGTTATATATTTGCGATTCATGTTCAAGATTGTTCTTACCAAGAAGCTGGCCAAACGGCACTCTTTACTTAACCAATTAAATGATACGAACAATGGATCCAGTTGACACCCACACGGTTGGTGTTAGAACCATGATAAGTCAAAGTGTACTCAAGAACAAAGGGGTAACCACACAATGCTCTAGAAGTCGGCGGCTGCTCTCTTTTAGAAGAAAGTGCTATCTTTATTGATAATAGGGTAAAAACGTGAGCAACAATGTCTCATGTGGGACTTTATTAATAGTCCTTCGATAATGACCTTCTAGGGTCGAAAAGAAAATAAATGCAAGACCGAAAAATACAAAAGAGAATAAGAAAGAAAAATACAAAGATTATTTGATATCTCTCATAATTGCATCATATAAGCTTGCATTTAGTTCATGTTTTAGTCTTCTTTTGCATGTTTTCCTTTACTTTTATCCCATTCTTCCTTGTTTTTAGACTTAGCTTGCATTTAGATTGTAGTTTGCATTTCTATTGCATAAGGGATGCTTCTAGGTATCTAAGGAGCCACTAAAATCAAGGAGGAAGTGTGGGAGTGATTCAGGGAGTTCCACCAATCAAAGAGGAGCAAGAGGAATCAAGAAGATGGAGATTTGGCCTAGCCTCGGTCAAGGAACATAGCACATCGGTCAATGGTGATCGATGTAAAGCAACAGAGAAGTTGGTGATTCACATCGGTCATCCACATCGGTCACTTGTGACCGATGTGAAGAGACAGGACAACCATATCGATCAACAATATCGGTCAAGACTGATCGATGTGATCCATGATAACCTCATTATTTACCATGTTTTAGCATATATTTAGTTTAGGTTTTTTTCCTTTTTATTCATTCATTCATCATGTTTTGCTCCATTTGCATTCATATTAGACATTAGGTTTTAGAACAGGCAATGCATATTTTGCATGCTTTGGAGTCTTTTTCAGGTCTAAATGGAGCTATAGAGGACACTTAGAATGGTAGATGATGTAGACATGAAGAACCAAGCATAATGGCCAAGATGACGGGTTTTAGGCTGCACCAAAGTCCTGTATCGACCAAAGCTAAGAGAAACTTGCTCGATATGCTGGTCGATATGAAATGTAGAGGTCGAAAAGAAGGTCTTTGGTGCGATTCAGCCTTCGAGTCCTTCATAGAAGTTGTAGAGGATCGAATAAGCTTTCCTAGATTTATTTTCTTTTATCCTTTCTCTTCCCCAAAGTCTTGCTTTTGTTTTTCATAGTACAAGAACAAACCCTTTGTGGGTTAAGATTAGATCATTGTATATACTTTTTATTTATGTCTTTAATCTTTTAATCTTAAGTCTTGTTTTCCATTTGTTATTGCCTTTATTATTTTCGAATTTGTGTTCTTCATTTTTTGAGATTCTTGGTTTTTGAAGAACAAAAGTGTTTCTAATGATTGTTAAGGTGCTAGAATGTTGGATCTCTGATTATCTCTTCTTGTGTGACTGTTCTTCATGCTTAATACCTCTTTGTAGGATAAGTAGATCCTAGGCTTTCTAGTATTGCACTTAAGGTGTTTGCTGAAATGCTTGAAAGAAGTTATGGTTGATGTCATGTCTTGCATAGCTTGTGCTTAAGTACTTAACACCACATTGGTAGGAAATTGTTCTTTAGGCATTGATTATGCATGAGAGTGTGAGTTGATATTAGTTATATTGCACAAGAGATTAGTAAACCTAGCACAGGAAACTAGATGTCTAGCATGCTTTTTGGCTCTATGGACTTTGACCTTCATGCTTGATGATCATGTGTTTGAGTAAATGAATTTATCTTGAATATGTGATTAGATAAGGGATTAGTGCTGAGGGATTGGGCTAGTCTATATCAGTAGTCCTTGCTTAGAGATTAATGCATTGATTGTTTTTTTCACCTTGATCATGTTTTTAGATGCACCTTGTTATTCATTATTCTTGAATCTCTGTTTTCTAGTTTGCATTTCTTGTTTTAGGTTGTTAGATTAGACTCCCCTTCTTGTGTTTAGGCCTAGCTTAGCAAGTTTTCTGCATCTTGATTGTTTCTTAGCCTTTGGATTGGATTGACACCTCAAGTACTGCAATGACTTGTGTGTTTGAGGATTGAGTTAAGGTTTAAAAACCTCAACATCAATTGGCACCGTTGCCAGTTCATTGTATCTAAGGCATTTGAGTTTGATTACTTGCTTAGACTAGGCTATTTTCTTTATGTTTTTTTGTGTTTTGGATGATTGGAGAAGGAACACTGGTTCCATTGCACTCTCATCTTTGAGTTTCACTTGCTAAGAGTCAAGCTTAGTGACTATAAATAAGCACACTTGGAAGGTAGTTCCATGTTTATCCCTTGTATATATATGCTCCTTTTGCTTTTGATCTCTTTTGTTTAGTGTTTCAGGGTTCTAAGATGGATCAAATGGTTTAACACAAGGTGGACAATGCCAAGGAGCTACCACAACTTATTCATTGAGCTAGTGCACTGATTATGGCCAATAAAATTTGGTAGGCAACATACTGAGTACAAACCAGACATTTCTGCTCAGTCTTATTGCCTGTCTATGCACCAAGCTACTCTACCAATGACGATTACACCAAGAACCAAAAATAAGGTGCACCTTGTTGAAGCGGCCAGAAAATTCACCTGACAAGACCAGCTCGGCCAAAGCATCTCCAAACCGATTCAGCATCAACAGTATTCATCAATGTTGTAGCCCCTTGAGTTAGCTTGCCTCTGGAGTTGGGTTCAGGTCATTCCGTGACAGTTACAGAAGTTTTCGTGAAACCGCTCAACCAGCATCGGTCATCTGCATCGGTCAGGAGTGACCGATGGGAATCAAGCGGATGTAGCATCGATCAAAGCCATTGATCAAGAGTGACCGATGGGAAAGCAGCGGATGCCCCATCAATCAATGCCATCGATCAAGAAGTGACCGATGGAAACCAAACGAATGCTCCATCGATCAAGCCTATCGATCACTGGTGACCGATACAGATCCAGACTGAAGACTAGCTCAGATGAGGTGTTTCCATTCAGATTTGGCCCAGGCGTTCTCCATCAACATTGTAGCCCCGTGAGTTAACTTTCATTGGGTATTAGTTTCGAGCCATTACCATTGGTGGTGGAAGAGTTATGGCGGATACAGTGAGGACATATCCATCTGGAGTTTCGACAGATCATCTTGAACGACTTGAAGATCAGCCTGGATGAAAGATTTTGCGTCTTGATTCAGCCTCGGATGTCTTCATGAGAGTGACAGAAAATTGAGTTAGGTTTCCTGTACAGCTGGTTTTGTATCATTTAGTGCAGTTTATCAAGCGATACTGCAATTTTCGCAAAGGCACTGCAAGAACCCCGAAAGTTATATCAAGCTGGATATCAGATAATTTGGTCGATATGACTCTTTGATGTTGCTCGATATGGTGAAAACTGCTGGTTTAAAGGGATTAAAGGCTTTATTCTTCACCATTCACCATCTCAATCAATTCCTTAAAACATTTCCACTCCTTTATTACAAGACCTAGAGGTATACTCCAAAACCTTTGCATTTTTCTGCTTCTCTTCTTCTTTTATTTTTTGAATTGTTTGTTGGATATTGGCTCCTCTTCATTACACAGTGGATTACACATGGACTGTGTAATTTAAGTGTGGGGGAGGGTGTGATACTAACAATTCTCTTTCAAATTTTAGCATTCATCTCTTGCATATCTGTCATACTTGCAAAAATGTGAAAATTTTGAAAACTTTTCTAAATTTTTAAAAGGTTTTGAGTGATCATTTAGTTGCATCTTGCATTTTAGGATTGCATCTAGTTGCATTTACATTGAGGTTTCATCAATTCAAAATTTCGAGCATGATGTTTGCCTTTGAGAGATGTTAATTTTTGAAATCATTTCACTGCCTAAGTTATTAGTTATTTGATGTTATGGTCTAGTTTGAATTGAAGTTTGAACCACACTTGGAAATCTTTGCATGATACTCTTGTCTTGATGAAGCTTGCATGATCTGAATTCAGTCTCTATTTACTAGAACAATAATTTGAATATTGAATTATCATTTCTTATGCATTGAAAGTGTTTTCATGGATACCATACATATACTTGGGCCTTCTTTTGCTAGTCCAAGTAGATTTCCCTGCCATTAACCAAACTTTCCTTCAAGCCAAAAATTATTTGTGAGTGATTGTGAGGCCTTTTCTTTAAGGAATGAGCTTAGTAAAAAGTGTTGGGTTAGAACTACAAAGGGACCCTTCCATTGTAGAACTAGCTCATCCTCTTGAGCTAGATAGGCTAGGATGTTTTGGTTAATAAGGGATGGTTTTGGGATTTAAATTTTGGGTTGTCAAGTGAAGAAGGAACAGAGAAAGCAAAGGAAAAGGAGTGCACATAAGTAACCTTGGGAAGTTTGGCTAATCATTAAAAGCTCTATGCAAATGAAGAAGGTGTCCAAAGCTAGAAAATAAAACACCAGCAAAGTAAAGAAGAGCAAAAGCAAAGAAGAAATGGTCAAACCACCAAGAAGAATCAAAGAAGAAGATGCACTATCAAAGAAGCTCAAAAGGAGATTGAAGAATGGGATCAAAGAAGCAAAAAGTTTCAAGAAAAAGGGTAGAATAAGATTATGTTTTGGGGAAGAAGCAAATGAGTTTAGATAACTTATGGGTTTTTAGGGTAGATAGTGTTATTACTCAAATTCGATCTATAGAAAGAACAAGAGTTAGTGGGTTTAAAGAGAGATCTTTATTGAAGATAAAGCCGGAGCTCGGATGATACATGGTGGTTTAGGTCGTCGAAATAAGAACGCCGACCTAAACAGGTTATAGAAATAAAATCAAGAACTAGGAACAATAAGATTGCTTAGTTTGCCCTAGGTCTCGAGAGAGGATTTTTGAATTTTTATTAAGAAACAGCTGAACCTTGAGAAAGTCTGCCTACGTACCCTTTTGAAGGGATCAAGCAAATCGTATTTCATTATAAGAGAGTTAAATAGATGAAATCTAGAGAGAATTAGGTCTTCTCCAAGTGTGGAGATTCTTGGATGATTGAAAGATATTCTGAGAAGTGAATGACTTCTTTATTTATAGCCCGACGAGGTCGTTCATCTGAAGATAACTTCTCCTGTTGAAATAGGAAAACTTTCTTCTTGATATGGCCGACCTTCCATTTTTTCGGAACTTATCAGATAAATAGAAGATTTCCATTTATCTTGCCGACCTAAATATTCCTTAGGCTTTTGAAGTGGGTCTATCTCAATTGATGTAGGGCTTTTAGAGAGGTGTGAAATCCATCTCTAATAGACGGGAGTTTACCTTTGTATGCATAAGTTGTTCTTTACCCTTAGCATTTTGCCAAAGCTCATTCAATTTTCTTGAGAGAACCCTTGCACTTAAATTTAACCAGTTCGAAATTGTTTGAGGTCATCTCTGCCCCATAAGCCTTATCCTTAGCCAAATTAAAAACTAAAATTTGCATGAGCATGATCCACTTGGTTAATGAGTTAATTGAATGTTAAAGATATTAGATGATGTGATGGCTAGTGTAAGATAAGCTTGAGTTTTTATGTATATACTTGTGATGAGTGTGGCTAGATTTTCAGTGAGAACAAACATCAATTGCATCTTAGAATCATTAACTTGGACAATGACTTGATTTTTATTATTAGCATCTTTCAAATCAAATAGCTCTTACTTTCAAACTTCTCTTCCACCATGTTCATACTTGCTTGAGGGCAAGCAAGAGCTAAGTGTGGGAGTGTTGATAACCTCATTATTTACCATTTTTAGCATACATTTAGTTTAGGTTTTGTTTCTTTTTATGCATTCATTCATCATGTTTTGCTCCATTTGCATTCATATTAGACATGTTAGGTTTTAAAATAGGCATCACATATTTTACATGGTTTGGAGTCTGTTTCAGGTCTAAATGGAGCTATAGAGGACATTTGGAGAATGGTGGATGATGTGGACATGAAGAAAAAAGCATAATGGCCAAGATGACGGGTTTTAGGTTGCACCAAAGTCCTGTATCGACCAAAGCTACGAGAAACCTGCTCGATATGCAGGTCGATATGAAATGTATAGGTCGAAACGAAGGTCTTTCGGTGCGATTCAGCCTTCGAGTCCTTCTTAGAAATTTTAGAGGATCGAATAAGCTTTCCAACTGTTGTTGAATCAAGTCAATCCGATCGGTAGTTCAAAAGATACGGGGGTTCAAGCATCACTGTCCGCAACCAGGAGTTCACATCGATCACCTATATCGGGCATCACCTCCTTCCACCTGATCGATGGGTTTTGGTCCGAGAACCATCTTTGACTATCTTTGCTTTTTTTTATTTTTGCTTCCAAAGGATATTTTGGGGATGTCCCCTATAAATAGCTAAACCTAGATCTATTTTCTTTTATCCTTTCTCTTCCCCAAAGCTTTGCTTTGGTTTTTCATAGAACATGAACAAACCCTTTGTTGGTTGAGATTGGATCATTGTATATACTTTTTATTTATGTCTTTCATCTTTTAATCTTGAGTCTTTCATCTACTAGTCTTGTTTTCCATTTGTTATTGCCTTTATTATTCTCGAATTTGTGTTCTTAAGTTTTTGAGATTCTTGGTTTTTGAAGAACAAAAGTGTTTCTAATGATTGTTAAGGTGCTAGAATGTTGGATCTCTGATTATCTCTTCTTGTGTTACTGTTATTCATGCTTAGTACCTCTTTGTAAGATAAGTAGATCTTAGGCTTTCTTGTATTGCACATAAGGTGTTTGCTGAAATGCTTGAAATAAGTTATGGTTGATGCCATGTCTTGCATAGCTTGTGCTTAAGTACTTAACACCACATTGGTGGAAAATTGTTCTTTAGGCATTGCTTATGCATGAGAGTGTGAGTTGATGTTAGTTCTATTGCACAAGAGATTAGTAAACCTAGCACATAAAACAAGATGTCTAGCATGCTTTTTGGCTATATGAAATTTGACATTCATGCTTGATGATCATGTGTTTGAGTAAAGGAATTTATCTTGAATATATGATTAGATAAGGGATAAGTGCTGAGGGATTGAGCTAGTCTATATCAGTAGTCCTTGCCTAGAGATTTATGCATTGATTTTTTCTTTCACCTCGATCATGTTTTTAGATTCACCTTGTTATTCATTAGTCTTGAATCTATGTTTTCTAGTTTGCATTTCTTGTTTTAGGTTGTTAAATTAGACTCCCCTTCTTGTGTTTAGGCCTAGCTTAGCAAGTTTTCTGCATCTTGATTGTTCCTTAGCCTTTGGATTGGATTGACACCTCAAGTATTGCAATGACATGTGTGTTTTGAGGATTGAGTTAAGGCTTAAAAACATCAACATCAGTTGGCGCCGTTGCCAGTTCATAGTTACAGAAGTTTTCGTGAAACCGATCAACCAGCCTCGGTCATCTGCAACGGTCAAAGAGTGACCGATGGGAATCACGCGGATGTAGCATCGATCAAAGCCATCGATCAAGAGTGACCGATGGGAAAGCAGCGGATGCACCATCGATCAAGGCCATCGATCAAGAAGTGACCAATGGAAACCAAACGAATGGTCCATCAATCAAGCCTATCAATCACTGGTGACCTATACAGATCCATACTGAAGACCAGCTCAGATGAGGTGTTTTCATTCCGATTTGGCCTCGTCGTTCCCCGTCAACATTGTAGCCCCTTGAGTTAACTTTCGTTTGGTATTAGTTTCGAGCCATTCCCGTTGGTGGTGGAAGAGTTATGGCGGATAAAGTGAGCATATATCCATCTGGAGTTTCGACTGATCATCTTGTCCGACTTGAAGATCAGCCTGGATGAAGGATTTGCATCTTTATTCAGCCTCGGATGTCTTCGTGAGAGTGACAGACAATTGAGTTAGGTTTCATATGCAACTGGTTTCGTATCATTTGGTGCAGTGTATCTGGCTATAATGTAATTTTCGCAAAGGCAGTGCAAGAACCCCGAAAGTTATAGCAAGCTTGATATCAGATATTTTGGTCGATATGACACTTTGATTTTGCTCGATATGGTGAAAACTGCTGGTTTCAAGGGATTAAAGACTTTCTTCTTCACCATTCACCATCCCAATCCATTCCTTAAAACATTTCTACTCTTCCTCTATTACAGGACCTAGAGATATACTCCAAAACTTTTGTATTTTTATGCTTCTCTTCTTCTCTTATTTTTTGAATTGTTTGTTGGATATTGGCTCCTCTTGACACAGTGGATTACACATGGACTGTGTAATTTAAGTGTGGGGGAGGGTGTGATATTAACAGTTCTCTTTTAAATTTTGGCATTCATCTCTTGCATATCTCTCATACTTGCAAAAATGTGAAAATTTTGAAAACTTTCCTAAATTTTTAAAACGTTTTGAGTGATCATTTAGTTGCATCTTGCATTTTAGGATTGCATCTAGTTACATTTGCGTTGAGGTTTCATCAATTCAAAATTTTGAGTTTGATGTTTGCCTTTGAGAGATGTTAATTTTTGAAATTGATACACTTTCTTAGCAAGGGTGAGAATGCAATGAGGTTATCAAACTCAAATGCAAGACATGTTGTAGTACAGCAAGCAAGAGAGAGTCAATCCATGCCTAGGATAATAGAGAATGCAAAGAGAATACAAGGACTAATGCAAATCCAAGCGAAATGAGATGATTTATGAGAAAATCTCTAAAAACTAGATGCAGCAACTTAAATAGAATGCAACCTATTTTAAAAATACTAGGAATGAAGAAACTACCACGAAGAACAAACAGAATAATTAAAGGACAAAGCTTCGAATTACTAAAATTCGTCTAGTGGATCGACCATGAGATCGACCACTAGATCGAGCGATAACAATCGATCTCGTCTAAAAATGCAAGAACAGTAAAACTAATGACCAGGATTCTATCAAAGATCAAGCGAATGACGAGATAAGATGTAAAGATGCTAAAAGAAAGGGCTTAGGGTTGAGATTCATGGTCAGGGGTTTCAAAGGTTCGACCTTGGGTTGAAAACAATGAATCGACTCACTTTGTGAGGATCTCTAAGCCTTGAAAACTAAGCAAGATCTATCCGTGGCTTTTGGTATAGATCACTCTTTCATCCTCTCCTCCAAACCCATGGCTTTTGGTGGAAAGAGAGGTCGAAGGGCATGGAAAGCAGATTTCAAATGAATGGCTTAACTAGTCCCCCAAACTTCCATGGCTTTTGGGAAGGGGTAACTAATCTCTAAGGTGTGATCTTCTGAGGCTCCTGAATCCTGTCAAGGTAAGGAACCTCTCAGATCATGAAGCTCTTGGCGTGAGAGTCTTCAAGCATTAAGATCTCAACACCCTAGAAGAGATAGCCGTTGAAAACGCTTAGAAAAACCCCAAGATCGAAACCCTTTAGACCCCTTAATCCTCTCAACCCCGAACCCAAGTAAACTACTCACTACACATAAAGTAAATCAAGTAAAGCATGTAAAAGGAAACGATGAACATGAAAAGAAAACTGGATTAAGATAAAAACGATTTGAATACAAAGCTTAAGAAAAACTCAAGTTCGACAATGGTGTTCTTCACGAAAACCAGAGAGAAAACATAAAGAAAAAGATAAGGATTAAAAGTTGTGTGGGAAAAGGACGTCGCCGCCTTCCCAAAATGGCCAAAACAAGCTGATGGTCCCCCCTCGCTAGCGGCCAAAAGTGGTTGAAAGGACAGAGATTGACTTCAGGATCGAGCGGTTCTCTCGATCATATCCGGACATCGTGTCTTCAGCTCGATCTGGGTCTCGATCATCATCGGTGAATCGAGTGTTGCATCCGATCTCGGTATCGATCTTTCATTGGATCGAGTGGTGTACTCGATCTGGCTCTCGCTCTGCATGGCGTCATTTACGTCCGTACCGTTTGATCGACTGCTTCACTCGATCCTTGTCTCGATCATTCTCCTTGGATCGCCTGGTTGGCTCGATCTTCTGGTTGATCACATCACAGATCGACCGGCCATGCTCGATCTGCTCCTCGATCTCTGATCCTTAGCAAATATCCGAGCTCCCACGAACTGCTACATCAGTCTCAACATGTCCACGAACCTCCACGACTCCAAAGCAGCCAGAAACAACCTGAATGTGATGCAAAATGCAAGGAACATGCGTATGCTGGTGCAAGAATGCTCTAGGACTCTAAGTGATGCAATCTAACCTAAAATGCGATACAAATGCATGAAAAGCTAACTAATGAGTGTGCAAAATGTATGCAATATGCAGTAACATCAACTCCCCCAAACTTACTTCTTGCTTGCCCTCAAGCAACAGAAAATAAGTAAGGAAAAGAGGTTTTCAGAAAAACGAATGGGGGTTTAAACTTCTTGCAAAGGTGCCTTTCAAATGAATCAATCTAAATGTCCTAGTTAACAGTTCTAAAATGCTATGCTTACACTCATACTCCAAAGAACTTAGCCATACTGATCACACAAAGAAATTCAAATCATGACTCTCCTATTCCTAACAATCAAAGAAACTCATCCTTTAACATTCATTAACATTAGAACCATGAATCAAACTTATGCACTTTAAAGGAAAACACATTTGGCTAAGGGTGAAGGTTATGAGCATTGAATGATCTCATTTGAAAAGGGTTTATAATTAGAACAAGGGTTTCTTTCAAAAATGGTTGAACTTATGCATAATGCTAAAGGTAAAAACAATTTATGCATACATGATTAGATTCTCATCTACCCATGTAAACTAACAAACGATCCTAGACCCCTCTCATTTAACAAATTTTAATCCTCACTCACCACTTAGAGTCTACCCTTTTTCTTCTTAAAACTTAGCAATCCCCAATTCGAAACAAAAACATTTTTAAACTTTTTAGGCTAGTGAAAAGGTTTTTGAAAATAAATTTGCTCTTTAAATATTTCTTATTGGTAGCTCTCTTATTTTTTTTCTTTTCTTTTTTTTTTCTTTTTATTTGGCACTTAGGCTCTTTTATTTCTTTTTCTTTTATTTATATATATTTTTTTTGGGAGAGCTACCTTCTGAAATTTATTAGAGCATACTTAGCTTTTAAACACAACCTTTCACTTAAAACCCATTTCTTTCTTTAAATCACCAAACCTTTTGAAACCGAGAACAAATAGAAATGAATACAACCCCAATGATTCCCCCAAACTTATCCTAAGCCTATACCTAGCTTCAAAATGCAAAGCTAGCAATCATATGAGAACCAAATCATGTCGCCTAAACCTAACACTTTATGCCAAGTTCAAACCAAAAGGAAGGCCTCACAATGATGTCACACAAGAACATTTGGCTTCGAAGAAGGGTAAGGTTCAAGGAGGGAGTTCTACTTAGGCTCACAAAGAATGGTAAAAAGGAAGAAGAGAGCCTAAATATTTTAAAACCATGTGTTCATTTTCAAATGCATAAGGATGATAATTAGAATTTCAAATTAAGGTTCTCACTTATTAGGATGAGTTTCAAATCATAAGATTTCAATTCAAGCCACGAAAATCCTAACAAGTGGTCCAAGCATGGTAAGAACTTACTTTCAAAGCATAGACAAAGCATTAGAGAACTACTAACTAGGGCATTGCAACAATTCATAAGTAAAAACACATTTTCAAGAAATTCTAACCCCTTATGCAAGATGCAAAGAACCTAGATGCTATGAGAAACTCTAGACTCAATCCTAACATGTTTTGACAAGATGAATGCAACTACATGAATCTTTGAAAAAAATTTAAAAATTTTACCAATTTTTCATGAACTAAAGACTCAAGGATGCTAAAGGAAAATAAGATCACAGAACACAAGTCAAATCACACATGTACTCCCCCAAACTTGCTTGACACCGTCCCGGTGGCAAACTCATTCGAAGGAGTAACAAAACACAAAGCAAAAAGAAGCAAATATGAGCGGTTATGTACAATGGAAGAAGGTTGTTACCTCTGGTCTAGTCTCCGCTGGAACTTGAGGATGTTCCAGAGGAGCTAGAGACTATGGTCTTGCCCTTGTCGGCTGGTTCTTGGAGAGAGTGGCGCGCCGGCTGAATGGTGCTTCCTTGGGTCTCGCGGATGACAACTCCACCGGTTGAGGGCCTTCTCTTCTTGGGTTGTTGCACCTCTTGACTTGCAGCTTTCTTAGGTGAACCTCCCTGAAGTGCCTTGACTTTCTTTCCAAGCTTCTTGAGCATCTTGCCTTGCCACTTATTGATTTTCCTTTGTATCTCCACAACAGATGCTAGGAACTTCTCTGTTTTTGTCCGCGGCTCAAAGTCTATCTTGGGAAGTGTATAGGCCTCGGGCATCTCATCTTCCGTGGCTGGAGACTCGGACCTTTGACGAGGGGCAATCGCTGAAGCAGGTGGTCCTCCTAGAGGGGATAAGCATTCTTCCTCCGTGGGCAAGAACTTGATGTTCCCAACACCAAGCAGCTCGGTTTCATCTTTGTTGGGGAGGATGCACACTCTCTTCTTGTCTTCGTTGTCTATGAAGAGGTAGGCGTAGAACCCTTCTGCTGGCGTGCGTCCCAAGCTGTCAGTATTCCTCATGTATGCCTCGTCCATGAAAGCTCTGGGTGGTACATGGGCGAAGTCGTGAATAGGCACACCAGCTTGCAAGAACAGAGGAGTGAGGAAACCACCAATGTAAGAGGAGGTTGCCTTGCACCGCAAGGCATAAGCCTTGTATTTCACCAATGAAGCAGCAAGCACACATCCGTAGTTCACCTCATCGCCGAGCTCATCCTCCATAGGTTCGTCATTTGCATCCGGATCACACACCAAGTGCTTCACTCCTTGGAACAGGAAGCAAAGCTCTGTCTTTGTGACCGTGGGAGCAACAGATCTTCCACTAAACGTGTTGGCAATCAGCTTCAGAGTGTACCTCAGCACCGGGCTTCTCACTCGCTTGATCTTGGCGGTGTTGGCTTTGTAGTCTTCATTGCTGATCAGGTCCCAAAAGTCGTTGGCTTTCTTGAAGGCGGGGAACTCGACTTTGTTGGCATCCGCGTTGAGACCATAAGCTTGGCATAGCTCAGGGATGGAGAGGGTGTAGGCTTGACGGCCAACCTTGAAGTAGAGGCGACCTTGTGAAGAGACGGGTGTGCTAGGATTCTCGTAACGGAACTCCAACGTGGCAAGGAAGTCTATTGTCACTTCTGGAATGGTTGGGCAATCCATCCGTGACAGACATCTTAGACCAATGTTCTTGAGGAGTTGGTTGAAATCCCCAAGAATCCCAAGCTTGAACAACAGCTCTCGATCAGCAAAGTTTGTAGGCTCAAACCGAAGCCTTTCCAGCCGTTTCTTGTCCCTCTTCTCATCCTTAGTCCATCTGACCCTCTCTTGAACTGCCACCTCTAGTCCTTCTCCTTCTTGTGCTATCTCTTCTCTTGTTCTCTTGGGGGCCATTGTTCCTGAAACAAGTTCCTAAAGAAGTTGATAAGCAAAAACGGCGGTTTGATGAGAATGAGAGAAGAGAAGGAGAGAACTTATAAAAACTACCCTAGAATTTTGGGGAATTAATAAAAAACATAGCTAAATAAAGGAGAATCATATCTTTAGATACTAAAAAATCCAGAATTATTCCTTTTACTTAGCTAGTTTTTAAAATTCAAAACCGACCCTATATTCTAGAACAATATCTTGCGAAATTAAAGGAAATTTTCCTAAAGATAAATCATTAAATGTCGAAAATACATTTGCATGAAATGTAAAAGATCTTTGCTAGCTTCTGAAAACCAAAACTCTCACTCTCTTTGTTTAAAATTTTCGAGAAAAACAGGAATGAGAGGGTGAGAGGTTGTTGAAATATTTAAAGGCTAGCAAAGAGCAAAACAATGGGTAGTAAATGTGGTTTCAAAGTCTTGGTCAAGGCACATCTTTCATGGTCAAAGATGCTTACCTTGACCAAGTTTTGAATTTAAAAATTGGAGGGAAAAAAGTAAAAGAGGGAAAGAAAATGTTACCTCAGCATGAGATCGAGTCCATTTGGTCGATCTAGGACTCGATCTCATGCCCATAATGGCTTAGATCGAGAGGGTTACTCGATTTGGGACTCGATTCATGATGAATCGAGTCTTGGATCAATTGGCTCTCTCGATCTTTGAGATGTTGGCTCCTCGGCTAAGTCCTCATAATCGAGCTATGTCCTCGATTTAGGGGTCGATTTGGCACATATCGAGTGATGGATCGAGTCGAGTGATCGATCTGTTTTCAACAGATTTTCCCGAGAGAAATTAGATCGGTCGATCCGTTTTGGATCGATCGATCCTTTTTCGTCAAGGTCGATCTTGTCACTCGTTCTCGTCTAGATCGACTGGCTCCTCTCGATTCACTGACTCGATCTAGCAAAGATCAAGTCAGGATCAGTCGATCTAGCACTCGATCTCTTGCCTTATCTTAACCCCTATCGCCTCTTTTAGACTTCAAGATCAAGGTTTAGACTCCTCATACCTGTTCCTACACACTTGCAGAATAAAAACATAAAACTGAAAAGGAAATAAAGCAGAGATATGTACAAGATAAACATGGGAATGCCTCCCAAGTGCGCTTTCTTTAACGTCTTTAGCTAGACTTTACTTGGTTTAGGCGGATGGTGGGTCTTGGAGAAGCACCGAGGTACTCTCCTTGTCATAGCTGTCTGCCTAATAGGGCTTGACTCTGTGTCCGTTGACGGTGAATGCACTGCCACTCTTTCCCATCAGAGTAACAGCTCCATAAGACAACACTTCTTCAATCACGAACGGTCCGCTCCACCTTGACTTCAGCTTCCCCGGGAAGAGTTTGAGCCTTGAGTTGTACAGCAACACTAACCCTCCTTCCTTAAGCTCCTTGGCAACCAACTTCTTGTCATGAGTCTCCTTAGTCCGCTCCTTGTATATCCGAGAGCTCTCATAAGCGTTCAGTCTTAACTCATCCAGTTCGTGTAGCTGAATAAGGCGCCTCTCCTGAGCAGTCTTGAGGTCAAAGTTCAGCCTCTTCACAGCCCATAACGCATGGTGTTCCAGCTCAACCGGGAGGTGACAGCTCTTGCCATAGAGTAGAGTGAAAGGGGTTGTACCAATCGGCGTTTTGAAGGCGGTACGGTAGGCCCAAAGAGCGTCGTCCAGCTTCACTGCCCAGTCTTTCCTTGTTGCTCCGACAGTCTTCTCTAGTATAGCCTTGATTTGCCGGTTAGAGACTTCCACTTGACCACTTGTTTGAGGATGATACGGTGTAGCCACCTTATGCTTAACTCCATACTTTCTCAAGAGGTTCTCAAAGACCTTGTTTATGAAGTGGCTTCCTCCATCGCTTATGACCACCTTAGGTACCCAAACCTCGGGAAAATGATACTCTTGAACAGCTTGATTACCACCTTAGAGTCATTTGTAGGGGAAGCAACCGCCTCAACCCATTTAGAGACATAATCCACTGCTACTAAGATGTATTTGTTGCCATATGAAGAAAGAAATGGCCCCATGAAGTCTATCCCCCACGCGTCGAACACGTCAACTTCGAAGATGGGAACTTGAGGCATTTCATTCCTCTTAGTGATATTCCCTGCTCGTTGACATGCCTCACAGCTCTTCACAAACTCGTGTGCATCTTTAAAAATAGACGGCCACCAGAAACCGGCTTGCAACACTTTCGTGGCAGTCTTGAATGAGGCGAAGTGTCCTCCGTAGGAAGAGCCATGGCAGTGATAGAGGATGTCCCTGGCTTCTTCCTTTGTAACATATCTCCGGTACAAACTGTCTACTCCTCTCTTGTATAACTAGGGCTCGTCCCAAAAGTAGTCACTAGCCTCTCTCATAAACCGTTTCTTGTGATAGCTGTTGAGATGTGTTGGCTCCTCACCACACGCTAGATAGTTCACTACATCAGCATACCACGGTAGATCCTCCTCTTTGAAACTCAACACCTCTTCAAACCTCCCTTCTAGCTTTCCACAAACAGCCGTAGTAATCGCCATGAGCTGCTCTTCTGGGAGAGAGTCATCTAAGGAGAGAGACTCGTTGATCCTTAGCCGTGAGAGATGGTCAGCGACTCCGTTTTCTATTCCCTTCTTGTCTTTAATCTCCATGTCAAACTCCTGGAGCAAGAGAATCCACCTTAAGAGCCGAGGCTTAGTGTCTTTCTTCGAATAGATGTATCGCAAGGCAGCATGATCCATGTATACAATAACCTTGGAACCAACGAGATACAATCTGAACTTCTCAAAGGTGAACACTACTGCAAGTAACTCCTTCTCCGTAGTGGTGTACCTTGTTTGCGTGTCATACAAGGTTCTTGAAGCATAGTAGATCACGTGTAGCTTCTTGTCCTTCTTCTGACCAAGAACGGCTCCTACGGCGTAGTCACTAGCATCACACATGATCTCAAAGGGAAGAGACCAGTCTGGTGCTTGGACTATGGGAGCTGATGTAAGGGCTTCCTTGATGGTCACGAAAGCTTTCAAACACTCCTCATCAAACACGAAATCAGCTTCCTTGCACAACAACCGTGTAAGAGGGCGTGCAATCTTGGAGAAATCTTTGATGAAGCGCCTATAGAACCCTGCGTGTCCCAAGAAGCTTCTGATTCCCTTGACATTAACCGGCGGCTCAAGACCCATCATGACCTCCACCTTAGCCTGATCAACCTCAATGCCCTTCTCTGATATCTTATGACCAAGCACGATCCCTTCCTTAACCATAAAGATTCAACAAACACGCAGAAAAGGACGCACCATAGACAGAGAAGTCATCCATGAACACCTCTACCATCTCCTCTATTAGATCGGAGAAGATCGACATCATACACCGCTGAAACGTAGCCGGTGCATTACACAATCCAAACGGCATCCTTCGATATGCGAAGGTACCGTAGGGACATGTGAAGGTCGTCTTCTCCTGATCATTTGGGTGAATTGGTATCTGAAAGAAACCGCTATACCCATCAAGAAAACAATAGTAAGGGTGATTAGCAAGTCTCTCAAGCATTTGATCAATAAAAGGCAAAGGGAAATGGTCTTTCCTAGTCGCAAGGTTAAGTTTCCTTTAGTCAATACACATCCTATGACCAGTAATGGTTCTAGTAGGAATAAGCTCATCCTTTTCATTCCTTATGACCGTGATCCCTCCCTTCTTAGGCACCACGTGTACAGGAGAAACGCACGTGCTGTCACTTATGGGATAGATCACGTCAGCCTCTAAAAGCTTATGGATTTCTTTCTTAACAACCTCTTTCAAATTAGGATTCAAACGCCTTTGATGTTCTATAGAAGAGGCGTTCTCATTATCCAAGTGAATCCTATGAGTGCAAAGCATTGGTGAAAGGCCCTTGATGTCACTTAAAGAGTACCCAATGGCCTTCCTATACTTTCTCAGCTCAGTCAGGAGCGAGTGCAACTCATCATCACTTAGGTTTTCATTCACAATCACGGGATAGGTGTTATTAGGCCCTAAGAAAGCATACCTTAGCCCTTTTGGGAGCTCCTTAAGGTCCATCTTTGGGGCTAGCAGCTCACTCCAGTCACCCTCGTTGCTGTTGTTGTTGCTTTCCTCCTTGGAACCCTCCTTTGAACCCGAGGCATGGCCCTTTAGACTGCTTTCCTCCATCGCTATCCCTTCTGAAATCGAGTCCTCCAGTCGATTCTCCTCTCAATGTCGTCTAGATCGAGCCATTTCGCTCGATTCACTTACTCGATTTGATGTGGATCAAGTAAGGGATCGAGACGCTGAGTCGATCTCTTGATTGGACCCCAAAATGAGGTCTCTCTCGATCGTCGACTTGATTGTTTTTCCTGATCTAGCATTCCTCTCGATCTGTCCGTCGATTGTTGCACCGGATCGAGTTATGTTCTCGATTGCCTTGTCGATCTGACTCCTGGATCGAGTGATAGCATCGATCTCGGAGTCGATCTCTAGGCAGCAACCTTCATCATTCTTAACAATCCTCCTAGAATCCAGCAGGTTGACGTACTCCTGGGTCCTCTGGTCCACATAGCCAAACTTTCCTGGCTCCTTAGTCAGTGCTAGCTTCAGATGGTCTTCTAGAGCCAGCTCTTCCAGCAACTCATCCGCTAAGGCATCCATCGTTTCAATGTAGAAAGCTGGCCCTTCAATGGTCGGCTTCTTCAGAACCTTATGGATGTCGAAGTCAAGCCTTATCTCCTTTCCCAAATGCAAGGCAATCTTCCCATTTTTCACATCTATGATAGCCCCGGCGGTTGCAAGGAACGGTCTCCCTAAGATGAGTGGATCCTTAGGCTCTTCATCCATCTCCAACATGACGAAGTCCGTAGGTACGTTCACACCACTGATTCGCACCGGTAAATCTTCAAGCAGCCCCACTGGTAGCCTCACACTCCTATCAGCCAGTACCAACGAGATCCGACAGTCTTTGAAACGAGTAAAGCCAAGCTTCTTAGCCACGGAGTGAGGCATCAGGTTTATGCTAGCTCCGAGATCACATAAGCAACTCTTGAACTCTAGAGGACCTAAAGCGCAGGGTATAGTGAAGCTTCCAGGGTCTCCCAACTTCTTAGGGACTATCTCCTTATGTATCACCGCACTACACTCTTCACTTAGAACAAGTACCTCCTTGCTTTCCTTATTCTTCTTCACGAGAGTGTCTTTAAAGAATTTGGCGCATTTAGGCATCATTGCAAGGCAGTCAACGAGAGGTAGCTTGATCTCCACGTCCTTAAGATGCTTCTCAAAGAGGATTCTATGCTTCTCTATGAGTTGCTTCTTGAAGCGGCCAGGAAAAGGCAGCTTAGGTACATACGGTGGTGGCACATAAGCATTCTTCTCCTTAGTAGGTTGCTCAGCTTTGTTCTCAGCAACTGCATTGTCTCCTCTTCTTGGCCCTTGGATCCAAACGTTGTCAAAGTTAATCTCATCATCATCAGCCGAAGGTTTACCCTCCCCCTCTTGAATTACAACGTCCTCGTTGTTCTTTGTAGAGACCGGAGGTTCGAGCTCTTTACCGCTTCTCAACGTTATGGCATTAGCATACTCCTTAGGATTCTGCTCACACTTTCCCGGAAGACTATTCTGCCCACTCGTACTCGCTTTCCCTTTCTCTAGCTGCTTGATCTTGTTGTTTAAGTTGGTGATCTGAGTGGAGAAGTCGGTGAGAGACGAGTCTAGACGAGTGTTCACTTCGGCGAACTTCTGGTTTGTAGAGGCTTGCCCTTGTATTAGCTGTTGAAACATTGCTTGAACCGGATCAACTTGTTGTTGCATCAGTTGTTGCTGCTGAGGTGCAAAGCCCGGAGGGTAGTTAGGTGTATAACCCTTGTTGTTTTGATGTTGCCCTTGGAAGTTGTTCTGCCCTTGACCTTGGAAACCACCACTCGGTTGAAAACCTTTGTTGTAAGGGATGAACGGTTTTGCTTGCTGAGCAGGGTACACTTGATCTTTAGGGTTTGCTATGTTGGTGCTTCGGTAAGAGAGGTTGTTGTTCTGGTAGCCTTGGTTTTAGCCTTGAGGTTTGTAGTTGTTCTGTCCCGCCACCCAATTGACTTCTTCTTGACTCAACTCTAACTTCTCTTGGTTCTCATCAGCTTCACCAACAAAGTGAACATGCTTCTGATTGGCTAACACCAGCTTATCTATCTTCTCATGCAAGGATTTCAGCTCCTTTTTGTGAGACTCCAGCTCTGATCCTCTCGGTGCACGGTCATAATCCTCAGCGTAGTTGCCATCACTAAATGCCAAGTTTTCTATCGCTCCATACCCTCTTCTACCTCCTGACCAAGGAAGTTCCCTTTGCTAGCTGTGTCAAGCAACAACCTGATCTTTGGTGAAGCTCCACGGTATATGGTACTAAGTAATGTCTCCTCGCTGAACCCGTGATGAGGACATTGGATCGTGTAGTCTTTGAAACGCTCCATTGCCTCGTTGAATGTCTCATTGTTCCTTTGAGTGAAACCGCTGATTTCGCTTCTCAACCGTGCTGTCCTGGTGCTAGAGAAGAACTTTGAGAGAAAGGCCTTCTTACACTCGGCCCATGAGGTGATGGTGCCTTGTGGGAGGGTCTTTTTCCAATGTCTAGCTTTATCTCCGAGTGAAAAGGGGAAGAGACGTAGCTTGAAAGCATCTTCGGATATGCCATTGATCTTGATCATCCCACATACTTGCTCGAAGTTGTCAAGGTGCTCCAAGGGATCTTCTATTGCTAAGCCGTGGA
This sequence comes from Thlaspi arvense, assembly GCA_911865555.2. NCBI lineage: Eukaryota > Viridiplantae > Streptophyta > Magnoliopsida > Brassicales > Brassicaceae > Thlaspi > Thlaspi arvense. Next base: position 22,113,164 of record OU466863.1, on the reverse strand, counting down.
ACTTGTTGTTTTGCACCATGGAGATGAAACCAGGCTTGATCTCGAAGTTGTTGTTTTGTACAGGAGGAGGAGTGATCCTAAACCTATTGTGATGAGTATTGGGAGCATCTCCGGCTCCTATGATCCTTGGGGGTCTAGCCGCGTGTTGGGGGTTTCCATTGCCCCTTCCTGCTACCCCGTGAGCTGGAGGAGGTCCTTCTGGATGCTCGTGTTCAGCCATAGCTTCAAAGTCAACCAAACCGTGCTGAACAATCTCCTCAAAGGCTCTGGCTTGTTCTCTAACTCTTCTTTGCCGTGGGTGACCAAGCTGATGAATGTTGTCCAAGGGTTGTAGTAGATTGTTGTCTCCCCTTGAACGAAGATTCATGTACCTGAAAACACACGTTTGAGAGTAGAATGATTAGTAACTTGAAAAAGGTAAAGACTTAGTCATTGCTAAGTCCCAAATCTCTATGTTCTCTAAACAGTCCTAGGATGGCAACGGCGCCATTTGATAAACACTTTCTTAGCAAGGGTGAGAATGCAATGAGGTTATCAAACTCAAATGCAAGACATGTTGTAGTACAGCAAGCAAGAGAGAGTCAATCCATGCCTAGGATTATAGAGAATGCAAAGAGAATACAAGGGCTAATGCAAATCCAAGCAAAATGAGATGATTTATGAGAAAATCTCTAAAAACTAGATGCAGCAACTTAAATAGAATGCAACCTATTTTAAAAATACTAGGAATGAAGAAACTACCACGAGGAACAAACAGAATAATTAAAGGACAAAGCTTCGAATTACTAAAATTCGACTAGTGGATCGACCATGAGATCGACCACTAGATCGAGCGATAACAATCGATCTCGTCTAAAAATGCAAGAACAGTAAAACTAATGACCAGGATTCTATCAAAGATCAAGCGAATGACGAGATAAGATGTAAAGATGCTAAAAGAAAGGGCTTAGGGTTGAGATTCATGGTCAGGGGTTTCAAAGGTTCGACCTTGGGTTGAAAACAATGAATCGACTCACTTTGTGAGGATCTCTAAGCCTTGAAAACTAAGCAAGATCTATCCGTGGCTTTCGGTATAGATCACTCCTTCATCCTCTCCTCCAAACCCATGGCTTTTGGTGGAAAGAGAGGTCGAAGGGCATGGAAAGCAGATTTCAAATGAATGGCTTAACTAGTCCCCCAAACTTCCATGGCTTTTGGGAAGGGGTAACTAATCTCTAGGGTGTGATCTTCCGAGGCTCCTAAATCCTGTCAAGGTAAGGAACCTCTCGGATCATGAAGCTCTTGGCGTGAGAGTCTTCAAGCATTAAGATCTCAACACCCTAGAAGAGATAGCCGTTGAAAACGCTTAGAAAAACCCCAAGATCGAAACACTTTAGACCCCTTAATCCTCTCAACCCCGAACCCAAGTAAACTACTCACTACACATAAAGTAAATCAAGTAAAGCATGTAAAAGGAAACGATGAACATGAAAAGAAAACTGGATTAAGATAAAAACGATTCGAATACAAAGCTTAAGAAAAACAAAAGTTCGACAATGGTGTTCTTCACGAAAACCAGAGAGAAAACATAAAGAAAAAGATAAGGATTGAAAGTTGTGTGGGAAAAGGACGTCGCTGCCTTCCCAAAATGGCCAAAACAAGCTGATGGTCCCCCCTCGCTAGCGGCCAAAAGTGGTTGAAAGGACAGAGATCGACTCCAGGATCGAGCGGTTCTCTCGATCATATCCGGACATCGTGTCTTCAGCTCGATCTGGGTCTCGATCATCATCGGTGAATCGAGTGTTGCATCCGATCTCGGTATCGATCTTTCATTGGATCGAGTGGTGTACTCGATCTGGCTCTCGCTCTGCATGGCGTCATTTACGTACGTACCGTTTGATCGACTGCTTCACTCGATCCTTGTCTCGATCATTCTCCTTGGATCGCCTGGTTGGCTCGATCTTCTGGTCGATCACATCACAGATCGACCGGCCATGCTCAATCTGCTCCTCGATCTCTGATCCTTAGCAAATATCCGAGCTCCCACGAACTGCTACATCAGTCTCAACATGTCCACGAACCTCCACGACTCCAAAGCAGCCAGAAACAACCTGAATGTGATGCAAAATGCAAGGAACATGCGTATGCTGGTGCAAGAATGCTCTAGGACTCTAAGTGATGCAATCTAACCTAAAATGCGATACAAATGCATGAAAAGCTAACTAATGAGTGTGCAAAATGTATGCAATATGCAGTAACATCAGAAATCATTTCATTGCCTAAGTTGTTAGTTCTTTGATGTTATGGTCTAGTTTGAATTGAAGTTTGAACCACACTTGGAAATGTTTGCATGATACTCTTGTCTTGATGAAGCTTGCATAATCTGAATTCAGTCTCTATTTACTAGAACCATAATTTGAAAACTGAATTATCATGTCTTATGCATTGAAAGTGTTTTCATGGATACCATACACATACTTGAGCTTTCTTTTTCCCTTCTTTGTCTCCTCTTGCTAGTCCAAATAGATTTCCCTGCCATTAACCAAACCTTCCTTCAAGCCAAAAATTATTTGTGAATGATTGTGAGGCCTTTTCTTTAAGGAATGAGCTTAGTAAAAGGTGTTGGGTTAGAACTACAAAGGGACCCTTCCCTTGTAGAACTAGCTCACCCACTTGAGCTAGATAGGCTAAGATGTTTTGGTTAATAAGGGATGGTTTTGGGATTTAAATTTTGGATTATCAAGTGAAGAAGGAAAAGAGAAAGCAAAGGAAAAGGAGTGCACATAAGTAACCTTGGGAAGTTTGGCTAATTATTAAAAGCTCTATTCAAATGATGAAAGTGTCCAAAGCTAGCAAAGAGAACACCAGCAAAGTAAAGAAGAGCAAAAGCAAAGAAGAAATGGTTAAACCACAAAGAAGAATCTAAGAAGAAGATGCACTATCAAAGAAGCTCAAAAGGAGATCGAAGAATGGGATCAAAGAAGCAAAACGCTTCAAGAAAAAGGGTAGAATAGGATTATGTTTTGGGGAAGATGCAAAATATTTTAGATCACTTATGGGTTTTTGGGGTAGATGGTGTGATAACTCAAATTCGATCTATAGAAAGAACAAGAGTTAGTGGGTTTAAAGAGAGATCTTTATTGAAGATAAAGCCGGAGCTTGGATGATACACAGAGGTTTAGGTCGTCGGAATAAGAACGCCGACCTAAACTGTTTATGGAAATAAAATCAAGAACTAGGAACAATAAGATTGATTAGTTTGCCCTAGGTCTCTCGAGAAGATTTTTGGATTTTTGGATTTTTATCAAGAAACAGCTGAACCTTGAGAAAGGCTGCCTACGTACCCTTTCGAAGGGATCAAGCCAATCGTAGTTCGTTACAAGAGAGTTAGATACATGAAATCTTGAGAGAATTAGGTCTTCTCCAAGTGTGGAGATTCTTGGATGATTGGAAGATATTCTGAGAAGTGAATGACTACTTTATTTATAGCCCGATGAGGTCGGTCTTCTAGAGATAACTTCTCCTGTTGAAATAGGAAAACTTCCTTCTTGATAAGGCCGAACTTCCATTTTTTCGGAACTTATCAGATAAATAGAAGATTTCCATTTATCTTGCTGACCTAAATATTTCTTAGGCTTTTAATGTGGGCTTATCTCAATTGATGTAGGGATTTTAGAGAGGTGCGAAATCCATCTCTAATAGATGGGAGTTTACCTTTGTATGCATAAGTTGTTCTTAACCCTTAGCATTTTACCAAAGCTCATTCCATTTTCTTGAGAGAACCCTTGCACTTAAATTTAACCAGTTCGAAATTGTTTGAGGTCATCTTTGCCCCATAAGCCTTTTTTAGCCAAATTAAAAACCAAAATTTGCATGAGCATGATCCACTTGGTTGATGAGTTAATTGAATGTTAAAGAGATTGGATGATGTGATTGCCAGTGTAAGATAGGCTTGAGTTTTCATGTATATGCTTGTGATGAGTGTGGCTAGATTTTCAGTGAGAACAAACATCAATTGCATCTTAGAATAATTAAAATGGACAATGAAATTGTTGGCATCTTTCAAATAAAATTGCTCATACTTTCAAACTTCTCTTCCACCATGTTCATACTTGCTTGAGGGCAAGCAAGAGCTAAGTGTGGGGGGTGTTGACAACCTCATTATTTACCATGTTTTTGCATAAATTTTTTTAGATTTTGTTTCTTTTTATGCATTCATTCATCATGTTTTGCTCTATTTGCATTCATATTAGACATGTTAGGTTTTAGAATAGGCGTTGAATATTTTGCATGGTTTGGAGTCTTTTTCAGGTCTAAATGAAGCTATAGAGGACATTTGGAGAATGGTGGATGATGTAGCATGAAGAACCAAGCATAATGGCCAAGATGACGGGTTTTAGGCTGCACCAAAGTCCTGTATCGACCAAAGCTAAGAGAAACCTGCTCGATATGCAGGTCGATATGAATTGTATGGGTCGAAAAGAAGGTGTTTCGGTGCGATTCAGCCTTCGAATAAGCTTCATAGAATTTTTAGAAGATCGAATAAGCTTTCCAACTGAGGTTGAATAAGGTCAATCCGATCAGTAGTTCAAAAGATACGGCGGTTCAAGCATCACTGTCCGCAGCTAGGAGTTCACATCGATCACCTACATCGAGCATCATCTCCTTCATCCTGATCGATGGGTTTAGGTCCGAGAACCATCTTTAACCATCTTTAAATTTTTAGTTTTTGCTTCCTAAGGCTATTTTGGAGATGTCCCCTATAAATAGCTAAACCTAGATCTATTTTCTTTTATCCTTTCTCTTTCCCAACGCTTTGCTTTGGTTTTTCATGAAACAAGAACAAACCCTTTGTGGGTTGAGACTGGATCATTGTATATACTTTTTATTTATGTCTTTCATCTTTTAATCTTAAGTCTTTCATCTACTAGTCTTGTTTTCCATTTGTTATTGCCTTTATTATTTTCGAATTTGTGTTCTTCTGTTTTTGAGATTCTTGGTTTTTGAAGAACAAAAGTGTTTCTAATGATTATTATGGTGCTAGAATAATGTATCTCTGATTATCTCTTGTTATGTGACTGTTATTCATGCTTAGTATCTCTTTGTAGGATAAGTAGATTCTAGGCTTTCTAGTATTGCACTTAAGGTGTTTGCTGAAATGCTTGAAAGAAGTTATGGTTGATGTCATGTCTTGCATAGCTTGTGCTTAAGTACTTAACACCACACTGGTGGGAAATTGTTCTTTAGGCATTGATTATGCATGAGAGTGTGAGTTGATGTTAGTTCTATTGCACAAGAGATTAGTAAACCTAGCACAGAAAACTAGATGTCGAGCATGTTTTTTGGCTCTATGGACTTTGACCTGCATGCTTGATGATCATGTGTTTGAGTAAAGGAATTTATCTTGAATATGTGATTAGATAAGGGATTAGAGCCGAGGGATTGGGCTAGTCTATATCAATAGTCCTTGCCTAGAGAATAATGCATTGATTGTTTCTTTCACCTTGATCATGTTTTTATATTCACCTTGTTATTCATTAGTCTTGAATCTCTGTTTTCTAGTTTGCATTTCTTGTTTTAGGTTGTTAGATTAGACTCCCCTTCTTATGTTTAGGCCTAGCTTAGCAATTTTTCTGCATTTTGATTGTTCCTTAGCCTTTGGATTGGATTGACACCTCAAGTACTGCAATGACATGTGTGTTTGAGGATTGAGATAAGGCTTAAGAACCTCAACATCATTCCACCCGAGAGTTTGAAGATTCACACCGGTCAGGCACATCGGTCATCAACTGACCGATGCGAGGCACCCGAGAGTAGCATCGATCGGGTACATTGATCAAGCCTGACCGATCGGTCATCCACATCGGTCATGGATGACAGATGTTGACCAAGACTAAAGACAACTTATTTACAATTTTTCCATTCACATCAGTCATCCACATCGGTCATGGATCACCGATGCTGACCCATACTAAAGACAACTTATTTACAATTCTGCCATTCCGCTTAGACTCCTATAAATACTGAAAATCCCTATTTTTTGGGATCATCTCATTATCCAGCAGTTCTTTCCTCTCTTTTTTTTGTTTTGACTTGTAGTTTGAATCTTAGTTCCATTTCAATATAAGTTTGCAATTATCTTCTTGTTTAATCTCTCTAATCATGATTCGCTATCCTTTTCTCTTTGAATTGATGGTTTTGATGGTGATTAGTGAGTAGTGACTTAGGGATTTGAGATATATTAGGTTTAGGGAATTTGAGGCTTGCTCTGTGGTTGCTTAGTGTTAATTCATCCATTTCCTTTCTGGATTGCTGTGTTTAATTCCTGATTAGCCCTAGCTAAGTTGATTAGGATCTTAGGCTTATTTTATATCTACCAAGTGTTTGATGAAATGCATGAACTGCTTTGCAAGAGAATTTCTTGTCCTAGCTCAAGAGATTGACTGTCTAGGGAGTTATTTGGTAATATAGGATTGATATATTGTCTTAATTCTTGCTGTTTGTCATTTTACTAATGAGAATTAGTTCTTGATTTGATGATAAATAAAGAGATTAGTGTTAAGAGATTAGATTAGTCATATAAATGAATCCTATGCATAAAGAATAGCATTGTGTGAGTTTGTAAGCATCATAGGTTGAGTTGAGAGTTCCCTAGCACCAATTATCCCATCTCAAGTCGTGTCTTTCCTCTGTTTTAGTTCATTTCGAATTTGCCCTTTTTTTGCTTATGTTTTATTAGTTTTGTTTTCTGTTCACTCTTTTTTTGATGTTTGCTTCATTTCTGTTTGATCCTTTAGGTTGTTAGACATCTAAACTCTCTCTATATCTGCTTGAATTAGGAAATCTACTGCATTCCAGTACAAAGGGTGATTAAGAAAGAGACTCAAAATTTGAAGGGAGGAAGACAATCGATTTAAGCCACCTGATCTGGACAAGGATAAACACCAAGACGTCAGTTGTTTCGTACTGATGAAAGAAGAGCCACCAGATGCAGCATACAAGCCAAATCTGAGCCAAAACCTATATGAAGGTATTTCTCTAACTCTTTGTGATTACAATTGTACTGACTTAATCTATTTTCTTGCAGGAGAAATGGATTTAAGGTCAAATCCTTTTCAAGAGGGAGAGGATGATATTATCATGGCTAGCACCAAAGACATGAAGCTTAAGCATATTCTTTAACTTGATGGAATGGAGCTTGAGCCTGAAAGAAACGAACTTGTAGTTGAGGAGAAGCTTGTTGCTGAGGAAGCAGTGATATTACTATATATTTGGTGTATTTTGCATGCATTTATGATAGTTTTCATACATTCATCTTGCATTATAGGCTAGTTTGTTCTATTTGTAGCATTTTAGGTTCTAGGTCCCATTGCATTCACATTTCGCATGTTTCTTGCATGAATGCATCAAATCCAGGTTGTTTGGAGCACTCTCGAGTTGAGGAGGTTGCGTAGACATGCTAAGGCTCGTGAGGATGTTCGTGGACACTTGGAGAGCTCAGGAGTGCATGCTAAGGACCCGAGATCGAGTAGCAGATCGAGCAAGGCAGGTCAATCTAGATGAGATCGACTAGAAGATCGAGTGACCAAGTTTATGCAAGGAAATGGATCGAGACCAAGATCAAGTGTGGAGATCGATCTGAAGTACGGACGTAAATGACGCCATGCAGATCGAGTACCAGATCAAGCTTCCAACCCGATCAGCACAAACTCGACTCAGAGATCGACTAAAGTCAGACGATCCAAGACGAAGATCGAGAGACAGATCGAGCTTCATGCTCGATCCCAGGCTACTTTAACCGTTTTTGGCTTCTAGCGAAGGGGAGACCATTTGCGGTTTGGCCATTTTTGGCAAAACGCAGCCATCCCTTTCATTATCTTCATTATGTCTCTTTACCTTTTCATTCTCTCTCGTTTTTAGGCAATTTCCGCCATTGTAGAACTTCAAGCTTTTTCTTGCTTTCGAAACCTTTGAATATTGAATCTTTTTGCTTTAATCAATCGTTAATCATGCTTAGCTTTCTGTTTATTGTGTTTTGTTCGATTTTCTTTATGCGTAGCGAGTAGTTTCATTTGGGTTGATGGGTTGAGGTGATTCGAAAGGGTCAAAAAGGTTAAAGCTTTGAGTTTTCTGGTTCTTCATTACCTTCTCTTCTAGGATCTTGAGTACTTAAGGCTTTGAGACTCTCACGCCAAGATCTCTATGATCCAAGGGCTGTCTTACCTTGACAGGATTGATGTTATTGCATATTGCATATATTTTGCATACTCATTAGTTAGTTTTTCATGCATTTGTATCATGTTTTAGGTTAGATTGCATCACTTAGGGTCCTAGAGCATTCTTGCATCAGCATATGCATTTTCCTTGCATTTGGCATCACATTCAGGTTGTTTCTGGCTGCTTTGGAGTCATGGAGGTTCGTGGGTGTGTGGAGGCTGATGTAGCAGTTCGTGGGAGCTCGGAAATATGCTAAGGACCAGTGATCGAGGAGCAGATCAAGCATGGCCGGTCGATCCAGGAGTTGATCGACCAGAAGATCGATCAACTAGGCGATCCAAGGAGAATGATCGAGACGGAGATCGAGTGAAGCAATCGATCAATCGGTACGGACGTAAATGACGCCATGCAGAGCGAGAGCCAAATCGAGTACACCACTCGATCCACCCGAAGATCGATACCGAGATCGGATGCAACACTCGATTCGCCGATGAAGATCGAGACCCGGATCGAGCCAAAGACGCAATGCCCGGATGTGATCGAGAGAACCACTCGATCCAATGGTCGATTTCTGTCCTTTCAACCGTTTTTGGCTGTTAGCGAAGGGGGGACCATTGGATTGTTTGGGCATTTTAGGCAAGGCGGCGAGATGCTTTTTCGATAACTTTTAGATTCTTATCTTTTTCCTTATGTTTTTCTCTCTCGTTTTTAACGAAGAACACCATTGTTGAACTCGTTTTCTTTAGAAGCTTTTGTATTCGAATCTTTATCGTTTAATCCAGTTTTTCTTTCATGTTTATCGTCTCGTTTCTTCTGCTTTGCTTGATTTACTCTATGTGTAGCGAGTAGTTTACTTTGGGTTCGGGGTTGAGAGGATTAAGGGGTAGAAAAGATTCGATCTTGGTTTGTTTTCTAAATGTTTTAAAGGCTATCTCTTCTAAGGTGTTGAAAGCTTAATGCTTGAAGACTCTCATGCCAAGAGCTTCATGATCCGAGAGGTTCCTTACCTTGACAGGATCCAGGAGCCTCGGAAGATCACACCTTAGAGACTAGTTACCCCTTCCCAAAAGCCATGGAAGTTTGGGGGACTAGTTAAGCCATTACTTGAAATCTGTTTTCCTTGCCTTTTGACCTCTCTTTCCACCAAAAGCCATGGGTTTGGAGGAGAGGATGAAAGAGTGATCTATACCGAAAGCCACGGATAGATCTTGTTTTGTTTTCAAGGCTTAGAGATCCTCACCAAGTGAGTCGATCTAAAGTTTCAAACCCAAGATCGATCTTTTGAAACCCTTTACATGAATCTCAACCCTAGGCCCTTTCTTTTAGCATTTTTACGTCTATTTTCATCATTCGCTTGTTACCTGATAGCATCCTGGTCATTAGATTTGTTGTTCTTACAGTTTTAGACGAAATCGATCGTTACTGCTCGATCTAGTGGTCGATCTCGTGGTCGATCCACTAGTCGATTTTTAACAATTCGAAGCTCTTTCCTTTAATCAATCGGTTTGTTTCTCGTGGTAGTTGCTTCCTTTCTAGTATTTTTAAAATAGGTTTCGCCCTGTTTAGGTTGCTGCATCTAGTTTTTAGTTAATTTCTCATAAACTGTCTCATTTTGCTTAGATTTGCTTAGGACCTTGCATTCTTTGTGCATTCTCTGCCTCCTAGAAGTGGATTGACACTCTCCTGCTTGCCTTACTACAACATTGCATGCATTAGAGTTTTGATAACCTCTCTGCTGCATAACACGAGCTAAGAAATCGTTTATCAAATGGCGCCATTGCCATTCTAGGAGTGTTTAGAGAACATAGAGATTTGGGTCTTAGCAAAGACTAAGTCTTGACCTTTTTCAAGGTACTAATACTTCTACTCTCAAACGTGTGTTTTCAGGTACATGAATCTTCGTTCAAGGGGAGACAACAATCTACTACAACCCTTAGACAACATTCATCAACTTGGTCACTCACGGCAAAGGAGAGTCAGAGAGAAAACAAGAGCCTTTGAGGAGATTGTTCAGCACGGTTTGGTTGACTTTGAAGCTATGGCTGAACACGAGCATCCATAAGGACCTCCTCCAGCAGGACGGGGCAATGGAAACCCCCAACACGCGGCTAGACCTCCGAGGATCATAGGAGCTGGAGATGCTCCCAATACCCACCACAATAGGTTTGGGATCACTCCTCCTCCGGTGCAAAACAATAACTTCGAGATCAAGCCAGGTTTCATCTCCATGGTGCAAAACAACAAGTTCCACGGCTTAGCAATGGAAGACCCCTTGGAGCACTTGGACAATTTCGAGCAAGTATGCGGGATGATCAAGATCAATGGCATATCCGAAGATGCTTTCAAGTTGCGTCTCTTCCCCTTTTCACTCGGAGACAAAGCTAGACATTGGGAGAAGACCCTCCCACAAGGCACCATCACATCATGGGCTGAGTGTAAGAAGGCATTTCTCTCAAAGTTCTTCTCAAGCACCAGGACAGCTCGGTTGAGAAGCGAAATCAGCGGTTTCACTCAAAGGAACAACGAGACATTCAACGAGGCAATGGAACGTTTCAAAGACTACACGATCCAATGTCCTCATCACGGGTTCAGCGAGGAGACACTACTCAGTACCATATACCGTGGAGCTTCACCAAAGATCCGGTTGTTGCTTGATACAGCTAGCAAAGGGAACTTCCTCGGTCAAGAGGTAGAAGAGGGTATGGAGCTGATAGAAAACCTGGCGTTGAGTGATGGAAACTATGCCGAGGATTATGACCGAGCACCGAGAGGATCAGAGTTAGAGTCTCACAAGAAGGAGCTCAAATCGTTGCATGAGAAGATTGACAAGTTGGTCTTAGCTAATCAGAAGCATGTTCACTTTGTTGGTGAAGCTGATGAGAACCAAGAGGAGTTAGAGCTAAGCCAAGAAGAAGCAAATTGGGTAGCCGGACAGAACAACTACAAGTCTCAAGACTACAACCAAGGCTACCAGAACAACAACCTCTCTTACCGAAGCACCAATGTAGCCAACCCTAAAGATCAAGTGTACCCTTCTTAACAAGCTAAACCTTTCATCCCTTATAACAAAGTTTTTCAACCGAGTGGTGGTTTCCAAGGTCAAGGGCATAGCAACTTCCAAGGGCAACAACAACACAACAAGGGTTATACTCCTAACTACCCTCCGGGCTTTGCACCTCAGCAACAACAACCGATGCAACAACAAGTTGATCCGGTTCAAGCAATGTTCCAACAGCTAATACAAGGGCAAGCTTCTACCAATCAGAAGTTCGCTGAAATGAACACTCGGCTTGATTCATCTCTCACTGACTTCTCCACTCAGATCACCAACCTAAACAACAAGATCAAGCAGTTGGAGAAGGGAAAAGCAAGTACGAGTGGTCAGAACAGTCTTCCGGGAAAGTGTGAGCAAAATCCCAAGGAATATGCCAATGCTATAACGTTGAGAAGCGGCAAAGTGCTCGAACCTCCGGTCTCCACCAAGAACAACGAGGACGTTGTAATTCAAGAGGGGGAGGGTAAACCTTTGGCTGATGATGATGAGATAAACTTTGACAACGTTTGGATCCAAGGGCCGAGGAGAGGAGATAAGGCGGTCGCTGAGAAGAAAGCTGAGCTAACCACCAAGGAGAAGAATGACTACGTGCCCCCACCTTACGTACCAAAGTTACCATTTCCCGGTCGTTTCAAAAAGCAGCTTATAGAGAAGCACCGGATCTTGTTTGAGAAGCACCTAAAAGACGTGGAAATCAAGCTGCCTCTTGTAGACTGTCTCGCTATGATGCCCAAGTGCGCCAAGTTTTTCAAGGACACCCTTGTGAAGAAGAACAAAGAAAGCAAAGAGGTACTTGTTCTAAGCGAAGAGTGTAGTGCGGTTATTCATAAGGAGATAGTGCCTAAGAAGCTGGGAGACCCTGGAAGCTTCACTATACCCTGTGCTTTGGGTCCTCTAGAGTTCAAGAGTTGCTTGTGTGATCTCAGAGCTAGCATAAACTTGATGCCTCACTCCGTGGCTAAGAAGCTTGGTTTTACTCGGTTTAAAGACTGTCGGATCTCATTGGTACTAGCTGATAGAAGCGTGAGGTTACTAGTGGGGCTTCTTGAAGATTTACCAGTACGAATCAGTGGTGTGAACGTACCTACAGACTTTGTAGTGTTAGAGATGGACGAGGAACCTAAAGACCCACTCATCTTAGGGAGACCGTTCCTTGCAACCGCCGGGGCTATAATAGATGTGAAGAATGGGAAGATTGCTTTGCATTTGGGGAAGGAGATCAGGCTAGACTTCGACATCAACAAGGTTCTAAAGAAGCCAACCATTGAAGGACAAGCTTTCTATATTGAAACGATGGATGCATTGGCGGATGAGTTACTGGAAGAGCTAGCTCTAGAAGACCATCTGAAGCTAGCACTCACTAAGAAGCCAGGAGAGTTTGGCTATGTGGACCAGAGAACCCAAGAGTACGTGAACCTACTGGATTCGAGGAGGATTATCAAGAAAGAAGAAGGTTGCTGCCTAGAGATCGACCCCGAGATCGACGCTATCACTCGATCTAGGGGTCGGATCGACAAGTCAATCGAGAACACAACTCGATCAAGTGCAACAATCGATGGACAGATCGAGAAGAATGCTCGATCAGGAAAAACAATCGAGCCAACGATCGAGAGAGACCTCCCGATCATTTTGGAGTCCAATCAAGAGATCGACTCAGCGTCTCGATCCCTTACTCGATCCATATCAAATCGAGTAAGTGAATCTAGTGAAATGGCTCGATCTAGACGACATCGAGAGGAGAATCGACCGGAGGACTCGATCTCAGAAGGGATAGCGATGGAGAAAAGCAGTCTGAAGGGCCATGCCTCGAGTTCAAGGGAGAGTTCCAAGGAGGAAAGCAACAACAACAGCCACGAGGATGATTGGAGTGAGCTGTTAGCCCCAAAGGTGGACCTAAAGGAGGTCCCAAAAGGGCTAAGGTATGCTTTCTTAGGGCCTAATGACACCTATCCCGTGATAGTAAATGAAAACCTTAGTGATGATGAGTTGCACTCGCTCCTAACTGAGCTAAGAAAGTATAGGAAGGCCATTGGGTACTCTTTAAGTGACATCAAGGGCCTTTCACCAATGCTTTGCACTGATAGGATTCACTTGGATAATGAGAACGCCACTTCTGTAGAACATCAAAGGCGTTTGAATCCTAACTTGAAAGAGGTTGTTAAGAAGGAAATCCTTAAGCTTTTAGAGGCTGACGTGATCTATCCCATAAGTGACAGCACGTGGGTTTCCCCTGTACACGTGGTGCCTAAGAAGGGAGGGATCACGGTCATAAGGAATGAAAAGGATGAACTTATCCCTACTAGGACCATTACTGGTCATAGAATGTGTATTGACTATAGATAACTTAACCTTGCGACTAGAAAAGACCATTTCCCCTTGCCTTTTATTGATCAAATGCTTGAGAGACTCGCAAATCACCCTTACTACTGTTTTCTCGATGGGTATAGTGGTTTCTTTCAAATTCCTATCCACCCAAACGATCAGGAGAAGACGACTTTCACATGTCCCTACGGTACCTTTGCATATCGAAGGATGCCATTTGGATTGTGTAATGCACCGGCTACCTTTCAGCGGTGTATGATGTCTATCTTCTCTGATCTTATAGAGGAGATGGTAGAGGTATTCATGGATGATTTCTCTGTGTATGGTGCGTCCTTTCCTGCGTGTTTGTTGAATCTTTGCAGGGTACTTAAACGTTGTGAAGAGACAAACCTGGTGCTGAACTGGGAGAAATGCCACTTCATGGTTAAGGAAGGGATAGTGCTCGGTCACAAGATTTCAGAGAAGGGTGTTGAGGTTGATCAGGCTAAGGTGGAGGTCATGATGGGTCTAGAGCCGCCGGTTAATGTTAAAGGGATCAGAAGCTTCTTGGGGCATGCAGGGTTTTATAGGCGTTTCATCAAGGATTTCTCCAAGATTGCTCGCCCTCTTACACGGCTGTTGTGCAAGGAAGCTGAGTTTGTATTCGATGAGGAGTGTTTGAAAGCTTTCGTGACCATCAAGGAAGCCCTTACATCAGCCCCTATAGTCCAAGCACCAGACTGGTCTCTTCCCTTTGAGATCATGTGTGATGCTAGTGACTACGCCGTAGGAGCCGTCCTTAGTCAGAAGAAAGACAAGAAGCTACACGTGATCTATTATGCTTCAAGGACCTTGGATGACACGCAATCACGATACACCACTTCGGAGAAGGAGCTGCTTGCAGTAGTCTTCGCCTTTGAGAAGTTCAGATCATATCTCGTTGGTTCCAAGGCTATTGTATACACGGATCACGCTGCCCTACGATACATCTACTCGAAGAAAGACACTAAGCCCCGGCTCTTAAGATGGATTCTGTTACTCCAGGAGTTTGACATGGAGATTAAAGACAAGAAAGGGATAGAAAATGGAGTCGCTGACCACCTCTCAAGGCTAAGGATCAACGAGTCTCTCCCTTTAGATGACTCCCTTCCAGAAGAGCAGCTTATGGCGATTACTACTGCTGTTTGTGGGAAGCTAGAAGGGAGGTTTGAGGAAGTGTTGAGTTTTAAAGAGGAGGATCTACCGTGGTATGCTGACGTGGTGAACTACCTAGCGTGTGGTGAGGAGCCAACACATCTCAACAGCTATCACAAGAAGCGGTTTATGAGGGAGGCTAGTGACTACTTTTGGGACGAGCCTTACCTATACAAAAGAGGAGTAGACAGCTTGTACCGGAGATGTGTTACTAAGGAAGAAGCCAGGGACATCCTCTATCATTGCCATGGCTCTTCCTACGGAGGACACTTCGCTTCATTCAAGACTGCCACGAAGGTATTGCAAGCCGGTTTCTGGTGGCCCTCCATTTTTAAAGATGCACACGAGTTTGTGAAGAGCTGTGAGGCATGTCAGCGAGCAGGGAATATAACCAAGAGGAACGAAATGCCTCAAGTTCCTATCTTCGAGGTTGACGTGTTCGATGCATGGGGGATTGACTTCATGGGGCCTTTTTCCTCTTCATACGGCAACAAACACATCTTAGTAGCTGTGGATTATGTCTCTAAATGGGTTGAGGCTGTTGCTTCCCCTACGAATGACTCTAAGGTTGTGATCAAGCTGTTCAAGAGTATCATCTTCCCAAGGTTTGGGGTACCCAAGGTTGTTATAAGTGATGGAGGAAGCCACTTTATAAACAAGGTCTTTGAGAGCCTCTTGAGAAAGTATGGGGTTAAGCATAAGGTGGCTACACCGTATCATCCTCAAATAAGCGGTCAAATGGAGGTCTCCAATAGGCAAATCAAGGCTATCCTAGAGAAGACCGTCGGAGCAACAAGGAAGGATTGGTCAGTGAAGCTGGACGATGCTCTTTGGGCCTATCGTACCGCTTTCAAGACGCTGATTGGTACAACTCCTTTCACCTTACTCTATGGCAAGGGCTGTCACCTACCGGTTGAGCTGGAACACCGTGCATTGTGGGCTGTGAAGAGGCTGAACTTTGATCTCAAGACTGCTCAGGAGAGGTGCTTTATTCAGCTACACGAATTGGACGAGTTGAGGCTGAATGCTTATGAGAGCTCCCGGATATACAAGGAGCAGACTAAGGAGGCTCATGATAAGAAGTTGGTTGCCAAGGAGCTTAAGGAAGGAGGACTGGTGTTGCTGTACAACTCGAGGCTCAAGCTCTTCCCGGGCAAGGTGAAATCAAGGTGGAGCGGACCTTTCGTGATTCAAGAGGTCTTGCCGTATGGAGCTGTTACTCTGATGGGAAAAAGTGGCAGTGCATTCACCGTCAACAGACACAGAGTCAAGCCCTACTTGGCAGACAGCTTTGACAAGGAGAGCACCTCGGTGCTTCTCCAAGACCCACCATCCGCTTAGACCAAGTAAGGTCTAGCTAAAAGACGTTAAAGAAAGCGCACTTGGGAGGCATTCCCATGTTTATCTTGTACATACTTCTGCTTTCATTTCCCTTTCAGTTTTATGTTTTTATGTTGCAAGTATGTAGGAACAGGTATAAGGAGTCTAAACCTTGACTTTGAGGTCTTAAAAAGGCAATAGGGGTTAGAATAAGGCTAGAGATCGAGTGCTAGATCGACTGATCCTGGCTTGATTTTTGCTAGATCGAGTCAGTGAATCGAGAGGAGCCAGTCGATCTAGACGAGATCGAGTGACAAGATCGACCTTGATGAAAAAGGATCGATCGATCCAAATCGGATCGACCGATCTAATTTCTCTCGGGAAAATCTGTTGAAAATTGATCGATCACTCGACTCGATCCATCACTCGATCTATGCCAAATCGACCCCTAAATCGAGGACATAGCTCGATCATGAGGACTTAGCCGAGGAGCCAACATCTCAATGATCGAGAGAGCCAATCGATCCGGGACTCGATTCACTATGAATCGAGTCTCAAATCGAGTAACCCTCTCGATCTAAGCCATTTTGGGCATGAGATCGAGTCCTAGATCGACCAAATGGACTAGATCTCATGCCGAGGTAACAATTTTCTTTCCCTCCTTTACTCCTTTCCCTCCAATTTTTAAATTCAAAACTTGGTCAAGGCAAGCATCTTTGACCATGAAACCATTTTGTCAGAAACCATTTTGACCACCCATTGTTTTGGTTTTGCTAAAGTCTTTAAATATTTCAACCTACCTCTCACCCTCTCATTCCTGTTTGCTCGAGATTTTTAAACAAAGAGAGTGAGGGTTTTAAGTTTTCAAAGGCTAGCAAAGATATTCTAAACTTCTTGCAAAGATATTTTCAAATTTAATGATTTTATTTTAAGAAAATCTCCTTTAAATCCGCAAGATCTTGTTTTAGAATATATGATTGGTTTGAATTTTTAAAACTAGCTAAGTAAATGGAATAATTCCAGATTTTTCAGTATCTAAAGATTTGATTTCCTTTTATCTAGCTATGATTTTTATTTATCCCCCAAAATTCTAGGGTAGTTATTATAAATTCTCTCATTCTCTTCTCTCATTCTCATCAAATCGCCGCTTGCTTATCATTATCTTTAGAATTTGTTTCAGGAACCATGGCACCAAAGAGAACAAGAGAGGAGCAAGCACAAGAAGGAGAAGGACAAGAAGTGGTAGCTCAAGAGAGGGTCCGGTGGAGTAAGGATGAGAAGAGGGATAAGAAGAGGCTGGAGAGGCTCCGGTTTGAACCCACAAAGTTTGCTGATCGAGAGCTTTTGTCTAGGCTCGGGATTCTTGGGGACTTCGATGAACTCCTCAAGAACATTGGCTTGAGGTGTTTGTCACGGATGGATTGCCCAACCATTCCTGAAGTGACAATAGACTTCCTTGCCACCTTGGAGTTCCGATATGAGAATCCTAGTGCACCCGTCCCTTCCCAAGGCCGCCTCTACTTCAAAATTGGCCGTCAAGCTTACACACTCTCCATCCCTGAGCTATGCCAAGCCTACGGTCTCAACGCTGATGCACACAAGGTCGAGTTCCCAGCCTTCAAGAAAGCCGACGAGTTTTGGGACCTGATCAGCAATGAAGACTACAAAGCCAACACCGCCAAGATCAAGCGAGTTAGGAGTCCGGTGCTGAGGTATACTCTGAAGCTGATTGCCAATACATTCAGTGGAAGGTCTGTTGCTCCCACTGTCACGAAGACAGAGCTGTGCTTCCTGTTCCAAGGTGTGAAGCACTTGGTGTCTGATCCGGATGCGAATGAAGAGCCCATAGAAGATGAACTCGGCGATGAGTTGAACTACGGCTGTGTGCTCGCGGCTTCCCTGGTGAAGTACAAGGCTTATGCCTTACGGTGCAAGGCAACCTCCTCCTACATTGGCGGTTTCCTTACTCCTTTGTTCGTGCAAGCCGGTGTGCCCATCCATGACTTTGCTCACGTTCCAAACAGAGCTTTCATGGATGAAGCATACATCAGGAATACTGATAGCTTGGGACGCACGCCAGCAGAAGGGTTCTATGCCTACCTCTTCATAGATGACGAAGACAAGAAGAGAGTGTGCATCCTTCCCAACAAAGATGAAACCGAGCTGCTTGGTGTTGGGAACATCGAGTTCTTACCCACGGAGGAAGAATGCTTTGCCCCATTAGGAGGACCGCCTGCTTCAGCCATTGCCCCACGTCAAAGGTCAGAGTCTCCAGGCACAGAAGACGAGATGCCCGAGGCTTACACACTTCCCAAACTAGACTTTGAGCCGAGGACAAAAACCGAGAAGTTCCTAGCATCGGTGGTAGAGATGCAAAGGAAGATTAACAAGTGGCAAGGGAAGATGCTGAAGAAGCTTGGGAAGAAAGTTAAAGCACTTCAGGGAGGCCAGCCTAAGACAGCTGCAAGCCAAGAGATGCAACAACCCGAGAAAAGAAGACTCTCAACCGGAGGAGTTGTTATCCGCGAGACCCAAGGAGACAACATTCAGCCAGCGCGCCATTCTCTCCAAGAACCAGCTGACAAAGGCAAAGCAACGATCTCTAGCTCCTCTGGAACATCCTCAAGTTCCAGCCGAGCCTAGACCAGAGGTAACAACCTTCTTCCATTGTATATAATCGCTCATATTTGTTTCTTGCATTGTGTTTTGATGCTCCTTCGGATGAGTTTGCCACCGGGACGGTGTCAAGCAAGTTTGGGGGAGTACTTGTGTGATTTAATCTTGTGTTCTTTGATCTTATTTTCCTTTTTGCATCCTTGAGTCTTAGGTCATGAAAAATTGGTAAAATTTTTAAAATTTTTTCAAAGATTCATGTAGTTGCATTCATCTTTTTAAAAACATGTTAGGATTGAGTCTAGAGTTTCTCATATCATCTAGGTTGTTTGCATTTTGCATAAGGGGTTAGAATTTCTTAAAAATGTGTTTTTACTTATGAATCATTTCAATGCCCTAGTTGGTAGTTCTCTAATGCTTTGTTTATGCTTTGAAAGTAAGTTCTAACCATGCTTGGATCACTAGTTAGGATTTTCGTGGGTTGAATTGAACTCTCATGATTTGAAACTCATTCTAATAAGTGAAAACCTTAATTTGAAACTCTAATTATCATCCTTATGCATTTGAAAATGAACACATGGTTTTAAAATATTTAGGCTCTCTTCTTCCTTTTTACCACTCTTTGTGAGCCTAAGTAGAACTCCCTCCTTGAACCTTACCCTCCTTTGAAGCCAAATGGTCTTGTGTGACATCTTTGTGAGGCCTTACTTTTGTTTTGAACTTGGCATAAAGTGTTAGGTTTAGGCGACATGATTTGGTTTTCATATTGATTTCTAGCTTTGCATTTTGAAGCTAGTTGTTGGTTTAGGATAAGTTTGGGGGATCATTGGGGTTGCTTTCTTGTCTAATTGTTTCGGTTTCAAAGAGTTTGTGTTTTAAGGAAAGAAATGAGGTTTTAAGTGAAAGGTTTGCTTTTAAAACTAAGTATGCTCTAATTTCAGAAAGTAGATCTCTCATAATAAGTAAAAATAAAATAAAAAAAGAGAAAAGAAAAGAAAAAGAAATAAAAAGAGCCTAAGTGCCAAATAAAGAAAAAAATGAAAAGAAAAAAAAATAATAATAATAAGAGAGCTACTAATAAGAAATTTCTAAGAGCAAAAATATTTTTCAAAACCTTTTCACTAGCCTAAAAAGTTTAAAAATGTCTTTATTTTGAATTGGGGATTGCTTAGTGTGAGAAAAAGGATAGACTCTTAAGTGGTGAGTGAGGATTAAATTTCTTAAATGAGAGGGGTATAGGATCATTTGATAGTTTACATGGGTAGATGAAAATCTAATCATGTATGCATAAATTGTCTTTACCTTTAGCATTATGCACAAGTTCAACCATTTTTGAGAGAACCCCTTGTTCTAATTATAAACCCTTTTCAAATGAAATCATTCAATGCTCATAACCTTCACCCTTAGCCAAATGTGTTTTGCTTTAAAGTGCATAAGTTTGATTCATGGTTCGAATGTTAATGAATGTTAAAGAATGAGTTTCTTTGATTGTTAGGAATAGGAGAGTCATGATTTGAATTTCTTTGTGTGATGAGTATGGCTAAGTTCTTTGGAGTATGAGTGTAAGCATAGCATTTTAGAACTGTTAACTAGGACATTGAGATGATCCATTTGAAAGGCACCTTTGCAAAAAGTTTAAAACCCCTTTGATTTTCCTAAAAACCTCTCTTCCTTACTTGTTTTTGTTGTTGTTTGAGGGCAAGCAAGAAGTAAGTTTGGGGGAGTTGATATTATTGCATATTGCATATATTTTGCATACTCATTAGTTAGTTTTTCATGCATTTGTATCATGTTTTAGGTTAGATTGCATCACTTAGGGTCCTAGAGCATTCTTGCATCAGCATATGCATTTTCCTTGCATTTTGCATCACATTCAGGTTGTTTCTGGCTGCTTTGGAGTCATGGAGGTTCGTGGGCGTATGGAGGCTGATGTAGCAGTTCGTGGGAGCTCGGAAATATGCCAAGGACCAGTGATCGAGGAGCAGATCGAGCATGGCCGGTCGATCCAGGAGTTGATCGACCAGAAGATCGAGCCAACTAGGCGATCCAAGGAGAATGATCGAGACAGAGATCGAGTGAAGCAATCGATCAATTGGTACGGACGTAAATGACGCCATGCAAAGCGAGAGCCAGATCGAGTACACCACTCGATCCACCCGAAGATCGATACCGAGATCGGATGCAACACTCGATTCGCCGATGAAGATCGAGACCCGGATCGAGCCGAAGACGCGATGTCCGGATGTGATCGAGAGAACCACTCGATCCAGTGGTCGATTTCTGTCCTTTCAACCGTTTTTGGCTGTTAGCGAAGGAGGGACCATTGGATTGTTTGGGCATTTTAGGCAAGGCGGCAAGATGCTTTTTCGATAACTTTTAGATTCTTATCTTTTTCCTTATGTTTTTCTCTCTCGTTTTTAACGAAGAACACCATTGTTGAACTCGTTTTCTTTAGAAGCTTTTGTATTCGAATCTTTATCGTTTAATCCAGTTTTTCTTTCATGTTTATCGTCTCGTTTCTTCTGCTTTGCTTGATTTACTCTATGTGTAGCGAGTAGTTTACTTTGGGTTCGGGGTTGAGAGGATTAAGGGGTAGAAAAGGTTCGATCTTGGTTTGTTTTCTAAACGTTTTAAAGGCTATCTCTTCTAAGGTGTTGAAAGCTTAATGCTTGAAGACTCTCACGCCAAGAGCTTCATGATCCGAGAGGTTCCTTACCTTGACAGGATCCAGGAGCCTCGGAAGATCACACCTTAGAGACTAGTTACTCCTTCCCAAAAGCCATGGAAGTTTGGGGGACTAGTTAAGCCATTACTTGAAATCTGTTTTCCTTGCCTTTCGACCTCTCTTTCCACCAAAAGCCATGGGTTTGGAGGAGATGATGAAAGAGTGATCTATACCGAAAGCCACGGATAGATCTTGTTCTGTTTTCAAGGCTTAGAGATCCTCACCAAGTGATTTCAAACCCAAGATCGATCATTTGAAACCCTTTACATGAATCTCAACCCTAGGCCCTTTCTTTTAGCATTTTTACGTCTATTTTCATCATTCGCTTGTTACCTGATAGCATCCTGGTCATTAGATTTGTTGTTCTTACAGTTTTAGACGAGATCGATCGTTACTGCGCGATCTAGTGGTTGATCTCGTGGTCGATCCACTAGACGATTTTTAACAATTCGAAGCTCTTTCCTTTAATCAATATGTTTGTTTCTCGTGGTAGTTGCTTCCTTTCTAGTATTTTTAAAATAGGTTTCGCCCTGTTTAGGTTGCTGCATCTAGTTTTTAGTTAATTTCTCATAAACTGTCTCATTTTGCTTAGATTTGCTTAGGACCTTGCATTCTTTGTTTATTCTCTGCCTCCTAGAAGTAGATTGACACTCTCCTGCTTGCCTTACTACAACATTGTATGCATTAGAGTTTTGATAACCTCTCTGCTGCATAACACGAGCTAAGAAATCGTTTATCAAGGATTCAGATGTCCTGGAAAATCAGATCCTATAGGCTGATCCTTCCTTTCCTATATGCCATGGTTGTTTAGGGGATTAGTTATGTCATTTGTTTGAAATCTGTGTTCCAAGCTCTTCGGTCTCTTTTTCCATCAAACACCATGGGTTTGGAGAAGAGATTGAGGAAGTGACTCATACCACACGCCATGGATGGGTCTTGTTTTGTTTTCAAGGCCTAGAGAACCTCTTAAAAGAGTAGATCCAACGTTTTCAAACCAAGCTTTAATCTTTGAGACCCACGTATATGACCCTCAACCATAGACTCTCTCTCTTAGTGTTTTAAAACTCTGCTTATCATTCTGTCATCATAAAGTTTACATCTTGTTCATTAATCCATCGCATCATTCATCATTTTACGTTGTTAGACGAGATCGATCCATATTGCTCGATCTAGTGGTCGATCCAGTGGTCGATCTACTAGTCGATTTTTAGTTTTTTATAGCTTTGCATTTTTGTCATTCCGTTATTCGTCGTGGTAGTTAACCCTCTTCCAGGGATTTTAAAACTGTTTTGCTTTGCATTTGACATTGCATTTAGTTTTTAAGGATTTTACCAATCATTTATAATTTTCGCTTAGATTTACTCATTCCCTTGCATTCTTAGTGAACTTTCTGCCCCTAAGTGTGGATTGATACCCCTAAGTGCTAGAGCTTTTGAGGAGATTGTTCAGCAAGGTTCAGTGGATTTTGAGGCGATGGCTGAGCACGAGCACCCAGAGGGACCTCCTCCAGCTCACAGGGCAGTGGGAAGGGGTAATGTAAACCCCCACCATGCGGCTAGACCCCCACACATCATTGGAGCAGGAGATGCTCCCAATACTAACCATAATAGGTTTGGGATCACTCCTCCTCTAGTGCAAAACAATAATTTCGAGATCAAGCCAGGGTTTATTCAGATGGTGCAAAACAACAAATTTCATGGCTAGCTTTGGAAGACCCATTGGCGCATCTAGACAACTTTGAGCAGCTTTGTGGAATGCTCAAGATAAATGGCATCTCGAAAGACAACTTCAAGCTGTGTTTGTTTCCCTTTTCCGTAGGAGACAAGGAACGGCATTGGGAGAAGACTCTTCCACAAGGCACTATCACTTCTTGGGCTGACTGTAAGAAAGCTTTCCTCTCCAAGTTTTTCTCAAGCTCTCGGACAGCAAGGTTGAGAAGCGAGATCAGTGGTTTCACTCAACGACATAATGAATCCTTCAATGAGGCTATGGAGCGTTTTAAGGACTATACAATAGCCTGCCCTCACCATGGTTTCAGCGAAGAGACCCTCTTGAGTACTATCTACCGCGAACACTTCCAAAGATCAGGTTACTTCTTGACACGGCAAGCAAAGGAAACTTCCTCGGTCAAGAGGTTGAGGAAGGTATGGAGCTCATTGAAAACCTAGCATCGAGCGATGGGAATTATTCAGAGGACTATGACCGTGCATCAAGAGGAGCTGATCTTGAAGCCAACAAGAAAGAAATGAAGTCTCTCCACGAGAAGATCGATAAGCTCATGCTTGCAAACTAAAAGCATGTACATTTTGTTGGGGAAGCTGCGGATGTCTTGGATGAGCTAGAGCAATGCCAAGAAGAAGAAGAAGCTAATTGGGTAGCCGGTCAAAACAACTACAAGCCTCAAGGTTACTCTCATGGCTACCAAGGCAACAACAACTTGTCTTATAGAAGCACCAACGTTGAAAACCCAAAGGATCAGGTGTACCCTCCCCAACAAGCTAAATCGTTTATGCCCTATAACAAAGGTTTTCAGCCGAGTGGTGGTTTTCAAGGTCAGCGACAAGGTAACTTTCAGGGACAGCAGCAGCAGCAGCATGGAAACAAAGGTTATACTCCTATGTACCCTCCAGGCTTTGTTCCTCAACAACAGATGCAACCGCAACAAGTTGATCATGTACAAGCCATGTTTCAGCAGTTACTTCAAGGGAAAGCTTCAACAAACCAGAAGTTCGCCGAAATGAACACCTGCTTAGACTCCTCTCTCACTGATGTCTCTACTTAGATTACAACTCTAAACAACAAGATCAAGCAGTTAGAGAAGGGTAAAGCAAGTATGAGTGGTCAAAGCAGTCTACCGGACAAGTGTGAGCAAAATCCCAAGGAATACACCAATGCTATCACACTACAAAGTGGAAAAGAACTTCCACCAAGAGTTGCACCTAAAGACAATGAGGACATTGTGGTTCAAGAGGGGGAGGGTAAACCTTCGGCTGATGATGAGATCAACTTCCACAACGTGTGGATAGAGAGGCCAACGAAGGGCAAAGAAGCAGCCGTAAAGAAGCAAGTGGAGAAAGCAACTGAGGAGAAGGATGACTACATACCTCCACCTTATGTTCCTAGGCTTCCTTTTCCTGGCCGCTTCAAGAAACAGCATATAGAGAAGAATAGGCTCTTGTTTGAGAAGCATCTAAGGGACGTAGAGATCAAGCTGCCCCTTGTGGATTGCCTAGCGATGATGCCTAAGTGTGCTAAATTTTTCAAGGACACGCTTGCAAAGAAGAACAAGGAAAGCAAGGAAGTGCTGGTGCTTAGTGAAGAGTGTAACGCCATTATTCACAAGGAGATAGTCCCCAAGAAGTTGGGAGATCCAGGAAGCTTCATTATACCTTGTGCTCTCGGTCCTTTAACATTTCAAAGCTGCTTATGCGATCTTGGAGCTAGTATAAATCTGATGCCCCATTTTATAGCAAAGAAGCTAGGTTTCACACGGTTCGAAGAGTGTAGGATCTCCCTTGTGTTAGCTGACAGAAGCGTGAGACTTCCAGTGGGTTTGCTAGAGGATCTTCCAGTGAGGGTAAGCAATGTGAACGTTCCAACCGACTTCGTTGTGCTTGAAATGGATGAAGAACCTAGGGATCTGCTTATACTTGGGAGGCCATTCCTTGCAACCGCCGGAGCAATCATTGATGTCAAGAATGGCAAGATAGCTCTACACTTGGGCAAGGATATAAGGCTGGATTTTGATATCAACGAGGTCCTGAAGAAGCCCACCATAGAAGGGCAAGCTTTCTATATAGAGACGTTGGATGCTTTGGCGGATGAACTGCTAGAAGAGCTTGCACAAGAGGATCACTTGAAGCTGGCATTGACTAAGGGGCCAGGAGAGTTCGGTTATCTGAGTAGAAAGAGTCAGTAGTACGTTAATCTCCTTGACTCTAGGAAAGTTGTGTTTTAGAAGATGAAGGCAGATGCTTAGAGATCGATCAGGCAATCGAGAAGATCACTCGATCCAAGAAAGCAATCGACAAGAAGATCGAGGAGACTGGTCGATCCAGAGAAGAGAACGACTCAGACGCTCGATCTCTTACTCGATCCTAATTAAATCGAGTAAGTGATCGACCTGAGTGCAGTCGATCCAGTAAAACAGTCGATGGGACGATCGAGGGAAGCCAATCGATTGGCTCAGAGAACAAGACGGGGACTCGATCTCCTACTCAAACCCAACTAAATCGACCAGGAGAATCGAGTGAAATTGCTCGAACCGGACCAGAACGAGTGCAAGATCGACTGGAAGACTCGATCTCGGAAGGGATAACGGTTCGAGAAAGCAGTCTTTTGGGTCATGTCTCGGGTTCTAAGGAGGCTATTGAGGATGGGAACGTCAACAAGAGCCACGAGGAGGACTGGAGCGAGCTGCTAGCCCGAAAGGTGGACCTTAAGGAGCTCCCAAAAGGGCTAAGGTATGCTTTCTTAGGGCTTAATGATACCTACCCCGTGATTGTGAATGAGAAGTTAAGTGATGATGAGTTGCACTCGCTCCTAAATGAGCTGAGAAAGTATAGGAAGGCCATTGAGTACTCTCTAAGTGACATCAAGGACCTTTCACCAATGCTTTGCACTCATAGGATTCACTTGGATAATGAGAATGCCTCTTCAATAGAACAACAAAGGCGTTTGAATCCTAATTTAAAGGAGGTTGTTAAGAAAGAGATTCTTAAGCTGTTAGAAGCTGACGTGATCTATCCCATAAGTGACAGCACGTGGGTTTCCCCTGTACACGTGGTGCCTAAGAAGGGAGGGATCACGGTCATTAAGAATGATAAAGATGAACTTATACCTACTAGAACTATTACAGGACACTGTATGTGTATAGACTATAGGAAGCTTAATCTTGCTACTAGAAAGGATCATTTTCCTTTACCTTTTATTGATCAAATGCTTGAGAGGCTTGCTAATCATCCTTACTATTGCTTTCTTGAGGGATATAGTGGTTTCTTTCAAATACCAATCCATCCAAACGATCAAGAGAAGACGACCTTTACATGCCCTTATGGCACCTTCGCGTATCGAAGGATGCCATTTGGGTTATATAATGCACCGGCTACGTTTCAGCGGTGTATGATGTCGATCTTCTCTGATCTAATAGAAGAGATGGTGAAGTGTTTATGGATGACTTCTCTGTATATGGTGCGTCTTTTTCTGCGTGTTTGTTGAATCTTTGCATGGTACTAAAGCGTTGTGAAGAGATGAATCTTGTGCTTAACTGGGAGAAGTGTCACTTCATGGTGAAGGAAGGGACCGTGCTTGGCCACAAGATATCAGAGAAGGGCATAGAGGTTGATAAAGCCAAGGTTGAAGTCATGATGAGTCTTGAGCCGCCGGTTAATATCAAGGGAGTAAGGAGTTTCCTAGGCCATGCTGGCTTCTACAGGCGCTTCATCAAAGATTTTTCCAAGATTGCACGCCCTCTCACAAGGCTGTTGTGCAAGGAAGCTGACTTTATGTTTGATGAGGATTGTCTTCGTGCTTTCGTGACCATCAAGGAAGCTCTTGTATCCGCGCCAATAGTGCAAGCACCGGACTGGACTCTACCGTTCGAGATCATGTGTGACGCGAGTGACTGCGCCATAGGAGCCGTTCTTGGTCAAAGGAAAGACAAAAGGCTGCACGTCATCTACTATGCCAGCCAGACCCTAGATGACACTCAAGTGAAGTACGCTACGACTTTGAAGGAGTTGCTGGCAGTTGTATTCGCCTTTGAGAAGTTCAGGTCATACCTCGTAGGCTCTAAGGTGGTTTTCTATACAGATCACGCAGCTCTGAGGTACATCTATTCCGAGAAAGACACTAAACCGAGACTCTTGAGATGGATCCTTTTGCTCCAAGAATTCGACATGGAAATTAAGGACAAGAAAGGGATAGAGAACGGCGTGACAGATCACCTCTCTTGGATGAGAATCAATGAGTCTCTGCCCTTAGATGATTCGCTTCCAGAAGAAAAACTCATGATGATCACTACGGCTGTTTGTGGAAGGCTAGAAGGGCAGTTTGAAGAGGTTCTGAGTTTCTAAGAAGAAGACTTTCCTTGGTACGCTGACATTGTAAACTTCTTGGCGTGTGGAGAGGAGCCAACTCACCTTGATCATTACTACAAGAAGAAGTTTATGAGAGATGTTGCCTACTACTTTTGGGACGAGCCCTACTTATACAAGAGAGGGGTTGATAGCTTGTACCGAAGATGTGTCTCTAAGGATGAAGCTCAAGACATTCTACTTCACTGCCATGGATCTTCTTACGGGGGACACTTTGCTTCTTTCAAAACCGCTACAAAGGTGTTGCAAGCTAGTTTTTGCTGGCCATCAATCTTCAAGGACGCTCACGAGTTTGTTAAGAGTTGTGAAGCGTGTCAAAGAGCAGGAAACATCACCAAGAGAAACGAGATGCCTCAGGTTCATATCTTTGAAGTTGATGCATTGACGCATGGGGGATACATTTTATGGGTCCATTCCCATCTTCTTACGGCAATAAGTACATCTTGGTGAAGCTTGATTATGTATCTAAATGGGTTGAGGCCATCGCTTCCCCTACAAATGACTCTAAGGTGGTGATCAAGCTCTTTAAAACCATCATATTCCCAAGATTTGGAGTCCCTAAGGTTGTGATCAGCAACGGTGGCCGCCATTTCATCAACAAAGTATTCGAGAACCTCTTAAGGAAATATGGTGTGAAGCACAAGGTAGCTACACCTTATCATCCTCAAACGAGTGGACAAGTAGAAGTCTCTAACCAGCAGATCAAGGCAATACTCAGAAGGACAGTATGTACTACTCGCCAATTGTACCAGGTTTGCACGGTTCGCCTCGCTGTGCAAAGTTTGGGCGAGGCGACCGGCTCGCCATTTGTACAAGATTTGTACGGTTCGCCTCGCCGTGCAGAGTTTGGGCGAGGCGACCGGCTCGCCATTTGTACAGGGTTTGCACGGTTCGCCTCGCCGTGCATAGTTTGTGCGAGACGACCGGCTCGCCGTGTACAAAATGTGCACGATTTGTTCACTGCTTCAGGACAATTTTTATACTAAGTAAAATTCTCCATTGACTTCGTCAGGGTGAAAACCCACCCCAACAGTTAGCCTCCCAGCTCGTTAGACTCGAAAGCGCGGATAACGAGGTGTTTAGTGGGATGAGGTCAATGGTTTAGACGAAGCATCTTTACCTGCTTCGCTAAGGTTTTTCCTATGGTGCGCGAGCACTCTTCATTGTGGCGAGAAGTATCCTGTCATGCCGAGGCGAGATGACGAAAACTTTTTGTAGAGTGGGATGTTTTCGCTATGATGAGGCGCAGCGACGAAACGTCTAGCTTCTCTTTTCTGGCTCGATGGTTGCTTCGCCTGAGAAGTAATTCGCCGAGGCGAGACGGTCCTTTACGGAGACGAGGCGTTTAACCCTTGGCCCGCGCGAAGCGTCACTCCATGTATGAACAACATGTTCGCCTCGTCACTTGAACTCTCGCCTTCTCGCTTCGCCCTCACTCCTCCAACACTTAGTATTTTTTTTTTAAAAAACGAACTGCCAGCTTGTGGGCTTATAAATGGGCTTCTCCTTTTGATCTTTTGGGCCTTTAAAGCCCAGTTGGAGATGTATTCGCCTCGGAGACTGTAATTGGCTCACGTTTCCCAAGGAGGCTTGGCAAAATGGCTATAAGTTCAGAAGCTCTCCTCATTTTTCTTCATTCTCATTCTCACCAAAAATTATCAAGGTTTGTTTCCTCTCTCTTTTTTCTTCCTTCTCTCTAGTTTATGTGTAGCCTTAGATTAAGGTTTATCCAACTTTGGCCGCGCCAACGCCATCCGCCGTAACTTTCTCGGTCCGTCTTCGATTTGTCTTCGATCTCCTTGATATCTCCTAGGCATGACTTCTCTCTCTTCTCAAGCCGAGGCGATGTCCCATTCATCCTCTCGCGGCAAGGAGAAATCCGTGAGCGATCTGTCTCGCCGAGGCGAGGAGAAGACTAGATCTGTGTTATCTCGCTCCAATGATGCGAGATCTCGGGCTGCGACGTCTCGAGGCGAGACGATTTGCTCGGATTTGGTTCTGGAAGGAGGCGAGGCGAATTCCCGGGTTACGACGCCTCGTTCGCCGTCCCGAATCCCGTCGAGCTCTGATCTTGATGATTCTATCGATTCGGCGAGTCGCATGCTGCGATGTGGTCGCGAAGCGATTCGATCTCTGAGCGACGAGCATAATGGCTCTGCTGGGGGTATCCCAATTGGGGAGGCAAATTGTATGGACCTCTTGATTGGTGATTCTTCACGAGCGGGCGAAGCGGCAGCGATAAAACCTGAGGAAGACGATTGGAATTTCGATCCTGCTGCGGCGAGGAGAGAGCTAGACGAACTGATGAAACTCTATAAGAAAAATCAGCCGAAGAGAAAAAGGATGAAAAGGAGAGTGGCTGATCCGCCGGGATACACGCTCTCGACGGCCGATAGTCTCGCAGACCTGAGGACTCGCTTCAATATCAGCGAGGGGGTAGAGTTTAAACTTCCTTCCTCGTCGGATCGGGCAGATCGTCCTCCCTTGGGATCTCTTTACAACATATGAGAGCTTCTTCTATCTCTGTCTTCTGTGGTTCCTTATTCCGGAGTTGATTTTGCAATACTTGTGGAAGCATGGGCTAGCTTTAGCGCAGCTTACTCCTCGCAGTCTTCGTCACTTGGTCGGTCTCGTCGTGCTTAGTTATGAATGCGACGTTGAACTCTCTACCGGTCATCTTTTGAACTTGCTCGAGATCCGCCGGAAACCAAAGTCTGAGATATACTATATTGGGAACAAAAAGGGGATGCGGCTCCTTAACGGCTTCCCTAGTAACGATAGAGGTTGGGATAGCCGGTTTTTCTACGTTCTGCTGAATGATGCATCAGTACCGGAAGCGTGGATCGGGAGAGTTAAAATGGATTGGGGACTTCTTGGTAGTTAGATCGACGTCACGCTTAGGGGTTCTACTTTCGAGTAGTGGTGAATTTTCTTCTAATCTTCCTTTCGTTTTTTATTGCAGTTCGTCAGCTTGTGCTAAGGATCCCCGAAGATTGTTTAAACTTTGTGAAGCTTTTCTACGAGAGGAGGACGCATTGGACGAGGAGTTTCACACTGCAAAGGATTGAACGCGCCCGAGCCCTTTCCTTAGGTGTTGACGTAGACTGTTTCGAGTCGCCACATTCCTCCGATATCGATCTGAGATATAAGATGGCCGCCAAGCTAACCCTCCGAGACCAAAAGGCGATAGAAGCTCGGAAGCGTGCCGAGGAGAAGGATAAAAATGCCTTGGGATCAAAGGGGGCGAGCCAAATCGCACCAGTTGCGCCTATCGGAGCAAAGTCGAATTGTCTCGGGTTTCTTCTGAGATTGTTGTGGGCCTGAAGGTTACTCCGCGACCTGAAGGATCGACTTTGTCCCGTCACGCAGAGAGGACTAAGATGCCAGTGAGCAGCGCGGACAAGGGCGACGCGGTCAAAGGGCCTTTAAAGCACGTGGCTTTGGAGGAGAAAACAGCCGACGCGGGTGGTCCCAAGAAGAAAGCGAGGCATGATCCTCCGGCTCTTGCGTCTGTTCCCGATGCCAATCTCCCTCCGGTTGCTGCTGATACTCCAGTCGACGAGGCCGCGGTGTCTGTGACGCTTTTCTCCAAAATTGTTCGCTCGGGGGAATGCTTGCCTGCACCGGACACTCTCACCCGAGGCAAGAAGTATGCCAAGATGGCGCTCAAAGGAATCAAGGTAATCCCCTTTTTTTTTGAATCGAGCTAGATTTCCCTTCAGGCCGTTGACTTGTTTTGACTTGTTTCAGTTTATTGAAGTGGCGAACGAGGCGATTGCGGGATATGAGTGGGACTCCCGAGAAAATTCTCGTTGCGTTGAAGAGGCTCGAGGCGATGCAGTTGCTCTTAAGGCCAAGCTTGATGAGGCCGAAAATAAACATTCCGTCGAGCTGGAGAGAGTTGTAGCTCGATTAAAGAAAACTGAGGATGAGAGGTACGAGTTCAAGAGGAAGCGTGACGAAGCCGAGAGTCTTGCTGTTCGTCTCAACGAGCAAAAGCTTATGCAAGATTCAGAGATCGCCTCCCTTAAGCGGCAGCTCGAAGCTGAGAGAGAGTTGCGCAAGGCCGAGGCTAGGAAAGCGCGAAGAGAGGCAAGACAGGAGCTTGGCGAGAAGTTTCAGAGTCGTATTCGTCTAGCCGAGGAGAGAGTCGAGAAGCTAAAGGGTCCTGCTCGAACGAAAGTCATCGAACTTGCTCAGGCCGAGGGTAATCTCCAACTTGTTGGGTTGCATATGGGCGATAACCCTCCATCGTTGGAGGTAGAGCTGGCGACTCTGACCGAGTGGAAAGAGGAGCTTGCCGATGCTGATGCAGAGTTTGAGCGTCTTGCGACTGACTTACGAGAGGACCTGAAGCTTTCTCCGGTTTCCAGCGACTCTGTTCCGCCATTCTTTGCTAATGAATCGATGGAGGTTATGGCCTCTAAGGTTGGAGTAGAGGATCCTGCAGGATCGAACGTCAATACTCCTGGAGTTGACGACTTGATCGCTGCGAAGAGCTCGCAGCAGGATGTAACGAAGGCGTCCAATGCCATCGAGACGTCCGAGCCTGGTGTTTAGGCAGTGCCTTTTGAATGTCATTTTATTTGTTTTAGATTTTATTTGTTTTTTGTTGCGCATCCATGTATCGGATGCGTTTTACGTTTTGAACCTGGTGCATGGACGACTTTGTCCACTTAGATTTTATGCCATAGATTCTATGTGATATTGTACTTTGTTATCGAGCCGAAGCGTAGCTGTTCTGCTTCTGGATTATTGCGAAGCGAAGTGCTCAAGTTATAAGCTTGAACATATCTGATTTTTTTTATACTCTAAATAGTTTAAGAGTTTTTCCGACTCGTCTTTTTCTATAGGGCGAGCCGCAGCCGAAAGAGGCGTAGTAGTTAGGATCAGTGCCGTTCAGAGGCGAGGTGACTATGTAGTCTATGGTAGATCATCACGACCCTTTTATGTTTAATGGTTAAGAGTTGAGTTGTATTCGGGCGAAGCGTATGAGCTTGATGAACTAAGGCTGGACGCCTACGAAAGCGCTAAGATCTACAAGGAGCGTACTAAGGCTGCTCATGACTTGAAGTTGGTTCATAAAGAGCCTAAGGAAGGCAGTCTGGTGCTACTCTATGACTCGAGGTTGAAGCTGTTCCCGGGCAAGCTCAAATCAAGGTGGTGCTGACTGTTTGAGATCAAGGAGGTATTGCCCTATGGAGCCGTTACGTTGGTTGGCAAGAGTGGGAATGCATTCACAGTCAATGGACACAAATTAAAGCCATACATGGTCAGTGCATTCAACAAGGAGAGCACTTCAATGCTTCTCCAAAACCCACCATCTGCCTAAACCAAGTAAAGTCTAGCTAAAGACGTTAAAGAAAGTGCACATGGGAGGCATTCCCCCGTGTCTATCTTGTATATATTTCTGCTTTCTTGGAGTCCAAAAGAGGCGAGAAGGGTTAAGAATAGGCTAGAGATCGAGTGCTAGATCGACCCATCCTAGCTCGATCTTTACTAGATCAAGGTAGTGAATCGAGAGGAGTTAGTCGATCTAGACGAGATCGAGTAGACAGATCGAGTGGAACGGTCAATCACGAGAGGACGAACACCCTATATGTTTAGCTTGAAAAACAAACGAGGTGTAGATCGACCGAGTCACTCGATTCTCAAAATAGATCGAATGGTCTACTCGATCTGCCACTCGATCTACGCCAAATCGACCCTCAGATCGATCATGTAGCTCGATTCAAGGACCAATGCCTGATTTACCAAAAGTCAAGGAACGAGAGGGACAGTCAATCTGAGACTCGATGCAATTTGAATCGAGTCCCTGATCGGTCAAACCTCTCGATCCTAGCCATTATAGGCATGAGATCGAGTCCTAGATCGACCGAATGGACTCGATCTCGTGCCGAGGTAACAATTTCTTTTTTCTCTTTTCTACTTTCTCTCCAGTTTTTAAATTTAAAAAGTGGTCAAGACAAGCATCTTTGACCATGAAAGATGTGCCTTGACCACACCTTTTGTCAGAAAACCACTTGCTTGCCCATAGTTTTGTATTTTTGTTGGTCTTTATATTTTCAAGCTAGAACACATTCTCTCATACTTTGTGTTTCGAGTTTCTTAAACAAGAGAGAGTGTGATTTTCACTGATTTAAAAGATCAACAACATCTGTTTTCAAGCTTGCTAAGGTATTTTCGAATCATTGTTCAAAATTATTTTGGAAAATTGCCTTTTTATTTCTTACTTGAGAACTAGATGTTAGGGAATTTGAGCAAATTTTTAAAACTAGCAAGATATTAGGAAAAATTCTAGATTTACTCTTATCTCTAGATTTGCTCCTCTATTTTCTTGTTAGAATTTTTATAAATTCCCCAAAAAATTTAGGGCATTAGT
Organism: Thlaspi arvense; assembly: GCA_911865555.2. NCBI lineage: Eukaryota > Viridiplantae > Streptophyta > Magnoliopsida > Brassicales > Brassicaceae > Thlaspi > Thlaspi arvense. The sequence goes on along the minus strand of OU466863.1, from coordinate 22,079,283 downwards.
TAAAACTTTTTCTTCCTTGCTTGCTCTTTCTCTCAAAATTCGCCGCCTTTGCTCATTCTCTTGTTTGAGAATCGTGTTTTAGGTACTATGGCCACAAAGAGGACGAGAGAGGAGACAGAACAAGAAGGACAAGGTCAAGAGGAGCAACAAGTTGTTCAACAAGAAGAAGCTCAACAAGTGGTTCAAGAGAGAGTTCGTTGGACAAAGGAGGAAAAGTTGGCAAAGAAGAGGTAGAGAGGCTGCACTTTGAGCCTACTAAGTTTGCTAGTAGAGATCTCTTGGAGAGGATGGGACTTCTAGAGACTTTGATTTTCTTCTCCAAGACATGGGGTTTGCATGCCTTTCACAGATGGATTGTACCCACAAGTCACTCTAGACTTCCTCTCTACGTTGGCGTTTTCCTATGAGAATCTGAGCCTCCCTACTCCCTCACAAGGTCATCTCACCTTCAAGGTCAAGAGGCGGGCTTATCATCTCTATATTGAAGAGCTTTTCCAAGCTTATAGTCTTAATGCCACGGCTAAACAAGTAGAGTTCCCTCTTCTCAAGATTGCCAACAAACTATGGGACCTGCTTTGTGATGAAGAATACAAGCCCAACACGGCTAAGATCAAGAAGGTGAGGAATCCCGTCCTGCAATATACTCTCAAGCTGCTAGCAAACACTTTCAGTGGGCGATCAGTGGCTCCTACCGTGTGATACTGCTGCATATTTCATGTGTTTTGAATACATATAAGATAGTTTCTCATGCATTTACCTTGCACTTTAGGCTAGTTTGCATCACTTTAGGTCCTAGAGTACTTTTGCACCAGCATTTGCATGTTTCTTGCATTTTGCGCATCCAGGTTGTTTTCGGCTACTTTGGAGCTATGGAAGATTCGTGGACGTGCTAAGGCTCGTGAGGAAGTGCGTGGACACATGGTGAAATCAGGATTGCATGCTAAGGACCCGAGATCGAGCAAGGCAGGTCAATCTAGATGAGATCGACCAGAAGATCGAGTGACCAAGCCGATGCAAGGGAACGGATCAAGACCGAGATCGAGATAGGAGATCGATCTGAAGTACAGACGTAAATGACACCATGCAGATCGAGAACTAGATCGAGTCTCCAACCCGATCCAGACGAGATCGACTCAAAGATCGAGCAAAGTCACCCGATCTAAGCCCAAGATCGAGAGCCAGATCGAGTCTCCTGCCCGATCCCAGACTTACCTTATCCGTCCAGCCTGTTCTTGGACGCTAGCGAAGGGGGGACCAGTACGTGCCTTTAGCCAATTTTGGCTAAAAGCGTCGACTACTTTTTTCCAACCTTCATTCTATCTTTTTCCTTGTTGTCTCTTTTCTCAGGCGATTCCGCCATTGTAGACATTGAAGTTAATCTTGCTTTTACGTTTTTGAATACTGAATCTTTGCTTTGAATCAATCGTTTTTTCATGTTTAGTCAATCATCTCTTGCGTTTTGTTCGATTTACTTTATGAGTAGTGAGTAGTTTCATCGGGTTTTCGAGGTTGAGAGGATTCAAAGGGGTTGAAAAGGTTTAAAGCTTGGTGATTTCTTGTTCTTCATCGCCTTCTTTTCTAGGATTTGAGCACTTAATGCTTAGAGACTCTCACGCCAAGATCTCTATGATCAGAGGGTTATCTTACCTTGACGGGTGATATTGCTGCATATTTCATGTAATTTGCATACATATAGGTTAGTTTCTCACGCATATACATTGCATTTTAGGCTAGTTTGCATCACATTAGGTCCTAGAGTGTTCTTGCACCAGCATATGCATGTGTCTTGCATTTTGCATCGCATTCAGGTTGTTTTCGGCTACTTTGGAGTCTTGGAGGGTTCGTGGATGTGCTGAGGCTCATGAGGAGGTTCGTGGGAACTTGGAAAATTCAGGAATACTTGCTAAGGACCAGAGATCGAGAAGCAGATCGAGCATGGCCGGTCGATCTGATCGAGTAGTCCATCCGATCCAAGGGAACTAATCGAGATGGAGATCGAGTGAAGCGATCGATCAAGGAGTACGGACGTAAATGATGCCATGCAGAGCGAGAGTCGGATCGAGTCCACCACTAGATCCTTCAAAGATCGACTCAGAGATCGAACGAAGCACTCGATCCACCGAAGAAGATCGAGACATAGATTGAGCTGAAGTCATGATGTTCGAAGAGTATTGAGCGAGATGCTCGATCTCGAGGTGGATCTCAGTGCACTTTAACCGTTTTTGGTTGCTAGCGAGGGGGGGACCATCGAGCTGTTTGGCCTATTTCGGGAAGACGGCGATCATGCTTTGGAATACACATTTTTCACTTTATCATTTTCATCTTTTTCTCTCGGTTCGAAGGCGATTTCGCCATTGTTAGGCTTTGAAGATTTGTTCTTGAATTGTTTAAGTTTAAATCTATCGTTTTTCATGTCTATGAGTTAATCTTTTATGCTTTGCTTTGTTTACTTTATGTGTAGTGAGTAGTTTATTCGGGTTTTGGGGTTGAGAGGATTCAAAGGGGTCGAAAAGGTTTTCAAAGCTTGGTGTTTTCTTGTTCTTCATGGCTTTCCCAAACGCCATGGTAGTTTAGGGGACTAGTTAAGCCGCGTGTTTGAAATCTGAGTTCTTTGCCCTTTTATCTCTTTTTCTGCTAAATGTCATTGGTCTGGAGGAGAGAATGAAGTAGTGATCCATACCACACGCCATGGATGGATCTTGTTTTGTTTTTAAGGCTTAGAGAATCTCACAAAGTGAGTAGATCTAGAGTTTTCAAATCAAGCTTGAACCTTTGAAACCCTTGAACATGAATCTCAACCCTCGACCCTCTTTCTTAGTATTCTTACATCTCTGTTAATCATTTGCTTGCTATCTGTTCGCATCCTGGTCTTTAGATTCGTTTCTGTTAAACTTTTAGACGAGATCGATCGTTGTTGCTCGATCTAGTGGTCGATCTTGTGGTCAATCCACTAGTCAATTTTTATAAATTCATAGCTTTGCATTTTAATCATTTTGTTTGTTCGTCCTGGTAGTTAACTCGTTCTTGGTATTTTTAAAATAGTTTTATCTTGCATTTAGTCATTACATCTAGTTTTTAGGATTTTCACAAAACCGTTCATCATTTGCTTAGCTTTACTCGATCCTTGCATTCTCATTGCACTTTCAAGCTCCTAGGTTGGATTGACTCCTCTTGCACTATACTACGACTGTGTGCTGCTTGAGTTTTGATAACCTCCTGTTGTATTCGAGCTTTGAATCATCATCACATGCAAAAAAACTTGTTATCAAATGGCGCCTTTGCCATCTTAGGAGTGTTTCGAAAGCATTGAGATTTGGGGTTTAGTAAAGACTAAGCCCTTGTTTTTCTTTTGGATACTGATTTCTCTACTCTCAAACTTGTGTCTTTGAGGTACATGAATCTACGTTCAAGGGGAGACAACAATCTACTTCAACCCTTGGACAACATTCATCAACTCGGACATTCAAGACAGCGAAGAGTAAGAGAGCAAGCTAGAGCTTTTGAGGAGATTGTTCAGCAAGGTTCAGTGGATTCTGAAGCGATGGCTGAGCACGAACATCCAGAGGGACCTCCTCCAGCTCACGGGGCAGTGGGAAGGGGTAATGGAAACCCCCAACACGGGGCTAGACCCCCAAGGATCATAGGAGCGGGAGATGCTCCCAATACTCATCACAATAGGTTTGGGATCACTCCTCCTCCTGTACAGAACAACAACTTCGAGATTAAGCCAGGTTTCATCTCAATGGTGCAAAACAACAAGTTTCACGGGCTAGCAATGGAAGATCCCTTGGAGCACCTTGATAACTTCGAGCAAGTATGTGGGATGATCAAGATTAATGGCATATCCAAAGATGTTTTCAAGCTGCGTCTCTTTCCATTTTCTCTTGGAGACAAGGCTAGACATTGAGAGAAGACCCTTCCACAAGGCACCATTACCTCTTGGGCTGAGTGTAAGAAGGCGTTCCTTTCAAAGTTCTTCTCTAGCACCAGAACAGCACGGCTGAGAAGTGAGATCAGCGGCTTCACTCAAAGGGACAATGAGACGTTCAATGAAGCCATGGAGCGGTTCAAGGACTACACTATCCAGTGTACTCACCACGGCTTCAGCGAAGAGACTCTTCTAAGCACTATCTACCGCGGAGCTTCACCAAAGATTCGCTTGTTGCTTGACACGGCTAGTAAGGGAAACTTCCTTGGTCAAGAGGTAGAAGAGGGCATGGAGCTGATTGAAAACTTGGCATTGAGTGACGGCAACTATGATGAAGATTACGACCGTGCACCGAGAGGTTCTTAGCTAGAGTCTCACAAGAAAGAGCTTAAATCATTGCATGAGAAGATTGACAAGCTGGTGTTGGCTAATCAGAAGCATGTTCACTTTGTTGGTGAAGCGGATGAAACCTTAGAGGAGCTTGAGTTGAGTCAAGAAGAAGCCAATTGGGTGGCGGGTCAAAAAAACTAAAAACCTCAAGGGTATTCACAAGGCTACAACCAGAACAACAATCTCCCCTACCGTAGCACCAATTTCGCGAACCCTAAGGATCAAGTGTACCCTGCTCAGCAAGCAAAGCCTTTCGTACCATACAACAAAGGTTTTCAGCCGAGTGGTGGCTTCCATGGGCACGGGCAAAGCACCTTCCAAGGACAACAGCAAGGAAACAAGGGTTATACGCCAATGTACCCTCCGGGCTTCGTTCCTTAACAACAACCGATGCAACAACAACAAGGTGATCCTGTCCTAGCTATGTTTCAACAGTTGATTCAAGGGCAAGCATCTACAAATCAGAAGTTTGTCGAGATGAACACTCGTTTAGACTCGTCTCTCACGGATATCTCTACTCAGATCACCAACTTGAATAACAAGATCAACCAGCTAGAGAAGGGAAAGACGAGTACAAGCGGTCAGAATAGCTTACCGGGCAAGTTTGAGCAGAATTCCAAGGAATACGCCAATGCCATTACGCTAAGGAGTGTGTAAGAGCTTGCACCTACGGTTACTCCCAAGACCAACGAGGACGTTGTAATTCAAGAGGGGGAGGGTAGGCTTTCAGCTGATGATGAGATCAACTTTGACAATGTTTGGATTCAAGGGCCAAGGAGAGGTGAGAAAGCGGTTGTAGAGAAGAAACCAGAGCAAGCTGCTAAGGAGAAGGACGCTTATGTGCCTCCATCGTATGTACCTAAGCTACCTTTTTCCGCCCGCTTCAAGAAGCAACTCATAAAGAGGCATATAATCTTGTTTGAGAAGCATCTTAAGGACGTAGAGACAAAGCTACCTCTCATAGACTGCCTTGCAATGATGCCTAACTGCACCAAATTCATCAAAGACACGCTTGTTAAGAAGATTAAGGAAAGCAAGGAAGTGATTGTTCTTAGTGAGGATTGTAGTGCTGTGATACATAAGGAGATAGTCCCTAAGAAGTTGGGAGACCCTCGAAGCTTCACTATACCTTGCGCTTTAGGTCCTTTGGAGTTCAAGAGTTGCCTTTGAGATCTCGGAGCTAGTATAAATCTGATGCCTCATTCCATAGCAAAGAAACTTGGCTTTACCCGGTTCAAGGATTGTAGAATCTCGTTGGTACTAGGTGACAGGAGCGTGAGGTTACCCGTGGGTTTGCTTGAGGACTTGCCAGTGAGAATCAGCGGTGTAAACGTGCCTACAGGCTTCGTTGTGTAACCTATGGATCCACCCATTCTCGGTTTACCGTTCTTAGCCACCGCCGGAGCCATCATAGACGTCAAGAATGGGAAGATAGCTCTGCACTTGGGTAAAGATATAAGGCTGGACTTTGACATCAATGAGGTTTTGAAGAAGCCTACGATAGAAGGGCAAGCCTTCTACATTGAAACGTTGGATGCTTGAGAGGATGAGTTGCTAGAAGAGTTGGCTCAGGAGGATCATTTGAAGCTGGCATTGACTAAGGAGCCAGGAGAGTTCAGTTACTTGGATCAAAGGACTTAGGAATACGTTAACCTGCCTGATTCAAGGAAGGTTGTGCTATAAGATGAAGGCGCTTGCCTAGAGATCGACTCCGATCGATGACATTACTCGATTTAGGGGTCAAATCGATAAGACAATCGAGAACACAACTCGATCCGGTGCAACAATCGACAATCAGATCGAGGTGGGTGATCGATCCAGGAAATCAATCGAGTCCGAGATCGAGAGATGTCTTCCGATCAGCTCGGGGTCTAATCCGGAGATCGACCCAGCGTCTCGATCTCTCACTCGATCCACATTAAATCGAGTGAGTCAATCGAGCGAAACTGCTCGATCTAGACGACATCGAGAGCAAGATCAACTGGAAGACTCGATTTCAGAAGGGACAACGGTTCAAGAAGGCAGCCTCAGGGGTCATGTCTCGGGTTCTAAGGAAGGTTCCAAGGAGGAAAACAACAGCAACAGCCACGAGGATGATTGGAGCGTGCTGTTAGCCCCAAAGGTGGACCTTAAGGGGCTCCCAAAAGGGCTAAGGTATGCTTTCTTAGGGCTTAACGAAACCTATCCCATGATTGTGAATAAAAACTTAAGTGATGATGAGTTGCACTCGCTCTTAACTGAGTTGAGAAAGTATAGGAAGGCCATTGGGTACTCTCTAAGTGACATCAAGGGCCTTTCACCAATGCTTTGCACTCATAGGATTCACTTGGATAATGAGAACGCCTCTTCTATAGAACATCAAAGGCGTTTGAATCCTAATTTGAAAGAGGTTGTTAAGAAAGAGATTCTTAAGCTATTAGAAGCTGACGTGATCTATCCCATAAGTGACAGCACGTGGGTTTCTCCCGTACACGTGGTGCCTAAGAAGGGAGGGATCACGGTCATTAAGAATGACAAAGATGAGCTTATACCTACTAGGACTATTACAGGACACCGTATGTGTATTGATTATAGGAAGCTTAATCTTGCTACTAGAAAGGATCATTTTCCCTTGCCTTTTATTGATCAAATGCTTGAAAGACTTGGCAATCATCCCTACTACTGCTTTCTTGATGGATATAGTGGATTTTTCCAAATACCAATCCATCCAAATGATCAGGAGATGACGACCTTCACATGCCCTTATGGCACCTTCGCGTATCGAAGGATGCCATTCGGGTTGTGTAACGCACCGGCTACGTTTCAGAGGTGTATGATGTCGATCTTCTCCGATCTAATAGATGAGATGGTAGAGGTGTTTATGGATGACTTCTCGGTCTATGGTGCGTCCTTTTCTGCGTGTTTGTTGACTCTTTGCATGGTACTAAAGCGTTGTGAAGAGACGAATCTTGTGCTTAACTGGGAGAAGTGTCACTTCATGGTGAAGGAAGGGATCGTGCTTGGCCATAAGATATCAGAGAAGGGCATTGAGGTTGACAAGGCTAAGGTTGAGGTCATGATGAGTCTTGAGCCGCCGGTTAATTTTAAAGGAGTGAGGAGTTTCTTGGGTCACGCTGGCTTCTACAGGCGCTTCATCAAGGATTTTTCTAAGATTGCACGCCTTCTTACACGGCTGTTGTGCAAGGAAGCTGATTTTGTCTTTGATGAGGAGTGTTTGCAAGCTTTCGTGACCATCAAGGAAGCTATAGTTTCCGCGCCTATAGTGCAAGCACCGGAATGGACTCTACCGTTCGAGATTATGTGTGATGCTAGTGACTACGCCGTGGGAGCCGTTCTAGGTTAAAGGAAAGATAAGAAGCTGCACGTGATTTACTATGCTTCAAGAACCTTGGATGACACGCAAAAAAGGTACACTACCACGGAGAAAGAGCTATTGGCAGTAGGGTTTGCCTTTGAGAAGTTCCGATCATACCTCATGGGTTCCAAGGCCATTGTCTACACAGATCACGCGGCTTTCAGATACATATACTCCAAGAAGGACACTAAGCCAAGGCTTTTCAGATGGATTCTTCTTCTTCAGGAGTTTGACATGGAGATCAAAGACAAGAAAGGGATAGAGAACGGCGTTGCTGACCATCTCTCTCGGTTAAGAATCAACGAGTCTCTACCTTTAGATGATTCTCTCCCCGAGGAACAACTCATGGTGATCACTACGGCTGTTTGTGGGAACCTAGAAGGGCGGTTTGAGGAGGTTCTGAGCTTCAAAGAGGAGGATCTCCCTTGGTATGCGGATATTGTGAACTACTTGGCATGTGGGGAAGAGCCTTCGCATCTTGACAACTATCACTGGAAGAAGTTCATGAGGGACGTGAGCCATTACTTTTGGGATGAACCCTATCTATACAAGAGAGGTGTTGACAGCCTATATAGAAGATGTGTGACAAAGGAGGAAGCAAGAGATATCATCTTTCATTGCCATGGCTCTTCGTATGGCGGGCACTTTGCTTCATTCAAAACCGCCACTAAGGTCTTGCAAGCCAGTTTCTGGTGGCCGTCCATCTTCAAAGATACCCATGAGTTCGTGATGAGTGTCGAAGCTTGTCAACGAGCAGGGAACATTACTAAGAGGAACGAGATGCCTCAAGTTCCCATCTTTGAGGTAGACGTCTTTGACGCGTGGGGCATAGACTTCATGGGGCCGTTTCCCTCATCATACGGCAACAAGTTCATCCTAGTAGCTGTTGATTACGTCTCTAAATGGGTTGAAGCCATTGCTTCCCCTACAAACGACTCTAAGGTGGTGAGCAAGCTCTTTAAGAGCATCATTTTCCCAAGGTTTGGAGTACCCAAGGTGGTGATAAGCGACGGAGGAAGCCATTTCATCAACAAGCTGTTTGAAAACCTTCTGAGGAAGTATGGCATGAAGCACAAGGTAGCTAAACCTTACCATCCTCAAACGAGTGGCCAAGTGGAGGTCTCTAACCGACAGATAAAGGCGATACTTGAGAGAACAGTTGGGACAACTCGGAAGGATTGAGCGGTGAAGTTAGATGACGCTTTGTGGGCTTACCGGACTGCTTAGAAAACGCCCATTGGTACTACTCCTTTCACTCTTCTCTATGGCAAAGGATGACACCTCCCCGTTGAGTTGGAGCATAGGGCGTTGTGGGCTGTGAAGCGGCTGAATTTTGATCTGAAAACGGCTCAGGAGAAGCGGTTGATCCAGTTACACGAGCTTGACGAGCTAAGGCTGGATGCTTACGAAAGTGCTAGGATCTACAAGGAGCGTACTAAGGCTGCTCACGACAAGAAGTTAGTACCTAAGGAGCTTAAGGAAGGGAGTTTGGTGCTGCTTTACAATTCAAGGCTCAAGCTCTTTCCAGGGAAGCTGAAATCACGATGGAGCGGTCCGTATGAAATCAAGGAGGTATTACCCTACGGAGCTGTCACGTTGGTTGGCAAAAGTGGGAATGCATTCATAGTGAACGGACACAGAGTTAAGCCATACATGGCGAGTGCATTTGACAAGGAGAGCACCTCAATGCTTCTCCAAGACCCACCATCTGCCTAAACCAAGTAAAGTCTAGCTAAAGACGTTAAAGAAAGCGCACTTGGGAGGCATTCCCATGTCTATCCTGTATATATTCTTGCTTTATTTCTTTTCCAGTTTTATGTTTATATGTTGTGAGTGTGTAGGAACAAGTATGAGGGATTGCAAGCCATGATCTTAGGTCCAGAAGGAGTAAGAAGGGGCGAGTATAAGCTAGAGATCGAGTGCTAGATCGACTCATCCTAGCTCGATCTTTGCTAGATCGAGCTAGTGAATCGAGAGGAGCCAGTCGATCTAGACAAGATCGAGTAGACAGATCGTGTAAAACAGTCGATCAAAAGAGGACGAAAACCCTATACGTTTAGCCTGAAAAGAAAACGAGAGGTGGATCGACTGAGTCACTCGATTCTCAAGGCTAGATCGAATAGTCTACTCGATCTGCCACTCGATCCAAGCTTCTATCGACCCCTGAATCGAGAACGTGGCTCGATCATGAGGACTTAGCCGTCGTGCCAAAAATTCAAGGAACGAGAGGTGTTATCGATCCAAGACTCAATTCAATTCGAATCGAGTCCCAAATCGAGCAACCCTCTCGATCCATGCCATTATGGGCATGAGATCGAGTCCCAGATCGACCAAAAGGACTTGATCTCGTGTCGAGGTAACATTTTATTTTCCCTCTCTTCTTCTTTCCCTCTGGCTTTTAAATTCAAAAAGTGGTCAAGGCAAGCATTTTTGACCATGAAAGATGTGCCTTGACCATAGCTTTTGTCAGAAAACCACTTCTTTTACCCATGGTTTTGTTTTTGTTGGCCTTTAAATGTTTTCAACTACTTTCATACTCTCTCATTCTTGTTTTCTCGAGTTGTTAAGAAAAAGAGAGTGTGAGTTCTTTGTTTTCTAAAGGCTAACAAGCATCTTTTTCAATCCTTGCAAATGTATTTTCGAACCTTCAAGAATATCTTCAAAAAAGATTTCATTTTTAATCGCTTTGATTGTTTTAGATGCTAGGGCGGTTTTAAATTTTTTTAAAATAGCTTGATAATAGGAAAAATTCTAGATTTCTCTCTATCTCTAGATTCGATTCTCTATTATTTTGCTATAATTTTTATAAATCCCCCAAAATTCTAGGGTATTAGTTATAAGTTTTCTTCTTTGCTTCTCTCTTTCTCTCATCACAACGCCGATTTGCTCATTGCTTTGCTTGCGAAACTTGTTTCTGGCACAATGACTCCCAAAAGAATGAGAGAAGAGACAGCACAAGAGGGAGGAAACCAAGAAGTGGCTGTTCAGGAGAGGGTTCGTTGGAGTAAGGATGAGAAACGGGACAAGGAACAGCTTCAAAGGCTGAGGTTCGAAGCGACTAAGTTTGCGGATAGAGGATTGCTGGCCAAGATGGGGATTCTAGGAGATTTTGATCAGCTCCTCCAGAAGATAGGGCTGAGGTGTTTGTCACGGATGGATTGCCCAACCTTTCCCGAAGTGACAATCGACTTCCTGGCCACTTTGGAGTTTGCGTACGAGAATCCTAGCGTCCCAATTCCTTCTCAAAGCCGCCTCTCCTTCAAGATAAAATGCCAAGCCTTCAGCCTCTCAATCCCCGAGCTTTGCGAAGCTTATGGCCATGATGCAGCTGCCACGAAAGTGGAGTTCCCCTCCTTCACTCAAGCAAACGACTTTTGGGACCTCATAGCTAATGAAGACTACAAGGCTAATACCGCGAAGATCAAGACAGTGAGGATCCCGGTGCTACGTTACACCTTGAAGCTGATGGCCATGGATGACGAGATGCCCGAAGCCTTTGTCCTCCTTAAGCTTGACTTTGAGCCGCGGACCAAGACATAAAATTTCTTTGCTTCTGTTGTGGAGATGCAAAGGAAGAACAACAAGTGGCAGAGCAAAGTCATCAAGAAGCTTGCCAAGAAGGTCAAGGCGCTTTAAAGAGGTTCACCAAAGCAAGCTGGGAGTGAGGAGGTTCAACAGCCTGAGAAGAGGAGGCTTTCAACCGGTGGAGTTGTCATCCGTGAGACTCAAGGCAGCAACATTCAACCGGCGCGTCTCTCTCTCCAAGAGCCAGGCTCCAAAGGCAAAGCCATAGTATCTAGCTCTTCTGGAACATCCTCAAGTTCCAGCCGAGACTAGACCCGAGGTAACAACAACCTTCCATTGTACATACCGTTCATGTTTTCTTGATTTTTGCTTTATGTTTTGTGCTCTCTCGAACATGTTTGCCACCGGGACGGTGTCATTCAAGTTTAGGGGAGTATGTGTGTGGTTTGACATGTTTATTTTGCTCTTATTTTATCTTTGTATCTCTTGAGTCTTGCATACATCTAAGGCATAGAAAAGAAAAGGAAAAAATTGGTAAAATTTTTAAAAATTTTCAAAAAAATCCATGTAGTTGCATTCACATTGTTAAGCATTTTAGGATTGAGTCTAGAATTTTTAAGCATCTAGGTTGTTTACATTTGCATAAGGGGTTCAAGTTTTCTTAAAAAGGTGTTTTAAACTCATGAATTGTTTCAGTGCACTAGTTAGTAGTTCTCTAATGCTTTGCTCACGCTTTGAAAGTAAGTCCTTACCATGCTTGGATCACTTGTTTTGATTTTCGTGACTTGAATTGAACACTTATGATTTGAAACTTGTCCTGATAAGTGAAAACCTTAATCTGATTTTTAAACATCATTCTTATGCATTTGAAAATGAACACATGGATCTTAAAAATATTTAGGCTCTCTTCCTTAGTTTACCACTCTTTATGAGCCTAAGTAGAACTCCCACCTTGACCCTTACCTTTCTTTGAAGCCAAGTTTTCGTGTGTGACATCACTGTGAGGCCTCTTTCGGTTTGAACTTAGCATAACGTGTTACGTTTTAGGCGACATGATTAGGTTCTCATATGATTGCTAGCTTTGCATTTTGAAACTAGTTCAGGGGTTAGGATAAGTTTGGGGGATCAATGGGATTGCTTTCATGTTTATATGCTTTCGGTTTCAAAAGAGTTTGGTATTTGAAGTGAACAAAATGTTTTAAGTGAAAGGTTTTGTGTTTAAAATGTATAATGCTCTAATAATTTCAGAAGATAGCCCTCTCAAAATAAAAATAAAAAAAAAGAAAGAAAAAGAAAAAAGCCCAAGTGCCAAAATAAAAAGAAAAAAAAAGAAAGAAAAAAAATAAGAGGGCTATCAATAAGAAAAAAATAAGGAGCTTAATATTTTCAAATCTTTCACTAACCTAAAAGATTTAAGATGTTTTCTATTTTGATTTGGGGTTTGCTAAGATTTTGCTTTGAAGATAAGGATAGATTCTAGGAGGGTGAGTGAGCTAAAAAGAAAGAAAATGAGAGGGGTTTTAGGATCATTGTTAGCTTACATGGGTAGATGAAAATCTGATCATGTATGCATCAATTGCCTTTACCTTTAGCATTATGCATAAAGTTCTTACCATTTTCGAGAGAAACCGTGTTTAAAATAAACCCTCTTTAAAATGAGATCATTCTATGCTCATAGCCTTAACCCTTAGCCAAATATGTTTTGCTTTAAAGTGCATAAGTTTGATTCATGGTTCGATCATTAATGAATGTTAAAGGATGTCTATCTTTGATTGTTTGGAATAGGAGAGTCATGATTTGAAATTCTTTGTGTGATGAGTATGGCTAAGTTCTTTAACGTATGAGTGTGTGCATTGCATTTTAGAACTAATAACTAGGACGTTGAGATTGATTCATTTGAAAGATACCTTTGCAAGAAGCTTAAACCCCCGTATGTTTTAAAACCTCTCTCCCTTCTTTAATTTTGTTTGCTTGAGGGCAAGCAAAAGACAAGTTTGGGGGAATTGAAATTGCTGCATATTTCATGTAATTTGTACATATAGGTTAGTTTCTCACGTATATGCATTGCATTTTAGGCTAGTTTGCATCACTTTAGGTCCTAAAGTGTTCTTGCACCAGCATATGCATGTTTCTTGCATTTCGCATTGCATTCAGGTTGTTTTCGGCTACTTTGGAGTCTTGGAGGGTTCGTGGATGTGCTGAGGCTTGTGAGGAGGTTCGTGGGAACTTGGAGAATTCAGGAATGCTTGCTAAGGACCAGAGATCGAGAAGCGGATCGAGCATGGCCGGTCGATCTAGATGAGATCGACCAGAAGATCGAGTAGTCCATCCGATCCAAGGGAACTGATCGAGACGGAGATCGAGTGAAGCGATCAATCAAGGAGTACAGACGTAAATGACGCCATGCAGAGCGAGAGTCGGATCGAGTCCACCACTCGATCCTCCAAAGATCGACTCCAAGATCGAACGAAGCACTCGATCCACCGAAGAAGATCAAGACACAGATCGAGCTGAAGTCACGATGTCCGAAGATGATCGAGCGAGATGCTCGATCTCGAGGTCGATCTCAGTTCACTTTAACCGTTTTTGGCCGCTAGAAAAGGGGGGGACCATCGAGCTGTTTGGCCTATTTCGGGAAGGCTGCGATCTTGCTTTTCCATACACGTTTTCACTTTATCATTTTCATCTTTTTCTCTCTGTTCGAAGGTGATTTCGCCATTGTTAGGCTTTGTAGCTTTGTTCTTGAATCGTTTAAGTTTAAATCTATCGTTTTTCATGTCTATGAGTTCATCCTTTATGCATTGCTTGGTTTACTTTATGTATAGTGAGTAGTTTATTCGGGTTTTGGGGTTGAGAGGATTCAACGGGGTCGAAAAGGTTTTCAAAGCTTGGTGTTTTCTTGTTCTTCATGGCTTTCCCTTCTAGGATGTCGAGTTCTTAAGGCTTAAAAAGTCTCACGCCAAGATCATTATGATCAGAGGGACCTCTTACCTTGACAGGATCCAGAGGTCTCTGAAAATCGCATCCTAGAGACTAGTTACCCTTTCCCAAACGCCATGGTAGTTTAGGGGACTAGTTAAAATTTGTGCAGGCTGGATTTCACACAATAGAATTTGTAAGTTAAATATAAAAGAGGACGTAAAGATTCTAAGGTAAACACGAGAGAACAAGGATCCAAAGATGGTGATTTTATTAATGCCGCTTAGATGAGCTTTTGGTACAAGTATTTTGCTAGAGCTTTGCTAGGTAAAAAGCAGATCCCCCAAGCTAATGAATTTAACTCGCTATTTATACAACTGCTATCTAGGGATATATTTCGTAGATTTTCTTCCTTATCTCCTTCGCGGCGCCCCCTTCCTCAAGGTTTCGTCTTTTAGGGTAAACACCGCTTTGGACCTCTTCGTGGATTTGGGATCGGCCCACTTGAGCAACGCTTCTCTTCGGACTTATTATTTTCGAATCTTTGTCTCGGATCATTAATGAGATGTTCTGGCTCGGCCCACGAACGTTTATGGGTCGGCCCAAAGAGTTCCACATATGGTTGGTTCGCACAAACGGTTCGTCTCGGGTTCAAACAGTTTGTGCACGGTTAGCCTCGCCGTTTGTACAAGGTTTGCACGGTTCACCTCGCCGTGCAGAGTTTGGGCGAGACGACTGGCTCGTCATTTGTACAAGGTTTGCACGGTTCGCCTCCCCGTGCAAAGTTTGGGCGAGGCGACCGGCTCAACATTTGTACAAGGTTTGCACGGTTCGCCTCGCCGTTGATAGTTTGGGCGAGGCGACCGGCTCGCCATTTGTACCAGGTTTGCACGGTTCGCCTCGCTGTGCAAAGTTTGGGCGAGGCGACCGGCTCGCCATTTGTACAAGGTTTGTACGGTTCGCCTCGCCGTGCAGAGTTTGGGCGAGGCGACCGGCTCGCCATTTGTACAGGGTTTGCACGGTTCGCCTCGCCGTGCATAGTTTGTGCGAGACGACCGGCTCGCCGTGTACAAAATGTGCACGATTTGTTCACTGCTTCAGGACAATTTTTATACTAAGTAAAATTCTCCATTGACTTCGTCGGAGTGAAAACCCACCCCAACAATTAGCCCCCCAGCTCGTTAGACTCGAAAGCGCGGATAACGAGGTGTTTAGTGGGATGAGGTCAATGGTTTAGACGAAGCGTCTTTACCTGCTTCGCTAAGTTTTTCCTATGGTGCGCGAGCACTCTTCATTGTGGCGAGGCGTCTAGCTTGCTCGCTTCGCCTTGATGGAACATTTTCCCTTCTTTGACGAAGCGTTTTCGTTGGCTTTGCCAAGTTCCCTAGTCGTAGCGAGGCGAATGGTTCTTGGCGAGGCGTTTGTTTCAGCTTGGCGAGGTGTTTTGCTTCGTTCCGCTTTGCCTTGACAAGACGTTTTACTTCGCCTTGGCGAGGCGTGCGATTTGCTCGCTTCGCTTTGGTAGAGTGTTGCCTCGGTGAGGCGTTTCTGTTTTGGTGAGGCGTTTTGTTTGCCTGAGATAAGTATCCTGTCATGCCGAGGCGAGATGACGAAAACTTTTTGTAGAGTGGGATGTTTTCGCTATGATGAGGCGCAGCGACGAAACGTCTAGCTTCTCTTTTCTGGCTCGATGGTTGCTTCGCCTGAGAAGTAATTCGCTGAGGCGAGACGGTCCTTTACGGAGACGAGGCGTTTAACCCTTGGCCCGCGCGAAGCGTCACTCCATGTATGAACAACATGTTTGCCTCGTCACTTGAACTCTCGCCTTCTCGCTTCGCCCTCACTCCTCCAACACTTAGTATATTTTTTTTTTAAAAATGAACTGCCAGCTTGTGGGCTTATAAATGGACTTCTCCTTTTGATCTTTTGGGCCTTTAAAGCCCAGTTGGAGATGTATTCGCCTCGGAGACTGTAATTGGTTCGCGTTTCCCGAGGAGGCTGGGCAAAATGGCTATAAGTTCAGAAGCTCTCCTCATTTTTCTTCATTCTCATTCTCACCAAAAATAATCAAGGTTTGTTTCCTCTCTCTTTTCTCTTCCTTCTCTCTAGTTTATGTGTAGCCTTAGATTAAGGTTTATCCAACTTTGGCCGCGCCAACGCCATCCGCCGTAACTTTCTCGGTCCGTCTTCGATTTGTCTTCGATCTCCTTGATATCTCCTAGGCATGACTTCTCTCTCTTCTCAAGCCGAGGCGATGTCCCATTCATCCTCTCGCGGTAAGGAGAAATCCTTGAGCGATCTGTCTCGCCGAGGCGAGGAGAAGACTAGATCTGTGTTATCTCGCTCCAATGACGCGAGATCTCGGGCTGCGACGTCTCGAGGCGAGACGATTTGCTCGGATTTGGTTTTGGAAGGAGCCGAGGTGAATTCCCGGGTTGCGACGCCTCGTTTGCCGTCCCGAATCCCGTCGAGCTCTGATCTCGATGATTCTATAGATTCGGCGAGTCGCATGCTGCGATGTGGTCGCGAAGCGATTCGATCTCTGAGCGACGAGCATAATGGCTCTGCTGGGGGTATCCCAATTGGGGAGGCAAATTGTATGGACCTCTTGATTGGTGATTCTTCTCGAGCAGGCGAAGCGGCAGCGATAAAACCTGAGGAAGACGATTGGAATTTCGATCCTGCTGCGGCGAGGAGAGAGCTAGACGAACTGATGAAACTCTATAAGAAAAATCAGCCGAAGAGAAAAAGGATGAAAAGGAGAGTGGCCGATCCGCCGGGATCCACGCTCTCGACGGCCGATAGTCTCGCAGACCTGAGGACTCGCTTCAATATCAGCGAGGGGGTAGAGTTTAAACTTCCTTCCTCGTCGGATCGGGCAGATCGTCCTCCCTTGGGATCTCTTTACAACAAATGAGAGCTTCTTCTATCTCTGTCTTCTGTGGTTCCTTATTCTGGAGTTGATTTTGCAATACTTGTGGAAGCATGGGCTAGCTTTAGCGCAGCTTACTCCTCGCAGTCTTCGTCACTTGGTCGGTCTCGTCGTGCTTAGTTATGAATGCGACGTTGAACTCTCTACCGGTCATCTTTTGAACTTGCTCGAGATCCGCCGGAAACCAAAGTCTGAGATATACTATATTGGGAACAAAAAGGGGATGCGGCTCCTCAACGGCTTCCCTAGTAATGATAGAGGTTGGGATAGCCGGTTTTTCTACGTTCTGCTGAATGATGCATCAGTACCGGAAGCGTGGATCGGGAGAGTTAAAATGGATTGGGGACTTCTTGGTAGTTAGATCGACGTCACGCTTAGGGGTTCTACTTTCGAGTAGTGGTGAATTTTCTTCTAATCTTCCTTTCGTTTTTTATTGCAGTTCGTCAGCTTGTGCTAAGGATCCCCGAAGATTGTTTAAACTTTGTGAAGCTTTTCTACGAGAGGAGGACGCATTGGACGAGGAGTTTCACACTGCAAAGGATTGAACGCGCCCGAGCCCTTTCCTTAGGTGTTGACGTAGACTGTTCCGAGTCGCCACATTCCTCCGATATCGATCTGAGATATAAGATGGCCGCCAAGCTAACCCTCCGAGACCGAAAGGCGATAGAAGCTCGGAAGCGTGCCGAGGAGAAGGATAAAAATGCCTTGGGATCAAAGGGGGGCGAGCCAAATCGCACCAGTTGCGCCTATCGGAGCAAAGTCGAATTCGTCTCGGGTTTCTTCTGAGATTGTTGTGGGCCTGAAGGTTACTCCGCGACCTAAAGGATCGACTTTGTCCCGTCACGCAGAGAGGACTAAGATGCCAGTGAGCAGCGCGGACAAGGGCGACGCGGTCAAAGGGCCTTTAAAGCACGTGGCTTTGGAGGAGAAAACAGCCGACGCGGGTGGTCCCAAGAAGAAAGCAAGGCGTGATCCTCCGGCTCTTGCGTCTGTTCCCGATGCCAATCTCCCTCCGGTTGCTGCTGATACTCCAGTCGACGAGGCCGCGGTGTCTGTGACGCTTTTCTCCAAAATTGTTCGCTCGGGGGAACGCTTGCCTGCACCGGACACTCTCACCCGAGGCAAGAAGTATGCTAAGATGGCGCTCAAAGGAATCAAGGTAATCCCCTTTTTTTTTGAATCGAGCTAGATTTCCCTTCAGGCCGTTGACTTGTTTTGACTTGTTTCAGTTTATTGAAGTGGCGAACGAGGCGATTGCGGGATATGAGTGGGACTCCCGAGAAAATTCTCGTTGCGTTGAAGAGGCTCGAGGCGATGCAGTTGCTCTTAAGGCCAAGCTTGATGAGGCCAAAAATAAACATTCCGTCGAGCTGGAGAGAGTTGTAGCTCGATTAAAGAAAACTGAGGATGAGAGGTACGAGTTCAAGAGGAAGCGTGACGAAGCCGAGAGTCTTGCTGTTCGTCTCAACGAGCAAAAGCTTATGCAAGATTCAGAGATCGCCTCCCTTAAGCGGCAGCTCGAAGCTGAGAGAGAGTTGCGCGAGGCCGAGGCTAGGAAAGCGTGAAGAGAGGCGAGACGGGAGCTTGGCGAGAAGTTTCAGAGTCGTATTCGTCTAGCCGAGGAGAGAGTCTAGAAGCTAAAGGGTCCTGCTCGAACAAAAGTCATCGAACTTGCTCAGGCCGAGGGTAATCTCCAACTTGTTGGGTTGCTTATGGGCGATAACCCTCCATCGTTGGAGGTAGAGCTGGCGACTCTGACCGAGTGGAAAGAGGAGCTTGTCGATGCTGATGCAGAGTTTGAGCGTCTTGCAACTGACTGACGAGAGGACCTGAAGCTTTCTCCGGTTTCCAGCGACTCTGTTCCGCCATTCTTTGCTAATGAATCGATGGAGGTTATGGCCTCTAAGGTTGGAGTAGAGGATCCTGCAGGATCGAACGTCAATACTCCTGGAGTTGACGACTTGATCGCTGCGAAGAGCTCGCAGCAGGATGTAGCGAAGGCGTCCAATGCCATCGAGACGTCCGAGCCTGGTGTTTAGGCAGTGCCTTTTGAATGTCATTTTATTTGTTTTAGATTTTATTTGTTTTTTGTTGCGCATCCATGTATCGGATGCGTTTTACGTTTTGAACCTGGTGCATGGACGACTTTGTCCACTTAGATTTTACGCCATAGATTCTATGTGATATTGTACTTTGTTATCGAGCCGAAGCATTGCTGTTCTGCTTCTAGATTATTGCGAAGCGAAGTGCTCAAGTTATAAGCTTGAAAATATCTGATTTTTTTTATACTCTAAATAGTTTAAGAGTTTTTCTGACTCGTCTTTTTCTATAGGGCGAGCCGCAGTCAAAAAAGGCGTAGTAGTTAGGATCAGTGCCGTTCAGAGGCGAGGTGACTATGTAGTCTATGGTAGATCATCACGACCCTTTTATGTTTAATGGTTAAGAGTTGAGTTGTATTCGGGCGAAGCGTATGAGCTTGATGAACTAAGGCTGGACGCCTACGAAAGCGCTAAGATCTACAAAGAGCGTACTAAGGCTGCTCATGACTTGAAGTTGGTTCATAAAGAGCCTAAGGAAGGCAGTCTGGTGCTACTCTATGACTCGAGGTTGAAGCTGTTCCCGGGCAAGCTCAAATCAAGGTGGTGTTGACTGTTTGAGATCAAGGAGGTATTGCCCTATGGAGCCGTTACGTTGGTTGGCAAGAGTGGGAATGCATTCACAGTCAATGGACACAAAGTAAAGCCATACATGGTCAGTGCATTCAACAAGGAGAGCACTTCAATGCTTCTCCAAAACCCACCATCTGCCTAAACCAAGTAAAGTCTAGCTAAAGACGTTAAAGAAAGCGCACATGGGAGGCATTCCCCCCTGTCTATCTTGTATATATTTCTGCTTTCTTTCTATTTCAGTTTTATGTTTTTATCTTCTAAGTGTGTAGGAAAGGGTGTAAGGGATTGCAGGACATGATCTTGGAGTCCAAAAGAGGCGAGAAGGGTTAAGAATAGGCTAGAGATCGAGTGCTAGATCGACCCATCCTAGCTCGATCTTTACTAGATCGAGGTAGTGAATCGAGAGGAGTTAGTCGATCTAGACGAGATCGAGTAGACAGATCAAGTGGAACGGTCAATCACGAGAGGACAAACACCCTATATGTTTAGCTTGAAAAACAAACGAGGTGTAGATCGACCGAGTCACTCGATTCTCAAAATAAATCGAATGGTCTACTCGATCTGCCACTCGATCCAGGCCAAATCGACCCTCTTTCTTAGTATCTGCTATCTGTTCGCATCCTGGTCTTTAGATTCGTTTCTGTTAAACTTTTAGACGAGATCGATCGTTGTTGCTGGATCTAGTGGTCGATCTTGTGGTCAATCCACTAGTCAATTTTTATAAATTCATAGCTTTTCATTTTAATCATTTTGTTTGTTCGTCCTGGTAGTTAACTCGTTCCTTGTATTTTTAAAATAGTTTTGTCTTGCATTTAGTCATTACATCTAGTTTTTAGGATTTTCACAAAACCGTTCATCATTTGCTTAGCTTTACTCGATCTTTGCATTCTTATTGCACTTTCTAGCTCCTAGGTTGGATTGATTCCTCTTGCACTATACTACGACTGTGTGCAACTTGAGTTTTGATAACCTCCTGTTGTATTCGAGCTTTGAATCATCATCACATGCAAAAAAACTTGTTATCAAATGGCGCCTTTGCCATCTTAGGAGTGTTTCGAAAGCATTGAGATTTGGGGTTTAGTAAAGACTAAGCCCTTGTTTTTCTTTTGGATACTGATTTCTCTACTCTCAGACTTGTGTCTTTGAGATACATGAATCTACGTTCAAGGGGAGACAACAATCTACTTCAACCCTTGGACAACATTCATCAACTCGGACATTCAAGACAGCGAAGAGTAAGAGAGCAAGCTAGAGCTTTTGAGGAGATTGTTCAGCAAGGTTCAGTGGATTCTGAAGTGATGGCTGAGCACGAACATCCAGAGGGACCTCCTCAAGCTCACGGGGCAGTGGGAAGGGGTAATGGAAACCCCAACACGTGGCTAGACCCCCAAGGATCATAGGAGCGGGAGATGCTCCCAATACTCATCACAATAGGTTTGGGATCACTCCTCCTCCTGTACAGAACAACAACTTCGAGATTAAGCCAGGTTTCATCTCAGTGGTGCAAAACAACAAGTTTCACGGGCTAGCAATGAAAGATCCCTTGGAGCACCTTGATAACTTCGAGCAAGTATGTGGGATGATCAAGATTAATGGCATATCCAAAGATGTTTTCAAGCTGTGTCTCTTTCCATTTTCTCTTGGAGACAAGGCTAGACATTGGGAGAAGACCCTTCCACAAGGCACCATTACCTCTTGGGCTGAGTGTAAGAAGGCGTTCCTTTCAAAGTTCTTCTCTAGCACCAGAACAGCACGGCTGAGAAGTGAGATCAGCGGCTTCACTCAAAGGGACAATGAGACGTTCAATGAAGCCATGGAGCGGTTCAAGGACTACACTATCCAGTGTCCTCACCACGGCTTCAGCGAAGAGACTCTTCTAAGCACTATCTACCGCGAAGCTTCACCAAAGATTCGCTTGTTGCTTGACACGGCTAGTAAGGGAAAATTCCTTGGTCAAGAGGTAGAAGAGGGCATGGAGCTGATTGAAAACTTGGCATTGAGTGACGGCAACTATGCTGAAGATTACGACCATGCACCGAGAGGTTCTTAGCTAGAGTCTCACAAGAAAGAACTTAAATCATTGCATGAGAAGATTGACAAGCTGGTGTTGGCTAATCAGAAGCATGTTCACTTTGTTGGTGAAGCGGATGAAACCTTAGAGGAGCTTGAGTTGAGTCAAGAAGAAGCCAATTGGGTGGCGGGTCAAAAAAACTAAAAACCTCAAGGGTATTCACAAGGCTACAACCAGAACAACAATCTCCCCTACCGTAGCACCAATGTCGCGAACCCTAAGGATCAAGTGTACCCTGCTCAGCAAGCAAAGCCTTTCGTACCATACAACAAAGGTTTTCAGCCTAGTGGTGGCTTCCATGGGCAAGGGCAAAGCACCTTCCAAGGACAGCAGCAAGGAAACAAGGTTTATACGCCAATGTACCCTCCAGGCTTCGTTCCTCAACAACAACCGATGCAAAAACAACAAGGTGATCCTGTCCTAGCTATGTTTCAACAGTTGATTCAAAGGCAAGCATCTACAATTCAGAAGTTTGCCGAGATGAACACTCGTTTAGACTCGTCTCTCACGGATATCTCTACTCAGGTCACCAACTTGAATAACAAGATCAACCAGCTAGAGAAGGGAAAGGCGAGTACAAGCGGTCAGAATAGCTTACCGGGCAAGTTTGAGCAGAATCCCAAGGAATACGCCAATGCCATTACGCTAAGGAGTGTGAAAGAGCTTGCACCTACGGTTACTCCCAAGACCAACGAGGACGTTGTAATTCAAGAGGGGGAGGGTAGGCTTTCAGCTGATGATGAGATCAACTTTGACAATGTTTGGATTCAAGGGCCAAGGAGAGGTGAGAAAGCGGTTGTAGAGAAGAAATTGGAGTAAGCTGCTAAGGAGAAGGACGCTTATGTGCCTCCATCGTATGTACCTAAGCTACCTTTTTCCGCCTGCTTCAAGAAGCAACTCATAAAGAAGCATATAATCTTGTTTGAGAAGCATCTTAAGGACGTAGAGATCAAGCTACCTCTCGTAGACTGCCTTGCAATGATGCCTAACTGCACCAAATTCATCAAAGACACGCTTGTTAAGAAGAATAAGGAAAGCAAGGAAGTGCTTGTTCTTAGTGAGGATTGTAGTGCTGTGATACACAAGGAGATAGTCCCTAAGAAGTTGGGAGACCCTGGAAGCTTCACTATACCTTGCGCTTTAGGTCCTTTAGAGTTCAAGAGTTGCCTTTGAGATCTCGGAGCTAGTATAAATCTTATGCCTCATTCCGTAGCAAAGAAACTTGGCTTTACCCGGTTCAAGGATTGTAGAATCTCGTTGGTACTAGCTGACAGAAGCGTGAGGTTACCCGTGGGTTTGCTTGAGGACTTGCCAGTGAGAATCAGCAGTGTAAACGTGCCTACAGGCTTCGTTGTGTAACCTATGGATCCACCCATTCTCGGTTTACCGTTCTTAGCCACCGCCGGAGCCATCATAGACATCAAGAATGGGAAGATAGCTCTGCAATTGGGTAAAGATATAAGGCTGGACTTTGACATCAATGAGGTTTTGAAGAAGCCTACGATAGAAGGGCAAGCCTTCTACATTGAAACTTTGGATGCTTGAGCGGATGAGTTGCTAGAAGAGTTGGCTCAGGAGGATCATTTGAAGCTGGCATTGACTAAGGAGCCAGGAGAGTTCAGTTACTTGGATCAGAGGACTTAGGTATACGTTAACCTGCCTGATTCAAGGAAGGTTGTGCTAGAAGATGAAGGCGCTTGCCTAGAGATCGACTCCGATCGATGACATTACTCGATTTAGGGGTCAAATCGACAAGACAATCGAGAACACAACTCGATCCGGTGCAACAATCGACAATCAAATCGAGGAGGGTGATCGATCCAGGAAATCAATCGAGTCCGAGATCGAGAGATGTCTTCCGATCAGCTCGGGGTCTAATCCGGAGATCGACCCAGCGTCTCGATCTCTCACTCGATCCACATTAAATCGAGTGAGTGAATCGAGCGAAACTGCTCGATCTAGACGACATCGAGAGCAAGATCGACTGGAAGACTCGATTTCAGAAGGGATAATGGTTCAAGAAGGCAGCCTCAGGGGTCATGTCTCGGGTTCTAAGGAAGGTTCCAACGAGGAAAACAACAGCAACAGCCACGAGGATGATTGGAGCGTGCTGTTAGCCCCAAAGGTGGACCTTAAGGGGCTCCCAAAAGGGCTAAGGTATGCTTTCTTAGGGCTTAACGAAACCTATCCCGTGATTGTGAATAAAAACTTAAGTGATGATGAGTTGCACTCGCTCTTAACTGAGTTGAGAAAGTATAGGAAGGCCATTGGGTACTCTCTAAGTGACATCAAGGGCCTTTCACCAATGCTTTGCACTCATAGGATTCACTTGGATAATGAGAACGCCTCTTCTATAGAACATCAAAGGCGTTTGAATCCTAATTTGAAAGAGGTTGTTAAGAAAGAGATTCTTAAGCTATTATAAGCTGACGTGTTCTATCCCATAAGTGACAGCACGTGGGTTTCTCCAGTACACGTGGTGCCTAAGAAGGGAGGGATCACGGTCATTAAGAATGACAAAGATGAGCTTATACCTACTAGGACTATTACGGGACACTGTATGTGTATTGATTATAGGAAGCTTAATCTTGCTACTAGAAAGGATCATTTTCCCTTGCCTTTTATTGATCAAATGCTTGAAAGACTTGGCAATCATCCCGTACTGCTTTCTTGATGGATATAGTAGATTTTTCCAAATACCAATCCATCCAAATGATCAGGAGATGACGACCTTCACATGCCCTTATGGCACCTTCGCGTATCGAAGGATGCCATTCGGGTTGTGTAACGCACCGGCTACGTTTCAGAGTTGTATGATGTCGATCTTCTCCGATCTAATAGATGAGATGGTAGAGGTGTTTATGGATGACTTCTCGGTCTATGGTGCGTCCTTTTCTGCGTGTTTGTTGAATCTTTGCATGGTACTAAAGCGTTGTGAAGAGACGAATCTTGTGCTTAACTGGGAGAGGTGTCACTTCATGGTGAAGGAAGGGATCGTGCTTGGCCATAAGATATCAGAGAAGGGCATTGAGGTTGACAAGGCTAAGGTTGAGGTCATGATGAGTCTTGAGCCGCCGGTTAAT